>OY728121.1:1153079298-1158079298 GCA_963277665.1 Viscum album
GTTCTTATGAACTGATATTGTTGTATTTCATGAAAATTGTTGAGGAATTGACTCAACAAGGTAAGTCAAGGAATTATCCAATCATAGGGACTTAATTCCATAAGAACAATTTTGAAAAAACTAAAAAAATAGATGAACCCACAACCTATCAGTGGTTTAAATGAAATATATATTATTATGATAGTAAACTCATTAAAGGTGTATTATAGAGTTTTATAATTCTTGTAATAGTGGAGGTGTTCCCTTTTTTATGAAAATAACACTCATGGGCAGAAAAATAAAATTCTACAATATTAACTATCATAGGGACTTGAGGTAAGAGATGTGGTTATTATGGTCTATCCAAATACTGAAATAGATGATACTGTTTAATTTATAGAAAATATATGTTCTGTTAGTGATGGAAAAAATTGAAATGAAATATTATCAGCGATGTCAAATGTTGTGTACAACAAGGTGATGTGGCTATAGAGATCCAAAGAAATATGGAATACTATTGTGAATAAATTTGACGTCAGCATCAATATAAAATAATTTATGTTCAAAATAATTAGGGATAAAATTTTATGAAATTATTTTGGTATATAATTATAATTTCAATGATTATTTTACTATGGTAAATTAGATAGGATTCCATATTAAAGTTATAAGAGGTAATCTTGCATTATTAGATATGTTCCAAAATTTATTAAAGAACATTCATCATAGAATTACACTAATGATCCATGAATTCTATGAAATATATAAAATATATGTGGATGACCATACAAAATCATCATAAATAATGAGACTAGAAATGTATCAATAATCATAAGAAGGTAAAAATTGAGTAAATGGATCCCAAAAAACTAAAAAACTAAAATATCAAAAAATAAAAAGTGTTTCACCACTCTGTTATTCAAATAAAGATGCTGAGAGTGATGATAATCTTAATGTAATCATTATTACTATATATAAAAATATAATTATTGGAAAATAAAAATATAAATGACCGATTTTAGTCAACTATTTTAGACGTATTGAAGTTGGAAATTTTAATATAGATTTTCAAATAAATAAAATGTATATGTAGTCATATGATAAAGAAATGTTATAGAAAATCCTGATGAGAATTAATTTTTAAATCATCTAATGATACATGAAATATGATGAATGAAAATAGAAACCATTAATAATGTGTATGTGATGTATTTTGAGAAATTAAAAAGAAGAAAAATCTTCTCTAGGAGATGATTTTGAAGAGGAATATGCATGAAAAGATACGCATTTTATCACACAATAAGAAATTAAAGAATAAAAACCAAGTGGTCAAGAAGTAGAATGAGGTGAATCTTATGTGATTCACATGATGAAAAAAAGATAATAATTTATATATTGAAATTAATTCTTTACTCATTTGGGATTATAAAAATTTCAGGAATGAAACTTATAGACTGGATAATGTCAAATATGAGTTTCACACTACAGAGTATGATTATATTTAGGTGATTAAAATTCAGAATGTCATTGTATATGAGAATTAGAGAATTATAATATAATAATTGAATTAGATAGCTATTATTGAAGAAAAAAATAATTATACCAAATCATGGTGTCTTAAATCCATGAAGATTCATAGAATAATGGTTTTTAACTTTTAAAAAAATGTTGTAGTTTGGGCTATGTTATCACAAAACATTGGGAAATATAATTCATCTATTCATGTAATATTTAAAAATATTAAAAAACTAATAGTTCAAGCCACATAAGAATTTTATTAAAAACATGACTAATAGATGTCCCTAGAATATGTATTTTACACTTAAGGTTTCGAAGAGTGATTATGAGAAGAAACTCATTAATATCATTGAAAAATAAATTTAATCTCTTTTATAAATTCAAAAATTATTTTCCACTACTGAGTTAATAGTTTTATAGAATATATATCTTTTGGGGTTATTAATGATTCTTTGGAACCTATAGACATAAATCATATGGTTTTATATATAATAAGTCTCTCCCTTGAAATCAATGTTTTTGATATTCTAAGGTAGTTATTCCAAAAATCATAGTAACAGGTATGGTTTAAAGCAATATGAATTTGGAGGGACATTTAGAGTTCATACTAAAAATAAATTTCAATATCCTAATTATGATTTTTTTAAATTTTTAGGAAACCATGATACTATATTGAAGAGTGTATATCTGTTACTCCCAGTCAGCAACAATATTTCTCAAATGAAATGAGAGAATGAAATTGAAAAATTATTAATTTTTGAGGTTTCAGAAAAATATAGAAATATAGTAAATTTTTAAAATTCTTCATTGTTTGTGGTAATAAAAAATTATATTATATTTTCAGATCTTGAATTTATTTTAATATAATTATAGTGTGAAATAGACTTTTTGAATTAAATATTGTTTCTAAATCAATAGAATTTTTTGGGTTTTCATTTAATCTAACGAACTAAATTCATAATCGGTTTTGTTTTTTTGGTGTTTTTATGAACAACCTTTTGAGTGAGAGTCCATTATGTGATGATGATAATATGGTTATCATTATTAAGAAAAATTTTCAAAACAAAATAAATTAATATGGACGGATCACCAAAATTGGAGAAATTATTTGAGTAAAATTCATTTATATTGGATCTCCATGTAATTATTTTTTCTTAGTTACTGGGAGGAATGTCTTCATTACAGAAAATGTATTCCTACAATGGTCTATATATTACATTTGAAAACTATAAAAAAATTATGAGAGATTTGGATCAGACGATTTTAGTTATATATGAAATTTCCACAAATAGGAAAAAACATTATTAATGGTATACAAAAAATATTTAAGACATAAAAAAAATACCATTAGAAATAGTACACTATGATTTTTATGGACTCATGACAATCAAATATTCAAAAGGGAAATTTCACTTTATCATATTTCCTTATCAAAATAAGAGAATTTATAATGTTAAATTTTTTGAAACTCATTTTATATTGAGTGGATAAGATAACTATTTATATAATAGCTGTTGAAAGATAACATTGAATTCAAATTAAGATATTGAGAACTAATAATAGGAAGTAGGACACATATTGTTAATTTACATCATTGATTAGTATTAATGAGATAAATAATCAATTAAAAAGATCCTATAAATCTTAAAAAAATATGTTCTATTAGATAATGGATAGAAATATAATAGATATTGGGATGACTATTCTTGTAGAAATTGATAGTTAATAATTCATTTATAGAGAATATTAGTGCATGATTTGACATGTTAACATAATTTTTTTCTATGAATTAAATAAAATAAAATATCAAATGAGATATGGTATGAATATAAGGAAATCATGAGTTAGAATAGAGTCTATATTTTTTTTCTTAATAAATCTTTAAGAATAATTTTAATGTAAATTAGAAGACAAATCTATGGAATGTATCTTTCTCATGTACTTATTTTATGGGATAATCTATAAATGTTGGAATAATAAACATCATAAGATTATTAATTATTATGAATTATGGATTATTGATACCAAATTCATAAATGGTGATAGAAATTTATACTGTTTTGAAAAATTTTATTGATCTAATGAGTGGTTTCCTAGAAAGAATAGTGAAAATAATTTATGGATGAACCATGATTGGACAATGATGAATAATATCAAACCTGTATTGAAAGAGATCCTATTTTGAACCAAGAACATAAAATTTAGTGGCTAGAGAAACATGTTTGAATAAAGGATATCATTGATGAATAGACTACTCCTATTAACACTAGAAAAAAATGATATAATTATTCTATAGAATAATTAACTAGAAGAAGAATATGGTTTTCATATTAGACTTCACTCATATCATAGGTTGGTCAAAATTTTTATAATAATATTGTGTACATGTGGAATGGATTATAGATAAAAATGAAGGGATATGTTAGATTGAGAATAATTAAACATTGGACCATGTTCTAGGACCCAGTGATAAAAGATTCATTGTAACTAAATGTGTTATTTGGGAGATGTTAAATAAATATATAAAAACTGTTAGAATAAAATGCATACATATAATAAAATTATACTCTCCTAAAGGATTCAATTTCCAAGAAACTTTTTCTCTAGTTTCATAGTTTGAATATCCCTAGATGTTCCTTTTTATGGAAGCTTAGAGGAACAATAAAAATTTTCAAATCGATTTCAAATCATCCTTTCAAGATTGTGAACATGTTGAATAGGTGTATATTGAGAATATTCATGGTTTCGTTCATGATTATGATGGGTAAAAGTGATAAAATTGATGAAATTTTTATACACCTAGATTAAAGAGCCTCTGAGATCATTGTATTCAATGATAGAATAATTTTTAATGGTTAAAAACTCATTCATTTTACATGGGATATAACCATAAAAACAGTAAAATGAATGCAGGTACAATTATTATAATAGTGTTTACTGATGATACCATTTTTTCTCATGATTATTAGTATTCTAATGTTGAATTTATAAATAAACAGAATAAAAATATTTTATTGTAACTAATTTGTGAGATAATATGAATCTTGAGATTATATGTGATGCAAGAATGGAAATATTATTTTCTAATCCTTTGAGAATAACTTAAAACTATTTTTAGATATTTTTTAAATAAATTTTTCAAATATAGAGTCTAAACCCATTAAATTTAGAATGAAATTATCTCATGATATTTATAGTAAGAGTTTAATTCAATGAGATTCCGGAATAATGATTGTTAGACAAATCTATCTCTCACTATCTGGACCAAATATGTATTATATTGGTCGTCTCGATGAAAAATAACCAATTAACCAAATGATTCACATATTATGACTTCCCAAAGTGTTATAATATCTATAAAATATACCTTGATATAAGGAATTCATTACAAAAAGGGATATAATTATTATTATTTTTTATTTACATATGCTGATTGGTTAGGTGACTATGATTATAAATTTTCAATCTAAAGTGAAATGTTTACCTAGGGAGATAGTTTTGTGACTTAGAACTAAAAAAATATAACTCAAGTACACTGGTCATTAAAAACATTAACATGATTCTTTATTAACTAAATGAACATAAATTATTTTTAAAAAAAGTGATATTGGACTATTTAATACTAAATGTTAAAAAACACCTCAAAATTCCGTTTTATCTTCTCTGTGCTGATAAATATACTAAAACTATTATGCAATAATATAGTAAAAATCATTATCATTTTTAATTTCAATTAATAAATTTTAAATTAGAAAATTGAGATATAAATTTGTAATTTATTACCAACCCATGATCAATTAGTGGATATCACCAATAAGGCAATCATGTGAGATTGATTTCAGACATTGAAGATGAACATAAGTATTTATCCCCTCCCAAGAAATTTAGAGGCCTTGAAAGGACCTCCTCAAATCCATAGATTATGTTTTCAAAGTGGGATGTTATATTAAAAAATTATTTACTTTCTATCATTATCTATATTAATATAAAGGTTATGTTTATTTTTAAATGGTAGAGCTCTATAGATATATTGATGCCTTGATTAATGGGGATGTCATTTTTCACAAGTCAAAATTGTTTAACATAGTTGAGTGATGATTTTATATCAAAAAAAACTACTCTATTATATTTTATTGCATGAGGATATTTTTATTTTTTACAAACTATATTATTTGGCATCGATTGAATAAGAATAAATGTTGAGAAAGAGTTGTATTGGTTGGTAACTAATGTGAATTTGGATATTCAATCACCTTTTTTAAGAATAATTATTTCTTTCAACCATATAATAGATGTATTTGTAATGATTAATGAATAGTTCATAATGTTTAAAATATGTTAAAATTATTCACGGAGAAATAATTATGTTTACTATATAGAGACTTAATCATAGTGAAATAAAATTAAAGGGGATAATTATTTAGAAAAATAATTTAATGAAATCAGTAATTAATGTTATAATACTTATATATATATGTTGTATGAGGACTAAATTAATGAGGATTATTCCTCTAGAATTAATTTTTATTTATTGATGTATAAGATATTGTTCAAAAAAAGGGATACATCATCTAGACATTGGACTGGGAAAAATCCTCTACATAGGAAAACACCCAATTATCCATAATATTCCCAATAGTAGTAATTATATTATAAATGAATTATTATAGTGAGATATTTCTGGAAAATTTTATACATTAGATTATTTTTTATTACTTCCATGGTAATATGACATATAAGGTTTTCACATATGCATTTATGGGTGTTTATATGTTAGCATAGGGAGGCCTGGCCAGTGAGGCATCAATACATTGTATGACTTGGATTTAACCCTAATGTCATGGTTGAGTCCTTTATTAAGAAGTTCCTTGATAAATAGAGGTACAATATAATGTTGGAGTTGTGAATCCACTTTTTTAGCATTAAAATGTTATGCACATATTGAAACCCATATAATGTATGTTATAAAAGTTGTTTGATCGCTCCCATTTTGTCTTCATCCCTGGGCTCATGATAATGTCTATTCAACCTATCACAATAAGGATAACATGGTTGATAGACCACTGGAATAGGAATAGTCTATCATATGAACTTAATCTATCATAATAAGTGTTGTTCACATTGTATATGGAGATACTACACATAAAAACACCATGATATAGTGTGATTAACATTGCAGATAAGGCATGAAAATAAAGGATTTAAGAATAAAATGATTTTTATATATTTTATTAAGATACCACATGAAACATATAACCTACCACGCGATGATAATTAAAATTATCAAATGATAATATTTAGAGATCCTACATGAACAATGTGGGACAACACAATGGAGGTATTGATTATAAGATGATTAAAAGGAACATAATAAGTAAGTGGTGCATAATTTATAAAATATTCCAACAATTAGTGGAACTTACTAGTAACATGATAATGTAACATACATTGGTTAATAGATTATCGTAAAAGTTAGTTTTCTTCAACATCAATACGGATCATTATAAGGAGATGATAAATAGAATATCACGGGTCATCCATGATTCGTACTATGAATGCATGAAATAATGGAGGTCCCATGGAATGTCAAAAATAAAAAAATTCATGAAAATGAAAAGTAAATGATTTTTATTTAATTTCACCTCAGTGAAGATAAGACATATTCCTGATAACTATAATAAATGGAAACATTAAGATTCCTTTGACATAAAAGTATAATAAAATACAACCATTTTAGAATAATTCATTAGATGGGAGTTGAGTTCAATACTTTTTTGATATTTGGGTGAGGAATTCCCTTATTTTATCAAAAAAAGAGAAATGTGATATGTTTAAGGATGATGAATTCAGCAAAGAATGACAGTATAATAGTAACATAAATGTTTATGTTTGACGGAAAATTTTCATGGAATCTAATGTTTTTATAAATGATCTATGAATGATTTCCCCAGTCTTTTAGATTTAAATGATGATTCAAAATAATATTTTTTAACAAAATTAATGGATTAATTTATATTTGATTCAACAAGTCATATTATTTCATATCATTTTTTTATATTCATTAAATTGGTAGTGGATATTTAGTTATTTGATATTTTTTTGTGAGACTTTAATAGTCATTTATATCAATCTAAGGTATTATAGAGAGGATTTATTTGTGCTATATTTATTTTTTTCTGGTGTTTGAGTATATTCTAACATTACTGTAAAATATTTTTGTGCCTTTTTAAGAGAATTGATACAATTATTCTCTGTACATATTCTTATATGTATACGATTATTATTCTAAAAAGGATATCAAAGATAGGTGTAATGTTTCTTAATTATTATCATTTGGTAGTCAAAGTCTATATATAAATATAAACATATAATTGTGGTGAAACATCTAATGATTTTTTGAATATCATATTTAAAAATAGTGGATGATAAGATGATCTGATCAAGTAGTTGTACCAGTCTAAATAAAACCTTATAAATTATAGTTGAAAGTGGGTGAAGTCTACCCGAAGAGATAAGTGGAGAAAATCAACATTACGGTTTCATATATAATATAATACTTTCTAATAACCATATAATATAGAGATGAAATAATTTTTTGCTCAACCAAATATTGATCCCGGTAATGAGTAGGCTCTCACATAATGGTCTAATATTGAATCAATTCATCTATGATGATAATATTTCTTATTTTTTCATACTAGTAAGGTTGTTTCTCATGATTTTAAATAATAATGTCTACTGGTCCATAATATTAAATTACATAAGAATAATTTTAAAATTATTGGAACCACTTACTTACCTATAGTGGTTTCCTATTTTTTAGGGGCACTATAGCCTTTAAAATTAATAATTCATAGAATTTTCAAATAATATTTTTTTATAATGTCTAAAATAATATGAAATGTAATTTTAAATTTCAAAAATTGTAATAATGGTGATAAAATTTATTTAGTCAATTAAAATAAAAAAAATAATGCTTTTAATAAAATTCTAATATTCTAAAAAATTGATTATTCTAACCCTTTGGTAAAGAATGTAATAAATACTAACACAAAAAATATTAAAATGATTCATTTTAAACCCAATGTAATGAATTTCATATTCGGTATAAAAATAAATTTTTAAATAATATAATGATAAATAATAACATTCATAAATCAATTTTAATGCATGGTCATGATGGAAAAATATGACCAAACAAAATTTGAAATAAGGTTATAAATTACTAAAAATATTTTCATGATAATAATATGTACCAAAGTGATTAAATAATGAAAAAACCAAAAATTAAAATATGAAAATTAAATATATGGAGTATGAAATATTATGATCAAATAATATCCCACATAGGTGTTATAAAATTGAAAACCCAAAAAATTAAACGAGATTACAATAAAAACCCTTAGTGCATTATTACCTATTTAATAAAAAAAATGAAAGAAAACACAAGAAATATAGAATTAAATACCCATTGTATTATGATAATAATTATAATATATATATATATATATATGGGGTAGTATATAAATTATATGAATAATATCCATAACATGAAAGCTATGTCAACAAAAAAATATTTAATTAAATAATCCATACCTAAAGTCCAAACATTATTAACACTCTCACTTAATCTCCATCATAATAAATGTAGATTAATAATACATATATAACATATATATATTCTTATAATTATATATATTACTATATATCATTCCCTTATAATTTCTAATTACCCTTTTATTAAAAATTCTTCCTAAGAAATCATTATTTGGGTGGAAACTGGCCAACTGCCATTGCATGTGTCTATTTGAAGGATCAGGTACATTAACCATGCTCTGATTTTAATCACCAAAAGGATGGAAATAAATTTTCAAATATCATATTTACTCATTATGTAAACTTTCAAGACAATCTATATAGTTTGGTCATGAAAAATGAATTACATCACTTCATAGAGATGATAAACTATATGTAAGCCCGAGTAATGTATCATTTTTTAATGGATGGATTGGAAGACTGGTAAATAATAATTAACCGTTAAATAATCATGATTATATGAATATTTCATATAAATATATTTTAATTACTCTTTTCCTTATATCCATCCATTTAAAGATGAGATAAATATGTGTATCACAACACTTCGTGGTGGTTATAGTCCACAACTATGCATGAGAAATGTTATCATTTTCAACGTATTATAATGTAATATGTTATATTATATTTCACCATTATATAATAATAATTAATTTAAAAAATATATATATTCATTAAATTCATCGATATTAAAATCCATGAGGGGTGTTAATAAAAAATGAAACACATCACTTCATGGAGGTGGTTTTCCTTGTTTATACATTAGCAGTGGTTTCATAGGTTATATGATCAAAAAATAAATTAAAATGAGTTTTACTATAAACATATTATTATTTAGGTATATTTTATATACATATCTTGATAAACCATTATATTTAAAATGGGTTTTATGGAGGTAGTAGACGAAATAATAAATAAATAACAAGGTTAAGATTTATATTTATTCTTTTGGAAAACATCATTTATCATACACATTAATCCCTCTGGGATAGAATTTTTATAAGGAGAACACATCTATATTGTGAGGAGGGTTGTTTGGAGATTATTTAGGTAGATCGAGGTATAGATAAAGGGCTCTTTGATTTTGAATAAGTGAGAAGAGGGTGTGGAATTATATTAATGAGGGGAGTGGAACACCTATAATTATTCATAATTTTTACATATTACAAGTATCATACTCAAGGTATAAAATAAATGAAAAATTTAGAGTTCAATTATAATGTAATATGGATTTAAATAAACCCAAATAATATAAATTAATATTGGATTTTATAACCATATCATGAAAATTAAAAATATATTAACATGTTTTAGAATTGTATAATTGTTAGAACATTTTTACCAATTTTACTATTCATAATTAAAAAAATTATCCAAATTAATAAATTTGAACAACCATGTTCCAAACAAAAAAATATTTTTTTCTGATCCAATATTTAAAATATTAATATATTCATTTTAAGATATGTATGAAAAACACAACAAAAATTTGTATGTTTATTGAGAAAAATAGTTTTCAAAATAAAAATGAAATTATATAAAAATAAAATGATATTTCATATTTAATTAGTAATATTATATTTTGAAGGGATTTTATTTTACATTAATATCAAATAAAAAACATAATGGTACATCTAACTTACTCGATTAAATGAAACGAATTGATAGTTTTTAAAAAATAATCTTTTTTAACTATTCCCTCAAAAAATTTCCATTTAAAAACTTAAATCAATATCAATCTAGGATAATTGTGACATAAAAATTTTAAAACATATGATGATTGTTCATTCAAAATTTCTAAAATAAATTAATTTTTTTTTCATTATTAATGAAAAAATGTAATAAAAAAATTTTGGAATCAAATTCATTATTGATGTATAAAATGAATTTATAGTCATTGTAATATTATTAACCCAAACTAAAAAATATTAATTAATTTTATATAATATATTGAATTAATTTATCTAGAATAATGTATCAATCCAATTGATATAGAGAGGAAAAATAGATTATGCACATAATAACATTTTAAGAAAAATATTATCATTTACCTTTAATTTTTTTTGACTTAATGTATATAAAACTAAGAATTAATATATATATAATAATTCATTTTATTATTGAAATTGTTTGTAAATATATTTATTTATTGTAATTTGGTTATTCTAAGAATGGTGTCGGATCTAATGAATGTTATCAAAAAGTATGAATTTAATTATCCCAAATATATATCTAAATAACTCTAATTGTTACTATTTGTACATTAAAAATCATATTATAACCCATTTATTTTCGAATAAAAAACACATCATAAAATATAGATGCACTTATAAATAATAATATTAAACACAACTTTAAAGCCATTTTTATCAAAAGTGTTTGGAAAAAATAAAAACTAAAATTAATAATAAATTAGATTGTAAAAAAAATATCTCCTTTTATATATTTTGGAAATAATAATCTTGAATAAAAAATGAGATCAATATATTTTATACCAATGAAACGCTAATGTAGTTTCAAACCTTATGAATAGATTCTTTGTGTTTCAACATTTCCCTAATTGAAATCAAATCCACAGCAAAACGGTCATATAAAATTAACAAATGAAAATAAATAAACACCAATTACTATAGGTTTTAATTTAACTTTCTTTAATGTTTATATAAACATTATATTTTTTCTTTAATCCAGAAAAAATTCTGCAATATTATACTATCTTTATTTTTTCCATTTACAAAATTTATATTTTTCGTAGAGAGATCAAATAATTTGTGATACTGATTTTTTTTAAAATTATCATACTAATATTGGATTATATTAAGGTAATACTAACTAGATATTGTATCCTTTTTCAAAACAGTGCTTAAACTATAATTAGTGACACCGAGATCCTAATTTTTAATACACTTCCAAGCTTCCTAATGATTCATCTCTATCAACCCTCATATAAAATGATTCCATATTATAATTTTAAGCTAAAAAATATATTCTTGATGTATCTGTATAACAAAATATATGTAGTGAGATAAATTTCTAGTTATCCAAGTGTTCTTAAAAAACTACAAGTATTAATAATTAAAATATAGCTTATGATACAATATTTGGAATTAAAAAATAAATGTTGTATATTACACTCACATTTTTAAATTGATGTAATAAACATTAGAACTCAACCATTTCCATGGTTCACCCTAAAAACTCGGTCATGATTCTAAAAATACAATGATTAATAATTATATAATCACAAATTGTGAGAGTTTTTATAGATTTCGTGTTCACGGATAATTATTTCCGAAATAATTTTTTACTAACATATTTCTTCATTCCTTTAACAGGTGTTTATTCTATGGACAATTGTGATAATACATTTTTCATCATTTGATAAATAATCCCCTAGATTATCAAAATTATATCTGAAAATATGCAATAGATAATATTTATGAGACACAACCATTCAAAGAATCAGTTAATATATTAAAAAAATTAGAATGCTATTTTATTCTAGATAAAGATCAATAAATCATGATATTTTTTTCAACAACCCGATTAAGGTGTGTTCCTCTATCTAAAATATCCATGTAAAATTGATTAATATTTATTATTAATACTGAAAAAATGAATGTAATAGGATATAACTTTTTAATACGGGAATGAATATTTTTTCAACTTTAGTCTTAATTCAAGATTATACTAGACACCTCATGAAAAAATCCTATGAAAATTTCTATATTAGACCATGATATAATACTAATTTCATTTCATAATGAAATATCCCAATCTATAATATATCCTACAATGGAATGGTGTAATACGATAATGGATATAGAATGTATATTCAAATAGATATAGGAACCACTAAATTCTCCATGTTATGGAAGATGGAATTTCACTACAGAACACCGCTTTCCATTTCTCATTAAATTTAAAACCAATACACTAATTTAAAATGGTTTTGATCAAATCTAACTATTTCTAAATTTCCATAGTAATGTCTATTTATTTATGGACAAATTAACAATATTTTACTCCTTTGGTATTATTTTCTTAAAGAATCTCTCTAGTCAAAACAGATTGAACTTTTATTCTTTACACCATATATTTTTTTTATACATATAAGAATTATTCCACATCATAATATATACCATAATTTTAGAAACATTATTTTAAATATTTATTAATTTTGATAACATTTTATTATTTATTTTTTATGGTCCTTATTGAAATCCTTTTTTAGATTTTTTTTAAATACATAATGATTGGTATGATATAGTAATTACATTTCTAACACATACATTACATTATAATTCCATATCATTTAAAATGGATATAAATTCTCATGAAACAATTTTTAGATATTAAATAAATTAATTCAATGTGAATATTATATATATATATATATATCATAAAAAATTTATTATATTTTTTTTATTTTTAGTAGTGGGTATATGATACATAATTAAAAAAATATATAAGAACCTTGATTATGTAGAAGTGGGATGCTTTCAAGAAATATAGATTTTGTAAATTATAAAATTATTTTTAATAGTGAATTATTCATTTCATTTTCATAAAGGTCACTTTTGATCATTATATAACTCACTAATTTTCTTTGTGATTGGCTGTATACGATCCTCATATATATAAACTCGAATACATGAAATACTATAAAATTCATTTACTAATCCTCAATAGATTAATCTTGATTCAGAAAATCTAGCATCAACAAAATTATTCATGATTCAACCTGTCAATCACTGGGCACTAGGATCCCCAATCATAAATGGGGTACCTTAAAACACCAATGGACATGTAAAAACATATACACGATGATTAATGGTACGTAGGGTGAAATAGGGGGAATAAAATATGGACATATAGTATAATAAAATTCTAATAGTGGGGGGGGGATATCCCTTAAAATATGATACATTGATTACATGAATAAGGATAATGGTTTTCTACTATTCAAAGGAAGCTGAAAGGCATTATGATAATGCATCACCCACTGGCTCGTCAAAATAATTTAAAGTTATAATTGATTATTACATATATTTTTTGAATAAATTTAATCCACCAATTAATTCATAACTGCTGGTAAAACATTTTAAAGATGTGTCTGTGGTCATGAACTCGATCATATAATCTTCATATACACCATAATAAAGGCATCACATGCATAATATGGAATTATAATATCATAATATACAATATAAATCCTATATATATTTTAAGATATAACGTAAGGTATATCATGATTTTGGATATATCTATTTTTGTGCATATAAAATAATATCCCACCGATATTAAAATCCCTCGACTAATTTTTGAAAAAACATCAAAATATTTTTTGCATTAATCCAAACATATTTAATTTTTCTTATAAAACTCAATTAATTTTATAAGAAAAATTTCAATAAAAAATTTCTTATCTGATGGCCCAAATATGTGACCACATATTCCTTTATATATATTAAATTAAATAAGAATTATGGTTTCATATATGTATTAAAAGAGTATCTTTTTGTAAAATATTAACACTACAAAAGATATTAATGTGCTTGATGTGATCTTAATAAAAAATTATATAATAATATTTTTAACAAGTAAAATATTCTACAGATGTTAGCCATAAATTATCAACAAAACCAATATTAATCTATGATGATCATTTATTCTGGGAAACTCAAAATCAATCTATTTGTTGTTATTACCATTCAATAATTCATGTAATATAAATCATAGTACTCATGAATAAATAGTAAAATAATATTTCCATTATTATAAAATCATGATGCATTTTAAAAATATCCAATATAATATCTCATTTATATTATGCCGTGTTATAAAATAATCCCCTTGATTTTATTTAAAATGGGTTTTTTTTATATCTCATATGTTATCTTTTGTTTCTACCAATATGATTCATACATCACCACTATAAATTATCTTTTCAATGATATGGAATATAAAAATGATGTGATGATTATTTTTGTGGTATTAGGTTTCCTTACCTTGAGAAACTACCCTATAGTTTTCATAATAATGATATATTACCCCATTTATTTTTATATCCACTCCATGCTTAGTCATTAAATTCTAAATCGAGACATATCTTTTCATCCAATATGATATTGTGATGTACTAGACCTTTCCTGTCGAGTCTGTTTTGGTGGAAATTTTGGACTTGTCCCACTGAAATCTCTATAATATTTTTAAAATAAAATTTTATATAGATCACTTATATATTTTTTGAATTATAATGTAGAATTATTATTACCATTAAAAATGAAGTTTTCCTCACCCCCAAAGGATAATAAATTATTCTTACATATTTTGTATATATAGATGTTTTTTACTATAATATTGTGAATCTCAAACAAATTATAATAGTATTAACTTGTAATGCTAACATCATAGGTGAAATTGAGTCAAGTACATAACATGGAATATGTGATAGATCCTTTATCATTTTAAAAAGGAAATATATCCACCATTTTTAATAATTTATAACTGTCTTGAATACACTTATTGGTCATGACACAGAACACTGGTAAGGACATATTTTTTAGGGTCCAACTTGCTAAATTTTTGTATCACATTACTAATATACATTTCCTGACTCAATCTAATAAATATCATTAATGTATGTATCTATATATTTTATACATAGTTTGTGGGAAATGTAACATATTCCCTCTATTTAGAATCATTTTTAAAAACCACATCATCAAAAATGGTTGATTCATAACATCATTCCTAATAAGAAGTATGTTAACCACATGAAATATTAAAAACACTACTACACACACATAAATAAAATTTTAGGTATATGGATCATCCATTTTTTTTATGAAACCAAAACTTTTAATCTCATCATCAAATCAAAAAATTCAATTCTAATAATCATTCTTCAATATATTACAGGAACATTGAAATGTGTATACCATTTAAAACTCATTTGGAACATAAAATAATTTATTATGTTTTATATACATTTATTTAACTAATTACCATTAAATAGTGGTTTCTCAATTCCATTTAATAATACTGATGCGGTAATATTGAATAGAATATATGAATAGACTTTGTCTTATAAGTTGTGTAGGTGTCTCCTTAAAACCAATACTATGAATCATATGGTTACCATATTCATTCATATATAATTTATATGTAGAATAATTACTATCAATGATAATTTTATCATGTAAAAAAACAAGCACACTATATGTAACACCCTAATTATTTATGATATTTTTCTCATTAAAATGATTTAATTTCTTCTACATATACTGATATATACACCATTTAGTCTAAATAAATCATAATATAGTATATCATTATAAAATATCCATTAAATTAATTTTATTAATTGGAATATACAAAATCTAAAAATATATATACAATTTTTAGATAAATAAAATACATAAGTAATCAATTCCCAATTAAGTCATTATTAGTTGTAAAAATGCATTTTCCCCCAAAATGGTTTTTATTGTATTCTATGAAAAAATAATTCCACTAATTCATTCCACATTCAGAAAATTTATTTGGAAATTTGACATTAAAATTTTATATTATTGTAAGAACTCGGATCTTTATCTCAGGTATGTTTTTTCTTTTCTATTCGTTTTTGAGGAAAAATGAAATTCTGGAAATTTTCTAAGTACATCCCTTCTACATTATGAGTACACGCCATGTACTTCCTTGCTATAGAATTTCGTGTGTTGGCCATGTAATAGCCATACACACGGCCATTTGGGAGTGACATGGAGGCTGCTTAAAGCGGAGTACGGAAAAGGAGAGTACATGCCATGTACATCAAAAGTACATTCCATGTATAATCTTTTTTTCATTAAACACGATGGGGTCACGTATAATCTCCAAAACATTCTTTTTTAAGGTCATGTTCCACCAATAGAACTCATACAACCACTGGTCTTTGATGAACTCCCAAACCAATGTCCTTCCTTTGATTCGAACACTGTTGATTGTGTTGGAATCGCATTGGTTAGTTCTCTCTTCTCGAGGAGCATCATCTTCTTATTTATCCTTTCTCTTCAGATATCGTGGGTTGAACGTTTTGGAAGTTTTCTTGGACTACAATGTTATAAGGAGATTCAAGCTTTGTGGTTCACTTATAATGATCTCCTAACCCCGAGGTAGTTGGTTTGTGCCTTTCTTTTTAAAGTCTTTGTGTTTTATGTGCAAAATTTCCCAATACCCATGAACAGGGTATTGCGCGTTTATCGTTCTAGCCCTATTATTTCTCTGCTATGTTTCTATTCCTGAGTAGATGATATTTGATAGTGAATAGGGTCTTTTACTGCGCATTGGATGTATTTCCATGCATGTTTTTCCTTTTTCGATCTTTGGGTCTTGCTTGCCTGTTAGGATGCTACTTACTTTCATGTGCCTAGTGTTGTATGATGGTGTGACTATTGTCCTGTTATATTGATGTGCTGTAGAATGATAGCGAAGTAGTTCATGAGATTTACCTTGTATGTTGTACCCTACAACACTTTCTATACTTACACAGGGCAATGAGAACATGGTGTATAGACTATAGGGAGAATGGATGTTGAGGGCTTCCCCAGAGTGTCTATTTTACCTACAATGCGAGACCACATGGGAAATTTATGTTGACTGCTTACTAAGAGTGTCTGTAGTTCATCGACAAGGGAAACAGGGGGAATGAGACATTGATTTCTTCCCCAGTGCTCTTTTAGTACCATTACGAGACTATAGGAGGAATTGACGTTGAGTGCTTTCTCAGAGAATCTCTACATAAGCTAAACCCGAGGGGTTAGACAGAATGTACATCCCAGAGGGTTTCTTGTACTTTTTAGGTAGGACTAGAGGGGATATGATATTAATACATCGCAGAGGGTTACCTTGTGTTAGCTGTTTTCTTGTTTATCTAGGTAAGACGAGAGGGGATAGGGTGTGGGTACTTCCTAGAGGTTTACCTGTTGTATTTATCTACTTTTATTAGCTATTGCATGTTTTGAGGTGATTTGAATGCTTTGAAACTTTGGATTTTTTACTGATGTGTACCTTCCTTGTTTACTACCTTCTTTATTTTACCTTCCATATATTCACTGAATTTTAGGCATAGATCTCGTGGTTGTTGTCTACTAGGATTTAGTCTCACACCCTGTTTGGGACATGCTTTTGGGCCCAAACTGATTATATTGTTGTAGGTATAGATAAGGGAAATCACCCTTCTACTTCATGTACATGACTTGTTGTGGAGATGGAGAGCATGGGACCAAGCTATGGCTTGCGATGCTGAGGAGTTTATCTGCTTTATATTGCACTTTGGTTTAGTATTGTTGTATTCCAGCATTGTGACTTGTTTGGCTGCTTTCCTAGACATATGTATCATGTATCATTTTATATATGTTCTACAATTTATACCATTAGTTTCCTACTGTATTTCTTTATTACTGCTTCATCTATTGTATGTATTTTTTTACTTCTGTTGTGTACTCTGTAAATGAGGGAATGGTTTCCCCACTATCACATCTAAGGACCTCGATGCTAGTCGGCAGCCTCTGGCATTCGGGGAAATGTGCTTGAGGCCAAGTGACCAACCGGGTATGGGGAACCTCTGTGTGGCTTCTGGAACTAGGAAATTACAAAGTGCTATCATACACATTCTATTCTTCTGGACATACAGTTTGGATCCTTTACCTAGGGATATGAAGAAATGGGTACTTGTTAATAAGTTGTGCATGGGAGTAGCTTACCCATTTATTGGGAAAAGCTAACCGACCACATTTAATTGAAATATTTCTGGTTTTAAAATTATTAAAGTTGATTTGATTTCACCTTCAGTGATTCACATGATTTGTGCTATTATTTTATTTATGTTATTGAGGTTCTATTTCTATTGCAACCTGATGATATGAGGGTATTCCATCTCATGCATCATATAGGCACTTGCAAGAAATAACATGTCATGTATTTTTTCCATGTCATCTAGGATTCATTAGTGATTTCATGTTGTTGTGACAGATGATGTGTAAAATATGCATGTTGTTGTGATTATTTCTTGGATAAAAATATCTTTTTCATGATTGGGTATTGTTTTGTGTATGGATTTTCTTGAATGAAAAAAAACATTGGTTGTTGTGGTGTTATGGGCCCTCATGGACTTGAATATGGTGGATCATTGACTTTTGTTCCATGATATAATATTTACACGATTCGAAACATTGATTCTCATGGACTATGGGCCCTCACGGATCAGAATTTGGCACTTTCAGTGGTCGTTTTAGTGTTTTCTGGGTTCCAGAGTATTTTCTAAGGCTTACTGTACAGAAAAATCCAGAATACGTGTCGTGTAATGTTATGTACACATCGTGTGTTCTTGTGTGTGGGAATAAACTATTTATCTTAATTGCACACCGTGTAGTCTCAAACTGTGTCATAGGTCGTGTGGGCAGAGACACGAGATGAGGAATGTCTGGTGGAAACACACCATGTACCAGTCGAACACGCCATGTAGTGTCAACTCTATGTCCTCCTGTGTAACTAACAACACAGATGGATATACCATAAGTTATACACATCGGGTCCTCATTGAACATGCTGTGTAGTCTGACCTAGGTACCCAGCCATGTCACGAGCAACATAGGTCAATATTATCATTTCACATTCATGCCACGTCTGTCTAAAAAATGTTGTTTAGTGTGAGCTGTGTGTCGAGACGTGTCACTAACGACAGGAGGAAATTGTAACTTGTCTATTACACATCGTGTAAGAATTTTACACACCGTGTAGTATTGCCTTAGGAGAGCTGTGTGGCTTAACAGTGTAGAAGGACTCGAGCAGGGGAAGACGATTCAATTACATGTCAGGTGTTAAGACAACACACCGTGTTTTTTGGGTTTTACACAACCAGTTTAGATAGGAGTACATGCCCATGTAAATGACTGAAGGGAACACGTCGTGTATGAAATGTAAATATCATTTAGTCATGTTTTGTTAAACATGAGTTCTTTCATTATTTTTTCCCTTATTACACACCTTTTTCTCAATCCTTGATATCATGATCTATGTTGGGTGCTAGACCTTGTAGAGTCAGGCCACTAAGATGTTCTTCGGTTGTACACCAGTTTCTAGGTGGTGATCAGACACTGAACATGGACGATTAGGGACTACCTGCAGATCCTCCAGTTGTGCCAGCATTGGCACCATCCTTTGTAACTGACGTAGGTGATGATGCACAATTCGAAGTGGTATTCTTGAGGATGATCCATAACTTTCAGAGATCAATGCCTCCTCCCACATTGATGGATGATTTGACAAGTGACTTCCAGAAGCAGCATCCTCACACTTTCTCCGTAGAAGGAGGTCCTCAGGCTGCAGAGTCATTGATAGAAGCCATGCTGACGATCATTGATCATTCGGAGACACCTCAAGATAGTAGGGTCAATCTCACTACATATATCCTTGAGGACACTTCCAAAAGGTGGTGGGATGTGATCTCAAAGGAAGGATGGTAGTAGGTAATGGCATGGGATGAGTTTCAGTAAATCTTCTTTGACTACTTCTGTCCGTAGAACCTGAGGGATGAGCAAGCCCGAGATTTTTTGAGTTTAGAGTAGGGTACTCTTTCAGTTTTGGAGTATTCCTCTTGCTTTACCGATCCATAGTGCTTCACGCATATCCCCAGAGATAACCATTTGTTCATGGAAATAAAGATTTAGAATGGTCTGAGGAACGAAATCCTATTATAGGTGAACATATTCTGGTTGACTTCTATCACTTATATAGTACACCAGGTGCTGATCACAGTGCACAATCTGAGCGATTCTAGAGTTGTGAGGTTGGGAGGCTCTACATATTGGGTTATTATTCCTCCTACTGACACCATGAAGTGTCGCAGGGAGTCATCTTGCGGTGATCCAAGGAGGCGGTACACTTTTTCTGGTAGCCAGGTAGTGTGCTACCAGTGCAGAAAGAGTGGGCATACGAGGCCACATTTCCCAAGAGACCTAGTGGAGTGCCAATATTGCAGCAAGTTGTGTCATATTCAGCACTTCTATCAGATCTTCTATCCAGCTGCTGGTGACAAGGGTTCTTTTATGACTCCTCGTTTTGGAGTAGAACCTCCAGTTTATCAAAATTATAGGAACTACATTTCATCCAACCGTACATGCTGAGATGGTGGTCGTGGTCCTGGTAACTAGTAACCAAGTTATCAGCGACATTTGGGCAGTTCTGCTCAGAGGTGTCAGGCAGGGTCACATGGTTGTGGTACGGGCGAGACTTTTTTAGTGGGGTAGGCATAATAGAAGTAGGACCCTAGACCATCTATAGTTCTAGGTATGACCTTAGTAGCCTCAGTTTTAGCTTTTTCTCTTTTTTATACAGGGGCTTCCCATAGCTTTATCTCTGTTGCTATTGTGGAGAGTCGAGGGCTCAGTATCTTTTCATCTATAGAAATTTTGATTTTATACACTCTATTGAGGAATAGAACATCTAGTGTACATTTGTTCAAGGAGTTCCATCTAAATGCTGGTGGATGTCACATTTTATGGGACTTCTATGTCCTAGAAATGACAGGCTATGATGTCATTTTTGGAATGGACTGGCTAGTTCGCTTCCAAGCATTCGTCGACTGTTATTGCAATAGGGAGAGTTTCATATCACTAGTGCGTGTATCTTTTCTTCATAGGGGCGAATGGGATGTCTACGCAAGCAGGGTGGGTCCAATGCATCATGGGTTGGGAGGAGTTACAACCCAGATTGCTAGTCCATATATAGATGACTAGGTAACTTCACAGTTAGTCTTTTCTCCAGTGGTGGATTGTTTCAGAGACGACTTTATAGAAGACTTTTTAGGTATTCCTCTGGATCGTGAGGTAGAAATTTCTATTGATCTCATTCCAGGAGAAGAAATGGTGTCCATTCCTCCTTATAGGATGGCCACACCTACGTTTCAGAAGCACAATAGGTACTCAGAGGAGTTGTAGGCAAAGGGTTTCATCCGACCCAGTACTTCTCCATGGGGTTCGCCCTCCAGTTTGCGAAGAAGGTAGATGGTACCCTCAGCCTTCATGTGGATTATCAAAATAAGAACTAGTAGACGCTCTAGAACCAATATCCCTTTCCTAGGATTGATGATCTCTTTGACCAGCTTTGAGGAGCTTGGGTGTTCTCAAAGATTTACATGAGGTCCGGTTATAATCAGTTGTGTGTTAGACCATCTCATATACCTCTTACAGCCTTCTGGAGAAGGGATGGTCTATACGAATATATGGTTATGTCTTTCGGTCTCACGAATGTTCCTACAGTTTTCACGGAACTGATGAACCGAGTGTTCCCTCCATACTTGGATTCTTTCATGGTGTTCTTTATGGACGATATATCGATGTACTCTCACACGTGATATGACCATGCTACCCATATTGAGGTCATTTTGGGTACACTGAGCGAGCATCAGTTATATGCTATGCTCTAAAAGTGCAACTTTTGGATGGATCAGATTCACTTCTTCGTTCATGTTATCTTAGAGGCAGAAGTATCAGTAGACCTAGAGAAAGTGAGAGTTGTAGTTTCCTTGATGAAACTGAATATCGGCTTTTATGTGAGGATTTTTCATGGGCTAGGTGGATATTACATATGTTTCATACAGTTATTTTCACGCTCAGCAGCACCGCTTACAGGTCTGACCAAGAAGGGTGTGATGTTCATGTGGTCAGATTCTTGTGGGTCAGCCTTTCAGGGCTGTAAGGGAGGTTGAATTCAGCACTGATACTAGTCTTTCCAGATCCTGGAAAGTGCTATACTCTATACTGTGATGCATTAGGTGTTTGGCTAAGAGTTGTGCTTATGCAGGGTGATGAAGTCATTGCATACGAGTCTCGGTATTTGAGGCTGCATGAGAGGTATTAACCAACGCACAGTCTGGAGTTGGTATCTGTTGTTCATGCCCTATGTTGATGGAGAGATTATCATCTAGGAGATAACATTGTGGTTTTCACCGACCACAAGAGTCTCAAGTATATTTTCACTCAGCATTATCTGAATTTGAGACAACTTACGTTGATTGAGTACCTTCAGTCCTTTGATTTTGATCTTGCCTATACGCCTAGGAAGGGAAACACAGTGGCTGATGCGTTGATCAGAAGGACTCAGATGCAGGTAGTTCAAGAGGCCAGTAGTGAATGGAAGATTATGGATCTATTATCTCAGATGCATTTTGAGGTTCATGACAGTCATGGAAAGTCTTTTATATCTTCTATAGTTGTAACATCTACTCTTCTTGATCATGTGCGAATAAGGCATCTATCAGATTCTGATGGCCTAGTACTAAGGGAGAGTGTTCCAGGAGATGAACATTTGTCTCGATGGACCATAGGCGATGATGAGATATTGCGTTTCCAGGGGCACATATGGCTGCCAACAGACATATGCATGGAGAAGATGTGGGATTTTCATTCCTCAAGTTGGGTAGTTAATCATGAAATTACCAAGATGTGTTGTGATCTACACTGTCAGTATTGGTGGCCAGGAATGAAGAAGAACGTTGCTGGTTTCTTCATGAGGTGTTCCACTTTTCAGTCGGTGTAGGTGGAGCATTAGTGACTAGTAAGGATTTTATATTAGTTAACCATTATTGAGTGGAAGTGGAATGTTGTCATGATGGACATCGTGACCGGTTTGTCGAGGTCGCCTCAAGGGAATGACGATGTTTGGGTTGACATTGATAGACTAATGAAGGTTTCTCACTTCATTTAATTAATGTAGACCATCAGTGATGATGAGCTGGGACAGTTTGAAATTTGAGAGATTGTACGTCTTCATGGATTTCCACACTCAATTGTTTCAAACAGATATTCATGTTTTACATCTCGGGTCTAGCAGGGGATTCAGAAGGCTTTCGTACACAGGTACTTTTGAGTACAGCGTACAACCCTCAGAAGTATGGCCAGTCTGAGCAGACGATTCAGGTTCTTGAGGACATACTCTGAGCATGCATTATAGATTATAAAGGTACTTTGTAGGAGCATTTACTTCTTGTGGAGTTTTCCTATAAAAATAGTTTTCATGAAACTATCCAGATGTCACCTTATAAGGCTTTATACGGTAGGCCATACCGATCACCCTTTTGTTGGCTGGAGGTAGGAGCAGATGCTTTACTGGGAACTCATCTTGTTTAGAAGACCACATAGTATATAGAGTTGATTCGGAAGAGGATGTCTACTATACATTCTCGACAGAAGTCTTATGCTAATCCAGGGAGGCGACCTATAGAGTTTGAGGTCGGGGATCAGGTTTTCCAGCATGTCACACCAAGGTTGAGACACAATAGTTTTAGGAGACAGGGTAAGATTTCAACAAGGTTCATCAGGCCGTTCGAGGTGTTGGAGAGAGTCTGTCAGGTTGCCTACCGGTTGTAGTTACCTCATAGGTACCGAGCTATGCACGACGTCTTCCATGTTTATCAGATTCGATGTTACTTTTATGACATGTATCATGTATTTCAACCTGAGGAGGTTGAGCCAAAGTCAATACGTAATTTGGGGAGCATCCTATCTAGATTTTGGATCATAGTATAGAGTTTCCCTATGGCCGGTCTATTCCTCTTGTATGATTGATGTGGCAGCACGGGTGGGTGTAGGACGAGACTTGGGAGACGGAGGCTGATGTACGTGAACAGTGGAAAGAACTATTCAGGGTTTCTTCTTCTATGTTGCACTAGGGAAATTGGAGATGAATTTCAATAAGGGGGAAGTTTTTAAGAACCTGGATATTCTTTAATTGTATGTTTTTTCTTTTCTAGTTTTTTTTTAGGAAAAATAATTCTGGAAATTTTGGAAGTACATGTCGTGTACATTATGAGTACACGCCCTGTACTTCCATGTCGCAGTAGGACGTGTGCTGTCCATGTAATAGAAGCACACATGGCCATGTGGGAGTGACTTGGAGGTTTCTTAAATCGGAGTACGGAAAAGAAGATTACATGTTGTGTACTTCAAAATTACACACGGTTTACATTATTTATTTCATTAAACACATTAGGTTCACGTCTAATTACCAGAACATTATTATTTTATGTCCCATTTATCCAAGAGAACCCATACAGCCGCATATCATTGAAGAACCTTGATACTTCGTCCGTTCTCTGATTTGAACAGTATTGACTATGTTGGAATCCCATCAGTGACTTCTCTCATCTCCTAGAGCATCATATTTTGATTTCTCCTTTCTCGTGAGATATTATGGGTTAATTTTTTTGGATTTTTTCATAGATATACAGTGTTATAAAGAGATTCAAGATTCAAGGTTCACTTATAGCGATCTCTTAAACATGTGGTAGGGGGTTTGTGCCTTTCTTGATGAATTCCTTTGAGTTTTATGTGAAAAGTTTCCCAATACCCATGAACGGGGTATTGCACGTTTACCATTTTGGTCCTATTGTTTCACTTCTATGATGGTATGCTTGAGTAGATGATAATTGAATCCGAATTGGTTCTTTTTCTGTGCTTTGGATATATTTCCATGCATGTTTTTTTGTTTCGGCCTTCGGGTCTTGCTTTTCTATTAGGTTGTTGTTTAATTTCCCATGCCTAGTATTGTAGGATGTTTTGACTATTGTATAATTATTCTATTGTGTTTTAGAATGCTAGCCAAGTAGTTCATGATTTTTACCTTTTCCATTACATGATACTACACTTTATTGACTTACACAGGGTCGTGAGAACCTGGTGTATAGACCATATGAAGAATGGACATTTAGGGCTTCTCTAGATTGTCTGTTTTAATTATGATGTGAGACCACATCAGGAATTGATTTTGAGTGCTTCCTCAGAGTGTTTGTAGTTCCTCAACAAGGGCAATAGGGGGAATGAGACGTAGATTGATTCCCCATAGTTCCTTTACTACTGTTACGAGATTGCAGGATGAATAGATGGTGAGTTCTTCCTTAGATAGTCTATTCTTAAGCTGAACCAGATGGGTTAGACTAAGAGTATTTCCCAAAAGGTTGCTTGTAATTGTTAGGCAGGACTAGAAGGGATATACCATGAGTGCTTCCTAGAGAGATATCTGGTGTTAGTTGTTTTCTTGTGTTTCTAGGTAGGACCAGAGGGGATAGGCTGTGGGTACTTCCCATAGGGTTACCTGTTCTATTTATCATCATTGATTAGCCGTTGTAGGCCGTGAGGTGATTTGAATTATTAGAAGCTGTGGATTTTTTACTACTATGTAGCTTCATTGTTTACTGCCTTCTGGATTTTAACTCCCATATATTCACTGACTTTTAAGTACTGATCTTGTGGTGGTTGCCTGCTGGATTTAGTCTCACACCCTGTTTGGGCCATGCTTTTGGTCCCAAACAGATTATGTTGTTGCAGGTATAGATAAGTGAAAGTTCCCTTATACATCAGGTACATGACATGATGTGGAGCTGGAGAGCATGTCACCAAGCTATGTCTTGCGATGTTGAGGTGTTTAACTGCTTTCTTTTTCACTTTGGTTTAGTACTGTTGTATTCTATCATTGTGAATTGTTTGGCTGTTTTACTAAATATATGTATCATGCATCATTTTATATATGTTATCCATTTTATATCATCAGTTTTCTACTATATGTCATTATTACTGCTTTTTCTCTTGTATGCATTTGTTTACATTCTTTGTGTACTCTTCCAATGAGGGCATAGTTTCCCCTCAATCACACCCAAGGCCCTTGCTGCTAGTCGGTAGCCTCTGGAATTCAGGGAAATGTGCTTGAATCCATGTGACCAACTGGGTACGAGGCACCTCTAGGAGGCTTCTGGAACTAGGAAGTTAAAATTATCAGGTCAAAATTATCTTAAAGTGAATTTTTCATAAATTTGGAAAAATATTAATTTATCGATGAATATATACAAAAAATTATTCTGATTAAAAACATTCATTTGAATTAAATGTTTTAAAAAGATACATTTTTTTTATGTTGATTTTGAGAGTAAACATAGTTAATTTATGTTATTAATAATCTAATAACTATTTTTGGAATATATTGCATGGTACTTTTGGTATAAAATCATTGTATACTTAAGAAATTTTTTTTCCTGAATGTCATTTTTCATCCTGTTTTATGGTATTATTTTAAATATAACAAATAAAAATTTTAAATAATATATTTTAATAAAAGGATTTTAAATATTTTATGACATTTATATATATTTTTATATAGTTAAATTTCATTTTTGGTCATATTAAATTATGTAAATATTAATAATGAGTTAGTAAGATTAAGTTAAAAATGGATTTAACATGGGATAAACCAAAAGAGAAGGGTTAGTTTGTAATTTTTTTATAAAAAGTATTTTATGAATATACTTATACCAAATGATATTCAAAATCCAAATATTTATCCCTTTCAAATATTTTTATCCTAATAATGACTTTTTTTATTTTATTCTATTATAAAATTTCATGTTTGACCTCTTACATAATTATAATAGGAAACCACTACTTTTTATCCTATACTAAAACTTGAGCCTCGTAACCTAATCCAAATATTAAAAACACTCTTATAATATTCATTATAGATGAATTTATGGTTTTTTTTTCTTAAAATATCATTCTTGAGATCCTTAATAAAGGCTATAATAAAATCCAATCAAAGGATATTTAAATCATACCCAACGACTTTAAATTTATTTCTTCTTCTAAATCCCTTAATCCTATGTTATTAATCATAAAATAATAAAATAAGTATCATATATATTATTAAATTATATTATTATTATGTAACAAATATCATTCAACTCTATTCCATCAAATATGAACTGAAAGTATCACTGTTGTGGACGTGTGAACTACCTCGTCCACATAGTAATAGAATTCACCTTCCATCGCCATCATTAATGGATAATTATTATGATGGGTTTAATGTTTTAGTATTATATATATTATATAATTATAATTTTATAATTATATTATAATATCAAACTCTTTACCTTATATTAACTTGGAATGTGATTGCATCGCACATGCATATGTGTGGACTACAACCTCTAAAAATAGAAGTGGTTCATTTTTTATTTCCACGTGATGTTGTTGGTAATAAGAGTAGATTTAATAAAAAAATTTATTTTTATAATATAATAATGAAAACATAATGTTTATTTATTATTTACCTTTCCCTTATTCCGTCCATCAAAATGTGGATATAATGTTCCTAAGTACATACAATTTACTTTCACCGCAAACAGTGTAATTTATATTCTTATCATTCCCATTTATATATGACTTTAAAAATAAATATAATGAATTTATATGACGATTAATTGATGATTATAATTGTGTAAAAAATTTAACACTGATCAATGTAATATTTTTATAATTAATGAACCCAGATTCTCATGTAAATTTAAATAGTTAACACCCAAAAACAACGATTTGAGTGAGGAATTATTTTTAAATTGATGTGTTATAATTGGATCATATGTGATAATGAATGTATTTAAATAATATTTTATATAATTATAAAAAATTTAAATTTATTATATATTAGGTTATAGAACTCTTAAATCAATTCATAGATTACGTAAGGGATTTCAATTATAATCTCATTATTTATTGATATTCTTTTTGATTATATCATTAATGTTGAGATTTCATGAACTAACTATGAAATCTAATATTAATTTTCTTATAATATAGTTACTTCGGTAGAACACATATTTTAAATTAATTTTTATCTATTTATTTACATAATAGATCGATATTATTTTTTAAACAAAAAAGCATATATTTTTTCTTTTCTATCCAAAATCATTTTTTCCATTGTCAATCTTATCTTTTTTGTTCCAAAATTGTTTTTATTATCCTATTATTTTTTCAATTAATGTTTCCACGTGAATGAATTTTTGAAAATTGATTCAATTTTTTCTTGATTTTAATTTTATAATCATCATACATTTTAATTTTTTATAAAAATGAAAATTAATTAATTATGTTAACACCCGCTATATTTTCTTGATTCTAATACCACTCAATGCATTAATTCTCATTTAAATGATTCCAAAATTATTTTCATTGACAAATATTCCTTAAATATATTAAAAAAATTATATTTTAATAAATTTATTTCAATATGAAAAGTTTCTTTTCATCCTGAAATATTTTCGATATCTCCTAATGGTATTTTAATAAATAATGACATTTTTACATTTCTGATGATTTATCAACGATGTGATCTATTGAAGTCCTACACATTAATTATTTTGATGGATTATGATCATGATGATATTATAAATATTTTATGAATCCCATTTTATTTCACATGTGTTAATTATGTTATGATGAATCCTTTTTGAAACTTATTTATTTTCGATTAGTAATGCAATGATGAAGACTAGAAATGTATATAAAAATAATTTAGTTTCCATAGGTTATGCTATAATGAATATTTTATGTGTTTGAGGAACACATATGAATGATGATTTAGGTGGTGAAAAAAATAAACTATGATAGTCACTGTAGTGATCCTTGAATACCTTGGAAATTACATTATATGCTTATTTATATGACCATAACTAATATAGTATACCAAAGTTATGGTATCATGGCTATTTTTTTCTGATTCTTTTATGGATCGTGTCTTATGAACATCCCATATTTATTCCATAAAATTATATTATGATCTATGATACATGTCATATAGTTTTTATTTGTAATATTCATGTTCTCATACCCATATTCTTATTTTATATTTAAGAGGTTATTATTATATCCGTTTTTACCATTATTGAACATCAGTAATCACCCATTATTATGTTTATTTTCCCCAGGTTATGAAGAAATTTTTTATTTATGATATATAAATAAAGGTTGAATGTCATGAAGAACATAGATGGAAATTATATAGTTACCTTATTAAAAATATATTTATTTGTCTATGTGTCCAATGATATTAGACATATACCACTCAGGCATGGATCATATTGTTCTTTAACGAATATACATATATTTAGATGTAGTGTATATGGACAAAAATTATTTGTCACTAAATACTGTATCATATAAACGATTAGATATATTTTGAAAATAGGATGAGAAAAATTTAGAATGAATCATTTGGATAATCCTTTATGAGGGAGATTATTTGAAGATTCTGTTATAAAAGGAGTGCAGTTTTCCTAGAAAAACATTCTTTTCTAGACACAATAAGTGGGATTTTTTTAATAGAATAATTGAGGGGTAATAACATTGGAATGAGTTGGTTGATTCCATCTTGTACATCATTCTATTTCATGGTTATTTTACTCTTACTACACACTTAGTTTTAAATTCCTGGGGGGATATTATTGGGTTAATTCACATTTACGTTATGAACCATTACTATAGATATGAATAGATAATGATCGAGGATAAACTAGTTCGATTTTGTGTCATGGATTGAAATGATTGTTTCATGATTTAGAAACCATATAAATTATTTATCATGATTATGTGGTTCCCACTTGGATTATTGTTACTCAGACTATACTTATGTTTTTATTATATGGTTGGTACCCTGAGGAACACTATAATAGATAAATATAATATATGATGCAATGATTGTCCTCCTAAGATACTAAAAATTAAGGGATATGGAATGAAAAATATTATTTACATGGAAATGAAACATTATAAACCTCATAATCACGCAAATTTTTAAATGTGAAAATGAGGGGAAAATGTTCTCTTAAGCCCTATTTTAAGAAACATCCACCTTATTTTTGTAATTCTATTGATCCCTTTATGACTGAGAAATTGATCAGTACCACTAAGAAGATATTTTCTAATATGTAGTGTTTGTTACATAGTTAAGATAATTTATATTGTTATCATTTTTAATGTGAAGGAGATAAATGGTGGACTCTTATCATGAATGTGTGGAAAGATTATGAAATTCACTCCATATAGTGGGATGAGTTTAGGATCATATTATTAACTATGTTCTTTTCTTGTATTATTAAATATAGAATTGAATTTTAATTCCTTGAGATAAATTATATTGATGATGAATCTATTAGTATCTATGAGTTAAGTTTATAAGACAAGATAGGTATTCTTCTTGTATTGTTATCCAACATAAAATAAATTTCATCAATTCCTGGTTGGTTTAAAACCTTGTCTATGAAGGGAATTATCCATAATGGACTTCAGTAAAAATGATGAACATTTTTAATGTGGTATCATTTTGGGAAAAAATATTTTATTTACCAATCAATTTAAATGTTTTGATATGAAAATTAATATGGAATTAAAAGGAAAATATAGAAAACATATAGAGAAGTCGATAAATTTTCCATTATGCTTGAATTTTGGATGGAAACATGGAACAAATTGACATAAGGGTAGTAGTAAATGTTTTTTATTTTAAGTGGATATTTTTTTGGAAATATAATGATTATGTAATGATAATAATTATTCTCATTTTGGTAAAGATATATATTTCCAATGGATTCACCGCATAGAATCTAGTCATTAAAATGTAAGGAATATGGGAATAATGTTAACTGGTGCACAAATTGGATGGTTGATGATGATGACTGGTGTCAGAAAATAAATATCATGGTATTTCTATTGCTGATGTGGGGTATTATTGAAATGTGGTGAAATGTACACTTATTTTCCTTTCTAGAACTAGAAATAACATATATGATTCATGATCTACCTAATATTTTATATATAAATAATTTTCTAAAGGCATCATTATACATCCTCAATGATTAGTTGTTTAATTAGTAATGAGAACCCTATATGGTAGGATTATTGCATATCATGTTTATGATTCATCTCCAATTAATGTTTTTGGGAATGTTCTTACTATAAATATAATTATTCTCTCACTAGATAAATTTGATGTTGTCTATGTCCTAGAATGGATTTATTTACATTAACCACACATAAATTTTTATGAAAGGAGATTCATGTTTGATATTCTAAATGAAAATATGATCACCAATTATTATACGAAAAAATATAAAATTTTGGTGGAACAATCTAATATATTAGACTTGAGTCATACTCAAAATAGATGTTTATCCCAAATGGTTAGGAAAAAACTCAACATCAATGATATGAATATAGAAAAGAGATTTTTTATGTCCTTATAAATTAGTATTGATGCCTTTCAATAAATAGTGAGTTTAACTTTTCCTTAGAACTCATACATTGTGATATAACCATTTAAAAGTATCCATATAGAATGACCCTAATTGATTTATAATAATTAAGGAAGAAACAGAAAAAGAATCCTAAAAAGGAATTTATTTGGACTAGTTTTAAAAAAATGGTTTATCTAATTCATTTTTGAAATAAGGAAGGTTAATCAATGTGACTTTTCCTTTGTTATTAATAAATGTTCGTGATCACAATCGATAATAAGTTTGATATACCACTTATTATTACTTATTTAATAAAATGTCAATAGAAAATCACCTTTAAATATTCACCATTTTTTTGGATATATTTATTTTATGTTAATAAAATACGATATACCAAACAAGACATTACATATGAGGGTTAGATATAATTAATTTATATTGATTTTCTTTGGTCTTACTAATTCAACTATTATATTCATGGATATAATTAATACAGTCTTTATAGATTACCTTTAACGATTTTTGGATGTCCTTATCGATGATATACTTATATATTAAAAGGGAATGGAAGGGAATGAAGGTCACATGGGATTTCTACTAAAGGCCATGTCGAAGAAGATATTGTCTTTGAAAATTCGGAACTATTAATTTTTTATTATAAAAAATTATATTTTTCATATAGTATCATTTGAGGGTATATATGTTGGTCCATAAATGATATATTGTACTGAATATTAGTGTTATTTCCACTAGGTCAAATATACTTGAAGGGGGGTGAATCCGGGTATGAAAAAAATAAAATTTCACCCCCTTCATATCTTGTTTCAATATTAAATAATATTCACTTATCCCTTAATCTCATTTCAATGTGTGAATAGAATTTAAATCATATATGAGACATAGTAAATTTTACTTGGTTCACACTCACTAGGCTATGTCTATGGATCATGAAACTATAGTCTGAAGATATACCAAATTCACTAAGGCTCACAACCGATAGTGGGTAAAATTTTTCGACTAGATCAACTTTTCCAAGTCTCACAACCATTATAAGATTTAGGGTCTTCTCAATGAATTCCCAAGGGTCACACCCTATTCCTTTTTACATATGTCACTAATGGTGGATAGGTTCATCATCTTACACATCCATTACTCAGTTATATATGAAGGAATACACTAACAATTTATAGAATTTTAGGTCAAACATTGTTTATGGACATGTAGGTCCCATCATTTGAATGAATTTCATATCCTAAACTATAGGAAGATGCTCTGTTGACGTTAATTTTTCTCCCACATATGACTTCCACCTTTCCTGGTATTTTTAGATACCGGAAAATACATTCTCAATCTTATTTGAATCTTTCTAAAGCTTTCATGGGTGTTCCATACACCACATGCTCCTCCTGTGTAGTATGTTTTAGGTTTCCTAAGAAGAATACCTCTTCCACATACTACTACCACATTTGAGAACCACCACCTGTTTGCAAACAACCTCTACATTCTCTATCAAGCACCACCTCTACATACCGACATCGTAATTTTATTCTACAAACATATTCCACAAATATTTACTACAAACAATCCTCTATCGGCGGATAGTTCTATGTCCATATGCTACCTCTTCCTCTATTAAAAACCTTCAGTCTGCAAACATCTCCGTGTTTGCAGACTTCTCTCATTTATATGTATTGGAGCTCCACCTTTGAATACAACTTTCTTCTTTCATGGGAGACCCACAATGGGAAGCAAAAACATTTGGTGGAATTACTTCAACATGAACCTCTTCCCTTCACAGAATAATCCTCTACAAACCAAATAACCCATTGTTCATTTCGGTGCCTTGCAAGAACCTGGGTGATTATTATTTCGGCATGAACTATCTTCGAACCCATCTAGATTCCTAATTCAAAGAGATGTTCTCTAATGATATTTTCCCTCTCATTTAATCTGTGATATTTGATCTCTTTATATAGGCAATGATATCTACAAAATATACTAAATCATGATTTACAAAATCATTGATTCTGTAGAGTCTCCACCGCATATTAATCCTCCTACCATGAACCACACAAATTTTTCAAACAATGTTTCCACTGTAGTATCTGTACTGCCTTTTCTCCTTTGTGGAGAAATTCTCATCTATAATCTTATGAAATATCACATGTTATGCATGTTTTACTCATTGCCCATATGCCTCTACCATGGACCATTTTGGGTTCTGTAAACCATTCTTTTGTACCATTCTGGCTGCCCGGTACTCAACTGCGAATAGTTCCCATACATGGTACGTGGTCCATTATCCAAGGTATGCGATTCCTATATTTTGAGGATTTTCTTCATAGTTCTTCATTCAATTCACTCCTATGATGAAACCTATCCTTTTCCAAACACAAACTCTTAATTTTGAGGTATAGAAATTTGGAAAAAAATAGGAAACTATGCCACAATAAAAAATTCTTTCGGAAAACACCAACAATAATCCTTTGCAATCATCTAGAATTTTCACGAAACACAATCAAATAAAAAACATACTGAGATAATATATTGATAAATGTTTTCACTGTGGTTGGACTATACCAACCATGGTGACTGATATCCTCGTTACACTTGTAATTGAAGGATATTATTAGTGCTTTGGGGGGGGGGGTTATCACATGTTTATAACCAACTCACCATGATATCTTAGAAAGAGCCCAATTTTATTTAATAATATTAATGTGATGAAATATCCAAGAAACTAAAGTTATGGATCGTTAGATCGCATGTTCTTATATTATTGTAGTAACCCCTACCCTAATAGCATAGATCTTGTGTCTATCTTTTAAAAATTTGAATATGATTAAAGATATCACATCCTAAAGAAAACTATGGTATAGTAATCATCATAAACCAAATACATACATATTTCCAATATTATATGTGAAAAAAAATAAAATATATATATTTTCAGAATAACATTATTCCCTCTAGTACAACGATTCATTTCAAGAATAGTTAACATCATGGATTAATAAGAAAGTAACCAAAATAGGGGTGTTCTCAAATTCTAATTAAGGGTTATGTATAGTGGAATAAATCGCGATTCAGCTAGTATAGTCAACAATATGTGAATCACTAAATTCACATTCCATTTAAATAACATTTCAAGAAAAATGAATTTTGTAAGGGTGAATAATTAGAAAGAAATGATACATTATAGATAACATGAATATCAATACTATATAATGAAAAATATAATATAATGTAAATATATAATCACAAATTACATTTAATAAATAATGTGACTATCATAGCTTGATATGGTAAAATCAATATTGTAAAATAATTATCTAAAAAACATATCATTTAATAAATAAATTGGTAATGAAACGCATCTATATATAATATAATTGTAAAAATATCATGGATAATTATAAATGAAGTCATTGATAATAAAATGCATAATTATTGGAAAAGACATTATCAGATAAATGATACATCAACTGTCAAGACCTTTCATAAGACCATATAAAAACACATGTACAAATACTGTTTAATGATTCTTACTAATTCGCCTTATGATACTACATATGAATTAGGGGGTTATATATTTTCTGCCCCTCCTATCACTATAGGTACAAATCAATCCTTGTATTTTTATTGAAAAAAAATTCATGTCATCAAATAAAAATATTTTAGTAAAGAACATATATTTTTCCATATTTCCCCAATTAATTTAATAACATTAAAATTAGACAACATAAGTAAGAATAGTATATGGTAGTGAAATATTTATATCCATGATATATACAATGTATATAAAATTTAATTGAATCATTTACCATAATGAAACTATTTTTATTTGTGTTCAATACATAAATGAGTTTTCATGTACACCCCATGAATGTGAATTGGGGAAAATTACCCCATAATTATATATGAAATTGAAATGAAGGAAAAATCCATTAAAATTATCATAGCATTGAAGGGAGGATTAATCATTGAATACATTATATATATCAAATATATATCCACATAGATTATGTGGAAATAAAATATAATGTAATCCAATGTCATTACAAAAAAAATTATATAATATCGGTAGAATGAAATGACGCAATACAACCCAATCAAATAAAATTGTGTTATAATATTCTTTACCACCTCATAATTTCCATTCCCAATACCATTGGATGAAATAAATAAAATTCAAACATATAATGTCTTGTATTATTAATTAACCATTAAATTAAATATCAATGGGGAATTATATTCAAATTATTATATAATTTGGGAGCATAACATTATGATATTCCTCAATCAAGTGAAATTAAGATGAAATATCTTAACTCAATCTTCCTTTTGGATGAAAATTAATTAATATCATGTATAATGGTTAAAATAATGTTATTAATTAATTCCATAAACCTAATAATATTTAAAAAAACATGTAACATCTTATAATAACATTTTCCTCATATTTTCTTGTAATATTTCATTATTTTAATTGTTTTTAGTGTTAGTTGACATGTTTTGTCGTGAATATTTTTTTGTCAATGTTACGGTTCATCTGTATAGGATATATATCCATCACATAAAAATTTATATTAATTATATATATATATCATATATAATCATTATATATATATTTTTCATCAAAATTTTATTATAGAAGGGTAAATTCAATTGCATCACTTCATGTAGACGGTTGGTCATTTTGTACGTACGTGCAACAATATCATTCCATTAACACTTGTAAGGGTATGGTAGTATGTGATGATTTGTTTTAATTATCAATATCATATAACATATATCAAATAAATTTTTTTAATTTATAATTATTACATTTTATATAAAACATATATCAAAAATGAATCACATTGCCTTGCTAGGTGGCAGACTACCATAGAAACAAGTGATATAATCATAATTTAAATCACTTGTATAGTAAATAGATATATGTTTTATTATAATTCTAAGTGTAATATAATTTCATTAATATAATATATATGTGTTACATCAATAATTATTACTTAACATAATGGTTCTAATGGAAAATGAATTATATTGTTTCCTGAGGTGGTAGTCCACCGATCACACGATCGATCATAGGGTTTCTCATTTGACATAGGAGAAGATGGATAAATATTATTTAAAAAATGATAAAATATCCATATTTTTTAGTTATTGATTTCATTATATTGTATGATTTAATATATAATTTATGGTTGAAAATATATAAATAAAATGAACGAGCTATGTTAAGACAATTACCTTCTAAAAGAGAAACCCAATTTGGATCTCGTCTTAAGGACACCAAGGTTCGTAATTTGGGAAAACCAAGGGATATATTGGTTTTTAAGTGTGATTTTAAGCAATTTATTTAGGGTATGAAATAATAATATGGTTTAATTGTATTGGATAGCTGAGGGAGGGAGTTACCTTCTATAAGGGGGGAAAGTGATCCTTTTTTGAAATTATATATAAATTTTTCAGAAGAACCAAAATTGATAAAGTTATTGTCCTATAATATAATGAAAAATTAACAGATATTATAGTTTTCAATTTATCATATGTAAATACATCCATAAATAATTTTTTTACAAGTTAGTAGGTAATTTGAAGCCATATCTTTTTAGTTTATCCCCCATGAGACCCATTTTTACCTTAAATGTGGTAAATAATTTTTATTATTTTCATTTTAAATTTTGCTAAAAAATTTTGTTTAAACTAAAAATAAACATAAATTATGATTACTGGAAATATGAAATCCATTTATCCATATTCAATTTGTAGATGTTTTATAATATGATATAAAATTATACCCACATACTCTATGAAAAAGTTGGTTTTCAAAGAGAACGTTTTCATATCTATAGAAAGTTATAATTTAAATGTTAAATACGAAATTGCCTAAAATAAACCAAATAATATAAATTTAAATATAATTCAACTAAATTTACTTTAAACTCAATTTAAAATATAGTATAACATTGTAAATAATTTAAACTATGTTTATTTTTTAGTAAAGAATTAGTTTTTTCTGTATTCATCGAAAATTGATATATTGTAAAAAAATAAAAAAATAACCCTATCATAATTTTAATATGATGATTTAAAAAATTAAATTTATTTATTAAAATATATTTTTATGTGTTCTTGTAATTAATTATAACATATTTTCACAAATATTGAATTAGCAGCATTTTGTAGAAAATCACATTTTTCATAACAAAATACATTTTCAATTACTTTTTTATTTATTTATAAAAAATATAATTTTTATTAGTTTTAATCAACATTAATTTCATAATTTAGATTTTAAAATTCATTCCCAATAATTTAATTGGTTGTTATAATGATATACTATATTACGATTCATTTATACGTAATGGGGTGTGTTCTATAAGCTTCAAAGAGAATAAATTTAACGAAATATATACCAAGGTTGGTTTAAGATCATTTTTTCATGTCACATGATCTATAAAATAAAATTCTAGTCATTTATAATTCCATTTTGTTACATTCTCAACACCTTAAATAAGTTTTACCCTCAGAATTTGATCTTTCACATTTAATTAGGGCTTTTATATTGATAAATTTCTTTGTTCAAAACCAACATGGTATAATGGGTAAATAAAAAATTTATTAATAAGGTATAAATTCATGTACAAAGTTCATATTTTATAACACATAACGAGGTTTATATGTAAGATAACATTAGTGGAATGTAATGGTATATACATAAAAGGAAAAGGTAAATAATTTTAGAAATTGATGGAGGACATATATCACCAGAAATTGAATAATAAGTGAAAATTTTGGGACCTAAAAACTATAAATCAATTTTTATTTAAAATATCATTCTATTTTTCACATATAATGTTAAGAGGATAAAATTTTTATTTCATGACCCTTTTCATAGAATTGAGGAAATATTTTATTATCGTTGAATATTTGTAAATATAAATACATTATATGTTTTTAATTCATAAGTATACTTTCATCCATCAGATATCCATTACTATATATCTAACTAAATCAAACTCTATTAAATTAATATCCAAAAAATTAATTTTTTATGTTTAAATAAAAAGATTACATTAAACGGATTATAAGATCAATATAATAGTTACAGGTCTTTCCATCTATACCTAACTATTTTTCAAAACCAATGTAGTAAGAAGAAGTTACTAATATATAACCCTCAATTTTAACACCGCTGATTCAACATTAATATTTATTTTCTAAATCATTTGTCTAAAACATTTCATATTAAACAAAACATCACATAGTCTTGTTTTAGGAATTAAAACCTTCAATTTTTTTGTTGTGAGATCATGCCATGTGGAATTCAATGGACGCAATGAGTTCTCACCCATAATATGAATTATGATTTTTATAAAACTATATCAATATAATTCCATTAAATATACCAAAATTATGATGAATAATAATTACTGCAAAATCAAAGATAAGATAATCATCATTGGTTATGAACACCATGAATGCTATGTCTTAACATGACCTATCATGGATACACTAGTACCCGGATGCTTGATCCTACAATAATAGAGCGTGAAGGTAATTCCCAAACCCCGTGGATTAATGAATAGAACCTAGGAACATATTACATAAAAGTGGGACTATATTTGCTAAACATTTGTGGAAAAAATGAAACTAGTAAGAATCCTCAACACCCAAATAATGAAATGTACCAGAAACCAAATTGGTAAAACAAAAACTCTAAAAATTTATTAATCAATTTAATTTGATGAGATAAAAACACCTTAGGGAAAAAATCACTATGTTCCCCACAAATAAAGAACATATACCACCATTAAGTGGTGATATCCCTTAACAGGGATCTAACATAATAAAATCTAAAAACACCTGAAGGAATAGGTATGGTGTAAGAAATAAATCATTGTAGGGTATCCCCATGTTTTCAAAAAGGATTCAATTTTATTAAAGCCAATCATGATTTCAATTGTAATTAAAAATCAAATGGTGATAAAATATCATATATAAAATAAAGGCATGTTTTCATTAAAAATTATGGAAAACATATCAAATATATCCTAACTAATAATTTAAAATAAAAATGTTCATATAAATGAACTATAATGAGTAAAACAATTCTATAATCAAATAGATCTTATATCGAATACAATCTCAACATTCAAAATGTTAATCTATCCTCATGTATTATAGTTTTTAGTTATAGGATCTTCCAACATATCATATTAGTGATCTTGGAAATTGGTTTACACACATATCTTAGGATTTGTTTAAATATAAATGATCAAAATCTAATCAAGGATAAGATATACATAATGTGGTTTCTGAGAGAGTTTTCATTTTAAATCTGTTACTAGTATTTCATAATAGCTTTTACCTTCTCAAGGTAAATAGATATTCCATTTTCTAAGGCCACATGTCCTATGAAATTTATGTCTTGAATTTTGAAATATCATTTTGATATAATGGAATAATGTTTGTTATCACTCAATAATTATAGAACATCTCTTAGATGATTCACATGATCCTCCTCTAACATAGTTAATATTAGGATTTCTTCCAAAAAGTACACCATAAATATATTAAAACCCTAATGTATGACATTTTTCATCATTTCCATAAATTATTTAGGATATTTAGATAGACCAAATGGAATGAGATGATACCCATAATGTAAATACCTTCTCTGAAAGGTGGTTTTTTAATGTGATATATGTTTATTGTAAACTATTTACAACCAAATAAAATATTAATCATCAATATACACTTCACTAATTTAAAATGTTTAAACATATCATTTATCCATTGAAAGTGTTAGTTTTTATTCACTGTAAATCAATTGGTTTTCTTGTAATCATGAAAAAGGAAAAGTGGTCCACAATCATCCTATGTAAGGAGTACACGTTCCACCCAGGGTGATACAGTTGTTTTTATAAATCATTTCTCCAATATATCAACTAATTAGTTCATTAGTACTTTAGGATCATGTAGTTACATATGTTATGAAATAATAGATGTATGTTGATTACCACACAAAAAATAAATATAAAAAATACATCTTTTACCAGTGGAAAACCAAAGTAATTAAAATAAAATACATTATAATACATGAGGAAAATTGGAGAGATACCAAATCTAAAATATCCCTTATCCAAATCAAAATAATACACAGATATTACATTCCCCAGATCTAGATAATTTCATCCTTCTCTACTCGACCTCAGGTCATGTTCTCCCTAAAAGATAAAACACATCACATAAATCACAGTATGGTAAATCAGTCAATAAAAATATTCAATTATGACTTTATTATCAAAAATACAATACATGATGAGAATAAAATCAATATTTTTCATGTGATGAACCATAAAATCAAAATCATGCCTCGTATATTCTAAAGAGAAGTCAAAACTAGGAAAACAGAAACCTTTATCTCTCTCTTCAATCTGTGTGGAATAGTAATATTCAACACATTTGATAATATAACCATAGAAAAATATAGTAAGTTCACAATATGAGTTGATATAACTTAATGAAATACATCAATATTAAATAAACTAGTCACTAAATTTGAATCTATAGTGATGGAACAAATCACAGTCACTTGACTAATATCAACTTCTTATGGGGACTCTTACACTACATGAAGAGATATCATTCTGGATTTCAATTTCTATAATCCATTTGTTCAATAATAATATGATTTCACCATAGTACATTTAGGCGATGAGGATCCTGCACCACTACATAGAGCTAAAATATATAAAAGAACATCATCATGTGACTATAGAATCCATATGAACAAGATATCTTTGTTTCCTAAGTGATAAAAGGTTTTGAATAACAAATTTTTTAAAACTAGAAGAAATTTAATGTTCCCCTACCAGAAAATTCAATAGTACAAGAAGAAATATACCATTTTGAACCACCAGGAGACTCATCATGTATCCTCTTTCCCTTAATGAAACTACCTGAACTACAATTTCGATAAAATGAAACCCTCCATATTCCCAAAAATAAAGTATAGTTAATGATAAACCATCAATCCCATATCCAACATATTACTATAATAAATGATATTTATCAAGAAAACATGAGAAATATTATTGGTTCAATGACCAATATCGATACATCAAATATGAATATTCTCATTCAATAAAATCTCAGGTGAAAACTACACCATCTCATAAAATATATTTTCAAACACCATCATAGTCATATCAGTCGACTCATGTTTGAAAAACATCATATCCTTAAAAATTAATATTAACTCTTGATAGAACTGATCAATCAAAATAACATTAATTTCCATCCACTCTATAACCTCTTGCTTCTTCCCTTTCATCATCACGTCTCACCAACTACTATTATGAACCTCTCCCATGAAGGTGGCTCATTTCACCTAAATCTAATTAGGTGTTTCAATGAAATAAAAAAAATCCCTTTCATTCCAATAAAATAATCATCTTATTGAGGATCAATCTAACCTTGGAATAATAGTGCATTATAGTGATGGAACTCTTAAGCAAGATTATAATATTTATCCATATGAGGTTCCCAAACATAAGCATAAAAGGGGTGGGGGTTGGTTCATATCCATGTTCTTGGACAACACACATTTATATATCAATGAAGTTCATGTCCATAAGAGGATATGCTCACTGAAATTATATAAAAACATCTTTATAGGACTTAATCATATATATTCTCAATGGATTTATTCTAAAAAACATCATAAAAAATATTGAAATAATTATTAGATTAAATATATGAATAACTCAATCAAGATAAATTATGGAATATTAAACTGTTTAGATAAGAATTAATAATAGGGAAAATACTAAAATTAGTTAAAATTATTCTTCAAGATTCCATTCCCTGGACATCTATGGTAACTTAATTCTCAATATGATGACATATGCCTAGTAATTCACTTATAAAAACTGTAATACCCTAAAATTATACTCCAAAACATATAATGACATAAAGGAATTATATATATGCAGATCCATTGATACCAGTTGGTCATGAACTATCATAGATACCCTCGTACCTTAATATTCATTCCATATCTAACATGATCCAATGTGAATTCCCCATCCTCAAAAATTGGGGACTATCACCTAGTAGAATACAATATACATGAAAGAAAACAATTTACCACAAAAATATCCAAATAAACATAAAAGTTAGTATTCCAAACAACCAAATAAATTGTGTACCTAAAAAATAAGCATAATCAAAACACAAAATATTACATAATCAACGTACTCACAATAAATAACCCCCCCACACCCATGTTGAACATCAAAACAATCCCAACAGATTAAGAACATCCACCACCTCCTTGTGGAACCTTCCATTGGATTATATATGGACTATGACAATATAAAATCACCAAATGGAACGGTATGTTGTGACCTATAAATTGCAGTAGGGTCTCACCAAGTGTCCTATAAGATATTAAATAAGAATTTTGAAATCATTTATTAAATTTTAGATAAATCAAATCATGATGATACAACATCTTATTTAATGAAACAACATTATTTCATTTTTAAATGATGCAATACATTTCAAAAAAATCATAAATAAAAATTTTATATAAATTTACATATATAAATATTCTGGATGGAAGAAAATAGTTCAATAATAAATGGAATATTTATTCCATATAATCCCAACAAGATCCACAATCATCTGTCATGTGGTATCATATTTTCTAGTAATATTATCCTCACACATCACATAATCATGATCATGGAAATATGAGTACACAATTCCCTTTGGATCATCACGAATATGACTCATCAACAACCCATTAATAAGAAGAACTAACTAACTATATTTTTGTAATATTTATAATTATAAATAAATTTTAATGGAATTATCATCCCAATGTGCTAGTACTAACTACACACCATCTACTTAGGCTCATATGTGATCAAAAAATCAAAAGTGGAAGTTAAAGTCATCTCATTTTGAATCAAATATTTTTTAAAAATTTATTTCCAATTTTAAATTTCAAAATTCCAATTCTTTTTCAAAAACCAAAACATGGGTTTTTCAATAATTCATACCATTTAAATAATTAAATAATTATATGTTTTTATCAACTTAATTTGACCAATTTTTAAAAATCAATTCTCAATTTGTTTCATCAATTCCATCAAATCGAATATATGGCCAAAATTAAAATTCCATTTTTTTGGGGGTTCCTCATGAAAATAAATGCCATAAAAATTTGACATTATAATTAAAATATATTTTTATTTTAATAAATATGTTTAAATAAATTTCAATCAAGTCATGAGAATAAGGGATTTCATTTCAAGAAATTTCATGAATAGGACCACCTACCCTTAATCACAGAATCAACTATTAACACTCATAAGAGGAAATTACTTTTATTAATGATGGTGATAGTGATCAAAAAATTAATCCTATAATATATATAAATTTAAATGTATTTTATATACATCCAATACATGATGATTTTTCAAACTCTAAGGGGGAAAACAGAGAGATATTGAGAAACCAAAGAGATGTGATACTCGTACCTGGATGAGATTGAACATGAACAATCATGTATTACTCTATCATGAGATTGGTATTGAGTTGAAGAAAACATTTATTGATAGCCATCTCAACCCTAAAAATAATGTTATCGATGAGTGAGGGTTTTGGGATAATTAAAATTGTATCATGAAATTTTAAATAACTTATCGTGTAAGGTCTTGGTTCTTGGTGTCACCAAAAGGTTCCCCATTCCCTTTTGGTCACATGGACTCAAGGGAAATTCCCTAAATTCTTGAGGTTTTTGACTAGTAGTGAGGGCCTTCTGTGTGACAGTAGGGAAACTATTACCTCATTGGTAGAGTAACATAGTGTAAATAAACAGATACACAATAATAGAAGAATTAAAAACATGAAACAAGTAAACATCGGAAAAATAAAATAAATAAACAACTGGACCACATATATAAATGATGTATAATACACATGTCATTGAAAAAAACAAAAAAGTCATAATTCTAGAATACAGTATTGAACCAATGTATATATGAAAAAAATAATCTCCAACAACAACGCAACCTCAGCTTGGTCCCATGCTCTCCAGCTCCTCGGTAGTCAATAACCAGATGTAGAATGGTGCTAGAACTTATCTATACCAGCCGCAATATAATCTATTTGGGCCGAGTAGAATGAGCCAAATAGGGTGTGAGAGGAATCATAGTAGGAAACCACCTAGAGATATTTGCCTACCAGTTAGTGAATATATATGGAAAGAAATAAGAAAAATGACGCAGTAAACAAAGAAGTACTCAAAAGTAAATGTTCCTACACTTTCAATTGAAATCATTTTCAAATATCATGTAAGAAGCTAATCAAAAATAGTAACCCTATGAGAAGTACTCACAGCTTATCCCCTCTTTTTCAACTAATCAAAAAAATGAAACCCTCTCGAAAGTACTCAGAGTCTTACCCCTCTTGGTCAACTTTAGAAAAGACTCTCTGAGGAAGAATTCATCATCAATTGACCATGTGGTGTTGTATCAGTAACTATAGACACTCTATGGATGCAATCAACATCCAATTCCCTCTGTGGTCTCATAGTGAGGAAATGTTAGACACATTAATGGAAAAAAATTCTACCCCCTATGGTCTTGCAATGTAAAAGTAAATAGACACTCTGAGGAAGCCCTCGGTGTCCAATCCCCCTATACTCTACTACAACAGGATCACACAGCCATTTTTAAGTCAATCATGCAAAATATATATATGTTATCCAATGTAATACTCATAAACTACTTGGATAAATATTATACAGCATATCACAACATGTTAGAAAAAATCACTCCATCCTAAAAATACAAGGCATGGAGAACAAAGCAGCCAAACAGGGAATGCAAGGCCAAATGGTCAATATCATGAAAACAGGGGAAAAACACCCAAAGAAAGGAAAATAACCCTATTCACATCCAAATACCTCTAATCAAGAAACCAAGACATCGCAGGCATTAACATGGTTAATATTCCTAAACACACAATACCCCATCCAAGTGTATTGGGAACTCTTTCACATAATATGCAAAGACTAACCACAGAAAGGCACAAACCACCTACCTCAATGTTGTAAGACTGATATACATGAACATCATTCCATGTATTTCCCTAGAATGACATAGATCTACAAAAATACTAAAAACATTCAATCGATGATATTTCACAAAAGAGGAGAAACCAGGAAATAAAGCTCTATAAGAAGGAAGAACTCACTATAGCGATTCCAATGCAATAGATGACGATTGAATTAGAGAAGAAATGGTGGTTTGGGGGCTCAGAGAAGATTCGTCATCCATTCAAACTCCTAGATAAGATGTCATTAGAGGATGATGAATATGGGGATGAGAGGTGACCACAATCTATTTAATGAAATAAAATAGACACCAAGGGTCTTTTAAAAGTACATCGTATGTATGTTCCTTTACCAGTACCATCATTAGGTGGTCTTTAGGTCACTCCACATGGCCATGTACTTGGACATTACACGGTGAGAACACGGTCTCTCGAAGAAGCCGGGTACACGACATGTTCATAAAAGTACATGGCGTGTAGTCCTTCAATTTCTAAAATTTCTTGTTTTTATCAAAAACAATAATAAAAGAAAGAAATACATGAAGATAAGATCTAGGTTCATACAAACATCCCCCCATAAAGAAACTTGTCCATGAATTTCCCTGGCAAGGTGGTGTAGAAGATGATTCATTGAATATATCTGCCCATTGCTATCATTCATCAGCCTCCCTCTCACATGTCTTGTCCTGTACTTGCTCGTGCTTCCATAGCACCCATACCCAAGGAACAAATCATATATGGTGAACCCATTCACTATGATCAACAATCTAGATAAGATGCACCTTAAAATACGATTCCACCTATAACTCATCCTCCTATGGTTGGAAAACATGAGATGGGTCTGAGAAGTAATGCCACAACTGAGAAACATGGATTTCATCGTGCATAGCCCATACCTCTGATGTAACTGCAGCCAATAGGAAACTGGACCGACCGTTTCCAAAACATCAAAAGACCAGACCTGTCTCAGAGAAAACATACCATGTCTCCTAATTCTCCTGTGTCCCAACCTCAGTGTGACACATAGAAAAACTTGATCTCTCACCTTGAACTACAGAGGTCATCTACGTCGATCTACATAAGACATATGTCAGGACTGTGCAGTGGAAATCCAGTTCTGAATCAACTCTATCGGCTCTATGGTCTACTGGACAAGATGAGGTCCCATCATAGCTTCCACTCCAACCAACGTATGGGTGATCAGCATGGCCTACAGTACAAAGCCTCATAAGGTTCCATCTAAATAGTTTCTTGAAAACTATTATTATAGTAAAACACCAAAATAGGTATATTCTTCACCCAAGAACCTCCAAGGACTAGGACACATGCTTGTAGAATGTCATCTAGCACCTGTATCATATGATCATACTGTCCGTCAGTAGGATGATGGTATGTTGTACTAAAATTTACATGTATACCCAAAGCACTCTATAGTCCCTACCATGCTTGAGAAGTGAAAGGTGCATCCATTTCGGAAACGATGGAGTGCAGAACTCCATGTAAAATCACAATATATCAAATGTTAATTCTTCCCATCCCATCAGTATTGAAGGTCTCCTAGATAAGAAAATGTGAGCAACCTTCTTGAGTCTGTCAATGACAACCCAAACTATAACATTCCTTCGAGGTGAACTCGATAAGCCTATCACGAAGTCCATCGTGACATCATTCAATTTCCTCCTGAGAATGGATAACTGCTATTCATCGATTATCCCCCTTCACCTGGTGATAGGTGGAACACCTCATGACAAAACCAAAAACATCTTTCTCCATAACTGACCACTAGTACTTTCAGTGTAGTTCTTGACACATCTTGGTGACGACATGATGAACAGCCCAAACTGAGGAATTAATGTCTTGCATCATATCCTCGCATATGTCTACTAACACCCATATGCACCCATGAAAATGAATAATCGCATCCCCACTTATTGTCCATCAATGAAAATGTTCCTCTTTTGACACACTCTCACGTAGGACTAGGCCTTCAGCATCTAACAGCTGAATCATCCGTACTCGATCAAGAAAAGTAGAGTTAACAGCCATCGAAGAAAGAAAATTATACCTATATATGTCATGCACCTATTAATGCATTTAAAAACTAGATCTATAAGATTCCAATCAATACGGGCCTCCTAAACAACCTATATTTGAGTCTTCCTGCTCAATGCTTCAACCACTGCACTGCCTTTCCAAGGCATATAGGCAAGCTCAAAGTCAATAGCCTGAAGGTACACAACCCACCATCACTATCTCAAATTCATATTGTGCTGAGTGAAGATATACTTGAGAATCTTATGGTCAGGGAAAAACAAAAAAATATCTCCCAACAGGTAATGTCTCTAAAAACATAATGCATTAACAACTGCAGCCAACACAATATCTTGCATTTCGTAATCCATCTCATGTGGCTTGAACTATAGTGACCCTTACGCAACAACTCCTTCCCCATGCATAATCCCTGATCCCAACCTGATACCTAATGGATCAAATTAAATATTATATATCTTTTACAGATCTTGGAAAACTAGTATCGGTGCTAAATTCAACCTCCCTTTCATCTACTAAAAGGCTGACTCACAAGAATCTGACCAGAAGTACATCACACCGTTCTTAGTCTAGCCCTTCAGTGGCACAAATAAGCATTAAAAGTCTAGTAAGAAATGTATGCAGTTAAATTGTAGCCCTAGAAAACTCTATAACTCAATGTTATTATTTGGATTCTCCCAGAAAACAACTGCTCTCGCTTTTTCTGGGTCTACTGATACTCATGTCTCTAATATAACGTGATGCAAAAAGAGAATCTGGTCCATCCAAAAGTGGTATTTTGAGATCAAATCATATAACTGATTATCTCTTAGTGTACTCATAAGTATCTCAAGATGTGTGGCATGGTCGTGTTGAGTGTCAGAGTAAACCATGATGTCTTCTATGAATACTCCCAAGATGAAATCTAGGTATGGATGGAACACTCGGTTCATCAAAGCCATGAAAAATGTAGGTGTTTTAGTGAGGCCGAACGGAATAGCCACATACTTGTATAGACCATACCTGCTCTGAAATGCTGTAAAAGGTATATCTGATGGTATAACGTGAAAAAAATGATAATTGGATCTCATATCAATCATCGAGAACTCCTTGGAACCTCAAAGATGATCAAAGAGATCACCAATCCTATAATGGGGCTATCGGTTCTTGACTGTCAACTGGTTCAGCCTCTGATAATAAATGAAAAGTCTAAGGGTACCATCCACCTTAGGTCATATGAATCCATTATCTTGTAACTCTACTAACCTATTATTGAGCTCATGTACCTCTGGTGTACCCATCTTATAAGGAGGAATGGACACCAATGCTGCTCCTGGAACGAGCTCAATACAAAATTCCACCTCTCACTCCAGAGAAAAACCTAATAATTTCCATGGAAAGACATCCCTAAAAAGATCCACCAGTGGAGGAATGCCCATTTGTTAAGTCCCATGGTCATCTAGATATAGACTAGCAATATGGGTTGTAACATCTCTTAGCCAATGATGCTCCAGTCCTGCTCTTCTGACATGGAAATCCCATTCGTCATGGGGAAGAAACAAACCACCCTCTGGTTATGTGAAACTCACCCAAGGATTATAACTATCGACAATAGCCTAGATGGGAACTAACCAGTCCATTCTGAGAATTGAATCATAACCTGCCATCTTTAGGACATATTGTTCCCAGGAGAAGTGACACACACCAACCTCAAGAGGACACTCCTTGCACTGAGGTACAATAGTTTTTCCCATCCCCAAGGATGTATACAATGTCATGACATATATAGAGGAAAATATAGAGAGCCCAAGGATCTCCATAATACAAAAATATATGAAACTATGTGAATCCCCTATTTTAAAAAGTTCAGACGCTAAAACTGAGGCAACTAGAATCATACCTAGAACTGTAGAGGGTATGAGATCCTACTCATGTTGGGTCTACTTCAATACATAAGTATGTCTTTTAACATGGCCCTCAGACCGTACCTAACCACCCTGAGATGATACTCCATTATGTATGCGAAATATTTTTGACTGGATGTTATGGCCACGACTTCCACCTCAGCCTGAATGGCCTAATGAACTCCAGTTCCCAAACTGATGAGAAATTGGTGGCACTGCTCCTAAATACAGAGTCATAGATGAACCCCTGTCACTAGCTAATAGTGAGAAGAATTGATAGAAGTGGTGAAAATTCCCCATATTTCCACAATATTGGCACTCTATTGTGTCTATCAAGATATGTGGCCTCGTATGGAAAATGTTCCCACAATGGTGGCATACCACATAGCTACCTAAATGAGTATCCCTCCTACTCAGATGTTTACACGTTAACTCTCTATGATGATTCATGCTCTTAATTGGAGGGGTTCCAACTCGGAATGTGGAACCTGCCTGGCTCACAACTACCTAATCACTCATATTGCACTCCGTGATAAGTGCCTGGTTGACTATAGATGTGATGGAAGAGGGCCTGAAGATGTTCACCTGAGATCAGATTTCATTCCTAAGACCATCCTCAAACATCCTCACTAGGAATAATGCATCACCTCCTCGTATGGGTGGGAAGTGTTTTAGCTCTGTGAAGCGAGGAGAATACTTCATAATTGCAGTAGTACCTTGCTCCATACTGATGAACTCTCATGCTCGATCAGACCACAATGTATCAAGGTATATGTAATATTATAAGGCATGCTGGAACTCATCCCAAGACAGAACCAACTAGCATCCTGCCTGATATATCACATCCCACCATCTCTTGTCAGAGTCCAATATAATGTACATAGAGTGCTTCACCCTCATAACTGGAGGCATCCATAGATGGTCGAAGATAGAAATCATGGCCTCTAACCATGATTCTATAGCATGAGGCCCCCCATCCCCAGTAATGGTTGGATATTCTTGCTACTGAAAACCCCAACATCAAATATGACATGGATGGGGTAGGAGGTAGTACTCCTTGAAAGGTCAGCAAGAACCTCATAAATCCCTCTCAAAACTGTGCATCAGCACGCATATTGGGGATAAATGCTGGCGCTAAATGGGCACGACTGGAGGATCTGCTGGTAGTCCCTGATCAATCATGTCTGGTGTATGATCACTACCCTGTAAATGGTGTACAACTAGTGGATGTCTTGGTGGAATTACTTTTCAAGGTCAAACACAAAGCTTAGATAATGATAAAAAAGTAATGATTCATAGAAGTGAAAGGAAAGAACATGTGAAATAATGAATTCATGATTTATAAAGGTGGATACATGACATGTACAACTCCTACACGGTGTGTTCCCTTAAGATTTCACATGTGTGTGTACCCCTTCCGCCCATGGTTGTGTAACACCTGAAACGCATGGAATCTTATTCCAAGAAATGGTGTGTACTCGAATCGTGTTCCCCTTCTATATTTCCCTACCATGGATAATCCACACGGTTCACTTGGGAAAATTCAACATGGCGTGTTTGTTCAAGACACGACATGTACTAGAAGAACTTCACTGAGCCGTGTTGTTAATCACAAAGTCGATAACATGGCTGACATTACCTGATGTGTACTAACTACCCATCACCCACCTATTTCATTAGTCAGATGACTGAAGACATGGTCCAAACACACATTTTGTACATCTAATTCATGGCATGTTCCATCAATGATTTCCCATCCCCATGTCTCTGACGACATATGACGTAAAACGGTTAGAGACCACATAGAGAGTACATAGTGTACATGGAGTGTACTTAAGGAAAATAGTTCCATCCCGAATAAATGGATACATGGATTGTATTTATCATTACATGCCAGGTATTTGGTGTATTTCTGGATTTTAAGCCTCAGAAACTACTCTGGAACACGATAAACCACAGAAACAAACATTAAAGTGACAAATTGCGATCCGTGAGGGCCCATAATCCCCATGAGTCAAAGTTTGGCATCAAATACATGTTATGTACAAGGAATAACAAGGAAATGATCCATCATATTCAGATCAATGAGGGCCCCTAATAGCTCTTGAACTATTGTTTGGCGTTCAATCAATCCAAACCTTTCACAACTCAATAACCTATCAGATTGCAGGTATTCTATCAATGCATCTATCACAACAACATTCATGCATAGCACAACATCTATCAAAACGACATGCAATTGGTAATTCACCCTAAATGGTATGGAAACATTCCTGACATGTAATTTATAGCATGTGCCTATATGATGAATGAGATGGTATACCCTTTTCACATCGAGTTTCAACTGAAATAGAACCTTATTAATATCATTAATAACAACACAAAACATTTTAATAAAATAATGGTGAAATCAAATACACACTAATAACTGAATAAATAAATAAATTGTAATATACGAGGTAGATTTCCTTTTCCATATACATGAGTTACCTACTGCCAAGAAAAACTTATTATCATCTAAATATTCTGTCATATCCCTGGCTATTGGTTCCAAACATCATGTCTAGAATAAAATAATTCATCAGAAACCACATTGTAACGTCTCAGTTCTAGGTGCCACCCAGAGGTGCCCCGTACCTAGTTGATCACATGGCCTCAAGCGCATTTCCTAGAATGCTAGATGGAGCTGACAATCATTGACGGCCTTGTGAATGATATTGGGGAAACTAGGCCCTCATTGGATGAGTAACACTGCAGAAATAAACATATATACAATAGAAGAAGCAGTAATAACATATAGTATGTAAACAAAGGAAGGATGAAAGAATTAAACAACTTTAGAACATATATAAATGATGCATGATAGATATGACTAGGAAAACATCCAAATAAGTCACAATGTAGGAATACAGTATTGAACCCAAATACAAGGAAACAAATAAACTCCAACAACATCAAAAACCTCAACTTGGTCCCATGCTCTCCAGCTCCACAATAGTCAAGTACCTGATGTAGAAGGGAGATTTCCCTTATCTGTACCTGCATCAATATAATCTGTTTAGGCACAAAAGCATTACCCAAATAGGGTGTGAGATGAATCCCAATACACAACCACCAAAAGACCTATACTGATGTGTTAGTGAATATATGTATGGAAATCAATAATAAAAATGAATTAGTAATCAAATATAACTCAAAAGTAAACATTCCTATAGTTTCAATTGTATTCATTTTCATATATCAAGTAAGCAACTAATCAAAAACTGTAACACTCATGGAAGTACACATAGCCTATCCCCTATGGTTCAGCCAATCTAACACAAGAAACCCTTTGGAAAGTACTCATATTCTACCCAATCTTGTTCAACTTTAGCAAAGACTCTTTGAGAAAGAACTCACCGCCAATTCCCCATATGGTCTCGTATCAGTAACTATAAAGATTCTATGGAAGAAATCAATGTCCAATTCCTTTATGGTCTCATAACAAGGAAACTATAGACATTATGAGGGAGTACAAAATCCATCCCCTCTATGGTCTAACAATTTAAAATCATACAGACACTCTAGGGAATCCCTAAGCATCAATTCCCCCAATGGTCTACTACACTAGGCTCCCACAGCCCTGTGTAAGTCAATCGTGCACAAATGATGTATGGCAGCCAAATCAAACATCAAGACTAATTGGATAAATATTATATAGCATATCACAACATACCAGATTTAATCACTCCATCCTAACAATGCATGGCATGGAACACAAAGTATCCAAATAGAAAAATCTAGAAAAAAATGGTGAATATCAATAAAAATGGGAAAACACATCCATTGCAAGGTAAATAACCATATTCACAACCAAATACCTAAACTCAAGCATCCAAGACATAATAGAAATTAACATGGTTACAATCCCTAAACATGAAATACCCCGTTACAGGGTATTGGGAACTTTTTCAAATAATACTCAAATAGTAACGACGAAAAGGCACAAGCCGCCTACCTCGATCATGGACGATCGATATACCTGATCCTCAAGAATTAAATCACACTAGAACGTTGTAGATCAACAAAAATGATAAAAACGTTCTAGTAAGGATATCTCATGAAAGAACATAAATTAGTAAACGAGGATCTATAAGAAGGAAAAACACATAGTGGTGATTCCCACACAATCAACGACAGTTGAATCATAGAACAGATGGTTGGTTGGGGGCTCAATGATGATTTGTCGGCCTCGGTCACTCCAGGATGAGTGGTCATTAGAATAGGAAAAATAATTTGCATATGACACACAAATCCAGTCCCTTTAATGCAATAAAAAAAGTACACAATGTGTGTTTTAAAAGTACACGGTTTGTACGGGCCTTTATCGGGCCCCACTTTAGGTAGTCTCCAGATCACTCCACAAGGCCATGTACTCGGCCATTGCACGATCAATACATGGTCACCCACAGAAACTAGGTACATGGTATGTACTTCAAAGTAGACTTTGTGTACTCTATAAATTTCTAAATTTTCATGTTTTTCTCAAAAAAACCAGAAATGAAAGAAATACCTGAAGAGAATATTCGATTTATTAAATATTGGAATAAAAAATCCCCATTCATATGCTTAGATGGATTGGGCCACACTATAGAGAAAAGTTGTTCCAAAACTATAAGAACCTACATTGGGAGTACATTTTCTAATAGGTGGCTGCATGGTTTTCCAATCCTTTCTCCAACAATGAGATCCCCCAATATACATGGTTCCATGGTTTACACTAAGGTATTGTACGACTTGAGAAAACCATGTTCCAGATGAGATCAACCCAATGAGCTTCTATATTTTTTCAAATTCTAACTAAAACAACCCTAAATAAATTCTGATCTGATTGAAAAAGGATCATGAAATACGAGATAAAAAGTAACATGATGTTTCATATATATAAAAATGTAGATTCTTTTCTCCCCCAAATAAATCATTCCTATACTAAACTAATATGTTGCATTCCCATAATGTTTTTCAAAAAATGTCATTAATCATTATATAAATCCATCATATTAAACCAAAAAGGTGTGTATATTGAATTGAACTTCTGATCTACCATAAACTCATAACCCATGATGTTATCAATAATTCTTAATTTAACAAAGACTCTAATGATTATAAATTTAACATATTCCTTAGTTGGTTCTAGAATGTTATAATCAAAATATGAATGATAAAAAAATAACTATATATTATTTATTTAATCCTAAAACAAAATAATTCATAATTTTTATTTTAATATTGTTCCATCACTATTCTTTTGTTTATCCTTTAAAAGGGTTTATTAACATTGAAAACTCCACTGTTCGCCACATTTAAGAAAAAGAACAATAAATGGATCCTTATAATGAGATTATTTTCCATTCATTTTGAATTTAATTTTTCCTTTGAAATTCTTTTTTATGCCCTTGCAATTAATGAATAATACATTCTTGTACCCCTTTTACAAACATTCCTCAATGTTTCTTTCATTCTGTTATAATAGAAATAGATTCTTTCTTCCTCTATAGTCACCACCACTCGACCTCTAGTAAATCTCCATATGTCCCATAATTGTAGTGTCTAATAGTTGGTTATGGAAAAGTTTGTTTAATATATTTTAGGATTACTAATTATGGATAACCACTATATCTTTCACACCAATCATAAATCTCATTTGATTGTTCACAATCACAGTATTATCCTTCATACTCAATGTTAACATGATTCCATTAGGTTCTAAGTGTTGAATAATTCAAAAAATCATACTATGGGAAACAATAATCATAGTGGGAAAACTATAAAATCATTTATAGGAGGTCTAAATCATTACACATTGATTTCAATATATGAAAAATTAGGTTTATCCTACGTCGTTTATTGAAATCATCAATTTTTATCCATCAAAATGGTTTGTGAAAAAAATGTGAATTGTCTTAAGCATGACCCCCAAGATTGTCAAACCACATGTATAATAAGGTATGTTTCCATTCACTATGAGATGATTAGGTCAAGACCAATGTGATCTTTTCAGTTTTATTACACCTATGTAAATCTATTCTTAAACCATGTCAACTTTTAATATCCGGACAGAGATTTATATCTAAGAAAACCCATATAATCAAAAACGTACCAAAACATTATAATTTTAATCTATTAATATCCTCAAAATATATCATAGGGTTGGGGTCATTAATATTTGTTTTCGTAAATCTATATCCAAAGGTTTCTATTAAATTTTGTTTGATATTGACTATATAGATATCTAACCCTATAGCCTAGAGTCGATATCAAAGATTGCAACATTGGCATAAGTTACAATGATTCACATCCTTAAGGAAAACTATTTTTTTAGACATGATAAAATAGATTTATACATGATTTACAAATTATATTTTAATAAAAAAATAAAAAAAAATATTTCTTCCAATAAGAAAACTATTCCCTTTATCACATCCCTTAATATTTATCAAATTAAACATCATAGATTCTTTTGAAAGGAATCAAAATAAGGGAGAGATAAAATTCCTTGAAAGGGTTATGTATAGTAGAAGATATCATTAGTTAATAATCATAGTAATGGAAATGTAAATAATTAAACACACTTTATCTACCCACACATAAAATGAAAATAAAATATATAATTTTTGTGGAATACAAAATATATTACTCTACTAGACTCACAATGACCCTATTAGTTTAGTGACATTAGAAACATGGTTAAATAAACATGGGTACATTAGAGATATATAATATCTCTCACTAGGTTCTCTATGACTATCAACCTTCTTAAAAATATCGTACCTAATACACATCATTGTAGGATGTGAAAATAAACCCTAATAATGGGTGATATTATATGCTCAGTAAGGTTAAACATGAGATATATAAAAGCTATATCATAAGCATAAGGTTATGAGAATGTGAACATAACATTAGAATAACATACACTGCATATAAAAGATCTTAATCAAAAGTCAAGGAATAAATATTGGAAGTTCATTACACCACAATGAAAGTGGAATCAACATCAAAATCCATGAAATCATAAAATTTTAATAAGGAATGCAACTATGGTTGAAACACAAAAACATAAAATTATTTCCACAGTTGTTAATTCAATACTGGCAAGGCCATCTTAGAGGAATGGGTTTACTACAAAAACCATCATATTTTTCAAGTTTCACTCACAATATCCTCTTAATGATCATATTATTTTACTGAAATGAGTTCAAAATATATTAAATCTATTTATATCTCATGGGATATGAAAAACATTCATTATTCATTGGGGAAAATTTATGTCCCACCTATCTCATAAAGTAATCATAAATATGGGTGTCGGTAGATCATAAATATTAATCATATAGTAACCCAACAGATGGAATTTTTTCAAAATAATTTAATTATATCATTAAATTTTTAAAATTGATAGGTTTAATAACCATTTGATCATAGTAGAACCCATGATATGATTTAGGTTTCATATGTATATAACCGTCGAATGAGAAATGGGTTTCATGAACTATATTTAATAAAATTCCAAAAAAATTCACATAAATAATAAGAATATAATCATGGGGTCATATTCATTTTAACTAATATGTAACATAAATGGATGTCATCTTTGATGGAAAATATTTTTGAATTATCATTTCAATCATTTCTTTACGAAAATATGATTTCTTCTTTGAAACCAGCTTTCTTAATCCAAAAACATTTTTGAAATCCATTTTCATTGAACATATACTTGAATATTTATAAAATAATTATATAAAACCATTAAAGATCAAATTTTTAAGACAAAAAAATAATTTTACTTCAAAAAATTTAAAAACATTTTTAGAAACCAATATTTTTGAATAAAAATTATTTTTGATCAAAGAGAGAAATAACTTCGATCATTATTAAGAACAAATTATTTGTAATATTAGATACCAAAGAGTGGTAAATAATTAAATTATACATTGATATCAAAAATAACCAAAGGATGAAAAAATTCATGAGATTTGTTTGGTGATCGATCATATTATTTCATCAATGCAAGCATAGTCATAAACAGTCTCAAGAAGCGATGAGATTGTAGAAATAAACTGTTAAAACCATGGTAACATTGAATTATGTTACGCAAGAGATAGTAACATTACATAAAGTTTAAAAAATCATCAATACAATGATATCAATGGTAATACATTTTAATGAAAACTATGTACTACTTTGAGAATAATATAGGAGCATAACATGGAATGTGTTTCAATATCGAAAAATTGAGTCATAATCACATTAAAGATTTGTTAAATTTTGAACCATAATCCCCATTAAATAAGGATAATAAAATATTAATTAAATGAATAAAAAATTGATGTATAATAATAATATTATTAATTAATGGGTAGTATATACACCCCATAAAATAAACGATTTGTGAATATGGCATAACTCTCATTGATATAAATGTTACACTAGAAATCCCCTTACTACTTGAGTTACTTTTAAATCATGAGATATTTAATGTAATACAAAAAATTTAAAGTATTAATATAATGTAGTAAAGTTGGTTGAGGATATAACATTTCTTAGTTTATCTTATAAAGTGCACATCAAGAATTAGTAGAGAATATAGCATATATCTCACCGAAATAAAAGTTAGACAAGAAAACTCTTACCTTATTTCTTGATTGAAAAGTACGTGTTAAGTCTAATTATATAGTGAATATAAGTTTAGTATAGATATATTATGAAAGGAATTCAATTATATCATACCACATATTATGTACGTATGGCGTAATATTACCTGTTTACTAAGAATTCCATGTTAATGATATGTTTCGTGTAATAACCACTTTGTTTAACTTGTGTTTGGATTTTTTATATTTTTTTATCATAAATATTTCAGAATCACTATAATATAAAATATTATTTAAAAAAATTGTATATAAATTATAAATGTATTCATAATAATCCAAAAAATTGTGCAATAGAAAATGAAATCCACCTTTCAGGGAGATGGTAGGCCATACAAATACAGGATTGTTGTGTTTATTTTATTATCATATCGAAAGAAAAAAAGTATAAAATGATTATATAAATGTATATTTTATCATTTCAATTTATTTATTTTTTCATATATAACACAAATTTTTATTAACCCATTCTTGATACATTTTATATAATTATTGAACGAATCACATTGCTTTGACGAGGTAGTAATCCACAAGTCCACAAAGTTATCATATTCCCAAAAAGGAATGAATGATAGTATATGTTAAATTACAATTAATGAATAATAAATAAATAATAAATATAATATATTTCATATTAAATAAACAATTTCATCATTATTCCCTACCATTGATGGTGGTAATGGAATAACGAAGGATTGCAGTTCATGATGCAGTATTATGTCATACACAAGAATAATGATTATATATCCCATTTGATGGAGGTGTGTGTCCGTATAGGTCATTAATTTAATTGAAAACATCTCATTATATCTATTATACTATGGTTATTATTTATTAATTGAATCATAATAATAAATTCATATTGAAGGGTGTCACATATTCTATGGGTAAGTCATTTTTTATACTGTTTAATTGATTTAAAGGGAAATATGTCTGTATATTTGAGGGGTGAGTTATCTTTTATAGTGGAGTAGTGGAATTATTGTAAATATAGAATGGTATATAGTACTAAGAGGTCTCCCTTACATCATTTCCGGGAAAAATGATCAATTTTCTATGAAATGGAGGATATAGTCGAAAATTGGTCTTAAAATGGATATAATACTTGTTTAATTCGTTTTTACACCTTATATTCAAATCCTAACTACTAAGTAATATTCTATTTACCTTAATCAATGTATATAATTTTAATTAAATTCACTAATAATTTTAGTCCTGAACAAATTTTACCACAATAGAAAATTTAAATTATTATTATTCCATATGTGGAATTCATTTTTTCCAAATTATAATCATAGAAGTGGAAATAATTAATTAAAAAATTATCTCACATATGTGATGAGATGACAGGTTTTTAAGGTGAAAATGTTTGAAAGATTTAAGTGTTTTGATATCCAATTTCAATTTAAAATTTTTTCAAATTGCCAAAATTTTATTAATTTACATACAAATTTACTAGTTAAAATTTGAAACTAAATTACTATATAATATAATAGTATAAATTAATTGAATCAAAAGGCAGTTTTGAAGGAAAATTCATAATTTTTCACTTTTCATATAAAAAATCATGGTTTTTAAAAATCAAAACAAATTATCCCTAATATAATTTTGAAATTATTAATTAAAATGATATTTGTTTCAAAAAATTAAATTTCATAAAGTCTCTAGAAATAATTTTATTATTTTTAAAGAATAAAATAAAAATACAGATCAATTATGAAATATATTTTTTCTAGACGTATAGTATTTAATTAGAATTATATATTTCGTTGTTAATATATTTTATTTATGTGAAATCATTATAAGTAATATTTAAAAATTATTTATTACTATTCATATAACATTGTTTAATGGATATATTATTACACCATAATTTAAATAATTATAATAATAAAATGTTGGTTCGTAGAAGGGTATTCTTGAGTGTAACAACATGACCTAGAATCCACTTAACCAAAATGTATAATAATTGGGTTACATTGACACATTATTGAATCCTTTCAATCTATATTATTTCAAAAAGTCATGAGGGTGTCATGGTGGTACAATTTGGAGTCTATACCCTCATTTACGAGTAGCACATTTGATACATACAATAACAATCAACATTGGAAGCATAATATGAAAAATCGAAAATATTAACTGTGAAAATGTAAAGAGATAACGTAACATAAAAGTTGAGTAATAAATAAAAAACTAAAAATACGATAAATATAATATAATCCATTGTGGTAGTGTCACTATATGATCCACATAATTCTAGTACAAAAAAGGAATTGGGAATATGCACACAGTCATGCTACATAAAAAGTAAAAAAACAAACTAAAACATCACCCCTAGAATCATGAGAACATTATCGATCCTCTTCTACAATTCTCATTTTACAGAATACATATCAATAAAATATGTTAGGGATCTTTCCAATATAGTAACCTATAGGCAGACCTTCCTCTCGGGTGGAAATGGAAGCCCAAGTAGAGTGTGAGATAAAAATATCAGCACGCCACCACCAATACAGTCTACATTTAATCAAAGTAGTTCTCATAAATAAAAAGTGTATAGGTATAAGGAGAATAATAAACAACATAGAAATAAATAACCATCCCACTCATGTTCCTATAGGACACCAGGTGGGTCTACCTACTTCAGCCCACGATTGGCTGAAGTGTATAATCATGTCACTATACAAATAATAAGTAACAATATATATATATATATATATAGTTTTGTTCAATATTGAATCCAAATATATTATCCAATTTAGTGAGGATTCCTAATGGAAATATACATATAATTCTAATTCTGGTTGGACCGAGGCATAACTCACACTTTCCATGATCTGTCTACGAGCCTAAACGCTCTTGTAATATGGTGCATTCCCTACATAGAGATAGTGTGGGGGATTTTATTCCGTTCAATCAGGATAGAGAGTGGACACACCATATAAAAATTCTAATCATGGATTGTTGCATGTATATCATATTATCCATATCTTATCACTGGTGTGAGTTACCATGCATAACACCTAATGTAAGTGAGCATGGGTCTCCAAGCCATATAGAACTCATATAATCATACAAAACCTCTATAAATAAATATTATTATTATAACTATAATGGGGATTTACCACCCATCTATTTCATTTATATATCCCATATACGCAGTGGAGGCATACTGATTTTTAGTATGTTACATAAGGAATAACTGTTTATCTTTCCCCTTACCATTTTTCTTTCTAAATAAAACATTACATTTCATGGGAGGCATTTAGTAAAACATATACAAGGGGAAGAACATTACCAAAACATTTCTCATTCCATTTATAACCATTTAATTCATTAAGAGGCGAAAACCATCATTATTTATCCCATTTATTTAAAAAACCCCATTCATTTTATCAAAATATTAAAAAATTATTTAAATGACTCAAAATAAATTAAAAAAGTTTTCATGAAAAATTCCTTTAAATAGATCCAATATCTTTCCTAAACCATAATGTAAATGTCAATTCACAATAATAAATTTCTATAAATCAATATGTTAAGGAGATAATATTTTAAAGTATCAAGTGTCAATGGAAGGTGTCATGAGAAACCTAAGATATGCCCACTTCAGTAATTTCATTTACAATTGGGTGAAAAACCTATGAGGTGAAATAGGTTACATTAAATACACATGATTAAGAGGATATTTGGTTTAGAAACCATGTCAAAAAACGAAATTGTGTTGCATGACCTTTGAAAATTTTTCCGAAAACGGGAACTTCCATGTGGAACACCCATAACATGACTATATAATTTATTTGTATCCAATAAACCACTAAAAATGATATATTAACATATATCTATGTGTATGTGTCAATTTTACCAGAATTAATTAATATAATGGATATTTTTAGCAATATATGGCATAAAACACAATCACCTAATTATGAAATGTCTAAAAGTCAATCGAAAAATGACGTGACTACCTACCTCATGTTCAATAATGATTACTCACTCGATGTATTCATTATATTGGAAGCATGTTGGAAGATATCTATGAAATCTTGAAATACCGAGAAAATAGGTAAAATGATCATGCACTTATGCAGAGGAAAATATGAAAAGAAAAAGTGAGAAAGGAAGAAAGTGTTAGGTTATCCTTACCATGAGAAATCTAGAACATTCGATAGTTTGAGAAACACGTGTTGGAAATCGTATATACCGATGAACCTAGATTGATGTGTTCATGAGATAAAATATGAGGAAGAGTGGATGTTCAATTCACTCTGGAAGGAGAAGAAATAAATAATTCTTAAAGATTAATTTGGGGGAAATTATAAATTCACCCCAAAATATGGGGGTCCAATATGTAGTTGCATAGTTAGTCAAATCATGCACCAAATGTGGTCAATTTCTTATTAGAATGTGGAACCCAAATTGTTATGCACACCGTTTGATAAACCATGTGCAGACTCAAAAAAAAGTTCATGTCTCGTGTCTGCAAACATTCGCATGACCATACACTTTGGGTAGCATGGTTGCAGATAAACAATCTGGCCTTGTCTATATTTCACATTTTAAGATCTTCAGGCTCTGAACAAGGTTAAACTCTCATGTTCCCTCCATGACTTGATTAGAAATAAAAATTTGGTCCAATTGAGTTATTAAAATTAAAAAAATAATAGTATGTACCTTTATTGAAAATATGGGTCTTCACAACCTCACCTCCTTAAAGAAACTCATCACCATGTTTTCATTCTAAGGGTAAATAGGTATAGTCAAAAAATAGCATCATCCATTGAAATCATACATCATCTTCCTACTACCATGTGTTGTCTTGCATGCAATTGTTCTTCAAAAGAACACATACAGTAGGAACGTACTTTCCATCAAGTTTTATTTTGCTTCAATCAAAAATAAAAAATCAGATTATCATAGATGGAATCATCCACATTCAGCTCAACATCATCAGGATAGGGTACCTGTCTCGAGTCTAGATATTATCATCATTGATTAGATACATGAAACACATCATGCATAGATATGTATCTCTGAGGAAGTCCTAAATGGATAGAGAAAGGTCTGATAAATTTCACAACCTTTAATTGTCCAAAGAACCTCAGTGAGAGCTTAACCAACCACTGAATACATTTATTCCCAAACCTGGTTCAGACCCGAAAGAAAACCCAGAATCTATCCTCAAAATAAAGAGGATTAATTGTCTATTGTCATAAGACTACTATATGGACTGAGCTATCTACATGCGATTTTTAATCAAATGTACCTTATATTTATTATTCTAGATGATATTTGGTCTAATCATAGATGATTCCCCCACCCATAGCTATCACAGTGATGAGAAAAAAGGCCTAAAATAAAAGCTCTCATAAAGAACCATCTCATGGTAAAATGAATGATTTTTAATAAGAAATCTCAATGTGGGGAATGTGTTTCTCTTTGGAATCCCCAATTTAATTAAAACATGAATAGAGAATACCCTATATAACTTGAGTTGTATGTTATGTATCTCAAGAAGCTTGTGTTGGATAGACTGTTCTAAAAAATACTAGCTCAACCAAGGAATTCTCCAAACCCTACATGAATTATGACATTGGTTGAACATCTCTACCAGAATCATTAAAATGATCAGATCCAGAAAGAGATAAAACCTATTTGTTATATATACTTCCTAGCTCATCTACGAAGAAGGAATATAACATAAGTTAAGAAGCTTGTGGTCTTTATCAAATGATCGATGAAAACCCAAGAAATATAATATCCACAATGCGATCTGGGTAGACCGGTCATGAAGTCCCATTAATCATCAACCCATTTCCAATAAGTAATGTAAAACTTCTACTTAATCCATGTTGTAAAATGATTTTATACCTTTACCTACTAATAGGTGGAACATCAAGTGATGAATCCATCAATCTCAGGTTTCATAATAGGACACAAATATTGGTGTCATAGATATCCCTAAAATTATGTAACATATGGGTGTACCTCCCATACTAAGGTGTGAAATTCTCATTTCATATCCTATCTAATATCTGGTAAGACCCACAGATGCCCATGGAACAATAATGTATCATCCCCATCAATAGTCCAACTCGAAGATGTATATCATCATAGACACCTTCCCATGGGACGGGACCCTTAAGATCAAGTATCTCTCTCATTCATACAAATTCACGAATAGTAGTTGACAATGATAAGGCTAAAAGGATATTCTGACCATGGTCCTCTAGAACAAAACTAGGAATATCTGGGAATAAATCCATAAGAATCCATTATCCACTAGATTCTTGAACTGTATGTTCCTGAGTCTTCTGGCTCATATCATCGTCCACATAATTTCCTTTACCAGGAATATATTAACGCTCTAAATCAAACCACAATATGTACTCCACGCACCAGTGTTTCTTGAGATGCAGATACCACTGTACAAAGATATACATTTGGATTTTTTTTCTAGGAATAGAAAAAAAATGATCACCAAGTAGACAGTGTCTCTAATAGTGGTAGGTATGAACAATAGTAGTGAACCATAGATCTTGCATAGGGTAATTTCACTTGTGAGGAAACAACTAACGAGACCCATATGTGGTCACTCACTCATCCAGCATTAGAAAAACTCAAATTCCAATACCTAATGTGTCACAATATATAGTGTTGTCCCTACCTAGATCTAAAATAATTAGTATCATCCCTGAATTCATTCTTCTCTAGAACTCCTAAAAGGTTTCTTCACAAGCTTATGATCATACAAATTTCACGGCCTTCTTTATCAAGATCGTAAGCAGTGATGCAGGGAATGAGAAATAATGGATTAAGCATTTGTAATATCTATAATGACCCAATAAACTACAAATGAAAATGCATTAATTGGATACTCCTATGAATCTACAGCTCTCACATTCTCCATGCCAAATGAGGCTCTTAATTCTGAAATGAAGTGACCCAAAAAGTGGAAACTGTCGATCCAAAATTGGAATTTATTGAGCATGTATTATATCCAATGATATCTTAGTTTATTATTCAAGATATCAATATGGGTTTCATGGTTGTGGATGGATCATGAAGACAAAAAATATCATCAGCAAAGACTACCACAATTGAATCCAGATATGGGTGGATAATCGAGTTCATAAGATCCATAAAGACCACAGGTGATTTAATGATTTCAAATGGAATAATGTGGTAAAAATTTTGAACATACCTACTCCAAAAAGTATTGTATGTTGTGTATGAAGTCCTAATGTTCACTTCATGGTATATCGGCCTCAGATCGATCGCTAAAAACATCGTTCATCCTGGGAGCTAATTGATGTCTTCATCAACTCTAGGAAGTGGATAAAAATTCATTAAAGTGATTTGGTTCAAATTAAATTAATTCATATAGATCCAAATGTTAAAATCTACCATATTGAAAAAACTAACTAGTCAACTACAAGGGGAAGTTTTGGGATATATGAATCATTCAGCCTCCAGATCCTCCAATATCCCCTTCATCTCATAATGATCCACTATTGTCATTATATATGGATGAATGTTTCTTAACCTATAAAAACCTCAATGATAAAATATCCCTATATAATTGGATTGAGACCATATAAGTCATTTGTAATGAATAATTGAAACACACCACAACAGGAGAGAGGAGTGTAGGTTTTTACCCCCGATCATCTAGGAAAAGACTCGAAATATGCAATGTAACACTTCCCAACCACTATTTATTAGAGATAGATCATGGAGCACTGACATCCCATTCACCCTATTGAACATGTTTAATTCAATCTGGATATCTAAGCACCGCCCTCCGATGATTGAATTCCATATGGGCTCTATAGGGAACCAACCAGTCTATCCTGATGATTATTTTAAATATCATCCTGTTGAGGATTTTTATATTCCATATGAATATATAACAACCTATATCAATGGGAAGTTTCTAATGGTGTGAAATCCATATAATTGGATAACAAAGAGTGTATCTGATTACATGATGGAATTATAGTACTCTATATCTAGGTTTAAACACTCAATTATTGTATCATATATAAATGTGTGAGATATTAAAGTGTTGAATAATGAATACACTAATGTGAAGGCCACTAAGTAGAATATCTTGTATTACATGTTCTAGTGGCCTGGTGCTATGTTGTAGGCTAGACTACATGTAACTGGCCAACACTACATGCCTCAACCACTGCTAGACTACCCTGAGTAAGCCTTTTCTACTAGTGCTGAGCATCATAATTCTAATTACTTCTTCCACAATTTCCATGTCATCATGTTCGACCATTGGTATTATATATGTAATTTTATTGTGATCATACGGACCTTTCTCCTAACTAAAGAGTATATACAAATCCAGAACCAATTTTCCCTATATTGAATGTCCTCCAGAAATTATGGAGATGTACCATTCTTCCGTAGCCTCTAAAATAGACTAAATCATGTATACACCTAAAACATAACTTCCATAGATTCCCAAACATGTGGCATGTGATAAATCTATCTATTCGAGGATCCAAACTACTCTTAATTCCCTAAGTAGTCTCAAATCACCTCTTTCTCCTAGATTATGACCCAATGGGGGTTCTATGTTCTAAACTTCTCTGGTTCAAACCGTAAGCATCGCTCAAATTTCACCCTCTGATTATGTCCTAGTTGATGATTTCAATGATGGTAGTAAACCTAAACACATTGAACCCTAAACGAATGGCATAAACCATCTTATCCTCAAATCTCCTGGAATTCATAATATCAGTAGTAGATTGAAAATGAGACAATCAATGTATCTCTATGAAATGGGTAGATTATTCCATAACAATACTTCTCCCCTGCTATATATCCATAAATTCTCTAACTTTTTTATCTCATAGAGACTGGGGAAGTAGTAATAATAGAATATGGTTTGAAAGTCATCCCAAACTATATCAGGATGTTAATCGGTATATGCGATAACATCCCATAACCTATTAGTTGATTCTCATAGAATATAAGCTGATACCTTGACCTTCCTCTATGGTGGAATCTCATGATGATCTAATATAGATTGGATTTCCTCAATCCAAGACTCTTCCGCTTGTGTTCCACAATGCCCTAAAAAGGACGGAAGATGCTGCTAATGAAAATCACGAGTCAATTCACACAAGATAATGACTGGTCCTAAAATACCTTACATCTACAGAAACATATGAAACAATCCCTCTCGGAACTAGGTACCAGTACCCACAACATGAATTATAATTGGATCCACATGTGGCTCTATAGGAGGAATCACTGGCATCTATCAACCCAACAAATCAGGAAGTTAATTGTCACAACCTATATGGTGCGTGAATGATGGATGTATTACATGAATAATGCTACAATTTTAAAAAAAATAACTCAAAAGGGATTTAACCAATTAAAAAGATTGTATTTATGAAATTGGGGAAGTTATAAATCCTTCTAATAAAAACAACCATGCATATTGTCTTTCATCAAAATCCAGGTCTATATGATAGATAGAGACCTTAATAAGACAAAAAATTATTGAAGAAACTACCTTACCCACTAGTAAGGCCATGTTTAGGTATACATCTTTAGTTTAGGATTATTCAAGATGTTCATTTCTATTCAAATGTCATATTTATTTTAAATATCATTTCAAATTTAAATTTATGCCATTGAATACATTAAAAAACATGAAGACTGTTTAATCAAATGGTTTTCCATTTTCCAATACATTATGGACCATACTCATACGAGCCAAAACATGGCATCTACTTGAACCACACCATAACACATTACAGGTCATCTGACCAATGGTATATATCTCAATAGTTCAATACTAAATGCTCATGATGTATTCTTTATCATATTTAGGAAAACCTTTTTTGGTTAAGGTGATCACTTTTAGTATCAATTATGTCATCCAACACCTGCATGTAGTGTTATCATAATTCATAACATATGACGGGTCAATAAATATGCAATGACACAATTCAGGATAAAATAAATGTGGCATGGAAAAATGAATGGAATATTCAAGATACTATGTCTATAATGATTCATGTTCTAAATCCAATCCCTCATTTTCTTGATCAAAAGAATGAATTCATAATACCAATATTACCAATATCAATAACATCAAAAAACTTGTGAATGGCCAACTAGTTAAATGATATCATTATTTATAGGAAAAAGAAAAACAATTATTATAATTTTGGAAAATTGGCCTTTACCCCAAACATGGTTTTAAACTTCGAAGATCAGATTGTAACCATGTTCCTGAAATTACTAAACACAAATATATTGTCTCAAATTAGTAAATAAGATATGTAACTTCTCTGAAACCAATTTATAATTTCCCAACCCAGAATCTACATAAGTAGAATCTCGAGCCAGTGAGTTACATGGCCTCAAGTGTGCATCCACATAATCTAGATACTAATGACAGGTGGCGAGGTCATAAGGGTGGTATAGCGGGGATACTGTATCCTCATATTATAGTATCACAACTACTATATCCAATAGCAATCATCAATTGAAAAATAATATTGACAATCAGAATTAGTAACTATAAAAATGTAAAAAGATAAGAGAACATGTAATAATAAGAAGAAATAAATAAATGAACAATTGATAAATATAAATAAACACTAAGCAAGTGTCACTATAGGCTTCCTGGTTTGTTGATAAAAAGGGGAAACATGGAATATGCATATATACATTCTATACAAAAAGAAAAAAAGGAAAAAAAAACAATTATACTAGCATCTCGAGAACATGCATGATCCTCTTCTTCTATGATCCAAATAAGAAATACATATAACCAGCCTATAGTAGGGAACCTTCCTTAATTAGTACCTATTAAAGAACGCCTTCTCAAGTACCCAAGTGATCCCTAGTAGTGTGTGAGATTAAATACTCTGAATTCCACCACCAACATTATCTACATGTAATCTGTGTTGTTCTCGTAACAAAATATTTCGGTGTTATATGAAAAATAGTGAACAATTTACAATTGAATATACATCCCACCCAGGTTCTTATAAGATTCCTAGTAGGTCTACATGATTCATCCCACAACTAGGAAGAATTTATTATCATTTCACTATATATATAACAATTAATAATATATATATAGTCTATTTCTATATTTACAGAACATATATGATCCAAATTTATGAGGATTGCTAATGTCCATATACCTAGAATACTGGTGATGGATGAACCGGGTAGTAACTCACACTATCCATGAATAGTCGGCGAGCCTAAAAGCTAATGCAATAGGGTACATGCCATATATCATTATCATGTAGAGGAAATAATTCCCATCACTAAGGATGTAAAGTGATTAGGTATTGGAAACTCTCTATTCATGGAATATTTATCACAAATCCCATCAACCATATCATATAATCAGTGCGAGTTGGCCTTGCTGATCACTAAATGTAGGGCAACGTGGGTCACCAGGACCTAAAAAACCCATACCATCATAAAAAACCTAAATAAAGGTACATTATAATTATATATAGTTTGGGGATTTTATACCCATCTATTTCTATTTTATAGTTGTGAAAAAAGTACCTCTAGGTATCATTGAAGCATATTTGGGGGGATGGTGTTGGTTGACAAAGCATGACTCTATTTTATGTTTGTAGACAAAGGGTGTTTTCATAGAGAGTTGTTGATATCATGATTTTTTTAACCTTCATTTTTTAAAAATGAACACGACATAGGAATGAATGATTTGATGTTGGTTAAAAATGAATATATGTATGGTGGCACCATTTTCCAGTTTTTACCAAATTGTTGGGCCTCAAAATCGGCAATTGGTGAAAATTGTTATTGGAAAAAGGGCTTGTATTATAGTATCCTAGAGGCTGGAAAAGTCATGTGCCATATTTTTTTCAAGATCACAACTTCAAAATATGGAAAAGGAAATAGGGGAGACCATGTTACATTTTGAAGGCGCTAGGTGACTAGGGTGATAGAGGATTGTGTAGTCGGACATGCACACCTGAGGAAAGTTATATGCTTGGCACTCAGGGCCTTCAAAATGACTATAAATAGATGTCTACCCCTCCTCATTAGGAATGAAGCTTAACACTTTTAGAAAATATTATCTCTTGTTGAGAGAGTGGTTTGGGTGCGCAAGTAGAGGTTTGGGAGTGCATGTATAAAGTTATTCATAACTTTCTCTCCAGTTGATAGTTTCACGCCAACATTGGTTTCAATATATAAGGGTGTGAGTTTCCCATGTTTTGAGTTGGATAAGTTATTTTCGTGCATGTTTTGGGGTGACACTTTCATGCTAAGATAAAAGTAGTGTCCAGGTCTGCCTAGGGTTGCGTGGAAGTTGGAAGATTTCCCATTACACTAGCAGTAAAGTTTTATTCATCAGAGGATTGAAGTGTAAATTCAATAGAGAATCTAAATAGGGTGGATGATTCATTCATTAGTTAAAAAAGGGACTTAATAGTCTATAAACTATTATTGGATCTTCTGAAGAAGTTGTAAGAAAACAACAGTTTAGAGAGCAGTAATCTTTCAAGTTGCGATTGGTTGTAAACATGGATGGTTAGTGAGTTCAATACAAACATTTTATATAGAAGTATTATTATAGTGGATTTGGTACGTTAAAAAATAACCAGTGTATGCTCCTTGGATGTAGCATAGTGAGGGTAAACCAAGTAAAATTGTTGGGTCTTGTGCAGGATTTAGTATTTGTTCATACTCTTCAATGGGTAGGAGAGAGAAAATAATTTTTAATAACAACAAAACAAGATCAAAAGACGTAGATGTCTTAATGTGTTATAACCAGATCCCCCCCCCCACTCCCTCTAAGGGAATATAACCTAGTGGACCAAACAATTGGTATTAGAGAAAATAGTTAACATATGTGTTTCTCTCTCAATGGAGGTCATCAATCACAAATGGATTCCGACCAGTGACAATAATAATTTTTAGCTAAGGATAAATCTGATGAAACACTACTTTTGATCTTTGGGAATGGCTGTTTTTACAATAGTGATGCATGGTATCTCAGCTGGAATCAATAGTGGTGCATTATGATAGGGTGAAAGAATATAACTAGATGTTGAAACTAAGGGAATCATTACTTTATTGGGGACCCATGTACAATGTTATCTAAAGAATGTGATGTCATGAAAAAAATAACATACTATGTGGGAAGAATTCTTTGTTAGGGTAAATATTATTGTGGAAGGGAAGAAATTTCTTGGAGAAGTTACTGAAGACATAAATATTGTGAAGGACATCCTGTGAAAATATACACATTAGTTTAATATGTATGTTTCAGTTTTGGAATATAAGTACTCGATAGAGCTGACATTGGATAACATGCATAGCACCCTTATTTCATATGAAACGAGAAATGATGATAGCAATGTTATGGAATAATGGAAATCTAAAGTGGTGGCATCAAAGGCCATGAATATGCTCACCATTAAAGATTCTCATTATACATAAGAGATAGATGAGGCGATGTCATTCCTTACCTAAAACTGAAAAAGAGGAATATAAATTATCAAATGGAAACATCCACTAGAATGTTTTTGATGTAGAAAGGTTTGACATCTTGTAGTAAGGATCCCCATAATGTTCCAAGAAGATGATGAGGATGAAGTTGAAATTTCCAAAAATAATACTTCAGCCTATGTGAAAAGAATGAAACAGTTCAAGATAAATATATTTACAAAAAAGAGTAATAATTATAAAAAATGTGACTGTTTAGATGAGTGTGAGGTAGAGGTGGGGGAAGATATAGATAATTGAAAATATCGCAATGTAAATTCAATGGTGGCAATTTTCTGTAGTTCTATGAAAAAGGAAGAAACCAACATTGATGAAGAAGAAGATTATGATAATGGATTAGTTGATATGGAAGTTTAATTCGAAGAATATATGGAAGAGATATATGATAGGAGATAAAAAATGATGAATGACAACAAAGTGGTACATGATACCAAACTCTATATGCAATAGCAGGAAGAAGAGAAGTCTGATTTGAAGAAACAAATTTAAAATATCAAGTCTTCCAAGCAAGAGAGCTCAAAAACAGTTGACGAATATAAACTCGTTGTTGAAGAAAATTAAAGGGAGATTTATTGATTGAATGACACAAAGAAAGATCAAATGAAGCCAATCAAATAACTTGAATAATAATTTGTTAGTCTATGAATAAATGTAATGGTTCGAGATAAACACTAGACTCTATTATTATACTTGAAACGTAGACAATTCTAAAGACTAAGAAGATATATTTGAAGAATAGTGGTCTAGAAATAAAAATAAGCAACAATTATGTTCAGATAGTAAGGATGATGTATGCCTTGACCAAAAAAAGAAAACTCTTAATGTAGAAGTGAAACATCAAGATCTCATTTTTATATTTAAGGTTTATTTAGGAATTAAAATGATTTAGAAGATTGAAGGAAGCCAAGGGACAACTAAAAAGTATAAAGTGTCACACAATAATTATTCATATATTATGTTTTTATTGATATGGAGGGATGGGACATTTATAGTATGTGTGTTCTATAGCCAACACATATCAATGTGCACATGAACAACAGTGGAATAAAAAAGGGATATTATAGAATATCTTTCAAATGATATTGTATTTTGTGAGGAGGATTTGGAAACATGGTTAGGTATTGTAGATAATCTATACAGAGGAATTTACTAAAGAAGAAATCATGTGATCACATGAAGCAAATAAAAAAAGTCAACTTGTGATTTAAAAACTCAAAATCAATTTGTGGCTCTGTAAAATGAATTTGGTCCATCATACTCTAAGGAATATCAAGATTTTCAATTTATAAATAGTTTGAATTCAAAAACAAGGATGAAAAAGAAAAGATATGAGATGGATATGGTAACAGAAATCTCCCTAAAAGCATCAGATCATTCTGGTGTATGGATCGTTGACCACAGTTTCACATCCCACATGACAGGTAATAAGGATCTTGTATTAGTAAAAAATATTAAAAATAATGATTTTTCATTCTGGGAAATTATGAAGGCCTAAATATTATTGGCTCGGTAAAGGACGTGTTTGGGGGAAAAGAGATGATACACGCTGATGTCCTAATAGTAAAATGTCTCAGTCACAATCATATTTTAGTTAGTCAACTATGTAACTCAATGAATTCTATACAATTTAGTAAGAAGATGTGTATCATCAAAGTAAGTCATGTTTTAGTTTACCTTTAAGAAAAAAGGTCCAAGGGAAATCTATACCATTAATTTGGAGAAGAGACTATTTTCTTTTTGACTAGAGAGGAGGAAAAGTAGTTGTTGCTAAAAAAATTGGGTCATCTATGCCAACTATCCCTAGAATATCTGGTGAAGTGTGATGTTTCTAGGGACCTCCCTAAGCTACCATTGAATCAGGATCATACATTTGATGCATTTCAGCATAAGAAAATCATCATAAAAATGTTCAAGGATATGGAAAGGAATGTAAAAAAAGTGCTTTAGATGGTGCACATTCATGTTTCTGGACATATCTCACTAAGAGGCATTGACGGGAGGAGATTATACATTCTTTTAATTAATGAATGCAGTATAATTGAATTGTTATTATTCATTTTCAGTTATTATGACGTGTCAAATACATTAAATAGTATCATAGGGAATCATAAATGATTCTAGGGAAGAAGATTCAGAAGTTTTATAATGATAATGGTACAGAATTTATAAATATTCAGGTGTAAGAATATCTCTAGAAAAAAGGGATAATCCATCCAATTTCGTTAGTGAGTAATCCCCAAGAGAAAGAAGTGGTTGAGAGATGAAATTGGATCATCAACAACATAGAAAGAACTATTCTTATTAATAAATACTTACTTGATAAATTTTGGAAGGAATAATTTTTGACATCGATCCACATTTCAAACAGGGCCCTGTTTTGTCCAAAGGAAAGAATCTATATGAGATGTGTTATAGAAAGAATCCAATAGTGACGTAATTTCAAATATTTTGAAGTAAGGTCATTATTCTCAATAAATAATAACACAAGTTATTGGAATCATGTGGTGACGAGGGGATATTCCTTGGACCCATATTAAAAAGAAAATCCTATAAATTATTTAATAAATGATGTGGGAAAATATATGGGAGAAATGGTGTCATTGTATTGGAAAATGAATAGAATATTCAACAACATAGTTAAAAATTTGATGTAGAAGGTGATGAGCATACATGCCACATAGGGGGAGCAGAACTGGTTGGTGTTGATTTATATAAAGTTACTAATAATGAGGATGAATAATTCAAGTCTATATATTAAATTAATCCAAAGAGTCGAGATGAAATTGATAGGAAAATAGCAATAGTGATCATATAATTCATGTTCAAATAGGAAGAATAAATTCATTACAGAAAACATATTTCATATCTCTAGTAGAACCAAAGTGTTATGTCGATGCAGCTAGAGATGAGAACTAGGTTCGGGGAATTAATGAAGATATCAATCAAAGGGAGAAGAATTGGGCACTAAATAATGTTTCAAGGCCAATATATATGAATGTTATCAGGACTAAATGGGTATTTCACAATAATATGAATGAATATAGAACAATGATTCAAAAAAAGAATGAGTAGTGCACAAAGGCTACTCCCAGATAGAGGGTATTGATGATGATTTACATTTTCACCTTTGTATATGCTTGAAACAATCAGATTATTCATCACTATTGTAGTGTAACAGATGTTCATGGTTTTCTAGATGTATTTTAAATCTACATTTTTAAATAGGGTTCTAGAATTAATATTTTTTTATTGATAAGACATATGGTTTTCTCATTCATGGAGATGATAAAAAAGTTTTCCGGTTGAAGAAAGCACTACAAGGCCTCAAACGTACACCAAGTGCATGGTACTCAAGGCTTGATCAGTATTTTATGAATCCTAGAATTTAGGGTGGAGGATTTGATAACAATCTCCATTTCAACAAAAACATTAGTCAATGGATGATGGTTCTTATTTATGCCGACGAAAAAATATTTGGTGGATCAGATGAATATCAGTGTAGACTGTTTTTTGAATTAATTAAATGTGAGTTATAATGTCAATGATTGGTGAGTCGATATTTTTCCTTGGTTTACATTTGACACAAGGAAATAATGGAACATTCAATTTTCAATCCAAATATTCCAAGGAGGTTCTAAGATAATTTGGAACAGACAATTCCAAGGACATGAAGACTCTAGTTGCAACCCAGATGAAATTATTGAAATATTATGATTGAAAGGTTGTTAATATCAACGAATACATGCAAATTATTGGATGTTAATTATATCTGAAAATGAAATGACCAGATATTTTTTTACCCCAAGCCAACAATGCAATATCGAAGAATTCCAATTGAAAACAACATGCATTCAGTGAAAAGAATACTTCGGTATATCAAAGTAATTGTGGATTTCTATTTGAAGTATACTGAAAATTATCAACTAGATCTATAGTGGCTTATAGATCCATATTGGGATGGATTAGTGGATGATCAGAAATCAATATCATAAGGTGATTTATAACTTGTTGGTTTGTTTACATTTTTTGGCTACGAAAGTAGAAATTATTAATTTTTGGGAACATACAATCAGTTTACATTCTGGCTATTCAAACATGCTCATAGTTATTATGGATGAAGTAGTAGCTTAACGATATGGGAGATGAAGTGATGTTTCTGATCAAAATCTAGTGTGATAATTTGAGTGCTATAAATCATATAAAAAATCCAATCCATCTCATATGAAAAAATTACAATGATATAAAATATAATTTTTTCAATTATAAGGTGGAGCAAGGGATTATTAAAATTTAATATGTGCCTATAGAGCTACTAGTTGAAGAAATTCTGACGAAGGCCTTACCTAGAGAAGAATTTGATAGGCATCGACTGGCTCTAAGAGTTCAGCCGACTCCCTATACTAGAAAAAAGTGTGGATGTTAGTCCCCCTCTCCCTGAGGTATGGTGTGTTTTTACCTAATGTAATTATCTATGTTCTCTATGTAATTTTAGACCATAAAGGAGTGACCTTTGTTTTTATTGAAAAATGTGGAGAAATATTTATTCCTATAGGGGGAGAAATATTGGATAAAGAAGGTAGAAAATGTATCTATCAAGACATGGGGAGAAGCTGACATGTGGAGCATTGAGATATGGGGAGCTTTGATATAGGGGGAGTAAAATGTTGAGAGTATGTATTTTATCAGTGTTCAAAGTTATCATCCAGAGCATAACATGGAAAACAAAAGGACCCAATAATTGGAAAAGTAGGAGATTTAAATATGACGATTCTATACATGATAAATCAAAGAGGATATATCATGATAGATGATATTTGTGACAAAATTGGTAGTTTGGTTTCAAGAAATGGTGTTAGTAATGAAGTGATTCATTAAATATCTTTGAATTATACATGTGTTTCTCATGCTGAGAATTACACATATGGGATTAGAGTATCTGTTGGGTGAATCATTGACTGTTAACAGAATCATGAAATGAAAATGTCGGTTGATAATTGAAGGATATGTAAACAGGAATCAATTTATAAAAGAGTTGTCAAGAATCCCAAATTGGGTGATTGTTGGACAAAAATTCTTTAATGTATCATTGATGTAATTTTGATGTGATTGTGTATGTTTATAGAGCGGACCTTGATGATCTTATTGTTGAAAAGGGGGGTTTTTATAGAATGTTTTTTGAGATCAGGAGTTGTTTTTTACAATTCATGTTGAAAAGGGACCACAAAAAATGAATGGACGATCAAGAGGCAGTACAAAAAGAATACAATTAATTTGGCACCATTTTTTAGTGTTAGCCAAATATTTGGGCATCAAAATATGCAAATGGAGAAAAGTGTTTTTGGAAAATGGACTTCTACACCAGTATCATGGAAGATTAATAATTTTTGAATCATATTTTTTTCAACAATAAAGAAAATAAATCAAAATATGGGCACCCAACATTTGGTTTGGGCGTGAAAGGTGACTAGGGCGACAAAGGCTTGGGTTGATTAACATGTCCACTTGAGGAATGTTGTATGCCAGGCACTCAAGTTCTAAAAAATTACTATAAATAGATGGATATGCTTATTCAGTAGGATTTAAGATCAAAAAATTCAAACAAATATTGTTCCAGTTGAGCAATTGGTTTGAGGCATGCAAGTAATTGTTTGGTTGACAATGTATAAAGTGATTAAAAAGTTGCACGAGAATATTGGGGTAAGTGTAAAAGGGTGTGAGTCTCCCTTGGGTTGACTTGGAGAAGGGAGTAGCGTACAAGTTCTTGGGTGAAACATCTGCTCCAGGAATAAAGAAGCATGAATGTCTACCAACGGTATCTCAAATGTCAGAAGACATCCCTATACACCTTTGGTAAAGTTTTATTCGTTAGTGGATTAATGTGTAACTTCAATATATAATCTACATAATGTGGATGTTGAATTAATTATAGATAATGAAAGGACATAAAAGTCTATAAACTATGAGTAGATATTCAGAAGAAGCAGTAATCACACTTCAATTGAAGGAGAAGTGGGATTTTAAATTTTGATAGGTTGTAAACCAGAAGGGATATTGAGTTCACTAAAAAAAATTTAAATTATTTATGCTTATATTTTATTTTTTACATTTGAAAATCCTCGATGTATGTGGTCACATCCCATCCCCAAGGGCCCATGTTTTGACTAACCAAATACCAGTTTTCATAGGCTAGGGGCTGGTGACTATCACCGAGTAGGCATATCCCAAAAACAGAATGCATTTTCATTTAAACTAGTACAAATTCACAAAGATCAAACTACAAAAAGTTATCACAATTTAGACCACAATTTTCACTGAGACAACTACATGGAGTACCGTACCAACTAAAAGTAAAAAGGGGTCAGAATAAAAGTCAAAAAGCACAAAGGAAATTAAAACTACCAATCTCTGTCTATTCAAGACACCACATAGAGGTTAGGTGAAGGGAAACATCCAGTATCCATATAAGTACACAAGTTTTCCACTCTTACTAAGAACCTCCTGGTCGTAGACAACCACGGTCCCTGTCGAAGCATTCATCACCTTCATGGTACACGACAGATGTACGTCAATCCCATGAAGGGTTGAGTAACACAATACTCATTTGGGACCCCAATCCCCGAATGAATGACCACAAAGTAGGACCACATGGAAAGATCAAATAGAAAAACCACACAACATAGAGAGGTCACACTTGGTAAAACTCAATGAATATGTTATTGAATCATTAGTTATAATGTTGATCATTTGTACAACTGAAGGATTCATGATCTGGGTCCGTTCAACACCTTCGAAACCTCGATCACAGAGACCCTCTTGTCATTAGGGAAATCTGGATCACATAGACACACTTTTCTTGGGTCCATCTAGATCACAAAGACACGCTCATCCCATAGGAAACCTAAATCACATAGACCCTCTCGTTAATGGGAAAACCTGATAACTAAGACCCATTCCTCTCTAGGACAGATGGATCACTAATAACAAATTATCTCTTGGCCTCATGGATCACGAAGACCCTCCTATCTCTGAGCTCAGTAGACCACTATGACCTACTCATCTCTTGGTCAGCTAGATCACTAAGTCTTTCTTGTCATATCTTGCATGTCGTAGTAAGCCATATGATTCCTTCTCATAGAATGATTTATTTTAGAATAATATAATAAATAAGCCATCAGTTACATCTCAACTAACATGAAATATAACTTAGATCATGTCCAAAGGACCGCCTCATAGTAAGGGTCCCAATGTCGTAGAAGGAGTATCAATCGGATGCTAGGTCTAAATAATATTGGTGTTTTAGTAAACATGGGTCTATTGTGTCTGGGCCCGATCCAACCTAGTCGGATCAACCTGACCAACTAGGCTCGGGGGTCCCACATGACCTGACCTAGTTTCTCTAAATTGAAATGACATGGTGGGGTCTAAGCTCACCCAGTCGGGCTAGGCGACTTAGCGAGGCCCATTTATCCTAGCTGGACCCATCTCGGTTTGGTCGTTGGTCTTGCCCGCTAGGTCGCCCAGTGACCCGGTTTTACTTGGCTCAGCCCGAAACTGTCTAGCCAGTTCATTTCCAGACTGGGTCGCCGAGTGTCACGATTCATCCTGTCAGCACAACCAGCATCTGTGGGATGGCTATTGTCCAACATCGGTGGCCCAGTTTCCTAGTTCGAACCATAGGCCCAGTCACATGGGAGGCTGGTCCTCCACTACCTGAATTCTCCTTGGGTTTCCGGATCACATCCCTCGTTCTCCCATGGGGACCGCATTCCAGCCGCCAGTCGTGGCTCACCAACGTGTTTTCTCCCACATGCCACCAGAGAAAGGGTGGTTTGGACTCGTGGTACCTCCTCGATTAGGTTCCACAACCAGGTTCCATTACTGCGGCCTTATACCACAGCCCGCCTAGTAGCGGCATTTCACCTAGTGCATCTACAACTATTGTTTTGTTTTTCATTATGCGATGAAGAATTTTGAGAGAGAGATGGAGGGGTTCACAAATAAAACCTATATGAATAACTGTTCATTTTTTGTGTTGGTCTGGAATTGTTTGTATTATTAGGATCATGCCATATAAATTATAAATCATTATGATTTAATCTTAATAAGCACCCAAAATAATATTTACCATCTCCATAGGGAAAATACATATATGGATCAACTAGATTGATAATTGATATATGTTATTTTGTTAGTGGGGAGAATGGGGAAAACCAATTCAATAAAAATTTAAACCCCTACCTTGTTCGAGTTCGATCACAAGAAGAATCTGTCGATGAAGGAGATCTCTCTATGAAGGTCATTGATCTTTTTTCAAGGTAGGGATATTTCTAAGGGGAAGGGGAGTGTTGACATCGTTGGCGATCATTGTTCGTGATCATTGTTCGTCATTTGTCAACTGAAATCCTTCATGGAGTCATAGTGTTTCACCCAACATGTTAGTGATGCACCACTCAGTTAAATCATTGAAATAGGAAACACATTTCTATTACCGTTGTGTTCCAGTTCCATTACAGTGATCCATTTATGACACTATGTCTCGGTTTTGTGGAATTATAACAATGTTTTCCTATAATAATTAATAATGTACAAAAATAAAAATAAAATAATCAAGTTTATTTTACTACAATTTTTCATTAAAAGTCCGATAAATATGTTTCAACCTTGACCCACACCAATCATGGTTATACTATGCCTAAGGGAAACATTTCGGCACAAGCTCAATTATACTATTACATTTCCAATACATGTTACATTTAGGATTTATAAGGTTATTAAAAATAAATAAATTGTTATGTAATTATTTTATTTATATACAAGAACAAATTTCCACCATTGGCCCACTCTAGATAAATGTTGCGCCCATTCTCGGTGATTTATGACACTCTATGATCAACACTTCCCTCTGATATTTGATTGTTGCGCCTTTTTAAAAGTTAGAAAAACCCACTCATAATATTATTTAATGTACCAAAAAATTAGTTAAAAAATATATTATTTCCACTTCAGGCCCCGTAATTATGTGTCATATTAGATCCTAGACTTAAAATAATCCCATTTAGTTTTTTAATCAATTACATGGAATTCCAGGGTTGATGATATGGGGAGGGTCTTTTATGTATCTCCTCAGCTGGGATACATGAATACATCTTGCAATCTCTCTAACTGTGGCGGTAGAGCTAAAAGGTAAAATACTTTTCCCACTCTACACAGAATCACGAATGATCTGATAATCCTCATAGAAACCATTCCACCTAGGCCAAATCTCTGTATCCCTCATCGAGGATATAATCATAGGATTATATGGTCTGCCTCCTCAAACTCTAAGGGTCTTTGTTGCTTATCATCAAAGGAATTTTATCAGCTCTATGGAGTCTTCATGCTCTCTAAGATGACTTGAACCTTCTACGTGGTAGATTGTACCATCTCTGGACCTATGAGTACTGACTCCCCTTTGTATAGAAAAAAAGTCACCTTCATGGTCTTCCGTACAGATCCATGAATGGTTCTGTAGAAATGGTGGAGTGTTAGTTGTTATTGTACGCAAACTGCACCAGTGGAAGGTGTTCCTCCCAACTACGACCAAAATCAATGACATAAACATGAAGCATATATTCCAAGGTATGTATTGTCCTCTCTATCGTACCACCGATTAGTGGGTGAAAGGGTGTGCTCATGCACAACGGAGTCCCAAAATCCTCCTAAAATCCCCTCTACAACTAGGATGTAATGTGTGAATCATTATCTGAGACAATAATAAATTGGACCCCGTGTATTCGAACTATATCATGCATGTAGAGGTGCCTCAAGCTCTCTATTTAACCCCACTCTCGAATGCATAAAAATTTAGCCGATTTGGTGGGTCGGTCTAAAATCACACAAATTGTATCATTGCCCTATATGTATGTGGTAAGCCCAGCCCAAAGTCCATTGAAATTCTTTCCCACATCCAATCCAGTACCTCAAGGGGTTTTGTGAAACCTATAGGAACCTAGTGCTCAACCGTCAGTTTCTGACCTGTGAGGCATCTGAAGACAAAATCAGCTATTTTCATCATCAATCCTGGATACTAGTACTCACATCAGAGGTCCAGGTACATATTTTCGACACCATGATGTATTTAAAAATAGGATGAATGGAACTCCACCAACACATCATCCCCCAATGAAACTGGTAGTATTGTGCATCCCATGAAGTGGATGTTGTGCTCCACACCTTTTGAATATCAAATAGGGGAATGCCCTGTGGACATCTGGGCACATGTAGTCTCATATCATGCATCTCCAAGTTGGGACTCCCTGAATAACTACAAGAGTGGGGGGAAAACTACAGTCGACTGAAGAGAAGATGCCTCAACTATATCCAAAAAATGATATATGAATCGTGGACAACATCTCAGAGGCCTCATTCTGTAGCTGTGAACTCAATCTTCGGCTGAGAGCTTTTTCCACCACATTCCCCTTCCCAGAAGTATAGAATATAACGTTTTCATTATCCCAGAAGACCTATATACAATTTATCTCTCTCAGATTCAGATCCTTTTGAGTGAAGATATACTTGATACATCTATGGTAAGATTAGTTGATTAATCGTTCACCCATAATGTAGTGTAACAACATCATTAGTGCAAAGACTAGTGCTACCAACTCATTGTCTTGAGTCGCATCGTTATGATCATGTGGTATCAACATTAGTTAGCCATAAGAAATAACTAGTTTCCCCTACCTAAATACACAAAAAATACAAATTCTTGATGTGTCATATTACTCTATGTACTTGGCACCCTCTTCCGGAAACTTTATTATAGGATCACTTTTCAAGATCTACCTCAGCTTCTGAAAGCTCGGTTGGAATCCATCTATCCACACGAAGGGTTTTACCTTCTTCATAAATATTATCATGGGTCCTTCCTCTCTAGAGAAGTCAGGTACAAACCTCAACCAGTACCCATCAATCCCAAATAAACTCTACACCTTAGTAATGCTCATGGGTGGCTCTCAAGAAAGAACTGCCTCGGTCATCGTGGGATCCACCACAACATCATCCTCAGAGATGAAATTTCCTAGGATGTAACCCTATCATATCCATAAATCACACTACGAGAGTCTTACGTAATATTGGTTCTCCCAAAGTGTGTCCAGAATCATCCTCATGTGTATCACGTTCTCCTTCTCGGATGCCAAATACACTAAGATGTAATTAATGAAGGCAACTAAAAATTGGTCTAAGTACGGCTTGAAGATAATATTCATAAGTATCATGAACCACACTCAGGTGTTCTTAATGACAAATGACATAACTAAGTAATAGCATTGTCCGTAGTGACATCAGAAATATGTCTTTGATATGTCGTCATCTTGTACTCGAAGCTGGTGATAGCCAGATAAGAGATCTATCATCAAGAACCATCTCGCTTCCTTCAGCTGATTGATGATGTCATCAATACTTAGTATAGGATACATGTTCTTCATGGTTAGCTAGTTCTGGCGCAAGAAGTCCACACATAACCTCAAACATCCATCTACATTCATGGAAAATGAGACCGGGGTTACCCATGGTGAAACGTTTGGCATTTTGAACCCCTTCCTATAAAAGTACTCCAGCTATACACTTAGCTCCCAGAGCTCTATAGGAGCTAAATGATATGTAGGTGTAGATATCAATGTCGTTTTAGGGTACAGATCAACACATAAGTCTATCTCTATATGATGATGTAGTCCTACAACAACCTCAGGAAAGATGCCCTCATACCCATCCACCACTATAGGGAACTAAAAACTCAAAACATCTAATGCTACAAAGTAAGAATGGAAAGATGTAGAAAACACAGTTCACATTTCTTCCAGCTCTGGAAGCCTAGTGTGGAGCACTTTGGGGTGATGGTTGTAACATTATGAAATGGATAACACCTTCTATGTCTCTCCTAGCTCCTCTTCCATGTTTTCAAACCTACAGATTTATATGTTCCTACCACAGTCTATACCCCTAAAATCACATCCATCATTTCACTATTAGCACAATAGGTTGGAAAATCTATATCGTGATCCCCACTATCATATCTTGAAAATAATTACCTCTTTATAGACTAACTGGATCAACCCTATGAGCATTAAGCTATTTATCCCATATCCTGTAACCTCTTCTCATAACTCTTTAAATGACCAAGCCTCTTATAATGTCATCTGCTACCTGATTTCCCACAGATGACATCCACTGTCTGTATATGCTAAGCCAAAGGAATTTTAACCAAAAAGGATCTCTCTATCACCCTAGAATAAGTAGTAATGTATAAAGGAATTGTCTATTCTCAGATTTCCCTATGAACAACTTTCTCGGAGGTCTGATTCTTGAAGAACTAATTATATCATTTTTTTCAAGTACCTTGAAAGATCAATACACCTTGATGAATACTCAACTACTGACAGTACATCCTATTGATGTAGTGGAAGCACATAGGAACACATAGACCATAGATTTAATTGAATGATCCCCTTCTCTATGAATGGTTCTAAAGCTCTGACCATTGAAAAGTCACATCATCACATGATTGGGTAATCTAAACCCCTCCATCTCCCTGGTGAGACACATAGAAGGATCGCTCCTCGGACCGCCATCTAATCTAATTGTGCTCTAACTAGAGCGATAACCTAATCACCACATCAAGCCAGTCCATAGCCACCTGTGAGTCTGGCTTTCCTAAGATCCTGGGAGGTCTCTATCACTGAAACTCGTGTGAAGAACTAAGCCTATTTTTTTATCCTAGAGTTAGTGCCAGTAGTAGCTGCTGACCAAAGAGTGGTGGTAAAATTTGGACACTACCAGAAGTTTCTATCTTGGGAAATAGTCCCTATACTGAATACTCATCACCCTATGGACCATCCTCATGGTTACACACAGGAATCATGTCTAGTTGTCTTAATGGAGGCATCATTAATGATATCAAGATGAATCATGATTAATAGATTTTAATTAGAGAGCAGACTCTGACTCAGAATGATCATTATAAAACATTCAAATATTCATGAGAACATAGTTTTCATATATGGGGTCGAAAAATAGAATTTTGGGTCCTGGTGTATGGATACGCCAACTACCTCAACAACAACGCACTCGCTGGCCTGAGAGACGAACATGAAACACTTAACACGAATGCCCCATCATAATTTATAGACTCTCTGTTCTTCTAAAAGAAAATACCTTACTCTAATACCGATTTGACATGAACCATCCCCTAGGAACCATTTCGTGACAACCCCAATCCCACCTTCTATAGGCCAAGGGATAGCTCCTATCACCGAGTAGGCATATCCCAAAAAGGGAAGGCATTTTCCTTTAAACATTTACACATGTTAAAGTCTCAACACGTGGATTGTAAACACAAAGTAAACCAAAACTATCACATAGATAAAAAATGAGAGTATATTATAAACTGGGAGTACAAAGGGGAAAAAATAAAATCCAAAAAACATAATGGAAAGAAAATTTTCCATGGTCTGACCACTCGAGACGCAACTAAAAGGATAGGAGAGAAGTGGATTACTATAGCCATATTTGTACACATTTCCATCCCATACCCATAAGAACCACCTGGTCCAGGACCACCATGGTATTCGCTGAGGTGTTGATCACCTGCACGGGACACGACATGTGCGAGCGAAGTCCGTGTAGGGGTAAGTAACACAATAATCTATATAGACCCCAATACCCAATGGAAATAAAAAATAGTTGGACCACAGTACAGGATCACACATCAAAGATATCACACATCAGCTATAACTCATTGTATATGTAGTAGAATTAATAGTCTTAAAGTAGACCATTCATACAATTGAGGTATTCATTATCTGGGCCTGCTCATCACATAGGCCAACTAAATACCTGAGACCAGCTCATCTCGGGGGGGGGGGGGGGAGTTGGATCTCTTTGACACACTCATATCTAGGCTAGCTAGATCACATAGACCTTCTTGTTTCATGGGCCAGCTAGATCACATAGAGTCGCTCGTCTATGGGCCAATTGGATGACTGAGACCCACACATCTATTAGGATATCTCAATCACTGCGACCTGCTCATCTCTTGGCCAGCTAGATCACTAAGACCCACTCATCTCTGGGCTATCTAAAACACTAAGACCCTCTAAACTCTGTGGTAGATGGATCACTAAAACCCTCTCATCATATCCATCATGTCGAAGGCATCTGGAGGTTCCTAGCTCGTAGTGCGCTTTATTTGGAGAGAATCTACACCTCAAGCCATTGGTCACATATCAACTACCATAAAATCTATATTAGATTATTCCCCAAGTAATGTCTAATCATAAGGGTTACAACACCAAAGAAGGCATGTCAATTAGACACCATGTCTAAATGATATTTGTGTTGTACTAAATAGGGTCTAGTTATGCATGGGCCCGAGCTGACACGATCAACTTGGCCCAGGGTGGGACCTACATGACCCAAAATGGCTTGGTCAACAGGACCCCTTACGGTGGGGTATGGGCCAGCCTGGTCCGGCCTATCTGCTAAGCCAAGTCAATTGAGCCTTGCTAGACCCAGCCAGTTCGGTCATGCATCCAGCCACCGAGTCACCCAGCGACCCGGTGTCATCCGGCTAGACCCACAACTAGAGGGGTGATTATTTTCCAACCCATGAAGCACATCTTCCTAGTTCTTCATGGAATCCCATCCTTCATCGACAGGTCGAGTCTTCTCCAACTCGGGCATCCCTACTACTCGGTCCGTGCCACAACGCTGCTCCCCATGGTGGGCTAGTCCTCCCCCATTACAAATACCCACATGGTGTCCAGTTCACAGCACACACAGTCCCACAAGGACCCCATTCTAGCCACTCACTACATCTTCCCACCACAGACCACTCCTCGAATGAGGCACCACTCTTCTTCTCCAGTATTCTAACACAGATCGGTCCCCCCATGTCACATGGATTTTCCACAGGTCTAGCTTGGCACTTCTATTTACAGACCACAAAAATACACCATGTTCACATCTAACGCTGCCATGTACATGCATCTGCCTGACACTGGTAGCTGGCCTCCAAGCATTTGGCTCCAGTTACCACCGCGGTGCGCTGCCTACACACTACCTCAAGCCTCCAACCATGGCCGAGGTGCCTCAACCTAGTACCATAGCTGAGGATTGGTTCCATAGAAGTCGAATTGTGCTACCTCCTTATCCTAGTACCCCTATCATGTCCAAGTGTGCCAACCATGACTAGGGTTCCATCTCTTAGTGCCATCACCTTGGCCTTGTGTCGTAGTCTCTCCCTAGTGTCACGACCCACCTACCTGTGACCTTTCTACCTGGTTTTTCTACAACCAATTTTACACCATCCATTATGCCATAAAGAAATAAGAGAGAGAGATGGTGGGGATCATAGAAAACACCCATATGAACAACTGTACATTGTTTTTGTGGGACTGGAATCGTTCGTGTTAGTGGGATCACGATGCATAATATATAAATCACTAAGAATTAATCCTGATATCAACCTGTGATAATATATCCCAACCCATCAAGGAAAATATATCCCTTTATCAACATGTTAGAAAGATAATCCACATTATTTCTTTAGAGGGGGAGAATAGGGAAATCCAATTCACTATGAATTTAAACCCCAACATGGCCGGAGTTCGATTACAGGAAGAATTCATCAAGGAAGAAGATCTGTATATGATGGTCATAGTTCCTTCGGGGATTAAGAGTGTTTCCACCAATGTGTAAATAACACACCCCTTAGTAAAATAATTAAAGGAGGAAATGATTTTCCATTACCATAACATTACATTGTTTTTATAATCATTCATTTATGAATCAACATTTCAGTTTCATTATGTTACAACACTACTTCACTATAACAATTTCGAATGTTCAAAAATAACAATAAAACTATCATGTTTATTTTATTTTAATTTTTCATAGAAAATTTGAAAACTATCTTCCACCCTTGAACCTCATTGTTTAGGGTTAAGCTCCACATAAAGGAAGTATGCCATCATGAGTTTGACAATACATTCATATTTCCAATCTGAGTTACCATTTAGGCGGTAAAAGTTTTTGAAAAATAAAATAAATGTTACAAAAAAATATTATTTCTAGACAAAAACTAACTTCAACTGTTGGCCTATGCCAGTCAATGTTAGGCCCTTTCTAAGTGAATCAGGATGCTCTGAGATCAAAAGATCCCTCATTTTTTTAATCCAAGGACATGATTAAAATTTAGAAAAACCTGATTGCATGATTATTTAATGAACCTAAAAAATAGTTCAAAAATAATTTCCAGCCACTCCGGGCATCGGAATTACATGCCACCTTAGAGCCTTGTCATGAAATACTCCCATTTAATTTTTTTAAAAAAAATACATGGAATTACAATGTATTACACATCCTCCTTATAAATATCCCATCAAGGGTGAACCAAGTAAAATTGTTGTGTCTTGTTCATGAATTAATATTTGTTCATACTCTATAATAGGAAGGAGTGAGTAGAGTGTTTGGTCTAAAAATGTTTAAAAATTAAAAGGGAAATTTTTTTAATCTATTATACCCATATTCATTCCCCCCTCTTAGGGTATCTATACTAGTATACCAAACTATATCCTATATACATAGTAGAGGAATATTCCATTATAGCATATTACGTAATCCATAACCTCTTATGTATCTCATAAACATGTTCAATTACAAATAAAACATTTCATTTCATATGAAGCATTTAGTAAAACATAAACTAAGGGAATGAACTTCCCATAACATGGGTTATTCCATTTACAACCAATTTATTCATCAATAAATGCATTCCATCATGCATTTTCCCTTTCATTTAAAACAACCAATTCATTTTATAAAGATAAAAAAGTCATATATAATTCTCAAAGGTCAAAAATAATGTTTCATAGTAATTTAATTTAATAGAAACCTATATATTTTTTAATAATCCTATAAAATTTCAATCACCATATACAATTACTCTAATTCAATAAGACAATAAAATACTACTTCAAAGGATCATGTTTCAGTGGAATGTTTTATGGGAAATATGGCATATTCCCACTTTGAAAATTATAACTGAAAATGTGAAAATCACCTATGTGGATCCTTGGTATACATTAAATAAAATTGAGCTAACGGAAATTTTATTTTGATACTAATCCAAAAGATTCATTATGTTTTGTGGTGCTTGAATCAATTAGAAAAAATGGACAATTCCAAGTGGTACACCCATTGGGTGACCCTATAAGGTATATGTATCCTATTAACCACTAAACAAGATTATAATTAACATGAATCGCTATGCAATGGTCAATATGGAATGATGAAATAAATATAATAGATATTCTTAGAAAAGTCTGATATAAAACACAATGTCATAATTACGAAACAACCAAAACTCAATGGGAAAATGTCGTGACCAACTACTTCAAGGCCATAGACAATGACTCACTTGATATCGGTGTCAAATTTGATGCATTTTTTAAGAGATATGAGAAATCATCCAATTCCCTAAAAATATTTCAAATGAACATGCACATAAATAGCATAATAAATGTTGAGATTAACCATGAAATGAAGGGTGAATGAGGTTATACATAACATGGTATATCCAACGCCATAGCTGGTCTCAGAAAGTGGTTTCAGATGAGGGAGAAATAGATAAAAATAGTGTGAGGTGTTCATGATCTCAAAAAGGAGGAAGGGAGGAGGTTATGTCTTCTAGAGGAAGGATAAGAAACAAATAAGGATTAATGGTTATGTGGGGTTTAAATTATAAATTTTACCCAAAAATGGAATGTATGGTTTAGGCAAATAGATAGTCAAATTTTGTGACAATCGTTAATGGATTCCTATATAGAATGATAATGACACACGATTACATAGATGGTTTTACTATCCTTGCATAGACAATGCATAGGGGCTCTCTCCCATTTCTAAAACTGGCCACATGGTTGTGTGCCCGGGGTTGCATGGTTATAGGAAAACCATGTGGCATAGTTTATATTATAATTTTTAATAACATTGGGCTCCAAATGAGCCTCAAAGGCTCCCAAGACCTTTATGACTTTATTAGATAACAACATTAAGTCCATTTAAATACTTAATTGCTCATGGTCCTTATCTGACCTGATTTGTTTTCTTTTGAAGAAATGTACTAAACATGAAGCCTCTCAGCAAGTTAAAAACATTTTTCTTGAGGTAGTAGTGAAACTCCTACATGAAATATGGTATGTAAAAAACGACCTTATTCATAATAAGAACTCATTTAGTCTCAATTCAGGAAAAGATCGAATTATCATTGCGATTCATGAAGCCGCCTCAATCCAAAAATACTCCTGCAGTAATTATATTGGTGACTTCGAGGTCCTCAGACGTATCTGTGTCCTGGGTATTTTCCCGAAGACTAGGCGCCACTTTGATGTTTTCTGGAAACCTCTGATGCCAGGCTGGATTAAAGTGAACGTCGACTATGCCTCAAAAGGAAATCCTGGATCTGCTAGCTGTGGGGCCATTTTTAGAGATTCTGCTGACCAGTGCCAGGGGTTCTTTTATAGTGGGTGTGAGACTGCCTCATCTTTAGAAGTGGAGATGCTAGGAGTTATACATGCTGTTGATTTTGCACTACAAAGATGATGGAGAAAACTTGGGATTGAATGTTATTCTACCACCATTGTTCAATCCATTTGGAATGGAATAATTCATCTCGCCTGGCCTCTCACTACGCTTTGGATGAATTTCCTGAATTCTCTACAGGAAATTGACCACATTTCCACACATGTCTTCCGGGAAGTGAATGCTATTGTTGATTCCCTTCCCAACAAAGTTGTTCACTACAGCATGACTTGGCTAGATGTGCTGCCAGCTGATTTATTTCACCTCTTTGAAAGAGATTGTAATAAGATCCCATCCTTTCATCTCAGGTAAACTTTTTCTTCATTAATTAATAAATGTTGGTTCGGTCCTTGATCGAGGCATTTCAAAAAAAAAGATGATTCGTTACATTGTTAGTCATGTAAGAAATGATGGTGTATCATGTAGCACAAGATAAACTTGGTATAGTTTATAACAAAAAATAAATCAGTGTATTATTCATTGAAATAAATCAAATAAATTTAACTTATTTGAATAAAAGTACCAATAAACATTGCATGTTATATTTTAACATTAAAATTATATTTTTGTGTGTAAATTCATCATTATGATAAAAAGAAATTAGGATACATCGACCACATCAAGTCCTCGAGTTCACACATATCTTCATCTATCATGTGGTTTCTCCAAAAAAGCTTGAATTGGTTAGTGGTATTATTTTTCCTAAAATCCATTGTTTAATCCAAAATAACAATTTTCTATTCCTCCTAACAATGTTCTTGATCCATTTTCATGACCTATGAGTTTAGTACATGTAAAGGGTCAGGTATGTACTTCTATTGGAGAGTTACACGATAGACATCATGGACTTGGGAGGGATTTTATGGAGGTTCCATGTGATATTTTACCTTCCAAATAAAATAAATAGTCTAAAATGGATTGATATGCCAGGGTATTAGTTTCCATTTTTACAGAATCTCATAACATTCTTTTAGGGAGAAATTGATAGAAACACCATCCCACATACATCAAATTCTAGATCATGCAGATGGTAATCAGTATAATTTTTATTCTAAAAATGATATACATTGATATTATAATAAATGGATCTAAAAAACTCTAACATTTATTCAACTATCTCAACTCCCAAAATGTTATTTTCTTCAACTTATTTATAACATTTTGGAGCTCTACATTTCATTCCAAAGAGGTACATATAAGAAGCTACCTGAATCCTACAGAGAAATATCTTATTTTATGAAAACATAAATTGTGGAAGGTGTTTAACCAAAATAAATTTTAAATAAGTAATACTATATCTAAACTTATCCTTAAGAGTTTTAATTCTTAATTCAAAAATACTATACATCTACGGTTGATAACTTGTATAGATACAAAATTTTTTTCAACTGATTACTAATGATTTATCATGAACATTGAGGTGAAACATGGATCCTAATTAGATACAATCTAATTTGGTACTCCAAGAAATGTTACCACATCCTTCATGTATATCCTGGTGTGATGATCTTGAGAGAATTATTCTCTAATATAGATGAAATGTGATGGCATTTTATGGTGATATACTACTAAAAATATATAATTAATCACGTTAGAGTTTTTGGTAATCCAATGTGAAATGCATAGTGATTCTCTCCCTTTTAAATTTTGGTATTGGTGTTGGATGTAATATCTCCTTATATGATTGTTTTTCAGCCTCAACTTGTTGGCTTATGAATCACTGAGATAAAAAATTCTGTGATAATACTCTTCATTCAATCCCAACAAAAGTATTGTTTCAATTCTATATACATCTTTATACATCTAGGATGAATAGAAAAGGAAGAACTATAAGCTTACTATAGTATATGTATCTCAGAAATATTGTATGGATATGATAAAAACATGGTTTCTATACATTTTCATTCCAACATGAGAAAGGCTAAACACCAGAATATTTCTAACAATTTTTTTCAGATATTAATTTTCTTTATACACCACATTAAAATTAACTCCCGTAGATGGTTGATCATTAAATAGAGAAAGATAATAATTTTCCCATTAATTCATGATTTCTCGATCAATCCATTGAAAATACAATGATATTGTATCATTTCAATTCCACTTCATTGATATGATAGCATGATCCTTCGAATCAATGGATCATCCACCTGGTTATCTTCAATAGGGTGGTAATGTATTAAGCTGTCATAATCCTCTATCAGATCTTACCAACAAATCAACTATATGTTAAACTCCTACATTGTGAATTATATTTTACACTATTATGATCAGTATTTATATAAGACTTTTCTCCATTAATATAATTCCTCTATATTAATAATACAATAAATACAACACTTAACTCAAAATCAATAGTTGGGTAATTTTTCTCAATAATTATCAATTTTCTTGAGGCATAGATTATTACAATGTAATTATGAATAATAGCACTTCCCAATCCCTTATTATATGTGTAACTATAGATTAAAAACCCTTATCCACTAATGGGTAATGTAAGCATGGTTGTACTGACAAACATTCTCTTTATTTCATGGAATTTTTCCCCACTTTTATTTTTCCAGAGGATCATGGAAACATTTTATGATAAAATGATTAGTGGATTAGATAGTCCTAAAATCATCTGCATATGCCATATATAATACCCATATCAACCATGAAAACTATGGATGTCAATCAAACTGGATTGTCTGGCCCAATATTCAATAGAAACCATCTTTGATGGATCTGCTGTTATACCCTCTCTTGATATTATATGCCACAAAAATGAATCCTTTCTCAACCAAAGTTAAAACTATATAAATTATTTATTCAGTTTATCCTTCTATAGGTTATTTAGTTAAATTCTCAATTATTCTTCATGTGCTTCATTCTTCATGAGAAAGATATGTTTTTTCATCTATAAATACAATAAAAAACAGATCAAGGTTATCATAAAAGAGACTATTAATTAAATCCATGAAAATTATCTGTGAATTAGTTAGACCAAAAGTCATCACTATATATTCAATTTGTCTATATCTTGTAAAGAATGTCATCGTGGTTATAACCTATATATTAACCCTCAATTGATGGTATCAAAAATAAAGGTAAATCATGGAAATGTATTGAGCACCACCTAATTTAATCAAAACAAGTCATCAATTTGTGGTAAATGATACATTAAGTAGATCATGATCTTATTTAACTCATGATATTTGATTCATAATCATATTTATCCATCATTCATTTCTTTAGAAACTATAGGTGTATCCAAAGATGACACACTTAGTGGAATGAATCCCTTTTGTTGATTTTCGTGGAGTTTCTTCTTCAATTTCTTCAAATCAATTGTGTTCATTCTATAAGATTCCATTAAAATTACTGTGCAACTAGGTGTGAGTTCTATTTTGAATTCAAATCCATTTTTTGTGGTAGTCTAGAAAATTCATTTGAAAATACATTATTAAATTTCTATATAATAGACATGTCATCGATGATGATTTTCATCACAAACATTTGTGATAAGAAGACTATCAGAATTGGAAATAAGACCCATATACTAAGTTTAATATCCATTGGATATTCATACATATCATCACATTTAATGAAAATATATTGTTGGTTTGAAATAGAAAATGTAACCTCCATTCTATAGCAACAGATGTAGGCTTTATACATTGAAATCCAATCCCTTCCCAAGATGACATTAAATTTAACTGAGGTAAGAATTACATGATTTTTAGGAATAACATTCTCAAAAACATAAATAGGATAATAATAAATGACTAGAGATGCATTAATCATACTTATAGTGGTTTGTACTTATACTTCCATATCTAATTCTTGTGGGTAATATTAATACAAATAGAAAATTATTTTGATATGAATGAATGGGTAGTTCTAGATTCAATAAAGAATGTATAAGTTCTAGAGTTGATGATAAGTGTACCTTTCACCACATAATTTTCGTAAACTCATCAAAAATAGTGATTTCATGGTAATGACTCTTTTTACTCATCATAATTTGTTTTCTAACATTAATCCTAATCATTATCCTTTGGTTTTTTTCACTAGTAAACATAATTCCCATTGTCCATAAATTTGTATCACTGAAGTGTGGGAGGGGAATTCTTAATAGAATTATCTCTATTCACTTTTTTATCTAACATCATCCCATAACCTTAGTAATCAAATGTTCTATGAACTTATCTTCAATACATAAATCATTTTCTAGACCCATTATGAATATTTCCTTCATGATTATTCCCACACATAGATCTTTGAAGAAATATTATCTTCTTTTATCCATGGTTAATATATTTTCCTTTTAACTGTAGCTTCTTTTTTATTGTAAAAAAGATGATATTGGTAATTAGTTCCAACCTCAATTTCATCCTTCATTGAATAGAACATAGTCTCTTACTAGGTAATTATGTCTCTTTTGGATAAAACTTTCTTGGGAATTAAGTTTAGCCTGTGATGATTCAGTCAACAATACATCGGTGTGGGATAACAATTATTGAAGTTTACCTTATGAGCATTGTAAAATTAGATTCATAGGTACAAATGGATTCATCATCCTTTTTCAGTATCTCAAGAAACAAATTAACCATTTTGTTACATAGAATTTCTAGAAATTTATTATTGATGAATATGTTCCTGAACTCATCCAAATACATGGATTCAATTTCATCTTGATGACTTAAATTATTAATTAGAGTCCACAGCTGCTCTGGTTCTCCATTAAATGATAAACATCTTGAATAAAATTATCATGTTCTGAACACTAGAGATTGGAGAATATATTATCAATGGTATATATCCATTTTTCAACAATAAGTTGATCAGAAGACCTACTAAAATAATTTGGACATTCCCTAATAAAGGACTAAATATAATATTTCCCCTCATATTCTCATTTATAATTATAATATTATTTATATTTTGAAAATATTCGGTTAGAAAAAAATTCTATGTTTCATTCTAGATCACATAGAATTTGGATTATTAGGAGAAAAATAATTTCATTTCCATTGAAAATATGTATTAATGTGGTTACTTTAGGTTTCATTAATTAAAAAAAAATCGTAGTATTAGAAAACATTATCATTTAGGGGAACCACATAATCATGAAATCACTTAGAGGATGTCAAAATAATGAAAAATTCATTGATATATTACAATGTTGATTTATCGTAGGATATTCATTTCCTACATCCATTAAATACATCATGATTGTTTATGAAGAGTTTCCTAATTTACAAATCATTTCTTCAGGAGTCTCAAACATGGTGTGTAGAAAGAACCATTATTATGGACCACTTCCCAATTGAGCCTTTCTCAATATGGTGTTTTCATAGTTATTATCCCTATATAAATTTGTGTTATAGACTCATCCACTTTTATTATCCATCTAAAGTTGTATTTCTAGGAAACCACTAAATTTATCCTTTACCAAGTTCCAAGACATTTTCATTTAATTTTATTCATCCTTATACTTATCATGACAGAAATTTTATTAGGGACATCAATATGGTTTTTCTAATACTAGTTTACAATGGGTAACTAAATTTTTTCTTTAATTATAACTATTGAGACCCATGCTTTACACATATACACCTTACATATTGTTTTTGAGATACATACTACCATGTAGAAATAGACACCCAATGCTTGTATTATTATAGTGACTTTAAAAATAGAAACCTAAAAAATAGTATATAAGTGAGATACATTATATCCCACAACGTTATCCCTACTATATCCCTTATTAGACACATCATACACAATACATATCTTCATAACCTAGGGAAATGGAACATAATAATGGTGAGATTAGATGCTCAGTAAGTATAAACATGGGAGATATGTAAGCTTAATCATGAGAATAAGTGTATTATAATGTTATAATTAGAATAGAAGATCATACCATACATATCAAAGATAATAAAAATGGATAATGGAAAAAAAAATTAGCTGCTTATAAGACATGAATCATAAGGTAATCAATAGATAAATCCATGAAAGAATAACCATGGAAAAAAAATGGAATTGTGGTACAAACATAAAAAAATAAAATAATTTCTAATGTAAACAAGGCATCACATACATGAACATATTTGGAAAATGGGTTCACCCCCCAGACCATATTAGTAGTTAAGGTTCACTCCCTAGACTATCTTAGTTGAAATAATCCATTACGAAACTATGTTCACTCTATGTTCTATCCATGTTTATCTCAAGAGATATAAATCATTATAAAATGCATTAGAGGGAGATATAGGCCCCACCAATCATAAAATGAATACATTATTATGTGTTCCACTACATATTATGCATTTTTTATATCATGACCCACGAAATGTAACGGGTATTATAAACCTGTCATCATTAAATAACCTACGTAAGTGTGAAATGTTTCAAAATCATTGCACCAAATATTATCTTGTGAATGGAATTTGGATTTATTGGTATTTAAACTATGGAAGAGAAATCAGTTTCTTAAAAAATATGTCATAAAAATCATTATAAATTTATATAAATAATTAGAATATTACCCTAGGGTCATAACACAGTAATGAATAAGTGACATAAATCGATTTTATCTTAGATGGAAAATATTTTTCAAATATCTTTTGGAACATTCCTTGGTGACCAAATCGTTTCTTCTTTGTAAAATGTTTCATGATATATAATACATTTTTGAATATATTTTTTATTTGAAAATAACCTCAAAAAATATAATTTTTTTTTGAAAACCTTTTTCAACACTTTTTAAGATATTAAAAAAATATCGTTTTCCTTGATTTTTTTAGAAATCCCTTTTAGAAAACATGGGTTTTGAATAAAACTAATTTCCAAAAAAAGAGAGAAAAAGGTAAAGGCTTTCTTGAAATCAATTTATTATGTATATTAAGTATCCAATAGTGGAATTATGCTACAATTACTTCTATATGTAATTAAAACCCACTTGGAAAAAAATTCATGAGATTTTTTTATATATGGATTATAATATTTTATTAAAGGAAGTATAACTATATACCACCCTGATAAATAGTGATATTGTAGAAATAAACTATTAACACTTTAGTAACACTGAATTATGATACTAATTAAATAATGACATTAAATTGAAATTAAAATATAATTTGAATGTTTTCCTTAATGATATAAAAATTCAAATGGTAGTATATACACCTTGTAAATAAATATAGATTCACAACATGGCTTATTTATCGAATATGGAAAACATAAATTAAATAACTTTACTGATTTGGTAAAATTTGAACCATAATCCCCGTGATATATTGATCAGTAGATGAATATGTAAATACCTAAAATTTTCATATGATAATCATTTAATTCATTCATGGGTACCATATAAACCAAAAAAGAGAAACATGTGGTTAATATGGTAAAATTCATATAGACATAAAAGTAACACTCAAAATCCCCATAAAAAATAGGAAAAAATTTTAATCACAAGATCTTTAAATGAATAAGATAAAATTTAAAATTTAATAAAATAATTTTAAGGAAATTCATGACATAAAATTATATAGAGAATTATATAGAACACACAATAAGAATAAGTTGTGAATATAGCATAGTCTCACAGAAATAAAAGTGAGAAGAGAAAAAACTTATCTTATGTTTTGAAACCTATATCACTCATTAAAATAACCTATGTAATAAATATATTATTATTATAAATATATTTCATAACCATATTCAATTATACAATATCATATATGATTTACTTATGGACTTATATTACACATTTTTTAATAATTATATTTTAATGTTACATTTCACGTAATAACCTATTTGTTTTTCGAATGGGTATAGATTTTTAATATCTTTAGTACTCATTAAAATATTTTAATAATAACTATATTTATATATATATGTATTTAAAAATTATTTTGTATGTATTCCCGAACATTATTTCAATTTTATTATCATATTTAGAGAAACAAAGTGTATAATATATTTATATATTTGTGTATAATATCATTGTTGTAGAAATATTAATTCATATATAACAAAAATTTGTATAAAATATTTCCTTAATAATTTCAATTTAAAGAGTGAATGAACAAAATTTCATTGAGGAGGAAGTAGTACACACGTCTAGAATGATGATATTGTACTCACACACAAAGAAAAGAAAGAAGGTTTGTGTTAATTAAAATTTACATAGAAATAAAGACATCATAAATATCATAAATGAATAGTAATTAAATCATTATTTCCAATTATTAAAGGTTGTAATGAAATAATAAATGACATCACTTTACAAGGTGGTTTTCCACTGCCGTACACAAGAATGATGACTGTGTATCCCATTTGATGGAAGTGTGTGTCATTGTAGGTCATAACCATAACATAAAAACATATTATTATATTTAGTATAAGGATGGTATTACATAAATGTATAATAATAATAATAATATAAGGTGTGGTGAAATATTTTAATCAACATTTCTTATTGAATGGTGTATCCACTTCCTTGGGTAACTCCTTTTTTTCACCAAAGGGATTTTTTGGATTGTTGTGTGCCCAAATAGAGGCCTATAATATTAAGGGAGTTATGTAGAGATCATATTTGGATAGTGTTGTCTAAGAAAAATGTCTTGAGATGTGTGAATAATTGAGGGGGGCAGGTATCCTTTTATAGTGGGGGAGGCATGGAATTATTATAAATATAAAAGGTAGAAACAATTTAGAGGTATCAGAAAAATCAATTCCCTTTAATAATGGACTATTATTGATACATTGAAAGATGTGTTCTAAATATTTCCATAAAATGGAATTTTGAAAAGTTTAAGTCCATTATTACTTTTTCTGTTCAATTTTTAACCATAAAGTGATCCTGTTTTTACCATAATCATTTTAATTAATTTTTATTTCATTTACTAATATTTTTGGTAAAATACTAATTTTACCTCATTAGAAATAACAAATTATTCTATTTCAAAATATATAATCCACTTTTAAAAAATCTAATGACATAATTTTTAGATATTAATTGAAATTTAATCCCATAAATGGGATTATACGATATGTTTTTAAGGTGAAAATGTTCAAAAGATTGAAGTGTTTTAATATAAAATTTCAATGTGAAATTTCTGTCAATGGCCTAAATTAGTTTTATCTTTGTACAGTTGACTAAATTATACTTAAAATCCAAATTAAAATACTGTATAACTATACAAATAATGTTGGATTAAATTCATTTTTAAATTAAAATTGATTATTTTTTAATATTCATAAAAAATGTTTTTTTTAGTAAAATCCCAAAAATTCACCCTATAAAAAATTTTACATTCTGAATTAATTTTTTGTTACATCAAAAAAATAAATTTCAGAATTTTTCTTATTTTTATTATTGTTTATATATGGATATAGAAAAAATTTCTTTTGAGAATATGTTATTTTTCAAAACATATAGATATTAGTAAAAATTTAGTATTCAATTATCAATATATATTATTTACTTAAATTCATTATGAATAATAGTTACAAATTAGATATTAATATTAATACTACAATGTTTAATATCTAGTTTATAAGTAAATATTTCAAGTAAAAATAATAATAAAATGTTTTTTTAGTAAAATAGTGTTTCTTGTAAAACATTATTTTCGAATGTTGTATTTATTAATGTAAAATAAATCAATAGTCAGTATATAGGCCACATGTAATTTAATTACTTCTTGTGAAAAAATATATCTCAATGAATTTTAAAATGATAAAAAATCCATTATAATAATCATAATGTTGAAGTAAGAATTGATAAATTAATTGGTTATGTGTATCAAATTTAAATCAACACATAATAAGTGTAAATACTAAATAATGTAATAAACATACATTAGACAAATGGTCTATGAAAACCAATGGAAAATTAGAAGTAATATGAAACAATAGAAACAAATTGAGTTATGAAATTCATTACTACTTGGTATGTTCTATGTTAAAACCCCTTGGATAAAATAATTCAAATTGAAACATCAATTATGGTGAATTATTAATGAATAAAGATATTATACTTCAAAGGGGGTGTATATACACCATATAAAATAAATTGGGTTAAAAACATATAATAGTCTTTTATGAAGGAACATTAAGATGAAGTCCCTCACCTCACGATTCATTTTTGTTAATTGAGCTCTTATATTGAAACCCAATCTGATCATATAGAGATATTACGTCAATATTAATTAATATTTATTACATTACAAAAATATACACTGGAGGACCGTAATACATTAGTGTCTTTGAAAAAATAGAATAAAAAATGGTCAATTGTAAACTACATCATCTCCCACTATGATCATAACAACTAACACTCGTCCTATGAAAATAATATGTAATAACATTTTTCAAAACCTAGGGAGAGTATTCATAATAATGGATGATATAAAATTTTATGTAATTATAAACATGGGATATAGATACACATAACATGAACCAATGTGTATGAGAAAATGAGAATAACATTTCGAAACCATACCCAGACTATTAGAGATCATAATCATGAGTCATTGAATAAGTATTTGTATCTCATAATATAAGTGTCAAAAAGGAATCGATGAAAATTATCAATGATATGATAAAATTAATATAGGAAATATATTTTTGGCCTATAAATAAGTATAGAAAATAATTCCCATACTAGTCAAGGCTCAATTTCATGTTTATCCTAGTTGAATGGGTCCACTCCCCAAACCATCATAAAATTATATATCCTCTAAAAATTTTGTCATAGAAAAAAATCCTTCATTGAATTTTATTTAGTCCACATTATAGTCCTTTTAATAGCATTAGATATATATCATTAGCAAATGCGTTGAAGGGATAAATAGGTCCCACCCATCACATATTGAAGATAATATATATCTGTTCCACAATAATACAAAACATTCATCATATCATCTATCATTAAATGAAATTTGTTTCATCATTATTTAATTGTATATAATTTTTTGGAATGGAGACGTGTTTTACAATCATTAAATAATTCATCATAACGTTACCCATAGTAAATGATGTGGGTTTCATATGAATTTTTTCATGGTATAACCTATGGATGAGAAACAAGTTTCATAAAAATTATATTTTTTTATACATAAAACATTACAAGATATAATAGTAATTTTATAAATGAATAACAACCCTTGTAAGGGATATGAAACATCAATGGATTTCATATTTCATGGAAAATTATTTTGATCGATGATTTAAAAAATTTGATGAGGAAAATTTCCATTAGGACTTGAAATTTTTTATAAATAAATTAAACCACAAGAAAATATATTGTTTGTAAAATAACATTTAAGACATATAAATCAATGTTTAATGAAAATTATGCTCATGGTGACTGGAAGTTTCATCCTTGTCCAACACGTAAAAAATGATTATATTCACATTTTTAGTAAAAGGAAAATAGAATGTTTGGAAAATTACATGAAGATTCATTTCAAAAAAGATTTTAAAATATTAAAATGTGGGTAAGTATTTATTTTAAAAATTATATCTGAATAATAATTATATTTTTGGTTTTTTAAGAATGAATTATTTTTTTTGAAAATATATTAATGAGTGAAGTGATAAATAATTTGGAATTTTCATAAAAACAATTTCTCAATTATTTTTAGTAACAATGATTGAAAATTTGTAATGATACTTTATATTTTCATGAATAAAATAGAAGAATAAAATTAAAAGGATTTATCGAGAGAAAGATCATAATATGTTCTCAATTGATACATAATTGTAAATATTATTCATAGATGATAATATTGAAATATAAAATCATTATCAACGTGTTAACATTGAATTGTAGTACCTATAAAGGAAGAACATAAAACAGAAAATAATATATCATTAGGATAAATGTATTCATAATATTTCATTTCTTGGGGTTGAATATACATATCTCAATTTAATATAGGTACACAAGAAAGCATACATATCAATATAGGAAAATTGAGACAATTATCCATTAACGTAAGTCTTGACTTCCTTCGTAAAAATTATAAAAAATATTATAATATATATAATATTATTATACATATATTAAATTGAATTTTTTTTATATATAATAATATATATTATTTTCTTCTGACCTATTATTTATAGTTTTGTATCAATTCCTTGTTAAAGTAAAGATTCAAATAACAACCACTTTGTTTTTTGTATATATTTAGAATTTTCATTTTCTGTCATCATACTTTGATCATGATTTCATCATCTCTTGAATTTTAACCATGATATTAGTGTCATATATATATTCATTATATATTTATTTATATTAAGCAATAAAAATTGGGTATAAAAATGTAAATTCACTATTCACAGAAATGGTAGATCATACGTACGCTTGAACATTGTTTCCATTTTCATATTGGATTGAAAAAATATATATGAATGTGATATATCATTAGTAAAGAATAATTGTTGTTTTATATATATAACATATTTTCATTAAACCCTTCATTATTAAATCCCATGCAAATAATGAATGGATCACATCATTTTAGGAGGCAATAATCCATTGTACACATGAGAGACCATATTATATTCCACAAAATGGAGATCATGAAGGTATATGTGATAAAATATTAATAGAATTATGATAATATTGTAAAATATATATATAAATAATAAATTAATCATTACGTCCAACATTGAGATGTGTTAATGGAAAAATAAATTTCATTTGATTGTGCGATAGTAGGCCATCGTACACATGAATGATGAATTTGTAACCCATTTTATGGAAGTTGATAATGTTATTGGTCATAAACAGAACTTAAAAATATATTTATATGGGTGATAATAAGGTCATTATATCATTCTATTATATCAATATATTTTCTTGGATGAATAAATAAAAAATGATTATTGATGAACATTATCTCTTATTCGGGCATCGTCCTTAAGATTGAACCAAATTCCTCTTAGGTTTTCTTTATGTCCACAATAAGGATTCCATGGTAACATTAGAGGACTTAGAAAGGGATTTCTGTAGTTATTGGCCAGCCCAAAAGTGTTTTGATATTTGAATAGTATTAGAGAAGGGTATTACATTTATAAGTTAGGGGAGTGGCATATTTCTAATTTATTTAATGAAATAATTCCTCCCATGTTTCTCTTTTGTCACAATGCTCCAATAATAGACCAAATGTTGATTATATAAGATATAAAGTCAAAATATTTCTAAAAAAATTAATTTGGATGATCCATTGTAAATTTTAAAACCATACTTTTCTAGTTTACCCTTAACATTATACTGATTATTTCCATAACTGTGGTAACAAATTTTTTATGTTTTACTGTTCATTGTGAATTTAATATATTCTAACAATATTAAATAAAATAATTATGGAGGCTAAAAATATGATGTTAAATTAACCAAATTACAATTACATATGTGGCATCATTTAATTAAAATTTAATCCCACTAACGCAACAAAGAGTGGGGTTTAATTATATAATTATAAAATGTTTACATTGTTTTTACAAAAAAATCAACACTATATTGATTAAAATGACCTAAATTGGAAAAATATATTCATTATTTAAGTAATAATACATCAAAAATAATATATTATATAAATTTATAAATAAATTAACTGTAAAATTAGTTTTTAACTAAAATTTAGTGTTTGTGAGTATAAATTAAAAAATGATTCATTTCAGAAAAATACAAAAAATTATCCCTAACATAATTGTCACATGATTATTTATAAAATGATTTTTAATTTATCAAATTAACATTGTAAAATTTTGAAAAATTAATTTTATTAATGGTCATAAAAATAAATAGAAGGATTTTTTTTTAGAAAATATTATTTTCAAAACTCATAATGATTTTACTAAAAATATTTTATATATAATTTTGTTTTCCATATATATAAAATCATTATAATAATTATTTTAAAAGTAATTATTAATATTAATATCACTATGATTAATTTCTAGGTTATACTAGTAAATATTAGAAAACTATTTTTAATAATAAATCATGTTTTTTAATCTTAATGTCGTGTGTAATACAAGTTAATGCATTGTTGTGTGTAGAGTTAAATTAACCTTGAATTTCATACAACTCGAGGTATAAATGAAAATTAATTTGTTAAAAATAATTCATAAAACATGGTTTCTTATATTCTAACCCTATTAAAATGAATTCCTCCCCTTAAATATTTCACTTCCATAGTAACAAAATAAGATTCGTGTACCTCATCAAATCCTTCTAAACCCATATAACTTCCTTAATCTAATGGCTTATCTATGAAACATTGAGATATTGAGTTGTTTTTTTCCTATAAACATCATTTAATTATCCCAAATCTCCTCCAATTTTTCCTTATAACAATGATCTTTATCTAATGGCATGACTGTTGAGTTCATTACATGTGAAGGGTCTGTATGTAAATCCTCGTGAGAGATACATGGAACACATCGAGGATCTGAGAGAGGATTTGTGTAATCACCAAGTGATAAGGTACCATACCAATACAGATAGAAATTTCAATTGGATCAATAGAACTAGGGTGTAATTTCTCTATCTAACGAATTCTCATAACCAACATATGTGGAGGAATTAAATGAAAATTTTCTTCACAATATCAAATTATAGATCACATCAGAAATTTTAATCCCAAGATTTCTCCTGAATATATGTTCCCTTTCTGTGATTTTAAATGGATTTATCATTCCCATCCATTTACTCAACAATCATTGTTTTCAATAGTTTTCATTCTCCAACTTCATTCAATAATGTTGGAGATCCACACTTGTTTTTCATATATTGCATCATAAGGAGTCATCTGAATGCCTGAGTGAAATGTATTGTTTTATAAAAAATCAACTAGACGATGGTATTGATACCAATCCTCTTTTTAATCCAATAAATATGAAATAAACATATATTTTAGGTTTTATTTTTTTCCTAAAATTATCAATCTGTCTATGGATTATAAAAAATGATAAAACCCAACTATGTATCATGATATTTATAGATACTTCACCAAATCATTGTGGTAATCCTCATATCAAAATCATACAAAATTAAATGTAGTAATCCATGATACAAGAAAACTTACCTAATTCATATTCTGAAAAGTTTATCTAAATATATATCTTCTTAGATGGCTATGAAATGTTATGAATATATAAGTTGGTTGACTAAAATGCATATAGGATAATTCCATTTATGTGTTTTTGGGAGTCCAGTGAAAAAATCCATAGTGATGTTTTCCAATTTCTATTCCAGTGTGGGTAATCGATGTAATATACTTGTCGAATATTTTCTCACATCCTAAAAATTATTACATTCCAATAATCAATATATAAACACTAAGATATATTTATTTTTTCCATACCACTAGAGGTACTCATTCATGTCTCTATATCTCTTTATACATCCTTGATAAATAGTTAATGATGATGTATGAGTTACCTACAACATCCCCATATTAAAATCTTGTATGGACAGATCATATACATAATTCTAGAAACTTATCATTCTATAAAGATCAAGGTTAATGTCAAGAATATATTTATCCCTACTTATTAGATGTAAATCTTCATTCTACACCTCTTTAATCTATACATTGGTTGATATATGAATATTAAATTAACCAAAGATAATAATTTTCCCCTTCCTTCAAGATTTCTATATCCATAATTTGAAAATGTATAAATAATGGATATTTTATTATACTCCTAATTGATTATCTAGGATGATAATTTCACTCAAACTATTGGACACAGTTTTTATTTTTTATTTTGATAGTGTATTGAGGAGTCATAATAAATAATCATATCTAACCATATTCATTAGAAAATATTTAACTACTTATGTGTGTATGTGTAATTTAATCATTTATGACCATAATATATATCAAATTTTTCTCCATAAATATAATGCATCCATAAAATTATTCTTGAAATAATCATAGCTATAATTAAACAAGGAGTTGCATAAATTTTCTCACTATTATTTATAAATCTGGAGGCATGAGCTATATCCATGTAGTTTTGTATTGGAACACATACCTATTCATTATTATATGAATTACTACAAATTAAAATCCCTTCACTATTACATGGTAATGTAATTATAGCTAAGCTAACTATTATTCTCTTCATTTTCATGAATTTTTCATCACATTCATCTATCCAGAAAAAAATGGATCCCATCTAAGATAACATGGAATGATTAATAGATATTCCTGAAAAATCATAAACTAATTTTCAATAATATCTAGATAATAAAAAGAAAAAGTGAATATTAGCGACCATTGATGGTATGGGACAACATCCAATAGAATCGATTTTTATGCATCTATATATATACCCTCCCATTATATTATAAGACCCAAAATGGAATCATTTTTCAACCACAATTTAATCATTGTAAATTTTTCATATAGTTTCTCCTTCCGTTGGGTATTTAGTAAAATTCTCACGTAGTCACCCTCATATTTTTTCCCTTGAGAAATAATGAATATTTTCCTTAAAGACTACAATAAACTGATCATGTTATTCTAGATTGACATTATTCCATAAATCAATAAAGATTAGATGAGAATTAGTAAGTATGAATGGAATAACTATATACTCATAGTGTCTATTCATGGTATGTAATTTTGTATAGGGTATATCCTTCATCTTAACCCTCAATTTGATATATCCAAAATGCAAAATGTTGTTCAAAATTATTTATCTCAACGTAATTGATCAAACATGTCATCAATAAAGGGAAGATGATACTTGTTCCTCCAAGTGATATTGTTCAGATCTTAATAATCAAGGATGAGTCACATTTGTATATCCTCCTTTTTTAAAAACTAACAATTGTAACTTCTGGTGAAAATCCTGGAAAAATGAATCAATAGTCAATGTTTTCATATATTTTCTTCTTTTATTATTAATACTCAATGCGGAAAGTTCTATAAGGAGTTATTGAAATTGGTATAGAACCTGGTTTGAGTTCTATTATGAACACAACCTCAGGTTATGGTTGAAGACTAGAAAACTCTTCATAGAAGTCCTCAAAAAATGTTAAACAATAGGAATATAATAGTTGCCAATTTTTTCCCATATATTTCTTATAATAACCCCTTATAAATTGAAATTAAGACCAATACAATTGGTTTGGTCTCCATCTTAAGTTCATACTTATTTTCACGTTGATTTATGAGTATAGGTTGGTATGTAATTTCATATATAATATACTTTCCATGAAAAATGATGTGATATTTTTTTTAAAAGTCAATCCATCCCCAATATGATAGAAAATTGAAATAATGGTTAAATGACATGATTTTCTAGAAGCACATTCCCATTAACTATAATCAGAGATGAATTATATAATTCATATGTGATCATTATATCATTAATGGTTTTTAGTAATAATTCAATATATAATTTTCCTGGTGGAATCTTGATACCCGTAGAAAATTGTTTAGATTATAAATTACTGGTAGATACTGAGTGATACAAGTCATTATCAGTTCTAGAGTGGATGGGTTATGAACAATTAACCACATCATTGTTTCACCCCTCATCATAAATAATGATCTCATGAGATTTCCCTTTGTCTCTTGGATTGAAGGATGTTGATTTATATCAACATAATTAACCTTTATATTTGGGAACTGATTAGCATAGTGCCCAAACTTATTGAATTTAAAACACTAGTGTGTTGGTGGTGAAGCCTATATATATTTATCTCTATTCAAATATTTAGATATCATCTTTTTATCACATTTGTAGTCAATTTAATGATGTCCTTCCCTTTTACACTTAAAAAAAATACTTCTCCCCTTAATATAATTTCCTTCATGCTTCTTTACACACTATAATTACACTGGAAAGCTCATATTCTACTCTACATGGTTCTTAGATTTTCTTATAAATTCCATTATTTATTTCATATCAAACCATGATATTGATTTATAACTCAAAAATACATTTTTACCATGATATCAATTCATAAAATCATTTCATAGCTATTAAATCCGCATATTGATTACACTATTTGATGACTTTTTCTTAAGAAACTGATTAATCATTGAAACTTATATTCAGGTTCAATTTTAAATCCAGAAGCATAGTTCACTTGTCTTGTTATGTTTTTCTCACAAGTACCAATGGATTCATAATCCTTTTTATTTATCATGAGTAAGTACTTCGCCATATTGATTTTAAAAATTTTAGGAGTATACATAATAAAAGATATGTGCTTATGAACATCCCAATCGATGGATTCAAATTCATTATATTGCATTTTTGTTTTACCACAGTTTTAGCATTGATCTTTTAAAACATCTATATGGTAGAAAATTTAATTTACTCTTTCATGGTGGGAATGTTGGAGAGAGAAAAATTTCACTTCATTAGATCTAATACATTATTCACCAACTAGTGTGTTAGAAAACCCACTGTATGATGGTGGGTGTTTTTCAAGAATATGTAAACAGAATGTTGTTCCCTCAGTTGTTCATTTGGAAGTCCAATTAGATTCATTGATCCAGAATATTTTCTGTACATAAAAATGGGATTTTTTATTCTAGTTCCTAAATAATTTTTATTAACAAGAGGAAAATCAATGACTTTTCTTTCATACTCAAAATTTACACAGTTCCTTCAATTTCTAACCATTCAATGAAACCAAAAACATATTTTAAGAATCAATAATGAATGTGGGGAACCACATAATGATGAAGATTTAATTATAGGATGTATATATCATGATAATATCTTTAATCTGTGACACAATAGATTTATCCTAGTATATTAATAATCAACATTTTTTTAAATCAATAATTATTGTCCATGAATATTTTTTTAATTTCCAAATAATATCCCTTAGGATTTCTAAACAAGGTGTGAAGAAAGGTTTATTGTTGTTAACCAGTTGACAATATATTCTAGCTCAATGTTACCTTTTCAGAGTTATTAATGGTATGAACATCTATTCTAGAGTTACATCCACCTATAGTATCCATATAATGGTTTAATTTATTAGAAACCACTTTCTATATCCTTTACCAAAATTCCAGGAAATTTTCCTATAAATTGAGTTTATCCATAAACATATCCTTATACATTTTTTATGGATCTCAATAAGGTTTTCTTATCCTAGTATATAAAGGATAACAAAGCATATCATGAGAAACCAATGATATTGAACCATGAATTTCATACATAGAAATTACATTATTTTTTATGAACATTAACTTCATTAAACAATCTCATGCTAATGGACAACAACAGTTTAGTCTCTATGGAAAAATTGAATAATAAAAAATAGTCCATTTAAATACTACACCATCTACCACTATTATATTCATAATTGTAAACCTTCTTAAACATATGATATGCAATAAAATTCCTTATGTCCTGACCAATGGAAATATAAAATATGTGGACCTCATATTCGTATTAAGGGTATACATGGGAGATAAATAAGAATAACCTAAACATAAGTGTATGAGAACATGAGAATAAAATTGGAAAAACCATACCATACATATCAATTATCTTAATATTGAGTAATGGAATAAATATTTTTAGCTCAGAATACATGAATAATAAGGGGACCAAAGAATATGATCACTAAGGGCATGACAAAGGTATAAGGCATTGATTATTGGTATAAATAATAGAATAGAAAATAATTTCAATTTTAGTAATAGATATCTACCAGGGTAAACATTTTGGAATTGATTAACTGCCAAAATCATCATAGTAGTTCTGGTTCAACCCCAAGACCAAACGAGTTAAAAAGTATCCTTACTAAACAAGGATCACTCTCAGTTTCAATCAATTAAAAATCATTACATATAAAGTGTTACCCATTTCATTGGATGGAGATATAGCCCCCCCTATCTTATAATGAAAATCCTAAATAGGTGTCATAAATGATCATAATACTTTCTTTATATCATAAATCATGAAATGAAATGGATTTCATAAAAATTTAATCATGTCAAAAGATGTGGGAAAGGGAAATATTTCATTATCATCTCATAATTTCATTATTGCATCTCCCATGTAAAAAGTAGAATGTTTTTTAAGAATTATATAATGGTAAACCGAAATAATAGAAAAGAGATTCCTAAACATCATACCATCACAAATATAAATCAATCATGGAATGAATATGAATACATGTCTGAGATTATATCCCAAATAAGACAAACATATCTATAACAGAATTTATCTTACATTAAACATGATTTTAATCTATTATTTAATACATATATTTATGAAAATATCTTTTCCACCTTAAAAATAGTTTTTTAAACCTAAAAACATATGGAAATAATTTTATTTGAAAAAAACCCATGAAATCATAAAATTTAATCTTCAATAAAAAATAAATTTTATAAGGATACAAATTTTTTTTGTGGATTACACATTAAAACATTGATTCGTCTCACCTTTTTGTAAAATTCAGTGGTAGATTATTTGAATAAAAATAATAATATTCCATTAAAAAAATTAATAAGGTAAAACATGGGTAAAAGTTCTTATAAAAATCATATGAAAATAATATAAAAAATTTTAATTAATTTTTACAAAACATGTTTTGGGAAGTACAATGATTTCTGACTATAGATAAGAAATAAAGTTATATTTTATTAAAAATGGTTTCTCAAATATTTTAAATATTGACGAGTGGAAAATGGTTTAATTATTAGAAAATTTCATGAGTGACCAGAGTAGAATATAAATCATGATTTTCTTGGGACATGGATCATAATATTTTATCACGAGAAACATAATCCAAAACAATTCTAATAAACAATGAGATAGTAACAAAAAATCATTAAATTTTTTTTTAAATTTGAATCATAAGTCCCATAATGGAAAAAAGTAATATGGAAGATAAATTATCATTTTGATAGGAAAATTCATGATATTGCGCATCAGAGTTCTCTGTATACACCTCATACAATATTATAGGTTCATTACATAACATATGTGCAAAAGAAGAAAATTGAGAAGAAAATCACTTTATATACTTCTTGAATTCTATCGTATATATTAAAACCTCATGTATAAAAAGTTTAATATTATTATATATATAGTAATAAACCATATTTATATATATCATTATAAATATTATTTTCTTATGACATTTTATTATCTATTTATTTACAATTATACATTAAAGTTATGTTTTGGTTAATACCAACTTTTTTTCTATATTTTATTTGATTTTTTATTTTATATACTCTTAACTGGTCATGATTTCATAACATATATAATATTATCCAGGATATGAATATCCTATATTTTTATTATAAATGTATTTTGAATAACCCATAAAATTTATTGATATAAAATTAAATAAACAATTCATGTGGATGGTTCGTCGTACATTTTCAAGAATGTTAATACCATTTTCTAGTTTGATTAAAAGAATAAATTGAATATTATCTATTATCATTACATAATAATTTATATCTCAGATATATCACATATTACATTAAACATATCCCTATTACCTTTAATATAATGAGTGAATGAATCACATCGCTATGTTAGGAATAGTCAGTTGTACACACAACCAACATTATTATATTCCAAAAAATGAAGGTTTTGAATATTTTTGTGATATAATTATTCCATAAGATTAAAAAACTTCAAAAAATAATTTATAAATAATAAATTATTCTTTATATCCCTATATAATTGGTGGAAATGGAATAAATAAGTACATCATTTCATGAGGTTGTAGTTAACCCTACACACAAATGATGATTTCATAACCCATTTGTATATGTGAAGATTTTTGTACGTAATTATCAAAGAATGAAATTATTTCTGTTTATGGAAGATATAGATATTTTTATTTCCACAGTGTATAATAATAATTTAAAGTGTTTTATTAAGAAATATAATTAAAATTCTTATTGATGAATGTTACCTCATCTTTGGGTATCATCATTAGGTTTGAACCAAAATCCTTTATTGGTGGGACCTCTACCTAAAAAATGGATTCTTGGATGAGGAGATTTTATATTGTAAGTGATTTATAATGGGTTTTTTCAAACAAAAATGGTTTAACTTTTTGACATTGAGTGTATTATGTGTGACTCTTTATATGTTAAGTTAGCGTCACATTTGTAATTTTTGAAAGAAACAATTACTCCCCTATTTTAATCATGTGAAAAGGCTCCAATAATGGACCATTCACAATATTATAACATATATAGCTGAAATATGGCCATAAATTGGGTTTTGTGCATGTTTTTATTATTATTTAGACCATACCTCTTTAGTTTAACACCCCATGACAATAAAACCATTTTTAAATTATCCATGGAAAATAATTTTATATATATTTTACTGTTAATTTTGATAAAACAAATATATGAACTTATTTGAAAATATAAATTATACAGATTCTTAATATGTGATGAATTTTTCTAAATACCCTGAACATATGTAGAAACATTTAATTTAAAAATTATACTGTAGAGATTATGAGAAAGCATAGTTTTAGAGAGAAAATGATAAAACTATTAAAAAGAATTCAAATCAAATTTTTCAAATTTTCTAAATTTGATTAATAGATGAATAATTAAACTAATATTATTTTACAAACAATTTGAAATATAAAAAAAAATTCTAGAAATATTGCAAAAAACAAAAAAAAAATTCCTAAGCTAAAAGGGACGTGATGATTTCAAAACTGAAATTTATTATATATATTATTTTTCTAGAATTTAGAAAAAATAATTTTTTTTAATGGACACAAAAAATTTAAAAAAAATCATATTTTGATAACATAGTCTTTTTGAAACATATAATGAATTATTCAGAAATTATGATTTTTTTATCAATATGATTCCCTTTTATAAATTTCTTATAATTAATATTTTAAAATTAGTTATTATAATACATGAAACATATTTTAATAAATTGGTTATAGTGGTCGTGATTAAATAATTATATTAATATTATATCAGGTTTTATTAGAAGACATATTATAATTTGAAACATAAGATAACCATGTTATGTGTGTAGTGAAATCTAAAAATGTAGATACATGTAACACAATATATCAATGAAATTTAAATTACTCAAAATAATTCATAATGACATGGGATAATACACTTAAAATCGAATATAATGGTTTTGAGAAATTTACTGATTTATTCTATTACCATATTCATTTTTATAGAATCATGTATGACTTTATTATACAATTTTTCCATCCGTCTTCAAATATTATGTCATTTTCTAATTGTTTAGGTTGTTAATGTCCATGTTTTTTCATGAGTGTTCCTCTTATTTTTTGTTGGGCTTATATCCATGTTATCCAGAATGATTTAAAAGTTATATATATCATTTCTAATCATTATATATATATATCTAAAATTATTTTTGAAGGTTTGTCATTGAAAATGATTCTAATCACTTAGTGGAGATGGTAGTTTGTTTGAGCACACGAGCAAAGATATCATTCCATTGATGGCTGAAAGGGGATGAAATTGGGTGATATTTGTATTTAAAATAATAATAATCATCTCATATATATTACATATATTTACCAAATTTATTCTTATTACTAATTATTTAAAGGATAAGTGATAATTGAATCACATCGCAATTGGAGAAGGTAATCCACTGTACAAATGAGCTACATTATCATAATTTAAACATCATTGAATGTAATAGATTTATATGTGATAATATATTTAATGAATTATAATAATATCATAAAAATAATAAAATGAGTAACATGAAACATTATAAAGCTTCTTCAAATTTTATAACGATACATTAATTTCATCAACCACAATGTGGTACTATGTTTTACAAAAGATCAATGATTTCATTTCCCATCTGATAGAGGAGGAGATAGATAAATATTATTAATTAAACATAATAACATTTAATTATATTTTATATTTTTTTTATATAATATTATCAACATTAATACATAATTTAAGGTGTAAAATTATAAATAATAATGGAAGAATACAATTGAGACTATTATCATCTCTATGAGAAACCACATTTCAGTTTCCTCTTAATGACCATATAGTAGGGCTTTTGGTAATATCTGTATATATAAATATTTTATAATGTTACTGGGAAGTGATTTTTAAAGTTTTGTGGTCAATAATTTCTTTATTGGGGTGGATAAATGAAGGTAGTGAATTCCCTTTTATAAGTGGGGAATAGGAACCCTCTAGGGAATTACTTTGAGATTTCACAAATGAATCCAAAATGATAAAGTTATTCACTCTATAAATTCTTCCAATTAGTCATATATACTAAATTGGGAAGTATAATATTGAAATATGTCCATCCAATAATATTTCTAAAATTTTATAGGTTATTTTAACAGTTTTCATCTTAGTTTAACCACAAGGTAAACCCATGTTTTCCTTAATTGTTGTAATTAATTTTTTCTCTTTCCAAAATTAATTTTTGTAAAAAATTATGTTGAATGTATTAGATAATATAAATCTTCCTAAATTCAAATACTAAATCCATTTTCTAAATTAATCTCACTGAATTTTCTAAATCAAATATGATATTATACACTAAGACTCCATGAAAATTCTTGTTTTAAAGGAGAAAATATTAAAAGTATATATTATTTAATATAAAATATAACACTAAATTTGTTATAGTGAAAAAAATTAGTTAAATATTAAAATAAAATAAAATATTTTAATTTAACAAACTTGAAATTTAATTTAAATTTGTAAATAATTCAAATAAAAATTCATTGTTTAGAAAAAAATAGTATTTTTAACAATTTATCAAAAAAAGAAACAATTAAAATGATTTAAAAAAATTCAAAGTAAGATAAATTTAATAAGATTAAATATAAATTTCATTTTTTAGTCAAGTAACATTATACAAGTGATAAAATTCAATTATATATTATGTGTGTAAACTGAAACTAAACATTATTTTACAAAAATAATATTTTTCCATATAATAATTGATTCTTTTTTAAGCAATTATTATTTTATTGGTAATCAATAAATAATAAATGATTTTTTTTCATATATGGGACCCATAATATTTTATTAATTTAGTTATCTATATTAATAACAACCAATTTAACGTCTATTTGATAATGGTATAATGTATTGCAGTACTTTTAGATATGTGGTTTCATGGTCAATAAGCTATCATGGGGATAAATTTAAAAAAAATCTGCGGTTTGTTTTATTTTATATTTCATGTCTCATATTCTGTAAAATATAATTTTGTTCTTTTATAATTTCTAGGTTATACAGTTACCCTATAATAGAGACATATTTCTAGTCAATGGTGATGTATCAAAAAAATATTAGAATGAACCTCATGTAAAATGATATAGTGATAAATTATGAATCATATAAATGGGAGTTCCCATAGAAGAACTACCCATGTTAGGATTTTGGGATAGCTTTTGTAATATTTCAATTAAATATTTTGAGGAATTATTATTATTTATAAAGGTGTGACATATATAAAAATCAGACATGATTAATGTATACATTCTTTTAGAAAGAGATAAATATGAAAAAAGATAAGATGGTTGGAGTGGATTAGATAATATGAGTTAACAAAATATTACTACCTTTGGATAGATAAGACATTGGAAAATCCACTCAGTCAAAAGGATCATCCTCTCTTAGCTATGATGATGATCATAAGAGATCCAATATTTTTAGTTTTCAAAGGATGGATCTGGAATTCTTAATGTGTGAGAAAATTATATTCATTATCAACGGAGTGTTCAACCATATTTCATGTTAATGAATAATACATAAGAAAAAAAGGTATATAATTGAAAAATAATGGGAGAAAACATCACAATAGACTATGTTTTGGAATCAAACAAATGTATATGGTCCATAATGAAATTTTAGTCATAGTTAAACATCTTATAATGTCATCACAGAACATTTCTATTATATAATATTTATCTCTTAATTAGATTTCAAGAATATATATTAAGGAAGTGGAAACGGATCATAGTGTACCACATTATAATTTATCTAATGGGTATTCTTAGTTTACCAAAAACGTCTATAAATGTATTTTGTGGGATCTATATAGATATTTATATTTTAGTACATCTTATAATAATTTTCAGATGGTCATTCTGAGATAAAAATTCAAAACCAAGAAGATATGTTTTTATTTTATCATATAGATTTAAAATGTAGTGGGGATCAACACTATCCTCTAGTAAATGTTTCTTACAAAAATAGAATTCATTAATTAAATTAGATATCTCATTAAAAATCCTTGTATGAGATGAATTGTATAATTTCAACGTTAAGTGATGAATTTGTTGAAAGAAAAGTATTAGGACCTTAGTTAGATAATGAAATTGTTGAGAAAGTTATAACCAATAAGTAGCATGTTAAGGTAGCTCAAATTCTATAGAAATTATTTGAAAAACATTATTGGTGAAATGTATAATTCCAAATTTACGAGAAATTATTTCTAGTAATTTTTCCACTGATAATGATTTTTAGATTCAAAAATAAAGGAAATCTATGACCTCTATATATTGGAACATTAAAGAATATTAATTTAGTAGGGATGGTTGCTTATCACATGGAGATTCCACCAAAAAAACTCAGGATCATGATATGATCCATATATATTTCATAAGGAAGTATATATTGTATAATTCACTTTCTACATTGATTTTTTACAATAGAATCGTGATATTTTTATAAAGAAAAACTGGTTGAAATTTTGGTTCGTAGAGTTATAGTGTCACATAATTGGACTACCCACCTAGATAATGTTTTATAGATGAATCATAAATTTGATGAATCTAATTACTACCCTAAGGATGCAATTAAATAGGGAGGTCCAAATTATTTATATGAGTGGGGTAATTTAGATTGGAAAATTCATTTTATTGGTGTATAATTTAATAGCCAAAAATTTAATGATATTTCTCTCCCAAGATAAATTTAATTTATTTGATAACTTGTGATACATGTATCCCCTTTCTAAATAGACCACAATATAGTATACAACTACAACATACCCATTCAATTTGTGATATTAAATGAAATAAATTTAAAAAATATTTATAATGGTTTAAGATAAAGTTAAAACATAAGTACTAGGTTTTTAATATAGTTTATATATATATTAGAAATATATTTTCCCTCAAAAATGGTATTTATTGCATTTTTTAGAATATAATTTAATTAATTCTTCCAATTTTTTAGAAATTTATATTTAAAAATGAATATAATATTTTAATTTTACATCTGAAAATTATATAATACTTATTTATTTATGATTTATAGAAAATATTAAATTTACAATGAATAGAGAAAAATAATTATATTTATTTAAATCTTTCATTCAATTTAATGAATTTACAAACCTAAATTTAATTTTAAAATTGATTTCAAATTAACATTAGTTAATTTATAATAATTATATTATAATTTCTTTGTTATAATTAATTTCATTTGAGTTTGCATATTAAATTTTTGTATACATTGGAAAACAAAATTCTTCAAGACTGTATTTCATCACATTTTTCAAGATTATTTTCAAGGTAATTTGAACTAGTATTATATATTAAATTTTACAATAAAATAATATTTTTAATTATAATATTTTAAACAAAAATTAAGGTAAACATTTACTTTTATTCATAATTAGTAGAAAACCCCTTATCATTTTTCACTGTAGTAATGTTTAAAACTAGTTTACTAACATGGTTAACCCAAAATATAATCTATGTTTCAAAATTAAAATTTTATAAATCCTATTGTGTGGAAATATTTCATCTCTATACTATACCAAATAATAATATATATCAATTTTGAAAAAAATAGAGATGAACTTTATTATATTCTATTATTTTATGAAATTCACTGTGTGTCTTTTCTATTACATAAGAGAGGTCACCCAATATTTATCTTATTTAGACCATATTTACCATTATAGATCTAAAAATCATATCCAAATCTCTTCCAAACATCCATATCTTCTAATTTTATTCTTTGGCCTTCTTAAATTACTATTCCGACAGTCCTTAAGAAGGTATCTAAGGGAGGCTGACGAATGGAGGGGTCATCATCATAACTAACCTATTTCAATTTATTTCTGATAATACCTCCTCTACATATAAGGTATTACTAAAAAATAATACCGTTATTATCCTAAATATATCAAAAAATTATGATTATGGAACCACAAATATTAACTTTTACTCCATCAAATTCATAGTGAATGTATCACTGATTCGTATGTGTGGATTGCTGCCTCTATGAAGAGATATAATTTATTTTCCTAAAGAAGATTAATGGATTATTATTATAGTTAATTTAATGTTTATAAGTTATATTTATAAAAATAATTATGATTCAGTAAATACAATATCATATCTACCTTCTTTCCTTCAAATATATTATAAGACAATAACGCCGCTCGGGTGTACGTGTGGTCTACTTATTTTATGATGTGATGTGATTAAATTGTCATTTCCTATTTACATAGATAGAATTAAGATTTTATTTAATAAAAATATATCATATATATGATATCATAATAATTCTATAATGGTGAATTATTATTTTCCTTTTTCTGCTCCATTTGTTGAAAAGTGAAAATAATGATCATGTTTACGTACAACATACTATCTCCAAATAAAATATATTCAATTTTTGAATGTCATATTTTAATGTATGATATTAATTATACTTTTAATGAATATATAATATATTTATATCTTGGTAAAAATTATTGATATAATTGAACCAAGATCAATGTGCAAGGATTGGAATTACAGAACCGAAATTCTTATGAAAAATGAAATAGTTGACACAAAAAACGAAGAAAAAATAAGGTAATACTTATTGATAGATGTTTAAATGTTATAATTTGATCATATATAATATTATAAGTATAAACATTTATCATGTAAATATTTATAAAAAGTTTAAATTAATTATACAAGAGTTTTGATTTGTTTAAAAGTAATTCTAACTTGATGTAATTGATTTATGCTACAATCAAATTATTTATCTATGGTTTTTATTATTTAGTTTCATATGATGAAATTAAAAGATCTATATCACAGAAAAATAATCCATTTTCATCATCTATAGGGATTTATATAGAGTACATTTTTCCTATTTTTTTACATTCTTTATGAGTTTAAGAGTCTGAAATATTTTTTAATGAAAAATAAACTATATTTATCATTTGAAATTTAATTCCTTATTCATCAATGTCCATGTTTTCTAAATTTTTTTTGAAAAATATTCTCCTCCTATGACTATTCGAATTCATTATTACCTACGATTTATTTTTTAAAAAATATATATATAAAAGTAATCATCATGTATATTTATAAATGTGGTACTATGTACTTTTCACAAAAAATGGGATTTGAATCACTCTTTTAGCATACAAGGTTTTCCCACCATCATAAGCACTCAATTTTTATTGCCATCTATTACTAGTTTCCATGGTTATTTTCAAATAAAATTTAATATTTGATATTCGAGAAATTTTGAAACATTAAAGAAGTTATTTATATTTAAAAAATTTTTTCCGGAAGAAATATTTTACCACCTTTTAAAGGTAATTTCAATAAGTTTACCCCTTTAAATTAAAATGTGATTTCCTTGGATATGATTTAGTTATAACATCCAATTTCATACATTAAATTTATTATAAATAAAATTATTTATGGTTGATCTTATGAAACCATTTTTATTCCCATTGGATAATTATGTTATGATGAAACTTATATGAACCCCATTTATCTTCAATGGGTTATTCTACAAATGTTGTGATTAATTTTTAAGGAAATATATTTCATTTTTGTGGGTTATATATTGAAAAATTTATTATACTCCGGTGGAACCCATAATTCCTATTTACAATATGTAATAGGTGTCCTTGTAATTAGATATCAATCCAATGAATTGGTTAAAGATGAATACATGTTTTTATTATATAGACATGAATAGAGAGTGAAACCAGTTTAGTATGTGTCATTTTCTACTATGATATTCTTGATATTAAACCTTCACTGATGATGTATATGTTTGGAGATAGAACCTAATCCACTATAATAATCTGGGTAGTGATCCTTCTATACATAATGAATGATTTTCCTTACTTTTGTGTTTCTAAAGAAATAATGTCTTATGAAAATTATATGCATTCATTGATCATGTCCATTGATTCCATTTGGATTCATTTAAATTAAATTTCATTCATTATTACAAGACTCAAAATTATGATATATGTCATATTGGGAATAGATTCCAAATGTTTTAAGCATCATATCTTCCCCTTATCATCTTGTTATTTTTATGTATTCATTGATATCTCCATTGAATACCCTTACTAGACATAAATGATCACTCTTTCTTATATTCCATTTATCAAGGTTAGGAAGATAATTATTACATATGACATTTCAAAGAAGGGTGTTAGTTATGATGAATATTTTTAAAGATAATATTGAACTCCAATGAAAAATAATTTATGGATTCGTGATTTCAAATTCAATGAACATAAATGATTCTAGAATGGATTAGAAAATTATGTAATGATTATTCATATATTAATATGTAATATATATGAATCAAGATTGGTAACTATATTATGGGTCTCACCCTTTAGGTTCTTGTAGAATGTTTAAAATATTTTAGTTGTACATGGAGTCCATTTCTCATTCAAATGATTTTATCGTTTTATTAGAATTATAAATAATAATGGCCTCTTAAAAGGTAGTGTCCTTATAAAATATGAATACCAGTTATTTATAATTTCAAAAAATAAATCCATATCCCTCATGTACATAATGAATACTACTAGTCATTTGTGGTTCTTATGTTATATGTGTGATTTATTCTTCAATAGATCGGAATTGAACCGGGTCATCTTCCATATCTACAAAATTACAAAGATATTGGTATTTAACCTATCGATGATCAAATTTCATCAAACTAAATATGTGACTGGTGTGTTTCCATTCAACAGAAACCCCATTATAGGTCAAAAAAAATTGAGTTAAATTGGATTATAGAAATAATATCCCACAGTTTCCTTCTGAGAAAAAACAAACAAACATTGCTCTAGTATGGGGATTATGTTATCCGTATCCAAATTTCCTAAAAGTTCTTCTTAAACAGAAATCATCGTAAAATAAAATTTTGTATATTTTACAATACATATCTCATAATGGGTTTTTTATAATTATATATATTAAATAATTTTAATTATGAATGTAATAGTTCATTGACCATATCCAATAAATGATATATCGAGGTCATACTAAATAATTATCAATTAAACCAAGTCCAAAATAGGAACAATTACACCTCTTAGACCTAACATTCCAATATAATGTCTTTGGGGGAGGGAGTTGTGGAATAATCCTAAAATAACTTAGATGAATATTGAGTTATGGGATCGTGTAATGTTAACATTGATCTTAATGGACAATCATATTACTTTTCTTGACCATTTTTTGGACTATGTTATGAAATTGTTTTATTTTTTTTAAACATTTATACTTTTTTATATTTGGAAACACATAACCATACCATCCAAAACCATCGATAAATTATAGAAATTGCATAAAACCACTATATTTTTGAGTTCTATAATATTTACGTTAATATGGTCAAAGTACATTTCATTAATAACACGTCTCAAACATAGATACCAAACTAAAAAAATTATATTCTATACCTAAAAGAGATCAAAAAATGATTAACTTCATATAGAACATAATATATAATAATGATATATAATTATTTTAATGTAATGTTTTATATATTTTAATTAATGTATTTTGATGAATTTACACCCACTAAAATTATTCTCACATATATCATTTTTTTCAAGATACATATATCCCTAATATTGGGGTGTTATTTATAGTTCTTATAAAAAAAATCTATTTAACAAGAACAACGTCCCAATAATATCATATATGACTCATCATGAGGAGTGTGGGAACATATTTTCTTGAATCAATCATGAGTATTTTATCCCAACCCTATTCATTGGGTTTCATAACAATGCTAGTTTTTTAGATATTCATCACCCACACCTAACAGCTTGAATCCATTACATAACTCAAAGTTTTATCCATATCATATTTTCACTATATAATATAATCCATCCAAACCCATATTTAGAATGAAACTACCTAGTTGGAAGATTAATTTCATTTTCTGTGTTTTCTTTTAAAATAATATCATACATTGTGTTTGAGGGGTTTTATTTTAAACTCAAACCAATTCAATATACATCAAGTTCATATTAAACTCTATAACATTGCATTAAATTAAATCATCATAGTCTCTCTTTTTTCATTATGTATTCATCCTTAAAAAAATTAGTGTTTAAATCCCAGTTTCATCCACAAAATTAATATGTTCATAATATATTAATGTGTTACACAATACAGAAACCATCATTTTAATTTAATCACCAAAAAAATAATCCTCATATATTAATAAATATCTAAGTTTATCTTATTCATAATTTATTTCAACATTTCCAATATTGGTATAGATTTATATCTAGTTTATAACCTCTAAATAAGAAGTCTAGTGCCACTGATAGACAGACCCTACAGTAATTGTGAAAGGAATACTCAATGCAGAAGTCTAAAACAATGCCCTTTACTTATGGACACATTGCTCATGTGGGATTAAAATTCAATAAAATTCTAATACCTTATATATATAGAAAATATTTTACTAATAAATTAAACATACAAAAATTTCTTAAAAACAAAGGTCCAGGTTGATTGAAACTAAAATTTATATTTTAAGACATAGAATTCTATAGATTGTATTCAAATTTATAAGCCTCAATTTATTTCATAATTAATTGAATATACAATATTAATAATTTTATAAAAAATAAACATGATTATTCAAAAGAAATAAGGAAATTACGAAGAAGAATTAATTTTTTATAAATGAGATATTAAGATAAAAACAATTATGATGTTTTTAATGAAGGTGTTTGATTGTATTCTTCCATTATTTTATATATACCATCATGGTCATTAATTTAATGGTGATGAATATGGTTATGGATAGATTTTTATCCACCAAAATTATATCTATTTTAATTGTGATTCCAGGAAAAATGAAAAGAACCAAAGTCCGTGGAATAACTGAATTGATAGATTGTGTGGAATATTTTTTCTGATTGTTTGTTGATATTGTATTTATGTTAAATAAATTTCTTGAATCTTAGAGGGGAATAATCTATAGTTGTTTCATTGATGTTGAGAGAATATTTTTTCACATAACATATATTATGATATCATGTATTCTCATGGATGTCACATTTATTTTTTTCAATGATGGTGGAGAAGAAGTCTAAAGATATAGAATCCATCTTTGAGTGACTTTGAATAAAAGGTTCGTATTTTGGTATTTAATATTAACTAGATTATGATTTATAAATACTTTAGTGGAGTTAGATAACCCTTGAAGTAAATTCATGATCAATTTAATTTTGGTTTTCATTGAAAATTTTGTATATCCTTAATATAAAGCTTCAACTACTAGAAAAAATAACATTATTGTGAATGTATAGCTTTAGGTGACGAGTGTAAGACATTAAAGTGATCATAGGACTTTGTGTTCCATCATATAACTATATAATAATTTTTGTCTCTTCCTACTGTAAGATATCATCATATGGAATCCTTATAAAACATATGACTTTCATGTCTATTATAAAAAAATAATATATCATATTGAGATTAAATATTCACAATGTAGGTCATGAGGGTAACAATAACAATTCTTTGGATGTGAATAATTCTTCCAGAACTTGTGAACTTTTCATAATGTAATTGGAAGAAAATAAAGTAAATAAACTAGAAGATATTATTTAATAATAATTAATTAATAATGTGAGTGTTTAAAATCCATGTTTTAAGACTACAATAAATTTAATAATATAAGATCTTATTCTGGATGATTTACATGAGTATGCTGATTTGAATTGAATTAAGATGAATTTAATTGGTATGATTATAATGTTGTTATTATGTTTCTAAAAACTTATATAGCCAATGTTATCCAGGATTCATGAATTTATGAATAACTTTAATATGAGATGTGGATGGGGTGAATTGTTCTTAATGGTGATTAATAATGTTGTGATGTTTTTTTGAATAATATAGAAATTATTACATCAATTATCACCATAAATTTCATAGTCTATATCAGTAAAATTTTAGTTTCTTTAGTGATATTGTAGAGATTTTTTATTGAGATAAATTAGATCGATAAATCTAATAAGTATTTGTTTTTTATAGACCTGAGATTCAAATTTTAATATTTTAATGGAGGTTTTAATGCTATAGTATGATGTTTCCAAGCCATGGAACAAGAATGTTGAGTTGGATTTTCAATTCATTGGAACGTTTTGATGTAAAAATTCAACTAAGATATATTTTAAGTAATATGAAGTTGATCCTAATGTATACATATTCTATTTATCTATTCATCTTTAGTTAATTAATTTGTTACACTAAATTAATTAATTTATTGAATAATCATTGAGATGAAAACTATAGTGCATTAAATATCATGATAAAAATGTTGGTATATGATATTAATACCTTTTTGTTTTAATAGAAAAAATTCACAGTATTCAATTTGTTGATATTCAAAATGGATGAAGTCATTTAATGTAGGATTTCCAGGAAATTATATGTTTTTTTCATTATGGATAAGAGTGTAAAATGTATTATCTACTGGAATTATTCTTATAAATGTTTCTTGTATTCTAGTAATTATTAGGGAACTATAAATAATTTTCTATAAGAGGAAGATACCATGGTATGTAATAGTGAATTTGATGAAGAAGAAGAAGATGTGAGTGTTGAGCATTGTTATCCAATGGGGATTCGATGAAAATGAAAACTAATAGAAGAAATTGGAATAAATGGGAATTAGGAATATATTATAAATCAATATTTTTAGTCATGATATATGTATGATTGAACTAGATGAGTGGAGAAATATGTTTTGAATAATAACTATAATATTGGAAGGTACAAAGACCATGATTCATCTAAGGATTTGTCGAACAATTCATGGAAACTAGAGACTATATGAAGATGAGGAAAAAAATAAACATTATGGGTGAATAGATACCCCTATACAAATTGAGTTATCATTTATTATAAATTGGATAACCAAAAAAGTGGAGATGGCTGAATACCAGTTTAAAGAGTGTTTTAAATTTATATTACAAGTCCATAGGTGTAATATTTTATACTTCACACCTATTTAATATGTTGTTCTTCATTTCATGATGATCACTAGAAAACACCACTATTATTCACTATTAAATTTTAAAAAAGAATTCATGGCATGGAGTCCCAATGTATGTTGAGGAGTAGGATTCCCACTCAGGGAAGAACTATGTATAAATAATAGTTCAATTTTATATTCTGTATTTCTGTGGTAATATTTGTTGTCTAGGTTAAACTAAAAAATAGCTATCTTCTTTAACCCTCATTAGTAGACCATAATAAAAATGGATTAAAATGAATAAAAATGAAAATGTATTTTTTAAAATCAATATATACCTGATTCTCCCCTGTATTAGGTGTGTCTTCATGATCCACTAAGTATAAAAAATGGTATTAGTGCCAAAGGTCACTCTAATTAGATATTCAGTGAATCAAAATAACAATTATCTGAACAAAAGAGATCCCTTTTGGTGACCTGAATAAATTATTAATTTTTTTGATTTGATATAAAATAATTTTAGATTTTAGGTACTAAATAATCACCTAACCTAGAAATTTCATGTTATATCCTTGTCAAAAAAATATTTTCTAATTTTCATCCAATACTTTGAAAGAAATGATAAATAAGGAGTTCTATAAATTTTAAAAAGATTCCATGAATATATTTAAACATTATAAAACTTAATATACACAGAAACATATGTTTTCTATGAAACCTAGTGACAAATATTCATCTTCTTAATTTAGTTCTAGATTTTTGGATTTTTAAGAGCTTAAAAATGAATAATCAGATGGGGATTTTTTGATAGATTTAGGATTGTCTTGAGAATTCCCCTATAGAAGTAACTACACAAATAATGATGCATGTTACGGGAATATAGTAAGAGAGTTCAAAACTATATAATGAGATTAATGAAACAAATATTCATTGTCAAAACATGTTAGAATTTACAGCACTCTTACAATACTATTTTTAAAAAACTAAAAAATCAATTAAATTTTACAAGGATTGATTCTTCTAAAATATTCTAATTTCAATATATTTTTTGAGAATGATTTTACAAAATAGTGGATATTAATTTTTATATAATACTTATAGTTTCTATGAATCTCAATTAATCATAGAATGATATCTAGGACATGAATGTTAAATAACAATGAGTTTTATTAGTATAAACAATAATATTTTACAAGGGTAATATTAAAAAGGTGAAGAGTAATTGGGATGATATATTGAATTCAGTTGAGGATGAAAATAATTCCTCAACAATTGTTTTAGATTTATATCAAGAAAAGTATTCAAATTAATCCCAGCAAAACCATCCCAATAAGTGAAATTTGGTTCCACTCCAATTTATGAGATATTTTTCCCATCAAAAGGGTCTCATGTTGATGGTAAGGGGGTGTTCAGATATTATTGATATGAATTACCATATAGATAATATAAAAATGTTTCATATATATATGAAAGTTCATTTTACATGGAATTCGTATACTGTCACGAACTGAACCTACCTGGGCTTGAGTCGCAACTACCCCAAACCCGCCTCCATAGGCTAGGGGCTGGTGGCAAGCGCCGAAGGATAAACAACTCAGGGAGGACTTTGCATAAGAACCTGTACACACACACAACCCACTCAATGCAGAAGTGACGAGTAAAAAAAGAAAATTAATGTACTCACTGATATAAAAAAACATCAAATGTGAATCGACATCTAAACTGTACAAAGAAAGTGTTGATGGTAAACTGAAAAGAAAATGGAAATACATGAGCCCTACCAGAAAAGTGACACAACCCAGCAACAGGTAAACAAAAGTAAACAAATGGAGAGTCTCCCACCTAGAAACCCCTCTGATACCACCTTACGTGGTCCACGTTCCTAAACTCATAAGCTACTTGGTGGTCACGACCAACCTTTCCGTCGTCTGCAAGGGAACACCAAGTGCGGGAAAAGCCCAAGAATGGGTGAGTATAGAAATACCCAGTAGGATACCCAGAAGGCTCATGGGAGCAAAAAAAGAGGTACTGAAGAGGTGAGAAGTAGATTGAATATGGGATAGTAAAAGAGTACAATAGAGAGTGCAACAATGTACATTAGAGTGTCCAGATCATCCTAACAAGAGAAAGGAAGTAGACTCGACTGAACAAAAGGAGATAGAAATGGTGAGAATGTGAACTTCTCATCGATTATTCGCGACCTATAGCAGTAGAGTAGACTTATCTTACCACGAGAAGCTACACACAGAAATCACATGGCATACCCCACGCGTCTTTGCCTCTCCTGGAAGGAGAGTAACCAAAACCCAAGGAGTGGGTACTGGAACAAGTTATACATATATATATTCTCTATCAAGAAACCTAAACAAGGCAATAAGGGTATCTCCATATAGTAGCATAGACCAAGAATGTGAGTAGCCAATAGTCCCAGAAGTAAACACCATCGATTCCTAGAGACATGCAGGTCTTCCCCAATCTGCAAGCTAAGCTTCTCAAATCACAGCACCCTGGCACAATTCACTTTGGGCGTCCCTGAGTCACCCGCACAGTTTTTGGTCACGTCATAAAGACGTGTCTTGGTGGTGAATGTTCCCCTCGTACTTGAGCGTTTTTGGGAAAGTCAAACTATACCTCTTCACCATCACACAATCAAGAGGTATTCTCAAACTCAAAGATGTCACATCACTGACCCATACAACCAAGGGTCCAACTCCGGTTGTCATGGAGAAAGCCACAGACTAGCCTAGTTGAAAGGATAGAGTCTAAGAGAAGTCATCGGGTAACCCACTACCTTTCCCCCATAGACGGTAAACCCTAAGAGGTCATCGGGTAACCCACTGCCCAGTCTCCATTGGAGGGTAAACCCTAAGAGGATGTCCGGTAACCCAGTGCCCAGTCTCTGCTAGAGGGTAAACCCTATGAGTTCAACGGGTAACCCACTGCCCATTCTATACTTGAGGGTAATAACTAAGAGGTCGTCAGGTAAACCATTGCCCAGTCTCTAATAGAGGATAAACCCTAAGAGGATGTCGGGTAACCCACTTCCCAATCTCTTTGAGAGGGTATACCCTAAGTGGTCATTGGGTAAACCACTGCCGAGTCTCTGCTGGAGGGTAAACCCTAAGAGGTCGTCGGGTTATCAACTGCCCAGTCTCTACTGGGGGTAAACCCTATGAAGTCAATGAGCAACCCTATTTCCAGCCCCACTAAAGGGTAAACCTAGAGAAGTGGATGAGCAACCCACTGCCTAGCCCCGCTGGAGGGTAAACCCGATACCACTCTGGCCATCCCTACTAGATGGAACCGCATGGTGAACATCGCTGAACGTTGGTTGCCCCTACTGGATGGTACCTCATTGAAAACACGCCACCGTAGCCTACAGATGCTGCCTCAACTAGGTTTCACGCCTAGAAAATCTCACACCGAATCATAAAATCAACTATAGAGGGAATAATCATGTACTACATAGTAAAACACTCTAGATAGGCTGCTCGAATTCCCAAATCCGTTTTCAGAAGATAGATTCGTGAGAGGTTAAAGGTACATAAAGTGGAAGACGAAGCGCATGGGTCCCACACAATGTGTGGACCTATCTCATCTATAGGCCATGAACACTCTCATTCTTTGGTACAAACTAAAATATGTACCCCCAAGCATTCTTGAATACTCCCAGAGTATACCACACCTCTACCCCAAAGGCTATCGAGCACACGACACCCAAAGTCATTTTGATGGGTAAAAATGTTAGTTCTCTAACTCGCCTCCTCAACGGCCCTAGCACATCCAAACAGATTATACCATTGTAATCATCATGGAAAAAAACGTGAAATAGACTATTTACTCACCCCAAATAGATATCTGATGGAAAAGTTACGCAACACCGCTTTACACCCAAAAACGTTTCATGGTCCCACGTCTCGGTCATTAAAATAGTTGGTTGCATCACGCTTCTGTGACCGCCTCAGAAAGACACGTCAAATTTACTGCTTACTTGTGTGGAACAAATATCTGGAGAATAAGATGCATTTCGTCATACCGCACATGAGTAGTGCTAAGTGGGATCCATAACACAGTCCTGAAGCACTGCCTAAGGATCCCACCATTGTGATCCTCTTGAAAAAGTACAAAAGAATGACTATCCACTTATCCAAAACGGTCACCCGGTGATAAAGATGGAAATCACCACCACCTACCAAAACATTCCTCATGGGGACCTCACTATAGTGCAGAATTAAAGCATGAAGATTATTTCATTTCGATGCCCTTAGAAAAACACTCAGATTATACTACTCGCATACCCGGAACAGACGTCTGATGAGAGAGTTATGAAATGTTGTTCGCTGCTTAAAAGACAGTCCATGGGGCCCATGACTCAACTCCTATTTCTACACCTGAAACGGTTCTGGAAATATTCGTCTCGATGCCAGGTTCGCAATGCCTCGGACAGCGCTCAGATTGGACTCCAGATGTGTTCGTGCCGTCCAAAACAAGAACATCGAAAAAAGCGCTAAACCACAAAACGTACGTGTCGCGCCACCGAGACCCTCATCTCACGAATTAAAAATCCCCAAGACCATATCTAAATGTTCATCTCGATCCAAGGATCGCATTTCTGTAGACGACAGGTTGATCAGACACTCCATGTATGAGCTAGGGTCGATCCAACCTTTGAAAATAATAATAATAATCTTATTTCTATGATGTTTTATTGACCCACTCCCCGAGTCACCAGAAGATACCCAAATTTGGTCTTAAAAATACCTCATTGAATACAGAGGTACACGACCAATGACATCGCAGGAATTGGACGACGCATAGGGAAGTTACGCCCGATTCACCGTTTTAATTATTATAACATTATTATAATTAATAAAAACAATTTTTTCATTTTTATTTATTTATATATTTTTATGTGACTCCAACGGTGTTTCTCTCTCCAATTAAGGAGACTCCTCTCCATTATTTCCCCCGTGCGCTGCCCCTTTTTTTCATTGTTTTCTCTTTTTTTGGTCCTCTTCCCCATTTCTTCCAGGTCAAAGAGAGACCCGCTTTTGGGGGTCTCTATTCCTCCCAGGCTTTCCCTCATCGCCCACTGGATACAACCACGGACCAAAAATCTGGCTGGCCTCTCCTCCGCATCATGCCCCCAAATGACCTCCTGGCCGCCTCGCTCACCCACTCGCGCCGACCGCCTTGCTCACCCGCTGTCTCTGCTGGCCGCTCGCCTGACTGAGCCGCTGACCACCTCTGCTGAAGGGAGCCCATGACGCCCAGGACCGAGCCACCCACCAGCCTGAGGCCGCCATTTTCCACCTCTTGGAGCCACCACCCATGATCTTGTCGGACCACCTTGGTTCACTGGAAAATTAAGGTTTTTGCTGGAAAACCCTCCAATGACTTCAAACCTTCACTAGATAACTACGGACGCGTCGGGACTCAGAATCTTAATCCAAATAAAGAATTAGAAATCTCAAAACAAGTACTACACAACCATGGGTTTCGCTTGACCACTTGAAGACCATTCAGCATGATAAATTGAGCTCAATGTTGGTGTGGGAAATAAATATAGATATGCACGATCCTACCTCTTGGGCGTAGCCCGACGCTTCACAAGAGATCCGTCGAAGCGGGAACCACAATCACCTTCATAGAGAGGTGGGGAGAGGAGCTTGAGGTATGGGAGGGAATCCTTGGTTTCATGGGAGTTACCATGCCAGATAAATGATCCAAGGGGAGAGAGGGGTGGGTTTAGGTTTAATTAATGAAAAACTATTTAAAATATTAATTAATTTAAACCCCCAAATTAGCCGGCATATGAAACCTCAACGGGGTCAAGGTTAAACCTCCCCTAAAGCAAACACCACCTCCCGACCACAATGGCGGTCTCGTAATTGTTATCAGGGTCCCCGTTCAAAAGTTATAAAACATAACTCCAAAGGCCTCTAAATTACGAAAATGCCCCTGGTGGCATTTTTCACAGAAGGCACGTTCCCATGAAACTTACACCCATCCTAGGGTAAACTAAACACTCCAGACTCAACAGTGCCCTCAGTTTTCCGATTTGAGGTACAGTTTAGGAGTTATTTCATTAACTTGGTGTTCCCAGTGTGAACGCATGAAAAATTTAATTCTGGCCATACTAGGGCTTGGAATCGGATGTCGTCTGAAGGCACTGTTCTAGAATATCAACATGAATTTTCCAAAGTCTTTTATTGAAAAAAACCAGGTTTTTATATATACTCTCGAACTGTAAGATAATTTTTAAATCCGCCACAAAATTTTATGAATATAATTTACGATAAACACACCAAAACATCGATGGTGGATGTGAGTATACATAATTATATTTTAATAATAAATTTAATTTTTATTTGAAATATTTTTATAAATTAATCATAAATATATTATGAGTTACATTCCTTATAAAAATAACAGGTATTTTTTAAATAAAATAGATAATAGTTTTACTAAACTCTTTTCATATATGTGTTTACATAAAAAATATAATTTAAAAATTATAGAATATGAATTTGTATAAATTAACATCCTTTTTGAATTTAGAATATTAATATTATTTTATAAAGATTTTTTAGAACTTTATAATATTATACATTTTTCAATGAATACTAAAAATACTGATTTGTAATTAATGTAGTATTTCTATTTAATGTATAAAAAATTTCTAATTCAATTACAGATTTTAATAAATTTTCCTTTTTAATAATTACTTATAATGATAAAATTGTGGTTTTATAAATTAATTTTGTAGTTAAATTCTATTTCAAAATATTCTCTCTTTAAAATTTGAATATTTCTGAAAAAACAATTTTTATTGTGTTTTTCTAGTTATATATTAAACGATTTTCTAAATATTAAATATTTTTTATCTTATGAAATGGATTTAGTATATGAATTAGTGGGTCCAAATATTATAAATAGTTCCCCTTTAGTTTTGGTTAATATGAATAGTAACCATAGTAATTGTTGTTATTATGGTAAAGGGTAAAAAGGCTAATTATTGTAAATACAAAATGATTAGGAATCTAAAATTAAAAAAATATTTCCCTAATTTTATTGGTCCTATAGATTTCTCCATATTCATCCATGATTTGGTTATATGGTGTTGGTTTACCTTTAGATGAGATTATGAATCTTATGATATTTTATTTAACGAAAAGTAAAAAATGACAATCTCCATTTTATATTAACTATATCATTTTTAACATAGGTATTAAAATGGATATGTTGATTTATAAATATTATTTTAAAATATAAAATACCTATCTTCATCATGGTAATTTATTTCAAATTTTTTTGACTAAATATTTTACATTAAATTCTTAAACAACGTTGACATAATAATTTTTCAATAAATAGAAAAATAAAATAATTATTATAAAAAATATTAAATGGAAAATAATTTGAGATAAATAAAGTAATAAAAAAAGTTTATATAATGAAATGACATGATAATGATATAATAAAATACATGGATTTAATGTTATTTCGTGATGTTGTAAAAATCAAGGAAATGAATATCAATCAAAATTGAACTTAGTAAATATTTATATTAAATAAACTTTTTTATAATGAAATAAAATTTCATAAATTAATAAGTTTTTCATGATATTAGGATCTATAATAAAATATAATCCATTTTCTTTTTAGGTCCCATTTTTCATTTATAATAATTACATTGACCCACAATGTATGAAAATCATTGTTGCCTTATTACGATTAAAAATGGTCCATGAGGTGTTCTAACAAAATTATAGTTGTAGTTGTATGACCTAAACATGTAAAAATAATAATTTTATGAGACTATATTGACTTATAACCAAGTTATTATCAAATTAAATCATATTATATCCATTTTTATTTGAGAATTATTTTATATTAATTTAATATTTTATGAAATAACAAGAGTTCACATACCCTCTCTAATAAAAGTGTGCACATTCTTCTCAATCATGTACACATTAAAAAAATACATTTTTACAAAAATTACCTACCATAATCCCATACTATATCTCCTCTAATAATAGGGTTCTTTGTTTAGGTAAAACTCCAACCTTATTGGTCTTAATGTGTTATTCAATACTGTTTTTTTGAAGAAGATATATCATTTTAATCGAGCATTTCAATTTTACTTCATACTGAACCTCCTTCAAATCATCATAAACCATGATAAAATGAGAAAAATAATATCCTAAACTATATGGTATGTTATTAAGTTAATATAATATCATATTTTATTCTCTTCTTCCATAAGATTGGAAAACAAATTATATTTTGTCAATACGGTGGACTACTTCCTCAAAAAATGATGTTGTTCGGTTTTTGTCTCCATCTTTCATTATGGAATTATAATTTTATAATTAATTTTATAATATTATAGCCATGATTTATTTTAACTTATTATTATATATAATTCGACTTAACTTCTTATAAGTCTATTCACTAAAAAATGATAACATTGTTAGAGGGTACATGTGGACTCCCACCTCCATGAAGCATCAAAATGGATTTTTCCACCACATGAGATGGATGATATATGTATGTATATTTAAAGTATAAATATGATATTTATGATATTATTATCATTATATAAAGACAAAATTATACTTGTATTATTTCAATAATGAACATTGAATAATGGAAATGTTAATCATGTGTATGTATGTTCTTACATCTATATCATTGTAACGTAGTTCATTTTTCATGACCTTATATAATTGCTGTATGTAGATGTATAATTAATTTTTCAAATTGATATTTATGTAATTATTATTATGTATATGATTGTGTAATAACCACAATGATAATTTTATGCATACTGACCCAATTTTGAACTTAAGAAATGAATATCATCAAAACATCCAAGGTGAATTTATTTTATTAAATAATAAATTATACCATGGTAAGATATTAAATAAAAGAAATAATAAAGATTAATTATTGACATATATTTTCTATTTAGTAATATAAAGATCGTAATTGTTGATTTACGCACAATTTAAGGGATTTTATTTTAAAGGACATCTTCTAATATTTCAATAAAAAATCACTTCTTCTTCCAAATTTTTATTTTATAAAAAACATTATTTAAAATATTTTTACCATTATATTATTATTATAAAATTCATTTTAATTCATTTTTATCATTTTTTATAAAGGTTTCAAAGCAATCTTTTTTGGTTTTCTAAATGAATTTTTCTATGCATTTTTTGACACAAGTTTGGAAGGAATGTTTTTTACCATATACAACATTGTCTACTTTTCCCACCAATGTGACTATATTTTCTCTAAATATTATCGTATTAGTTTACACAGATCATTTCAATGAAATTTTATTCTTCTATAATTGATCATTATTTTCAACAAGTTATTTAAAAAGTGAAAATTAATATTCATCAAGAAATGTTCATATGATGTAAGATTCTATGTATTGTGTAATGGTTCGTATGATTTTGTTTATGATGATTGGAAGTTCCATCATAAATAGATCATGGGAGATCCTGTTATATATATATATTTAATGCATTTGTTAAACAAAGTGAGTTATTTGATGAGGTCTATCCTAAGAGATAATTGGAATATAGTATAATGGTTATTCCAGATTTAACTATGATTTTTATTCCATGATTTGTTGTGATTGTTGTACTATAGTAATGATCAAATGTTAAATATGAATGATATCCATGAGTCAATGTTATGGTTACTCTATATAGATCCCTGATGGTTATTCCATGTGTAGGGAATATTATTCCTAAATTAGCCTACAAAATATATGTATTCTTGCAATATATTTTGATGTAAATCATATAATTTTCCAAGGTAATCAAATATATATATTACTTCTAATGGTTGAATTGTGTAAAATTGTATGAAATTTATTTTGTTTTTTACACAAACTCAATGAAAAAATTTGATTCTTATTATTCCATAAATATTTGTTATTAATTTTTATATAAACATATTTGGTATGATTATATGATATCTTGAGTTAGAGTTTTCTTAGTCCAATAATTATTTTTAAAGAGAAATATTTCTCTAATTAATCATTGAATAATTGTTTTATTCATTCTTTTTATGCACCTTAATGATATATTTTTCCTCATACTGTATTTTATGATTATTTTTATCATGTCTTTAGTGGGGGTAATGTAAAATAATAAGTGAAATTGAAATCCAAAATATTTTTTCATGAAATTGAAATGTGTTTCATTTTAAAGGTGTCACATTATAGAAAAAATAGATACTGATTAGAAGAGTACTCATTTTATAAATACAATTGTTTTTGTATGTTTTATTGCATAACTACCTAGATATCTGAACATTAAATGTATTTGGAAATGTTAAAAAATGAATTCCTATTTAAAGTCACAATAATAAGAAATCATTATGTATGGGTCCTTATAGTTTTATCTATTAATGATTTTCATATATTAATATTTTAGGATAATAGTAATAAAATATTCTTATAATATATTAAATTACGTTTACATTGAAATTATATTGAATATTAAATATTACCATGTAACTTTATCAAAACTATGTCTACTCATAATGGGCTACCACTTGTGGAATAGGGAAATAGAAGTTGGAAGGAACCATGGGGAAGATATCATTCTGATTCAGAAACCCAGAATGTTTGGATTCTGAGAAAAGAATTTTTTTCTATGATATATAATTTTATAAAGCCAATAAATTTTAGTGGTTTCTGTAATTGTGATCATAAATATCTACCATAAAGGAACAAGATAATAGTGGATAAATTTATGTTGAAACAGCCTTCAACTTTTAGTGGATCATCTCACCATGTGGTTGCTGAATTATTGATTAATGACCTAGAAATTTTATTTTCTGTAATGTTATGTTTAATTTATTAATATATAAGTCATTCTATTTAATATTTCAACGGTGATTCTAATGAATTGTAATCATTTTTTTAAGAAATATAAAAAAATTAAGGAGATTGATAGATTGGAGTGGAATGAATTTATGAAAATTTTAATTGATTAAATTATTCCTAGAGTATTTAACATTGGTTAGAGAAGAAATTATTAGATATGAAAAAAGGAGGATGATTCAGTGGCCATGTACATATAATTTTTCACTAGATTAGAATGGTACACATCGAATTTTATATGTCATCTTGATAGTAAAATTAATTTGTTTTACTCAATATTAAAACCAATTTATCGAAAGAAATTTTCTTCTAATGAATTAATAGGATATGAGAAACTTCTGTGATGTGTCGATTTAGTGGAAATGGACTCTATTGATGATCACATGTACTTCAACAACTAGTGGGAAATGTGATCTATGTGGTTGAAAAAATAATTGAAGGGGTAAAAAAATGATGGTAAGAAAATTATATGTTTATTTTATTAGATTTGTTGAATGATTAACACCGGGTATTGCCTCATAATGTTTGTTAAATGATTCCGATTTAGAAATATAGTAAATATAGAATTTTATTGAGATGAAAAATAACATGGTAGTTTTATGGAAAATATTTCAAAAAGAAATAATTTTTTTAAAAGTAATTATATGGGTTATTAAACTCATCTGTGTATAAAGAAGAACTTGAATTCACGGAAGAACCCAAAATATAAGTTGAATGGTGTCGAAAAGTAATTTTCTACCACATGGGAAAATATTGGGAAATATAATGCAGTTCTATATGGTAAATTTATTCCTTATTTATATTATTCTAATGTCTTTTTAAATTCATTATTACACGTTATTTTATTTATGAGAAATATTTTGGTAAATTGGAAATTTTTTCTCAATAAATAGATCCCAAACATATGGTAAAAAAATGGGGGATTCATTAACACAGAAACATATTATGATCAAATTAACCTCATTGTATTTAAAAATTAATAACCAATAAAACATTATTTTCATTCCCCTAGTGGTGTAATAAATTATTCTAGGTATGGATTCGATTTTCATCTACTGTGGTAATATTGATTATAGAGATAATGAAGTTGTTTTTCAGGAATAATTCCCAATTAATATAAGAATGAACCGTGTATAACATATCAGGAAGCCAAAAATATTTTAAAAATAGAAATGAATTTTATATTTAACTTATTTTAAAATATAACAGAATTATACTTATTACTAATGTGTTAATAATAAAATATACAAGTATGTTTTTAATGATTTTATTGGTGATAAAATTGATCAAGAAGTTGAATTTAATATTTGCTTATTTCCTTATTATAGTCCAATTTCAAAAACCTCTTATCAATTTAATCAATTATAACTTATGGAATTATGAAAAGAACTTACAGGAGTTGTTGGATTAATATTTCATTCATCCCAAAACATCACCATGGGGTTATCCTTTTTTAATGAATGATGGTTCCACAACTACCAAATATGAATTTAATATTGATGGAATTTATCAATTCTAGAAAATGAAACAATAAAGACCTTCTTTACCAGCACTTCATTTTTAACGTTAATAATGGTCCAAATAAAATAAAATAATTAAACAAAGAAAAATAAAAAAAAATTAACAATTTTATTAGTTAAATAATTTTTATTATAATTGAATAGTTTGATTATACATGTATTAAAATTTTATAAATTTATTAATCATACATATTAAATATATATATCTGAAAAATGAATAATTGAAAAAATTATATAAATTTAAAATTTAAAATGACTAAATAATGAAAAATAGTAATCATTTTTTTAATAAAAAATTATATATAAAAATAAATAAATTTAATATAAATATAAATATTAAAAATATTAATAAATATTATATATTAAATATTGATATATTAAGTGAATAAATTTTAATAAATAAATAAATAATTAAAAATAACTAAGTTGGAAAATAATATAAAAATTTACCAATGAAATAATTATTTTAATGAACTAAAAAGTATAATATAAATATATTAATTATAAATAGTAATATATATATATATATATATTAAATATATATGATTAATAATATGTAGAAATTAGAATCATGTTAATATCTTATTCATATTTAATGTTGTTTCATTTTTCGATTGAACATATATCAAAAATCGTGTGTTAAACTTATCTCAAATAAATATATATATGTAATTAATTAATTATTATATACAATTTACACAAAATATATGTACAAAATTAATGAAATCTTATTTAGAAACACACACCTAATATTTATATATTTTATTCAAATTTTAGTATACTTTATAATTTTCTTCTAAAATGATAAATTTAATTTATTTAGTTTATAATTAGTAATTTTTATTTATTTATATTTTATACCATTATAGTTAAGATTATAATTATTAATTTGAAAATTTTTAATATTTTTTATTTTATTTTTGAATTTATAATTTTCTATTTTTTATTTATATTAATTTATTTACAATGTTTTAGTATTTTCAATATGTATTCATATTTACTTCAATATATATATATATCCATATTTGTTTTGATAAATTATTTTTAATAAATAAATCATATCTATTTTTTCAATACATTTAAAGCGTACACCTATTGAATTATTCAACTTCACTCATTTTTAAATTCATTTATTTATGATTATATAACCACTAATAATGTTAAGAATATATTCCAAAATGAATATTTAAAAAGAAAAATATTAAGGAATAAATATAAATTATACTTATACATTTTTATATTTATAATCATTATAAAAAATAAATATTATTTTTAAAATAAATATTTATAAAATTTGAATTATTAATCCATTATTAGTTTTTATTTTTTAGCACAAATGAAAATAATACGTACCTATCCTTTTTTAGAACTGATAAAGATCAATCTATATCAGTGCTAAAATTGTTATTAAAAGAAATTTGTATCCGCTCTAAAATGTTTGAACTGTTGGTGATGACTTTTATCAGCGCATGTCATTTTAAAACTTATAAAAGGTATATTTATCATCTCTTTTTTGAATTCATTGTAAAAAAGTGTTATGTGTCTATTTAAAATAACCCTATATATGACTTAGTCCCTCGTTATTCTCAATCTCTTGTAGAACACCCCTAATATCGACACGACTCTTCATTGTTCCCTAAGATGAATTATGGATAGAAACCGATGTATGTTATTTTCTACTTTTCCTCTATCATTGTTCATTTTTGGAGGTTTTGTGTATTATATTTTTTTACTTATATAAACCATGAAGAAAACTACCCCTCATTTTATCACCACTAAAATATAATGAGTTTTCTATTTTATTACATTCATCTATAAAAAATGGTTTTGAAGAAAGATAAGGATTTTTTCAAATGGTAATGCCAGTCAACATATATGAATGGGATTGTATAGATAATTTAAATAGGGTTTTAACTATATTTTACTTATTTAGGAGAGAAACATAATAATTATGCTTTTCACATCTAGGAGTATATTATCAAATTGATTTTTCTCTATCGGTATCATCTCATGTGGCTTATCACACTCTCATATAACCAAACTACATCTAGAAACATTTTTATATTTTTAATATTTTATTATAATATATGTTACTAGATTCCAGTCAATAAATTATATTTATTCTTCATTTTATTCACATTTCCCTATTCCAAATTTTCTAGTGTTAATCTTAAAAATTTCATTGAAGGCACATTCATCACCATAATTATCTAATAATCCTATGTCCTCCTTCTAGTAATATTACTCTCTTAATGAATTAATTAATCAATAAATATCCTCAGAGAAAGAGTAAAAAATATATGAATCAATTGGAATAATTCTATTTTACATAATGGATAAGGACATTCAAGAAGAATTATATAATTACCAGTATAAGTCAGGGGAAGATGACCCCCTACGGTGGAACACCATTAGTACAAGGAAACAAAATATCCAAATAGTCGAGATGTAAGCTGTAGTAAACTGAATTCCCCCTCTAACTACAACCTCATCCAATATTTATTATTCCCAAATACATACAGATACCCCAAAATCAATATATTGGAAATAAAAAATTTACCCCTAGAAATTACTCACCTGAACATCACATAAAAAATCATTCACCCTAATTCCTATCCACATTTCTCTTTGTGATAGATCTCTTAGTCATGAAATCATTGAATTTATCATTCCACTATCATTATTCTTAATCTATCCATAAAAATTCAACATCATATTTTACTAAAAACTCATGTTCTAAATATCCTCAAAACTAGTTGGTTTCATCATTTAGGCTTTGGACATAATAAAATATTAAGGATGTCATAATGAACTCCACTTTTTAGACATAAATTATTAATATTCATTTTTTCATATTCATAAAATGTCATGTCCAATGAATATAGTATATTAAATTATAGAAGAAAAATACTATAACAAAATAATTGGGTCATAAAATGTGTTTTATAAATAATTTATAAGTAGATATATAATTACCAAAACATATAATTAAACATTTTTGTGATACAGTGAACTATATTTTATCATAATATTTTTTCACAGTTGGATCGAAGGTCATACTCTCTCTGGGGATCCACATGGGAACCATAATCTCTGAAAATCATGGGAACCATAACAACTCTCTCTCAAACTTACCTATACATACACAATTCCACCTCAAATTTATAAACTCATTCAGACATCATTTGAGACCACTGTGAACTTCGCCTCTATCTGATATTGTGAAAGATGCCTACAGTACATAATAGTCGCAAGAAACGTAAATTAAAAATCACAAAAAATAACCACATGTATCACAAATATATTTTTTTAAATAAGGATTCATTTTGGTATGATATATATATAGTACAATACACATCATGCATAAAATTCCACAATTTCTTTCATCCATCATGAAAATTGTAATTATTTTGAACAAAGATAGAATACTTCAATACAGAATTAAAACAAACCATCACTAACATTATTTAATTTATTCTCAAGTGCTTGATTTCCATCCAACTCTTGATGATGGATTGGACACCCTCTTTAAAACTATAATTCCTCCAATCATTGTGGTTCCAGAGTTCCTTAAATACATACCTCCCACTCAGATTGCATTCATTAATCTCCATCAAAGCCACTACGAGGGAATTGAATACCGCATATCCAAACTCATTCTTTAACTCTTTGATCCTTTCATCCTCCTCGTATACTTCTTCTCAATAACACAAGAAATTACATGAACAAAATAATCAAAACCAATTGAATTATTTTTTTAGTTAATTTTTATTCATTTACATATATTCCTCACTTGGTAACTTTTGATAACAAAGTACCAATATTTCATTTATTTTTAGTATGTTCAACATGGATTTTATTAGAACTCTATAGTTAAGCATTCATGTAAGATAATAATACTACGATGAGTGGTCTCCTGAAAATAATCATTTTCCACTTATAAAAAAAATTGGCCAAAAACACATTTTTTTCCCTCCCCTCATGCCATGATAAAATTAAAAGGGATCCAATATATCTATCAAAGGTATTCCTAGAAATTTAAGAAGATCTATGGGACTCTATCTTCATCTTCATCTTATTGATACATCCTTGTGGAAGCTTAGAGAAATGGACAGTTGTCAGGATATCTGATCCACCTCACACTAATACCACCACAGGTTTATATCTCCTCTAATCCCTACCATTAAAATTTTACACTTCCATGAATGTTGAAAAGAATAAATTTTTTTGACTGGAAGAAAATTATTTCAAGTGGCTGTCTTGTGGACTTAAACAACCATTACTATAGTTCTTAAATGTAATATAAAAAAATCCATAATTAAAATTGCAATTATGTTATTTTTGAACATCTTTGAAAAGGTGACTATAATCTCCAGAATAGTTATTATTGCATTTTTTGTTTGAGACTCATCCCCCATCTCATCAATTTTGTTTAAACTACTCTATGTATTTTTCATCCCAAATGATAACCAATTCCTAGTATGAGATTATTTTTGGTTAGATTAGTTCAAGAAACATAGGTGGATTTCCAGAAAATATAGTAGATAGATATTTAAAAAACAATTAATATAATAACTATTCTGTAGGAATTTCAATAAGGAACTTTGGAACCACAATAATGGGAGGAAGGATTGTATGAAATTTGGAGTACAATCCATAATCAATAGATTTAAGGAAATCAATAATTTTATTATGGATTAAAAGAAGTTAGTGAGATATTGTTATATGGAGTATAGAAGTATTATATCAATGTTCAATAAATTAATACTTCCCTTGCCAGATGCATTCAATTGTGAACTATTATGCATGGAGTTTATATTATTGTAATCATTCAAGATACATTAAATAAAAGAATACTCAGGTATAAAATGTCTTTTTTCAAAAGATGATATTAGAAATACTAAGGAATATCATACAGATAATGATGAAACTATGGAAGTATTTGAGAGACAACAATATGTTGATAAAAAAACTATAGTGTTGCAACATCATAGTTCTTAATAAAATTATCAAGGAAGTTATCAAGGTATATAATTTTAGATTGGTTAGAATTAATGTGGAAAACCTATTGAACCCAATAATGAAATGTTTATTAGTAGTATTGGGGTCACAAAAAAGATTAATGTGCTCAATGATATTGATTCCAAGATCTACATCCAACATGTATTGAAGGAAATCCTTTAGAAAGTTATAAAAGTAATGTTATAAAATAATTTTTATATTATAATGAAAAATTATAATGAATCATTGATTTAATTTTCAATATTCCTTTTAGTGTTCATTTATTTTAATATAATTCTGTAATAATGTTTTCTTAATGTCCACTGTAAAATCCCATATAGGATTCTAGACTCTTCTTATGAAGTTAAATCATTGGGATTTTGTGTTTATAATAAAGAACCACCCTCCAGTTAGTTTTGCAGACTTTATAATGAATAAGACATGGACTACTTTCATCAATTAACACAACTAGAAAACATTTCAATTTCATTTAATTCAATAATATATTATTTGGAATTATTTATTCTATCCAACTTGATTCAAAATTTTTAATTTATGAAGAAATAAAAGAGTTTTAAAAAATAAGGAATGTGCATTAAACCAAATGTACCCCTATCGAAGAGCGAGGGTAGGGTACACTTCATTAGATAAAAAATTAGTATGCATTTAAAATCAATAGTAAAAGTTTAATTATGTGATATGAAAGAACATATGTTCCATTTTTTATATGCAGTTTTATGAATCAAAACTTGAGGTCACATTCATCACATGTCATGTGATTTGGAAGGTGGTTCATGTAAATAAAGATGGTAAATTTTTTGATGAAAACTGTAAAACAATATGGGAAGGATGTTTAAGTATAAGATAAATGTAATTCATTATCTTGTATAACAATATTATCAAAAAATATATATTCATGTTCATATTTATTTATGAAAATGACTGTACCAAAAGGAAAGATAATTTTAGTGGCTTTGAAGAGGGATGAACAATATGGTTATACTTGATTATTAGGTGTGTGAGTCTCTCATCGTACATATTTCTAGAATATAAAACCACATAAATATAGATATAATATTTTTATATGATTTCTAAAAACATAGACTCACTATAAGATTTAATTTTTCAGTGTGGTTTGGCAGACCAATGTACAAGAAAGGATCAATGTGAACAAGTGTCAGAGCAATTATTTGCACATAACAAAATGATATCACTAACATTGACACTTGTCATTACCCCAAACATCATACATTACCTGGGGTAATCAATTTTTTCATTATTATTCTCATATATGTGAATCCAAAAAACTTATGATAACATTATATAAGTAAAATTATATAGGGGATAGTTTTATGTGATTTATATCTTTCAACAACCACAGACCAATATTTTGTGATGAGTATATTGTATAATATCCCAAGAGACCAGAAACACAATCAATAACATAAAAAATATCACATGAGAGAGATTATTGATGTAACTTTTGAATAAAAAGAAATATTTCATGTTTTCCTTGATGGTCTGGACATTACAATGTTCAATGATGCTATTAGATATTTCATAGCAAAGATATATAATATTATAACGATATATGAGGTGCAGCGTCAAGAAATATTTTCTTATGAAAAACATGTAACAATTAATAATAAAATGATTGATGTGAGGTATCATACTACAGATTGATAAATAGGCAATTAAACAAAATATCGAATCAAGAAATGCTAGTGAATCAACCAAGAAAACAAAATGACCATCCGAGTTTACCTTATCCCTGAAAGTTTGAGAGAAAAATTAATTAACCATAAAAATTCATGGAGTGGCCATATAGAAAAATCAAACTACGTCTTACTCTGAATATGAAGAAGAAATATATGGATATTCCTTATAATATATATTTTTCATAGAGTCCCCAAATGAGATTCTCAAGCATGAATGGTTAGGTGTCTCAATTGTGAATTCATACATGAGGTAAATTTTCATAATATGTCTTTCCAAATACTGATATAGTATGATTATTAATGTTAATTACTATTCATTTTTTATAGAGGTGAATATATGAAAACTATATAAGGTAAGATCATATGATTCACACTTCGTATTCATAAATCCCTATATCATGTCTACGGATGAACATAATTTGGGTAGGAAAATAATTTATATGAAAAAAATGAGTTACTCAAATTATTTAACAAAAAATAATTAGTCAACATGTTATTTTTTATTCTAATAATGAAAAGGTAAATCTCTAAAATATAATCAGCCAAAATATTTTTTAATTTTCTCATTAATTAATTGTTTTTTGGGCATACTAGATGTTGATCATAGTCAATCGAGACACCCATAATATTTTTTTGATTGAATGAAATGATATGAAACCAACCGAACACACACAAAGTGTATTTTGAATATGTAATACACTGGAAAAAAAATATTATATAAAATGTAATGGCCTGGGTTTTTTGGGGTCCATTACTTGGTAAAAATCTGATGTTTGAGGTTTTCTGGGTGGTCTGGAAGGCTATCCCAGCTTCTCAGTGACTCCTAGCGGAAACCTCATCCTACAAGTAGAACTATCCTACTGGTGAACTTGGGGTACCAGTTTCTCTCAGCTACTAGTAGCCGAGAGCTACCAGTTACTAAGAGTTTGTGGCAAAGTGCCTCCTGTGTCATCAAGTAATGGCTGAACACCATTTTCCTGGAGGGCCGTTACTACCGTTAGATGTTCCCGAGTGGAAGTGAGATGACATATCAATGGACTTCATCACAGGGCTACCTAGGGATCCGGGACGCTATGATGCCATCTACGTAGTGGTGGATCGGTTGAAATAATCAGCACACTTCTTGGAGATTAAGGAGTGAATCCCAGTGAGCACCTTAGCCTCGAGGTACGTCGATGAGATGGTGCTGTTGCACGAGATCCAAAGATCTATTGTCTCTGATCGAGACATGTGGTTTACCTCATGAGTCTTGAGGGGATTACAGTATGCCTTTAGCACCCAGCTACACCATAGCACTACCTTCTCCCTCATAAAGATGGGAAAATAGAACGAATGATCCAGACGTCGGAAGACATTCTACGGGAATGTGTTCTAGATTTTGGGGGATCATGGGTATGACACTTGCCTATAGTGGAGTTTTCTTATAACAATATTTTCCACTCCACTATTGGTATTCCACCGTTTGAGTCCTTGTATGGAAGGTCGTTTCATTCAACCGTTTGCTGGACAGAGATTGGGGAAGCAGCTTTTCTTGGGCCAGAAGTGGTGCAGGGAACCACTAAGAAGGTTCAACTCGTGCGTTAGTGGATTAAGGAAGCCCAGGACTGGAAAAAGTCTTTTTCCGATTGTAGGAGGAGGCCCTTGGAGGTCGAGGTTTGGAATCATGTGTTCTTTAAGGTTTCACCTCGACGTGGGCATCGAAGGTTTGGGAAGGGGAGAAAGCTCTCCCCTAGGTTCATTGGACCTTTTGAGGTGTTGGGATGAGTTGGTGAGGAGCCGTATTAGCTGGCTATGCCACCTTAGTTGGTGAAAGTACACAAAGTCTTTCATGTTTCCCAATATCGTCTATATCTACATGACGACTCCCACATCATCAATTGGGGGGAGTTATATGTTGAAGATGATGCGAACTTCATAGAATGACCAATAACGATTGAGGATCGTATGGAGAAAGTGCTTCGTGGATGAACCATCCCCTTGGTTCCTGTGTTGTGGGGGCACGGTGGCATGGAAGAGAGCACTTGGGAGGGGGAGGCCCAGGTACGCGTTCAGTACCCAGAGTGGTTTTGACTTCCTGGTTGTTTTTTACATGTTCCTTATTTTGTACCTTGTGTTTTAATATATGGGAAAATTGTTTTTCTTAGCAATTATATGATATTTTCCTTATTCTTTGTGTGTGTGTGTACGAATGTGTGATGATGGGAAGACCTGAGTGCTAATCAGGACGCATTAGTGGGGATGCGATTAAACCTGTGCGGGTGACTCAGTGCCGCCCAAAGCGGATAATCTCCTGACATGTAGGAGGGTACTCCCTAACTCATGTGTTGGATAGTGTGATCCTTGTGCTTGTAGTGAATTTTTGTGGTTGATAACTCTGGGGGGAGTATTCCTGGATGTAGGGGCAGGTTTCTGTTCCAGATTTCGAGCAACTCAGCGGTTTACCCCTGAGAAGTATCTTTAGAGGGTGGTTTTTTGAACCCCACTTTTCTCCTTTCTAGGCTGTTCTTAATTTATTGGGGATGAGAATAGTTTGAGAAGTATCTAATGTAATGGCCCGGGTTTTTGGGGTACATTACTTGGTAAAAATTTGATGTTTGAGGTGTTCTAGGTGGTCTGGAAGTCCATCCCAGCTTCTCGGTGACTCCTAGCGGTATCCTCAACCTACTAGTAGACCTAGCCTACCGGTGACCTTGGGGTACAGGTAGCTCTCGGCTACTGGTAGCTATCGACAACAAGTAGCTCTCGGCTACCAGAATCTATCTCCAACCGGTATCTCTCGACTAGCGGTATCTCTCTGCTACCTGTAGCTATCGCCAACTGGAAGCTCTTGCCTACCCCCATGGGTTTTCCAGTAGCACCAGCTTTTTAAACAACATGGGTTTTAAACCATGTTTTGACACCTTTATGCCTATTTTAATTCCCATTAATTCCCATTAATACCTTATAATTTAAATAATTGGTGAGGTACCAAAAAACCATGACGTGTGCGTCGGTTTAAACCACCCCGAAAGGCGGGGGCCTTTCGTGTGGGGTGTCCCAGCCGCGTGGTCAACCCCTGACCCCGCTTCATATGTGGTTTCGAGTTTTTCATTCCGCATATTAACCATCCCGATAATGATATATCTCAGCCTTTATAACCTAAAGGCTTCTCCCTACATTTCTTTTTCTTTATCACCCTGCGCTCGGAGTACCCTTCCTCCTGGCCAGTTGTACCCCCTTGATGTTTTCCGTGATCATGTCCCATGGAGTTCCTGCTACTTACGTGAGGAATTAACGTCAATACTTGATCCTTCAGGTAGGGATTTTCTCCTTCACCTCTCCTTTCTGTGTATCATGTGGGGTGGGTATTCTATTTTCCCTGTGGATATTGATGAAACCGAACATAAGGAAGATAATGAACTGACATTTAAATAATTAAAGGTGGGTGTGATCGATGTTTTGTTGTACTCTTTATGTTTTCATTTGTGTGAATTGTACAGGCCTATGCTCACTAAAAATCATGGTCATTGGTGGAATTTCTCTGTGCACTATTTAACCTTCCCCTGGATGTTTATATAACGGTAACATGGAATTAGTTTATTACGTATACTTGGTTAAATAAATTGAATGCCCCAAGATCACTCCATTTCTATGATAACCCCGGTTAAAGCAAGAGGAATTGAAACCATGGAGTGTGTTAAATCATTTAAATCTGAAAATACATGCATGGGCCAGCCTTGCGTTGGTGGTAGTGGTGTGGTTGTTTCATTCACAGACCGATGGCTGGGCGATGCTGGTGGGGATGGGATCCCCTATTGTATACATTCACTAGTGGTCAATTTCAGGATCTGTGAATACTATTATTATATCAAGAATTGAGGGTGGGATCCTCTCTTGTTGAGAAACCATTAGGCTCCTGGATTTTTGAAACATGGGGCAATATATCGGGGTTTTCTTTGGATCTAATACTTCGAGGGATCTCACTTATCCCTTTGTTGTTGTGGCTTTTCAAGAGAACCAGGTGTGAATTGTTAAATTTATATTGGCTCTAACTTTTTCACTTGTTTTGTGCTTATGTTGTCAGTTTCCCAGTAGTGCAGAACATTATGTAAATGAGATTACATGAACATAGAAGCAATAATAGCTTGAATGGGGATTGGTTCGGGGGGTGAGTTGTGACTCGGCTGTGAGCAGTGTGCTTCCTATGAAGAGGGACGAGGGTTATTATACTTGGATTGGCTTTGGAAGCAATAGGTTGGGTTGAGTGTTTGTTACTTATACATATATTTTTAGTTCTTATGTTTCTAAATCACACCCCACCCAAGTTGATCACTTAGTGCCGAATATCCCCATTTCATGGGGGAGGGTGTTTTTTCCAACACTCTATTAGTGGCTGGTTACTAGCTCCTTTCTCCTCCCATTCCTGGATAGCCCAAGTATCTTCAGGTAGGCTTTGATGGCCTGAGGTCCATTATTGGCCCAAGAATCTTCGGGCGGGGTGGTTGCAGTGGTTGGCCCTGGTGTTTACGGGAAGGTTCTTTCCCAAGTATCTTTGGGATGAGTCTGAGGTGTCTTCGTACGTAGTAGTTTTTGTTATGGCCTATGTGTTTGCGGGCATATTTACATGAGGTTGTTTGGTCCCATGTGTCTGTGGGTGGGATAGCGGTTGTGGCCCAGGTGTCTGTGGTTGGGATGTGTCGTTGTGGCCCAGGTGTGTGGGGGCGAATGTGGCAGTGGGACGATGGTTAGAATGGCGGGATTGGTTCGATTCATAGGTTGTCTTCAATAACCAGTGGGAAACCAGTGCGGGGTACCCAAACATTGATGGTTTATTACTATACTTTTCATAACTTGAGTTATTTGGGGAGTGTGCCTTAGTGAGGCTTTGGTGGATAGTATACATTGGTAGGTGTTTGATTATCTCTTTTCCACGTGGCATTAGAATTTCTCCTCACTCTGCATGAGAGTTTTTGGTTTTCCCTACTAAGTGTACTTGTATTCTCACCCTACGTATATAAAACTGTTTTCAGGTTTCCAGGAGGACATCAGTGCTCGTGCGGGACCATACTAGCTCAGACCTTGGAACAATTGCTGTTATCGTTTTCCTTTCATGGTACTTTACCTTTTTGAGTTTTCTGGCTTTTATCTTTAACCTTTGATCGTGCAAATGGGAATGGTTTACTATCAGCCGTACTTGCACTTTTAGTTTTGGTGTTGTGGGATTTAATATCTTATCTCCTGATCCTTTTAAAACAAAAAGGGTAATGCCTTCCATTTAGTGTGAGATTCTATACCCTTGGTGATGGTTGCCACTTTGGAACCTATTGATGGCGGGATTTTGGGGTCATTATCTCTCGTTCAACTTAAAGAAGGAAGGGCCTGGCGAATCTCATGACCATTCCCTCCTTTTGGTGAAGGTGGGTCGTGATAGAAAATCTTAGAAGTATATGTTTAGTCTATTTTATAATGGGAAATTTTTTATCATAAGACAATCACTAAATATAGGATTTTTCATGGCATGAAGTAGGAGTTTCATTTGATAATGACTATGACTTTATAAAAATAGAAAGAAAATAAGGTCTATATAGAAATGATTAACTATCAAAACATTTCATAAAAATGTACATATTTTGGTCAATGTTTTTTTGTTTCTAAAACTAGATAATCACATCAATTATGAATACTTTGTTTGATAACTTATGGGATAAATTATATTTCCTAAAAAGTATATATTCCCTAATATGTATTTTTTAAGTTAATTATTATTTCATAAAATATATTTCATAATAATTTTCTTCTCTATATATTCTCATTTCTATTAAGATTTTCAACAACCAAGACACTTAATAACTGACATAAATATGTTTATAGATGAGTGTGAAGCATGATTTTTTTTTTCAAAATGTATATTGACAAAAAAATATAGGTAATTACCTATAATGTTTGTGATCTAGTATGACGTATTTCCTTCGAAATATATCTGTGGTTTGATGAATTAGTGTTAGAATAATTATATATTAATTTTATTCTCTAATAAATGAGTAGTATAATGGATAAAATAATTTTTTTACAAGCACTGATCTAAAAACAATTAAATGGTTTTTAAATCAAGGTGAGAGAGGAGTAGTTTTAGGTGGAGGTAGAGGTGGTGGTGGAGGCTGAGGCGGTGCAGGGTCATAGCTGTAAGTGAAGATGAAGTTGGAGGCATAATTATAGTCGGAGATCGATGTGGGTTAGGAGGAAGAGGTGAAGACCGATGTGAGGGAGGAGGAAAAGGTTATCATCGAGTTGGTATCGAGGTAGAAAAAAAATTTTTATACCTTTAATTTGGTAAAATTATTGGAATATGAAGTAAAATTTATATCATATGATGATTTTTTTTGAGAAAATTTGTTTTTAAAGTGCACAAAACACTTTTCACTTAAGGTAAGAATCATTTTATAAGTGTTTTTGGAGACTTATTGAAAGAATTTTTTCAGTACTTATTTATGTTATTTTTTATAGTTTAGTAATCCAAATAAATGATCATTCTATGTTGAAGATTTAATTTTTCATCTACTATTATTATAGAAATGACTTTATAACACTCAATCATAAAATAGATATATAATCCATCATAAATTTCTGAATAAAAGCATATTTAATCAACCAATGATGTAAGTTGGTTTATGAAATAATAATTGGAGAAAAACTAGAATTGATATATCTTGGTCATTGAGGAGGGATGTTTTCAATGTTCCCGTTATTTGTTTGAAATTGATATTTTAATATAAAATATATCACTCTATGAAAAATAAGAAATCAAACTTCTATTTAATTCATAGATTATAAATAGGATTTATAATTAATTTTTTTATGTGTATGCATCAGTCTTGTCTAAAACCCAAACATGATCCAACCATTATGACTCAATTTTCATGTTTCAAATTTAAAATGATATTTCTGTAAAAAACATAACTATCATACTTGAAACTGAGGAAACACATTCATCTTATTATGATACTTAATGAAAATGAAACATAAGTCATTTGGAAAGTATAGGAATTATATGAACCCCAATCTAACACATGGTCTAGACATTAAGACTCCATGTTATTCATTTTATTCAAAATTGACATTACTAATTATAAAAAAACTAAGATACTCAAAACATAGAAAACACAGAACTATTTATTTGGTACTTTAGGAAAATGATCCAGAATTCATTTTCAACATGTAGTAATCATCCACACCACAATATGGCACACGGGTTGACAAGTATGACTCCAAGTGTCTCTTATTAGTTTGAAATTAACATTTTAATAAAATAACGTGTCATTCACTAAAAATTGAAAAAAAAATGCTCAGATTCTCCACATAATTTGGTACAATTATTCATAAACCATTTAGGATATGTTTGAATAAGTATCATATAAAACCGATCCTTGACAACACCTATATGAATCCGAGTATATGTTCAAAATTTAAAATGAAGTTTTAGTAAAAACACAAGTGGTGTAATAAAAACTATGAAAACATGTTCTGATTATTTTGATAATTTTTTTAATGATCCATAAGTCAACTGGGACGTGTAAGAACCATATAAACCTCAATCCAACATACATTGTGACTAGTATGACTCAAATTGAATCTTTTAATATACACGATACATTAATTTTAGTTTAAAAACATTCATACTCAAAATAGAGAAAATTTTTATATATTTTTTATAATTTTTTGGAAAATAATTGAGAATTCATTTTTGAGATATAAGAATCATTCACGAAGTAATCTGACACATGATGTGACTGGTATGAATCTATTTTCCTATTATCAGTTCGAAATTGACATTTTAATACATAAATGTTTTACACATTGAAATCCAAGAAAATGTACTCAGATTGATTTGAAAATTTTAGAAATTAATTCACAATTCAATTATGAAATGTATGAACCGGTGTCATGTCAGACCCACACAAAAAGAAACATGTATGGCTCAAAGTGCGTCTTTCGATTTTGAAATTGAATATTAGTAAAAAAAACACAAGTCACATACTCAAACCCATGAAAATTCTTTTGGATTATTTTTATTCATTATAAAATTATCTATATGTTATTTGGGACATATGCTAATTATATGTACCTAAATATGATGCACAATTTGATCAATAAGATTCCTTGTGCATCTTTTTATTCAAATTTTACATTAATTTTATTGAAAAAAGACTTACATGCTCAAAACAATGAAAAACAATAATATTTTTTTACTTTAGGAAAATGATCCATAAGTCATTTTTTGATATGTATGTGTCAAACACAACTCAATCAGACACACGGTGTGACCAATATCACTCCAAATAAATATTTTTAGTAAAACATGACAAAACTTTTATTCAAAAAAAACTAACTTACTCGATATGGATAAAAAGAATATAGATTGTTTTAATAATTTAGAAAATTGATACATTAATCATTTTTGACTTGTCCCAATCAGTCAAAAGAAAATTTCACACACGATGTGACTAGTATGATTGTATGTGTGTATTTTTTTTCAAAATAGACATTGATTTTAGTATGAAAAACAACTGACATAATATATAATATATTTTTTTACCTATTTTCTTATTAAAACTTTTAGTTTATTTAAATTTAGTATTTTTTTCTTATTTTGGTAATTTCTATTATTATTTATGGTGATGTAGTGTGTTGTTAAAACACATTACATTCCATGTTTTTTTGTAGTGTGTTGTAGAATCATAATTATGTATTCAACCTTATCAATTATACTAAATAGACTAATAAAGGATTTGTTTATTAATAATTTTAAATGAGCTAATAAAGATACATTTATCAGCACTTTAAAAAGCCCTGATAAATGGATTCTTTTATATGTGATTTTATATTCCCCAATAAAGCAACCCTTTATCAGCTCTTTTCTTATTTTGATAAAATCCTTGTCATTTTAACCACACAAATATAGAATTTTTTGGAACTGATAAATTCGTATTCTAGTGATGCTAATGGCCTCATTTTTTATATTGTTCCCTGGAAGATATTCATTTATTATATATATTTAAATAACCCAAATATTATGATCATCTATCCTTTCATTCTTATAAATGAATTTTATACCAGATATTGGGATCACGTTTTTTCATAAAGTTTCATCAAAGGTTTCATTAGAAAATTCTAATGGTGGATAAAAAAATTATGAAAATACTGTTTTATACAAGATTCAACCATTATACTTTGTGGTCATTCCCTTTGGGGTAACAAAAAATGGATATATATTTAATGACAATATGAATAATGTCTTATGTTAGTGTTCATAATAAATTTTGGTTTTTTTTATTGTATCATGATTTAGTCAAAAAAAATTATGAGGATCATGTAAAATATTATAGTATTTTTCTATAAAACAAATATGAAAATATTTTATATGAAAAATTTAGTGACAAGAATTTTTTGTTACAAAAGTTTTCATTCCTTGGACACATTATAAATAAATTTTCCAAAATAGTTGATCCTTACAAAAATAAAGTGGTTGATGAATTTCAAAGACCAATAAATGATACTGAGATTCATAGTTTTTTCTAGGTTAGTTGGATACTACTAGTTTTTTATTGAAAATAATGCATAGTTATCTATCCCACAATCTTTTTTGACTCTTGAAGTAGTTAAATTAATTTATACAAAAGAATTTAATGGCTATTTTTACTAACTAAAAATAATATTGGTGATTGATCTACTTTTTTCCTTTCCCTCAACATATAGTTATTTTTTCATCTATAATGATGTTTCATTGAATGCATATTGTGAATTCCAGAAGTTCCATGATTAGGTAATCACTTATGCTTCACAAAAAATGAAACATAATGATTTATATTATTTTAAAAATGATCTAGAATTAGATACTATGGATTCTAATTTAAAAAATTAAAGAGATAATTTATATACAGTAAAGTGATAAATATATACTAACCAAAATTATTGGATGTATATATTCATTCTGACCAGTTGAACATTAGAAAGAGAATGTTTTTTGAATTAATAGGGTATTATGGATTCCCAATTCATTACCAATATGTAAAATAAATCAAATTAGTTGGTTCTATATGTTGGAAAAATAATGATACATTCACCATATTATATATTGAAGAATACCCCTTGTTGAATGATTTTATAAATTATCTCCTATATGTATTGTATATAAGAACATCATCTGGTTTTTTGGGACATAGTATAGTCATCTTTATTAGAAATAATTAAGTAACCTCTTAAGAAAGATAGTGAGGTACATGAAAACAATTATTTGGATTAGAAGGGTATGTTTTTAGAATTTAACATTAATAAGTATTTTTTATTAAAATTTGGAATGATATTGTGTGTGAATTATGAATCCCAGTTAGATAATGAGTTTTTTTAGTGAATCTCAATGTTCCCCATTATATTTTCATCATGGTTAGATAAAGATATACATAGAGAATCAGAAGTATTACAGGTGGGACAGAATGATAAGATATATTTATAAATTAACTATGTTATTTTTTTCATTTTAATAGGTTCAAGAATAATAATAATTTCTCAAGTTAGTGCTTCATCATTTTACTATAAAATACCAGAAATTTGAAAACATATACATGTATTTCATAGTGGGATAGACAAGACTTATTAATATAATTTTTCTATTTTTTATTATTATTCAATTAAATAATTTTCCTCATTTCCTACCCATTAAGGATAATATTCTTTTAGATCAAATTTCATGATTTCACTATAAAGACTTAGTTAGGTTATATGAGTTATTATCTCTATTTTATCTAATCATTATTTTTTATTGAATATAAAATTTTTTATAAAATTTTTTAATTAATTGGGGAAATAATTAAATTTCAATTTGTAATTTCATCGTCAATCTAATGAAAAATATGAGATAACAATTCAGAACATCAAAAAAATATTTTTTATTATTTCATTGGTTTACTAAGGGTGTGGGGATCCACATCATTAATTAGTAGAGTACACTTTAAATTTATTTTTCATTCTAATAAAAAATATAGAACCATTTTAGGCATTATATGGAAACTGATGATAGGATCCCCCTTTTTGGGTTGAATTAATTGAAAAAGATGGAGGAATAATAATTGGAAGAGGAAATGGTTGATAAGGTGAATTTAATTTAGAAACATAAGGGGATATCTCATAGAAGGAGAAAAAGTTATGTTGATAATCTAATGAATGATCTCTCCTTCAAGGAAGGTGATCAGGGTTTTTATAGTTCTCTATGGGAAAATTTTAATGTGATTAGTAAAAAAGGGAATGATATGCCCAAAATTACATGGAGCATATAAATTACTCAAGAACATTGGATCACTTGCTTACGTGGTGGATTTTACTATGAGTTTATTCCATGTATACATTGATTTTCATGTTTCAATGTAAAGAATGTATGTGTATAACTCATTTCATTTTTTGGGAGATGGGGTAGTTCAGTTGGAAATGATCCTTTCTTATAAGGAATAACCATTTAGAATTCTTGATAGTAGATAGATAATTTTAGAGAAAACAATAATTCCACAAGTCAAATATATGTGGAAACCCCATATGGATGAAGAAGAAATGTGGGTGTTTGAAGATACTATTAAGGAAATATATTCCCATATGTTTAATATGATAATAAAATTGTGAGAAATCATTTTTAAAAAGGTGGAAAATAATTAGAAAAATTGGTAATTATTATGTTTTTTTCATATATTCATTATTGAGATATTACAGAGTTATATTCATTGTAAAAATACAATGTAATTATTAATGAAAAAGGGAAATATTTTTTAAACACTTCTCTTATATGTTGGTATTTAAAAAAACTCTTTTAGTATTATAGAATTTTAATTTTGAAAATGAAATGAATTTATTAATTCATCATATCAAGTTTCTCATTTTATTAATTTATTATAAATTTTATAAATGATTTATTTATCAATGAATAGTAAGAAATGCTGATTATTTTAAAAAAAATTCATAATAATTATTTATAAATAATGAAAACTGGATTATTTTTTAACTATATATTTTTTTATTTTTATTGATCAAATTATGGTTTATTAAATGAGTTTTATTTTTTGAATTGAGTAAAAAACAATTTTTATTTAAAATGGTCATTTTTTCTATGTAAACGTTTTTCATTAAATTTATTATTTAATATTAACTTAACAGCAACATCTTCTATGTTTTATATTTTAAAAAATGGATTAAAAAATATAAACTAGTATTTAAAAATTTAGGAAATACCATATTTTTATAATATTCTAACATGAATAGTATTTTTAATAATTCTTTTTATCATATTAAAGGGTATATCAGGTAATTAAAGAGAAATAAAATATGATAAGGACTAAAATGTGACAAAAAAATTCTATAAATTGTATTGGATGATTATATTACATAAATATGCATCTATAATTATGTTATATGGAATTTTTTCAATTTTATTGAGATTATGACGATTATAATATTTTATTTTTTGGAAAGTAAAAAAATTCACACTAATGTTTGTATTAAATTTAATATTTTAAACATTGGGATTAATTGGGGATATGTTTAGTTATTAAAATTATATTGAAATATAAATTATTTTTCGTTATTATGGTAATTGAATTTAAATTAGTTTATTATGAAAATACTACCATAAATATTTACACAATGTTGGAATTGTAATAATTCAATAAATATAAATAATTGAATATATGACATTAAAAATACTAAATGTCAAATAATTTGAGATAAATAATTCTATCCCATAAACTTATAGATTATATAGAGATGTTTGGGATATAATAATTTTTTTTAATTTTACATTCCTCGTGATTTTATAAAAATTAATGTAAATAATGGTTTGAAAATTTGAAATTGATGATATGTTATAATAATTAATCTTTAATTAAATGATATAAAAAATGATATTCATAGATTATTCCATTTTTTTATAGTATTTTTAATATAAATGATGACCCATTTTTTTGAATTTTTTCAATTATAGTAAATATATAGTGAAATAATAAATAAAATCCTTGTTGTCAATGTATGTTTAAAAGGGTTTAATAAGAGTATAAAAGAAAATTATAAGAATGTTTTTTTACCAAAAAAATTAAAATATTGTTTCCATGAGATTATTTAGACCCATAATAATCGTAAATTTGAAACAAATGTTTTTGGAGTCATTTGAAATTGAAAATTAATTAATAATAATTTAAAAATTCTTGGAATTACAAGAGTTTCCCTCCCATATATTATAAAAGGTAATGTCTTCTTATCATCCCTTCACACTTAAAATACCATTTTAATTCTCCATTACCCTCCAAATAATCTTACTTTCATACTTCCCATTATTAAAGAGGCCCTGGTTTTCATGTAACACAAACCATATTGGTCTTAATATGTGATGAAAATGATGTTCTAGAAAGAAGAGCTATCATTTTATTCATGCATATATCTTTTATTTATTCTTCCATGTCATTTAATTAATCTTGAACGATGATAAAATAATTAAAAATATATGAATTATATAATTTTATGTTATTATGTTCAGATCATAACATATTTAAATCTCCACTTCCATCAAATGGGATACAAAACTGTTATTTCTATGAACAACGGACAACCACCTTGTGAACCAATGTTATTAATTTCCCATAACCATCTATCATTGATGGATTATAATGACGCATTTAGTGTTTATAAATTAAATTAATTTCATACTTATAATTTAAAATATTCTATATAAATTTCCGTCTTATATTTCGATTCATTAAAATATAATTCGGTTGTTTGTGCATATGTGTGGACTACCACCTCAATAAAGTGATGTGAATATTTTTACATAATTAAAAAACATGTATGATATATATATATATATATATATATGTATATTATAATGTTGAATATTTAATTTAGGATATTATTATCATTATGTAAAGAAAAAATAATATTTACCATCTTTCTATAATGTTAAATTTAAAATGGAAACGTAACACATGTGTACATAACAAATACAATTCCATGATGGAATCATAGTTAATTTTTCAATTACATATTTTATCATTGGATATAAAATTATAATTTATTTATTAAAATTACAATCATTTAATGACTTTTATTCTAAATATATTGTATACAAACCTGTATGACCATACTCGGCATACAGAATCCATTTTGGACTTATGAAATAAATATAGTAAAAACATACGATGTGAATATAATTTGTAAAATAATTAAATATACATTAAAATAGATAATATAAAATAAATAATAAAAAAAGGTTCAAATTCATGTAAATAATTGACCTATGTTTATTATTTATGAATATAATGAATTTACATGACGATTTTGACTCATGTTAAGTGACTTTCTTATAAAAATAATCATCTATTCTTGTAAAACTATTTTCTTCTTACATATCCATGTATTAAATAAAAATGTTTAAAATAGGGGTTTATTAGTAACTTGTGATTGTTAAATGTCTTTGTTTCCCATTTTAATATTTTCAATTCATTTTTAATGGTTTCAATTAATTATTTTCCAAATGTGTTACATTGTGAGTTCTTTGAGAAATAAATTAATGTTATATTTATTTAACATATACATCATGAGGGGATTTTCATGGAGTCATGAATAATATTTACCTTGAATATTGATTTATAATTTTACAAGTATATTTTCTATGAATAATTTTTCCTTTCTACGTGTGTGTGTTTTCAAATTAGTGATTTCACAATGGAAAATTTATTTTCTGGAATAAATTTCTTTGTAATGGATACTTTTATGTATTTTGTTACGGTCAATTGTAATTTATTAAGATGATGGATGGTTACATAAAAAACTAATGGTGGGAGAGACAATTATATCCCTCTAATGCATTGGTTTATGTTTTATAGTTTACTAGATAGGTTTCTCCAAATAGATAGTGGGAATATTTTTTATGGTTATTACATGATTAATTGTGATTTTTAATTCATGAGAATATATAATGTATACGCTATGGTTATTTTTTAATTTTACCTATGATGGTCTCCCATGAATATTTATTATGGTTACTCTAATTATAACCATGTTGGTTTTTTCATTTGTGACTAAGAAGATTACTCAAGTGAACTATGTGATTTCACTATTCTAGCTAAGGATTATTTTGGATATAATATGATTTCACAAGGTAAAATAATTTCTTATCTACTTCATAAGATTGAAATGTATAAATTCTAAGGAATGATACTCTTAATTTTCATTATTTCAATGAAACCATATGATTTTTATAATTATATTATGATTTATTATGAATTTTTTGGAAAATATTTTCGTATATAAGATTACTTCTTAACTAAGAAAATGTTTATTTTCAACCCAATACTTATTTTATAAAATGATAATTTCCCTAATTATTCATGGAATAATTGATAATTTCATTCTTTTTATATCATTTACTCATATTTTTGTGCTTATCCATCATTTAAAAAAAAATTATCATAGGTATGAAAGATGGGTAATAGAAACAAATATGTCATTTAAAATTCATCAATATTTTCCACAAAAATAAAAGGTATTATGTTTTAAAAGTATTACATTATTGTAAAAATGGACAATGATTATAAGTGTAAAAATTATAAAAAATATGGGTTTTTAGGTGTTCTGGCCTAACTCTATCAAAATCTATACCAAATGAATATTTGAGAAAGTGATAAAATAAATACATGTTTAATTTCACTAAAATATTTAATGTTTACAGTTGGCACCATGAAAAATATGCATGCCCAAACATTTCTCGAAATAGTTTTATAAATATTTAAAAAATTCATGGTATGAAATCATGAAGATATCGAGAGGATTCACAAATAAAAAAATTGACTATCGGTACATATTTCTGATGAATTTGAATTTCATTTAGGTTAATTGATTGCAGTAATAACTTTTTGGCATTAAAAATGTAACATCATTCCCATATGTCATTGGACTAAGAAGGTGGCGAGGTGATACAAGGCCTTATACAATATTCCCATTGTGTGAATGACTATAATTAAATTCCAATGGATTCAAGAATAAATTGGGGAATGATTTTCCATTGAGATAAACCATTAAACCAAACAATCCATTACCAACAAAACTACATGATGAATGTTAACATTGCAACTTGAACCATATAGTATTGATGGAAAACCAAAATAATCCATAAAAATTACCCAAAAACATCACAACCAAACCAAAATCATAGTACCAAACGAATGACAAAATAAGAGACACATAGTAAAAAAAGTCACCCTCCACTGCTCAACAACAAGCTCCATACTTCAAGAACAACCAACCCACCAAATAATTATAAATAACCACTAGAAAAATATGAATCCTTACTCTTACTTGTGTCCTAGTAAAAAATCTACAAAAGTACCAATGTTACAAACTAGTGGGTGAGTAAAATTACTCAGAAGGTTTTCCCCAAATTTATTCCCTACACACGCCACTAGGATAACATCGTTAGCTAAATTATATAAAATAATTTTTATAAATCGTCCAATAATGCAACCATTACTAGTCAAAAAATACCCTAACCAAGCCATGTAAAACAATGGAAATCCACGGTAATACATAATCCATATCAACATCATACATTTCCACACAAAATATTAATCTTGTATAGAGACAAACTACAAAAAAACAACCATAGTAGAACATCACATCCAAACTCGTTTACTTCATTCCAAAACTAGTGGTAATTACTACCAATTTATCCTTTAACGGTGGCCCTAACGTCCACTCGCCGTCACTTTTTTATAGTGGTAATCCCCACACACTTCAAACTCAATTTACAGAAGCCATAATGTTAACCCACAACCATTCTTATCACAACATATTCACCACATCATTCAAACAATTTATCTACAACCGAACAGTACCACACACACATCAATAATTCCAACACATGCCCATTCACTTCAATAAATCACCCATTTACTAAATACACACATTAACCATTTTCCATTCCAACCAATATTTCAATAAACCACATTTTATTAAAAACCATATTTACAACCATTTTCATAAATCAAACCAAGAAACAAATATTAGAATATACATTTTAAAATCCCACAACAATGCCCTTTTTAGCAACATTATCACATTTCACCCAAAATCCCCATATAATCCTCAAAAGGGATTACATCAAGATTTTCAATTCAAATACACAATTACATTCAGGAAGATAGAAATAATTTTAACCATTTTATCACATTCTAACAAATTTGCCTCGATAGAGAAGGTTCCTACCTTTAGAGTTCTGAAAAAATCGACCCACAAATAACCACACTACCAATCCGGGAAAATGCTCCACTGAAACCTCTCTAGATATCCTTCCTTATCATCCACAAGACTTAAAATCAACCTCCAAGGAAACAAAAACCCTATATCAACATGAAACAGATGTAGATCTAGAAAACAAAGAGGGAGGGAATAGTAGATATAGAGTAAACACAATAAAAACCATGATAAAAGACTTACCCGAGATGAACTGCATTCATCCCACATTTAAAACCCTTAAAATACCTTTTAAAATGAGTGGGAGATAACCCCTAATCATTAAGAGTAAAATATACTACGTTGGGATTGAGTTAGAGAATAAATGGTTGAGTTATGGTTAATCCGACTAACCCCATATTAAAAAAACCACTTTCAATCAGGCGCACGGTTTGATTACATGGTTTGGAAAAAATGCACTAACCGTTCAGGTGATGCTACATAAAAGGCATATCTCATGGCCTCTATTTAGGGTTAGACAAACTATGAACAAACTGTGTAGAACCCCACTGCTTCGAGTTTCACGGTTTCATGGGAATTCTGCATGGTTTCCCCTGACTGTGCTCAAACCATGCAGGTCTTAAAAGGCCTCCAAAACTATACAAAACCATTCTAAACTCTCCCAAACTCTTCCCAACTAATCCTAATAACTATAAAAACATAAAACTAAATTAAAAATGTTACATTCCTCAAACTGGGGGTGTTATATTCTCCCCACCATTGGACGTTCCATCCTCAAATGTAGTGAAACGCCCCTCTGGGGAATGATCTCTGGCCATTGCTTAGTCATCTCTTTCTCCCATTCCAATGTATCCTCATGAATCCAGACCATTCTTTTACAAAACCTTAACTAAACTGATGATTTTTCCCTGAATGAATATTTATTTCCTTTCAGAAATCTACACCCTCACATGCACCAATGATGCATCTGGTTCTAACACAACATGATCCCTATGAATCACATGGTCAGGATTCGGCTTATTGTTTTTTAACTGTGACACATGAAACAAATTGTGCACCAAAAAAACCATGGTTTAAAGGAAAACTAATAAGTAACCTCTCCATGCTTCTCACGTATCTCAAAAGGGCCAATATACCTCAATGATAACATACCATATTTTCCAAACCAACAATGTCCCAACCTAAGAGATATTCCCAAAAACACATGATCACCCACATCAAATGAGAACAGTCATTGAAGATAGTCTGAATATAATTTATATTGACTTTGAGCCATCCCCAACCACTTTCTGATCACCTTTCTCTTCTCCTTATTCTCTTTGACAAGTCTTTGTCCAATCATTGATGTCTCAACCATTTCCATAGAACATAGTTGAAAACAACACAAACGCTCATAAAAGGCCTAAAACAGAGACATTTTTATTGAATTGCGATAATTATTATTATAAGATAACTCCACCAACGGTATGTTCCCCTCCCATGAACCCCAAAAATCCATCAAAGAATCCATTATCATGTCCCCCAATGATTGTATTTTCCTCTTAGATTGGCCATCCGTTTGAGGATGATATGCCAGGCTCATCGTCAACTGTGACCGAAGGTCTTGCTGTATGTATTTCCAAAAATGAGATGTGAACCTTGGATCTCTATCTAATAAAATCAATAATAGAACACCATGCCTCTACACCACTTATCAGATATATATTTTGGATAGATCCTCCACTATATGTGATTCACAAATCGGGTTGAAATGGGCTATCTTTGTGAGCCGATCCACAATCACCATTATAGAATCATGTTTTCTGAATGTTGTGGTATGAACTACCACAAAATCCATCGTTATTTTTTCCCACTTCCATAATGGAATAGGCATGGATTACAACATTCCATCTAGTTATTGTTTCTCTTCCATGACTTCCTAAATAGTCAGGCATCTCAAATCAAACATAGCCACATCACTTTTCATACCAACCCACCAAAACATATGTTTCATCACCCTTTACATCTTATGAATACCATAATTCATAGTCCACCTAGAATTCTGATAATCTCTAAGATGTTCCCCGTGACAAGGCACTGGTACCACCAACTAATTCTAGAAACACAAGACATAATTTACATTCAGCTCTCAGCTCTCAATGGTCTCCCCACCATTGAGTTTCAACCTCTTTGCAATACTATCAGAATCAGATTCATGTGCCTCTTAATCCAGACCTTCCAAGTCAGTAACCAATGAATCATGAAATAATACCACTCTGTCACCCCTATCCTCACATTCCAACTGCATGTCATTCATGTCTGACATCAACTACCACTTATCCAATTCTTATTTCCCCACTTGAGCATATGATTTTCTACCAAATTAATCCACTATAGAATTTCCCTTACCCATTCCATAAATTATTTGAAAATAAATCATCTAAAGATATTCCATCCATTTCCATTTCCTCTAATTCAAATATATCTCTGGTAAAACATGTTTTATGCTCTTTTCATTGGTAAACACCATCAATTTCTCACCGAATAGATAATAACACCGCATTTTCAAGTCATGAACCACTTCCACCCACTCCAAATCATGTGTTATGTGTTTGTTCTCATGAAACCTCAACTGATGTGATCTATATGAAACCACAAGATCCCATTTATTGAGAACACACCACAATCATGATTCTGATGGGTCATAGTACACCACTCACCATTTCCCTTATTATTGAATAACAAAGATTGGTGATGATATAAGGTGACCCTTTAGCTCTTCCAAACATTTCTAACACTCTTCATCCAATTGAAAGGAAATATTATTCCATGTAAAAGTTGTCATCGGCAAGGCCAAATGCGAGAAATCATGTACAAAATTCCAAAAATACCCATCTTGGACAAGGAATCTCTATATCTGAAAACCATTATTTGGATGTTTCCATGAGAAAAAAAAATTATATCATTCTCGGATCAACTGAGACACCCTTCACATAAATAACATGGAAATGATAAATAACATCCGATATCAAAATGTCACACTTTGAAAAAGAAATTACAATGGATGATCCCTCAAGACCCCCTTCACTATGGACAATTTTTGTTCATGCTCTACCCTTGTTCGTGAATACACCAATATATCATCGACAAATACCTCCCCAAAAAATATAGATATCTCAAAAATGTATGATTCATCGATTCCATGAATACTACTTGTGCATTAATTAAACCAAATGGAATAACCACGTACTCGTTATGGCCATATCTACTTATGAAAGTTGTTTTGGGAATATCATTCTTCCCCACCCCCAATCGATGGAATCCTAACCTCAATTATATCTTGGATAACCACTGAGCTCACCTGAACTATTCAAACAAATAATCAATGCATGGAAGTGGATATTGGTTCTTTATCATAACCTAGTTAAGTCTACAATAATCAATGCAGAGCTATAATGTTCAAACAAAATCCTAAAATCATCTTAAAAAGGGATTCCACCAACATTTCCACATCAAAAAATAAATTAATTTCATGAAAAGAAAAATAATTTTAACCAAGACATCGTGTTCTAACAATGTGTAGGTGAGAGAGAGGCCACATACCTTTAGGGTTCCATGGAAATCAACCAACAAGTAACTGCATCGTCTATCTGGGCTAATATTCAACTAAAACCACTCTAGATATCCTTCCCTATAATACAAAATCCTTAACATAAACATAAAAGGCATCAACAACTCTAGATCGACATGAAAAGGATGTAGATCTTGAAAACCAAAAGAGGGAGGAGTATATCTAGGTAAAACCAAAGAGAAACCAGGAGCAAATACTTACCAGAGATTAACTACCTTCATCCCCGCTTGAAAAACCTACAAATGGCATCCAAAATGAGTTGGAGAGAACTCCTAACCATTAAGAAGAATAAATCCCCAGTGAGGTTTGAGGGGTAGAAGAAATTGGTTAGTTAGGGTTAATCCTGACTAACCCCATATTTAAAAGAACCCACTTTTAATGGGCCTCGGGTTACCTCACATGAGTTTTCAACCAGTGGGCTAACCATGATAGTGCTACTACCCCAAAGGAATCTCGTATGACCTCCTTGCATGGTTAGAAAAAACATGTGAAAACTGTGAAGAACCCCACTAACTCGAGTTTCACAGTTTCCATGAAATTCTACATGGTTTCCCATAACATTGAACAAACTGGGTAGCCATCAAAAGGCCTCCATAACATTCCAAAATCATTCCAGACTCTCCAAACCACTTCCCAACTCATTTGAAGAACTTTAATCACTAAAAAATTCATAAAAAAAGGAATCATACCTCAATCTAGGGGGTGCAACATAAAATCCCTAGTTGAATAATGTATAAGTGTTAAATGTCTATATACCGGGAGAAAAAGTTTGAGGAGAAATCAAATCCATTAAAAAAATATTTCCACAAAAAACATATTTTAATTACCATGAAAATAATTAAAATGTGAAGGATAAATGGTCATGGTAATGACTGATATTTTTAGAATCCTATTAGATTCCAAAGAATTTATAATGATGAAATATTTCAACAATAGCATGGGGTGATTTTAAGAAAATTAGGAAAATCTTACATGTGGTATTTTAAATAATTTTTTTGATGAAAAATATTCCCATGAAAATAATGGAGCAATATAATTAGCATGATAAACTAAAATGCATGAAGTGCTTCTCATCTGTAAAAATAACTCACCACAAGTATAAATGTATTGTTTCCATGAATTTAAATGAAAATGGGTGAAATATAGAATAAATAATTTATTATATCTATCATATATATAACTGGATTTTAATCTTGATTTATTCCCATAATGTTGAGGATTTGAGGATGATCCAAAAGGGTATCGTAAAGATTAATGAAACGTTTAAGGATGGTGAAACTAGGAAGGAAAACAAGATATTGGTCTATAAATTTATTTCCAAGAAAAAATCGAAATTCACAAAATAAAGTCAATATATGGTTATATAAGTGATCAATCTAAAAAGTAATTCCTGCCAAAATAAACACAATTCATGATCTAAATAATAAGTTAGCGATAGAACCAAAAAAATTAGGCTATGATATTAGGTAAAATAGAGAAGAATAAAGATTATATTATTTAGGGGATAATAAATCCATTCTTATTATGAATAAATTTTAAATTAAAATTAAATCAATGATACTAAAATATGACCAGGATGATAAAACCAAGAGATGAGATAGTATTGTGAATTTTCATACATTTAGAGAAAATAATAATAAGTCGGCTATGTTGATCAACAAGTCTCATCCAAGATGACATAAATTGAAAATGAAACATGATTCAAAATTTTCTTATAACTACTATATATAGTTTATAATTATGTTAACGGAATGTGATGATGGCTAAAGAGTATCCCTTATATGGGGCTCTCAATGATAGAAAATTACTATAGTTTTATAACATTCTTCTTAAATATTGAAATTAGGGTATCCCTATAAAATTTTAAATTATGAGGCATGATTTCTTTCTAACATATTTTTTATCATATAAACATTATACTCCTTAAGGAAGATTATTTATCTAGTGAAATTTAGATGATCGCATAGTTAAAATTCATTAATATATATATGCATGTGAGTATAGATTGATAAATTCTCTTGAATATTTATTTAGATTCCCCTATGAATTTAAAGACTGAATTTTGATCAAAATTTATTTTATTATATTGTGAAAACTATTTTAAAAACTCACCACTCTTTTTTAAACATCATGGGAGACCATGTAGGCATAGATGTTTTTAGGTCCTGGAACAATACTATGTATGAAAATGTAGTACCACCCTTCCTTTATATGATAATGATATCTTCAAAGTGGTTAATAACATTTTATTACATCCCTATAATATAAATAATTTTGAGAAACTTTTTGAACACATTATCTTATATAAAAAATTAAGGGGGAGAATAAATACAAAGACTAATAGAGGTCATTCATAATTGAAAAAAAGGAACAATGTCATATATTGTTGGGTCTAAAATTGAATGGTTGTTCATCTTTCAACATGGGTGAAATATCAATGTTGTAATAAATGAAAATGTGTTAAATTGGAATGTGTATTCATTTGTATCAAGTCAATGATGTTCTATTAAAATTCAAATTTAATGAAGGAGTATGAGAACACATGTCCTTGGATTAGCTGATTATAGTAATTTCTTAGACCTTTTTATTTAGTGATTGAATGATATTTTAATTATGGAAAAGACAAGTGTTAAATCATTTTTATTCATTGTCAATATATGTCACTCCAAATATTAGGTAATTTGGATGGATTAATACTATTTTTGTACATCCTATATAGTTAGGTATGTCATGGATAAGAAACCCCAATGTGGTAGAGAAGATAGAAAATGTTTTACAATCTAACCTAAGTGATTGTGCATAAAAATACCTATACATTTTGTTAATATTAATATGGTGTTGATTTATAAATTAAATATTATATTTGGATAATAAATGAATTTATTTAATGTAATCTATCATTTTTATGCTCACTAAAAATTTATTATTTTAAAAACATCATTTTTTTACATGTATGTATGTTTTCAATGTGTATATAATACTTCTTGTGTTAAATGTAAATGAATAACATGATCATATTTCTTTGAGTTCCATCACATGAAATTATGAATTCATAAGTTTATTCAAAAAATAATAATTGATCATATGGATTACCTACCAAATGTATAACCTTATATTGTAATAAAAATAACAATTTAAGGATTAAAATAATTAATTTTCATATTAAGAATATTTATTAAAGGTCTAAATTTTAATGATTTTTATGATCGTATAGATTCAATAATTAATGAAACAATTAAAAAGTTGTTGAATCAAAATAACATTTACCAATGATGGTACAATTATTCATCATAAGGCTTTGAAAATGTAATTCATTTTTGTCCCAATCATATTAATTTGTAAATTAGAAAAAACTGGATGTTTTGATGGATGAAAACATGAGATTCTAAATTTAAAAATGATGTAGCTAAAATTAATTTGGATGATGTTGAATATGTTATTACGTTTGATAAGAATGAATAATCCTGTGATGGTCATAATATAAAACTATTTCTGTAAATAAAATTGAAATGAGGATTATCTGAATTAATCCTGATTGTATAAAATTAATTTAACAAAATTTCAAAAATAGGTCTAACATTTCCCTATTAAATATTGATCAGAATATCATCATCAACATTAGTTATGTTTTTTTTACTTGAATGTGTTCCATGAAATTATGAAATTAGATAAAATAAATCTATGATGTTGAGTGTCACACTACAAAATTATATAATAATAAGATATTACTCAATAGAGTATTTGACACAAAACAACGATGTCACACAGACCATGAGAAGTATTTCATTAAATTTAATCTATTCGGTAGCTTGTGTAACATAAAACCACAATCTGAAATAAACCATCATACAATATATAATTATAATATATCCATCAAATCAGTGGGTGTTAATTACATAGAATATATTCGAACCCACTCTTTTCATACATATACATTACATATTTCTTTTTTGTTAAACACTAAATTCATTACACAAACTAAAAAATACTGTATTAGTTTAGTGCATTTGGAAACAGAGAAACATAATCATCGATATGAATGTGATCTACATTATCTCCCATTATGACCTCTATGAATAACAACCTTCTTAGAAACATCATACATTATACATATCTTCAAAACCTAGGGAAAATAAACATAACAATGGGTGATCTCAAAAGCTCAATTTGATTAGACAAGGGAGATATATAATCCTAATAATGAACATAAGGGTATGAGAATGTGATCATAACATTATAATATCATCCCATGCATATCAAGGATTATAATTTACTATAATAGAATAAATATTGTTCATTTATAAAACATGATTCATAAGGGAATCAAGAGAAGAATCCATGAAATTAGAATATAATAATAAGACATGGAATTATGGAAGACACATAAATATATAAAACGATTTCCATAGTAGTGATTAAACAGTTTATAAGTCCTTCTTAGTGGAATGGGTTCAATCCCAAAAACATCTTAATATTCATGGTCCACTCCCAAGAAATTATTAATGGACATATTATATTACCGAATTGAGTTCATTCCATATTCCATCAATTTCTATCTCATGAGATCTAAAGAATTATCAAATGAATTATAAGGGGATATAGGTCACACCCATATTATAATGAAATCATAAATATGTGTTCCACTAAATAATAAAAAATTATCATATCATAACCAATGAAATGGAATGGGTATCATAAAAAATTCATCGTATAATAACTTGTGAAAATGATATAGGATTCAAAATTAATTCATTAAAGAGTAACCCATGAAAAGAAGTGGGTTTCAAAATCATATAACCCTTGGAAGAGAAATGCGATTCATTGAAATCATGACATAAAAATAAAATATAATTCAGAGAAATAAAAAGAAAGGAATCCCTATATCATAACCCCTATAAAGAATAGGTAACATCAATTAATGTTGTATTAGATGGAAAATATTTTTTCTGATAATTTTAAACATTGTATGTGGAAAATATCCTTTCTTATTTGAAGTTTTTATAAAAAAAAACCATTTTGAAACACACATTATTTGAAAATCATAATGAACAGATACAAATGAATATTTGGAATCCATTTTAAAAACAGTTATAGAAACATTTTTATATCCTTTTATATAAGAAAATAACTTTTTTAAAACATGGTTTTTGAATTAAATGCATTTTCAACTGAAGAGAGAAATATGGTAAAGATTTAATAAAATCAAATTCTTAATAATATTATGTTTCACATATTAAATAAATTTCTAATTACATTGATATATAATGGATAAAAATATTTTAATAAAATTATAGAAAATTCATGAGGGACATATTGTAATATTTCGTCAACAGAAGGATAATCATAAACTATCCCGATAAATGATAAGATTGTAGAAATAAATTATTACCACTTTTGTAACATTGAATTATTATATACATGATATAATAACATTAAATGAAGATGAAAATATCATTTAAATAATTATATTCATGATAAAACCTTTAATATTTTATTATTTACACCTCGTAAAATAATATTTGTGAATAACATAACATGTGTCTCTGAAAAGGAAAATTTCAAAAAAAACCATACTAAATTGGAATGTTATGAAAAGTAAACCCCAAAAAAAGAGAGATTATAAAATGGAAATTTAAATAACCCCAGAATTAACGATAATATTCATATAATAAATTCACATGTACTATTTAATAGACACAAAGGAAATGGGTGGAGAATATGGAATAACTCTTATAGAAATAAAGGTTAGACTAAAAAACCCATTTCTTAATGTCTTCACTCTATTCATAATTTTTTTAAACTCATATAAAATAACTATAAAATTATTATAAATATATTAAAATAACATAATAAATTATTTCATACCATATATTATTTAGTTATTACATTTTACTACACATTTATTAACAATTCCATGTAAACGTTATGTTTTGTATAATAACCTCTTTGTTTTTTGCATGCATTCTGATTTGTTAAATTTTTTTCCTCATTATAATATCCAGACATCTAGAATTTAAAACATGATAAAAATATCATATATATTTAGTATATATGTAATTATAATATTCTAATAAAAATTGAAATGGAAAATTAAATAATGCATTTAGGGAGATGATAGGTTATACGTACACATGAACGTTGTTTCCATATTATAATCTATTGAAAGAAAAAAAATATATAATATATTGAAATATATTTATATATAATCCTACCTGTAGAATTATTATATAATTAATAACACATATTGTTATAAAAACAATGCTTAAAACCATCCATGTAAAGCATGAATGAATAAAATCCCTTTGGAGAGGCTATAGTCCAAACATCCACAAATAAAGTTATGATAATCCCAAAAAACTAAAAGAATGATGGTATGTGTTATATAATTATTTCAAAATCATAAATATATCATGAAAATCATATATATCATTTAAAAATCTAAAATACATCATTATCAGAGACCACAAAAAGTGGAAATGGTAGAACGAGCGCCGTTAGATTGTGGGGCATTGGTTTTTCATACACACAAATGATGATTATGTATCCCTATTTATGGATGTGTGTGATAATAGGTCATAACCTGAACATAAAAAAATATCATTATATTAATTATAATGAGTTATATTATAATCATATATTAAAAAATTAAAGTGGGTGAATGAAATAAAATAGAAGTGTTTGTTGAAGGGTGTTACCTCTTCATTGGGTAACTCGTTTTTGTTTTCTGTAAAGGGATTATTTGGTTTTATTTTTTCAATTATCTATACCTCTAGGATGAAGTGATAGTTGTTGGGACATTATTTGGATAGTTTTTTCTTATCCAAAGTGCTTGAGAGTCATTATTAACTAAGGGGGTGACTACTGTTTTAATATTGGTGGATAAGTGGCATTATTGTAAATATTAATAGGTAAACACTATTGAGAAGTCTCCCATACATAACAGGATTCCAATAATAGAATTTTATTTGTGAAAATGGATGATATAGACTAATTATAGAAATATACTGTATTTCTTAAAAACAATTAGGTATATTTTTACAATGTCTGTTTATATTTAACCATAAAGTAATCTTGTTTTACCTTATTCTCAATAATAAATTTAAATTAAATTCACAATTATTTTTTTCCAAAAAATAAGTTAACATTATTAAACATAATAAATTAATATTAATAAAAATAAGGATTACATTTTTTCGAATTTTAATCCTATTAGTGTTAAAAATTAATTTAAATTTAATCTCGTAGACATGTTGAGGGAAATGAGATTTTAAAATGAAAATTATCAAGAGATTGGATCATTATTATGTCCAATTTCAATATGAAAATGGTTCCAATGAAATAAATTATACTAATAAAAATATAATAGAAACAAAATATTAATCTTTAAATCTAATCAATATTATATTTTAACTATATAGATAATTTATAAAAAAGTAGATTTCAATTAAATTACATAATTGTTTACAATCCTGCCAAAAAATCCATATTTTAGAAAAATAGAAAAAAATCACCCTATGATAATTTTGAAATTATAAGTAAAAAAATGATGTTTATTTTATAAAATTTAATTTTAAATAGTGTATGTAATTTATTTTATATTTTTCCATTGAAGGGGAAAAAATTGTTTTCTTTTAAGAATATTGGATTTTCCAAACACAAATAATTTTCCAAAAAAATTATATTTCATTATTAATATTATTTGTATATGTGAAACCGTTATAAAAATTATTTAAAAAGAATTTATTAGTAATTGTATTTCCTTGTTTAACATCTATTTTATAAGTACCTCATTTAAATTTTTATAATATTAAGATGAAGTTTTGTAGAATATCATTATTTTGTGTAATGCAAGCTAAGTTATTGATATGTTTAGTGGAATCAAAATTTGGTTTAGAGTATAATGAAAGAATGAATTTTCATATTTTAAAAAAATTATATCAATGAAATATTATTTTTTGAAACAAATTACATAAAATAATGGGGTGTTACATTCTACACCCATCAAATGTGTTTATCCCTTGAAATTTTCCATTCAAATAACAAAAAATAGGAATAATTATACCTCATCATACAACCATGATTTCATGTATCATCCTATAACTTTTGGTTTCTCCAAACAAAAATACTAGGTGAGTGGTCTATCTTCATAGAACATTCTATGTACTGTAAAAGATTTCAACCAGTTGTTCCTCATAAGAAATATCACGCTCTAGAAGTGTGATCATTGAGTTTAATACATGTGAAGGGAATAGTATGTAAATAATCACAAGGGATAAATGTAACACATCATGTAAAATTGATATACTTTCTTGATGTTCTAAATGATAAGCTACCATCCCAATATGATCAATAATTTTAAAGGGACCAATATACCTATCTCTTAGTTTCCCTTTCTTCCAAAATCACATAACCATATTCTAGTGATAGATTTATAGAAACAACTTCTCACTAACTTCAAATTATATATCATACTAATGATTATCATAATGAAGTTTCTACTAAATTTGAATTTTGTTGATATGTAGCTAAATAGTTCTAACCTTCACATCCATTTCTCCATCTATCTCAGGTCCCAATAGATTTCATTCCCATAAATTATTTTATATCGCTAAATCACTAAATTTTCTTCCATAGAGGGATTCAAATGATAAATATTAATGATTGAGTTAAAATTATTGTCATACGAAAACTCAAATAGAGGAACGTTTTGATCCAAACCACATGGGAAATTCATAGAAAAGGATCCCAACATGTCCTATAAAGTTTTAATTGTTCTTTCTTACTGACCATCCTTTTATGGATGATTGGTATTTCTAAAACCCATTTATATTTCATGTGCTTGTTGAATACATCATCAGAATATTATGGTAAAACATTGTTCCTAACTAGATATAATTAAATGTGGTACTCTATTAAATAGTTCTAATTCCTTAATGTATATCCTATAAAGGTGATCCTTAGATAATTCATGTCTGATAGCGATAAAGGGTATGGACTATGTAATGTGATCGACTACATCTCATATATCATTACACACTTAAGATGTTCTGGGGACTCTAATGATAAGATACATAGTGATTTATCCCTTTTAAATTTTAGTAGGGGTAATTGATGAAAGATACCCTTATATTTTTATCTTTTAACCTTAACTTGATGTTATACCAAGAACCAAGACAATAACTCTGTGATATCCCTCTTCTTGTCATCCCACCAGAAGTATTCAATAAAAAGTCTATAAATATTATACCTCTAGGATGATTATAGAATGATGAAAAATGATCTTCTTATAATAAATTATTCTTCAAATGTAATATAGATAGAATAGATACATGGTTCCAAAACCTCATCATTCCATCATGTTCAATGTTATACATATGAACCTTTCTAACCTTTTTTTAGTTCTACATCTACCTTTTATACCTCTCTAATATTAAAATAAATAGAGGGATGAACATTCAATAGATCAAGATATGATTTTCCCATTCAATCAATATTTATAGACCCATTCTTATCAAATCGAAAAATATATTATATCTTTTGACCCTCATCTTGGGAAATCTATCATGATCCTTTCAACTAAAACAATTGTCTACATTTTATATTTCCTAATGTGGTAATGTACACGAGATTAATAATCCATTATCAGTTCTAACCATATTCTTTAGAATATATTCAGCCCTATCCAAGTGAATATACAATTACAACTATTTTGATCTATATGTATCACACTTTTCATTGTGAATATAATTCCCCCATCTCATTAATAAAAATATAACTGCAACAAACTCCAAATAAAGAGTTGGAGAAATTCATCTAATGAATCTATAATAGCCATGATGCATAGGCTATCGACATGTTATTTTTAAAAATTAAACATCTCAATCCCTTATTAGTTGCTTAAACATAGGTTACAAACCCTTCTCCACTACATGGTAATGTAAGAATAGCTGAATTTACTAACCTTATCATCAGTTCCATGAATCATTCCTCACATTTATTTTTCTAGAGTATCATGGCATGATTCCACTTTAAAATGGTCAGGGGATTTTATAGTCATTATAAATTCACAAAAATCATCAATAATATTCAGATAAACCAAGAAAACTATGGATCTCAGTCACCATGTTCATTTTGGGCCAACATTAAATAGATTTAGTCTTTGATGGATCTTCTATTATATACTCTCATGAGATTATATGACACTAAAATTAAACATTTTATAGCAAAAATAATAAAACAAAATAGTTTTTCATACAGTTTCTCCTTCCTTAGGGTCCTTAGAAAAATTCTCACAGTTTACTCATTCTCATCCTTACCCTTAAATATATATATGAATGTCAAAAATAATGACAACCCCAAATAGATTTATGTAATCTGTAATAAATATATTCATCAATTCAATGAATATAAAAGGTGAATTTTTAAGAAATAAAGGAATAACTATATATTTATAGTTTCCATACCTTGTATGAATGGTTGTATTGGTTATATCCTTCTTGACCCTAAATTCATGATATCTAGAATGAAGGTAAAACATGGAAATGTATCGAGATATATGTAATTTTTCATAAAAGTAATCAACATGAGTAATATGATATTATTTATTGATCATGATGTTTTTTTACTCCTAATAATAAATTCATAGTTTCATTAATCCTTTTTTTTAAAATTTCTAGGTTGACCACAAGGTGGTGCACATCTTCGAATGAATACCTTATCAAGGATTTCTTGGAATTACATCATCAATTCAGGTAACTGAATTGGGTCCATTCAATAGGGAGTCTTTAAAATTGGTGTGGAAGGTGGTATGAGTTATATTAAGAACTCAACTTCATGTTTTGTTTAATTTATAGAAACCTTTTCTAGAATGAAATCCTGAAGATCCAAAAAATATATGCATATTATCGATTTTGAGTTTCTCCCCAACCATTTTAGATAAAATACCCTCATGAATGTATATTAAAACATTTTCACAATATGTAATCTCAATATAATGTTTATACATTTCTTCACAAAGATATAAAATCATTGTTTGGTGGGAAATATCAATTATAACATCCCTTCCATGAAAATAGATGAGGGATTTATGAATATAAATCCAATGCATTCTTAAGATGACATCAAATTTAATAATGAGAGAATGACAATATTTACAAGAAGAACATTACTACAAACATCAATAAGAGAGGAATAATAGTCTTGAGATGAAATCATCATACAATTATTGGTTTTCACTGCTAATTCCACTTATAATTGTTTTGGTTGAATCGTAGTAAACTTTGAAAAATCTCTTGTTATGAAAGAATGGGTAGAACCATAATGAAATAAGATATTAGTAGATCTATAGTGAATAGTATGTGTACCGTTGACCACATTTTTATTATATCCCTCATAAAAAATATCAGTCGCATGAGAATTTCCCTTTTCCCTTGGTTTAAGATATTTTTTTAAGACATCATCATTAAAATTGGTGTTTGTACACTGGCTAACACAAATATCATTCTCTGTAACATTATTACACTAAAATAATGGATGTTCATTTTGGGCATCGTTATTGTAACAACCCTAAGTTTAATTAATTTAAATCCCACTTGATCTAATTAAATGTCAAATTCATTGGTTTTATGTTAAGAATTGTGACTTTTGCTTTTACAGCAATTGAATATGGATTACGTGGTTATTATAAATATAGGGTTTTAACAAATCCAATTTACTCAGACAAAGGAAGCGATGGCCTCATCCAGTAGAATTTCTCCATACGAATCCCATTTGTCGGAGCTCAAAAAATAGGTGGCGTCTTTGGGCTTCGCTCTTGACCAAGCCCAAGCTGAGATTCATCATGTCAAGCTCAAACGAGACTGTGTACGGGAAAACTGTAAGTTGATAGAGATTACCACTCGAGAAATGTTATCTGAGCCACCCCAAGAGTCTGTCACCATCGCACACCTTAACCATAGGTCTTATGCAGCTGTTTTAAGAAGTTATGTAACAAATCGCTAGTACTATGTTCATGTACATTATTTTTATGTAATAATGAATATGCTTTCTTGTCATTATTGATACATTGTAAATAGTTTTTAGAGTAAAAATAGTGTTTTTAGTTATTATTTAATTAAGAATTCTAGTTTATTAAATTAAGGGATTTTTGAATTAAATAAAATTTTAATAAAATATTATTATTAATTTTATTAAATTAATTTTTTTTAAATATAAATAATCATAAAATGTTTTGAATGAAATTGTAATTTTTATTAAGGATTGAAAGCCATTTTTGTCAAAACCCTTGAATTTTCGATAAATGTCAGTTTTTAAATTAAAAATTGAAAATTAACATATTGGGAAAATTATTTAGTTAAAATAAATGTTATTTCTGGAATCAGGATCTCAAAATTATCCAACGGTGAGTTTTTCATAATTTTCTGAGTCAGTCAAATTTTTGGGTAAAAATTAAAGACCGTATAAATATATAATGTGTTTTATGACATCATAATGACCCAATAGTGATGTAATAAAATACTATAAGCTTTATGATCGTCCTATATATGTTTTACCATTAAAATAATGTGATTTTGGGTTTTTTGACTTACTTTTTAAAGCATTAATGGACCCTCATGACTTTTTAAACATCTTGTCTTTTTAAATTATTTTCCATGGGAGTGTGACTCACCTTCACAAAAGCAATGCAATTATATTAAGATGTTCGGAATTTGGAATTATAAAATATTGTTTTCCTCTTCCCTTTTCCATAAAACATGGGAAAAAACCATGAGCATATTTCTGGTTTGGATTATTTTAATGTTAGGGGTCTTAAACATAAATAATAAAGAATACACTAACCATTCCTATATAAACACACCCATGCTCCCACATACTCCTCACAAAAAGCCTTCTTAGTTCTTGAAACCTCTTCCCTACACTCAGTAGAATCCTCCCAAGGTGCCCCAAGCTCCCAAAAAGCCTCTCTCAAGCCTCTCTCAAGCCTTGTAAGCACATTTACAAGTAAGGGTTTTCTCTTCCTTTCAATTTTTTTGTCCAATTTTCGTAATATTGTTATGCCCTATTAATTTTGATTATAAATGTTTGGGGATAGTTTTTCACCTCCCCCATGCTACCCTCTTATTTTTTGAATGATTGGAGACCCCTTTATCTCTCATTAAATGCCTCCCATGTACACCCGTTACTATGCCGAAATTCCGAAAGGAACTTCTCTCTCTTCATTTACATTCAAGAAATACTTTGGTATCATGAATATAAATTCCATTAAAATTGTTTGGACATGTATCTATATGACCCCCTTACATTTAATTTCATTTAAATATTATGAGAGACCCCTTTCCCTCTCATCAACCATTTTTATGAATTCTTATGTCACACCGTTACGTTGCCGAAATTGCTCTGATTTTCTAAGCCAGCGATTTTTTGTAGTGAATACCATGCCCATTTCTCCATCAAGGGTATTAAACATTATGCATATTTATTTATTTATTATAATGTTTCATGTATGAATTCCACATTCCTTTATCATGGAATAAATTATTATATTTAATGAATCCATGTGTTATGATCCATGTGGCACACTTATACATGAAATTAAATTTTTAAGAAGGGTGTGCCCTTATAGCACTCCAATGCATTAGGTAAAGTATAGTATCACGATACATCATGTGCAATGAGTGTTGAATCATGCTAATTCATGTGCAATGAGGGTTTAATTTTTCTTCACATGCAATGAGAATTTACTCATGCTTCATGTTCAATGGCCCTTGGCTCATGCTAATTCTATGTTAAGTGTTGTTGCCACATTTCGATGTTATGATTATCATGCCTTTATTTCCATGTTTCTCTTGTGATATATTGATATTCTTATTGTCTGACATTAATTTTACACCTTATGTATTCCATGTTTATTCTCTTACTGTCTTTATAGCTCTCCATTTTCTTATGCATGTCCTCAAGTTATCCCATGAAATGCTATGTATGAGGGAATATAGTGGTCACATAAAGGAAGATTTCAATAACGATGTTGTATTTCATATTTTATGTTTTTATGTAATGATCCTAAGACCCAAAGACACTGGACCTCTCAATCTTCCATGTTGTATCAATTGAATAGTTTATGTAATAAATCATGTTTACGTTTGTAATAAAAGAAGGGTTCTCATAGTTGGTATCAGAGGATTGGTTTAGTTAATTTTGGGATTAGGATTATAAAACCCCAGTAAATCATTAGAGACATGACTAAGTATAATGAAAACATCCCAAAGTTTTGGTAAGTACTGAGTGAGTGGTTTTTTAGGAAAATACATTCCTGTCTGGATACGAGCAGATATAGGCGTCTCTGGCACATATTTATCCTAGGGGTAAAACACGAAAACACTAATTTGAGCTAGACTCGAATGGGAACTGGTGCACAACAATGAGCCTTGCTACACTCTTGGTTATGAAAGTCCCGGGGGAAATGTTTTGATAAATTCACAAGCTTAGTATGAACCCTTATTAAGGAAATTAAAAAAATGCCCCTAAAAATATATTTTATAAAGTAGATAATGAAAAGACTAGATTAAAGCCTATAGACTCATGAGTTAAGGAAATAAAAGTTTATTTATAAGTCATCAAATTTTGTCTTTGGATTACCCATTATGTGGTACCCCTAACTTTCCTTTTATTCCTTCCAATTTCAAGTAATAAGAGGACTCGTGCTAACAACCGATGTGAAGATCAGTGTGATTACTGTACTATCGAGATGGCCAATCCAATCGGAGCAGGAATCGCAAACGTTTCACGCTTCTCTCATAGATAACTCATGCATTGAATAGAAACATGGGCCAAGAGGAACATTCAACCCCCCCCCCCCCCCAAGAAAGAACAAGTTGTTATCGAGATCTTCATTAGACAAAGGCCTCCTACTTTTAGTGGATCATCTGATCCCACGATCGTTGAACAATGGATCAACTCCATTGAAAGATATTCTCCATCCTTAAATGATCTAAAAAAGAGAAAGTTCTCCTAGAGGATTATCGTATGGAGGGTGAAGCTGAGCAATGGTGTATGTTGATAAAAAATATGAAGCATGATGAGGAGATCGAGGCGTTGGAATGGAAGGATTTCTAGAAGATGTTCTTCATTAAATACTTTCTGTGCACCCTCTAGCAGAAGATGGAATGTGACTTCCTTTCCCTCAAGAAAAAAGTCTGAGAATCTGTTGGAGCGTATGAGGAAAGCTTCATAAGGCTTTCATGATATGCTTCCGGCTTTTTCTTTACCCACTAATGAAATTTTGACCGCTTATTTGGTGGGATGAAACCTAGCCTATGGAATTTATTTGTGATCTGTGACTTCGAATGCATTTAGGAAATTGTTCGATGTCCCCTCAAGGTTGAAATGTAGATTGGGGAATCACAGGGGTATCATGGGGACATGAAACGTAAGGTGGATATCAATACTGACAGTCCGATGGATAAATCCAACGGTGCTATGAAGATCCATCACCACACTTCCCAAAAGTGCGGAAAGAAGCACATTGTAAATTTCTTCAAGGGGATGAGGAAATTCTTTAGGTGTCGAAATGAAGGACACCATGCTATTAACTGTCGGTATGAAAGACCTGTGACTGCGACAGAGGAGAGGAATGCTACGTTCGAACCTCAACACGTTGTTCATTGCTAAAACTGCAAAGAACCGGACATTTTTCAAATCAGTTCCTTAATCCAAAGGTTTTTGGAGGCAACCAACAACCTCCAAGGAAGTAAGGAAGTTCTTTTTCCATCACTTCTGCCAAAGTGAACACTGACAACGAAGTGGTGATAGGTAGGCTTGTTATTCATTCAATAATAGTGAATGTACTTTTTGATTCAGGTTCTACGCATTCTTTTATATCTCGAAAGAATAGTAGAATAGTCCCAGCACCACCGCAAATCATAGTAGTGAAGATATCTCTGAGTATGGGAAATGGGGAAATCATTGAATCCCATGAATATAAGTCCTCCCCTATTATAATATGTGGATTTAATTCCCTGGAAAACCTTGTCATACTCTCTCTAGTGTAATTTGATGCAATTATGGGCATGGATTGGATTTCCTTATATAGAGCCAACATAAATTGTTGGGAGAGGGAAATCACACTCCATATGGAGAATCATCCCCCCGATTCATTACAAGTGTAAGGAGGAAGATGAATATCCTTTAGCTCCATCATCTAAAGCATGGATATTACTGACCTATGAGGATGCGTATCTGGCTCAGATGATTGAGTCCAAGGAATAAACCATCCTTGAAGAAATGCCTATTGTGAGATAATTCACTGAAGTGTTTCCCGAGGAACTGCCTGGACTTTTCCTTGAAGAGATGTTGAATTCTCAATTGAACTTATACCAGGGGCTCTACCAATATCCAAGAATACATATAGAATGGCTGTTGTGGAGAATGAAAATCTGAAGAAACAACTACGGGAGAATCTGGATAAATGGATTATATGCCCAAGTGATTCACCTTTGGGTGCACCAATCCTATTCTTCAAGAAGAAAGATGGGTCAATGCACCATTGCATCGATTATCGTGAGCTCAACAAAATCACGATAAAGAACAAGTATCCTCTCCCACAAATTGATTACGTGTTTGATCAGCTATGTGTATCAAAATACTTCTCCAAGGTGGACTTGCGGTAAGGATATTATCAAGTAAGGGTGAAGAAGGAAGATATCCCCAAGACTGCTTTTCACACAAGATACGGGCACTGTGAATTCATAGTAATGCCTTTCGGACTCACTAATTCTCCAACAATCTTCATGGACTTGATAAATAGAGTCTTTAGATATTACCTCGAAAAATGTGTTGTAGTATTTATAGATTATATTTTAATATACTCCAAAACCAAGGAGTTTCATGAGGAGCATTTGAGAACTATACTAGGGACTTTTCACAAGGATAAGCTATATGAAAAGTACAACAAGTGTGAGTTCTAGTTGAATGATGTCTCATTATTGGGGCATATCATCACAAGAAATGAGATATCTGTGGATCCCTCTAAAACAGATGCAACTAAGGGATGGCCAAGGCTATCATCGGTAATGGATATCCATAGCTTCTTGGGGTTAGCTGGATATTATCGACGATTTTTGAGAAATTTCTCACAATTTTCCAACCCTCTTACCAAGATAACTCGAAGAGAGTAAATATTTCATGGAGTGACGAATGCGAAGAAAGATTCAAGGAGTTGAAAAGAAGGCTTATCACTATGTCTGTTCTCACTTTACCCACATGTGCGGAACCTTTTATTGTATTCAGCGATGCTTCAAAGAAGGGCTTAGGCTGTGTGCTGATACATAATGTTAAAGTGATATCCTATGCCTCAAGGCAGTTGAAAATCCATGAGTGAAACTATCCAACACATGATCTAGAGTTTGCGTCGGTGATCTTTACCTAGCAAATCTGGCGGCATTATCTCTATGGGGAGAAATGTGAGATATATACTGACCACAAGAGTCTTAAATATATATTCACACAAAAAAAGATTAATATGAGATAGAGAATATGGATAGAGATCATCAATGAGTATGGTTGTTCAATACATTACCACCCTGAGAAAGCGAACAAGGTGGAAGATGCCCTATTTAAAAAGGAACCAGCAATTCTTTCAATGATGAGAATTGAGAAGGATCAAATCTTCTTAGACATGATGAAGATGGACATGGGAATCATAAGGAAGGGAACATCATCAATCCTTTCAGAAATGATTGCTCGACCATCTCTTTTGGAAAGGATAAAGGATGCTCAAAAAGATGATGTGGAAATTTAGGAAAAGTATAAGCTATAGAAAAAGGGAAATCCTCGCAGTTTAATGTTAATGAAGAAGGAATTGTGTGATTTGGGAAAAGACTATGTGTTCCATCAAGTCCGGAGATGAAGAATGAACTTTTGGATGATGGACATAGTTCAAATTTCTCTATACACCCAGGGAGCACAAATATGTATTTAGATTTCTGAGAAAACTTTTGGTGGGATGATATGAAGAAGGAGATCGCTGTATATACATTAAAGTTCTTGGTGTGCCAAAAAGTGAAGGAAGAGAGGAAAAATTCTAAGGGGATGATGCAACCATTTCCCATACCAGAATGGAAATAGGAGAACATCAACATGGACTTTGTCACTTGACTTCCGAGGACATCCAAAGGCAACAATGCAATCTGGGTTGTGGTGGATTGTCTTACAAAGACAGCACACTTCATTGATATTCGGCAGGATTTCTCATTGGATCAACTGGCACAGATATATATCAATGAAGTGGAAATGCTGCATGGTGTACCACTATCTATTGTCTCTAAATGAGATCCAAGATTCACCTCTATTTTTAGGAAGAGTCTTCAAAATGACTTGGATACTAAGCAGATATTCAGTATGGCCTATCATCCTCAAACTGATGGCCAATTCGAGTGAACCATCCAAACACTTGAGGAAATGTTGAGAGCATACTAAATGGACTTTAAATGAGGATGGGATAAACATATTCCTCTGTTTGAGTTCTATTATAATAACAGTTTCCACTCGAGCATCCAAATGGCACCTTATGAAGCCCTGTATGGGAAAAGGTGTTGAACACCAGCGTGTTGGGATGTGGTCGGTGAACATAAGATTCTTGGACCAGAAATGGTTGAGGAAATGGTGGAGAAGGTTAAAACCATTCAGTAGCATATCAAGGAAGCCCAGAGTCGACATAAGAGTTATGTAGATAATCATCGATGATACCTTGAGTATAAAGTTGGAGACATGGTGTTTCTACGCATATCTCCATGGAATAAGGTCATGAGGTTTGGAATGAAAGGGAAGTTATGTCCAAGGTACATCGGCCCCTTTGAGATTCTTGATCGTGTCGGGGCTGTGGCCTATCAACTAGCACTTCCACATACCATGGCCAAAGTACATGATGTCTTTCATGAATCTCTCTTAAGGAATTACATAATAGACCCTTCACATGTACTCTCTTCTGAGGTGGTACAATTGGAGGATGATGTTTCTTATGAGGAGAAAAAAGTGAAGATCATAGATTGTAGAGAAAAAGTAATACAAATTAAGACAATGCCCCTCGTCAAGGTGTTGTGGAGAAACCACATGATTGAAGAAGCGACTTGGGAATAAGAGGAAATGATTAACCTGAGTTACCCACATATGTTCTAGTATGGGAAAAGGAACTTTCGAGGGTGAAATTTCATAAGGGGGGAATATTGTAACGTCCCAAAGTTTAATTAATGGAAATACCACTTGATATAATTCAAGGTCAAATTCTTTGGTTTTATGTTAATAATTGTGATCATTTCTTTTATAGTCGTTGAACAGTGATCATGTGATTAGTATAAATATAGGGATTTAACAAATCCAATTTACTCAGACAAAGGAAGTGATGGCCTCATCCAGTATAATTGATCCATATGAAGTCCACATGCCAGTGCTCGGAAAAGAGGTGGAATCATTAGGCTTCGCTCTTAACCATTCCCAAGCTGAGCTTCATCATGTGAAGCTCAAACAAGACCGTCTACGGGAAAAGTGGAAGTTGATAGAGATTACCACTCAAGCAATGTTATCTGAGCCACCCCATGAGTCTTTCACCATCGCACACCTTACCCTTAGGTCTTATGCAGGTGTTCTAAGGGTTTATGTAACAAATAACTAGTACTATGTTCATGTACATTATTTTTCTATAATAATGAATATTCTTTCTTGTCATTGTTGATACACTGTAAATAGTTTTTAAAGTCAAAAAAGTGTTTTAGTTATTATTTAATTAAGAATTATATTTTACTAAATTTAGGGATATTTGAATTAAATAATATTTTAATAAATTATTATTATTATTATTAAATATATTTTTATTAAATATAAATAATTTTATAATTTTATGAATGCAATTGTAATTTTTTTAAGGTTTGAAAGCCATTTTTGTCAAAACCCGTGAATTTTTGATAAATGTCAGTTTTTATTTTAAAAGTGAAAATTAACATATTAGAAAATTATTTAGATAAAATTAATGTTTTTTCTCGAATCAGGATGTCAAAATTAACCAACGGTAAATTTTTCATAATTTTCTGAGACAGTCACATTTTTTGTTAAAAATTAAATACCGCTTAAATATATAATGTATTTTATGACATCATAATGACCCAATAGTGATGTAATAAAATAAAATAAGCTTTATTTTAGGCCAATATATGTTTTACCAATAAAATAATGTGATTTTGGGTTTGTTTTACTTATTTTCAAAGAATTAATGTACTCCTCAAGACTTATTAAACTTCTTGTCTTTTTAAATTATTTTCCATGGGAGTGTGAATCACCTCAACATAAGCAACCCCATTATTATAAGAAGTTAGGACTTTGGCGTTATAAAATACTGTTTTCCTCTTCCCATTTCCAAAAACCAAGGGCAAAATCTATGAGATGATTTGTGGTTTAGATTAGTTTAATGTAAGGGTTCCCAAACCTGAATAATAAGGAATTCACTCACCTTTCCTATATAAACCCACCCAATCTCCCACTTCCTCCCCACTCAAAGCCTTTGGAGATCGTCCAACCTATGACCTACTCTATATATAATCCTCCCAAGGTGCCCCAAGCTCCCACGAAGCCTCTCTCAAGCATCTCTCAAGCCTTGGAAGCGCACTTCCAAGTAATGGTTTTTCCTTCCTTTCACTTTTTTTGTCCAATTTTCTTAATATTGTTATGCCCATTTATTTTCAATTATAAATTGTGGGGTATTTTTTCTCACCTCCTTCATAATTCCCTATTATTGTTTTAATGATGGGATACCCCTTTCTCTCTCATTAAATTCCTCCAATGTACACTCGTTACTATGCCAAAATTCCGAAAGGAACTTCTCTATCTTCATTTACATTCAACAAATACTTTTGTATCATGAATATACATTCATTTAAAATTGATTGGAAATGTTTCTATATGACCCCCTTACTATCCATTTCATGTAAATATGATGAGACACACCTTTCTCTATCATCAACCATTTTTATGAATTCTTATGTCACTACGTTATGCTGCGGAAATTGCACCGATTTTCTAAGTCAATGCCTTTGTGTAGTGAATACCATTCCTATTTCCCCATCAAGGGTATTAACCTTTATGAACATTTACTTATTGATTATAAATTTTCATGTATTAATTCCACATTCCTTTATCGTGGAATAAATTATTATGTTTAATGAATCCATGTTTTATGATCCATCGGGCACACTTATACATGAAATGAAATGTTTAAGTAGGGTGCACCCTTATAGCACTCCAATGCATTGGGTAAAGTATAGTATCATGATATGTCATGTGAAATGATTGTTGACTCATTATAATTCAAGTGCAACTATTGTTTACTCATGCCTCATTTGCAATGAGAATTTACTCATGCTTGACGTGAAATGGGCCTTGGCTCCTGCTAATTCCATGTTAAGTGTTGTTGCCACATTTCTATGTTATGATTATCATGCTTTATCATGCCTTTATGTCCATGTTTCTATTGTTCTCTATTGATATGCATATTTTCTAACATGAAATTTACTCCTCGTGTATTCCATGTTTATTCCCTTACGGGGCTTTATAGATCACCCTTTTCTTATGCATGTCCTCAGGTTATCCCATGCAATTCTAAGTACGAGGGAATGTAGTGGTCATGTAAAAGAAGTTTCCAATAAAGATGTTGTATATCAGGTTTTGAGTTGTTATGTAATGATCCTAAGCCCCAAAGACACTAGACCTCTCAATATTCCATTTTGTATCAAGTGAATAGTTTATGTAATAAATCATGTTTATGTTTGTAATAAAAGCAGGGTTGTCATAATTCTCTCCATTCTCATTGTTAGAAATATTCAACCCATCACTTCTATAATCAAAAGTATGATGGACTTAACATCCACACATACTCCTTTATAAAAATTTCCATGTGGTTTTTTACACACATAGAAAATAAATGAATTCTCATCTTCTTCTCTGCATGATCAATAAAATTTCCTTTGAACTCCATCTTACCTTTTTTGTCAAAAACCATGATATTGATGTGTTACCCCAACCACTATTTCAACCATTCTTGGAAAATTCTGAATCTCTTCATAACTATTGATGTCACTTCTGGAAAACTCCTTTATTAGACATAGCTTTAAAAAACTAAAGAATTTTTCAAATTTACATTTACATTGGAATAATTTTCATAATTATACCTTTAATGTTTTTACTATTGTCTTTATAAGTACCAAAAAATGCATCATCGCTTTTTTTAACTCAAGAAAATCGTTCAACATTTTCATACATAGAATATGGGGAAATTACTTATTGACTAAAATGTTCTTGAACTCATCCAAAACAATGTATTTAATTTCATATTTCTTCCTATTATTCTTGATTAGACTCCAACACTGGTCTACTTCACCTTCTAAATTATAAATACCCTGATTAAATTTCCCATTTTCTGAAAACTAGGGCATGAAAAATATCATTTCTATGGTATAGATCAATTGTTCAATGAAAAGTGGATCATAAAAACTACTGAATGATGGTGGAAATTTCCTCATGATGAAATAAACAAAATATTGTCCCCTATTTTGATCATTTTCAAGTATGGAATTATTTATATCTTGAGAATGTTGGGTGAGAATAACGTTGAGATATTTCATTCCATTCGCCAATGCATTCAGATTAGCAAGATCAAAATCATTCCATTAACGATCACAATGAACATTTATGTGGTTCATTCAAGCTCCAGCCATTGACTTAAACAAAATATCATTAAGTAATACAAATTAAAATTGAGGGGGCATAATAATAAAAACTCACTTATAGTATGTCAAAATTATGAAATAATATTAAATTTTTGAATCCCAAGGTTTATCCAAGGTCAATTTCATCCAAATTCCATTTAAATCCATATTGATAGTCCCTGAATTGTTTTTAAATTTCCAAATCATATCCCCCTAGAGTGTCAAAAATGTTGTGTAATATAGCTCTTTGTCATGAAACCATCCCTAATAGTGCCTAGTTCAATTTGATGTTTTCAAGGTTATTACCGAGATGTACATTTTTACTAGACCCACACCCACTTGTATTATCCATACATGGATTATTTTCTAGGAAACCACTCACTCTAACCTATACTAATATTACATGAAATTTTTATATAAATTTAATCCTTCATTGAATTATCCTTATATATATTTCCATGGGGATCTAATTACGGTTGGTCTCATCCGAGTTCCCAAAGGTCAAATAAAACATTTATCTGATACAAAAAAAACTGATTCTAAAACATATAAAATACATCATTTTTCAGAATAATACATCATAAAATACACAAAGATACAACCAATGTCTTTATTGATTAACTACCATTATAAACATGGAAACATAAACACTATAACATAAGTGAGATATATTACCTCCCACTAGGTTCTCAATTACTAGAAACCACTTAAACACATCATATATAAAACATATATTCATTAGATGGGGAGAGGAAACCAAAGAAATGGTGACATCAAATACTCAGTAAGGGTAAACAAAATAGATATCTAAGCATAATACTAATAATAAGTGTAAAATAATGTTATCTAAACCTTAGGTTGTTGTACCCTTTATACAAAAGATAATAATAAATATTCATGGTACAAATATTGGAAATTCTTATGTCATAAATCATAATGGAATTAATGAAATTATATTTTAAATAATAATATTAGAATAAGGCATAAAATTGTGGTAGAGACATAAATATATAACATGATTTACATAGTAGTCAGTACATCCCTGTCCAGTCCATCTTAGTGGAATGGGTTCATTATCAAATCCCTATTACTATTCATGTTTCTCTCCCAAGACAATTTTTATGAAAATAGTCCATTACAAAAATTTGTTCACCACCCAGTCAATACATTTATATCTATTGGGGTAAAAATCATTACACAATAAATTAAGGATATATATAGGTTTGACCCATCTAATAATAAAATCATACATATGTGTGCCACTAGATCATAAAATTTTATTATATAATAACTCAGGAAATGGAATGGGAATCACAAAAATGTCATAATCTCATAACCTACGGAAAAGAGACATGTTTTATAATAATTTCATTAAATCATAGCCCACGAAAAATGAAGGTTTCATAATCATATAACCTTTGTAAGAGAAGCATGTATCCTAAATAACTTTTCATCAAAAGAATAAACTATTGAGTGGGATAATAATAATGGTTTCCATCGAACATAAATCAAGTAATGAATAATTTACATCAGTTTATGTCATAATATATGGAAAATAAATTTAAAATATCATTTAAAACATTTTTTGTAGAAAATAAACTTTATTATTTAATATGAAACATTTTTTTAAAAAAATTATTTAAAAATAGTGTTTAACACATATAATATATTATTTGAAAACATTTTTAAACATAATTTAAAAAATATAAAAATTAAAGTTATTTTCCATCTAAAACACTTTTTTGAATAAATATTTAGAAAACATGTTTTTTAATAAAACAGATTTCAGATTGAAAAGACAAATAATGTCAGGCATTCATTAAAAAAACTTTTTAAATTTTCATAAGTACATAATAGTTTAAAAATAGTACTGTTAGTTTTATATAGATTTAATAAACATGGGCAAATTAAATTCATGAGGCTTTTTGATAGATTTATAATAATATTTCATCAATGGAAGATTAATGAAAAACATATTGATAAACAATGGGATTTCAGAAAAAAAAATTACCAATGATGTAACTTTGAAATAACATCCCCATGAAATAATAATGTTACATAAGATGTAAATACCAAAAAAATGATTTTATTCTTGATATGAAATTTCAATGTTCATTGTATACACCTTGTAAAATAATATAGTTTCATAACCTAACATTTGTCTCAAAGAAATAAAAATGATCAAAATTACCATGACAATTTTTTTACTTTTAAATAGTAAACACATGAAAAAGTGCCTGAAAATGTATATTTAAATACCCATATAATTAAGTATAATATTTATATAATACATTCATTGTAATTATATACATCACGTAAAATAATTGAGTGGTGAATTTGGAATATGTCTCATAGAAAGATAAGTGAGACTGTAAATCCATCGACCTTATGTCTTGACTCTCCTCATATTCATTCAAAAATACTTTATAATTAATAAAAAATTGTTATAAATTTATTAATAAATCATGTTAAATTGTATCACACCATATATGATTTACTTATAACATTTTTTTACCCTTTAATTAACAATTCCATGTAATAGTTATGTTTCAGGTAATAACTACTTTCTTTTTCATATATTCTTTGACTTTTCATATTACTTGTCTTTATATTTATATCACGATCTAAAGAATGTAAAAAATGACCTAAATTTCATATAAATTCAATTATATATGCATATATTATAATCTAATTTTTTTAAATATAAAATGAAATACAATATTCATGGAGACGGTAGGTTATACATACGCATGAAATTGTTTTCGATTTTCTTATTATATTTGGAGAAAGAAATTATATAATATATTAATATATATTTCAAATTATTAATCTAGTGGAATTAGTATTTCATTTATAACACAAATGATTATTAAACTCAACCTTAATACATTCTATTTAATGTGTGAACCAATCACATTACTTTATGGTGGTAGAAGCTAAAACATCCAAAAATAAATAATCGTATTCCCCAAAAAATGGAAAGAATGAAGGTTTGTCTAATATAATAGTAAAAAAATTATAAAAAATCATATAATATATATAATATATATATATATCATATAAAAATAGTAATTTCATCATTATTACCAACTGTGAAATGATGTAATGGAAGAATGAACAACACTGGTTTATGAGGCGGTAGTTAGTCGTATTCATAAATGAGTATTTCATATGTCATCTAATGGAAGTGTTTGTGAGTGTATGGTGTAACCTTAGAAAAGAAAAACTAATTTTTTTTGAATATATTGAGTTTGTTATATATTCATTGAATGAAAATCATTTAAGGGGTAGACAAAGTAATGAAACAAATGTTCATTTCGAACGGTGTTACCTCTTTTATTTTACTCCTTTTGGTTTTTACCAAAGGAATTACTTGGATGGATTTATTCCCAAAGTGAGAATTATATGATGAATGAATGGAATATTATAAAAAAGTTCGATTTTTTTTTCTAATATTAAGGGATTGATATTTGAGAATATGTTTGGGGCTAATTCCCTTTTTATAGTGGACGTGGAGTGACATTATTACATATATAAAAATGTAAACACTATTGAGTGCTCTACCTTACATCATTTGCAATAAATAAATTTATTTTTTGATAAAATGTATAAACTGGTCAAAATATGTCTATGAAATGTTTTTTGGACTAGTTTTGGTCCATTTTTAAACTTTATGTTTGATGTTTAACAAATAATTAATCTTGTACCATAATTTTATTAATTCATTTTGATTATATTTACTAAAAATTTTAATCAGAAAATATTCTTAACTTATTATAAATTATAAATTATTCCAATTCAAAATATAGAATACATGTTTTTTTGAAATTCTAATCAATAATGTGGAAAAAAATATTTTAAAATTTATCGTGTAGATGAGATGAGACTTCATGTTTTTTAAATTTGTAAAAGATCAAAAAAATTGAAAAATAATTAGCCAATTACAATATGAAATGGTATCTGAGGACATAAATTTGATTAATAGATATATAATGTAAAATATTATACCTTAATATAAATTTAAAATATATTTCAAATTTTTAAATATATTCGATGAAAATGTATTTTTCATTTAAAATCATTATTTTCAATATTCAACCCAAAATATTTAATAAAAATACAATAAATCCAGCATTATGTTTTTTATAAATTCAAAATAAACAAATTAATTCTATTTTATAATATTCAATTTCTAAAATTTACAAAAAAAAAATTATTTTTTTATGGTAGGATATAATAACCAGTCCTTTTGAGAAATATTTTATCTGAAAACATATATACAATACCAAAAATTATATATTTCATTATCAATATGTTTTATTTATGTGAAACCAAAATAAGAAATATTTTAAATGTAGTTATTATTATTCATTTTAAATTTTTTAAAGGATATGATATAATAACTTTGTTTGAATAATTATATTAATAAAATATTGTTTTGTAGAATCTCTATGTTGATTATAATACCAGCTAAGCATGTTCTATATATAGCTTAAGCTCAACATGGTTTATTTTATAATACAAACATAACATTGTGTAGTGTGCAATGAAATTCATCAATGATATTTAATTTATTTAAAGAAAAAGGTATATAAAAACTCATGTTTTAGTAACTATATTGTTAAATGTATATTTTGAACACATGTGAAAACTAATTTACTTGTTATATATTGATTAAATATTATGTAATAATTTATTAAAATAAAATATAAATGTTTATTGATAAACTATATTTGTTCTGAAAAACCTTTTAATCATACTCTACGCATATTAAATAAAATTGGTTTTTATCACATTTATAAAATTTATTTGGAAAAATCAAATAAATTTATGAAATTTTAATATCAAAAATATCATAGGATTATTTTTTATGGTTTTTATGAAATTATTAATTTTTCAATGAATATTGAAAAATTCTAAATTTTAATTAAATATTACCGTCTATCAAAATTTTTTATAATCTATAATTATATTTTAAATTTGATTTAATTTAAAAATAAATATATTATACATCAATAATTGATGTTTTCATCTCATTAATTATTTTAAAATTTAATTTTGTTATGAAAATATTGTAAACTTTTGAAAATTTCCACTTTGAAAACCCGATTTCTCACTAAATCTATGGGAATAATTTTAAATCAAAATTTTCTAATTATGAAAAATGAGTTTTGAAAAAATAATTGCATATTTTCATGTAGAATAATTTATTTTTTCTAATTATTTTAGATTAATATTTGGCCACAATGAATAGTTGAAACATTAAATAAATATTATTGCGGTTAAGGTAAAAATGGATTTATAAGGTGTTAAACTAAAAATAAAAACATTAAAATGACCTAAAACCTGTATAAAGTAAATTTTATATCCATATTTTGACATTAAAATTTATTTGGCTCTAGAATAATTCTTTTTGGGCCCTTGTTTCATGTGAAAAACCTCGGTACATCATTTTATTTTGTTAAAATGAAAGTCTTCCGCTCACCTCACTTATTAAATAACATCAATGTGCTTTATAAGTGAAACATTATAACCCCATTTTACTGTCAAAGACCAAACAAATCACTTAAATACTCATATAACCTCATCTCTGAAAAAAAAATTGTTAGAAATACAGTCTTGAAATAAATTATGATTATTCCTAATGATGTAGGATGAGAAGAGGTAAATTTCCTAACTATGCATTTTCTTTTATTCTTTCTTCACCCCATAAAATATTATTAATTTGAGATCATATAACACCACCAATATCCCCCATATTATGTTATTTTATTATCTTAATGACATGACATACATCTAACCCCACTTCTAAAAAATGGTTAGTGAATTCATCATTAATGTGTGTAGAAGACTACCACCTCACAGATCAATGTCATTCATGTTTTCATTACCACCACTCACTATTAGGTATTATGATTGATATACTTTATATATATTATTATGATGACATTATTATACCTATGGTATAATTTCATCATATATACCATTTTAATTTTTATTCAATTTGGGATATTATAGTTTCACTCACATGTACGATGAACTACTACCTCACGAAAGATAATAAGAATAAATTTAGTTAATATATGTGATATATAGAAAATAAGAATTATATTCATAAAATATTTTTTGTTCTAAAATAACAACATTTAATTTTCTTTCATTCCTTTTCAATCACGGAAAAATGATAACTTCATTCATATACTTATAGGAAACCTCCTCTAATAAGTGATATTACCTTCTATTTTCATCACTAAACCATATTGATTATACTGAAAAGTATATTTCAATAAAAAATATGATATTATGATTATTATTTAATGATAAATATTACATACCACCTTTCCATATAGATTAATGAAAAATAGAAACACTTATCATTTTACATACGACCAATCATGTCCATGATTGTAACGTAATTTATTTCTAAAAAACAAAATTAATTAATGGGTTTAAAATATTAATTTATTTTTAAATATGATAATTATTTCATGATTATTATTACAGAGATGTTGAAATAATGTCCTCTTAGGAAAATAGTGGCCTTCCAATGAATATTTTGACACTTAAGTTAGATATCATCGAAAAGCATGAAAATAAATGAATAAGTAATTGTATAGAAAATGAAGTGAATTTAAATATAATTAATAAAAAAATGGAAAAATAGTTTCTTTATATTGTAAATAATTAATATATGTTTATTATTCATGATGATAAAGAACATAGGTGATGCGTCAGAATCCAGGTAGGGGACTTCATCTCAATTTCCCATCATTATTGAATATTGTAATGTTATGAATGTAATTTTTTTATATGGTTTATATACTACCCCATAGAAATTTAATTTTTTTATCCTAAAAAAATTCATGTTATCTTATGTTTGAATTTGACTTATTTCATCCTTGTTGTTTGACTTAGAGGTTATGAAGTCGTAAAGAATTCCATAACTCAATTTTTTTTCATCATGTTATATTACATATTCATTCACTTTCATATTCTATGATTATATTTATAATGACATCTAATTATCATAGGTTGTATTTAAATTTTTCGTGATTCTATACATTTGATACACATAGTTGTATCAATAATTAATTTTCATTTCAACATTAGGGTAATTAAGAGTGTTTATGGAACAAATTCATTTTATTTTGGATTAAATATTTGTGAATGTAGATTAAAGGAAATTATTTGATCATTTATTGATAAACCATATAATATTCTTCTAATATGGTTGTTCATTAACTTCATTATGTAAAATTACCATTTTTCATCTCTTTTATTCGTATAATAATTTTGAGAATGTTTTTATAAAATCTTACTTGATTTCATTCTTTAGTTTGTATTAAATTTTCTTCCAATCCCACACATTATTAAAAAGTTCACAAACTGTTATAAACACATTCATAAAAGAGTTATTAATTTTTTTTAATCATTTTGACTTATTTCTATTATTTTTTATTTGAAACCACTTTTTTTTGAAAACCAGAACTATATGGATATTACCGAAAAAGGGAATGGAATGTTTTCTTTCACATACTCAACATGTATAAAATTTCCTATCATCATGAAAACACCATATTTTATAATTTCAATTTCAATTTTGCAAGATAATTTTCAAAAAAAACTATTTTTCGAAATTTTTTGTAAACATTATGTCATTAAATTTGTTTTTTAAAATAAAAATGATACTTTCCTATGGTGTGTTTTGAAATATATTTTAATAATTTTTATATTTTTCAATATAAAAAACCCTTCATTTTACATATTATCCTATTGGTATATGTCATATTGATTCTATAAATATTATTTCTATAGATGATTCATTATTATTTTATCCAAGGATAGTGTTGAAATTAACTTCACAGATTTATTATTGTAGTCATTAACATTCCCATGAATTATTTACTTTCACGTGATCAGTGGACATTAATGTTAACCTAAATATACTTATTATATATCATAGGTATGTTTATTAAATAAACTGTAAATCATTTCTATATACAATGTTCTAAAATGGATATTATTGAGTTTTCAATGAAAATATTTATAAACCTGTATTCTTTACTCCGTCTGATAAATTGATGATGGGGCACATTGTTAAAGAATTAAATTTATTATTTGATACTTAAGGAATTATTTGGATGTAAAATTATTTTTGGGGACTAAAATTATAAAACCACCTCACTACATTTACTAGTTTCATGAGTCAAATCAATCAGAAGAGTTAATTATGTTTCTACCACTACTTATAAATCATCTTTTTATAGTTCTTAATTGTAGAATAATCATGTTGCTCGAGAGAATGATGTCTAATAATTAAACATTTAATTTATAGATGATAAATTTATTATTATAATCCATGTTATTTTATTAATATTATTATCTCAGGATTCATTTCATTCACATTTATTGATAAAATAGATTAGTTTTTTTGTATTTTACCATGCCATATTTATTATTCCATGTCCATCCATGATATTCATGTTAATTAAATTAAATTTTTGTTTTGTTATTTAACTTTACATTTTGATTATTTTTATAGATTCAAAAAAATATCCCTCACACTAATCCCTTACTAAGAACTTGATCTCAACCATATTTTTTTCCTTTCCTAAAAATATATAATGTGTACTATGATTGATATGAAATGATATTATATAGGGAATAATATTATTCTACAAAAAAGTTAATGTTATAATTCTCAAATTCATTATTAGAATCATGGTTGTGTCATTTTTAACAAGAAAACTAAAATATCATGTCTTTTGTGATATGATTCCTAGTATCTTATGATAATATAATAAATAAAGACACTCTTTTTGGATTATTGGGGTTGGGGATGATAAAGTTGGAAACAAAGGAAGTTTAGTAGAAAATGTAATGACAAGTGTTTTTTCTTATAAGGCTTTGAAATATTTATCAGAATATTTCTGAAACCATATGTTAGGGTTAGCATGGGATTTTGCATCTTGGAGAGCCTTAGTGTGGTGATATATAAAATATTCAATATATTTTTCATATGCATGTTGTTTCTCTTGATATAAGGAATAAATCTAGTGCCATGTCTCAAATCAGAATTTTGATATTATAGTTGATTTTATGACATCATGTTTTCCCAAGGTCTGTCATAGTATTTATATGTACTAGGTGTTCGGTCATTGGTGATTTGACGAGGTGTTGAGTGATGCAATTGATATTTAAATGAAATTTAATTACTATATGAACCTCAATTATCCCCCACCCACCCTTAGGGAACCCAAATTATGGAGCAAGTGTGACCCTCATATCCCCCTTTGGCCAATAGACAAGCTGAGGCCAAATCAATGTGATTATTTTCTTCTGATTTAAGTTCTTAATTCAAATCATCATAAGGTCAATTATTTGAATGATCCAAGGATATTTGTACACCCAATGCTTTTGTGTTCCGCCATTAAGGTCTATATATTTGAGTTTTATTCATGATTCCCTTTTTTATGCAGGATTTTAAGGATGTGGATCCATGTTGCAATTTCTAGATATCCCTTGTATATTGATATATAGGTTTTTTGGAAAACCATGTTGAATTGGGTGACATGTAGGGAAATTCTGATCGGAATTACCATTTACAGGGTGTGTAAACCATTGACGCGTGCTATTTATTATGTCCACTTAGGGTAGATGAATTTTGGAAACTAATCTCTATATACCATGGTTACACATCATGTAGTGACCCCGTGTTGTGTGGAAAAAGATCATGGCCAGGGTTATCATGTGATAGTACATGTTCATGTAATGGTATACAACCATATCAGATTTTTAAGGGGTAACAAACACGAGAACATGAAAATGAAATAGCCATGTGTTTGATTTACCTGAACATGTCCTGTACTTGGTGGTACATTCCATGAGAAAGGTATGAGTGGAAGAGACCTGTCGAGTAAAAAAATGACCTGAGGCTGAATGAGGTGGAACAGGTCTGGTACAACCAATACACACCGTGTATACCTAAATGGCTAGACAATCCATCAAAATGGGTGACACATCTTGATGCTCAGGTGGGTTCACATGCTGCATGGACCCCCTTGCATGTCATGAACTTTTCTTGGGATCTTATAGAGATCATCCACATTGTTCTTCTCCTTCTCTAAGACTCATATTCATATTTTTTAGTAGCCTATCCTGAGTAATTTTTCATTTATAATGGGATGGTGGCCTCCTTAAGAAGCCTGGAAGATATGATTTTATGTGTTTAGAGAATAACGGTGTAGTAGTGGTGCTTAACCTTGTGTACAGGTCAAATTGGATCACTGGGTCGATGTAAGGGTCAGTACCTTTACCTATCCTCTTACGATATGGGTCCCGTATACTCATTTGGTAGGTATAATGGTGATCCCTTGTTGTATCGGGGCACACATCCCCTACCCAAGATAGTGTTGGGATGTGATGTATGATAAGTGTAACGCTCCATTCAGTAGTGTTTGACCAATGTTGTAGATCAGTGTGATCCATGGAGAGAAACATCAGGACTCATACTCACTTGTGTCTTCTGCCTGTGGGGTTCCCTTAACTATTTTCATATAATGATATGAGACTCCATATATCACGGTGGATGATTCTCTACCAATGTGGTATTTATCTTGTGGATGGTACTCCCCTATTGTACTAGGGTGCAGATTCCCCATCTCGATTGTGTAGTTATAGACTATTAAACCTTGTCATTCCAGGGTGAAGACCCTCCATACTCATTGTCCAATTAATTTAGGTCCTCGACTTCATTATTAGGGTGTGGGTCCTCTATTTGTGGAGTTATTACTCCCCTATAGTGTTGGGGCCTGATCCCTCCATATTTTCTGTATTGATTGAGTGGGTACTCCCATATCATGTTAGGTTTTGAGTCTATTATCCCAGGAGATAGAAAAACCTTATCATTCCTAGGTGTGGGGTCCTCTATATATTTTATTCATGCAGAGTTGTTACTCCACTTTTAAACTAAGGATCATTTCCTCTAGCCTGATTTCGGTACTTCCTTATTGTGCCATGGTTCATTTGACCCATAGGGATCGATCTGGTACAGTGGTAATCCCCTATACTATAATGGTGTGGGTCTTATATTTACATATTTTTACTCTCCTATCATATTAGGGTGTGTTTCCTCTATTGATTGACTGGATCTTCATTGTCATTCTAGGGTTCAGGTCCTCAACAATGTAGTTGTACTCCCCTATCTTTGAGTATAAATGGGGGTGGTTCCCCATGGGTGTTGTATCTCCCTCATATATTGACTACAGTTATGGGGAGTGGACTCCACCCATAGTTATGTGTGATAACTTGTTAGAATTTATTACTCCCTTGACATATTGAGGTGTGGTCCACTCCAAACAGGAGTGGAAGTAGTTCAAAAGGATGGTTTAGAGATAATATTCCTTAGACTACTGGGTTGTGGAGAGGTGTGGGTCTCTCCATTACCTCTCATTAGGGATTATTCACATGATTCATAGTTTGGAGTTGTGATCCCTCAAATGTTTTTAGTGGTTAGGTATCGGCATCTCCACATGGGTTCTTACAACCTTTTGTAGGGTAAAAGTAATAATTGAAAGGACCTATGATGTTGGGAACTAGAGTATGACCTAGATAGATGTTCATGATGGAGCATGTTCTCTCAAACGTACCATAAAGAATGGTATATTTGTTCCCGATGGAGTACATATATTTAATGAATTCTATCTAGGATGGGTGAGCTTGTGGAAATTTTTCTCCTAGTTTGTGTGAGGCCTTTAGAGCCTTAAGTTGAATCTTGTAGCTGGTTATGAGGTTGGGACCACATGATAATTGGAGTCTGAGATAGTTATATTTGTGAGGTTTTAGTTGTCCTTCAGTTTTGTTAATGTGTCTAGGATTACACCACCATTTGGAATGACATGACTAGTCATGTCTATTTGAGGATGGTTTGAGATACAGTATCTCCCTAGATTGACTTCCCTCTATAAAGTTCGAGCATACAGTTAACTTTTATTTTCATCCTTTTTTGGGGTGTCTTGGGGAGCATATCGAGTATTATTATACTCACACATTTATGACCTTTTCACACACATGTTGTGACTTGTGAAGACCAAATACCCTTTGATTACTTCCGTAGGAGACCTGATGTAGGTGCAGCATATACACCTAGATGTACCATGTTGTTTACCAGATTTATCTTGAGATACATTCTAATAGGTTCTATTGATAGTGATCCACTATGTCTGAGTAGGTCGGGAAAATTTATTGTTTTCTTATGGGTGTGTGTTTTCCATTATTAGAATATCAATTATTTATTGTACTTTGTTTTGGGATAAATTTATACATGCATTTTAGTTTCCATCATTTCTTATTTATACATTGTTTCATGGAGGTTTTTAATAGAGTGTGCATAAAAATATTTTAGAAAAATGAATTCCATATGTGTGATATTGCGACTTGATTCTAGTTTACATCCCCTGGCATATTGGAGGTGGGCTTGGGGAGTTACGGCCAAGGCCCCATTTGGTCTGGTCGAGAAAATGTGGAATCATAGTGGGTTCCACATTGGGGAAATAGTACCATTATCATGGTTTGGGGTGAATTAAGATAGTTTTAGAGAGTTTGGAGTTCTTTTATTAGTATAGAGGTTCTAATGCTATTGTAGAGGATGACATATCAATTCATTTGGACTCTAATAACCCTTTTTTGACATAGATAATTGGGAAACTGGTCACATGTAAATAAAGGTACATGAAACATATAGTAAAGGGTTATTTGTTTTTTTCCTTCTTCAGTGTTGTCCCCAGATATACTCATTAACCATGGTTTTTCATGACTATGTTTCATTATGTCACTGAAATGATAGCCATATAGGGTTTCACATTGTGATTTTGATGAAGATATACCATGTTATGATGATTCCATTTGTGGAACAAATTTGAATATGGTACCTTTATGTGGTCCTCATATTGATCCACCTCAGATTGAGTTGGTATTTGTGTCGGCATTTCAACTTGAGGATGCATGTAGGCTTAGTGTGTTGCATGTGATCCAGAGGTAGTGACCTATGAGGTGTTGGTATGATTTATACCACTAGTTAGGTAATGATCAGCTCATGGAAATAAATAATTTCTTCCACCTTGTGTGGAAACCTCCATATCATGTGGTGGTCTTAGTGTAGACCCTTCTATAGGGTTCATCTGGGAGATGATGGATTCTAGTGTCGCAAACCCATGATGAGGTGACACTCACATGGGAGGATATTGAGTGAATATTTAGTGAATATTTTTACCCATCCAATTTGATATTACTGTGTCTACAAGATCTATTAATTATTTGGTAGTACAACATGACCATGTTAGAGTACACAATGAGGTTCAAAGACCTATCATCAAACTCCAATGATATGGTTATAGATATTTTTTTGTAGAGATCCAACCTTTGAGAAAGGTCTCTAAAAAGACGTCTGAGTAGGTGTGGTTTCATTTTGACAACCCACTTATGATGGGGTACTAGAGGTAGATCATTTATTAGAGATCTTCATGGTGGAATTATGGGTTGTTGTTGCTTGAAGTGGTGGTCAAGAAATTGATACATCTATATTAGTTAGCACATAGAATATGGATGGACCACAAGGCATGAAAAATATTAATTTATAGACATAGAAATATGTTCATGTAGTGTATGTTCTATTCCAGGGATCATTTAACACACATGTGAGGCGTTGTTACACTTTCTATGTTCAGGGACATATTGCTAGTTATTTTTCCGACCCATCATGTTGCTATGTAGGAGCGAGTCAACAACCCACCTAGGTTGAAGCATCATTTCAGGCATGGAGTCCTTCATGATGGTCGATGTAGAATAAGACCTCATATAGAAGAAGGAGGTTTAAGGGGGTCTAAGGATTTTCTAACACCACACCATTTATCTATTGTAAGTCTCATGATGCTAGATCATGGGGTGAGTACAACTATAGGCCATAGAGGCCATTGACCTAGAGACTATAAGGATTAGTAGAAGTGCACAATTTTCCCTTTTTAGTTTCCACAAAAATAATTGTTAGACACCTTTTATTTAGTCCTTTATTTACACTTCATGATTTATGTTTAACATGGGTGATGTGGGGCGTCGGTAGAACCTTGTTTTGGTGTTGTCGATACAGATTTTGACTCATATGAAAGAGATAAAACTTCTCAAGAGAGATTGTTTCTATAGAAATACATGTTTTTATATATGATAACAACCTTGTGCATGAGTTAGTTCCAACCATAATGGACATTGTTGAATTGTGGTTGACCAATTCCTTAAACATTTCTGATGAATTCATGGTTGTGTGAAGGAGTATCGGAGCCTATTATTTAATTTCCTAGGGATCATTTATGATTAACCTTTATGCTTGGAAGCCCTAATGTTGGTTTGTCCTTAAATATAACTATTCCATATTAGGAGAGCTGGACCCAAATACTTTTCCACAATTTTTATTGGTTTTATACAATCTATAATAAATTGGCATGCCAATAGTGGTTGTGGTGGTGCCACTGGTTTTTCATGTTGTGTTACAATTTTAGGTTCATAGATGTATAGCCTAGTATGTCCCAATGTTTAAACTTTAGAAGAATAATTTTTTTATATAGTTCACCCACATGCTCGGAGTCAACCATGAACACAAGATGGATGGGGAGGTTATAGTGAAACTCATCAAGGGGTGGGTGAGAATGTCATTGTTACATCAGAATATTCACCACAATAGAGAGTTGGGGTACTATTAGACACTATGACCATATATGGACTATGGTGCATATTGTTTTACACATATCATAACTGAGGAGAGGTGTGATGCGTGTTCCATGTTTTTGAAATATTTTGGGATAGACATGAGTGTGGTTTAGTCTTGGTAGTTTCTTTTAGTGGAATTCCTGTAAGCAGTACGATAACTATTGTTGTGCTCATTGGTGTGGGAGTTCCAATAAACAACATAGTTTCTTTCCATTGTTCCTAGGATTTATATTTTAAGGATGATAAACCATATGGTTGTAATAATGTAATGACTTGGGTTTGGACTAATAAGATTTTGGAATTTTTATTACAATATTACAGAATCTTGAAGCAAAGTTGGAATTGGATTTTGGGGCCTAGAGAGCCTTAATATTGTTATATTAGATATATTATATATATTTATTCATGCATGAGTGATAGCTATTGAAATAAAGAATCAATATTAAATAGAGTCTCATATTAGAAATATGAGTTTGTGGTTTAATTTATCACATCATTTTTACCGAAAGAATCGCATAATATTTGTTAGCTTCATGATTTAGGTTCGAATCAAGTTAACAGGGCATCAAGTGGAGATATTATTAATTTAATTAAAAAATTGACCTAAACACCCAACCCACACCCTCACACCTTTGATGTGTATGAAAAACGGAGGACTCCTGACCCTTCATTCCTTCTTTAATTAATGTGTGTACTTAGGAAAAATCAAACCAACGAGGTGATACTAATCTCCCTTCTTATTGTCGATCATCTTTAGATCCAAGAGAATCACGATCCAAGCATCATTCTACACCCAATGCTTCAACAATTTTCAGTTGAGGTAGGATAATATGATTTTTATTGAATGTTACCCTTGATATGCATTGTTTTAATGTTGTAGATACCTATTACAATTTCTAAGTATCCCTTCCAGGTCAATCTATAGGTTTCGGGGGAAACATAGGTGAATCAGACGACTCAAAGAGAAATTATTGTTTGAATTCCCATTTACACATCATGTAAATAGTGAGACATGTCTTGTATTCCTCCCATTTGGAACCATGACTTTTCTGGACTACACACCATATACTAGGGTTACACTCCATGTATTGACCCCAGCTCATTTGGCCAAAGGGCATAGTCAAGTTATTTGTGTGATAGTACATTGTTATTTAAATGTACATATGAAAATTACATAGACTAATGTTACATGACATGGGAACTCAAAAATGACAAGTCCATGTGGATATTTAACCTAAAAACACCATATACCTAGTGGTACAAATCACATGAGAGGCACGAGATTATTATCCTTGTAGAGCAAGAACATGACCTAAGGTCGGATGAGGTCGAACATTCCATTATCAACAATTGCATTACCTATAAAACAAAATGGATAGATAATACATGGAAATGTGATACCCATACAGGTTTTGGGTGGGTTCAAAAATTGCATGGAACATAGTGAACGCCATGAACATTCAGTAGGATCAATTTGAGATCCTCCTCCTTATGTATCTGTTCTCTAGGACCCATATTCAGGAATTTGAGTAGCCTATTATGAGTATTTATTAATGAATAATTTGATGTTGGAATCCATAGTGTTTTTATAGATTATGTGGCTTTTTGTGAATGAAACTATATTAGCAGTGCATTCCCTTATGTATTGGTCAGGTTGGATCATTGGGTTGACATGAGGGTTAGTACCTTTCTCTATCCTCTTAGGACGTGGTCCACCTATAATATTACATTTGGTAGAGAAGTTATCAAAAATTTTATCAAGTCGAGGTTCCCTGCCCAAGGTAGTGTATCTATGAGAGGTATGATAATAGTGATTATCCTTGTAGAGATGGTTGACAAATGCTACATATCAGTGTAGTTCATTGAGAGATATAATGGGATTTGTCCTCCCTTAGGGAATATTGTAAGATGTTTCCCTTAAATCTCTTAATTGGTAGATATGGGACTCCCCACATCGTGGTTGTGGGTTCTCTACGGATATGGTAGTTCTCTTAGGGATGGTACTCCCTTATCTGACAAGGGTGTAGGTTCCTTATTTTGATCATGTACATGGAGATAGTTCCCCCCTATAATTCTAGCATGTAGGCCCTCCATAATCATTATCCATTTAGAGTAGGTAATCCTATATTATACTAGGGTGTAGTTCATCTATCCATGGATTCAATAATCCCATTCCATTTCAGGCAAAAATTCCTCCATATGTGATGTATAAATAGAGGGGTTATCCTTTATGGATTTAGGGTGTGGGTAGTCTGTCCTTGTTGAATGAACCCCCCTATAATTCTTGGTACATGTCCTCTATATGTATTGTTCAGAATTATTTTTTACTCAATTATCATACTAGGGAGTGGGTTCTATATCATACCACCGGTACTCCCCTATCGATTTAGGATTTGGGTCCCCCATGGTGATTAGGAAACTAGAGTGGTACTCACCCTTCATAATAGGGTGTGGTTACTCTATCCACATAGTTGAACACCCATGTCATATCATGGCGTGGGTCCTCTATCCATATAGTGGAACTCCCCAGTCGTATTAGGTTGTAAGTCTTCATCCATTGTGTAGTAATCCCATGTATTTGAGTAGGAGTGTGGAGTGGGTCATCTATTTCAGTTGTAGCTCCCTCATCTATTGACTATAGCTAGGAGAAGAGGTCCCCTCCACTAGTTTCATGTGATACCTGCTTAAGAGTTAGTGAAATCATTACGGAGTGAGTTATTCCCACTCTATATTGAACTGAAAAATGGTTCAAGGGATGCTTATGAGATAATACTCCATTTATTGTATGTATGTGGTGAGTTGTTGGTCCCTTTGTTCTATATCATTATAGAGGATGCATAAGGTGTGTCGTCAGAGTAGTGCTAACTCAAATAGTGGAAGTAGTGTGGGGGTGGAACTCTAAAAATGTGTTTTTATGACCTTAGAAAGGGAAAAAGATTGCATCAATAGGTCCTCCAGTGTTCTGCAGAAGGGTTTGACCAAAAAATATGTTCCTTATAGAGTGTATTGTCTCAAACATACCATATATAATGGTATAATTTTTCTTGAAGTATTGATTCTTCTATAAGGGTATCATATTGTATGTTTGAGCTCATGGAGTGTGCTCTAATGGTTCTATGTTACCTTTAGAACCTCAAGTATAATCTTATAGTTTATTATTACGATATGACCCTATAAAACATGTTGTATGAGACATGTATATCTGGGTGATTTTGGGTGTTATTGTAGTGTTGACTTGTGTCTGGGTTGACACCCCATTGAAGAAAGAGTTGAATAGTCATTTATAGCCATGGATGGTTCAATATCGAGTTTATCTATTAATTTTTCTCCCTCTATCTTAGTTGAGAAGACTATTTCCGTTACATTTTTCCTTCTCATTTTGTTTTTGGGGTTTCCTATTATATATTTTGGTACTCACCATTACATAGGATTTTACAAAAAAAATTGTGACTATTTTAAACCAAAATCCATTTGACATATTCCTAGTATGACCTGAGGTAGGAAGAGCATATTGAGTTAGACTGAATGAGGTGCTCACTCGAGCTGTGCTGACTGGCATTCCATCAGTTTCATTTGTCAATGGTTACATCAGTCTGATATTTTTTGACACATTAACTATATTTTATAGTCATGTGGTTTTTAGTTTTTTGGATTTGAATACTTATTTTCTAAATTGGTTTTCCATAGACGAATAGACACATTGTATTTTCCATCTTTTCATATCTCTTCATTGATGCATGGATGTGTTCGTGGGTGTGTGTGTGTGTGTAGATATTTTTAGAAAAGGCCTCCCATTTGTATGATATTCTTACTGAGTGCTTGTCACCAGCCCATATCCTATTAGAGTTGGGCTTGGGGAATTGTGGATTAGGCCCCATTGGGTTTGTCGTGATAGAATCCTTGAGACCGATAATAAGGAAAACATAGATCATAGAATATAAAAATATTATTTTCATTGAAGATTTGTATTGAATAACATCTTATAGTTTTTTTAAAGTTGATATCGAGGGGTTTTCCATGTAAATAAATATCTATCTAGGTATTTAATTTGGACACCGTTATGGGACATAGGTACTGGTGGGAAATAAATCCTAATTATGTTCATTTTTCAGGACTATATATTCACAAAGTGCATGCCAATAAGCATTAATTCAAATGCAATTTGACACCGCCGAGGGATATTCTTAGTATAATTAATATTTTACATATGTACCATTATGACGGATTTAGAAATAATTGTATCCCCAAAGAAACCAGGTTTTTTATTATTAGATTCCATATAAATAGGTTTTCCATGTTATGTTATTTATTTTAATAGTTTTGGAATTATACAATATGTTTCATAATAATATGATCTAATCTTGTGTATTCCATAATTTAGAAATGGATCCCATTAAATGGATTGGGTACCACATCAATGTATATAACCTAAAGAGTAATAATGATCATTTATTTAATGGGATTACATAAATATTTTTATTGGAACATTCCTCCAAAAAATTATAATAATTTTAGTACATAATACCATATGACAAAAAAATCAAGGAAACAATTATCAAAAATTAATGGATTCTAAGAGAAGAAAAATTAGAAGAGGATGAAAGGGAAAATATTGGATAAATTGACGAAGGAAGGGAAGGATTTTCCGACATGAGATAATTATTGAATGAAAAACATTGGTTTATACATAAAGTGAATCGGAGTTTTCCAAAAATATGGAGATAAATACCCTCATGATCATGATGTAAATTTTAGGGAAAATGATTTCAATTATCATTCACCAAATGTATGAATATAGTCGACTATAAAAATTAATTCCTAGTGTTTAAAATGAATATTACTCCCATTTTTTTAATGGGTAGTGTTAAATCTTGTGAAATTAAAAAAAGGGGAAAGATTAATGTACTTGTGTTTTAATTGCAGAATTTTTTTATTTGAGTATTTTTTCAATAATATCGTAGTTATAATATTTATAAAATAAATGGGGACTAAAATGAAGTACTTTCTCATCAAGGAATAGAAAGTGTGTCTCGATTGGTGTCGATGACTAAGAAAAATGATTTAGTGGTAAGTTGAACTTTTATTAAAACACATGATTAAGGAAAATATAAAAATTAATGTGTTCCTAAGGTTGAGGAATGAATGAATGGATAATAGATTATTCGTATGGATAATATAAATTTTCTAGTATTAACTTCCTTATAACTAATTAATGATTTGATGAAAAAATGTTATATACTATTAATGATGGAGCTAACATCCTTTTTGGATTTATAAGATATATCCAATAATCTATTAATTATTTATGAAATAAAAAATCACTCCTGTTTTAAAAAAGATTTTATGTTATTTAAGGTTATAATCTAGTTTCAAGAAACTACTTTCCCATGGTATTCACATGTATGGTGTGTAACAATTTTGAGTTACCTCTTATTACTTGGGAGATGAATGATAAGTTCATTTTTGAAATATCATGACCTTATTTGTGATGATTTGGTAAATTATATTTTTTAAGTGTCATATGTTTAACAATTTATTAAAATGTTTTAATTGAAATTTGGATGAGGTTTTCGAGATTAATGATTTACTTCAGCATAAGATGATTTATGCATATTGGATATCCAATACTAACCATTACATTAAAATAATATCTATAGATCGATGGAATGAATTATCAATTTATTTAAATACATATAATTCATGAATAATAAATTTCAGTTCTTCGTGAATTAAAAAAATAATTTTTGGGTATTTATTTCCTAGTGTAAGAGATTAATTGGGAATTTATCGAAGAACAACCAAATGTTGAAAATTTTCTTATGAAATATAAACTTATCAAGTAAGTATATTTCATTATATTTTAATATAGTTATATAATTCCTCAAATTTATGAAATCTTTATTAAAAAAATTGTATCCTATTCCCTTTTATATATGATGAATTAAATAGTGTCTGGCATATCATAAATTTATGTTTTCTTATCATGATCCTTCTTTGGATCCCCCACTTTCATGTGATAAATTAACTCTATCAATACATATTAATCAATATTAATTAGTATTCTCTTTCATGTCCAGGTTTTAATTTCCCACCAATGTTCTCTTACATGGAATCATATTAATATTTTAATCCATTTGACATTTGTTCTTTCCATTCTATCATTGTAATAGGATATTTTATTAACCCTCTATAATATCTAGGTTTCAAAATAATGTTATTTTCTAATGTAAATCACTTGATTACTGAAATCAAGTTTAAATTATGAGGATGCAATTTATTTAATGTGGGGAGAGATTAACAATCCTAAATTATAAAAGAAAAAAAATGTATTAAATTGTATATACTACACATTACACTATTATTAAATAACCCAAAAAATATATTTCATTAAATATAATATCTTTTATAGAATATATAACATGCATCCACAGGTCAAAATATATCATAATATATTATACCATCATAATATAGAAGTTAAATTGGCATTTATGAATAAAAAAAAATGTTTTTAAAAATATATGGTTAATACATGTCAAAACAAATTCATTGGTTATCATTATTATTAATAATAAAATATTAATGAATTAAAATGAAGTGAAATGTTTCTAAAAATTTGAATTTTATTAAAATTCCATATGTTAATGCTTTGTGAACATAACTTAACTTTAATTTTTAACACATTTAGAAAATATAATTTAAAAAAGAAAAATAAATTATGAAATCATCATATCAAAGTTATACTTGGGAGAATTTTTTAGAGTTTTTGAAAATGATTCTGTTTTTTTTTTATGAATAGTGAATGATACAGAATTTTAGTTTAAAACATTATTTTTGATTAAATAATTTATAAAGATAATTTATATTTAAATTTTTTTAATAAAAATTGGTTCATTTATATATTAATTACATAATTTAATTCATTTTATGATTTTTTATATTTAAAATTGAATTAAAAACATTGCAATCATTGGAACATTTTCTCTTTGTAAACTCTATTTCTTGTCACGTTTTCATGATTAGTTTTAAATTAAAATTATATCTATATATATATATATATATTAAAAGGTGACATGGATTGGTTTCCCAATCCATGCAAGAGAATTTTATTAAAACAAAAAAGGGTCAAAGTACACACGAGGTGTAGTAAGCCTACACTAGAAAAAGCCAAAATACAGCCCACAAGAATGAATAATTAAACAACCTAGGCTGACAAGGACCAACCAAACACACTCCAACAAGAATATCCCACCCAGTAATCCAGAAAACCAGTCCCAAACCGTCCGAGCTATGCAATCCAGGTCAATCCAGGTGGGCCAAAGTCTATCAATAAGCTTTAAACAAGAAACAGGAACTCCAGCTCTAGCATCATGATCTCCCAACAATTCATTCTAGAAGAGAAAACCTGCTCCAAATCACGCTCACAAAACATGTCAAACTATGAAATGATTAAACAGATTCTCTATATAGTGCATGAGAAATACATGAACATCCAGACAACTTCCTTCGTCAGATGAACCTGGTTTATGTGTCCCAAGAGAAGGCGTTCCAGATTCCTTTGAAGAAAGAGAAGCAGTCAGAAAAGTTGTTGTAGCTTCCTGGATTTGAAGGCCCAGCCAAGCCAGACTGGGTGCCAAAATTTCTGCACCAACGAGCTCCTCAGTTTGCCAAAGTAGTACACCGTTGTATCCAACAACGGTCAGACATGGGACAGATTTCTATGGATATATGGAAGTTAAGTGTGCAGCTTCAGCAGTTCCTTCTAAAATGTGCATCAAAATGCAGTATTTTGATAGTGCGTCAGCCACATTTGACTCTGCCCAGGTGGATTTTTCCCATTGACCTGTTTCAGAATTTCCCCCTGAATCTTGATGACGCATTCACAATTTCCATTATCTTACAATATCTTAGGATTAACCATGTTTTGGGCATGTTCATGTGATGAAGAATAGATGCTCAGACATTTGCCAATGCAAAAATATAGGGCATTCCTTCAAAACAGAGTTGCAGAATCACAAGACTGAAGCTTCAAACAAAGACATCATGCCTGCAGTTCATCAAAGTGAACAAGTCTCCAGAAAAACAGAAGAACAGAGATGAAACTAGCCAGATTCAATCAAACCCATAGATAAGGCTCCTCAAAACATCCAAAGAAATCAACTAACTATACCAACCAGGAGATCTTCTAGGAAAAAACAGCATTTAAATGCCAAACATCCAAGATCAGCAGATAGAACATAACAAGTATGATCAGAGAACTCCAACCACATCAAAGATAGATAATCATCTTTAGAGGAACACAGATCAGCTAGAACAGCAATAAATTGTGACCAGTAAACCAGAAACAAAGACCACACAGAATGTCTACAAACAAACATCAAGAAAGTGGTGCTTTCAACTTCAATTTCTCAAAGTAAATGAATTTCATAGCATTCTGGAATTGATCCTCATTGATAATACCTTTTTGTCTCTCCTGTTTTAACAAATCTTGTTGCTTTCTCGTATGAGCAAGCCACCCTTACATTTCCTCTTCCGTGAATTGAAATGAGAAATAATATAAAACAACACTGGATTTCTCGCAAATTAATTCTCTTTTCTCTTTTCCGGGGTAAACCATTTTATTAGCCTCAGTCAACCTAGTGGTGATGGTTCTTTCCACTTGAGAGTAATCCTTACGTCTTCTAGTCTTTTTTGGGTTCGGGGTGATGAAACCATCAGCATCTACCACTGATTTTTTTCCTTTCCTAGCCATGGTTTTCAGGTATTCTTATTCTAATTGTCCAGGCTTATCCGCCTCTTCAGATGATGATCCACTACAAACGGATCCATCTGTTTGAACCTTTTTAGCAACCTCTTGATCTGTGTTAACAGAAACAGGGTTCTCTTGCTATTTGGAGACATCAAGACCATCCTGAACGAATTATGAAGGCTGACATTCAGGTGCTTGCAACTTCAAACCCATTTTATCTACATCCTCTCCGTCCTTGCAAACATCTTTAGAGGGCTCAGACACAACTATTTGCTTTCCTTTATCCTTTTATATCCTCAATGAATGCGGTTCACCCATGCAAATAGGAGGGTGGGCAGTGACTTCAAGAACAGAGTTAACATAATCGGAAGTTAGATTATCTTCAACTTGTAAATTATTCAATTCAGTATTCAGACTAGGTTCTTCCAGATTCTTATAGCCAGAAGAACCAGCAATAGCCTTATGACCGTGAATCTCTTTTTCAACCTAAAACATGTATATGATATCTTTTATATCAATATTTCCACATAATAATATCAACTCATGATAAAAACCCATTTTGACTAATGTTTCAATTGAAAAAACGCGGTTACACACTTTTCTTTTCAATAATTACAAGTGTGCCACTTACCTCACTTATAAAAGGATGCACTGTCTCCTATATTTCCATATCTTCATTCCCTTCTAGCTCATCAATTCCTAGCCCAAATCATTGTTTTGTTATTCATATAATTTCATAAATTTGAAATATATAAATACCCTTTGAATTGTAATTTAACAATTCATTAACAATTAAAGGTATTTTATATTTAAATTGTTATTGATTCATCAAAATGGATTGGACTTGAAGGTAACCTAGTGGTAAATAATATCATAACCCAATTTCATTTCATCATGTCATATTAATTCATTTTTTTATTTGATATTATAATATTATGAATCGAATGACTTATTTTTGCCTTTTTTTTGCATTGGATTAATTTTAATATACATTAAGCTCACATAATCGATTCATTTATTAATTCTCACATTAAAATTATGATATTTGCAAGGGTCTATTTTATAATATCATTTTAATATGGATTTATTATACATGAATGTACATTGCAAGAAATTTTTTGGTAAATTTTTAAGAAACCATTTAATTTTCATCTGTTCGATTTTTTGATGAACATATTCAAGTAATTGTAATAATATTTCACTCTTTGGTAAATTAAATCATGATAAAAATTTTAATGAAAGAAATCTTAATTTATATCATCCATTGGAAAACCTTTTTCTTCCCAAACCATATTTTCAATTAATATTTTAAAAATTAATTTTTAATCCTATTAAAAATGATTTACTAATGTGTTTATTACCAGTTTCTACTTTTTGAAAAAAATAACTAAACGTTCATTTCATTTAAAAAAAAGAAATATTGGATTTCATAAAAATATTTAATTGAATCCTATTTGTATTCTATAAGGCATGAATACAATTTAATACCATATTGAAACCTCAATATTTTAGAACATAATAAATAAATTTTATTGTAAATTTTCAGAAAAATTAATTCAATGTATTTTTTGAACTTTTAGTATTAAAAGTTGATTTTCAAAATGAAAATGATATTTTTCACAAGAAAATTTTTAATTTTTTTTGTGGTAATTCTTTTCATCAACAACATTGATGGTTTATTTTACATAAAATCCACTTAGTATAGGTTTTATTAATACCTTATTGATTCTTACTCTTTATGTGTTATGGTTATTTTGACCAATTATATTATTGACATTCACATCCTTGATTCATTTTTTTCTTTAACTTTCCCTTGAATTATTCCCCTTCATGTGATCATTAGGCATTAAATTTCACCAAAATATTATTATTATTTATCATGGAAATATATATTTCATAAAACATATATCCTTTATACATATAATTTTTTACATTATATGTTGAATTATTAATCATTGTGTCATTTATAAATATATATTCTTTAATCAAAAAAGATATTTTATTATAAGGAATATTATTCATGAATTAAATCGATTGTTTGATGTGTGATTAATTATTTATAAATACTCTGATTGGTGGAGCATAGAATACTATATCCCCATGATGAATTGATTGGTCTCCTGTGAAAAATAGTTAGTCTATATTAATCATGTTTCAACCAATAGTTCTTGATCGTCTTGTGAAATGTAATGATGGTAGAGGTATCATAATGAATGAGGTCATGATATCTAATAATTAAGAATTCCCTACATTTAGAATAAAATTTTTATTATTATCTAGGATATTTGAACTAATATTATTTTACTGGATCCATTTAATTATATAATGTTTATTAAATGGATTTTGTTTTCAATTATTTACCTTTCAATGTTTATTATTCATTATCTTGTTGAGAAATCCAATTTATTTAAATGGAACGTGTGTTCAGTTATTTACTTTTCATTGTGGATTATTCCCATTGAATCATGTTAACATATACTATAAATAACCCAAATTATGAATTTGATCTCACATTTATTTTCTTTCCTTTCCCAAGAATCCATGTAGTATACAATGAATAACATCCATGTATATGTTAGCGTGAATATTTTTATTCTTAAAAAAATTTATTTTTTCATTTATGAATTCAAATGTAATATGTGAGTCATTTATTTTCGTAGTTTACAAAGATTACTAAACTATTTGGTCCATTGCGATGTGATTCCATGTATCTTATCCCAATTTAATATTGTAAGGCACAACCGATGAGTTACCGGGATTGAGGTCATTATAATGAGAATTAGTTGATGTGTTTAAATATAAGATTAAAGGATGTATATTTTTTATAGAATGACTCAAGAATAAATGGTAGGTATCAACACCAATGAAATTAAATATGGTGAATGATTATCATAAATCTTGGAAGATTTGATTTGAGGATAACATGGACATTTTTTTCGAAGAATGAGAGATGATCTTACTATGAAAATTAACAATATATATTTTCATTAATTATACAAAAATTAGATTCAATAAATATGGTCACTTATTCAATTTAATTTTACTCTAGAATTATAGCGCATGATATATTAGTTTATAAATGTAAGTATAGGATAATGATACTTTTTATCTAGAATTTAAAGTGTTTCAATAAGTTCTATTTTAGGGTATTGAACACTTAAGGATAAATTTAATGTAATAGATCATTATAGGGAGAATATTATTTGATGATACCATCATAAAATTAAGGGTTTTCAATTCTAATTCAATATCTAATAATTGAGGTGGTATTATGATACAATTTTCAAATTCATCAATTATAAATGAGTGGGTATATCCAGAATTAAATATAACATAAGTAGTTCTAGAGTGTATGGTGATTATACCATTGAGGAAATAACTATCCTATCCCTCATATGTAATTGTGATGTCATGAGATTTACATTAATCTCTAGACTAAATAGGTTCCTAATTTAGAACATCATCAATAACCAATGAATTTGGGAACCGGTTAGTATAATTCCCATAATACTTGCATTGGAAATGCTTTATTTTGGTTCATGTAATAGATGGTTCACTTACACCATCATTATCTAAATACATCAATCCATGAATTCATCATTGAATTCCATAATGATCATCCATTCCACACATAAAACATTTACCAATCCACTTAAGACAATTTCATACATGTTTCTTTCCATGCTTCACGCATAAAGGAAAGACCATCTTCTCCTCTATATGGTTTTTATAATTTCCTTTGAATTCTATCTTGTTTTTCTTATAAAAACCATGAGATTTATGGGTAACTACAATAACCATATCCGCCATAATTTTTCATAGAACGATTTCATCATAGCTATTCATGTCTATTTTCAATAATTCCCATAAGAGGAATTATTTTAACCCACTAAAAAATCAATTCATATTATATTCATATTGGATGATTACGCCAAAAGTATACCTATCTTGTCTAGTAAAATATTACACACACATAATAATATATTCAACATCCTTATTATTTAAATCAAGGAATTACTTCTCTATGTGTGTATGAAAAATATGAGGAGAATAATTATTAGAAAAATAATATCTTAAAATAATCCAATACCTTGGTGTCAATTTATTATCATTTTGTCAAATTCTTGGTAAGATTAAACCATTTTTCAATTTCACCATCTTGATGAAAAAAAAATTAATTTTTTCATGATCCAAACACTAAAGATTAATAATTACCATTTTTTGTTGTTGACAAATTGATAAAGAACTAGTGGTTATGAGGAACAACAAAAATAAGGTTGATATTTTCTCAAGATGAACTCTACAGAACATTGTCCCATTCTATATTTATTTGGATTCTTAGTGTGAATAATATCATTATAATGTTTTATAAACATAGAAATAATAATTTTAATTCCATCACCGATGACATTTGGTTACACAATAAGAAAATCCTTGCATTCTCTGTCACATTCATCAATAACATGGTTTCTCTGGGTTCCAAACAGCGATTAAAATGAATAAGGAGAGTGTGAAAAAAATAATCATATTAAAAAACCACATTATCATGGAAAAAATTTATAATATGTTAAATAATGAAACATTTTTTGGATTCTATAAAACCTTAGGATTTACCCGTATCATTCATTCTCATAATCTATTAAAATTATGAAAATAGATCTCATTACTACACATTAATACATGATTTATTACATAAAACTACACTTAATACAACCAGGATGATTGATATGTATAGTGTATTTGGGAATTAATTTCATTACATAACTTCTTAATATAGGTAATTCATCATATTTATTTAAAACGTCTTAAACATGCTCATAAATAGAACTGCATGGGATGACCTAGGGACATACATCATAAAGGGGTGAAAAATAAAATAATACAAGGGAATAAATATGGAATGAGGCGAATAATTTAATACATGATTTACAATATAAATATCAATAGGAATTAAAATGGGTGTGAATCATAAACATGAACAGTGATACCTGATGTAACATGTTAGTTATAAAGTAATCAAGGGAAATGTTTTAACAAAATAAAACACTACATCATAAACATATGTTAAGGCTAACATCCAAGACATCATGATAGAAACATTCAATAAAGGATTCTTTTTCACTAATATTACCAAAATGAAATCTCATGATACTAAACTTTACCCAATGCATTGGAGAGCTATATAATTCTAGGTGCACTCGTCTATTTCATTTCATTCTCAAGCTTATATGAACTACATAGATCATATAACATGAATTCATTAATCATCATATTTTATTCCATCATCAAGGATTTTGGGATAAATTCATGTAATTCCTCAATAAATATGTATATTTTCATAAAGGTAAACACCCTTGATAGGAAATGTGTACGTGTATTCCATACACAATAGTTTGGTATGGAAAATCATAGTGAAATATCAGCACCAAATGTCATGACATAAATATTCAAAAAATGGGACGATCAGAGACAAAGAAGTATATAATTTTTCAAAATTGGAAATTTTATTAATAGGGAAATTTATTTACATATCGTACACTAGTAAATAGAAATAAAAAGGAATAGATTATAAATAAACCTGAATAATGAAGAGAAATAGGGTATCCCATAAATGAATGTGTGACTCCAAATTCTTGATAGATGATTCTTAATAGATTGGGGGTTCCTAGGGTATACTCTAATGAGTGTTTTGTAGAGTAATTACGTGATCCAAATATTTTTTGTGATGAGAAATGAGACATTTTGTGGGATTATGTAACAAATGGGTGAGAAATTCTTTATCATTTCTCAAACATCAGTTTTTGACACCATAAAACAAAATAAGAAAAATTAAAAACCTTTTAATTTCTTTCAAATGTTTCCTTCCAAATGGGAGTGTTTTTAGGTATTTTATAAGTTTGAAGTACTATATTAATAAAATATCACCATTTTGTATGTGTAATTGAGTCATACTCTTAAATAAATTATTTCCAATCCATTAAATATATTATTAAATTTAAATTTGGGGGACTCATAAAAGGCATTATAAAATTGATCAAATAAACATAAAATTACAATATTTTCAAGTGAAAACATAAATATTTTCATATATTCCCTTTATAGTATTTATTACATCACATTTGGGTCATTATGATGTCATAATACACACTATATAATTATATCTTCTTTAATTTTTCCATAAAATTAAACTCTCTAAAAATATGAAAAATTAACCATTAGATAATTTTGACATTATAATATCAAAAATACTATTCATTTTATCTATATAATTTTATAAATATCACTGTTTTCACTATTAAAATAATAATCAACATTTATTGTGATATTCATAGTTTTGACAATAAGAGTTTTCAAACCCTTATAAAAATTATATTTGACTTCTAAAAAATTATATGATCTTTTATATTTGATAAAAATTATCAAATAAAAATATTTTGTCAAAAAATATTTCTTAAAAAATCAATTAATTCATTAAAATAATTTCCTTAATTGAATTTGAATATTAATGAAAATAATATCTTTTTTATTATATAAAAATTATTTGTAGAGAAATAATAATAGGATGATAATATATTCCTTATTATATTGAAAATATTATATTCCAATGAGCCTGAACCCTAGTGGTATAGGCCCATACTTGGCATCAAAAAGACCCAGGATCAAATCTGGGCAGGGGTGAATTTCCGGGTATTGTAGCAGTATTGTAGCAGGGTTCTATAGTAGTACTGTTGTAGCAGCAGAACTGTAGCGGCGAATATACTATAGCAGGTACTATAGCAGCGTGGGTACTATAGTAGTACTATTTACCGTGGGGTCCTTTGGACCCAAAAATGGGCTTTCAAGCCTTGTATTTAGGACACTTGGCCTTGGGCCTTCGGGCTATGTAATGGGTCTCCCTCTACCCAGTCTAATGATTTCATTTATTTAAATAAAAAATTGAGACTTCGGCCCCAACTTTATAAATAAAATATAGAAAATAATATACATACTCATATATCTAGGGTCTCAATACATATCCAATAAATACTTTAAAAAATTCCTTTAGAGTCGGTTGTGTGACTATAAGACCTTCACGGTGTGGTTTGACATACATGGTTGGGTCATGGTCTTAGTGAGCTTGAACTTATCCCATAAAGGGATTCTATGATGCTTTAGTTGTGGGATCGGAATGTGGGGTAGGTAAATGTTATCCACATTTATGTTATATACCTCATAATCTCTTGTAAATGGGATTCGTATGGTACAATCATAATGGTTCAGGCCATCACTTCCATTGTCTATGTCAATTGGATTTGTTAATACTCAATATATAAACTAATCATGTAATCAGTGTTGAATAGATATATTTTTAATGTTATTTATTCTTAAATGTCTTTCAAATCCATAAGTATGTAAAAAATGTTGGTTATGTGTTTTCCATAACCAAAATACAGAATAATTCATTTAATTTAAATTATAAGGAAGATTTTATTTTAATTTTGCTGGTCATTACAATCTCCTCCATAATAAATTTCACCCCCAAAATTTCCATTTGAAACATTAAAACATATTTGTGTAATTTTTCTTCCACAACTCCTCTAATTTCCTTGTCACATCAGCAAACATGGAGTTTCCCCATAACACATTGATAAGGTGAATTATGTCAAGACCCATCCCAGAGGGGCCTGTGACGTGACTACCCCAATCCCACATTCAATATTCTAGGGGATGTGGGATAACATATAGTAGCAATATCTCTAAAATTGGAGGAATTTTATAAATAATCTATACAGATGAACAAAATATCCAAGATAAAAATGGTGAAATGTATAATCAATGACTATACCATGCATGCATACACTATCATACCAACCTCAGAGAATGTCACTAAGAAAATGGACAGTAGATAGGGCGAGAATACAATCCCACCATGGAAAGAGTCTACAAAATTAAATACAAATGTTCCTAAAACATGTCATAGAAAACCCTGCCTAAAGGGTATGTGCAGGATAGCTATCTGAAGCAGTAGGATCACACATAGTCTTTTAAAACACTATTATACCAACCTAGTCCTAATATACCAAGAAAATTTCAAAGAATCAATCGTTTTCACCATACATAACATGTGTGAGGAAATATCATGTAGGGGTGAGTGAAATAATACTCAATATGACCCAAAGAAACCATAAATGAAATACAAATAAGAAATACATGAAGTAAAACATATAAAAATACCTGAATTATACCACAAATAAAAAAATGAAGTACACCACAAGGAAATACATGAATTATACCACAAATAAACAAATGGTATACCAAGAAGGAACTACACAACGTACAGTTATCTCACAACGGTACAAATCTATAGCACAACAATTAGGGTTATTTGGTGTAGACCAAACAACCCCCAGTATTAGTAACACCCATAGTGTCGATAACACATGGAGATTCCATAACACATGAATTTTTAATAACACACGGAGTGTTGACAACACACATAGTGTCAATAACGCAAGGAATGTTGTTATGTCATGCAAGACCCAAGTCACGTAGTCACTATGCCACATAGTCATCATGTCGGAAAGTCAAAACTAGCACTAGGATTTTGAACGGGGTGTTCTTATTCCCAGAGAACCTACTCCTCGATCCATTACATCATATGACTAATTCCATAGCAACTCAATTTTAGTGTCTCAATAAGAAAATCTCATATCAAGGGTCCAAACATTTGAAAAAGATCCTCAAATAGACACATGGTTTGAATGTTAAAGCTATTTTTTTAAAGGACCGACCTGGGTTTGCTCCGACATGTCAGACCCAACCCGACCCATCCGCACACCCGACCTGGTGTGGTCGACCCAACCCATCCTGGACCAAAATTCTTGGCCCAAGGTAGTCCATGTCAAACCGGCTAGGATCGCTGGGCTGCTAGAGCATCCTGACTCTTATTTTTCTACATGTGTTGTGGGCTGACTTAGTGTACCACACATGATCTTCCATGACCATGTTCCACCTCACTCCACACAATGTTTATCCACGTTCATGGAGACGGTAAGCCGTACGTACGCATGAACGCTACATTCATTTCTATTTCATATTTTATTGAATGGAATCGTAATGATATAAAGGTATATTATAATTCCAGTTTAATATCATATATAATATCATATCTCAATCCTTTATACATCCCATATATGGTATTTAACGAATCAAATCACTTTGAGGGGGCGGTAGTCTGCACTTCCTTAAATGAAGATATCGCGTTTACCCATAATGGAAACCATAATGGTATGCCCAAAATGAAAAATACAGAAGCTTAAGGAAAACATGAACATATAATATATCATATATAAATATATTATCATCTTAATGTCCACCTTTTAAGGTGTTAAAAGAATGTTGAACAATCATCATTTCGGGAGGCTGAAATTCTCCATCCACGAAAACAGTATGTTCTTTAACCATTAGATGTAGGTTTGTGTAAGTGTATCTCGAATAAATATTATAACAACATCCTAGTATATGTAAGATACTGGTGTTGTTAAAAAAGAAATGAATAAAAAGAGTTTAGGGGGTCGGAGAAGCAAAATAAAATAAAAGGACTCAAGTGAAGACATTACCTTAAAATCGGGTAACTCCCTTCGGTTTGAGCTCAAAGGCTTCCTTGGGAATACTTCTGCCCAATGTGAGGCTTCAAGGAGTAAGAGAGGGATTTGGAAAGACAAAATGGGCAGGGGTTGGCCGATCCAAAGGCTTTGCAAGTGTGGGTAAGGAGGTAGAGTTGGGGGCCTTTTATAATAGGAGAGGAGGGGCACTCTTGGAAAGTAAAAAAATGATACTTTATTATAAAATGATTTTAGGATTCAAAAGGTCCCACATTGATATAATTCGAGAGTAAGGTGATAAGGGTTCGAAATCCACCCATCCATTAGGTTTTTGACATGTGTAGGTCATTGATTTTACATTATCATTTCATTTTATCTAAATCCTTTATTAATGAGGTAATTGTTGCATCATCATGATGTCATAAACAATTTAATTTATTTAAAGTCTAAAAATTATAAAAAAAAATACTATGATGTTGGAAATATTTTTAGCTTTCCAATGACTGTTTATAATAAAAAATCTGGCTTTTTATAACCCCATGTAAAAATTATTTTAGTAAAACATCTCATTTTTGTGTCATTTTTACTTTAACATTAAATAAAAAGTTATATATGTCCTTTCCCAACCAAAGTAGCTCCAAGGGGTCCCCAAGTTGACCCATGGAATTTCTTGGTTGTCCACGACATATCCAATGAGGGTAGGACAGGTTTCATGCTCATCTCATATTATTAAATCATTATTTTTTCCTTAAACTACACTAATTACCTCTAATCGCGATTAAAAACTTAATAACTTACTATTCACCAAAAAATTATTTTAATCCCATTGAACCAAATATTACTTCTTAATGACAAACATGTATGTCAGATTTTTGAAATTCAAAAAAAAAAGATGGAAAAATTTCATTTAAATGGAAAATCAGTTTTTATAAGTACCACTTAGTGATTTCACTATTCATCAAAAATTGATGTTTTTCAGAAATTTACCAAAAATTCACCCTAAGCTATATTTGATATTCCGAATTCAAAAATGATGTCTATTTTAAAAAATTAAAAACATATAAGTTGAATTAATTAATTTAATAATTAATTCCCACTGTCAGAGAAAATAGCGTGTTTTTATGAAACAATAAGTATCAAAAGATTGACACCAGTTTAAGTCCAATTTCAAAGTGAAATTGACTCCAATGACCACCATTGTATTAAATGGTAAAATTTTATATTCTAATTTCACTTCAAGTCCAATTAAAAAGATAATCTAATCATATAAATAAATTAGATTAAAAAGAAGTTTTGAATTAAAATACAACATTTTCACTATTCATTAAAAAATGAAAATTGTCAGAAAAATACAAAAAATTCTCAAAAAGTAAATTTTGATGTCCCAATCATAAAGAATAAGTTTAGTTTGACAGACATAGCTTATGAAATTGTCAAAAGATAGATTTAATAATTTTTTTCCATCAAAAGGCAGTAAAAAAATCTTTTAAAAATATTAGTGTATTGCATGCTTAAGATTGGATTTATTTTCATTTTAAGCCTCTAAAACACTATCTAATTCATTAATAGACATAGATAAAAATATATGTTATTCATTACTTACTTGGGATGTTACATCCTTCCCCCCTTTAGAAAATTGTGTCCCCATAATTTATTTACTTATTGAATAAGTTGGGGTATTTATCCCTCATTGCATTATCAGATTCCCATGTTGCCTCTTCCATCATGTGGTTTTTTCCACAAAACCTTTACCCAATTAATCACCTTATTCCGTAAAACTTGCTCCCTGTGGTCAAGAATCTGGACCGATTGTTCCTCATAAGATATGTTCTCTTCCAACTGAACTACCTCTGGACTCAAAACATGAGATGGATCTGGCATTTACATTCTTAACATCGAAACATGAAAAACATTTTGTACCTAAGATAAACTCGGAGGTAAAGCCAACCAGTATGCAACTAATCCAACTCTCTCTAGAATTTCATATGGTCCAATGAACCATGGACTCGGCTTTCCTTTCTTACCAAATTGAATCACACTTTTCCATGGTGAGACTTTGAGAAAAACATGATCACCTACCTCAAAAGAGAGATCCTTCCTCCTATTGTCTGCATAATACTTCTACCTACTATGAGCTATTTTCATGTGTTTCTGAATCAGCTAAACTTTTTCTACCATCTCTTCAACCAATTCTGGTCCCATTTTCTTCCTTTCACCCACTTCATCCCAAAAAGCTGGAGTTCGACACCGCTTACCAAATAATGCCTGAAATGGTGCCATCTATATACTGGAATGAAAACTGTTATTATATGAAAATTCAACCAAAGAAAGATATTGGTCCCAAATTACCTGATAATCCATCGAACAAGCTCATAGCATATCTTCCAACATCTGAATTGTTCATTCTGGCTGCCCATCTGATTGCGGATGAAAAGTTGTACTAAAATTTAATTCAGTACCCAATGACTTCTGAAGGCCTTTCCAAAAGTTAGAAGTGAACCTGGGATCACGGTCAGATAGAATAGAGAGGGTAACTCCATGTATCTTGACTATCTCTTCAAGATACAAATGGGAAAGTTTATCTAGAGAGAAAGTATCTCGTATAGCAAGAAAATGAGTAGACTAGGTCCAGCGATCAACAATAACCCAGATTGCATTATTACCTTGAGATGTCTTCGGTAATACCACAACTATGTCCATGGATATGTTCTCCCATTTACACTCTGGCACTGGTAAAGGCTGAAGCATCCCTTTCGGTAACTGTCGCTCTGCTTTAACCTGTTGATGAGTCAAACACTTCACAGTAAAATCAGCAATATCTCTTTTCATTCCATCCCACCAGTAATACTCCCGCAGATCTCTGTACATCTTAGTACTGCCAGGATGAACTAAAAATGGAGAACTATGAGATTCACATAACAACTCTCTCTTAAACTGTGAATCACAAGGCACACACAATCTCTTCGCAAATTTCAAAACGCAATCTTTATCAATGTTGAATTCATGCAACTTACCTTTCTGAACCATCCATACCTTTTTCTGCAACTCACTGTCTTGCTACTGTGCTTGCTTGATTCTGTCTAATACATATGATCTAACTGATACCTAAAACAAAGCAGAAGAACTTCCTGCACCAACAACTTCTATGCCAAATTTCATCAAACCCTTAACCAAAGGATCATGTTCCAAATGCAACATTGTTAATGAAGAATTACTTTTTCGACTCAAATCATCTGCCACTTTATTTTCTTTTCTCTGATGGAAATGAATTGTACAATCATAATCGTTTATTAATTCTAGCCATCTCCTTTGTCTCATGTTCAATTTTTTCTGAGTGAATATGTACTTTACACTTTTTTGATCGGTATATATTTCATACTTTACTCCATACAAATGATGCCTCCAAATTTTTAAGGCTAAAACAACAACAGCTAATTCCAAATCATGTGTAGGGTAACTTATCTCATGAGTTTTCAACTGTCGTGAAGCATAAGCAATTACCTGATAATTATGCATTAGGACGCAACCAAGTCCTTTCAATGAAGCATTATTGTAGAAAACAATCTCACCATTCCTGGAAGGTAGTTCCAAAACTAGAGCATTCACCAATCTTCTTTTCAACTCCTGAAAACAATCATCACATTCTTTTGTCCAGATAAACTTAACACCCTTCCGAGTTATCTTAGTCATTGGAATAGATAACCATGAAAAATTTATAACAAATCATCAATAATAGACTTCCAAACCAAGGAAGCTATAAATCTCAGTTATATTTTGTGGGTCTTGGCCAGTCTTCCATAACATTTTTCTTCAGGATCAACAGTTACCCCATCTTTAGAAACAATGTGGCCAAGGAAAGAAATTTGTTTCAACCAAAACTCACACTTGCTGAATTTCCCATACAATTTCTTTTCTTTTAAGGATTGATAAATAACCCTTAAATGTCTTTCATGATCATCTTTACTTTTAGAAAACACCGAAATATCATCAATGAAAACCACCACAAACTTATCCAAGAACTCATAGAAAATTATATTCATTAAGTCCATGAATATAGCAGGTGCATTGGTTAGACCAAAAGGCATTAATAAAAATTCATAATGGCCATATCTTGTACGAAACGCAGTCTTCATAACATCTACTTCATTTACCTTCAGCTGGTGGTACCCCGATCTCAGGTCAATCTTTGAAAAAAACTGAGCTCCCTGGAGCTGATCAAACAAATCATCTATATAAGGCAAAGGATATTTTTTCTTAACAGTGATGTTATTCAAGGATCTATAATCAATGCAAAGTCCCATAGATCCATCTTTCTTTTTAACATATAAAACAGGAGCACCCCATGGTGACGTGCTAGGTCGAATGAAACCTTTCTCTAATAAATCTTTCAATTTCTCCTTTAACTCTAAAAGTTCAATTTGAGCCATTCAATAAGGGGGTTTCGAAATTGGCTTAGCATTAGGAACTAAGTCAACAGTAAATTAAACTTCCCGATCTGGTATTATTCCAGGAAACTCATCCGGAAAAATATCAGGATACTCATTTACCACTGGCATATCATTAATCTGAACAGTTCCTTTATTTTCAACGATGTGTTCAAGGTAACATTCATTTCCATCTTTTACAAGTTTCTTGGCCTCTTGATATGTTATCAACAGTAAGGGTTCATTCCTGTACACAAACTGAAAGTCTTTCTGAAAAGAAACTTCTTTAGCTCTACAGTCAATCTTAGCATGGTAAAGAGAGAGCCAATCCATGCCCAGGATAACATCAAACTCTACTAGAGGTACAACAATAAGGTTTCCAAGTAGGTTCTTTCCACGAATAAGGATAGGAAGATTCTTATAAATTATTTTTGCCTCAACATTTTCCCCAGGTGTTTCTACCAAAAGTTCAGGAGTCATTTCATGAGATGGTATTCCCATTTTACTAGAAACGTTTTCAGAGATGAAAGAATGTGTAGACCCCGAATCAAACAACACACTGGCATAATCTGAAAAAACAAACAAAGTACCTGATACAACCTCATTTTATGGCCTGACATCTGCTGAAGAAGTTGCAAAATATTTCACCACCCCTTTCTACTTGTAGTCTAACTACTTCCCATCACTCGATCTCTTTTTCGGACACTCGTTTTCATAGTGACCAATCTCATTTCACTTAAAACATTTCATTAACTATAAATCGAATTTGAACTTACCATCACCTTGATCTTTTTCAGTGCAATCACGAGCCTTATGTCCCATATTACCACATCAGTAGCACTTTCCATAATTCGGAAGACATTCCCCGGCATTACTTTTACCACATTTATCACAAACTGGAAACATAGATTTCTTACCATCAGACTTTTTTGATGAAATCTCCCCTTTCTCCTACCACCTCGGTCTCTTCTTCTGCTGGTTGTTATAGAATACTTGATCATCGGAAAACTCCATTTACACCTTTTCAGCACATCAAAATATATTTTCACAACATTTAAACTCACGAGAAGCTAATTCCCTTCGATATTTTGGCTTTAATCCTGAGTAAAAACGATTGATTTTACTATCAAGGTCTCAGATAAAATTTGGAGCATACCTTGCCAATCGAGTGAACCTTTCTTTGTAGTTAGCCACTTAGTCTTCCTCTTGCCTCAATTCCAAGAATTTATTTTCCATCCTAAGTCAAATAGACTTAGGAAAATACTTCTCAAGAAACATACCTTTGAATTCATCCCAATCTAGAGCATCAATCTCATCAGCGTCCCTGATATTTTTAACCATCGACCACCACTGATGTGCTTCACCCTACAAACGGTAAATAGAAAGACTAACCTTTTGATTGTCTGAACACCCCATGACATTGAAAATCTTCTACAGTTCTTTAATCCACCCTTCAGCTAACACAGGGTCAGATGATCCTCTGAATGATGGGGGATGTTACCTCATGAAATGTTCCACCACTGACATGTTCCTCTGCGGTTGATATGGCTTATCTCGTGCATGGATACCACCACAATTTATCGCTTGATTCAACTGCACCATTACTGCAATAAACTGTTCAGTTCCAATTTCGACCATCTCAAGATGCTGATTTGGAAGGTTATTTCCTTCTGTATGTCTTCCTAGCACTGCTTCCCTGTTCCCTCTGCGGAAAACCATTATGAAAAAACATGTCTTAGATGAAACAACATGGTAATCTTCAAATCCTATATCATTTCAATTTGACCATAAAAAATATTGTTGGATAATCATTTAATAGAAATCTAACTCCAAAAGATATCTAAACCGACCTCTGATACCAGTTATAAGGACATAGCCTTAAACCTTACTTAATCTTGAGTTATAACATGATTACACATTGAAGATCTTTTCAGGTTTAGAGTTTTAGATAATTATAACATAAAACATGCATTACATTCCACATATAAAAAAAGTGGTTACATAAAGATAGTATTCATTTTTCCCATCGATGGAAACATATTTAAAATAAAACATGGATTAATTCTTGAAACTTCCTTGACACTATCATCATATCATGTACCTTTCCCTTGACCTGTGAAAAACATTTCAAAAAAACTTGGGATGAGCCTAAAAAGCTCAGTATGGGTTATAAAAATATGGAATGGAAACATAATTTCATATATACATAAGAATGAAATCACACATTACCCATAAAACATAAGAACATTAACATACCTCATCAAATCAGGAATAAATCATAGAAATCATAATACATAAAGGTATCTTGAGGCATTCATAGCATTCTTACGAAGGGAGTAACCCTCTTGGTTACGTTTGGAATACCCATCACAGTATATTCCCTAAATCTCTTCAGAGAAACTTTAACGTTTCACTCCTTCGCGTTACCCAATGCATTGGAGAGCTATATTAGGCTCACCTTCCCTTATTTTATCACGAAACCACCCGTCTTCATAATAATGCCCAAGAACCTCAACATAATCGTATCACATAAAACATGGATAAAGGAAACATAAAATTTCCACTTTTCAATCACAAGATCTCAATACAACACATTGATATAAAAAAATTATGAAAACCATTTTCAATACCAAAATAAATGAAAAGTAAAACATGGAATTTATTTTTCTTTTAAAAAAAGGTATGGCTTGTAGAGGAAGCCGAAACTCAAATAATGGTCACGGTGGCGGAGAAGTCGTTGTGGCCGCATACGTACGACAAAAAAAATTCCCTTTTGTCATTTGGTAAAACCCTTCGTATAAAAAATATTCCTTTTGGATAAACATAAAAGTCAAAGGGGTTTATACACCTTATAAAATAAGGTTGTGTATAAAAAAATATGCCTCAATAGAAGGAGATTGAGACGAAGTCCCATACCTTAGGTCCGACTTGACTCAGTCATTCTTTAATCTCCTGAATAATAAACATGAGTTTATTTCTACTTGTTTAAGAACCATTTCCAAGTTCATTAATCCTTTTTTATCACTTATTTCCATGTCATGAACACTATGTAATTATTTAAGTTAATAACAGTTGTTTTAATGATCATTGGTACTTGAGTCAAAAATAAACCCTTTATAATTACAAGTTGTTCATGTTTTTATTATATCCAGAATGGTATTCATGATGTAGATATCATATATGTCATATATATAATGTACATTCATGCATTTATAATATTACATAATCATTTAGAGGTAAGAAATGAAATGCACTGTTCATGGAGACGGTAAGTCGTACGTACACATGAACGCTACTTTCATTTCTATTTCGTATTTTATAGAATTTAATCGTAATGATATAAAGGTATATTATAATTCCAGTTTAATATATTATATAATATCATAACTCCATCATTTATACGTCCCACATATGATATTTAGCGAATCAAATCACTTTGAGGGGGCAATAGTCCGCACTTCCTTAAATGAAGATATCGTGTTTACCCATAATTGAAACCATAAAGGTATGCACAAAATGAAAAATACCGAATATTAAGGAAAACATAAACATATTATATATCATATATAAATATAGTTTCATCTTAATGGCCACCTTTGAAGGTGTTAAAAGAATGTTGAACAAACATCGTTTCAGGAGGTCGAAATTCACCATCCACGGAAACAGTATGTTCTTTAACCATTAGATGTAGGTGTGTGTAAGTGTAGCTCGAATACTTCCTATAAAAACATCCTATTATATGGAAGATACTGTTTTTGTTAAAAAATAAATGAATAAAAAGAGTTTAGGGTGTTGGAGAAGAAAAATAAAACAAAAGGACTCAAGTGAAGACATTACCTTAAAATCGGGTAACTCCCTTTGGTTTGAGCTCAAAGGCTTCCTTGGGAATACTTCTGCCCAATGTGTGCCTTCAAGGAGTTTGATAGGGATTTGGAGAGAAAAAATGGGAATGTTTTGGCCGAGACAAAGGCTTTGGATGTGTGGGTAAGGTTGTAGAGGTGGGGGCCTTTTATAAGAGGAGAGGAGGGGCACTCTTGGAAAGTAAAGAAATGTTACTTTATTTTAAAATGGGTTTCGGATTAAAAAGGTCCCACATTGATATAATTCGAGTTTATGGTGATATGGGTTCGAAATCCAACCATACAATAGGTTTTCGAACATGTTTATGCAATATATTTTACATTATCATTTCATTTTATTTAAATCCTTTATTAATGAGGTAATCGCTGCATCATCATGATGTCATAACTAATTTAATTTATTTAAAGTCTAAAAATTATAAAAAAACTACTATGATGTAGGAAATATTTTTATCTTTCTAATGACTATTTATAATCAAAAATCTTACTTTTATAACCCCATGTAAAAAGTGTTTTAGTAAAACATCTCATGTTTGTGTCATTTTTTCTTTAACATTAAATAAAAAGTTATTTATGTCCTTTCCCAACCAAAGTGTCTCCATGGGATCCCCAACTTGACCCATGGATTTTCTTGGTCGGCCATGACACATCCAATGAGGGTAGGAATTGTTTCAAGCTCATATCATATTATTAAAACATTATATTTATCTTAAACTACACTAATTACCTCTAATCGCGATTAACAACTTAATAAGTTACTATTCACCAAAAAATTATTTTAATCCCATTAAACCACATTTGACTTCTTAATTACAACAATTTATGTCGGATTTTTGAAATTCGAAACACAAAGATGGCATAATTTCATTTAAACAGAAAATCAGTTTTTATATGTACCACTTAGTGATTTCACTATTCATCAAAAATTGATGTTTTTCAGAAAATTACCAAAAATTCACCCAAAGCTATATTTGATATTCTGAATTCAAAAATTATGTCCATTTTACAAAATTCAAAACATATAAGTTGCATTAATTAATTTAATAATTAATCCCCGTTGTCATAGGAAATAACATGTTTTTATGAAACAATAAGTATCAAAAGATTAGCACTAGTTTCAGTCCAATTTCAAAGTGAAATTGATTCCAATGACCACTATTGGATTAAATGGTAAAACTATATTCTAATTTAACTTCAAAACCAATTCAAAAGATAATATAATCATATTAATAAATTATATTAAAAAGAGGTTTTGCATTAAAATACATCATTTTCACTATTCATTTAAAAATGAACATTGTCAGAAAAATACAAAAAATTCACAAAAAGTAAATTTTGATGTCCCAATCATAAACAATAAGTTTATTTTGACAAACATAGCTTATGAAATTTTCTAAAGAAATATTTAAAAATGATTTACCATCAAAAGGCAGTAAAACAATCTTTTAAAAATATTAGTTTATTTCATGCTTAAGATTGGATTTATTTTCATTTTAAGCCTCTAAAACAATATCTAATTCATTAATATACATAGATAAAAATATCTATTATTCATTACTTACTTGGGATGTTACAGTTTAATTTCTACTCAGTCCATAGTTGGGTTGGGATTAACCATGGAGACTGAGTGTGGGGTAATTTAACATGATACTTCATTGTGGGTATGATTAGAGAACATCAGGTAGTGTAAGGGTTGTGCATTGGAGTATGGTGGATATCATTTTTATGGGATTTGTTTGTTCTAGAGATGTTAGGTTTTGACACATTATTGGGCATGTATTGGTTGGTGTTTTATCAAGCCCATATCAATTATTACCGACTTGGGTTAATGTCCACATCTCTAGATAGAGACATTTATGTCATCTATGGTGAGTGGGATACTCGAGTAGGATGTACATGACCTTTATTTTAGGAGTTTAGGGAATTCCCAGCCCATGTAGCATGCCATATGTTAGATTATTGGGGGATAGAGATACCAATATTCTCCATATTGTGAATTAGTTTTATGATGTTTTTCCGAAGCAATTATCTGGGCCACCACCTGAGAGAGATGCCAAGTTTACTATTGATTTGTTAATGTCAGTATATCGAATTTTTATTTTTCTATATTGAATGGTTCCTATGGAGCTCAAAGAACTGAAGGTTAATCAGTGTTTTCTAAGATCGATTTGAGATCAGGATACCATTAATTAAGGGTGAGACCTTCTGATGTACCTTGCATAGAATTTCAAAGCAGGTATGAGTTTTTGATTTTTTTTTGTGATGATGGTTGGGTTGATGAATGCACCAGTTGTGTTCATGGATTTGATGAATTGGATATTTCTCGTGTATCTAGATCATTTAGTGGTTGTACTTATTGAATAAATCTTGGTGTAATATAGAACTCATGAAGACCGTTCCAAACACCTTGATATAATCTTGAGTACACTATAATAACATAGGCTATATTCAAGATATAAAAATGTCAGTTTTGGATAAATGAGGTACAATTTTTAGGACATATCAATTATATGTTTTGTTTTTTGGTAGAACCATTGACGGTGCAGTCAGTGGTGTATTGGGAGAAGAACATGAACATTTCAGGTGTTCATAGTTTTCGAGGTCTGGACAGTTATTACATAAGGTACATCCCATATTTCTCCCGCTTTGAAGCACCTCTCACAGGCTTAACAAAGAGGGGGGTCATTTTTGAAAGTTCAGAGTCTAAGGAGAATTCATTTTAAGGGTTGAAGAATTGGTTGACTACCACCCCCATTTTTATCCTTACCAAACAAGATAAGAAGTAATCATTGTCTAGTTATGCATCTGGTGTTTGAAATTGAGCAGTATTGATGCAAGATGACCAGGTTGTGGCTTATAAGTTGAGACATTTGAGACTAGATGATGAAATTACCCTACTCATGAACATGATCTATATGTTTTGGTTCATTCCATGATGATTTCTAGTCATCACTTATTGGAATAAAACATAGCGGTGTTTACTAACAATAAAAGATTCAAATACATCTTCTCTCAGCGAGATTTGAATCTTTGATAGTGAACGTCGGTCGAGTACCTAGAATCCTTTGATTTCAAGAAGGTCTATACACAAGTTAAAGGAAATAGTGTGGCTGATGTTTTGATCTAGAAGACTCAGAAAAAGGTGGTTTAGGAATCAAGTTCATAGTGGAAGATGATGGCATTATTTGAGTAGATGTCTTTTTATGTACATAATATGTCTTGGAAGATGTCTCTTGCATCCATAACATTTTAATCTTTGCTTTTGTGTTTATTCAATGTGATCCAACTAGTTTGTCAAGAGTGTTTGGATATAAAAAAAATTCTTAAAGGTTGAGAGTCACCAACTAGTTCATATTTTTGTGATGATAGAGTGTCTTATTTATATGTTTGTGTTTTAGTACTGAAAGGTGTATGAGAGGAAGGATATTTTATTTCCATGCATCAGAGTGGGTTGTGAATCCTAGTTTTACCAAGATGTACCATGATCTCAATAGGTAATATTATTGGCCTCGAATGAAGAATGATGTTACGGGTTTTGTGTTATGATTCCTTACCAGTCAGAAGGTGAAGGTCGAACATCATCATCCATGTGGGTTGTTGCTGTCATTTTTCTATCCTAAGAGGAACTGGAATTACATTATAATGAACTTCGATGTTGTCCTTTGGAGGATTCAATAGAAGAATGGTACAATTTGGGAATTTGTGGTCTAATTGGGGAAATTAATTCATTTATCTCTATTCCAGGAGACTTATACAATGGAAATGTTCAATTTTTTATATGTTCAAGAGATATTTTGGTTGCATGGTCAGTCAAGAACCATAGTTTTAGATCATGATCCATGTTTAGAATAACATTTCTAGTAGGGGTTGCATAAATTGCATGGTACCAAGGTGTTTTTTATTACATCTTATCACCCACAAACTGACTAGTAGTCCGAACCTTTGATCCTAGTATTGTATTACATGTAGAGATATTATGTGCCATATTTTGGTGGTTTGGGGGAAATCCACATGGATTTCATTGAGTTGTCATACAACAACAATTGTTAGTACACAATTCAGAGGGGTCGTTTTTATGATATATTAGAGAGACAAAGTAAAAATTCACTATCTTGGTTGGAGGCTGGGAAGTGTGATCTATAAGGACTCAGTCTCCTATAGGAGACATCATAGAGGCTGAATTGATTCAAATTAATATGAAAAAAAACTATAGTAAGAATAATTCATATGTATATCATTTTTGTAGACCTCTTGAGTTCAAGGTGAGTGATAGTGTGTTTTTTCTGGTGTCTCTAAGGTTGGGTCCTTCCTTCTGGCAAGAAAAAGATTTCCTTGTTCCCATTAAGATATTTTTAGGGTGTTTCTTTGCACACAATTGACAAGTGTGATGTTAATATTTCATATAACCATTATATTTATCGACCAAATATCTGTAATTAAACTCCAATATTCCCTTATTATCCTCATTATACCCATGAGATTAGCTGATCTCCATTTTATCTTTGGGGGAACATCATTCAACTTCCTAAAAGCTATCAAAGTCTCGATCTCTAGGGATTTTTGTCAAGTATGTTTTATCCCACTAAAGAAGTATCTAACATTCTATTTGAGGTAATGAAAATGTTAGTGGAATGTTTTTCATGTATTGTGAAATTTATATCTTTTGTGCTGATATATTTTTTCCACTTTTTCTTTTGATCATGAATTTTCCTCCCTCATTATGTTAGAGATTACGAGGAAAATATGTATAGAAAAAAACATTCATAATTCTTTTTACCTTATCGATTTGAACCCTTACTAAAGATTATTATTCTTGATCAATGTACATAACTAATCAGAATAACCCTCTATATGACACTAAATGAATAGATCATTCTCTAGCTCGAAACATTGAAGGATGAAGAAGATCTTCTCAATGTATTATATCCTCTATTCCACAATTAAGGGATGGATGATTCATTGCTATTTGGAGGCCATTGTTGCATAATGGTACCAATGGTATATTTTTATTTTTTTCAATGATTTGGACACTCTTGTAGATCTAGGATTCTTTTCAAAACCCGGGTCAGCTGAGAGAGTATCATGACAATGTTTGTGGTTCCCGATCCCATCGAGTTGTGCATCTCATTGGGAGATGTAATAAATTTTCCCATTTTATTGAATTTTTACATGATTCCTCCCATTTACTTCTATTTTATAGAATATAGGGAAAATTACGGATGAGCATTTTTTAAATATTAATCCCAAAAATGGGAATTCAATGAAATTATTTGGATAACATATAAATTATATTTATTTCTAAAAATTATGAATTTATAAGCTTAAATATATGTTATCCATGATCTATATCCTAACATATACTCTTATAGAAATTTTATATTTCCTTAACCATGGTTTTTAATGAGATTAAGAATTTAGAAAATAATATTTTTTGGTAGTTTCCATCTAGGAGTGCAACATAGCCTATTGTGGTGCCCGAGTTCCCAGACGAGTCAAGCTCAACATGGTGTTTTTGGGTTTTACCACTATGAACATATTTCCTATATCCACATCAACATGTAATACATATATGAGGATGTATATTATTGATAAAATAAAAAATCTATAGTTAGAAAAAATTATGGATTTTTTATACTTAGTTTTACACATATTTCTTTACCTAGAGTTTTCTAGTCTTAATACCCAAAATAAATAAATTATTTCTTTGACACTAACATTGACTACCTATCTCTTTATTACACATTAATAAATGATTTATTAATAGAATTACAAATTATATAACCTAAAATATAATCATGTCATTGGTGTTTTTTAATTTGGTTCGTTAAATAACAACATAAAATTCAAAATACATCATCAATATTGAAAACATTCATAATGTGCTCGTACAAAAAACCACATGGGATTACCTGATGTCTTACGTAAAAAGGTGTGAGCTATATATCCCAGTATGGGTACTAACATCAGATAACATGAATAGTAAATTACATGTTAATAATATTAATATCAATGTGCAATAAAAGGGTTGAGAATCATAAAAAATAAACAATGATACATGATATAGCATGATAGTCATAAAGGAAACGTGAGAAACGTGACAACAACTTAAAGCATTTCGTCATTAGAATAGGTCAAGGATAACATCCAAGACCTCATGACAGAAAATGTAACACAAAGTTATCAGGTTCACTCAATATCTTAAAATGAAAACTCATGATACTAAACATTACCCAATTTATTGGAGCACTATATAATTTTTGGTGCACCCGTCACATTAATTTCATTCTGATGCTTTTGAGTGACACGTAGATAATACAACATGGATTCATTCATGATAATAATTTATTTCACATTAAATGATTATGTAATATATACATGAAATTTCTCAATAATTATATATATGTTCCTAAAGGTGAACATACAAGAAAAGAAATGGCTACGGGGGTTCACTACACAATTTTTTGGCACGGAATACATTGAAGAAATTTTGACCGCAAAACATCATCACCTAAAAATTAATAAAATTGGTTGATGAGAGTGAAAGGTGTATCGAATAATATTAACATGAAATGTGAATTAATAGGGACATGGAAAGATGTATCCCAACATTAGGAATTTGAAATATATATCACAATATAATAACGAAACTATAATGAAGAAAAAAAAGTTAGGATATATTACATTAGTGTGTGACAACCAATGTTTGTGAGGAGCTTCATGGGGGCATGAGGGCTCTTTAGGGGTTCTATATAGAGGGTATGATAGATTGAGTATGTTCTACAACTATTTATAGAGAAGATAAATGGGATCCTTTGTGGGATTATATTGTAAATGAGTAGGGAATTTTTTTTATCATTTTGCAAACTTAGGTTTTAGACCATATATGATAAACAAAGAAAACACACAAGAAATCACATGGTTTTATTACAATGGATTCATAAAAATGGGATCAGATTTAATTTTTTATTGTAAAATTATTTAAATTATAAAATATTATCCTTTCATTTGTGGAAGTGAGTCATAATATTAAAGAAATGGTTTCAAAACCATAAAATTGATTAATGGTTTTGGAGGATTCATAAAATAGTTATAATATTAATCAAATAATCATAAAATCATATTTTTTAAAATTTAAAACATAGATATGCTGGTGTAGACCCTTTATAGTATTTATTAAAACAATTTTTTTTCATTATGTTGTCCTAATACACACTATATATTTATACCGAATTTAATTTTTATCTGAAAATTATATTTTTTTCAAAAAATTAAGAGAAATTAACCATTTGATAATTTCAATGTTCATATAAAAATTAATATTAACATTATCTAAATAATTTTATAAATTTGTGTATTTTCACTTTTAAAATAATAATAAACCTTTATTGAGAAATGTGTGGTTTTTGAAAATAATATTTGTTAAACCCTTATAAAAATTACCTTTAACTTCATAAAAATTATATGACCATTTATATTTGATAAAAATTAACAAAAAATTTATTTTTTTAAATATTATTTTTTTCCAATGTCTTCTTGTTCATAGAAATAAATTTCATTATTGAATTTTTATATAAACTGAAAATGTTATATGTGTTTTATTTTATAAAAAATAATTTATATAATAAAAATAATATGAAATATATATATATATATATATATGTTTTTCTATAAGAAATTATGTACATACTCATTTTTCCAGGTCCGTCATACATATCAGTTTAATAAGCCAATACATTCTCTATGGGTAAGGCGTGTGATGGTGAGACATTCCTAAAGAGGATCGGTGTACATGGTATGAGCCATGATCACAATGAGCATGACTATCTCCCATAAAAATTTTCACTAATGATTAATATGTTGGAAATCAATTGGGATGGTTAATGGAAAATCCATGTGATGCACTCCCTTGGTAGCTTTGATATATGGGCTTAATATAATATGATCATAGTTTTTTAATCCATCACTTCCTTTTTTTCTATCTAAGTTAGATTTGTTAAAACCCATTATTTATACTAATAATGTGATGCATGTTCAATAGCTATATTATCAATGGTAATGTTTCTTAACTTCAATTTAAATCCGAAATGATATAAACAATTATGTTTATATGTTTTTATGTCCAAAATTAATATTAAGACATTTAATTTAAATATTATGTGGAATTTTATTTATAATAGTTTGGGTCATTACAATATTCTGATAAAATTGGTTGGAAAATATTTGTGAATTGACCAAAGAATTTCCCCCAGGCGTCTGAGAAAATGAGAACTGTAAGGGAACTCTCATCCTGTACCATAGTGATGGTCATGGTACAATTGGCCTAATCATTTCACTATTATTACTACTTGATTAATCATTACTAAAACTGTATCCAAATATAGAATCCTAAAATTTATGTTTTCTAGTAAAATAGTTATTCACTTGTTACCATAATATTGGATGTTATCCTATAAAATAGATTATATTAAGGGTTTGACTAATTTTTTCTAATACTAGTTTCCTAATATAACTAATATACTATTTGATAACAACTCTCTTGATCCTGGAATGTCATATGTAAACATAAACTCTTGTAAGATTAATATTCAAAACACACAAATACGTTCCTCATAAATATTTTATAAGTATAGTGACATTGCAGACTTAAATATATAATGATCTACTTTATTACCTTTCTACATCATATCCCACCGACATATTCATAATCATCTCACTCAATTGATATATAATAATTAAATTATTTCATCATAACCTGGGGAAAGTCTATAAAAAATAGAGAGATCATATGATCAATATGGTTAAATAGTAGAGATATCATTGATTATAAAACCATATCAAAAGAATATGTTTCTAATAACATGAGCTTAAAATTTGGAACCGATACATAGTATATCATATACCTTAATCTTGAATCATGTAAAGAATAATGGTAGTTTATATGAAATGAATCATAAAGGAATCAAAGAACATGAGTGATGAGAGAATAGAATTATCATAATACATAAGTTCTTCTCATACCCATTAGTAAATAAATTAATTTATTTATTCAAGGATCAATACTAATACTATTATAGTGTATTGTGTTCTATCCTCATTACATCATATCCATTTTCATGGATCACTCACAAAACTATCATAGAGGAAAAGGTATCTAAATGAACTCGGATCACTCCCCATACATTTCTTTATTTTCTTATGAGATATGTTGCCATCCTGAATGCATTTGAATTATATATAAATCTGGGACCACCTATCAACTATTTCATTATCAATTTATATGAATGCCACAAGATCATATTCCATTATTAAAATAGAATAGCTCATCAAAAGGAAAACCGATTAATAAAAATATCATCATCATAATTTTATGAAATCTAGATAAATTATAAGGATATTCTCCATATATAGTGACCCCTGAAAATCATAAGTAATATTAAATGATATTCTTATGTATTAAAAATAGCTTTATTATATCACTATATCATTTAATGAAGAAAATACCCTTTTCCAATTAAGATAATTTATTTATAATATATTAATTGTTTAGTATTAATAATTTAATTTTCATAACAAAATAACTGGGGAACATTATAACATAATTTTTAATTCATTGATATGGACTAAAAATGAGACACTTCATTAATGTTGTGTTTGTAAACAAAAAAATTCCTTCCATTATTTTGGTAAAAAATTAATATTTTCACATTCGGAAATGAATATATTATTTAACTGAATCGATTTTTAATAAAATAAAAAATAATAAATCATGACTCTAAATTAATTATTATTTAATATTAATAATATTATTTAAATATTTGATAAATTATGGATATGGATGAAATTGGAATTTAATTTGAAGAGAAAATTAATGTCAATTTAATTAAAAATATCCTTTTAGTACATTTATTTCATAAGGGGAGTAAAATTATTGAAAAACCTATAATATTTAGAAATAAAATTATATTAATAATTTTTTTTGGAAGTCTTTTTAGGTGCGTCATAAAATATTATCATTTTAATCTTGATAAAACCAATCCCCGAAAACAATTAGATGCTAACTTAAATTTGTTACCTAATGTTTGTAATGATTAAAAATAAATATAACATCTTCTATAATTAATTTAATTTTATAATAATTCTATATTTGAATCACTAATATATTTATATTATCATACATTATTCAATTGTAACATTTTAACTTTATTTTATTAATAACAACTCATTAAAATTGTTGGTTATGAGTTAATATGTTTTTGTATGTCATGAGAATTTTCATTTGATAGTTTTTGTCCTTATACAATGATCGTGGTTAAATAATATACATAAGTATAGTCCTGATTGGGATATAATTTATATTAATTATAAATAATATTTGAGTTAGGAAAAAATGTAATAGAATGAAAATTGAATTGAACAATTCATTGAGATGGTATGTTTTATGTATGCATAATGAATGTTATCAATTTTCCATGGATTAAAAAAGTGAAAGAATGATAGTAATTCACCACTATGTAATAATTATTATTTCACATAAATCATATATATTTATAAAATGTACCCTTATTATAACCAATGTAAATTAAATCAAAAAAGTAATCACATTACTTTATCATGGTGGTAGTTCACATGTACGCATGAGAAATGTTATAATTTTCAAATAGATTATAATGTTACAAGGTAGATGAAATATTATCATTTAAATATCATAATAATATCAATAGTATCATATATAATCATTAAACCCATCATAATAACCATCCATGAAATATGGTTATGGAAAGTGAAGTGTATCGCTTGATGGACATGATAGTCCACATATAAGTACGAGTGATACGTTCATTTCCCATTTGATGAAATATAAGAGGGAAATTATTGTTTACACAATACTAATAAATTTTTAGTATATTTAAGATACTTAATTTTTTATCTTATAATGTATACCATATATTTATATTATTTATAAAAAATATATTGAAAGAGATTGGAAAGGAAAATTCAATATTATTTAGTAGTCCTCCTTTAGATTATTTAATAAGGAACCCTCGAACGGCGTTTTAGAAATATTGTAACCTATATTTCATAGATAATGAAGTTGAATATATAATATTTCATGGTTTATTAGATCTATATGTCTTAATTTGGTGTAATGAAAAGAAAGGAGTTGTGTTCATTTATATGAGGGGGAGACGACACACCTGGAATTTATTTGAAGAATAAAATATTATATAGTAATTCATATGAAAAATGATTCCAAAAGAACATATATTATATTTTATGATATGTTGAGTATGAAAGATGACCATAAAATAAGATTTGAAAATGTTTTATTTGAATACATACCATTATCTCAAGGTCTAACACCCCTTCGTAAACTTGTGTAAATATTTGCCACGGATATTTTTTAAATATTTTTAAAATTATCAATGATGAAATTAAATCCTGACATATTAAATAACATTTTTTATTCTATTTCAAAATAAGGAATACATTTTATCAAAATAAAACCAAGAATTTAAACATTCAAATTTAAATTTATACACATACGACACAATGAAATATTATTTACTTGAATGGACTAGAAACATCAAATTTTTGTTCAATTTTGATAATCCAAAATTTTAATAGTTGAAGGGGAATCGTTAAATTGCTCGTAGGCTTTGTGAAATTATGTTACCTAATGGAATTAGAGGAATCCATCCCCTACTATGACTACTTGGAACCACCCCTCCCCAGCATCTGCATCGTGATAAGCTCACCACCTTCCCATGGTTGTTCATTAGTTTTCCTGTGCAGAAATGCATGGGCCTGATACCAATTAAAATTTTCATACCACATCATTCTTCAAAATCTGATAGGTCTACTCTCGTGAATGTGAATTCTCTATATCCCCTTATGGAGCTTGTCCCTATAGAACTTGTCTAGTTTGCATCCACACATTATGTGTCTCGATGGCCTTGAGGTGGCCTACATGCCTTGAGGTGGCCATAAGGCCTACAAGTGGTCTTAACTTCTAACTGACCTTATGGCCTTGGTGTTATGAAGGCCTTGAAGGACTCACGGAATAATCCAGTGGCCCAATGGTGAATATTTTGGGTTGTTACAGTTCTGAACTGTACCAGTTATAGTACTGATATAGTAACACAATAAATATTCCTCCAACCAGATTTAATCCTTGGACTTTGGGATTCACATGAATATCCCCATAAACTGTGTTGAGCCTCAGGTGTGAGGAACTAATTTTGTCTAAAAATATTTTTCTTAAGTATAAATTGGTTTTATATCAACAATTCAATATAAAATTGATTCAAATGACCTTGTTGGATTATTATTAATAATATCATTGAACTAATGATACGTTTTAACCATTTTAAAAGACTATTTGAATTTTAAAATGCATTAAATAAAAGGGTGTTTTCAATAATTTTTTTAGTATTCTTTGAAAAATACAATTTCATTTAAAATTATCATAATTTCCCTCTATGATTATTTTATAATGATTATTTAAAAAATTATATTAATTTTTTCAAATAATTTCTTAGATAATTGATATAATTAATTTTATATTTTGTTTATAAAAGGAAATAAAAATCATTTTTTAGATGAAAATATTTTTTTACAAAAAAAATTATTTACATAAAATTGTGTACTTAATTATCATTATATTTGATTTTTTCTAAAACCAGTATAAATGATTATAATGTTGTGGTTATTATTTTTCATTCAACCAATTTGATGACAAGAATGTGAGAGAATAATATATTATGGTTCATTTAGAATTTCAATGATTTAATTTCGGTCTATATCCATGTTTTATAAAAACTATGACTATTTAAAACATATAGACATGGGTTGGAAAATGCATGTGGTGGTATACTTTCTATTTCACTGAACGTACCTATACCCTCCTGATTCCCCCTCCCAATGAACACCCCCCTCACCTACCCTAGAAATACTTATTCCCTACAACCCTACTCCTCTAACATGGACACCCAACCTCTCAAAAATCCTCCTCCTCTAATGATGTCACCCAACATTTCAGTGGTCCTCCTCCTACAACATGGCCACCCAACTTCTTAGTGACCCTCCTCCTCTGATGTGGCTCCAACACAAGGACCCCATCTTCCAACCGACATGGTCTGACATAAAAAACTCACATAACCACTAATGTGTCTCCGACATAGCCTCCTGATATCTCATCAAACATGACTCTGATGTAGCCACCATAACTCCCCATGATCTTCTTAATCCCACAAGACGTGACGTAGATATAACACATATAAAATAAATTTTTATTCAAAATAACTTTTAATATATTTCTTATTCAGAATACATATATATGGTATTCATTATAAGATAAAAAATATGCATCTTAAATATATTAAAAATTTATCAGGATTGTGTAATCTCAAATTTCCATATTATATTTCATCAAATGGGAAGTGAACGTATCACACTTTCATAATATAAATTATTTTTTTATTATATAATAATATTTTTTCAGTTATACAGATTCCCATATTTCATTCCTAAACATATAATTATATATATTTATCAATGGAAATTGACTAATTTGTATTGCATTAGATTTTTTATATTTTTATGAATATTTTAATTAGTTTTTTATATGTTTTAAAAATGAAACTTTCAAAAGCGAATTATTTTAAATATTAAATTTTTTTTAATTTATTATCCATTTTCAATGGAATTTTCCTTTATAATTGTTTCCTATTATATTATATTTTAATAATATTTTAATATTTAAATGTGGTGGAGTAATTTGTGTATGTCGAGATTCATTCTATTTTTCGGATGGATTCATTTAAGAGTCACCCATGATAAGAACTTTAGAAAAATATAAATTTTTTTTTATTTTTTCTGTTATTTTAAAAACAATGTTCTCTAAATTTTTTGTTATTATGGTAATTTATTCTATATTACATGGTTCTAATTATTATTATTCCATTTTTATATTTATGTAACACCATAGTGGTGGCTACAAGTTGTTTTTTGAATTCCATTTCATATTGTTATCCTACCATATTTTTGATAGAACTGATATTACATTTTGATTACAAATATCAGAAAAATGTTGGGAACTATAGAAAGTTTTCGATCTCCTTATGGAGTATTTAGTAGTGAATATTGAAAAATATTAATGGAACATATCACATATGAAAGTGAGTTTCTAGGAGGTTATCAATTTGGAAAAAATAATTTCTTACAAATTTTAAACAATTATTTCAATTACAAAAAAATATTATTTTTTGTTGATTATTCTATGTGATAATTACGTAAAAATATTTTCAAATATATTTTTAAATAGAATATGAATCATTATATAAATTATATTTCCTAAATGAATAGAATAAAAAAAATTATAAGGACAATGAAAATCTCCCCAATATGGATCTCATAATTCAAGAACAATAATATTTCCATTGGAGAAACATATAAATTACTTAATGAATATAAATGATAGATTGAAATGAATATCATAAGGTATAACAAGGGAGTGTGGGAATTTAGGTATTAGTATAATGACCTAATAGGATATTCTAAAAATAAGTATGCCTATTAAATAAATTATTACTAAAATATTCATTTGTAAAATAGTTTCACTAAATTATTTTTTATGAAGTTATACATTAATAATGATGAAAATAAGGAATAAATAATTATCACATAGTATGAATATAAATATTCCTACTAATTAAAAATTAACAGTATATTATATCTTTTTATACATTCCGTTGATGGTGATTCTAATTTTTTTTATATACATGCTATAGATTTATAGTTTTTATCTCACAAAATAGTATATATCATGATAATTCATTTTATTGATTATTTATTTAATGTAAATTTATTTACATAAAAATTTATAGATGATGGATGTAAAACATTTATTCTATCAAAAATTATTTTTAGATGGAGTTATAATATTTTTGTAAATTGTATTCAATGATTATTCACAAGGAAGATTTATTTGATTCCTATGTGCTGATTATATTAGAAGACCATGGATAACTTATTTTGAAGTGAGTTTTCATATCACATAATATGGTTTCAAGATAATACCACTTGTGGAATCACAATAGAGAAAAATATCATGAAGATAAATCCAATAATTCAGTAGAAAAAGACTGTTATGAAAAATTAAATTTTAGAATTTGTTTACATATGTTTCTCAAGACAACACCTCTTGTAGACTAGTGCAAGATGAAATGAATAATTTATTTTGATCATAATAGTGATGTTGAGAATTTTACAATGATTCTGGAATATGTGAATACCACGGTATATTAGGCATGTGAAAATATAAGAAAACTTTATTTCATAATGTGACTTTATTAGGGGAAATTAATTCATGGATTTAGTATTATTGTGGATGTGTATCACCTTAAATTTTTTAATGATTAAATATATGATGATTCATGTATTCAGAAAACATATTCAATAGATTCATTACAAGATGAATGTTTTTAATTTTCATCAATAAGATCCATGCATTCCCTAATTATTATTGCATAATCTTGATGGAAAATTCCGAGTTGATTCAATTAATATTTTTTGGTACATCAAGGTTGAAGTCTAATAATGATAGAACTCATTCTCACAAATTAATTAAATTTATGTGGGACATTTATTTATTTCCCAGAAATGAAAATATTATTATATCAATATAAATTGATTGAGAAATTAGACAGAATAATGATAAAATAGTGCATCCCACAGATATGATAGCTTAGTATAAATTTTATAGGTTTTATCCTAATTTTTTATTTGAACCACAAAATTTTAAATGGGATATTCATTTGTTGGTTTCAACATATTTTTTCATATTCATGCATTACATATTACATATCGTGTTCTCACACATGTTTATTACATCCCATCATGAATGTGCATGAAGTAGTCAGTTTTTATCAAGTTAATGTTGATATTTGAACCTAGTGATCCTAGAAATGATATTGATACATACTTGAAACCATTAATATATTAGTAAAAGTTTCATTATAAAATTTTTGTGTATGTTTATTATGCATTTAGTATGGTGTTCTTTCTGTTTAGGATTACCATATAATGAATGATAATGGATTTCCCAACATTCGTAATGATGTGTGGTTGATATCAAAAAGGGAAACTATCAAACCCAATTTGAATGAAAATTTGACATTCCCAAATATTGTTGTTTTGATGAACGTTCTGATTCATAGGACATCAATGATTTCTACCGATGGATCATTTATACAGGGAGAATTGGAGAAAGTTTGATAATGTTGTAGAGATTAAATAAAAATGTTAAAAAATGTCAGGGAATAATATTTTTAAGGAAATTTATGTTTTTAACTATTTTCTATGTATGAATCAAGGAAATTATAGAAAGTGAGGTAATGTTAATTCAAATTCAAATATAAAGTTGTGAAATTAAATATATTCTTTGAGTTATCATATTTTCCATTTAATTTGTTTCATAATTTCATAGATCTAATGTATATCAAGAAAAAATATTTGTGAAATATTACTTCTTATATTTTATAAGTAAATGGGTAAATGAAATATTTGTGGTCCTTTGTCGATTATATGGATTAAGGTATAATACCAATAATTTATTTTGAATTAATTAGCTAGAATAATTTAAATGTCATTTTATCTTATTTATTGATAAAAAATGATAAAAATAATCAATTACATTGGGTCTTTGAAAATTTTTAGTTTCCATATTTCTATTCAAGTAACATTTTTAAAAGGGATAATACCAAATATGTGAAAATAAAATCCCATAATACCAATGACTATCATGTATATTTACAAGTGTTTATTCTTATTTCTATTAGATATGTACTTTGAGTTACTGTTAATGTTTTTTATGATCATGTTATGTAAATTTTATCATGACTATTGTGCCAAAACACTGAACATAATTTGTTTAAAAAAATTTAGAGAGTTAAATTAATTATTCTTTATAGATAAGACTAATTTCATCCACCATTATTTTTAACATGTTTGTTACATATGATTGTGAATAGTCCCACATAATTCGTTTTCACTGTTATTTTTTGAGTCAACAGATATTCCTAATTGTAATAATGATATCTATATTTATTTTTTAAGTTAAAAATTAAAATCACTCTAATGGAACCATCATGAAAGGATATTTAGCTCATTAATTCAAGGATTTCTATTCATCATACATAACATAAATTACTATAATATCAAATCGACTAATGATATTAAATATTGACAATATAATATCATAAAAAATAAAATTTCTTAGTCACCCCCAATATGCAGAATATCTAGATTGTATTAATTGGGTAAATTATGTTGGGAAGAGTGAGAAGGTGTTCCTCACATGATATTATTCAACTATAGTGTGCTTGATGATTACATCTAGTAACATAACTAATAAATATACATTTATTCATTGATTTTTTTTATCCTATATTTTGTTACTTTGAATCATATATATTTTTAGAGAAAATTACGAAATTAATTAAGGAGACAATGTTCTTTATCTATTAAGATGAAATAACAATTACACTATAATGAATTTACATCCTAGTTATAGTAAAAGGAAATAATTTTATTTTTAACATTAAATAATCATTTGTATAAATTTAATATTTGATATTGGACACCATTAAAATCTATTTTTTCTTGGGACATTTCTATCTTATAAAATAGAGACATTTTCATTTGTCCACTAAAATATAGTATGTAATTGTAAATAAATTGTTTCCAGTAGATTAAATAAATTATAAATAGTTATAAAAAATAATTAAAATGAAACATGTTGCTTCTATAATAATTTCCATTACATATTGTTATAGTAGTGCTTTAGAAATCTATCCCTGAACCGAAAATATATCCTAATATGATTCTATAAATGTATTAATTTTATTAGATTACTATGAATATGGTCATGTTATAATTATGGAATGAATGTGATTTTATTTAATTACATTTAAATTTATGAATATAGAAAACAATATATTTATAGTGATTGATAAGAAACGTCATATTCTTATCAATGAATCTTATTTTCTTGTATAACATTATAGATATTTGTTTTATGTATTTATTCTATCATAAACTCAATGAGGTGTTATTTTTTATATCCTTATAGGAGTTATTTTTCATTGGGGTAATATAATATGAAAATTTATTGAGTTTTTTTTATAAATAAATTAATTAAACCACATTTTTTTTATTTTCATTTATTTTCACTCTTTTAGTTAAATTTGTTATCTATCAAATTAATTTTATTAATCTCTTATTATTTCCTTCAATTTCCATGTTAGAATGTCTAATTATGGAGATACAAAAAGGAGAAAAATATAGTGAAATGAAAAATGATTTAATGATTTACACATATCTTCTTTGATCACCATTGTTTGTATTTTTTTAATATTAATTTATTTCATATTAATTATCTTTTTATCATACAATTCGTTCTATTATTTATTTATTTATTTGACCATTTAATTGGGGTGACAATTGGATTATATTATGGAGGCTGACTGTATGTTGGGAGATTACTAGTATGACTGATTCTATGGTTTAGCCAACCCATATGCTACTTAATTCACTAGTAATTAATTAAATGATTTTTTCTTCCTTCACACTGATTTAGTCACCGGGAGTTCATCCTCCTATTATTCAATCTTCATATCTTCCATGCACAAAAAATCAAAATCTTATTCCTCTTGCACCAAAATAGGATGGAAGTTCGTATACACTCATACGTCATTATTTCACATTCATACAATATATTATAAAGGTAAATTCCCCTTTATATTTTCCACCACTATATCCGTATATATATCCAAACTCATCTCTAAATGGATTTCCATTTTGATTTTTCCCTCTAGAAACACCATTATCTTCCTTGACTCTCCAGAGTACTCCTATTTTAGTTATCCCAACTCTATCAATGGATACATACTGCTCTATATGTAACAATCTAGGGGACATCTAATACTCAATCTAATGGTATGAGTTTAAACATTACCAATAGATATTAAAGATAAATATATATATATTATTCACCTTTTATAAAAAAATTCATGATTAGCCGCATCCTCTTAAAGATGAATAAGTCATTGCAAAATATGGGAACTCTAAAATTAGCATACAGAGAATTTGGTTAAATAGAATTATGACGGTGTTATCATTAGTAAAAATGCTAGGGATTATAATTTTTTTGGGTACACATGAAAAAATTTGATATATAATTATGGTTCTGGAAATTACAAAGAATGTTGTTTGATAACAAATAAAAAACAATTCCTCGGAAGATATTTTGTTACCTAATGTTAATAAACACACACACACACACACACAAATATATATATATATATATATATATATATATTAATTTTCAACATTAGGTTAACAATTTTTTTACAATGACACATTGAAATGATTATATCGTTGTAAAAAATGATAGTTTGTATTATTAATGGAGTTAGTTAAGTGGTGGCGGGTACAAAATTTGTCTTGTATGCTTTTTGGAAATAGTGAATTAGTAAAAATCTTGAAGATTTACCAACTAATCCCAATTACCTAATATCACAGAACAAATAGATGATATGTTATTTGAATATTACAATGATTAAGGTATTAGTATAATTTATATATACTAAATTTTTTATGTGGAAATGATATTTAAATTTTAAATAACTTATTTTAATGATATTAATGAATTTATATAATTTAAAAATTTTAATATAAATATGATGGAAATTTAATAAATAAATTTTATATGACATACATTCACACCCATGGAAACAGTTCTCTCCCAAATAATGTGAAATCCTTTGTAATTTAACATTTAAAATATTCATCATAATTTTCTTGAAATATAGTTTTATTACCATTAATGATTTTTAGGTGTGTCCAATTTTTTTGTTTTTTTATAGTTTTCAGATTTTGGAAACAACCATTATTCTTCTTCCTATATATAAAATAATCAATGAACTATTAATTCCACAATTCCCAAAAATTAAATCACCTTGAATTGTTGGTATTGAACACAAAAAACAACATAAACATTAAAAATATGGAATCTACATCACTTATTAGGGAGATCCCTTGGGGTAATATTTTTTACTCCTCCTATAAAATCATTAAATTTTATATCCAATGTTAAGAGAAATCATATTGCTTACTTCCATGATATTATAGACTATAATTTATTTTTGGTGAGATTTTCATGGCACATTATTTCTCTTATTCATACTTCTTTAAAATTAAAAACTCATATTATAATGCTACTATGATAAATAATTATTTTTAAATTTGACCACATTTCTCTCAACATTCTCATATAAATGAACCCTACATTAATAATTATTCAATTTGTAATTTTTGGGAAATGATTCACATTATTTTATTTCAAGGATGTTTTCATGGTTAGTGTTTTGATAATTTTTTTAAAATCCTACAAAAAAACCCACATTTTAAAATGTCAACACATCTAACCAATTTTCATTTTTCCTAAAATATAAAACATTTAAAAATAAAAAATTGTATTTTCATGAAAAATATAGTTGAAAATAAACATGACTTCAGACCATTATTTAAAACATTGAAAATAATTTAAAATATGGTATGAGCATAAAAATATCAATAACGGACATAAAAGAATGTGGAAAAGAATATATTAGTTCATGAGCACGTATAAATATTTTCTTTTTTGAGAGAACCTCTAGTCTCAAATTGTTTTTCTTAATTTTCAAATTGACCTCACTAAAAAATATATTAAAAAATATTTCTTAAATAATATTTAGAGAAAAATAAAACTCATAATGGTTTATTTGAAGTTATGATAAAGATAGGAAATTTTTTTTATAATTCTATATATTTCATGCTTAAGAGGTGGAAAATATTATCCTTTAAATCAATTATAATTATCATTCATTAGAAAATTATATGATATATTTCAAAACGCATTATAAAAATTGATTAATCTTGAAGGTGTATTGGGAAAATATTTTTCGTATCACTCTTATAGATGAAATAACCAATATCATTGACTTACATACCCAATACATTAGAGTGTTATCATGAACCCTAAAATCCTTGATATATAATAAAATAACCCATATTTGGTTTGAAACTAAACAACACATCACTGGATTATAACAAAAACACACATACATAGATTATAGTGGAACCAAACATCATCATAAAAGTTACCTATAACTACAACATAATCACAACACATAAAATATTTCAATATATAACATTACACATATATTAATAACAATTGAAACAATAAGAAAACATTTCTAAATTTTAAAAAATCAAATCCATTTTAAAATAAATTTTTCAAATAACAAGAATACAATGATAAATTATTTTTATTTGTTAAAAATATGTAATCATATATGGGAGTCAAAATATAAAATAATGGCTATGGGGGTTGAAATTCAAAACATTTGATATAAAATACATAAAAATGATTTTTTCGAAAACCTTTGAAATAATGAAAAAATTAGCATAAAATTTTCATTATATTTTTTTAATATCCATATAAATACAACGGTAATATAATTTTAAAAATATATACAGTGAATAAAAGTAGTTGAATGTGGAACATTAAAATATGTATTTTTTTTTAAAGTCTCTTTCCATTGGTCCTAATTATCATGTACATACTTTACCATTATGAATAAAAAACTTCAGTAAATTATTTACATGATTAATACCTTATTTAATGTTTATTATTCCATGTATAATTTCATAATCAATCAATTAATTAATTAAGTTCATGTTGGATGTTTTTACGACATTCAACTCAAATATCCAAAATGAAAATTATAGATTGAGTATGGTCCATGAGATCATTATTCTATCACCCCTATAATAATAAAGATATAATTATAATTTTTTCACACCAATTATTCTTTTATACACAACCATGAGAGATGGTTATGAAAAATGTACAATGTTTCTGTCATGGAAATAATAGGTCATATGTATAAATAAATAATGTTTCCATTATTAAACTATCATCATTAGAATAAGGAATGTGTTATTTTTTCTTTATAGAATGGTCATCATATAATAAATACCATAAAACTTATATAAATATACATATAGATATCACCAATGTGAAGTTAGAATGAGAAAGGGTTCACATCACATAACTATAATTATATATTATCTTTAAAGAATGATAAATATGTCATGAATAACATATATTTATATATACATTGAATTCAATAACATGAGTTGCTACACGATAAGGTTATTGATTATTATTTAAATTGATTAATGAGACTGTTGTCTTTCATACACATGAACAATGGGGATTTCTCCAATTTGAGTGTCATAGTGACTGAAAATATAAATATATTGTATATTAAAAAGTTAATTTTTCAGAATAATTGAATAAAATTTGATTTTTTAAACAAATAAAAATGAAAATTCATGGTTAAGAACTATACCTCTTCTTCATAAAACATCATAATTTTTAATCCAAAATATTTCATAGGATTGTTATTAAAACCAGGCCTCTATGATGTGGTGAGGTATATAAGAGTGAATTTTTTGTTGGGATTCTTAAAATGAAAATACATTTTATGTGTGATTAAATGATTGGATGAAATTCTCTTTTATAATTTAAGGGAGGTTTACTCTTAAAATTATTAAACAATAAAATTAATATCAATTTAATTTTATATTTAAATGGGTCATAATTGGATGGATTCAAAGAGAATATGATTTTTGTAACAAAAACCTCCCGTCCAATAAATATTTTACATTTATAGGTTATGTTATAATTATTATCATTCATTATTATTTCCTTTTTAACCCTTTTCGACAATGACATCGATTTTAATGGTTTAAAACATTTCAGGCCAAATATGTTCTTAAAAAGTAAAAATGTACCATAAATTAATCATGGATGATTTAATCAACCATATTCTATAAAATTGGTCAAATATAATTTTTTGGTAATTTTAAATCACATTGATAATAAATTATTTATTATCAAATATCAGTAATTCCAATGTTTAAATTAAACTGTTAATTTAAATTTATGAATCATAGATAAAAAGATTTATTCAATATGTAAACCTTTTAAACATGAAATATATTTTATTAATTTATTAATGAATAATATAAAACAATTAACCTCCAAAAATAAATTACATTTAATACATTCAAAATTATTTATTTTATCATTCTGTAAATTAATTAATTATTAAATTAGTATTACATATGAATTTAAGGTAATTATATATTATCTAAAATTAGAAAAAAAATTATCATCATGAAAATAATTTCATTAAGCTCAAATTAACCATTTATATTCATTCAAAACATTGTTTCATTCCTTTATGAACAAATAATGTATATTCAAAATAAAGAGGGTCACATTTTTCCTTTTTTCATAACATTAAAAAATTTACATGTCAGTCTCTTAGAAAATTGTCCCATAAGAAAACAAATATTTGACCTCATATGATAATTATATAAATTTTTTCATGCAATTTTAATTGAGATGAAAGACAAGCACCTAATAAGAGCCTTCTAGGACCTGCACTCCTAAATCATGTTTTGAAATCCATAACTTTATAATTACGTCTTTGATTCCAATAATGATGAACCATTTTTTTCATCAAACATTATAATTTCAAAAGGAAAACACTGATCAATATAATCTAGGTGAATGTTTATATTTAGAGAATTAGTGAACTAAGGAGAACTCCTACATAAATAAATCCCATTAAAATGGACTCATAATCAAAATTTTCAAAAATTTAAATATCATCTCCTTTTATTCCAAGATATTATTATTTAACATTTGGTCATCAATATCATCCTTGTGAAATCCTTTATAGACATAATCTTTTCCACATCATTCTAAAAAAACATATGGAAAAGGAAACATAATAAGAGTGATCTCAGATACTCATTAAAGGTAAAAACAAGAATTCAGAATTAAATATCATAAATTATCAAATTTTTTCATAAGGGTGTTAGGAAATAATAAATTTTCATAGAAAATTCTTAAGGATCTCAAACACATCAAAATCTTGATCATCAAATAAAATACATGGAAAAGATAATAGTCATCATAATAAATAATAATTATCTATATGATATTAATCCCATTCATGAGAGACATTGTATACCCTTATCAATCATAATTAAAAAATATTGGTATCTTATGGAATCATATACTTTAACCATAAACCCTTACAAATTCTAATAACCATACTATCAATATCTGATATAATTCTCTATGGAATATAATCGTCATTCAATTCCATTAATCTATAGTTTGGATAACCCATCATAAATGCTATAATAGTATCACCCAACAATATCTATGTGTACCCATCATTAATAAGGTCCAAGAAGCAAATACAGAGAGATTTTATAAAAACTCATTAAAATAACATATATTCATTTTAGAAAATGATTGACCAATGGAAAAGAAAAAATGTTCCAAAATAATCTATTTCAAACTTGGTTAACCAATTGAATAGAAATTGGTTTCATAAAAATATCTATGAAACAAGAGAAACCATTGAAAATTAAAATGATTAAACTATAATATCTCCAAAACATTTGTAACCCATGGAAATGAAATGGGTTTCAATAAAATCTATTTGAAAACCTGAATAACCATTTTAAAATAGTTGGGTTCTAAGACAAACTCTTTGAAATATTATTAACCAATGTAAAATATATGTGCTTCAAAAAAATATCTTTGAAAACATGAATAACCCAAGGTAAGTAAATTGGTTCTATAGTTGCCTCGTTGAAAAAAAAGTAAACCATGGGAGGGTAATGGGTTATTTAATAATATCATTGAAACAATAATAATCCATCCAATGAAAGAATGATGATGGAAACAATAGAAAATATCCAAAATTTAGGATAAGTAAAAATTATGTTATTTTGATGTTGAAGAATAGAAATATCATTAAAGGATACTGAAAAAAGGTATTGAAGAAAATAATGTCTTAACATTCCAAAGTGTCACATACCACCGTGAAACATTTAAATCATTAACCCTATGAATAGAATAAATATAAATGAAACATAGAATAACATGGGAATATGTATATTTGTGATATAACAAGTAAAATTATAATTATATACACCTCATATATTATGATACATGTTTAATATAACAAATGACACAAACATGGAAAATTTCTATAAAAATAGAACATCGCTTAGGAACATTGAAACTGTATACCCCAAGAAAGAAAGATCTTTAAAATGATAAATAAAACCACAATAATTTATGCATAAGAATAATAAAATACATCCATTGGTATTAAATTCACCTCACAATGAAAAAAAGTGTTCAAAATGGGATTTGACTCATGAATTATGATACAAGAAAATTATCATACAATTGGAGTGAGAATAAATCAATGAAATAATTAATATTGAAAAATATAAACCCAAAAAATAAGAGTGGAAATATATAATTATATAATTAGTGGTCTTATCACAAGTGTTCTTGAAAAAACTAAACCAATTACATATAGGTTTAACCAAATAAATAAAAATTTAGATAAGAAATCCCTTACTACCTGGGAAACTTTTTCTTCATGAGATCCATAAAAAAATAAAATATATTTATACATTTAATATAATGATATAAATGAAAATCATTATATAAAAATTTATAGTGCAGTAGATACACCATATAAAAGTAACTAGCTGCATCATAACAAATAATCCTCAATAGAATGTAAATTCGGATGAAACCCATTAAATTGAGTCTGATTTGTAATTTGTGGTCTCTATATTCTAGGAAAATAATGATATATTAATTATTTAATTCATTCAAAACCTTTTCAAAAATTATTATCTTTCATTTTCACATATAAACACATCACATACAATTACATAATTTGTAATGATTAAGTATAATGTTTTGACCACATTCGACTTATGTGTCAAAACTAACAATGATAGGTCGATTATGGTCAATGCGTTCATTAATTAAAACATAACTATGATAATAATTATTATATAAGTATCATATTTATACATTATTAATACTTTTAAAACTAATAATGAAGTATGGTTATGAAAATTGATCCAATATTACAATCCTGGAGGCGGTAGGTCGTACGCATACATGTGTAACAATCTTGTTTTATCAATGATTATTATGGAAAGAATATAAATAAAATTTATTTTTATGAAATTATATTTATATATTAAATTAAAAGTTATTTAATAAAAAATAATTACACACATAATTATAGTTATGAATATTGAATCACATCTAGTATAGGAGGTGGTAATCTACATGTCCATGAATGACGTTATAACTTTTACAGTGTCTGACAGTGGAATAAAAAAATCATATATTATATTTTTTGAAATTTAATTATGTCATTAATATCATATATATGTTATTTTTTCACTAATTTTTAATTTATACCATCCTTAATTCATTCTATGTAATACGGGACTTCATCACATTGCTTTGAGGTGGTGGTAGTCCACAAGTCCACAAATGATGTCATTAAATTTACAAAAAATGGATTGAATAAAGATAAGGGTAATATAAAAATTCTATAAGTATGAATAAAATTGAAATATTATATATATCATATTAACTTTTCCCCATCATAATTCCTAACAATGAGAGGTGGTAATGTAAAAACCAATTACATTATTTCGTGATGCAGTAGTTTTCCATACATAAGAATTTCAAGTTCATTACAAATTTTATAGAAGTGAATATTTGTGGAGGTATAAACATTAAAAGAAAGAAATATGTGTATAATTATGATGATAAAGTTATTACATAATAATGGTATAGTAATAATTGATGTTTTAGATAAATAAATAAAATAAATGTGATCGTTGAAGAATGTAACCTACTTTTTTAGTAACCCCTTTTGGTTTAAACCAAAGTATATCATTCTTTTTTTAAACATAAATTGACGACTATAGAGTGAGGGAATTAATTTTGGGAGATTATTTGGGTAAATTTTTTATGATATAGAGGGGATTTATAGGTGTAAAGAGGTTAGGGGAGTGCCTTTTGATAAAGGAGGGGAAGGAATTATTGTAAATATTAAAATATAAACAGCATTAAGAGGTATCCCTTAAATCATGAAACTCAAATAAAGAATAAAATCATATAATAGAGTGTATATGTATGAATAATATATATCTAGTTGATTTTGGTAATGTTTTTAGTCCTTTTGAACACTTCATATTAATGTTTAACCACTAAGTAAACTCATTTTTACCTTAATCACTATACATTTTTTTAAAGGTTGGGGCCGAAGCATCATTTTTATTATTAAATAAAAAAAGACCTTTTTTAGCTGGGCAGAGGGAAACCCATTACATGGACCGAAGGCCCGGTGGGCTTGTAGCCCATTACATTGCCCGTAGGCCCAAATTCTAAGGCCAATTCATATTCTGTGAATAGTAACCTGCTGTTACAGTAACACACAGTATCGTAGCCGCTACAGTGCCCTGCCGCCGCTACAGAACCCGCTGATGAACAGTGCCGTCGCTGCTACAGTATCACTATAGTACTGCTGCAGTAACCTGCGCCCCATCGGTTTTGAACCCCCACTTTCCATGCAGTATTACGGGGTTCTTACCACTCAGCCAAACCCCAACTACACCTTAATCACTATACATAGTATAAAATACATTCATTTATGTGTTTGGTATATAACTATGTTGAAATTATTATAAATTATAAATTATTATTATTCAAATTATCTAAAATTTCTTTTCAATATCCAATAACATAATCGATAGAAATTAATTTATAATTAATCCTTTGGACAGAATGACAATGTTGGTTTTTTAAAGTGTAAATGTTCACGAGTTTACTAATTTTTTATATCTAAAATCACCATGAAAAAGACTAAAATTACATAAATTGAATTAAACATTATTACATTTGTTTAATTATACTAAGAAGTAAATTATAAATATAATTTAACACAAAAAAAAGTTTAGATGAAAAAAAATTCAATTAAAATATGGTGTGAGTAACAGTTAATCAAAAAATTAATGTTCTTAGAAAAAATATCCCCTAAAGAAAAATTTGATATTATTATTTCAAAAATGAAGTTTAATTTTAAAAATAAATATTCTGAAATTTTCAATGATTATATTTAAAATATATGTGCTATTAAAAGACAGTACATTGGCCTATTATACCAAGAGTGTCCAGGATCCAGTCAAAATCAGTCCCAAGAATAATTTATTACGAAAAAGAAAAGGAGAGTGAGGCAACAAATGGAGTATTAAAAAACTGAGAGTACAAGACACCATGCATATCTACCACCACTAGTGAAGAGAAATATTCAGGGACCGTAAACTACAATTCCATATCCATCGCCATGATTTGTTTCTTGGATAACAAATCTGCCACATAATTGACTTCTCTAAAAGCATGTGAGACCATCATGTTTATGCGACTAAACTAATTGAGACAGTCAACCCACTTTGAATGTACCCACCAATGAACATTCCGTGTTCATGATTGTAAGGATTGGACTGCAAGTTGGGAATCTGATTCAATCCATAGCATGATCCAAATATACAAAACAACATACCTGATTACATGAACAATGACCCATAACTCATCTTCAAAAGAAACCCCAACACGTGTGAATTGATAAAAACATCATTTCACAATTCCATGGTATGTGCGAAAAACACCACTATACACCGATGGGCCTGGTGCACCAGAAGCAGCTCCATCCACATTGACCATGAGCCATCGACTTATATTGGGAATCCAGCAAATGTACCTGATCATCTACAGATTCTAAGGATACCTAGAAACACCAAGTAACTGCATAATCCGCAATCCCGATACACAGTTATACATCACACTAGATTGGACCTTCGAGGCAGTGTATACCTCCTGTTGAATCTCCATCATCCCAAACCGAATGGGATCCTTCCCACCATCAAAGGATGCAAAATTTCGAGCATCCCAAATGGTTGCAATCAGAGCCACATCAGCCACCAGTAGGAAGCTCCACACCTATTCACTGGAGCAGAAATCGGACAGCCTTGCAATCAGATCCAGAATCAGAAACTTGTACAATTCCAGCCTGAAAAGAGTCCCAATGTAGCCCCACAGCTGTGTAGAGTACACACACTCCACAAACAGGTGTTGGAAATCCTCTTCTTCTCACATATATAAGTGACATGCTGATGCAAAAATAAAAACAGACCTCTTAAGGTGATCATGGGTAGAAACACGGTTTTTCCAAATTCTCCATTTAAGATAAGATAGGGAGGGCCGAATGAACCAATACCTGTATTTCCTTAGCTAGGAAGGTGGACTACAAGAACCCCGACATGCAAGATGATAGTAATCCCTACTATTAAACTAGAAATCCCTATTATGATTACTTACTAGTGTATCACAATCCATAAAGTCATAAGATTGGTATTCCATCTCCCCCTGAGAGGGTATCATGCTATAAAAGAGATGTTTATAATATTCAAACTCAGCAATGGAAAAATGCCCAGAACCCGAGGGAATGTACATACTATCCTGAAGAGGCTAATCAAGGCATGGAATGCTCCAACAATTGAGTTTAGATTTATGAAAAACCAGCCACTTTGTATCATTCATGATCTACATGGAGGATGATTTAAGAGAATCCCATATAGATGATTCAAGATAGAATTTATAGTCATTAATTATCCTACCTTTGAATCGATTAACTAAAAAATCTCCAGAATTATCATTGGAGATCAAACACCAAGTAAACTTCCCAATGAGTCCATCATTAAAAATCCAGAGATCCTTGACCCCAAGACCCCAAAATTCAACCGGCTTGATACACTCCCTCTATGAAATAGTAATGATCTGGCGCTAATGGATTGACCTTGTCCAAATAAAGTTTCTGACCAGACATTTTGACTCCTTGATGAGTCCCATAGGCCACCGATATAGATAGAAGGACTAAAAAAATTTATATGTTATCACTGAATTTACAAGGCACACTCTCCCAGCCATGGACATAACCTTCCCTTTAAAACTAGCAAGTTGGTTGAGAATACCAGAGTAAATCCCCTCCAAATATTTCTTCTTCAAATTTCCACAAAATAAAGGAACACCAATGTATTAAAAGGGAAAATACCCCTTTATAACCCTAAGGACTCCAGTTATCCTGTTCTTCTTCCCAGTCGTGATACCATTGAAAAACAAAATGAAGGATTTTTCCTAACTTATCGCTTGACCATCCACTTCCTCATAGTTTTCAAAAAGGGCCTTAATAGAGGAAATAGTTTTCCTAGTGGCTTTCCCAAATTGTAGGATTTCATCATCATACATCAAATGGGAAGGATAAAATTCATTCATACCAGCCTAAATATTCATACAAATACCCATGTGTGCAAGGTCATTGATACATCATTTAAGATAAAACTCAGTAATTGAAAATAAAAGTCCGGAAAGTGGGTCCCTTTTTCGCACACCTCTAGTACATGGGAATAAACACCTATGTGTTCCATTAATCAGAATAAACAGCCTTGATGAGAACAGAATGGTGTTGATCAACATTATGAATGCATTGGAGAAGCCATATCTTTTATGAACCTCTAAAATAATGCACTATTTGAGTCTGTTATAGGCCTTTGAGATGTCAATTTTCAAGGAAAAATTTCCTTCTTTTTCCTTCTTTCTCATGAGGTAGACAGTTTTCACGGTGGTGAAAATGAATACTTGAATATTCCTTCCAGGAAAAAATCTAAATTGATTTGTAGTAATAATATCACCAACCATTTGACCCTTCCTGTTCATGAGGTTATTACTGATCAACTTAGAGATAATATTTCCTACTGCCACTGTCCTGAAATCCTTTATGTCAAGATAATTACCATTCGTAGGTATTAGTTTAATCATATTCATTCATTGGATTAACATTTCATTGTAATAACTATTATGTTAAATAAATAGTATTAATAGTATATTAATGTCCCAATAGACTGGGGATTGTGTGTAATAAATGTCAATAAATGAACATCATGTTTCATGCCACGTAGGGTAAATATGGTGTTATGTTTGATGCAAGAAAAACTAATAATTTCATATAACACAATATATTAAGGAATTTAATTTCATTTGACATAATATATTTTCATGAAATCTCGAGATGTTACATCCTACCCCCTTAAAATGAATTTATCCCATGAAATTCTTTTTGGTTATCAAATGATTAACATTTGTACAAAAAAAATTTAAAAAAATAATCCTAAAAGGGGTGTGTAATACATCCTATTATGATGTTAATTTGGGAAACATAAATTTTATTAGATGATATTCATTACATATATTTCACCTAGGGGTATCACTAGAAAATTAAAAGATAGATTTGGAATAGAGAACTAATTCATGTGCACTGATAGAGAGTGATTTTGAACATGTCAAGAGGAAGTCAATTAAGGAAAAAATTTCAAATAGGTTAGGAAATGTTCATTAATATAATCCTAAAATATTGTAATAGGATTACATTTAATTTCCAGATCCTTTTCCTAACATTAATTAAATATCTTAACATATCAACCAAGTAAGAAAAAAAATTTAATGGATGAGTATAATTTTATCATTTAGTAAATATGCTATGAGATTTCATCCTTAATCACTATCTAGAAAAATATAATCATTCACTCCAAATGATTAGAATTCAATATGAATTTTTTATTCCTAAGGCACTAAAATCAGTCTTTCAAAGACCACGTAACCATGAATTGGATAGTTAGGATATTTCCACTTTTATGGACAATAAAAAAATAGTAAATCTTTAGAAACATGGTAACATAATTCCAAAAATTATTAAAACATAAAATGATACTCTAATAATAAAAAATAAATAGTATTAACTAAATATTTTAATAAATTATTCCATAAATATCTATCCTTAAATTTTAACCAATATTTTTTTACATAGTTCGATACCTAAAGATTAAAATGATTTGATCATATTTTATTCTAATAAAAATCACCCATTTATACTAAAATAACATCTCATATGTCTTTGAAATTAACTTAATATAAAAAAATTCATGATTGTTGGGGCATTATGTTGGCCAATTGTAGTGTGTGAAACCCTTATCGTCATTCAGTCATGGGTTCAAGACTCGTTTCCTTACCAGGTGTGATGGGTTGTCACCAAGAATATAGTTTTTCAATGGTTTTTAATTAATCGTGAAAAATAAATCCTCCCTAAATACACTTCACATTAGTAATTGCAATTAAAAATACCTCAACCACAAATGTGTCCCAATATCTCATTAATAGCCTCTTCATTTTAACAAAATAAAACCCTTAGATGAGGTGTATAAGATTTTTAATTTATTATATTCTTTACGATTATATTCCAATGATGGTATCCATAACTCATAAGATAACCTCATACAAAAATATCATAATATCTAAGGTTTTATAAACTATCCTTTGATACCAACTATTATAGCCCATGATCTACACTCCACAATCCTATGCCAAAATATATATCATTACATTTCAATATTTTATTTTGATAACTATGACCCAATTGGTCATTAAATGTTATAAAATAAAATGTAAAACAAGGATCACATAAAATCTATAGTACCATTTAGGTGTAGAGTTTTAGATAATTAGGAAAAACACCTAGATATAAATTCACATCAACTAGGACTCATAAACCACTCATTCATAATGTTGAACATTATCTCTTATTATACCCAACATTTCTTATTTAATATATGGTAATCAATATCATTATTGTGATATCCTTTACAGACATAAATCATTCAACATCATTATTTCAAATCTAGGTAATAGAAATCATAATAAGGGTATTCTTAAATGCTATATAATGGTAAAAAAGTATTAACAATAAAATAACATTAATTAGCATAATATTTCATAAGGGAATGATTAAATAATCATTATGCATGAGAATATGATAAAGGAAGTCATAGCTATTAGAATTTGGATCATCAAATATGAAAACATAGGAAAATTCCATATTTATCAAAATCATTACTCATGATCCATGATATATCAATTGTAATCAATATACAAATAATAAACTCGTAGCACACATAATGAAACATATTGGTTCCTATGAACATCAACCCATTGAATCCTTACAAAAATCGTACAAATTGGAATAACCATACGACTTACATCAAAGATGATTATCTAGAGAAAATAATAATTATCTGATACATTTGAGCTATATCTTAGCACACCCATTATATAAACCATAACGAGATCACTCAGCACTACATGAGTACAGCCATCGTTTATAATATCCTATAATCGAATATATAGATAATTCATCAAAACTCATTGAAAAAATCATTTATTTTTTTCATAATATGATTATCCTATAAAAGAGAAATGATTTCCAAAACAACTTCTTTGAAACATGGTTAAACTATGGAAATGAATTTTTTTTTTTCATAAAATATTCATTGAAACACTTGTAACCCATTAATAATAAATGGGTTAAATTACACTATCTCTAAAACAAGAGTAACCCCTAGAAAATAAATGGGTCTGAAAACAATCTATTTGAAACCATGATAAACCCAGGAAAAATAAATGATTTCCAAAACAATCTTTTCAAAAATTGGTTAACATATGAAATATAAATAGGATTCAAAACAATATATTGGAGAAAACTATTATCCTATAGAAAATAAATGGGTTCCATAACAATCCCATTGAAACAATATTAACCCATAGAAAATAAATGGGTTCGATAAAAATCTCATTGAAATAATAATAATACATCCAATGAAATGATGAGGATATTATAAATAAAAAATATCCAAATTATAGGATATGTAATATAAAGTGTTTTTGATTTTGATGAATTTAAATACCGTTAAAATGTCATCAAAACATTATTGTGGAAAATAACTTTTAAACAATACAAAGAATCCCATAACACTTTGAATCATTTCAATAATTAACTAGATAAATTAAATAATAATAAATAAAACTTATAATATCATTATAATAATGGTATTAATTATATTACATGTGAATATATATGTATTTACACCTTATATAGTGATAATGGTGTATAACATAACCACATCACAAATAAGTGAAATTGTGAAAAAAAAAATCCAATACGGTCGTGTTAATTTAAAATATTAATCGTTATGAAAGAGAGTTCGTAAAAAGGATATATAAAACAACATAAGTATAATTATATGAATCATAAAATACATTCTTGGGTAGTTTTTTCACTATGTAACCCAAAAAAGTGGTGAATATGGGATATGTCTTGAAGAAATAATGGTTACATGAGAAAAATATCGTATCATTGGAGTGAGAATAAATAAAGGAAATGATATTGACTGAAAATTTTAAATCCCAAAAATAAAATTTAAAATACATAAATATAAAATAATATTTCATTTAACACATATTATTTTCATAGCATAACCAATGACATTTATGTTTATCCCAATAAATGGATGTTGAGTTTCAAAATCACTTACTTCATGAGAAACATTTGAATCGTGAGATCCGTGAAAGAATAAAATCAACTGAAAAACTGATTGTCATGAAAAAAAGAAACTATTGATATAAAAATATTTGGGTTAATATATACAAAATATAATATTAAATAGGTTTATAATAACAAATCAGTCTCAACGGAATGTAAATTTTGACTATACCACTTACCTTGGGTATGATTTTTCATACTTGTCCTCTATCTTCCATATTAACAAACTTATGTAGATTAAATTAATTCATTAGAAACTTTTACAAGTTTATTAATGGATTTTATTCTATTATAAATAAAGTAAATAAAATTACTTAATTAATATTTCTTATTTCATGTGATTACACCATATTCTGATTATGTGTCAAAACACTCTTTTATTGGATAACAATGGTAATTGAGGTCATTATTTATAACATATTGAGGATAATAATAATTAAATAATTATAAAATTTATACATCAATTATTAATTTACAATCAATCATGAATGTTGGATATGAAAAATGAACCAACATTACATTCAAAGAGATGGTAGGTCATACATACGCATGCGTAACGTTCCCATTTTTTCAATGATCGTTATTGAATGAAGAAAAATAACATTTATATTTGAATAATGATACTTACTTCATAAATACCAAATTTTTTAATCATATATATTAATATATATAATTCTAGGTATTTAAAAGGAATGAAATTTCCTTGAGGATGGGGTCATCCACAGGTCTGTGAATAAAATTATCACTTTTTTATAGTGTGAAAGGGTAATGATGAAAATAATTTTTTATGTTAAATTAATGGTAATTATATAATTAATATCATATATATGTTATTTTCTTAAAATATTTTTAATTTAACTCATCCATAGTACATTTTCATGTAATGTGTGAACGTATCACATCCCTTTGAGGACGCAGTCGTCCACATGTACACAAACAATGTTATCAAATTTACATAAATTTGAATTAATAAAGGTATGTGTCATATAAAAATTAATTAATTATTTAGAAAACATAAATATAATATAGATAATATAAAAATATTTTTTCCAATATAATTCCAAACTATAAAAAGTGGTAAGGTAAAAAACTAATGACATCGTTTCACGAGGCGGTAGTTCTCTATAAACACGAATGGTAAGTTTGTATCCCATTTGATAGAAGTTTTTGTAGGTGTAGGTAAAATATTAACATTAAAAATTAATATTTTATTTATGATATTAATGTTAATATATAATCTTTGAATAATAATAATTTACTGGGTGGAGAAAGAAATAAAATAAAGGTGATCGTTGAAGAATGATACCCTTTTTCAGGTAACTTATTTTGGTTTTCACCAAAGGACATAATTGTATGGATTTATTACCAAATTTATGACTTTACGATGATGGTATGTATCTTTTGAGTGTATTTTGATAGATTTTGGATGGAAAAAAGGGTCTTTATGGTTTTAATAAGTGATGGGGTGAATACCTTTTCATTTTGGTGTGGGAGTGAAATTCTTATAAATATAAAAAGGTAAACATTATTGAGAGGTATCCCTTACATAATTTTCCTCCAATAAGGATCTCAATTTGATCCAAGATGGAATATGGTCTAATAATTTCAATAAAATTGATTTTTAAATGATTCTAAGAGATTTCAACTCTTAAGATTAATTTTTAACCACTATGTGAAAAACATTTTTCCAATAATAATTGTAATTAATTGTTATTACATTCACTAATTTTTTTTCAACATATTAATTTAAAATATTAAATAAATATAAATTATTCTCATACGAAATATTGAATTAATATTTCCGAATTCTAAACATATAATTTACTGTAATTAATTTGAAATAAATATCGTTGATGGGACAATAAAGTTGGTTTTTAATGTGAAAATGTTTATAAGATTGCTAGGTTTTTATATTTCAATCACTATAAAATAGTTATAATTAACTAAATTGTATAAAATAATATAAATATAACCAAATTATACTTTAAACCCAATTATACATATAATTTTTCACTAAAAATTATTAAGAATAAAAATCAGTTTTGAATTTAAATTCAGTGGCATTCACTATTTATCAAAACCTGAATGTTCATAGTCATATAATAAGAATTTACCCAAATTAAATTTAAATATTATTGATTAATTTTTTAATAATTTATAACAAAAATTATATTTATTTAAAAAAATATATTTAAAATAGGTTTCCCCATTGATAGGAGGTAATATATTCTTCTAAAAAATATACAGTTTTTTCTACTTAAAATTGTATTTATTATTATCTTAACCCTATAATAATTATTTTATGAATTTTAAAAAAATGAATAAATATGTAGAATATAATTTTAATTAATATATTTCAATAACAATGATTAATTATGATAAAACATCATTTTGGTCAGAAAAATATTTCTCATAAACACGTATCCCTTACATTAAATTGTTATATATCATCATTTCTAATAATTAGATTACCAATTAACTCATTATATAAATTTATTAAACTAGTATTTAATTATTTATTTAATAATGTTAATAAATTTCATTTCATCGGTTAGGTGGTAATTATTATTTAAATATAATTTATTAATAGTATATTGTTGTCGGGTAAGACTCATGCATGTGTGTAACAAAATTCGTAAAGTGATCTCAATGTAGTGTGCAATGCATGAAAAAATTGGTCTTGAGTGGGATGAAAGATAAAATTTTTAATTCATGTAATTAATATTATTAAATAATTTAAATTAATTTTAAATAACTTATTTCCTAAATTCTTGGCATGTTACATTACCACTTTTCGTTAACCAACATTAACCAAATTTACCCTTTCACAGTGGGGATTATTTTTTATCATTTTGAATATTCATTATGACATAAAATTATGTCAGACTTGTTAAATCATATAAATTATTAATAATAAAAATATGGAATCTATTTTTATATGTTGAACACTCCTAATATAAAATAAATTATATTATATTATCCAACAAAGCTTGATTAAAATTCTGATTCATGAAAATGACTTTTTCAGGTAGAAGATTATTTTATATTATCTTTTTGTATATAAATCACATTTTTATAAATTTATATTCATATAAATAGATATATAATAAATATATTTCATTTAAATATTTCCTTATTATTTGTTAAATTAATTAATTGAGAAGGATTTACTTTTTGAATAAAAAAATAGTTTTCATAAAATGACATTTTTAAGGATAATAATATAATTTTATAAAAAATTGAAAATTATTTATTTTAATTATTTTAATTATTTTATTATATATAAAATGGTAGAAATTTCAAATTAAGATAAAATAAAAATAATAATGGGGAAATTAAATAAATTTTTTTAATGAAAATAAATGACAGTATTTGAAGAATCTGTAACTATAACTATTCATTGAAAAATCAATTATTTTAGAAAAATAACTAAAATTTTTTATACAATAATTTTTATATGAAAAATTCATAAATTGAAATAAATTTTTAAAATTAATCTTATAAGTATGACCAAACAAGATAATATTTTAATAAAACTATTTCATCTTTGACTTAAAAATTTCTAAATATTTTTTTTTGAATATAACATTCTATTTCATCAATAATAAATATTATAAATATTATTTAATATAACATTATAAGGGTATATATATTCTTCCCCCATTTTAGAAATTCTTCCATTCAATTTTACTATGTTTTTAAACAAGTGGGTATATCTTTTCCTGATATTATTTTTAAATTCACATGTTCCTTCTCTAATCATATTGATTTTATATAAACTTCACCATGGTGAGTTATCTTATTTTTCAACAAAAACTATCTACAGATAAGAATATGAAATGTTTTTCCTTCATAGGAATTTTTATCTTCCAAGTGATCTACATCTTGGCTCAAAAGATGAGATGAATTCCACAAATATATTCATAACATTGATATATGATGTATATTGTGAACCTATGAAAAACACAAATGAAAGGCCACTCAATAAAAAAAGAAACCAAATTTCACAAGGATTTTATATGGATGAATTAATGTAGGACTAAAAACCTCCTTTTACTAAAATTAATAAAACTTTTAATTTGTGATAGTTTTAGAAAAACACAATCACCTACCTCAAATAAAATATTTTTTCTCTAGTTATACGCTTAATATTTATTCATACTCTGAGCCATCATCCAATGTTGTTAAATAATATTTACCTTATAAACAATTTCATTTACAAAATGTGTTCCCATGAACATTATTTTTATTATTTCATCCCAAGATGTTGGAGTCCAATAATGCAGTACATATAATACCAAAAATGTTCTTATCTTTATTTTGGAATAAAAACTATTATTTAAGAAAACTAAACCAAAGCAGTATATTGATACCAAAATCCTTAGAACTCTAATAAAAAATATTGAATCAATTTTTACTCGGTCTGAATCACCTTCTTGAACTACAAATTATAATGATTATGAAATGTTTTTCTGAATATTTATTTTCTACCCAACAAATTCTGATGTCTTTTTCCAAAATTAAGAAGTGACATATGATCATAATCAGATATGATATAGAGTGTAACTCCATATAAACTACTTATATCCTTTTGATTTAATCTATAATTATGATCTAAACAAATAGTACCCCATTATAGAATGAAATTTTTCTAAATTTGAATCCAAATAGCATTATTACATTGTGATGTCATTAGAAACCCCACTATAAAAATCCATGTATATATTTTTCAATTTCCATTATGGAATTGTAAATGGATGAATAATCCCCTTTGGAAACAATCATTATTGTTTTATTTCTTGACAATTGAATCATATCAATTTAATTTCAAAAATATATAATTTCATTCAATTCCACTAGTAATACAACTGAATAACAAAATACATCTAAGTGCTTCTACGATGAATGGAAAACATAGACTTATGAGTATCTATAAATAATTCATTATTTATCTAGGAATCCTAAGGCACAAATAATCTTTTTTGAAATCTGGTAAAATATAATTCATTAACATTTTACTCTAGAAACTTACACTTAATAAAAATAATTTAATTTTCCAATAAAACATGATCCTCCTTATGAAATTTTTATTTTTTTCTAAGAAAGATTATTTTATAGAATCCTGAAAAAATATATTATGTTCCTAAAACCATTACATCCGGAAAAAAAATCATCAATATATTAACCAAATGGATTTTGTCAAAACATAACATGGTTATTATAGATTTATTTTTCTCGCCCAATGCATCAACTGCATTGTATGATTCTCTAACAGGGTAATCAATCATTAATACTTAATTATTAATAAGTTCCATATGTATTATATTTAGCATATTGAAATATTTATGTTTAAATAAAAGATTTATTCTTTTATGGTCATCATATATTTAACACTTCACTCAATTCAAATAATTCTTTAGAGTTATAAAATAAAATGAACAAAAGCTATTTTTAAATCATGTGTATTATAATTTAACTGTAGATGTTTTTATTGATATAATGACAAAGAAATTACCTAATCATTATGTATCATTACACAATGAAGACACATAAATCATGCATCATTTCAAACAAAAAATTATTCAATTCATGGGGGTTTAGAGAAAATTAGAACATTTAGCAATCATTTTTTTAGTTCCTAGAAATTTTCGTCACATTCATTTATCCTAATAAATTTAACACTAATTAATGTTAACAAAGTCATGTAATTTATAAAAATATATCATTTTTCAATAATACTTTTTTATGACCTGAAAATTCAAGAAACATATTAGTCTCTTTTCCATTTGTGGGTAATTATCATTCCCTAAATATTTTATTGGTACGATCACATGTTTTGATATACTTAGAAATAATACTATATATGAATTAAATTTTTAACAACAATAATTATCACTTTCAAAATTTTCCAATTATTTTTTACTTCATGGTTTTAAAAAATCCTTACATTCCCTTGATTATCCTTATGAATTTTGGAATATTCATTTATATTATAAAAAAATACAACCAAATAACTATATATATATTCATGGAAATATCAATCCATATGATCTATAAAAATAGATGGTTAATTAGATAACCAAAAGAAAAAAAATAAAAACTCATAATACCCATATCTGTATTGAAATTTAGTGTTTTCTATATAATCATCCTTAAACATAATCTAATTGTATAGTTACCTGAGATTAGCCGTCAAAAAATACAATTCTCCCTAGGGAGGATCTAATAGATAATTGATATGGGGAAAATGATATATTTTCTCAAAAATAATGTTATTAAACCCTCTATAAACAATTAAAATTATCATTTTTCCATCTATTTTTTAAACAAATAAAATTTTATCAACCCATAAAGATATTCTTAGTTGAAATAAAACCTTATATAGAAATTCATACATAAGTTTTTTCTATTCAAAAATTTCTACATTATCCATTCGATATGGGTGTATTGATATTTGTTTAACATCAACCATTATGTCAAAAATAATCTCAATTTCTCAATTTGGAAAAACCCTATATAGATACTCAAGAAAAAATATTCTTATATAATTTCAATACTATAATATCCCTAATTTGAACTATTTCTTTATTTTCAATAATAAGGTCTACGAAACATTCACCACCATATCTAATAAATTTCTCAAGTTCATGGTATTTTATAAATGGCATGAAAATTGAATATAACATTCGGTGCATTTTAAAATATCTTATCATGAAAAATTGTAATCCAATCCATATCAATAATAACATCAAACTCCACATTGGGAAGTTTCACTTGACTTATAGTAAATACCATCTCACTAATAACAACAGGATGATATCTAGAGATCACGGTTAAAAAATTATTTCCACTTGGTGGTTTTAGCCAAATGTTTTATCCTCTATTCATGAGATTATATTTCAATTTTACAAGAAAAAATTTCACAAATGATGGAATTTTATAATCCAAAGAAAAACTATGAAATAATATATTTCACTTAAACCTGTAACATACCTTTCACTACTTCATTAGATGGGTCGACATCAATAGTTGTAATATAAATTTTTTTCCAATAACTATTTTATTTCAATATATTTGATTTAAAAATCAATTATAAACTTTAGACACACATTTCCATAATTCCCCTTCTCAGGGTAATTAAATTATCTCACTATTGGCTGGCTACTTGTTTTCACATTCATGGATTATTCAAAACTATTTTATTTCTATTCATACACCCAATTTTTATACATATATATCTAAAACACTCCCTATATTTCATAATACATTCCCCAGGGTCATTTAAACACATTGTTAAAAAATAAGAGACTTGATTTTCTTACATCTAAATCTCATTGATGGATATTTTTCCACTACCTACCACCTAGACCAAATTTTCTACTTATTTTAATAGAAAAATATATCATCTGTATAATATATTTATACATTGAATGGAAATTTATTAAAGAGAAAAGAAAAACAGTACAAGAAAAAAACAAACAAAAAACACCAAAACCATAAAAAATGGTTAAGGTGAAAAGGAAAGAAACCAAAGCAGACAACAGCCCTGGCCTATTATCCAAAAAACAGTAACAAAAAAGCCTTCATTCCACCAAAAGATGCCAGCAACTAAGCCTCCAGCCCTCTCCAACTAGAATATGGGAAACCAAATGAAGCCAGAAACTCTGCAGACTCCAGCTGTCCGACTGGGAACTATTCATCCATCACCAGCACCAGAAAAAGATAGACTGACTCCTTAAATTCCGAAAAAGAATCCACTGAACTGAACCAACAAGAAGCACTTTTTCTGAACCTTTAAACCATTAACCGTGATTCTCCGGGCTTTAGGGGGTCTCCCTACTTTCCTTTTCGAGCATTGAGGACTGTTAACAGTAGATAATAAGGCCGAAGTATCATACATGCTCTCCATGAAAGCTGGTAGATGCAACTGCAAGTTCTTCTTAGTATTGATGCAGAAATCCAGCTCTGTAGCTGAATTATGATCACAGTACTGCCCAACTTCAACCTCTATAGAATTATCCAGGTTAGAAGAAAAAATCACAAATTCGTTATCATCCTGTAAAGAGATAAAAAAATCATGGATTTCAATCTGAAAATTCAGAAAAAACTGATACTCATCCTCCCCATTCTGTAAGTCATAAACCAGAAAACAATCATCATTGCTATTCTCAGAGAATAAGGTAAAAATACTCCTTTGAAACCCATTCAAAAACAGGCTGAGAAAACATGGCATTGAAACCAATGCCATAAAGTGACATCAACCAGCCGAGAGAAAACTCATGGTAATTTATTTCCAGATTCAGCCAGCTCATCAGAACATGCTTTAGTCCTTATGGTAATATGCTTTGAACTCCTTACCTTTAAAGCAGTATCCATGATTTTCCTGGCTTTAGGGGGTCTCCCTGCTTTCCTTTTGAAGCATTGAGGACCTTTACATCCTTGAAGCAGGTCATCAATGTTAACAACTTCAGGTAATCCACTATCCTTTGAAAATCTTTGTGAGCATCCATGGGAACCAGAATGATGGGCAGCATTTTGAGCATTTTTTTCAGAAGTAGCATTACTGTTAATAGTAGATAACATAGCTGAAGTATCAGACATACTCTCCATGGAAGCTGGTAGATGAATCTGCAGGTTCTTCTAAGTATTGATGCTGAAATCATGTCATGTAACTGAATTATAATCGCAGTTCTGCCCAGCTTCAACCTCTGTGGAAGTATCCAGGTTTGAAGCAACAAATACATCTTCTTTATCATCCTGTAAAGAGATTAAAAAATCATGGATTTCAGTCTGAAAATTCAGAAAAAACTGATACTCATCCTCCTCATTCTGTAAGTCATAAACCAGAATACAAACATCATTGCTAATCTCAGAGAATAGGTGAAGATCCTCCTTTGGAACCCATTCAAAAACAGGATGAATAGGAACAAGTTTTAAGAGCTCCTCTTCCTCCTCAGCCACATCAGCCCATGAAACTCTTTGTGATGAAGAAGAAATAGGATACTTTGGTAAAGAAGCATTATCAAAAGGAATATGAGTTTTAACAGGGGGGACATCTGACTTAAGAATTCCTTTTTTTTCAATAAAAACAGCCTTGTTCTTTTTATTTCTGTTGACATCATTCCATTTAGAAACCTTAGATGACACCTTGGCATTTCTCTGAATCAACCTACAGTTAGAGATATTATGTCCCACAATTTTACAGACATCACAAAAGTAGGGCACATTCTCATATTCCAATCGAATATCAGATTTAATTCCATTAGCATTAAACAGAAACGAAGCAGGTCTTTAGACTTCCAGGTTAATGTCCACAGGTATTCTGGCAAAATAACCATTTTCACCAACCAAGGTGTGTTGATCTATCCTCATAGGAGTACCAATACATGAATCAATGTCGTTGAGGATTCTAGGATGCCAATACACCCAATTTAATCCATGCAATTTAACCCAAATTTGAGCATTAGATTGATTGAGGTTAAAAGGATTAAAATTAAAATTCCCTGCTGATAACCTTAGAATTCCAGGTTTGAGTTGAAGGTTACCTATCTTCCAAACCGAATTCAAGGAAGCAGAGGAGGTGAAGATAATGTGAAAATACCCTTTTCCGATTGAAATAAATTTCCAATCTCTTAAACTCCAGCAATGAAAAATTTTGTTTTTGAGATCAGCAAAAGACCAGGGTTTGTCTCCCTTCTAGTAAATAACACGACCCGGTAATGAATACTTACAAAGGCCCAGCCGTTTCTGCAGTGCAATTGAATCCGCAACCACTGAGAATCCACCATTTTATAACATGGTGATATTTGATTTAGATGAATCCTCCCTTGTAGGATTTTCTGCTCCAGAAAGAACCTCTGCGAAGGAAAGATTCTTCTTTCGAATAATCGATGAATCTTTGAAGCCCGAGGGTTTGTAAATTTCCTTCCCTTCTTGACGATTATCCCTGAAGGACATTTCCCACTCTGGATTGAAAGAATCCATTGAGAGATTCAGGTGATAAGATCAAGGTTCTTCGAATCTCCATTGATGCGAAGGAAGCTTAGGTTTCTTTCTCCGAATCGCCATTCTTCGAGCTCGTGTAAATCCTTCACTTGTTGAAAATAGGTCTCTATATTTATATATTATTAACTTTTTGAACATGTTTTTCATAACATTTTATTCTATATAAAGAAAATATCCTTTGATATCACAGCTTTAATCATGAGTAAATCTTATTAATTGTATTATCTTGATCCCAAAAAAAATTTAGTGTATTCCTCAACATGACTATAAAATTATCTTCACATGAGGATATTGAATATTAATATTTTTTACCTTAATTTGAGGAATTGCACCTCAATCATATGTTGATCAACACTATAAAAATATTTCTCAAGGAAAATATTTTGAAATTTATCCCACTCCAAAGCATCAGCCACTTTAACTTATTTAATATTCTAAACAATTGAACTCCCCTAGACATATTCACTTTCAATAATATAAATAGAAAGAGTTTTCTTCAGATGATTGAAAAATCCATGAATTTGAATATCTTCACCAAATCATTAATCCATTAATCTGATACCAATGGGTATAATGATCAACTGAATACAAGATGATATTTTGATACATAATGGTGCAATATAATCATGTTCCTATATATTAGATCTTATTTCTATATACCATGGATTAAACCACCATTTATAGTATATGTTAACTAATCCATCACTATAAAAAACATTTCAGTTCTAATTCAAACCATCATATAATGCTTATTTGGATGGATAATTTCCTCACAATGCATTTATATAGAAATATCCTTTTTTAATTGAATTGTTTCAAATATATATATTTTAGATGGGGAAACATGCTAATACTAAAATGTAATATATTGGTATCCATAAATTAGTAACACGTTATGTAATTTCTTAATTTATCAAAAACATTAAAATTATTTATATAAGACCTCTGACACCAACTATAAAAACATGTATATTAACTTCTCATAATCATGATTTTTTAGACAACAATTAACTTTCATTTATTTTTATGATTATTTTTAGTAATTTTTTATAGAATTAGTTGATAACCAAGCCATAAAAAAGAAAATATTTTTCAAAGGGGAAACTTCTTATCAGTGTCTATTTTTAAAAAATATAAATCTTTTAAAAACAAATATAATTTCTTATCATGATAAAAATCATTGAATTTATACATGAAATATTATTATCTTTAAAACATATCATGATCATTTCAAATATTCTATGGTCATAATTATATTAGTATGGGACATAAAATAATAATTAACAAAACTTGGTAGTTTAAAAAAACTTATTATAATATTCCTTTTAAATAAAATATTTGGGCACAAAATAAAAATTTTATTACATGATAAATCCAATTTATTTTGTAATGGTTTTTATAAAACAGTTAATTTTATTAATTTTATGAAAATTTAATTTCATAATGGTTTCATTGGATTCACGATGAAAACATGAATTTTTTTAACAAAGGTTCACCTTCCTCTATGTAGTTATATATTAAATAATTTAAAAATAATATATTTTTATGACCTTGTGAAAAGATATTATTTTCACAAAACCCCATATAAAAATTCTTACATAATAAAGGTGTCTTGTTACATCATTCTCCAAATCACTCTTCAAATGTAATAATAAATACATTCAACTTCAATACCCAATCTATTGGATGGAAATCAAGAACACACCATTCTTAGATTTATAATAGAAGCACCAATACATGTTTTATAAAAAAACACCCCTCATAATAAACAAGTCTCATAACCATAACATAATTATAACGCAAAAAATATTTCAACTTCTAACAATATACTAATAAAAATATTTTATTCACTCATAAGAAAACATTTTCAGATATTAAAATATCAATTCCATTTTAATACCCTTTCCAAAAAAATTCATAGGGAATGAGGGTTTTTCATTGAATAATAAATAGAGTATTATAATGGTATTCAAATATCAAATAACAGTTATAGTGATTGGAAAAGTGAATGTCCATGTATATGAAAAAATAAAACATTCCATTTGTCTATAATAAAAAATGTCAAAATCATTCAATAAAAATATTTAAAAAATAATTATTGAAAAAAATTTAAATAAATATGAAAGAGGCATAAAATTACATTTTTATTGTTTCTGTTATCTAAATTTTAATAAATATATAAAATAATTTTACAAATATGCACATGGAAGAAAATTATTTCGATGGGAAACATTATAGAATGTATTTTAAAAAGAAAGTCCCTAAACAAGAGTCATACATATCATGTATTATATTTAGCTTCCTGAATAATAAATAAATGTTATTTATTTAATTTATTTAGACACATATACATATTTAATAATATTTTGTTTTTTCTATACTCAATTAATTTAAAATATGATGTTTTGATGATACTTGGTTCATTTTTTGTAAATGAGTTTGGTAAGATAACTACAATATGTGAGGTCATTATTTAATCATATCTAGAATAATAAGCCTAACATAAATATCAATTTTTATATTAATTATACTTTTTATTTCCAATCATGATTGATGGTTACGAAGAATTAACTAGGTTACCATCATGGTGATGGAATGTCTTACATACACCTGAATAACATTTCTATTTTTAATCGATCACTATGGAAAAATAGTATGAAATATTATCTATTTCAATAATGATAATAATTTTATAAATATTATATTAGTTAATAATTTTTTAATACATATTTCCTCCATCTATTCTGGTCATGATAAATGAATCACATCACTTCATGGATGTAATAGACTACACAAACCCATGAAAAATTCTATCATTTATTGTTAAATGGAATTGTAAAACATTTAATGATATGTTACTTTAAAATGAAGATATTAATGTCATAATTATCCTATAATTATATTAAACAAGTCATTTAAACCATATATTAGAGAGAGAGATATTAAAAACAAATTACAATGGTTCGCGAGGTGGTAGTCCGCTGTACACATGAGTGATTGTTTTGATCCCTATTTGAAAGATGAGGTGATGTGTATAAGTATTTAAATTAAAATAGCAACATAAAAATTCAAGGGTATAATGATGTTGTTATTTCATAATTTATATTCTGAATTTATGATGTTATAAAAATAACCAAGATGAAAATTCTTGGTTAAGAATAATATCACTTCATCAATCAACCTCGGAAAATAGAAAAATATTTCCTAGGATTCTTTTATGATCAAACCATGAATCTAAGTTGTATGGGAAATGTATAGAAATTATTCGGGTATGGATTATCTATACATAAATAAATTCTAACCATTAATCAAATAGAAGAGGTGGTGTAATAATATAAGTGAGGGGGAGGGGCACTACTAGAATTTCATAAAGTTATTATTAATATAAATTAATTGTCATAATAAAATGGTTTTAACATAAGTATGTTTAATTCCAATATTAACATTGTCATAAATCATCTAATGAAATAAACATTAGACATGTTTTGGTGGTTTTAAACCTTTTCCTTTTTGTTTTAACATAATTTTACCCTGTTGGATATTTACCAATTCATTATTCATTTTACAGTTTATGGGCCCTAAAAGATCATATACATGGGGGAAACCCTAAATGTACTGTCATTGATATTATAAAATTTTCGAAATTTACGTGGATGACATTAATATTATAATAAAATTTAAATAATTTAATAGTACATTATTTATTATAATATATCAATAATTTCAGTTATGAAACTTTTTATTTAATTTTAGGTAAAATAAATAAATATAAAATTTATATTAAATATAATCATTTCCAACATCCTTGATATGTTAAAATTGAATGTATAATTTTTGGAAAATAATAAATAATTAAAATGGTATTACTTTTCATTTTTATAAATAATTTTTTAATTTTACTTAAATTAAGAAATTATTATTTTCGCATTACATAATAATTTAAGAAAATGAATAATTGCTAAAAATTGGATGAAAATACTAATTAGTAAATTGTTAAATTATTCTAAAAATAATAATTTATATATTTTCTAAAAAATTCATGTGTCCCTTTATGAATGCATAAAATATAATTGTAAATAAAAGGGTGAATTTTTTTCATTTTAATTATTTAAAATATTATATGTGTATCTCATAGGGAAATTTGACTCAATAGAAAATTTCTAAACGAAGTTGATAAGATTCTAAATTTATTCAACCAAAAAAATTTATTATGGATATAATTTTTTCCACTTAGTTTTAACACATGTTAACCCAATTTACCATTTTTCTCGTGGTGAAAGTGTTTTACTATTTTCACTATTCATTTTGAAAATATTAAGACTAACATATTAAATAATATATATTATCATGATTCCTAATAAGGAATTAATTTTACAAAATTTAGTCCCCATTAGTTGAATAAATAAATTTTTTACGTATCCCACCATGTGATATAATAAGAGGTTTTCCAGGAATAAGCATTTTTATGAAATAAATGATCATATAATAACTCTATGTCTCGAAATCAACATTATATGAGTTTAAATTCATATAAATAGATATATAATAAAAAATTTTAATTTAAATATTTCCATGTTATGGGATATTTTAATTAATTTATATCGATAGTCATTATTCTTATAAAAATGTATTTTTAGAATATATCTTTTTAAGCATAAAAATAAACTTATAGAGAAATTACTATAATTGTTGATAAAAATAATATTAACTATAATATTCTAATAAAATATTTCATATAAAATAGTAATACTAAATCTAAAATATAATTTGACTTATAAATTACTATATTAAATTTAATGAAATGAAAATATTTTTAAAATTAGTTATTTAAACTATTCAATAAAATATCAATCATTTCAGAAAAATCCCAAAAATTCATATAAAGATATTTTTAACATGATGAATTCAATAAGGAAATTAACATTTTTTTAATTTGAATTATATAATTTTGAAATTAATATTTTATATTAAAAAATATTATAGAAGTGTTTAAAAAAAATTTGATTTGAAACTTTCATAAAATTAATTTATTAAATATTAAAATATAATTAATTATTTATAAAATATTGTCATATTATTTATTCTATCATTACCTATAATTTTATAACACATCCTCTCAAAATATTATGAACCAATATCTATCGGAAACCTCTTCTAAAATCAATATTCCTTTTTATTCTCATAGAATTTGGCACCATGTGGTCTCTTATTTACATAAAAATTTGGTTGGATAATTCATGAATTATGAATAATTTTATAATAACATGTATCCATTGAAATATGTGGGTTTGATATTCTTCCTCAGTATTATTAATATCGATGTGGTATATTATATTCTTAGTATTTGTCAAGAATACTAATATATTAGATATCTAATTCGAAAAAGTATATGATCCTCAATACATCAGTTTCCAAAAACACATCGACATCCTGATGAAATTTAGAAAAATAAATTGTGAATATAATTGGGAAACCATCCAACCATTTTAATCTACCATGTAAAATCTTATATTATATTGGTGATATTTTTCAAAGATTTGGTTTCATTTCCATTTTTATACAGTGGATCAAAATATTGACTGGGTCTTCTCATATTCTTTTTCACATAAATGTATCCTTGTAAGTATAATTCATTTTTTTCTAGGTGAGTGACACAAGTAGAACCTTCCTTAGTTATCATCATTTCTATTTCAGAGGATTACCAAACCAGGCTCTTACTTCACATGGTGGATAAGGTTCAACATACTACGATCAGGGTGGCAAGAGGTTCCTCTACTCCTCACATATCTTTTTTTACTAATTAGAATATTATATTTAGTTAGGTTCATATGAATAAAATTAAAAATATCAATAGTTCCCTATTTCACAACAAGAGTGTGACAGACCAAGAAATCAGTTATATCAAATCTTTTATCTATTTGGGAATGAAAATTCTAGCTTCATGGAAGGTCTTCATCATTAATGATCTTGGAATTAGAGAGGGTTATTTTCCTTTCACATTCCCTAGTGTCTCCTTGTTTTTTGGGAAAGCCTATGGACTCTCACATTACAGATATCTTGAGTAAGATAAAAAACCCTCACCACTTCGAAAGTCATGTCTATATCAATAGTATGTATATAGTGTCTTATGAAACATGTTGTCGTATCAATGTTGATATATTCTATCATTTTTTATTCCAATCATTACATAGTTATTAAAACCATAAAATAAATGATTAGGATCTTTTTTGGAGTGAAATCATCATTGAAAACATATAATTCAATGTATCTTGTAAAAAATGTTTCTTGCATCATACCATTGGTTGTTTGGGCATAAAAAATCATGAATTCGTTAATCTGGATCATTGTTATAATTTCATATGTATTATTATAATGTTACTAAGAATCGATCGGATTTATTATATCTATATTTCTCGAAATTAAGATTTTAGGTTATTAATGTTACATGGATTCCTCCATCTCACACGTTTTGAACATGGTTTCTTAAAATAGTCATACTCACTCTCATTGACTGATTAACATGAATAATTCCTTATGAATCTGGAATAATAACTATATTGGATCTCCTATTATTGAAATAATTAACTCTGATGATCAAGATATTTACCCAGACATATCTATTAGGGAACATATAGAAAACTCATTTTTCTCCAAAATGATATAGTTGAAGATGTTTACTATAATGAATTTCTCAACCAGGATGACATGATTAGTTCCTAACCATCTCCAAAAGGAATACATGCTTCCAAAAACATTTACATGAATATGAATCATGAAATCTACATATATATTAGAGATCATAAGAAGTTGATCTTTCCTTCTATATTCACACTAATCTAGATACACTCCATAAATAAAGTTTATGGTAATTCCAACATACAGTGTGCAGGAATTTCAATTTTCTCCAAATGTGACTCTTCCATAAACATTGGAAGGATTATGATCATATTTTACTATGATTTAAAACCATATCCCCCCTTAGTAAAGTTGTATTTGATTTACTTGGGGTGAGTTCCAATTATTTTTCTACATTCTGGGACTTCTAGTGCATTCTCTTTTATGTCCAGTTCTCAAAGACGATCACAGTTCTCATCTTGGTTGATTATGGGGAACCAATCCATGCCATTTAGATAAGTCAAAATAAGTTTATTCATGAGTAGAAGCATTTAAATCATCGATCTAATATTGCTGATATTATAATGGTAGATCAAAATGATAATTCTATGCATGTAATACACTATAAAAAAATAATGAGGGACCTGATTATCCTTCAATGAAGGAACATTATATGGAAATTTTCATATCCTCGTGCCAATCTCATGTTTTTATAGATTCCACCCTTCCCTTATTGGATGAAATGAATCACTAATCATGCATCATGGGGAAATATATATCCTAGAGGATATGGGGTTTCTTCTGTGACCTAATTGGTTATGTGGGGGAAGCTCTATATGTCCCTTATGGCCTTTACATTTCTCTTGAAGAAAAAAAGGATAGATTTATCAGAGGTGTCAGTTTTGCAAGGAAATAGAAATAGAGAAGCATCTGTTTTGATTGTAACTCTACCACCACTATTGAAGATATCAGCATGAGATTGATTCACCTCTCATGGAAGATGATAGTCGTATGGGACAATTGTAAACATGTTCTCTCTTTCATTATCTACATTATCACACATTTATTCCTCAAATCAAATTACCACTTCGATGGTATTGATAACTAGGGCGTGAATGAAGATGTTTGCTTCCATTCCAACAATCTCCCTAGGGATTTGCTTCCCATCATTCAATGGGACATATATAAAATACCATCTTTTAGACTTTTGTAAATATTTTACTTTTATTCAAAGGCCTATAAGAGCACTCATTTAAAAAAATTCTTTTATAAGTCATATTTCCATTAAATCCAATGTTGTGATGGAATGAGGTTCGAATCATCAAATCCAGTCTTTTTCAATGTATCATAATTGAAATTTAGATAAGTTTATTCAAATTGAATCATCAAAAAACTAGTAAATATAAAATATATTAACATTAGATTATTATTAATTTTTATTAATTATAATTATATTATTATTTCCTGATGAATTAAATTAAATTAGATATCATTTGGAAGATTAGTGTTTGGATGCCTAGTTTTTGTATGTAAGATAATGAACGATGAAATTAAAAAAAACAAAAAAAATTTAATGTATTAATAATTAGTGTAATATATAAGTTGTTAAAGTCTAATATGTTCTTCAGGACATTGTACATTAATGGTTTATAGAATATTTTATTAAGAATCCATAAAAATTTTCAAACTATTTTTTTAGTTCAATGATTCCATTTTTAGCATTGATTTTTTTCCTTGGGTATATTCGGTAGGTGGTGCATCTTCTTGTAGATACCTCTTGGTGGGAATCCTTGAATGAGAGATGGGTTTATAGACACCTTTTATTTGGACATCATTCTTGATTTTTGAAATGATAGATGGGCATTGTGCCATTGATTTCTTTATAGTGTTTTATGTCTCTCTTTTCCTTATTCCAGGTTAATAGTGGATAGAGTTCACATAAGCATTGTTGGTTGTCCAGCTAAAATGGGAGATATGTTGGTTGGAACCTATCATCTGGTTCTCCCTTCTCATTTATGTAATAGTTGTAGTGGTTCTATATAATATTATATTGGACCAACATGGAACAACTTCTTTGCATTGGGTGACACATCCTTATCAACTGATTTAAATGTTTCATTCTCTAGTGAGGGGGAAGAGATGTTATCTTATTCTCTCCCATAATAATTATAATCACCCAAAACACAATACCATGTTAGGACCTTCAGGCCATGTTTCATTATTGGTTATTTTCCTTTATGATTAGAATTCTTCCTTTATAAACCTACTTTCAAAAGATGTTTTGTTTTTTTATGTTCAATAAAGGGGACCTGACCCTCAAACATTTTTAATTAATTGTGTTATATGAGTTTTAGATAAATGAAAATGTTTAACTCAAAATAAGATGATGAGGTAGATTAATTTAATCAATAAAATTATTTTTTTCGTGGAGAAAAGCCCAATAAATTTATGAATAACTGTTAGTTCAAGTTGGTACTAAGACTATTATTCTTTATTCAAATAAATAATAAGAAATTTAATTTGGTTAATCTCAATTATAAATATATCTATTATTTATCTATGCTTCATATTAGGTTAGATTATAATTTATTGTAGTTAATATTGTTTGTATTATTAGATTTTAATTAGATTTAACTGATTAAAGATATATTGGGATGTTTTTGTTCGGGTCAACATGGGTTTTTCAAATTTTATTCTATTTTATTTGGAATGGATTATGATAATTTAACTCAATTTTTATCATATAATTGGTTAAATTTATATCAATTTTTCTATTTTTATTTATTGTGGAATGATTAAATAGTATTCAATTGTATTGGGTTCATCGTGTTTTTATTTTTATTGGTTTAGTGTTTGGCTACACTAGTTGGGTCAATTCTGGTATATTGGTTTTCATTTATGTGATCTATCATATAGTTGAATTAGGTAAATTTTTTTATAATTTATCAATATTTTAATTCAGTCCATCTGGTTTGTTTCATTTAATTAGATTTTGTTTTTATTATTTTGGTTTGACATTTTCCCATTGGGATTGATTTAGTATTATTTAATATAAATGTGTTTTATTATAGTTTATTTAAATTTTAAATTAATATGTTTCATTCAATTTTAGACAATTTTACTCTGTTCAATTCTATTATTTGTATGAATAGTTTAATCAATTCAATTTTAAGTTGTTTTTGATGGATCTTCTCAGTTAAATCTATGATTATTTTCATTGGTCATGTTGTATTGGTTTTATTTATTTTTTAGGATATAATAAATTTATAACAATTTTTCTGAGTTTTTTCTCTTAGATTTAGTTTAATTTGTTTTGATTTTGTTATGATATATTTCTATCGTTTGGTTTCTATTTAGTATATTTCAATTTATTTACATATAATTTGATTATTTCAGTTTTGTAATATTTATGTTGAATAATTTTTATTATATTTAGTTAAACTTTTTTGAATTAAATTAGAATGATTTAGGTTCATTTGGTGAAAATTTGATTCAGTTTGTTTGAAGGAATTATTTATACTATATATAAAAAAATATGATTCTCATTATTTATAAATTTTTTTAGAATACATTCTTCAAATATTTGTAGTTCGGGTTGATTTTATACCTTGTAGTATTAATCGTTTTTATTTTATTACTATTATTTATATTCTACATAATTTTAGAGAGTTTAAATTAGTCCTCATTCATTTAGTTTGGTTTGTTATATTTTTATATTTTCATTTCATAATTATTATTATTTTGAATGTTTATGGTTTTTTATTCCAATTTATTTTAATTAGATCCATCTAATATAGTTTACCTTCATTTAGTAGAGAATAATTCAAATCTATTTAGGTTTTTTTGTCAAGAATTTTCAAAAAAAATTATTAAATTCGAGTGAAATCTTATTAGTTTAGATAAGTGTGTCTTATTTTTATAATATCTAACCATATACCTTATTATATATAATATTTGTTTTGAAAATACCATCAAGAATACATTTATTTTTTTGGGTTTATTTGTTTCTATGAAAAATAATGTTGAAAAGGTTAGTTGGGGATTTTGAGTGTGATTTTTAACTACGTAAATTGAAAAAGATGCAAGCCAATGTAATGGAATCCCAAGAAGTGTCTTAGAAATTTGTGTGTATATGATTTTTTCGCTTCAAAGTTTTTTCCAAATTTTTGGCTTCCAAATTTTATAAAAAGAGACAAAATTACTGAAGGATATATTTTTAGGAAAACCTCATGAAAATGTTGAAATTTTCTAGAACTAATGAATGTTTGGTTTGAGTAATGTCATGAGATTCAAAAAAAATGTTTCTTCAAAGAATTCTGAGACCCAAAATAAAAAAATTGTTATGTAATGCCATTATGGGATTTATCATGAATGAAAAACGTTTCTATGTTATAATATTTTGAGAATAATTTTTAATTTTAAAAAGGTATTATGTTTAAAAAAATCAGAAATGGAAAATTTAATTTGATGTTTCTTGATGACACAATGTTTCTTAAATAGGTATCAAGAGGTTTGTGAAAAGGTGGAGAAGAGCTTAAAAGTTTTTTGAAGTGAATGAAATGTCTTGAAATTTGTGGCTACCCTATCATTTATAGAGATAAAGAGATAATAAAAATAAATTGGGTATAAATTCATGATTTAATTTCAAAAAAAATTTCATTGTGAATGGAATTCACTAGAACATCATCATCGCGATGAAATTAATTCTCATCAAATTGAATTTTTTATGATAATTATTTATGATTGATAAATGTGTATTGTTTCATGAAATATTGTTAGTTTCAATAATGGAATAGTTTCAAGATCACATGAAAGGTTTTGAGAATAAATAGGCAGTAAAAGTAATGTTTAGAAAGGGGTTTCATAAAACCTATTCTTATGTGAACCATTACGGATTTACTATATTTTATGTGGTATAAGGGCAATCATCATGTGCATTGAGGTGCATATTTTGGATTCAACAAATGAGATTTAAATAGTATTGATTCATCGAAACAAAAAAACTAATATTTTAAAGGATCATTCGACATAATTTGGTTAAGAGAAAAGTGATCTTTGAAATTTTGATTGGTTGTAATCTTGGAGAAATAAAGATCCCACACTAACGTTTATAAAAGAAGTGAACCTTAGAGTATTAGGTACATAGGAACATTGCCTAATTATTCCCCTTGGACATAACCTATTTTGGTTGGTCCTACTAAAATTAATGTGTCTCATTAATTCATTCACTTCTTCTCATACATTAGTATTTTAAGGGGAGAGAGGTGTATTTTTTCAAGGACAAAACATGATCGAAAGGGGAATTTTTTTAATCTATCAAATAATGATTCAACCCCCCCCCCCTAGGGTATTGGGCTAACACATTTATTTTATGACAAAGGAATTATTGACTTCATCAAATCATGAAAATATTTCAAAATATGAATGTAGAACATATAATGTTTCTATATGTCGTTTTTTTCATAGACAACTCCTTTGACTATGAAGGGTTACATTCCTCATAATAACTTATTTTTTACACGTAGGAAAAAGATATATTATGACATAGTAAATATCGTTACACATGATACAAATATAAGTGTATTTCTATTTCATTTAATTTTGATGACAATGAATATTTATATTATTTTACAATTTAATTTATATTATATACCACGAACATATTTAATTAGATTTAATGGAAGGAAAAGAACCACAAAATTTGGGATTAAATGATCAAATCCATTAGATATTAGGAGATGAAAATCATGATAGGCTGCGTTGTGAACCTAGGAAGAAGACAGTAGCCTCTAGATATTGGTATGACTACAACATTTCACTAAGTACTATATTCTCTTATACTCATAGAAGAATAAATAAATATCGTAATCAAATATAAAACTCTTAATTGAGAAGAATATACACATCGTAAAAAATATTATATATGAATAGATGATGAAACCTCAATCGGATCTTTCTTCTACACTTCCATGAGAGGATGATGCAATATTTGATGATTTTTTCATGGCGATGTGTTCTATTTATATGAATTAATGTAATCATGCTAATTTAGGTGTCCATGTTGATTTTTGTGTCGACATTGATGCCACTAATGATGTTGGTGTTTATAGTATTAGGGTATGTGGTGATGCAGGTGTTTCTATTTGGAATGTGTTTGAGGGTTTTAACCATTCTAATGTTACTAATGTTGGGGTGATTTTTTGATGAAAATTGTTTTATTAGTTTATAGGTTGTACTTTAATATATATGTACTTATTTTGTTATGATGATATTGATTTGTATTTTTGTATTTTATAACTGTAATTTGGTGTCTTTTGGATTTATTATTAATTTTTATTTTTTGGAAAGTGAACAAAAAGGTTTCTATTAGTGATGAATGGAATAAAAAAATTTGAACTATATTTATGCATGGAAATATACAAATATCTATGCTGGAAACCATGTAAATGGACCTATTCCCATGGTTTAAACCCATAGGAATAGACATATTTCCCCTGTTCATACTTTGGTAATAGTTATATTTTCACATTTTCCAAAGGGTATATATTCATATAGAGTAGGTTAAAAATTGTGTTTATAGACTTACATGGAAAAAATTAATACCCAATGTTTGAGCAATGGGTATTGGTATATTAGCACATTTATAACCATAGCTATTGTCATATTATCATAGTTATAAACTTGTGTATTGTTTTGTGTGGTAAAATTAATTGTTATGGTTTAGACCATGGACACTGCTATATTTCTATGGTATTAATCTTGGATATTGTCATATTTCCATGGATACAAACTATGTCTATAGCCTTAAAAAATGGTCACAGTAGAATTGAAATCCACATTTTATGGCTATTGTAAATAACTAATTTTCAATGCTTAAAATAAGGTTGTACATTATTTTCCTGGTTTAACCCATGGATATAGTTCAAGGGACACTATTTATTAAAATGTAATTTTCATCAACCCAATTTCTATGCCAATTAGATCCACTACTATCTTGAAAGTGAAAATTTCTTATATCCCAAGATTTCAGGTCTTTGGCCATATTTATAAACCAAGGATATGTCATAACTTCCTAGAATTTTCACGATAACAAGTATCTCATGATATCAAAGAAATTAAGTTAATATGAAGACAAATATTTGATAAAATAAATGTTTTTTACACAAACTATGTCAAGTAGTAAGATAATTTATAATGTCATAGACTAGTAAATATACTTATACCAACTTCTTTCTAGTATTTTAATCTCTTTAGGTATGTCTTAGGTTAAACTATAGAGGATACATATACACTAACCAATGACATAGTTTAAAATTATAATGTATTAAAATGGATTTAATATAGAAAATGAATTTTTTAATGTTAGTCCACCTATGATTCAACCCCTTTTCCAATAAGGTGTGTCTACATGGTCCACTAGAAATAACACATATTTCATTAGACATGAAACTCTTCGACTTAAAATGCTTAAAAATTATCCTTTATATAACAAATTAAATTATAAATTATTCAAAAAAATTAAATTTTATCATTTTTTTATTATATTAAATTTTAAAATATAGAGAAAATATTTTCAATCATTTTTGGTCCTTGTATTTATAAAAATCTATAAAAATGTGATTTAATTTTTTTTAAACAAACTACCCTTACATATTAATTATTTTATAATTAAGAGGGCCTTTTAAAAAAAGTAAACAAATATTCTGTATGGGTTACCCAAAATGTATGATTGATTATCCTCTAACAAAAATAATGATTATTTTATATAGGCCAGTCACAGCCTACGATATATACTACATCATAATAGTGACTCATTAAATACTTTTCATGAAACCCATGATTCATTCATGGGTTATAATGGAACATATTATATCATAAAACATATAAGACCCCATGATTTTTCTATATATCTCACATTATGATATACACTTGTTATGAAATAAGACAAGAAAAAAAATAAAATTATGATATATTTTTTTTTAATTCTTTAAAATAACGTATTAATCATTCCTCTAAGTTATATCATAAAATTAAATAATTCTTCTAGAATATTATGATACAAATTACCCTCATAAGAATATTATAAGAACCTATGGATTCATTGATTATTTTTTTTATGATGTAACTGGTGGGATTGAGAAGACCATTATATTATCAATTCATTTAAATTGATTAATTAAAATTTACTTATTTCTGACTATCATAGGAATCCTATAACGTGTATAATATCAATATAACCATAAAAAAAATGATATTTAGTAATATATATAATCAATTATTTAATAAAATATTTTCGATTGACAATACGATATGAAAAAAATTATTCTCCCCTCAAGAAATGGTTCATAGGTCACTTGGATACTCATATTAACATGAGGAGACATAAACACTAATGGAATAAAAGAAGAATCTCCACAATTATGAAAATATAATATGGAGTAAAAGATATATTTTACTATGGATATATGGTGACATAAACATCTATTAGGGGAAATATTATCCATTTATAAATGGATATTCTCTCTCAATAAATGGATTCCTATTTTTTCTTCCACTACACGGTTGCTGACATGCACTACAAAAATTCCTGACACATTGGGGCCTCAAATTAATTTGACTGGTTTAAAAAATCATTATATGAATTTGTATCAACAAATGAATTAACCCATTTATTCACAACTAATTTTAATCAATGTTTTAAAAATTGAATTTTCCATAAACTCACTATCTTAATCCTAATGTATTATATTAATGAGGTGTTACAAGCCTTATGTGATATCACTATAACATAATATAGAATAATCTTCATATGAATAACATTACCTAACACGTAATGTTTATTCTAATATATTTTATTTCAATTTAAGGTCATTTCCAAAACCTATAATTGATTTAAGGATCACTTTTAGGGGTTAAATTAATGGTCCAATAGAAAAACAATCATTAATGGTAATTTTATCTCATTATGATTTAGTATGTAAGAACAACATGATATTTACAATGCACATTGATTCATGGTAATAGAAATTATATATGAGTCTTTTGAATTCCATTTCTCACAATTTTAGTATTTTAACCAATAATGAACATTCACAAGAACAACATGATATTTACAATGGACACTGATCCATGGAAATAGATATTCTGTATGAGTCTGTTGAATTCCATTTCTCACAATTTTAGTATTTTAACCAATAATAAAATCATCTTTGATAATGGAAAGCCTTAGTCTCTTTATATTATTTTCACACAAAAATTAAAACATTCCTCCATAATAGATCAATAAAATTTGAATGTAATACATATTGAATAAGATCAATAACAGGTATATATTTATATAAATAAGTAAATTTTTTAATTTTATTTATTAGTTAGTTTTCTGAAACATCAATTTTGGAAAAAATTCTCACTCATGGAAACATTCTTTTTCAATAAATAAGGTTATGTATTATACATGGCTAACAATAAAAATATATTTTTCAAGTGAAAATATATTATTCAATACAATAACATGAACTCTGTTTTAATGGAATGGTTTCCATTGGTCAATGCTAATATGAAATCATAACTTTTTTATATACCTACCTATATGAAATTTGTTTTTTGTTATCTAATATAAATCCATAACATGTATTATGTATCAACAAGGTGTAATTATTCACATTTAGTTTTAAAATTAAAAATATCCTATTAAATGGATATTAGAAGTTAACATACATAATTGTATTCACTTTTCATCCATTGACATTATTAAATTAATTTATTAATATTCATAAAACCATTTATTTGTATTTTCCAAACCATTTTATAGGTCAATTTAGAAGAATTGAATATATTATATAATTTATACCAAATAAAATTTCCTTCCTAATTTTGAGTATAGGTATTATCAAAAATTAACATCAAATGATTGATATGTCATTGTCGTTATTAAGACCACAAATAAAGTGATTAAATGAATCATCCTCCATGAAATTTCATGAACCATATAGTGGTTTTTCTAGTCATTAAATTTATTATATTAAAAGTTTTAATCTAGTTGAAATTCGAAGATATAAATCATTTTACATTACACACTATACATATAATGGAATGGTTAACATCAATATACCATGGTTTTATGGTATCCTTGAAATTTTTATCAATTTCTATCAAATATAATGTCAATAATTAAAAAACATCATTTATATTATTTAATCAATTATTCATTAATAAGGATCCTAACTCTATAATATTTATTTCAATAAATAATTATATTACATCCACTAGTGATAATTAATCAAAACATCACACAAAATATTAAGCTATTATTTGAAAGAAAAATCTAGCTATTGTTGTAATAAACAATTCATATATTAAAAATATCCAATTAAACTCATCATTGGTTTCTTCAATATCATCCATACCTCGTCAATACTTCTCATATTGTTTTAGTCACCCAATTTTTAGTTATTTAAATTGTAAATATGCCCCATTTAAGTCCACATGGCATCATTATTATCTCATAAAAATGTTCCAAATTAAATAATTTCATTATGTCAAAAAAATTACAATTAAATATTCATATAGTAATTCATTTATGGATTCTCCATTATAAATATTTTCCCCTTATAACAATAATTTTTTATCCCCCCAAATTTTTATCATATATTAATCTTGGGAATATTGATAATTTATTCTATAATTTCATTCCTATTGATAAAAAATGTAAGGAATGTTATTGGGAATGAATGAAATTCGTCATAATATTAAATTAATTCGTGAAATCTAGAAATATAGAACATAAATGTAACAATTCTTTTTTTGTTGGGATATTCAAAACATACACTTTTTAAAAATTATATTAAAATATGTGATTACAAATTTTCACCTTATAAATCATGAAATTGTATTTGATATCTATATTATTTGATTATGATTTTTTCACTATACTGTTGTATCAATTTATTTCTCCTTTATTATCACATCCAATCAACAATAGAAATTGAATATCTTCCCTTACATTATCATGTTCAGATTTAAACAATATACTTTATTCTGGTATCTTGAGATGTTTTGATTAGGACCTTGATTTTCATGAATCTTTTATTGGTCATTTATCATGTGTTTTGGGATACATGGTTAGTTTTTAGTAGTTTTTAGTGTTTTTAATGATATATCCTTTCATATTATTTTATCTTAATGAGAATTCTGTATTTTTGGTTTTAAAAATATATTTTTAAAATTTTCAAGTGTCCATTTTATATTTTTATTATATTTCATGTTTCCTTTTAAATTTTCCTTAATATTTAATAACACTGACATATCACACTATAACCATGGAAAATTGAATTTATCAGGTAAAATAAACTTACCTATCACTATATTAACTGAATGCACATTATTTATGATAGAGTTATTACATAATTTTTAATAATTTCAATACGAACAAATCTTTATCAGGATTCAAAAGATTAATGTTATGAGACGAAAAAGTAATATTTTGATATGTAACTGTCATTTAAGATTATGATGAGGTATATTTTTTTAATATTAATTTAATTCATTTATTTTTTAAAGTAATCTCTTTAATATGTTAAATTTATTTTTAATTGATAATTATTAATAGTTATTACAAAAAATAATATATTTCATATAAAACTATAAATTAATGATGTATAAGAATCACCCCCTTTGATTAATTATGAAAAAATTTAATTTTAAAATTATTATGGAGTATATGCCATTTATTTTTTCTTCAATTGGAAAGAATCATATTTTACCATTAATATTGGAAATATCAATTAAAAAACACCTAAAATTTGGAATCTTATTATGAAATTAAAATCTCCGTCATCTATAATCTCAACATATTGATTTCTAATTTATTTTTCTGGATATATTCAAATAACTATTTCCAAAACCATTTATATTAAATTTAAGATAGTGTTTACCATGTATTAAAAATAAGAAACACCTATGAGAATTTTATTATAACTCTCTAAATATAAAATTACAATATAAAGTCATGGTCTATCTTTTAGTTCAATATTTTACTCATATTAATCAAAATAATTGTTTTAAATTATTTTTGATATCCCCTAGAGTACATTGAATACCTATGTAAATTATGTTCAATTGGTCAAATTCCATTAAATTCTAGGTATCTTTATCTCCATATCTCTACCTCAACCTCTATTTGGCTCTCTATATTAATCATTATTTATTTCCTTCTTCTACAAAATATTTATCATATAATTATAGTTTATCTTGATATATTATTTTATAGGATTTAAAGTGGAGTAAGTTGGTGCTAGATTCCCCCATATTTAGTGCTTCTTAGTTGTTGGTCGTTTAGAATGGGGAAACCAAGCCCCTTTAAAGTATGTGATTCAATAAATTTTCTTTTATCACCGGGAATATATGATACTATATTTTTTGAGAAAATTATATGATATTTTTAAACAATAATATTCATTAATTAATAATCCTTTCAAACTAAATGCTGATGAATCTATTTCACATCCATCCCCTTTCAATAGATTGATTGAAATAATCATCATTCCCGTTATCTAAAACTATACATCTAAAATAGTAAATTGTGACTTCTTTTACCACTCGAGAAGTATTTAATATATACTTATATAAAGTGTAAATATCACGGTATGATTATATTATAAATACAATCAGTTTCAAGTACATAACCCATTTATTATATTCATTTATCTAACCTCATACAAGGGTTGTTTTTCTATAGTTCCTAGTCAATTTTGAATTTTTGTGGAAGTATATTAAAGGGTACATGGGTTGAGAATGGTTGGGGTAAAACATGAAATTTTTCTATAATGATTTAAAAGGTGATGTTGAGAGTCATTGTAATTTCACAATGTCAGTAAATGGTTTATCATAACAAGGCATATGCAAAGAGAAAGCAAGCATTTGGAGATAGGGATAACAACATAGATGATGCATGGTTTCACATATTGTGATACCCAAACGTGAAATTATATAGACATGGGATAGTTACACCACATTATTAGTGAAAAGATTACCAAACAATATGGAATATACCATTTATCATTCTAGATCATGCATAGTTGGATGATCATGGTTGGCGCACAATTTGACAAATCATCCACCCTAACCATGTGATGTTCAAGTAATATTCAATGAATTATGTATTTATTCAGATTAAATCTATATAACAATCAATATTCCCCAATTTCTCTAGGGTATCGAACCCCACAATTTTATTAGGCTTCATAGTAGATTCTTTTTGACTTAGATCCATCATTTGATGAATCAATGTGGTTTAGATGTCATAATAAATAGTATTTCCTAATAATTAATTTTTCTTGATTGATATTATATTATCCTATCTATTGGATCCATATATCTAATTTATTATAGGTAAATATATGTGTTAATATATGAATCATGGTAAAAAAATTATTATATTTGTTGAAGGTAATATGATGTAAACTTGAATATAAATACCATAGTGTCTTTATTTAGTTTCAACATCTTTTGTGAGGATGGGGGCTTCACTTCCATGTTATTCATTCAACAACAAGCATCATTTTTTAATAAATAACATTATATTTTTTTTTATTTTTTTTGGGGTTTTAGTTCAATTTTATTTTATTTTCGATTGATACTCACAATTTCACTAATAAAAAAATGAAAAATAGATTTCGAAATGAAATATTTTATTGGAATAATTTGAAATGTGATCTTGGAATATTTAGTGGTGTATTTTTATGTGAATTTGGGGGATGGTTCATGTTATTAAATACAACCATAAATAAGTAAAATAAGTTATTTATAATTTTTGGATGTTGCACCATCAAAAGTGATCACCAATAGACGAATTTATGAAAGGACGACTCACCACTCCAATGTATAAAGAGGATGATGTTTTTATGCATGAGTGTGGGGGTATGGAATTGAATTATTACTAAATGTCAAAAGAAATATAAAAAAATAATTTTTAATTAAGTGAATCTTTTTTATGATTTTGAAATAAACTATTTAAATTCTTATCGACTATTTTATATAAAAATATCTAACTTATTATTATCTAAGTGACATGTTTTGGAACTAAATTAGGGAATTCCTATTTTATTTATTCTCAACCACTGTTTTGATTCTCTATGGTGTTTTGAAATAATTTTTACTAATATATGGATAAAGGAAATGTGTCACATTTCCCAATACGTGTAACATGATTCTTCCATATTATTTGGTGTTCATATCATAGTGTTATCTATTAGTGTCATGGGAGTAATGCCACATTGGTGTTGTGTTTATATGTCTTTAATTTTCTTGTATTATCCTTTAATACTACATGAATGTTACTCTGTATCTTTTTTTATTCATTTATATTTGGTTATTATTATTATTACTCATTCATTATATGTTTGGTTTTTTTCAAATGTTTTTTCTCACTTTCTTTTTTTTCCTCAACAAAAATCATCCACCAACCTTACAATAACACCATAGTACTATTTATCGTCAATTAATATATAGGGAATGTAACCTATGGTTAGTGGTACTTCACATGTTCTCAAGATATTGAGTTTGTAAGGATGTTATAAATGGAATCATTCTTTTTCATTCTCATTATCTATTGGGATGGTAGTGATGATATTGGAGTGTCAAAACATCATCTGTATAGATTAAAAATTCTCAGATAACCATTTTTTAAGGAAAGTCATTTTTCCAAAGTGGTTTGGGATAAAAAGATCTTGAAGATTCTTTTAGTTGTATAACAATTTCATCATCTTGGGATTATCCAATGAGTTTTAATTATCATTTTTTCTAAGGGTGACACCCTGCATGGAATTCATAATTTATTTTGTGATTTTTGATTTTAAAAAAATGGTTAAAATGATCAAAATCGGTTGACTTTGAAAAAATTGGTGTGATTATTATTACTAAATGTGATTTAGATTATTTATGTATCTAGTTGACATATATTATTGACTAAATGGTGTTTCCTCCTTACTATTTAAAATTAAACTAATATATTAAATTTTAATCAAAAGGAGGAAGACATGCAAAATTTTTTTCTTCAAAACTAAAAATCAAAAGAAAACATTTCAAATGAATCCTTCAATATTTTTAAAACATTTATATATGAAATCCGAATGATGAACCCTCATAGGTGGATCAGTCTGTATAGTTTTAGAAACCTAATCATCCTATATTTTAAGGGGATTCAAAGACTGAAAAATAATAGTGTAACAATATAATGAATCAATATTATTTTTCTTTAGTACACGAGTATATATAATGGTAAATTTGGAAACCTATATAGATGAAGATCATTCCAAAAAAATGATGTAATTTACTTGATTGAGTATATTTGAAGGCATGCATCATTTAAACACGTTTGAAGCAAGATATTCAAGCTACAATAATCATCATATGAATAATGGTCTATACAGAGATGGATAACAATGTGATTTCGGTGTAGAAGGAACTTTCAGGAAATCATATTTGAGGAAATATAATTATCCCTATAAGAACATGTTGGAACACCAATTTTGGAATCATGAAGATTAGGAATTATATTTCCTTGTTGGTGGTGAACCTGAGCGTCAAAGCATGGAATCAATAAGAATTCCACCAAAACCAAGTACCATTTATAGTTGTTTCTAGTTTGGTTCCTTTTCTCATATGATGTTTGAATTTATAGAAACACATTATATTTTTAATAACTATATTTATATGGGACATATTTGGAGATGTTATTAAATCAATCCAAATACTAGTACTGGAGAATCATCTGACGTGTCTTTGTAATCTTATGTTTTTTCAGGAAGAACTCTCAAGAGTAACTCTCATCCTCAGAATTGGGCATGACAGGGTAATTCTAGGAACATCAATACACTTCAATTAATATAATCAAAATAAGAAAACAAGGTTCAAGGGGTAACTTTTATGTAATTGTATGGTGTAGCACATATGATCTTGTATGATCAATTTTTTTCATCAATATTGAGATAAAAGTATTATTTTTAATTCTACTATCATTCATGCCTTGTTTGATAGAGGTGCATCCCACTCATCCATTTCATCATGTGTTATTGATTTTGTATAGTTAAATATTGTGATGATTTTTTCTATCTTGGAACTCCAAAAACACATATTCAAATAAGAGTGTTGTGCCTTTATGTTTTTATTGTGTTCTATAATTATTGATTGAGGTAAATTTGTTTTGGATTAGTCAATTATAAAGAAGATATATATGAACGGATTATGGGAATGGACTAGTTGACATACTCCAAGTCATATTTCGTCTTTTACACCTATCAGGTTTGTTAAATGTATTCTAGTTGAGTTAACTATATATTTTTGGTAAATTGGGATATGTATTCATTAAGAGAAGAACCATTGGTACCAGTGGTTCAAAATATAACTTATCAGTTAGAAGGGGTTAATTTATAATATATTGATTATGTCATACCTAAATGTTTTCAAAACATCATTGGTCAATTTATAAACATCCATCCTTATCATTTCAAATGATAACCACCTAAGGTAGAGGTGGAATTTATTACGGATATACAACAAGGGACTAATCCTATTTCACTTCTATCACAGTGGATACTTTTAATTGAAATAAGGGAATTGATTGTTCAGATGGATTTTTATAAAAACAAATTGCTCTTTTGACAAAGCACATCACTATGGGACGAAGTAGTTAATTTTTTTAAATAATTAAAATTCCACTCATTGGATTTGTGTGGATTATGATGAGCTTAAACAGGTTTTGATAAATAATAACAATCCTTATCCATGAATTTATGACTAATTTTTTCAATTAAATGGATACTGATGGTTCCATAATGTCAAAATAAAATCAACTCATTACCAACATTGATTTCAAAATTATTAAATTCTTATGATATCCTTTAGGTGTTGTAATGGTCCCTATGAATACATGGTTAACCACTTTGGTATCAAAAATGTATTTGGGGTGCTTATGTGAATGATGAATAAGACCTTGAATATGTATTTTTACAATTATATATTGGTTTATATTGGTTAAAAATTGGTGTATTATAGAACAAAAGTTGATAGTGAAGTTCACATGGCTATATTGTTGGGTGTCATGATAGAATATTTCAATTTTCATAAGTATTCAAATTGAACTTTTTTATGAAGGTTCTGTATTTCCATGTATATGAAGTATATAAAGGTGTATTCTATAAATGTTTTTAAATGATAGAGATTTTTATCTCTAGGAAACTACTAAATGATGTTTTCTAGATACAATTTTTCCTGTCATAGAATGATATTACTGAAATAATGATCTATATTTTTCAAGACTTTCCTCACCGATGATAGATTTTATGATGAAAGGTATTACTTTTTTGATAATTTATGATTTATTTAAATATTTTCAAGAGCATAAGGATATCCTTACATCAAAAAAATATCATTTTCTATCCAGATTCAATACATGTAAATGTGGTCTATTGTTATTCATCTAAATCTATGTTCTAATGTGTTCTGATTTTGGGAGATAGTGTAGTAGCTTATATTTCAAAAAAATTACTAGAACATTGGATGGATTAATAAAACATTTATTTGGAATTAACTGATATAGAACAATACATGAAAACATGATGTCATTATAATTATATTGAATAATTTACACTGTTTATAGATCATAATATCTTGAAAGACATTTTCAAAAAAGGGATTTCAATCTAAGATAACACGGATGGATAGATTTTATATAAAAGATTTAATTTTACTTGTTGTATACACAGGTTGAAGGAAATATAATTTTCAAATCATTGATTGGGATGAAAAATAATTATTTAGTTAAGGATGTATGAAATCAACATTTTTTATTGTCCTTCATAGACAATATGCATATTGATTATTCAAACTAAGTTAATGTTGTGATTTTCTGTCTAGTTTATTTGAATTTTTATTTAGTTGAGTATGATAAATATTACAAGAAATATGATCTATAATGTCTCACTATGTGGTGAAAACTCAATTTTCAGGAGACAATTGAGGTATATAAACTAAATGGGATATCTTTTATACACTACGAGATGATTGGGATATAGTCGATGTCAAAAAACATGGCTATATGGGTCCAAACTATGGCTATAAGTTATATTCAGCGTTTAGAATGATCATGGAACCTATTGGTGTGGCTAAAGATAAAATCAATTTCTATGGTTTTAAGAGGATATTTCCATTTTTGATCACATGTTGATATACCCTATAGTCATAGTTTTGGAAGTAAGGGTTGTAGCACACACAGTTTTACCCCATGGCTATAGGATATATCCATGTTTTAAACCGTGTTTAGAGGGTCTATTTTGTAACACCCAAGACTTTTATGAGAAATATTTGGTTTTTATGTTATATTAATCATTAAAGGAATCTTTCACAACACACAACACTAGCTTGTATTTCATTACACGCAATCATTACCTTTTTCGATAGCTTGTGTCGTACGTAATACCGAGTTTCACTAAACAACAATATGCTATTAAAATATTATTAAAACTAGCCACTATGAATAGTAATAACCACTTTTTTAAATTTTTTAAATTTTATTTTTCAAAAGGGACTTCATTTTTGGATTCGGAATATCGAAATTAGCCTAGGGTGAAATTTTGGTATTTTTCTGAAAACTTTCAATTTTTGATGAATAGTGAAAACAATGGGTTACTATTTGAAAACCGACTTTTTATTTAAATAATTATATATTTAATTTAAATTTATTTTAGGTCAAAATTGATACATAATAACTATATAAGTTCAATTCAATTCATTGGAGTATTTTTATAATAATTTTAGTTATATAAAAATTTTATTGAACTTTTCACCGTCTTTTACCCACCTCCTAGGAGAATTTGCAAATTTACATAAAACATAATTTTACCGCTTCTGTGAGTGGAATTTCAAAAATCCGAGAGACATGGTTGATTTCAGTAAGTAAAATGTGGTTCAATGAGATGAAAATAATATTTTTTTTTTGAATAGTAACTTTTTACTTTTTTTACCACAGTTAAAAGTAAATTGGGTAATTAAGGGTAAAAATGATATTATTATTATCCTTAAACATGTCCTAATTCTATTGGATAAGTGTAATTCGACTGAAAACAACCTTAGAAATAAAATATGACCATTTAGGCACACTTGGATTAGATTAGGACATTTATTATTAATTTATTTAAAGAAGGGTTAAAATAGTTAAAATCAATGTTTAATAACTAAATAATTTTTAATATAGGGTTATAAATACGATATATTCGACTATAAATATTCATTAAAAAGATATGAAAATTTAATACATAATGGTATTTTATTTAAAAATTTTAGACCTTAAATAATTTAATTTATTTATGACACAATGATGATTCAGTAATTATCTTATTAATGAAATGTTGACATAATTGATGTTATAAATACCCAAATAAATGTAATTTGAGACTTTTTATGAATTAAAATAATTTTATAGGTTAATAAGACATGTTAGTATTGATTTAATTAAGTTTTTTAGAACTGATCTTTCTGTTATGATTTTCACAAAAATTAATTACCAAATAGTGTCAAAAAGGACATAAATTAGTTTTTTAAATTAATATTATATTATTAATTTTTATTTTATTACTAAAAATATATGTTACGGAAAAATGACATGGATAAGGTTATATATATTAATAATAAATAACTTGGGGTTCGTTTGGCTTGGTATAGAATGTTTATTAACCTTAAAGTGTAAGAAAACAAAAAGACGCAGTAAAATTAAAATTATTTATCTTAATGTTAAATCTAAATGATAAGGTTAAAATAGATAACTAAACTTGTCTAAATTATATTTAATGAGAGTATTTCGACCCATCCCCACCTCAGATTATAAATAAATCAATTTGGAGCTATTAAAAACCGAATATGACTCTATAATAAAATAAGATTTTTAGTTTTTCAAAAGGTGCCCCTCTCCTCCCTTATAAAAGGGCACCTCCTCCCTCTCTTCCTCACAACACATTGAGCCTTCATGCTCGGCCAACCCCTACCAATTTCTCTTCTCCACGTCCCTAGAAACCTCCTAGAGGTCCTGGTCTTCTTCGAAAACCAATTTTAGTTCCCTAAGAGGAGGTCTCAAAGAGGCGCTTCAAAGAAGAGGTAATGTCCGTTATCGATTCTTTCAACTTTATTTCTTCTTCCAATTATTCTTATATAGTTGTTTCATTATGAAGTAATAACATCAGTATAAATAATATACTGATATGTTATTATAAGTATGAAACAACCCTATTTCACCATCTATCCATCCAACAAAAAATGAAATCACCGCGCATACGTACGTACGGAATACCGTCTCCACGCCATGGTGTAATCTATTTTCCACCACCACCTTACTTGGATGGGTATAATGGTGTAAATAATAAATATATATGATTATTGTAAATTTATATTGATTCTGAAATAGTATACATACACTCCAATACAATTCCACGATCATGGGACGATATCATCGCACGTGCGTATGTACGGAATACCATCTCCACGATGTGATGCGACTTGTTATACATGATATTCATTGAATAATGATTATATAAATGAATTGAATGAATTAATATGATATATATTACACTAATACCATTCTGGAACTAAGGTATCTATAACCTAAAGAGAAGAATACAAATTTATTCGACAAAACACGCATAAGAACAAAAAGTAATAAACACCCGAATAACAAGTAGCAATGAAATATTACTAATAAGAAGCTAAGAATATGACCATATACGATATCATAACAATGAGTATGATTTAGGAATAAGTCAATGGAATTATTTAAATCATTATACATGTGGTTCAGACACTAACGAAGAAAATCAGACCTAAGGTAAGAGAAAATATAACCATCTCATTTTAATCTTATATTGTTTATACATTGGAATTTACAGGGGTGTATTTTATCATCCACATCCATGTTTCCACAATATGTAATATTATTTCCATCCACCTAAAATTATTTAAATCCAATTTTACCCTTCAGTGAGTTTTTATTAAAAGATATGAAATGAATCTTTTGTCGTTTTTCGTACGAGGTACTTTTTGACTTTTCCGACAAAAGAACGAGAAGAATGTTTTTTTAACTTATACGGCATGAATGGATTTTTAAAACATTATTTCCAAGAATATTCCTTTACAAGTTTTCATGTTTATTTTTAATCAACTACATTTAGTTTAAAATTGTTTGACATATTAAGAAAGGAAAATGTTTTCGAAGTAGAAAGGATATTTTCCTCAAGAATGGAGTTTAAGTGTTTTATCAAAATTATTTTCCATCTAAAATAATATAGGTTTATGTTTCTATATCTATTTTTACATTGATTTGATCATTTTTTGAGGGAATTATTTTTTTGAATTCCTTTATATTATATGAATTGTTTTATGATGTCATGATGTTTAAGAATCCCATTTTTATTACATGGGTTATGCAATGATGTATGATTTAGGTTTTTGTTTCACACATAAGAATAATATCATTATGAGATGGGTGGGACCTATATCTCCCTCCAATGCATTGGGTAATGATTTATATCGCATGAGATAGACCTGGCTAGAACGGCAGGTTAAACCAGTTCATTGAAACGGGACTAAAACGAGGAGTGAACTCAGTTCAGAAATGGACTTTGTCCACTAAGATAATATTTTCTATGATTCTTGACTACTAAGAAATGATTCTATATGATTATGTGTGTATTACACAAAAAGTTTCATGTTTTATGTTATGATTATTGGGATTACATTTCACTACTATGATTTATCCCATGTTATGAAATTATGTTCTCTTTTGCAGGTTAAGATTTCCAAAATGATATGTTCTTATGAATATGATGTGGTTGATATTTCTTTTGTTTACCCTTACTGAGAATTTGAGATCACCCTTTTGTATTTTTTTCCCCATGTCAGGAAGAAGGTTATTAAGTGGGATATTCCAAAAGGGACTCTAGATATGATGAAATAAATAGGAGAAAATGTAGATGCTTTATGAACCAGTTGTTTATGCTTCCCAGATTCTAAGGACACTATACATATACAGTACTTTCCTAGTTTTTTTATATGTTGAAATAAGTGTCCTTGAATTTTGAAGTGTAAATAATATATGTAAAGTATGGGTAGTTTTAGTTGGTATCAGAGGAAAGGTATAGTCAACCTTTGGAAACTAGGATGTGAAAGACTTAGTGAGAATCATAAGGATATGTCTAAGAATAGAACACAATCTTAGTGTTTTATAAATGGCAATGAACAACCTATGATAAGACATTAAGTGTGAAATTTTATTCTTTATTATGTGTTTTTTCTATTATAATTACTGTTTCTCACACTATTCTTCTTGGTTTTAGTCAATGGATGGAACCCAAAGGAACCGTGTTAATGCGGAATGTGACGGTAAATGAAATGATTGTCCCCCCGACCAACCAAACATTATGGGAGCTGGAATAAAAAATTTTGTATCCATGCTCACACAACTTTCTCAAGCTATGAATCATGCAGGACATCCAAATGAGCAAAGGAAGGAGCAACATTCTGTTGAATCCTTCATAAGGCAGCATCCACCTTCATTCAGTGGGTCCTCTGATCCATTAGTAGCTGAACAATGGATCAGTACCACTGAAAAGATATTTTCAGTTTTTCAATGTTCTGAACATGATAAAGTCATCTTAGCAGTTTATCGTTTGGATGGTGATTCTAATCAATGGTGGAATCTTATTAAGTATACGAGGGAAAGGGATAAAATTGAGTCCATGGAATGCGATGAGTTCAAGAAGTTATTTTTCAATAAGTACTTCCCTCTTATACTCCGAACAAAGATGGAGAATGAGTTTTTTGAACTAAAGAAAAAGGATGATGAATCTGTTGGAACCTACGAAAAAAATTTTACAAGACTTTCAAGGTACTCTTCTAGTATTATTATCCAACCTGAGAGTAAGATCGATCAATTCGTTAGTGGCTTAAAACCAAGTCTTCGAAGTGCGTTAGCCATAAGGGACTTCAATAGCTACGAGGAAATTGTTCTATGTGCTCTCAAGGTTGAGATAGAGATTGTTGTAACCCATCAGTCATATGGGTTTTATAAGAAGAGGAAAATGGAATTCAAAGGAAAATCTAAAGAGCACACTGAAAAGAAGAAGAGTTTTCCCTTATGCTCAAAGTGTGGAAGGAAACATGGAGGAAATTGTCTTAAGGGGACAAGAATATTTTATAAGTGTGGAAACGAAGGTCGTCGGGCAGTTGAATGTCGAAATAATGGGAAGAAGATGTTTAATGATTAAAACAAAGGAAGGGATACGTAGAATGAACCTAATACCCTTCAATGTTTCAAGTGCAAGGAGATGGGGAATTATGCCAATCAATGCCCAAATCCAAGGGTTGATGATGATGATCGATGTAAACAAACTCTTAAGGCCAAATACAATGGAATGTCACATGAAATTTCTATAAGCTATGTGGAGTACGATATCAAAGTGGTAAAAGGTACCCTTACCATCCACTCTAAAGTAGAAAATGTTTTATTTGATTATGGATCCACCCAATCTTTTATTTCTGAAGAATTTTCTAAGGGTATCACCATATTACCTCAACAATTAGATGTTGAGTTAGCCGTGACAACCCCTAATGGCACAACAGTCGCATCAAAAGTTTATAAATCTTCTCCAATTTACGTTTGTGGTAAAGTGCTTCTTTCAAATCTTGTGATCCTTACTATAGTGGAATTTGATGTGATTCTTGGCATGGATTGGCTTTCTTTATATAGATCTCATATCAATTTCCAAATAAAGGAAGTCACATTTCATATTCCCAATCAATCTACGATCATCTATCGACGCAAGTATGAACGTAACCTTCCAATGGAAATTTATTCCATCTTATAGGCTTTGATTCTACTAAATGAAGGTTATTTATCTCAAATGGTTGGTGAGAAACTCACGAATAATAATATGCCCATTGTATGGGAGTTTGATGATGTCTTTCCGGAGTAATTTCTGGGTCTTCCACCTAATCGTGAAGTTGAGTTTTCAATAGAACTCATACCGGGTGCTTTTACTATTTCAAATACACCATATAGAATGGCCCCAATTGAGTTGCATGAATTGAAGAAGCAACTCCAAGATAATCATGATAAGGGATTCATAAGACCTAGTGCGTCACATTGGGGAGCACCTGTTCTATTTGTTAAGAAGAAAGATGGATCAATGAGACTCTGGATTGATTATCGAGAACTTAACAAGATCAGTATCAAGAACAAATATCCTCTCATGCGCATTGATGACTTATTTGACCAACTATGCAGAGCTCAATACTTTTTTAAGATTGATCTTCGTTCAGGGTATCATCAATTATGGGTCAAATGGGAGGATATACCAAAGACGTCTTTCCATACAAGGTATGGACACTATGAAGATATAGTGATGCCATTTGGTCTTACTAATTCCCTTGCTATTTTCATGGATTTGATGAATAGAGTCTTTAGAGAATATCTTGATCAGTTTGTGGTAGTCTTTATAGACGATATTATTTTCTATTCAAAGATCAAGGAAGAACATGAAGATCATTTGAGAATTATATTGAAGACCCTGAGAAACGATTAGCTTTATGCCAAATTTACCAATTGTGAATTTTGGCTTCAAAAAGTGTCATTTTTGGGTCACATAATCTCAATAGAGGGGATATCTGTGGATCCAGCAAAAATAGATGTTATCGAAAGATGGTTGAGACCAACAACAGTAACTATGATCCGAAGTTTTCTTGGTTTGGCTGGATATTATCGAAATTTTGTGAATGATTTTTCACGATTATCTAATCCACTCACCAAGTTGACTAGGAAAGTAGTTAAGTTTGTTTGGACAGAGGAATGTGAAGACAATTTCAAGGAGTTGAAAAGAAGGTTATCCAGTGCACCTGTGCTCACACTTCCTTGTAGTGGAGAAAGGTTTGTGATATAGAGTGATGCATCCATGCAGCGGCTGTGGTGTGTTCTTATGAAAAATGATATTGTGACAGCTTATGCCTCACTATAGTTGAAAATACATGAGAAAAATTACCAAACTCATGATTTGGAGTTAGCTGTGGTAATCTTTGCATTAAATATTTGGAGGCATTATCTTTATCGAGAAAGGTGTGATATTTATACTTATCATACAAGTTTAAAGTATATTTTCACACAAAAGGAGAAGAATATGAGCCAATGAAGATGGTTGGAGATGATTAAGGATTACGACTGCTCAATTCATTACCACCCTGGGAAAGAAAACAAGGTGGAAGATGCATTAAGTCGACAAGACCATGCTAGCTTATTCATGATGAGGACCAATAAAGATCCAATATTTATGGATTTACAAAGGATGGATCTTGGAATTATAATGGAAGGGGAAAAATTGTATCTTTCTCAATTGAATGTTCAACCATCTATACATGTGAAGATTAAAGAGGTGCAGAAAGAATATGTAGAGTTACAAAAGAAGGTGAGAAATATACCTGAATTCAACCTTGATTTTGATGGGATACTAATGTTTAGGAATCAGGTATGTGATCTTCCCATCCCAGAATTATAGAAGGAGCTGCTGGATGAGGCTCATAGTTCTTCATTCTCTATTCATCCTAGAAGCACGAAGATGTATAGGGACCTGAAAGAGTTCTTCTGGTGGGATGGCATGAAAATAGATGTTCCGGAATATGTCTCTCGATGCTTGGTTTGTCAGCAAGTTAATGTTGAGAGACAGAAATCTAAGGGGATGTTACAACCATTACCCATACCATAATGGAAATGGGAAAACATCACTATGGACATTGTCACCGGACTTCCTAAAACTTCCAAAGGCAATAATGCTATCTGGGTCATAGTTGATCATCTTACAAAGACTTCACACTTCATATCTATTAGTGAGGATTTCTCCATGGATCATATTTCCAGGATATATGTGAAGGAAGTGGTAAGATTGCATGGAGTACCACTTTCCTTTATATCTGATCGGGATCCAAGGTTTACCTCGAAGTTCTGGTGAAGTCTTCATCATATTCTGGATACAGAGATGAGTTTCAGCACTGCTTATCATCCTCATACAGATGGTCAGTCTGAGAGAACAATTCAAACTCTAGAAGATATGTTGATAGATTGCCCGATGGATTTCAAAGGTGGTTGGGATCAACAACTACCTTTGGTGGAATTTTCTTATAATAAAATATTTCACTCCAGTATTCAGATGGCTCCTTATGAAGCTCTCTATGGAAAGAAATGCAGGACTCCAACTTGCTGGGATGAAGTTGGGGAAAGAAATCTATTAGGACCTGATTTTGTTGATGAGATGGCAGAAAAGGTCAGATATATTCAACAACACTTAAGAGCAGCTCAGAGTCGACAAAAAAGTTGTGCCGACAACCAAAAAAAAGACCTAGAGTTTGAAGTGGGTGATAAAGTGTTCTTACGAATATCTCCCTGGAAGTGGGTCATGAGATTTGGAAAGAAGGGAAAGTTGATCCCTAGATATATCTGTCCTTTTTTAATTTTGGATCGTGTTGGGAAGGTAGCTTACAGATTGGCACTTCCACTGAATCTCTCCCAAGTTCATGATGTGTTCCATGTATCTCTCCTGAGAATGTTCATACCCGATCCTTCACATGTACTCAGCTCAGAAGTTGTACCACTGGAACAAGATCTTTCATATGAAGAACAGCCGATAGAGATTCTCGATCTTAGCGAAAAAGTCCTACAGAACAAGAACACTCGCTTGGTTAAAGTTTTATGGACGAACCACCAATTAGAATAAGCTACATGGGAGCTTGAGGATATGATGAGGGAGAGGTATCCTCATCTGTTTGTTAAAAAGTGACGAATTTCGAGGGAGAAATTCATTTTAAGGGGGGTGGAATGTAACACCTGAGATTTTTATGAGAAATATTTTGTTTTTATGTTATATAAATCATCAATGAAATATTTCAATACACACAACACTATATTGGATTTTTATACACGCAATCACGACCTTCCTCAATAGCTTGCGTCGTACGCAATACCGAGTTTCACTAAACAATGATATGCTATTAAAATATTATTAAAACTAGCTGTTATGAATAGTAATAACCACTTTTTGAAATTTTGTAAATTTTATTTTTCAAAATGGACTTCATTTTTTGTTACGGAATATCGAAATTAGCCTACGGTGAAATTTTGGTAATTTTTTTAAAACATTCAATTTTTGATGAATAGTGAAAACACTGGGTTACTATTTAAAAACCGAATTTTTATTTAAATAATTATTTATTTTATTTAAATTTATTTTAGGTCAAAATTGATACATAATAACTATATAAGTTCAATTCTATTCAATGAAATCATTTTATAATAATTTTAGATATATAAAAATTTTATTGAACTTTTCACCGTCTTTTACCCACCTCATAGGAGAATTTTAAAAATTAAATAAAACCTAACTTTACCTATTTTGTGAGTGGAATTTTAAAAATCTGAGAGACATGGTTTATTTTAGTAAGCAAAATTTGGTTCAATGAGATGAAAATATTTTTTTTGGGAATAGTAACTTTGTACTTTTTTTACCACCGTTAAAAGTAAATAGGGTAATTAAGGGTAAAAATGATATTATTATTACCCTAACACATGTCCTAATTCAATTGGATAAGTATAATTCTATCAAAAACAACCTGAGGAATAAAATATGAGCATTTAGGCCCACTTGGATTAGATTAGGACATTTATTATTAATTTATTTAAAGAAGGGTCAAAATAGTTAAAATCAATGTTTAATAACTAAATCATTTTTAATATAGGGTTATACAAAAGATAAATTAGAATATAAATATTCATTAGAAATATAAAAATATTTCATATATAATGGTATTTTATTTATAAAATTTAGACATTAAATTTTTTAATATACTTATGACACAATAATGATGCAGTAATTATCTTATTAATAAAATATTGACTTAATTGATGTTATAAATACCCACATAAATGTAATTTGAGATTTTTTATGAATTAAAATAATTTTATAGGTTAATATGATATGTTATTATTGATTTAATCAACTTTTTGTGAACTAATATTTCTGTTATGAGTTTCACAAAAATCAATTACCAAATAGTGTCAAAATGGACATAAAATAGTTTTTAAAACAAATATTATATTATTAATTGTTATTTTATTCCTAAAAATATAAGGTTCGTCTAAATTACTTATATAAGGTTTTATATATTAATAATAAACATCTTCGGGTTCGTTTGTCTTGTTATAGTATGTTTATTAACCTTATAGTGTAAGAAAACAAGAAGACACGGTGAAAGTAATATTATTTAACTTAAAGTTAAATCTAAATGATAAGTTTAAAATAGTTACCTAAACTCGTCTATATTCTATTACATGAGATTATTTCGACCCATACCCACCTTAGCTTCTAAATTAATCAATTTGGAGCTATTAAAAACCGAATATGACTTTATAATGAAATAAATGTTTTAGTTTATCCAAAGGTGCCCCTCTCCTCCCTTAAAGGGAACCTCCTCCCTCTCTTCATCACACCACATTGAGCCTTCAAGCTTGGCCAACACCTTCCAATTTCTCTTCTCCACTTCCCTAGAAACATCCTAGAGGTCATGGTTTTCTTCAATGACCAATTTTAGTTCCCTAAGAGGAGGTCTCAAAGAGGCCCTTCAATGAAGAGGTAATGTCCGTTACCGATTCTTTCAAATTTATTTCTTCTTCCACTTATTCTTATTTAGTTGTTTCATTATGAAGTAACTACATCGGTATCAATTATATACTGGTATGTTATTATAAGTATGAAACAACCCTATTTCACCATCTATCCATCCTACAGAAAACGAAATCACCGCGCGTGCGTACGTACGGAATACCGTCTCCACGCCGTTCTGTAATATATTTTCCACCACCTCCTTACTTGGATGGGTATAATGGTGTAAATAATAACTATATATGATTATTTTAAATTGATATTTATTCTGAAATAGTATACATACACTCCAATACAATTCCATAGTCATGGGAACAATATCATCGCTCGTGCGTACGTATGGAAAACCGTCTCCATGATGTGATGCGACTCTTTATACACGATCTTCATTGCATAATAATTATATAAATGAATTTAATGAATTAAAATGATATATATTACACTAATACCATTCTGTAAATGAGGTATCTATAACCTAAAGAGACGAATAAAAATTTATTCGACAAAACACACATAAGAACAAAAAGTAATAAACACCCGAATAACCAGTAGCAATGAAATAATACTAATAAGAAGCTAATAATATGACCATATATGGTATCATAACAATGATTATGATTCTGTAATAAGTCAATGATATTATTTATATCATTATACAGGAGGTTCGGACACTAACGAAGCAAATTGGACCTAAGGTAATGGAAAATATCACAATCTCATTTTTATCCGAGATTGTTTATACTTTGGTATTTACTGGGGTGTATTTTATCATCCAAATCCATGTTTCCTCAATATGTAATATTATTTCCATCCACATAAAATTTTTTTAATCTAATTTTATCCTTCGTTGAGTTTTTTGTTAAAGATATGAAATGAATCTTTTTTCGTTTTTCGTACGAGGTACTTTTTTAATTTTCCGACAAATATACGAGAAGAATGTTTTGTTAACTTATACGGCATGAATGGATTTTTAAATCATTATTTCCAAGAAGCTTCCATTACAAGTTTTCATGTTTATTTTTCATCAACTTCATTTATTTTAAAATTTTTATGACATGTTAAGAAAGGAAATTGTTTTCGAAGTATAAAGGATATTTTCATCAAGAATGGAGTTCAAGTGTTTTATCAAAATTATTTTCCATATAAGATAATATATGGTTCTGTTTCTATCTCTATTATTAAATTAATTTGATCATTTTGTGATGTAATTATTTTTGTGAATTCCTTTATCTTATATTAATTGTTTTATGATGTCACGATGTTTAAGAATCCCATTTTTATTACATGTGTTATTCAATGATGTATGATTTACGATTTTGTGACACACATAAGAATGGTATCATTATGAGATGGGTGGGACCTATATCTCCCTCCAATTCATTGGGTAATGATTTATATCTCATGAGATAGACTTGGCTGGAAAGGCAGGTTAAATCGGTTCAGTGAAACATGACTGAAACGAGGAGTGAACTTGGTTCCGAAATTGACTTTGTCCACTAATATTGTCTTGGCTATGAGTCTTGACTACTATGAAATGATTCTCTATGATTATGTGTTTATGCCAAAAAGCTTCATGTTTTATGTTATATTTATTTGGATTACATTTCACTACTATGATTTATCCCATTTTATGAAATTATGATCTCATTTGCAAGTAAAGATTTCCAAAATGAAATGTTCTTAGGAATATGATGTGGTTGATATTTCTTTTGTTTACCCTTAATGAGCATTTGAGCTCACCCTTTTGTATGTTTTCTTTCCCCAGGTCTGGAAGAAGGTTACTAAGTAGGATATGCCAAAAAGGACTCTAGATATGATGAAATAAATTGGAGACAATGTAGATGCTTTATGAACCAGTTGTTTATGTTTCCCGGTTTCTAAAGACACTATATCTATACACTTCTTTCCTGGTTTTGATATATGTTGTAATAAGTGTGCTTAAATTTTTATGTATTAACAATGTATGTAAAGTATGGGTCGTTATATATTTACATACATGAAAATGATGGATATAACCCATATACATTGTGGCTATATATTAAAAATAAATAACTCCCAACATGAATCAATCTCCTTACCTATTTTACAATGGATTAGATGGAATACCTATAGGATTTGGATATCTTTTAGTATATATATATATATATATATTCTTTTGTATATTGTTTTGAATCATTTTAATAGAATATAAAATCATGGATATACCTCTTCCCTCCATTTCCCTCCCAAAAAAAATTCCCATGATAAGGTGGGAAACCTATAGCCATAGTTCTATGAAGTGGGGGCTATAGGTTGATTTTATATCCACGGTTTCATAAAACCATGGTTGTATCCTTTTATGAAATATTGTATATCTATGGTTTTAGAAAAACATGGTTATATGTGTAATATATAGTTGAGGTTTAGACAAATACCTAGATATATCCTTTGTATAAACACCTATAGTGCCTATTATAGAAAATCATGGAAATAGTTCTGTGGATATAGACCAATTCTTTAGTAGAAATATGTTTAATGTCTTGCATTTTATTTTCAATGACTTATCAGGACAAACTTATCAATGTTAAATTCCATTAGAGAAGGGTTTTTTATCCTTGTATTCAATATATATATGAGGAATTTATAAAATATTTTTTTTTATTTTCATAATTAGGGAAGTGGAAAATATTTTCTCAAGATTACACACATTTCAATGGGTCAATGAGGACCACAAATGGTAAGCTACTATGTTACATTTTTTAGAGACTCTCATGTGGAAATTGGAGAAAATAGTGATATATTTTGTCATTTGTACACCCAAAATGGTTAGGAAACACTATTACAAATGGGTGATTGTGGGTACATTGACGATGTAGACTCAATTAATCCCCATTTTTAAATAGAATACAGTGGAAGAATGGATCAAAATATTCATTTGAGAATTTTTATAAATGCATGGTGTTCCATGTAATAGTATTTCTGTTGGGGACCACAAGTTTACATCTTAGTTATAAAAATCCTTGCATAATTCCTTCATTGTATAGTTGACCACAACCATAGATTATCATCCTAAAATGTATGTACAATCCAAAATGATGATCCATATGTTTCAAGATAAGAATAGTTCTTGGATGATGGAGTTTAGATGATCCTGGTAAGAGCATATACAATAAGTTTATTTCTCATACAATTATAGTTATCAAGAATATATAAATATTCATCCTTTTTAAGAGTTATTTGTGAATCCTTATCATTATACACTTTTATCGGTGGAAATTGGTGAGAATTCACTTATTCGACTAGTCATCAACCGGGAGACAACAAAGATGTCTCCAATGAATAGAAGAGGATTTTTATGGTTTACAGACATTATAATTCTTGTCATTATCATTTTCAATGAATGCAATTTTTTAATTTAATTGATCATGGATTCTTGAGAATACATCTAAGTATATAGATTTTCATTTTTGGTAGGAAAATATTGGTTGTATGATTGATAAATAAAACCTTTTGAGACAGCTGAATATGGTGGTGATGTGTCTTATTAGTTAGCATTACCACTATATTTTTTTTCATTTTGTGCATTTTTTATATAAAATGATGATGTACCATACTAATACTAATATTGTGATTTGATTTGACTATGTTCATCTAGAACTAGATTATTCATTGATTAATGTACTAATGGTGATTATGAATAGGATAAAGAAGCTCTTTCATTGGAAAAGAACCGGTTTAGTTCATATTTTATTGTATAATAGTTAGATTTAAGAAGCTTTGTAGGTATATAAAGAGGAAAATATTTAATAGTGGCCTAAAATCATAAACACCAACAATAGTGTCCCATTTTTTGGGGAAATTGCAATGGTGGATGGAATTTAACACCTCCAATTTTAGTTTCATTGTCCTTTTATTATAAAAATTGTGATTCTATAATACCTGGGAATATTTTTTTGATGTTTTATATCATTTTGAAGTATTCTAAAAGTGCATTAAATAGTGAATAGTATGATCATGTTTAAAGGAATCCATTCTATATCTCTAGAAAACATTCATGGTAATGTTTTGAATCATTAGGCAGTCTAGTAATTTTATTATGGATTTTCCAAACAAATAAATTTCGTGGATAAAATATTCATTTGGATATAAAGGGAAAATAATTTTTTCTTATGGTTTTTAGACTATGTTATCCAACTGTGTGAGGGTATGGACTTGCGATAGTAGCACCGCATGGTTGATAAGAATTTTTTTATACATTTTGGAATGAACTATGTAGCCTTCAATATATTTTTGAGTAGAAAGAACATAGTTGTTTCACGGATTAAAAAACTATGTGACCCAAACATGTGAAATGAATTTAATGTTTGTAAAATTTTATTTAATTTTGTTTAAGGACTCATAATCACCATTTTTCTCTTATTCTTACAATTGTTCAAACTCTTCACCTTATCTGGACTTCCATGGTTATTACTTCTGATATAGAGGATAAATATGATGAATCATTATGATTGAGATCCTGAATCAATGATATGTCCTTATTATTACTTGTTCTAATTATATATACTCAAATCTTATCTCTAAAAATCATTGATCCAATCTGTTATAAAAATATCAATATTCAACGTTGTGATCATTGATGAGATCTTAATAGAACTATTAAAGGGAAGGTATTATGAACCTTTATCTATAAGTATATCATGTTGTTCTATTGTTTCATCGAATTTTGATATATAAGTGGTTTAGCTTCCATTCTACTCATTTTATAACATGAAGTATCATTGTCTAAATTCATTTTCATTGATTTTTAGGGAAAACCTGCATAGTTTTCATTCTAAGATCCTTGTTTTTTGAATAATTCTCACAATGTGTTTTAAAATAATGTTTTAAATTAAATGGATTTCAAAATGATATGTTTTTCAGAGAAAATATTATATGATAACCTAGAATACATATGGTGTGTGTTCATCTGCATTTTGGGGATGGATTATGGTCATAAGTTGATCTTCAAATTTAAAAATCATGGGATATATAATTATAAAAATCTCCACCATAAAAAGTGTTCACTATGAGATGTCTTAGAGAAATGATTACTCATCAACATGGAGTATAGGGAAGTCCATGGTAGTACTAATATGTGTTTGAGAATGGGTCTAATGTAATGATTATTCCATGTGGTGATAAATAGAATAAAATATTTTTCTAGGGTTTTTTATATGTTGTTCTTATTTATTGTTATAATCTCAATAATTGACATCAATTTTTTTTTTAAAATATGATAATTATTTATTATCCTAGTTTCATGTGTACGAGTATTTATAGATAAATTATATTGATTTTATAAACACCCCTTTCTTAGTCACTTTGTAGTATTTTTATATATTGTGTTCAAGTATATTGGTAAAGGAAATTTATCACATTCCTTTATGGGTTTACCTTGATGCATGCTTTTCAGTTAATTTTTTTATCATGGATATCTCACTTGGTTTCATTGGAATAATTACACTCTATTTTTGTTTCATTTGGATGTATTTTGGTCTCTTGTATTGTCCTGTATTAATTGATCACATATACCGTAATGTTTTTTCTTTCCCTTATTTGTTTTTATTGTCATTGTTACTCATGAATCATACTTTTTCCTTGGTTTTCTGTACATTTTATTCACTAGATTTGTTTTTTCACTGTATAAAATCATACCACAACATTCTAATTAGCCGTTGGAAGTTATTTCCACCCTTTGATATTTTGGTTGTGTTACAAATGGTTACTAGCACTCTGTCTCACCTCTATGCAATGAATTGTTTTGTGATGTTACAATTAATTCCCCCCATGATTAATAATTATGTTTTGTCCTAGGGGGAGGTTACTATTTAATTATTCCTTAATAATATCATAGTATTTTCTTAGGTTTATACCACTTTTTGGTCCTAGTGAAGGGTTAACATATATTTCATCATCCTTTAAATTATTCTTGGTTTAGTTTTTCAGTTCCAGATACATATTGTTATTTTCGTATTTTATTCATTCACTTCATAGAATAACTTTATCTATTTAACATGTTGTTATGATGATTAGATGATATATATATAAATTATTTTCTTGTGATTTCCTTCAAGAAGTCTGAATTATTTCTCAAAAACAATATTGAGCAGAATAAATCTAGATTCATAGTGAAACCATGGAAAAATAGATTTGATTACTTATTAAAATATCATTAGTAATATTGTATATATATATATTAAATTAATTATTTATATTAAATTGAAACATATTCTAGTGTATATATATGTTTTTGTGATCTGTTCATAATGTTATGATAAAATCACATGTAAAAATATTAAATGATTATGAAATATTAATATGTTTATAATAAAATGGAACTCAGCGATTCAAATGAAAATTAATTGAGAATTATTTATGTTGTGTAGGTTCATTACCTTACAAGGGTTATTATTCTATGAATAAATTAGGGTGATAGTGTATGATTCTATTTTTAGTTCTTCCTAAGTATTTTTGGAAGGATAGTTTTGGTATGTTTTGACTAATATATTTAGTTTATATTGTTCTTTTTTTATATTAAAATCTTAAGCGTGTTCATTTCCCAACTAATATAATCCCTTCATTATGATATTTTTTGTTTGGGGTTGGATGATGAGAAGATAAAGCCGATAATTGGGTTTTTTGTTCATCCATTTACCTTTGTCGTTAGTTGGGTTTTAGGTTATGAATGTCAGGACATTAAGAGGTTATGAGGTCTGTTTGATGAGAGGGTTTGGTATGTCATTGTTATGGGATTCTTAAGAAATTATGTTATATAAATGAGTTGGGTTTGAGGTGTTAGGATGTTTTTTTTGTTTCTATAGTGTATTATAATGATGGTTATATGTGAGGTAATTCCACATTGTGTTATAGTTAATATTAATGACAAGTTTATTCATAAATAATAAATTAGAATAATGCAAATATATAATTAATTTATAATTCTGTACTTTTTAAATTATATTACTTTTACTAGATAAATGTGTTTTATATTATATTATATATTATTATACACAAAAAACATAGTGAAATCAATAATAATTTATTTCATTAATGAAACTTTTTACACTATTCCACTACGAATGTGATGAAAACTCCATACATTACATGGGGAAAAATTATATAATAGAAAAACAATAATGAGAAGGAATGGATTGACCTAATCTGGTAGAATCATCAACCCCACAAAAAACAGTGGAAAAGAAACTAAATATTAGTTAACCAATCGTCATTTTAGAAAATAAAAATTTTGAATTGTGAGAGGGATTGCATTGAAAAATGAATTAATAGATGAGGAAATATTTATAGGAGGTATAATGACCGTTGAAGTAGCAATGTGACCATTGGAATAGTAACTTGACTATTCAGAATAGTAAACTAATGGTTGTGAATACTTTACTGACCATTAGAATAGTAATTTGACCTCAAAATACTATAAATATGATTTATCTTGAGTAAAATATTTTATTAAATATTTTATAATTCCATAAAATAAATATAAATATTAAAAACTCACAAATAATATAATCACATTTTTAATAAATTATATTTTTTTTATTTTGTAAATATCATCTTTTTTATATAAAAAATTAATATTACCTATAATATAAAATTATTTTTATAAAATTAATTTCATTTTTTGAATCATAAATTAAAAATTTTCAAAGGGTTATTTCTTCGTAATTTTATGAAACATTCAATATTTCTGTGAATAGTAAAAATATCATTATTTAAATAGGGAATGTTTAGTGATAAAATTATGATGTAATAATGAATGAATTAGTTCTAATATTATTATTTCTTCCCAAAATAATTCATCATATAAATGTGTCATTTAAAAAAATCATAATTTACGAACAGAAATTTCTTTTCCCAAATTCTAAAGTCAAAATTGTCTCCTTGAAATATTGTTTTTCCATGTTTTCACATACATTTTTTATAATTTATATAATTCAAATTATAATGGGATTTATAGTTCAAATACTATTTTATTTTATTTATATATCAATCATTGTTTGAAAAAAATAACTATTAAATGTTTTACTTATGATATGGTATGTTATTCAATATTTTATTTACATACAAACCCATATCCCAAAATATAATTAAACCTTATCAATTCCATTTGTAAAACCATCCCCCCATATAATAAATCCAAACCTCCTTTATAATTCCCTCTAAAATGTCTCCATTTAATAATATTGGGCATTTTTTGGGAAACCAACTCTAATCGTTAATGGTGTTTAGTAATGTACATGAAATGTAAGAAAGATAATATAGTATGATTTTATATAATATTATATCATTTTCATCTTCTCTTATCATCATTCGCAATTCCATTCAAAAATAAATTTATTTTATTAATTAACAAAAATATTTACATAATATTAATGATTTAAAACTACAATAATAAAATTTATTTATGATATAGATATATTACATACTTATCTTTTTTATTTATTTTACAATGTCCCGTTAATCATTAGTTAACCACCCATGAGGTCATTACAAATTTTTTTCATGTAAACAACCAAATTTTAATTATAATTAAAATTTTATAATATATAAATTTATAAATTTATTTTTAATAATATTTTTTAGTTATTCGTATTCATTAATAAATACCCATTACTAATGACATTAAATAAAATAAGGACATAATAGTTTATGGAATGTATCATATAAAAACATTTATCCTTTGATAATAGAAAAACTAAATATAATCCATAATTTATAATTGTAAAATAGTGAAAAATTGATTGTATTTCACATTTGTTTTGGTGTTTTAAAAATCCCATGTTTATTTTTCTAGAGTCTTAAGATAAATTAAGTAAATTGGGATTTAAGGAAAGGGAATTTTCCTCTTATTTTATCCATTCAAGATCTTCATTGTATTAATCCCTCTAAATGTAAAACTACATTATTTCCATAAATCATTATTTATCTCAGTACTAGGAAAATATTTTTTCATCAATTGGATGCATTTGCCCCCCCCCATTATTTGATTTCCTTAATCCATGTTTTATATCATCATGTTTCATAAATATTTTCTTTAATTTTTCTATTTTAAGGAAATATTATTATTTTCTGAGTACTCAAAAAATATCATTTACCATGGGTATTCACATACATGAATATAAAATTTATTTATTCCTTGATTTACATGTATGAAACCCAAATTCCATTTTTTTGTTTAAAAATCATGTAATTTGAAAGTCTGTAATAAATTATATACCAATTTATTTTATATGAAACCTATCCTTATTTTCCATGGGTAATTGATGAAATGTTTTATTATAAACAACATGGCACAGATGAATTTTGAAATATAAGGGTTTTTCCCAAATAGTTTTCCAATCCTTTGGATAATTAATTAATCTTTAAATATTACATTCATTACTATACATTGGAGAATAAACATGGTAATTATGATTTATTACACCATAGTGAAAAACCTCGGTGTTATCATTCTTATATTGTAAACATATTTACATTTATCATTCAATACATTTATATTATGGTATATATCATGTTTTTATTCTAATTCCTTATTTTATTCCTCATGTTCATATTCTCATTCCTTATGAAATGCATGAAGTTCTTATGTATATGCCTTATTAATATTCCTCATGTTTATTGGCTATATATCTATTTTATTTATCCCTAACAGGGATTTATGCTCACTTGTTTCTAATTATATATGTCCCCATGTTATTATGTACAGTATATGTTACACAATATGAACTAATGAAGAATCTGTTTGTGTGATTTATATAATTTTTTATGTTATTCATGTATTTTATGTATAATTTCAAAAAAAGTAAACAATAAAATACCATATGTGATATTAAATGTTGGATCATGTAAAAAATATTTCATGTATAGAAAGGTGAGATATAATAGATTTTATATGATCATAGTTTAGATATTTGTTGAAATTATGTTTAAAAAATATAGTAAGAACCCATGTGATACTTCTAAATTTTGGAAAGCATCCTAGAGTTTAGTGAATTATAAAGGAGTGGTTTGCAATAAATTAATTTCCTATCAAGACAAAAAAAGTATATATGGATCAAGAATAGTTTATACAAGGATAAAATACCCCCAAAAGGGAGCATTGATATTTTACTCGATCGTCACTTAGTGCATGTCAACGGTCATTACTGCACACCCAGTTTAACACTCCTCAGGAATATTTTTGGTTAATCGATTTCCTCTTATGACACATTATGGAGGATATATTGAAAATTTAGTTTATATTAAATGTTAATAATTAATAAAATATTTATCAATGTTATTTTATGATTTATACTCTGTTCAAAATTACAACATTATTAAAGGTAACATATTTCCCAAAAAATGTTCCTATTTTGGAGTAATGGTGTGAAATAAGTGAATCACATAAATAAATATTGTAATGTAGAATTTATATGAATCCTTTCTAATGTCATTGAATTTGTAATGGAAAAAATCATGAGGATGATGAATCAATTATCATGGGTTATGAATAATAGCATGAATCTTGTTGAGCGGCCAGGTTCACAACAAAGGGAATAACTTGTAATTGAGGCCATCAAGCCTTAATGACAACATTACTATAGTGTATCAGCTAATACATTAATTTTTAATAAATGGATTACCTATTTTGAAATTATATTTGTTTCTACATTATTTAGATCCAAATAATGTCTCATCGATAGTTTTCTACTTAGATTGAGATGTTTCTGAATAATATAAATTGATTAAGAACATGATTTCAAAAGTATATATTGATGATATGTAGTGGTATGTTTTTGGGGGAATATTTTTAAATATATATTTTTTAAATTTATGAGAATATAAAAGTGGAGGTTGTTTGTAGAAATAAATTATAAGGAATCTATATTTTTGGGAAGGTATGTAATAAAATGAACATGAATTTCTCGATACACCTCAAGAATTGTTATGGATCATAATGGAAAGGTTAATAGGATTTTTTGTAGGTTGTTTCCCCATCCATAGTGGAATATATAAAATCAATCATTTTAAATATATCAAGGGATATTGAAGTGTAATGTGAATGTTGAAACATAGTTTGAAGAGAAGTCGTGGTTTCATAGGCTGAAAGAAAATAATAAGGAAATGAATCCAAATCTAGGGAATATTTTTAACAAGGAATAGGAGTATATAAACTACAACTAGCCATTAGAAAAACATGGGTGAATAATCATTCTAGGTATCGAATTATTAGGAGTGTAAAGACATGATAGTTTCAAAAATATGTGACAATGTCTCAGAACTATCGTATTGAGGTGAATCTGCAATATGACAATGTATATGGCAATCGAAAGAGAGTGAAATCAAAACATGAGGTTAAATTATTCAGGTTTTTACAGATTTGTAACATTGAAAATCTCTGTACTAATCAATATATAATGAAGGGAAACCACCATAAACCTCAATATAGGACAATGTAGTATTTTTTTTATTTTCTCAAAAATAAAGGATGAATAATAATCACCAAACAAAGTAGTGGAATATATACTCATTATGATCTAAAATCTAGGAGGTAAATTTTATAGATTTAGTTGAAGGAAATTATATCATCTTTTTTTTTAATTAAATTAGAATAAACCCCACAAAATCATGAAGTAGATTTATTATCTAAAAATTCTATAGGAGTTATTACTATGTAAAAGGAGTATAGTTTCTCTAGTAATAAATTTGGATAGTACAATATCATAAATAATATTTCAGTTAGTCCCATTGTGGAAATTAAAAACAATACATTGGATGGGGTATATATCAATGTATAATTTAATGGTCAATCATATACAGATGGAAATTTTAGTTCACTAGAATGGAAATCATATTGTTAATTTTAGAGGAGAAATGTCCCTTCATGAACACAATATGGAAGAACCTCCTATAGCATTCAATATAGATATGTATTTCTAAATGATATTCCTAGACAGAACCTATAATTAGAAGTATATTTCCCCATATAAATCTTACCTATATCCAAGCATATATAGAGGAGCATAATTATAATAGATTAATTGGAATTGGAATCATTAAATAACAATCTTCAAGATCGTTTGGGGGATATTTTTTTTCAACCATGTGTGTCTTATTAGGGATCACTTATTCTATTTTTGAATAATAATAATTACATATCAATGAGGATATTCCTTAATTATATAGAATCTATAATGATAAAAGTGATGAAAATATAACATTTTCCAATGATGGTTGATTTATCTAACTAGTTTTAGGGAAACCAATTCCTTTCCAAGATTGGCCTATGATCTGTGTATCATAAATTAATGGTAATTAAGGAAGGTATAACAAAGACTCCATTTCAGTAAAGACTTAAAAATTGTGAGTTTTTTGTTATGCCCCTCATATTTAATAATGATCCTATTATATTTATGGATTTGATGAATATAGTATTTAAATTTTTCCTTGATAAATATATTATGGTATTTATTGATAAAATTATTATATATTAAAAAATATGTGAAGACCATGTTGATCCAATATGGGTCATATTAAAAACAATACAGAAATAGAATATATTTTATAAATTAAGTAAATATTATATTTTTACAACAAATTTTGTTGTTGGGGAACAACATGACCAGTAAAGGAATATCATTTCCTTCATCTAAGAAAAAGATCAAACATGAGTGGTCACATCCTACTATATAACTCATATTCATAGTTTCATTGGTCTACTTGGATACTATAGATGATTTTTGAAAAAAATTCTAGACATTCTAATACAGTAACTATGTTAATTAAGAATGGAGTTATGTTTATCTTTGAATTGAGTGTGTCTAAAGATTCCATGAATTGAAGAAGTTTATCTTCATTGAAAATTTGTTAAAATTACACACTAATTCAAAATGAATTATCCTTTTTATATATGCTTCATAAAATTATAAGGATGTGTACTAATGAAAAATTAAAAAACTGATTTCTAATGTTTCATAGAAGTTAATGCCTCATAAATAGAACTATCCTACTAATAACATGGAGTAATCTACAAGAATCCTTTCTCTAAATATATGGATACAACATATTAATAGTAACAAATGTGATATATACACAAAAAACTTAAATTTTAAATTTATATTTACTCGATATGATTCTAAAATGATCTATAGATGGTGGTTGGAGCTAATCACGGAATAATATTTCCCTATTAACTACTATCCGTGAAGAGAGACTAAGGTGGATGATTCTATTAGTAGAAAAGAACCTGCTACTCTATCAATTTTATGGATTGAAAAAGACAATATCATCCAAGATATTCATAGGATTTACCAAAAAATAATTATGATGGGGAATATATCTTACCTTTCCAGAATGATTTCCCAATGAAAAATCCAATAGTCATTTAATGTGGTGCAAATTCATTTTCATAAGATTAAAAATATGTTTAAAGTAGTAAAGGATGGGAATCTTCCAAAATTACTGAATGATGAAGATGGAGTCATTTAGTTTATAATTTGTTTTTGTAAGACTTCAATACCTGATATAATGAAATTACTAATTGATAATTCACAATTCCCACCAGTTTGTATCCTACTTAGAAATTCCATTATATACTGAGATCTATGATATTACTTATATTGGTAAACATAAATAAGGAGATCATTTAGTATACATCGACGTGATTGGTCCACCATTGTGTTAATAAAATGTGATAAAATTCCATGGGAATGATGTAACCATCGCCTATAACACATGGAAATGGGTTAACATTATCATGTAATTTTTCACTAATCTTAAAATTGCATCCAATGGAAACAATGTGATATGAGTTGTCATAGATCAGCTCATAAAGACATCCCACTTCATCAATATTTTTTAAGATTTATCTATTGATAAATTTAACATGATATATTTAAAGGAATTGGTGAGGTAGAATGGTGTACCACGTTCAATAATTGTAGTTCATGATCCAAGGTTCACTTCAGTGTTATAGATATGTCTTTAATAAGCTCGGAGTGGTAAATGGAATTTTTAGATAACCTATCACCAAAATACAAATGGACAATCCAAAAGGGTGATTTAGAACCAAGATGAAATTCTTAGACCTTTATCAATTGAATTTAAATGTGGATGGGATAAACATATCACATTATTCTATTTATCATAAAATAATAACATACACTGTAGTATTAAAATGGATCCATATGAAGAAGTATATGGGTAGCAATGTAGAACTCGTACTTGTTAGGATGAAGTGAGTGAACAAAAGCCACATGGACATGATCTTGTGTAAGAGATGATTAAAAATCTCCAAGTCATCCAATGTAATATAAAATCATCTCAAATGCAGTATATGATTTATACATAAAACCATCAAAGGGACATTGAAATTGATGATAGAGAAAATTTTTCCCTTTTAATATATATATGGAAAAGATTAATGTAGTTTGTAAAAATGGGAATCATAACACTAATTAATTTGTATCCATTTATATCCTTGATCACTTTTTAGTATTGTAATGTCTCCCAGAACATCCACCATACATGGCTCAATTATTTGATCTATTTCATATAACACTCCTAAGAATGTACATACATGATCCCTCACATGTATTAATTTTTTATTTGGTATAACTAGATAATGACATATCTTATAAGGAGTAGTCAGGGATGATCATGGATCATATATATAGTGTTCAATGAACCATGAAACGTATCTTAGTTAATGTGTTATGGAGAAACCATATGTATGAAGAGGTGGTATGGGAACTAGAGGAAACTGCAATATAGAAGTACCATTGTATATTCTCTATGAAAAATATGAGTTGAAATATCTGGGATCATATTTATAATTGGGGGAGAATGTAATAACCCTTATTTTTTATTGTTATTATTTCATACAATAATTTTAAGTAATATTATATTATATTAAATTGTATTATAAAAATATATCACATATTCAAATAAAAAAATATTTCATTAATGAAAAGTTCTACATCAATTTGAAACTAAACCCATGAAAATACAATATATTTCATAGGTAACCAATATAAACTATAAAACAGTAATGGGAAAGTACAGATCATCCCATAATGTAGGATTCATTGAATCCATGAAAAACACTACAGAAAAAATAGAATAATAATAAACTAGTATAATTTACATAAAATTAAAATATAATTACGCTAGAGGAATTAGGTTGAATAATGAATAATGGAATGAGGAGGTATTTATAGGAGTTAACATGACTGTTGGAACATTTAGGTGAATGTTAGAAAAGTAACATCACAATTGGGAATTATAACTTGGCAGTTTGGAATAATAATGTTACCATTATAATAATAATTTGACATAAAAATAAAATAAATCATTTTTATCATGAGTAATTAAATTACATTAAAATATTATGATTCCATAAAATAATTTTTAGGATTATATAATGCCCCAGACCCTCCTAGACAAGTACTTTTCCTAAAAATCGATTCCACCAAACAGTTCCAACGTTACGGAGGCACTGGTCTTGGGGACACCATTATGGTGGAAACATCACGGTCACACCGTTGTGGTGGTACTACTTACGATGGCCCACCAAACTGGTGATAGCTTCACAATCGCACACTGAAATGGTGGCACCTTCAAAATCGCACATCAACCTGGTGCCACCACCACAGTCGAACACCAAAACTATGGAACCTCATTACATTGTCTCACCCAGCTGGTTGCATAGTTATGGTTGCACCATCACAGTGTCACTGTCACAGTCGCACCTTCACAATCACCCACTGAAACGGTGGCACTTCTTATGGTGGAACTGTGATAATGTCACCGTGATTGTGGAACCATGACGGTGGCACCATGTCTTCCCATTTTTACCTTTTTCTTTTTTTCTATTTTCCATTCTTTTCCCAGTGCCCCCCAGAATGTGTAATTTGATGTAAAAGTAATTTGATACCCTTTTCAAATCCATTAAAACCCATAAATGATTTATAAAATCCCCCAAGATCCAAGAGACCCTTTACTTACCACAATTTGTGGCCTTTTCCTCATTGTCACACCCCTTTTTCCGTAATTTCCTGTTCCACCCCTATTACACATTTTGTCTTGAATTAAAAGAAACCATTTAAAACATAGATATTTTGGACACCTATCTAATGATAATTATTAAAGGAAAATTATTTCTATCATGTGTAACAACCAAACCACATGGTGAAAACATGATCCTCATTTTAAGCCATTATAAATTCATATCCCGTAAATCCATGTTATCACCTTTTATCGCACGAGAATTACTTTTTCTTCTTCTTCTAGGTTGGTCTCTTTTAATTCCTTGGTGAATTTGGAGTCCTCCTTCATGATTCTAGTAGTGCGCATGTACTATATCCCTTCTTTCCCATGCATGTAGTCCCTAAAGTTCTTCCCATAAAAGTCATGCATCCCCAGTTCTTGGAACATGGAGACAAAATTCTATTATTTCTCATCCAAGTAGGGTTCTTCCTTCATCTCTCTTTATTGTGTATCATACAGGATGGATATTCTAATTTTTCTATGGGGATGGATAAAACCAAACCATAATGAAGATAATAAATATTTTTTAATGAATTAATCAGTTTATTTTATGATGTAGCTATATTCTTTTGTCTTCCACCATATGTTGTGATTTGTATGGAATTATGTCCACCGAAAATCATGGTCGTTGGTTGTCCTTCATTCTGCACTAATGAACCCTTATCTTCTATGGTCATTATATGGCTATAACATGAAAATTGGTTAATCACATAAATTGAGATGATAATTGGATGTCCATTGAATAAAAATCCTTGTGTGATCACCCCTATTAACCAAACAGAAAGAAGGACCTTAATGAATAGTGTGATTGAATCTAGAAACACCTTTAATTGTTTTGGTAACATGTGTGGTTGTTCTTCTTGATGCTTGTGGGGTGACGTGTATGGGGATGGGATCCCATGTTGTTGTGAATTTGGTGGTTTTTGGACCTAAGGCAGTGTAGGGCCCTATGTTGGGGCTTGGTTTGGTTTGAGTACTTAGAAATATCTCACTGATCCCTTTTGTTGTTGTGACTTTACAATAGAACCAGGTGTGAATGCTTAAATTGCGGCTTGGTTGTTTTTCCCTCATTGGTTTGTGAATATTATTATTAGTTGCATGGTAGTAGAAAATTATCTATTTGAAATCACATGAATATGATAACAAGGATGGGTTTAAGGGGGAATTTCTTTCCTATAATGAGTTGTGACTTGGTTATGGTTGTTGTTATTTTTATGAAAGAATAGTAATGAGTGTGTTTGTGTGTGTACTATTTTTTGGACCACTAGATATAGAAGAGTTTTTGTCTACCTATATGAATAATTTAGTTCATGAGTTTCTTATTCTCACCAGACCCAAGTTGAGTACTTTTTCCAACACCCTCATTTCATATGGGAGGGTGTTTTCCCAACAATTATATGAGTGACTTGTTATTAGATCCTTTTCTTCTCAATTTACCGAGTATCCCAAGATTCATTAGGGAGGCTATGATAGCATGAGGTCCATTATAGGTCAATATTCTTTGGACATGGTACATTGTGGTGGTTTTCTTAGGTATGTGTGGGAAAGTTTTATCCCAAGTGTCTTCGGGATGATGCCCAAGTGTCTTCAGGCATGGCGGTTGATGTTCTGTCTTAGGTTTATGCAGGTGTGGTTATGAGTAGTTGAGGCCTATGTTTTTGTGGGTGGGATTTGTGGTTGTGTCCCATGTGTTTGCGGGTGGGATGTGAGGTTGTGGTAGCCCTGGTGTGTGCAGGTGGGGTATGGAAGTGGGACTACAGTGAGAATGGTGGGAGAGGTCTAATGTGTAGGTTGTCTTAAATAAAAAGTGGTAAAGTGGTGCGTGGTACCCAAATATCATTTTGTTATTACTAATACCTTACTTGACATGCATTATTTGGGGAGTGTTCCTTGGTGAGGTTTTGGTGGATAGTTTCCTTGCCAAGTGCTTTGGTTATTTCTATTTATCATGGGGAATTAGAATTCCTCCCCACTTGTGCACAAGGCATTTCTGTTTTCCTTGCGAAGTTTACCTGTATGCTCACCCAATGTATATAAAACTGATATCAGGTTTCCATCAAGACATCATGAATCGTGCAAGGCAGCAATAGCTCGGACATTGGGATATTTTTTATTGCTGTTTTTTCTTTTCATCGGTGCATTCTATTGAATTTTCCTTATACTTTTGTTTCACGTTATTATTAGAGCATTCATATGGGAATGTATTGTTTTTTATTTACTTTTACTTCCAACTTTTGTGTTTTTTGGAATTTTCTATCTTATCTCTTGATCCTACTAATCAAAAAGGGTAATTCCTTCCATATTACGTATGATTCTATACCCTTGTTGCTAGTCCCCACTCTGAAGCATATTGAAGGAGGATCCTGGGGTTCATTATCTCTGATTCAACATTGGAAAGGTAGGGATTGGAAATCTTCTTTCCCTTCCTTCATCTTGGGGAAGGACAGTCATAAAAAAATGGTATTAAAGGCATAGGTTGAGAGATAGGATAGAGTTTGTAGTTTGGCACATTGAGGATTGAATGGGATTGTAGTGAATCAGTGTAACGCAATCTTAGATGTGTGAGATGGGCCGGGGAAGACCAGCTATAACATAGGATTTTAGGGTCCCTCGTGATCCAATGCAAGGACTCAAGACCTACCGAATGACCATGTTAGGCTACACTAATTGTAGGGTATAAACCCTAAGAAAGGTACATGCATCATAATTACTTGTGTTCTTGTGCGTCTTAGGTATTTTGGGGATATAAAATATATAAAAATTCTATGAAAATGAAAATTTTGAACAAATATTATACACTACTTGGGCTTAGGCATTCCTTGTTTACCTTGCAGCTAGGGCACCAAGATGATGACCATGGGTGGTGCAAGCGATCGAGGCCCAGGAGGGTGATTTGGATAATTGGTAGAGGGCAGACCGAGAGGATGAATATGATCAGTTGAAAAGGCCACTTCATACCTTTCATCAGTAGACACTCAGGAATTATGAGGGCAGCGTCTTAGATATGAAGAGAGAGTGACAGCTCGAGGAGCTGGTTATAGCTTTCAGCTTGATCCGTGCTCCAATGTAGTATCAATTTCATCTGGATCTAAGCCGGATGTTGGGAGTAATGCCTTAGTAGTAGAAAATCTATCATTTGGAGAAGAGGGAGGATGATGTTTCATGGACTGACTTCGAGAGGGAGTTTCAGGCAGAATTCATCTCTTCCATGATGAAGGCTGAGAAAGGCAGGAGTTACTCTCCCATCAACAGGGAATCATGTCAGTAAGGTGGTTGGGGATCAATTTCATGTATCTCCTTCATATTTCTCCAGACCGCTTTCTAGATGAGGAGTCTCATGAGAGACATTTATAGGAGGCACTCCAACCTTCTCTTCAGTATGCTGTTACTTACATCACCCTACCGACGTACATGGAAGTCCAAAAGAAGGATGAAGTTGTGGAGAGGATGAACACACGGAGAGGTGTGATGTGAGAGGGGAGCCAGTTGGGTTCATCAAAGGGAAAGGCCTTCAGAAGCTATCCACTAGTGTCAGGTTCTTCCATGTTATTTCCATTGATGAGCAGGCCCCAGTAGTTCCAGTTCTGAATCTCCCAATCCTCACCCTTTCCTTACGGGCTGAGGACTGAGCTGCTTCAACTGTGGAAGTCGTGGGAATCATTAAAAACAACGCACAGACTAAGTACAGTATAGTGGGGGTGGGCAGGTTCAGCACCCAACTCAGAAGCAATAGTTTCTAGCCAATCCATTACAGCAGCAGTAGCGGGGAATGTGAGATCCAGATCCTCTGATATAAGATGATCTAGGATGAGGCCAGCCACATAGAACTCCTTATATACCTTGACCATATCATAGTCGGGGAGGTGGCTAATAGCTGAGGGGTAGAGAAGCTGGGCGTGGATGGTTGCACGCCGTAGAGGCACTAGTTCCATCAGGGTCAGAAGTCGTTCGAGGTACGATCATCTTGTTTAGCACTCTGGCTTATTCATTGATTGGTTCTGGAGCTTTTCACTATTTTTTGAGTCTGGTCTAGACCATTATTTGGGTCTAGATATAGAGAGGCCTCTCGTACTCCTGGTTTTGAGTACGCTAGTTGGAGGTCAGACCAGCTTGCCTCATTTTTTTTCAGGGATGTAGACTGATGTTAGGGATACATCAGTCGAGTGGGGACCTTCTTTTAATGTAGATACAGTCTTATGACGTCATTTTAGTCATATATTGGATGTTCTCTGTATGTGCTATTGTCTATTGCTTCTGTAGAAGTGTCGTGTTTTCAGATATGGGTGATCAACATGTGACTTTCATCAGTGATAAGGGTTCCTAGGGAGGCAACCAGCGAGTGGAGCCCCTTATTTTCTTGTTGGTTGAGCTGTCAGTGGAGTCATAATATATAGAAATGGTGGAAGTCTCGGGAATCTTTAGTGAATTCTGGGACATTATATCGGAAGAGGTGGAAGCTCTACCCCCTCAACATGATGTTGAGTTTGGGATAGACTTGAAACTCAATGTCGTCCAATTTCAATGGTTCCCTATCTGATGGAACCTTCTGAGCTATGAGATTTACTGATTTAGATTGATGATATGATGAAGACTCGTTTTGTTTGACATAGTTCTTCACCATGGGGTCCTCCAGTCATGTTTGCGAAGAAGGAAGATGGTGGTCTCAAGATGTGCATAGACTACCTGATACTGAATCAGTTAACAGTCAAGAACTGTTACCCTATTCTGAGGATAAATGATCTTTTTGATCAGTTGAAGGGGGTATGATGGTTCTCCATGATCGACATGTAGTCAGGATATCACCATTTGAGGGTGAAAGTGGGTTACAACTTGAAGACTACCTTCAGGTGTAGATATGGGCCCTCTGAATTTGTGGGCATTACATTAGGCGTTTTGAATAGTCTATTCATGTTCATTAAGATCATGAACTCCATATTTTGGGAAGATCTGGACCGATTCGTAGTCATGTTAATTGGATACATCCTGATCTACTCAATATTAGTGGACAATCACATTGAGCATTTGAAAACTGTCTTAGAGGTCCTCTGACAACACCATCTCTACGTGAAGTTGTCCAAGTGAATGTTCTGGACATGAGAGGTGAACTTACTAGCACACATGGTGTGTGGTCAAGGAATATTTGTCGATCTCTCAAAGGTCAAAGAAGTTGTTTCTTGGGAACCACCGAAGAACATGGTAGAGGATTGTAGTTTCCTGGGACAAGTAGTTTAATACCGAAGATTCATACCCAAGTTATCCCGAGTTGTAGTACCATTTACATCATTGAAAAATAAATTCCATGCTTTTATATGGAGGGAGTAGTGCTAGGAAACCTTTAGTAATCAAAAGGGGAAGATGGATTGTGCCCTAGTACAGAGGTTTCCAGAAGAAGGGGTGACAATTGAGGTGTTCTGTGATTCTTCAGGCCTAGGATTAGGGTGTGTGCAAATGTAGCAGCAGTGGAATATCTCTTATTGGTCTAAGAAGTTATATCCCCATGAGCATAACATTTCACCCATGAACTCAAACATTCAGCGGTGTTCACACATAATTTTTTGTAGCATTACCTCATTGGGGAGCACTTCGTGGTCTTCAAGAATCACAAGGGCTTGAGGTATAAATTTTCTCAATGGGGCCAGAACATGCAGAAGTAGAGTTGTATGGATTTTCTTCCAGACTACGGATTCCAAATAACTTACACTGAAGGTAAGGGAAATGTGGTGTCCAACACCATGAGTAGGAATTCGCCGAGGGATACAGTTTGAAAGTCAGAAAATACCTGGAAGGAAATTGAGGAGTTTTCAGCTCTACAATGTGATTCAAGGGTGGAAGTGGTAGAGGATTTCAGTTTCAGATGATATTCCAGTCCCTTCTGTTGTGGTAGGTGGAGGAGTCACAATGGGGATACATAGATAGTGAATTGATTCGCTATCGGGTTAACCAAGGCAATGCATTAGAAGGGTGGTCAAGGGTTGGTCAAAATCAGATTTTTTCTGAAAAAAGTTTGTTATTACCAGTGGAAATGTGCAATAGTGTTCTTGGTGATTTCCACAACTCACCCCTTGTGGTCATCCCATGAGTTTCCAAGATATATCGCGGTTTCATGGGATTGTTTTGTAGGCTCGTGGTAAAGCGGGTTGTGCCAGAGTTTATGGAAAAGTGCTGTAACACCCTGAGATTTTATGAAAAATATTCTTTTTAATTTCATTAATGTCTTGTGTTGTACGCTACACCAAAAGGAGCTTTCACATTACTCATCCTTTACTTGCCTTGCATTACACGCAATCACAACCTTCCTCGATAGCGTGTGTAGTACGAGTTTCACTAAACAACAATATGCTTTTAAAATATTATTAATACTAGCCGTTATGAATAGTAATAACCACATTTTGAAATGTTTTAAATTTTATTTTTCAAAATAGACTTCATTTTTGGATTCAGAGTATACAAATTAGCTTAGGGTGAAATTTTGGTACTTTTCAGATAACTGTCATTTTCTGATGAATAGTAAAAATTACTAAATTTTAATTAAAAACATACTTTTTAATCAAAACAATTAATAGTGATAAATTATTAATTTGAGTGGTTTTAAAGTATATTTAGAATATATTTTTACAATTTAATACAATGTTGGTCATTGGATGTAATTTCACATTTAAACCAGACATAAACAAGTGTCAATCTTTTGATAGTTATTATCTCTTAAGAACACGCTATTTGTTTAGACGACGGGAATTAATTTTTAAATTAATTAATGAAACTTATATGTTTTTAATTTGGTAAAATAGACATAAATTTTGATTTCATAATATAAAATATAGCTTAGGCCTAATTTTTGGTATTTTTCTGGAAACTTTCATTTTTTGATGAATAGTGAAACCACTAAGTGGTAGTTAAAAAAATTAATTTTTCATAAAACCTAATTTTACCAATTATGTGAGTGGAATTTCAAAAATACAAGTGACACGGTTGATATCAGTAAGTAAAATGTGGTTCAATGAGATGAAAATAATTTTTGGTTAATAGTATCTTTTTACTTTTTTTACCACGGTTAAAAGTAAATAGGTTAATTAAGGGTAAAAATGATATTATTATTACCCTAACACATGTCCTAATTCTATTGGATAAGTTTAATTCGACCAAAAACAACCTTAGGAATAAAATATGACCATTTAGTCACACTTATATTAGATTAGGACATTTATTATTAATTTATTTCAAGAAGGGTTAAAACAGTTAAAATCAAAGTTTAATAAGTAAATAATTTTTAATATAAGGGTATACATAAGATAAATTCGACTATAAAAATTAATTGGAAAGATAAAAAGATTTCCTACATAATGGTATTTTATTTTTAATTTTTAGACAATAAATAATTTAATTTAGTTAAGACACAAAGATGATGCAGTAATTATATTACTAATGAAATATTGACATAATTGATGTTATAAATACCCAAATAAATGTAATTTGATACTTTTTATGAATTCCAATAATTTTCTAGGTTAATATGGAATGTTAGTATTTATTTAATAATCTTTATTAGAACTATTCATTCTGTTATGATTTTCACAAAAATTAATTACTAAATAGTGTCAAAATTGACATAAAATAGTTTTTTAAAAAAATATTAAATTATTAATTGTTATTTTATTTTTAAAAATCAATGGTTCGGAAAAATGACATATATAAGGATATATATATTAATAATAAACAACTCGGGGTTCTTTTGGCTTGTTATAGTATGTTTATTAACCTTATAGTGTAAACACACAAAAAGACACGGTAAAAGTAAAATTATCTATCTTAAAGTTAAAACTAAATGATAAGGTTAAAATAGTAAACTAAACTTGTCCAAATTCTATTGGATGAGAGGATTTAGACCCATCCCAACCTTAGCTTCTAAATATATCAATTTGGATCTATTAAAAACCGAATTTGACTTTATAATATAATAATAATTTCAGTTATTCCAAAGGTTCCCCTCTTCTCCCTTATAAAAGGGCACCTCCTCCCTCTCTTCCTCACACCACTTTGAGCCTTAATGCTCAGCCAACCCCTGCCAAATTCTATTCTCCCCTTCCCTAGAAACATCCTAGAGGTCCTGGTCTTCTTTCAAGACCATGTTTATTAACCTAAGAGGATGACTCAAAGTGGCGCTTCAAAAAAGAGGTAATGTCCGTTACCGATTCTTTCAACTTTATTTCTTCTTCCACATCTTCTTCTTAGGTTGTTTCATTATGAAGTAATAACATCAGTATGAATCATATACTGATATGTTATTATAAGTATGAAACAACCCTATTTAACCATCTATCCATCTTACGAGAAACGAAATCACCGCGCGTCCGTACATACAGAATACCGTCTCCACGCCGTGGTGTAATCAATTTTCCACCACCACCATACTTGGATGGGTATAATGGTGTACATAATAACTATATATGATTATTTTAAAATGATATTTATTCTTAAATAGTATACATACACTCCAATACAATTCCACGATCATGATAATGATATCATCGCTCGTGCGTACGTACGGACTACCGTCTCCACGACACGATGAGATTCATTATCCACGTTAACCATTCATGAATGATTATAAATTATATATAATAAGTAATCATGAAATATATGACATAATAATGATACTGGATTTATGTGTATATATATGTATTTCATCTACTTAATTCCATTCAACTCAATAAGGAAACGAAAACAGCGTTCATGCGTACGTACGGCCTACCGTCTCCATGAACGGTCTATTTCATTCCATTTACTAATCTATTATATATATGTATATTCTGAATATATATTATATATAAATCATGTTTTATATTCTGGAATTAATTAATAATGATCTATGTAATCATATGAATTATTAAAAGTCAAAACACGGATGACAAATGAAACGATTTTACCCAAAACGCTCTTTAACATGGAATTTACAAAAGAACGGGTAAAATAAAGTCATAAGTGAACCATATATGATATCATAACAATGAGTATGATTATGTAATAAGTCAATGACACTATTTAAATCATTATACAGGAGTTTCGGCACTTACCGAACAAATTGGACCTAAGGTAAGGGAAATATCACAATCTCATTTTTATCCGATATTTTTTATACTTTGAAATTTACTGGGGTGTATTTTATCATCCACATACATTTTTCCTCAATATTTAATATTATTTCCATCCACCTAGAATTGTTTAAATCCAATTCTACCCTTCGGAGAGTTTTTAGTAAATGATATTAAAGGAATCTTTTGTCGTTTTTCGTACGAGTTACTTTTTGACTTTTTTGACAAAAGTATGAGAAGAATGTTTTTTTAACATATACGAAATGAATGGATTTTTAAAAAATTATTTCCAAGAAGATTACTTTACATGTTTTCAGGTTTATTTTTAATCAAATTCTTTTAGAATAGAATTTTATGAAATGTCAAGAATGTAAAAGTTTTTTTAATGTAGAAAGGATATCTTCCTCAAGAATGGAGTTCAAGTGTTTTATCAAAATTATTTTCCATCTAAGATAATATAAAGTTCGGTTTCAATCCCTATTATTATATTGATTTGATTATGTTGTGATGGAAATATATTTATGAATTCCTTTATCTTATATGAATTTTTTTATGATGTCACGATGTTTATGATTCCCATTTTTATTACAAGTGTTATGCTATGATGTATGGTTTATGATTTTGTGGAACACATAATAATGGTATCATTATGAGATAGCAGAGACCTATATCTCCCTCCAATGCATTGGGTAACGATTTTATATCTCATGAGATAGACATGGCTGGAATGGCAGGTTAAACCGGTTTAGTGAAACAGGACTGAAACAAGGAGTGAACTCAGTTCAGAAATGGACTTTGTCCACTAAGATAGTCTTGGAAATGGGTTTTGACTAATATTAAATGATTCACTATAATTATGTGTGTATTCCACAATGTTTCATGTTTTATGTCATGATTATTGGGGATTACATTTCACTACTATGATTTATCCCATGTTATGATATTATGATCTCTTTTGCAGGTTAAGATTTCCAAAATGTTTTGTTCTTATGAATATGATGTGATTGATATTTCTTTTGTTTACCCTTACTGAGCATTTAAGCTCACCATTTTATTTTTTCTTTTTCCTAGGATATAAAGAAAGGTTTTAGGTAAGAAAAAAAGGGGATGATATTTATGGGAGATGTTGAAGATCTTTCACCACGATTAGAAGATTATATTCTGAGTTTCCAAAGACACTAAACTATTACGGTCCTTGTGTGTGTGTTTTTGTTATATACTAAGTATTCCACAAAATTAATGTAATGTCCATGTATGTTAAGCTTCGGGTATCTACAATTGGTATTAGAGGAATGGTTTAGTCAAACTTTGGAAACTGGGATACGAGAACATTAGTGAGATCCCTAGAGATATTTCAATGGTATTTCTAGGGATGTCCCTAAGGTTAAGTATAAGTATAGGTTATAGTACTATAATTATAGTAACCCAAGATGTTAGATATTGAAGCTACTTCCCCTTTATTATATTTTTTTCATTAGCGTGATTTTTGCCTCTCACACTATTCTTTTTGGGTTTTAGACGATGGCTGGAACCCGAAGGAACCATGTTGTTCAATGTAATAGACAATGCAATGATTGTCCTCATGAACAAAAAAATGTTATGGGAGATGGATTGAAAAATCAAATTGTTATACTTACACAATCTATGAATCTTTTTGGACTTCCAAATGAGCAGAGTAGGGAACAATATTCTATTGAGTCCTTCATGAGGCAATGTTCACCTTCTTTCAGTGGGTCTTCTGATTCACATGTTGCTGAACAATGGATCAGTACTACTGAAATGATATTTTAAGTTCTTCAATGTTCTGAACATGATAAAGTCATCTTAGTAGTGTATCATTTGGAAGGTGATCCTGATCAATGGTAGAATCTTATCAAGAATACGAGGCCAAGAGATGAAATTGAGTCCATGGAATGGGATGAGTTCAAGAACTTATTTTTCAATAAGTACATCCCTCGTATTCTTCGAAAAAATATGGAGAAGGAGTTTCTTGAACTAAAGAAAAAGGATGATGAATCTGTTGGTATATATGAAGCGAATTTTACAAGGGTTTCAAGGAATTCATCTGGATTTATCATCCAACCTGAATGTAAAGTTGATCGATTCTTCAGTGGCTTAAAACTAAATCTTCGAAGGGCATTAGCTATAAGAGACTTCAGTAGTTATGAAGAAATTGTGCGTTGTGCTATCAAGGATGAAATGGATGTTGGTGTTACTTATACATCTCATAGTTTTGACAAGAAACGAGAGATGGAGTTCATGGAGAAATCTCTGAATAATGGTTAAAAGAAGATGAATTTTTCCTTATGCTCAAAGTGTGGAAAGAAGCATGGTGGAGATTGTCTTAAACGGACTAGAAAATGTTTTATGTGTGGAAAAGAAGGTCATCGAGCAACTGAGTGTTGAGGTAATGGAGAAAGGGTTTCTAATGATGTGAATGAAGAAGATATTGCAGAGAACGCACCAACAACACTTCAATGCTTCAAGTGCAATGAAATGGGGAATTATTCTAATCAATGCCCTAATCCAAGGGTTAGTGATGATCGAAATGAGAAACCACTTAAGGAATAGGACAAAGGGAAGTCACATGCGATCACTATTGGCGATGTTGAATATGAAAACAATGTGGTGGAATGATTAAGTGTTTATGTAATGAGATTCCAAAATAATGTTGTATATAGTATCGTGGAATATTGGAATATTTATGTATTGGTCTATTGTGGTTTTCAATGGTACCGGTAACCATAGAATGTGATTGAGATATTTTTGGAAAAAAATGATATGCGCATAATGACGGGATAATAAGATAATGAGATGTTTGATTGTATTCATGATCTCATGATTGTTATAAGGACTAAGTGATATCATGGTTTGAGTATAAATTTTTTTTAGGATTTTGGTTTGTGGAATGTGTTAACTTTTAACTGCATTCATGTTTTCACTAAGGTTCAATGGGTATTCATTCATCAAGAGAATAAATGATTAAGGAATTCACATGTTTTTAATTTGACCATCAAGATATATCTTATGATATATGGGGGATAAATGATGGCATTCAAGTGATTGTTATGTGACATTTCAAGTAATCATTTTCTTTATACTATGAGCTTGGACCGAAGTATTTTAGATAAGCCTAAAGATTGGAATGGATTATGTTGGACATAAGTTAGGATAGAACTTTTTTCGATATTATTGATGGGATGTTATATTAATATAGCTTTAGAAAAAGGACAACCTGCAGGTCAGGCGACAACCCATCGCGTCGGACAAGGCTGTGGGAATCGAACCCACAACTGAAGTGCGACTGACCTTTATCGCCTACCACTAGCCTACAAGAAGTCCATGTTTAGTAGAAACTAGTTTTATTATATTAAGTAGTATAATATAAGAAGTATAAGTCCATTTTAGGAACCATATATGATTAATCTCACTATATATGGACATACGTATTTTTTGATAACTTTTATAACCTTTTGTTTGAAACAGATGGAATGACCCCTCATTCTATCAAATGATCTGCTAACACATCACGAATGACAAATTCTACTTCATTTCATTAAGAGATGAAGTGGAAATTGTCCAAAGAACGACTAACGGTGAGACTACACCAAAATCATGAAAGTATTTATTCTAATTCCAATTTCATCAACTTTAGGGAAATGATCTTGAAAACCAAAAATGTTTTCCTAGTGATCTTATATCTGATGAATCAGATGGTACCTTAGATCGTCACCAATTTATGGCTTTGTGATTGCTGGCTTTTCCATAGTCATGTTCTCTACCACTCTCCATCAGTACATGATGATTAGATTTCTTTTCCATATCCATATTTTCACCAATGTGGAAACCTAGTGATTAGTTTATTTGGGTAACCGTTACGTTTCTTACTTTTTTATAAGATCGGTTTCGGTATTCCTTTTTACGATGTGGGTTTTTATTAATTAAACTTTCAAGTAGTAAACCATTTATAACCCCAACGAATTTCGAGGGTGAAATTCATTTTAAGGGGGGTAGAATGTAATACCTCGAGATTTTATGAAAAATATTTTTTTTATTTTCATTAATGTCTTGTGTTGTAAGCTACACCAAATTGAGCTTGCACAACACACATGCTTGACTTTCCTTGCATTACACGCAATCACAACCATCCTCGATAGCGTGTGTAGTACGAGTTTCACTAAACAACAATATGCTATTAAAATATTATTAAAACTAGCTGTTATGAATAGTAATAACCACATTTTGAAATTTTGTAAATTTTATTTTTCAAAATGGACTTCATTTTTGGATTTGAAATATCGAAATTAGCTTAGGGTGAAATTTTGGTACTTTTCGGATAACTTTCATTTTCGGATGAATAGTAAAAATTACTAAATTTTAATTAAAAACATCCTTTTCAATCGAAATAATTAATAGTGATAAATTATTAATTTGAGTGGTTTTAAAGTATATTTAGAATATATTTTTACAATTTAATACAATTTTGGTCATTGGATGTAATTTCAAATTTAAACCAGACATAAACACGTGTCAATCTTTTGATAGTTATTATCTCTGAAGAACACGCTATTTGTTTAGACGACAGTAATTAATTTTTAAATTAATTAATGCAACTGATATGTTTTGAATTTGGTAAAGTAGACATCATTTTTGAGTTCATAATATCAAATATATCTTAGGCCTAATTTTTGGTATTTTTCTGGAAACTTTCATTTTTTGATGAATAGTGAAACCACTAAGTTGTAGTTAAAAAAATTGAATTTTTCATAAAACATAATTTTAACGCTTCTATGACAGGAATTTCAAAAATCCGAGACACACGGTTGATATCAGTAAGTAAAATGTGGTTCAATGATATGAAAATAATTTTTTGGTGAATAGTAACTTTTTAATTTTTTCCCACGGTTAAAAGTAAATAGGGTAATTAAGGGTAAACATGATATTATTATTACCCTAACACATGTCCTATTTCTATTGGATAAGTTTAATTCGACCAAAAACAACCTTAGGAATAAACTATGACCATTTAGGCCCACTTAGATTAGATTAGGACATTTATTATTAATTTATTTAAAGAAGGGTTAAAATAGTTAAAATCAATGTTTAATAAGTACATAATTTTTAATATAAGGATATAAATAAGATAAATTAGACTATATATATTCATTAGAAAGCTAAAAAGATTTACTACATAATGGTATTTTATTTTTAATTTTTAGACATTAAATAATTTAATTTATTTATCACACAATGATGATGCAGTAATTATCTTATTAAAGAAATATTGACATAAATTGATGTTATAAATACCCAAATAAATGTAATTTGAGACTTTTTATGAATTCCACTAATTTTCTAGGTTAATATGACAAGTTATTATTGATTTAAATAACTTTTTTAGAACTAGTAATTCTGTTATGAGTTTCACAAAAATCAATTACTAAATAGTGTCAATATTGACATAAAATAGTTTTTAAAATAAATATTATATTATTAATTGTTATTTTATTACTAAAAATATATGGTTTGGCCAAATGACTTAGATAAAGTTATATATATTAATAATAATCAACTTGGGGTTCTTTTGGCTTGTTATAGTATGTTTATTATCCTTATAGTGTAAGAACACAAAAAGACACGGTAAAAGTAAAATTATCTATCTTAAAGTTAAAACAAAATGATAACGTTACAATAGTAAACTAAACTTGTCAAAATTCTATTGGATGAATGTATTTAGACCCATCCCCACCTTAGCTTAGAAATATATCAATTTGGAGCTATTGAAAACCGAATTTGACTTTATTATAAAATAATATTCTTTGTTATTCCAAAGGTGCCCCTCTCCTCCCTTATAAAAGGGAACCTCCTCCCTCTCTTCCTCACACCACTTTGAGCCATCAATCTCGGTGAAACCCTGCCAAATTATCTTCTCCACTTCCCTAGAAACATCCTAGAGGTCCTGGTATTCTTCAAAGACCAATTTTAGTGCCCTAAGAGGAGGACTCAAAGAGGCGCTTCAAAAAAGATGTAATGTTCGTTACCGATTCTTTCAACATTGTTTCTTCTTCCACTTATTCTTCTTAGGTTGTTTCATTATGAAGTAATAACATTAGTATCAATCATATACTGATATGTTATTATAAATATGAAACAACCCTAATTAACCATCTATCCATCCTACAGAAAACGAAATCACCGCGCGTGTGTACGTACGGAATACCGTCTCCACGTTGTGGTGTAATCTATTTTCCACCACCACCTTACTTGGATGGGAATAATGGTGTAAATAATAACTCTATATTATTACTTTAAAGTGATATTGATTCTGAAATAGTATACATACACTCTAATACAATTCCACGATCATGAGAACGATATCATCGCTCGTGCGTACATACGGACTACCGTCTCCACGACACGATGAGATTCATTCTCCACGTTAACCATTCATGAATGATTATAAAATATATATAATAAGTAATCATGAAATATATTACATAATAATGATACTGGATTTATGTGTATATATATGTATGTCATCTACTTAATTCCATTCAACTCAATAAGGAATCGAAAACAGCATTCATGCGTATGTACGACCTACCGTCTCCATGAACGGTGTATTTATTTCCATTTACTGATCTATTATATATATGTATATTCTGAATATATATTATATATAAATCATGTTTTATATTCTGGAAGTAATTAATCATGATCTAATTAATCATATGAATAATTACAAGTCAAAACACGGACGACAAATGAAACGATTTTACCCAAAACGCTCGTTAACATGGAATTTTCAAAAGAACAGGTAAAATAAAGTCATAAGTGAACCATATATTATATCATAACATTGAGTATGATTCTGTAATAAGTCTATGACACTATTTAAATCATTATACAGGAGGTTCGGACACTTACGGAGCAAATCAGACCTAAGGTAAGGGAAATATCACAATCTCATTTTTATCCGAGATTGTTTATACTTTGAAATTTACTAGGGTGTATTTTATCATCCAGATCCATGTTACCTGAATATTTAATATTATTTCCATCCACCTACAATTTTTTAAATCCAATTTTACCCTTTGTTGAGTTTTCAGTAAAAGATATTAAAGGAATATTTTGTCGTTTTTCGTACGAGTACTTTTTCACTTTTCTGACAAAAGTACGAGAAGAATGTTTTTTTAACTTATACGGAATGAATGGATTTTTGAAACATTATTTCCAAGAAGCTTGATTTACATGTTTTCATGTTTATTTTTAACCAAATTCTTTTAGTTTATAATTTTATGACATGATAAGAAAGGAAAGGTGTTTTTGAAGTAGAAAGGATATTTTCCTCAAGAATGGAGTTCAAGTGTTTTATCAAAATTATTTTCCATATAAGATAATATAAAGTTCTATTTCTATCCCAATTATTATATTGATTTGATTATGTTGTGATGGAAATATATTTATGAATTCCATTATCTTATATGAATTGTTTTATGATGTTACGATGTTTACGATTCCCATTTTTATGACATGGGTTATGCTATGATGTATGGTCCATGATTTTGTGGAACACATAAGAATGGTATCATTATGAGATGGGTGGGACCTATATCTCCCTCCAATGCATTGGGTAATGATTTTATATCTCATGAGATAGACATGGCTGGAACGGTAGGTTAAACCGGTTCAATGAAACAGGACTGAAACGAGGAGTGGACTCTGTTCAGAAATGGACTTTGTCCACTAAGATAGTTTTGGAAATGAGTCTTGACTAATAAGAAATGATTTCCTATGATTATATGTGTATTCTACAAAGTTTCATGTTTTATGTTATGATTATTGGGTATTACATTTAACTACTATGATTTATCCCATGTTATGATATTATGATCTCTTTTGCAGGTTAAAATTTCCAAAATGTTATGTTCTTAAGAATATGATGTGGTTGATATTTTTTTTACCCTTACTGAGAATTTGAACTCACCCTTTTATGTTTTCTTTTCCCCAGGATATAAAGAAAGATTTTAGGTAAGAAAAAAAGGGGAAGATCTTTATGGGAGATGTTGAAGATCTTTCACCACGATTAGAAGATTATATTCTGAGTTTCCAAAGACACTAAACTATTACGGTCCTTGTGTGTGTGTGTTTGTTATGTACTAAGTATTCCACAAAAGTAATGTAATGTCCATGTACGTTATGCTTTGGATCTCTACAAGTTCCTCATGTGTCAGCATGTGATTACTGAACACCACATCCCAGGAAGTCTGTTAAAACCTTTAGAAGTATCTAAGTGGTTTTGTGATGACATCTTGATGAATTTCGTCATGGAACTACACAGAGTTCCAAGGGGTTGTGACGCTATCTGGGTAGTGGTGGACCAGCTGACGAAATCATCTCACTTCCTGGAAATCAATGAGTCGAGTGTGGTGGATGCATTAGCAAAAAGGTATGTAGATAGGGTGGAGTGGTTTCATGGATTTATGAGTTCCATAGTATCTCAATCGGACACCTGGTTTATCTCACGAGTCTTGAAAGGTTTGCAACAAACTTTTGGCACACAACTATTTCTCACTAATACTTTCCAGCCCCAGACCGATAGGCAGATAGATCACACTATCCAAACGTTAGAGGATATGATACGGGAATGTGTTTTTGACTTTGGGGTATTGTGGGTGTGACACTTGACTCTGGTATATTTTTCCTACAACCAATGATATCACTCTACCATTGGAATGGCTCAGTTAAAATCTTTGTATGATAAGTCATGTAACTCACCCATGTGATGGACAGAGTTTGGGGAAGTAGGTGTTCCTGGCCCAAAAGTGGTACAGAGCAATAAATTGAAGGATCGGCTTATATGGGTGTGGGTGAAGGCATATCAGTACCGGTAGAAGTCATATGTTGATAATAGGTGGATACATTGGGAGTTTAAGGTTGGGGACCACATGTTCTTCAAGTTCTCCCCTCATCATGGGCAATGGAGGTTCGGTAGGGGGAGGGAACTTTATCCAAGGTTCTTCGAACACATAGAAGTGTTGCAGCGGGTTAGTGAAGTGGCTTATCATCTAGTGCTACCAAAACCACTTTTGAGAGTGCACGAATTCTTCCATGTGTCTCAGCTTCATCGGTATATGCATGATGATACACACGTCCTCGACTAGGGAAGGATGAATATCGAGGGAGATGTGATGTTCGTAGATAGACCAGTGAGGATCAAGGATCCTGATGAGATGGTTATTTATGGACGTACTATTCCATTGGTTCTTGGGTTGTGGAGGCATGGTGGCCTTGAAGAGAGTACCTGGGATTAGGAGGCACAAATACACACTCAATACCTATATTGGTTTTGAGTTTTTTTCCGTTCTGTTTTGTAATTGTCTGTGATTTAGTGTATGTCCTAGTTAGTTACGAAATGGATTATATTCCTTTATTTTTTGATGTGTGTAGAGAGTCCTAACTGTGGGGTGGTTAGGACCTGATCCCTTATCAAGATGCATTAAACTGGATGTGGTTAAACCCATGTGGGAGAGTCAGTGCTACCCAAAGCATATAGTATCTTAACATGGAGTAAGGGACTCCCTAATCCATATGACTGGACGGTATGACCTATAAATGTTTGTGTGGTAGCCTAAGGGGGAGGTTTCCTTAGATGTCGTTGAGGTTTCCTCCAAAGAGGTATCATTGATGTGGTTGTTCAGATCCCTCTATTTTCTTCGAGTTTATCCTTGAATTCTAGAGGATGAGAATACTTTTAGAGGTATATAATATAAGGGCCCAGACCCTCATAGCCCAGTACTTTTCCAAAAACTCGGTTCCACTAAATGGTTACACTATTACGGTTTCACTAGACACGGTGGCAACATTATGATGGCACCATCATGGTTACACCGTTGTGGCTGCACTGCTAACTGTGGGTCACCGAACTGGTGACACCATCACGGTTGCACACTGAAATGGTGGCACTACCACAATCACTCACCTAAACGGTGGCACCATCGTGGTCATACAAAAAAAATAGTGGCACCGATTTATGGTGTCTCACCAAGCTAGTTTCACAGTTACGGTGGCACCCACACGGTCGCACATCAGAATGGTGGCACTGCTTATAGTGGCACCGTGACTATGGAACTGTTGTAGTGGCACCATGTCTTCCCTTTTTTCCTTTTATTTTCTTTCCAGTTTCATATGTTTTCCCAGTACCCCCCAACATGTCTTTTGACATAAAGATGTTTTAATACCATTTTCAAAGCCATTAAAATCCCAAAAACTGATTTCTAAAACCCCTATGTGCTGGGAGACCCTTGAATTACCAAAACATGTGGCCTTTTCCTCGGTGTCACACCCTTTTTCCAGTACATTCATGTTCCTCCCCTATTACATGTTTCTATCTAATTAAGGTAAATCCTTTAACGCTCATCTATTATGGCCACCTATTCAATGAGAATTGTTAAATGAAAATTAATTCCCTCATTTGTAACCACCAAACTGTCTGGTGAAACCAAAATCCGCCTCTTAGGAAGTTCAAAATTCATATCTCGTAACTCCATGATCTCACCTTTTTATCGCACGAGAATTCCTTATTCACCTTCTTCATCTTTATTGATGGTCTCTTTTCTTAACCTTTGTGATTTGTGAGTCCCCATTCAGGATGCCAGTAGTGTGCCTATATTGGAGCACTTCCTTTATGAATGTGGAGTCCCTGAATTTCCACCCATGCAAGTCATGGATTCAACCATTCATGACGCATGGAGACAAACATCGGTCGTTGATCATCCAAGTAGGGTTCTTCCTTTGACTCTCTTCACTGTGTATCAAGTGGGGTGGGTATGTTAATGTATATACGGGGATGGATAAAACCAAACCATAATGAAGATAATAAATTATTTTTAAATAACTAATTGGTGTGTTTGATGATACTGCTATACTATTTTATCTTTTTCTATTTGTTTTGATTTTTAAGGGCTTATGCCCACTAAAAATCATTTTCATTGGTGGTACTTCCTTGTGCACTAATAAACCATTGACTTCTATGATGATTTAATGGATGTAACATTGAAATTGGTCAATCACGTAATGTCAGTTGATTAATTGGATGACCAGGGAACAACGATCCTTCTAAGATCACCGATTTTAAACAAACGGAAAGAGGGAACCTAATGAATGGTTTTCATTAATATGGAAACCCACTTAATTTGTTTTAGTAACAAGTGTGGTTGTTCTTCTGGATGCTTATGTGATGACCTAGATGGGGATTGGATCCCCTAATGTTGTAGTTGTTGTTTTGTGGGCCTAAGGAAGACTGGGGCTGTATATTGGGACGTGGATTGGATCATGTACGTTGAGGTATCTCATAGATCTATTTTTTTGTGACTTTACAAGATAACTGACTATGAATGTTTAAATTTCTTGTTGGAAATTTTTCCCTCATTGGATTGGGACTATTCCTATTAGTTTCTTGGAAGTGGAGAATTATCTAAATTAAATCACTTGAATATGATAACGTGGATGGGTTCAATGGGGAATTGCTTTCCTAGAATTTCTTATCACTTGGTTGTGGATGTTGTGCTTTTTTATGAATGAATAGTAATGTGTGTGTTTGTGTGTGGACTAGTTTTTTGACCCCTAGGTTCGGAAAAGTGCATGTCTACCTATATGTATAATTATGTTCTTATGTTTCTTATTCGTTCCCCACTGAAGTTGAGAACTTCATTACTACACCCACATTTCATGGGGAATGGTGTTTTCCCAACACTTATATGAGTGGCTGTTTATTAGCTTCTTTTCTACTCCCTTTCCTATGTATCCCAATATTCTTCAGGCAGTCTATGATTTCCTGAGGTCATTTATAGGGCAAGATTCTTCGGGATGTGTACGTTGTGGTGGTTGGCCTAGGTTTGTGTGGGCAGGTAGTTTCCCATGTTTCTTCGGGATGAGGCCCATGTCTCTTTGGGTGTGTCGGTAGTTGTTCTAGCCAAGGTTTCTGTAGGCATGGTTATGTGTAGTTGTGGCACATGTGTGTGTGGGTGGGATGTGTGGTTGTGTCCCAGGTGTTTGTGGGTGGGATGTGAGTTTGTGGTAGCCCTGGTGTGTGCGGGCGGGGTCTGGCAGTGGGACTATGGTGAGAATGGCGACAGAGGTCTGATGTGCAGGATTTCTTCAGTAACCAATGGTAAAGTGGTGTGGGGTACCCAAAAATCATTGTGTTATTACTAATACCATACTTGACTTGCATTATTTGGGTATTGTTCCTTGGTGACGTTTGGGTGGATAGTTTCCTTGCCAAGTGCTTTGGTAATCTCTTTTCTTGTGGGGTCATTAGAATACATCCCCACTTGTTCATGAGAGATTTTTTGTTTTCCCTACATTGTATACCTGTATGATCACCTTACATATATAAAACTGCTTTCTGGTTTCCAGCATGACTTTGGGGATTGTGCCGGACCGTACATGATCAGATGTGGGGATAGTTTTTGTTGCTATTTTTCCTTTCATTGGTAATTTCTTTTGATGGTTTCTGGTACTTTTGTAGCACATTATTATTGGAACATGCATATGGGAATATATTGTTTTGGCATCACTTTTACTTCCAACTTTGGTGTTTTTTGGGATTTTCTATATTATCTCCCAATCATACTAAACAAAAATGGTAATTCCTTCCATATTACTTATGATTCTATACCCATGGTGCTAGTTTCCAATATGAGGAATATTATTGTTGGATCTTGAGAGTCATTATCTCTCCTTCAACATGAAAAAGGAATGGGTAGGAAATATCTTGTCCCTTCCCTCATCTTATTGAAGTAGGGTCATAAAATATTGGTATTAGAGGCATAGGTTGAGATATAGGAACGATATCGTAGATAGGAACATTGAGGATTGAAAGGGATGATAGGGAAATAGGGTAATTCAATCTTAGGCCCGTGATATTGGCCAGAGAAGACCAGCTAATACCTTGGATTTTTGGGCCCCCTGTGATTAGATGTAAGGCCTACAGACCTATCAAATGACCAAGTGAGGCTACACAAATTATAGCGTATAGACCCTAGGAAAGTTACATTCATAATATTGACTTGTGTTATTATGTGTATTAGGTATTTTGGGGATATAAAATATATAAAATGTATAATAAAAATATATACTAAAAGAAATATTAAACACTACTTGGGATTAGGCATTCCTTGTTTACCTAGAAGTTATGTCACCCAGATGACGACCACGAGTGGTGCGGGAGAACGAGGCCCATTTTGGTGATTTGGATAATCCGTAGAGGGCTGACCAAGAGGAGGAAGATGATCAATAGAAAAGGTCACTTTGTTCCTTTCATCAACAGACCCTCAAGAAGTATGAGGGTAGCATCTTAGATATAAAAATAGTGAGATGGCTAGGGGAGATGGTGATAGCATTCCAGATGATCCGGGATCCGACAGAGAAATGAGTTCTTCTGGATGTAAGCTAGAAATAGGGAGCATAACGTCAGTGGTGGACACTCTATCTTGGTGAGAAGTGGGAGGATGAGGTTTTTGGGACTGTCTATGAGAGGGAGTTCTGTTCGGAATTCCTCTCTTCCACGATGAAGGATGAAAAGAGGTAAGAGATACTCTCCCTTCAACATGTGAGCATATCAGTAAGGGGGTTGGGGATAAAGTTCATGTGTCACCTTCCTTTTGCTCCGGATCTATTTCCGGATGACGAGTCTCAGGAGAGACGTTTAGAGGAGGAACTCCAACCTTCTCTTCAGTATGTTTTTACTCCCTTCACCCAACTGATGTATATGGAATTCTAAAAGAAGGAAGAAGTGCTGGAGAGGATGCACACACTAGGAGGTATGTTGTGAGAGGGGAGCTAGATGGGCACGTCAAAGGTAAAGGCACTCAATAGTAGTCCTCCGGTGTTAGGGCCTTCCATGTTTCGACCATTGGGGAGTAGGCCCAGCAGTTCCGATTCTGATCTCCTAGTCCTCACCCTTTCCTAACGAGATAAGGACCGATTTCCTTCATTTGTGGACTTCCTGGTCATCTTTGAAATCAATGCCCTGACTGAGTACTGTATAGTGGGGGTGGGCAGGTTCAGCACCCACCTCTAAAGTAATTGTTTTTGGCTAGGCCTTTTCAGTAGCAGTAGTTGGGACTGTACACTCCCGCTCCTCCGAGAGCAGATGTTGCAGGAGGAGGCTGACCTCAGGGTGCTCCTTAGGGACCTCAACCAGGGCATAGTCATGGAGGAGGCCAGAAGCCAAGGGGTAGAGGAGTTGGGTGTTGGCTGTTGCATGCCACAGATGTAGTAGTTGCATCAGGGTCGGAAGTCGTTATAGGTATAATCATCTTTTTTAGCCCTTTTTCTTATGTCTTGTTTGATTTTGGAGCTTCGTACACATTTTTTGAACATAGTCAAGTCCATTCTTTGAGTCTAAATGAAAAGTGACTTCCCCTACCCCTGGTTTTTAGTATGCCAGTTGGAGGTCATACCTGCTTGTCTCATGTTTTTCGGGGATGCAGACTGATGATGTGGCCAAATCAGTCTAGTGAGGACCTTCTTTTGCTAAAGATGTAGTAGTATGATGTCATTCTAGGAATATATAGGCTGTTATCTATATTTTTTGTTATCGAATTCTTCCGAAGAAGTGTTGTTTTTTATGATATGGGCTGACAACATGTTATTTTTATCGGAAAAAGGGTTTCCAAGGAGGCAGCCAACAAGTGTATCCCCTTCATTACATGTTAGCTGAGTTGTCCGTGGAGTCAGTAGATATAGAAATGGTGGAAGCCTCTATGATCACTCGTGAATTCATGGAAATTATACTTGAAGATGTGGCGATTCTACCCCCATGACGTGATGTTGAGTTTGGGAGAGACATGCAACTCTATGCCCATCCAATTTCGATGGTTACCTATCTGATGGTGCCTTCTAAACTATAGGAGATACAAATTTATATTTATGATCTGATAAAGAATGGTTTTTTTCGACGAAGTGCGTTACCATGGGGTGCTCTGGTCTGGTTGGCGAAGAAGGAAGATGGTGGTCTCAGGCTATGCATAGACTACCGTCAATTGAAAAAGTTAACATTCAAGAACCATTACCCTCTCTCGAGGATATAAGATCTTTTTGATAAGTTGAAGGGGGTATGATTGTTCTTTAAGATCGACTTGCGGTCAGGATATCACCAAATTAGGGTGAAGTAGGGTTACATCTTAAAGACTACCTTCAGGGGTAGAAATGGGCCTTTTGAATTCGTGGTCATTCCATTTTGTGTTTCGAATGATCAAGTCGTGTTCATTGGGATCATGAACTCTGTATTTCATGCATATCTGGAACGATTCATAGTCGTGCTTATTGAAGACATCAAGATCTACTCGACATTAGAGGAGGATCATGTTGAGTTTTTGAAAATAGTTTTAGAGTTCCTCCGACAACACCACATCTATGAAAAGTTGTCCAAGTGAATGATCTAGACATGAGAGGTGAACTTCCTAGCACACTTGGTGTCTGATTAAGGAAAAATGGTAGATCTGACAATGGTTGGAGTAGTTGTTTCTTGGGAACCACCCAAGAATGTTTCAGAGATTGTAGTTTCCAAGGACTAGTAGGTTACTACCAAAGATTCGTACCCATCATCTCCCATGTTGTAGTACCTTTGACAGCCTTGATCAAGAAATTCCATGTATTTATATGTTGTGAGAAGTTCCAGGAAGTCATTGGTTATCTAAAGGGGAAGCTGGTTAGTGCCCCCGTACTAAGGGTTCCAGAAGAAGGGGTGACATCTGAGGTGTTCTGTGATGATTCATGCCAAGGCTTGGGGTGTGTGTTGATGCAGTAGAAAGGAGAGATATCTTATGGGTCTAGGTAGTTACATCCCCAAGAGCATAACTATTCCACAAATGATATGGACCTTTTAGCATTCATGTTCACACTAAATGATTGGCATCATTAACTCATTGGGGAGTGATTTGTGGTCTTCATGGATCACAATAGATTGAGGTATATATTCTCTCAATGAGACATCAACTTGCGGCAGCAGCGGTGGATAGATTTTCATCATGACTATGACATCTATATTTCTAACACTGAAGTTAAGGGAAATGTGGTGGCTAACACCTTGTCCAGGAAGTCCCAAAAGGATATGATTTGAGAGTGTTCTGATACATGCAAGGCGATAGGGGAGTTGGTTGGCCTACACTGGGAAGCATGGATGGATGTGGTAGAGGATGTATGTTTTAGATGATAGTGTAGTCCCTTCTATTCAGGTAGGTGGAGTTGTCTTAGTGGGGATACATAGGGAGTGAAGTGATTCACTATCAGATTAACTAAGGCAATGTTCATGATGGGTGGTCAGAGGATGGTCAGAATCAGATTATTTTTTGGGGAATGTATTTTATCCTGATGTAAATGTGAAATAGAGTTCTTGGTGAGTTTCCCAACTCAACCCTAGAGGTACACCAATGAGTTTCCATGACATAATGGGGTTTGAGGGGATAGTTTTTGTGGAAAGTGGTAAAGTGGGTTATGGTATAGTTAGTGGAAAAGTGCCTTATGTGTTAGCAGTTGAATGATGAACACTGCATCCCTGGAGGACTGTTACAAAATTTAAATTTCTCTAAGTGTAATTTGGATTAAATCTCGATGAATTTCTTCATGGGAATACCTAGAGTTCAAGGGGGTTGTGATGCTATCTGGGTAGTGTTGGACCGATTGACAAAATCAACTCACTTCCTAGCAATCAAGGAGTCGAGTGCGGTGGATTCATTAGCATATAGGTTATTAGCCAATGTGGTGTAGTTTTATGGGGTTTTGTGGTCCATAGTCTCTAGTCAGGACACTGGGTTTTCCTCACAAGTATATAAAGGATTGAAACATGATTTTGGCACATAGATATTCCTCATAACTGCTTTCCACCCTCAGACTGATGGGCAGACAGAGCGCACAATCCAAACGTTGGAGGATATGCTACGGGGATGTGTTTTGGACTTCGGTGGATCGTGGGTGTGGCACATTACTTTGTTATAGTTTTCCTACAATAATATCTATCACCTTACATTGGCAGGTCTCTATTAAAATCACTGTATGATAGCTCGTGTCACTCACCCGTGTGCCAGACAGTGGTCTGGGAAGTATGTGTTCTTAGCCTGAAAGTGGTATAGAGCTCGACAGAGAAGGTTCAAATTATACAGGAGTGGGAGAAGGTGGATGAGGGCTGGTATAATTCATATGAAGATAATAGTAGGATACCATGGGAGTTTGAGGTCAGGGAACATGTGTTCTTGATGTTATCCCCACGACATGGGCAACATAAGTTTGGCAGGGAGAGTAAGCTTTCAGCTAGGTTCATTAGACCCTTTACAGTGTTGTGGCAGGTCGGTGAAGTGGCTTATCAGCTAGCGCTACCACCACCACTAATGTGAGTTCATGAATTCTTCCATGTGTCTTAGCTCCGTTGGTATCTACATGATGATTCACACGTCCCTGACTGGGGAAGGCTAGATATCAAGGGATATGCAATGTTTGTAGAGAGACTAGTGAGGATCGAAGATCGTGAGGAGAAGGAGTTGCATGTATGAACCATCTACTTGGTTATTTTGTTTTGGAGGCTTGGTGGCCTCATGGAGAGTACCTTGGAACGGGAGGCACAGATGCACACTAAATACATAAAATATTTTTTGATTTTTGTTTTGTTCTGGTGATTATTTATCTATGATGTAGTGTTTGACCTAGTTAGCTATGAAATGAACTGTTTTCATTCTATTTGGATGTGTGTGGAGTATCCTAACAGTGGAGAGGGTATGAACTGATCCCTAATCAAGACACATTAAATTAAATGTGGTTAAACTGATGTGGGAGAGTCAGTGCCTTCCAAAGAGGACAATATCTTGTCATTGAGGATGGGAATCCTTAATCCATATGATTGGACAGTATGACGTTTACATGTTTGTGTGGTTACCTGAGGGTGAGGTGTTCCTAGATGTCGATGAGGTTTACTCCTAAGTGGTATCTTTGAGGTGGTTTTCGAGGCCCCTCCCTTTTCATCGGGTTTACCCTTGAATTCATGAGGATGAGAATAAATTGTGATGTATCTGATGTAAGGGTCTATACCCTCTAGTCAAATACATTTCTAAAAACTCAGTTCCACCATATGGTTCCATTGTAACGGTGGCACTGGTCACGGTGGAACCGTTTCAGTGGCACCGTCAGAGTCGCACCATTGTGGTGGAACCGCTAACCATGGCTCACCGAACTGGTTAAACCATCATGGTCACACAGAGAAATGGTGGCCATGCCACGGTCGCACACCTAAATGGTGGCACCATCACGGTCGCACACCGAAACAGTAACACTGATTTACGATGTCTCACCATACCAGTGGCACTGTTATGGTGGCACCCTCATGAGGGCTCTGTCATGGTTACACCATCATGGTCATACACCAAAATGGAGGCACCACTTCTAGTGGCACCGTGATGATGGCACGATAACCATGACACCATGTATTCCCTTTTTTCCTTCTCCTTTTCTCCAGTTTCCAATGTTTTCCTAGTACCCGCCCACAACATGTCTTTTGACTTAAAAGTGTTTGAATACCCTTTTTAAAGCCATTTAAAGCCCATATTTGATTTTTGAAATCCCCAAGAGTTTGGAAAAGGTTGACATACCAAAACGTGTGGCCTTTATCTTGGTTTCACACCCTTTTCCCCGTAAATTTATATTCTTCCCCAGTTACATGTTTTTCACTAATTAATGGAAATCCATGAATGCATAATTATTATGTCCACCTATATGATGAGAATTACTAATTGAAAATTAATTTCATCATGTGTAACCACTCAACCGCGAGTTCTAACCATGATTATCCATTTAAGAATTTCAAACTTTATAAACTATAACTCCATGATCTCACCTTTTTATCGCTCATGAATTCATTCTTCTTATTCTTCTTATTCATGGAAAGTCTCTTTTTATTTTCTTGGTGCATTTGGAGCTACCCTTATTGATGCTAATAGTGCTCTGTAATTAGATCCCTTCTTTCTCAAACATGGAGTTCCTAGAGTTCCTCCCCTAAAATTCATGCATTCCCCAATTCTATATGCGTTGAGACAAACATTGATCGTTGATCATCCAAGTAGGTTTCTTCATTCATCTCTCTTTATTATGTATTACGCAGGGTGGGTATGCTAATGTTAATATGAGGATCAATAAAACCAAACCATAACGAAGATAATAAATGGTTTTTAATGATGTAAGGGGTGTGTTTGATTATGATGCTATACAATTTTATCTTCCTCTATATGTTGTCATTTGTATGGGATTATGTCCACTAAAAATCATGGTCGTAGATCGTCCTTCCTTTCGCACTAATAAACCCCTTCCTTCTATGATGATTGAATGGTTGTAACATTGAAATTAGTTAATCACGTAAATTCAGTTGATTAAATTGATGACTAGTGAACAAAAATCCTTGTGAGATCACACCTATTAACCAAACAGAAAGAATGAACTTAATGAATGGTGTGCATGAATCTGGAAACCCGTTTACTTTGTTTTGGTAGCATGTGTTGTTGTTCTGATAGATGCATGTGGGGTTACGTGGATGGGAATGGGATCCCCTAATGTTGTGCAGTTGTTTTTTTGTGGACCTAAGGCCGTGTGGGGCCGTATGATGGGACGTGGTTTGGTTCTTTTACTTATAGAGATCTCACAGATCCCTTTTGTTGTTGTTACATTACAAGACAACTGTGTGTGAATGCTTAAATTGTTTCTTGGTTGTTTTTTACTCCTTGGCATGTGACTACACCTGTTAGTTGCCTAGTATTAGAGAATTATCTAAATGAAATCATTTGAATATGATAACAATGATGGGTTCAATGGGTAATTTATTACCTAGAATGAGTTGTGACTTTGTTGTGAATGTTGTGCTTTGTAAAAATGAATAGTAATGTCGGTGTTTGTTTGTGGATTGGTTTTTGGACCCCTATGATGGGAAGAGCACTAGTCTATCTATGTGTATAATTTATTTCATATGTTTCTTATTTGCGCCCCACCCAAGTTGATCACTTCATGCCAAACACCGTTGTTTCATGGGGTACGATATTGTTTCCAACACTTTTATGAGTGGTTGGTTATTATCTCCTTTTGTACTCCCTTTACTGAGTATCCCAGTATCTTTCGGGCATGCAGTGATAGCATGAGGTCCATTATAGTCCATGATTCTTCTGACAGGGTACGTTGTTGGGGTTGGCATTGGTGTTTGCAAGAAGGTGGTTTCCCATGTTTCTTCAGGATGAGGCAAATGTGTCTTTGGGTGTGGTGGTAGTTGTTCTAGGTAATGTGTATGTGGGTGTGGTTTTGTGTAGTTGTGCCACATGTGTTTGCATGTGGGATGTGTGGTTATGGAAAAGGTTCTTGCGGGTGGGATGTGAGGTTGTGGTAGCCCATGTGTGCGCGAGCGGGGTATAGAAGTGGGACTACAATGAGAATAGCTGGAGAGGTCTGATGTGTAGGGCGTCTGGAATAACCAGTGGGAAAGTGGTGCAGGGTACCCAAACATAAATGTGTTAATACTAATACCTTACATGACTTTCATTATTTAGGGAGTGTTCCGTGGTGATTTTTGGGTGGATTGTTTCCCTGCCAAGTGCTTTGGTTGTCTCTTTTCTCACGGGGTCATTAAAATGCCTCCCCACTTGTGCACGAGAGATTTTTCTATTCCCCACTAAGTATAATTATATTCTCACCCTATATATATATAACTACTTTTAGGTTTCCTAAAATACCTTGGGGATCATGCAGGACTGTACTATCTCAGATGTTGGGACAATTGTTTTTGCTATTTTCCCTTTCTTTGGTACTTTCCTTCAGAGTTTACTTGTAAATTGTTCACCCTTTATTATTGGAACATGAATATGGGAATGAATTTTTTTGTATTTACTATTACTTCAAACCTTGGTATGCTTTTTGAATTGCAATCTTATCTCCTAAACAAACTATAAAAAAGCGTAACTCCTTCCATATTACATATGATTCTATACCCTTGGTACTAGTCGCCACTCTGGGGCCTATTGAAGGCCGGTCTTGGGGGTCATTATCTCTCCTTAAACATGAGTAAGGAAGGGTATGACAATCTACTATCCCTTCCCTCATCTTGGTGAATGTGGGTCATGAAAGATTAAAAACTCAAATAAAATATAAGCACATTTTTAATAAAAAACATTTTAATGTATTTTATACAAATCCTAAACTTTATATAAAAAATAAAATTCGATTTGTTAGTGTAATTATGATTAAATGAATGAATTTTTTTGCATCATCACATTGTAATTTGTTTATGCGATCTTTTGGTAATTTTATGAAATAATTTTTTTTTAAAATTGAATTTTAAAAATACTGTTTTTCAAATACCACTTTTTTATGAAATTATCTTGATTCAATAATGAATTAATAAATAATAAATTGTATATTTTTTCCAAAAAAAATCAATAAGATAAATGGGTCATTTACATATAATAAACATGTTCTCCTAAACTAATAATTTTTTTCCATTCCTAATGTCCAAAGTGTTTCCATAAAATAACAATTTTTCATTTTTTCCACATTACATTTTAATAAATTAATGAATCCAAATTATGAAGATATCCAATTTCCTAAAATAATTTTATAGTATTTATATATGATTCATAGTTTCAAAATTTACTATTAAATTATTAACATTTGAAATGTTATTTTATATAATATTTTCTTCTAAATCATTCACTCTCCTTGAGTATAAATAACCAATTTACCTCCCCTCATTAAACCTGTCTTCCCCCGCATTTCAAATCCAATAATCTAAAAAAATAATCGCTACAAATCCTTGATGTTTATATAGGGTTGTTTTGTGGAAAACCAACTTGAGGTCTCAAGTTTGTCTAGTACTATACAAGAATAGAAAAACAATGAAATGGGTAAGTTTTTACTAACTATGATATAATTTTCCACTTATCTTATAATTATTCATATATAAATTCAATAAAATATTCTATTATTAATTAATAAATACACTATAATTACGCAAATGATGTTAGAGTGAAACAAAAATTATATATATGATGTATTTTTATTTCATGCATCTCATTATTCATTACCTGATAATGTCCCATTAAGGGTTAGTTAACCACCCATGACTACATTTCAAATTATTATATTATATCCTACCTAATGTTTATGTATAATGAATCATTTATAATATATATTTATATATTTATATATTATATTTATAGTCTTGTTAATTTAATAATAATATTTTTTAATTGAAATTTTGAAAGATCCTAAAATCATTGAATACCATAAACTTTTAAGTTAAGTATTATATAAAATTGTTTCACTAATAAATATGGAAATAATAAATATAAACATCTATTATAATTGATCAATATTAAAAAAATGAAAATTGTTAACTACCATTTCAATGTTTTAATAGTCAAATGTTTATTATTCTGGAGGGGTAAAATAGACGAAATAAAGAGGGATTTGACGGAAGGGAATTCTACACCTCTTCTATTCCTTTAAAATAAGTTGACCCTTCTAAATGATGAACTGATTTATTTTAATACAGTTTTAATTATCCCATTACATAAAATACAATGTTTTATCAATGAGATACCTTTTTTCCCTAACATTATACCTCGACCGTAGTCCTTGTTTTATAATGTCTTGTTGTCAAAATCATTTGATGAATTTATTTCTTTTAAATGAAATCTTATTACATTTTGAATAATAAATCCCCCTCATTATCCATATGAACTCACCTAGATTTAAATATATTTTATTTATTTATGTATTTATATATAAAAATCAAAAATTCTATTTTCATGGGTTAAAAATAATGTAATGTAATAGTAATTAAGATTTTTTATACTAAATTATTATATATTAATATGATATCATTCCACAACATATTGTTGAAATTTTTATTTTTATTTTTATGGAATGCATGGATTAAATAATATGACGGGTGTGTCTTGTTGGTGATCGAATGAATTGGATAAAGAATTAATATCTCGAAATTCCATTTTTTGAATACGTTTTTGAATAAATTTTGTAATTTTGACTTATGAAACCATGACGATAAACTTTTTTGGTATGTTTATGAATATCACATTTATATATTATAGTAAATAAATTGATTCATGATCATTTTATTATGATATTCATCATGTTTGAATTCCCATGCCTTATAGTTTGACTCAAGTTGTTATTATCATGTCTTAGGATATTCATCATGTTCTTATGTTCTCCACTTATTGATATTCCTTGTGGCCACATGATAAATACCAATTTTTTTTTTCTATTACTATGATTTATTCTCAGAAATTTATTTTAATGTATGTCACTAGAAAATTAAATAGAGTAAAACTAACTTATCATGAACCTAAAAATAATACTTTCATGTTGATTAAAATATTTATTATACTATTATAGTCTTATGCTTTTAATTTTTTAGAAACTAAACCACAAATGATACAATGTGTTATTAACTTTTTTCCATGTATTTAACACCCCAATATTTTTTGAAATATTATTTTCAAATTAATTTAACTTTTTCAATATATTTCATTCCATGTAACACTAAAAATAGTTTATTTTATAATAAAGAATAATATTTGGCTTCCATTATACCCGAAAGTAATTTAATTATGAACGAAATTTTTTTTATCACTCTCTACATGAAAAACCAAGGTTATAGTTATACTTGTCTTATATTACACACCACACTGATAAGTCATACACAATTGGAAACCCCAACTTGGCATAAGTAACATGAAACACTAAGTTTCAATAAAAATTATTTTTATTTTTATAATTATTTGAATGATATAATAATAATATAGATATTAAAAATAGTTATATTAATATTGATAACTAATTGTATTATATTATTTATCATAAATAACACATATTTATACTGAAAGACATAATTTTTGTTAAAGTCTTTATATGTTTAAAAAAATACTATTTTCTCAAATAAACCACATTTCATTACCTTTTATGATAACCAATAAATAAAATTTGAACACATTTTTAAATTTAATTCAACAAAATAAAAATCATTTTTGAATTTACAATGTTGAAATTATATAAGGGTAAATTTTTGGTATTATTTTTAGAAACATCAATTTTGGATGAATAGTGAAAATGCCGAATTTTATTTCAAAACTGCATTTTCATCAAATTTATTTATATTTTTTAATTATATTTTAATTTTATTTAAAAGTATAATTAGATAATAATTTTATCAATTAATTAAATTCAGTAATTGGAATCAATTTTACTTTGAAATTGGGTATAAAAACATAGAAAATGTTTGGATGTTTTTACTTTAAAAATGCGTAGTGTCGTTCCATGGGGGGAATTATTTTTAAATTAATTTCTTACACATAAGTGATTAAAATTTATAAAAATGTAATGCATAATTAGATAAATATAAATTTAGAATTTATAATAAGGACAAATTTGTTTTTGACCAACATATATTAGTGAAAGTGATTAAAATTAGTTATAGTGGTTAAGAGAAAAATTACATTAATAAAGTGATTAAGATTAATTTTAAGGAAAAAATGACCTATAAACTTGTCCAAAAACAATTTTATTGAAAAATTCTTCTTTTAACCATCTATTATTGATTATTAATAGTTTTTATGGATTATTTATGTAAAAACATTGGTATGCCTAACTTGTTTTCAAAAAAGCCAAGTTTGTCCTTTCACTTCCCTTTAAAAGGCCTCCCCCTTTAAATCTTATTTATAAAAAAAACTCTTATCATAGTCCAATATCATCCCAATAAAAATAAAAAAAGAAATTACTAACTCCCATAATATTCCCTTTGGGAATTATGAAATCCAAGGAATCATTTTGCCACAAACCAAAAGGAGTTACCCGATTAATAGGTATAAACTTCCTTAAGCTCTTTTTATTTGGTTTTTAAACCCCCTACAATATCATTACATCCTGGGTTTATAAAAATAAAATTATCATAAATATAATAGGTTTTTTTATTATATTTTTCTACCTAAATATACACACACCTCCATCTAATGGGTAACGAACAAAAAATTTATGTGTGGTGAACTACCACCTCACTAAAAGACGATTGTTCATATTTCCTTTAACACCTCTCATGGTGGATATTTTGAATTAAAATATGTTTATATATTTAATATGTTACATTAATTATTTATTTAATATAATTTTTTCTTTTTATGACACGTATATTTTTATATTTCATTTGGTATAAATATGATAATTTTTTTTCAGGAAGTGTGGACTATCACCCCCTCAAAGAGATGTGATTCATTCACACATTACATGGAATATATTAAATATGAGTTGATAGAAATTATATTATATATATGATATAATAATTCTGAATGATTAATTATATATACACATATATACATATCTTTCATTTTATTTCTTTCTTTTAATATGACAATAAAAATGAAGACATTGTTCATTCATACGTATGACATAACGTCTCTATTGATAGTGAATTCTATTCTATACTTATATATTTTCTATATTATTATAATAAAAATATAATGAATATAAATGGTATTTATATCATTTTTTACATTCATTAAATCATTATATAAGGATAAGGATCAAATAAATTAAACTTTACGACACATGAAAAGCAGATATTACCCGAAGTGAGACCTTAACATAGAATTATTAATAAGACTATTATAAAATTTCATAATAAAACCATGAATGGATATATATATATATATAATATTAATATTTGAAATATTTATAATATAATTAAATATTTATAAATGAATCTTTTATGAATACAATGATATTCAGTACACAATATAAGGGGATTTCATCTCACGTTGTATTTCTATGAGATACATGATTTATTAACCAACCATTATATTTTGGTGGTGTTTATAATACCCATGGATGAATTATATTTTTTTTAAACTCTAATTTATGGATATTTACATTTCAATTTTTTTAAATTTCTATCATGGGGTTTTTGATTCATTAGTTACCAAATCAGTAATGTAATTTGATAAAAAATTTCATTCCTTGAGTCACATGCCATGTTTTGCATCTATATTTTCTCATGTGGTGAATATAGTACCTTTTAAATGTTATATCTTGAATATTATTATTTTAATTATATTTTATGGTTCAATTAATTTCATTTTATTAAATTTTGACTATTATTCAATGTATCCACGAAGTAACTGTTTATTAAAACAATCACATCACTTTTTGATAAGGTTTATATTTATGTTTAATTTGATGAAGTAGTATTATCTATATATCAAAAACAATAATAAAATTTCATCTATTATATTTATTTATGATATATTAATGTATTTTAAATATTTATCTAGTATGTATCACCTAATATTGTTATGAATTATTTTTTAAGAAAGCAAAACTATACACTCTCTTCGGTAGGAAATCTGTTTTCCTTAAAAATAATTTTTTAAAAAATGTGTTGATAATAATATTCTACTATTATAATAAAATAATTAGAATATATTTTTACCCGTTTTGTTTTTAACCAATTTTTTCAAAGGAATATTCTTTTCACTTTTAGAATGAGTCATTTTTCAAATTTATTTACAGTATAAATTGAACATTATTTTAACTTTGTTTGAAATTTAAAAACATACCCACCATCATTTCATTGAAGATTTATTATAATTATTAAAATGTAAGATTTTAGCAAAAAAAATTAAAAGATATTTTCAAGGAAATGGATTTCAAATTATTTTCAACCATCATTCATAATTTTTTATGTAAAATGTTTTTTCAAAAGGTTTTATGTTATAAAGAGTCTTTTTTAAATTAGAAATGATATTTACCTCAATAAATTTATTCAAAATATCCTTCAAATTTATTTCCCATCTAAGATAACATTTTTTTGATGTTACTCATTCCCTTATAGAAAATTATCCAATGTTTCAATTAATATTTCTTCTTTTATGGTTTTTGTTTTTAGGGAATGATTCTTATGACACCCATTTCATTTCCATGGGTTTCATGCTTTTGAAAACTGCTTATTTTCACATGTTTTTATTTCATTAAGGGATTATAAATTTGATATATTATTTTGGTTATGATGTGAGAAAATTTTATTAATACCCATTTCATTTAATGTCTTATGATTGGATCTTTATAAAACCTATATCTTTTTATGGATCATGATATGATGGGTGTTTTATTATCTTATGGAACATGTATGAATGATTTCGTTATGAGATTGGTGGGACCTATATTTACCTCCAAGGAATAGGGTACTGATAAGTTGTATATGAGGTCATAGGGTATACTAGAAATATATCAAACTATAAAACAATAAGTTAGATGGGGATAAGCACAATTATAAAAGAAATAGGGTATTTAGGACATAGCCAAAGAAAAAATATAGGATGTTATATTGGTCATAGACCTAGCCTAACAGTTTAAGGGTACACTGGTGGAAGACAAAGCCTGGAAACAAGAAGGTTCATGGGGCATAGCCTATGCCTAAAAAGAGTATATTTTGGTTGTTCTGCAAAGGCCAAAGTAGGTACATGGGTCGTATCCCAAGCCTAAAAATTATAATGGTCTTAGTAGGAAACCTAAATATAAAATTATATATTCTTATACATATTCCACAAATCCATTTTCTTATTCCTCGGTTATGATTTCACGGATCATTATTTTTATTTCCTTCTGATTTATGTCTTATGAAATAAATATATTTGTGAAATAAATCATGTTTATGTTATTTGATATGTAGATTATGGTATTAAAATGTGATGATCACATTATCATACCACTATGATTATGTTTATTCTTACATGTCTCTATTGTTTACCCTTATTATCCATTTAATCTCACCCATTTTTATGTTTACTTCCATATTTTATGACAGTATATTTCATGTATGATATTTCAAAGACAGGTTATATTATTTGAGAATATAGTGGGAGAAAATATAGCTTTCTTATGTACTAGTGTTTACATTTCAATGTATCCAAAGGCATTAAACTAACACTAGCTTTAGGTTCTTATTTTAAAAATATTTTAAAGAATTCTAAAAAAGTTATGTAATTTATATGTATAAAAAGCAATTGTTGCTATATTTTGGTATCAGGGTAATTATTTAGTTAACCATTGTATGATATGATGATAAAAAATTAGTATAAACCATAAGGACTTTTCTATGGATATATATAAGGATAAAGAAATGTATAAGAAAATGTACTAGAATTTTGATAAAGGATAGAGTCAGTGGTTTCCTTGAAATATATCTATATCTATATACTAATAGTGAATATATATCTTGAAAAAATGTACCTATGGGTTATAACTATGAAAAAGATGTTTTGGGGCCTGACTTGGGGTAATCTGGTACAAGACAACAGGCCTTACTGCACACTTAGTTTGATATTCTACGAGGATATACATTGAGAATTCAAAAACTCTTCACAAACCATCATGGAGTATTTAAATAGAATTTTTCTTTGAATAACATAGGATAAACCTATGGTTTCATATATTTTGAAAGGTTTCATAATTTTGAGATCTTATAATTAACATTTCATGATTCTGTGGTTCCTCTCAACGATAATTGTTTCTTACTTAGTGATTTTGGGATTCAGTTAATGGATGGAAAATGAAGGAACTGTGTTAATGGTGATGGTAAGGGGAAATGAAAATATTTTTCTCAAAGGGATCTGAATTATTTAGACCTAGATTAAAGAAAATTATTGATATGCAAAAACATCTTTATCTGTAAATTATTCAAGATTAACTTTCAAACAATAAAAGTAGGTAACAAAGTTTTATTGAGTCCTTTATGAGGAAATACCCACCATCAATTTGAAGGTCTTCAGGAATATTTGTTTCTTAACACTGGATCAGTACCACTGAAAAGATATTCCATGTTCTTTAGTGTATAGATCATGGGAAGGTCATCCTATTTATTTATTAGTTATAAGGTCATGCCTACCAATGGTGGACTCTAATCAGGAATACGAGGAAGAAAGATGAATTTCAATGCATAGATTGGGATGTGTTCAAGAACTTATTCTTCAATAAGTACATTCCTCATGTTATTTATGAGAATATGGAAAATGATTTCCTTGGGATTAATCAGAAGGATGTGGAATCTATATGTGCCTATGAGGCTAATTTCCAAAGTCTTTTGAGGTACAAATCTCAAATTATCATCCAACCTAAATGTATGGTTATTAGGTCCTTTAGTAGATTATAGTCAATTCCCATAAGGGCATAATCCAAAAGAGAATTCAGTAGCTATGAAGAGATTGTGTCTTGTAAAATCAATGTTGAAATGTAATTTGGAGTTATGTATCAATCTCATGGTTTTAACACGATGATGCAGATAGGGTTCGAAGGACAATCATAAAACCATGGAGATTATAACATAATCATTTCTTTGTGCTATATGTTTTGAAAGAATCATTGTGGGAATTATATTAATGGGTCCTGTAAGTTTTTTACGTTTGTAACATTAGGAAATTGAGTGGATGAATGCGAAATTGATTGTAAAAATTTATTTAATGATGAGAATAATGAGAAAACTCAATATGATGATCTCTTACACTTCATTGTTTCAAATCCATGTAGCTTGGTTATTCTAAAAAAAGATCCCAAATCCAATGGTTAATAATAGTGATCAGTTCCAACAACCTCTAATGATAACTTAAAAAGGAAAATCACAGTCAATCATAATGGTTGATGTGAGCCATGATAATTTGGAAATTATACAGTGGGGAATTTCCTTTCTGATTTTGAAATAAAAAGATATATTAAAATATTGTTAATAATTTAGTAGAACTTGTTATGTGTCAATTCATTTATTATCACTATCAATAATAATTTTCAATTAATAATTCATAATGATTTTATAGATTTAAAATGACTAAGTAAACAATCCAATAGAATTTTTTAAGATAAGATCCTATTTAAGTTATAAATGGTGAATAATCTTCTAGAAACATGTATAATTCAAATAAGGATTAATAGAAATTCTGATTATGAACATTTTTTGAAGAGAATATATGATGAAGGTATTCCCAAGATTGGTATTTGATGAATCACGAGGGGTCAATGTCAATATAATTTCATGACTTTCTTTCAATTGTGTTGTATTTTAAACTTTTAGAAGGGTTATAAGGTTAAAAATTCCTGAAAATAAAAAGTTTTACATCAAATAAAAAATTTATTTATTATTTTTGTATTAAAAACCTTGTTTAAATATCTATTTGGTGTTTACACTTTTAAAAAAAATGTCCATATTATTTATTTTGGAAATTATATTTGTTTGGTTTCAGAAAAGGGCATCTCGTATATCGGGTGACAACCAATCAAGTATCAAAATGTCATGGATCGTAAACCCAGGATCGAAGGATGATAGTTGTTTCATGACTACCACTGGACTACGAGATGTCCTAGTAATGTAAAATTATTTTTTATGAATAATTATTTATGATGAAACAATTATATTACAATTTACGTTTAGAGACTAATTTGTTAATCATATTGTTTTTTAAGAATAATTATAGATAAATAGTTATATTTTTCATTCAATAATGGGTATTAATATCTTCAAGAAATTTATTTTAGTTCTTTGGTAATCAATGTTGAAATATCTAAATCCATTTCTTGAAGTAATATATTATTTAGAAATAGTTAAAAACACAATCAATAAATGAAATTTTATTTCTATAATTATATCATGTAAGTTTATTTCTATATTATTTTGTTCGAAAAAGTAATTACTCATTATTAAGATAATTATATGAAGAAAATGTGTTTTTCTAATTCCTTAATGTTGTTTAACAGATATCCTTTTTAATCATCACATATTTAGGATGTTGAGTCCCTCAAATTTTCATTGACCATTCACTTGTTTTTGATTGATGACTTCAATCACTGCCTTTAAATATTTACTCTTTTTCTCCATGTTCAATATTCACTCCCATACTATATTCTATTATATGGAATCCTAGTTATATATAACATTGGGTATCCATTAAGGTTCAAACATTCCATTTTTAATGGAAGTTTATGTGTCCATTTTTATGATGTGGGTTTCTTTGAATGAAACATTAATGTATTAAACAATTGATAAAGAAGAAAAATTCCTCATGGGAATTTTAATTTAATAGGGTAGAATGTAATACCTTGAGATTCTATGAATTATTTTTTTGAATTAATTTATCCTTTATGGTATTTTTCATTTTACACAACACTGAAAATATTTTATTTTGTATTAAAGAACCATGTTTGGATAACATTATATGTAACACCAAGTTAATTGTGCAATATAGACAACATAAATTTTGGTTTTCTCAATAAGTAACACCAAGGTTAGCTTTAGACTTGGATTGTATTACACTCAACACTAACATGGAATATTTAACACCAATACCATCTTGGTGTGCGTTGCACACAACACTGAGTTTCTATGAATCATCTTTTTGTTGTTATAATTATTTAAATGATATAACTATAATCTAGCTGTTAAATTTAAATATGTGAATATTAATAAATCTTTTAAAATATTTTTTAATATGAATAAAACATATTGATAATGGAAGGAATAATTTTTTGTAATGAATTTATATGGTTAAAAATAATATTTTATCAAATAATATACTTTTCATTTCCTTCTGTGAGAAAATGAAATAATTAATTTTAGAAACATTTATAAATTTAAATTAATAAATTTGAATAATTTTTAATTTATATTGTTGAAATTTTCTGAGAGATAATATTTGTATTTTTCTAAGAAACATCATTTTAAGATTAGTAGTGAAAAATACCAGATTTGAATTCAAAACATTCTTTTTATATAATTAATTTACAAGGATAAATTTTATATATTTTTTAATAGTTTAGTTAGAAATTTGTTTACCCATTTATCCAACTTAGGTCATTAGAATAAATAACACATTGAAAACAGGTATAAAAAATTAGTAAAATATTGTACGTTTTTACTCTAAAAACCCACAGTGTCTTCCCATCATCGAGATTATTTTTAAATTAAATATTTCAGATTATGTGATTAAAAATTGGAAAAATAGAATCCATATTTGGAATCAAATAAATTTTTAATTTAAAATAAGTAAAATGTTTTTTATTCAAAATATTATTGAAAATGATTAAAATTAATTAAAATGGTTAAGAGAATAATTAGGATAATAATGTTCCAAAAATTAAATTGATGACCCAAAATGACCTATAATATTATAAAAAACCAATTTAATGGAAATTAATCATTCATGAACCGTCCATTAATGAAATTTTTTGTTTCTTATGACCTTTTTTGTCAAAAAGGTTGTTACAGCTAACTTTTTTCAAAAATTCCATATGTGTACTTTCCCTTCCCTATAAAAGGCCACCACCTCTCCTACTTCATCACAACTATCTACCCACTAATTTCTATCCATTATCTTCCAAATACACATACCATCATCCCTACATACCTCCTAGAATCCTACCCTTTTTAAGAATGAAATACAAGGAATACTTTCGAAACAAACCAAAAGGAGTTACCAGATTAAGAGGTAACAACTTCTATGAAGATCCTTTATTTTATTTTCTTTCTAAATCCCTCCACTATATTTATCCCCTGATTTTATAACCACACCAGTATATTAAAAATAGTATTATTTTTTTACTCTATGAACTCAACCTACACTTACACACACCTCCATAAAATGGGTAACAAACATATTGTTTATGTTTTCAGAGAAATTCCACCTCACTGAACGATGATAGTTAATTTTTATATTACCACCTCTAATTATGAAAATTATGATATAAAATATTTTTATATATGTCATATATTAAATTTATTATGTCTTTAAGCTATATTATTCCTTTTATAAAACATATATTTTTACTTTCCATTTAGTGTAAATATGATAATTTTGTTTCAGGATGTGTGGACTACCATTCCCTCAAAGCAATGTGATTCATTCACACACTAGAGGAAATGTATTGAGGAAGGTTTTATAAAACATATACTATATAATAATTATACTTTAATATTGATATATATACATATATTTCATTTTCATTATTCTTTCAATATGACAATAAAAATGAAAACAACATTCCTGATTACATACGACATTTCGTCCCCATGAATGGTGTGTATTACTTTTCATAATTCAATATTATAATGATTATTATAATAGAAATATAATTAATAATTAGATATTTATATAATTTTTACATTCTATAAATCATGATATAGTTATATGGATCAAATACATTACAAATTAAAAAACATGCAAAGAAGATATTACACGAAGTGAAACCATAACATAGAATTTTTAACAAGAGGGTAATGGAGGGTCATAATAAAACCATGAATGAATCTATATAAAATAAAATTATTATTTTAAATATTTATAATATACAAAAATTAAATATAGATTAATCTTTTATGAGTATTATGAGATTCAATACATAAGGTATGGGAATTTAACCTAACTTTTTATTTCTGTGAGATACATGATTAATTCATCAACCATTCATTTTGTGTTTTCTTTATACTTATAATGGATGTATTATATGATTTATAAACTCAATTTTATGGGTATTTAAAACTCCATTTTATGATATTTCTCTCAGGGTTTTTATGTTTCAAAATTTATTAAATTTGTAATGTAATTTGGTCACAAATCTCCTTCCATGAGAAACATGCCACGTTTTTCACCTATATGTTTCCATGAGGTGAATATACATTATTTTGAAATCTATATCTTGAATATTATTCATTTAATGTTATTTTAATCATAATATAATTTTATTTTATTATATTTAGAGTATGGTGAAATGTTACCATGTGGAAAGAGATTATTGAAATAATCCCATCACATTTCATGATTGTTTATGTTTATGCTTAATTTGATGAAAAAAAATGATCCATATCTCAATAAGTATAATGATTTTTTTTATCTTCTATTTATTGATGATATATTCATGTTTTGGTTCAAATGATTCAATATTTGGTTCATAAGATAGTTATGAATGTCTTCTTTCAAAAATCCCAACTTTACCCTCTCTTCGGTCAGAAATATGTGTTCCTTCATAACAATGTTTTCTAAAAAAGGTTCCCAAGAATATTAATATATTCCCGTAAAATAATTACAATTAATTTTTACTCTTCATTTATTATACCAATTATTTCAAAGTAATATTTTTGTCACATTTTGAACCAGGCATTTCCAATCAATTTTACAATGCAAAGGGAATGTTCATTTTACAACGTACGACATATAGGGACTTACCCGCCATCAATTAATTGAAAATTTATTTTCATGTTCGAAACGATAAATTTCAAGAAATTTTTTTATAATATATGATCAATGTAATGGTTTTCAATAGTTTTTCAAGATTCTTCTTTATGTTTTTGTGGAAAATATTTTTTAGACATTTTTTATTTTTTAATGATCATGTTTCAAAGAAAAAGGATATTTACCTCAAAAAACATTTTCAAAATATCCTTCAAAGTTATTTTATATATAATATAAAACAATTTTATGTTAATAATTATTTTGTATGAAATTATCAATAAGGTCCATTCAATTCTTTCTTTAATGGTTTATGTTTTGATCAAATGATGCTTATGAATCTCGTTTCACTTCCAAAAGTTTTTTTTGAAACCCACCTCTTTTCACAAGTTATACTTTATTAAAGTGACTATGAATCCTATATTATTTGATTGTATATGATGTGATGAAATGTTAATTATACCCATTTCATTTCATGGGTAATTATTTGTTTTTTAGAACACCTATCTATTTTTATTGGTCATGGGATGATGAATGTTTTTTTATCCTGTAGCACATGTTATGTTATTTTATTATGAGATTGCTGAGAAATATATATCCCTAGAAATAAATGGGTAACTATATGTTGTATATGAACTCATCGGGTACATGGGTTGTAGAATATGCTCTAAAATAAGAAGGTACATGGGTTGTAAACAATGTTTAAAAGAAATAGGTTACACGAGTTTTAGCCCTAGACCAAAAAGAAAAATGTACATTGGTTGTATCCTAAGCCTAAAAGAATGAGGGTATATGGGTTGTAGCCCAAGATAGAAAAAAAAATGTACGAGGGTTGTATCTTATGTGTAAAATTAATATGTTACATGGTTTGATAGCCTATTCCTGATACCGGTACAAGGGTCGTACCCCATGTCTAACATAATATAAATGTATTGTTAGGTATCCTTACAAAAAATTTTATATTCTTATATTTGTTCCCAAAATCCTATGTATTGTTCCTAATTTACAATTTCATGTCTCGTGATGTTTATTTCAATATTATTTGTGTACTCGAAACTAAAAAGAATTATCCCATAAATCATGTTTATGATCTTTCATATTCATGGAATGCTCCTTTAATGTTATAATCAGGTTCTCATTCCCCTATATTATCATTATTATTACAAATCTCCCTTGTTGGCATTATTTTGGCATTTTATAACACCACCATTTTATACATACTTCCTCATGTTAGCAAGACGTACTTCATGTATTATATTTCCAATAGGGGTGATAGTCTTGGAGAACTTAGTGGGATATAATGGATCTTTCATATATACCAATTCTCATATTTCCATGATTTCGAAGGCAATAATATAATATGGTATATGGGCATCTGTTTGTAAAATGGTTTTAAGTATTACACCAAAGTTTTGGAAAGTATATGTATGCAATGAAAGGGTTGTTATAATGTAATGAATACTTCATGTATTAAAAATGAAAGAAGTCATAATTAGTTGGTAAATTAAGAATTTAACATGGTGTATATAAAATTATTGAGAATAAATATCTAGTTATTTATAGTGACTATTATTAATGTTAAGTGTTTTTTCTGATTTTTCATATATTTAATTATTATTTATACGTATGATATTTTGTGATGTGTGATTTACTATTATTAAATTTTCATGTCCATCAATTGAATAATTATAATATTTTTAATTAATTTCTTTATTTTTATTATTTTATTTTACCATACATGTAGGCTATAATAGATTTCTGTTATTTTTACACCTACATGAGATATATTTGATTAACACATAGTGTATTTTTATGTGGTCTATAAAGGATAAATGTTAATGAATTTATAGCTTTTATTTGATTTATTGTCTAATGGTTGTGACTTTTATTTATAAACATGCATTGTGTATAATGGATTAATATAAATTTCATGAATACATAATCATATTTTTGTTGTAATGGCTCAATGCTTCGATATGTGCACCTTTTTAGGGGTTATAATGTCTTAATGTTAAAACATGTATATATATACTTATACATTGATGGATTTGGGTTGTGTTATGATATTTGGTAATTCATCCCTCAATTATAGAATTATTCTTTCAGATGATGATTAGGTGATGTCATCGTTTTTTAGAAAATGGCAATTATGGTGTGTTATTGTGGTGATGATGTGGTTATTATGGAGATTTGTTAGTGTATGTGATGTGTTGATGATTTCTTTTTGTTTGATTATTCATGATAAAATGTGTAAATTATTGGGAATAATATTATTCATATGATAAATTTATTATAATGTATGAAAGTGTTCTTATTTCTTTCTGGACCAAATCCTTAATTATTATATTATGCAAGAAACATGATATTACCTTAAATTGTCTATAATAAATAGAAATTAATATAATGAGATAAGAATATCCTATTTTATAGTGATATGATTTTGGGATTACTCGTTAATTTTTATTACTCTAGAAATCCAAACTCGTTATCTTATAAATATTTCTATATAAAAAAAACTAATCAGATTTAATTAGATTTGGTATTTTTGTTGAAGGATATATATATGTGACATTATAATTATTTAATCATATATTGAATAATCTTTTAATCCATATTCTTAAATATTTATTAATTATTTATAGTTGATCTCATGAATGTCTATGATGACATAAATATGTCACATGGATGAAAACCTACTTTCAAATATGATCAAAATGAGTAATATCATATGATAAACCCTATAAAATATTCATTTATTTTATAATAGGTAGTTTAGTTTGAAATTTTTTTATGTTATTAGTCAAGAATCTGTTGTTTGGTATAGAATATCATCCTTACATTGTGTTTTTTTAATTTTATATTGTTTTATATAATGATTTTAGGATTGAAAAATATTATCCACTGGTTATATATATAAATTTAAATGTATTTTATTAGGTTTTTTATATTTTCTTGTTATTTATGGGGGTATGTCACCTCGTATTTGTATTAGATACTCTATATAAAAACTATAAATTAGAGCTATACAGATGGACCAATACCAAAAAGTCTGGACAACAATTGGCATAGTTAATATATAGAGATTTTATTCCAGTGTTATTGGAAAAAAATTTAGTATAGGATCCATGGAAAGACCCTATACCAGTGGTCTTAGAAAAACTATTGGCATAAGTACCTTTTAGATACATTAAACACATGGTTTTTCCAATATTGTTGGCATAAATCCCTTATAGATACCTTATATATCAGTATTTCGAAAACCAGTGGTATTGTTCAGAAAAACTCAGGCTACCTATAACAATGGGGTAACATCCGAACTCATGTTCCACACACCAGTTCCATGATCTGGTCCATCACATGACCTTAGGTGATCTTCTCCATATACAATAGGTTACTGACTAGCAGTAGGGATTTAATATCTATCATGGGGAGACTATTCAATCTTTATTATAATAATACAACATAGAATATAAAAAAACACGATCCAATAAATAATAAACATAAACCCAAAAAACCAGTTTCAAATGATGACTAAAACATGAATATAATATCCAATCCATAATATAATATATGTCTGCCAATTATGTGATCAGTGTTGAATGAATGAAATAAAAATAGACTAACAACTCCATGTTGGATCCAACACCATGTATTTTTTCCAAAACCATGATCCATCCAAACTCAACCATTAATCATTTTTCCTTTGCTCTTATCATGACCTCTAAATATGAACTATTTTGGGCATCGATTAGGCATCCTAAGTTGGTCTTTACTAAAACTTAGTAGGACACCACCAACGACATCTAAAACAATATATAGTCAATAATAGTGTATACCCTTATATAGAGAATAATTTACAATTTTTAAGGTACACAGTTATCACATTTAATTATTGTTTAGTTAACTAAAAAATCCCATGGGTACTTGGGGACACTTGAACCCTCAATAACTACTTCACCCCTGAAATATCCTAAACCATACCATAATACCATGTTTATCATTTATAATTTCTTTTCAAAAAAATCATCAAAAATTGGAACAATAGTCAAATTTTAAACTCAAGGGCGTACAACATTATTGTAGACACCACATGGGTATTTGGAGCCTTGGTCCCTATTACACAGCACAATGTCAAATGGTTATTTGCATCCCCAACCCTATCCCATAATTTCTATCACAAATGGGTATTTGGACTATCAATCCTTATCTCGCAAAACAATTTTACATGGGTATTTGGAACCTCAACCCCTCCCTCACACTAATTTATCACATGTGGGGATTTGGAGCCTTAGTCCCTATCTCATGCACACATATCAATTAATCACACATATATAACATTTATCACATAGATTATGGTTAATAAAAATTAACAATCTTTTAACCTTTTACATCTTGATATTCCATTTCAACATTGATAAAAAAAATTCAATAAAATAATCACACGTAATAAAATAATCAATTCACCATTAAATAACATCAAAATATTAAAATCATATAACCCATTACCCCTTTAATGATAAAACCAAAATCTCATTATACCAATTCTCATCTAATTCATAATAATATTAATTTAAAGTTTACTCGATCCCAATATCCCATCAATTCCACATCCATAATATTCCATTAATTAATTAAAAAATTAATTATTTATATTTTACTAATTTTCAATTTCCCTAAATTGGACCCAATTTTTCAACACATTTAAATTATATCAAATCATTTATAATATTATATAAAATAATTTAATCAATTAATTTACTTCATTCTTGATTCATTTTCCAAAATCGCCAACCAACCTTCCAAAATACATACATGATATGGGAATTAAATACAATTGGAATTGAATTTAGACAACCCACCTAACGATTAATAATAAACACTGTCCAAGGGAAATCCCCAATTGAATTGGACCACTAAGACCATTAAAAATAATGTGATCTAGATTCAAAACCTAGATCTGAGATTAAACAAATCATGATCCGGCAAAAAAAGATATAATCACATCACTAATGGAGAAATCCTTGATGTTGTATCTCTAGAAATAGGTATTAAAGAAATATAAACCTAACTGGGATGAATCTGCAAACCCAGAGATAGAGATATCATTAAATCAGTCTTAAAATCATCACATACAGTGGTTGGAAGGCCTTAGAATCCATATGGTAACCTCAAAATTTATAGAAAACCATTATAGATGAATTGGATTAAGTTAGGGTGTAGTCTAGGGGTTAATGGTTTTTTAATAAAATTTTATGGAGTTTAAAATTATCTGTGCATGGTTTCCTTCTTGAGGATCATGGTTTTCTCTAACTTTGCACCTCCACTAAGGGGGATGAATAGTTTCTACAATGAGGGTTCATGATATTACACATTATGAAGCGATCCTAAAATCCCTCTCTTAAAGGGTATCTGTGGTTTTCTATGTCATGTTAAATAGTTTGGGAAAATCGTGTGCCAACTATGCACAATCTAAGAACACCTCCATCAACATCAAAGTTCACCTAAATGAACCAAAGAATAAATCCAAAAAACATAATCAAAATAAGGAAAATTATTACCTATAAATGAGATTGAGCCAATTCTTGAAAATTTAAGGATATTATAATCTCCCAAACATATTATAGATCATAAAAAAGTTGTACTCTGAAGAATCTCTAAGATTTTGAGTCAATATACCAGACCACTAAACCTGAATATCTACTTCACTTTTCTATAATTTATCATGAACGTTCCCATGTTTCGATGAGGACACAACCATAGAATACCTGGATTCGGTTACTTCATAACATGATGTGATGTTTTTTACAAAATCATTCACTTATTAATTACTCATCATGTCCAATATAGATGATTGAATTTGGTTCAGGTTCTAGGAAACCAGGATCTTCTGTCTAGCTACATCTGCTGAAAACTGAAACCTGAAAATTTTATTCTGAAATGTAGGGTGATCAAACGAATACCCAATAAGGCGTTTTAAAACAAAATTACTAATTAAATATTTTGAAATCAGTCTTCTAAAATTTCCAATATAAAATTTTCTTATGAAATTCCATAAAAAACATATCAAATCATAACCATTAAAAGTTCACAATTCAACGTATACTAACAGAGATAAAAGGTAACATGATTTAATTATAGGTATGAACATACAGGGTAATAAGTAAAAGAAATTCCATGTGAAATAGAAAGTAAAAAATTAATAACTAATTGTATTACAAGATCAGAGTTTCACTTAAATAAAAACGTCAATCCATGAGAAACATACATTGGCTAAAGAATTTGAGTACAGAAAAAATACACTTCAATAACTTTTACTTCTTCTGATTTTCATTTACGTAAACTCTTTAACCAATAATATTCTTCTAGTCAAATATTCGTCTGGTTAATTAAATCATATATCCATAATGACAAAGTGAATATACTGGACATCATAACCATACTATCTAGGCCTCATTCCAGGACCATAAATAATCATTTTGTCAAGGCCTTGTGCCAAGCCTGTAGTTTGTCTTATGAGACCTACCGATGCATCAAGAGGCTCCAGTGGGCTCCACCTGTCAAATACATAGTCAAATTAATTCCTCATCACTCTAAATCAAAGTGCACATACCACATTTATTTTTTAAGTTACTCATTACATATCATTTCAAGTGTCACATATTTCTTGCTTCCTAATTTCACATTATTCAAAGTGTCCCATTCCACCTTGAATAATTAAATTTAATTCATATTTGGTCATAGAAGATAAATTTAATCCTTTATCATTTAATTATTTATAATGAGAGTCATTCATCAAAAGGTTAATAAAAAAACTAACAACTACATGAATTTTATATTGAATGGGATATATAGTATACAAAATATTGAATATTTGATGATATCCAAGGTGGGAAAGGAAATACAAGTTTTATCACATTCAATGATAACCTTAAAACTCTAAAATCATATTTATCAAATACATATTGAAAATGGATGCATAACTCATTAGAAGGTAAACCAAAAATTTCCTGAACTAAACACATCTAAGGAATAGTAAATGGAATATCCACATTTACGGTTTTCTGTTATGTAAATTGTTTATCAAACAGGGTGTATATAAAGGGTAGTGTTTAAAAAAACAAAATATATTTTGAAAACTTATTTTTAATTCCTTCTTTTCAGTCCTTGGAAAAATCTAGTAAAATTAAGGAACAATGTTTATGTATACACGCATATTTTAACATAACTGAAAACAAAGCATGTATAAAAGAGGTTAAACCCATGAAACCATGACACCCACATGAATTTTATATTTTAGTCATATTAAATAACTAATGATCCCAAATCATAAAAATAAGATTTTAAATTTATATTTATTAAAAAAAATTATAAAATTTTATACCTCGATCACACATATAACTTACGTGAATAATCGGGTTTACCTAGGGGTCTTACACCAAGATCAAACGACACATACATGTCTATACAAATATGAATAAAATCATTGAATTCCAATGTTTAGGGTCTTAAATCGGGTCTAGAAGGTATGTTATACATTCTAAACAATTATAAAAGTCCATGTATATGATATATAAACATATATAATTCAATATGTTTAAAACATGATTCAACCTCATTTTTGACACACAAAGTGTAGGGGTTGTGAAACCGAAACATCAACTAGGTTCGTTTAAACTATTTGGTTATATATATAAATATGTATACATATAATATCGAATATAAACATTGCATGAGTAATGAAAATATTCCTTCATGTTTAAGAGATTTCTTAACTCAAAATCCGTAAGACCCAGGGTCGGGTGTTTGAGGGTTTTCACCAAAACCATATTATCATATATTCATTTATATATACATAGACCATTTATAAAATCAATAACATATAAAAATAAAGTATCTAATTATGTTTTTCATGTATAAAATACAATTTTATACTCTTAATACCTCATGGACTCAAAAATAGAAAACGTAGGTTCTGGTATTTTCAATTTTCAACAAAACCTCAAGGATTTAGACTTATATATATGAGTATAAATATATACATTAATAAACCAAGTATATAAAGTTTAAACACATTTTATTGCACAAGGGAGTCAAAATTTAATTGAAATCTTACATTGAATATATAACTTCAACTCGAAAACCTGAAGGCATAGGTTCGATACTGAAGAAATTTTAAACAAAACTACAATTTTTTAATATAATTTTTATGCGCATATATGTATATATATAATCTCAAAATAAAAATTAAAGTAACATTTAAAACCCTTACATTAGTTCGAGGAGGGAGGAGAGGGCTCAAGAATATCTTAGAGGTTCTTGAAGAATGTGCTGGAGGTAGAATAGAAAGCAGTTGGATTCTTGGGGGTGCAACCAGGTGGTTTATAAAATAAAATATGTATAAAATAAACAGATCATTTAATGCCACCATTGGAATTTAGTGTATTAATTGGTTGGAATGACTTTATGGAAAAAAGGGAGGCCTTGGAGGGTCCATCGAATGCTATTGGTGAAGAAAAGCTATGAAAAATAGGTTGTGTAGGGGTTATTGGTGAAATGCATGCGAACAAGAAGAAGGAGACGCCACAGGAAGAGATGTCGGGAACTAAATGGATGGCCAGGATCAGATCTGGCCTTGATCTAATAATAGAGGTTCCTCCGAGAGATTTAAAAGAATGGATGGCTCAGATTTGATCTCTAGCTCGATCGGATGGCTCGGGTTCAATGGGGTGTTTTAAAAATATTGGATGGCAGAGATTAGATCCTTGTCAGATTGGATGGTGTACGAAAATGCGGAGGTATTCAACAGTGGCTGAGAGTTGAGCATTGGATCGAAATTGACGGACCAGATCACATGTGATGTGATCCAATGGCCTAGATTTGATCCTATGTAATTTTTTCCATCCCCCATCAAAACAATGAGATGTTTTTCAGCTCATTATTAGACAGAGACTCTGAACATCAGCTCAGAAAAACAAAAAACAGACAAAAGGGGGCCTTATACATGGGCCCCCACCCCAACAAGTCTTGTCATACCCCTTCCTCACTGTGGCCTCACGCCCATGGTGGAACACTCTAATCCTTCATATGCTCTTATGCGCCCTTCAGGGAATCTATGCCCATGCTCAGGTCGTCCTGAGCTAAGGCGGAGGGCTAGGATTTTCCACCTTGCATGAGCTGCCTCCCTCGGCCTGGCTTAAGGGGCTATCCATAAAGGTTTAAATTTTTTAAATAAAAATCATATTTCAAGATTACTTAGTCAAAAACAATTTACATCTAATTTAACTATACATAGAATCACTTAAATTTTATAAAACATGACTTTTAATTAAACTTAGGATGATTAAAGAATACAAATTAAATTATACCTAGCATTATCTAAAATTATTTATAATCAGTATTTTTTTAAAATACCAAGTTATAACTGTAAATTATCGATATGAATACTTATATACTTGTATTATAAAAATACCAAACAAATATTAGTTTTAATTATCTAGAAGAAGAACATTTAAAATATATTTAAAATATTTGTAAGACGTTTGAAATTGTCATCTCATTAAAACAAACTAAGTGTGACTCAAAATATTAAATTGTTTTTCTCTAAAATATCATATTAAGAAGTTTTTTTACATTTTAATAACTTAAATGTTTTGAAAGAATACATTTGATATTTTTTATTAATCCACTAAAGAGACCAATGGATATAATTATAGCCGTTATAACTCAACAGTCACATACAAATCCAGTGGTTAACTAAGGTGTAACAGTCTGGCAGATCTCCTATAAAACCAAACATCAGGGTGTTCCAAAAATCCAGAAAAATTAATTATATGGTTCTTTCTATTCCACTGATGGTTACTGTCATTTTCATGATTGTTGTGGTGATGTTCTTCATTATGAATGACCCGAGGGAACTTCTCTATTTAACGGGTCTCATTGTTGCTTTAGGGGGCCTTCTTGGGGCATTGATAGGTTTTTATATATGTATTTTTGGTTAATATAATTTCATTTTGATCTTGATGTAACGTAAAACTTGGGGTACTTATTTAAATAAAAATAATTGTGTCCATTTTGTACGTTTTATTCAGTTTTCCTAAAAATAAATTAAAATAAAACCATATTTTTATTATTACAAGAGAAATAAAAATTGTGGGGTCACATTATACCCCCTTAATAGGAATTACATCCTCACAATTCATTTCAAATAACCACACCATAAAAGACTCCCAGACATTCTTTACCACATCCTCCATCATAGAGTATTCTCAGGTAAGGCTACTTGAATACCCAATATGGTGTTCAACTCTTCTTCTTCCCTGGACCAAACACACTTCAGACAGTATGGGTTGAACTCAATCTGCAAACACTCTGGCTTCCAAAGGGAGTCTCGAATGGTAGAGAGATCAAAGATGTCCAAATTTACAAACCCTCAAAGGACTCGTCGAACCGTCTCTCGTCGGAGAATGTCAATGACATCGACATGGTCATACAAACTAATACTCAGGATCTCATACAGATAGGCTGCACATAGGTCCCCTTCCAAGGAAACCTCCTGAAACCTTACCTTGGCCGTGATGTTTTGGGATTGTTTAAAGCATATGAAAAGACCTTCATGGTACTTTCCCCTTTATTTGTACTCAGTAATTTTACCATTGGATATACAGTGGTAGATAGAGGCATTATCTTCATAGGAATGGAGAATGTCCAAATTGTATGATATCGAGTAAAGATTTTTCCATGTTCACCATAGGTTTCTGAAAGGAAGGTACTCTTATAAACAGGATTTGACCATAATGGTCTCTAGTATCTCAACAGGGAGAGATAAGATGTGAGTTTGTACTTCTAACTGAAAATTTTTATGAAAATCCGATAAGTTATACACAAACACCAAAAAGGGAGAAAGTGAAAAAAACAAATTATATTTTCATAAATAACTGGTACATAACACCTATGACTAATGGTCTCCCCAGTTCCTAGTTACACCAAAACACAAATCAATTTCAAAACTCTCAACCTCCCTGAACCATATGCAACTCGAGCAGTCTGGTTCAATTTCAAGGGAGAACTTACTGTGTCTCCAGAGTCTGACATTAGGGGGTGTATAGTTGAGATACATCTGTATGTAATTGATGTCTATACACGGAATGGGAGGCTTTAAATTCAAGAATTTCGAAGTCCATTACTTGACCAAAATGGTCATAGGACAAGACTAGGCACATATATGTTGTGCAAAGGTCTCCCGCTGCGGCAGCTTCTTGGAAGGTCATGAGGGATCAGATGCCTTCCGCTATGGTGAATCATCTAAAAATTCTTTCAAAGTATTTATCATGATGGGCATAGGATGTAAATTGGATTTTCATTATAAAGAGGTAGTACAAACCCACTACTCTGTGGAGTCGAAGTACACGAGTAGAGTTGGACACGTCGTAGAGGTGTTTGCACGTTATAAGGATATGGGAAAAGTTTACAATTTTTTTTTGGCTGGATATGGAAATTATGGTTTCTAGGGCTTCATTAGGAAAAGGTAAAAGACTGTTTTTTCTGTTTTATATCTGAAAATTACAAAAATATCATACTTAGTAATGCTTACGTAAATTTTCCATTTCTAGTTTTCTAGATTTATATAAACTGAATCCTCTGTTACCAATTGTGAGGACCCTACCCCAGAATTCCTGGTGTCAGTGCCTTCATAACATGATGTTAAATTTTTAACAAAAACATGCACTGATATATTACACATCATGTCCCCTATAAAGGATCAAATTCAGTTTAGTTTCTGAGAAACATATCACTTCTGTCATTCTTCTTCAGCTGAAAAATGATACCTGAAAATTTTAATCAGAAATGTAGGGTGAGCATATGAATAACTAGTAAGGGGTTTTAAAATAAAACAAAATAATTAAAACTTTGAAAATCATTCTTTTATAATTTTATATAAAAAAGTTTCTTATGAAATTCTGTAACACATGTTTCATAACATAACCATTAAAAGATCACAATTCAAAGAATACTATCAGAGTAAAAAAGGCTACATGATTCAATTAAAGGCATGTTCATATGGGGAAATAAGTAAAAGACATTCCATATGAAAATTCATATAAAAAATTAATTACTAGGATTATTACATGATCATAGTTTCACTTAAATAAAAACATCAATTCAAAGAGAACCATACATTGGGTAATGACTTTGAGTAAAACAAATATACATTGCCATAAAATTTACTTCTTCTAATTTTCATGTACATAAGATCTTTAACAAAGAATATTCTACTAGTAGAATATTCTCCTGGTTTATAAAATTTCATTGCCATAATGAAATATGTGCATATACTGGACAACATAACTATACTTGTCCAAACCTCATGCTTGGACCATAAATAATCATTTTGTAAAGGACATGTTCCAAGACCATAGTTTGACTCATGAGACCTACCGATGCATCAAGGGGCTATAGTGGGCCCCACATATAACATACTAAGTCCAATTCATTCCATATCTCCCCAAATTTATGTGATCATACCACTTTGATTTAGTAAGTTACATATTAATTATCATTTCAAGTGTCACCGATTTCTTTCTTTCTTATTTCATATTATTCAAACTGTCCAATACCACCTTAAATAATTAAATTTAATCCATATATGGTCATTGAAGTAAAGTTCATCCATTATCATATAAAATTATATAAGGTTTTTTTAAAGGTGGTGACATAAACAGGTTTCCCAATTCATGCCCCAAAAATTTATTAAAATCAAAAAGTTACAATAGAAACACGAGGTGTAATGTACTTACACCAGTAGGGAATTAATGTAGGGTATAAGATAATACTCAAACAACAGAATACTAATACATGAAACCAAACAGCATGCGATCACCCTTCCTTCACATGCAGATTGCAAAGCATCAACCATTGTAAACTTGATCTATCTTCAACAGATGAGTGATGCATGATGAGTTTCTATAAGAACCAACCAGAAATCCACAGTCCATAACGGATTTAGTCTCAATGGGAAGTAAAAATAAATAGTATACCAGCATGATAAAAGAATCCAATAGATCCCTTGGCCACCCAAGCAGTGCAGGTTGTATCAAGATCCATGATATCCACACGAAGTAAAAACAAACAGGCCATAGCAATATTGACAAGAAACCAAATCCTATTGAAGCTTTTGAAATCCAAATCCTTTTGAATTTCCAAATGAGAACCCAGTCATGAAACACCTCATCTATAAGGGATAAAAGCCTGTTCTGGCCAACAATGCTGAACCGGAATGTTTTTCCAAACCGTCCATCAAACATTTCAGAATGAAACTCAAAATAAAAGACAAACATAAAATGAGAAATCCAGAATCCAGGTTATAGCAAGATGCATCATATCCGATTCGAGACAAAGAGCATCACACAATCAGAATCATAGACAAAATACATCAAGATGCTGAAGCATTCAGAGATTGTTTGTAAATCAAGGGGGTAAACTCAGATGAAGAGAGATTACAAATATCTTTTAAACCCCTTGTTTATTTTTTACATGAAGATGACTTGATTAATGGAATGGTAAGTGTCATTTCAAATTTTCCCTTTTCTAAATGTTTGATAGATGATATTATCCCAATTCTTCTATGAAGATTCAGGTTCCTGACAGCCAGATACTTCATGTTTTACAATCTCTTCATTCTTTTGTTGGGCCTTCACTTGTTGGGATGTGTCAATCTCTTTTTGTGACAGGTCAGCAATGAGTTCAGCTTGATTAGTTTCTGCATTTTTTTTAGCAGTAAGATGAGAACATGTAACAATGGTTCTCTCTATCTATGAGTAGTCTCTACGTTTTCTAGTTTTCCTGGGTTTTGGAGTGATGAAACCATCATCATCCACTAGAGGCGTTTTACCTTTCCTTTCCAGGGATCTAAAATAATCTTCCTAAATTTGTCTATGTTGATCCTCCACATCAATTTAAGTGTCACTAGAAATTGAATTCTCTTGAACATTTCCTTTGTCCTCCATCGGATCCAGACATTTATTCTGCTCCTCATTGAGCAGGGTTGGGTGGGTGCACTCAGACCTTTCTTCTTGGGCATGTTCTTGTCATTTGGTAAATCCATGAGTGGAATTATCAGTGACCGAAAGAACCTCATTGACAATGTCTGACAATTTATTTATAGGCTCTTGAATATTCAATCCCCCTTTAACCACATCATTCCTTTCTTTGATAAAACAATCTGAGGGTCCAACCCTATCCTTGGGGTTTTCATTACCTTTTTCTATCCACTTTGAAGTCAAATTTTTAGAGAAATTATTAGACTTTGCAAAACTGATAGAATTGTGCTCAAGTCTGAAACAACAATGACAATAATCTGGGACTCATTCATAAACCACCTCTTGTAAAAACCCAAAGTCTCCACTTTGTATCCATATAGCTGATGGAAGTTACTGGGAAATATATATTTCAATACATACTCTAGCTATAGAGGGCCTTGAGAGTTCCTTTGTGGAAAAATCAAGCCTCAGTAGGGAACCAATAAGCGAAGCAATGGAAAACAATGCATTTTTCATAAATAATTTTAGTGGTAATTCAGGAAATCCTACCCATAATGGAACAATCAGAGACTCAGAATGAGGATCAAAGTTTGGTGTCCATTTAAGAATTCTCATTTGACATCCCACAAAAGACCATACCCATTTTTCCCAATGTCGGTAATAGTTCTCAACTGAGTCAAATCGAAGAACGATATGCATGGGGTTGAGGAGACCTAATTGAAAACCCGTAAAGACAATGGCTTCAAAAGCAGAGCGAAGAAATTTCAAGGAAAAGCTTCTATTATGAAATTTCCCAACAAGAATAAACCAGAGATCCAAGAATAACAATCTTACCTCATCGGTTGAGAAGGCTATTGCGAGTTGACCGTGGTGTCGAAAGGTATTAGGGTTGATCTGAAAATTCTAGACCACATCAACATGAGCATTTATGTCTTTGAATGATTTCCCAACAACCACTTCAGTGAAGGTACAAGGATCTGTGTTAGGGTTAGCATTGTGTGGCGGGTTCGTTCCTGGTTTGCGACGGGTCTCCATCTCCCCATGGTGATTCATGAATTAAACGATTAATAACAAAACTAACAACTACTTGAATTTGTCATTGAATCGTTAATATAGTATGCAGACTACAACATATATAATGATATCTTAGGTACAAAAGGAAATGAATGTTTTATCACATGCAATGATAACCATAAAATTCTAAAAACTTATTGCTCAAATAAATATTGGAATTGGTTGTATAACTAATTAAACGTTAACGACAACATTTCATGAACTAAATACATCTAAGGTATAATAATTGGAATATCCACATACAGGGTTTCGTGTTATGTAAATCTCTCATACAACATGGTGTATATAAAGAGTAGTGTTTAAAAAAACTAAATATATTTCAGAAACACATGTTTTATACCATATTTGCAGACCATGGAAAACTCTAAAAAAATTAAGGAACAAAGTTTATGTATACACACATATTTTCACATAAACAAAAACATACCATTTATGAATGAGGTTAAACCTAAAAGTCCATGACACCCAAATGACATTGATTTTTTATTTTCTTTAATTAAATAATGTTCCCAAATCATAAAAATTTGATTTTAGCAGTTTATTGATTAAATAAATTTATAAATGTTTATACCTCGATCACACATATAACATACGTGAATAATCAGGTATACCTAGGTGAATTACATAAAAATCAAACGACACATACATTTTTATCAAAATTTCAATAAAATCATTGATGCCCAATGTTGAGAGAGTTAAAACTAGTCTAGAAGTTGGGTTATACATACTATATAATTATATATGTCCATGTATATGATATATAAACATATATAATTCCATATGTTTAAAACAAGATTCAACCTCATTTTTGAAACTCAAATTGTAGGGGACATGATAGTGAAACATCATAGTGGTTCATTTTAAAATGTATGGTTATATATAAAAATATGTGTTCATATATAATCAGATATAAACATTGCATGAGGAAATAAAATATTCTATCATGTTTATAAGATTTCATAACTTTGAATCCGTATGACCTGGGGTCGGGGGGTTGAGGGTTTTAACGCAAACCATATGATCATACATATATTTAAATATTCATAATCCATTTATAATAACAATCACATATATACATAAAGTACCTAATTACGTTTTTCTTGTATAAAATACACTTTTATGTTTATAAAACCTACTATACTGAAAAACAGAAAATGTATGGTTGGGTATTTGCAGTTTTCGACAATACCTCAAGGATGTAGGTTTATATATATGTTTATACAAGTATATTTTTAAAAAGTGAGTATATAATGTGTAAACACATATTATTTTTCAAGGGAGACAAGATGTAATTGAACTATTACATCCACTATATTTCTTGATCTCGAAAACCTGAAGGCCTAGGTTCGGAAAAGAAAAACATTTAAACGAAACCAAAAAGTTTTAAATATAATTTTATGAGCGTATATATGTATATAATCTCAAATAAACAAGACAATGAAAATTTAGAACCCTTATATTTGTTTAATGAGGGAGGATAGGGCTCGGGAAGAGATCAGAGGTTCTTGAAGAAGGTGTTGGAGGTAGAAGATAAAGATGAGGGATCCCTAGGGGTGAAACTGGGTGGTTTAAGAAATAAACTATGTATAAAATAAATAGAACATTTAATTACTCCTATATAATTCGGTGTATTAATTGGATGGAAATACTTTGTGGAGAAAGGGAGGAAAATCAGGGTCCACCGGCTACCATTGGTGAAGCCAAACGGTGAAAAATAGGGTGTGTAGGGGTTACTGGTGTAGCGCACGCAAAGAAGAAGAATGAGACCTAACGGGAAGAGAAACCTGGAAAAAATGGACGACCAGGATCTGATCTGTCCTTAATCCAATGGTTGAGGTTCGTCCATGAGATTTAAATAACTGGGCGGCTCAGATAAGTTCTACGGCTTGATCAGATGGCTCTGGTTCAATTGGGTGTTTTAAAAATCTTGGACGACCATGATTAGATCATCGCCGGATTGGACAGTGTAAGAAAATTCAAAGGTATTCTATTGATGTTGTGGGTCGAGACCAAGATCGAAATTGAGGGCCCAGATCGCGCGCGACGCAGACCAGTGACCCAGATTTGATCCAAGTCAAATTTTTCTGTCCCACATCGAAATAGAGATATGTTTTTCAGCTCTTTATGTGCCTCATACTCCGAACATCAGCTCAAAAAACACAATACACACACAAGGGGGCCTTATACATAGGCCCTCGCCACAGCAGGCCTCAGCCTACCCATGCCTCGTCGTGGGTATGCACCCACATTGTAACAATCTGATACTTCATGTGCTATTGTGTTCCCTTCTAGGAAACTATCTTCACGCTCGGGATATACTGAGCTGAGGCTGAGGGCTAGGCTCATTCACCTAGCATGAGTTGCCTCACTCGGCCTAGTTTAAGGGACTGGCCCTAAGTAATAAAAAAAATTACATCCCATTTTACAATATAGATAAGAATTTAAATTTTATAAAACATGACTTTTATTTAAACATTGAAAGATTAAAGAATAAAAATTAAATTATACCCTACCTTATCAAAAATTATTTATAAATAATAAAGTTTTAAAATACCAAGTTATGACTTTAAATTATCCAAATGAAAAAATTTATACCAGTGTTATTGAAATACAAAACATAGTTTTGTTTTAATTTTAAATATGGATAACATTTACAAGATATTTATAATTTTTTAAAAAAGTTTGAAATCCTCATCTCATTAAAAAACCCTATGTGTGACTCATAATGTTAAATCCTTTCCATTTAATATCTCATATTAAGAAGTTTTGTTTCATTTTCATATCCTAAATGTTTTGAAATACTACATTATATATTTTTTATTAAACCACCAAAGAGACCAATGAGTATAATTATAGCCGTTAGAACTCAACGGTGACATACATCTCCAATAGATACCAAATGGTTAACGGTCAGGTAGATCTCCTCTAAAACCGGTCATTAGGGTGTTCTCAAACTCAAGGAAAATGAAGAAGATGGTTCTTGATATACCAGTGGTGTTCAGTGTGGTTTTCATGATTGCTGGGGTGATGTTCTTCATTATGACTGACTCTAGGGAGCTTCCCTATTTACCGAGTTTCGTTGTTGCTTTAGGGGGGCCTTCCTTTGGCTCTGATATGTTTTTTGGTATGTATTTTTTGTTTACATAATTTAATTTTGATGTTGATATAATGTAAACACTTCAGTGTTCTTATTTAAATAAAATGTCTTGTGTCCATTTTTTATGATTTATTCATTTTTCATAAAAATAAAATATATTAAAACTATATTATTATTATTACAAGAGAAATAAACATCGTGGTTTCACAATTTCCACAGCACATGAACTATCAGTACATTATTCTCCCAAAACACCTTCTTACAATGATCCAACACATGTATTGGATAGTTCTAAAAGGACGCATTGATATCATGATCAAAATAATCTGCATAAATCTCAAGATATGGGTTTGGGTTACACCTTGGAAGCTTTGATAGATGAAAGACATCATACATAGCATTATACCTCTATGGAAAATCTAATCGGTAGACTACCAACCTAATTCCATACACAAACTCAAACGGTCCAACAAATATCACTAAATCTTGTGGGGATCCATCCATGTGAAACATAAAGGAACCCTATATCATGATTTTTAAGCACTAGTGGTAATTGATTACTATCAGCATTTGAATTATGTCTACTCTGGTATGTAGCCACTCACATACGAATCTACTCAACCTACATAAATTCCTCATGCATAAGACATGATCCCAACAACTCTGACTCACCTGGCTACATCCAATGTAGAGTTGATCTTCATGTCCTACCATAAAGAACTAGATATGGTTCCATTTATATTGTTTCCTAAAATGTATTGTTATAAGAAAACTCAATGAGTGATAAGTTATTCTCCCAAGAACGACTGATGATAAAAACATAGGATCGCAGCATATGCTCGAAAACCTATATCGTAAACATCTACATCCCATCTATCTATGGGTGGAAATTGATACTAAGGAAAACCTATGTATCTATTTCCATCTACAATACATTCCAGAAGTAAGATATAAAGCATGATTCATTATAAAAAACAATACAATGTTGCACACTATGCAGAGAGACTATCATCCAAACATTGACGTTTACCAATAGATCTACTAATAAAGTCACTCTTATAGGTAATAAATGTTTTGCATTCATCATCTAGACCACAATCACCAAAAAAGCATAATTTTTTAAGGAATACTTAGGAGACCCACCAAAAAGTCCATGGAAATGCTATCTCACTTATATTCCACCATGAGAGACCACTATAGTAAACCACTAGGTCATTGATGCTTAGCCTTCACCTATTGACAGGTGTAGCAATGTGTCATGAACCATGTAATAATTATTATCATGCCCAAACACCGAAACAATCATCATAGGTCACGGTAAATTTTGGACACCCTTGGATGAACCAGAAACTTTGAGGCATGAAATAAATTAATAAACACCTTTCCAAATACTAGTAATCACAACAACATGATTCTGAACATTGATGATCTCATCCTTATCTATAGTATGTTATGAAGGGGAGACCAAACCATTAAGGCTTTCCCACAATTCCCAACATTATTGATCATCATACTCGATGTACCTAATACATTTTAAATGTTTATAATCCACTAAAAGGATACAAGAGACTTCATTTATTTACTCTCCTTGAACACAACATGTTTCTCAGATAGTTAATAAATCATTTTCCACTCATAACTAGACTACATAAATGCATGATTTTGATTTTTCCTTCATAAATTATAAGCTACATTATTTCCCTTCTTGGGTGAATATGTGATACAATTGTCGAATGACTACATATACTCAACCCACCTATTCATTAGAAGATTTGGATGTTGTTGAAAAAAGATATATTTTAATCTCATATCATCAATATACATAGTAAACTTTTCACCAAATAGATAATTCTACCAAAACTTCAAGAAATAAAAAAATTCTTCCAACTCAAGGTCATTTGTTGGGTTGTTCAACTCAAGTTACCTTATCTATGAAGACCCATATTTAAAAACACAATCTCTATAAATCAACTCTATCCAATCCTAATCCCAAAATCATCACAAAACACTATATACTTCTAACTTATCTTGGTTAGGATCAAAATTGGTGTTGTTTTCAACCACTTCTTCAACTGTTTTATAGAATTATCACATTCTCTAGACTATTAATACTTTTATCTGATTTTTTTTATGCCAGAAATAGGTGTTTCCAAATAGGAAATTATTGGGTTGCACCCATGATAATAACCATCTATCCCCAATAATTAATGGATGTCAATATGTTACTTGTGATCCTCCCAATAAACCATTTCCTATAAATTCCATTTGTCCAATGACACAACTTACATGGATATTATGTGACCCAATAACAACACCTAGTCAATAAAAGACGGAACCTTATATATCATGTAATATAGTTGATTATCTCTCAGTGTACTCAGTGTTATGTTAAGATGTTGGTCTTGGCCGTCATGAGTCTTGGAGTACACCAAGATGTCATCTACAAATACTACAACAAGTTGATCTAGTTATAGATGGAAGATTCTGTTCATCAATCCCATGAACTATATTGGTGCATTTTTTAAAACAAACGACATCAACAATAACTCTTAAAGGCTATAAATACTTCTAAAAGCATCCCTCTGTATATTAAGTGGTTGAACTATCAACTAATGATACCCTATTCCCAATTCGACCATTGAGAAAAAAACAAGTTTCCCTTAAAAATTAAAGAGATCTTTGATTCAAAGAATAGGATACCAATAAATCGCTATCTTCTAGTTCAAGTAACGTAAATTTACACATATTTGTAATGTCATGTCATACATCCTAGAAAATAAAACTAGATAAACCCAAGGTGATGCTCTTGGATGGATAAAACCCTTATCCCTAAACACTTCCAGTTGAGTCTTTAAATATTTATTCTTTGTTTTCTCTATTCTGTATGGTGGAATAGAATCTAGCTCATCCAGTGGAATGATCTCAATTGTAAATTCTGAATCCTTCTCACGACGGAAGCCCTGAGAAATTATTAGGAAACACATTCTGAATCCTATCCACTATGTATGGAAATACATCATTTTTTACAACCCCATCACCCAGTAGATAACTAATAACATGGGGGGTGAGCTCTCCTATTTGATAATGAATTGTCCCCGCACATCCCACCATGAGATCCCACTCTCTATAGCGAATATACTTGTCACACATAAGATAAATAAACCTCAGTCTCCTTTGGTAACAATATATTTGGGCACGGTATTCTACCAAATAGATTTTACAAATAATTAGGATGAATACTAACAAATCTATAATGTAAACATCTTAAAGGAAATGATACTCTACAACCTCAAGATAACACCCATTGTCCAAGCAGATGTCTCCTGACCGTACTCCAAAAGGGCAATCTATAACCATAACCACCTAAAAACTCCACAACGTGGCTTAAAACATTCACAAGACGGTAAGATATTATATAATGATAGGAACCGGTATAAAATTATTAACTAGAAACTGTATAAGCTACAAGACTAGTACCCCTGACTATTGATTTTTTAGCTTCATAATCCAGAAGTGTGGGATGAACTGTATGAAACTATCTAGCCCCTTGTCCCTATGAAACATTCTAGGTCCCCTAAGATTCCCCACTCTACTAATATGAGGGCTCTTTCCCAGAAGAACCATATTTACTACCTCTTCAACCTTGAAAAGTATAACTCTAACTACTAAAATGATGTGGTGAAGATTATCCTCTTCCCATAATCTGTTTTTTTCATAGCCACTCCATCAATACTCATCTTTCATGGGATTACAGAGAAATATTTTTGATCTCCCATTTTTCTCGATGCTCTAAACTTTACCAGTGGTCTCAAAAATGACTATGAAAGTGGTATAGCCTACTGCATTGGAGGAAAAGAAAATAGGTAAGATCCTGTGAAACTACTCCTTCCCTATGTCAAGTATTATTTTGAAATATCTTATCAACATTCTTATAATGAAACTTCCTACCCTTCGAAGATCTTCCTCTTTCTCGGCTATGAGAAACCACATCTCCTCCACTGGAAGCCTCATTGAGATTCCCCAATGTATATGAGACCTTAATCAACCAATTAATAAAACATTTTCAACTAAAATATATTATATTTGTACTTAATATTAGATTTAATTTCATTCATGAAATTTCCTTCTATATCTACCTCATCTTCTGTTAGTGCCAGAGAAAATCATTGTAATTTAGTAAAGTGACCAGAATAGTCTATCAAGGGAATAGTCAAATGCTTTAATCATATAAACTCAACTTATCATTCATGTCATAGTGTATCTGGATAAAATATTCGTAGGAACATCATTATAAATTCCTTCCATATCATACCATCATCTATACTAGCCTAAACTTGTACATCTCATCATGTCTTTTTTTATACTAATAACATATAAAAATCAATCATGACCCTCTTCTCTATATGAGTCTCTAAATGGTCAACTGTAGTATGGATGGAATCAATCAAGAACTCATATTCCTTAGTTCCACCCTATCCAGTGTAGGATGAATTTTTTTGTAACTAAAACACATTTTTCTGATCAAACATACAATTCCCAATATCCTATGGGTATCTCTCCCTAAACAGAATGAATCAAGAATACCTCTCTTAGAACTATTCTCTGACTCCCTCAACCTAAACTATTAGTGCCTCAGGTTCCACTCCTGGTAAATAATATAAAGCTAGGTCCTTTTATCATCTTCTTAACAAGAAACAACAATGTGTCATATCTCTATAATTTCAAACAGACATATCAAGAAACATAGGACTGCATTATCATAAGAATGCAAGAGGGATTCAAATAAGGCCATCATAACGTATCCAACTTTTTCCCTGGTACATGATCAAAATGGTTTCTCTATCTCTACCATAAACCATCCAACATCTAGGTCATGGTTAATAAATGTCAAAATCATTCTCATTTTCATATTTTTCATTAGACAAGCATTTTTTAAATTTTTCATCATTACAAAATTTTAAATTTTTTATCAATAATATATTTTAGTTTAATTTCATATGCAGGAAAAAATATTTCATACTCAACAACATACCGAAAACCTACTATTCCATGTGTTCCTAAAATGATGCAGGTCACATGATAATCCATAGTTCCTTGAATTATGCATTCATACTCAACTATCATTCCATACCAAGACGTTATTGAAATATTAAAAAATCTCAAAAAAAACACATCACACAACAAGTGCATCACCCAAGGTGAAATACTATTCAACAATAACAGAAAAAATAAATAACAATAATCCACCCTAGGATCTTTTTTCCCCGATACATGGGTTCAGTACTCCCATGGGTTTGTTTTCCACGATCCGGTCAACAAAATATCCTCAGGTGCACCTCCCTATATGCTAGAGGCTACCTACAAGAAACAAGGATCTAATATTGTTCACTGGGAAACAATACCATCTTTATCAAAGATGAATAGTTGTATAAATAAATAAATAAAATACATAAGATAATAACTATAAACCATTCAATCTTCTATCAAATAATTACTAAAATAGGAATATAATATTCAAACCAAAGAAGTGGATATGCATTTCCCATTATATGCACAATGTAAAATGAAAGAATAAAATAAAGACAATGAAAACTCCAAGTGGGTCCCAACACCAACTGATATTCCTTCATTCACACTGAATCCTCAATCAACCATCTAACATAGGTTATTTTTATTTTTCATGTCCCATAAACATGATGTCTATTTGCGTACCTATCAGGAAGACTGATTATGGTGTGAGTAATACTAAGTAGTTCACAACCATCAAAATAAAAAATAATATATAGTTAGTAATAGTGTATGAAGTTGTTTAAATAATAATATAAGATGAATAATAAAAAAAGTTATCACAATTCTATATTCATTAATTAAACACATAAGCCCCAAGGATCCCAAGGACATAGGAACCCTCAATACCTGATTCCACCTGTATCAGAGTCTAAACTGTATCACAATACCATGTTTATCATTTATCATTTCATTTTAAAACATATCGGCATCAACTGGAATCATTGTCTAATTCTAAAATCATTGGCCCATAACATCATTTATATAACCCCACTGGTATTTAGAGCCTTGGTGACTATACTTCACCACAATTTTACATGGGTATTTGGATACATTGTCCCATACCCATACATTCTATAATAAATTTTGTATTTTGAGTTTCAGTCCATTCCCCACAACTCAATGTCACATGGATATTTGGAGCCTCACCCCTGTCCCATACTCATTTATCACATATATTTATTTGGAGACTCATTCCCTATCACATACTCATATATCAATCAAACAAACATTCACATATATCACATCATTCATGGAAAATCAACATTAACCATCTTATCAAATTTCACATATTGAAATACCATTTGAACTGTAAGAACATAACAAGGTTCAATAAATTAATCACATATCATAAAATATGTAATTCTCCATTAATCCATTTTACAATATTCAAATCATATATCCCATTAACCCATTAATGGTAAAATCATCCATCTCAATATTTTAATTTTCAATTAATTCATAACAACATTAATTGAACAATTAAGCAATCGCAATATCACTTAAATACCACTATCAATATATCCCACTAATTAATTAACCATTTAATTAATAAGATTTAACCAACATCCAATTGTCTCAAATTTGAACCAATTCATCATCCCATAGAAATTAAATGAAATCAATTCCAACAGTTCCATAAATTATTTTAATCAGTTAAATAATTCAATTGTAGATTCAATATCCAGAAATTCCAATTGAAATTTCACTACACATACAATCAATTATAATATAGAACTATAGAAATTGAATTTAAACCACCCACCTTACTATTGTTGAAAATTATCCACTAATGGAAATTGCCAATTGAAGTGGAGTAACTAAGATCACGATGAAGTATGAGATCTCGATCCGAAACCTTTATAAATGAATAAAAGAATCAAGTTCCCACAATTATAGATCTAAACCCATCACGAATAGTGGAAAATCATCCCATTTTTAGGAGTTAAGAAATATAAGAGAAATAGAAAACTAATCAAGAAGAAACCAGACACATAGAGAGGCGATGATCTTCAATTTTACAATCAATAACCAATAATGGTGTTTGGAAGGCATTAGAGTCCACCAGGGAGCCATAAATACGAGAAAAAACATTTAGGGTCAAATTATACCATGTTAGTTTGATGTTTGGGGGTTTTAGGATCATTTAATATAATATTTAGGTGATTGAACTTCCACGTGCATGGTTTCTTGCTTATGGTTCATGGTTTTTTCTAATTGTGAATCTCCCTCAAGGGGATTCATGGTTTCTAATATTATGGTCCATGGTTTTAAAAATACCATCTAACTATGAAATCCCCCGATTCTAGGGGTATCCAGGTTAACTAAGCCAGGGCACACAGTTTGGAAAAAATGTGCGCCTATTCTACAATACCTAAAAACCACTCAAACAACATCCAATATCCCCTAAACATAGAAAAAATAAAACCCAAGTAAAATATAAACAAAGTAGGGTAATTCTATCCTATAAATGAGCTCCATACATCTCCAAAATGTTTGGTAACTTATATATGGTTCATAAATAATTTCTATAGACATATAACTATGGTTTTGAGAAAAATAGGTATAGGTAACCACATTTTTAAGGGATTATTTTTTAAATAAATGTTAAATATATCATAAATTTCAATATTATGTAAATATAAATATATTTATTTATCAAAATATGTTCAAAAAATCATCTTATTTAAATGGTTAGGTCACTAGAATATAAATGGGAAATTATGGGATCAAAACTAAGTTGGATTTTAGTTATACATTACTTATACCAATTGTTTTTAAAAATAGTTACCTTATGTTTTTTTAAATGACCTATTCCAATGGTTTTCTAATATTATGGTATATGACTATACCACCACAAAAATAAGAAACACCCCTCCAAACCATTGTTATATGATTTTTTGTCAAGTAGTGTATCCAAGTATCTAACATATATACATGAATAGTTAATCTTTGGTGTTCATCCTTTTCATAAAAACATACCAAGGTGGGGTTACTATAGGGGATTGTTAAGAAAACGTGGTGTCAATTATTTTTATTGTGATATTGGGTAGAGTTTTAAATTAGTAATAAGTGAGGATTTCATGGGATTAGTAGGGTAGTAATGCAATTAATCATATGCAATGCATGAGGTGGGGTGACTATAATGATCATTAATATTTATGGACCCGTGTAAATTATTAATGAACCCTTAATTTTGTAGTGTATGATATTAATCCATGTATCATTTCCATATTTGATCCGACGCAAGGGACAAGATTTATAACTAATATTGTTATGGAGAATATTACATTGGTTTCAGAATATAAAAAAAATCATGTAATGTTTCATGAATTATTATCATAGATTTTTTGATAAATATTTTCTCTATAAATGTGTTTTGTGGTTTATTTAAACTAAAATATGTTTATATGAGGTATTTTTTTAAGTATGGTTTATAAATTTTAAATTAATTGTTTATTCTTGTTAAATCAAACATTCATATAATTAATCACATGATATGATTCTTATTTTTCATTCCATAATATGAATGTTTAGCATTATAATTTTAGTTTAAATTCATGATAAATGATTAACTTTTAATGGGATATTAGACATTAAATGTTTTATTTGAAAGAAAATTAATATGACTAAAAAACTAATATGTTCTAACTAATAGTTAGACATGTCTAAATATTTGTATTACTATGAATAGACAATCATGAACGTTTTATAACCAATAAATCCATTGATCGCAAGTTTTTGAATGCAATAATGGATATTAGAATATAGTTCATAGATGAACATTTTAAATAACAATTTTACTTAAAATGATGTTTTTTCCATGTTTTAACCCATATAGGTAATTTAGGATTTTAGTTAAAATTAAATGCAAGATGTAATTTTGTGATTTTTTTATTATGTATCATGGTCAAGTAAGAATACATATTACATAACATGTGTTACTTAATGTAATTTTGTTTTGTATTTCATATATTTATTGATAATTTATGGGAATAATGATTCTTAATTTAAATTGATAATACAAATTTCATGCATGAAGTTAGTATTATATAAAATTAGTGAATGAATGATTTATGTTATAACTAATTTTTTATACAAGAATTTAAGCTTATATGAGATAATAATTTCTGTATACCATGTTAAAATTTCTACAACATTAATATTTAAATATTTCTATTATTTATAAATAATGAGACATGGATATATTTCAATTATTTGATTACTTAATTTCGTGTTAAATTAATAATATAGGAATTAATATGGTATAATTGTGGTGAGGTGACTATTATAGCAAGGTAGTAACTATGTAATCATTAATATGAATCTTCCATATCAACCTTTTGTAAAATTTAACTATTAATATTGGTTAATAATATAGAATGAAATATTTACTTTTTTTGGATAATTTATTATTATGATGCCATGATTTTAAATTTTTTACTCCATCTGTCCTATTTTGTTATGCGTCTATTGATTAATCATTTCAAAATAATATTATTTTTAAATTAAGAGTGGTAAATATTTTTTTTATGTATATGGAATGATTTTATATGATAATATACAATAAATATTTTAAATGGTGTAAATGTATGTCCATGGAAATATATGACGATGATGGTATTGTTGATAATTATTGAAAGTGGTTGTTAGTTTTTATCGGTTTAACTATAACCTCCGTAGTTTATATCATAATAATTTTTTTGATATTTTCTTGTTGTTATTTGTTTATTTTATATATTTTTATTGATTATTTACAAGCTTATTAAAACTAAATTTCATGAAATAATATATTATATAATTTTATATATATCTACATCAATTTTAACAATAAAACTACAAAAATAATTGGTTTTGATTCTTATTGGAATCATTCCAATAAATTAGTATTGAAATTTAAATATATATATATATATATATATATTGATGTTTTTAGAATTAATAAGTTTGGATGGCTATGATTAGTCCATGTTTTTTTAAATATTCTATTCTTGGGAAGAAGTTGTGTTACATCTCTACTGATATTTTTTTTCAAGGAGTTTTATTTTTTATGGTATATTTGAAATATGAAATTTTGATCCCTTTTATGGTTTAAGGTAGGGAATTTGATTTACGATTGATTTAAATTGTTTTATATTTTATAATTGTGAATATAATTGGGATTTTTTTTAATTATATTATTATTTTCCATAGAACATTTTTTAGATTTTTTAAAATATAGGTATTAATCGTCTTTATTAAGGTAAAATAAATCATAAAAATAGCAGAATGAAATAATGGGGTTTGACATGGCATATCATCCCTCATCAGAAATAGTCAAAGAAGGTGTTTTTTCCGAATCATTATCCCAAACAAGAGATCTTATTTATTTTGGGAATTCTAAACAATTTAAAAAGCTTATGAAAAACAATACACGTCCAAAAGTGGGATTGTTAATTTCATCATGTTTTATTTAATTAAAGAGTCATCAACATAAGTAATATGAGTCTCAGTAAAACATACATTCTATTTTTTTCAATTATAGTTTGGGGGTTGAGTAATGATATAGGTTTGTAGTTTTAATCATATAATTAATTTTCATTGAGATTATTATGAAGCTAATTCTAGCTATCCAATTTTTAAATATAGGAATTATGAAAATGGGGTTTTTAATGATTTATAAAATATCCCCTAACGAAAGATTGATTTTTATTAGTCTAAATTTTTTAAGGGGTTTTCTTTTATGAAATGAAATGTTTTTTAAAAATTATATAAAATTCAATATCGGTGTAGATATTTTTTTTGAAACATGGTTTATATTTTTTTTATTAAACGTTTGATGGGTACATATCCTAATCATTTCCCATATGGAGTTTGTTGTGCATCCATCCTATTTGATAGGTTTTTCCATAGATTTTATATTCATCATACATATTATTTAATTTTTTTAAACAAGGATTATAATAATTTGATATGTCACTGAAGTATAGTCTTGTATTTTAATAAAACTCACAATTATTTTTTTTGGTAATAAGGGTTTTATTTTGTGTTTTGATGTCGATTTATATGTTGGGGTGGTTTGGGTTAATTTTAATGATATTTTTTTGTAAATATACATTTCTGGGTTTTATTTATTTTTGTAATTAACTATGGAAATCATTGTTTATTTTTAAGAGATTTAAATTTACTATTATGTATAAACTTTAACTCATAAATTACCCTTTAATATCACCTCATTACCCTTATAAACTCCCTTAAACATGGCCACTATCACTAATTAGGACTTATGTGTCACAATGTTATCCCAAACATTTCCATATTTTCAATATTTTAGAATCATCATTATAATATTAAGAGTAAATTTTACAAAAGTAAATCTAATATTTTTATTTGTATGAGTAATTTCCATATTCCAAAAATTAAATATTTGATATGCAATAGTAATTCCTTCATGTATAAAAGTAAAATATTCAACAAAAAAGTGTTATTTCTTACTATGTGAAAGTTAAAATTTATTATATATAAGAAATTAATTCCACAAGTAACAGTGAATTATATATTTATAACATGAATCCCATTTAAACAAAATTTAGTATGTAATTGAAATTGTCCCATTATATATGTGTTTTACCCTATAGATTTATTCATTGTAATAGATATTATTTTTTATTTATAATTGTATTTTTTATTTTATAATTTAAAAAAAAAATATTAGTGAATAATTTAAATAATACTCATCTAAAATATTAATGATATGTTTTCTAGTGTCTTGAATATGTTATTTTCATCGTTTCATTGTCTATTTCATTTATACCAAATATAAGAAATCATATACCTTGTTTTAAGAATAAAAAATTTCTAGGAGAATTGCATTGTGATTTTATGAATTTTAAATTTAGTTATAATTTTAGGGTGTTCCCATTGGGTGGATCTTCTATTTTTGAAAAACCAAAGAGATTTAGGAATTAACTTTTAATAGCACTTAGTTTCTAAGAGTGAACTATGACATTGCAATTTATGTGCTATAATTCCTTTTAGTTAATGGTCTATCTATATATCTCTCACATTTCCTTGTTAAATAATTATTTATTCTAGGTATGGTTATAGTTTCAATTATATTTTATGTTTATAGATAATTTGATGTGATATTCCATTAAACCATTTAGTCAGAGCTTCTTCCATATTATGTATGACTTAGTTGCAATGTAGTCAACAAGGTATAACTCGGTTAATCTGAGGTTGAGGAATTATAATCATTTATTATATTTTATTGAATATATTTTTCTTCATATTTTATAAAAAATTAACAATATAACTTTGTTTAAAATAAATTCCCATCATTTTTTATCAGTTTAAAACTACTTATGATGAATATATTTTTTTCTATACCATTTTAAAGGAATGATCTAAATCTTTATCCATCATATTAATTTAAACCCTTAAAATAATAAATAAATGTTCTTACTTCAAATACCACTCCAATAGTTGATGAACTACTTTTTCCAAAAATCTAGATAACAAGAAAACTTCTTTCCACCCACTCATGATTGGTGGAGATAGTTGGTCTTTGGGTGGAATTTGAATTTAATTATTCATTTATAATATAATATTTTTCTCTTGGGTATATATGGTTGTTTTTATAGTTTGATGGGGTTAGCATATACATTAATTTCAATTAAATTGAACTATTTTTTAAATTTCATGATTCATATAGTTCATCTCACATTTAATTTATTTTCATCATAGAATACTATTTTCAATTATTCTAGATATTATACTATATATAGATTTTATGTTTATTTTTAATATATGATTTCATACAAGTGGAAGGAATATTTGTTTAAATGATAATGAAAGGAATAAATCATTTTCTAAAATGAAAACAATGATTAATAGATATTATTTCTTATTATGGTATCAATATTATTTATATTTGTCTTACTAAATTAGTTTTTTATATTACGTGGATTCATGTATATATATGATTATTAATTTTATTGTGTTCATAATTATTATATTATATTGTAGTTATAAACATTAAAATATGAAAGAATTATAATATGATAAAAATATTAAATAGACCTCTTGGATTTAAAAAATAATAAATATTAAATTATGTATGTATTCTGGGTTTATTTTCATGGAGAGGGATATTTTCCTTGAATATATTTTAGTTATATTTTAGCTAAATATTTAATTTTCATCACATATTTTTCTAGAAGGATACTTTTTAAATGAACATTATTTTATTTAGGTCACATTTTTTATGTTTTTCATAACCTCGTAATTGTTTTCATTATATTTCTAGGATTTTAAATTCCTATGATTCTATTGTCTTTGGGGTTAGAATAAGACAATTTAATGTCAATATTATGGTTTAGGTGTTCCTATATTGATATTTTCCATTAATTGTGTTTATAGTTATGCGTGTGAGTTTATTAATAGGTTATGTGGGTTTGTTGAAAATATATTTGTTTAATTCTTATTGATGTGAGTCATTGGAAATTAAATTATTATTTAATGTTTGCGATTAATTTGATAGCATATTGTTGATGTTTCATAATTATATTCATAGGATGGTGAGGTTTGGGGTTATTTTTATGTTTCATCATAATTATTTAGTATTTGGTGGTAATGTATAAATATATAATTAATTAATTGAAATATAGAATCATAGTATTTGATGGGTAACTAAATAATTTAACAATGTGTTTATAATAGTATTTATTATTAATATCTTATAGGTTGAGGTATTTATTGTTAAGGTAAAATTTTATGGTTATGTTACCATTTATTGAATTATTGTTTCAACTTATTTATATTGTGATGTTACCTTTCTTATTCTAATATATTCTTACTTTCATGGTTGAATTATTTTGTGACTGTTTATGTAATTACGTTATATCTTGAAATTATATTTTATTTTAAATTTTAGTTTAAATGGATTTAATATATGTTTATACCTGCATGGAATATAATGGATTATGGATTAGGGTACCTATACATGGGTTGCAATGGATCTTGTTTATTACATTTATTGTTCTTATAGGATTTAATAGCATACTATTACTAATTCCATTTATATATATACATGGACTATAATGTCTTATGGTGAAGTATCTATATATACATGAATTTTTGTTATAATTTCTTAAGGTGTTTCCATTTTCACATAGTAATGGGAAATATTGAATCGAGGTCATAACATGAAACATATCTCTTGATTATAGTAGACTCAATATATGCATTGTTCATGAGATTTGATGAATAACCATTATAGAATGAATTAATGAGATTATGAGGTGGTCATGTGGTTATAGAGTTGGTGATGTGGTGATGATGTGGTAGCCTAGGTGGTTGGAGTTGGATTGAATGTTATTATTATAGTGATGTTCATAAATAGTCATGATAAAATTCATAAATGATACGGAATATTATTATAGATATTATGAATTGATTATGGTAACAAATTTTTTTTTTATTTGTTTGTTGTCCATGTACATTATTTTTATGAGGCCAAAAACCTAATATCACCCTAAGTTGTTTATATTAAAGAAATATTAATCTAATTCGGTGTGATAATCTATTTTGATGGTGATATCATTTATTGATTAATAATTAATTTTTTAGAACACAAAAAACCTAAAATCACCATTTTATACTTATAACTATATTTTTTTATTTATATGATATTATTTTTATATGTAATATAATTAAAGGTTATACCTATTTTATTCTTTTGTAATTACATTTTAATTTTCATACTTGATCAATATATATTCTTGAAAACCCATTTTTTCTACTTATTTAAACTCAAATTTTTTATACGGATGTATTTATTTCAAAATGATTTTAATTTTTTTAGAAATAATATCCTACTGTGTACTCCAATGTTCTAAACCCACTATAGTTTTCTTAATTTGTATTAACATGATAGTTTCATTTTGATTTATGGAATCTATTATTTGGGTAGTTAGGGTGGAGTCTTCAATTTTTTCCATTAACATCCTTATTTGAAATCTATATATTAAAATTTAGTGAGTTTAGGATTATGATTTGTCATAATTTTAGTTCAAATATATATATATATGGGTTTTTGGTTTTTTGGTTATATTTTATTGTGATTTGGGTGGATAATGTCTTGTATATGTGTGGAAGACACACCTCGTTCAAGTCACCACCATGTGTCCTTTTAAAGGTGGGTTTTTGGGGTTATACTTATCTTTACAAATTACCTAGGTGTCATTCTAATTGGGTGGAGTATGAAAATATCAATATATTAAACCTCAATGAAACACAAAGTGGAATTTTATTTTCAAAGTGTGTTATGATATAAAAATTTATCTATTAAAAATTATACCTCTAGAAAAATAACATTAACCTCTAATGTCACCAACCCAATAAAATATCTATGTCTAAAAAATATAAAATTATTTGTCTCTATAATACCACAGAACATACTCATGAGTAGCTTTGATGAAACATAGGGCCTCATTTTCTATAATAATATTGATTCCATTATACTGGTTTTGAGACTTGTCTATAATGTTATTGCCTATGAATTATTAGATAAATATTTCTTCATTAAAAATAAGCTTCCCATAAATATTCGAAACTTGTTTTTAGAAACCATGATTTTATAATCATAACCTTTTTTCAGAATGGTTTCGACATAATCCTCCCTTTAACATTTTCTTTTTAAATAATTTATAAAATCATATGAATATTTCTATTATGATAAAAACAAATAATATTTCATATCTAACTTCAACCACGAGGATGTAGTTGATTTTTTAACATGAAATATAATTCATGAGATCATATACCTATGACCTAATGTTTAGTTGTCCCATGAGTATGTGAAAAAAAATTATATTTTCATTCTTAATCACTGAATAAATTGTATATAGACATTTGTTTATTACATAATTATTATTTCCTAAATGATATCGTTATAATTCATACATATTTTTTATCATAATTTCCAAGTTAATATAGAAAATTTAGGAAAATTTGTATCTTAGTCCCTTATTAAATGATGACTTTTTAAAGAAGCTACATATAGCACAAATAATATTATTTTATATTATAATCAAAAGAAATATATATAAAACAATAAAAGAGAATAAAATAAATATAAACATATCATGAATAACATAAAAATGAATATCAAAAATTTAAATTTTTATAATGTCAGACATCACAAATATATTATTAAATCCTTATCCCATGATATCATAAATATCATCATGTCCTTCATTAAAGATAAGATAAACAATCTCTCAGGACCATAAGATAAGACATCACATTTAAATGGTAAATAGGATCCATTTACGCAAAAATATTTATTTCATGAAACCAAAAAATGTAATGTGGGATACATATCATAAATGCTAGTTTTTTTAAAAAAATATTCTACTGTATTCCATCACGTCTGAAAATTAGCCACATTTTACATATCATAATGTTAAATTATTAAAATAAATCAATACAATGTTTAAAAATTATTGGTTGGTATCACATGGATTTCAAGTGTATAATAACATCATATGAATTCATACATATAGTTATCCTTAATAAATTGAAATATATATATATATTGAATAATAAAAATCATTTATAATAACTATGTATACAGTATTGAATGATCTCCATAAATTACAATAATACATATATATATATACTAACAAGTATCCCGTAATATGTATCTTTATACACTATTTAAATTTTTATATAATCACTTTATAAAATATATAATGTTCCCTCTAGGTGTGGCTCAGGTCTATCTAGTATTTGATATAAAATATAGTTATTATTCTTAAAAATATACTATCCAATTTGAATAAATAATTAACTTATAATTCATTTCATTAATTGATCTTTTCACATTTCACTGAACTAAGAATGTATACACCATTCGTTTGTCAAACTCAATCATTGTCACATATATAACTCATTCCATACAGGAGGTAAAATATTTTCTATAATTAACTCCACTTATGAGATAACAAATAATATAACCAACCACCACTTATTTATTAATCCCTGAGGATGGAATATTAAAGGTATCATAGCTTAATAATTTTCAATGAATGTATCTGATCAAAAATGGGTAATATGGTTTAAATTCATGAATTAACTCCTAATTATATAAATAACCACATAATATTATATATGATTTACATTCATTGTATTTTCAAGATAAAAATTATGAACTTACTATATCAGTAGTCTACTCATTGTTATATACAAGATTATACTAACATTAATGACAATATATGATCACAACACATAATACTCCCTGAAGATCATTGATTAAGGAAATGGAAAAATCATATATTGATGGGATTTAGTCATTCCAATTTCTATCTAGTATATTTAACTCACATGAATTGATGATAAATATATATTTAATTTGATGTAAAAAAATTATATATTTCAATTGATTACAACATTTCTATTAAGCCTCTCATTTATCTAATATTGAGATATATCACATACCCTAATGATAACTTTGTATTACTATATTTTTCATTATACCTTATTATATTCTCATATATTAACTTATAATATAATTTCATATCACATTTAAATGATATATCAAATGATATGGAATTTTAAATTGATATTATTTGACCCTTGGGGATAAAATCATTCAGGGAATGGGAAATATCTCAACTGATGTCATTTTAAAGCAAACTTCCCCACTTAATTCATGGAGCAACCTAAAGATCCGATATGAATTATTTATCAAATTAGAAACCATTTCACTATATTATATAATGATTTATGAGTCCATTGTTTTATTGTATTCCACTATTTCATCATTAATACATTGAAAACTAATAGCTCCATCATTAAGGTATGATTAGAAACCAGAATGAGATCTCATGTCATCATTGTTTGTTTGGAAATTAGAATCAATGAAACACCTCATAGTAGTCACTTTCTCACAATAAATGATTATGAACGTATCCAAACTTCTTCATAAGTAGTTCCGTCTATTATTAATATAAATTTAATGAATCTCTCTAGGATTACACTTTTATTCAATTTTTTAATCCTAATGTATGTTTCATTGGGTTGATTATATAAATTGTCATTAACAATTTATCATTTTGTAGATTCGTAATAAATCCAATGAACCATTTATAACTCTTTATAAAGATCTTGAACATTATAATTATTCATATAATATAGCAGTGCTGAATAGTTGTTCTTTTAGTTCTTCATGTGAAGATGATTATCACGTTAGAAATATATTTTGGTTAATTCATCCTAGAAAACCACTATAATAAATATCAATAGATATTCATAGACTGAATATTTTCTACTTCAACCATGTATTTAATAAATAATAAATTTACAAACAAAAATTTTATACAATGTATGGTTGGGATATATATTTTTATGGGTAGTATTTCATCAAAATACAATATTAAAAATAAATAAAACTCCATGTGATCTACTTGTGCATTCATGATTCGTTTTTTATTAACAAAATAGAACTATGTTATTAAATCATAAAATTAGATTTTCTAACTCCAAGAATCCTTCTTCAATCTATAAATATACCATTGAAACATGTAATCCATAGAATGATAATTTGGGACCAAAACCATTGAAATATATCATCTAATCATCCTTGATTAAATTCCTATTATAGAATTTCATTTTTACCTAAATTTGATATATTTAATTATTGAAATGAAATTATAGAGAAATAAATATCCAAACATATTTTATCATAGTTATTGGAGAAATAGTCTCTTTAAATTCAATTAATGATTTTTTTTAAAATTCTACAATATTCAACATTTATAGTTATAAAATCTAATATTCGTCTTTGTTTTAATATTAAAATCCCTATTGAACCATAGAGGTCTTTACCCATTAAAATCATTCATCTATCACTTGAACAAATATATTATCCATATAGTATATTATGTATATTCATGATATCATACATTCAAAATATTTCATTGAATCATGTTTCTCTCTTGACGCAACATATGTGGTATATTTATCATATATAACAAATACATCATCTTCATATTCCACATGAAATACATATCTCCAATTATTCTGACATATCCTTCCAAATATTTGAGTTTATTGTGTAACATGAGTTGGTTCTATTACTATAACCTCTTGTATAATAGGTTCAACATCATTTTTATATAAATTATTATATATTCATTTTGAATTTAATGAACTTCAAACATAATACCACTGACTCCTAAAAAATGTGATCATTCCCATGTAAATAACCACACAAAACACAAAAAATCTTTTTGCATTATTATAATAATAAAACCCATAGTACCTTTGGGATGAAAAAAGTCATTTTCTGAATATGAGACTAGTTAATTTGGATCCAGAAATCATACATAAGTTTTAAAATTGAATATATTCAGAAATGGAAAAATTTTATTATTCCCATTCCATATCATGTATGGTTTCATTATGATAACATTAGATATATCATGGTTTACAGTGAAAGTTAGTATACCTAGAGTATATTACCATTATTGAATAAGTTGATAAAACTGACTCATCATTAAAAAATCATATTTAATATGATATGATTCATCTTTTAAGAGAAAAAATTCAATTATTGAGCTCTTTGAAGGGGGATTGTTGAAAGAATTCCTCAATATTATAGTTGAGCAGAAAATTTTATGGTCAATTAATCCCTATACCAATATAAAAAATAATATAAATACTCTTCAATAGTTTATTTTTTACATAACTTTTAAAAATGATGAACATAATAATGGTTTTGAACTTTCTATTCATAAGAAACATATAACTATATCAGCTAAAATTTTAAAAAAAGATATTAAGTACTCATACCTAACTTGTCTCAAAATGTTTATGTTATCATCATTTGAGGGTGGAAACTATTTTTCATCTCTGCATTTAATGGGTGTCGTATAGGATCTCTTAGAAACTACTTCATGGTTGAATTATAGTTGAGATATGGGGTGAATTCAAGAAGAACATCATCAAAACATGGATTTTTGGAATTGATAACATATCTATTCAAGATAACATCCATAGAATTGTTCTGAAAGCTTACAGTTGAATCATTTGGGACACATAATGAGGAGGGGATAATACTAGGTGGTGTACCATCCCACACATAAATTTTAATGTTAGGTGTCTCATAACTAAACTTGTAACCCCAATATAATGGTGGGATTTGTAACACTTAATTAGAATAAAAATCTCAAAGTTATCTTAGAACATGGATGGTGAAGGGTGTTATCACCGAAGTCAACATGAGCACTATAGAGTACAAACTCTAGTATAAAACTTAATATATAAGGATCTTGGTATTAGAGAGAAATTTGGGGACGTGTAATTTTTCTTGGTATATTGGGAAATATTGTTATATAATTGGATTATAGTTATAGTATAGGTAATTATCATACATCCAAATTTAGAATTATGCTTAATATCCCCTCCCAATACATGAAGTATACTACTAGTTTGTTGGTAGTGAAAATGAAACTATCTTGGTATCCAAATTACCCCTTAGTCACCTCGTGATATAGTAGTCAATTTCTTACCTTATAAAAAATTATAAGATTTTACTTGATTAACATGTAGAACCTATTTATACATAGAATGAGGGGAATGTGGTAGTGTTCATTACAACATAAAAATCTAAGACATATGTTATGATCATAATCTAGTATTTCCCTAGATCTATCCCAACCACATGTAATGCCATTGAAATTAGGGATTCCCTTGGAAATCCCCAAATTAAACCCCAATGAAGTTTTTTGGACATATATCACCAATTAATAAAAAAATTATTTTGATTGGGTGAGAGACTATATGATACAATATTACTCATGTCGTATCACTTTTTCTGCAAAATTTTATTAAGTTGATTATTACTTATAAAAAATATTATTAGTTGTGAAAAAACTAATATTTGAATGATTACAATAGTCTATCTCTATTATGTTTTTTGTAAACTTCTGTAATTTTTTTTGCAAGGTGAAAATATCTTAGATAATTGGGTTAACAATAAACTTTCCCTTTTTAATCATGAACAGTATGTATAGGGTTATCCGAATTTAGAATTTTTCAATAATTCATTATAAACCAAGTCACATAAAACATTTTATTTCTTCGTATAGAATAACTATTTTTCATATAAGGAAATTAAAATAATTCATGTCTAAATAATCACTAGAAACAAAATATTTTTATATCTCAAATGAAGATTGAATTTTAATATTAAAATATTAATCCACTATATATACTCGATTCACATGTTTTGTTTAACAACACAAGAACACTTTCCCCATTTCAAACGTATTGGTCTACATAACAATTAATATATTCCCTCAAATTTCTTATTTTTTTGTTTATAAGAGAAAATGTTCAATAAAAACCCAATAACCAATACCCTTTATCAATAATTAATAATGTTATTTCAAAAATATTCAAAATCATATACTTAGATTGTTTCCCATTAAGAACACATCTTCTCATTATAGACTAATCTATTGTTATACTATAGGTTGTACCAATAAGATATCTAAAAATAAAAATTAGGATTATTTCCATATTCAATAAATAAATAATATATATATATATATATATCTGTGTGTGTGTGTGTGTTTGAGTGGTAGGTTTATTTCCATTTCATTAATGACATTAATGAAATTTATTTCATTAAAAATGATGACCCAACACATTATCTGTGTTTAGTGGGACACGATCCTTGTTTCATCATGACATAACCAAGCTAATATCAACTAATAATTTTTCACTATATATCTAAAACATCATGTCTAAGATATAAAATATAAATCTTGGATTGTTAGGTAAACAACTCTATACACTATTCATCATATGAAATATCCATACTCTATCCTGATGGGAACATAATTGTTAGTTTCACCCATCTAAATGTAATAAAAATATCACATTAAATATAAAAACATAATATTTATTTTCCAATATAATATTTTTTCTATGTATAGGATAATTTATTTCAACCTATTGGATTGTGCTAACCATACTAAATGATCATGGTGATAATAAGTGTTTTATTTATAAGTATTATCATATTTAGTATTTTAGTGGTGTTTATAGTCTCACAGTTATTATATAGTTCCTATAAAAATTTAATTAAAATAGATATATCGCATGTTTTTTCCAGTATGTATGAATGTTTTCAAAATAAATTGGATCCCCATTTTCTTCAATAAAATTATTATGTTAAAAATATATTAATGAATAAACCTTTACACCATTAAAAAATTGTGTTACAAACCCAAACACCTATTCTAAATACATATATAAACATTTCCAAATTCAATTGATAGATAATGAATAAGAAACCCCTTCATATAAATTATTAGAATATTATAGAATAAAAATACCCATAAGAGTAAGACTGGGGTGATTGGAAGCCATACCCACTTTTCTGTATATATCACAAGCTTTTAGGCTAGTAAAAATGTTTGGTCAAAGTCCAACTTACTATGGTAAATTACTCAACAGAGACAATAATTCCTTTATTATTTTAAATCCTTTTATTTATGAACTTTAAGAGACCCATAAATACAATCTGAAAACTCTAAATAAAATTGAAACTAGGTTAGAAGAAAAATAACTATAGTTTTGTGGCATAGAGAACTCACTTAATTTTATAAAAATTTAATTAAAAAAATTTACCATAAAAATTAATGAATATAAATTAATGATACCATTTTTTAATTTTATGTAAAGGAATATTTAAATATATATTACATAAATAAATTGACATTTAAATTATTGAACATGAAATACTAAATATTTGTACGAATGTAACAATAAAAAATTTTAAATGTTCTTAAGTCATATTTATTTAGCATAGGACCGAAATGCCTATGCGAGTGAACATTTTTTTTAGAAAATAAATTTTTTATATTTCTAAACAGAAGAGTATGAAAACAAAAATTGGATAAACGATATAAACCATTTTGGATAGTAGATTTCTTGAATGATATATAGAATAATATATAACCACATGTCATTTTTGTTTTTTCATCATACCAATAAATATAACTAAAAAAATACAGAAGGGTATAGTTATCTCTCACGGTATCTCTTCCCATGATGTAGTTGTCAATAAAAAATATCATTGTGGTGTTAAAAATGACACTCTATATTATATTGGGAATACTATGGAATTTTCACTGAAAGAACACAATTTTCTAAAAATTTGTTTCATACTATGATGTGCTGATTGAGAGACCACACTATTGTATGGATATTTCATATAAAATGAAATTTTTTTCAACCATGATATGGTTATGGAAAACAAACCAAAAATAATTTCCAAATTTGGCCTATTTCAATATTATTACTCCAAAGTAATAGCAATAACACTTTGTAAGCATTTTGTTGAGATATTTTTTCTCATCCCTCATGATTCAAGTTTTTATTTTCATGAAAATAACATTTTTAATGGTTGAATGAAAACTCAAAAAAAAAATACCATAAATGTTTTTATTATACTAAAAAATAAATTACCAAACCATTATAAACATAATCCTTTTGTAGAAACCCTCTATTTCTAAGAACTATTCAATCCTAATATTTTTCATCTCTAACATTTAATAGTATATCTCTTCATAGGAGGAGGTGATCATATCTTTAGACATTATGAATTAATATATATTTATCAGCTATTCAATAAAACTATGAACCAATATGTAATTTTATGTGCTGACCAAGTTCACTTCTTCTTCAATAATGGGACTATGATCAATTTTTCATAGATTATATTGATATTTAATAGTTATTATTTGAAACCAAACATGTCTTCCACTATATCATCCATGGTGTATATTATAATGCCTTTGTGAGATTCTAGTATGACACCATATTTTTTATCCCCTCTATCTCCACCTACATCATCAGGATGAAGCTGATTTCTCTAAGTTTGAAAAACATCTATTGGATCCAATACTCAATAAGTATATTCATATAAAATAAATGATCCAAATTTAACTCTTAATTATTAGAAGATGGTACGATTTTAAAAAACAATTTATTTACTCGTGAAATTTACTCACTCTTAGAATCAATTAATTTACTCACTGATCAGGTAGTCATTGGATTATGGATGGTAATATAATTATTCAGATTTTTAGTTTTCATTCCATTTTTCCTTTTATATTTCCTTGAATAAGATCCACCCAAATGGATATTCATCACACCGCAATAGATAAATCAATACCTTATAAATTCTCTTCACCATATGATGAGTTAGGGAGAGATCAACTGATCTTTTATCAACTAAATCAATGGTTTGACTAAGATTATTATCCAAAATCCTAGCCTCTAGGATATGATTATGAGTTATTCTCCTCTTCAATAAGGGAATAGAATCATTCGATACAATGTTTTTGTTGTTAAAGAATATAAATTACCTTTATATTAATCAATATTTTTATCTTATCACATGAGGTTCTATCTGGAATAACTCTATATACATGTGTGGAATCCACATTTCTATCCTCATTAATCTCAATAAATTATTTAAATATCTCAGTAAAATATCATTTTAGAGCATAAATCATATGTTGTTATATAGTTTTGATGAAAATAGGGTCAACCCCATACTGTAGTTATTTATGGGATAGATATAGACATAATACTTCCCAATACATTGATATATCCCCTAAGACACCAATAGATTGGATTAAGGGAAGAATCCTACCACTGACCTGTTACCATACCTTCCATAACTAAGCCCAACATACAAAATATTTTTTTATATTAGGATTATATGGATTAAAAATATTCATGTGATGTCATTTTCCTCCACTATGGTCTTTGGAGGATCCAACTTTGAATAGTGGACTCTTCCTAGAAGGACCACACAAACAGACCTAAGAAGAGGTTCTTGGGTGAATTTATGAAGAATAGCAGTCAATTTATGAACCATAATAAATAATATAATAGAAGAAAAACTCTTACATAACCTGAACATTTATATATTCAAAAAAGTCCTTAGAATAATCAATTTTAACACAAATATTTGGTGAAACATGGTGACACGGGTCCATAAGTATTTTATCAGAGCTCATTAATCATCCAACAATATGGTGAGAGTCCATCAACACTATTGTCTAATGATTATTCAAAAATTAGTAGAAATTAACTAAATTCTAAAAAGTATTCATTAGGAAATGACCCTAATAAAAATATTCCACAACTGAAATTTAGTGGATAGTTGATAAGGCAGATAATTCCATAAGGCAGAGTGGAAGTTATATGATACCATTTCCAAGTGACAGGACATTCAGGCCGTGGTATATGTTGGGAAAATACCTTAGGGACTCATAGATGGAAAAATTATTAAATGAATTAGGGAGATACAAGAAAGAAATATAAGAGGTTATCTTCTCCACTCCATATTAAGCATGTTAAGAGGAAAAGTTGACCATCACTACAGGGCCTCCACCAAGGGTTCAACCATCACCTTAGTTGAGGGATATTATTATGTAGTTGTGTTTAATAAATCATTATTCCTATTATATGTTTTAAAAACTTAACAAACCATGCCATGATTGAATATAAGTTAATTAAAAAAAGATTAAATATGAGAAATATAACACAAAAACACCTCATTATCCCTTAATTTAAATCTACACTATTACATTGTTTGATCATGTTTCCTTGAAAAATTAATGGTATATTACCATTAATGTAAATATATATTAACTAGAATCACCCTATTATTTATTTTAACCTCTTCATCATAATGAAAATCTATAAACCCCCAAAATGTAAATTTTTTATGTTAAATTAAGAGAGCATCAACTTATTGAGAATGAACTCAATTATATCTTATTAATTCTAGAAATATTCTTCCTAAATTACCCTTAATTTAATAAAGAGACATATAAAAGTTTTAAATAATCATATTTAATGAAAAGCAAAACCTATTTAGATTAGGCCTCGTTAATTATTTATTTTTTAAAATAAATAAACCATCAATAAACTCATCTATGAAAAATCATTAGAAGTGTTAATATCTGAAATAATAAGACAATATTCTTGGAATAATAATCTAAGTATATTGGAATGATATATAATTATATAAGTTCACAATAAAGTCTTACTGAAGAAAAAATGGGATACTAATAACAGAGTTATGTATTTAACTATATCTTGGACTATAATTTAGTGTAAAATGTTGATAAATTATTAATATGGAGTATACAATATTTGATATTATAATGAAATTTTCACAATAATGTAATATTAATATAACAATGAAATGTATAAAATGTGAAGATAATTACAAATAATGAATATTATTTAGGAAAAATTGCATAATTCCATAGATTTGTGACATTTAATTGGAAATTCATAGAGGTTTAGTGACCCAAAACATACCTAGAATTAACATTTCTCACTACATGTCTTCAAAATACCTCCATTGGGACTTATAAAATTTTGATATTAAGGAATTTTTTTATAAATTATGTATGTATAATTGTTTTGGTGTAAAATATTTTATGAGTGGTTGATGAAAAAGAAATAAATTTGAGATAATTGAGTAATCCCCCATTTTTTCAATTTTGATGTGTAATAAATAAATATGAAATTGGATAAAAGATTCAGAATCAATAGACTATTAAAATATTGAATTAACTTATGAAAAGGGTGTAATGTGATGGAAATATTAATACCCAATGACAACTATATATTAAAAGGTCATATTAAAAATTGATATTTGTGAAAATTATAATACAAATACAAAATTACAAGAAATAATTATAAAAAATAAATTCAAATTTTGTAATAAAGAATTTACATAATAAAATCCATATATTTACATGATAACAGCTTATAAAAATGACATAATGAGAGGGAATTGGTAATCTACCATGAATAATACATAAAAATTGAATGAATTAAATGTATATAAATATATATATATATATAAATGATATGGATGATTTAAATGGATTATAATAAATGAATGATAATGATAAAATGAAAATATTTTAATAAGAACCTTTATAGTATTAGAATTGTGTCTTCTAAAATGGGTGTTTGGACGAGGAATTAGTGATATATCATAGATTAATATAAAAAAGTTTGATAAAAAAATAAAAAAAAATATTTTTAAAATTTTTTAATATTAAAAAAATTTATAAAATAATAAATATAAAAATGGAATCAAATGAGAGGAATGTGAACACCTGCATTACAAGATTTATAGTATGTAATCAAAATATTCTACATTTTAAGGACCTTTAATTTGGATATATAAGATTGAGATATTTATAAAATTAAGCATGTGAATTATATTGTGGATGAATCATTAGAGTGATTCTAATTTATAGTTGAAAATAAGGATTACATCACAAGTAACATGAGGTATGTGATGTGTGATATTCAAATCAAATGAGTGTTTGGTGTGTTTGGAAGAGAAGATCATTTGGGTCTGGATATATTTTAAAAAAATATTTAAATTCAATTTACAACATCAAAAACTCTTATAAAATATTTAATATTAATCTTTTGTCATTTTTACTATATTTCCCATATTTTATCTTATTTAAATCTTTTGTGTAGGAAATATTTTTTCACGAAATAAAAAATAAATAACCTAATATCAAATTATAATTCAATAATTACAAATATATCACCCAATTTATTAAATTCAAATATTAATATTATAAATATACAATTTTGAATAAAAACACATAATATATGGAAAAATATTTTATTACAGTAATGTTATTTCTTTACCAATACATTATTATATTTTTATTTATTGCCATTAATTAATTATTCCATTTATGTTAATTTTTTATTTATATATATATAACAAAATATTTTTGATACATTATTCATATCTATAAAATGTTAATATAGTAGTTATAAAAATGTTATTAAATTATACTATGTTATATATACCCAAGGACTATATATGATCAATTACTAGAAAATGCTAACATTACCATTTTCTATTCCTATTTAGAACCATAAATATTTCACTAAATAAAATTATTTATATTTATATATCTTTTACTAAAAATGTAGATAATATTTTTAATATTTCTCCTAATTTCTCTAAATATACATGGAAGTACGGTTTTCCTGGGAGTTATTTTGTAGAATAAATAAAGCATGAAATCGTTTTCTTTCATTATTTTTCTGTACGATTTTATTATTATTATTGAGAGAAAAACACTTATCAATCATTTTTTATACTCCACCAAAAGGGAATATTTTTTTTATTTCTTATAATAATTGTTAGATGTTACATTTAACACTTATGTGTAATTTCATAGAAAAATTTATTTATATTCCTCTCATTATGATGAACTTTTTGGTAGATGGTCATCATTTCATCATTTATCTCACATCCCACTTCCATTATTTATTTATTTTTATAGAGGAACATTTTTAGCCATTGATTTTTTATCAACTCCTACTCTCCTATAACAAGTATCTAAATTTCCCATTAATCATATAATAATTAAGGTTATTTTAATATTCATTTGAGATAAGTACATGTATCGGATATAAAATGTGATATATTAGATTTGATGCATGAAGTACGTCAACTAATTTATATAGGTTTTTTTCCATATCAAATAAATCTAAAACCACTATGTTAAGTTTATATATTTATACCATCCAATATTTATGGGGTATCATTTCTTGTTCTCACAAATAGAAGTAAATTAATTCTATATAAATTAATTTAATAAGAATTGGTATCCAAACTATAAAACTATAAGAGTTGGTGTCCTTGAACCGACTGGTTTCACTTTTATTACATGGAAATTTATTATATTATCACATATTGTTCATTGTTCTAGATCAATATGATGTAATAATTTCCTAGAGTACTTGTTACATTGATAAAGTCATGGCAGTTCCACGCTATAATGAGAACCTTATAATTCTATAACAATATTTTTAAATGAAACTCTGTAGTTGGACGACACACTATGATGGGACAAATAGCATGAAGACCATCAACTGCGAGTACTCGTAAGCATATGAGACTTCCTCTCATGATGTTCATACTTTGTAATATCTAAAATAAGTGATTATGAGAATAGACCCACTAGTAGGAATTCCACATGTTTTGGTGTCTTCCGATATTTATATCTGCGAACATGTGTAATGATCCTTAGACTTTGTGATTATCATTAATACATGTCATGACTTACGCACATTGATTTAATGAAGAGAACTATCACATGGATAGTTGGATGGAAGTAGGGTATGTTTGGTGTGTCACTATTGGCATGTTATTAATGGATAAGTTGAGGAAGGATTTGTCCCTTCCATTTATGGAAGTTGATATCTCGACCCTTTGATTTAAATTAAACCATCACAAAAAATTCCATGTCCCTCGTGTAATAACGAGCATATTTTAAGTATTCAAAATAATGACTTATCAATCATAAAAGTTGATGACACAATCATGAAACATGCTTGATGAGATATTGAAACAATGGGATTATATTACATAGTGAGCATTCATAAGTGGTTATTGTTGTTGAGATGTTATGTTTTTTCCCTTAGGTTCCTTGACCCATTTCTAGACCATACTCTTGGACTTTAGGCAAACCTGCCTAATGCCAATGAGAAATAATTGTAATGCCCCGACCCTAGATTCCCAGATTTGGTGCATTATTTTAATACATTGGCATGATTATAAGGAATCGAGTCCTGAAAGACTAATCAGTTTAGTAGTCATGGAAAATAGATTACATACATGAATGTTACATTTCAATTTCCAACATACAACACAAAAAAAATACTTTGAGAATTACATTGTTCCCTTAACTGAACCCTACATCTTAAACATAAAACACTTCTTGGGATCCTGGGAAAATAAAACATAGAAAGGGGTGAGCTCAGATACATAGTAAGGATAACAATAAAGTGGAATCTTTCATAAATAATCATAAATATATAAGGAAATGTATAAGACTAAAGAGAAATACATTTAAACATGAAAATTAGCATAATATGGAAAAGATAAAATAAAATAATGACATTTACTTATTCACATTGATATTCTAATAGTCGGATAATCACATGAAATATCAATATACACAATCATAATGATGGAATGAATAATTTAAGACTTCATAACCACATAGTCAAGGCCTTGTGACAAAACAAAAAATAAGATTTTTTCAAGGCCTTGTGCCAAGACACTAGTTTGTCTCATGAGACCTACTGATGCATCGAGGAGATATAGTGGGCTCCGCCCTTCACTTACTAATTCCATTGTATTCCTCATATGAAAAGGTTTATACATAACATAAACATTTGTATTAAAACTAGTATACGAAATGTCAATACTTAATCCATAAACCATTAACGGTATAAAAATAAAACATCCATAGTAAAATATATCACAAAACCTTCAATAAAAAATGGATGATTTGTATCATATTAAATCAACTTCAAACAAGTTTAAAATCCATCAAAGGATGTTCACATTGATGAAAATGATTTGTAAAAATCATTTAGAGAAATATCCCTTTTTCATGAAAGCAATTTAAAGTCACACAATTTAAAAAGGAAGATATTTAATGTCATTTTGAATCAATGTATCCCATAACACTTTGATACTTGTGAACAGAATTTAAATTTTAAAAAATTCATGTCCATATAAATAAATCCTTAAAATCATTTTGAAAACATAGACATTAATGAGAATTTTTTAGCAGAATAAATCATTAAAACATTTAAAATGATGTTTTAGTAAACGTGTAACTTAAAATAATCCCACTAAAAACAATTTTATGACACATGGACCTGGATAATAAATATTTCATAGTAGATACTTAGGTAAAAATAACCTCGGATAATAAAGAGATTGTGAAATTAACTATTACCTTATATTTTTCCTTGGTAGAGGGTATGTTTAACCTCCTGTATAATGACCATTGTATATAATTATATTATACCATAACCATATTAATATTTATTATATCATAAATGGTTCTTTTTTGAATTTATACAACCTAATTAATAATGATTTTCAAGTTAAATTAACATTTCAGGTAATAATCACTTTCTTTATCATTTGTATTTTAACATGTTATTTTTTGACCATATCATTTAGATCATGGTTTAAATAAATCCATAATACAATCCTTGATTCATATATAATATTTATTTATAATATAAATATTTATAATAGATATATATATGAAATTGATAGCACCGTTTATGGAGATGCTAGGCCGTACGTACGCATAAATGATGTTTTCATTTTCATATCGTATTGAATGCATGTAAGTGAATAAGATATATGTAAGTACATAAATACATATATATATATATAGTTGAATTATTATTCCATATATTACATACTTATTATTAAAATATATTTTTATAATCGTTGATGAATGGTGGATGTGGAAATAAATCACATCGCGTCGTGGAGACGATAATCCGTACGTACGCACGAACGAAAATATCATTTCCTTAAGGTTTTGGAATTGGATAGTATATTATTATTACAGAGATAATATCATGTTATTTTCATTATTTATATACATATTACTCATCATTATATCCATCCAAATAACATAGTGTTGAATAATAAATTACACCACGACATGGAAATGGTAAGACATACATACGCACACATGGTGACATTATCATTCATATGATGGATAGAATATTGGATATGGTTGTAACATATTTATAATAACATCACAGTATATTTAATTTACTATATTTATTATTTTGGTACGGTAATAACAAAGATATAGTAAGTGGAAGAATGAAAGAACATGAAAGAGGGTGTTGAAATTATTACCTCTTCTTCGGGTTCATCATTTTTATTTGATCAAAAGGGCTTCATCGGTTGGCATTATGACCAATTTAATTCCTCTAGAATGTATTTAGGATATTTTGGAGGATATATGGTAAGGTTTTGTCCTTGCCAAATTGTTTTTGAGGTGTGAATTTGAGAGAAGGGGAAGTGACCTTTTATAAGAGGGTTGAGGGGCACCATAGGAAAAATATAAAATATTATTTTATAATAAATTCAATTTTGGATTCTAATGGAATAAAAATGAATTATTTAAAGGATAAGGTGGTGATGGGTCTAAAACCGCTCAACCAATTGGTTTTATATCTGTTTTGTTGACTATATTAACCTTATATTTAATATTTAACTCTTAGTTAAATAGTTTGACATTTACATGTATCTTTGTATTATTAAATTATATGGTTAATAAACATACTACAAACATTCATGAAAACCTAAATTGGTTATTTAATGATATATATAATATTATTTATTCCCCTTTTCTGAACCCTAGATTTTTTGGAATGGAATACCAATTAATATTGTAATATTTGTTTTAAAAACTCTTTTATGTCGCTTTTGACACTGTTTGGTATTTTGTTTCTGCAAAATTAATAACAGCATTATTACATCGAGAGAAATTCTTTTAATCAACCCTAATATTTATTATTAACCTATTAAATTAGTGTAATTCCTAAAAAGTCTCAAATTACATTTATTTGCGTATTTATAATATCAATTATTTTAGTATTTCATTAATAAGGTAAATATTGCATCATCATTATGTCATAAATAAATTAAATTATTTAATTTTTAATAATTATTAATAAAATACCATTATGTAGGAAATATTTTTATCTGTATAATTAATATTTATAGTCTAATTTATCTTATTTGTAACCCTATATTAAAAATGGTTTATTTATTAAACATTGAATTTAACACTTTTAACTCTTCTTTGAATTAAAAAATAATAAATGTACTAATCTAATCCAAATTGAACTAAAGGATCATATTTTATTCCTAATGTTGTTTTTCTCGAATTACACTGATCCAATAGAATTAGTATGTGTGTTAGGGTAATAATAATATCATTTTACCTTTAATTACCATATTTACTTTTAATAGTGGTAAATAAAAGTCAAAAGTTACTATTCACTAAAAATTATTTTTATCTAATTGAACCTTATTATACTTACTGATATCAATTTTTTCTATTGGATTTTTAAAATTTAATTTATCGAATTGGTAAAATTATGTTTAATTCAAATTTGAAAATTCTCCTAGGAGGTGGCTAAAAGAAGTTAAAATTTCAATAAAACTTTAATATATTAAAACATATTATAAAATGAATCCAATGAATTAAAATTAACTTATATAGGAATTATGTATCTATATTTACATAAACTAAAATTAAATGAAATAAATAATTATTTAAATAAAAAAGTCAGTTTTAACCAATAACTCAGTGTTTTTCCCTATTCATAAAAAATTGAACGTTTTCAGAAAAATACTGAAATTTCACCCTATGATTATTTTGATATTATGAATTTAAAAAAAATTATATCTTACCAAATTTAAAACATAGAAGTTTCATTTATTAGTTTAAAATTAATTCCCATTTTCATAACCAAAAAGTGTTTTTTAAGAAATAATAACTAACAAAAGACACTTTTTTATGTTCAATTTCAATTTGAAATTGCTTCCATTGAATAAAATTGGAACAAATGGTAAAAATATTATATATTTATACTTAAAAACCATTAAAATGTATAATTTATCACTACAAATTATTATGATTAAAAAATTAGTTTTCATATAAAATATAGTATTTTTCACTATTCACCCAAATATGAAAGTTATCAGAAAAACAAAAAATATTTATTGAAACTAAATTCTTATGTCCCAATTATATAGAATAAATTTATTTCTTAAAATTGATTATATAAAAGTTTCAAATATTTTATTTAAAAAGTGTTTCCCATTAAATGGTGGTAAATTTTCATTTTAAAAAAATCCTCTGTTATCTGAAAAAAAATGATTTTTTTTTCATTATATATAAGAAACTAATAATTTGGATTCTCAAAATATAATTATTAGATAATGTTAAAAATTTAGTTATTACAATTCATAACTTCTTTTGAATGGCTATTTTGGTAAGTCATGGGTATCTTGTATTCATTGTTGCGTGTTGTGATGGTTATTAAATTACTTTGAAGAAATAACGTACAATGAAATCTAGGGGTGTTATATTCTTCCCTCCTTCAATAAATTTCATCCTCACAATTTGATATTGTTCTTCGAAAATAATAGGTTGAAAATAGAAAATACCATTTTGGGAAAACCCACATCGGAAATTTGGTAAAAAAATTTAGTTTAATAAGAGGAAAAAGGGAATGAAAAAGTCACCACCAAATTATGATCTGGATTAGAAGAACATTGATTCCAATTAGAGAAACATAATTGGAGGAAACCTAAATATTTATAGGGAGTTATTAAGGTCATCAGTCACAAACAATTGTAGAACTGTGGGCCTCAAAGCCATCAATCTATGATGATTTAAAATATCACAGGTTCAACAAAACATAGGGTATTAGGATAACACATTTTTAGTTTTAAGATATGTTACTTAATTATTAATAATTAATTTCTTAAGATAATAAGAGAATAAAAAAATATATATAATTGATAAGTACAGTTCCTTCCATTAAAAAATTTCTACCACAAACTGATCTTTCTCTCAAAAAGATAAGAGAACATAATAAAATATTATATTTATACTATTCATATTGTGTTCCAAAAAATAAATGTATAATTCACCTATTATACCCTTTAAAAGAACAACATTATACAATCCAGGGACTTCACGTATTCTAGTGGTTGGCAATAAATCCCAATCGCACTATATTTGTGGGTTTGATTCCCACAGCTTTGTCTGATGCGATGGGTTGTCACACGGTCTGTGTGTTGTACTTTTTATAAAAATCCAAAAATAACATTAGCAATAGTATCCAATTTTAAACATAGTCCATTCCAACCAATATACTTGTCCAAAATACTTCTATCCAAACTCACAGTCAAAAATTTATAAGAAAGCTAAACATAATGAAGATCATTTTTTCCACGTAATAACATGTGATCACCTTCATCATGTATTATATTAAAACATTGTAACACCCTGAATGACCATAAAACCTTGTTGATTACATTAATTCTCCCTTATCCTTTATAAAAAACTGGTTATATTCTTTATATACAGAAATATTATATATTCCAACAATTATGAAAAAAATTAACTATTAAACAGTTCCAAGGAAGTTACGAATGTCCAATATAATTTATCCAAATCAACCATATCATATTCCAATTTCACTACCTCATTATATGGACTATATTAAGAATTACCTTTCCTTCAACAATGTATCTTTCCAAAAAGTGATGCTTACTATTAATTCACTTTTATTAGAACCATATAATCTCAAATACTCAATAAAATAGTTCTTAATTACAATCCTTATTTATCTACAAAATTCATATAACCGGTATATTGTTGATACAACAGTCCAATGAAATAATTCTATAATAATAACATAAGAACACTAGTCATTCCTCTTCATCTAAGGTGGTATCATAACTTGACTATTATCCAATAGAATCATTTATGTTATACTCGGATGAATGGGGCATTGATTTGCGTGGTGTCCCAACGCCTTGCAGATGAAGCATTATAAATTTAAACAATTTTTCTTTCCCATTCAATCACGTACTTGGTGTCCTTTTTCTCCACACTTATAACAAACCCCCATTCACTTCAATCATTTAACAAGGTGATTTTTCCATAGTTATCACATATGGGAAAATACTTCTTTTCCCACATCCCTTTATCCATCACTCTCACTTCCACCCTTTTCTTCTCTTGCTTCCCTTCAAATCCATTGGACTCAGAGATTTCAAAAATTATCTTATTAAAAAATGATATTATTTCTTCATATTTTGATAAAACATGGGAAACTATTTCTCTTATAAATGTTGGATTAATAATGTGAAGGATATGATCTTTATTACTCTTTTGATCATATGTATTTTTGGAGTTCACATTATTTCTACTGGGCGCCATTTCTATACAATGGCATAAACTAGGTCAATTTAAGAATTAAAATGAAAAATTCCAAACATGTAAAATACCTAACATAAAATGAATTGTTTATGGATATAATCCATAATCCTAAAATTATTTTCCTTATGGAGGTATATACTCATAAATATTTCATAATTATTTGTAATGAAAATGAGAATTATCTGAAGCATATCCCCTGGGAGTGTCGTTACCAAGAGTGAAACAAGGCCCGTTTTCATGCACCAGTTCCCGTTTGAGTCTAGCTCAAAGCGCTGTTTTTGGGTTTTATTTCTAGGTACATCATTGCTAGACCCCCTTCTACCAGCTCATATCCATATGGGGATGTATTTTCTAGGAAACTCACATTATCTCAACATTACCAAAATTCTAAAAAGTTCATATATACTAATCCAAAAAGTCTTTCATAGGGTGATGTGCTGTAATCGGAGTTTATCTAAATCTACTTTCTATTGTTCTTTATAAACATCCTCTGATAAAAACTGTAGTGCCCTAACACTAGATTCTTGGAGTCAGTGCATTATTTTAATACATTGGCATGATCACAAGGAATCATGTCCAAAAAGATCGATCAGTTTAGCAGTCTTGGAAAATAGTTTATATACATGAACGTTACATTACACTTTCCAACATACATCACAAATAAAATAATCCTTTGAGAATGAAATTATTCCCTTAACATAACCCTATATCATAAACATAAAACACTTCTTGGGATCTTGGAAAAATAAGACATAGAAAGGGGTGATCTCAGATGCTTAGTAAGGATAACAATAAAGAGGAAGCACTCATAAATAAGCATAAACATTTATGGAAATGTATAAGAATAAACCAAAAGCCTTTTAAACATGAACTTTAACATAATAGGTCAAATATAAAATATAATAATTCCATTTAGTTATTCACATGGATATTCTATTAGTCGAATAATCACATGCAATACCAATTTCCACTTTCATAATGATGGAATACATAATTCCGGACTTCATAACCACATAGTCAAGGCCTTATGACATGACTACAAATAATATTTTTTCATGGCCTTGTGCCAAGACACTAGATTGCATAATGAGACGTACTGATGAATAGAGGAGCTATAGAGGGATCCACATGTCACTTACTAAGTCCAATACATTCCACATATGAACAGGTTTAAACATAACATAAACATTTGTATTAAAACAAGCATATGAAATGTCAATACTTTATCGATAAACCATAAATGGTATAAAAATAAAACATCCACATTAAAAAATATCACAAAATCATCAATATAATATGGATGATTTTTGTCATAATAAATAAACTTCAAACAAGTTTAAAATCCATAAAAGGATGTTGTCATATATGTAAATGATTTGAAAAAAACATTGATAGAAATATCCCATTTTCATGAAAACCTTTTAAAGTCACACAATTTAGAAAGGAAGATATTTAAAGAAATTTTTGAATAAGAGTGTCTCATACCTCTTTGATACTTTTGAATGGAATTGAAATTTTAGAACATTCATGTACATATAAGTAAATACATAAAATCATTTTGAAAACAAGGACATTAATGCGAACGGTTTAGAAGAATCAATCATTAAAACATTTAAAATGATGTTTCAGTAAAAGAGTCCCTCAAAATAATCCCTAGAAAAACACTTTTATGAAACATTGAACCTGAATAATAAATATTTCAATGTAGATACTTATTTAAATACAACCTTGGATAATAAAGAGATTTTGAAATTAACCCGTACCTTGCAATTTTTCTTGGTAGAGGGTACGTTTAACCTCCTGTATAATGACCGTTGTATGAAATTAAATTATTCCAGAACCATATTCATATTTATTGTATCATACATGATTAATTTATGACTTTATACTACCCATTTAATAATTATTTTCATGTTAAATTAACATTTTGGGTAATAATCGCTTTCTTTATCGTACATATTTCAACTTGTTATTATTGACCGTATCATTTAGATCATGGTAAAAATAATTCCATAATACAAACCTTTATTCATATATCATATATATTTAGAAATTAAATATTTATAATAGATAGATATATGAAGTGGGAAACACTATTTATGGAGACGGTAGGCCGTACATACGCATAAACATTGTTTCTTTTTTCATATCGTATTGAACAAAAGTAAGTGAATAAGATATGTGTAAGTACATAAATACATATATATATATATATATATATCCAGTATTATTAATATGTCATATATTACATACTTATTAGTAATAAATATTTTTATAATCATTGATGAATGGTGAACGTGGAAATAAATATCATCGCGTCGTGGAGATAGTAATTCATACGTACGCACGGGATACAATATCATTTCATTAAAGGTGTGGAATTTGATGGTATATTTATTTTACAGAGAAAATCGATTGTTATTTTAATTATATAATTACACATTACTCATCATCATATCCATCCAAATAACATAGTTTTGAATAACAAATTACACCACAACATAGAGACGGTAAGCCGTACATACACATGCATGGTGACATTATCATTCATAGGATGGATAGAATAATTTATATGGTTGTTACATATTTATAATAACATCACAGTATATAAAAGGTAATGGAGTAATTATTTTGGTATGGTAATTACAATGACAGATTAAGTGGAAGAATAAAAGAACTCGAAAGAGCTTGGTGAATTCATTACCTCTTCTTCAGGTTCTTCCTTTTGATTTGATTAAAATAACTCTATAGGTTGGCTTTCTGACCAAATTAAGGCCTCTAAGATGAAGTTTGGATAGTGGGGAGGATATTTTTGCAGGTTTTGGCCGAGCCTAATGGCTTTGAAGGTGTGAATTTTACATAAGGGTAATTCCCTTTTATAAGAGGGGTGAGGGGGGCCCTATGAAAAGATAAAAATATTATTTGATAATTAATTCATTTTTGGTCAATAATGGCTCCAAAATGATTTATGTAAATAATAATTTTGGGATGGGTCGAAAACCACTCAACTAGTAGGTTTTAGACTTGTTTGGGTCACTATATGAACCTTATCTTTTATATTTAATTCTTAATTAAATATATTGACATTTACCATGTCTGTTTGTATTTTTATATTATATGGTTAGTAAACATACTATAAAATTTAAAAAGAATACCAATTGGTTCATTAATGACATATATAATAGTATTTAAGCCCTTTGGTGGAACCTTAGATTTTTAGAAATAGACTACCAATTAATAATATAATATTTGTTTGAAAACCCTTTTATGTCAATTTTGACACTATGTGGTACTTTGTTTCTGCTAAATTCATAATAGCATTATTAAATCAATAAAATTTCATTTAATAAACTCAAATATGTCATATTAACCATCGAAATTATTATAATTCCTAAAAAGTCTCAAATTGCATTTATTTGGGTATTTATAATATCAATTATTTTACTATTTCGTTAATAAGGTAATTACTACATCACCATTGTGTCATAAATAAATTAAATTATTTATTTCTAAGAATTATAAATAAAATACATTTATGTAGGAAATATTTATATATTTCTAATTAATATTTATAGTCAAATTTATCTTTTCTTTAACCCTATATTAAAAATGGTTTAGTTATTAAACTTTAAATTTAACACTTTTAACTTTTCTTTGAATTTAATAATAATAAATGTCCTAATCTAATACAAGTGGACCCAAAGGATCATACTTTATTCCTAAGGCTTTTTTTGGTCGAATTGCACTTATCTAGTATAATTATGAATGTTTAAGGGTAATAATAATATCATTTTTACCTTTAATTATCCTATTTACTTTCTATTGTGGTTAATTAAAGTCAAAAGTTACTATTCACAAAAAATTATTTTTATCTTATTGAATAAAATTTAATTACTGATATCAACCGTTTCTCTATGATTTTTAAAATTCAATTCATAGAAGCAGTAAAATTATGTTTTATGTAAATTTTCAAATGCTCCTAGCAGGTGGGTAAAAGACGGTAAAATTTCAATAAAATTTTTATATATCTAAATTTATTATAAAATAACTTCAATGAATTAAATTTAACATAAATACGTATTATGTATCTATTGTGACCTAAAATAAATTTAAATTAAATGAATAATTATTTAAATAAAAAGTCGGTTTTAACCAATAACTCAATGTTTTTCACTATTCATTAAAAATTGAATGTTTTTAGAAAAATACAAAACATTCACCGTAAGCTAATTTTGATATTCCGAATTGAAAAATTAATTCTATTTTACCACATTAAGAATAATAAAGTTTAATTTATTAATTTAAAATTAATTACCACCATCATATCCAAAAAAACATTTTTAAGAAATAATATTTATCAAAAGATTGGTACATGTTTATGTTCAATTTCAAAGTGAAATTATTTCCAATTAATAACGTTGGATTAAATGGTAAAAATAGAATCTATTTATACTTCCAAACCATTAAAATTTATAACTTAACTCTAAAAATTATTTTGATTAAAAATGTTGTTTTCAATTTAAATATAGTATTTTGCACTATTCACTCAAATATGAAAGTTATCATAATAACACAAAAAAAATTTGAAACAGAATTCTTATGTCCCGATTATAAAGAATAAGTTTATTCTGTAAAATTGAATATATAAAAGTTTCAAATACATAATTTTAAAATGGTTCTCCATTAAAAAGTGGTCAAATTTCTTTTTTTAAATATTCTTTAATCTGAAAAAATTATTATTTTTTCATTATATACAAGAAAATCATAATATGTATTCTAAAATTATAAGGATTATATAAAGTTCAAAATTTTGATAATACTATTCATATCTTCTTTTGAATGGCTAGTTTGGTATGCCGTGGTGCGCTTGAATTCGGTGTTGTGTGTAGTACAAGTTATTGAATTACATTGAAGAAATAACGTACTATAAAATCATGGGTGCTACAATAATCGTAGAGGGTCACACACTATGTGTTTTTGGGGGTCTTGGTTAAATTCTATTTTAATTTATTAAATTAAATAAATATTATTCCCCAGACCGTGTAATAATTTTATTCATGTTTAAATGATCGCATAAAATAAATATAATATATTTATTTTATTAATCATCTAAAAATTATTTATTTACTAGTTTGTAAATAAAATATTGATTTATGAAAATAAATTATTAATATCTTTATTTTGGGGTACACTAAATAGAAGTTGAGTTCTAGTGGACCATGTTCCGTATGGTAGTAAAATAATTATTTTCTAGATGGTAAATAATTATTTAACTAGTTGGCACAAATTAAAATAATGATGCTATTATTTTGTGACACTGGATTTTATATATAATTCTATTTTGCGTATATTGGTGATCCATAAATAATATCGCGGTATTATTATTAAATTAATGGGTTTTATCTAAGTTCATGAATGGTTTTAATTTTTTCTATGTAATTAAATATTGTAACTGAAATTCCATGCCCATAAATCAACAAGTATGTCTGTTGTGCCACAGACCACAACAGAGGCCTGGTGAATTTAAAATTGTTGATCCAAAAAATTTCATTCTTGAATCCTCTACTATCTCCTCTCAAGAACGAGAGACGTTCTTTAAGGCTGAAGAACAAAAGATCCAGAACGACTGACACAGGACACTCGCTTCGCGGCACTAGCACCCAATGAATGAGCGGTGTCAATCGAAGTCCATCAGAGCACGTGTGGATCACCACTAGAGGGATTCTAGTTTGGATCCTCAAAAGCACAACAAGATAATCCATAAAGGTAATTTTGGATGATCAACATCATCAACAATGAAAATATCAAAGATCCGGGTATTATTATTCCTTATGAAATTAATTAAATTAATTATAATCATGATGTACAAGATCCTCTCTAATGGTTTTGGGCCTCTTTATTCTTTATTTAAATCTTTGATTATATTCCTTAAATACTGGCGTTTGGCATCATATTGATCCTCGAATATTCCTTGATCATGGTAAAAATCAAAGTTGGGTACCATTCCAACCACGCTTCCACTATTCCCGTAACATTCATGTGGTATCAGAGGGGTTACATCATAGTTTATAATTATTTAAATATTTCATTGATGACATACACATTTAATAATTTAGTTGTTTCAACTCAGGTTAATCATTCTACAAATCTGAATATCGAGATCTATTCCTCCTCTTTTGTTTCTCAATATCCTTACCGAAAGAATATATTCATTTAATTTAGATTAAAATAAAATAGAGGATCTCATCGAGAGTTGAAAAATCTTCCTGGCTATACAAAAACAGAACACATGGCTTGTATTCAGCAATACCCTATGTGTTGTCAAGATTCAATGCATTAGATTGGTCTTCCAAACCAAGTCATGTGTTGGAGTTTTTATATGTATTAAATGAATCCATGTGTTGACCAGGAACATGTGGCATACAGTTTTCATATTTTACGCCATGTGGACCAATGGACATGGCGTGTAGTCCCTTCAGGTTAGGGTTGGACTATGTACCCCGTACATAGCTTGCCCAGCTAGAAATTGTGTAATGAGGAACTACACGGCGTCTGACCCACTAGACATGTCGCGTACTCGAATATTTCTGAAGTACACTCACATGTTGCTTCCCTAAGTAGGTACTTCAGATAGATGGTGAAATATAGTACATGTCTTGTAGTTGGAACTACATGTCATGTACTCATCCAAATTATGCATATTTATTAAAATTTATTATTAAATTATACAAACCCTTAAGACTTGTACCATTTTGTGGGATTAATGGTGAGGCATAACACATGATAGGTGATTTATATATATGTGTTTAATTTAACATATGTGTAATATTAATTTCTACTCATTTGGTAGTTATGAAATGGAATTCAGCAGGTTTCCTCCAAGACACAAGTTACATACAAAGATAATTTTAAATGAATTTATTTGTTTAAAATTATGATTGATGATAATTTTCAGGACATTCATAAAAGGGTTTAATATAGAAAGATTGATTAATTAAAAAATATATTTAATTGATTTAAACCATATTTATCATAAATAAGAATTATTAATAAATTGATTGCTAGTTTTATTTATCCGTAAATATCATTGCATTTATGGACGATCTTGAACTGGACCAAGACCATTTTTTGTGGATGGTTTCTTTTAATTTATTTATTTTATTTAAATTTGATATCCAAGGATCCTCTCCTCATTAATGTGTAGGGAATGCGTGCACAAGGTTTTTTTAAGTAAGACCCCTTTTTACCCCTCACATACATGTATGATAACAAGTTAAATGTGATGGATGGAACTCCCAAACTAAGGGTGGCGTTTCATGTTGGAGGCGAGACCATACTTATACTAGGAGATACATAGGTGGACAGGTGGAAGATGTGAACACGAACCCAAAAGGATCAAGGTATTTCCCCCTTAGGTCAGGGTTAGTTTATCAATTGATCGATAAACTAACAAATAAAAACGCTCATGATCATTCCATTTACATTATTTTATTTTTGTTAGTTACACGGTTGGTCATTTTTGATGTGTTTTCAAGATCACATAACTAATGAAATAAACAAGCATTCAAGATGTAACTAAAATAATCCATACATATGCATAAATATTATCAATACATGGTTAATCACTTATGTATGTTCCACTTAATATTAACAAGAGTGTGATAATTATAATAATAAATTCATGCATAATAGATAAAAACCCCTCAAATAAAATATTAAGATAGAACAATCCTTCCATTAATTGATTAAGGGAAAACCTCAATAAAACAATGAGTTTGACAAACCCTAATTGGGACACTTACTTTTATATATGAATCCCTTATGAATGATTTTAGGTTTAATTAACCATATGAATTCAATAAAAGTTTCCATTTCTAGACTTGGTGTAATATTGGAGGCAAGAGTTGAGGATGACCAAAGTCATGATATCAGTATTAGGGAGTCCACTCAACAGATAAAGAGGCTACAATAACAGAGTTGGTAAAGACCTGCCTACCTAAATATCATCTAATTGATTGACCAACCCTTGTTGGGGTCATGATAAGGGGAATGTGGAACCTTGCCACTAGAAATTCATGACATCTATGTATTCTAGGTTCAATGGTGTGGACCATTGGGACTTGATAAAATTCTGGGAGCCCTAATAAAAATAATTATTTCTCATAAAATGTAATCAGGAAAGTACTAATGATATGCTCTTTTAATTGTAGAATAAAAATTACAAGCTCCTCAACAACACAATCCATGCGATCAATGATGGATAAAGAAAACATCCTCACCGGATGTAACATCTAGAAATGGTTTAGACACCTTGAGGTTATCCTATGCCATGAACGGAAGTCTTATGTACTGGAGTCATCCTTAACTAATCCCCCTTCCAAAGAGGTGAGTGATGAGGATTTCCTGGTCCATGAGAAACATATGAACGATGTGGTTGACGTTTAATGTTTGATGTTATCATCAATGTCTAGTGAGCTCATGAAGTCTCATGAAAAATGGATTCTTATATAATGCTCGATCACTCCATGGTCTTTACCAAGAGAGAGCAAGATATGAATTTTTTGAGATCTCTAAAGAACTCTTTCAGAGTATCCATGGAGAAGGTTCCCCAGATGGGCCTCATGTAGTAATGGTAATTGGCTACATTGAGCATCGAGTTGTTCTATGGTTTAAACTCCCCAGTGAACTGTGCAGTGATATCATTCTCACATTAGACCCATAGATCTTCTCTATCTTCATAGTCAATTTACATATGAAAAACATTGAGAAGTCTCTATCTGATATTCTTATCCTCATTATCCAAGTGGAAAAATATATGAAGTGCGAAAATCCTTCTGCCCTTATGGTGAATAACAGGAATGGGAAGACGAAGAGATTAAAATACAAATCTTCTTCACATCCATCCAAGAAAATAAAGATCAAAGGGGGGACAAGGGAACATAAGGCTATTATTTTGGAATGTGGAAAGAAGGTCCATTGGAAGAATAGCTTCACCCAGCCCACGATGAAAGGGGAAGGTCAAAGTGTATTTTTTATCGATTCAAATCTATTTGTTTCTACAAATTGGTTATTAGATATAGCTTATTGTTGTCACATATGTTTTCAAATAATGAAACCATGTAGTTTCAGGAAGATTTATTAAGGGGAAGTAGATCTACGAGCTACCAATGGAGCCAGACTTGTTGTTGTAGCATTCAGGGACTACCACCTCATGTTGCCAACTAGGATGATCTTGGTGATAAATGGTTGTTTTTATGTGCCTTCAATTACCAAAAAAATTTTCTATATCCAGAATAGATATAGATGGATTTTATTTCAAGTATGTAAATTAATGATAATTATTTTATTAACATAGAATTTGTTTTGGGAGGGCTCATTTATACAATGGTCTTTAAGTAATGGATTACACAAACCATGTAATGGCAATCGATGACAAAGATACTTCACATGACTCATACCACACCCAACTTTGGCATCACTGGATTGTTCATATAAACAAGAAATGCCTAACTAAGTTACATCAAGTAGGATATTTATATTCTTTGGAACTAAAACCGTTGGGAGTATGTCTTGCATGATTACAATGAAGAATGACTAGAGACCTATTTGGTGGGTAAGGTTAAAGGGATAAAGAGCTTCTTGGATTGGTTTGTACAATTGTTTGTGGACCATTTCTAATTTAACCAAGGGGTGGGTACTCATAATTCATATCTTTTACTAATGATTTTAGTAGATATTGATATATCTACATAATGAGGTATATTTAGGATTCCTTTGATAAGTTTTAGGACTACAAGAATGATGTTGAGAAACATCTTAGTATGAAGATTAAGAAACTTTTCTCAGACCGAGGTGGGGAATATCTTAATTAGTACTTCATTTATTACTTATGAGAGTTTGAGATACTACCCCAACTCACTTCTACTTACACACCTCAGTGTAATGGTGTTTGCGAAAGGAGGAACATCACATTATTGGATATGGTGAGCTTAATGACGAGTCATTCAAGTATACCATTATTTTCTTGAGTGTATGCATTACAAATGATGAACACATACTAAACCAAGTATGAACTAAATCGATAAATTGTATACCATAAGTGTTCTGGAGTGGAATAAAATCAATGTTATCGAATTTACAGGTGTGGGATAGTGAAGCTTGTGTTAAGACATATTTCGGTAACAAACTCGCACCTCAGGCACAAAGTGTACCATTATAGAATACCATAAGGAAACAGGGTGATATTACCTATACAACCCCTCATAAAAGATCGTTATAGTGTAATGACATTCCATATTCCTTGAGAGGGAGAGCATCACCAAAACTGATAGTGGGATAATGATAGACTTCGAAGAATTTGTGGATCTAGGTACACAAGAGTTGGTACCTGAAGAGATTCCACAATGACCCGTGGAAGAATAATCTTTTCCATAGATACAAGTATTGAGTAGGAGTAAAAGAGAGGTTAGAGAACCAGAACAGTACAGTTTTCTAGTTAATGAAGATGGAGACTAATTATTAGTTGATAATGATAATCCTATAACCTATAAGGATGCCATAAGTGACATAGAAGCTTCAAAGTGGAAAGAAGCCCTAAATTATGAAGTGGAATCCATGTACCAAAACCAAGTATGGATTTAGGTAGAGCATCTAGTTGATGTAATATATATTGGTTGAAAATTGGAATTGAAGAATAAACTAGAAATGGAAGGATAAGTCATTACCTATAAGGAATGACTGGTTGCAAAAGGGTTTAAACAGCGTCAAGGAATTGACAAAGATGAAAACTTCTCACCAGTTTCAATGATGAAATCCATCTGAATTATACATTCTATTGCAGCTTACTATGAATATGATATTTGAAAAATGGATGTCAAAATAGTATTCCACAATGGGTACCTTCATAAATATGCCAACATGACACAACATGAAGGGTTTGTGACTCCAAAGGATGCCAATAAGTTATGCAATATTCACAAATCCATTTATGGATTAAAGCAAGCATCCAGGTCATGGAACATTTGTTTTGATGAAGCCAAAAAATAATTTCATTTTATCTAGAATGAATGTGACCCATGGGTCTACAAATGGTTTAGTGGGAATGCATTCATTTTCCTAATAGTATATGTTGATGAAATATTAGATATTGGAAACAAGATACAATTATTAATGTCTGTTAAGGCATGGCTGAATCAATGCTCTTCAATGAAAGACATGGCCGAGGAAGCATATGTTTTTGGGATCAAGATCCATTGTGATGGATCCAGGAGATTGGTGGGACTAAGTCAAAGTACATACATTGATAAGATACTTATGAGATTTAGTATGGAACAATCCAAGAGGGAATTTTTTCCAGTGTCACATGGCATTCATAATTCTAAGAAAATGTTTTCTAAGACACATGAGAAAAAATATATATAATTAGGGATTCCATACACATAAGTGATTGTATTAGTCAAGTATTCTATTCTATGTACTATGCTAGATGTCGCCCATGCATTGAGTGTGTTAGGAAGATATCAAGCTGACCCATGTGACCTCCATTGGATTGAAGTTAATACTATCATAAATATTCTGAGGCGTACTAAAGATGTTTTCCTGGTTTGTGGAGGAGATTAAAAACTAGTCGTCAGAGGATATGAAGATGCTAGTTTCTAGACTGGTCAGGATGAAATAAAGTCACAAATTGGATACATTGTCACTTTGAATGGAGGTTCAATGAGTTGGAAGAGCTCAGATAAGTGTGTGGTCATAGATTCTATCGCTGAGTCAGAGTATATCGTAGATTCTTTGGAAGCAAAAGAAGAATTTTGGATCTGAAGCTTCATCTCAGAGAATGATGTGATACCTAGTAGTAAAGATCCCATCAAACTGTACTGTGATAATATTGAAGCGGTGGCTCTCGCAAAAGATCCTTGGTCATATCAGTGGACAAAGAACCTTATATGGAAGTATCATCTCTTGAGGGATTTTTTTCAGAGAGATGAAGTTGTAGTGAGCAGTATATTCAAGGAAGACAATGTGGTGGAACCCTTGACTATAGGCTTGACTCACTAGAAACAAGATCCTCATATGAGGTCTTGCAGACTGAAATTCATAGACATTAGGCTCTAGTCCAAGTAAGAGTTTGTATGAGATGGTGTCCTAGAACCAACTTGTATTACTTTGATTACATATACATATAATGTATTATTACATATTGTTCATTGTACTGCATGACTATGATTTAATAATTTCATAGAGTATTTGTTACATTGATAAAGTAATGTAAGTTCCCTACAATGATGAGAACCTTGAAATACTGTAAAAATATTCTTAAATATAGTTCTATAGTTTTAGACATACTATGATGGCACAGATAACATGCATACCATCAGGTGTGAGTACTCGTAAGTTGATGAGACTTCCTCTGATGATGTTTTCATTTTGTAATATCCACGATAATAGATTATGAGAACAGACCCGCTAGTAGAAATTATGCATGTTTTGGTTTCATCAGATATTTCAATTTGCAAGAATATGTAATGATTCTTAGACATTAATATTATCATTAATACGGGTCATGACGTATGCAAATTGAATTACTAACGAAAACATTCATGCATACAGTTGGTGGGAAGTAGGGTACCTTGGATGTGTCCCGAGTGGCATGTTATTAATGGATACATTGAGGAAGGATGTGTCCCTTCCATTTATGGAAGATGATATCCCATCCCTTTGATTGAAATTGAATTGTTGAACGAAATTCCATGGCCATTGTGTAACAATGAGATTATTACAGGTAGTCAAATAGTGATGTATCATGCATAAAAGGTGAAGATACAATCATGAAACCTACTTGATAAGATATTGTGACAAAATATTATATTACATGGTGAGCATTCATATGTGGATGTTGTTGTTGTGAATTTATGTTCTTTATCTTGGGTGCCTTGACCCGTTCTTAGAGAGTACACCGGGAATTTAGGCAAGCCCACCTAATTACAATGAGAAAGAATCTTAAAGGGTCACAGACTGTGTGTTTTTAGGGGTCTTGGTTAAATTCTATTTGAATTTAATTACTAAAATAAATATTTTTCTCAAGAAAATCGAATAATTTTATTCATACTAAAATGATTGCATAAATTAAATAAAATATATTTTTTATTTTATTTAACATTTAATAAATATATATTTACTAGTTTGTAAATAAAATATTTATTTTATAGAATAAAATATTTATTAATTTATTTGGGTATTCAATAAATACAAGTGGAGTTTGAGCAGACCAAGTTTGGTTCGGTAGTAATATAAATATTTTCATGATGGTAAATTATTATTTACCTAGTGGGTAAAAATTAAAAAAACACTGCAATTATTTTCTGACGCGGAATTTTATTTATAATTCTTCTTTGCGCAAGTTGGCGCCCTATAAATAATGACGTGGTATTATTTTTAAATGCATGGATTTTATCTATGTTTATGAATGTATTTATTTATTGCAATGAAATTAAATATTGTAACTAAAATTTCATGCATATAAATAGAAAAGTATGCCTATTATGCGACTGACCCCACAACATGCCCGGTGAATTGAAAATTGTTGAGGTAAACAATTATCTCTCAAATCCACTTCTCTCCCCTCTCAAGAATGAGAGTCATTCATCAAGGAAGAAAAATAAGAGATCAATAACAATTGACAAAAGACCCTCATTTCACTACGCTAGCACCCAGAGAATGATCGGTGTCGATTAGAGGCCATCAAATCCAATGGGGATCACTACTAGAGGGATTCTGGTTTGGATCTTTACAAGCGCAAAGAGATAATCTGTAAGGGGAATTCCGGACGATCAACATCATCAACGAAAAAAATTAACAAAGATGTTGGTATTATTTTTCTTTATGAAAATAATTAAATTAGTTACAAACATGTGGTGAAAAATCCACTATATAGCTTTCAGGCCTCTTTCTTCTTTAACTAAATATTTGATTATATTCCAGGGTGACAGGAGTTCATCAGTGTATTGATCCCGAAATAATCATTGATCATTGTAAAAAATAAAAGTTTGGTACCACCCTAATCATGCTTCCACTACGTCCATAACCTTAAAAACCCCATTATTTCATAAATTATCAGTATATTACTTTTATTTTCCCTAGGAAACATTATTTTTTTAAATTGATATTTCCCTCTCAGTTATCTCATCAATATGTTCTAAAAAATAAGATCCCATATCCCGATTCAAACTATAATGAGAGTGTACGTCATCTCTTCCTTTAAAAGTTTTAATATTTTTCCAATTTTATATTATAGTAAATATATATATATATATCTATATATATTTCAAAAAATAAATATAGGGCCCAATATTATTTGTAATTCAAGACAAAATCACCTTAATATATCCATTAATTCATGGATAGTCCTTTCTCACATCCCATATGTTTGAAGAGGATGGGTGGTGTTGAGGTTAACATGGTATATGAATAATTCTAACGACTTTTCAATAATATAAGCAAGAATCATGTATCTTTATTTGATACATAAGATAATTATAAAAAAAATGATGTATTACTTATCTATTAATAAAAATTCATTCATGAATCTCAAAGATTTATTGTAATATTTATTTCAAATGAGATTATTCGGTGCGGTTATGTGTGATAAAAAATATCAAATTATTTCTTATAAAACTTGTTATGAAGAAATTTTTTTGGTATGATTTCTTTTCAATTTGTGTATATAAAGAAATTTTTGAAACATTGTCACTAAATTTATGCACGAAACATCCCTTATTATGGTTATGTAAATTTATTTATTTGGTGTAGAAACTCACCTAATGGAGTGTATGAATTTTTTTATCTATTTTAGGAGACTTTCATTATAATGTATAATGATGCTAAACTGATCATAATTTTCCTAAAATCATGAATTTAATCATGATCCATGGGGAATTTTTACACCATTTTATAATGTTCCATAATTAAAAATGGGATAATGTATAAAGTTAGAATATCCCAATATTATTCTAGAGATATCACATAAATAGAATAAATGGAGGTATGATTATACAAAGTTTGAGCTTTAAGAGATGATATACAGAATGATTTAACATATGAGTCATATAAGTTATTATCGGATGAAGGTCCATGATAAAAACGTTGTAGTTGTATATATATGGAAGGGTTTTTGAAAGATAAATAAAAGTAAATAATGCTTTATAATATCAACATAAAAGCTATAAAAGGCATTTTATAAAGGTTTTAGAAAATTATTACAACTAAATAAATGTAAAAACATATTCACATGACCTACATAATGTTATGGAGGATAGATTTTCAAGGTTATATAATTGTATAAATTCATATAGAGAACTCGATGGATTTATCAATTAAATATCAATGGTTTCATTACCATCTGATAAACACCTAAATGATGCAACAAATAGAGGTTAGAAATATGAGATAGAGAAATGTGATGGTTCTCCTAGTTGAAAAGGGGTGAAAACATTGAGAAGGAGTTGAGAGGGATCAGATGGACAAATATTATACTGATATATATGATGTATCATATGGATTATATTCAATCATATGTTTTTTATGACAAGAACCTTCTAGTATTCTTTTAAAGATCCACTAGATAGAAAAATGATATTTCATTGTAAAAACATATACTGAGTTTAAAAAGTAGTGGTTTAAAACCATAAGGAATAAAAATGGATTTCCATCAGATAATAAACGTTTTTGATCTCATCAGCTGAAGAATTATAATGATATAACATAAAACATAGAATACCTATTGAATGAGACTAACAAGAATAAACTAGAAAGAGGAATCCCAAGGAGAATTAAATAAAAAATGTAATGTATTTAACATTATTATGCAGTGAATAACATTATAGATATATTTATCTAATTTAGTTAAATATTTTTTGATAATTTTTTTAACACTAACTTTAATGGTAATCAAACAAAGGTTTGTTTTAGGAACCCTCAAGAATCCTCAAGAATATTTTAAAAGGAGTGAGAAGATGCCAACAAAATTCAGTTGAATTGAGAGATATAAAATAAAAAATTTCCTTGATTGGGAAGTTGATATCAATTTCCCACTCAAACCTATAGTATCACACCTATATTTAGGGTTGAAATAGTATTGAGAAATAGGTTGAAAACTATTAATATGTGTGTAGGAGATGAAGTGCTAAATTATTCTTGTCATAAGTTTCCAAATAACTCTCCTACCTAATGAAATAATATTTTTATCAAATGGAGAGAACATATCAACAGATTCAGAATATTAAAATATATTGGAAGAAATGAGAGAGTATCAAATTGACTTCCTACTCAGTGGAAGAAACATGAGGAACACCCAAAGGAATTGTCTCCACTAGATATATAACTATCAAAACCAGTAAATAAAATGGAGGTTTTTCAAATATATTACACTAGAACAATGTGCAGTGAGATGCATCATATGAAAACCAACCAATATATATTCATTAGATAGATCAAATAATTGACATATTCCTTCAGATGATCACTTTTAATGATTTTTTTAGATTATGTTGTTTAAAATTTCCCAATGAGATTATCCAAGCCTCAGAAGATCAAGACTAAGTTTAAGTGTAATTCTATCTTAATAGATTTTTTTAATATCATGAGTATTTTACATAGTTTAAGGTGATATAATATTCTTTTGGATGATGAGAATAAATTTCTATAATGTAATTGAAAATAATAGGATAATAGATTTTATCTTTGTGCGTGTAACTATTTACTAAAATGTCATATTACCTGGAGGTTAGAACCAACAATGAATAAAAGTGTATAAAATTAGTATATTTGTGTTATATAACTAAATCTAGAAGAATTAATGGTTATTAGAGAGTATAACTAGTGTTAGCTATAATAATTATTATTGGGGTATATAACTAGTTTCTTCTTGAGTCTTTAGATTCCTGAATGATGATAGGAAAAGAATACATTTTTTATTTTTAAACAACTTAAAAGGAGGTAAGTATTTTTAAAATCCATTAAAATAAAACATTTTGATCTCCCTTTATGCTTTATTCCTAAAGAAAGTGATTTTTAGGGTCTCATTTGAGTGGATCATAACATTAAAAAAATTAATAGGTTATAAAATATTCTTTATGATATTGGAAAACATTCTAGTAATGTAAAAAAGAAAATTTGAACAATTATTCACCACTCCCCCAATAATGATTATACATTGACCATAGTGAAATAAAATTGGTATTGGAGAAGGGTATCTCTGATCGATCCAACTATAAACGGTGGAGAATTTTAATTCATTGTAAAATTGGGTCTTCCTATTTTGTATACAAAACATATCACAATTTAATGAATATGATGTTTCCCTATCTTCTATCACATGTAATTGGTGTTATAGATTGGAATTTCATCCAAATAATTATGTTTTATTGATATCTATCAACAAAATATATTTCGATGTTGATAGAAAATCCTGCAATTCTATATTGATGTCTCTTATAGATAATGTTTATATAAATATTACATAATTTCTAATTGATGAAAAGTTTTAGACCAACTTGGATGAAACTATGATGGAAATATAAATGTTATGGACTCTGATAAAATGTGTGGAGGGGTATGATTAAAGATATTAATTTAGATGACGAATAATGTATTGTTGAACACTATAAAATAGATATTGATATTTTCCATGATATTATCAGTTTTTTCATGAAGATAGATAATATTATAATCATTAAGAAACTGTACATAATCCTTTTAGATATAATACACATTAAAGTGTCAAAATTTAGAAGATCAAGATGTTTTATTCTAGATGAACATCATAATATTATTATTATATAAGATATTAGATAAACAATATTTATTACGAAAATTTATATTCAAGAAATAGATTTCAAATCCCTGTTAAATGTAAATCTCATAGATAAAAAATTTATAAAAGAATCAAATGATTTAGAAGAGGAAGAAAAAGTGGATATAAAAATCATTTCTATTCGTTCAAAATGATATTAAAATGTAAATTAGAAGGAAAATATAAACATTCAATGAAATAAAATAATGGTAATGAAAAATGTCAATTTGAACAAGATGGTCCTATGAAATTTTGTAATAATTATGGGTTGGTAGATGAAAATAAAAATTCTCATTAATAGAATCTGAAAAAACATAAGAAAAATATTCCTAGTAATAAAAAGAAGATATTTGTTCATTAGAATAGATAATGATTATTCTTCATGTAGAGACCCGAAGCTTGGCATACATAGACATTACATTACATTTTCGGAATACTTAGTACATAACAAAAACACACACACAAGGATCGTAATAGTTTAGTGTCTTTGGAAACTCGGAATATAATCTTCTAATCCTGGTGAAAGATCTTCAACATCTCCCATAAAGATCTTCTTTTTTTTTACCTAAAACCATTCTTTATATCCTGGGGAAAAGAAATCCTAAAAGGGTGAGCTCAAATGCTCAGTAAGGGTAAACAAAAGAAATATCAATCACATCATAAGAACATAACATTTTGAAAATCATAACCTGCAAAAGAGAGCAAAATTTCATAACATGGGATAAATCATGGCAGTGAAATGTAATCCCAATAATCATTACTTAAAACATGAAACATTGTGGCATACACACATAATCATAGATAATCTTTTCTTGTTAGTCAAGACTCATTGACAAGACTATCTTAGTGGACAAAGTCCCTTTCTGAACCAAGTCTCCCTCATTTCAGTCCTGTTTCACTGAACCGGTATAACCTACCGTTCCAGCCATGTCTATCTCATGAGATATAAAATCTTTACACAATTAATTGGGGGGATATATAGTTCCCACCCATCTCATAATGATACCATTCTTATGTGTGCCACCAAATCATAAATCATACATCATTGCATAACCCATGTAATAGAAATGGGATTATTAAAAAAAATGTCATCATAAAACAATTCATATAAGATAAAGGAATTTATAAAAATAATTCCATCACAACATAATCAAATCAATGTAATAATAGGGATAGAAACAGAACCCTATATTATCTTAGATGGAAAATAATTTTGATAAAACACTTGAACTCCATTCTTGGGGAAAATATCCTTTCTACTTCAAACACACTTTTCCTTTCATCACATTTCATAAAATTATAAACTAAAAGAAGTTGATTAAAAATAAACTCGAAAAATTGTATAGGAAGCTTCTTGGAAATAATGTTTTAAAAATCCATTTATGTCGTATATGTTAAAAAACATTCTTCTCGTACTTTTGTTAGAAAAGTCAAAAAGTACCTCGTACGAAAAACGACAAAAGATTCCTTTCATATCTTTTACTAAAAACTCACCGAAGGGTAAAATTGGATTTAAACAGTTGTAGGTGGATGTAAATAATATTAAATATTGAGGAAACATGGATGTGGATGATAAAATACACCCCGGTAAATTCCAAAGTTTAAACAATCTCGGATAAAAATGAGATTGTGATATTTCCCTTACCTTAGGTCCGACTTGCTTCGTATGTGTCTGAACCTCCTGTATAATGATTTAAATAATGTCATTGAATTATTACAGAATCATATTCATTGTCATGATATCATATATGGTTCACTTATGACTTTATATTACCCGTTCTTTTGTAAATTCCATGTTAAAGAGGCGTTTTGGGTAAAATCGTTTCATTTATCGTAGGTGTTTGGACTTGTGGTTCTTGACATTATTATTACTTATATAATGATTTAACTACTTACATAATCTAAAACATGATTTATATATCATATATATTCAGTATATATATATATATATAATATAGATAAATGAAATGAAACACACCGTTCATGGAGACGGTAGACCGTTCGTACGCATGAACGTTGTTTTTGTTTACTTATTGAGTTGAATGGAATTAAGTAGATGACATACATATATATACACATAAATAAAGTAGCTTTATAATTTCATATATTTCATTATTATTGCTTATATATACTTTATAATCATTCTTAAATGGTTAACACGGAGAATGAATCTCATCGCGTCGTGGAGACGGTAGTCCGTACGTACGCACGAGCGATGATATCATTTCCATAATTATTGAATTGAATTGGAGTGGATGATACAATATATCAGAATCATTATTATGTTATAATAACTATGTATAGTTATTTTTTAAACCATAATACCCATCCATGTAGGGTGTTGGTGGAAAAGCAGATTACACCACGGTGTGGAGACGGTATTCCGTACGTACGCACGCGCGGTGATTTCCTTTTTCCGTAGGATGGATAGAAGGTTAATTAGAGTTGTTTAATATTTATAATAATATATCAGTATATTAGTGATACTTATGTTATTACTTCATAATGAAACAACCTTATAAGAAGAAGTGGAAGAAGAAATAAAGGTGAAAGAATCAGTAACGGAAATTACCTCTTCTTTGAAGCGCCTCTTTGAGACCTCCTCTTAGGGCACTAAAATTGGTCTTTGAGGAATACCAGAACCTCTAGGATGTTGGTAGGGAAATGGAGAAGAGAATTTGGCAGGGGTTGGCCGAGCTTGAAGGCTCAAAGTTGTGTGAGGAAGAGAGGGAGGAGGTGCCCTTTTATAAGGGGGGATAGGGGCACCTTTGGAATAACTAAAAATATTATTTTATTATAAAGTCATGTTCGGTTTTAAATAGTTCAAAATTGATTTATTTCGAGGATAAGGTGGGGATGGGTCGAAATCCTCACATCCAATAGAATTTAGAAAAGTTTAGGTTCCTATTTTAACCTTATCATTTAGATTTAACATTAAGTTAAATAATTTTACTTTTACCGTGTCTTCTTGTGTTCTTATACTACAAGGTTATTAAACTTACTATAAGAAGCCAAAAGAACCCAAAATTGTTTATTATTAATATATATAACCTTATATAATTCATTTGGCTGAACCTTAGATTTTTAGGAATAAAATAAAAATTAATAATATAATATTTGTTTTAAAAAACTATTTTATGTCAATTTGACACTATTTAGTAATTGATTTTTGTGAAAATCATAACAGAATGATAAGTTCGAACAAAGTTAATTAAATCAATACAACCATGTCATATTAACCTATAAAATTAGTGGAATTCATAAAAAGTCTTAAATTGTATTTATTTGGGTATTTATAACATCAATTATGTCAATATTTCATTAAAAAGATAATTACTGCATCATCGTTGTGTCATAAATAAATTAAATTATTTGATGTCTATAAATTAAAAATAAAATACGATTATGTAGGAAATCGTTTTAGATTTCTAATTAATATTTACAATCGAATATATCTTATGTATAACCCTATATTAAAAATGTTTTAGTAAATAAACTTTGATTTTAACTCTTTTAACTCTTCTTTGAATTAAATAATAATAAATGTCCTAATCTAATCCAAGTGGGCCTAAATGGTCATATTTTATTCCTAATCTTGTTTTTGGTCGAATTAAACTTATCCAATAGAATTTGGACATGTGTTAGGGTAATAATAATATCATTTTTACCCTTAATTAACCTATTTACTTTTAACCGTGGTAAAAAAAAGTAAAAAGTTACTATTCACCAAAAATTATTTTCATCTCATTGAACCACATTTTACTTACTGACATCAACCGTGTCTCTCGGATTTTTGAAATTCCACTCACAGAAGCAGTAAAATTAAGTTTTATGAACAATTCAGTTTTTTTAACTACCACTTAGTGGTTTCACTATTCATCAAAAATTGACTCTTTTCAGAAAAATACCAAAAATTAGGCCTAAGCTATATTTGATATTATGAACTCAAAAATGATGTCTATTTTAACAAATTCAAAACATATCAGTTGCATAAATTAAGTTAAAAATTAATTCCCGTCGTCAAAACAATTAGCGTGTTTTTAAGAGATAATAACTATCAAAGGATTGACACTTGTTTATAACTGGTTTGAATGTGAAATTACATCCAATGAACAAAATTGTATTAAATTGTAAAAATATATTCTAAATATACATTAAAACCACTAAAATTAATAATTTATCACTATTAATTATTTCGATTGAAAAAGTTGTTTTTAATTAAAATTTAGTAATTTTCACTATTCATCAAAATATGAAAGTTATCCGAAAATCACCAAAATTTCACCCTAAGCTAATTTCGATATTACGAATCCAAAAATGAATTACATTTTGAGAAATAAAATTACAAAATTTAAAAAGGTGGTTATTACTATTCATAACGGCTAGTTTTAATAATATTTTAATAGCATATTGTTGTTTAGAGAAACTCGTTATTGCGTACTACACACGCTATCGAGGAAGGTCGCGATTGCGTGTAATGCAAGGAAAATCAAGGATGCGTGTTGTGCAAGCTCCTTTTGGTGTAGCGTACAACAAAAGACATTAATGAAATTAAAAAGAATATTTTTCATAAAATCTCGGGGTGTTACATTCTACCCCCTTAAAATGAATTTCGCCCTCGAAATTCGTCGGGGTTATAAATGGTTTACTATTCGAAAGTTTCTTTAATAGAAACCCATATCATAAAAAGGAATACCAAAACCAATCTTTAAAAACAAAAGTATGAAACGTAACGGTTACCCAAATAAACTAATCACTGGGTTTCCACAAAGGTGAAAATATGGATATGGAAGAAAAATATAACCATCATGTTCTGATGGAGAGTGGTAGAGAACATGGCTATGGAAAAGCCAACAATCACAAATCCATAAATTTGTGAGATCTAAGGTACCATTTGATTAATCAGATATAAGAGCACTAGGACAATTTTTTTGGTTTTCAAGATCGTTTCCCTAAAGTTGAAGAATTTGAATTAGAATAAATACTTACTTTATTTTGGTACAATCTCACTGTTGTTCTTGCCTTGAACAATTTCCACTTCATCTCTTAAATAAATGAAGTTGAATTTGTTATTCGTGAAGTCTTAGCAGATCATGTGATAGAATGACGGGTCATTACATCTGTTTCAAACAAAAGGTTAACAAAAGTTATTAAATATTCATAAGTCATTATATAGTGAGATTAATCATATATGGTTCCTAAAATGGACTTATACTTCAAATATCATACTGCATAATATAATAAAACTAGTTTCTACAAAATAGGGACTTCTTGTAGGCCAGTGGTAGGCGATAAAGGCCAGTCGCACTTCGGTTGTGGGTTCGATTCCCACAGCCTTGTCTGAAGCGATAGGTTGTCGTCCGTCCTGTAGGTTGTCCTTTTTCTAAAACTATATTACTATAACATCCTATCAATAATATCGAGAAAACATCTATCCTTAAAAAATACTAACTTATGTCTAACATAATCCATTCCAATCTTTATGCTTATCTATAATATTGTAGTCCACTCTCATAATATAGTGAAAACGATTACCAGAGATTTAATACCATCTTTGATCCCCATATATCATAAGATATGTCTTGTTGGTCACATTCCAAACATTAAAAGGCCTTTATCAGGTATTCTCTTGAATACCCATTGAACATTAGTGAAAATATGAATGCTGTTAAAAGTTAACACTTTCAACATACCAAAATCCTCCAAATTCTATATACTCAAATCATGATATCACTTAGTCCTTATATCAATCATGAGCTCATGAATACTTTCAAACATTTCATTTTCTCTTTATCCCTTCATTATGCGCATATCATCTACTTTCCAAAATATTTGAATCACTTTTCATGGTTACCGGTACCTTAAAATTATTGAAAACGACAATAGACCAATACATAAATATTCCAATACACCATAAAAGTACCTCAACAACATTATTCTTGAATACCAATACATATACACTTCAGTCCATCCACTTGAATGATTGTCCTAGAATAAGTACTTCCTTGATTTAGAAGTAACTTTTTAGGTCAGGGCATTGAGTTGGGTAATTCCCATGTTCTCCACAAATAAGACATTAAACTGCATAACAGTCTATCACTCAATGACCCTTTTCGCCACACAGATAACATCGGTCCCTCCATTAGAGGTATTACTCAAGGTTCTTCTTCCCTTCTTTAGAAATCCCAATCTTCCTTTCTTTATGCTCCTCAACATGCGAACATGCATAATAGTTTATCATTCTCTTCTTTGATGAATTAGGCATACCACTAAATTTCACCTTGTTAATCATATATCGTGATGACTGATTCGGCATAATAACAATATCTTTCTCTCTAGGAATTACACAATTTTTTTTCTCATAGTCACTAATTTGTTCATTGGATTCAATGTTAACCGAATTCCTTCTGGTTCCCTCCATTTACTAAAACACAAAAAGAATTCTGTAAGAGGAAAAAATCATGCCAGAGAAAACAACATAGTAAAGGGGGAGTACCCTCAATATCTAACATCATAGGTTAAATTAAAAGATCGTTAGCGCAATTCTAGGACTAAAACCTATACATATACTTATCCTTAGGAACATCCCTAGACATACCTTAGAAATATCTCTAGGGATCTCACTAACGTTTTCGCGTCCTAGTTTCCAAAGGTTGACTAAACCTTTCCTTTGATACCAACTGTAGAGACCCGAAGCTTGGCGTACATTGACATTACATTATATTTGCGGAATACTTAGTACATAACAAAAACACACACATAAGGATCATAATAGTTTAGTGTCTTTGGAAAATCGGAATATAATCTTCTAATCCTGGTGAAAGATCTTCAACATATCCCATAAATATCTTCCTTTTTTTACCTAAAACCTATCTTTATATCCTAGGGAAAAGAAAACCTAAAAGGGTGAGATCAAATTCTCAGTAAGGGTAAACACAAGAAATATCAATCACATCATAAGAACATAACATTTTGAAAATCTTAACCTGCAAAAGAGAGCATAATTTCATAACATGGGATAAATCATGGAAGTGAAATGTAATCACAATAATCATAACATAAAACATGAAACATTGTAGCATACACACATAATCATAGAGAATCCTTTCTTGTTAGTCAAGACTCATTGCCAAGACTATCTTAGTGGACAAAGTCCCTTTCTGAACCGAGTCACCCTCATTTCAGTCCTGTTTCACTGAACTGGTATAACCAACCGTTCCAGCCATGTCTATCTCATGAGATATAAAAACTTTACCCAATGAATTGGAGGGAGATATAGGTCCCACCAATCTCATAATGATACCATTCTTATGTGTGCCACAAAATCATAAATCATACATCATTGCATAACCCATGTAATAGAAATGGGATTATTAAACAAAATGTCATCATAAAACAATTCATATAAGATAATGGAATTTATAAAAATAATTCCATCACAACATAATCAAATAAATGTAATAATAGGGATAGAAACAGAACCCTATATTATCTTATATGGAAAATAATTTTGATAAAACACTTGAACTCCATTCTTGAGGAAAATATCCTTTCAACTTCAAAAACACTTTTCCTTTCTTCACATGTCAAAAAATTCTCAACTAAAAGAAGTTGATTAAAAATAAACTAGAAAAATTGTATAGGAAGCTTCTTGGAAATAATGTTTTAAAAATCCATTTATGTCATATAAGTTAAAAAACATTCTTCTTGTACTTTTGTCGGAAAAGTCAAAAAGTACCTCGTACGAAAAGCGAAAAAATATTCCATTCATATCTTTTACTAAAAACTCACCAAAGGGTAAAATTGGATATAAACAATTTTAGGTGGATGGAAATAATGTTACATATTGAGGAAACATGGATGTGGATGATAAAATACACCCCAGTAAATTCCAAAGTATAAACAATCTCGGATAAAAAATGAGATTGTGATATTTCCCTTACCTTAGGTCCGATTTGCTTCGTATGTGTCCAAACCTCCTGTATAATGATTTAAATAATGTCATTGACTTATTACAGAATCATATTCATTGTTATGATATCATATATGGTTCACTTATGACTTTATATTACACGTTCTTTTGTAAATTCAATGTTAAAGAAGCGTTTTGGGTAAAATCGTTTCATTTATCGTAGGTGTTTGGACTTGTTGTTCTTGACATTATTATTAATTATATCATGATTTACTTACTTCAAGAATATAAAACATGATTTATATATCATATATATTCAGTATATATATATATAATATAGATAAATGAAATGAAACACACCGTTCATGGAGACGGTAGACCGTTCGTACGCATGAACGCCATTTTCGTTTTCTTATTGAGTTGAATAGAATTATGTATATGACATACATATATACACACATAAATCCAGTAGCTTTATAATGTCATATATTTCATTTTTATTGCTTATATATACTTTATAATCATTCTTAAATGGTTAACATGGAGAATGAATCTCATCACGTCGTGGGGACGGTAGTCCGTACGTACGCACGAGCGATGATATCATTTCCATAATTATTGAATTGAATTGGAGTGGATGATACAATATATCAGAATCATTATTATGTTATAATAACAATTTATAGTTATTTTTTACACCATAATACCCATCCATGTAAGGTGTTGGTGGAAAAGGAGAATACACCACAGCGTGGAGACGGTATTCCGTACGTACGCACGCGCGGTGATTTCCTTTTTCCGTAGGATGGATAGAAGGTTAATTAGAGTTGTTTCATATTTATAATAACATATCAGTATATGAGTGATACTGATGTTATTACTTCATAATGAAACAACCTTAGAAGAAGAAGTGGAAGAAGAAATAAAGGTGAAAGAATCGGTAACGGAAATTACCTTTTCTTTAAAGAGACTCTTTGAGACCTCCTCTTAGGGCACTAAAATTGGTCTTTGAGGAAGACCAGAACCTCTAGGATGTTTCTAGGGAAGTGGAGAAGTGAATTTGGCAGCGGTTGGCCGAGCATGAAGGCTCAAAGTAGTGTGAGGAAGAGAGGGAGGAGGTTCCCTTTTATAAGGGAGGAGAGGGGCACCTTAGGAATAACAAAAAATATTATTTTATTATAAAGTCAAGTTCGGTTTTGAATAGCTCCAAATTGATTTATTTCCAGGCTAAGGTGGGGATGGGTCGCAATACTCTCATCAAATAGAATTTAGGAAAGTTTAGGTTTCTATTTTAACCTTATCATTTAGATTTAACATTAAGTTAAATAATTTTACTTTTACTGTGTCTTCTTGTGTTCTTATACTATAAGGTTAATAAGCATACTATAAGAAGCCAAACGAACCCCAAATTGTTTATTATTAATATATATAACCGTATGTAAGTCATTTTTCCGAACCTTTGATTTTTAGGAATAAAATAACAATTAATAATATAATATTTGTTTTAAAAAACTATTTTATGTCAATTTGACACTATTTAGTAATTGATTTTTGTGAAAATCATAACAGAATGATAAGTTCAAAAAAAGTTAATTAAATCAATACTAACATGTCATATTAACCTAGAAAATTAGTTTAATTCTTAAAAAGTCTTATATTATATTTATTTGGGTATTTATAACATCAATTATGTCGATATTTCATTAATAAGATAATTACTGCATCATCGTTGTGTCATAAATAAATTAAATAATTTGATGTCTAAAAATTACAAATAAAATACCATTATGTAGGAAATCGTTTTATATTTCTAATTAATATTTACAATCGAATTTATCTTATGTATAACCCTATATTAAAAATGTTTTAGTAAATAAACTTTGATTTTAACTCTTTTAACTCATCTTTGAATTAAATAATAATAAATGTCTTAATCTAATCCAAGTGGGCCTAAATGGTCATATTTTATTCATAATCTTGTTTGTGGTCGAATTACACTTATCCAATAGAATTTGGACATGTGTTAAGGTAATAATAATATCATTTTTACCCTTAATTACCCTATTTACTTTTAACCGTGGTAAAAAAGTAAAAAGTTACTATTCACCAAAAATTATTTTCATCTCATTGAACCACATTTTACTTACTGATATCAACAGTGCCTCTCGGATTTTTGAAATTACACTCACAGAAGTGGTAAAATTAAGTTTTATGAACAATTCAGTTTTTTAAACTACCACTTAGTGGATTCACTATTCATCAAAAATTGAACGTTTTCAGAAAAATACGAAAAATTAGGCCTAAGATATATTTGATATTATGAACTCAAAAATGATGTCTATTTTACCAAATTCAAAACATACCAGTTGCATAAATTAATTTAAAAATTAATTCCCGTCGTCAAAACAATTAGCGTGTTTTTAAGAGATAATAACTATCAAAAGATTGACACTTGTTTATAACTGGTTTGAATGTGAAATTACATCCAATGACCAAAATTGTAATAAATTGTAAAAATATATTCTAAGTATACTTTAAAACCTCTAAAATTAATAATTTATCACTATTAATTATTTCGATTGAAAAAGTTGTTTTTAATTAAAATTTAGTAATTTTCACTATTCATCAAAATATGAAAGTTATCCGAAAATCACCAAAATTTCATCCTAAGATAATTTCGATATTATGAATCCAAAAATGAATTCCATTTTGAAAAAAAAAATTAAAAAATTTCAAAAGGTGGTTATTACTATTCATAACGGCTAGTTTTAATAATATTTTAATAGCATATTGTTGTTTAGTGAAACTCGTTATTGCGTACTACACATGCTATCAAGGAAGGTCGCGATTGCGTGTAATGCAAGGAAAATCAAGGATGCGTGTTGTGTAAGATCCTTTTGATGTAGCGTTAAACACAAGACATTAATGAAATTAAAAAGAATATTTTTCATAAAATCTCGGGGTGTTACACTTCCTCTACTGATGAATCTAATTTTAATTTCAACTTTTTAGATTATATAGAATAGGATGTACATTATTAAACAGTGATGATGATAATAGAGAAAAAATAATTTTACGTGAGTGATTTTAGATAATAATTTGATAGATTATCTATAAAAACATACACACCTAAACAACGAAAGGAGGAAGTTGCAAATGAAGGGTTACACAATAAATTTTTATAATATCAAGTGAATAATATATGAATAGAAAAATCCTTATGTGATTAGAGATTAGAAAATAAAGGTTAGTGATCTTAAGAGATAACTAATATGATATTGAGAAACATATTATGTGTTGGATAAATATTAAATGAAATAATCAACTTATGTTTTTGTATCTAAGTATAACAAATTTGAATTGGATTAATTTAAGAATATATTCAATTTTTTGAATGGTATTTTAGCTAATAATGAATATTATTTTTCCAAAATGGAATCATTTTTTGTTACAACACAAAGTGGGTAATGAAATATGGGAGAACACTTCACTAAATCATTTGATATTAAATTGGAATCATCCCAAGCTAGTGAAAATAAAGGTCATGGGAATTAGGTTGTTTCTTTATGAAAAAAATATCAATATCTGTATTATTTATTTATAAATGAATTTTTTAAATTTTTGATTTTTTATAAATAATATTCCACTAAAAAATAATGTAATTCACCATTAAATCATTTACATGTAAAATACATCCCACATATTTTAAATAAATAGTGACAAAAATCCTCACAGTGGTACTACTATCAGTTTGAGGTTTTTTTTATTCAAAGTTAATGCTAGTGTGTTAGATTATCCAATAATAAATCATACTCAAGTTGTTATAACATATCCCTACTAGAAAACATTTATGAATCAAGGATTAATTATAATGGGTAGATAATAAAAAAACATTCCGTGAAATTATGATGTGGAAGAAAATAGTTTTAAAAATTTGAATAATGTTAATGCATTGAGAGAAATTCATTTCAATCTAATGGAAGATGAAAAAAATTATTTTTTGAAATTTGAGTAGGTTATGATAGAATGTTCATCATGAAAAGAATGGGATATATTTTTTTTACAAATAAAATATACAAAACATGAAATATAAAATATGTATAAAAATTTTATGTCGATAATGGGAAGAATGGTGATTTATAAAACGAGAATATATTTGGTAACAAGATATCAATAGATAGAATGTCAATGATTCAGAATAAATGAATGATGTATGAGAAAGATGAGATGGTTACGATTTTTTTTAACTATCTTAACATCCCATGATGGAATCATGAAAAGGATGTTACAAACATGAGGTTATAAAGATGATATGAAAACAAAATATAAGTTGTATAATTCATCTATAGATTCTATAGTAGTGAGTAAAGAAAGTATAGCCCACATGAAATTGATGAAAAATACGAAGAAGTTCAATGTTATGGAGGATTCTCCATCTCAATTTCACTTATATGGGGCACTAAGTTTCCTCCATACTACCATAATTTTTTACTCAAACTGACATATATGAAATTGAATAAAAAGATTTAATTCGGATGGAAGCGGTCTTTATATATTCTACAATTTTTTTTAGAAATTCTCCATTGAACATTACTGCCACCATGAAGAACAAAATTGTGTTTCACTTAAGGGGGAAATAAAATTAATCATAGGTATAAGCAATTCAATTCTCCTAAAAATTAAAAATTATAAAAAACAATTTGTACTCATGGGAAATATTTTCGATATACTTGACCTATTTTGATAATTTTTTTACGATGGATGGAAGTTTACCCTAAAAAAAATTATTTATCACCTGGAATACAAATATTGGTATAGCATTGAGGTAATTATTACATGTATTATGTTTTATGGAAATCATTTATAACCTTGATTTTACACTCTTTTTTCATGCATTATAATTTCCTATATAATCCTAGTGATGTTTACCCGACAGATACTTTTTAAAAAGCTCATGTCATACTACTTTTTATCTTGAGAAATTTTTTCTACAATCTATGATGATTGATGATGATTTGAGATGATCCATTTTCTAACCGTTATATTTTATTTTTATTATGGTATATAAGTAAACTTGGGGATATTAAAACATCATGAAAAAATTCATAAAAATCAATATATACTTCTAATATATTTATAGTTGTTGTGAGTATACTAAAAACAAATAAAAAAGATAGATACTGTTATACCAATGCGTAATTCATAGAATATATTAACATTATGTCAATATGTGTTGGTAGGAATATTTTATAGAAGATGTTACAAATGTTTTGTAGGAAATATTCATTGTTGAGGATTAGAGATTTTTCTTAAAAGGTTTTGTCAACTCTCCTCAAAGAGTGTAAGAATGATTACATCACTATGTTAGGAATGTTTATTTAGAATGTCTACTGATTATAAGATGGGAATCATGTTCCTAACATCATTATGTTTATCATGATCCAAGAATAGTTTTCAATCATATTTATATTGTGATTGAACTTTAATTGACATGATTTTTGTATTGTGGGGAGTCCATGATGAAGATGATGTTTTCAGAAATTTTGATCAGATAGAGATATGGTTATCTAATGTCTAATCATCAAGAAAATAGATGTATAATGATCATAAAAAAGACTCTAAGAATTTCTTATTAGATAAAGGGTTGAGTTATAATGGTTGAGGTTTTATATACATTTAGAGAAAGTTGAATTTTATGTGAATGTGTCTCATACTAGGGATTATGAACATAAAGGAATCAAAGTCATTTTGAAAATTCTGAAACAAATTCCTACTACCATGTAAAGTTCATATGTTATTTACATTACCTATGTAATGGGATGAAGGATTGGATTTCAAAAATATCAAATAGTGGAAACTTTAGTAGAGCACCAAATAAATATATTAATGTTGTTACAATGATTTAATTACCATTGGATAGAACTACAAATTATTTAATGGATGGATGTATGCAATGTCATTGGATGGAAAACTGTAAAGGTTATCCCTAAAGAGAAAATTCTGAAAATATTGAGATGAAGCTAATACGCATCATATGAAAGAACATTGAACTGATATATATGATTTTTTCACAAGGATAATCTTTTTTTACTATTTTCAAATTAATATAACTATTTATAATCAGTACGATCTTCCAATAGAAAAAGATTGTATATTTCATCAAAGAAACATATGTTGGGAGTAATGGATTCAGGTTTCATAATATTGGTTAACCAAACAGAGGTCGATCAGATGATAATTGTTTGTGATTTCATCAACAAGAAAATTTTGATGGTTTACCATTTTTTTAAAGAAGTTATAATGATGTAATTGATAGATAATCAACAAACATAGGTGTCCTAATTATCATTACATAAGGTATGTAATGTTTGTTACATGCTAATACTGAGATGAACAGTCACTCTAGGCTTATTTAGCAAGGCCAAGGATGTTTTATGATGTTTCTTAACATTAGACTTATGAAATTATGATGTAATATAAATATTTTAGGGAATGTAAAGAAGACTCCATAAGATTATAGAATAGATTAGAAGATACCAAACAAAATAAATAGTGTAGCAAACAATGAAATAAAAAGTGTCATTGACTTGTATAATGAATTTCTATTCCAACGAAAACATGAATAACTAATCCTATATAGTGGGGTGACAAATTATTGAAAAATAGGTTGAACAAAATTAATACAAGTATATGATCTATAGTTTTGAATGATTTGTATTGTGAGTTTCCATCCAATGATCCTATCTTGTTGAGGAAGAGTTTCATTATATAGAATTTCATTGGATGGATTAGAACATTCAATAAAAAGGGATCACTACAAGAAGAGGAATACAAGAGTGATTAAATTTCCTACTCTGTTAGAGAAGTGTGACGCACAACAAAATGATCTTGATTCATCAAATAGAGGAGAATTAGAATGAATAAATCAATGAAACTTTTATCAAATTGATCACATCAGACTGAACTGTGGTGAGAATCATTAGACGGAGACCCACCATATGGAGTAATTAGATAGAAGGAAACCATGATGTAATCAATCAGATGACAATATCATTGATATTTTTATATAAAATGTTTGAGAAAATTTCAAAAATATATTATCTTGATATTCTAATGATTTGAAGGATGAATCAAGGAAAACACACTCAAAATGGTGTTCATGAAGATCTTTTGGATTTTGTAGAGGTGAATGTGATCCAACATGCATGTGGAACAAGTAAAAACATTTAAATAATAGATTAGCAACTAAGATGAAGAAAGAATATATCTGGGGGTTATAAAGAATTATGGAAAATGATTTTTTATTGGGGTGTAACCTTATATGACTTCATATAGATACAATTAATAATTATTGGGGGTACAAAAAGTTATTTTATAAGTGTTTTTATGGGTTTTGGACTATAGTTATCTGAAGAAATGATTATCAGGGGGGGTATAATATGTTTCTACATGATCTATTATAATCCAAAAAGAAGTTAATAAAAGAGTCCATTTGGGGGGATAACAAAAATAAGAGGAGTAAATATTTGTACCAAACATTGTAAATATTATTTTCTTGATATCACTTTATATTTATTCCAAATAAATGGTGAGGTTGAGAATTATAATTAACTATATAAAAACTATAAAAAAATTAGAGTCTAGTAAATGTTTTATATGATTTTATGAAACATTCATATAAAAAAAATGAAAATGGGAACACTAGTTCACCCCATCCCCTACTCAAGGATCCCACGTTGATCTAATGAAACATTAGAACTCATATTATTATAATTTATACATCTATATAGGTATACATAATAATTGTATAACAATATATTAATTTTTAATTTTAGTATTATATTTTTTTCATATACAATATCATGTTTTGTAGTAATAAATATATCTCTTCATGTTATCCCAATATATGTATTATTGTAGTTCCCTATACTTATTTATGTTAGGGGGAGTATGAATAAATTTATGCTATTGGAATTTCTTATAATGTAATCACTACAATAGGTTATGATGATATATTTAGTCTCCAACCAAACCTCAACACATTTTCATTAATAATAAAATCTATCAATATACCATATTCTATAAAAAAAATAAATTTATAAAAAATTTACATTATTTTTTATTTTTAAGCCTCTTTATTATGGTTGATTTAAAAAATACATAAAATTGTAAAATGTTTCACTTTGCTTTATCTTTACAAATTTTATTTTTTTATGGATCCCTAAATGTTGGATCATTCCCATCTGTCATTATTGATAACACTCCATAACCCTTCCTATATGATGCATCAGGTACCTTGTTTTCTGTTACATTTATGTCGTGAATATAATAGAGCTAGTCAGTTAGTAGAATCATCTGTATCATTCAAGTAATATAGGGTTATTTTTGTGTATTATTATTTCTAATACAGTATGTATATATTTCACACAATTCTATTTAAATATAGTTTAACGAAATCATCCATGAATTTATTTCTTCTACCATCAATTTTATATTTTTTATAAATAATGTTATTTGGTATTTAATTATTTTTATTCAGATGTTATTACCATTTTATTCTATATGAGGATACATGGTAACCATTTCCTTCATGCATCACTATATAAAAAACCCTTTTATTTCTAATCATTAATATTATTATTAATACATTAATAAGGATTTTTATTTAGCTAGACAATATTTTTCATCATTTTATTTAACTGTGTGAATATAATTAACTTTTTAAAATTAATAAAATATTATCCAATATGGAAATTTGTTAAAAAAATAATTAATAGTTTCCTTCAAATCAAGAGTAGCTGTGTATTTTTGTAACATTTTTTAAATATGAAAATTCATTGAAGACATGGGAATTTAAGGGATCAAATGAAATACATAAATTGATGACTATGTATCAAATAAAATTATCCTTTTAAGCAAATAATTAAAATTAATTTAACTTATGATATTAGTAATTTTTTTTCTATGATTTTCCTGTATTTAAAATAAATTAATTGCTCCTTAAAAGTGAAACTTATGATGTACCAACTTTTGATAAAAAACAATTAAAATTTTACTAATATATTCTTTGAAATCCATATTCATTTTCATTATTATTATAGAGATATCACAAGTTAATCCCTATCGAATAATTGTGAATTCCTAAATTTAAAACCACTTTTACTATTATCTTAGAGCTGAAGGCATTTTTTGGACCTACGATAGAATATGAAGATCAAAACACATATTATTGAAACATTTAGTAATTTATAGACGTTAGATACATAAAATATAACAACACTAGATTAGTTACATAATACTGAATATATAAATACTTATTAACCTATTATCCACTATTCTAATTGTTACGTCACATATAGTATTCATCATGGATCCCATGGGAAATTGGAAAATAATATAATGAGTCTTCTCAGATACATTGTATGGTATATTTTATAATAGAATGTAACTTGGAATAATCCTGAAATATGTGATATTGTATAAAATAACCAAAATTTTTCATATAAATGATAATATATATCCATGTATAACCAGAAAATAAATAAATAATCAAATAGAAATCAGTAAATTATGTTACAATTGTCAATATCATAATGTAAAAAATCATAACCATACAATCGATGTATTTTTGGAAGAGAATCACAAATGAAGGGTAATGATCCTCCTACAACCCTATTGAATTTTTCATAGGCATTCCTATAGACGCATCAAGGAGAAATAAAATTTTATCCCCATCCATGAAATAATATATCTAATGGAACCATCGTATGAAAATAAAGGCTGCCAATATATGTCATAATGATCCCTAATGAACATCGTACAAAGTTAATTTTAAATAATAAACAATTATCAATATCGAAATAAATTTTATATATATTTTAATAGATTCTCTGGTTAATGAAATATTATATCTATATAGATGAATATCCAAAAACCAAATTATAAATATTAAATGATATTGAAAATTATGGAATATATCATTATAAAAGGAATGATAAGGGAATATTTGGATTGGTTACTTTAATCATTTATGTATATGAACTATAATTAGATTTTAAATGATGTTGTTTATAATTGTTGGGAACAATTGAATTGAAATAAAAAAAACTTACAAAATACAGGTGACTATTTAAAACTATTTGATGTGCATTAATGTTATAAAAAATATTATGAAGAAACATCCAAATATGCATGCTTATGTATTTAAAGACCACTTCTGTCATTACATGGATAGTTTAAAATGGGACTTGATAGTAGTTGAACCCAATATATCTCTATCATTATTCCACATAAAATTCTCCATCAAGGTAATAATAAATCAATAACACAATAAGTACATGGAATTTTTCAAAATTTGGATAATAGATTAATGGTTTTTGAAATAATTTTTGAATTATAATGACTTGTGAGGATAACATAATAAAAGGGATTGATAATATTTATTTTACAATTTATTAATGAAATTAAAATAATAAAGCAAATTGATATTTATATTAAAATATAATATCATTTAAATGTATTAAAAATAAGAGATTTTAATTTTCAATGAATAGTTTTTTTAAAACATTAAAATACATTTTAGTCTGTAGAAACATTTTATGTACTAAAAAATTCTATTTTACCATTTTAAAATATAATATTTTGATGAATATAATTTTTTTCGTTTTTTAAAATATTAATTAAATTTATTTCATTGTTTTTATAGTAATTTGAAATCACAATACATATATAATATTCATATAATATCTTAATATTCATCCAAAAATTCAGTTCCCCTTGGAAATTCCAAAAAACACACTATTTGATAATTTTGAAATGTTGATTCTAAAATTTCAATGCATTTAATTAAAATGATTTTATATACTTGTTATAGTTCATTATTATTAAATTTTAAATATTTTTGAAACATCCATGTGGTTCTAAAAATATGAAACCTCCATTTTAAAAGATATTCATTATTTTATGGAATATATATGATCATAAATTATCATTTAATGATTAGATGAGATTATAAATATTTATTATTTACATTATTAGAACTTGATATCTGATATTACTAAACACACTTTTTGTCATGAAATATGTTTACATTAGAAAATAATTGGCCGTATTAATATATTTCTATTTCAAAAGTCACTTTTCCGTTCCAATGATCATATTACCTTATATAAATAAACATCATCAACTCATATATAATTATTCCTAGAATTTAATTATTTTTTTAATAATTTCATTTCCATTACTTATAACATTCATGATAATAGGGATTTATCTTTTATTCAACTTATTATTCTTAAAATATGAACCATTCCAATTAAATATTATGGTATTTTCATTCATATTTTTATGTGTTCTATAGGACAAGTTTTACCATTTAAAGTAAATGTGACACTCTCATTGGTATCAAAATACTATAATGAAATAAATAAAATTTTATTATGTGATCAATATAGTATTAACTTTTATATTTAAAATAATTTCATCATATGGGTTACACTCAACCACCGTAAATATATTTTGTCACAAAATTTATGGAATAGATCAATCCATGAATAGTGATAGGCTCTTTGTTATAATAAATATATTGTCATAGATTTCATTTATCATTGGAAATTATTTCAAATTATTTAAGGATTTAATTCATCAAAATTGATAAATGGATGCAACATTTAATTTTTAGAGGTTTGGTCATATATTAAAATTATAATCAATAACCCCTATTGTCCAAAAAAATATCAAAAGGCAATTTAGATAACAGCCGAAACCTACCCATTATAAAATGAATTATAAATCCATTCAATGGGTTTACAATCTTATCTATGTGATCGCATATATAAAAATCTATGTTATTCCTTTGATTATTTTTATAAAATTTCTGAAAATTTTGATCTTTCATGATGTAATCTTTATAACTCAATCATTCTCTATTTTACTCTAAAATAGATTTTTACCATCTATCATGATTTCCATAAACTCTTCAAATTTTCATGGTGTATGAAATCATTTCCAAAAAAATATTCTGTTTATTCCATCTTCTTGTTTTGATAAAATAGATTATTTTATCAAAACATATTCAAAGTTCTATAATGGTTCAAATTTCATTTGATGTTGAGAGGGAATGAACCCAAATTTTCTATTAATGATTGTAATATTATTTCATATATAAAATATTTTATATGTGATCAATTACACCCAAATTTACCTTGATAGTCAAATACTTGTTAATAATACTATAAATATTTATTTTGAATTGGTATTTTGGATCATATAAAACTGGTTGATGAAAAAAATAAATCCATCCATCATTAATAATATATATTTTACAAGTAACCCAAGTTTTATATCATACCATATTGAATGTAAATATTCATAAATTTTAGGTATACCATGATAATTTATATTTAATCATTCCTCTTAGACGTTATAGATTTCACACTATCAAATTCTATTTTAATATATTCTCACATTCACATATTTATAAATGTTTGTTTCATTATACGTATATAAGTTTTCTATTAAAGAATGATCATTTTCTTCCAAATAATCTTGAAAAAGCATCATAAATTTACCAATTCATGGAATACTACTATATTTATTCTCATGAATCCATATCTATCTTAGTACTATAATAGTATTTGGAAAATTTGAGTAATGGGATTCATTTGGAAATTATATCTTCATCATCTGTGAGAATTTTACATGTATACTCTTTTAAAATATTATGAACTCATCATCATATTTTAATTTCATAAATATCTAATTTTATGTTATATAAATATTCCTTTTTATTAATTTTATATGATCTTGATATTTAACAATACTCTTAAGAATTTATGGTTTCACAATTACATGGGATTGAAATGGTGGTCCCCTTTCCAAGAACTTTCATTATACAATATTAATAATTTAATAAATATCTTATAATTTTCCTTTTTCATCATTGAATGAACTCTATAACAATCCAAATTAATGCATATTCTCCAATACTTTCATCCTTATCGTGGAACTGTATTGGACAATTATTGTCCCTGAGTAGTTTCATCTATGTCCTTTGTCTTATGATAACATTATAATATGAGAATATATACATAAACATATTTTCATCCAATGATATATATATATAATTTATATTAAAATAATGACTGTGTCTTCGTATCATCTGGGAAAATATTATTTTCCTTAATAGCAGATCATGAATTTATTTCATAAATATATATCATAAAAAATTATGTTCACAGATATTAAATTAAAAGTAGTTTTATTAATAGTTTATTTTTTAGTTTGATAAAAAAATCATCATTCATTTGATCATGTGAATTTTACCCCTTTATATGCCAACATGGATAAATGGTGATATAATCATTATAATTTTTCTGAAAACCAGGAATAGAAACCAAAAAAACCAAAAAATATATATATTTAATTTATATTCTTCATTTTTTAACACACATATACCACCTTGATATTTAAAGAGTATCAAAATATCCCATCTAAAGGGAAAATATAGACAAAAAGGTAAATTATTGAAGAAATTGTTTTAAGTTATTTAATTTCCCATATTTGATATTTTATTTACGTTTCTATGTTATAATTTTTAAATGATTATCCTAATATTACATAAATTTAGATCATATTAATGTATCATTAATAAATATTAAAAAACATGTTTCTAGATAATCATCTATTCATTAAATCCATAATCACTTATGCATTTGCCTGCCTAGTTAAATTGAAAATTCAAAAGCAAGTCTTCGAAAACTAGTTCAAATCTAAAGAAAACCAAATACACAATAATATCACCCTTTTGTAAAAATAACTTACTCAAATTCAAAATGATAGCACCTCCTCTAAATTCACTCAGGGATCCCAACATTAAAGCAACATTTCCTCTAAAATTGTCACATTTCTCAAATTTAAGGACAACCTCAAAAAGAAAATCGTTAAATCCAAATGGCTTAATAAAGGGGATAAGAACACTAAATTTTATAATGTCCTTTATTAAGTTTGAAAATCCTATAGGCCGCTAGCCTATCTTAGATAGGGGTCAAATTATTGACACTAAGGAAAGAATTTCCAATCATGTGATAGCTTCCTTTCACAATCACTTTAATGGAACAGTTATTGATAAAGATCTTATGCATGATTTCATTCCCAAGATAGTCACTGATGAAGAGAAATATTTTCTTAATATTATTCCTTTTGAATATGAAATTAATGACAAAAAATTTAACCTAAACTCAGACGGTACTCCTAGTCCAGATGGTTTTAATAATGGGTTCTATAAAAAAAATATGGATGTAATTCCGAATGATTTCTATTTCATGGTGAAAACATTCTTTCCCAAAGGCATTCTTCCTCATGGTTGAAATTCTCAATTCCTTTTCCTTATCCCAAAAAATGAGAATGCAGATTAATTACACCTCTCCAGGCCCATTTCCATCAAAAACTCTCTCTTCAATATTATCACCAAATTAGTTGCCAATAGAATTGCTGGTATTAGTATTCGAATTGTCTCCTAGAATCAATTTGCATTTATTAAAGTAAAATCTATTCCAGGCTGAATTTTTCTTGCTTCTGAATCCACAATTCTCTTTTATAGAAAATTTTGAGGAGGGAATGTTTCCATTAAACATGACATTGCAAAGTATTTTGATACCATCGATTGGAATTTCATATATAAGTCCTCATGAAATTTGGCTTTAATGATAAATTTATAAACAGAATCAAAACCCTTTTTAATTCATCCCACATTTCCATCCTCATTAATGGATCCCCTAAAGGTTATTTTAATTTTTCCAAGGGAGTTAGACAAGGTGACTCCCACTCGGCTATTGTATCCTCCATTGCCGAAGACTACTTATGTAGACTGCTTACACAATCAGTTGAAAAAGGTAACATCAAACATATTCTTGCCTCTAGAAACATGAATTACCCCCTCTCAGATTATTTATGTTAATGACATTATTATTTTTATTTATGGGGACAAAAGAAATGTTAATATTCTTAAATCCATCCTTCTTTACTTCAAAGATGTGTCTAGACAACACATCAACTGGAAAAAATCCTTCATTTACTTTGTAATGACTTTCCCGCTGGTAAGAATATCAACTTCACAAATACATTAGGTTTTAAGGAGGGGTTATTACCCTTCACTTATCTTGGTGTTCCCATATTTTTTGGTAGACCCAAAGTGGCTTACTTATCCCCTATCATTAGTCAAACGCTTTGACACCTTTCTTCTTGGAAGGGTAAGAACCTCTTGTTGGATGGGAGATTTTGTCTAGTTAATTCCACTATTGTATCCAAATTGGTTTACTCTATGATGATTTAAAAATATTAAAAAAGTCTCATAATGTTTATTAATGTTGCTATTAAGAACTTTTTTTGGACTGGGAGTACTCTAGAGATAAAACAGGTTACTGTACCCTGGGCCACTTCCATCAAACCGATTGATAAAGGGGATATCGGTATTAAGACCCTTTATAATTTTAATAAAGCTCTTCAAGCCAAGCTCACATTGACCCACATTCATAATAACTCTCATTCCACGGATTTTCGTAGGGAAATATTTTTTAGAAAACTTATAAAGTAACACCCTCACTTTCTCACATCCTCTATTGGCCCACTATTAATAACACATTCACTTATATTATGACAAATTCCAGATGGATGGTTTAAAAAGATCCATATTTAATGTTTTGGCTGGATAGCTAGACTGGTGATCCCCTGATCTCTTTAATGCCCCATAATCAACCTCCTCTCCATTCAAATGACATCGTTAAGAACATCATGAATTTTCAAATCCGTGTTTACCTAAGGATATCAAACACATTATTGACAGCTATCCCTTCACAAATATGGACGACTTTCTTATTTGGGAAACTGCTCAGAATGGGGTTCTTAAATTTAATAATTAATACAATCACTTTTTCAGCAATGATGACAACAATTTATCCTAGTTAAAAATCTTAAATAAATCCAAGTTAAATCCCTCTAGATTCACTCTAGTTTTTCATATCTCCCATGGAAGAATCCCCACGGATATATTCTTACAAACTTTAAGGGTAATTCTCTGTTCCAAATGTCATATGTGTAATCAACATTGAGAACATATTAATAGCCCCTTTCTTTCTTGTGATACAGAAATAAATCTGTAGAATTATATTTTTTTACATTTTTTGAGTACATATAGTTGTTTTGTAGTTCTATTTTCTTGCAGCATCATCGGTGTATAGACCTACCTGACTCCCAACAGATCAAGAATATTTATTTCTCAACTATAGCAGAGATTCTTCATGTGATCTGGTATGGTATAAATGATCTTACCTTTTATAAAAACTCATTCAAGACAAATTCAGGTAAAAAAGAGAATTATCATCAAGATTCGGAAGGAGAATTTGATTAAAAAGGATCTTTGTAATAATGTGGTGCATAACCTTGGGATTCTTCAGCATATTGGGGTTGATGGGAATTACCCTCATCCTAGATCTACTTTTGATCTTTTTTGGTATCCCCTCCTCCTAGATAGATCAAAATCAATGTGGATGGTGCCTCAAAAGGTAACCCTGTCCCATTGGGTTGTGGATCTATCTTCAGAGATCACCTTGACCAGAAGCTCGACTACTGCTATGGATCCTGTGGTTTTGCTTCCTCTTTGGAAGTTGAGATGATGAGATTTATCTATTCTATATCATTAGCTAAACTAGAAAACTAGAACCATATCTTGATCAAACGTGACTTCACTACAATTGTCGAGGCCTTCTAGAATGATACTATACATCTTACTTGGATGCTTATTGGGCGCTGGATGGGCTGCCTGAACTCTCTTTCAGATACCAACTTCATCATCACTCAGACGTATCGTGAAGTAAACAAGATCGATGATGGGATTGTTAATATGGGGTTTGATCATGATATTCTCTGGATGGATTATATTCGTCTTGAGTTTCTCCCGCGTTATTCTAGGGATGTAATCAATACTCCTTATTTCAGACTTGAGTAACTGTTTCTTTTTTTATCAATATTATTTTTGTTATGGTTGTTGAAAAAAACTAAAACTTTTAAAAAAAATAGTGATGATCAGTCAATATGAATTATTATTATCTTTATATATGATCAAATAAGTAATTAATTCTTGTTAATGGATAATTTTTCAAAATAATAATTGCATTGGTTTATGCATAATATAATCTTATCCTCGTAGGTCAATCATTCTTCTTTATAAATAGGATAACTATAGCCTATAATAAGACACTAGGGTTTATTATTATCTTATCACACAAGATCAATATTTGTGTAATTAATTCATCCAATTCTATTTTGATCATTCTATAGGGAGGCTAATATAAGAGTTTTTCTTAATTGATAAGTTCAATGGGGAATTTAACATGATGATCAATTAGATATTAACATAATTTCTTTGTAAAAAAATTAAACAAATATATTCAAATAGTTATAATTTATTTTATTCAAAATTATTCGAATTTATTGATTATTTTTACTTATTCTTATCCCATAATTTACATACAATAATCCATTGGTGGTGGTTCCTAATAAACATATAAAAAGTTTTAAATATTTTAAAAAAATATTATTTTATTCTTTCCTAACATATTATAACAACATTCACTTAGTAATGAATTCTTACATTTTAGTTTGAGAGGAAAAAAAATTATTAATTATTTCAAAGGTAAAAATTTTATAATAATAATTTTATCAACTATAAGTCTTTTATTTTTATTAACTAAAATATACCCATATATATTTCAAACCATCCTTTTAAAAATATTATTACATGCTTTTTATTTTTAATATCCAATATGTACAACCTAAATTTCATGTGGCCTTGTGTCATTGGAAGAATAGGTATATAAAAATCAAAAGAAATTAAATCATAAAATATTATAATTTTCCATTGTGTTATCCTAAATATATTTGATCTCCTAAAAAAACAGAGGATAACCTGAGAAATAAATTAATTAAAGGCGTGATCTAAAAGACCATTAGGGTAATATCAGGATAAGGAAACATAATATGTTAAAAAATTTATAACATGATATCATAAAAGATATGAACAATGAGTAAATAAAAATGGATAATAACATAAATAACATTATATCATTATATCATCATATAAAAAAAATGTGGAAGAAACATATAACATAAAATAAACATCATTCAATGCTAACATCCTCGATAATGTCACATGGTTTACAAAGTCCCATAGTAGATTTGGTTTACTCCCTAATCTCATACATGACACCTGACAGGACTAAATCATTTCCCAATGCATTAGAGAACAATCATAGAACACACATCATATCATTTCATGATTTTTGAGTTCCCCATAAACGAAATCATTCATAATGAATTAACATAATAATAACAAAGGAAACAAAATGGGTTTTATAATCTTCTCTCATATCAAAATAGAAGGAAATTTCATAATGAAGTTATTTGAGAGAGGAACGTAAATAAAATAATACCAAATTTATCAAACGGAAAATAATCTAGTTATATATGTTGGAGACAAATATAGAAAATTTATAATTAATAAATTATATAAATAGTTTTTATCGTTGGTGAAAATGTATTTAAAATATTTCAAAGAAAATTTTTTAGGAAAAGAGCCCTTTTTAGTTCAAAATCACTTCTTAAAAATATAAAAATTTTGAAAATATTATTGTAATTTTTTTATTCAAATATATGAATGAAAAACTATAAATTAATTTTCAATGAATTGAGTTTTATCGATGGTGAGTAATCTTGTACATTCCATATAAGTTAAAACACCTTCCTTTTACAAAATTATAAAATGTTTAAAAATTAAATTATTCAAAAAAAGTTAAATATCATCCTTTTGTATAAATAAAACTGGGTAAATATGGATTTATTAAATCGTTTTTCTGATGTAAGAAATAAATGTGATTTTTTTTTTGAGAAATTGGGTATATAAAAGAAAATATATTTTTGATAGAATAGTGAAATATAGTCTTCTTTTGATAAAAACTTTCTCTTGGTGATTTCACGTACCAATGAGATTATAATTATACAATGACTTGAACGATTCATGAATACATGAATGATAATAAAATTAAAATTTTTTATTGGATAATAATCATATAATTTCCCCCAATATGAATTCATTAATAAATAATCATGATTAAAAAGTTGATGATTATAAACCCTTACCATTTCGGTCACTTTTACATCATAATTCCCATGAATGAATTAAATATATTGTAACATAAAATTTTAAGAAGTGTTAATTATTTATGATATTATATTTATTGTCATACAATATTAAGCATTTAAAATAAATTATTTGTATAATTGAACATGTGTCTTGAAGATGTTTTGTTTTGAGATGAAACTCTTACCTCAAGTCGATGGTTTATCATGTATGCCTTTTATCATCTATGTAACAAAAATATATTAATTTTTCTATTTATTAATAACGTTCTATTGGATTAATACCATATAAATAAACCATTTACATAGCATATTTTAATGAAATATTTAATTACTTATTCAGATATGTCCACAATGAGTGATTTGAGGATACTCTGTTCAAATTTTCAAATTTTCAAAACATCATCACTTTGTTGAACATGGATAAAGGGGTAATTTTTAGATAATATATAGAATAAAAATAAAAATTTAATTATATTTTATATACATAAATGAATCTTTTAAATCAAACCATGAAATACTTTTACGAAAAATGATGTGCATTTAAATCATGGAGAATTTAGTATGTAAATACACATGACTAACATTTCAATTTTACATTGATCAATATAGAAAGAAATTATGTGTTATTTTATAATCACACAATGATAAAAATAACATAAATGACAAAATTTTTAATTAACTAAACTTATATATACAATTCAGGTGATACTGAAACATAATGTCTAACACTATACTTGGTAAGGAGGTAGTAGGTTGTACACAGGATTGATGTTACCAATTTTCCATGGATGGTAATGTAAGAATATATATAATATGTTACTTTTCATGAATATCAATAATTTCTATAATATAAAATATATACTTTAAATCCATAATCATGAACATCCATGATGTGATGATAGAAAATGAATTCCATATGTTTGTGAGGAAGTAGTTTGTCATACACATGAATGATGATTTCCCTTCACATTTAATGAAAGACAAGATTAATATATAATATTCCAATAGGATAAAAATATTTCATTATTTAGAATATATTTGTTTTATTATATTGTAATTTTTTTAAAAAAATTATTGTGGAAATGGAGTAAATAAAAAAGAAGTAGATCGATGATGATGATTACATTCTTCTAAAATATTACCCTTTGTATCTCTTATTAAAAACCCTAAGTTTATTATTTTGGTAATAACCTGATATCTATATTTTGTATAAGGATTTTAGGGTGATATTTTGGAATGGGTTTTTTATGAAAAATTTCTTCATATCTGTGAATAATTGAGCATAGTGGCGACTTTTATATTTGAGGAGGAGGGACATTTTTGTAAATACTAAAATAATTAAATAATTGGAAAAAACTCTCAACATAAATGCATAAGAAATTGTGAAATAATGGATTTCAGGGGTGATATGATTTATACAAACATCAAAAATTAAAAAAGAATTTTTTTTCAATATTTTACTCCATTTACCACTTTGGTTTAACCACAGGGTAAAAAGACTGTAACATTAACCATAGTAACATAATTTTACAATTTTTATTATCAATTAGGATAAAAAAAATTATGTTGAACAGATTATATAATATTAAATAAATTTATTAAAAAATTTCAATACATTTTATCAAATTAAATTTACCAAATTCTCGAAATTTAATTCAATATCAAACTATCAAAACATGTTAAAAGGCTATTTTTATTTTCTGGAAACATAGTTTTCAAGAAATTGATGATCCGATATTAAATATATACCTATATATCATAATGAAATTAAATCAATATAAATAAATTAAAAAAAATAATATAATTTATATATTTCTGTACTATGGGTTATTTTAAATAATTAAAATGGATAAACCATATGCATTTAAAAAAGTTATTAGAAAACCATGTTTTTAAGAGTAAAAATAATCTTATACCAAAATCATGAAATTTTTTATTAAAATAATATTAAATATATTTTCTAAAATAAAATTGATAATATTTCAATGAAATATCAAATCAAAAATTCAATAGAAATTTTAAATAATTTATTTAATGAAACGAAATGTCATTATTTGGATAGTTTTATATTTTCACTATCCAATTAAAAAAATTTCCGACAAATCATAAATTTTTATCCAATGATAATTTGGATATAATGATTTTAAAAATGATTTAAATTTTATATAATAAAATATCTAAAATTTCAATAAAATAGTTATAATATTTTCCTGAAAAAAAAATTAAATAATTTTTTTTATGGAAACATTTTTTTTAGATTAAAAAATATATATATATATATAACAAGTAGCGAGATTATTTATTATTAATTTATCAATAATTTTATAGTGATTAGGTTCAGTATATATATTTCATAATCCAGATAGTACAATTCATACCTTCAAATTTATTTACTAGGTTATAACATTAATATATTTCATGGGACGTTTAAGGATGGAGTTGTGTATCTTATATTCCATTGAACGTGATTTTATTCTTTTATAAATATCATGGTTGATACACTCTACAACTTTTAAATAATTACTTCCCTACCGTTTAACATTTTTATCAGTAATTAATGGTTTTACATTCATGACATTCTTTTATTAGAAAACCATAACATTAAAAGGGTTAATAAAACATCCCATTTAAATGATGGAAAAGGAAATATATAGGTCATTTGGAAAAATAGGTTTCCATGTAAGGATAAAAATTTTAGGAAGTCAAAACATTTATATAGAATGAAGATCCATTTTCGACAAAATTTTATATAATTTTTAAGAGATAAGAGAACATAGATTTATAAAAAATAAACAAAATTTGTATTTCACGTTCAATTTCCTAATGTTAGGTCATCATTCAACCAAATTGATTTAACACATAAGAAAATATACCTACTCGAAAGTAAATTATTCATCCATTAATAATTATTCACCACAATCTCATCTATTTCTCTAAATGACGAGTAATAAAGATGAATTGTTTATTCCTAAAGCAGTAAAATTAACATATAAGGATCAAGAGATTACAGAAAATAATATAAAAATATTCCACTTCTTCCATAATCCATTTATTCTTACTAAGAAATATATAATTCCCAAAACTGTATACTTTCATGTTAATTCCCAAATCCAATGATCAACATAAATTATTTGATAACCCCAAATCACATATAACCTCAACATTCAAAATAAAAATAATTTCATTCCTCGTAAATTGATTTTCATGCTAAAACACATGTTTGGGTTAAGGGTTATATAAACCAAAACCCAATAAACAATTTCACAAAATATCCCGAGTCACATCAAAATCCTAAAAATTTCAGAATATTAGATACTACAAATTAAGTTCACAAAATCAACATAATAATTATCCACCAAATAATTTAAGTAAAACAATTTCATATTAACTAGTACATCATATTGGCTGGTGGTAGGAAACATACCCTTGTCCCCCTTTGGTTGTTGGTTCATCCACCACAACTTTTTATGATACTGAGTTATCACATGGCTTGCGGTTATCCTTTTTTTTAAACTATGGATAAACAATTGTAATAATAATGTTAACAATTCACCTTCTTATTATATCGTTATCAATAATATTGAAAACATCTTCCAAAATAACAATAGTCACTAAATCCACTTTTTAAACCATTTATTCATTATATCACTCTAATCATGTTAAAAATGTCATCTTATTTTGATTGAATATAATTACCACAATATCATGAACATCATAAATATTATATTTTCCTCAATATGTTTTTTTGAAAAAATAACACCTTACCAATAAATCTGATATATATTTCATTTGTACAGTTGAACATATTATTTCAAATCAATTAATTAAAACTACTACAATATAATCCTTAGAGAATATTCTTGATTCATTTACCTAAAATAACATTGATAAAAACACATCAACTGTACGATTCTAATATCCCAAAACCCAAACACTTAATTCATGAAACAAATATTATTTTCATAAAATTTTATATTAGGGACTAATCAATGGGATAAATAATTTACATAGATAAAAAAATGATCTCACAATATATGAAATTTAACAATTACCAGTTCCTTATGTATAGATTTATTTCCATATAACTCATAACTAGTCTCTTCTTTTTTCTATGTTAATTAGATTCTTTATGGAATTTTTTCCTAAACCTAAACAATGTTCCTATTATATTGACGCATTTTAAATATTTCCTCTCCCTGCTTTTTTTATATGTAGGAAATCGAATCTTTATTTCCTTATCATCGTAACACATATACAGCCAACTGACATCATCCTTCCATTCTTAATTGTGTATAAAAATACAACTAAATTCTAGCTAAAAATTTTAATATGATATTTCAAATTTAGGAATATAACAATATTTTTAATTGATGTTCCCATTAAGATAGGCATATTTTTTGGACAATCATTATTTTTCCCATCACATTGGTTATTGGCATACTTTCTCTTATTAACAACCATTAACTAGAAAAATGAATAAATGAAAATGAGAATACATTAATATTAAAAAGCTAGAAACAAGACCTTTATGTAATAACATTTAAATGATAAGTATAAACTATACTATGTATCTCTAGGATTCAATATAGGTTATCCATTTTAATATTTCTGGTTAGTTTTCCTAACAAAACAGTTCATTCAAGTTGTTCATAATGTTTCATAAGGAGTTTGTGAATTTCCAAAAAAACCAATGGGAGGGTCAAACATGGTGTGTAATAGGGAATGTTTTCATGCACCCCTTGATTATTGAGTCCAAATCAATTAACCTTTTTAGTTATTAACCTGAGGTAAAAATGTTCCAGAGCATCAAAAACTCAAAATTTCAATATAGGGATGTATTTCTATGGAACATCATGCTCTATACATCACCAAATATTGAGGATATTTTTTTAAACACCACCATATCCCAATACATTTCTATAAGGTTCTCAAAATATTTACTTATGTATAATCCCCCAAAAAATAACTAGAAAATTATTAGATTACAACTATAGAAACCCGTCATTTTACACATATTATTACATTATTTTTTGACAGAAGTATCTAATAAGTACAACCCCAATATTTAGAGGCCTAGTTTGTTTGAAATACTATGTACATAAAAATAAAAATAAAGTAAAACATAACATATTTTTACCATTGTGATCTCCTAAATAACATTGAGTTACTATAAATAAATATGATTGCTAGGTTAATACATACAAAAAGGGTTAGCTAAAATACTAGTAAGGGAATGACATGATAAAAAAATATACAATGTTATTCAAATATATAACAAGATATTATAAAGGATCATCCACATGAGTAAATCACATTGAATCATAACATAAAAATTTATTTCATCAGATACTTTCATTGTAGGATATTTGGAAGAAACATATAACATTACGTAGACATGAGTCATCGAATACTGCTAAGCTAATATCAAATGGATTATAATGTACCATAACGAAATAGATTTATTTTATAATCCCACACATGACGCCTCAAGATAATAAATCATTTCCCAATGCATGAGATCTCCATATGGGAACACCCATCATAACATGATTATGATTTATGAATTCTACCAAAAGGAAACCAATTATAAATAAAATAATAATAATTACACCCGAATAGAAAATTTGTTGCATAATATTATCTCATATCATAATCAATGGAAATTCTTGAATGAAGGAATTTGAGAGATTAACATATGATATGAGTTACCCCATCAAAATGAGATAAAATAATCTTGGTATATATGATATAGAAAAATATTCATAATTTAAAGGAAATCTATAACATGAATTGTTGTATTCATTGATGAAAATGTATTTTAAATATTACATCGAATTTTTCTTAGGAAAAATGCCATTTTCACCTGCGAATCACTTATTCCAAATCTCTGAATTGGTAAAATATTATTGAAAACATTTTAATTTAAATTAAACATGGAATAATATAATCTATGATTAATATAAATGAGTGGTATTGAAGGTTATTAATTCATAACATTCCATATAAGTTAAAAAACATTTCTATCACACTACTATAAAAATGTTAAAAATTAACCCCTTTGGAAAATGAAAAGATGATTCCTTCCAAGTCATTATATAAAAATTAAAACAAGGTTAATAATTTATTTAATTTATCAATTTTATAATATGACAAATATTCTTGAAAATATTTTTATAAAACACAAATATGGATGAAATGGGATTTTAAAACGAATAGAAAAATGAATTCATCACTTCTTAAAAACATTTTCACAATAATTTTAAGTAAAACATAGTGGAGAATAGAAATATAAATTGAAGATTTCATGAATAAATAGAGGAGATTAAAATGAAACCATTTTATTATAGAATTATAAAATAATTTCATATCACAAAAATTCAAACCTAAATAGTCACAATTTAAATGATATTAAAACCTCAATCCCTACTGCTTTTCTTACTTTTGAATCATAAATCCATTGAATGGAGAAAATTTATAATAACATAAAATACAATGATTTATGAACTATTTACAATATAATTTTGAAATGGAAAGTATATACACCATTAAAAATAAATATGTGTACAAAGAAACACATTTCATGAAGAAGGATGTTTTGTTATGAAATCCATTACTGTAGTCCATATTTTTTCTTGTATATAATTTATATCCTCTATAATAAAATTATATAAAATAATTTTTCAATTATGAAAAATTTACAATTTTTAATAGTTATACTTAAATAATTTTCATCATTTACTTTAATTTAATATTTAATTACATATTAATTTAAGTCCACATTGTGTGTTTTGAGGAATCTTGGTTCATAATTTCAAAATAAGAAACAATGTATTGACAGTTATCAAAGTGGAAATTGTTCCTTTATATCCAGAATTACCATGATGATATAGTTATCAATTATATATATAAATTATAATTTAACTCTAACCATGAAAAATGGTTATGAAAAACGAATTATACTACAATCCTGGAGATATTTGGGAATACATTTTCATGAGTATTGGTTCCATTTCTCAATAATAATGATGGAAATAACGTAGTTGTTATTTTAAATTTAAATAATTATAATTATTTCATAAATATGATTTTATTTATTGCAATACATTTACATATATGGTCAATTGGATACATAAATAAAAACAGAATCACATCAATTCTTGAGTTGGTAGTTCATTATACCCATGAATGATGTTATCATATTTCAATGGATGGTAAGGTATGTTGTAATATGATATCTTAATTTTCAATGATGATTATTATTTCTTGAATAAAATATATAAAAATTCATTCTATTATCCTAAACATCCATGAATGGAGATAATGGAAAAGGAATTACATATGTTCATGATGTGGTAATCATTTATAAACGTGAATAATGTTTTTGTTTTACATTTCATGGAATAGGATATTGTTAAATATTATTAAAACAATGTAATAACATCTCATTATATAGTTTATATTGGGGTAATTGTATTTTAATTTATAAAACATAATTTTTGGTGTATATATATGATTTAAGATGAAGGAGTTTGGTGAAGATGATTACATTCGGTTGTAAGAGCCTCTATTGGAATTCTTATTAAGGACCATGTGGTTGGTCTATAAAGAATACCAAAATTTATGAAATGCTATTAATGGTATTCAGGATAGATTTTGGTATATTTTCATGAATAAATTTGCCTTGATAGGTGTGAATAAGTAATGGTAGGGTCATCGATTATAATTAAAGAGGAGTGACTTTTGGGAAAATACCGAAAACTATATAATAATGGGAAGCCACTCTAAATACTAGTGCCTCTAAAATTTATTAATAATATATTTTATTTGTGATAAGGTCAAGAACACATCATCCATTCATAAAGGAAAATGTTTTAAACATGATACACTATTAATATCTTTAACTTACCCCCTGGTAAATTGGTTTTAAAATTAATTGTGTTATAATATTATGTCTATTTTTACTATTAATTATGATACAAAATTATGCTGAACCTATTATGTACTATTAATTATTTTGATTTAAAATATGGGATCTGTCTTATTATAACTCCCCAACCCCAGTTACCTAGAGTCAGTGAATTATTTTAATACATTGGTATGATTACAAGGAGTCAAGTCCCAAAAGACTGACCTGCATAGTAGTCTTGGAAAATAGATTAAATACATGAATGTTACATTACACTTTATAACATACAAGACACCATAAATAATCCTTTATGAATTCCAATATTCTCTTAGAATAACCCTGCATATCAATCAAAATATACTTCTTTGAATCCTGGAAAAAATAAATCATAGAAAGGGGTGAGCTTGGCTGCTCAGTAAGGAGAACAATACAGTGGAAAGATTCATAAATAAGCATAAACATTTAAGGAAAAGTATAGAACTAAATCAAAATCCTTTTCATTATAAACATTATCATAATATGAAAGATAGAAGTCAAAATAATTCCATTTACTTACTCACATTGATATTCTACTAGTCAAATAATCAAATGAAATATCAATAACCACTTTCATAATGATGGAATGCATAATGATAGACCTTCGTAACCACATAGTCAAGGCCTTGTTCCAAGACTACAAATAAGATTTTGTCAATGACTTGTGCCAAGACACAAGTTTTTCTCATGAGACCTACCAATGCATCAAGGAGCTATAGCAGGTTCCACCCGTCACTTACTAAGACCAATGCATTCCTCATATGAAAAGGTTTAAACATAACATAAACATTCATATTAAAACTAGCATATGAAATGTCAATACATTATACATAATCCATGAATGGTATAAAAATAAAACATCCACAGTAAAACATATCACAAATCCTTCAATAAAATAAGGATGATTTGTATCAAAAAAATCAACTTCAAACAAGTTTAAAATCTATCAAAGGATGTTGACATAGATGAAAATGATTTGTATAACTCTTTGAGAGAGATATCACTTTTTTATGAAAACATTTAAAAGTCAAAAAAAATTAAAAAGAAATACATTTAAATAAATTTTTGAATCAAAGTTTCACATACCACTTTGATTCCATTCAATGGAATTAACATTTTAAAAACATTCATGTCCATAGAAATAAATACTTAAAATTCATTTTGAAAACATTTACATTTATGAGAATGATTTAGAAGAATAAATATGTTAAACATTTAAAATGATGTTTTAGTAAAAACTTCCCATAAAAATAATCCTTTTGAAATGTATTTTATGAATCATGGACATGGAAAATAAATATTTCCTAGTAGATACAAACGTAAAAAAAAACTCGGATAATAAAGAGATTGTGAAATTAACCCTTACCTTGCACTTTGCTTTGGTCAAGGGTATGTTTAACCTCCTATAAAATGACCATTTTAAGTTATTATATTATATCCTAACCATGTTAATATTTATTATATCATACATGATTCAATTATGACTTTATACTACCCATTTAATAATGATTTTCATGTTAAATTAACATTTTGGGTAATAATCTCTTTCTTTATCGTATGTATTTTAACTTTTTATTCTTGACCGTATCATTTAGATTAGGATTTAAATACTTCTAAAATAAAAACCTTTATTCATATATCATATATATTTAGAATATAAATATTTATAATATATGGATATATGAAATGGAAAACACCATTTATAAAGACTGTAAGCCGTACATACGCATAAATGTTGTTTCTCTTTTCATATCGTATTGAACAGAAGTATGTGTATAAGGTATGTGTATGTAAATAAATATATAAATATATATATATCCCATAGAAGTATTATGTCATATATTATATACTTATTAGTAATATATATTTTTATAATCGTCAATGAACGGTGAACGTGGAAATGAATCTCATCGTGTCGTGGAGACGGTAATCTGTATGTACACATGAGTGACAATATCATTTATTAATAGGTATGGAATTGGATGGTATAATAATTTTATAGAGAAATTATCATGTTATTTTCATTATTTATATACATATTACTCATACTTATATCCATCCAAAAGGCATAGTGTTCAATAACAAGTTAAACCACGGCGTGGAGACGGTAAGCCGTACATACGCACGCATGGTGACATTATCATATATAGGATGTATAGAATAATGAATATGGTTATTCCATATTTATAATAACATCATATAATATATAAGGTACCCAAGTTATTATTTTGGTATGGTAATAACAAAGATAGAGTAAGTGGAATATTAAAATAACCTGAAAGATGGTGGTGAAATCATTACATCTTCTTCAGGTTCTTCCTTTTGATTTGATCAAAAGGGATCCATAGATTGGCCTCGTGACAAAAGGAGGGCCTCTAAGATGAAGTTAGGATAGTTGGGGGATATTTGGGCAGGGTTTGGCCGATCCAAATGGCTTTGGAGATGTAAAATTATGACAAGGGGAAGTGCCCTTTTTTTAGAGTGGTGAGGGTCACATTAAGAAAAGTTTGAAATATTATTTTTTAATAAAATAATTTTCTTTTTCAAATGGATAAAAAATTATTTATTTAAAGTCTAAGGTTGGTATGGTTCTAAAAAATCTAAACCAATAGTTTTTAGACAAGTTTAGGATACCATTTTAATGATATCGTTTAGATTTAACTCTTAGTTAAATTGTTTAACTTTTACTGTGTGTTCTTGTATTCTTACACTATATGGTTAATAAACATACTCTAAACTTCCAAGAAAACCAAAAGTGGTTTATTAATGACATATATAATATTATTTAATCCCTTTGGATGAACCTTATATTTTTAGTAATATTATATCATCTAATAATATAGTTTTTTTAAAAACTATTTTATGTCTATATTGACATTATATGGTATTTTTTTGTAAAAATCAAAAAAATCATGATTACAAAGTAAAAAAAAAAAGTCTGAATCAACCCTATGTTTTCATTTTAATATATATAATTAGTTTAATTCATTAAAAGTCTCAAATTAAATTTATCTGGGTATTTATAAAATCAATTATTTTAAAGTTTTATTAATAAGGTAATTACTGCATCATCATTGTGTCTCAAATAAATTTAATTATAAAATTTCTAAAAATTATAAATACAATACCATTATTTAGGAAATATTAATATATTTCTAATTTATATTTATAGTCTAATTTATCTTATGTTTGACCTTATATTAAAAATGTTTTAGTTTTGAAAACTTGAATTTTAATACATTTAACTCTTCTTTAAATTAAATAATAATAAATGTCCTAATCTAATCCAAGTGGTCCTAAAGGATAATATTTTATTCCTATGTTTGTTTTTGGTCTAATTACACTTATCCAATAGAATTAATACATGTTTTAGTTTAATTATAATATCATTTTTACCCTTAGTCACCATATTTACTCTTAACCGTGGTAAATAAAAGTCACAAGTTACGATTCATCAAAAATTATTTTTAACTTATTGAAAAACATTTTACTTACTAATATTAACCATTTCTCTCGAATTTTTAAAAATCGACTCACATAGGATGTAAAATTATGTTTTATGCAAATTTGAAAATGCTCCTAGAAGGTGGGTAAAAGACAGTAGAAAATTCGTTAAAATTTTATATATCTAAAATTATTATAAAATGACTCCAATGAATTAAATTGAACTTATATTGGTATTATATATCTATTTTGACCTAAATTAAATTAAAATAAAATAACTAATTAATTAATTAAGAAGTCAGTTTTAAAGAATAACAGAGTGTTTTTCACTATTCATCAAAAATTGAAGGTTTTCAGAAATATACCAAAAATTCACCAAATTATAATTTTGATATTACAAATTTAAAAATGAAGTATATTTTACCAAATTAAAAATATAGAAGATTCATTTATTAATTTAAAATTAATTCTAGTTGTCAAAAAAAACGCGGGTTTTTAAAAAGTGAAAACTATCAAAAAAATTGGCATGTGTTTATGTCAAATTTAAAGGTGAAATTACTTATAATGACCTAAATAATATTAAATGATAAAAATATAATCTAATTATTCTTCAAAACCTTTAAAACTCATAATTTATAACTATAAATTATTTCATTAAATAAAGTTGTTTTCAATTAAAACATTGTATTTTTCACTATTTTTCAAAATATGAAAGTTATCTGAAATGTTCCAAAAATTTATCCAAACTAAATTATTTTTCCCCACTTCTATAGAAGAATTAAATTTCATTAAATTTTATATATAAAAGTTCCAAATATTGGTTTTAAAAACGGTTCTCCATTAAAAGGCGGTAAAATTGCATTTTTTTTAAAAGTACTTCTTTTATCTAAAAAATTAATTGTTCATATATTATTTCTATGAAAAAAATAATATGAATGTCAAATTATATAGAGTATTTAAGATTTAAAATGTAGTTAATACTATTCATAACTGCTTTTTGAATGGTTAGTTTAGTATGTTTTAGTGCGCTCGAACTCGGTGTTGCGTGTAGCGCAAGCTATTGAATTTTTTAATGAGATAATGTACTGTGAAATTTTGGGGCATTACCTTTATCAAATTCAATTAAAATAATTTTTTATTTTAAATTTTAAATTAATCCCAAAATACTTGTTAAAAATGGTTTCCTTCATGAAAATAATCTTTCATTCAATATATGGTCTTATATTAACTTCATGACTATAAATAATAATTATTTGAAATAAATTAATAAAATATATATGTATAATATATTTATATTATTTAAATATTTCTTTATTAGGGGTTATTTTTATCAATTCAATTTGATAAACAGTATGCATTTAAAAAAATTGAATGGAGTGAATATTTTTTAGGTTGGAATATCATTATAAAAATTTATGTTCTTATTTTATAATAATTTATATTAAATTTATTTTATGTAGGACCATCATATATATTTCATAAAGTGAACAATACTATCCATACCCAAAAAATTAACGTATAGATCATAATAATAATATATTTCATGTGATTTTTAATATTTTTTCTGAATATCATATATGATATTAAAAATTATGTTCTTATAAAAATCGTGAGGTGTTATAATATATTTTCATTGCAATATGATTTCATATATATTTTTAAGGTGAAAATTTTTCATTGTTTTATTTTGGTATGGTTCATTGTTTTTAGATGATATACATGGTAATAAAATTTTCCCACATCTAGAGTCAAATAAATTAGTTTCTTATAGTGATTTAGTGAACAATGTACCTATTATCACAACATTTGGGTATTTGAAATCTGATGCAGTAATCATATAATACCATCATTCATCCCCTGTAAACATATATGTTAAATTCACCTGATTCTTATGAAAATAGTTATAATTGTATCCCAACTCCATGTAATTAAAGAATTATATAATTAAATATTCTTTATTTCTTTTTCACTAATGTTCATGTTGGACTTTATATTAACATTGGAAATCATGTTAATTATACCATTAGTCAAGCCCTAGCATGTTTATTTGTAATATTAATTTTTATGAAATTAACAAATAAATATTGATCAATTAAGGTATAGGATAAATAAATTTATTTAACTGTATTTTGTCTCTAAAAATTTATCAATACATGAGGTGGTAGTGGAATGTTACATCAGGATAGATGATTATTTCTACAAGTCAAAGGCTAATGTATGATTAAATTTTCCTAGTTTGTAATTTCATGTATTGATGAAACATGTTGTTCCAAATGTGAAATATTATATTTATACCCGACTCAAATCCTCTATTTTAGTAAAAAAAATCTCATATAAAACACAATCATCACTCAAACTCATAATAGGAAAATACGTACACCAGTTATGGGAGTTAATGTGGTTTTCACTCCTTGCAATTGGTTCTATTTCAAAAAAATTCCATATACCAAATAACTTGATAGATAAAAAAAATAATTACAAATCATATTATGAAATTAATTATAATTTAAATTGAATAAATTTTAAATAATATTGAAAAAAATTCTAGAATATCCTATCATAAAATTTTATTTTAAAACTATATTCATTTTATTTTTGTTCTAAAGAAATCTGCTAAACTTTTCATGGATACCATCTAAAAAAACCTTGATTCAGTAACACATAGTGTGAGGTTATTTGATAAAACATTAATAGAATATATAGATCATAATACATATGATCCAAAACTTTTGTAGTCTTATGAGACTATATATGATTATTACATTACATTAGAAGCATAAAGGACAAAAAGACAATTCATGTCAATTTATTATTCATCTTTTCATATTTATAAGTATAACATATTATTCACCATGGGTTCATTATAAAATTGGAATAAAATATAATTTTTATTCTTTGATTCTTAGAATGAGGTATCGTATAGTGGATAATGACATTAATCAATATTAAATACATTTTATTGAATTGATAAAAAATAAAATGATGTAGTGTATATGGTATGAGGAGCCTAATTCAATGTTCTATTATGCTACATCCCTAGATGGATTATTATGTAGTATCTTATAGTGATATGGTAAGGCTTGGTTATTAGGGTTTTTTCTATTGTGATTGTATCATGGTTAGCATAGTGATTCCCCCATGTGGAGTTGATGGAATATATAAAGGCTTGGCTATGGTATGTCTGAGAGCCCTAGTGGATAGAGTTGGTTTTCACATTAAGTGGGTCATCCTGTGAGGGTGAGTAATAGTGGTCTAAGGTATTCTATTTTTTACTAAATTTATAAGATTGTAAATATCTCTAATGTAGCTTCTGAGCATGGTTTCTATGACTATTTTTGTTTCTCATGGGATAATTGGTTTGACAGTGTAATTCCTTTAGTCAATAAATTCCAGTTTAATAATTTGACAACAGTTGTATATTTTTTTTTGATGATGATATATAGAAAATTATATGGGTGAAACCAATATATTTTATGAAATATTCTTTTCAAATAAATTTTAATTTTATTGATATTGTGTGTTACAATCATCATTGATTTTAAATGAGCTATGATATAATATTAAAATATTATTATTTAATGTGGTAGTCTTATCCTTTATTTTGAATTTGAGAGTATGAATATTAATAAATAAATTATTAAAATAATATATATAAAAAATTTATAAAATAAATTCATTTATTATTAATTTATTAAAAATGAAAACAAATATCATTTGATAGTAAAAGAAATGTAACACTATGAAAATTACTTTTTATTGCACACAATATGTTTTTTATGTAAATAAATTATCCCCTTCAATATAGGTGATTTTTATCTAATGAAATTCTAATATTATATATTCAATAAAATGTTTTATCATTAATTTAATATTTTTTATAGTCATGGGTTAAAAATAAATACTGTTTTATGTTTGAATATTTTTTAAACAATTTTCACCATTTTTTGAATACTTATTTTAAAATTATTTTATTCCACATTTAAATTTTTTTTTAACAAATGAAAATAATTTTTTAATTTAACATGCCAAAATTATATTATGGTAAATTTTTTAGGATTTTAGGAACAGATTAATTTTTCCTTGTATAGTTAATAATAATAATTTTTTAAATTATATTCCCATTTAAAGAATTTAAATTGTTTTTTATTAAAAAATAAGATAAAATTTAAAATTTGTTAAATTATATCATTATTATCCTAATTTAGTTCCATGGAATTAATTTTATTTTGAATTTTGACTACAAATCCTTTTGTACATAAGAAACCATTCTTTTTTGAAAACTATTTTTCAATGTGTTTGTGGGATTAATTTTAAATTAATATTTTCCACATCTGAGATTTGAAATTGATAAATTCTATTCCATATTTAGAATAACTTAAAAAAACTATTTAATATGTTAAACATAATTTTTTTATAATGAATAAAAGATAATAATTTCTAAAGTGAGAGTAAGTAGCTGTTGAATTTGATGGAAGATATTACATAATCGAACAACGTTGAAAAATTCCCCCTCCGGCCCCCCATTGATGGAATATGAGGAATAATTGATACTCCCCTTACCCCATATCACATATTCACCTTTGATATGGATAGGGACATCATGGGGTCCCTCTATTTCCATGGCCACAGTATTTCTCTACTTTAATAAATCATATTGAGCTTTTCAGCATCCTCACTTTTGATGTGAGACCTAAAGATCAATCACATGAATATGGGGTTCCATCACCATTGATTTATTCCATTTAATTAATAATCTAGTCTATTTTGTTGGATATCACATTTTTGTCTCACTTTAGTATGAGTTTTCTATCAATGGGTTCCTTCAACACATTTTTTTTTGAATTTTCAATAATTAAATATTGTAGGGATTTTGGATTCATGACATTTCGTGACCTTTTTCTCGATAGAAGATGATATTACCTAATATTCAGTGAATTTACCATGTATTTTAACAATTATTAGATTCTCTATCATTTTATGTACATTTTAGGTTCACGTGAAATGGGATCCAAGCATTATGGTTTAATAGATCTAATTTCCCTTCCTACGCGTCGCATTTCAGAATCTGATGATTCTTCAGTAGATCAGAAACATGGTGGGAAAATTAAATTACTCTATTTTCCAAACCCATGATATCTTCCATCCATTTTTAACCTCATACTTTAATTTAATACATCGTCTTAAAGGATCCATTTGACAGTATCTATAATTAGATTTCAAGGAAAATTCACTAGAAGTATCATTTTTTCCATAAATAATGGGTCAATTTATGTTCATCTTGAATATGTTTTGGAGATGATATTTCTAAATGAATCTATGTCGTGATATCCAACCCTCATGTGGACCTTTTATTAGGTATCCCATGTATATAAGGTCATTCAAATTTTCTCTTATTTCAAATGGGTTGATTCCTCTAAAAAATGAACAAAATATTTTGAATATTTTTTCTACTTTGAGGTAGGAATTAGAAGGGTATAGGTTAGTTATAAAAGTCTTATTAATGGATTGGTTGAGAAACCCCACTATTTCAACAGTAGATTCTATAACTATATATAATTTAAATGAGAGAAAATATAATGAATGTGATATTGTAAATCATCTAAATATTTTCATTGCTTTAGGTAAAAAAAGAGGTAATGCGAGTTGTTGATGAATATTCAAATGTCGAGAGGCTGATGGAAGTAAGTGAGAATGTTTAATCAAACTGTATATCTCATAAAGGGTCAAAACGGGTCAAATCGAGATCAACTGAATGTTGGTTGTATATATTAAATAGACTTGTTCCTTGAAGGATCATTATAAATATTTTTTTGAGAAGCTAGTTTGATGTTTTTGATGATAATGTCACAATATAGAATGAATGGGAATCCTTTCAGGTATAGATTATTATACAAGCAATAATAAATATAGTGGAAAAAAATTAAGTTCATGTATTCTCTAATATTAGTAAGGTGATTAAATATCAAGTCAATTCTAAGTAAATTGTGCAAATGTAATGGCCGGTAGAGGATTTCATATCCCAATGTGGAAGAAGAGTATGAATTGAAATTGGAAGTCAGGAAGATACACTATTCATAAGGGGAAGAATTATAATGCATATTAGGATTACTAACAATTACCAAAACCCATGGAGATAGTATCGACCAAAATGTTTTGGTCCAAGGAAATGGAATGTGAACATGTTACACATGCTCTAGGTGATTGGGAAGACTCTGATTATTTATATTGAAAATAAAATTTCCATGTGTGGTGATTTTAAAAAAAATGAGTTTGTGGATAAAATCATCAAAGCTCTAGTTTAGGTGAATGGTAGATAAGTGGTTTCTGAGGATTATAATAGGAATTTCTTTTGAGAAATTGATGACCTCAAAAAGTATATGTGGTTTCTATAGATGTTAATTCCTACTGAATTTAAGTGGGTGGGAGGGAAAGAAGTAGAAGAAAAAAGAAATAATTTTTGAGTTGATTATCCAATATAAGGATGAAATTTTTATAGGGAAATTCAGGATTTTTGCTTCATAAGAAAATTTTAATAGGATTAATTATACAATTATTGACAATGATACTGATGTGTAGAATAGGGAGTGTATTAATAAACCATATCTTATTTTTAATAAAGACTTAAATTAAATGATGATCTCCCAAGAGAATGATAATCATACATGGGAAAGTATGGATTATGATTTCATTGATATTTTAAAAGATGACGCATATACAAAGGTAAATACACTTAATTGGAGTTCATATTGGTATAATTCTTCTAATAATATTAAAAATTCACTCAATTTGTTTCACCTCTTTTGGTCTTTGTATAATTCTATAAGATTTTCAAACATAAATATTACATCATTTTAGATGAATATTATTTACATTAAACAAAACAAATTTGAGTATTTTAAAGTTATTATGCCTTTGGAAACTAGGAAACATGAAAAATTGGTTCATAACCCACTAATTGCATCATAACTAGAAACCTTTTTGAAATATCATACATTATATTGTTCATCAAACCCTAGTAAAAGAAAATATAATAAAAAGATGGCTCTGACGCTTAGTATGGTCAAATATGTGAGGCATCAATGATTTAATTATTATAACATGAGCGTTAGGGAATCATATCAGGAACATAACATTTTGAAATTATACCATGCCTATAAAAAATCATAATCATGAGTAACAAAATTAATCCAGGCAGTTTATAGGACATAAATCATAAAGAAACATGATCCATGAGAGAATAAAATTTTCATCAGGCCTAGATTTTTTTATTGAATATAATAATATAAAATAATTTCCTTAGTTTTCAAGACTCTTTTCCAAAACAATTATCATGGAATGGGTTCACTACCCAAACCATCATAGTAGTTATGGTTCGCATCCAAAAATATCTTGGTGGATAGGGTCCCATACTAAACTAGGTTCACTCCCCATTACATCACTATTTATCTCATGATATATCATTAGGTACCCAATTAAGTGGAGTTAGATATAGTTCCTACCATTATCATAATCAAAATAATACATTTGAATATAATTAATTAAGTACATTTGAATATATTTATAATATTTTATTTTCTTTTTCCATTAATTTAATAATTACTACATCCGAGTTTTATAATTATTTATGGTAGTTATTTAATTAAAAATATTATAAATAAATAAAAATTAAGAATATAATTTAATTAGGCACAAAAAAATTAATATTCTTTTATAATTAATTTTTTTCCCTTTGAGAAAACATAAATGATATTTAAGACTAATAGAGTTAAATCCTGTTACTTCATTGGGTTTAAACAATATGTGAATAATTTTAATAGACAAGTGACCATTAAATAACTCAATTTTTAAAAATAGGTTTTACATTTAATATTTAATTAAATTAACAATCATTATGATTAATAATTATGGTCTTAGCACTTAATTTTAGACTAAATTAACATGATTTACCCTTTAACATAGTAATATATTCTACCATGGTTACTATTTATATTAAAAATGGGGCATAATTACCAAATTTGTTCCTTTAGAATCTAAATATTTAATTAATGGTGACAAATTAAACAATTATAAATGATAAAAAATTATATTTAATGTAAGTGTACAAAATTTGACAAAATATTATTTAAAAAATACATTTTTAGGAATAAAAATGATTTATAATTTTTTCTATGTATAGAATAATATTTTTTGAATGTATAAAATATTTTATCAAGTAAATAATATTTAAATTTAATTAATATCATTCACTAATAGAGGTTAAATTTTTAAACTGAATTAAAATCCACTGTTCTCATTTAATATTTTTTCTTAAAAAAATTGTCTTTTATTTTAGAATAATTTTTGTTTTCCATTCTATTCCGGAATTTATTTTAAAAATATATAAATCAATTTTTTTATAGTTTAGTTATTATTATTCATTACTTCTAATATTGCGTCTTTATTATATTGTAAAAGTAATATTTTAAAAATGTTATGTGGTTTATTTAAAATCATCATTTCTTGAAACACAATATATCAAAGAAATAAAATTAGTAAAAGAGATATATTTTATAAAAATATTATGATGTTACATTCTACCCCCAAAAAATGTATTTGTCCCTAAAAATTAATCACTCAAATACAATCATATAACCATAACTATGAATCATCCCATCATCATGATTCCATATAAATTCTTCCAATTCATTGTTTTCCCAAAAAAAATTAACTGCCCAGATGGTCTTCATTAAATTAACTTTATCTCTAAGATCTAGAGACTTAACCAATTGTTGTTCAAAAGAAATATCATAATCTAATTGTATTACCTATATGGTTAGTACATGTAAAGGATCTGTTATGTACTCCCTCAAGAGATATACAAATAATAAATCACAATCTTGAGAGATATTTGGTGGAAGAACCAATGGAAAAGATGTATTCCTAATATGATCATTAATTTCAAAAGGACCAATATACCTAGGGTAAAAAATTAAATTATTTAAAAAAATTATCACTCTCTTCTAGGGATATATTAATAGGTGTACCTTCTTTCCCCTATAAAACACTATCTCTTTTTAATGATTTTCATTCTAAGATTTTTTCAACTCTATGATAATATTATGGGATGTTGAAGGGATATAACCCTCTCCTCCATCTCATCATCAAGATAGGGTCCAATAGATTTCTTTCTCTAACTTCATTCCAATATGTTGGAGTTCAACACTTCTTAACATATAGTGATTCATAATAATTCATATTAATACTTGTGTAAAAGTTATTTATGCAATAAAAATATTCCATATTAATGTATTGATCCCAATAGCCTATGAAGTCCATGGAGAAAGCTCTAAGTATGTATTATAGAGTTTTAATTGGTCTCTCATACCAAACATATATCTATTGATGATAAGTAGTAATAAAATGTAACACTCTATCCCGATCATGATGAATAATTCACCAGATTGTTGAGGTAATCTTAATATCTTTATCACATAGAATCAAAAGCTATATTCCATGAAATATTTCCACTACCTCATTATATATTCTATAAATATGATCAATAGATAAATCATATGTGATATAAATAAAGTGTGTTTAATCATAATTAAATTATGTTTAACACATATAGAATTGTGGCATTAAGATATTTTGGAGTGTCCGATGTCAAAATCCATGGGTTTTTCCCATTCACATTAAGGTCTGGTTATTGATTGTAATGCCCCATTATAATTCTATCTCTTAGCCATAAATAACTGATTTACAAATTAAAAATATGCATACTCTTCAATATATCTCTTCAAGCGATCCCCCCAGAAATGCTCACTCGGGATTATATTCATTATTACAATTCTTTGAGGAATAAATAATGATGAACTATTAGCCTAAACGAATTGATCATTATTAAAAAAATTTATGGATGGGGCACAAGAATGGTTCCCAAACCATATTATTATATCACAGTAAAGGATGATCTAAAGAAAATTTATCACTTTCTTTTTATGATATATATATTTCTTCTCCTACCCTTTAATCTTCACCTAGATAGATGGTTGACCATTCATTTGATCAAGATAATATTTCTGCACTTCCATTATGATTTTAATATCATTCCTCTGTAAATTTTTAAATACTAGATCTTTGGTGATCATCATCATAAATAATCTATCATGATCCTTCTAAATCAATACTCTTGTCAAGTAGTTTAATTTCACATGGGTGTAATTTATTGAATACTCATGATCTTAAATCAACTCCACCCATTTTCTTTCACAAATATTCAACTCTTTTTGAGTGAAAGTATAATTTAATTTTTTTTATTAGTATATATTTCAAACCATTCTCTATAGAGATAATTTATCCATATATTTAGTGAAAAAATAACAATATCTAACTCCATTTCATGATTTGGGTAATTTTTCTCATATACCATTAGTTGGTGCGAGGCATAAGATGTCAATATATCTATTTGAATGAAAACACATCACAGTACCCTCTTAGAAACATCACTATAGGTCACAACCCTTTCTCCACTATAGGGTGGTGTGAAAACAGGTTCACCAACCAAACTTATTTCCAACCCATTGAAATTCACTTTTCATTCCTCTATGTATATGAAATTAATTCCTTTTTATGTCTACTTGGTGAGTAATGTAGATAATTATAACAAATATTTTCAAAAATTTTGATGATATCCATCCAAACCATAAAAACAATGGATTCTAGTCATAATGGTTGGACTTGACCATTTCTCAAAATCTTTTATCATTAAAGGATCTACTTATATAACATCAATTGATATTATATATCCCTAAAATGTATCTTTCTAAAGCCAAAATTCAAAAATGGTAATTTTCTCATATGGAATCTCCTTCCTCATTGTTTTCAATAGAATCATCAAGTGATCTTCATGATCCTATTTATTCTATAAAAATATTAGAATATCATAGATAGAGACTATAAAAAACTGACCAATATACTCTCTAAATACACTATTCACTAACTCCATGAAGATATTTAGGGAATTAGTATGTCCAAAATAAACCACTATAAATTCATAGTGTCCATACCTTGTATGGAATTTTAACGTCTGTATATCCTCTTTATTGGCAAACAATTGATTATATAAATAATGCAGATATATCTTGGAAATGTATTGATCTCTACAGAGTTTATCAAACAAGTCATCAATACTCAGGAGAGAGTACTTGTTCTTGACTTTAGTTTGTTTTATTCTCTCTATAATCCATTCAAGGATGCATTGACCATTATTTCATCATAAAAAATAGAATTGGTGAACCCAAAAGGTGAAATACTAGGGAATTAGAATCCCTTATCAATATTCTCTTGGAGTTTATTCTTCAATTATTAAAAATCATTTGGGTAAATTTTGTATGGAGTCATTAAAATTGAAATAAAACCAGGTATAAGTTATATAGGAAACATAACATCATGATTTGTTGGAGTACCTAGAAAATCTTCTGAAAAAAATAAAAATATCACGTACAATATGTGTATTCTTAATTTTTATTTTCTCCCCAACCATATGATATAGATCAAAATTATATATTATATTTTAGACATTCATTTAAATGTTTATATTCATTCTTGCATCGATTAATGATTATAGGTTCATTCAAAATGTAAAATCTGACTTTTGTTCCTTAGAAATTAATATGGGATCTATATAAAAAATAAAATTCGTTATAAAATTGATATTGAATTCAACTAGATGAAGAGTTGAAAGATTTACACAAATCGCATAACCATAAATATCAATCCATGAATAACTATAAACATGAGATGTGACCATTGTTCAATTAATATTTTTCACATGTAACTCAAAATCTAATTGTTGAAGTAATATGGTGATACCATAAGAAAAATAAAAAAAAATAAAATATTCAGTGGATCCAAAATCAAATAATACATTATATTTTTGATAGTGTACGAAATGTATACCTTTCACCATGTAATTATTTTACTCCACTTTAGTAGTACTGATAATATGATATTCACCATTTTTATTATGGTTAATAGGATGTTGATTATTATCATAAAATCATTCAGATTCTGGACCTAGTTGGAATAATCCCAGAACACTGTGATTTTTAACATTGTAGAATTTGTAGAACATTATGTAGAGAAATTTATTTATTCACATACTTGGATAACTTCATACAATCACATCCGCAGCTGATTGTTTGATGATGTTCCATTACAGACATGAAACACTTACCAGTCCCCTCAGGAACAGTTCACCCATTATTCCTTCCACACATTGAGCATAAATGAAAGATCACCATATTTTCTCCATGGTTTTTATAATTAATATTGAATCCCATTTTAATTTTCATATCAATACGATGATATTTATAATAACTCAAACATTTTTATCATCATTGATAGCACATAAAATAATTTCTTCATTACATTTCATTTATATTATTGTTAATTTCTTTAATATAATTGGTATTAACCTAAAAATGAATCAATAAATTTTACATTCATGGTAGATAATAAACAAGAAGAATATATTGAAATCTTTCCAAAATTTTCCCCAAAGGTAACAATTGATTTTTCATCATTTTGATTAAGTTAAAAATATATTCCTCAATATTTTAACAAAAAATATGAGGTAATCGCATGCTAAAGAATATCCCATTGAAATCACACATTACATGATTTCAATCCCTTATTATTGCCCCATATTCATGATAAGACCCCAAAACTAGTATACTTCACTTTCCAGATGATAAATATCTATGAAAACCTTTCCATGTCTTGATCATTGAAGAATATAATATATTCTCTCAATGGTGATGATTTATTACTCCTACACAAGTTGATTATAAGATCCAAAAAAATTACTTGAATGCTACATAATGTATGATTCAATTGTATATTGTTTCCCCAATTGATCATTTTGAATGTCAACATGATTCATAGCTTGAGAAATATGCATGAGCATAACATCAAAATTATATATTCTATATACAATAAAATTTTTATTCCCAAGAGGAAAATCATTTCATTCTACATCATATTCATCATTAAAACAATTAATTTTGATTCAACCCATTATCTAAAAAATCATATTTTTAGACAAAATAATAAACGTCGAAAACCACATAATCTTGAAAGAACATTTATATGATGTCTAAATCATGAAACTCGCTTCCATGAAACCTTAGGTTATACCTAGGTCATTCATAATTATTATCAAAATGGTAGGATTTTATCCCATTTTTAGACTTATCCCAAATGTTTTCACGTACTAGTTTTCAATGGTTAAATAAATATATCCTCCGATAAAAACTATAATTTCCTTATGTTTTCATAAATATATATTAAATAATTTTAGATGAATAATCAATACAATACAAACAATTCAAACCTATGGATGATAATTTTATGGTTCCTTTGTAAACACATAAATATAAACACTATTTTCATATAATATCTACATCATCTACCACTTATTTATTTATAACTAGAAAACTTTTTTACATATAATACATAATATCATTTTTCATATTTTGGGAAATTAGACATATGAAAAAGTTCATCATAAAAGTTTTGTATGGTTAAAAAATTGTAAAATCAATAATTACATAAGAGTAACTTGAGTACAAGGTCATCATAACATGAACATAACATTTTAAAATTAGACCCTGCATATCAAAAATCATGATATTGATTCATAATATAAATCATGTAACATAGAAATACATCAATGAAAAAGGAACATGATGCATGAGAAATTAACATTGGAATACGAGATTGAATTGTGGCATACACATAAGAATATAAAATAATTTTCTAATAATTCATCGTTCTTTTCTAAGACAGTCATATTGATATGGGTTCACTTTTTAAAGCATTGTTTTACTTATTGTTCACTCTAGGTACTATCATGGGGGAAAGATTCTCTTACTGAATTTGATTCACTCTTCATTCTAGATCTATTTATCTCATGAGATATCATTCTATACCCAATTAATTTAATGGAAATTTCGGTCCCACCCATTAGAAAATTAAATCCATACATATGTGTCTAAGAATAACATAAAACAAGTCTGAACCCAAGAAAATAAATGGAATTCATAAATGTTTTGTCAACAATTATCTAGTGGAAAATAAATTGGTTTCATATTCCTCATCCCATAAAAAACATAAAATATCCAATGAATGTATATGTATAGTATCCTTGGATATAGTTTCATTCATATTTGGTATCCTAGGACCATCTTAATGCTCATTAATTATATGTATCTTCTATGTATTGAATATTTATTTAACATTATATTACATATTGTTCATTGTTCCTCATTGCATTGATGTAATATTGTCATAGATTATTTCATTTCTTTGACATTGTCATAGTTCATCCACACTATAATGAGAACCATTAAGTGTTATAACAATATTCATAATATAGTTCTATTTTTGGAGAACATTATATGATGGGACACAAAGTATTTAGACAATTTGGCGAGTGTACTCAAAAAATGAAGTTATTTTTTCTCATGATTTTTTCACATATAAATCACCATAATGGGATATTGTGAGTATAGAAATACCAGTAGAAATTCCATATAGTTTGGTATCATCAGATATTTCTATCTACGAACATGTGTAATGGTCCTTATACTTTAGTATTATCATTAATACATTTCATGACCAAACACTTATATATACTTATAAAAACAACAAGTCATATGTTTATATGATGTAGGTTGTGTTTGATGCATCATGATAGAAATCTAATTAATTGATAAGTCGAGAAAGTATATGTACCTTACACCATTATGGGTGTTGATATCTTGGTTAATTGATTATATTTGAACAATCATAGAAATTCCTTATCCATGGTAGAATGAAATGTTTATTTGAGAGAATCCAAGAAATTCTTATCAAGCATATAGGTTGATGACATTTTTTTGCAACTTTATTGATGAAATATTGTGAAAAAGGATTATATTAACATGTAATTCAATGTATATGGGTTTCATTGTTATGAAATTTTGATCATTCTATTGGGTTCCTTAACATAATTCTATATAGTAATATTGTAATTTAGGCAAGTACACCTAATTTAAATGACCAAGAATACTATAGTGTCCACACTAAGTGGATTCATTGATGACAATAAATACTATTGGAATATAATTTATAGATTAATTACTATTCTCAATACTAAGGAATGGTTTTATTAATGTTATTATGACCTCATATATTAAATAAATATTTATTTGCCAGAATGTGAATAAAAATAACTTTTAGTATTATATTGAATAGTAAATAAATATGTATTCCCCAATGGAGACTTAAACATAAGAAATCCCAAATAATTATGATATTTTGTAGTAAACCCTTATGTGTTTGGATCCATTTGAATTATAAACCCATGAAGGAAATAAAAAAATCGTTATTTAAATCCACATAACATTCATATGATGTATCATAAAATTCATTCATGTTTAGTATATATACCACTCAAAATAAACAAATGATGAATATGGAATGTGTCCCATATAAATAAATGTGAGACAAAAATCCGTTACCCCAAGTCTCACCTTTCCATTTTCATATTCTAACATAATATACAATAAATACATATTTATTACACATTTATTAGATAACCATATACCTATAATTTCATGTATGATTTATTTATAACGCCTTATCACCAATTTAGTAATAATTTGTAATTAAAACCATTGTCATGGGAGATAAATACTTCGTATTCCAAGCATGTTCCAGTTCAGTTGTCCAGGTCCCAATAAATTTATCCTAGTACCATAATTTGAATTATTGATATAATGGTATAATTTTGATATATAATCATTAAATATATATTTATAATTATTCATTAAATGTAGATTTTGAAAAATGAATTACACTATTCGTGGATATGGTAGGTCGTGTGTACGCATGAATGTTGTTTTCATTTCTCAATTGATTGAATGAATGATAGGTAAATAATGATCCAACATTACAGTAACATTATTATTTCATATATATCAAATATATTCATAAATTTATTTCTTATTATTGTCTATGTGTAATATATATGAAAATTAATTCACATCACATCATGGAGAAGTTGGTCTATACGTATGCACGAGTGGCATCATCGTTTCACAAATGATTGGATGAAAAGATGTCATAAATGATATTAATATTTTATAAGTATAATTATATAATAAATATAAAATATGAATATTTAAACCATCATAATTTCCATCCATAAAATTTGGTGTTGAAAAATAAATTGTATCTTTATTTGAAAATGGTCATACATAAATACACACGAGCGATACATTAACATATTATATGATGGGAAAGAGTTTGCATAATGATATTTTAATAATAATAATTACATTTTGTCATATTTAGGATGATTATTTTATTATTTTATTATGAATAACTTATAATTATATAGTGTAAAGAAGAGTAGAAAAAGAATGTTATATGTTATAGAGGTTTTATCTTTTTCAAATGAGTCATTTAGATCTTCACAAAACGGCTCATGGGTTGGTGTTTTGAGAAGTCCATCACCTAATGAATGTGTCTAATGTAGTGTATAATATAATTTTGTATATTATGGTTGGTCTGAAAAAATATGTTTTTTGTAATTAAGTGAAGGAATGTTTTTCTTTTTATAATTGAGGTGAGGGGCACTTTTGGAATTTCTCAAAATATTAAAATATAATATGATTATTCTATTGAAAAATGCATCCAAATGGGCTAAAAATAAAAAGGGGTGAAATTTTTTAAGATATATTATCCCTAATGGGATTAATTAATATATTATTATTTTTAAAAAAAATTAATTCAAATTAATCCCATTAATATCCTTACTATCAATTTTCTTACTTTTCAATACATTGTACATAAAAACATCAACAAAAACAAGTCATATTAAAAAAAATTAAAAACTAAAAAAATTCTTTACCAATATATATAAAACAGTTATCTCCAAAAAAATCCAATTAATTTACTTTTTTTATTTTTAATATCATTTATTTTATTACTTTAATATAATAAGTACCACATTAGTGTTTTGAAATAATTTAAGATAAATATTTAATTACTAAGAATTATAAAAACAATTACCATGAAATATATATTTTTATTAGGTATATAAATAGAATTAATATTCATTCATGACTAATTTATATCCCTATGTGAATAAATAAATGATATTTAAAACTAATACAATGACATTATTCCATCCATTCGTTTTAATAATATGTAAACATTTTTCAAAAACAATGTCTATTTAATAAATCAATTTGAAAAATTAAGTGTTGATGGTAATATTTATTTTATCCAATAATTATTATTATGAATAATTATGGAAATATAACCTAGATTTAACCTACATTCACCCGATTTTCCCCTTACAAAATGATAAATTTTACCATTGTCACTATTCATTTTTACAAAAACTAACCGGTGAAATTTTACCAAATTTTTTATAATTAATGAAAAATATGAAATTATTTTTTTCATAATTAATTCCTTTAAATGGTATAAATTATTTTTAATTTAAGTGAAAACATGTCGAAAAATCATTTAAAAAGTATCATTTTCGGTATAAGACAAGATTTATTCTTTTCCACTGATTTGAATAATATTTGATTAATTTATTAAAAAATTGATGAACATAAAAATAGAAAAATATCATTAAAATAAATCACCAATATTGATTAATTTTATATATTTATATAAATTTTTTTTGCATAAAAAATCACACAAACAAACCATTTAGTATAATGTAATTTTTTAATTCAAATCGTGAATTTATTTTATAAATTTATTAATCTTATATTTTTCATAATTTAGTTATTAAAATTATTATCTATAAATATAACAGTTAGTTCAAAATGGATTCGTAATATTTCAATAATGTTAAGAGGTTTGTTTAAACATGTTTTTGTGTGCAATGCAAGCCATCGAAGGAATCAGATTATTTAAAGATAAATATTTCATCAAAATTATGGATTGATATAGTTTGATTAACCCATGTTCTGATATTGTGATGTAACCCAATATTTCCAAAAACATCTTTTAAAAATAAATTCTTTACATTTTCAAAGATGATGAGTAGTAAAATATAATAAAAAATCTATTATTATAGTTATGTTTAAAACAAGATTACTAATAAATTAAACTAATAAGAGAAGTGTTCAAATTGCCTAAATATATTATAGACCACCATTTTTTATATAGATTTAGACCACATGTTTATAACATGATAATACAAGACATTTAAATCTTTATTTCGAAGACATTTATATGAATTTTTTTTAATGATTTGAAAGATTACATGAGTGACACTAACCTAAATTATAAAAGTCCTCCCCTCACATTTCCTCTCTAAATTTAAAGAGTATTTTTTTCTAAGAAATAACATAAATAATCAATTAATTAAATCCAACCCAATGATATAGAGTACATTATTGATTAAAAAATAATCCAATGAATTCTTTCAGTATAGACCTAAAAAGGTTTTCTAAATAAGAGATATGTTTATTAACATTGGTTTTTCATTTTCGTTCTACTTCTACCTCATTAAAATACTCTTCAAATATGATGAAGTAATAAAACCATAGTATTCAACATAATAATATGTTATTTTGACACCAAATGGTTTTAAAAATTAATTTAAATTCATGAATTTTGTTTTATATAGATATTTACAACTAGAATTTAATCATAATTTTGTAGCTTTTTTGTTTTGAATTTCAAAAAATGGTCATCTACAATAGTTATCAGTAAGTTTTTTAGACTCTAATGGAACCAAAATGATGTTTGATGAATAGTAAAATAACTTTATGAATAGTTAAATGACCATAATGAACAGTAAACTATATTATTATTTTATTTTCTTAATTTTATAACATAATGAGATGTTGATTAATTTTTCAAGGTGTTAAAAAATGAGTTATATATAAAAAGTTGTTATTTTTTAATACATTTTTATTTTATTTCAAAATTAATTAAATAAAATTTAGAAAATTATTTTCAAATATTTGAGTGTATTTATTAATTCTATACATCAGAAAATTGTTAGGTTGATTTTTTGGATTTTACTAAAATAGTTGAATTTTCGGTGAATAGTAAAAATACAGTTTTGAGTTTTTGGTAATTTGAATGACATTATTAATGATGTAATAATAATGCAATATTTATGGTGGACTCTTGAGGGATAAAATTTGTTATGATGTGTCCTATTTTTTCATTACCAAGGGAAAATACCATAGGCAAGCCCATATTTTTGCAAATACCACAAATGAGGTGTCCCTTGGAAATTATTAAAATATTCCCTCCATTTTGCTACAAATATCAAACCCTTACATCATTAAATTCATTTAAATTTCTTCCTCATTGATTATATGGTCTTATTACCTCCCTATTAATCCATTAAAGATGTCCTCAATCCCCCAAGGTCTCATCCTTCAAGTCTGAGGAGTTACAGTACAAGGTAAGAAAAATCTAGACTTCTCCATTTTCCCAATCAAGATTCCTATTATGTGGTATAACCTTCAATTTTCCATACCATGTTCATAATTCTGTTATATTCTGTATCTACACAATTTTATGATTCATTTATGGATGGGATACCCATTCACCCTATCATTTTAATGTTTTTTAAAACCATGTTGCATAGTTATTATGCTGTAGAATTTTCGACTCAAAATTATTCTATTTTTCAATCACTGTTGTTATGTTATTATATTTTTATTTAAATTTTATTATGTTGGGATTTGTAATTAAATATATATTTTAATTTTAATATTTTTTATGATTGATGATATACCCCTTTTCAATCATTAATATTTTTTTATGAATTTTTAAGTAAAGTTGTTAAGCTGTCAAATTTTCATAATGGATTTATCAACTTTTCTTTTATTTTGAGTTCCATTGTTTTATTCTTTTCCTTTCCAAATTTCATCAAAATGTAATGATAACTCAATTACCTTACATATATAGGATTTTTTATGTGTTAATATAATAATTATTTATTATCTCTCCATTATCATTCATTTATACTAAACATAAAAGCACCATCTGAGATGTACTAATTTAACACATTCAATGATGATGAGATTTCAAATTATATTACCATCTTCAATTCTTGTGATGAAACCATTTTTTTGTTGAAAAAGATTTTAATTTATGGATTATATATTATATAATATTCTGAAATCATTTTTCACACATGTTATTATTTTATAAATTAAAATGAATTCATTAAGATTGTATAATCGCCAAAATGACCTAAGCAATTATCAATACTGTTTTAAGATAGGAATCAACCTCATGTAGGATTTCATAATGATAACTGATATAATTTTGGATTTGTGAAATATTTAAGTACCACTCTATTCTAATTCTGTATTTTCAATCCCAATTGACAAGAATATCCATCACGAACCGATCATAGAAATCATATAAAGAAAACACCCAAAACAATAGAAGAAATAAAATTATACTAATTAAAAAGTTAAATGATGTTATGAAATGATCATATATAATATTATAACTATGAATATGTTTCTGTAAGATTTTAATAACCCTCTTATATAATATTATTATATGTGTTTTATGTAAAACAAACATGAGGTATGAGAATTCGTAACTCAGTTTCCATTCTTTTGGCTAACCTTCTACTTCATAATTAATATGGTATTAAAAAAAATTTCATGAATTGTGTTCATATAATTGTTAATTATGTTTATTTATAATTTATATACATATTTCATCCACTCTAATAAGTCTCAATTTAATTATATGATATTTATAAGGAAATTTTCGTTTAAAAATCTCATTTAAAATTATTTTTTTCAAAATTCAAAAGCAATGTCTTTATGAAATTATTATTGTTGTACAGTTATGTTTAGGTTCTTCAGAATTTTTTATAATTAAGGGTGGGACCTATATCTCCCACCAATTAATTGGGTAGGTGTAATTCGGATGTCGTTCATATGGTTACTCTAATTGAAACTGGAATGGTTACACAAAATGTAATATAGTCGTCAGGGTTACAAATTATAAAGTAGTTGAGAGGGTTACAAGATTATGTAAGTAAAGCCCCTTGATACCTTTATGGTTCTATTTTTTTTCTTTATCTTTTTTTGTAATATTGTGAAAATATCATGTTTCAAAATTACTTAATTATGGGAGACATGTATGAATTTTTTCAAATAATTTCTTACGTTACAAGTATTCCGGGATTATTGTGTTCTTTCATTCTTTTTATAAAACAGACTGATATTTGTGTGCTCATCCCATATTTTTAAATTTTTTTCAAAGGTTATAAGGATTTGTATTACAATGAAGGAATCCATATTAAATGTTATGAATATTTTTAAGGAATAATTTTTAATTTGAAAAGTATTATATTTATGAAGAAATTAATATGGTTTTTATGGTATCCACTATGTATTAATATGGACTGTTATGAATGTAATATGTAATAAATTCTCTAAATATCCACACATGAAATGATCCTCAATGTGTAATGAAGTGTGTTCACAACTAAATTCATGATTTTTTAAATGGTTTTTTTCTTATTGTTGTTATCAGAGGATAGTTTAGATAACGTTAATGGTTAAGATAATGTTAATAGAATACCATAAATGAATTTTAATCTATGATTAATTTGAAATTTTATAACATTTAAAGATTACCATTTTCCTCTGACTATGATATGTTTGTTTAGAATAGTTGTCTGTAGAAGAAACAGGAAAGCTAAAGAGGACAGGCACTACTAGAACGTTGTCTTTCCGAACCTATATCCCAGAATAGTAGGGATTGGAAACGAGTATTTTTTGAAAGTAATGGATCAGCTGATGTAGTAAATAAATTGTATTGACATCCATGCAAGTGAAAAAACAGTTGTACCACAATGGAACATGACAAAAATGTAAAATTTTGTGACACTACACCCTCCTACTTTCAATGGATCATCTGACATAGTAGTGATTTAAAGATGGATTAAGGCCCTTGAAATGATATTTGAGGTATTGGGTTATTTAGATGATACAAATTTAAGTCTTTCCATTTATAGTTTTGAAGCTGAAGCAGATTTGTAGGGGTCAATGGTTAAAAATATCAGGGATAGAGAGGATATTGATGCCTTATAGTGGGATGAATTTAAAAGTATTTTCCTTAAAAAATATTTTCCTAAGGTGATGTGACTTAGGATGGAGAATTAATTCCATGAATAGAAATAAACAGAAAGGGATTCAATGGCCATGTATGAAGAGAACTTGACTCGACTGGTTAGGTATTCTTCATATCTTATTCTGGATCTTGATAGGTAAATCAACTGCTTTTACATAGGATTAATTCCAAGGTATCGAAGGGTGTTGGCCTCCTATGAATTCAAAAGTTATGACAAACATATTTGTTTTTCTGAGAGGGTGGAGATGGAGTTTTCGGATGATCATGTGAACTTTTAAAAAAAAAGGGAATATGTGATCTAGATTTAAATATATGGATATGAATCAACCAAATAAATCTGATGGTAAGAAATTCCAATTTCCAATTTATGAAAAGTGTCAAAAAATAAGCCTGGGGAATGCTTTATCAAAACAGGGAAGTGTTTTCATTTTGGTATGTTTGGAAATTAGGCTCGAGATTGTATTGAAAATGATCATAAGGTTAATCCTGATATTAAAATGATGTAGTGTTTTAAATGTAAAGATATGGGTCATTATGAAAATTCCATCACAAAGAGAGATTTGTATGATGCGAAGAAGCCAAAATATAAGTAGAAAAGTGTAGTAAGATCCTTTGTGACTATGTCAGTATATGTTGGGCCACCCAATGACGTTTTATCAGGTACCTTGTTTGTTTACACATACATTTCTATTGTTTTGTTCGATTCGGGGTCCACACAATCCTGTATTTTTGAGGAATTTTCTAATAAATTGGAAATATCACCTCAACTAATGATACAGGAACTTATTGTCAAAACACCAAAGGAAAAATATTATAGCAAAAAAGAATTACAAGAAACTTTCTACTATGGTATGGGGAATGAATTTACTTACAACCCTTGTTTTTTCCCTTAGTAGAGTTTGATGTCATTATGGGAATGTATTTTCATTCTGTTTATCATGCTAATATTGACATTAGAGTAAAACAAAAATTTCAGAAAGAGTTTCAGTTTTTATATAAGTAAGAACCCAAAAAATTGATAACATATTGGGAATATAATAAATTGTTGAATGATATAAATGAATGTTATCTTGCCCATATTTTTGAAAATAAGGGAATTGTTCTAATTAATTGTGTGCCAGCAGTAAATTAATAACTAAATATTTTTTCTGATGAGTTACATGGTGTCATACCAGATCGAGAAGTTAAATTCAAAATGGACTTAGTTCCCAATTGTAAGACAATTTCAAAACACCCAAATATAATGGCTCAAATGGAACTTATAGAATTAAAAAATCATTTGCAGGATTTTATTGATAAAGGTCGCATTCATCGAAGCCCTTCACCTAGGGGTGCTCCTATTTTGATCATTAAAAAAATATGGTTTGATGAGACTTTTCATTTATTATAGATCTTTGAATAACATTAAAGTTTCAAATAATTATCATTTGCCACATATCGATGACATGTTTGATCAGATCCAGGGAGCATATTAGTATTCCAAAATTGACTTGAGATCTAGATACCATCAGCCAAAGCTGAAGGAGGATGATATCCCCAAAACAGTTTTGCATACAAGATACAATCAGTTTGAATTTTTTGTTTTTTTTGGGTTAACTAATTCACCTTTTGTATTCAAGAATCCTATGAATAGAAAATCACATGAGTTATTGGATAAGTCTTTGGTTGTGTTTATTGATGAAATTTGGGCGTTTTCATGAAGTAAAGTGGAGTACGAAAAACATATAGGGGTTCTTTTGAAAAACATTAATGAATAGAAAATTTATGGAAAATTATATAAGTGTGATTTTTTTGAAATATATTCCCTTTTATGGGAACATTGTAAATAACGATGGAATAATAGATGATATATCCCTAACAAAAGTGGGTGATGAATGGAAAAGACCTTCAAATGTTATAGAGATTTGTAGCTTTCTTAGATTTGCAGGTTATTACTGACAGTTTGTTAAAAACATTGCATCGTTATCTTGCCCAATAACTATGTTAACCAGAATAGGGGTTAAATTTATTTGGACAGAAGAATGTGATATTGTTTGGAACTGAAGAAGAGATTGGTTCATGCTCGAGTTTTATCCTTTCCTTCTAGAAATGGTGAGTTTTTCATCTACGGTGATGCATCATTGAAGGGGCTTGGTTGAATTATGATGAATAATGATCAGGTAATTCCTTATGCCTCAAGACAACTAAAACCTCGTGAGTTAAATTGGCCCACCCATGATTTGGAATTTGAATCTTTGGTTTCTTCTTTGAAAATTTGGAGGCATCATTTATAAGAAAAAAAATTTCAAATATATACAACCCATAAAAGTCTGAAGTATATATTCACTTAGATGGAATTATATTTGTGGTAGAGAAGATGAATTGACCTAATAAATGATTATGATTTTTTGATTAATTACCATCCAGGAAAACCAAACAAAGTGGCAGATTCATTGAACCGAAAACATCATGCATCGTTAACAATGTTACATTTGGAACATGATCCCTTGATTCACAACGTTACCACTATTTTATTTTAGGTTTCAGTGTAGTCATCATTATCAGATAGAAATAAGCAAGTGTATAAGGATGACCATGAGCTACAAAAAAAGGAAAAATCGGTAAAAATGGGTAAGTGTCCAGAATTTAACCTTGAAAATGATTGTGTTTTAAGATTTGGTAAATGGTTGTGTGTACCTTATGAATCCTAGTTGAAGGCAGATTTTTTGTGTGAAGCTCATAGTTCTCTATTTTCAGTTCATCCAGGTAGTACTAAGATGTACAGAGATTTTCGAGGTTATTATTGGTATGATTGAATAAAATGAGATATTGTAGATTTAACCGTGAAATGATTGACATGTCAACAGGTTAAAGTAGAGATATAGTTAACAAAGAGGATGCTTCAGCCACTGCCAGTGGAAGAGTGGAAATATGCGAATATATGAATGAACTTCATGGTGGGAATTCTAAAGACTTCTCAAGGTAAAAATGTGATTTGTTTTATTGTTGATCTGCTGAGAAAATCTATACATTTTCATTCTTTTCAAGATACAATGTCATTATATCATCTTTCTCAATTGAACCTCAAATATATTTTCAGGTTCCGTGGAGTTCCTCTTTCAATTGTATCTGATTGGGATCCCATGTTCACTTTTAACTGTTTAAAGGGCCATTAGAAGTTGTTAGACATAGAATTAACTTTACGTATAGCTTTTGATCCTCAATCTGATGGGTATTTATAATGAATGATTCAAAATTTTGAGAATATTATTTGAGATTGTTCAATTGAATACTAGGGATGTTGTGATCAACACCTTTCTTTTGTTAAGTTCACTTATAATAACAGTTTTCCTTCCAGTATACAGATGGAATCTTTTGAGGCATTGTATAAGATGTGGTGTAGAACTCCAGATTTTGGGTATTTAGTAAGGTAAAGGAAGTTGATGGGACCAAAATTAAAAAAGGAAGTTGCTGAGAAAGTGATGATGATCCAACCACCCATGATAATAGCTCAAACTTGGCAGAAAGTTTATATATACAATGGGAGGAAAGAGTTTTCATTTGAGGTTGCTAATCATGTTTTCTTATAATCTCTCCATGAAAAAGTGTTATGTGTTATAGTAAGAAAGGATATATAAGTCCATGTTTTATCATACCATGGAAAATTTTGGATAAAGTTGGTCCAATTTCCTACCGAGTAGCATTGCCTTCGAGTTTATCTAAGGAACATTATATTTTTCATGATTAGTTGTTGAGAAAGTATGTTCCAGATTCATCTCATGTATTGAGCCCATAAGTAGTTCAACTTGGAGAGAACCATTCATATGAAGAGAAACCAGTTCAAATTCTTGATTTAAAAAATAGGAAATATAAAATATGTTAATCCACCAGGTAATAGTTTTTTGAATAAACCACATGGTTGAAGAAGCAATAGGAGAATCTGAAAATGCTATGTGGGAAAGGTACCCACAGTTGTTTAATGAGTAAATAAAATTGCAAGAACGCAATTTTTAAAAGGTGGGCATAATTTAACACCCCAAGGTTTTAAAAATAAATTTTAATGCATGAAAGTTTTTTTGGTTGATATTTACAACTATACTTTAAAAATAATGTTCATATTTCTATGTTTTGAATTTTAAAGAACGGTCATCAACAATTGTGATCAGTATGTTACTTGTAGTCTATTTGAACCATCATTATTTTTTGATGAATGGTATCCTACCCTAATGAATTTTTATATGAACCTAATTAATATTAAATTGTATTATTATTTTATTTTCTTAATGTTATAAGGGAATTAGATGTTGATTAATATTACAAGGTGTTAGAAAAATGAGTTATAGATTTAAAATGTTTTTTGTTGAATTAATTATTATTTGATTTAAAAACTAAATAAAAAAATTTAGAAATTATTTTCAAAAATTAGAGTTCATTTTTTTAATTGTACACTTCAGAAAATTTTTAGGGTGAATTTTTGTGCTTTTTCTAAAATAGTTGAATTATTGTGAATAGAAAAAATACGGTTTTCAGTTTTCGGTAAGTTTAATGACATCATAATTGATGTAATAACAATTTAATAACTATGTTCAATTCATGAAGAATAAAATATGTTATCATGTGTCCCAAGTGGCCAATACCATGGGCAAGACCATGTTTTTTCAAATACCACCAATGAGGTGTCCCTTGGAAATTAATAAAATATTCCCTCATTTTTTCTATAAATACAGACCCATTCATTCATTCCATTCCTTCCAAATATCTACACAATGAATATAGGGTTTTATTACTTACCTAGTATTCTACTAATGGTTTCCTCATGCCCCCAAGGTCCCAACCTTTGATTCTTAGGAGTTACTACATGTTAATAGAATTCTCAACTTCTCATTTCTTCTATTCAAGTTAGCTCTTAGGTTGTATAACTTTCAATTTCCATAAACTGTTCTTATTTCCATTTAATTCTATATTTGTACTATTTTATGATTAATTTATGGATGTTTTACCCACATCCCTTTTATTTTTAATGTTTTCAAAAACCTTGTTGCATAGTCGTTATACTGCGGAATTTTCATCTCCAAATCTCTCTCTTTTTTGAAAACTATTATTATGTTATTTTATTTTAATTCAAATTGGATTATGTAGGGATATTTCTTTACATATCCCCCATAAATCACATATTTTGTATTAATGATTATATACCCATTTTCTCTCAGCAAAATATTTTATGAATTTTTAAGTGACATCGCTAGGCTGCCGAATTTTCATAATGGTTTTCTCATCTTCTATTTTATTTCGAGTTCCTTTATTTTATTTTTAGTTACTCACCTCCTTTAATCAAAATTTTCTGATAACTCTAGTAAATTACATGGAGTAGAATTTTGTTGTGATAATGGAATAATTCTTAATCATCACTCTTTTACCATTCTTTTTTTAATTAAAATTAAAACACCATCTGAGATGTGTTAATTTACCACATTCAAGGATGATGGGTTTTCAATGTCATTTATAGTCTTCAATTATGGTCATGAAACCATTTTTATTGCAGAAACATATTTTAATTTATGTATTATATCATAAATAATATTTTCGAATCATTTTTTTCACATGTGATTAAATTTTAAATTAAAATGGGTTCATTACGATCATTGAATCGCCAAAATGACCTAAGCAATTACCAATAATGTTTTAACTTATGAATCTTATTAATATCAGAGTAAAAAGTTATAAATTGTACAATTTATGTTTATGTAAATATATAATTACAAATCCATTCAAATTTTGCATTTTCACTTTGAATCGACAAAAATATCCATCATCAACCGATCATGGTAATCATGTATAGAACACACGCAAAACAATGGAAGGAACAAAAGAGTAACAATTAAAGTGTCAAATGATGTTATGAAATTATAATCTATGATATTATAATGATTAATATGTTTCTATAAGATATTAATAAAACTCTTTTATAAGAGGTTTAACCATGTCTGATGTACGAAAAACCTGAGTTAAGGGAATTCGTATTATCATTTCCATTATTTATGTTAACCGTATACATCATTATTTATGTGGTATTAAAATTGTTTATGTGATGAATTTTGTTTATATAATTTTGAATTATTAGTATTAATAGTGTATATAATTATTTAATCCACTCTAATAAGTCTCACATCAATTATATGATATTTATAAGGGACTACCCTTTTAAAAACCTCTTTCAAAAATCTTTTTTACAAAATTGAAAAGCATTGTTTTATGCAATTAATCATTTTTTATGGTTATGTTTTGATTCTTGGGCATTGTGTATGACGAATAGTGGGACCCATATCTCCCTCAAATTTATTGGGTTTGTGTATGTTGGTGGTCGGTTGTATGGTTACTTCATGTGTAACTATGATGGTTTTACAAATTTTAAGATAGTCATGAGGGATACAAATTATAAGGTAACTAAGAGGGTTACAAGATTATGTTAGCTATTCCCCAAGAAACCTTTATGGTTCAATTAAGGTTATTTATGAATTTTGTGAATCTTGTGGAAATATCAAGCTTCAAAAATAAATAATTATGGGTTACAAGTTTGACTTTTTGAAAATAATTTCATTCATTACAAGTATTCATGAACTATTGGGTTCTTTCCATCTTTTTATAATCCTTATAAGGATTTTTGTGATCATACCAATTTTCTAAAAGATTTTCTAAGGTTATAAGGATATCTAAGAAAGATAAGGAATCCATGTTAAATTTTATGATGATTTTTCACGGAATCATGTTTTATTTGAAATCATTTATATTTTGAAAGAAATGAATACAGTTTTTATGGTATCTAATATATATTAATATGGAATGTTATGAATGTAATATGTCCTAAATTCTCTAATTCTCTAAACTTGAAAATATCCTCAATCTGTAAGGAAGTGATTTATTATCATAATTATAGATTAGGTAATGTAATAAGGATGGGTTCTTATAGTTATTATATTAATTTAATAACCTCCATCCATCTACACTTCCATGAAATGGAAAAAAACTGTCGATCATTGGTACAACAGAAAACCGCCATGCGAAGTGATGTAGTTTCTTCTCCATCACCACCTCTCAAAAATTCATATAATGATTGTTTTATTTTTAATATATGATAATAATTAAATATTTATACTTTTGAGTTATAATATAACATCTACATTCATACATTCCAATCTTTTGTAAAATGATAACATCTTTCGTGTCTATGTGTGGATTATCAACTCTATAAACGGATGTGAAATGTTTTACATGTTATTTAGACCTATTTTGCAACATGAATATTTTATATATATATATATATTATATATATGATATAAAAACAATTATGGAAATTTTATTTATTACTCACCTATATTTTTTCATCTATTTGAAAATATAGAATCAACAATAAGGCGTATGTATGACCCACATTCTCCATGAACAGTGTAATTAATTTCCCTATCTCTATTTTTATGTATGAAAATAAATATTTATATATATATAATAATTATATATTATATCTATATCATTATTATAATTTTATGAAGATTATTTAATAGTGATCATATTACATTTATCAAAAATATCAATCAAAAATATTCATGAAAAACAATGTAGTAATCCAAGGTAATTTTCATTTTAATAGAGTTGTTAATAAACTAGTAATGAAATATTAATAATTAAATAGTGTGTGGTTTGATATATATTAGTATTATTATATGATACATTAATAAATATCCATAAATTTATTTCACAGTAGTTTTGAATGTTTCTAAAGAAATATAATACTTTTGGTATGGTATTTTCACCTCACTTATGTTAACATGATACACATGCCATATTCACTTCTTGTTTATTTCATATAGATTAAATAATTAATATACATTTATTTAATGATTAGTATTATAAAAATCATGTGCATTTACAAATCCATTTATGTTTCATTATTTTATATGGACTATGTATCAAAAGATACCTATGTGGAAGTGGTTTTATGTTACAATCACAATGGTTATAAATATTACTGAATATTTTAATTATAATGACGAAATTTTGTGATATACCTATCAATAATCAATTAAATTTTATTCTAATCTATATATATTTGGTGAGTCAGAGTTTTTCAGTTATTTCCTCTCTTTAAGGAAAAAAATTTCCAAATATTTTTTCTCAAGATAATAGCCTTTATTTTTCCCATCGGTTGAAAATATATTCACTTTAATCTATAGAATTTCAAAAAATGGTATAAATAATGTTCTTAATACTATATAATGATTAATTGAATGTATTTTTACCCATTTTTGGAATTTTACAAAAATTAATTAAATGTAATCTGTATATCATTTTTTGAATAATGTAATATTGGAATTTTGACTATAAATATGACTGGATAAATTTTTTAACATATATAGCATGAACTGATTTTATATTATCTCAAACTCATAATTATTCTAAATATACACTATTTTTTTCCAGATATATTTTTAATTTAAAATTACTTTAAATATATTTTTTGATTTTTTTAGTTTTAAAATATTATTTTCAAAATATAAATTTTATTTTCCTTAAAAATTGTTTTTTGGTGATTTTATGGAATTTCCACTCATCAATGGTAACAACCACTGGTGTAAATTATGTTTTTCTAGGTATATGATTCAATTATACAATCCTTGTTCATAATATGTTTTCTTGATTATTTTTTATGATGATTTGTTATGAGACCCATTTATATTTCATGGGTTATGATTTGATGGATCAATAAAATATTTTTGAACCCCATTTTATTTTCATGGCTTATTATATGATGATATGATGAATGTTTAATGATCTTATAGAACACATATTTATTTTTTTAATTATTTAATTGGTGGGAAGGGAATTATATATCCTTCTAATAAATTTGGTAATTTTTTATATCTCATGATATAACATTGGGAAACAAGTTGATGTGATTGATACACTATTGGAAGACACTCGATGAGCATGATCCACTATGACAATCTAGACAAAGTTTTTAATCTAATATGGTGTATAGTAGTTGATTTTTACTCTATTAGTATATGAAGAACATGTATTATTTATAGATCGATTATGATTTTATGGACTCATTAGATAATATTCAATTATAAATTAGTTTCTATACTTATTGTTGTTCAACAATTTTATGACACGAAATTATGGTTCATGATTGATTTTGGATGATTGATCAATTATATTATTTATTTATTTCGAATTGATAATTTATTCTCTTGTGACTCTTGTTTATGATTTTTGATATATTATTTCTGAACTTTTTAAGTTTTAATCATGATATCAGAAACTCGTGCTTATCTTATTCTTTCATATGATCATCGATTGATGTCTCCCATGTTTACCTTTACTGAGAATTTCAGCTCAACCATTCTTCTGTTTCTTTTCCCTACATTATGAATAATTTCTTAATTAGCCTATTCCTATCTATTATACTAAATCAGATGTTCATTATAGGAGATGATAAGGGTATTTTTTGAAATAATATGACGGTGTGTCTAGTCTCCAAATATACTAAACATTTATAGTCTATAAGCAGGTATTTGTAAACTGTATTAAATATTTGTCTAAAAATGTAATATTTATGAACTAAAAGTTAGGCACATAAAAGTTGGTATCATAGTAGGTTTTAGTCAATTTTTTGAGATTATTAATTGAAAACATTGGGGAAAACTCAAGGATAACTCAATTTATATTATAATATCATATTAATTTGGAAAGGTCAATTTGATGCGGGTTTCTTGGAAACACATCCCTATCCAGATACTATAATTTTATGTGGTTTTGGAATAGATTCGTCTAGGGGATACAACCCATTAAGGGGTTGTTTTGGTATATTAAGGCAATCGAACAAGTTCATGGTATGTTTTCCTTTAATACACACATGGTTTCACATTCATGAGGGATAATATTGTGATAATTCATATTTACTTTTGTATAGGTTATAATGTATTTGAATGAATGATGACCATTTATGACTTAGTTTAAACCAATGTTTTCATATGATAAAAAATCTTCATGATTTATAAAAGATTTTAAATTTTCCGGATTATGTGGTTTCACAGTAGGATTATTCTTTCTCACACATTTCATTTTGGATTTAGTCAATTGATGGAACTATAAAAAATCTCGATAAAATTAATTCAATAAGAAATTCAATGAATATTCAACAAAGAAACCAAATATAGTGGGGATAGAATGTAGAAGCTATTTATAATTTTCTCACAAATATCTCTATCCATGAATCACTCTGAATTATAAAATGATAAAAGGAGGGACAAATGTTCTACTGAGTCCCCCATGAGTTAACGTACACCTTCTTTAGTGGGTATGTTGACCCACAAGTTGTTGAGATATATATTAGTACAATAAAAAAATTTCCAATAATATTTTTTTAGATAATTAAAAATATATCATCGAATTATATAATATAGAAGGATAAAAATATAAATAATGGACACTTTTTAAGAAGATGAGGCAATAGGATGAAATTGACATCATGGAGTGGGATGAGTTCAAGATCATGTTTTTTAGTAAGAATATTCCTTATGTTCTTAATAAGAAAATGTTGAAGTAATTCCTTGATATAAAGAATAATGACGATGATTTTATTGGTACCAATGAGACAAATGTTGCAATATAGTCACGGTATGCTTCTTGTATTATCATCCAACCTGAAACTATGGTTGATCTATTCTACAGTTTTTTTGTATCTTAGTCTCGGATATGTGTCATTTTAATGATACATTAGTAGTAATGAAGAAATAAGTTTTTGCTCACTAAATATAGAAATGTAAATAAGATATTCTCACAATTTTTTGGATTTAAATAAATAAGGAAATATTGACCCTCAGGAAAATGAAAATAAATCACATGGTGGAATGAAATTTCATCCATCTACATGCTTGATGTGGGGGAAGAATCATAAAGAGGATTTATTTGAGTGGAAATGGTATGTTATTTAATTACAGAAAGTAGAGACATAAATCTTATTAATGTAAAAATGAAATGAAATGGATGGTTAGTGTAATGGATATGAAGAATAAAGAAATTATTGCACCAAAAATGACCCAGTGCTTCAAATGAAAAGAATATAGACATTATACCATCCAGGTCATGAATATGATGATATATAAAGATGATAGAAATCATTAACATCATAATATCAATGATAATTTTATATCCAATGTGACCATGATTGTTGAGGTAGGTTACAGGAATGACATGATGAATGGTGCACTTCTTTTCCACTCTAGATTAGCTAATGTATTATATGATTCATAATCTAACAACACTTTTTATTTCTAAATAATTTTTAAAATGTATAGAAATACGACCACAATGATTATATATTTATTCAGAGATTAAACTCCTAATGTTATAACAACCAAATGTTAATCCTATAGTTCCTCTCCTATTAAAAAATATGTTTATGTGCTTCTTGTAAATCTTTTCATTCTCCAATTAGATTAATTTTATGTGATTATTGGAATGAATTTCAATTCTATATATGGATACTATATCAATTATCAAATAAGGGATGTCACATTTCATATTCCAAATGAACCCATGATCATATACAAGTGAGATGAGGAATATAAACATCCCCTAAAAATTACTTCTATTTGTGAGTCATAATTCTTTTCCATAATGGTTATTTATCAGGGATGTTTGGACATAAACTCAAAATAAAATACATTCTTCTTGTTTGGTAGTTTTTTTATTTCCTTCCAACAAAACATCCTTTTCATACAATGATTTGTGAAGTAGAGTGGTAAATATAACTCATACACAATGTTATGCCTATTACAAATAATACTTATAGAATTTCCCCAAATAAATTTGAGGAAATGATGAAGGAACTTAATGAGGGTCTTATATTGTGCTTATTTTTTCAAGTGGATCACCTTGGGGTGAACAAGATAATTTTGTTAAAAATATATGTGTAAAATTCCTATTTGTATAAAATATTAAGATCCTAAAAAAGAACACTATCAAGAAGATGTATCATCTACCTCGTAATGATGTTATTTTGAACAATTTTGATGAGCACAATAATTTTCCAAGAGTGATCATTGATCTAGGTACTATCAATTGAGGGTCAAAAATTGAAGTCATACCAACTAAATATTTCCTTATCTAGTTTGTGCACTATGATTTTATAGTGATTTCTTTTGGCCTTATAGAGGCACATGTTATCTTCATTAATTAAATGAATAGATTTTTTAGAGAAAATCGTGAGCAGTTTGAAGTAGTCTATATAGATGTTATTGTTATATATTAAATTTTAACTTAATGTTAATGAATATCACATGAGAATTTTAATAACGATGCTGCAAAAGGATTATTTGTTTGAAAATATTTCCATATGTGATATTTAGCTTCATTGAGTTTTAATCTAGGAACATATAATTTCCCGCGAGGGTATAGGATTTGATCTTTCAAATATGGATACTATTCAAAACATTCCCAAACCAATCATAGTTATGGAGATCCATTTTTTTCCTATATTATATGTATATAATCTATGATTTGTGTACAATTTCTCATATATTTGTAATGAACTCAAACTATTATCTCAAAAGGGATACGTGTTCCTTAAGTTGATGAATGTCAAACAAAATCAAGGAATGGAGGAGAAGGTTAGTCAATGAACTTATAAAATCATTGGAAAGTATTGGGTATGGGTATGTAATATATCATGATTAATTGAATAAGGGGGTTTTATGTATTATCAAATAGAAAAATAATTTTATAGCTTATGGATCATCACAATTGGAGTTTCGTGACAAAAATTATCCCACTAATGATTTACAGTTTATATCCACCCATGATTTTATGTAATTTTTTTCAAATAAATTAAATGTCCCAGATGAATTTTCTTATGTGATACACCATTTTAATCTTGCACTACACACAAAATCGACATAGTTTTTTTACATTCAACCCTGAGTTTCTATGATATAGATTATTATTATTATTATTATTATTATTATTAAAATATACCTATAATATAACCATTAGACATAGTAATATAAATAATAGTAAAATAATTAAAATTTATATTTTATAAATTTTTCATTAAAACAGAAGATATTTATAATAAAATATATAATTTTTGGTAAATTATTTATATATTTGAAATGATATTTTATTAAATGAAATGAATTTTATGTCTTTGGAACAATAATAAAAATAATTTTAGAGACATTTAAGATAATAATATGAAAAAATAAAATTAATTTTTTATTTAATAATTTAATAATAAGATTAACTTTTATTTTGTGAGTTTTTTTATAAACATCATTTTCTGATGATTATTGAAATAATACTAAATTTTAATTCAAAACTACTTGTCTTTATTATTTATTTATATAGTTATTTTAAATTTAATTTTTTTATGGAATGATTTGATTTATAAGATATTATTCTATCAAATTTATTACATTTTAACCAATATTACAATGAAATGGGATATAAAACAATTTCATGCTTTTTGGACTTTTTCACTTTAAAAATATTTCATCACATCCTTTCTTTGAGATTAATTTTATATTTTTTTTCTCCACTTATATTATAAGAATTTGAATATTTGGATTCAACATATTGAATCATAATAATTTATATTATCTAATAATTTCAAATTATTTTTTGACCTAAAATATTAGTGAAATTATGTTAAATTAATTACATTGATTATGGTAAAAAATGAGCATAATTAATTAATTAACAAAGAATATAAGGTGTAAAAATGACAATATGATTTTCTAAAAATTATTTTTTGGCCATATGATGACTATTTCTCTTGTAAGAAACATTAGTGGTCTATTTTAAATAAATTTTAATAGGAAAAACTAAGGGACCACTCAAATATTTTTATAAATACCCAACATATCCTTTTCTCCACTTATAAAAAAACCCTCTCATCATCCACTCTTGAGGCCTCTCAAGACCTTTGGATCCGGAAAAACCTATTCCAATAGCGTCTAAAATTCCCTACATTCATTATAGAATCCCTAAATTGGGAAGAAATTCAAACAAGGAATCCCTTTTGTGTAATCCAAAAGGACATACCCAAAGAAGTGGTAACATCATTCATAAAGACCTATGTTTTTCTTTCTTTCTATGCCCCCAAAAATTAGATTATTCTATGATTAAATAATATCATCAGTATCCTCTAAATAATTATGTGTTTTTATATTAATTGTTTGACCTATACTCACACACAATTCAATCAATTTGGATATAGAATCATCATTCATGTGTACCTTGGACTGTCACCTTACAAACCACTGTATTTAATTATTCCATTAATAGCCTTAAGGTTTGGTAATGGTATTGTAATTGCAATTTTTTATATGATATATAAGACATATATTGTTTATTTATACTTATGTAATTATTATATAACACATGCCTTCATCTTTTCAATTTTCAAAAAAATACGATAAGATATATTAATATATATTAAGAGGTTGTGTGTTGTGAGATCAATAATCAAATAGAGGCTAGAGTTTAGTATAAATATCATGTTATTAGAAATAAAATGAAGATTTAGTTTAAGGTAAAATAAAAAAAAATCATGTGGGGAATAATATGATCCTTCCATTATGCTCTATGTATGGAATAAATCATGGAGAAAATTGATGTACGGTGTCTAATAAATTTTTTTAGTGTGGAAAGGAAATCCATTGGGAAAATGATTACCAAATTAATAGGAATAAGTGTGGTAATGAAGAGAATATATGGAATGATGTCAATATTTCACCTCCAATACTTTAGTTCTTCATGTGTTAGGATAATTGGAATTATTATAACTACCTACCAAAATTGACAGTCAGTGATGAAGATTGTAATCATCAACCTCTTAAGCTGAGGGAAAAGGGGAAATATAATTTTAACAAAATTTCTAATGAGGGATACAACAATTATAAGAGAAAAAATACACGTACCATCCACTCTAGAACTTCTACTGTCTTATATGATTATCGATCTTCCCATACATTCATAAGAAAACAATTTTCAATGATTATTAAGAATCCACTGAAACGATTAGAAGTTGAATTAGTAGTGAAAACCTCTAATGGTATGTTGTTTTCATCACAAGTATATTATTCCTACTAGGTGATTGATTTTATGTTCTTGAATATTTTTCATTCCTCCGTTGGTTGAATTTGAAGACATCTTTTTCATTTATTGAATTTATAAGCATAAATCCCACATCAATTTTCAATAAGGAAGTTATGTTAAATATTTTTAACCAGCATTTGGTTATTTATCAATGTGATGATATGTATTAACTTCTTACGGATATTAAATCCCGTTTATAGGTCTTAATTCCCATTAAAAAGGTGTTTTCCTCTCCAATGATAGGGGAGAAACTCAACATCAATGTTATTCTAATTGTTGGGGAATTTATTGATGTGTTCCAAGAAGATTTTCATAGAATTACACCAAATCGTAATTTTGAGTTCTCAATATAACTCATTCTGGAAGTCACACCAATTTTAAATACTCCCTATTGTATGTCCTAATTTATTTATAGGAATTGAAGAAGAAACTCCAACGAAACCTCGATATGGGATTTATTCGCCGAATTCTGTCACATTGGGGTGTGTCAAATCATTTAAAAAAATTGTTGATTAATGAGACTATGAATTTATTATCTGGAATTGAAAAATATCATAGTCATTAATAAGTATCATCTTCCCCATATTGAATAACTCATTGATAATCTTAACGGATCTCAATACTCTTCCAAGACATACTTTAATTATGGATAACATCAACTGAGTTTCAACAAGGAGGTTATATCTGAAGAAGGAATTCCATACAAGGTATGGACAATACTACTATATTGTGATGCCTTCCGATATTTAAAATTCAATTAATATCATAATAAATTTCATTACAAGTGTCCTTAGTGATTACCTCAATTAGTTTGTGGTAGTCATTATAGATGATATTCTCAAATACTCAAAAAATTTGGAAGAGCATGAATACAACATTATAATTGTAGTAAAAGCCATAAGTAGGTAGAAAATTTATAAAAAATTTACAAATTGTGAATTTTGGATTTATAAGGATTGATTTTTGCGACACATAATCTCTAGTGATGAAATATAAAGAGATCCATCAAATATGACGGATATTGAATATTTCCAAGGCCAATCACGATGACTGAGACCCTTAGCTTTCTTGTTTTAGATTAATATTATCATAGTTTTGTGAAGAATTTATCAAAATATATAATCCTCTGAACAATTTAACTCAAAAGGGTGGAATGTTCTTCCAGATATATTAATGTGAAGAAAAATCCAATGCAATTGAAGAGAAGGTTAGTGAGTAGACCTCTTCGTACATTACCCTATAGTGTAGAATAGATTTTATTCTATAGTGATGAATCCAATAAGGTATTAAGATGTTTTATTGTGCTAGATAACATGTTTATAGCCGATGCCTCATGAAAATTAAATATTCTGGAGCAAAATTATCCAAATAACTATTTGGACATAGTTGTGGAATTTTTTTAATTAAATATATAGATTCTTTATCATTATGATGAAAAGTGTGATGTATATATTGATCATAAAAGTTTAAAATATATATTCACATAGAAAGAGTTTACCATGTGATCAATAAAATAGATGGTTCTTATAAAGGATATTGACTACTCAATACATTACCACCATTGTAAAGTGAACAAGGTGGTCGATTATTTGATTTGAAAGGATCGTATTGTCTAATCCATGATGAGAATAAAAAATAGCAGATATTATGGTATTTTCAATGTATGGATCTAGAATTCCCAGAGTCAGGGGGAAATCTTATCTAGATCAATTAAATATTTTTCACTCTATCCATGTGAATATTAAATAGAAAGTAATGAAAGATATAGAATAGAAAAACGTATAAATAATTTGATGTTTAACCTTGATTTTAATAGAATTTTATGGTTAAGGAATTGTGTATATGTTCTATCCATACCTAATTGGAAGTAGTAGTTAGATGAAGCTCGTATTTTATCATTATATATTCATACCAGAAGTATGAGAATGTATAGATATTTGACTGAAAACTTTTGGTGGGATGGAATGAAGTGGGTTATCACAGAGTTTTAATTGATGTTCTTAGAATACCAAAAAGTTATAGATGAATGATAAAGTCAAAGGGGATGTTCTATCCATTACCCATACCATTGTGGAAATGGGAGAAAATTACCATGGATTTCTTTCAATGGACTCCACAAAACCAATAAAGTGTTCACTCAATTTTGTTGGTATTCAATCACCATATAAATTCCTGAAACTTCATTACTATCACTGAAGAATTCACTATAGATCATCTTTCCTATATATACATTAAGTAGTAAGGATTCTTGGTGTACCTTATTCCATTGTATATAATCAATATTTGAGGATTACTATAATGTTTTGGTTTAGTGTTCCGCATTCCCTTCATACATGATAGACTTTCATCACTTCCTATCATCCTCAGATGGATGTTGAGTCCAAAAAGGGAATTCACACCCTAAATGATATTTTTAGATTTTCTTTATTGGGTTCTAAAGGTGGTTGGGGCTAGCACCTTCCTCTTGTTGTGTTTTTTTACCACAATATATATTACCCATTCATTCATATTTCACCTTACAAATCCCTATATGGAATGATATGTAGATCTCCAATGTTGTAGAATGGATTTGGAGAAAGAAAGCTATTGGGACCTCATATCACTGAATAAATGTAACAGATAGTTAGAAAAAATTAAAAACAAATAAAGTATGATCAAATTCTATAGAAAGGTTATGATGGAAACTATTGATGTGATCTATAAGTTGAATTTGGTGAAAAGTTTGTTCTATGGATTTCTCTATCAAAGAAGGTTAATGGATTCAGGATGAAATGGAAACTGAGGCTAATCTATATTTGTCACATTAACATTTCTGGTTATATTATAATGGAAGCCTATCACTTGGAACATCCACCAAAACTCTCTCATGTCGTTGATGTGTTCCATGTATCTCTCTTGAGGAAGTACGTACCTAAAACTTCACATGTACTAAACTAAGAGGTCATATGACTGTAGAAAAATAATTATTATGAGGAATAACCAGATAAAATTTTGAATCATTTATATAATGTTTTACAAAACCAAACCACTCACCTAGTTAATGTTTTGGGGAGAAACCACCAGTTAGAGGACACTATGTGGGTATATAAGGATATAATGATTTAGAAGTATGTTGAATTGTTTGTATGATAATGTTGAATTTCGTGGGTTCATTTTTTTATGTAGTACTATTTAAAAATATACTTTTTATATAATTTTTTTAATAAAATATATTTAATGATGTATTTCATTACACTCTACACTATGTTAATCTTCCACTACATGCAGCATTGTCTTAGCATGCATTACATTCCATTATGAGAAACAACAAAACAATATTTTATTATTATAATTATTTAAAAGAGAATGATATAAAATATCCCTTAAACATTTTAATATGAATATTAGTGACTAAAATTTAAATGTTATTTATAATGGTTTTATATAAAGAAAACATATTGATAAAAATACATATAATTTCACTTAACATTTCAAATGTTTGAAAATGTAATTTTCTTAAAAGAACATATTTTTTTGACCTTCTATAAAAAAATTTAAAATAAATTTTAAAAAGATTTAGAAATTTAATTTTATAAAAGAAATAATATTTTTGAATTTAGAATGTCAAAATTATCATAGGTTTAATTCTTTGGATATTTCATTAAAACCAAATTTTTTAATGAATAGAGAAAAAAATACTGAATTTTAATTCATGTCTGTTTTTTCATCAAATTTATTTGTATTGTTAAATAATTTTTAATTTTTTTAAAATTATAATTGTTAAATTTATACAACATTCAATCAAATTTAGGTCATTTTAACAGATTTAAAATTGAAATTAGATATAAAAAAATTTCAACATTTAGTTCGTTTTAACTTTAAAAACTCATCATTTAATCTTGTCTACATGATTAATTTTAAATTAATTTATGAAACCACTTTTTTAATAATTTTAAAAAATGAATACCATATTTTCAATAATTATAGTCCCTAATTTATAAAAGTATAAACTTATTTTTTTACCAAAAATATTGGTGAATTTATTTAATATTAATTATAGTGATTTGGGTAAAAACTAACTTAATTAAAAACTAATCATTGAATATAATGTGTAACAATGGCCCTAAAATACCAAAAAGTATTGGATGTCAATATTTTTACCACTCCCCCTATAAAGATTTATAATGGTCCATTGTTAATCCTTGGGTTCAATTGAAACATGGAGATCACTCAAATAATTTCAAGAATACTCAATTTGTCATTTTGTTTACGTATAAAAGAAATCCTCGCTTCCCCCTCTCTTCGCACCTCTAAATCCATTTAGATCAGATAATAAACCATTAAAAATCTCCTCAAAACAACCCACACATAATCCTTGGATCCTCCCTTCAGGATGAAATACATCCATTGAAGCCCTTTGGTGAAAACAAAAAAAAAGTTACCTAAATAAAAGGTAGTATCCCTCAACAAGCACTTTGTTTTTATTTTTTTATCCACACCATAAAATATTATAATTCAATGATTACATATCTAACGAAGCATCCTAACTATATGAAGATTTTTTTTATTAAGGGTTTGACCTATAATGACCCAAATGTCAATTAAATGGGATAGGAAATCATCGTTCATGTGTAAACAGACTACCACCTCATGAATCAAAGTCCTTCGATCTTCCATTTCCACATTATGAGGTTTGTAATATTGGTGTAAATTTCTATTTTATATGATATATATAATATATATGTGATATTTATTATTTATTTATGCTTCATAATCATTACATAATAGACACCACCATTATTTCTAGTTTTTTTAATATGATAACTTTGTTTGTGGATTTGAGGACTATTTCTTTCTCAGAGCGATGTGATTCGTTCATACTTTACATGAAATGTATTGAGGATGTGTTTAGTGAAATTATAAGATATATAAGAAATAATAATTATAATAAAATTTAATTATATAAATATATATGTTTAGGTCATTTACTATCTTTCTTTCAATACCATAAAAAATGTAATCACTGTTCTTGTGTGTGTATGGCTTACCATCTCCATAAACAATGTATTTCATTTTCATTTATAATACATTATTGATTATAATAAATAAAAATATAACAAATATATTTTATATTTATATCATTTTTTCATTCTTTTAATTATTTAATAAAGATATTAGTAAGACGAACAAAAAATATAACAAATCAAAACACAAGTGAAAGACAAAGAGATTTTTACGTGAAGCGTAACAGTAACATGGAATTGTAATTAAAAGGTTAATATATGGTCATAAGTAAATAATATATGGAATGATATAATTTAATATGGTTATTTAATATATTTATAATAAAATTATATTTATTACATAGTAGGATTGATTGAGTATGAAGATATTCAATATAAAAGGTATGTGGGTTTCCAGCCTCAATTTTATTTTTATGAGACTTAGAACATATTCACCACTCATTCATTTTTTTGGTGTATACAAAAAACATGAATGTATTATTTGAATGTTATACATAAATTTATGGTTATTTACATATCTATTTTATTACCTCTCTTTAATGGGTTTTACATTTCAAATGATTCCAAATCAGTATAGTAATTTTGTCTAAATTTGCCTCCTTTGAGACAAATGTTTTTCTATAAAATTGTATTATTTTATGAGTTGAATATACATTAAATTTTACATTTTTTATCACAAATATTATTATTTAAATTATATTATATCATTCCTCTAATGTTATTTTATCATGGGTATTATGATTACATGTATCAAAAGAGGTAAGAGTTTATTACTACAATCCCTTCATTCTCAGTATTGTTTACAATTATTCTTCCATTGAGGAAATATTATGATATATATCTCAGGAAATTTCATTAATTTTATTATCCTATGATTAATAGATATATATTCATTTATTGGTATCATTTTTCAACTCTATGGTACATAACATGATTAATAAAATGTTTTTAATAAAACCCAACCTTATATTTCTCTTCGGTAGGAAATCATTTTTTTTAAACTTGTTTTCTCTAAATGTTCTCAAGAAAATCCATGGAAATGGATTTTAATTTTTTTTTATGTTTTAAATAATGTTTAATTTAGTTTTTAAATATTACTTTATATTTTCTGATGGATATTTTTAATGAAAATGGTTTTCAAAATGATTTATGTTCCAAAAAGAATTTATCAATAAAGAAGGGTTATGTTCCTCATTAAATGTTTTTTAATGTTATATAAAAATTATTCTACACCCAAGATGAAATACATTGGTGTTTCTTATTACTTTATCGGGATATGATTTATGGTTTACATTATTAATATTACCTTAAATGGTTTATGATTTCATGTCATGATGGTTATGAAACGCATTTCTATTTAATATGTTATATGTTTAGGAAACCAATTTCTCTTACCCGTTATATGATTTTGGAACCATCTAATTTTTATAAGTTATTATTTAATAATATGATCTGGAAACATATATCATCTACACATGTTATTATATGATGGAGTTTTTATGATATTCATTTCATTTCATGGATTATGGTATCTTGTTTACGAACCGAATCTATTTTTATGGTTCATGATATGACAATTTATTTTTATCATGTGGAACACATATGTATGAATTTATTATGTAATTGGTGGGAGCTATATCTCCCTATAATTAATTGGGTAATTATTAATATATCATGATATGGTTATGGGAAATAAGTATACATGAATATTCCACTCTGAGAAGAAGGTGAAACCAAATCTACTATGGGAAGAAGGGGAAACATGATCCACTATGGGAAGAAGGGAAAATAAATACCTTATATGGGAAGGATTGTGGATGGGGATGGTGGTGAGTCATTCCTAGTATATTTAGTCTCCTTTATGTTCCCTGATTTGTTTTACAATGCGACTCAACTTATATGGAATGATGTTAATTTTTTCTGTGTGCAAATCTCCATTTCTTATTCTTATATCTTGATTTCATGGATTTTGATATTGATTCAATAATTACTACTATGTAATGAAATTATAATATTTATTCCATGACTCATTTAGGTAGTCTTTGATAATAGGGTATGATCCTCTAATGTTATGCTAATGTTCTCATACCCTTATGTTTATGATTATACTTACGTATCTCCCTTGATTCCCATATTGAGAATCGAAGATCAACTTTTTATTTTTATTCTTTTCCACAGGTTATAAATATAAGAATGATGTATGATTTTTCTAAGAAGGGTTCTAGTCATAGAAAACCTGGTGGGATATAATGTTGTTCACTTATGTAATGGTGTTTATGTTCCCATTTTTTCTAAGACACTAAACTAATATAGTCTTTGAGAATTTGATTGTCTAATGTATTATGGATTCCCAAAAATGATGTAATGTTATTTTATGTTATGTGAGGGTCATTATAGAGTTATTTGTGATTATTTTTTCATTAAATATATGGATGAATTGTGTATACAGAGAAATATTATTTATATATTGAACATATAATCATAAAGAATATATTCACTCAAAAATATCTAACTATATGCTAGATAATATGGTTAGAACCACTTTAAGATTATGATTACTCAACCCATTACCAACCTAATAATTTGAGAAGGGTGGTAAATTATTTTAGATAAAGTGATCATGCAAGCTTATCAATGATGTTAATCACAAAATATCCAATATAGTTTGGGTTTAAAAATGGTGGATCTTGAAATATTTATGTCTCGGGAGAAATATTATTTTGCTCAAATGAGTGCTCAACCATCTATACATGTGATGTTTAAAGAGGTTTAGAATAAATATATGGAATTATAGAAGAAGGATGTATTGATATGTGAGTTAAAACAAGATTATTATAATATGATGAGTTATAATAACTATATATGTGTCTCATCCATAGCATTTTCATAAAATATATATTGTATGCTCTCATAGTTCAATAATATATATTATTCTTTGCAGTAAAAATACTAATAGGGACCTAAAATATTATTTCTTATGGGAGAACATGAAGAGTGATATTGAAATTTTTATATCTTGATTCTTGGTATGTATGGAATTAAATACCCTGAAAAAAATTTATAAGGAGATTTTACCGCATTTACCCCTACCAGAATGCATGTTGAAAATTGACAGCATGTTTTTTTTACATAGGACTTCCCAAAACATATGAAAGTCATAATGTGATTTTGGTTATAGACGATCACTTTATAATGTCAGAAAACATTATTATTATCATAAAATAATTCTCTCTTGATTATCATTCTTGAATAAACATTAATGAATTTGTAAGGTTTCAATGAGTTCCACATTCATTTTTTTGTGATTAGGGTATGTGGTTTATCTCAATATTCTATAAAAGTCTTCATCATTTTATAGATATAGAGTTCAATATCGTTAGTAAATATCATCCATTGATATATGTTTAGTCTAAGAGAACCTTTAAAATCCCGAATGATATTTTGAGATCTTTTTCTCTAAAAAAATGGTTCTTTGGATCAACACCTTCCTATAGTCTTGTTTTCATACAATAATATATTTCACCTGAGAATATAGATGGGTCCTAGTGAATAACTATATGGTAATCAGTGTGGAACCCCAATTAATAATAATGATGTTATAGGAATAAATATATTGTTACTAGACGTTTTTAGTAAAATTTAATATATGTTTATATATAACCAAAAACAAATAATGGATGAATGAAGTTGATTGAAATGTTATTCTGACAATAATTAGTGATATTTAAAATATTAAGTTGGTAAAAAGGTGTTTCTATGTATTTATAAATTGAATAAGGTTATGATATTTTATAATAAAATAAATTTTATCCCTATAAATTTTATCCTCATAAATATTATGGATTGATTCGGGATGAAATCATATTGTTTTATATATCCACCAATCTTCTCACAAGTCCTTTTTTGTTCCATGTTTCTCTCCCGATGATGTTAATACTATATCATTCACATATAATAAATATATAGTTCATTCCACTATATAAACATCTCATTAATGTGGAAAAACCAAAGGAGAAAACAAATCATGGACAGAAAGTTATATTAAATTGTACTACTCACATATTCAAATTTTTTTTGTGCGACCACCAATTTGAAAAAACAACATGGGAACCAATGGATATGATGAGGAAGAACTATGTTCATTTTTTTATACAATAGTGATATAAATTTGAGGGTTAATTTTTTTTTGGGCGGTAGAATGTTACAGCATAATATTTTATGAAATTTTATTCCAAATAAATTTATTTTCTACAATACCTTCTATTGCACTCAATAACTATATTTAGCAAATCATGATATAATTTTATTATATTATCTAAATGATATAATTATCCCTATTCCATTTTAATGGATGGTATTAATATGAATAAAAAATATATTTAAGAAATATGTTTTTTATTTGTATAAAATTAATTTTTTTTCTTATCAATTTATTAGAACTCAAAGAAAAACTATTTGAGACAAATATAAATTCAATTATGTGGGAAAAAACTTTTTTATGTGCATAATGTTTTCTTAGCATAATAAAAAAATTGGTCACTATTGATGAAGGATTTTAAAAAAATTATTTTTTAATTTCAATCATTTATTTTTATCTGTCACCTAATATTTTTTCTTTGCATGAGAATAGAATAAATCAAATGTTATGTTTAAAAATATTTTTCTCTAAAAAGTGGTAACTTCTTGTTTTGCATATATACATTAAAATTGTTTTTCCCACTATGATAAAATATATTTTACAAGGTGAAGAATATTTTATCATTAAAATGTATAAATTAAATTATAGTAATTTTTTGAGATTGTTTTGAGAATAATATTTTTTCAATGAATATTGAAAAAAACTGATTTTTTCCATTATATTTTCATTAATATATTTTAAGACATTCCATTTTTAAATATGGTATAAAAATTAAAATTTGTTCAATTTTATATTTATTAATCCATTTTATCTTATTAAAATTATTTTTTTGATCAATTTTGAAAAAACTATTTATTCTAAAGATAACTTTTTCCTTGGAAAATAGATTATCAATGTGTTTACAGGTTTAAATTAAAATTAAAATTTTCTACATTTGTGAATTTAGTTTTAAAAAATATATTCCCTAATTTAAATCATAATCGTTAATATTAAGTAATATGTTCAATATAATCTTTGGTCAAAATTAACAGTAAAAACAACAAAAATATTTATTACCACGTTAAAGGATAAAACATGTTTACATATGGGTTAAACTGAAACTTCAAGGGTAAAAATGGACTTAAAAAATTATAATACCCATTTGGTTGGTTTTATTTAATCATTACCCTTTTAACTCATTATATAATCCTTTTTGGAGACTTTGTTTCCAAAAATGTGATATGAAATTATTTTAAAACATTGAAAATTTACAATTATGTCACTCACCTCAATTTTAAAAGGGTACACCCACTTCTCTACACTCTTCTCCTAATGTAAAGATAATTTTTTCATAACCAACCAAAATACCTTCTATAAATACCTCCCAATTTCCAAGATTACCATATTTTATATGAAATAATCATATGAAGAATTTATGTATACACCTAAATATGTTTTCTAAATAAGAGGTATAGTTCTTAACATTAATTTTCCATTTTTTATTCCTCTAAATCCAAATATTCATCAACAATTCAGAAAAAATAATTAAATTATCTTAAATATAATAATATTTTATCTTGTTAATGGAATAACCTGTATCCATATCATATTCCATCAAATGGGAAACCAAATCATCGATCATGTGTACAGTAGACTATTACTTTGTGAACCGATGTAATTCATCTTCCATTACGGTCTCTCAAAAAAATATATAATTATGTATTTAATATATATATATATATATATATTATTTCAATGACATAATTAAACTTATATATTTTTTATATCATAGATAGCCTCTAACATTCCAATCCATTGGAAAATGATAATGTTGTGTGTGTGTGTGTATTGATTGTTGCCTATATAAAGTGATGTAATATGTTACCATTTTATTTTAATATGTATGGTAATAAAGTTATATTTAATGAATATATATGATATATATAAAAAATATATTATTCAATAAATTTTATCATTTTTACTTCTATTTCCTTCTATCTATTAAATAAATGGTAACAACATTCACACGTACGTATGACCCGCCATCTCTATGAATGATGTAATTCACTTTAATATCTATACATTTATGGATGAATCTAAATAATTATAAAATTAATATATATGATATATATATCATTATTCAAATTCTATAATTTATTGAACCATAATCAAATTACAAGGGCTAAAACTAATGAAAAAAAACATTAATTAAAAAGGAGAACTTAACACACATAATAGTGATTATAAATAACAATTTATAACAAATGTGTAATATATGATTATGAGAAAATTATGTACTATATTTTATATATGATTATTATTTTGGAATATATATATATATATATAAGAACCCTATATTTATTATATATGATTTTCGAATGTGTATAATGAAATTCAATGTTTGTGGTGATGGAATTTTGTACAACATTAATTTCAGTGACTCACATGCCATATTCGTCACCTATTTCATTCATGTGGTGTATATAATAACAATTAATGAATTTTTTGGTCTTTATTTTGAAAATAATTAGGATTTACATATACATATATGGTTATTTCAAACATGGGGCTTATGATTCAGAAGTTATCATGTGGTATGTGATTTATGTTACAATATCATTGTTTTTTGGGAATGTTTTTCTTGAAGGTTTTGATAATGAAATTTAAAGATCTACCTCTCTTGAGTGTCTTGAATTTTATTATCCTATGTTTTTATATAGATAGTACATGTTATCATTAAATTTTCCTCTCTTTAATAGATACATTATCTAAAAGACATTGTCTGAAAATTAACTTTATTTCATTATTTGGTATAAAACATGTTCTCTTCCATGTATATGTTTTCAAAAATTAAATTCGTGAATTTTTTTAATACTCTTCAATGACTGATTAAATAAATTATTGTCTATGGTTTTATCATTACTAAATTATTTAATATGAATCTTCATATTATTTCTTGATTGAAGTACTTTTGGCCATTCTAATAAAAATATGAATGAAATAGTTCTTTTAACAAATATGGAGTGAACATAAATTCATTACTTCATTAGAAATCAATTATTTTATGCTTTATTTATATTTTTTAAAGGTTAATTTCATGGTAAATATATTTTTTTAAATATTTTATGAATTTTTGGTTTTAGAAATGTTATTTTCATAGTTGAAAGGTTATTTTTTCAAAGAATTATTTAGTATCATTTTTTTGGAATTTATACTCATCGCCAACAACAAGCATTGGTGTTTCTTTTTTCTTACTGTGGATATGATCCTCAATTTCCAATATTACTCTTTTCTATAATTTTTATGATTATTAATTAAGGGATATTTATAAAACCAATTAATTTTACTCAAGTTATGCTAGGATTGTCTAAATGAATTTTTATGACACCCATTTTCTTAGCATTAGTAATGATATGAAGATACGACTAATGATTAATTATCCAATAGAAACAAATGTATTATTTTCATTATGTGATGGGTTAGAATAGAATGATATAAACTTATAATGCATTGGATATCGTTTTATATCTCATGATTTAACTATGGAATGTAAGATGAATTACTTGATCCACTATGGAATCATGTGGATGTTCTTTATCCACTATTGGAAATAAGATGATGTTCTTGGTCCATTGTGAGAAATATGTGATGATTGATAATCTATTATGATATGTTAAAATTTATTTGATTCTAGATTTGTTATGATTTGATGGATTCAGAATTAACCTTGATGTAAGAAATGGTTTTTCAAAAATATGATGGTTCCACACTTATATGAAATAAAATTATTATTAATGATTAATTTATAATGATTTATAATTCTTTTCATTCATGTATTTTTAAATCATATTATTTTATTGCAAGACTAATGTTTAGAATCCATCATAGATTTGGTTAGAACATTGAAATTTAAAAACATTATTTCATGACCTTATGCCTATCTAATGATTTCATATATTCATGAATTGACATATCTTATAGTGTATCTAGACTCTAGAGACAATAAAACACTATGATCCTCAGGAATGTATTTGTGAAATGAAATGTATATTAATATAAAATATTTAATACTTATGTATGAAAATATATGGTCTCTGTATTATGTATATGATAATGTTTTTGATGGATTTATTTGGAGATATTTTTTTTACATGGAATTTCTTTGTCTAATGTGTATCAAGGGGGTAGGATCCCATAGCCTTAGATATTATAAGGCCCGTAGGATTAGGAGATTACATGACCCGAAGGTCTAGGGAATTCAACCAGACTATCTACAAGGAACAGACCCTCCCTAGCATTTGCATCCTATTAGTATCTCTCCACCTTTGCATGACCGTCTGGCTAGGCTTCCCGTGCAAGCACAGGCTGGTACCAATGGCATAGCCATACCCTCTCATTCTGAAAATCCATTTGGCTCTGCTCTGATGAGTGCACCTATTCTGAATCCTCTTCTGGGGATGCTCCTGTTTTATAGTGTGTCGGGGGCCTGCATTTATCCGGCCCGAAGGCCTTGGGGTCGCCCTAAGTCCTTAAGGTGGCCATAAGGCCTTGATAATCAACTGGCATGAAGACCTTGGGTGGCCCGAAAGCCTAGCAGGACCCGTGGACCAAACCGGTGGCCCGTAGGCCTAGATGGATGAATAGTTCTGGCTGCTACAGTCCCGAACAGTACCTGCTACAGTGCCTGCTAAAGTAAAACTGGAAATATGCCTCCACCCAGATTTGATCTCAGGTAGGATCCTTATAGCTTCCATAAACCTAATGGCATGGTCATAAATTGTTCAATTAAATAGGTTTTGGGCTCATTGTTGGGACAATGGGTATATACTAAAGGTTTTAAAAATTGGGATGTATCGTAAATAGTGAACCCCATTAGTGTTATAGAAATACCAAATTTCCTTGCATAGTAGTTTAAAAAAAATAAAAATAGTGGAATTTAAGGAAAAAAAATATTAAAAAAAATTACACAGATAATAAAAAAATTAACTCATAATGATAAAATGCATATTTTGGACCTCATAACCATTCCATGAACGGATTATGAAAAGAAATCCTAAATGAAGGATATATATATTATAATTAACTTATTTTTTATTTTCAAATGAGACATATTGATTCATCAAGAGGAAATTCAATTTTATTCCCAAAAAAACAATAAGTCTTATGCATCCCTCATATTAAAACACTAATTGACAATACATATCATAATTTGTCTAATATAACAACTTTCAAAAGTTATAAGGACACAAGATTTCAATTTATATTCTCCATAAATAACTAATATATTACATTGTTTTTTTCACACACTATATGTAACTAAAACAAAACTAACTATGAAATATTTTAAATAGTAAATATAACCACTAAATAATTACTTTAAAATTTTATGATATACATTTAAGGAACTATATCATAAAATCAATAATAAATGTAAGAAGAAAAGTCATGTGGAAGATGAATTATACCTTATAAAGCCCTATTTTTTATGATAATAAGGGAGGTAGAATCTTTATTTTTTTCTTGAATCATTCACAAGAAGAATTCAATAAATTATGGTATTATTGAAACGATATATAAGAATAGTTCATGCTCATGCAGAATTCACTAAGATCTATTCCAGTATAACAACCACCTAAAAATTGATATAAGATAATATATGATTCTTTTGTCTTATTAAGAGATCAAAAGGGGTTTTATAATTATATATTTGGATTATATATTAATGTAATTAAAATTTTAAATTTATAGATAAATCACTAATTATTAGACTTTTCAAAATTTCATTTTTCCTTAATTAACATTATGTTTAGAAATTTTGTTTTCTAAAAATTGACATTTTATTAATGAAAATATGTTTATTCTAATTGAATAATAACCTGATTTATTATTTTTATGATTATTAATATAACATTATATTAATTAGTAATTTATCTGAAAATCTTAGTTAAAATACTAATGTTAGTTTTCCTACAATAATTATTTTGACTATATTCTATTTTAAAAATTAAATAAATATCAATTTATGTATAATAATTTGACCAAATATTTATTTTTTACTTTTCATTGATAATTAACATAATATTAAATTTTTATATTTTTCTAAATTAATTGAATTTTATATAAATATTGAAAAATATAGTTTTTTTCCAAACAGTGGATTTTGTTACATTATAAGTGTAAAAAAGAGACATAGAATTTTATAATATCTTTTAATTTATATAATATGTTTTCAAACAAATTATTTTTGTTAATGATATTTTTCTTATATTTATAAAATATGTGTATGAACTTATAAAACAAACGCAATATATTAACTTATAAAAAAAATTTATTTCAATTAATTAAACATTATTTGGAAAAAATTTGGTTTTGGATTATTTTTAAATCTATACAACATTTATCTTTTTTTAATGACTAAATTTATGTCTTGAAAATCATAAAAGTTATAATCTTTTCCAACAATTAATTTTTTTTCCTAAATTTGACTTTTTTATAGGAAACTATTTTCACTCGTTATATGCCCTAATACTAAAAAAATCTATAAATCATAGTGGTTTATTTAAATATTATTATATAAAAATTTTAAATCATTATTTAATTACTTTTAAATGATATCAATATTAATAATGTCCACTAACATTAGTTACCAAGGGTGAATGTGGAGTTGAAACTATAAGGATAAATTAGCGTAAAAGTGGATCAATATAGTGAAAAAGGATAAAACCTGTGAACAACATTAGTTATATTTTATATTTGTGGGTGGATGAATCTTATATCCTTCTCACACTGTTAATGGACATTATTGGATAGTTTTTCATTAATAATAGAGTAACATTGTTGAAAAGATTTGAGATTTTACAAAAAATCGACTCACTTAACTTATAAATAATGCTCATGTCCTACTCACTTAATCTCAAATTAGAAATATTTGGATCAACCAAAAATATACCCATGTATCTTCTAAACACACTCCCCATATCATTTAATATTTTCCCACACCACAAGTCCTTGTTGAGAAATCTTATGGAGTTGTCTTTGGGAGAATATCCCTGGGAAATGTAACAATCTCAACCCCAGAATTCTATGTTCTTTTATTCTTCTACACCCCATTAAACCCCTATATCAATGATTAAATGATAATAATAGTATTTATGATATGTTTTAGTGTTATTATAATGGTGTATTATACATTATATACCATCCTTAATAAACCCATTGTGAAAAAATGAAAATGTCATCATGTGTGTGTGTAGACCACTACATTCTTGAACAACATATTTTGTTTTCCCAGATCAACATACATAGGAGACGTTGAAACTAAATTTATTATGTAAAGGTGAATTTTTTTAAAAAATTTCTACATTTTACGTATAGTATTGTGAAATCATATATACGATCAACAAGAATGTGTTTTGGTAAATTATAAAATTTTAAATATACTTTTGAAGGAACATTTCCAAATTTGGGCATACTTTGGAATAATAATTGATACTAAATAAGTACTATTATAATTGATTAATAATTTTTATAAAATTAAAAAATTACATAGATCATGATGTTATTTTACAGCACCTATGACAGAGTTCAAAAAAAATGTGTTACAATGAAATTAAGAAAAAACATCAACTTATAAATTAAAATGGAAAATAAAATTATTAATAATAATAAGAAAAATATAATAAATAGGTCTTAAAAAAATAGATAAAAATTTTCTTATTATTATATTTAAAAAAATATTTTAATTTTTCATGAATTTACTTTCACTTACGAAGTGCATTCGAACACAGGGTAACAGATCGTTCGAACCACCCATGTTACTTATTAGTTACATTTTATTTTATTTCACCCATATACAAAATATTGTTCTTAATAAAATATAATATTTGTTTATATATGACCCCAATAAATATACATAGAAAAATATTCTTTTCATCTTTGTGGTTTTACATTTTTTTAGTTTTCTTTGAAATTCTCACTTTTAGGTAAACACGATTTATGATAACTTTTTAATTTATTATATAATGTAAATTATCAAACCCATAAAATGTTTCTAAACCCTAGATATCATACCAAAATAAGAATTATTTTTTTATAACCTTATTGGCTCAATTCTGGTTTTATGAAACATAATAATCACTTTCCTCCTTTAAAATAATATTTTACATATCACATAAAAGCTCCACCAAATTGGTTAATTTTTATTCTTCTTCTCCATATATTTATCATGAATTTTATTCAATGGAACTCAATGTTCATAACCTATTCCCCTTTTTCAATTATGAAAGATAATAATTATTTTATTCAACTTTCTCTTTGAACCCAACATTATTTATCATTCAGTTATGAAATTAATTTGAGTTACCAAACATGATTTCTTCACTTAGTCCTTATCCTTTTTACTCATATTGTGTGTTTAATTTTAATATTTTAGAATATTTATGCATGTAATTATCAATAATTTCATTGTTATAAATTTTTTGGAAATATTATTCATCTCTCTAATGAATTGTGTAAAGCATTATAAATCATGATATGTTATTTATGGGATTATAGAGTCAACATAATCCAATATTGTCCTTTTTCTATTATATTTATTAGAGTTGGAAGTGATCATAATCCACTATTGGAATTTTTCAACTTTTTTTTAAAGGAATTGGGACTAATCCCAATATAACATGGGACATTTTCTATAACATCATGATATCGTATATCATGTACTTATATCTAATTTCATTGAAATTTTTTTTTCTGCTCATATGACCGTTTGTTTTGGGAGGATTTTAAAAAAAATTATAGGTTTTCATGCTTGTTTATGATTAGATCATGGTTATAGAAAACTATTTTGGTTAGTCTAGAAAAATTTACACCATATGTTTTAATCCCAATGGAGGGTGTGTGGTTAGGTTCATGGTTTGTGATATACCATATAGCTTACCAATCAAATAATGGGGCCTAAGACAATTAGTTCATGCATGGTTGACACATATTTTTTCAAACCATTCTGAAAAACCTAGAAACAATTATAGTATCTCATCTGGGAAAAATGGATACTTCACAGATCTCTAAATAATGAAATGTGTTTTAATTATTCTAAATTTATTTTTATGCCCCGAAAAACATCTTATTTCTCTTATTTCTACTCTGGGGGATTATGATATCAGTCCAAAAGATTCCTCTGAGAGATTTTTGGGATCCCTTTCATCCTAGTGTTTATTATTAATGTATCATTCAGTTTCGGATCTTCATTATCAATGGTATGTACAAATTTAATGTCATTATTCGTTGGTATAAAAAATATCCCCATCATTTTTTGAATGATACCATGGATCATGGCGATTGATTCTCGATATATGTTATTTTAATTTGTCTTATTTAACATTTTATCAATCCATAATGGGATTTGGATTTTCTTCCTTGGTATTCATAATTTTTTTTGGTTTCTTCGGTAATCTTTTAGGAATTCATTTTTCCCTCGCCCATTATTTTAGGGATGACAAATTGGATATTCATATAAGAGAACAATGTTTCTTGGATCCCTTCTTGATTGATTATATCATTTGTATCTTTCTATTTTTGGATCTTATGTTGGGTGTTTGATTATATCATGAATTGAGGTAGGTGGTTCTATAATAAAATTCAAATCAATTTAAATTTTATATTCTTTTTGTATTTGAAATAGATTTAAAATTAATTTCTAATACATTATATGATATTCGTTGTGAATTTTTTCAATATAGAATGGTTTTTTTAAAACGTCATCAAATGTGGCTCTTCAAATATAGTGTTATTTGATAATAATGACTTCGAAAGGAAATAATTATTTTAATAACTCCATTGATTGTTTTTTTTACCAAATATGGTATTATATGATATTAAATTTTAAATAAAATGAAATTATTTGAAAGTTATGAGTTTCAATGAAAACCATATGATCATAGTTCTTAAATGTAATGGAATTTTTTGTAGCATTACTTTGCGGCCGATTAAAATGATTGATTGGATTGATTTTATGTTAATAGAAATTAATGATTAGCCATTCCATGATCGACTTATTTTTTTTCACATTGTATCTTGGGTAGTAAGGTGGATAATCTAGGAAAGGAGAATTCTACATGTATTAGCTCTACCTCACCATAGATTGATGATGAAAACAATGAAAACTTGGTGAGGGTAGGAGTTCATTATTTGGGGTGTTCTCATGTCACCCATGTGATGAGATCTAGAGAATTATGCACATATGGATCCATATATCTCTGAGTTGTGGGAATCCATAATAATTTTTCTAATTATCCCCACGACTCATTACCATGTTGTAATTATTTAGACTGGTTATTTCATTATAATGATTATAAAATGTTTTATTCGTGAATATTTTTATATAAATTATTATTCATGACTAATCTGGATGAGATGAAGGTAAAATCCATTTTAATAGCAACAAAATTTTTATATATTTTTATTTTCCGTTGAAGTGTTTAAAAAAGTATTTTTTTAGATAAAATGTGAAATGATTTTAATGGTTTGTTTCCATTAAATTGAACATATTTAGTTATTTTATATATAATTCATATCAAATTATTGGTGCAATCTTAAGAGAATAGTTTTAGTCACATGCTAATATTTCTGTATGTTTTTTGTATACATTAATATTCTATGTAAAAGAAAAATGGAAATAACCAATTGAATTTGGTAGGTGTTCTTAATAATGAGACATTGATAGTTGGCATTGATTTGTGGAACACATGATCTACTTATTATGAGAGATTTTGTGTTAAAATTTTATTTGTTTTTTTGATAAATAGATTGGAATTTTTTAATCCTTCAATGTTTCTAATAATTTTCAATATATTGGAATACAATCTTTTTGTGGTTTATTTTCAAGTTTGATCATTCTATTGGTTAATATTGTTGGGAAATCATTCCCTGTTGTTTTTTCTATATTCTTATGTCCTAGTTTCCAACCCACGGGGTCCAAGAATAAGATTTGTATTGTTTTAGGACAGGTTTATATAGCATTTAGGTTGGTTATTCTAGTTTTCTTATGAAAAATTTATATCAAATATTTAACATTCTCTTGATGCTATCAATATGCAGTTTGGGACGTTTTGGTAGATAGTATATATGTTTTTTGGGACTTATGTTGTATGTTGGAATGGAGTTCTTATCCAATTATCATCCTCACAAACCTATAAATACCATTGGTATATTGGGGAAATGTTTTTTAAATGATATATTTATCTAATATTATTATTTTACTAGTATTTGATTAGATATTTGTGTTCTTTAGTTGAGTTTTCACTGATGAGAATTGATGTTCATGTGTATATTGATTATTGATCTCTTGCTGTCTATTTTGGTTGGTTAGTAAAATTCCCTTATTAAGACATGTGGTTATACATTAAGAAATATAATGTGATGTAACATAGTATTAAAACCAACAATTTTATGAGAATATTTTTTAGATTTTTGTAAAAGTGAATCGATATCTCGGCCAAGGTGCTACACCAATTCACATTCAGTCTCTAGAGGTGATACCATGAAGGGTTGATATAAATGATCATTCCATGGGAATTTATTATTATAAAAAAATTAGGGAATAAAAACTTCAGTATTTGGAAAATTGACTACTAATTATTGAGGCACGCTTTGAGTTTTGGGTGTCATTAGGTTTCATTAATGTTAAATATATCATCTCCAAAAAAAGGGCATTGAAGTAAGTGCTGGGATGATATTATTATAGTGAATTAGAATGTATTTTTTGAGTATAATGTCTTCAAGACACTTTTAATGGAGAATTATATCTAGTTTGAATGGTTTTATATAATTCCGTAGAGTTTCTCAACCATTATCAAAGTGATAGAACTGTGACTCAATATGAAAATATTTTTACTAAACCAGATTATTTGTCACTTAAAGTAGTATTAAATGAGATTTTTAAAGCCTAAATATTCTATATTTATCTTTGTTAAGATATGTTATCTTCAGTGTTTTGGATGATGATTTCTTATGGTATTGATTTTCTAGATATAATTCTGATTGAAGTATTTGATTTTTCTTATAAGGCAGGTTTGATGGGAGTTCCTCCATCTCTCTTTGGTAAACAATGGAGATGGTTTTCAATGGTAGGATTCCTCTATGTCAGCTATAGTATCTTGAAAAAATTCTGCATACTTGCTAGTTGTGTCCCTGTGATAGGAAATCAATGAGTTTATTTATAGTGGAAAAAAATTCAACATATGTCGATGTTCTTGTCACATACATATGTTGTTTCATATTTTCAAAGGTATGTTTAGTGCTATAGTACCATTAATACCAAAAGGATCTATGGAATATTCAGATGATACAATATTAAATGGGTTCTTTCCATAGGAATCCAGAATTATGCTTCTTCACATTTGGGATTAGTCTCTCAATGAGACTAATATGGTTCCTACAACAGTAAGAGGTATCATTACTATTTTTAACTATAGTAACTATTTTATTTGATATCGAAAAATCTCATTCATTCATATCTACCCATATTTTGGAATTTTTGAATATCCCTAAGTATATTATGACTTATATGATGGAAATGGGTACCCCTTTCTAGATGAAGAGAGATAAGGGTCTCTAATTACCTTATTTTATGAATACATTATAAAAAATCAATATCTTATGGAATATCATGGTTCCTCATTTGAAACCATTGATTTTCTATTTTGATAAGGATTCGTTGATTTCTCATAATGTCCAGATTTACTATTATGATTTTTTTTATCCTTTACCACTCCCAATGGGGAGTGTCAATCTAGTTAACTAGAATGGAACATGAGGGATATTCTAGCTAATAATAGTCTATCAAATTTCAGTAGGATGAAATACATTTTTTCCTAAATAGAAAAAGAATCGTTATGTGCTGATCTTACTCAAATAATAGTTGAGTTTTTGTATATATTTTATGAAAATTTTCTATTCTAACATTAGGGAAAGAGGTATATTTTTTATATTGTTTTGTTTTAAGTACTCATATGATATATAATCCTTCATGATATATCGAACCCACTAAATTCAATGAAGACCAATGTTTATTTAGATGAATTGATGTCAAAATGATTCATTTGAACCTTTGTGTCTCCTTGTGAAGAACATTTTCTTTTTTACATGACGGTTTATAGAACCCTTAACTTATGTGTTTATTACTAAAGTATCAATCTAGTTAAAATTAAGAACATGTATTTGTTACTCTGGATTAATGATTTGTTTGATCAGCTAAAATGGTTGATGAGGTTATCAATTATTTATCTTTAATCTAGATATCTCTAACATAGGATCAAGAACTATTATATCACTAAGATAACTTCCAATTGTAGGTATGAGAATTATGAGATCATTGTTATTTATTTAGGTAAAAACAATGCTCCTTTTATTTTTATTATATCGAAGAATTATATTTTCCACCAGCAGCTTGATTCGTTAGTTGTTTTATTTTTTTCGTTACATCTTGGTTTAATATAAAACTACGGAGGATCATTTACATCATTTGAGATAACATCTAAAAATTTAGATAAATCAAATACATTATTCCAAGATATCAATGTTTTATTTCTTAATTAAAAAAGTGTAATTAATAGGACACATGATATTGGAACATTATATTTTAGTTGATCCTAAAAGTGTTAATGATGTATTTTTTTGGGATAAGTCATGAAATTTCTTTAATATATGTATATTAATAGGATTAGTATGTTATTATTTTCACATTGTTAAATTTTTCTCAATTTTGGGCTCTCCCTTTAGCTCTCTCATTCAAAAGGGGGTTAGTTCGACTTGGAATTCAAAGTGATAGGATTTCTTTGATGAGTCGATGTTTTATTTTATTTCATTTCTAGTGACGGATCTTCCAGAGGCTGAGAATGGATATGTGGTATTTCGTATTTTATTAGGTTTATTATTTAATAGTATTATATTGTATGGGGTTAATATGATTCCCTATAGTTTTTACCATCCTTCAACTTCTATGAATTACTATCCTACACATGATCACTAAATCACAGTTATGATGCATGCACTCATGAGATGGGTCACAATACCATTTCTCAGAGAGTTTCATCATCATCTAACTTCTAAAATGACTAACTTATATCTTCCCAATGAAATATTTGATTCTCTATCAAAATATATAGGTGGAGTTCCAATAATATTTTAACATTTATAGCACCAACACTCTTATGAATTGAAAAGTTGTTACTGATGATTTGAGAAGTAAACATCAATCTCTTCCTATAAAATAATTTTATGTGGAATGAAATCTCATTGATTTTTTTGACACCAATTTGGGAGTCATAGTGGATGGGAAGAAGCTTGTGTTATCAAGTGTACCTTTGATGTCTTCTCTTTATAGGATTGTTTTCTATGATAAAAATATTTGTGTTGAGATCTGAGGAATTAAGGATTCTTAATATTTGTTTGGAGAAAAATAAATAATTTACTTTGAATTTATAGGGTATCCTAAGATTATAGTACTTATATGTTGTTATACTTTCTAAGATGATGACAGTGATGGGGGGATTTTCAACATTCCTAGTGGGTGGTACACTAAATCAAGATAAAGAGTTTTTTATATGAGGTGTTGATTATAATGTACATTTATGAAATGAGATATTATTTACATTCTTTCACATTTTTAAACTTTTAAATAGATCATGTTTAGCATTATAAGTGTTCGTTTTGGATTCATCCCCTTCTTAAGGCAACTATGAACCTATACAAGGTATCGATGGACATTGGGGTCATAGTTTCACATACCCCTCTTAGAAATAATTTTATTTTTGTATTTATTGATATATTGACAATATTGACTCATTTTATTCCCATATGTGATGTGAAAAATTTTGTTGACTTGGTAAATTAATATGTGAAGGAGGTTTCCATATTTCACAATATTTAACCTTTCATTACATCAGATCATGATCCCGTGTTGATAAATTTATTTTTGAATGACCTATATGAGGTAATGGAATCCTAGTAAAGTTTATCACATCATACCATCCATGGATAGGTGGTTATAAATAAAGGATTATATTTATTTTCATGTACATGATTGGTTATTATGTCAATGACATTGATGGATCTTAGGATTACCATTTGGGATTGGTTGGGTTTTCCTACAACAATAGCTACCAGTCATCCATCAAGAAGTGAATAATTGATTATTTTATGAATGGAATTATAAATATCCACTATATTAGTTGGATATTGTTGAATCATGCCTTATGGGACCTAATATTGTCGTAGATATGATGGAAACAATCTACTAGATTTAACAGAGATTAATGATGAAACAGACTTGATGTAATTTTTTTATTATCATTGTCAGCATCCTTTGTAATTCTCAGTTAGCAAACTTGTGTCTTTGAATGTCTCATATCAAATGGGTCATTGATAGTTTGTAATATAGATTGTGTTGGAATTTAGATTGATGGGACCATTTGAGATTATGATATATATTGGGAAGGTGAATTACTGTTTACATTTATTTTCTTATATGAAATCATTCCATGAGGATTCTCAAATGTCTCACCTTTGAAAAAATATTTCATACAATATCATGTATTGTGTTGGGTATATCATTAAGTAAAACATGATAATAAATTTATTTAATAATGTCTATAAATATAGTTTATCTTCTTTGGATGTATCCCACATATTCTTAGGAGATGAGGGATTGGGATTTGATGATAAGAGATTAGGGTCCTTATCAATTTGTTGACTAGTCATCATGATAGTATTTTTTGGAAATGATATAATTTATGGTGGGGAGAATTGTAATATCCTAATAAACATTATTTTTTACATACATCCCATTATATTCATCATATTTCTTTAGTTGAATTCATGGGTTTTTTCTGGTGGATATTTAGAAATTTTATTTCTTTTGGTCTTTCGAATAGATGGTGAATAGTTAGAGAATACTGAATGGGTTAGCTAAGGAAATTGTGAGACTTTTTTGAGCTTCATAAGATGGGACAGAGATAAAAGCATCATAGTTTTACTTTGAAACCTAATATATAATATTTTATCATGATATTTTTGGATTAATTAATTTTTTCCATGTTTTACCAACTATTTTTCTAAACTGTGAAATTTCTCCAACATCCAAGAATGGGGTGCACGATTAACCCATGGGTTTCGAAACTTTGAATCTAAAACATACGATGTGAATTAATTATTCAAAATTTTATTTTTGTGACACAAAACACATCAAATTTTATCGTTTTTCTTTATCAGATTTATTCTATCAACCAGGGGGCTCTTCTTAGAGATTTTGGGGATCCCTTGCCTCTTAGTGTTTTGTTTATGAAATATTTGGTATTGTATCTAGATTATTAATTTTTTTTCTCTTTATTATTCATAGTTATTCTTTATCGTACATTTTCCATTAAACGAAGCGACAGAATGGTGTTTCTGGTGCATGATATATGGTTTTTCAATTGATCTAACTAGATTTTTTATAGATCAGTCTTGGAATTGGGATTTACTTCCTTGATTTTTTTGGTCTTTTTTAATAATAATGAATCACTAAGGAATTCCTTTTTACCTCTATTTGTATTCTATAAATGATAAATATGGTATTAAAATTTACGAATTGTGATTCTAGTGTCCCTTATTCATTGGTTTTATCATTCATTTATTTCTTTTTGAGGTTCATGTGTTAGGTGTTTGATAATATCAACAATCGAGGAATTTTTTTTCCAAAGGAAATTACAATCATTTAAAATTATATAATATTATTAATTTTGAAATATATTTTTAATTACATTCCAAAGATTTATTTTAGATACAGGAAAATTATTTTCTATATGGAATTTCCTTTGTTGAACCTGTTTATTTATGGTACTTCAAATAATGTTTAATTTGAAAAAATAGTATGGTTGAAAAGAAAGAATAATTTGATGAAATAATTAAATATGGATTTAATGAGAACTGATATGATGAAATAATGGTGAATTCAAAATTAAATTAAATTTTTTGAATTTCAGGAGTTTTGATGAAAACCATTTCATGTTGGTTTTTGAAATGAAAATGGAATTACATGAGACATAAATGTGGGCTTGATTGATATGGTTAATTGAAATTAATTAAGAAAAAATGAAATGAATGATATCTCATTATAAGATTGATTGTGTTCAGTAACATGTGATCATTGTTATTTAGGAAGGTATCCTAAGACAACAATAATAAGTTATTATTAGCTCTACCTATCCATTTATTAATAATGATAACAACACAAATTTGATGATAGTAGGGAGTTCATCCATTTTTGTGTTATACTATTCCACCTTGGCCTAAGATAGCATGTGTGCACACATGGATCCAACTTTTAGAAGAGTGAGGATCCCTGATCATTTATCCAACTAACCTCTAGAATTATTAACAAGGTTCAATGATTGAAATTTATTATTACATTCTATTTTTAAATAACTTTTTATTCATTCCTATTTTTATAGAAATTATTATTCATTCCAAATTTTCCCAAGATGCAAATAAAAGAATTTTTTGATTTATGTGAACATTTTGACCTATAAAATAGTGATTTTTATTTATTTATGAGAAGTAAATTTTTATAAATTCCCTATTCACCTGATGTTTCATATTTATTTAATGTATTTAAGAGGTCTATTTTTATGGGAAAGGAGACGGTGTTATTATGGTGAAATAATTAATATGAATTCAAGATGAATTATTGAAGAAGAATCTCGTTGGCCAACTAGTGGACTCCACCTTCTCTCTAGTGTATGTTTTATAGGTTTATTGGTTCATTACAACCATATCACCTAGCAAGAGGCGGTTGAAGATTGTATGTCATTCTACTAGGAACACCAGATGGTAGGTGAGACAAGTTTGGTAGTTAATTAATTCAACCCTATGGGACTTAATATCATATTGTTTGACCATATTTTTAATATATAATTCCAACACCATTTCATGCATTTCAATTTAGATACCTCTCCCTTGGAGATAAAATATAACTATTTCATTTCCACTTCTTCCCCTAACCATTAAAAAATCTGAAGAATATATAATGGTGACTTATTGTTTCATTTATTCCAAATCATTAACCATTAATTTAAGATAATCATGGATAAATATTAAAACAATGTTTTCTATAAATATTTGATGATTTTTTCTTCCATTGTTCTTAAATATGTTGAATATAAATAATTTAGAAAATGTTTATTTATCGAATCTACATATACCAATGACAAGGAATAATAAATATGTTGGTGTAAGATTCTAGATTTTGATCAAAACAACCATTGACTGGGTTTATAATTCTCAAGAATGGTACATGTTTCTAGGTTTTTTTACCATGAATGATATTCATGAGGCCTTATTATTCTTTAATACCGCCATAAGTATATTTTCCTATAATGAATTGATGATATATCAACGACCATTGGATAGAATAAATTATATATTATATATTTAGAGAGTAATTCATGATTATTTATTTAATATTCAATGAAACTAATGAATTTACATTCCTTCCATTTACATTCCTTTGAATTAATCATGTGGATAGACTATTTATTTATTTTTTTGATTCTAAAATGACCTTCTTCAATTTGACTTCATGTGGGGATCATTTCTAAACATTATCCTTGATGATAAAAAAGAAAAATTGATTTCCTTGACATGTGATCTCTTAATCCATGGGTATATCATGTGTTTATTCTTCCATCCATTGAAAATACATTGAGTCATTTGTCAACGAACTTGAGTTAAGAAGTAAATTGTAATTTTAGGTACTTGTATTCACTAGCTTCCTCGATTCCAATTATGTTGGCATAACGTGTTGCTATTAATTTATCGTGATTGTTCTATGGTGTGTGGAATTTTCTGTGATACATATATATTATCGTTCATTATATGAGAATTTTTTGAGTAGTTTTTAAAATTCCTTATAATGATCCAATGTTTTGAATGTATGATACTATTTGTATTATAAATTCATGTTTTTCATAACATAATATTCTCTACCATATTATGTTCATTACCATAATTTTGGAGTTTTTTCATGGTATATCATGATTGGTGACCATTGTGGTATGATTATACCTAGTAGGAAGAGTTTTCATGATGTAAAATATTAACTGTGGTGGACCACTGTATAGGGTAGGATTGTGACTACCATGTGGCCATAATAGAACATTATTCATTGAAAATAGTGAGTAATGTTTTAGAACTCGGTGCATTGTGGATTCCTACTATAATAAAAACATGATTCCTTGAGAGTATTGAGTGACATTTTACTCTACTTGTAGCTAGTTATTGAACATTTCTAACCTCTATTATGACCTTTTATAATGGAGAAGAATCTGCTGCGAACGGGTCTGACTATGTATTATATAAAACATGAGTGCTCATTATATGATTGTTTAAGATTGGATGAACATTTATTATTATCCAATAACACTCCAATTATAAATTTTCACATTTTATATAAACACTTTGATATATCCCTATTGATTTTTATTATTCACACAATTCACATGAATCTCGAAGTGCATGAAGACTATATGTATAGGGATACAAGAATGGATAAGAGGCTTGTGGAATATGGATGGTTTATAGAGAATATAGTTGTTGGTAGTACTATAGAGAATTGTTTTTTTATTAATTAACTGCTGTAATTTACTCTATTTTTACTTCCACTTAGGGATCCTGATTGTTTATTATTTATATGACTTGGGTGTCATTCATTGATATATTATGGTTATCAATTTTTCCACATTTTAATCTGATTTAAATAATATATTCAATATCATTTGTTTCTGTACATGATTCTATATTTATAGTATCATAAATCAAGGTGATCAAATACGCATTTATAGTCAACATCATCTTTTGTTTGGGGAGGAATGCTTGGGGTAATGTGACTCTCTAGGATAGACCTGCTGTTTTGGGTTGGGGCATTAGAAAATGGTATGAGAGAATAATTTTCATATTTTTATTTTGGAAAATATGTGGTATGTTAGAAAGGAGATATGATGTGAGGGACTCAATAGGTAAATGTCGATGTTCTAGGTAAACACATGTATAATAGACCGTTGATTTACCATTGATGATATTTCTATATTATATTTTGGGATATTGTGGTTTTTTTCATGCATCATGAGTAGGTGTGTAGAATTGCATGCCATATGTATACCAATTATTATATTTAATATTAGTTATTGAATTTAATGCCATGGATTATGCTATTTTTTCTTGATAAACATGCATTATTTATTTTGTGATACATATTTTAATCTTTTTTTAATGTATCTATGTTTTGATTAATTAGATGAAATTGAATATGTTTTTATTCTATTTATATATATATATGACTATGACTATTGTTCAGGGATGCAGATCCTTGTTTACTGTTATGATGGATATATCTTGGGTTATGCGTAGACTCCTTGGGATTCATTTGTATGATTGAGTATACTAATTAGGATATTTATTTGAATTCATTAATTTTTCCCTTCATGTTCGAAAATTTGTTACCTTATAGAAAAAAACATCTATATTTTTCTGAATTGGGTCAAGGTACTCTAAAAAAGGAGAAATCCCATGTTCCACTATATCTTATGAAGAATGATACAATAGAATATTATCCCAAACATAATATAGTGATATTATTAGTAGGATAACCTCATCCAAAATCCATCCCACTTGATCTTGTATGATGTTGAGGGGTGTTGTGGTCCATAGAAAAATACTCCCTAAACATATAGATCATGAATTTATGAGCCATTAAGGGAGATAGATGATCAAAAACTGTTGAAGAATTGATTGACATCATCAATTTTATCTTCAACCTCATTAAGACATCTATAGAATATAAGGTTATGCTGACATAATTCATGTTATTGGGACCCACCATGAATTGGTGGGTGAGAGATGATAGAATGATAGATGTGAGGGTCTCACCTAAGAAGCCTTAAAATACCTTTTACATGTGGAGATCAATCTTGAAAAGATGAATCTATAAATAGTATATGATTTTATACAGTAAGATCAAGGTTCCAGGAATGTGTATACATACTCCACTCATTTCACAGACTATCTGCACTTTTTTGATTTTCTAGTATATAAATGGGGAATATAATAACAAGAATTTAGAGGTTGGACTTCATTCAAACATCAGACGTCATTTTTGCAAGATTAACCAACCTATAGTCCATAATATTCTATGTGAACACATAACTATAAATAAACATCTAGATGATAATTGAGAAGTAGGTTTTCTTCCACCATTTAGTATACAGATGGGTGGAAATCCTCTTTCTTTGATGAGTGACTACTCTATTAGAGGAATTAAGATGACAAGGGGAATGCAGAAGAGTATTGATAGGTAGATGGAGTAAAGTACAACTTCTTTAGACCCATTAAGAGGAGTTCCGGAATAAATCAATTATTGGATGGTATGGAATTATCATATTTTATTTAGAGAAACCATTACCACATGTTGTTATTTTATATAAATCGGTCATCTTTGGTGGTTTATCTCAAAATAATCAATGAAAAAGTTTCACATGGAAAGAGGGTAAACACAATCAATGACTCAGGGATCTGGTTGGGGTCTTCATTATTTGGGAAAGAGATAAAGACACAGAATGGTCATACATCTCAAGGACAAGGTCATAGAGCTAAGGAAGACTATGTTAATTTAATATACTAGATTTAATTATATTATTGTGAGGGTACATATACTTTTATATGTATTCAATTTATAAACTCTACATTATCTATGGGATTTTTCATACTTGTTCATTTGATTCCTTTAAATCTACATAGGTTATTACTGTACTTGATCTTCCATTCATCTTCAATTTTGTGTAACATTCCCTTGATGCACCATTCATCATGAAAGTTTACCATCAACATTTATTCCTAAATTTTCCTATATTCATTTATAATTAAGGAAATCTATGGGACATCCCGATACTCTAGATTATTATATTCAATTTCATTCCCAATAGGGATTTGGTTATTATATTCTAAGAAACTGTTAATTACTACTAGAGATAGTCATAATTTACTCTTATAAAGGGGTAGGATTATGTGACATTAAGATAATGGAATCAAGGTATTGTTAGATTTAGACCAGACACTAATCATTTTGGGATTATCATGGTACATATTTTAGTATTAGATCTTTTAACTAGATTAATGGTAGCCCTCTGATATTTTACTCTTGTTATTGGTCTCTATTAGGATGTCTTCTTATATAAAATCAAAATAGAATCACCTAAAAGAGGATATTTTGTTGAGATAGAGCATGTTTTTCATTCACAACCCATCTTAATACCCATGAATCTAACGGTGTTGGAAAATGTGAAGAAACTCTTGGTATACCTTCCTTAATTATAGAGTAAGTGATTTATCAATCTATTTACATTACCATGGAGTGAAAATATCTTATTTTAAAAGAATTTGGATGTAAATATTTAACTCTAAAAAAATTACTAGAATATGAACCAATAACCTTGTATAATAGATATCACTAGCATAAGATTGATGATCTCTTTGATCTGTTACAGTGATCCCAGTGGTTCTATATGATTGATATTCAATTGAGATGTCAACAACTATGGGTTTGAGAGGAGTAAATCCCAAAAGATAGTGTTTTTTAGTAGGTAATGGGTTTTATAATTTCTTAGTGATTTAGTTATGTTTTATTTTTACACTGGTAAAACTCATGGATCTTAATATATAACAATATATTCCATCTATATCTTGACTCGTTCTTCATGGTGTCCATTGATGACATCCTCGTCAACTCACTTACCCTAGAGAAGTAATCTATATGTCACAATATAGTCTTGTGTAAAATTCAATCAAATAAAATTTATAAAAATATTTAAAATATATTCTTTAGGATTCATGTGGTGAAATTCAGGGTACACGCAGCTATAGGGATAGGTATAAAAATGGACATAGAGAAAGTGGTGATAGTTATTTCCTAGACATATCCTTGTAATGTGTTTGAGATTAAGAACATTGTGGGTTTAATTTAATTATAAATACATTTTTATGACTTATCTCTATTATTAGAACCCATTATTGTCCTCATCAATAATGGAGGGAAGTTTTATTTGTTAGTCAGTGTGAAGTGGAATTTTTTGAGCTAAAGTGGATGTTAACAAAAATTCTAGTGTTGATCTTTACTATGGATAGTATAATACATAATTTATAATTAAATTAATCAAGTGTTGGATTGAGATAAGATATGATGTATTAAGAGATAGTAGTAGCTTAATGGTCATGTCAGATATGATCCCATTAGTATAATTATCCAACCCATGACATTTAGCGAGTAGTCGTAGTCCATACCTTGACGTATTGGAAAAAATATATCTTTATAAAAAGGGTTTTTGTCTACATTGATGAAAAGAGAATTCAATATATATTTACATAGTGATAATTAAATTTGAGTTAAAGGCATTAGGTAAAGAATCTATAGACATTATACTTCGAGATATATTATTATCCTTGGAGAAGAAATGTTCTTATATATTTTCTAATCCATAAGACACAGGTAGTTGAGGAACATGGTGAGTAGACATATGAGTACCAGTAATTCATAATTATATTGTTAGATGTTTGGATGATGGATTCTTCCTGAGACCACTGATTTATGATATATTCTTCACTGGTTTTCACACGTTCTCTATTGGACTACGTAAAGGATAAATTGGTGACTAACCTGGAGTGTTTTATGAAGCGAGATCAACTAGCCATAGGGGGTCCATTACCTAGGTGGTCATTGGATGATGATAATGTGATCCTTATGAATGGGAGAGTTATTATCTCTAAGTATATCGGTGAGGAGATGATATGGTACTTACATATATCTATGTTATTGGTATATCCTAGTGTGACAATGATCTACCATAATATTATGGAAAAGATCTATTAATATGGGATGAGGAGGGGTATTGATGGATTTGTTTCATAATTCCCCACATGTTGGAGGATAAATACCAAGCATCAGTTTCTTGGTGGTTTACTCTAGCCACTACCTTTGAAATTTTGGGTATGGGATTAATTCATGATATAATTTTTCATAGGGTATTCCAGGACACCGAAGAGCTTCGATATTGTTTGGGTGATTCTTGGCCGGCTAAAGAAATTTGATCACTCCTTATTGATTCATAGACTCATTAAGTAAAAAAGATAGGAATGTTATATATCCATGGGATAATATTCTTAAAGTGAGTTCCTGTGTACATCATATCTGAGATAGATGTTTTTTTATATCATGGTTTTAGAAATTGATGTAAAAGATCATAGGGACCCATTTAAGATGGAGAAAAGTATACCATTCCAAGCTAGAAAAATAGTCCAAGAGAGTGATTCAAAAATTTGAGAATATTATTTCGGCTTGTTCCCATGTCTTTTGAATATCTTATGATGATCAAATAGAATTTATTGGCTTACCTACAACAATAGTTACCATGATTTTATTCAAATGGGACCCTATGAGGATCTTTATGATAGGATATTTCATTCATCACACTATTAGAATGAGCTAGATGATTCAGTAGGTACGGGGCCCAATATAGTACATGTGGCCTCTAGAAGACTATACATGATTTGAAGAGGTTTATCATAGCTCATAGTAAGCATATGATTAATTTTAAACATATGATGTGACCTTTGGTTTTCATTATATGTGTTAGAGGTTTTCAAATAGTAACTCCTTTGATGGGTAATCAATATTTGAAGAACAAGGGGAAGATATTGTTGTTCTATTTGGGCCCTTTTGATATCACTGAGTGGGATGGGAAAGTGGTGTAATCACTGGATATTCAATCTATTATAGGTACATTCCATGCCCAACACAAGTCATCAATTGCATGAATTTTCAATAGGAACCTTACGCATCATATATGGAGTGACCACTGTAGATCATATATTGGATACCATTGAAGGAATATGAAACAACTAGTTAAGATTATATAGTATCAAATACAATAGGATACAATGGAAAATGAGGCTAATGTTTGAGCCTAGTGGAATTAATTTTTTATTGGAACCATAGAAGGTATATCTTGAGGATGAAAAGTCATTGAGTGGGATAAATATATCATGTATACTTTTTCATAATATATTACAAGTTATATTTTATAATGTATCCATTAATCTAAAAATAATTATCTATTTTTGGGTATTTATGATGATTGTATGATTTGGATTCATGTAGTGGAAGAATTACAAGGAGGCCATGTTGATAAATAGAATAATAATACCACCATCCATCTAGTGGAGTTGTTATAGGTTTATAGGTACATGAACACCCCACTAGCAAGATGTTGGGTTCCACCAGCTATAAAGTGGCTAGTCACCAGCCATCCGATGCTGCCCCCAGTTGACTATGGAGGCCCACTGACTCCCCAAATCTTCCAGTCTAGGGATACATTAATTTCCCCATAAGGGATTTAATTTCACAAGATTTGACCCATTGTTTAATATCTACATTTGTCCCCATGAAATCCATTTCAAATTGGAGACCTCTCCCTTAAATCTAAAATCTTTCATATTCATTTCCATTTCCTCACCAACCCATTACCAATCTGAAAAATCTAGAATAGTTATTTTTCATTAGATATATTGGAACTCCTTCATCCTAATTGTAACATAAACATGTATTTATGTCATACATATTTTTTCTATTAAGATCAAAGTGTTTATTATTCATATATTCATAGATTAGTGGATGATATATCATTTTAAAAATGTTTCCTAATTGGATCAAGATCATATAATGAAAAATAGAATTCAATGGATCCATGGGGGATTCGACCTGTCAATGAGAACCACCCATGACTGAAGATAGAATTCTGAATAACAGTAGACATTTTTAGGTATTTTTTAGTTGAAGTATAATACTAACACATTATTATTATTAAATATCATCCAAAATCTCTTTTATATTGATGGATTGATAATGTATCAATGGTCATTAGCTATCCATGATGATAAATTCTTAATTTAGTGAGTAATTCATTATTCCTTCTAGAATTGATAATGAATCTAGTGAAAAGTAATTCCATTATTTTACATAACTCAAAATTGATTCCATGGATGGAATAATTAATGTATGTTTTCCTAGAATAACATTCTTGACATGGAATTCTCTTGAAACACAATTATGAACCTTTTTATTTAAGAATAAGAAAAAAAGAGGCCTCCTTGATGTGTAAAATAATTATCCTTATGTGTGTGACTTCTTGTGTCTTTGATTAATTTAGAATCCTTATAGTTATAAATAAGAAACATTGAGGTAGAAAGTTAGTTATCATTTTTCCCCTGTATTACCTTATTTCAATTATTCCCCTTATGATTGAGTGACTTTTTACTCTTTCTTGACAGTTAATTTTATAGGTTTGTGTGTTTTTCTAATAAAAATATATGTCCATTGATCCCATGAGTTTTGTTAGAGTAGTTGTTACCATGATTGATGATGATCACATGTTGTTATATTATGATACATTATTCACAAGATTTAATGCAATTATATTCTTATAATTATATTTCTTGTTATGTGTATTACCATTTATTGGGATTTTTATTGGTATATTTTGATAGGTGAACATTCTGGTATGATTACCCTTTAAAAGATAATTTCTATGATGTTACATGGTGATGGTAGAACCCTAAATTCATTAGGATCATGAAATAGTTATGCCCTGGATGGAAAATTATTCATTTAGAATATCAGGTAATGTTCCAGAACACAATGCCTTGTGAATTCAGAGTGGCATGCCACCTCATTTCCATGAGGATGGGGAGTGACATTTCTATATTTATGTATCTAGCTCTTGATCATTTCTAACTATCTGAAAAACCTTCTGGTATGGATCTAAATCCACAACTACCTGATATTGATGTAGATTTATTATAAAATCGTTTCTTGAAAGTTTATCACTTATTATTTCTCCTGAATTTATTATTATCCTATAATTCATCTATTATGAATGTAAACATTTTTGTATGGATGCATCGGTGGTGTCCTACATGATTTTATTAATCACAACCAACATGGGAATCATAATTTCCTTGTACCCTTAATGTATAGGGATCCCATAATTGGAATGGGACCCATAGAAGATGTTTGTGTTTTAGGGCATGGAGATGGTGGTTGTTTAGGATAGACATAGTGGTTACCATATTTTATTATTTATGTTCTCCGTACACCTTACTCTAAATTGGATTTCAAAATTGGGAGCCTTTTTTGTATAACATGGGTTTCATTTTTAATTATTTTGTAATTATTCATTTTTTCACATTTAAATCTGATTTATATAATATATTTAAATTAATTATTTATGATATGGCACAATACTGAGTGTAAATTCTCCCATTTGATGATAATATGACCCTTGCTTCTTTTCATAAACATATTTCTTATAAGGATTTTCACCTGAAGTCATTTGACTCCTCTACATAAAAAGAGTGGTTCTATTAGGGGTCTTATAATACCTATTTTATCTTTCTATTTATTTTTTTAAAAATAATGTTTTGAGATAAACTATAAAATGATAACCATGCCATGTTTTATATAAATTTGAGCATATTTTGTTTTTTATATTGAATTATGGTGTACTGATCAGTTGAATACCACTGCTACAGTTTCCCTCACACCACAATTTAACAATTGTGTGTGTGTTGACATTATTAGGATATTTCTGTGAAAAGTTAATGTGCCATATATAGGGAGTTTGTTCTCTTGATAATGGGACTTTGGGAGTGGGAAGTGAAAATTGGAGCATGTGATCAATTTGTTAGAATGAAATAATGTATTGGATAGGTCTCTGGTTATGATGTGTTTGGTTCAATGATTTACTATTATTTTTTGTTTCAACTCGCATTTACTATATTTTCAAACTAAATATTTATGGTTTCTTTTAAATATTATAATTTGATTCGTTAGTCATTTATATAAATTTTTCCCTCTTATTTATTTTCAATTACTACAAAATTTCTTCTTACCCTATGGATTTGTAATTCCTTTCGCGTAATGTCAAGACCGCTTCAGGTATCATTTATTTAGGTTATCATGGTTATTTGTTTGACATTTTATACTATATTGATGGAAAAGGGGTGTGAAACTGATCCACCATGGGACATTTTCCCTTATGTAAATTGAAATTGTGAGTAAAAAAAATCCCCCTATGAAATATTTCACTATATGATGATGGTCACTAGAGTGACCATTGGATTATTTTTATGGTGTTAGGTATTATGTTATTTTAAAATATTCTATTTTTCTATTATCTTATGAAATCACTTCCTTGGGAAATGATTTCATTATGGTGATCAAACTCATTATGATATCTTGGTATGTCGTTTGTGTCTTATGTTATGATTTATCGTTGTGTTTGTTTCCATATAAGTTTTTATATCCATCTATTATCTTTATGAATTTTTTCATGTTATCCTTAGATGTTTTAAAATATCTATTGTTGTTATTTGTTCTATGTATATTATAAAATAATGAGGTTGTTTTTAGGTTTAATGTGATTTATTTATTTGTCCATCTTCCAAATACACTTGAATACTATATTTTCTCATTGTAATTATAGGAAAACTATATGAAAAAATATGAAAATGTTTGTTTAAGGATTAAGGTGTATGGATGGAATTAGGGTACGGTCAATTTATTTTTGGATATTAAAATGAGAGAAAGCTAATGAAACCACATGAGATAATCATAAATATAGGATAATATCCAAAAAAAATTGTCATTGTATTGAGTATGTAGTATTCTTACCATTGAAAAATTTTCCTAGAGACAATAAGTTAATTAAGGATCTAGCACAAATATACCAAGGGGTAATATCATTGAAAATAGATGATTGGGTATTAACTCAAACTTCACCTAGTCACAAAAAATAGGACTAACTACACACATTGATTGACAATCCCAAGGAACATGCTTTGTTTGGTTATATTCAATTTATGCACATCTAGGGATGATTTTTCTTCCAGGATAAAATGATAGAATAGGATTATAAGTATAATATAAACCAACATATTTTAGCAATGATTAAACTAAGATTGATATAGGACGATCTAAAGGAATTATGGTCTAACAAGATGATGTTGAATGGAAATAAGGTTTTATATTTGAATCGCTTTTAGGTTATTTATAATGATATTCCTTGAATTATGTTAAATTTTGTTCACTCATGTTACCCTCTTTGGTTTTAATATAGGATTGAAATATAAGGAACCATGGGGTGATGGAAGATGAGATCATTACCACAACGAAAAACCCATCAGAATGGAAGCTGGAATGAGAAAAATTTTGATTGTGCCACACCATCTTTTTAGATATATGTTTAATGATGTAACCATGGTAGAAATCTTGAGTAATTAAAAGAGGATAAGGGTAGAGACTCATGAAAATGTATGTGATAGATATTTTGAAATAAAGAATATTATAACACATATATGTTAGTAATATGGAAATAAAAACAAACAACATGTCTTATAGGGGGATAAAAGATGATTTACCTTGGTAAGAAGTGGTCATTGAGAACCAACTGTAAAAGCAACATGAATTGTTAAGATATAATAATATATTGGGAAACATGAATATAAACAAAATCTTAATGGTCTAATTCCTTATTTGTGGAAAACATAAAAATTACCCAAGTCATGTTCAAAAATGAATGGATGGTATGAATAGAGCTTGTTCAATGAATATTATTGTGGTGGATCGTGATAACTAAATACAACACTATAGAATTTTGAGTATGTGAAGTTTGTTATAGCCTATATATGTTTTATATAAATATTTCTATTTATACGATATAGAATTTATGTTTTTAAAATAAAATATCTATTTTTTGAATAGTTTCTTTTCCAAATTGATGTTTATTGTAATATAATTCTTTGTACACGTCATTTAGATTTATTTTATGTGATTCAAGTATTGGATTAAATATTTCATTATAGAATTCATATTCACTAATCATTGATATATTACCTAGAACATTGTCATTGTTGTCAAAATGTAGGGGTAGGATCTCATAACCATAATCCACTATGGAGAGATCTTTATGTCATTGTTAAAGAACACCATATTAACTAATAAATTTACAAATCATCTATCAATGCACCAAGCCACAAGTAGTCATTGATGTTTATATATATGTCAGAATAATCCTTAGAATGGTGGATATATAATAAAACCCCACCCCCATCAATGTTTCAATTACAACACGACATGATTATTCGGTGAAAATTGTGAAGGCCGCTTAGTGGCCCCATATGTTGGAATAGTTTCAGAATTACGCTCAATGATACAAATAACAAGATATCATAAAACATGTAAGGAAAAAATTATGAATATTGGAATTAAATTTTTTTACATATTAAGATCCACCCAATGTAGATGTGGCCATAATCCATCCCCCAACAACCTTTTGTCGGGTGGGTTTCACGGAGTGGACAACACAGGGAATATTTCAACTAGAGGGAAACGATATGTGTGGTTATCTGTTGGGGATTATAATATAGGTGAGTGATAATATATAAAGGGTATATAATAGTATGGTGGATTTTATTGCTCCATTTTATTATTGTGACTTAAATTTTTTGTATTTTTCTGAAATAGTTTATATTTATATGAACAATGATAATATTTTCATTTCCAAGATGGTTACTTATATATGTTTATCTATATATAAGGAAAAATGTAAAATTTAGAAAACCTATTAAGTGATAAAATATTTATTTTTTTCATAATTTTAATCATGTTAGTTTTTTTAAAATTTGTAAAACCTATGTCGAAACATATAAAACAAAAGTGATATTTTAATTCTAACGAAATTATTTCGTTAGGGTTTTTCATTTAACTAAATGATAATTTAGTAAAATTTTATTTAATATTGATTTTAAATCCATGAAACATTATCTATTTTAAATAGAAACCAATTTATTTATTTAAAATCAATAAAAAATATAATTTTATCTCATAATTGAGTTTTAACTATAAAATTTACTATCTCTAAAAAATATTTTCATACGTCATTTTCACGAATACTAAAATTATTTTCTCTAAATAATAGAACTATAATATATAAAATTATTAAATTATTATAAATCATCAACTAAATATTTTTAAATATTATAAAAATTTATTGTATACATTAAAATAATTAGCTTAGGGTGAAATTTGTGTTACGGTGGTAAGGGTAAAATACTATAAAAGTGGTTTGACATTCTAAAAAAGGCAGAACCATGAGAAACAAATGTGTTATATTGAATGGTATTGTATTTATAATCCTTTTATTTTTCATTACACTATTTTTGACAATTTTGGATCATTTTTTCATAAATAGTGTAATGATAATACATAATAGTAAATATTTTTTACAATAATGACACTCTCTTTATTTAAAAAAGGATCTCACATCCTCTAAATTTTTACACCCATTTAAATTATTTAGATAAATATTAAATCTGATATATTCACCCCTCAAGAATCTATAAATATTGAATCCTTGGTCTCACTAAAAAAACAAGCAATGGATCCTTATGAAGTTACCCAATTGTTAACTTCTAGGGTATAGGTAAACCTCTCATCAATAATTTTATATGTTCTTTTCTTATTCTACACCCATAAAATCCCATCTATACATGTGATGTGATAACACCATAACTACCTAATTTCTTATTTTTTATTATATTAATGGAATATTCATTTTATAATTTTCTCAATAAAAATCAAGAAAAATAAAAAATGTTTTCATGTGTGTGTAAACTACCACCTCTATGAATGACATGTTTTGTTTTCAATGACCACCTAACATGGATAAAAATAAAAATGTAATTAGTATTTAAAAATATTATTTTCCACACTTTTATTAGTCTATAATTATAATATCTGGTATTTAATATGTTTTATAAAAGAGAAATATATGAGGTGACTTTGACCACCTTAAATGGATTTATCATGGAAATTTTCTTGATTTTGGTATATTTTATGTCAAACATGATAGTTGTATATGGAATACAGTAATTTATTAATTAATGAAAAAAATTAAGATTATTTAGATCATGATGTTATATTACCAAACATATGAACATGTTATGCAAAAAAATGTGCTACAAATAAATAAAATGAACAACCTTATATAACAAACATAGGAGAAAAATCTATTGAAAAACAAATAATAATAAATAATAACAAAATAATATAAAATTAAATATATGTTAATAACGTTTAAATTGATATTTCTAATAAATTTTATTCAATTGTTATGTAATTTTAGCACAGGTTCGTAGTGCATTTAGACATGAGGTAAGGGGTCTTCCATACCACCATCATTACTTATTGGTTTCATGTTGTATTTTTGTTCACCGATTTACCTAATATATTTCTATTGAAAATCTTGTGTTTTTTCAATATTTAACTTAATCTTGTTCCTAATTAAATATACATTTCATTTCTAGGGATATACATGTTTTTACTTCACTTATAAATTATCACTTTTATTTAAATCCAATTTAAGGGAACATTCATCTTTCGTGTATCATGTCAAGTATCAGCCTAATAAAAATTTTTATAACCCTGAATCACAAGTAAAAAAGATCAATATTTTTTGGAGAAACATATTGGTTCTATTTTTTATGGAAAACAAAAATATAAATCCTTATTTTAAAGTATCCTTTACTTATTTCATATAATATTCAGTGATATGATACATTTTTATTATTCTTATCATTATAATTATAATAATTTTTATAAAATTGAAATATATGATAAATAATTATGTCCATTTTCTAATTATGAAAGTCGATAATTATTATTATTGCATCTTCTCTTGGAAATCCAAATTATTTAGCCTTTTCTTATGTCCTGAATCTAAATTGAGAAACATGATTTTTACTCCTGGTTTTTTTCATAAATATTCATTATGTTTTGTTTTTACTCATTTACACATGTATGTATATACATATAATGATTTTAATAATGTGTTGGGTGGTACCAGAATTATATATCCTCCCATTGCATTGGGTAAATTTTTATATTGATTGATATGTCATCCAAGAGAATAGAGAAATAACTTAATCGACCTTGGGACATTTCAACTATGTTTATGGAAGTGGGGAGTGATCATAATCCACCATTGCACTTCATCTCCTCTGTTTATAGGAAATGGGAGTAAACCCAATCCATCTAGTGACCTTTTTGATAATGTTTAGGGGAATTGTGGGTTAACCAAATATACCATGGGACATTTTCCCTACTGTTTATATGAATTGGAATTGAATTAAATCCCACATTGGATTTTTACCCACATTATAATGATGTTCTTGGTAGTGGTCCTTTACTTTTGTTTATAATTACATGTCTTTTTTATAGTTTAATATTCTGTGATTTCATTATATTCTGATTTTATTACCTTATTCCATGTTTCTATGATTATAATCAATCTCCTTATGTTATCAGTTATGCCTCTTAACCATCAGGTTATTATTTATTTCATATTTTATTCACTTTATGAGATTTATAGATCACCCTTTCCATTATGTATTTTCCAGATGGAATCTTATGATGTTTTAGATGATATATCTGACATCATAAAACAATTTTGAGTTTAAAATGATGAAAATGTTTTTACATTTAGTATGGTTTCTTTATGTTTCTAATATTCAAAACACACTAAACCTGAAGATCCTTATTTTTAACTTATAGGAAGTAAATGTTAAAGATAATAAAATAATTTGGGTTCAGGGTGTGGGATTTTATATAAGAATGGTTATGTAATAAGTAATTTTACATTTTAAAATAATGAATATATATTTATTTTCATGAATTACACATTGAAGGGAATAATATAGCAATATAGATCAATATGCATTGATCAAATAAAAAATTAATAGGATGTTCATAATGAAAAGGAATACCCCTATGAAAAGGAAAAGAAAAGTGTTGTATGGTAGAATAATTTAACTATTTAAAGATATTAAAATAATATATTTCTGGAATGTAATATTTTTCAATGATTGGATATCGATTAAATGATAAATAAATTTCTCTCTAAAAAGGGTAATGTAAGTAATAATGGTTGATACACATTAGTGATAAAAAGATTTATTAATGAGAAGCTTCCAGGTCATCATTCATTAATATCAAATATTATCATTTTATAAAACAATATTTTTTTTTTCTAGAGACCCGGTTTAGGATAAACCAGATATATGTTCATTACTAATCAATAGAATAACCCCCCTATGAAAATAGTATGCCTATAAAAAATAAATCTATGACATATGTATGGACTTATACACTGAATTTTATGACTATGGATATATTTTAGTACTACAACTTATTATAAAGATGATATGGTAATAGTAAATGGAAATAACTCATTCACATTATAATATGTGAATTATAATAATGAATCATACATTCATTTTCAATTGAAATTTAATGGAACTAAAAATGATAAACAGAGAAATGTAGAGTGGAGATTAAAAGGTGTTACCTTCAATGTTGATTACTAATACATGAAAAAAACACCTTTAATCCATGATAAATTATAGTTAATACCCTATAAAGATGAATTAAATAGAGAACCATGATTAATGGTTTTTTATTAAGTAGTGATTTTTGGATGGGTAGTGATTAAGATCAATTGAGGGAGATTTTTTAATAATTATTTATCCTCATCATTGGAGTTTTATATTTCTAAAACTGAATATAGTTGAGTTTCTAATGGTCTTAGATAATGGAATATGATATTTTATGGCTTTTACTAACCAATCTTCCTTTAATAATTTTATTTTTTCCATGTAAATTCTATTTTATAAAAAAAAAATTAAAATCATTAAAATATATCATAAACATTAAAAATATATTTATTTGTTTTTATCAAAGATTTTAAGATTTTAAGATTTTTATTTATTTGAAATAATAAAATGCTAGTATGTGTGATCATTAATTTTATTTATTGCATTCTGTAAAGATAAATTATGTAAATATATAAACATTATATAAATATCATACATTAAAATTAAACAAAAAATTATTATACATTAAAAAACATCAAAAAATAATTATTCTATAATTGCAAAGTTCTAATGATAATTATGAATTTAGTTAAAAAATTGATGATATATAAAGATAAATTATTAAATTAATGATGTTTTATGTATTCTAAAATTATCAATTTGCTACTAAAATTTTCAAAACTCTATTTTAAAAATTCTTTACTATTATATGACATATAGAAGTAATTATTTTCTCATACATTGATTTTTTCGAATTATTTGTATTTAAAAAAATTTACTATCATAGGATTTTATAATTTTATAAACATGTATATTAGAAATAATGGTCACAGTATTGTTGTAATATTAAATTAATATGTTACTCTTAAAATGGTCACATTATCCTTTGAATTTTCACTATTCTCGTTATAAAAATTACTCATTATATTTTATAAATTAACACATATAATTCTGTTATTCTAACTATAATGCCTTTTTGTTAGTTATTTTCCTCTTAATAATATTGATTTTCCTTTTATTTATTTTATTCTGTTCTGAATATGATCCCTTAGTATTTAGGGTTATGTTTTTTGAACATATTTTATGCTTTTCCCCAAATAATTATTGTTGTTTTATTATACATAACATTATAGTGTGTATTATACTATTATGTCAAAATAAAAGGGATTTTTTTATGTGATGGATATTATAATAAAAATATTATTTACAATAGTGGCATCTTAGTATTTAAAGTTGCCTCCATACCTTGTTTTTTAATTTATATTTGTTATGCTTTCCTTACTTATATTTTATTATGGGATAATAAAAAAATAAAAAAAATTAAGAAATGTATATCCATTTAATATTCATATATTAAATCATTAATATCAATAAATGGGTACTTTTTCATTATTTTAATATAGTTTATCTTCATTTATATTTAATATATAGCCATGAATCCCCTTTTTAATTTATAAAAAATTAGGCACCCACAATGGTGAAATAATATATTAGATAAATACCTTATAAAATAGTATTTTAGATTTTTATTATTTATACCAATTCCATTAAATTCATATGGTCTTGTGTCTTGGATATGGGTTTTTCAACAAGAATGACATCAATATAAAATTGTACTTCCCAATTACGGGGAAATCCTCGAGTATCATTATGATATTAAACATTGAAATAAAGTATGATTGGAATGTATTATATCTCTATATCCTAATCATTCAATACCATTTCATAATAGTCCAATTCCTTATAATAGATTTCAATACATTAATCCGCATGTGATACTTCTTAATTTGATCCTGAGAAATCAATTTTTCCTCCAAAAGGATTTCAAATTCACTTAACATAGATATTTACCTATTATTACCTATAGTAATGTTATTATTTACAATTAATGAAAAAGGAATATATATTATTGTGTAAATTTTAGTCATGTGTATGGAAACTATATTTTAAAATATGGACCAATCACACATTTTGATAATTAAATACTGGTATATTTTGATTTTAATTAGGTTTCTAATCAAGGATTACTGGATAATTGTTTTTTATCATGAGGTGCCTCAATATTATTCAAGAACACATAAGAGATAAAATAATGTTTCAAAATAGAATAAAAAATATATGTTCAATATTTAAATATATATCCAATATATATCCAAGAAAATCATTTAGATCATTAATCTGTGGTGTTGTTAAAAAAATTTTGATTTCGATAACATGGAATATTTTAGAGCATGTTACATTTATCCATGGGGAAATATTTTTACAATATACCATTTAATTGTGTTTAAATATATATAATGTAGTTTCATATTAATTTTTCCTAGGGATTTTTGTCATGAACCAAATCTGGTTTCCACTATTACAAGGACCAAACCAGGCCCATGGTAAGGTCAGAAGGACGTTCCCTATCCCCACGGGCTAGCACAAGTTCCTAGGTATCATTTATCTTGGGTTGGGAATGATTTATAGAAATATGTACACATAAATCATCAAAAACATTTGATAAACTAAATATGAAAAATTAATACCAAACAAGGTTTATACAAATAATAAGAACCAAATAAATAAGATAAAATTCATTAAAAAAGGTCGAAGTACCCACAGAAAAAATTGAAAAATAGACCCAAGGACTCCACACGACATGGGGTCATCATCCACAAGCCGTCTCTACAACTCTGCACCAAGGATAGAACTAACACCCTGAACGTCCATCACCCATAGCATTCCCATTACTTGATCCAGGAATAATAAATTCGACATACACCCATGGGGTGTAAGTAGGGTTTTAGCCTAATCTCAATAGGATACAACCCAATTATTCAAAATAGCACATAGAACAATGTTCTAAAGAAAGTAGTTTTAAAACGCAATGAAAAGCAGCGACAAATTCCATGAAATGCAACTTTCAACTGAAAATAGTTTTCAAGATAAAACATTCAGAATGTTAACACATTTAAATAGTAATGTTAATAATGTAATATACTTCCAAAAACACTAATATACAATCCAAAATACCAAAAATACAATAAGAAACAAAATTGGAAACACCCCTATCGACTAGAGAGTCCCGGGTCCCATGTACCTCGTACCTCAGTGTAAAGTAAAGAGAGTAGAAATCCATTATCATGAAAGATTTCCTAGTAGGTAACATAACCATATCTGACTGGTCCTAAATCATCATCCATATAGTTTTTTAGAGTTTTCGTTATCCATATTCTAAGAAAAACTGGGACAAAACCCATCTGGTCCACAATTCGTACTAGTACACATCTGTCCCTCATAGGTACTTGAGATTCCCCCTTTGTGAAAAATCAATTTCATCATGCTACGTAAATCTGTTTTAATATAAAACACCGCTACTGGTCATATTCAAATAGTACAGTAGTTACACACACTTTAAACCAATTAAAACACACAACAAAATACATTGATCTTCCATAAAATGATATCTCAATAACCTACATTATTTTGCACTAAAAAGTCCTTGTAAACCCTACATTTAAGAATATTTTCACACTCAAATTTACCAAAACATAATTTAAAGTGCCGAAAAAATTTCTATAAACCTATTACATGTGTTATAAAATAACCCAATTAGGCATAACATCAAATCTCCATGTAAAACAACCAATTTAACACCAAAATGGTTCCCAAAAATCCTTCATTAATCAAACATCACCAAAATCAAATTTTTTAGCATAAAAAAAGGGAGATAAACATTCAAAAAATATTTTTCAGCCCTAAAAAATTTCAATAAAAAACTCAGTACTTTTTGGGCAACCCCAAATAAAGAAATAAAACATTTCTTTGGAAAACCCCCAATTTCACACCAAATTGGAATATAAATTCAATTGAAATAAAATGACCACTAAAAATATTTTTTGTAGAAATAATAAAATGAGATAAACCTCCAAATATGATAAATACAACATGATAATAAAAAAATATTGGATAATCATTAGAATCACATACCAAATCAAAGGAAACCATTGAATCACCGTGTGAAAATCCAGTCGCACCATTGCCGCACCAAGAGGGACTTAGATCAAAAATAAAACCACAATAATTGATCGATAAAATCCAATTTTAAACCATTATTTATAAAACCTACCCCCTAGTCATTTGGGACTTCATGGAAATTGAAATAAGCTTCATGGAAAGGGGAGAAACTAAAGAGGAGAGACACTTTCTTGGGATTCCTTAAAGTTCCTCCACAAAACCCCCATTAAAATGGGGTTACAAATAGTTTTTGAGAGACTTTGGGGGCTTAAATAGATGTTTTGTTTTATGTGGAGGAGGAAGGGATGAATTAGAAATTAGAATGGAGGAAAAAGAGTAATAATTGAGAGACTTGTGAGGGAAATAATTTGCTCTTCAAATTTGGACAATTGAAGAAACGCTATGATGTTCTGCACTACATCGAGATGAATAAAAGGTGAAAGAGGATGGTCACGTGGCTGGGTTCAGTGGTCTTCAATTATAGGTGGGATCTCCGAATAATTGTTAAAAGTGAATATAATATTACGTAAACAAATTTTTAAATAAAACTTAAAATGTGCTTTCTGGGTGGCACAATTCCTTAAATAAAAACTCAAATCATCCATTATTATGAATTATTAAAGGGACCAAATTTAATTTGGGGTGTTAATAGTCCTGGGGAGGCCATTTATAAATTGGAATGGGTGAAAAAATATTAAAAAATGAAATAGTTATAAAAGAAAAAAATTTATTTTTAAATCTAGAAATGGGCTCACGGTTTGTCCCAAATCATGAAAACTTACCCATTCCTCCAAAAAAAGCATGGGAAACTCGCAAAACAAACCATGAATGGAAATTAAATGAAATTTACCTTTAAATAAGTCATGTATTGGACAATCCTCCCCACTATGAAAGACTTTCTTCCCTATAAAGTCAACCTAAATATTTATTAGAAACTAATAGTGGGTACTCTTCCTCAACCCATGACATCCACTCCCATGTCTCATTTGTATCATTCACATGCTTACAAAGAAGCCGAACGGATAGAATTGAAATCTCTCAAAGAACCTTCTCTTAGGAATCCACTATTTGCACTGGCCTCTCCACAATAAACAAGTCAGGATCTATCTTCAGTTCTTCCTAACTCAGCACATGGGATGGATCCGGGTTGTATTTCTTCAACTGGGAGACATGGGAGACGTCATGGATGGTTGTCAACTAAGAAGGTAAATCTAACCTGTATGAAAACTTTCCAATATGATCGGTGATCTCGAAGGACCCAACATACAATGGGGTCGGCTTCCTTTGCTTCCCCAATCGATGATGGCCCAGACGAGGGGCCACTTTCAAGAATACCCTGTCACCCAAAGAATACTCTAGGTCTCGACACCTCCCAATAGCATATGATTTATGGAGACTTTGAGTATAAATAAATTTTTTCTGATCAACTTGACCCTCTCAGATGTCTCATGAACTAGATTCGTCCCTACTTGTGATGTCTCACCTACCTCATCCTAACACAGGGGGGTCCTACAAGGCCGACTATTGAGCCCCTCAAAATGATCCATTTGAATCAATGATCGGTAACTATTATTATATGAAAATTCAACCAGCCCCAAATTGCTATCCGAGGAACCTCAAATATCTAGGACAAAAGCATGGAGTATGTCCTCCAATATCTAATTCTCATGCTCGGTCTGACAATCCGACTAAGGATGCTATGTCGTACTCATCTAAATATGAGACCACAAGGCCTTCAAAAGGCCTTCACAGAATCGAGAAGTGAAATGAGGGTCTTTATCTGAGAAAACTGCTGATGGAACGCCATGGAGTCTCACCGCCTCATGAAGAGACAAATGGCCCAACTCATACACATTATTTGTATCTCTAATTGGAATGAAGTGGGCTGATATGGTTAAAAGTTCAATCATTACCCAAATGGAATTCCTACCCCTAGTTGTTGGTGGTAATCCAACAATGAAGCCCATGGGGACCTCATCCCACTTCTAAGTAGGAATGTGTAATTTCTAGAGAAAACCGGAGGGCATTTGTTGCTCTCCTTAAACCTTATGGCATGTGTTTCATCTCAACATAAGTTTCAATTGGTCTCATCTCATTCCAGGGAACCATAACTAATGAAAGACATTATAATACAACATGGGTGCACCTAGAAGGATAGCCCACTGAGACTGGTGGTTTTCCACAATCACCACCTTCCACAAAGGTAACAGCACTACTGAACAACCCATGAGGCACACGATGCTCTTGGGAGATGATGACCAATCAGAAGATGTCTCCCCACTATGAAGAAACTACATCAACCACTGCTAAAGCTCATAATTTTGTTGTTCCCCCTAAATCAACTCCAACAGAGATGGAGTCAGCTGGACTCTTTCAAAGAATGCACTTCCATACTGCTCATTGGTCTACAAAAGCAATTGAGGAAAGAGCCCCATCAAAGTCCACTCATCACTATACTTCCCCAAAGCCTGCACTGGAACTCTTATTCTCAAAGCATTGGCCAACACATTACCCATACCTGGGTTATAGACAGTGTCAATGTTGAAACGCTACAAGTACTCAATCCAATGATGTTTCCTCATGTTGAGGTCCTTCTGTGAGAAGATATATGCCTAGATTTTGGGATCAGAGTAGACCACAAACTTCTCTCTAAAGAGTTAGTGATTCCATGTCTTCAAAGCATGCATTACTTTTTCCAAATCTAGGTCATGGATCAGGTAGTTCTTATGATGTGGTGAGAGTTGGCAAGATTCATATGCCACCACGTGATCATCCTACATTACCACACAATGAAGACCCATACTAGAATCATCACAATATACCACATATCCCTTTACAGCTTCAGGAAAAATTAGCACGGGGGGGGGAGGTATCCAACCACCTCTTCATCTCTTCAAATGATGCCTGAAATTATAAACCCCATACAAAATTCAACCCTTTATGGGTGAGCTCAGTCTTTGGTGAAGTAAGACAAGAGAAATCCCGAATAAATCTCCTGTAATATCCTGCCAGGCCAAGGAAACTCCTGATCTTGAACACATTATTCGGCTACTCCCATGACATATCTACAATAATCTTCTTAGGGACCACTAAAACCCCCTGCTTAGAGATCACATGCCCAATAAATAACACTTCCCTGATCTAGAATGTGCACTTTGACAACTTTTCATAGAGGCGGTGATCCTACAAAGTACCCAAGACGATCCTCAACTAATGTTCATGTTCCTCCTCAGAGCCAGAGTATACTAGAATATAATCCAAGAACACCAAAACATTGGAATCTAGATGTTGATGGAACACCATATTCATGAGTTCCATAAATACCGCTAGATCATTAGTCAATCCAAAGGGCATGACCAAATACTCAAAGTGGTCGTACCTGCTGCGGAAGGCTATCTTTGGGATATCTGACTCCTTCATCCTAAGCAGATGATAGCCCAAACACAAGCCTATTTCTGAGAACCACTATTCCCCCATCAACTGATCAAACAAATAATTTAATCTGGGCAAGGGGTATTTGTTCTTAATTTTTACCTTATTCAACATCTGGTAGTCAATGCACATCCGGAGAGATCCATCATCCTTTTTCGTGAACATCACTGGAGCGGCCCAAGGAGAGACGCTCAGGTGAATGAATCATTGGGAATCTTATTCATCCAGATATATCTTTAATTCCCTCATCTTGGTGGGGGCCATAAGATATGAGGGAAAATATATTGACCTTATTCCCGGTGATAGATCAATTGAGAACTCCACATCCCTCTCTGGGGGAAACCTAAAAATTTATCAGGGAATACTTCAAAAAACGCATTCACTACATGAGGTAGTGCACCATCAAGGGAAATAACATCATCCCATTGCACGAGTGAAGATAACTAGATGATAATACTTCCCAACTCTATGAGTGGAGGTCCTGCGCAAACCGAATAGGGATCCCATTCTCTCTAAAAAACCTAAAAACTCCCATAAGGTTCCATGAAACTCACTTGAATCCTTTAAAAATAAATGTGTTCCTGAAATTTTACTATCCAATCCATGACAAGTATTATTTAAATCAATTCCATATCTAAACCCGTGAGTTCGTGCTCTATCTTAAACCCTAACATGGAAACCGCACATGAGGGGAACCTGAGGCCCTACTCCTTCCTATTTCCCAGTGATGTAAACTAGTCCATCGAAAAAGATATAATATCTATTGGAAAAAACAGAATGTCCAAAAAATAGGAAGAAATAATTGAAATACAGGCGCCAGTAAAAAAGAGAAGCAGCTATAGAATATGCGATCAGAACGGTACCTCGAACTGTCGACGGCCCCTCCATTGATCCTGATGTTGCCTAATCCACTACATAGATATGTCTGGTCTCAATCTGAGGATGAACACTTGTTAGTGCATGTGCCTTTAACTGAATATGCCCAAAATATCACCCATCCCTACCACCATTGCTTCCAAATCGAGATCCCCGAGTTCTCAATTTCTCGGACTGTGCTAGATATCCTCTTGAAGCCACTGACCCGGCCGCACTCGGATGTGGACATGCCACCCCGGGGAAGTGATGTAATTTCCTCAAACCTCCAAACGGGTAACAAGGCTTCATAGGAAATGTGAATTCTGGTCGGATGTGCCCTCTCTTCCCACACTAGTGGAACAAGACTAGTCTCGCATCAGAAGCCGCAGACAAAAACTGCATGGAGGAGTGGCCTGAACTGCCACCTCCCTCCTTCATGTGATCCTCGTGATTCCTCTTCTTCTCTGAAGATCTTTCACTTCCCACTACTGACACTATCCTAGAAAAATCATTCCTTCCTTTACAGTCAATAACTACCATACATTCCCGGTCAAAAACCTCAGCATAGGTCCTTAGCATGAACAAGAAGACCTCGGTGTATACCTCTAATAGAAAGCCTTTCTCAATCCTCTTGGACTTTAATTGTTCATTTGAGATAATTTGAGGGGTGTACTAAAGAAACTCAGTGAAAAAGTTGGCATAAACAATCACAGAATGATTTCCCTGAACAAGTTCCATGATCTCTCAAGACCTAGCACATGCCAAGACCTTAGGATGGTACTATTCATTGAAGACGTCCTTGAAATCTCCCCAGTGCATATGCTCATTCTTCCCATTCTGAAGCACTGACGCCCACCAATTACGAATAGGACCCTCCAACAGAACGGAAGCACACATCCCCCCGGAGGTCCTGGGTTGTTTCCCAAAACTGAAAAATATGCTCTATCTTCTCAAGAAATTCCTCTGCTTCTAGGGGATCTATGCAGCCTCGTAAGGTAAGGGGCTAGTTTTTTTCAAAAATCCTGAGCATTATCTTTTCTAGGTACTATATCTTCTTCCATAGTTTATATTGGAGTAGGAGTCAATCCCTTCTCTAGAACATGGATATCCTGGACCATGGCCTCTACTAGCCTCTGATCAATCAATGTGGGAGAACTCTCTCTAGCTTCCTCCTGTGGGTTAGTGGGAAATTTCTGAGGAGGCATGTTGCTACAAAATGAAAGAATCACAAAACTATAATAAAAAACATAATTATGAAAATTTTAATAAAATAAATAAAAAATAAGTAATATAAACACATTCCTGTAATAAAAGAAATAACTACCCACCTCCACCCGATGTCAACATGTGGTCTGTAGCCCACACGTCTAACCTAGAAGTGAAGTTGATCCGTAAATTTCAACATCCCATTGTGACTCAAGGTCATACATGAGTGGTGCGAGCCAAGCACCCTACTCAAAACCAAAACCCTATGCCCCGAAGGTCCTAGATCATTTCTATCCTGAATCATCCCAAAATATAAATATAACCCAAAAACATTAACCCCCTCTGATACCATTTTGTCACGAACAGAATCTGGTAGCCACTATTACCAGCACAATACCCAACCTGTGGAAAGGTCTAAAGGGAGTTCCCTATCCCCATGTTCATGCACAAGTTCATGGGTATCATTTATATTGGATTGGTAACGATTTACCTGAATATGTACACATTAAACATCAAAAACATCTGATAAACTAAATCTTAAAAATTTATACCATACCAGGTTTATACAAAAATCCAGAACTGAATAAATAAGTTCAAATGCACTAAAAAGATAAAAATACACAAAGAAAAAAATGCAAAGCCTAATGACACCACATGAATTGTGGTCTACACCCATAGGGCATCCCCACAACTCAGCACCTAGGATGAGAACTAACACCCAGAACCGCCATCACCCATAGCCTTCCCTTTACCTAGGTCAAGCATAATAAAGTCTACTTACTCCAAAGGGGTGTATATAGTGTTTGAGCCTAATCCCAATAGTATACCACCCAATTATTCAAAATATCATGCAGTACATTGTGAAAAAATAAGCAGTTTCAATATGTAATGAAAAGTGGGGAAAAATTCCAAGAAATGCAACTTTCAATTGAAATTTGTTTTCATTAGAAAAATAAATAATGTTAATAAATTTAAATTGTCATTTTATATACTATAATATAGATCCAAATAGACTCAAATAAAAGTGAAAATACCATAAATCCAATGAGCCACAAAATCGGGAGCACACCAAGGCACTAGATAGTCTCGGGCCCTATGTACCTCATACCTTAGTGTGATGAAACCTTAGTAAATATTTGTTCTCATGAATGATCCACTAGTAGGGAACATAAACATGAATTATTGGTCCCCAATAATAATCCATATAGTTTAGTTGGAGTTTTATTTTTCCAAATTATAATTAAAATAGAGACCTAACCCAAACAGTCTACTAGTCGTACTAGTACACATCTGCCCCACCTAGGCACCCAGGCTTCCCCCTTTGTGCTCAAACAATTTCATCATGATACATAAATCCGTTTTAATATAGAAAACCACTAATGGTCACATTAAAATAGTAAAATATCAATACACACTTTATACAACTTAAAACACCCAACTAAACACATTGATTTTCTATACAACAATTTCTCAAAACCATCATTATTTTGCACCCCAAACTCTTCGGAAACCCAAAATTGCACACTATGTGCACACTCACAATTACTAAAATAGAATTAATAGTTCCCCAATCATTTCTATAAACATATTACATGTGTTATAAAACAACCCCATTAGGCATAACATTAAATACCCTTGTAAAAAAACCAATTTAGCACCAATATGGTTCCCAAAAATCCTTCACTTATCAAACGTCCCCAAAATCGAATTTTGCAGCATCATAAAAGGGAGATAAAAATTCAAAAAAAAAATTCATCCCTAAAAAATTTCAATAAAAACAACTCATTATTTGTAGGGAAGATCCAAATAAACCAATAAAACATTTCTTTGGAAAACCCCCAATTCCACACCAAATAGGCATTCAAAATTCAATTTTTTATAAGAACACTAATAAAACTAATTTTTACAACAATAATAAAATGACATAAACAATAAAATATTATAAATACATCATTATAATACACAAATATTTCATAAACAGTAGAATCACCTACCAAATCAATGGAAACCCTTGAATCCCTGTGTGAAAATAAAGTCGCACCACCGTCGCACCAAGAGGGACATAGATCGAACCTAAAACCACAATAATAGACCAATAAATCCTAAGGATAAACCCTAGGTTACAAACCCTACCCCCTGGTCAACTGTGACTTAAATTAAATTGACTGAATATTCATGGAAAGGGGAGGATCTAAGGAGTATAGATATTTACTTTAGATTCTTTGAAGTTCCTCAACCAAATCCCATTTAAAATGGGGTTCAAAAGTGGTTTTGAGCGACTTGGAGGGATGAAATGGTTGTTAGGTTCGAAGAGGGGGAGGAAGGGTTGAATTAGGAATTGTATGTGAGGAAAAAATAAATAATTGTGAGAGTTATGATGGAAAGAAGTTACCTCTTCAAATGTGGATGATTTGAGAAACCCTATGAAGATCTGCACAAAAATGTGATGAATAGGAGCTCCAAAAAGGGGGGAATGAGGATGGGAGAACGTCTGGGTTCATTTGGCTTATGTTAGATGTGTAAAAACCAAAAAAGAGTTAAAATTGAATTATATATTAAATAAACAAATATTTTTTAAACAGGGAATGGGATTTCAGGCTCATCCAATTCATTAAATTAAAACCAAAATCCACTATTATTATGAATTCCTAAAGGGTCCAAATTGAAATGGTGGTGTTAATAGGTCAGGGGAGGCCATTTAGTAATTATAAGTAGTGAAAAATATTCAAAAATGAAATAGGTATAATAGAAACAAAATTGGTTTTTAAATCTCAAAATTGACTCACGGTTTGGCCCAAATCCTGAAAACACACTCATTCCTCCATTAAATCTTGGGAAACCCCAAAATAAGGCATAAATGGAAATTAAATGAAATTTATCTTAAAATAAGTCATGTATGTGACATTTTTATCTTGGTGGCCTTGTTATCTACCTGTGATTTTTATACCCATAGCTCTTATACATGAACATGGATGTCTCTTCCTTTAATGTTTTAATAGTAATAACTCTATTCTCCCATTATTATCTCCAATAATAGGTATTTCCACATGTATTTACACAATTTTATTATAATTTATCATTTATTTTGGAAGATATAAATTCAAAAATTAATTTTACATCCCGAAATCACTTTTCATAATCATATATATATTTGGAATATGTTTAGGGATTTAATTATGGTTAGTGACTTGGCATAAAACCATCAAAGAATTATTATATCTTCCATAATGATTTTTTTATGTTTTCATTAATGTTTCATAACAACCATGTAAATTTACCATTTTACATATTGTAATCATATCTAAAATTTTACTAAAGTAATAAATTGTTTTTCCTTTCTACTCTAGTTCCCATTCTTTAATTATGTATATGATATTCACAATATGAATTATAATATATGTAATATTTTTATAATATTTATGGTAATGGTCTCTAAATACGTTAATATAATATATCAACTTACAATAGAAATATATTGATTTTTTTTATTTGAGACTTAATAGAAAATTAAAATGTTCAATGATGATTCTATGGAATTCCATAGAGTCAGAGTGACCACTAATTACATGGAATTAATTAGTCATAAATATTTCATCAAAGTCCATACAGAGGGTTCATTTTTTCATGAATGTTCATATTTATATTTTTTAATATTTTACCTTTTTAAATTTTCTGCTGTAGTAATTATCTGTTAATAAGAAAAACTTTATTTAATATATTTATAAATGTCATTAACCATATTATAAATATTATAAATTTTTTAGTAAAATCAATTCGTAGATAATAAATTTTTTACATATAAATTAATATAAAAAATACACAAAAAAATATTTTACAATGTAATTTTTTCTTTGAAAATGGTTGGTTATATTTTAATTCATATAGTTATTTAATTACTCTATAAAAGTAAATTACTTATTTATTCATGAAATATATGAGGATCCAAAGACCAATACACCAAATACTAGTTGTAAAATACTTTTTCAAAATGAATTCATTAATATAAATTGATATGAACAAATACAAATATAAATAATTTTCAAATAATTTTCAAAACAAAAAAAATTCATCTCATACAAATTTAAACTTCCACAAAAAGAACTTTTGGGTTATTTTTTACAAGTTATAAGAGAAAAATATATTATAATAAATGTAAATGTTTCTTCATAATTGAGCAACAATGGACTCCCATAAAAATCTATCATAATTTATACTGATGTTTGTAACATATGGGATAGAAACCTAAGAAAACGGTGATCACAAAATCTCGGTAAGGGAATTAAAATAATCAATACTTAATCATGGGATATATTTTAATAAAATTATAAAACATCGGAATGATAGAAATATCTTATTAAAAATAAAGTTTACTAGTAATAGTATGGATTATGTAATTATAGTAGAACATGCGACCTCAATTAAAAAAACATATTCCATGGAATAAGAGTGTGAAATGAGCATGGAAACATAGATTAAGTTAATAATATCAAATGTTCATGGAATAATAAATATGAGGAAGATACTAAAAACATTAAATAATACGAAAAATTCAAGACTCGCTACTATGAAAACATAAAATAGTGTGATAAGAAAACTGACCAAGAAAAAAAATGGTATCTCATGAGATAGAAACATTTCACAATGCATTTGACGGATTTATAAATATAGTCCAACAATCACATAATGATATTTTATTTAATATGTCCACCACATGAGGAAAATAATTCATACGTAAATCCTAAGCATGATCAACCCTTGAAAAGGAAGTGAGTTTTATTATATTTTTTCAATGTATAACCAATGGCTATAAAGTAATTATTCACAATAAAATATAAAAATAATTTTAGTAATTCACACTTTAATGAATATAATTTCTTGATCATGGAGTTAAAAATTAGAAAAAAAATCATAACAATCATTATAAATGTAAATAAAAAAATAAAAACCATTGAGGTGATAATTTCTGAAATCTGTAAGGGATATTTTATGTAAGGATATTATAATATTACTTTAATTTAGAATTGAACAATGAGGGTTTTAAAAAAAATAGTTTTTTAAAAATTCATTCATGTCTAAAAACATTTTATATGGGTGGTACTTGACATTAAATATGATATAGGGATGTTCCCTTAAATCCAGTTTACTAAAAAGATAGAAATTTAATGGGAACCTAAATTATAACCACCCATACTTTACATACATTGTTAATACATCAAAATTGAAGCATACTTATTACAACATATAACAAAACCACGGAAGGACCGTATAGGTATAGTGTCTTTAGAAACTGGGAAACATAAACAACTGGTTCATAAAGAGATCATATACATAAGCGCATAACTTTTGGAAATCTTAACCTGCAAAAGAGATCATAATTTCATAACATGGAATAAATCACGGCAGTGAAATGTAATCACAATAATCATAACTTAAAACATGAAACTCTGTGGAATACACACATAATCATAGATAATCATTTCTTTTTAGTCAAGACTCATTGCCAAGACTATCTTAGTGGACAAAGTCCATTTCTGAACCGTGTCACCCTCATTTCAGTCCTGTTTCACTGAACCGGTATAACCTACCATTCCAGCCATGTCTATATCATGAGATATAAAGTCTTTACCCAATGCATTGGAGGGAGATATAGGTCCCACCCATCTCTTAATGATACCATTCTTATGTGTTCCAGAAAATCATAAACCATACATCATAGCATAACCCATGTAATAAAAATGGGAATCTTAAACATCGTGACATCATAAAACAATTCATACAAGATAAAGGAATTAATAAATATAATTCCATCACAACATAATCAAATCAATGTAATAATAGTGATAGAAACAAAACCCTTTTATTGTCTTATATGGAAAATAATTTTGATAAAACACTTGAACTCTATTCTTGAGGAAAATATCCTTTCTTCTTCAAAAACACTTTTCCTTTCTTAAAATGTCGTACAATTCTAAACTAAAACAAGTTGATTAAAAATAAACTTGAAAAATTGTAAAGGAATCTTCTTGGAAATAATTATTTAGAAATCCATTCATGCCGTATAAGTTAAAAAACATTCTTCTCATACTTTTCTCGAAAAAGTCAAAAAAGTACCTCATATGAAAAATGACAAAAGATTCCTTTCATATCATTTACTAAAAACTCACCGAAGGGTAAAATGGGATTTAAACAATTGTAGGTGAATGTAAATAATATTACATATTGAGGAAACATGGATGTGGATGATAAAATACACCCCAGTAAATACTAAAGTATAAACAATCTCAGTTAAAAATGAGATTGTGATATTTCCCTTACCTTAGATCCGTTTTTCTTCATAAGTGTCCGAACCTCCTGTATAATGATTTAAATAATGTTATTGACTTATTCCAGAATCATACTTATTTTTATGATATCATATATGGTCATATTATTATCTTCTTAGTAGTAATATTTCACTGCTACTTGTTATTCGGGTGTTTATAACTTTTTGTTCTTATGTGTGTCTTGTCGAATAAATTCTTATTCTTCTCTTTAGGTTATAGATACATCATTTCCAGAATGGTATTAGTGTAATATATATCATATTCATTCATTCAATTAATTTATATAATCATTATGAAATTAAGATCATGTAGAACGAGTCGCATCACATCGTGGAGACGGTATTCTGTACGTACACACGAGTGATGATATCGTTCCTATGATCGTGGAATTGTATTGGGGTGTATGTATACTATTTCATAATCCGTATTACATTATAATCATCATATATAGTCAATATTTACACCATTATACCCTTCCAAGTATGGTGGTGGTGGAAAATAGATTACACCACGGCGTGGAGACGGTATTCCGTACGTACGCACGCGCAGTGATTTCATTTTCCGTAGGATGGATAGTTGGTGAAATAGGGTTGTTTCATAAATATAATAACATATCAGTATATGAGTGATAATGATGTTATTACTTCATAATGAAACAACTAAATAACAATAAGTGGAAAAAGAAATAAAGATGAATGAATTGGTAACGGACATTACCTCTTCTTTGAAGTGCTTCTTTGAGTCCTTTATTTAGGGAACTAAAATTGGTCTTTGAAGAAGACTGGGACCTCTAGGATGTCTCTAGGGAAGTGGAGAGGAGGAATTGGCAGGGGTTGGCCGAACTTGAAGGCTCAAAGTGGTGTGAGGAAGAGGGGGAGGAGGTGCCCTTTTATAAGGGAGGAGAGGGGCACCTTTGGGAAAACTAAAAATATTATTTTATTATAAAGTCATGTTCGGTTTTAAATAGCTCAAAATTGATATATTTCGAAGATAAGGTGGGAATGGGTAGAAATCCTCTCATCCAATAGAATTTAGACAAGTTTAGGTTCCTATTTTAACCTTGTCATTTTGATTTAACATTAAGTTAAATAAGTTTACTTTTACCGTGTCTTCTTGTGTTCTTATACTATAAGGTTAATAAACATTCTATAAGCAGCCAAAAGAACCCCAAGTTGTTTATTATTAATATATATAACCTTATCTAAGTCTTTTTGAAGAAACATAGATTTTTAGGAATAAAATAACAATTACTAATATAATATTTGTTTTAAAAACTATTTTATGTCAATTTTGACACTATTTAGTAATTGATTTTTGTGAAAATAATAACAGAATTATTAGTTCGAACCAAGTTAATTAAATCAATACTAAATTAATAATAAATGGTCATATTTTATTCCTAGGTTTGTATAACCCCATATTAAAAATTATTTACTTATTAAACTTTGATTTTAACTATTTTAACCCTTCTTTAAATAAATTAATAATAAATGTCCTAATCTAATCCAAGTGGGCCTAAATGGTCATATTTTATTCCTAGGTTTGTTTTTGGTCGCATTACACTTATCTAATAGAATTAGTACATGTGTTAGGGTAATAATAATATCATCTTTACCCTTAATTACCCTATTTACTTTTAACCATGGTAAAAAAAGTAAAAAGTTATTATTCACAAAAAAATTATTTTCGTCTCATTGAACCACATTTTACTTACTGATATCAACCGTATCTCTCGGATTTTTTAAATTCCACTCACAGAAGCGGTAAAATTATGTTTTATGAAAAATTTAGTTTTTTAACTACCACTTAGTGGTTTCACTATTCATCAAAAATTGAAAGTTTTCAGAAAAATACCAAAATTTCACCCTAGGCTAATTTCGATATTCCGAATCCAAAAATGAAGTCCATTTTGAAAAATAAAATTTATAAAATTTCAACAAGAGGTTATTACTATTCATAACGGCTAGTTTTAGTAATATTTTAATAGCATATCGTTGTTTAGTGAAACTCGGTATTCCGTACGACGCAAGCTATCGACGAAGGTTGCGATTTCGTGTAAAGTAAGCCAAGAAAGTGTTGTGTAGAAAAAGATTTCTTTGATGATTTATATAACATAAAAGTCTCGGGTGTTACATTCTACCCCCCTTAAAATGAATTTCACCCTGGAAATTCGTCACTTTGTAACAAACGGATGAGGATACCTCTCCCTCATCATATCCTCAAGCTCCGATGTAGCTTCTTATAATTGGTGGTTCCTCCATAAAACTTTCACCAATAGAGTGGTCTTGTTTCGTAGGACTTTTTCGCTACAATCCAGAATCTCTATCGGTTGTTCTTTATAAGAAAGATCTTGCTCCAGTGGTACAACTTCTGTGCTGAGTACATGTGAAGGATCAGGTATGTACTTTTTCAAGAGAGATACATGGAACACATCGTGAACTTGAGAGAGATTCGGTGGAAGCGGCAATCGGTAAGCTACCTTCCCAAAACGATCCAGTATTTCGAAAGGACCGATATATCTAGGGCTCAACTTCCCCTTCTTTCCAAATCTCATGACTCTCTTCCAGGGAGATATTCATAAGAACACTTTATCACCCACTTCAAACTCTAGGTCTTCTCATCGGTTTTCGGCATAACTTTTCTGTCAACTCTGAGCTGCTCTTATGTGTTGTTGAATAGATCTGAACTTTTCTGCCATTTCATCAACGAGATCAGGTCCTTATAGCTTTCTTTCCCCAACTTCATCCCAGAAAGTTGGAGTCCTACATTTCTTTCCATAGAGAGCTTCAGAAGGATCCATCTGAATACTGGAGTGAAAGCTATTATTATAAGAAAATTCCACCAAAGGTAGGTGTTGATCCCAACCACCTTTGAAATCCATAGAGCAAGATCTCAACATATCTTCTAGAGTATGAATTGTTCTCTCAGACTGACCGTCTTTCCGAGGATGATAAGCAGTGCTGAAACTCAACTCTGTATCCAGAGTATGCTGAAGACGTCGCCAGAACATCAGGGTAAATCTCGGATCCCGATCAGATATAATAGAAAGTGGTACTCCATGCAATCTTACCACTTCCTTTACATATATCCTGGCAAGTTGATCCAGAGAGAAATCCTCTCTAATAGCAATAAAGTGTGCAGACTTTGTAAGATGATCAACTATGACCCAGATAGCATTATTGCATTTGGATGTTTTAGGAAGTCATGTGACAAAGTCCATAGTAATGTTTTCCCATTTCCATTCAGGTATGGGTAATGGTTGTAACATCCCGTTAGACTTCTGTCTCTCAGCTTTAACTTGTTGACAAACCAAGCATCAAGAGACATATTCAGCAACATCTCTTTTCATGCCATCCCACCAGAAGTACTCTTTCAGATCCCTATACATCTTCTTGCTTCCATGATGAATAGAGAATAAAGAACTATGAGCCTCATCCAGCAGCTCCTTCTTTAATTCGGGGATGGGAGGAACACAAACCTGATTCCTGAACATTATTATCCCATCACAATCAAGGTTGAATTCAGGAACATTTCTCACCTTCTTTTGTAACTCGACATCTTCTTTCTGTGCCTCTTTAATCTTCACATGTATAGATGGTTGAACATTCATTTGAGAAAGATAATATTTTTTCCCTTCCACTATAATTCCAAGATCCATCCTTTGTAAATCCATAAATATTGGATCTTTTGTGATCCTCATCATGGATAAACTAGAATGGTCTTGTCGACTTAATGCATCTGCCACCTTGTTTGCTTTCCCAGGGTGGTAATAGATTGAGCAGTTATAATCCTTAATCAGCTCCAACCATCTTCTTTGGCGCATATTCAGCTCCTTTTGTGTGAAAATATACTTTAAACTATTGTGATCAGTATAAATATCACACCTTTCACCATAGAGGTAATGCCTCCAAATCTTTAATGCAAAGATTACTGCAGCTAACTCCAAATCATGTGTTGGGTAATTTTTCTCATTGATTTTCAACTGTCATGAGGCATAAGCTATCACCATATCATTTTGCATAAGAACACACCCCAATCCCTACTTGGATTCATCACTATAGATCACAAACCTTTCTCCACTACAAGGCAGTGTAAGCATAGGTTCACTAGATAACCTTCTTTTCAACTCCTTGAAATTCCCTTCACATTCTTCCATCCAGACAAACTTAACTACTTTCCAAGTCAACTTGGTGAGTGGATTAGATAATTGTGAAAAATCGTTCACAAAACGTCGATAATATCCAGCCCAACCAAGAAAACTTCGGATCTCAGTTACTGTTGTTGGTCTCGACCATCTTTCGATAACCTCTGTTTTTGCTGGATCCACAGATATCCACTCTTTTGAGATTATGTGACCCAAAAAAGAAAATTTTTTAAGCCAAAATTCACACTTGGTAAATTTGGCATAAAGCTTCTCCTTTCTCAGGGTCTTCAATATAATTCTCAAGTGATCTTCAGGTTCTTACTTTCTCTTTTAATAGACAAGAATATCGTCTATAAAGACTACCACAAATTGATCAAGATAGTCTCTAAAGACTCTATTCATCAGATCCATGAAGATAGCAGGGGCATTAGTAAGACCAAATGGCATCACTATAAATTCATAGTGTCCATACCTTGTATGGAAAGCCGTCTTTGGTATATCCTCCATTTTGACCCTTAATTGATGATACCCTGAACGAAGATCAATCTTGGAATAGTATTGAGCTCCGCGTAGTTGGTCAAATAAGTCATCAATGCATGAGAGAGGATATTTTTTCTTGATAGTGATCTTGTTAAGTTCTCGATAATCAATGTAGAGTCTCATCGATCCATGTTTCTTCTTAACAAATAGAACAGGTGGTCCCCAAGGTGACGCACTAAGGCGTATGAATCCCTTATCAAGATTCTCTTGTAGTTGCTTCTTCAATTCCTGCAACACAATTGGGGCCATTCTATTAGGTGTCTTTTAAATAGGCAAAGCACCCGGTATGAGTTCTATTGAAAACTCAACTTCACGATTCGGTGGAAGACCCGGTAATTCCTCCAGAAAGAAATCATCAAACTCCCGTACAATGGGCATATTATTAGTCGTGAGTTTATCACCAACCATTTGAGATAAATAACCATCATTTAGTAGAATCAATACCCATAAAATGGAATAAATTTCCACTCGAAGGTTATGTTCATCCTTGCATTGATAGACGATCATAGATTGATCTGGAATATGAAATGTGACTTCCCTTCTTTGGAAATTGATATGAGATCCATATAAAGTAAGCCAATCCATGCCAAGAATCACATAAAATTCCACTATAGGAAGGATCACAAGATTTGCAGGAAGCACTTTCCCACAAACTTTGATCAGAGAAGAATTATAAACTTTTGATGTAACTGTTGTGCCATTAGGGGTTGTCACAGCTAACCTAACATCTAATTGTTGAGGTAATACAGTGATACCCTTAGAAAATTCTTCAGAAATAAAAGAGTGTGTGGATCCAGAATCAAATAAAACATTTTCTACTTTAGAGTGGATGGTAAGTGTACCTTTCACCACATCGTTATCGTACTCCACATCGCTGATATAAATTTCATGTGACTTTCCTTTGTCTTTAGCCTTAAGAGTTTTTTGACGTCCACCATCATCATCAACCCTTGGATTATGGCATTTATTGGCATAATGTCCCATCTCCTTGCACTTGAAACATTGAAGTGTAGTAGGTTCATTCTGTGTATCCCTTCCTTTGTTTGCATCATTAGACCTCTTCTTCCCATCATCGTGGAATTCAAATGCCCGATGACATTCCTTTCCACATTTGAAACATTTACATGTCCCTTTAAGACAACTCCCTCCATGTTTCTTTCCACACTTTGAGCATAAGGGAAAGCTCATATTCTTTTCAGTGTGCTCTTTATATTTTCCTTTGAATTCCATTTTCCTCTTCTTATCAAACCCATATGACTGATGGGTTACTCCAATCTCCATCTTGACTTTGAGAGCACATCGAATGATTTCATCGTAGCTATTGAAGTCCCTTATGGATAATGACCTTCGAAGACTTGGTTTTAAGACACTAAAGAATCTATCGATCTTACTATCAGGTTGGATAATAATACCAGAAGCGTACCTTGAAAGTCTTCTAAAATTTGCTTCATAGGTACCAACAGATTCATCATCCTTTTGCTTCAGTTCAAGAAACTCTTTCTCCATATTTGTTTGGAGAATACGAGGGAAGTACTTATTGAAAAATAAGTTCTTGAACTCGTCCCATTCCATGGAATCAATTTCATCCCTTTGCCTCGTATTCTTAATAAGATTCCACCATTGATCAGCATCTCCTTCCAAAGGATGCACTGCTAGGATGACTTTATCATGTTCAGAACATTGAAGAACAGAAAATATCTTTTCAGTAGTACTAATCCATTGTTCAGCAACTAATGGATCAGTACACCCGCTGAAAGAAGGTGGATGCTGCCTCATGAAGGATTCAACAGAATGTTGCTCCTTCCTTTGCTCGTTTGGAAGTCCTGCATGATTCATAGCTTGAGAATGTTGTGTGAGCATGGCTACAAGATTTTTCATTCCATCTCCCATAACGTTTGGGTGCTCAGGGGTACAATCATTGCATTGCCCGTCGCATTCCGCATTAACACGGTTCCTTCGGGTTCCATCCATTGACTAAAACCAAGAAGAATAGTTTGAGCAACACTAATTATAATTGGAAAACCACATAATCAAGAATAAATTTTCACACTTAAGGTCTTATCCTAGGTTATTCATGGCCATTTCTAAAACACTAAGATTGTGTTCTATGCTTAGACTTATCCTTAGGGTTCTTACTAAGGCTTTCACATCCTAGTTTCCAAAGGATGACTATACCTTTCCTCTGATACCAACTATAACGACCCATTCTTTACATAAATTGTTAATACGTCAAAATTGATGCATACTTATTACAACATATAACAAAACCACGAAAGGACCGTATAGGTATAGTGTTTTTAGAAACTGGGAAACATAAACAACAGGTTCATAAAGTGTCTACATTGTCTCCCATTTATTTCATCATCTCTATAGTCCCTTTTGGCATATCTTACTTAATAACCTTCTTCCTGACCTGGGGAAAGAAAACATAGAAAAGGGTGAGCTCAAATGCTCAGTAAGGGTAAACAAAAGAAATATCAATCACACCATATACATAAGCGCATAACTTTTGTAAATCTTAACCTGCAAAAGAGATCATAATTTCATAACATGGAATAAATCATGGCAGTGAAATGTAATCAAAATAATCATAACATAAAACATGAAACTTTGTGTCATACACACATAATCATAGAGAATCATTTCTCGTTAGTCAAGACTCATTGCCAAGACTATCTTAGTGGACAAAGTCCATTTCTGAACCGAGTCACCCTCGTTTCAGTCCTGTTTCACTGAACCGGTATAACCTACCATTCCAGCCGTGTCTATATCATGAGATATAAAATATTTACCCAATTAATTGGAGGGAGATATGGGTCCCACCCATCTCTTAATGATACCATTCTTATGTGTTCCACAAAATCATAAACCATACATCATAGCATAACCCATGTAATAAAAATGGGAATCTTAAACATCGTGACATCATAAAACAATTCATAAAAGATAAAGGGATTAATAAATATAATTCCATCACAAGATAATAAAATAAATGTAATAATAGGGATATAATCAAAAACCTTTATTATCTTAGATGGAAAATAATTTTGATAAAACACTTGAACTCTATTCTTGAGAAAATATCCTTTCTTCTTCAAAAACACTTTTCCTTTCTTAACATGTCGTACCATTCTAAAATAAAATAAGTTGATTAAAAATAAACATGAAAACTTGTAAAGGAAGCTTCTTGGAAATAATGTTTTAAAAATCCATTCATGCCGTTTAAGTTAGAAAACATTCTTCTCGTACTTTTTTCGGAAAAGTCAAAAAAGTACCTCGTAAAAAAATGACAGAAGATTCCTTTCATATCTTTCACTAAAAACTCACCGAAGGGTAAAATAGGATTTAAAAAATTATAGGTTAATGGAAATAATATTACATTTTGAGGAAACATGGATGTGGATGATAAAATACACCCCAGTAAATACTAAAGTATAAACAATCTCGGATAAAAATGAGATTGTGATATTTCCCTTACCTTAGGTCTGTTTTTCTTCGTAAGTGTCCGAACCTCCTGTATAATGATTTAAATAATGTTATTGACTTATTCCGGAATCATACATATTTTTATGATATCATATATGGTCATATTATTAGCTTCTTAGTAGTAATAGTTCATTTCTACTTGTTATTCGGGTGTTTATAACTTTTTGTTCTTATGTGTGTCTTGTCGAATAAATTCTTATACTTCTCTTTAGGTTATAGATACATAATTTACAGAATGGTATTATTTTAATATATATCATATTCATTCATTAAATTCATTTAAATAATCATTATGAAATGAAGATCATGTAGAACGAGTCGCATCACATCGTGGAGACGGTATTCCGTACGTACGGACGAGTTATGATATCATTCCTATGATCGTGGAATTGTATTGGAGTGTATGTATACTATTTCATAATTAGTATTACTTTATAATCGTCATATATATTCATTATTTACACCATTATACCCATCCAAGTAAGGTGGTGGTGGAAAATAGATTACACCACGGCGTGGAAACGGTATTCCGTACATACGCACGCGCGGTGATTTCTTTTTCCGTAGGATGGATAGATGGTGAAATAGGGTTGTTTCATACTTATAATAAAATATCAGTATATGAGTGATACTGATATTATTACTTCATAATGAAACAACTAAATAAGAATAATTGGAAGAAGAAATAAAGATGAAAGAACCGGTAACGGACATTACCTCTTCTTTGAAGTGCTTCTTTGAGACCTTCTTTTAGGGAACTAAAATTGGTCTTTGAAGAAGACCGGGACCTCTAGGATGTCTCTATGGAAGTGGAGAGGAGAAATTTTCATGGTTTGGCCGAGCTTGAAGGCTCAAAGTGGTGTGAGGAAGAGGGGGAGGATGTGCCCTTTTATAAGGGATGAGAGGGGCACCTTTGGGAAAACTAAAAATATTATTTTATTATAAAGTCATGTTCGGTTTTAAATATCTCCAAATTGATATATTTCGTATCTAAGGTGGGGATGGGTCGAAATCCTCTCATAAAATACAATTTATACAAGTTTAGGTTCCTATTTTAACCTTATCATTTATATTTAACATTAAGTTAAATAAGTTTACTTTTACCGTGTCTTCTTGTGTTCTTATAATATAAGGTTAATAAACTTACTATAAGCAGCCAAACGAACCCCAAGTTGTTTATTATTAATATATATAACCTTATCTAAGTCTTTTGTCCGAACCTTTGATTTTTAGGAATAAAATAACAATTACCAATATAATATTTGTTTTAAAAACTATTTTATGTCAATTTTGACACTATTTAGTAATTGATTTTTGTGAAAATAACAAAAGAATTATTAGTTCGAACCAAGTTATTTAAATCAATAATAATATGTCATATTAACCTAGAAAATTAGTGGAATTCATAAAAAGTCTCAAATTACATTTATTTTGGTGTTTATAACATTAATTATGTCAATATTTCATTAATAAGATAATTACTGCATCATCTTTGTGTCATAAATAAAATAAATTATTTAATGTCTAAAAATTACAAATAAACTACCATTATGTAGGAAATATTTCAATATTTATAATGAATATTTATTGTCGAATGTATCTTATGTATAACCCCATATTAAAAATTATTTACTTATTAAAGATTGATTTTTACTATTTTAACCCTTCTTTAACTAAATTAATAATAAATGTCCTAATCTAATTCAAGTGGGCCTAAATGGTCATATGTTATTACTAGGTTAGTTTTTGGTCGAATTACACTTATCCAATAGAATTAGGACATGTTTTAGGGTAATAATAATTTCATCTTTACCCATAATTACCATATTTACTTTTAACGGTGGTAAAAAAAATTAAAAAGATACTATTCAACAAAAAATTATTTTCTTCTCATTGAACTAAATTTTACTTACAGACATCAACCGTGTCTCTCAGATTTTTGAAATTCCACTCATAGAAGCGGTAAAATTATGTTTTATGAAAAATTCAGTTTTTTAACTACCACTTAGTGGTTTCACTATTCATCAAAATATGAATGTTTTCAGAAAAATACCAAAATTTCACCCTAGGCTAATTTCGATATTCCGAATTCAAAAATGAAGTCCATTTTGAAAAATACAATTTATAAAATTTGAAAAAGTGGTTATTACTATTCATAAAGACTAGTTTTAGTAATATTTTAACAGCATATCGTTGTTTAGTGAAACTCGGTATTGCGTATGACGCAAGCTATCGAGGAAGGTCGTGATTTCGTGTAAAGCAAGCCAAGCAAGTTTTGTGTAGAAAAAGATTTCATTGATGACTTATATAACATAAAAGTCTCGGGTGTTACATAAATCATATACTACACCATTAGGGAATGATTTATTTAGCTTTGTATAAATATTTGGAACAAATATACAATGAATTTATGATAATTAAGTTTGAACAATATTAGGGGAAAAGTTTAATATAAAGAGAATGTATAAACCAAAATATTCAAGGGTATTCTGTTTGATCTAATACCTCAAGCCATGATTTTTTATTCATGTTAAATTTAAAACATGAACACTCAAATTATGTTTATTAAAAACATTACTAATAATTTCATTGAACTACATTTTTTTATCATATATTTATTACCATCTGTAACCCATTTATTAAGTAGTATAAACTTATATTGGTTACATTAGGTGGTTTGCTAAAGTTCCCTAAAACATCCTCAGTATATTTTTCAAGGTCAAATGTGTTGTAAAATATCTTCACAATCTCCATATATATATATTTGTATGATTTTTTTCAATTCAAATAATATAATTTTTTTGTTTCTCCAAAACATTACTGAAAACAATAATGGTCGGTTGATATGTTTAAAAGTAAATTAAACATACTATGAATATTTATTTTTAAAATCACATATAGAGTGAAAAATAATATCATTCCATAAAATTAATTTCATTATTGATATCATTATAATAGATTATTTTTTTTTTTGATTTCATATTTGTATGGTAGTTCTGAAAACATAACATTTTTTTCACAGTGGTGGTAGTATGCATATACCAATGATGATGTCTCCATTTTCATAATGGTTTTAGAAGAATGTAGAAAATATATATGATTTTAGTTTAATAATATTTATAAATATTAATTAATCCAATGTTATTAATTTTTAAGTGATAGAAAATATTTCATTGGATAAAAGTAGAAATAAATCCGGAGATCTTTGTTGAGGAAGTTACCTCCCCATTTAGATGTTACCCCTTGGGTAACAACTTAGGGTTCATTTTCACGGTATTTTGGAAAGAATAATACATATATGACATGAAGATAATCTTTAAAAAATATTAGGGAATCATTGTTGTTCGAGTAAATTCTTTTGAATGAATATAGAAATGGGATGTAGAATGGCGGTATCTACAAGTGAGAGGAGTGTAATTTTTCTAATAATATAAACGGAAAGAAACATTTCAAATGTCATGTTGGAACAATAATAGATAATGAAGAATTTTGGGCTTCTTTACATAATAATATATAAAAATTCATTTTTAAATAGGTTTTAAAATATCTAATTATATTACAATTACATTTCTCACTTTTACCATTTTTGGTTTTTAGCATGGTAATAAATTTTTACCAATGTATTTTACTTTTAATGTCTCAAAATAAAATGGTATTATTATATAATTTCTACCTAATGACACAAACAAAAAAATCAATTCTTAAAAATATAATTTATATGGGTAATAAAAGTTAAATTTGATATTAGTGTACAAAAGTTGTAAAAATTATTTTCATGAAAATTTTATTTTATTCTAAAATGTTGTCATTAATTTAAAATTAAAAAAATTATCTATTTCTATTTTACTAATTGGTTTTACATTAACATAATATTATTTATGTGGCTAAAAAATTATGAAAAAATATAATTTTTTCTTTTGGATATTTTGTTAAAAGATACAAACAAAAAAATAGTTTTTATAAAAATATTTATGACTTATGTTTCTAATTTTTAAACATGTTATTTAAAAAGTAAAGATATTATTTTTTTTAAATGAATCATTTTACACATAAAATTATTTTTTCATTAATTTTTTTTTCAGTTTTTAATTTGTTATTTGTAGTATTTTGATCTATTCATCTAATATTAAATATTTCCAAACAAAATCCTAAAAATTCATCTTAATATAATATTGACATGAGAAATCCAAAAATAATGTTCATTTATAAAATTAAAATTCTAAATTTTAAAAATTTAACATTAAAATGGAAATTTAAAATATAAAGAAAGGAAATTATAAAAATTCACTTCTAAAATTTTTACTACATTTATTATTATTTCTAATAAATTAATAATTCAATTTTTATTAATATATTATTAACACATAGATATAGTATCATATCAACAATATAATTAGACTCTTAAAAGAATTCATATAAATATTAAATTTATGATAAAATGAATTTTTATCATAAAATAACATTTTTAGTTATATAGCTAAATTTATATAGTTTAATCAATTTATTAGTATTAAAATGATCTTTATTTTCTTTAAAAATAAAATTTTAAGTTATATAAAATACATGTGATATATAAATAATTTTCTATAGTTATAATTATATATTTAAGTCAACATAATTTCAACAAATATAACACCTCAAGATCTTAACATAATATAATAGAATATGATAGGATTTAGAGGAATTTATAGGTGGTTGTTTAACTAATATAGATCTCATTAAAATTTACACAAGATCAAAACATTATCTAGTATGATTTTACACATACTGTAATGTTTGGTCTTTTGATTAGGATTGTTATAGAGTAAACCCTAGTGATTCTACCTCATTTCCATGTCCGTTCAAGTGATCATCAAAAAGAAGACTTATCCTATTTGATTTTTTACTTCTCTTTTTTACATAGTTTTAAATATATTGTTTATTTAATTTATACCTCGTCACTTAATTGATATATTATAATAATCACCTTTATTAAATTGTTTTTATTATTAAATATTTTATTTTTAATTCAGGTTTATCTTTTTCGAAAGCTATTAAAAAAAATTTATTTTAAGGGAAAATAATTCCAAACATTATGGGTGTTGCATTATCACCCATTAAATAAATTGAATCCCAAAAAAAAGTATTTATAATTTAAAACATAAAATAGTTAATGGATGACAAAATTTAAAAATTAATCAAGATATAATTTCTAACTCAAGAAATACATATTTTCCATTCATAATAGCATTATCCATAATATTTATATTTTCCGTGAATCCATTTGATCCCTAAGACTCTAATTATTCAGTTCCAAGAACCATATTTAATAAATTACTTCTAAAGATTGTTATAAATCACCTTTTCATTAACATGATGTCATATATAGATGTGAAATGTGATTTACTTACTCCTATAAATAATTTTTTCCATATGGAGGGAGAACAAATATATTTCCTAAAAAAATAATGTTATCTATAATATGAGTAGTATGTTTTTAAAAATTCGATTTCCCATATATTAAAATCATACCTCATGGTATTTTTATCATTAATTTATCTTTTATTCATTGTGGTGAAAATACGAGTTTCCTAAAAAATATTCTACATAAAAATGTATGCGTCAAAAAAGATAAAATAAAACACCCTTTTTTCTAGAGTGGATAATCATTGTTCCTCACTCCACATCATTTGTGGAACCCACTTTTATTGTTTTGTTTATATAAGATTTTATATTCCCCCTTGTCTATAGATTGTTTGGATACCTATCAATCCCATTAGACCTAGTATTATGGAGTTGACTAAGATAATACCATTGTTTCTATAATTTTAGTGTAATTAAATATGTACTGATAGAATAAATCACATTCATATTTATTATTATTAATTAGATAGTGATATCCATTAAAACAATATTTTGTATTTTCCAAAACAGAAATGATATAGTTATGACTAAAATCATTTAGTATAACATTTTATTTTAATATTTTATTTCTATGTTATAGAATGTTAATTTTATAAAATTAATTTCAATTTTTAAATAAAAATATCAAAATTAATATAGGGTGAATTTTTTGGATTTTTTTAGAAATTATTGATTTTTCGAAGAATAGTGACAATAACATTTTTTTTAAAAATCATATCATTAAAAAAATATAAAATATAAAATATGTTTTTAATTTTTTTAAAATTAATAAAATTATGATTTAGTTATATTTAATCCATTTAATTACATTTCAATCATTATCATATATTATTTTTTTATAATATTTTTTCTCTGTTTTAAATTTTTTTTCTGAAAACTATTTTTAAATGAACAATGTCTCTTCATTATAGTAAATCAAAATATACCACAATTATTAATTATTTAAACAATATTTATAAATTTAATATTTATAAATATTAATTTAAATTCGTATAGTTATTATTACTATTCAATGAGTTATTATAAAATCATATTTTTCATGACAAATAGACTCTTGAAAAAAATCTTTTTCTTCAATTCAATATGTTTAATTTTAAACTAAATTCTAAAAAAATTATGAAATTAATTATTTAAGATATATTACATTTTTTTAATCATGATAATTTATATTATCTATTCATTTCAACTTAGTTTTTTGTCGTAATTAATAGTGAAATAGTAGGAATCATTTAGCGTCGTTAAGGTAAAGACAGATTAATTGGGGGTTTAAACTAAAATTATAAGGGTTAAATAACCTAATAACTAGTTTAAAATATGTTTTATTGACATTAATAGAAATTATAATGTCTAATACTTGATAATAGTCTATTTTTGTGCCTTTTAGTATGTGAAAAACAAGGGATGTCCTTTTTCTTTTTAAATATTACAAGTGTGCCACTCACCACACTTATAAAAGGCCGTCCAATCTCCTACCCTCTTCACACCTGAAAATTCCATTGTATTTTGTGGTTGATAAATAAATACCTTATTTTATTCCCTCCACATATCCTTGAATAATTTCTTAGATCTATAATTTTCTATAACATGGATTTTTGTGCAAACCTACTGTGGTTGTCTGAAGAAGTGGTATTTTTCTTATCTGTGTTTTTATTTTATTTCTTCTTACACGTCCTTAAAATCATCTTCAATTATTATGATATAATAAAAACTATATATACTATATATTTATATTGTATTTTTTTTATTTTAATGTCAAAAATAAGTTTCCACATCCACTAAATGTGAAAATATATAATCATTCGTGAAAATGGAGGACTACCACCTCTCGATCCAATGTGATTAATTTTACATCATCACATATAATGGATTATTATAATGATAAAATTAAATTATATATATTATATTTTTAACCTAAATATTATTCTATAAATATTATATCACACATATATATTCTTACATTCAATTCTGTGGTGGATACAATAACATCTCTCATGTGTACTGTGAACTATCACATCACAAAGTGATTTGATTCATTTTTTACTAACACTATACATGGATGGTAGTATGGAAATATTTAATGAGTATATGTTACGTTTATGAAATAATTATGATATTCTTGACATATTAGTCATTCTAAATATATAATAAATATCATTTACTTTTTCCCATTGTATTCACTGATAAATGATAATGTCGGTCTTGCGTATGTGTAGACCACCGCCTCAATTATATGATGTGATTATTTTTTTATTACCACAACACATAGATAATATATATATATATTTATATATGTTTCTTTAATAAAATAAATTTTTTATTATATTATTATAATTATTTAAAAAAAATTATTATTTACCTTCATTCCATAATGATCATTAAAAAATGGAAATGTTACTCAGGCGTACATATGACATACAGTCTAGCTGATTGTGACATAATTAATTTTTCATAATAATTTTTCATTATTGGTTTAAAAAAAATTAATGATTTTTAGTATTTTAATTATTTCATAATTATCATTCTGGTGATGTTGAAAAAATTACTTATATGACCATAGTCATCCTACCAAAGTCATTTTTGAAAAATAATCTGAATACAATCAAAATTTCAGAAGTAAGCATAAATGACTATTGTGTAGGGTATATAATGACATGATTTATAATGAAAGGAATAATAAAAAATTAAATTTTTTCATAATAAATTAAATAATTAATCCATTTTTTCTATTATGTAAGATATATAAGATGTGTTACCATCCAGAATACGAGTGAAGGACATTTCTTTAAGAATCCAAATTTAAAGTTCTCCATCCAACTATTTTTCTTCAACGTCCCTATTTTTTAAATTTTTTTATAAATATAATTTAACAGTTAAAAAATTATGATTGATTAATTTTTTTCAATTCATTCAATTTTTTTCAAAAAGGAATCATTTTTACATAATGTTTTTCTTTCATCAAAAAATAAGAATGGAATGTTCTATTTTAACATATATAGTGACAAACACTTTTTTGTCGATGTAAACATTATCTAATGTTTGGAATATATAAAAATCAGTTGTGATTTATTTTAAAAAAACCTCATTTTATGTTCTTTTAGTTATTTTGGAAATGTATTTTTTTTAAATGAAATGTTTTTTTGATAATCAAAATAGTTTTGTAAATGAGATTAAAATATTTTTTCAAGTGTTTTTTTCATAAAAAGATGTGACTATATATTTTTTTATTCATTATCTGATCCTTAGAGATTATTATAATGATGGGTTCACCACTATTATAACTCAATATTTATTCCATTATTTCTTATTTGATTCTTGTGATAAGATAGTTCTCCAATGCATCAGGTAATTATGATAATATCTAGAAAATTACATTTTATTTTGGTTGTATGGTTATTTGATTTGTAAGGGTTATATTAGGATTCTACAAGGATTCTATGAGATAATGTCCTAATAATCATATATTAATTTCATATTCTTTCTAATTAGTTTTCATGGAAACCATTTTTTAAAGGTAAGTTAAATTATATTTTTAAATTAATGATCATTCCATTAATTTTTAAAAATTTCTATTTTGATGAAATGGATTTCATGGGTTTTTATGTTTTTTAATTGACTAATAGTTTTCTCAATTTTAGGGGCCTTACTCATATTTTTCTCACCTACATCATTTTGAAACATGTATTTAAGTGGATTTAATGATGGGAAATGGTAAATAATAAGTCAATTTAAAAGTTTACATTATTTTTTTGGAAAATAAATTTTGTTTATTTTGAATTATTTATATTAATGGAAAAATGGGAACTAGTTGAAAGTATACAATATATATTATATGGTTTTGTTATGTATGATTTATTTCCTAATTATCTAAATATATTAATATAATAATATCTTTAAATGTGCGGTAATGACTTCTGGTCTTCAAGATTATGATTATGTAACGTTTCAGTTTAATCCCTTATAGTTTATATTAAAGGAAATGTTTAGATTAATTTATAAGTTAAGATACTGTTAAAAAAATTACCTTTAAATTTTTTAATTAATATTTATGTTTAAATGACATAACATTTTAAAATTACTAGGTAATTTCATATAAACTATGTTAGTTTAGAATGGTTTACCATAGGAGAAATTGGGATGTTGTGTTGGGAAAGCACCAAGGGGAAAATATCCTTCCAAATTAGTATCCATGATGGTATTAATTGGAAATTATATGATTGTTTCTAATATAGATCAACTAGACCAAGACATAAATTGGGGTAGTTTCCATGCTAGAAAACATCCAAATATTCCATAGATGAGTATGTTGATAGTGGGTCATTATATGAGAGAAAGTCCCCTAGATATCAATTGAACCTATGATCTCTTGGTATCCAAAGGTAGTATTAATGCATTGAAGAAAATATTTAAAGTCAAAGGGTGTTCAGAAATCAAAAATTTACCACTTTCCCTTTTTTATTTTGTAGGTGAAGATAATATAATGTTGTCTTATGTTAAGAATACTTTAGAAGAAAATGATCTTCATTCATGGAATGGGAATATTTTAATTATTTTTCCTTGATTCATATTCCCTTAATATTATATGGAATTAGATAGAAATAAAATCTTGGAATTGATGAAAAAAAAGTAAAAAAAATCCATTGTATGAAGAAAACATTACAAGACTATCAAGTTACATACGTAATTTTGTTCTGGAAATTGATAGTTTTATTAAAATATTTTACTCAGCATTGATATGGGGTTTAAAAAAGAATTGGATTCTTGATAATTTAAGAGATATGAGAAAGTAGTTTATTATGCGGAGAAATTTGAGATGGAGTTTTAATACACATATGAACCTCATTATGATAGATATATAAATATTCTAATAGGGAATGACATCAGGAAAAATTCATCAATGAAATAAGGAGTTATGAAAGAAACGACCCATCTTGTGAAATGTGTGGTAAAAATAACCTTGGATAACCTTTTATAAAATAGGGTAAGTGTTACTTATATGAAAAGTATTATCATATATCTCTTAATTATAAGAAAATAATATATAATTAATATAATAATGGGGTAATCATAATATATCCAATGGTGATATATATTAGCTGAAATAAGTTGGGTCATTATTCTGACATGATCCTGATATTCGTAAATCAGGCTAGAAATGACCATGATCAGAATCAAAAAGTTGTAAAAAATATTATTCTATTACTATAATTCATGTAGGGCCATCAAATAAAGAAGGGATATAAAATTTAATGGTTTATTAAAATTATGACAATACACTTTTGGACTCTAGATCATCTTATTCAATCATTGATGAATAATTTTTCTTGTTAAGTTGAAATATCACCACATGAATATATGGTAAGAACATTTTTGAAATATCTCAGTGGAAATATTTAAAAAAATATAGTAATCTTCCTATTTTTATAATTGGAATATAATTTCCTAGAAGTCTTGTTGAATTTAAAATGGTTGTGATTGATATTATTTGGGTTTTGGATTGGATTTTAGTTTACCTTGTTAATATATAATTTTGATACAAGAATTTTTTGTTAATGGATTTGAAACCTTTGATAACGTATCAAAAACATGATAAAATTATTCGAAATTAATGTTAAATTTATACAGCTCCAATAATTGAAAAGTAAGAAACTATTCAGAATAGTGATGTCTTGGCAGTGAATGAATTTATGGATGTGTTTCCGGATTATTTAAATAGTATTATTCTAGAGTGGGAGGTTAATTTTATAGTTGATTTATTTTGTGATACTAAGAATGTTTCAAAACCCTTTTATCCAATGGATCATGTAAAACATTATTAGTTTAAAAAATAAATTGTACAAATTAATATATAATGGTTTCATTCAACCTAGAACTTCACAATGGTGTTGTCCCCTTTTGTTTGATAAAAATTATAATGGTTTAATGAGACATTAACTTTATTATAGAGACTTGAATACATTCACTATTAATAAATGGTATCCTTTTCCTCATATAAATGATTTTTTTGATCATATATAGGGAGTTCATTACTTTTTTAAGGTTGATCCATGGTTTGGGTGACAATAATTTAAGTTGAAGGAGGAAGAGAATATAAATAAAACATTTCAGACTACATATTGAAATTACAGGTTTGTTTCCATGGAATTTGGGTTTTCCATTTCACTAGCTATATTTTTTGAAATATTTAATAGTTTTTCAATGAATTCATGGATATTTTTATGGCTGTTTTTATTGATGATATTTAAATATACACTAAAACAAAATAAGAGTACTAAAAAACATGAGGATTTATTTTCAATCATTGAAAGAATAAAAACTATATGTAAAAAAAATTTATTTGTATATTTTTTTCCGAATTCTTTTACTATAGTAACATTATTTAAAATAATTTAATTATAGTTGAATCTTCTAAAAATGAATTTGTTTTTGGTTGGAAAAGTAAAAAAAATATCTATGATTTTTTCAGTCTTCTTTTATAAATTTTATTATTAGTGGTTTTCATTAAATATTTCTCTATTTTCAAGGTCATCGTGTAAGTTGACTCGATAAAGATTAAAATTTATTTGGAAAAAAGAATGTGGATATTGTTTAAAAAACTAAAATATAAATTATTTAATGATCGTGTTTTTGCCCAACCCACCAGAAATAAATAATTTTTCATCTACAATGATGCTTTATAAAATGGAATTGGATGTGTACTAATTTATAATTATTAGACAATTTATTTTGATTCGTGATGATTGAAACATCATGAAATAAATTATCCTATACTTGATGTCGAATTATGTTATATGCTTTTCTATTTAAAATATATATGAATTAATTAAATGGAGTAAATTGTGAGATATATATTGATCACAAAATTTTTAAGTAAATTACTACTTAGATTGAGTAAAACATGAGGAAAATAAGTTTCCTGGGATTGATCAAGGATTCGGATTTCATGGTTCATTATCATCCTGGAAAGGGAAAAAAATATTTGATTCTTCGAGTTATAAAAATAATGCTTTATTTACCAGGTTTTGTTTCAAACATGACCATTTGTTGAATTATTTTATGAATTTTTTCTTAGATGTTATGGATGTAGGAACCTCCTCTATTTTGTTTCATGTTTTATTATAATCATCTAAATCATAGATCCTTAGAAAAGTGGAGAAGGAAGATCATGTTTTATAGAAAAATGTAGACTTGGTTAATAAGAGGGATTTTCCTAAAATTAGAATTGAAAATGAAGGTTTTATGAGATTTGTAAAGGGATTATGTGTACCTTTTTATTCCATGATGAACGTAGGGTTATTGAGTTATGCTTTTAGTTATCTATTTTCCTTTTCTCCTATCAGTACTAAGATATAGAGAGACTTTCTAGTGTATTATTGGTGGGATGGTATAAAAAATATATTTATCCCTTTAACAAGATAATTTTTACATATAAATAGGTTAAACATGAATGATAATTAAAAAATAGAACTCTTCAACCAAATATTGATTCTAACACTACTAGAAATATGATCTATACCAACGGTTTGGGAAAAACATTGGTATAGTTCACTAATTTGGACTTATACCATGGGTTTTCCCAAACCCGTTGGTATAGGTCACTTATATGGACCTATACCAATGGTTTTGGACAAACCGTTGGTATAGGGGGGAACTATACCTATGTTTTGGCCAAACCGTCGGTATAGGTTCACTAATTTCAACCTACACCAAAGGTTTGTCCAAAAACGTTGTTATAGGTCCATTATAAAGACCCTATAGTAGTGGTTTATCCAAAACTATTGGTATAGGTCCCAAAATCAAAGAACCTATACCAAATGTTCTCAGAACAGTTGGTATAGGTCTATACCAATGGTTTTGAGAACCGATGGTATAGGTACATGTATTTTTAATGGAATATTCTTATAGAGGACATTAAATAAATCAAAATTTAAAATACTTATGATAATACATATATATATATTAATGAAATTATGTTCACAAAAGTATGTTAGTTTAGTGGTCAGGTCATTCAATCACAAACAGGAGTTGTTGGGATCAAAACCAACCTGATGATTATTTTTTGAATTACATATACCAACGTTTATGGATCCTTTGGTATAGATTTTATCATTACTTATACCTACAGTTTTACCAAAACCATTTGTATAGACCCATCCTCAAGACTTACTTGGAAACAGTTCTCCAAACCGTTCTTATAGCCTATACAAATGGTTTGTGGGCTTATACCAATGGTTCCAAACTGTTTGTATAGGGTATTTTTCCAGTAGTGTAATGTGAAAATGGGGAAAATATAAAAAATGGATTTTATAGTGAGATACTCAAAGACATCTCAAGGTGAAAATATGATTCGGGCTATTGTTGATCAATTAACTAAATATACACATTTATTTCCTATTTAGTATGCTATGTATTTAGATCATTTTCATGATTATATCTAATGGATACAATTAGTTTACATGGACTTACCCTCTCTATTTAATCTAACTAGGATACCATATTTACTTTCAATTTCTATAAAGGATATCAGAAATAATTATGCACTGAATTAAATTTCATTACAACATTTCGGCCTAAAACGGATGGTTGGTCTTAGTGGAATATTAATAACATGGAATATATAAATCATTCTTATTCAATAATTTTTCAAGGATTATAGGATCAATATCTTTCTCTAGTTCATTTTTCTTAAAAAAATAGTTTCCATTCAATTATATAGCTAGAACCATTTTAGGAATTATATGAGAAGTAATGATTGATGGTCCATTTTTTTTAGATTCAGTAGGGTAAGGGAGGTTTATGAGACCATAGTTCTCCAAGGAAATGGATGAGAACATACCATTGTTTCAGAAACATATGAAGATGGATCATAGAATGCATATAATTTATCTATATAATTGGTGGAAATATTTTTCTTTCTAGGTAGGTGATCATGTTATTCTTAATGAATCTACTTGGGAAATTTATATTTTTTTGTGAAATGAGAAATTTAAGTCCATTATTTATTGGACTGTATGAAATCATAGAGGTAGTTGGATCAGTTTTCAACCAAGTGTCTTTTTCCCTTATATTATCCTAGATACACACTGTCTTTAATGGTTCAGCATTATGGAAATATGTTTCAGATTTATCTCTAGAGTTGATCCCTAAAGTAGTTGAGTTGGAAGAAAAAATTACATATGAGTAATAACTGGACCATATTCTTAAGCATACAGATAATTTGTGGTGGAATACGGTAAATCGTTATGTTAGGGTTTATAGAAAAACCATATGTTTGAAGAAGAAAAATGGGAATATGACATTACTATGAGGGTATGATATCCCCACTTTATTAATATGTGAACAAAATAGTGAGGATAAAATTTTAAAATGGTGGTAGGTATTTAGAAATATTTTTAAGGATATAATAATTCAGTTATACTTTTATTAATATCAATTCGAAAATAATATTCATTATAAAAATATTATGTAGTCTTATTAAAAAAAAAATAGTTGTAAATAATGTATTTTATTATAAGGTTTTATTTAAAATTTTAGTCTATAAAATTTAAAATTTGAATTTGGTAAAGTTAATTTCATATTTAAAAGCATCATATAAATATTATATTTTTGGTAAAATTTGGAGGTTTCTTTTGAAAATATTCGTATTTTAGTGAATAGTGAAATATATATTTTTAGGAAATTATAATTTCTTCTTAATAAATTAAAGAGTAAAATTACATTTTTAATATTATTTAAATTAAAATAAATATTATATGTTTATTTTTAATTGAATTAATTATATTTCAATAATCATTATTTTATATTTTTTTTAAATGTTTTTTAGTTTAAAATGGTTTTTTTGAAAAATTATTTAATATACATGATATCCTTCAATTTTTTAAATTTAAACAATATCAAATGAAGAAAGGTTTAAAATTAATGTATGATTAATATATATATATATATATTTATTTATTTAGTTATTCAAATTCATATAATGAATATTAAAATTCCTAGAACTAATATATAACCATCTTTTTTGCATAAAATATATACCTCTTGAAAAGAACTATTTTCTCATCACGTTTACTGGTTTAATATTAAGATAAATTCTTCCACCTAAGTGAAATTAATTTCAGAAAATAAATTAAATTTGATAAATAATAAAAATTTATTTTATTTAATAATATCAACATAATATTCTGCATAATGAATAGAGAAAATAAAAAATATTTTCTTACACTTAAGAGAAAAACATACTTACATGGTGGTAAACTGAATAGATATTTGTTAAAATGACTTAAAACATGTCTAAAATATTTTATTGGGTAATATTTAGACATTTAAATTTAAAAATCTTTCTATATATCCATTTTCTATCCTTATGGTGTATGAAAAATGTGTATATAACTTTTCCATTTAAAAAATAATGATAATTCCACTCACCTCATCAATAAAATTTCAACACATATCCTCTCCCCTTAAAACATTAAAATTCCATCATATCATCCAAAATAAACCCAAATATATTTTTTATTTACCTCCTCAAATAATATAATCTTTTTTATGATAAATATATTGTATTAATATTATTTTTTCTACCCAAATAAGGTTGTCTGAAGAAGAGGTATCGTAGTTAACCAAGCATTTTCATATTATCTCATATTGTAACTCCGTAAAATAATATTAAATTATAATAATATAATAATAAAATTACATCCCATATTACAATTTATCATCGTGTTAATTTCATAAACTAAATATGTTTAATTTTTAGTGAAATTAGAAAAAAATTAGTATTCGTGTGTTTGGGGGAGTATGGCCTCATGAACCGATATGGTTTGTTTCTCTTCATCTCATCTCGTGGATTGTCATCAAAATAAATTATATATATATATATATAATATTTCTAACATAAATATACTTTTTGAAATATTTTATCATATAAACCTTCTTACTTTCTATTCTATGGTGGATATTATTACGTCGCTCTTGTGTACAATGGACTACCTTCTCGCGAAGCGATGTGATTCGTTTTTCAATAATGCTTTAATGAAAGGTAATGAGGTTAAATTTGATAAATATGTGTGATATATATGAAAAATTTATGATATTAATTACATATCTATAAATATATAAATATTATATATATAATTTTCTTTTTACCTTTCCATTCACTTTGAAATGATAACATCATTCCTGTGTATTTTTGGACTACCACCTCCACAAAGTGATGTGATTCTTTTTTGATGAAGAATAAACAAGGATAATATATATAAGTATATATAATTAAAAATTAGGTTTTTGGTGACATTATTATTCTATTTATGGGAAAAATTTAACTTACCTTCTCTCTGTAATAATCATTTTGAAATTGAAACATTACTCATGTATACATAGGGAAAGTCTTCTCTATGTTCATAAAGATATTAATATTTCATATCCATATTTCATGATTGGTATTAAAATGTTAATTAATGTATAAATTTGATAAATATTTCATGATTATACTTTAATATATTTTTAAATAATGATCTCTTTGACCATAGTTATCCTACCAAAGTCATTTTTGACATAAAACTTGAATACAATCAAAAAATAAAAAGTAAACATAAATTAATATCAAATTGTGTAATTCATGGTAATAGATAAAATTAAATTAATAATAATCATGAGAAAGGTTCTGAAAAATATAAATAATTAAAACACATATTTAAATCAATAATATAATGAACATATGTGACGAGTGGGACTCAATGTATAGAATTTTTCTTTAAAACCACTCTTATAATGGTCTACATTCAACTATTTTTCTTCCATAAACATGTTGTTTTAAATTTTTTTATAGATACACTTATATTGAAATGAAATATTTGTAAACGAAATTTTTTTATATTTTATATAAAAAAAATGAAAAAGTAATTTTTTTAAGGAATATTTGAAATTATTTATAAAAGGAACAAAAGGAGCACTCTATTTTGTGTCTACTGCAACAATGATATTTTCCACCGGTGTAATAATTATTTGATGTTTAGCTTCCTTTTTCAGAATTCACATTTTATTGAAAGAAACCCAATTTTACCTCATTTTTATTATGTTTATAATTAAATTGTATTTTGAATATAAGTGTCTATTTTGATATATTAAATAGTATTATATATAATTTTAAGTGTTTTTCAAGGGTTTTAAAATACCTAAAAGATTAAAAAAATTATTCATGATCTGGTCTTTGTAAATTGATTATATAATTTATTGACCCCCATTATATTTCACAGGTGTGCCTATTATTTCTAATACGATCGATTATCCAAGATAGTGCTCCAATGTATTGGGTAGTGATTATGTTATCCAGATAATTATATTGGAAGTTGGTTGTATAGTTAATCCAATTTCAAATAGTTCCATGTGGGTTCTATGAGTTGATATCCCAAGTAACTAACATGGCCTTTCTATGATTTCAAATTAGTTATACTGTAAATAATTATTTATTTAAAATATAAGATAAATGAAATTTTTAAAATAAAAATGATTCCCTTCTTAGGTAAAAAGGTATGTTTAAAAGAAATGGTTTTCATGAGTTTTTATATTTTCCACTGGCTAATGGTTTTATTTTTTCTATGTCCATTAGTATTATTTTTTTGATTATCGCACATTTTTAAACATTTTTCATAGGAAATAAAATGGTTAATGGGAAATAGTAAATCAAGTTAAAAGTCATGAAGATTTATAATGAAAATAAATCATGATTACTTTTAAATGTTTTATATTATAGGAAAAATGGAAATAGATAATAAGTGTAAACATTATATTATATGTTTTTATTATGTATGATTTATGAGCAAATTCTCAAAAATTCTAATCCTAAAAATATCCTTTAATTGAACAGAATGAATTATTGGCTTTATAATCAATGTTATTTAACATTTAAGGCCAATTATTTATATTTAGTCATTGGACAATTAGAGGTAACTTAATATGAAATGAATTTCCATCCATTATATTAACTTAACACTTTCTTTTTCTTAATTTATTTTTTTCTTGATTCCATCCATTAATATATATTAAACATCTTCAAGTTCCATTGAGAGTTCCCCCTTGTTCCATATCTCACATTTTTAAAATGAATGAAACTGGATCTTCATTATTGAATCATATTCATAACCTAAAATTCCATGAGACTTCATCCTTCTCTTTTTTAGTGTTTCTAGAATCTCCACTATTTTCAAATATTTAATTAAATTTATTGATAAGTCGTTTTTTCATAATAATATGATTTATTACTCAATCTTTGATCCTATGAGGTTTCTCATACGGAAAATCTATAAATTACCTCTGGAATCTATTTTATTTTCATTGATTGATGCTTTAGCCATTACTAATATTAAAATTAGCTAACTTCAATCACGAATAATTGGAATCATAAGAATATTTTTATAAATGATCTAATGAAAAACTCTGCCTCAGAATTTTTTAATCCTTGAAACTATTAGATTTTATTTGATATCATCCTAAAATTATCTATGGTAATACAGGTCTTTTTATGTTGGATTATTGCACTCACATTAAACTAATTACATAATATAATTAATCATTTTTAATGAAGCTTAATGGGAATGTTATTGGCCAAATCATATCCACTAAGAGTTACCATTTGGGTGTGTGAAATTTTTCCCACCAATTGTTTCCTAACTGAAGATCGATTATACAATCATCTAAAACATTTCAAATTGATTACCCATAAGTGAAAATATGTTTCCACAACATCCACTTTTCTATATCAGAAGAAGGATGTAATTTCATGAAAATCTCATAATCTTAACTTTACCAAAAAATCATGTTATTAATCTATTCACAGATTCAAACATAATGTTGTAACTAAATTTATCATAACCTACTACCCAAAATGAACTATTATATTCATTAAAAATAACATAATCAATACTAAAATATATATAAACACTACACTGATACCAATCTATGCACCCCAAATTATCATTATTGGGTCGGGTGCTAAAGCAATATCATTAGACACTAGCACTGACACAATTTTAGATTACCTAAGATAAAAATACAGATATTTCACCTCATTTTCAAAAAAAATTATTAAATATCACAATAATATCAAAAGAAAAATAATTTAAAGATTAATGTCTTTAAAAAAATCTACATGACCTACTTATTTTATAATACATGTGAACATTTCACCGTAATTGAGCCACACTGGACTCTCTATTATTCTTCTTATATATTATAATCATCATCATTAATAGAGGAATAGAAAAATAAGATAACATTGAGCTCAAATTATCATTAAAGTAAATTAAATCAATAACATTATATCAAGTCTTATATTGTATTTATATTATAAAACATGAATAGGTGATAAATATTTTATTAATAAATACAAAAATCAAAAATTGTTTCCCATGTGTCATGAGAGAGAAACATGTAGTCTCAAATGAATAAATAGGTTCCATATAATAATAGTGTGAAATAAGAATTGATAAATTTCGTAATTTTAGTATATAATAAGTTAATATAAACACATATATGTGCAAAAAATATAAAACATGACATCGAAAAAATAAGTCATGGCTCACTACCAAGACAACATAACATATTGTGATAAACTAGCTATTTGTGTAGCATAAATTGTATAAACATTGATGAAAACCTCACCCAATGTATTATTTGGAAATATAAATCTTGATCCACCGATCACATTATAATACATTTTCTGTATGTGTGCCACATATAGAAATTGAAAATTTCTTAAATTGTATGCATGGTAAAATCCATGAGAAGGACTTGGGTTAATAATATTGTCTCAAAAATTACCAAAGGATCTATCATAAATATTCCTTTGAGAAGAATATATTAATTAATTTCATGAATTCATCTTTCAATAAATCAATCATTCATAACATGGGGTTCCAATTTATAAAAATTCATGATATGGTTTTGATGTGTAAGGATTAAAAAACAATCCACTTAGTTAATACTTTATGAAGTGAGAGAATAATATTTCAATGAATGAAGGGGGTTATTATTTTTTTAGAATGTAATTTAACAAGGTGTTTCTTACATAAACTAATGAGGGTTTTCAAAATCAATTAATGGTTACGAAAAATTTCTGTGGTATGGTACTTGAAATGAAATAATCGACAAGGTTATTCTTATAAATTGATATTACTTAAAATATGAAACATTAAAGTGATATTAATGAAAGATTAACCCCAAAAAATACAATGGAATTTAACTAGGTATATATGTAAGGAACATAGAAATTTTTTTCCCAAATTACATAAGAACAATATTTTTGAAAATGGTGAAATAAAAATAGAATGTGTATCTTAAGAGTTACTGTGGAAGTTTAGAAGATCCCTTATCACTGGTCGTTATTCACTCTCCGCGTGGGACTAACATCCTGAAAATTTAAATTATGTTTATAATAAACTTTCATAATACTTTATTTCACATCTATCTGACTTTATATGATATATATAATTAATTTCAAATTTAATTAATAATTATTTTTCTCTATCATTGGCTATTTAAGGAGGTCAAGTCAATTTCCTAAAATATTCTCTCTCGTTTTGATCATGAAAAAATATGATATAAAATAAAATCACAATCCTGATAAATTTATAGGTTTGTGTGTGAATATTTTACTATTTTAGTTGAATAAAATTTATACAATTTAAATGGTTTTCCAAACATAGATTCAATTTAAGAAAGGTGCATTGGTATGTTCATTTATGACCGTTAATTTTAATATGACCATTAATTATTAAAGCCAATTATAAGTGAGACGATTAGAAATTTATTAATCGTATTAAATGGTAATTCATTATTCATTGAACATTTGGATATGATAACGAACAATAATAAAATGGGGGAATGTTATGTTTGAGTATCAATCAACAATTCATCTCCAACCATGTTCTAAACACGTTTTTGAGAATTTTATTCTTAAGATTTTCACTTAACTATTTTTGGTTTTTACAATTGTAATTAATTTTAACCTGATGAATTTAAATTTAAATTAATAAAATAAAATGACCCTTTTTACCTAATTTAGTCCTAATATTAAAAAAAAATAAATCAATTTTTTTAAATAAAATCCATATGGGTTAAATAATTAATTTTTATATTAGCAAAAAAAGCGCATAAAAATATTTAAAAAAAAATTATTTTATGCATTAAATTTGTATTATGAGAATAGAATAAATATTTTTTATGAAATTAATTTCATTATTATTTATCAAATAAGTGTTATGTGGCTTCAATATTGGAAGACACATATTTCACATTGCAAATACATAGATAAAATAAATGAACCAAAAATTGTTTTTATTAATATAAATACAACTTATGTTTCTAAATTATAAACAATAGTTTTCTAAATTTGATGTGGTCTACTTCATAAATGAATAATTTTACTCATTCACAAAATTTTCTATCAAGAAAATTATTTTATATCTTTTAATGTTGTACTTAGTTTACGATAATGTCATAAAATATATGGTTTTATAAAAGACAATATTTAATACTATTCACCTAAAATTCTATACTTTTAGAAAAATATAAAATAACATATTTAGCTAATATGGACTTGAAAAAACCTGAAAACCTTCATTTTATTTAAAATCAAATTCTGAAAGTTTTTAATTTTTCATTTAAATCGAAATATAAGATATATTGAAAAACAATTTTAGATAAAAATAAAATATTTAATATTTAATTAATTATTTGTCTTTTGATACCAATTATAAGTTAAGCTTTTTGGAATGTATTGGTAATATCAATAATATATATTACACATGATGTTTCTTATTCAATCCTCAATTTTGAAGCCTTGAATGCTTCTGGATATGTGTTCCAGGTATCGTAGCTAGGAAGAAATCATCTCTGAAAAATAATCAAAATATTTCCAAGAAAGAGGAACCATTCTATACGTTAGAGTCATAAAAATCCATCATGTTCTTATAGAACCGTGAATATGGGTCACCTTTAGGGCCACTATCTGATCTATAGTTGTCTAAACATATTGAAAAACATGTGTAACTAGTTCAGTCTAGTCCTCAACTTCATAGGGGTCTGGATTACCATAAAACCAAATATTTACATGCCTCTTGAACCCTTCATGTATTTGAATCATGTGCACATCATCCTATATTACATATGGAACAACCAACCTCCAAATGGATGGTGTATAGACTGGAAAAACACGTGGAGTATAACCTACTATACAGGATTTCGTATTGTACCCTAGTCACTAGGTGGATAATCCTAATGATATTGTTGTGGAATCTTAGTTGGTTTCATTATGGGGGTATCCAAAAATGACATAAAACCCCATGTTCAAGGGTATATCTAATGACATAACTAAAATTGTACATGTGAACTAAAATACAATCATATATTATGTATTAACAAATTTTTTCCCTGCAACTAGTTCCTATATAAACTAAACCGACAAATAGGATATTAGAGTTTTGATGAGTGGATGCTTCAGCTGCCACACAAACACTGAATTCCCCAACCTGAGGTAAGAACCTGAAACACTTAAATATTATTTACCTCATTCCCAAACCAAAACTCAATGATATATAATCTCTAAACTTTGGTCACAAGATTTCCTTCTATAATAACATTCTTTCAGGACCCATGCCACTAGGGCCTTCCTAGCTAGAGGAAAGCCGAATGTGACACCCAAGTCCAACCTCTAATAGCCTGGGTGCTATATACCAGGGATGAGTAGTCATATCACTCACTTGTGAGGCTTTTTAACAAGGTACTTATACATTGATACACAACTCCAATATCTACATAATATAGAATGGTAAAATAAAACTGATACCAAAATGTAAGAAAACATTTATATCCCACTTCACAGTATAACACAAGTACAAGAAAGATTAAAGGGACAAATTGAAGCCAACCAGAGATTTGAAAAGAGTCTAACCTTCTATGAATTCAGGGAATACAATTAAACACAACACCTTTTAGGAACCATAGTATATCGATATAACTGTGCTCTGTCTGTTCCAAGTCCTAGTAGGACTTCATAACAAATCACGATTTCTATGTAATACATGACATGGGTGGGTACAACATGTTTAGGGGAGAGTATAACAATATCTAGAAGGATACCATGAAATCAACAAAAATAATTCTTCAAGAGAGTAGTAATGTCATTCTTTCAAAGGCATGTCAATCAGAATATGATAAATAATAATTATAAAATCCCATCTATACTCAAGATACATACTAATTATTCAAGGTAAATTCTAAACCCCATTTCCAGCCAAGGATTTTTCCTAAGGCCTTAAAGAATGCTTTCTCTAGGGATCCCAATCTATGAGTTTGAAAAAACTAATGGAACTCATCTTATATGTTGTGCATATCTAGGCTCACTATGAAGAAGTACACGTTTGAACTCTACATAATTCGATAAACATATATTGGATCTCATCTTGGAACTATGAGGTATACCTCAACTAATGTAGAATAACCAACCTAGTAAGGGATTTAACACATGGTTTTTTTAGAAATTTGATTCTGGACCCAACCTAGGGAATAAAGAAATGATTAAGGATTCCACCCCATTACACATAGAGAAATTCCTGAACTCTATCTAAAAATATTTTCAGAACGGGGATCATATTCTATGTTCATTATTTTATTCCTCATTGTATCCTCAAAGGTATGGATCAAGGTAACACGCCCTATAGATTCTGGTCTAAAATAAAGATAATGAGGGCCTCACCATATCCTGTAAAAATTACAAGGTATGTATAGGGTATAAATAATATATATTCCCTACCCTAGGTATCCCCAATTTTTTTGGATCATTCTCATGTACATCCGGAAATTTCCATGTACTCTGGTCATGCCCTTATACTCTAGAAGTGTCTGGGTACCCAGTTATGTTCAAGTACTAAGATATTCATTTTTATATTGGTCATGCCCATATAACTGGCCATATATATTCCCATGTACCCTAGGGAATCATGATGATTCACCAATCATAGGTCATGTAGTGTGTGTAAGTTCCCACATGGAATGTGATATTTTATTTCATTTTTAAAACACTATTTGACAATGCCATGAGACTACATGATATGAGTTCTTCATAACACATGTCATGTATGTTGAAATTTTCGAATGACCTCTACTTTCCATGATGTTCCACTAAATCCAACACCTCCATCATTCTATCAAAAAATCACCAACATAAAACTTTTATTTGGGTTGATCAAACTCATATCGTTTCTGGTTGCTAGATTTTGGCCACTAATATTCTCGCAAATCCATTCTCATAATACTACATCATCTGAATGCCTGATTCTATTAAATCAGAACCCCAAATCCAATATAAGTACTCTTTCCTTGCTTCACACCATAAAATTACCTTCAATATGGAAACTGATACAATTTTAATGATATGTTATGCTGAGGAGGGATTGCGACAAGATCGTTTACCTAGTATTTATCGAACCGTCCACCAAAGGCATAAATCGATGAAGAATATGTGAGGAAAAATGTTATAAATGCACAAAAAATATGATAAATGATCCTATTACATTATTGAGGATGTAATCAATTCATTTTCATGGGGGTAAATCATGAATAGGATATAAAAAAATTATAATAAGTTTTTATTTCATGGAAAATAAATTTATCAACTATAATCCAATGATCGAATCCGGAATTATTTTTTATGGAATAAATTCATATTGAAATGGTATATAACAAATATAGGATTAATAAATTATCAAAAAATACCCTACCTCTAGTTTTTATTGATCTATAAAATAGAATGGTTCTATATCATTGTTTTTGGTGGCATCCACAAACTCCTTTGGTGATGAAAACTCCTTGGTAGATCAATATTAGATCCTCAATAATGTTGTCTTCTACCAAACTAGCCTCCATATAACTCTTAATAAAAATAGGATATTGGGGATAATCCTAGGATTTTTATATAACGATACTTTTATATAATTATATTTAATCATGGTGATTAAATGAAAAATAAATTAATAAATTTGTTTATTTAAATACAATCCACTCTTAACAACTATATAACAAAATAGACGACACCAAAAAAATTATGTCCCAAATAGGGTAAAACGTGTATTTCAGTTTTATTGATGGTCTCATATTTACCATATGAGAAAATCTTTGTTATTTATTTCATTATATCATAAAAATTATTGAATGTGATATAATATGTTTAGTATTTTAATTATATTAATTTTTATCCTTCTCTCACCCTAGATTCCAACAATCGACTCAATGCCTTGCTCAATAATTATTCCGTAAAATATTCAAAAGTGTTGCAATTAAATGACCAGGTCGTTAAATTGTATGTAAACTATGAGTCTGCTATTTTTAATTTTGTTCTAACCAATGTTCTGAGTATGTTTAGGACATTGTTGAATAAGATTTTTTACTAGTACATACATAATTTTATTGGGTATTTATGAGTAATCTATTTTTTATTCTAAAACTGAGGAGGTCCAAACATGTTATTTTATAAAAGTTCAAGATATATTGATAAAAAATTTCATATATATCAAGAAATCAAAATACCATTTCAATATTTAGGAGGAAATTTTATTGGGACACATGGTTCCTAAGAAGGTTATCTTAATAGATCATGAGAATGGGAAATATTTCATAAAAGAAGAAAACCCATGAAATTTCTTTGTTATTTGGAGCTTCTTTGGATTGTAAGGGTATTACCAAGAATTCCTGAAATATTTCATAAAACATTCTTCCCTATTGACTACTATAACATATAAGGGATTGAATTTTCAATGGGATCAAAAATCGCATGCTTCCTTTAATGAGTGGAAGCATTTTTTGACTCCACCTCCAATGCTAAATCTTCCAGATATAGGGTAGGGATAGATGTTCTTCAATGATGAATAAGGTTTGGTATTGGTTTTTCATTATATGTAGTCTAATAATGAGGTGTATTATGGTTATTGTTGTCTTCAGCCTCATAAGAAGAACTATCCCACACATGACCAAAAAATCATAGTTTTTATGAACTTTCTTAAGAGATTGTGAAAAAGTTTTTTGGACTAAATTAATACAATCTACTATAATCATAAAATATTTGGTTAAATCATCTATCAACATATTTTAACCATTGTCATAAGTTATGGGTTGAGTACCTAATATCTTTTGAATTTATGATTATGTACACCCCTGGGATTGGGAACATTATTGTTGATGCTCTTTGAAATAATATTCCATCTTATTCTATGAAAGAATCTTCTAAAGGATGGAATCTTATGGACCCCTTTTTTCATATGCATTAGTATGTATGGGAGAATGAGACTAAGGATTTTTTATGATAGTTATATTGACATCCAATCTTATTGGGATTATTATTCCGGATAAGCAGCCTAATGTTGTGGTTAGAGGAATTATATAATATCTATATATTTGGGAGACTATCTGAAATGTTCTCTTTCTTATTTGGGTAACCTTTTATTCGGGAACTGGTATGTTGTTTTGTTACCTATTATGATGGTTGTGATGGGGAATTCTCATCATTTCTTATGGGAAGTACACCCATTCAAGATAAATATGTATTATGATATGATATGTTCTTTCATATTTATATGTATGAAATGAGACAATGTAGATTTTATTTCTCATTGTTATATTTTTTAGAATATTAATTCATGGTTTCAAAAACCATCAGGCCATTATCAAAAACTTATTATAATGACATGGATATAGGATAACATATTAGTGGAATTTTTATGGGGTTTATGTGTGCCTCTCTATTAAAGAATGTGACATGGTAAGTGATTAACCAGTTGACAAAACCATCCCACATTATTCTCATTCATTATATAAAAATATTTATGGGCATTTTAAATCTATGTGTGTCGGAGATCAACAAATATCGTGGAGTTTCATCTACCATTTTTTTGATAGGGGCCCTTTATTCACCTATTGTTTTTAGAGAGGCCTCCAGGAGGAAAGGTGATCTTATGAATACTGGAACAATTTGTACCATCCACGGTTAGATGGTTTAAAAAAATGTTCTATAAATATTATGGAAGATGTTCATTGTGCTTGTGTCCATGAATTTGAGGGAGATTGGGATTTCCAGTTAGGGGTAGTTAGGATTTCATTTAATAATAGATACAAGTGTTATATTAAGATATTACCCTTTGCGGCCGTATATGGTTGACTATGTAAATATAGAGTTTGATTGTTAGAAATTAGTGAATCTTTACTTGTTGGAATCAGTTTAACCCTCATGATATTGGGGAAAATACATATAAGTTTTTAGATAATGGTATTTTTACAGAGTCAATATAAATGTTTTGTTGATCATCATCGATTCCCATATGAGTTTTCAGTTGGTGACCGACTGTTCTTGAGAGGTTGATCTTGCTTGGGTCATCGAGAGCTTCAATGTTATGGGAGGTTGGATGCTAGATACATGGGACCATTTTATGATTCTATAATGTCTAGAAAGGATTCATATAAATTTAATTAACTCCAAATAAAATTATATCCATAATGTGTTTATTATATCATAGCTCTAGTAGTATTTTTTCGAACATTATGATATTCTGTGTAGTGAGGACCTCGATGGGGAACCTTAAATAACCACAAATCAAATTCCATTTTGGATTATCATTTCATAGAAATAGGTTTTACACAAAATTTCATACCGTATGCATGAGTGTTATAGAGGCATGCTTCTAATTCTCAAGTAATGAGGGTGTGGGTTTTTTTATGATAGTGTAATGAACTCGAGACTTTTATATATTGTCTTCTTGATAAAATTTATAGGGACTTGATTCATTTTTTGGGGGTAATTATAACATCGATATGGTAACATCTACGTATGATCCCTGGTTTATTTTGTATTTTCATGTACAATCCAATGATCTCATTGATTCATGGTTATTTAATGATTGTTGATCACTTTCAGGCACTGAGAAATTATGTTTTATTAATGTTTGAGGGTTTAATAGATTTCTAATTTCATTATCTTAATAGTGTGAATAGTTCTATAACTAGAATAGCTTAGGAAACCCATTTTCTAGCCAGTTGGCGGATGGTAGCGGTGTATTCCAATAGAAATCCATGTATCCCCTAGTGAGGTCCACTAGACAACCAATGGGCCACTATCAAAATGGAGTTCCAACAGGTACCCCACAAGCTAGTTGGTTGTTTTCCAATAGAAATTGGTATTATAAAGGGTTCCACTAGTTATCTACTCTAATATAGTGGCTAGATATTGATGTCATTATGGTTATGAAATTGTTGGGTAGTATCATGATTATATTTAATTTAAAATAAATTTTAAATCTAAAACATTCTCCTACAAAAACTATTATAACCTGAACACCTTGGATACTCTCTAGATGAAATTTTGCCCCTTTCCAACCAGGTCTCTTCATCAAGAGAAGTACTATTTGGTTTCTTGAATATCTTTCAGTATTTTTGATCTCATTTGTATCATGAATTCTACATTCCTCCTCCTCTTCACTCTCATTACCCCTCTTTAAGAGTGGGGCATCATCACATAATTCATGGTTATAGATCCTGACATGATGATTCAGGTTCAAGTATTCTCTCGTTAAGGTTATAACAATTAACTCTACATTGGTGGATCCTATGTATGGGGATTATTTATCTTGTGATTTATGTAGGAAGTTTTTTATGGTATTTCATATAGTTTTTAACCATTTTTTATTTCTTAATCTTAAATGGATTTAAAATTGATTTCCAAATATTTATTTGAGTAATTTGATAAATAAATTTTAAATTTTATGGTGTGTGTCTAATGAAGAAATTTTGAAACTAAATTTTGAAATAAATTATTGCTTTCTACAAGATGATGTTTAATTGAATTAAACAGTTTAATTCTTGATTTTGATGATTTATTTTGAGATAGAATGGTATGAAATATTTTATGATTTTAAATGAAATCATTCTATATGAAAGCAATGACTTTTCATGAAGACAATTTTAAATTGTTCTATGAAATGGAATGTAATTTTTTGATGCAAGAATACGGGTTGAGTAAAATTATTGATGGAAATATCTTGATATTTATTGAAATTAATGATATACCTAGGAATGATTGATTTCCATAATGAACGTGGGATCCTAGGTAGTTTGGTTAGAAGATATTCATGCTTGGTAATATTCTATTAGAAATTACATGATGATAAAAATAATATAATTCATTTATTAGGGTGGGGATGTCATTCATTAGGGAATTTTCTTATTCACGCAAGGATTGAAATAAAGTAAGTTTATGTGCACCTTGAGATATATTTAACCAAGATTGTGTTTAACCTTGTGACCATAACTAATGAAACATGGTTGTTATTACTATTATGCCATGATTTAAAATTGTCATGCATCTATGTGATTGATTTAAATTATTATTCTATTATGTGTTGATAGAAATTAATATTCATTCTTATTTTGAAAAAGATGATTATATCATTCAATTTTGAAGGTAATTCAATTGGAACCCTTATTAATATAACCATTGGAATATTTAATAAATCCAGTATTAATATGAATTTTGAAAATATTTCCATTACATGATTTATTTAAAAATATGAATATTTGGATTTTGTGATACGGATTTGATATGGAATTATTGATGAGAGCCTATAAGTATTTTTTAATCACATCCAATTTTTCCATTAGTCACTTCTAGAATTTCTTATTTTAGAACTAGGGAATGGAAAGGACTCACTTGTATGTGGTTGATATTATTGATTAGTGAAACAGTTGGGAGTTTCTTGTCGATGGTGGATCATTTTATCTACTTGTTACCCAGAGATCATGTGAAATTCCCTTTGATGGTTTGATGTAATAGCTTTAGTGGATGTATTATATATTGGAGATGTATATATCTACTTTTGTTAATTTTCTCATAGAGAGTGTATGTAATATTGAATATTTATTGTTTTATATATTTTATATTCTCTATTGGACTTTTTATTGTAGGAATATCATTACCTATTTTTTGTCTTGATTCCCATGTTCTAGTTGTCAATAAGTTCGGATTAAGAACACACTTTGGGCCATATTAGAATTGATTCAAGTGTTTTTTAAAATATTTATCTATGTAGGTTTGTGACAAAAATAATATTTCTTCAACATAATCTATATACATAAATTGTATAAGTTTAAGAAAAAAATCAATGTTTACATGTAAAATCAATGTAGTGGAAATGTTGTAATATAGATCAACGATACTTAAATAATGTACATGCATGAAAAAATACTATCCAATGAAATGAAAATTGATATAATTATTTTTATCATGATAATGTTAAGGACCATAAAACAATAAATCAATGATTGATGAAAGAAAGACATCAATTCTTTATAAATGATGGTTTTGTATTAAAACCAATCCATTTGAAAATAAAACCAATGTAATGGATTGAAAATAACTTCTATGTAATTTTTCATAAGAATTAATTTATAAATCACATTCAAAATTATTTTCATTCATTTATTAAAATAATTCCATGTTCTATTGATAAAATTTTAAATTAAAATTCCTATAAAATTTATCAAATGATTTTATTTGAAAATCACCATATAAACATTTAAATTAATATGAAATTTGAAGAATATTAATGATGGAAATAATATATGTCCTGGTTGTAAATTTTAAAAGTGAAAATTGTTTTCACACTTTTCTAAAAAGTAGGAAAAAATGTTCAAAAACATTTAAAAATAATAATTGTAAAAAATTTTAAATAAATTCTAGTGTATAGTCAAAAAATTCGAAAATAAATTTCATGAATATATATATGTAAGCTAAATATTACCAACTAAAAAGAATAAATATAGTTAGAATACCTTTCATGTAAGATAAATTCTAATTCTTGATCAAACATGGGAAGAAATAGATAATATAAATGTAATCACCAATTGTAACCCTATTAAAAGAAAATAGATTTGATTTAAGATATAAAGAACATTTAATTTTCCCTAATAAAATCTTAATATAAGTAGTCCCAAAATAAAATGAGCTTTTTAGGGAAATCTATTACATTTGGTATCTTCTTAAATGTATGTGTTTGATCATCATGTTTTATAAATATAAATTTTTTATTAATTTATTAACTTTATTTATTATTTATATTGAAAAATTAAATTTACATATATTTTAATTTTTAATCCATTAATTGAATATTACATATTTATGTCAACCCCTTAATGTTATTCAGTCAGTTTCTACAAAATTAAAATTGTATATTGTTGGTGGATAAAGGAGTTATGGAATAGTTAATCCATCTATATAATTTTAATAATTTCATATATATTTTTTTATTAATTATATAAAATATTATAATCATTCCTGATTGTTGGATATATAAAAATGAATCACATCTTTTGATGGAGTTGGTAGTCCACATGTATACATGAGAAACACTCTCATTTTCCAATAGATGGAAGGATAAGAAGATAGAAGATATATTATATTATATGTTTAAAAATAAATCATAAATATTATACATATCCATTAGTTTAATATTTATAAACATCCATGTAAAGTGGATATGAAAAATGAACTACAACACCATATAGAGAAGATATATCGTATATACGCACAAGCGAATTGTTTGTTCTCCATAAGATCAAAATGAGATTCAAAATGAGTATAACATTAAAATAAATACATATAAGATTGGTGAATAATATTAATTAATTTTTATAATATGATTGTTTAATTTTTAGAGGTTCATTAATAATAAAGGAACTTAAAAATATGGGTAACAATATATTCCTCTTATTTTGGTAACCTCTTTTGGTTAACCCCACAAGCCTTGTCGAACTATTATATTGGTGAAGCAAAGGACATATAGGAAGTTTTCAGTGATGATTGCATGGTCTTTGGGACGGAATTTCTCATTAAATGTGGCTAAATTGGTGTATATAATCAATTATATGGGATTATCATTTATATGTGTGTTTGGTGGTAAACTATTGAATACTTGAAACATTATTATATAATATATTTCATTCTAATTTCATATGGAACCAAATTCTCATATATTAAAATATTATAACATTATATTCAAAATAAAAGAATTATTTGATATTTACTAATGTTTTTTTATCATATCTAAAATTGTTTTCCATTTATTTTAACGCTTCTAACTCATTTAACTCTTAACTGAAGTGATAAATATTTACCAAGTATACTATTCATTATTACCAACAATTATGTTGACCTTATTACATAATATTAATTACTAGAATTTGAAATATGGACCCCATTTTATATGATTAAATTATGATATGTGATAAAAATTACTTTCAATATATTTTCAAAAAATGCAGTGAAAACTGTTTTAAGAAAAAAAAATGTTTCATTTAACCATAAAATTTATTTTTTCAAAAAATAATATATAACGTTGAGTCAAATGGAATTATTTGTATTATTTTATATAAAATGATACTTAATTTCATTCAAAACTAAACCAAAAAATATATTAACATTGCAATTACTTGTTTAATAGTGAAATACTAAAAATAGTTCTTATTTGAACAAAAACATTACATAGATATCCCAAACGATGATCATGGATTTATAAGTTCAACTTTATATATTTTTTAAATTTAATTTCTTATTATTTATATATTTGGTCATTAAATTTTCTTAAAAATATTCATGTTATTATTATATCTTTATAATTCCCTAAAATTGATAATTTTAATAAAAATGATATAATTACTATTCTCCAAAAAATCAACTATTTCTAAAAATATCAAACATTCATCATAAGATAATATTTAAATGATTAATTCATAAATGAAATTAATTTATTAAAATTAATTTTATAAAATTTAATAATTTATGTTTCAATCATATTCATGAATAGATCTATATATATTATGTCCTAATTTATTTAGAAAAAAATTACACTAAATTTTAATGTCTAGTACTACATTCTTCCATATTTCAAAAATTTCATCCAGGAAATTTTTCCAATTTCATCTAATGAAAATATTTGTGAAGTTAGTCATCCTAACTTCTTATGGTTCTCATATTTCCACTTATATTTTATTATTTCTTCGAAGTACCATTACCAATCAAGTCATCCATGTTTATAACACTAGTTTTCTACTATCATATTTGGATAAGAACTTCAAAATTAGATAAATAACATTCAAAATATATTTCATATTAGTTTAACACATGTATTGGTCCTATAATGTACTTACCAAATAAATATATATGTAATACACCATTATATTTAATGTGGATATGTGGAATTTCCAAATGTTAATCCATGGCTCCAATTCGTTATAGAATATCAAAAGGCCTAATATATCTAGGACTAAGTTTCCATTTCAACTAAAAACATATAACACCCTTACTTTAGGATAAATTTATGAAAACATGATCACCTTATTGAAATTATAAATCCTTCATTTAATTATCCTCAATTGTTTTTCATACTTTGAGATGCCTTGATATGGTTTTGAATAGTCTTTATGTTCATCATTATCTCCCCAACATGTTCTGGGAAGAAAATATTCATTTCAAAAACATTATCCCAAAAAGCTATTGTATGAAATACCTTATTATACAATGATTAATATGGTCCCATTTTCATTGTTGAATGGAATCTATTATTATAAAAAAATTATCAAGGTGTGTATTAATCCCACATACTATGATTGTCAAGTGAGAATTGCCTCATCATGTGTTATAATATTTTAATAATCCTTTCATATTGTACATCTATATTAGGATTATAATATCTTCTCAAATTAAACTCAATTTAAAGACTCTTAAGCAGTAACATCTATAGTTTTTATGTAAATCATCAGTCATGGTCTGATTCTATCAAAAGAGATGCACCCTGAAGTCTCAAAAAAATCATTAATATTGATCCATGTCAGTTTACCAAGATAAATACCTTACCTTGTATATAAGAAATGAATATATTTAAGAAGGTGATAAATAAACCATATTGAATCATTATTTCTCATAGTATTTTGATATATAGTAATAAAATCTTTAACAATATCTTCCATTTTTTACATTTTAATAGATAATTGTTTTCTAATTCCATTAGGAAGTTTTCTATAAGACCTTAACTATTGATAAACCAAGAAAATTGATTCATGGTATATAATTTCCTGTTTAATATTATCCCACAACAAAATGTTTTATAAAAACCCAATACATTATGGTGAAACCCTGGGTATTAAGAATTTTATGTTACGAGCTTCATCTTGTAATTCTATTTTTTGGTCAACGAATGATGGAAAACATATCCTCCATATAGAATTTAATATATTATTACATATAAAATAAACTATCCTAAAATATATGCTTACTAATTAAATTGGTAAAAGATGTAAGGGGATTATAGGGCCTCATTGTGATATAATCAACACTAAGAGGGGGTGAATTAGTGTTTCTAACTTCTTCACCAATTATAACTTTTTATCCATTTATCTCTTAAACACGTTTGGATCTTAATTCTCCTATTCTCTTTTCCTTATCACATATTGATATATGAAATGAAGTGAAATGTAGATCAGGATGTTTTTATTATGTTAACTTCTCAATAATAGTATCTAGTCATTGTCACATAAAGCGATGAATAGTACATTTATAATCCACTATAACGTGATACCAAAAAAGTAGTGTGGTAAGAAAATATTCCATAGTTAAAGTGTGAGACACTTAAAATTAAAAGGGGATATAGAAATAATATGGAGTTACTAGACTCATGAAGACTTATTCCAACTTAATACTCTGTACTAGTACTTTATACTACTACTAAATATAGTATACACCTTCTTTTTGAAGGTATATTATAACACAATGAATGTACTCCACCTATTGAAACTTATATTGGATGTCATGGTATTCTACAACTCACTATTCTTAAAAATGTAACTTGTATAGTAGTTTGAAATAAACACTCCTTATTTATTTATCCAGAACCATTTCATCTAACTATCATTATTATTCCCCCTTCTTATCTAAACCAAAATGTAATAAATCATTATTTGTTGTCTAGCGGAACCTTTCTTCTTTTTTAACATCGTGTGACTATCCATTCATCACTATTACTCTATCTAATAACTTCTATTCGATTTAGTACCTTCATGTCCAGTCCATGTCCCTATTCTTCTTCTGATTCCCAACTGATAAGGAAGATTTTTCCAACATTTGGTCGAATCCTTCATCTCTTTCAATCACTGGAAAAAATGAAATATTTATTCAGGGAAATGTTCTGCACAATTCACACACAACATCAATATATATTGTGGCTCTCATCAACTTCCTATCACAATCACACTCACTAATCAAATAAGTACAACTAACTCTTTCAGATTACAATATATTTTTTTAATAAAAATTTATGAAAATCTAATTTTTTCCAGGGATTCATGAATAATGATGTTCTTATTACCTTAATTATTTTACATTATAAATGTATCATGATACCTTATTTAAATATATATGCAACCCAAGATCACATGATTCCTTAGTAAAAATATACTCATCACATCAAATATATTTTTCTGTAAATGCACAATTTATGGAATGTTCAACCTTTCATGAAATAAAAAACGACACATAAATATCTCATAAATTTATCATTATTAAAAAACGTCATGTAAGAAAGTGTACATTTTGATTTTTTCACTTTTTTTCATGTATGTGTTGATTTTTTTTTCAAGAACACTTTTCTCATCTATAGTTTTGTATGAGTAAGAACCCACGTAGCGCAGTCAGAGTAAATTATTCAGGAATTGCATCATGAAATATGTTCATTGAACAAGGGTTGTGTGAAGATATATCCTCTTCGCATGGAAGAGTGGCTCATAGAACTCTCTATTTATTCATTTAAAAGAAATAATATAGATTATCTATTTTTTATTAATTAGTTTTATTAGAGAATAATTTTAATAAAAAAACATATAAATCAAATATCATCTACTATATTTATAGATTGAAGACCACTGACTTTGGTATGTGTATCAACTAACATAAATTTGGAGTTTTATTCCTTGTCCAATAATAGTGTAGAGTCACAAATGATTTAATATAACTAAGTAATTCATATTTTTAAACGTATTAATCATTTACGTGATTCTAAAAAAAGGAATCTTTATGTTAATCAATTTTTTCACCCTTCTTTATTTTGGACACATTTACATTCGCTAATATCAAAGGAAACACATTAATATAATCTCACCAATAATCATAGATACCTTAATTCACTTATGAATAATTTTTCTCATTCGTTCAAAGAATGTTCCAAATAAAGTCTTGCATACACATCTAACAACCTATTAAATGAATGCAATGGTCATCTAGAGCACAAAATTATGCTCAGATAAAAAATATTTATCACAACATTATGTCATGTAATAATTCATGTACATTAATGTTAGGTTAATCATGAGGTAGAATATGATGTCTCGTGTGGGTTAGTTGTCTTATATCATCTTCATCTGATATCCCATCATATATCCATAAAATATTAAACAAATAAAAAATTTGTTGTGAATACTTTTCCAACATTATATTTTATCCTGTTCGAGAACTTATATATTATGCTCATAGATAGATTCTAAAATAAATCTTGAACCCTGATTGGAACCGAGATACACATGTACACACACACATCATAGGCTATATAACACCGTTAAATTGTCCATTTTTCATCCTTTTATGCACACCGTCTGCACCACTTCATGTTCTCTATATGGGTTCTATGAATTCACAATACATATACTCATGAACATATCCTTATATCTACTTGGTATCTACCTTGGTTGGCTAGTGGGTGACCCTGCCAATGTATGTTGTGTTTTCAAGGTCCCTTTGACTGGATTGGTGGCTACAAATTTTTTTGATAACACTTATAAAGTATCTACGTGAAAAATTGCATCATATTGGAATTCCGAAATAAAAATTCAAATCCACTTCCAATAACCTCACTACTCTATAACACATCATGCAAAAAACATTTCATGGCCCTATATAATCACTTCACTAAAGTTTATTATTATTTCATGGTCTTCAACTCTTCACCCTTTTTGGAAACAGTGCAACATCACAACAAAAATTTACACATATGATTTTAACTTAGGACAGAATGAATAATATTCCCATATTATTAAGAAAATATTATTATAATAACACATGGAAATTTATTCTTTAATATTCCATCTAATCTATAAATGGTTGGTTATTAGGCTTGGATACATTATACAAGCATTCTAACAACTTCTTCTTTCAAAATTATTCGTTATGAATTCATCATTATATTGAAATAAATGAAATCATTCTATTTAATTGAAAAACATTGACATATATTGACATTAATAACAATAATTCCCCAAAAAATAAAACTCACACACAAATTGTGTGCAGCAATCACCACTTTTATATTTTTTGGATGTAACTTCAACATTATTTCCAACAATAATTTTCAACATGTGAGATTTTATTTTCACACCCCATAGCTTTTCCAAACATTCATTTCACTTTATTTCCCCCTTATTGAAAATAAATAAAGTTTTATGGGAAACAGATATCAGTACATACATAATAATTTTTCACCATAATTTTACTCTAATTCTATGTGAACCATGCTTAGTGTATAAAACAAGAAGATTTTATTAGAATATAATGTTTTCCTACACTAAATGGTCATAATACCTCATAAAATGGGAGCACACATATTTTTCTTCTAGTGTTAAATAGTTTTATTCAAGGATGAAGAAACTAATTTTAGATATGAAATATTTTTAAGATAGATCAGCTTAAAATTCTTACACATAATTCAATAATCAAATAAAAAATATTCAAATGAAAAATGATGGATATATGGCCGTAGAGAACATCCATTTTTTTATTTCATTGATTAATTATATTTATCCCCTTGTAATAAATATTTTTATCGTGATTAAACAAGGATTATTGGTTAAAAACACATACCTTTCTCAATGACTTGATCTTTAGGAGCATTTCGTTACAATCTTATTTCCTTGAGATAAGGATTTTGGTGGATTGTTTACCATTATCCAAGTATAACCCCCTATAAGATAATTTCATTACAATATTAATAATTAATAATATCTTAAAAATATGATTTAGGTACTCATACTGATAAAAAACCAAAATTAATCTTTTTTTATGTGGATTTCCTTAAAACTTTTACATCTTATCTAAGAAATCCCCTTTAATAAAATATTTCATAAACTAGTATATTAAAAAATCTATGATGAAAACTTAATTATATTGGATAAAAATGATTGTAATACATCCATTTTTTCATATTATCCCCCTAAGATTATGATTCCCCATAAATTCCATTTTTTAATTAGTAAATACAAAAAGGTTAATGGAATAATTTTGTTTTTTTCTTTCTTCTTAATGTGAACAGAAAGGATGAGAAGATATTGTCAACCAAATTTATCCTTTTCCTATACTCTTAATTATTTCACATATGAAATTAATTTATGATTTGGGATCCATGGATCAAATCAATTCTTAAATTTCATTGTGTGTGGTACTTTTTCATGAAATTTTAATGAACTTGTATCACCTGGTGCGCATTTCGTCTTCATAAAAAATATTTTTTTGATGTAATTATTTCATAACAACATTTGATAGTGTTTACATCCATGTTGCATCTCACGCATAGAATATATACATTAAGTTTACTTCCTTATTTTCCTCCCGCGCTAGCCTTTTCCTATCATTCTTTTATTTTCATCATGATTTCCAAATATTCAAGTTAAATAAATATTATATCATTATGAACATTTGCAGAAATTTTGGATTTTTCATATGAATTATTTTGACTGAAATCTTTTTATTAGTTCCTTTTAATGATTCAGTTTTATTTTCCTTATTTATTTATAATCCAATATCTTATCACCACTCTTTGTTGAAATCTTTTAGGGGGAATTTATGTTCAAAACATTTTTCCTACCTGCTTCCCAAGGATGCTATATTTACCTCACTAAAATAGAAGGCCATATTTTCTTAATTTATATAGATGGATTTTGATATTTTCATGCACTTTACATGTCCCCATTATATTTTATAATACCCGGTGTATTTTCAAACATTCCAATAAAGTATGCTGTTATCAAACATTTCTTACAAGGTGGATGTTTCTTTTTCATCTATGGAATTATCCTCCCTGTTGTAGCCTTCCTTTTTTCTTATGTATTTAGAGGATTGTACCAACAATATAATTCTTATTTATAGAGACTCTTGCATCAAAAAAATGTATCAACAAATCATTATATTCATATATCATATACATATGATTTTTTGGGTCTTATTTATAAATTATTGTGATCTTTATGGGGAATCATCTTCCACACTCTTGCATATCCACCCAAGCCATTGTGGTAGGATTATTATCATTTATTATCATACATACATGTATATATATTTTTTAAACATACTTTATTCTTGAAAATATATTTATAAAAATTATTTAAAAATGTATTAATGGTATCTATTTCTTCACATAATCTTGAGATAGATAATTGAATGATGTCATGATATTCTTATCACATTTTGGAGGTATTTTAACATTATAATCAGCAAGTGAAATTTGTGTAGTTGTAAATTATATATCTACAGTTTTTTCAAGTCTTAATATGTATGTTCCCATTATTGTCCAACAGATCATATAATTCTTAAAATTTTATATTAATAGGGTTTTTCTATTATTCAATCGTAATCACATTCTCTTTGAAAACCTTTTTTGTTCTTTCAACTTCATATTCAATCAATATAATTTTATTTTATAAATAAGTGTTGGGCTCTTTTATTTTAATTTATTTTACATCTAATTTAAAATCCTTCATATCATTTATATATTTTATATTTTCATCAATTTCATGGATAATTTCTTCTAAATTCATCTTGGCTCTATATTTTATTTTATCTTTCTTGAGATTTTTTATTTTAAAATTTTAGGAACTAATTTCTAGATCCACCTTATTTGAATAAAAATATCCAAGAAATATAGAGATCGTGATGCATGATATAATATTTTTTCTAAATACCTCTCTACATTATCTTATTCTTTTTCAATCAGATGATCACTTCATGTGTGCTTTAAAATAATCCAAAAAAATGAGATATAATTACTTTGGAAGTTAAATTCACAATATATACCAGTCCACTAACTGATATAACATGAGTATTTAAATATTTATCATTATCACTACTTATTATAGGTTTGTATTCATAAAGAGATTTTATAAAATAATTTTTAAATAAAACTTGATAAATTAAAATTCTTGATTCACTTGATACAGAATGTTGTCCTCAAACATGGTGTAAAGTCCAACCACCTATTTTTTACTTTCCATGCCTCATATATATTCGTTGTTAGTAAGTCATGGATTATCTGATACATCAACTTCTTTTGAAGAGTGGTATATCATTTTAATCTTACTTTTCTTTTTATTTATCCTACTCACAATGTTCTTCGTCAAAATATACTTCTTTTGAATAATAAACAAATCATCTCCATAACATCAGTTCATTATTAATAAAAGAATGAAAATAATTTCCCAAAAAGAGAATAGTTTCAGTAAAAATAATATAATTAATGGAGAACCTTTTCCTCAATACAACATGAGAGGACCACATTAAGTTATAATCAACACTAAGAGGGAGATGGATCCATATCTAGACCTTTTTCAGTAGTTATAAATTAGTTTCCCTTTACCTCTTAGATCTATAAGGGTCTAAATTGTACAATTCACTTTTCATTAACACATGATAGTATATGAATGAAATTAAAATAGAAACATGAAATTTATAGAAGCATCATAACTCAATAAGAGTATCTATCCATTTCTAGATAGGGTGATGAAAAAACTCATATTCTCCACTTCACAATGATACTGAATACAGTAGTTTAGTGGGAAAATAATATGTATCCCAAGTGTGAGTTTTTGTACATTAATATGGGGGATGGAAACAATCTTAATTCCCAAAAATGGTGATGACCTATTCCAACTTACAACTCATCACTATTTATTTATTCTTCGACTGAAATCATTCTCAAAATTCATTCAAAATGAAATTTTTAACATCAATAAATTATTCTATATTTTTATACATTCATTTCTTGACACATAGTTTTTTCACTCTCTAATTCCTTCTTAACTTTTTTACTTTCACAATAGTGGGTAAGAAACTCCCCTTACTCTTAATTCATTTCAAAACTATCTATATGATCCTATTCATTCATCAACCTATTTAACTGATAGAAAATAATAAAAGAATATTAATATGGTATCTATTAAAACATTTCTTCTTCGTGACTATATGGTACCTACTAATTCAGTGTTACAGTTTCTTCGGATACGTTTTGTTAAACCCTGTAATTTTATGTCTGATCCTTATCATTCTTCTTCTTCTAATAATTGAAAAATAATGAAACTCTATATATTATATGGATGATCCATTATTCATTATCAGTCACCAAATATAATTAAATATGTCTTCATGATTATTTTTTGCAAAATTCACTAACAGCATCATTGTATACTCCAGTTTACTTCGTCATTATAAATTATATCACATGCCCAATCGAATAATTTTTTCTCGCATTATCTGATTACATGGAAATATTATTGAATACAAATTCATGTTAATAGAATATTTTTCATTGGATTCTTGAATACTCAATTTTTCTATAACTTTTATGCTTTCACATCCTACATGTATCACAATACCTTTATACTAACTTCATAAAATCTTATCTCACATGTTTACATAGTATACATTCACACGAACTGTCTCACATATATTATTTCGTGAAGGAAAAATTGGGGTTTTTTCTTTTTCTAAATCCACTAACCCACATAAATCATTTACTGTCCAATAGATTCTCATAATACGAGTATCATCACTTAGGTTCAGTCATTTCTTTGTGTAAGTGCATATGTTATATTTGGATCCCTTCTCTTATTTTTATAAGGTATTAAATGTGGAACAACATCATGTAACACAATGAAAGTGATAAATCAAGAAAATTAATTTAGAATAATTTCTTCATGAAAGTGTTGTTTGTGGAACTCTTATCTTGACATAAAAAAGTGGATCATAGAACCATAATCTTCATCATATAAAATAAATAAGAGATATACTCCTTTTTCTAAAAATGAGGGATCTCTGAGTAAAATGTCATTTGAGTCACACTAAGACCATGGCCTTGCCTCAGTATTTATATATATATGATCATTTCCTTTGGTTATTCTATCCACAAACATAAGTTTGTAGTTTCGTGTCACATATTATAATAGTGGTGAGTCACATAAGATATAATGTCACAAAATATTTTATTTCTTTAAGCATGGGATTCCATTTCATGATACTACAAATCATAGACACTTCATGTTAATTAGCATATTCTCTATTTAAGCATTTAGTGTTATGTTCATAGGATACTATCACCTGCATCACCTTATCCTATTCTATGTCACGCGCTCAAATTATAAAATGACCTATGAATATTTGTTCTCTATTCATCCATAGCATGTTCTGAATGAATTATTTCACGCACATTGAATATCATGTTTCATTAAAGCTATGATAATCCTAATAACATATACATAATAATCTCAAACATCATGCTCATTGTTTTGTGAAATGAAAAAATACTTACAAAATCATGACAGTATGAGCCCAAGGTTAAAGATGACATTACATGTCGATTAGAAGAAATACATTTTCTTCATGAAAGGGAACATATTATATCGATAAATTTCATAATGGATGAATAAAACTCCTTATATATGTATCCCACATAATATTTTCACATGTTTATTTTATTTTAATTCATAATATTTGTTCTATTATACCTTGGATATTCAACTAGGGTAATTCCCTATATACATCTAAATACACACCATACACGGGTCCTACCACACCGAATGCAGTCCCCTTGGAATCCTCTAGTACTTACATGTGCAGGTACCTACATACTCGTTGAAGGCACTATGATATCCTAGTACCTCATCAAAAAATAGGTTGATTTATCTCTTCTCGTTCACTTCCTTGGATGGATGAGGTTGATCTTACCCACTAATGTCACGGTTGTGGGGTCCCATTAGCTAGCTAGGTGGGTAGCACGTTTTTTCTAACACATAGAACATGGCTACATTTAAAGTTACACAATATTATAAATCAAAAAAAATCCAATACACGTAAAATGTCTTCACTTATCGAAAAATAATCCTGAAAAATAATATTTTTCAAGGTCATTAATAAATTCTACATGCATGAGATTTCCATTTGAACATGGTCATTAACTATTCTTCCTTGTTCTAAAATTTTTTTCATCCTCAGCAAAATTGATTCATGTATATTGAAAATTATACCAGTATAAAGGTAATCCCAAAATAAACTCAAATTCATCAATGAAATTTTTTAAGTGACTAAGAATTATCAATTTTATCTTTAATCTTAAATAAAATCTATATTAACTTTGTTACTATTACAGGATACTTCAACCAATATTTCTAACGACTTCTTCTTTCTAAAGTCACAAACATATTAACATTAATCAATATCTATATTTAATTGATTAACATTTACATACATTGAAATTCCATTACAACCATTGAAAAAATAACACTCACCCAAAAATTGATCTCTCTAGGGATCAGATCACGGAGGATCAATCAGTTCAGTATCCTTGGGAGACTAGATAAACACATGATTCACATATTACATTGTAAAAATAAAACCATGCTTGGATAAAATAATACATCCTTGAAGATCACTCAAATATTCATTCTTTATAAGCCTAGGAATGTAAAAAACATTAAAAGGTGGGATCACATGCTTAATAAGGAGGATAAAATGAAAAAATATATCTTGAGTAGATAAATCATAATCAGTATGGTATATTGGATGATAAAATAACATTCTAATCAATTAAAAACATTAATTCAATATATATCCATTTATAATATCAACATAGAAATCACAAGGTAAATGGAAATTGAATTAGAAATAAAGGAAATAAATAAATTTTGACATTCTTGGTCATTATATTATGGCATCATCCAGGTTATCATAAATATTATCCTCAAGGCCTTATCAAGGACAATTTAATATAATGGGTAGGTATACACTAACTACCCAACTAATGTGATCAAATTTTTTTCAGGATACCAGTTAATGCATCAATGGTATATCTATAACTAGTCCCCAAGCATTACTTTTACATCCTATTCATTTCACATTTGTTTAATTATCAATACAATTAATTTTAAAAATTCCTTACAAATCAACATTTATCCATATTTATTGTATAATATAGAGTATTTATGTTGTAAATGAAATAATGTTCTATATAAACATCTTTCAATTGAAACTATATATAAAAATGGTATACGTTTGAGAAAACATCAATGTAATGTAAATGATTCCATATAATTCCACAAAATATAAATTATGGACAATGGGTTGAAAATAATATCTACTAAAATAATCGAGTGTGATATGGAATGTGTCTATGATAAAGTTAATGAACACAAAACCATAAATCAGTAAAGGGTAAATGAAGACCATAACTTCATAGAAAATAATGGTTTGTTAATAAAAACATGTCCTTCATAATTTTGAAATAAATTAGAAAAAAAATAATTAAAAATAACATCCTAGTAACATTTTAAAAAAATGAATTCATAAATCACATTCAAAATTTTATTTGTTCCTATATGAAAATAATATCACTTTCTTTTGACAACATTTTAAATAAAAAAATTAGAATATTGAGGAATTTTTTTTAAATGAATGTGGAAACATGTAATGAAAGCTTCCTAATTTATAATAAATATGAAGGGAGTAATGGTTGGTCATGCTATATATGATAAAACAATTTTTTTATAATTTTATGAAAAGTAAAAAAATAAACCTAACAAAAAACATTGAAATTTTTTCCTTTTAATGATTTTAAAATAATGTAAAAAAGGTTGAAAATGAACTTTATCAGCCCTTGAAAAATATATATGATCATTCTGGATATATCTAAATGAATATAAATATGGAATAAAAGGTGTCTAATGAAATACATTGAAAAAAGATTTTTTTTTAATTTCAGTCACTTACATGTATATTACATATTTAATCTTGACGAAATAAGACAAGAAAAAGAAAATAAATATTCAAAACAAAAAAAATATAAATAGGAGTAGAAAATATATTTGGAACATATAATTTTCCCAAATGAAATCTAAACATAAATAATCCCAAAATAAAATGATATTATAACTAAAATATCTTATTTCTTTAATAACATTATAATTAAGAACCCTTGAAATATTAAATATGATTTGGAACATTAAATACCATGAATAAATAGGAATTAATTATTTAATCTATCAAAGAGGTTGTATATACACCAAATAAAAAAAATTAAGTGCATAATATAAACATGTCACATTAATGGGGAAATGAGAAAAAATTACTCGTACCCTTGGTATCTATTTAGTCATATGTGTTTTTCCTCCAATATAATGAAGTTATATTTATTAAATAAATTATTATAAATAAATTCCATCTATATTACATTTTAATTTTTATTTTAAATTAACATTACATTCATTGATTAGTTCTAACTTACATAATCCACTTAAGGTAGTTCAGTTAATATCCCCAATTAGGATTTAGTATATTATTCTTGGTTAAATGATTTATAAAATCAATACATAATATCCTGAATTTTAATAAATTCATTAATATAATTTTTATTCATTATATAAATTTTTTGATTCATCCATGCCTAGTGTTTATATAATAATGAGTTACATCACTTCAGGGATGTTGTAGTCGACACGTACACACAAGTGACATTATAATTTTCTAATAGATTGAGGGTTATCAAGGTAAATGATATATTATATTTTTAGAATAATAGTTATTTATGATATATCATATGTATTTACAAAATCTACCTTTATAACCATCCATGAAAATAAGGGATGAAAAAAATTACACCGCTATAGGAGAGGTAGACAATATTTATGTGTGAGGGATATTTTCAATTTACATTAGATTAAAAATTAGTGAAAATGGATTTATTATAATCATAATAACATATAAATATATTTTCAAAACTATATTATTTATTTTAGGACAGAAAAAATTTATTTATAATAAGTATAAGATGTAATAAATGTTGGAAGATTCGAGTATGGAGATTACCTCTTTTTAGAGAGACCACCCTTAGCTTACACCATTAGATTTATTAAGATTGTGTTAGAGTAATACCAGGAGATCAAGGAAAAAGGAAAAAAATGGAGTTTTTTAGGTAGGTCATGTTTGATCTCATTGTATCAATATTTGTAAATACGGTAGGAGAAGTGGTGCACTTTTATAATTGAGGGGAGATATGAACATATAATTACATAAAAGATTAATTTAATATAATTTTTTTTATTGTGAATGTGGAACCAAATTATCATAAAATAAATTATGATAAGGTTATTTTCAAAATACAACAATACAATGCACTTTAATCAAGTGTTTTTTGTTATCTTGTACTCTTAACCTTAATTTTTAACCCTTTTAACACATTCTAATCTAAATTAGGGTGAGAAATAATTTCCACGGTTATTATAAAAGATGAAAAATATAAATTTATCCAAATTTAATTATATTATTTATGATGATTCGAAATATGGGATACATTTTACATGGTTTATCTCTGAGAAGTGGAATCACATTCTATAAATATATGTTTTCAAAATGCAATGAAAACCATTTTTATAAAAATAATTATTTTAATAATAACAATAATTTTTCAATAAAATCATGTATAATGTTGATTCCAATATTATTAAATACGTTATTTTAAAATAATGTTAAATTATTTTTCATTAAAACCAATCCAAAAAAGGAATATGCTTTTTAAAATCTTGAATAAGAGAAAATAAAATAAAACATTTTTTTTGAACCAAAACATTACATAGATTTCAAAAGTGTTTAGAATATATTTCTAAATTTAACATTATATTTTTTTTCATTATATTAATTAATAATATATTTTTCAATAAACAGTTTTTATAAACGTTCAAGTTATATTTATGTCATTATAATTTCATAAAAGTGACAGATTTTTATAAAATCATTGTTTTCACTAATTAATCTATCATATATATTTTTTGAAAGATATCTTAAATTTATCTTGATACTATAATGAATTGATAATATGAAAAAATAAATCCTATTTTTCAATAACTATTTATAAAATTGGTGGAAATTAAATATAATAATTATAAAAAAAAAGTAAAAATCATTTTATATGAAAATATATTTATGAGGCGTAAAATTATTTTTTTCATATTCTTTTCCATGTAATAAAAATGTAATGAATGTCAAATTTAGTGATGGAATTTATTATTTATATCAATTGATTCCATTATATTTATATTTGTAAATTCTGTTATTCTTATTCATGCCAACCAAAATACTGACAAGGTTATAACAGTCAAATTTAAATAATATTATTTCACTAATCCATTATTCGTAAGATTGTGTGTGGTTGTTGGTGACAAAATATGTTTTTGGTAATGATGAGAAATGGATGCAGTGGGTCCAAAATGGATTGTTTTGTGAAACACCTTCATAGAGCTCATCAACACTCTGGCCGACATAAATCCAAATCTTTATGCCACCGCAAAGGAAGGATGATGATCAATTCTATAGTTATGACAAACTGGAAGTAATTATTCACACTACAGAGGAAAGACTGGTGCCTCTAGGATTCCTTCAAAACTGATAGAAGCCTCTACCACCACAATGGATGGATAGAATGAAGCCTATATTCCTTGCAGAGGATGATGGTTGACTCCACTGTTATAAAAAACATGACGCAACATGTCTCTATTGGAGAAGTTAAAAGTTGGTTCGTTGTGTGACATCAGAGCTTTTCAGCCCTTGGAGCCTATAAATACACAGATCACCCCACACCAAAAATATCGACACCATTACCATTCACCTTGCATGCTCCCAAATCTTAAATAACCCTTTTACCTACAAACCCTCAAAAAAATGAATCATCCTAGGAACTTCAATAATGTTAAGTCCCTTTAGCAATACTTAAGATTACCGCCTCTTAAAGGAGGGATTCCCTCTATAGAGGATATGGGCCATCGCCATGGATGAAGACCCCTTTGGGTACATGGGACATCGTGAAGCAACCATGCTTTGGGAAGCACACTCCAAAAACATGTGTGCCCCATGTTGAGGCTGAGATACTATGCTTCGAAAAGCCCTTATTCATAGTCATATCCTCTACGAGGAATTGTTCTTTACAAATCCCCAAGCTTTGTGAGACCCTGAGCTATTCAATCCCTTATGCTTTACGAAGCTATGTGCTCTGTAAATCCCTGAGATCTATGAAGCACTATGCTCTGCGACCCCTTGAACATTGTGAAGCCCCTCTCTATGTGGCCTCTTGTTGTGCAAACCCTTTTACCATGTGGACCTCTAGGCTTGTACAATGTGATTTAATGTTCACTTGGGTGGTTCTGTATGATGTGTTGCTTTTCCTCAGGCTACTTCACATAGCCACTCTAACGTGAGCCCCTCAATGGATCACTTCACAACCCCACCTTACCACAACATTACGTGGGACTTCTGACCACCAAGGGTTAAAGCACAACGATTATGTATTCCTAGGGGTGAGGAGTGAATCCTCATTGTCCAAGATATAAGATGATAACTTCCATGCACCATCATCATCACCACATGACATTAAAATGTAGCCTTTCCCTGTGAAATGTACATGGGGTTCCCAACCTTTGGAATATTCCACACACACTCATCTCCATAACAGTGAGATCTTCCTCACATGAATGAGGTCCTCCTTACATGGAATGACATATACCTATGGGGAAGGGCCACCATCCTGGTGTAAGCCCCATTATTTTTTTTCTAGAGGTATCACCCTTTCTCCTCCTCACCTCGTCCGAGCGTAAAGACCATATGAGAGATGGGAACAAGGAACTCTCGATTCCATGCCCCTCTCCCTTTGGGATTTATCACCATCAATATTCTATACTAGAGAAAGTACCAATCTTCATCTCTTTATAACACTAGCCACACCTAAGACCCACCCCATTCCTCATAGACGAACCTTTCTCAACATGATCATTAGTTTTTTATTGCATCTTGTTTCCCACACCAAGCATGACTCACGCAGTCTTTGAGTAAGAATTGACCAGAAAACGATTTATGGGCCACCATAGTGTGTAATCCCAGTTCCCCAAAACTAAACTATGTGGACTTTGATCCCTTTACCTTTCCATAAAGGTATGTATGAATCATCCCTAAGGTTCAAAACCAACACCCACTTTTCTCGACCACTTCACGTCCTCATCCCTAAAAACACTAAACATTATAATTTAAAAATATGTGGGTTTTGATCCCTATCACCTAGAAAATGTACATTAGAAGCCTCCATGAGGTTCAGCCCCAATGATTAGTAAACTTCAGTGTCGCCTTTTTTGGGACTCGCATCCCTGGTCCATCACTTAGTGGTGTCAGACCAATTACCAACCAGCTAACCATGCTTAAGCCCCATACACTATCCATGATCATCCAAACAAGTGTGCCCCTCTTGCGATGGTCCACTAACCAGGTGTAAGAAATAACATGTATTTTGTTCATTTTCCATTGTGTACTCCCCGATTCTCCACCCCCATTATAAACAACGTGGAAATTGATTTCCTGCCATGAGGATATATAGGAAACCTTCCTGATGTTAAATCGCGAAATCATTGTTATCTTCACGTTAGTTCCACCACATTCCTCTAATCCACTTAGTTCTACCATCCATCATCCATCCTTATTCATACACTGGATACCACATCATTGTGACATCATTTCATCCATCCCATCTAAGCCCCATGTGGCAACCAAGAATCTAACCACACATAATCCCCATACAATCCATAATCGTCCAACAAAGAGTGTCCCTCATACGATGGGTTGCTAACCATGTGTAAGACACAACATGTATATAGGTTGTTCACCATTGTGTACACCCCAATTCATCACCCTCTCTGACTACATGGTTTTTGATACCTATCCTCTATAAAAGGTGCATAAGTTAACTCCACAAGGTTCAATCCCAGACAATGGAAAACCTGGGAGTCCCCTTTATAGGAACCCAGGCATCCATGGATTCGTCTTCATGGAACATTTTGATACACCCACCCAGTAAACCCCTCAGGTGGTCACTCTTATTGGTGTACACATCTAATCCACTCCTGATAGTGTTCTGGTAGGTACAATCTATCTCTTCTAGAAGTTAAACATGCAGCATACCCAATGTTAAAAATTGGAATCTAAGGAAATCCTTCGGGACATGCCTATGTCATATAATTCCCTGCACTCGATGTGGGATTCCTCAGGATTCTTCACCCTCAAGAATCCCTATCATAAGGGGTATAAATTCAAGTGTACTTGTATTTCAGCATCCAGACAAGCTAGCATTGTCAAATATGACTACTCCCTAGGCCGAAGGATTCTACCCTGACTTGACTCCTTCAAATGGACACAATGAAGCAATGTAATTAACCAGTGACCATAATGAAATGGAACTGGAAATGTAGATCATGAAAAACGTATTAAATCTGTGATGGAGATCCGGAATAGGCGACAAACTCTGCGAAGGAATCCATGGAAGGAGGAACTGACATCCCATCAATTGGTTTCGATCAAGGATAAAATGTCCCTGTATAAGTGATGGATGTGACCTGCCTTTGGAAAGTCGGAATGTGGGGTGATTGACAACATGTGTCCCCACGGACGGATGTGTACCTCGGTGAAGGCGTTGGAAGAAGAAATGGTAAACCTATAGTGAATGAATTCTCCACAATTTACAGACTATTAGAATTTTAGAAATCCATAGATAAATGTTTCATCAGATCTAGCTATCAGGAACCATGTCCCATATTGCAAATAGTGGTCCAGGAATGAAACTCCCCAATGTTTGGGGAAATTAATTGGTGGGTATTTTATTTTGTGATGTTTTTAGTGTGGATATTTCTATCCAGAAATAGAGGACTAAACAGCGTAGGGGAATTGTGCATCACTTTTATATTGTCTGTACTAATGAGAGAATTTTACTACATTGTAGGACCCATGATCAAACTATACAAAACTGATCATCTCTCTTGTTGATGTTTGGGAAGGGGTTGTATGAATGAAAAAATTCCCCACATCATTATCACCTATGTGATGGATCCCATGCTTGCAGCTACTGGGAACGCACACCCCCTCTTACCCACTAAATTTATTCATAGATGGATGATGGATAATCTTGTTTGACTGTATGAATATCAGGGGCTCATCACTACAAGGGAAATGGACCGCAATGATATGGAGGCCTTAGTTCCCCCACCGACTCCACCGCCCACAAGGGCCGTATAGGGAGCTGCTGCTCCCCACCTCGACCTTCAAATACTTTGGGAGCCTATCCCTGGACCACTCTTATAACTCACAACCTTTTTCTAATGAAGTAATTGAAGTTTGAGTCCACCCAGTTTGGACATCAAATAGGGAGTCGCCGAGGAAGGATCCCACTCAACCACATCAACATCACCAACTAGTCCTACAGACTGAGGAGCTGGAGGTCCATCACCCTGCATGGTCAGCTCTAGTTTAGCTGACCTAGATTCATTATTTAAAAGGGTCACCTCTCTGTTACAGAGTAGGGGAACATCCATACCCAGCCAATGTCAGAGCACCAGTTACCCTATGAGTAGGTAGAACTGGCATTCCCAGTTACCGGGGAAAGAAAGAGTTATCATGGGGTGACATGCGATGATGACATCCAACATAGAGGTCCTCCCCGTACCAGCATAAAATAGAGTGTCGGTCTGCCTCACTCGTTCATTTAATATGGAGGTTCTCCCAATGCCACCATCATCAACTCCGGGGAATTCCCTCCCTGCTTCATCGGCATCCAGCATAGAGGCACTCTTCTAGCTCCTGGAATCAGGTATGAGAATTTCCCTCACATACCAGGTTATTATTGTGAGAGTATTCCTTGACAAGTCACCCAATAGCATAGAGGCCCTCCCAATGTGCCCATCAATTTTCAAAGAGGTCTTCCCCATTCCAGCAATCACCAAAGTGGAGGCCCTTTCCACTTTTTAAAAATGAACACAGAGGCCCTTGTCATGCCTAGTATAATTTGTATGATGGCCCTCTTCATACTGCTTCTACTGGGACCATATTATGCTAATATACTTCCTACAATACGGACGCCCATCATGGAGATCCTCCCCATGTGTTTTCCAGTTCCAGTAGAGGACCTAGCCACTTCATCACTTCCAAACATGGAGGTCCTCCACATGTTCCTTTAAAAAAAATTCCGGGTTCCCCTCACATCTCGGCTCCTCAGAAAACATGTTCTCTCTACTTCAAAAACAACGAATATGAAGGCCCTCCTCATATCCCATCTAGTGCAGGTTGAGTTCCTCCCCACTCTAGCACCAATCTTCATGGAGGACCTCCATGTGTCAAAAATATACCCGAATAGGAATAACCATCCTAGGGTAGGAAGGTGGGTCGCCACCGCCAAATGAAGAATCATGAGTAGCTTCAAATAGTAATCTATCTTTTCTTCTTTTTAGAGTCAGAGGTGGAGTATGATTTATTGATGGAACCCTCACCATGATCTTCAATTTCAGGGACTAGAGAAGAAACAAGGATTATATTCCTCATCCTTCTAGAATGTGAGGTCCACCGGATCCCTGCATCCCTCTAAATATACATACATGAGGAGGAATATTTGGTCTCTTTCCCGGACCGGAACATGAAATCCTCCCTATCATCTATAGGATCATTCTAAACCCCAACCAGAGATCCCGGAGAGTTGTTCTTAGGACCAATATTGGTCAATAAATATCAAGTCCCACCCTCAACAATAGTAGTCCCGGTATATGAATATTTTGTTTTTAGACTGTCTTATAGAGATGTGGTGGTACAATTAGTGCATTCATAAAAAGACATCCCAAGATGTGGTGGCTTGTCAGATCATGCGTTGTACTGTCCACCAGCCAGTATACCATCACAATGGTCTACTTAAATTAAGTTACATGTCCCACAACTGCCTCTAGTCAATCAATGGGGCATCCAAGGACCAGATCTGTGTCTGATCATAAAAGATTTTGGGACATTCTCATCACAGATCACCACCCTGATATTTTTTGGCCCATTGCAATAGTAGGTTTTAGTATCCCAGAATCTCTTACCCATTTTGATTTTATGTGCTTCCACAAAACTCTATGTTCAATGAACATCCACCTTCATCAATGATGGTAGGCCTACCCCAAGAGTTAGGAACACTTTGATGCCATCTTCCATCAATACAGCATGGTCGACTTGGCTGCGCTCCCTGTGGCTTAGTGCCCTGAGTCACCCAGTCATCATCGGAACCTCTAAAAATGATGAGTCTAGAGCCTAATAGTGCTCCAGATAATTATTTAGGATGCTTCCCCGAAATCATGTTCTATGGATGGGTGTAGTATACTTCCCTCCATTTCAGTCCTATCCGGTGTCAGCCTGAAATTTCAGGTGATATTAAGGATTTGACTCCATGTACTTTTGTAGGTAACATTGCCGACATGTCTAAGTATGAAACTCCGCTATTACTCATTAATTAAAATTTAACCCCTTGGATGGTGCCACACATGTTGGATCCTTTTGGCAAGGTGACTCACTAGTAGATAAATTTACTAGGCTTTCTTATTCCTTATTAGTCATTATCCAAAAATTGTCATCCCAATAACGTTAAATAGCACATTGGGCCCATAAAACATTTTGACCCATCTGGATTAGTGTAAATGATAGAAAATGACCCCAAAAAATGTTGTTTAGCATAAGTAGCACATAGAACATAAAAAGATAGTTCATGAACATCTCTCTGAGAAGTGACCAGATTACGGAAATCCTCAACCATGGAAGCATGGGAAAGTATAACATCCCCCCAACGAGTTTCCTCAGAGAGACCTTGACCATACTACCCATATAGATTGGGTTGAGGCTAGAGTTTATTGAAAGAGGGTGTGATATGCATCAATAAATCCACTCAATTAAAAGGATAACCCTCCATGGTGCCCAGCTCAGGTTCCCTCATCCGCTCCATAGGTTGCCCATCTAGCAGCCCCGCAAGTCATCCCACCAGCCGCTCTACAAGTCACTAATCATGCTTACCATGTTAAAGTACCTTCCAAAACACTAGTGTTTAGAGATCCTCATCATGATGGGAATACTCGCCCAGACGATCTGATGGTAGATCTTATTTCCCTTCTGTAGGTTTTGGAAACATGAAAAGGGCAGATCCTTCCTAACGGCATGTTGTATCCAGCATGGGTGGATGATATACTGGCTCCCTAGGTATTGGAAATCCTACCTTCTCCCCCTCTAATGGTACTGGAAATCCTTTGCAGCATTTGACCTAATTTATTTCATGGTGTGGACCCATTGTGGGAACACCAGTGCATCAGGAGGCCACCAAGCTCTGGTGTTTTGTATAGACACTGGAAGGGTCTGCATTCATTTGATATAACATGTTACTCATTGGTACAATAGCTGGTTGGGAGGACCTTCATATACATTTTCTTTTCTATTTTAGTTCCACCAAACAAATGATGAGTATTGTTGACCTCTTCATGTTCAAAAAAGGCATTAAGAACATGTCGCATATTTGGTCTTCAGGTTGAAAGGCCTCATGTAATCCCATCATATGTTGCTGACTTATGAACAAATTCTAACAATGTGTGGGGGGAATGTAAAAACATAATTTGACCCTTATCTAATCACCCAGAACTACTCAGGGGGATTTTGGGATTACTCTAACAAATATCGGTTTCTAGAGGAAGCCTTGCAGCAAACCAAGCAGGCACATCCATTTCCTCCTATGGTTCCCATGAGAGGAGAGACTAAGGTCAAACCCGATGCGGTTTCACAAATAGAAGCCCATAATAAATTGGATTTATTACTAGTGGAACCACCTCCACAGCCTCGTTGAGGGCCACCACCTTCATTGCAGCCTCTAGGCTAGTAGCATCTACATCAAAATCAGTAGGTTCCCCCATGTAACACATTGCATCCACCTATGTGAGAAAATATGGTTCCACCTCCTCGAAAAGGATCCTCCGTCCCCTCATCAGGGCTAGGATCCTAGAGAACCCTTTCTGGAAAGAAGGAACCATACCTACTAATTTAATGAGGCTTATGACTCTTTTTATTTCTAATGTTCCTTGGATCAGGGAATCCTATGGTTCCCATAATGTTGGAGGCTAAAAGAGGCGGATCTCACTAATTTCTCCAATTAACACCCCAATAATTGAATCCTTGGAAACACCCTCAAGAAGTTATACATGTTTACGGACTATATCCAAGACTAGTTCGATAACAACAAATACATGTTAGTTCCATCCCTAGAACAGGTGGCATGTGCATCCATAAATCCTGATAGCAATAGTGATAGTGAAGGTGAATGAAAGCATGTTTCTAACCATGGCTATCAAAGATACGATGACTGGATGGATATCATGGTTGTTTCCCATTCCCATGGTATTATCCATGCATGTTTTAATTGGCCTTAGTATTTATAAGTCTCCATGTTACCTGCAGCCACAACATTTTCATCAACATCTCAGTCTTCTTCTACCCAAAAGGGGAAGCATAGACAACACAAGGGAAAAAACGTCCCCCAACAATTCCGTCATCATCCCATACTCTTGGTGATTTTATGCTCCCATAGATGTCTACTTCCCCTAGAATATACATGGGGATATAGGATTACTCAAGTGGAGATCAAGGGAATGCTTCGGTCAATAGCATAGAGCTGGTAATCCTGTACATGGTTCCCGAAAATGAAGATCACCAGACAAATCCCACCAACGTCCCCATACAACACCAACACCAATGGATCCATAGTTATGTGAATCACCTAAATGAATTGGTAAGTGATTACATCCATGATTTTCATGCCACTGAGACAAGAAAATTGGACCATACCAGAACTCAGCATGTGAAGCCTTCTTATCTCATTCCATCAAATCCTCTCCTACCATCGTTTGTGCTACAAGAATAGGTAGATCCACTGCAACCTTACTATGGTCCGTCATGTTCTGTTGAGGATAGATATCAGTCATCTATAACTCATCTAGTATTCACACTATTTGATTCAACTAGCGATAAATGAAACATTCCCAGTACCATCTATTGTCCACCAGTTCAACCAGTATCACTTGTCAAACCTCCTTCCACATAGTGACCTTCTGTCTGTTGATTTTTTTGTCTGGGAAGGAAGAAAGATATTTTCAAGAATCTCTATATTATTCTTGCAAATCTCTCCATCCTAGAGGCTCTCCATCAATCAGTGGATATGTACGAAGCCCCTGAGTAGTCATTAAGAAGACTCTATGAGTTTGAGATGGAGGTAGTAGTCATAGAAGCCTTCCATACTGATATAGTAGAGCATGTGGAATGTCAGAACGTTATCTCTTTCTTAAGAGAAGAGGAAGGTTACCCTATATAGGGTCACATCCTCCCACTATACGTCATTGTACTTTTTAACGACATGGAGGTTCACCGTTGTCTTGTCCACATAGGCACTGGGATTAACCATAACATGACCAAGAAACTACAAAAGATGGGACTTTCTAAGGTGGATCTAAGTCCATATTATGTGAAAATTCATTGTTATGATAGGATTGAGAAGATACTAGCTGGAAATATATTATAAAACACCTAGTTTTGTAGCCGAGTTTCTTTCATTGACTCAAGGTTGTCTCACAAGACACCACATATAGTGCATGATGGGAAGACCATGGATTTTTCAACATGCGGATGTCCCTTCCTCATATAACCAATGCCTCAAATACTACATTAATGGTCGAGTGGGCTTACTCTAAGGCGATGCATCTCCCATTACTACTTGTGAATCCCTCTAAATAGATTCCTACTATTAAAAGATCAAGTTCATGTAGATTTAGGCTGATGAGGTTGAACATTTTATGGATACAACCAACCCATGAATAAACCTGGATGACACCTATGTGTTCCTAATTCACCAATTGGAGTGCATGAACATGAAATGGGACAATTTATTATTGTCTCTAGAATAAAGGGGGAGAGAATTCCCAAATTTAAGGAATAGAAAATAGATCACCTTGTATTCCTACACAAATCAGGCTATAGTGATCCCTGACCCCCCTACTCCAATAATGTATCAAGATTTCCACCTTATGGAAACAAAAATAAATTATACATGCTTATTTCATTGGTCTAGGATAAACTAGCTCAATCCGAAATGAAATTATTTCTTTGATATAATAAATGTGGACCCTTGGGTCAATGTCCAGATGAGAATGGTTTGATGTCTTTCATCGCTATAGTTTTAGCAGTGCATGAGTCCCAGGATGTTGTTTCCACTACCGCTCAAGCTGACACCAGTGTCTTGTTAAGATCCATCATCTCAGAAGAGTCACCTCCTACTAATGACCCTCTCACTTTGGTTGAAGAATATGATCTTGGAAACTCCCCTCCCACATTCAAAGAGGTTTTATCCACCATGGTCGATGAATTGGTATAGGTGATCCCCGGTTATGAGATGGATATGAAACAAACATTGATCAACATCTCTATTCATATCTAAGAGAAACAGTGAAATGTGGATTTCGTAAAGCATCATTGTGATGTATTTTATTGGAGTTATGACAAGATTACAATGCTATATCCTCAAATATCAATCAACCATCTTGTTCTCCTAGTAAACCATCATAGGCTCAAACATACCCCCAAATATATGTGCCCTTCTCATGATGCCATGGTCAAGGCCGAGGATGATAATATCATCAAAAACAACTTCATCAAGATTGTCATGTACCCCAAATGTTTGGCTACCATTTTTCCCATATGGAAGAATAACTGAAATGTCAAATTCGGTATCAACTTCCTCTATCTCAACCATCATTGTCCAAAGGATTATTTTCCCCATCCTGTGATGGAACTGTTTATCGATGCCAATGTGGGGTTCTGAGATCTCTCATTCCTGGATGAATATTCTAGATGTAATCAAATCTAAATACTCACTAAGGATGAAGATTCTACTAACTTCAGGTCACCACAATATACTTTTTTCTACTAGGTAATGTCTTTTTGTGTAAATAATTCAAGTGAAACTTATCATCGTGTCATGCACTGCATATTAAAGATGAATTTTTTGAAAATGGTGGAATGTTACTTGGATGATCTGGGGGGAAAATCTTGATAGCATTGGGAAAATATTATAGATATTCAGAAAGTGTTTATCTTTATATGTTCCCACCATTTGAAGATGTTCCCCTTGAATTGTGCCATTGGAGTCACCTCTAGACAGTTTATCAGCGTCATTTTCAGATACAAAGGCATTAAGATCAATCTGGAAAAACTCAAGGCCCTCATACAGATGTCTCCCCCAAGAAATATCTAAGATTTTCTATTCTTTCAAGTCCACATAGACTAAATACACTGATTCATCACAAATATTGATGGAAAGTGTAATACCTTCTCTCATATCATGAAGAATGGTTCTGATTATCAGTGGGATAAGGAGTGACAAAATTCTTTTGAGAAAATTAAGCAGTATCTTCTACAGCCTCTAGTTTTGATGCCACCCATTTCCAAAAAAGTCATTGGTCCTCTATGTGGTTGCTTTGGAATGGTCTCCTTGTGCCCTTCTCACCATAATAACAATGAATAAATGGAGAATAGTTTATTCTCCCTTAGTTTCATGCTCCTCAATATGGAAACTACATTTTCCACTATAGATAATAGCTTCCTTGCACTAGTATTTTAAGCGAAGAAATTGTGACATAAAATCAAACACCATGAGATAAATCTAGAGTCTGGTGTGGATCTACTGAAATGCATCCTAAATTTTCAAAGGTTGATAGGACATATATCTTGGTGAGCATGGATCCTTCAACAGTTTGACATCAAATTTTTCCCCTAGATGGTTATCAAGGGACTGGCATTTGATGAATTTTTTTCTACTCATCATTCCCCCAAAATGTACTATATAGATCTTGATTTCCTTTATGATGCAATAATATCAATAGATCAAGCCATTACATGTTAGAAAATTTTCATTAATGGAGCTTCCTAAAGCCCTGTCTGCAGGAGACTCAATAACCCCAGACTCAACACAGTGGCCTTGAGAATCATCTTCATCACGCCTGTACAAGTTTTACTTCCCTATTCCTTCCTATTTTCAAAATTATTTACGAACAATGAGACATGGTACATGTCCCTCATCACTATCATCGAGCTATCCCTCGTGATTGATGTACCTCACCTTCTTGTGAAGGGGGACACGGAACTAGTCATCAAGAAATCAATGATGACTATGTAGTCAGTAATCCTGATCTTGTACCACTTTTTGAGTTTAATATCTAGTTTATTTCCTTATTCCCTTATCTTTTAGAAGTTGTTTAGATATCTTGATCAATGAATGGTCAAGCTAATTACCTGGCTAGCCTTGCTGCATCTCTTGCATAGCCTGACCAAGATTATTTGATTATCCATGTGGCACAACAAATATTCCTCGCTCCCATTACTCTGGAAGATGATTATAGCTCGAAGGTAATCCACCATACCATTTATACATTCACAACGGGACCTCAAGGTCCCCTATCCATGGTTTTGGAGAAGACCCTTGATAGGACGACTCGCTTTATCAGGTATCTCCAGCACAGTAATCTCATGGCAGACCATGCTGAGCGTGATCGAATTTAATAGTGTGTAGTGAATTTTTACCCTCCATAGTGGTCCCAGTCTTGATTAGATCCTCTAAAGACATGGTTTTGATGGTATTATCTACCATTTCATTCAAGGAGGTGAGATTTCTTAGGTCATGTAAGAAGTATAGGCTAGTTCCTATAGGGTTCATCAGACAGGGCCGAAATACCATCATCCGATCTAAATATTAGGGTATTTTGGCTCACCATGATCCATGGTTATATTGTGTTTTCCAAGAGGTTCCATGCATTCCAGATCCATGCTAATTTTTTGCATAGACCACCAGAGCCTCTCCACAATACCAGGTACTCTTATCCCTTTATAGTATGGGGACATTATGTCCAGAGACCATATCCACTAGTAGTAGTTCACCAGTGTATGTTCATCTTGACCACAATGGATTTCATTTCAATGTGGGAATAGGAAATTTCTATCAAAGAAGTGAAGGACCATTCTATCATTGACATTGTGAGATCCAATATTATCAATTGATTCAGATTCACTCACATTGTCCTTACTTATTACAGTATCAACTTCAAGGTATCTGAGCTAATGAAATTGTATTCAAGGAAAAACATCCATTCTAATCATACCCCTCTCTTTCATGAACAAGAAAATGGGAAGATCAAGGAATTCAACAAAACCCTATTTAACCTTTTGAAGAAGATGGTGGGTCAGAACACGGAGATTTGGATAGGGAAACTACCCACTGATCTTGGGGATTACTGGACGATGGTCCATAATTCAACTCAGGTGACCCAATATTCCCTAGTGTACAAAACCATGGTAGTCCTTCCCATCGAGATTTATTTACCTTCATTATGCATAGCCATCTACAATCATCATGAACAAGAAAAAGTAGCTGAAATCCATCTGGATGAACTAGAAGAACGTGATGAGAATATGATTTATGCCCAGCACAATATAGAGAGGCATAAAAACAAGAAATATAGAGAATTCAATACTAAAATTTTCCTACAGTCTTTCTTACAAGGTGATATAGTGATGGCTATGAGAACACCAATGTTACCTAGTTGGAAGCCACCAAAACTAGAGCCCAAATGCGAGGGACCATATATCATTCCCAAGGTTTTCCAAAACGGTGCTTACTCTCTTTCCACCATGGATGGTGAGCATACTACTCCTCCCACTAATGCTAAATTCCTCGTAGAGTATTTCACGTAAGAGTACCTACCTCCGTCTTCACCACACAATGTTAAACTGCATGATATGTCTAGGATAAAGGACATAAAACATCCCAGTACTCATCCCGCATGACATTAAACATTATTACCATTTGGGAGAAAGTTAAAATTCTCACCATCTTCATGCAAGATGTAAAATTGTAAATGGCCTATGCTCTATGACCTTAAACTATGATTTCCCTTATCCTTACAACAAGACGTTAAATTGTATGGGTATAACCTGGAATTACGCATCTCTTCATTTGGGTCTCTATCATCTTTCACATCTGAAAGGACCCCCTTTAATGGCCTATTCTTATGCCACCTTGTTTCACCTACCATTTTGGGTTAACATCCTAGAGGATTTTGAGGGACAATTTGACACAAGTCCCACATTACAAATATAGTCAGCGATCAATGCTCATTTTCCCCATTCCAGGTCGCATAAGATGGATACTATGTTGTGAACATGGTTACCAGTTATCCCCAATAGTTCTTTCCATCCCCATGATCTCCCAAATGATGGGACCAGTGATTTAACTTTTTCTACCCATCTTTCGCAACCACGCGACATTAAAATTGGCATCTATGGTCTTCATTCTACAAAATTAAACAAAGATCTTCTATGTCCTTGTCACATGAAGTTAAACATCACTACATTCTCAAAACTACATATGGATTGATTTCCATCCTTATGGGATATGTAGGAATGAATGGACCTTTCTTCCAAGGCCTAGCCTCAGGTCCCTTAACCTCTCCGGCCTCTTGGCCCAAGTTCCCTCTCAGTATTGTATGTTTTGATTTCTCCTCTTTGTCCTCATTCATGTCGGGATATTTTTTCCACACCACACATATCACCATGAGACAAACCTCCTTCTTCTCAACCTATCATAACTACAAATGGATTGATTCACATCCTCATGTGACATAATGGATTGCCCAAAACTTTCATCATTGGTTCCAGCCTAACAAATCTCCAAACCCTTAGGTTTAGTAATCATTGAGGGATTTCATATTGTGTGGTATGTAGAATTATTTGGTCACCAGTCATGTAGAGTTTCCAATGGCCACATCATGTGCCCGTCATTCCAGAAAATCCATCACCCCTACATCTTTAATGCATAATATTAAACTGCATGGTGATTCTAAAACTATGTATGGATTCATTCACATCCTAATGGGATATGTAGGAACACCCAAACATTTTATTTTCGTGTCCATATTGGGTTCATCTATCATTTCTCTTGGCAACATGGAATGATTTCACTCCAAGAATTATGAAGGGTGTGACATATGTGGGATTATATCATCTTTCACATGGGCTTATTTTCTATGCCATACACATTCAACTTTGAGATACCCATTTCCCCCTCATCCTTACCAATTGACATTAAACTGGGAGAATTTCATTACATTGTGTTTTTTGATTCCAATAATAATTGGATACGTCAGAATGCCTGGACATTTCTTCTTTAGGGACAGCCCTATTTTTTGGAAACATTCTATTTCTTTTAGCCCATTTTCCAATGTTCTATAAGGGGGTATGTGGTTTGGTGTGGTCTTATGTGCTCATTCACAACGGGTATGTAACATCTACACCATGTATCTCTCTCTTGAGAGAACCCCATTCCCCTTTCTTCCACTCATATCATCCAGTTGTGTTCTCTTAATTGGGACCCTCAACCCTATTGGTGCCTCACCAACATGCTTTGATACATTGTGGTTTAGGACCTAGAATATTGGGTTCTTCTTGGAAAAACATTTGTTCCATAACTTCTATTTACCACTTACATCATTTGGGGTTTTCATAATCATTCATATTTGAATTGACCCACAAATGTTATGGATGATAGGCCCCAGTGCTCTCTTACTGTCTTGGGCCAATGTCATGGAAGATCTACAGTGACAACTTGACACAAGTCTCATGTTTCGAATATGGTCTGTGGTCGATGTTCATTTTTTTATTCCCATTTCAGGTCACATGGTGTGGAATATGTGTTTTGAACATGGTAAATGGTTTTCCGCCATAGCCATGTCATCCCCATTATCCCCAAAATATTGATCTCATGATTCAAGCCACATTTCACATCATCATATCCAAGTGGAATTTTAACACCTTTGGAGTTTTTCCTCCATGTGAATTTTGTCATCAAGAGGATGAATCAACATTGTGGCGTCATCCATAGCTCCCCACCATTTACGCTTCTGTGTATTCCATGTTCAACGAAGACCTTCACCGCCCTTGTTTCCCACATCAAGAATAACTACCATGGTCTTACGGTCTCGGTCTTGGTTTATGCCCAATTAAGGGAATATCACTTCATTCTGTATAAAATATATGACCTTAAACTAACTCCCCTCCTCATCCTTACCTCAAGATGTTAAACATCAAGGATTGCGAGAACTTTTTATGGCATGATTCCTATCTTCATAGGATATGTAAGAACGCCCAAACATTTCATCTTCTAATCCATACCCATGACCTTTGATCTTTTCCATTCCCTTAGAATGAGGTCCCCTTCGCCTGGGTTTTTACGTGGTGTGGTGTGGCTTGATGTCCACATACACATGAGGTATGATAAATCATGCCGCATTCATTCCCTTTATAACCCCATTTTTCAGTATGCATCCAAGCCATATGACGTTAAACAATGATGTCGAGTCCCAGTTAACATTAAATTATTGCACCATTTCCACATGATGTTAAAATGTATGGGTTGATCCTGTCATACAAGCCTAAATTGTGACATTATCATCCTAGACACACAACAAAAAACAGAACTGCATTGTGGTATCCTTTCATGATAGGAAATCATGTTTTGTATCATTAATCCACCATGCCATTTTTCAAAGCCTACATATGGGTTGATTATGGTGGTGATACTTGGATTCTTCTTCATGGATTTGTTTCATAAAAAAACACATCCATCAAAAAGTGAAAACCAGATCTATCAAATGCTACTTCTATTGGTGCATGGGATAGACCAACATGACAATATTTCCCCTGGTATTGGTACCCTTCCAATCCATTTTCCAGAACAATGTGTGGCTTGATTCCCATCCTCACGGGGTGCAAAGTAATTCACAAATATTTCGGCTTTCGATCCTACCCGAGCTATCTCAAATCCTTCCTTCTTTCCTATCCCTTGGCCAGAACACATTCATAAGCACATGGCATGGTGGGGGAATCTTGGGTCCTCATTCACCTTGGGTTTATGATATCCATGCCATTTACTTCCCTTTGAATATCTTCCATCTATTATTTTATGTCCTTATCACATGACAATAAACTGCACAACATTTTCTAGAACAATATATGCCTTGATTACCATCCTCCAGGGATACGTATGAATGCCCAATCATTTCATCTCTAGGTCCAGCCCTAGTTTAATGAATCCTTGTTTCCCCTTCTTGTATGGACTCATTTTCCTCTATTATTCCTCACCAATGTGCCCAAATTCAATGTGGTTTAAAACCTAGATTGTTGGATTTATCCATGTACATGTTTTCATCCATTTCCCTGCTTCATGTCTCAATTTATTTGGTTTCCCGTCATCTTTAACATCTGAAAGGACCCCTGAACGACATGGATTCTAGGCCTCAGTGTTCTCCTGCCATCTTTGGCCAACATCCCTATGTATTTTTTAAGATAATTTGACACATATACTATCATGAGAAGATGGTTAGCGATCGACGGTCATTTGGTTATTCTCATTTCAGGCCATGCGATATGTATGTTGTGTTTCGAAAATGGTCAATAGTTATCCTCCATCATTAAACCACATCCATTAAGACATAAATATTGGTCACGTTTTTTATGTCCCTTTCCACTCCATCATGTTCAAGTAGAATTTTGACACCCTTGGTGTTCTCCCTCTATGCACCCATACATGTTTAAGAGGGTTAATTAGTTTCGTGAGGACCATCATTGACTCTACAGCATTCTCCCCCGATGTGTATTCCATTTTTTGCAAAGATCTTCTCTTCCCTTTTCCCATATCGAGGATAGCTCACATTGGCTTAGGTATATGGGTAAGGATTGTGCATATATGAAAGAACTCACTTATTTCAGTCCGGACACTAGGATCTTTTACCCCTTAGTTCGGGCATCATGACTTTAATCTTTGTGTTCTTATAGAAATATGTGGTGCAGTGCAAAATATTTTTTCCCCATTCATGTTGGTTCGCCTTGTGGAACCACGTCACATATTTTCCCCTCCGGGGGTCTTCCAAAATTTTGGTCAAATATTTATGACCATAAAATATGATATTAGAATTCTTTATCATGTGGTGAAAAACTACACCTTCTGCGCCCATGTTGTATAATGATAAATTACCTAACCATCTAATGTCTTAACTGAAGAAGACATTTCCCCGTTTGGTATTGGCCTCTAGTTGTACCACCTTCAAGAACTATGTGTGGATTTATTCTAATCCTTATGGGATACATAGTGACACTCAGACTTTTTTAGGTGGTCCCACCTAATCATCATGAACCCTCTTCTACCATTTAGAAGCGAGTCCTCTGAATTATGTGGAATATGTGGACCTATGTCCTCATTCACATCTGGTTTGCCGTAGACACACCATGTACCTCTCTAGAATGTTGTCCATTTCTCTGTCCATACTTCCTGACAATAAACTGCAAGGGCATGTCCCACGTGCTAATAGAAAAATAGGCACCATGCGGTCTGATCTCTACAACCTTGAACTAAGATTATTACCATCTATGTTCACAAAACATGAATCTTCCTAACAATCATGAAATTCCTCTTTAAAAGAAGATATCTCCCCCTTTTAGATTTGGACACTTGTCATTCCGCCTTTAGTAACTATGTGTGGCTTGATTTACATCCTTATGGGATATGTAGTGGGGCCCGAACTTCTTGTTTATGGACCAGTCGCAACAGTTTCCCCCTCCCCAACCCCTTTTGGCCTAGGTTATCCCAGATGTATGTGGTGTGGCATGGACTTCTCTGGTCCTCATTCATGTCGGGTTTATAATAACCTTGACGTGTTCTTCATTTGAGATTACCGCTCCTTATGCTCAACCTACACTGAACTTGAAACTACATGGGTAATTTTCTCAATTCACACATTCCTTCATTTGGGGTGTTCATTATTTTTCACATCCAATGGTACCCCTGATGGCAAGGATGTTAGGCCTCAGTGCTCTACCACCATCTTGGAAAATTCCCAATTGGATTTCAAATAACATTATGAGATAGTTCCTATGTAATTAATTAGGTTAATGGTCGACCCTCATTTGTTTATTCCCGTTCTTGGTAAACACGAAATGATGCTACGTTTCAAACAAGATCAAAAATCACCCTTTATCACCATGTCGCTCCTACTTTTCCCCAAATATCTAATTGTTATTAAATGACTATTTACATTGTACGGATCCTTGACACAACTAGTGTTTTAACTCCATGAATTCACACACATTAGGTAGGAATCTTCATCCGTTACTGATTTTCCCCACCTAAAATTTCTTTTATAGTTGCATGATCTTGTTAGCTGAGGAAGGCCTTAAAAAGCTCCTAGTTTCCAACACCAAAACATTGATCACATAGGATTCGGGGTTTTGGTATAGTAGTATACTATACGAGAATTGTGACCTCTATGTCCTTCCATATGACCATATACTATGACACTATTATCCTCACCACATGACATAAAACTATTGATCATCCTAGGTTCTCACTAGATAGGCCCTCAGGGAAGTAGGTCTCATCTCTATTCAAACTGATACGCTCACATGATGCATTTTTGTCATGTGGCATAATTCTAAGTGTGTTGGACTCCATCCGAACATCCCATCACTCCACCCTCACACTTTTCTTGCCCCTTATTCAGTCCTCACCATCATTTACATCTGAAGGGACCTCTAAATGGTAAGGATTCTTGGATTTTCATCTCTCCTGTAGTTTAGGTCCAATGTTCTAGAAGATATTGGAAACCATTTCAAGTTCAACCCAATAATTTGTATATGTTCAGTAGATGGCCCTCATTATTTCCCCATTTCAGGAAAACATGATATGGATATTGTGTTTTGAATATGGTAAACAGTTATCCTCTATCATCATGCCACATCTCACTGTGTTTCAAATTTTGGGTATCGTATTCACATTCATCATTCCACCTTGTTTGGATCTATTCATAGTCACCTATAATTATCCTACATGTGAACCTGAGCATGTTTCGAGTGGGTGTTTGGAGATTTTGATAAACCCTTTCTCTAACCATAACCTCCCCTGTTCTTCCTAGAAAATCAGAGTGGTCGTTCAATCCCAGGATGCCTGGAGATTGGTTGGAATTCTCATATTCAAAATGAATAATAATACGGTCATCGATTTTATCACATTAGGAATGACCCACATGAGCCTAGAGTTTGATCACTAGATATTTGACAGGTATGATTGAGATACAGAAAGCAAGGCAGATAACATGACTCATTCACAAAACCAAAGTAAACAACCAAGCATGAAAGTATATTTGTATGTTTATAAAAATTACAATGAACATGGATTCCCCTCTCCAAAAGATCAATTGAACTTCTCAATGGAGAATCCTAGCTCCACTACTCTCTAGATCTTGACATACTAGATCTACTTTTGTCACGACCCAACCCTACCCGGGCTTGAGCCGCAACTACCCAAAACCCACCTCCATAGGCCGGGGGCTGGCGACCAGTGCCGAAGGCTAAACAACTTGGGGAGGCCTTTGCCTAAGTACATGTACACACACACAACACAATCAATGCAGAAGTGCAAAGTAAAAGGAAAAGTAAAGTACCAACTGCTCTAACTAAACCTCAATGTGCATCGACCTATAAATAGTAAAAATCAAGTGCTAATGGTAAACTGAAAAGAAAACGGGAAAAACACGTGCCCAACCAAAAAAGAGCCACAACCAGGAAATAAGTAAACAAAAGAAAACACCTGGGAGAGTTCCACACTTGGAACCCGACTACGACCACTGCAAGTGGTCCAAGCTCTGGAAATCCTAAGCTCCGCTGAATTCAGGACCAACCTGTTCGTCGTCTGTAAGGGCACACCAAGTGTGGGAAAAGCACAAACAGGGGTGAGTATAAAAATAATCAGTAGGATACCTCGAAGGCTCAAGGGATCAACAAAGGAGGTATCGAAGGGTGAGCATTAGATCAAATAGAGAGAAGTAATGGAGTAAAACTGAGAGTGAAGTAAGAGTACAACAAGGAGTGCAGTAGAGTAATAGTAGAGAGTCCAGCTCAACCCAACAAGAGGAATGAGGTAGGCTCATCCAGACACAAGGAGATGGAAATGGTGAGAAGATGAAATTCTCTTCTAGTCTTCGCTACCTATAGCCGGAGTGTGGACTCGTCCAACCATGAGAAGTTAGGCACAGAAAGCACGTGGCATACCCCGCGCGTCTTCGCCTCTCCAGGAGGGAGAGTAACCGAGCCCAAGAATTTGGTACTGGAACAAGGTATATATATAACTATATTCTCAATCAAGAAGCCCAAACAAAATTTTAAGGGGATATACATCCAGTAGCAAAGCCCCAGAAAGTGAGTAGCCAACATTCCCAGATGTAAACACCATCGATGCCCAGCATCCCATACGTCTGCCCGGAACTGCAAGTCAAGAGGCTCAAATCACCACACCTTGACAATATCCACTTTGGGCGACACTGACTCACCTACATGGTTTTAGGTCGCATCACAAGGATGTGTCTTAGTGGGGAAAGCGCCCCTCATACTTGAGTGTTCTGGGGGAACATCAAAACACACCTCGTCACCACCCCATAGTCGAGAGGTCTCCTCAAAGTCGATAGGTGACCCCCTGCCTAGCCCCACTGGAGGGTAATCCCTGAAAGTCGATGGGTTGCCACTGAAGGGAGACCCGGCTAATTTCATCGATGAGTACCAATTCCCAGTCCTGTATAATGGTACTCCACTAGAGGGAGTCTCAGAGCCATCATCAAGGACCGCTTCCCTGCCCAACTGGAGGTAAACCCGGCATCGGGGACCACTTCCCAGCCCCACTAGAGGTAAACCCGGAACCGCTCTGGCCATCCCTACAGGATGGTACTGGTTCGTGAACACCATTATACTGGCCATCCCTACGGGATGGTAACCCACTGGCCATCCCTGCTAGATGGTACCGCTCTGGCCAGCCCTACTGGAAACAACCTTCTGGTTAGAGGATCGGTGTCGGAGTAATTTGTTGGTCACACCGAATTCAGAAGAACTCTACCAGGTAACACGAAGCAACTCTGCCGACCAAACCATCGAGAACAGAACCAGGGAAAACCACTCAACCATGCTAGTCAAAACCATCATGAATAGAACTAGGGGGAAACTCAGCCCTACTGGTCGAAAAACGAGAAAAAAACCAAGGGGAAACTCAACCCTACTGGTCCACAAACGAGAACAGAACTAGGGGAACTCAACCCTACTGGTCAACAAACGAGAATAAAATCAGGGGAAAACTCAACCCTGCTGGTAAACAATTGAGAAAAGAGGGACCCTCTACATCGCGAGAGGTCAAAGGTACGTAAAGTTGAACATGACACGCACATGGGGCCCACATGATGTATGGACCCAAGTCAACTCCAACCAACCACACAAATGTTATCAGGTACAAACAACCACATGTACCTCCATACAATCCCTTACACTCCCAGAGTATACCACATATCTAGCCCAAAGGCAATCATGCACATGACACCCAACATTACCGCGAAGGGCGAAAATGTAACAACTACAACTTTCCACCTCATCAGCCTTGTCATGGACAACTACAACTTTTCAAGAATTACATCACTCACACTGGAGTGCATGTGATCACACGACAAGGGTCCGATACAAACACATTAGGAGAACCTCCACCAGAGCACCTTTCATATTTCCACATTTAATAAGCTCAAGAAACAGGCTCTTATCTCCTGAATAGATTATACAGTTGTAATCCTCGTGGAAAAACACGCAAGATAGACTACATACTCACCTCAAATGTATATACAACGGAAAATAATCCAACACTGCTCTATGCCTGAATGACATCTCGTGATCTCAAGCCTCGGTCCTGAAAATAGTCCAGCGCATCGTACCATTGAGATCCCCTCTAGAAAACAAGTTAAAAGGACTGCTCACTTGAGTGGAACGGATATCCAGATAAAAAGATTCATTTTTTCAAACCGCTCACGAGCGGTTCTACGTTGGACCCTCACCCCAGTAACGAAGCACAACGAATGGATCGTACTGTTGCAATCCTCTTGAAAAAAGTATACAAGATTGACTAGTCACTTGTCCAAAATGGACACCTGATGAAGGATATTGAAATCATGGCCAACACCCAAAACGGCCCTTCTGGGGCCCACAAAAGCCTACTGAATTAAAGTGGGCAGATTGTACCATTGCAATGCCCTCAGAAAAACACCAAAGATTGACTACTCGCATGCCCTGAACGGACGTCCGATGGAAAAGTTGCAAAATGTTGTGTGCTGCTCGAAAGACGGGCCATGGGTACCATGCCTCAACTTCAGCTTCAACACTTAAAACCACACTGGTAAACATTGTCTCAGCACCAGGGTCCCAACGCCGCTGACGGTGCTCAAATCGTACATCAGATGCATCCTCACTACTCAAAACATGAACCCCCAGAAAAATGTCAGACTTACGTAATGCAAGTGTCGTTCCACCGAACCCCTCTTCATGAGAATTAATCATTCCAAAGACCATCTCAAAAAGTTTTCTTGACATTTGGGGTACAATTCCATAGATGGTATGCAAAACGGATGCCTGTAATGAAAATTACGGGCTTCCGAGTCGAGCGGCCCAGGCCCATTGGCCTGGACCGGCCTGGGCCGCCCACGGTTCGGCCGTGCGGGCCGGCCGTGGACCCACAGTCCACGGTTCTGCCGATCGGCCTCAAGGCCGGTCGCTTCTTCCACGTGGAGACCCACCAAAGGCGGGTCTTGGTCTGGCCACGGGGTCGCGCATCGCGACCCCGTTCTCCGCTCCGCGCCCCCGCTGGTGCCCGCTCGCTGTCGCGCCCCGACGGCTTGGCCTCACCACCTAGAGACGCTACCTCACCCTGATTCTGAACCGCCTAGTCAACCTCCTCCGCCTGGCCTCACGCTTCCACTACCATAGCTCGCTCATCCGCCATCTTCCGCCGCCCCGGACCGCCCAAAATTCACCCGAACTTCGTCAGACAGCCATGGACGCCCCAGAGCATGGAATTTAAAACCGTAAATTGCTTCTAAATGCTTAGAATGAATCCAACTCGCGTATGTCCTTCTCTTGACGATTGTACAAAAAATAGGCACAATTAAATCAATTTAAGAGATTTTAGGGAATTAAAAAGGTAAAAAACACAATCCTACCTCATGGACATAGCCTGAAGCATCGCAGCAATCCACCGGATACCTCACATGGAGAGGAGGAGGATGATAGGACTTGGTGGAGGAGTTCCTTGGTTGAGTTTCCTTCCTCCAAATAATTTGTAAAATGAGGAGGAGAGGGGGTGATTGTGCATAAATAAAGAATTAAATAACTTAATTAATCCTTTAAACAACCACGTAAAACTCACGTCCGAAACTCCCAGTGGGGTCAAGATTAGGCCTCCCCTAGGGTAAAAACCACCTCCTGAGAACAATGGTGGTCTCGGAATTTTAATCTGAAGCCCCATTCAAATGTTATTATACTCAACACCCAAGGCCTCCAAATTACGAAAACGCCCTCGGTGGCATTTTCCACAGAGGGCCTGCGCCCGCGAAACTTACACCCCTCCTAGGGTAAACGGCATGATCCAGACACAACGGTGACCTCAGTTTTAAAATATGGGATACCATTTAAGAGATAAATTCGTTTCACCATTAAACGAATAAATTAATTAATTATTTATCCATTTAATGTTCTGTTAACAGACGATGGGTCCAAACGTCCCGCGCCGACATGTTTTATGTCGTTCTTGGGGTAAAGACCCCATTTCAGACCCATCCGTGCACTCAAATATCTGATAAGAAATGATGTTTAGGAGTTATCCTATTTATTTAGTGTGCCCAGTGTGAACGCGGTGAAAATTTCATTCCGGCCACACCGGTGCTCAAACTCGCACGTCGTCTGAAGGCGCTACTTTGGAATAACATCAAAAATATTCCAAAGTCTTTTGTAACAAAAACCGGGATCTTACATCATTCCATACTTCAAGCATTTCTTCCTTAAAAATAAAAACCTGGGAACAACTCAGAGTACTAAGCCCGCATCAGGCTCTTCCGTAACCGGAAGAACTCTTGCACAGTTCTGCGTCATCGTGCAAGGACCAAAGGATTTGGTCCATTTGTGTGGGGTCTTCCCTTGCCGATGATGTTCATAGAAGAATACACACCTCTTCTCAAGTGAGTTATGTGGGAGATGCTATGCACCCACTCCCGACCTTGGGGTTAAGGCAAGGGGGTAGAGAACCTTGCCATCCCTTCGCAGGGTCTCAAACGGACCAAAGGCTCCTGGGGGTAGATCACCTCCCTGAACGAACCCCTATGTCGCATGACACGACTAGATTCACCATTTGGACTTGGGAAAAATCCTGGTGATACCCTCCTTCAGAATATCCATATGGTGAAACACCCAAGGATATCTAGTCACGCAAGATTTCATAGTCGATGTCCAACGAACAAGACACTCTTACATGGTCGGAAGCGAAGGAGTCAATTCCATCTACTAAAGAAAAGGTTCCACATCTTCTATTCTACTAAAACAAGGTTACACCGATGCCCTACATCACCCTGGTAATATCTCAAGAAAGGAGGAGGGAGAAAATCATTTAACATACAGATTATAACAATTATACTGCAAAAAGTAGAAGAGCTGTAGAGCGTACCTCGTATCACCTCATGCTCTATAGGATCGTAGACATCCAAAGCTCGTGGCTGTCCATGGTCCCAACTGTCAGCTCCTGGATCCTAACGTGGACCACCTAGTCATGATGGGAAGAGCTCATAAAGAAGTCCCCCACTACTAGCTCCTCCTTCTCCTCTGATATCACCACCTCTCTAGGCGCTACTTCGATCACATCGATGGATTTGTTGTGGTGGTGCACCTGCTGCTTGCCCAATATTATTAGCGCTCATGGTTAGGTAGTCTCACGCCAGATGACCTCTCCCATCGCAATCATAGCTCTCGAACTATCTGGGCTTCACTGGTTCCCTCTGGCGCCACTGTGGTGTTTGACCACGCCCCTAAGTCTAGTTATCTGAAATACACCTGCGTCGCGTTTCCGACACCTGATGGCTGCTAGCTGTGGCAGACGTCTCGGCTCTGTCGAGCCTACTACCACCACCAACTGTAGAACGCTACAGTAAGTTCTCTATCATCAACACCTTCTCTAGCCCTCGACATATGTGGAAATTCCCAGGGGTACTATGATAGAAAACATCTCTCTATGGAGACCCTGCTCGAACGTTCGTGCTTGGATGTTGCAGTCGTGGACCAAGTCCGGGTAAAATCATGCACGGTCTATGAAACTACCCACGTACTCAGCCACCTTCATTCCTCCCTACAGAAACTGCAAGAGGTCTTGAATCTGAAAGGAGTGTAAACAAGAGGGGAAAAACTCCTCACGAAACAACAGCTAAAAGTGGCCCCACGAAAGTGACGACTCGTCAAGAAACTGAGTCACCAGATGCCACCAACGGCAAGATCCTCCATGGAAAATGTTGGCAGCCAAAGTCACCATATGATCTTTCGGCGTCTGCACAAGGCTGAAAAGGTGAACCACTATCTCTAGCCAAACCTATGCTGCCTGAGGGTCTAGGTCACTGCTGAACCTCAGCTGTCTCTGCCGCGGGAACTCGCAGAATGCGCTCAACTTGCGCTCAAGCTCAGTCTACCCTACTGAAGCTGTCTGCTTCTCACAAGGTGGGGGTGCAGCTACTATCCCACCCAGAGAAGGGGACTCACATGATGGGTCTTGGACTGAGTCCTTGTTGCTCACAGGGTCATCGTCACGAACCAAAGCTGGTATCGTGGTTGGATGTCTTTGCGGAAACATCTTGAATATTATCATGGAGTGTCGCATTCAGATGAGCATATATGTATATAGCAGTCACAACAATGGGGAGCTAACTTAAGAAGGACACTAAAAGACTCAATCCTACGTGATGCACAACCAATTTTCCCTACAATAAGTGTCTCATCATGCCGAGTCGACATGCGGGTTATAAAGGTCCTGGTGAATGGATACGTCATCCACCGCACCATCACTGGACTCCCTGGCCTGAGAGCCACTCTCGAGACATGTTGGCACTGTTTCCCTAAATCCAAACCATTTTTTAGGGACGTCCGAACAACATCTCAATGAACTAAATACCTCTAATTCCACTTTGTCATGACCCGATCTTACCCGGGCTCGATCCGAAACTACCACATACCCGCCTCCATAGGCCAGGGGCTGGCGACCAGTGCTGAAGGCTAAACAACATAGGGAGGCCATTGCCTAAGTACCTTTACACACACTTGCAACACACTCAATGCAGAAGTGCAGAGTAAAAGGAAAAGTAATGTACCAAATGATATAAATAAACCACAAAGTTCATTGACCTTTAAACAGTACAAAGAATGTGTTATAGGTAAACTAAAAGGAAAAAGGAAAAAACATGCACCCAACAAGGAAATAGACACAACCTAGAAACAGGTAAACAAACAGAAACACTTGTGAGAGTTCAACACCTAGAACACGACTACCAATACCGCACGTGGTCCAAGCTCCCATACTCCTAAGCTCCACTGAAGTCACGACCAACATGTCTGTTGTCTGCAAGGGCACAGCAAGTGCAGGCAGAGCCCAATCAGGGGTGAGTATAAAAATACTCAGCATGATATCCCGAAGGACCAAGGGAGCAACAATGGAGTTACCAAAAGGTGGGAAGTAGATCGAATAGGAAGAAGTAATAGAGTACAACTATGAGTGAAGTAAGAGTACAACCAGGAGTGTTGTAGAGTAAGAGTAGAGAGTCCAGCTCAACAGAACAAGAGGAAGGAGGTAGAATCATCTAGACACAAGGAGCTAGAAACGGTGAGAAAAAGAACTTCTCATCGAGTCTTCGCTACCTATAGCAGGAGAGTAGACTCGTCCAACCACGAGAAGCTAGACACGGAAATCATGTGGCATACCCCATGCGTCTTCGCCTCTCTTAGAGGGAGAGTAACCAACCCATGAAGTGGGTACTGGAACAAGGTATATACATAACTGTATGCTCAATCAGGAAGCCCGAACAAAATTGTAAGGGGATCTCCATCCCGTAGCTTAGCCCAAGAAATTGAGTAGCCAATAGTTCCATAAGTAAACACCATCGATGCCCAACATCCCACATATCTTCCCTGAACTAAAAGTCCCGGGGCTCAAATCACCACACATGGACACTATCCGCTTTAGGAAGCACTGACTCGCCCGCACGGTTTTAGGTCGCGTCGCAAGGAAATGTCTCGGTGGGGAAAGTGCCCCTCGTACTTGAGAGTTCTGGGGGAACATCAAAACACACCTCGTCACTACCCCGCTGTCGAGAGGTCTCCTCAATGTCAACAGGTGACCCCCTTCCCAGCCAAGAGAGAGGGTATTCCCAGGATGTCGAAAGGTTCCCACTTAAGGGAGACCTGACAAAATTCGACGGGTGTCACACTGCCCAGTCCCGTAAATGGGTAATCCACTTTAGGGAGACCCGGATAATGTCATCTATGATTCCCAATGCCCAGTCCCATAAAGGGTACTCCACTGAAGGGAGTCTCGGAATCGTCATTGGGGACCACTTCCCAGCCCATCTGGAGGTAAACCCAGCATCGGGGACCACTTTCCAACCCCACTGGAGGTAAACCTGGAACCACTCTGGTCATCCCTGTTGGATGGTACTGCTCGGTGAACACCACTTTACTAGCCATCCCTGCTGGATGGTAACCCACAGGCCATCCCTGCTGGATGGTACCGCTCTGGCCAGCCTTGCTGGAAACAACCTCCTGGGTAGAGGATTGGTTCCCGCGTAATGTGTTGGTCACACCGAATCCACAAGAACTCTACTAGGGAACACAAAGAAACTCTACCGGCCAAACCAACGAGAACAAAACCAGGGGAAACCACTCAACCCTACTGGTCGAAACCATCATGAATAGGACTAGGGGGAAAATCAACCCTGGTAGTCAACAAACAAGAACAAAACTAGGGGAAACTTAACCCTGCTAGTCCACAAACGAGAACATAACCTTGGGAACTCACCCCTGCTGGTCAAAAAAACGAGAACAAAACCAGGGGAAAACTCTACCCTCCTGGTCAACAATTGAGAACAGAGGGACCCTCTACGTCGTGAGAGGTCAAAGGTACATAATGCTGAACATGACACGGACATGGGGACCAGATAACGTGAGGCCCCAAGTCAACTCCAGCCAAGAACACAAATGTTCTTAGGTAAAAACAACCACATGTACCTCCAGAAAATCCTGTATACTCCCAGAGTATACCAAATCTCTAGCCCAAAGGCTATCATGCACACGACACCCAACATCAATGCGATGGGAGAAAACATAACAACTCCAACATGCCACCTCATTAGTCTAGGAACGACCAACTACAACTCTTCAATCATTACTTCACTCACACGGGTGTGCATGCAATCACACGCCAAGGGTCTGCTACAAACATTGTAGAAGAACCGCCACCGAAGCACCTTTCATATTTTCACATTTAATAAGATCACGTAGGAGGCTTTTCTGGACTGAACAGATTACATAGTTGTAATCTTCATGGAAAAAACTTGCATGATAGACAACGTACTTTCCTCAATCGGATATCCAACGGAAAAGTAACCAACACCCCTTTACGCCCGCACGATGTCCCATGATCCTGTGCCTTGGTCCTGAAAACAGTCGAGCACATCGCACCATTGCGATCCCCTCTGGAAAATATGTGAAAAGGACTCCTCACTTGAGTGGAACGGATATCCGGAGAAAAAGATTCATTTCATCAAACCATGCATGAGCAGTTCTATGTGGGACATGTACCCCTATCCCGAAGCACAACGAACATATCACACCATTGTGATCCTCTCAAAAAAGTACACAAGATGGAATATTCAATTTCCAAAACGGACACCCGATGAAGGAGATAGAAATCACGGCCAACACACAAAACGCCCCTCGTGGGGCCCGCACCAGTGTTCTGATTTAAAGTAGGAAGATTTCACCTTTGAAATGCCCTCGAAAAAACACCTATGATCAACTACTCGCACACCCGAAAGGACGTCCGATGAAAAAGCTGAAAAAAGCTGTGTGCTGCTCGAAAGACGGGCCGTGGGGCCCATGACTCAACTCCATCTTCAATTCCCAAAACCCCACTGGTATACTTCTCCTCGGCACCGAGATTCCAATTCCACTAACGGTGCTCAAATTTTACGTTAGATGCGTCTGCGCCGCTCAAAACATGAACCCCCAGAAAATCGTCAAACTTACCTAAGGCATGTGTCATGCCACCGACTGCCTCGTCTTAGAAAATAAAAATTCCCGAGACCATATCAAAACGTTCTCCTTGATGTCTGGAGTACACTTACATAGATGGAATGCAAAATGGATGCCCGTAGAGGAAATTACCGGTGTCCGAGTCGAGGGGGCTATGCCCCTTGGCCTGGACCGGCCTGGGCCGGCCGGTCCGCCCGGCCTGGGCCAGCCCGCGGATCGGCCGCGCAGGCTAGGAATGGACCCGCGGTCCGCGGTTCCACTGACCAGCTTCACGTCCGGTCTCTTATTCCATTCGGAGACCCGCCAAAGGCGGGTCTCGGTCTGGCCGCGGGGTCACGTGGCGCCACCCCGGTCTCCGCTCTGCGTCGCGGAGCGCCCCCGCTGGTGCCCGCTCTTCGTCGTGCCCCGATGGATCGTCCTCGCCGCCTGGAGCTGCCGCCTTGCCTTGATGCCGAACCGTCCAGCCAACCGCCTCTGCCTGGCCTCGCGCCGCCGCCGCCGTAGCCGACTCCGCTACTGTCAACCGCCACCCTGGACCCCTGAAAATCACCCTAAAAATCACCCGAACTTCGTCGGACAGCCACAGATGCCTCAGAGCTCTGAATTCCAAATCGTAAATTGCGACAGAAATCATAGAACGATTCCTACACATGTATGGGATTCTCTCAACAATTGGACAGAAATTCAGGGCAAGTAAATCAATTGAAGGAGTTTGCGGTAATTAAAAAGATAAAAATCACAATCCTACCTCATGGGAATAGCCTGAATCTTCGCATCGATCTGCCAGCTACCACACATGGAGAGGAGGAGGAGGAGAGTACGTGGTGGAGGATCTCCTTGGATGAGTTTCCTTCCGCTAGAGAAGTTGTAAAATGGGGAGGAGAGGGGGTGATTGTGCTTAAATAAAGAATTAAATAACTTAATTAATCCTTTAAACAACCACGTAAATCTCATGTCCGAAACTCCCAGAGGGGTCATGTTTAAGCCAGCCCTAGGGTAAACACCACCTCCTCACCTCAACGGTGGACTCAGAATTTGAATACGAGGCCCCTTCCAAATTTTATTAAACTTAATGGCCAAGGCAGCCAAATTACGAAAACACCCTCAGTGGCATTTTCAACAGAGGGCTCGTGCCCACAAAACATACACCCCTCTTAGGGTAAACGATATTCTCTTGAGTCAACGGTGCCCTCAGTTTTCCAATATGAGCAACAATTTAAGAGATACTTGTGTTTCACCATTAAACCAATAAATTATTTATTTATTTATTCGTTTAATGTTCCGTTAATGGGCGAGGGGTCCCAATGTCCTGCGCCGACATGTTTTATGTCGTTCCTGGGGTAAAAACCCCATTTCAGACCCAACTGTACACTCAGATCTTTGATCTGAAACACTTTTTAGGATTTACCCCATTTATTTGGCGTTTCTAGTGTGAACACACAGAAAATTTAATTCCGGCCACACCGGGGCTCGAAATCGCACGCCGTCTGACGGCGCTGCTCTGGAATAACATCATGATTATTCCAAAGTCATTTATAGAAAAAAATTATTTATTAAAACTTTCACCTGTTAAGCTTGTAATCCTCCTCGATTGCAATGGGGTGTAGTTCACAGATATTGACTCAGGTCCTATCCTCGTCAGCTTGGATAGTATACATCTCTTGAGAAGCTCCCTTCATCTGTTACTCAGCCTCTTCCAACTCTAGCTTCAGTCATGATATGATTTTTGATTGTGCATTGGGGAAATCAGAATGTTTTTTTTCTGCTCCCTCAAGCATTAGATCTCTGGCTAAGCCTCCTAAAGTTTCTTAATCTTGAAAAAATTCCTCCACTGGAATCCCCCAATGAGGCCATGATCATGTTATTGTATTTTTATTACCATGAAATCTCGAATGATCATGTGGGGAAAATGGGAATCCATGCCTCCAGTGCATAGTTTTCATAGCCTGGAATGAAGCCTCCCCATCTAGCCTATTCATTCTACTTGTGGGGTCTCCTTGATAAGGAGATTGATCAGTTTCCATGACTAGAAATAGATGAACTTCTTATCCTCTTAATCAGAAGTAGTCCTGTCTAAGTCCTTGGGGTCATTAGGTTCATATATAGGTAACAACTCCAAATATTCAGCATTAGGATCCTTCTCTGGTGTCTGGTTGGGTATGCTACGTCCCGTATCATCAAATTGATCCTCATTGTGGCAATCTATCTCGATAATCACATGTTCAATCTTAACAAAAATCATATTTTTAATCATGATCATTGTGGTTTGGTCCCCCTTGATGTTCACATCCATGACAATCAGTATTCCCATGGGAAAGGAAGTGCTTGGAGCCCACCTATTCTTGCCAATTTAGCCCATGCAATTCCAAGAACAATGCATACAAAAATAGATAGATAATAGTGGTACTGTTTCAATAGAGAAAAGTTATATATTATATGAAGGGGAGGACTTATAAAGATCAAATAATTGGTCTCTCCGATAGGATACTATTTCTGGAACCCTGAGGCATGGTCCCCTATATATGGTAGGGAAATATAGAGACTTTGGGAGGACCACCTTGGGCATCGTGGCCTTGTTGGATTTGGTAAATACCAATGTCACAGGTGAATACCCTAAAGATACATCGATTTTTGAGTGGGAATAGGTTTTATGCCTGTGATTTTCTTGTACAGAGAAAATTTCTTTTGAGAAGGCCTAGGTGACCTGAATGAGAAACAAAATGAAATATTTAGGGTTCACATCAAGATCCTCATCAAACTCTTCTATATATATGTATTAACCTCACCTTCCTCTAAGGGGATCCATCTTCTAGCCTCTTCCCCTAGGAGGACTCTTCTAATTCTTTGGGTAAGGGGAAACCCTCCCTCAATTTAGCAGTTGACAACTATGGAGGGACTTTTTGATTGAGTAGAAATTTAACCTTGTCTGTCATCAGATGAGGTGCACCCAAATAATGTACAAATTCCTCTAGCTCAGTGATGTACTACTCCCCTTTTGCTTGGAACACCAGAATGTAGGCCTTGTCATGGATGATCCTTGCAAATCCATCTCAAGATAGTTACTATAGTTCCACATTGGGGGGGGACTGATGAATTTTCTATTTACATCCCAGTTGTCCCAAGCCCTTGGGAAAACAGCTTCCTCATGCATGTCTATGTTACACAACTACTTCACCAAATCCTAGGTGGATATTCATTGGAACCCCGTGGGTGGCCACCTATCCTGCTGACTCAACTCCTATTAGATCATTTGGTCTTCCACTTTCTTCTTCATCTTGGTCGGTGTGGGTCCTTGGATTATTTGACTCACCACTACTACAACCCCTCCACCACAGCATTTCCATTCCACTTTCTAGCCCTAGCCTCGGGGATGAGAAGACACCCCATCACAGGCATGGACGGTCCGTCATTTCTACCTCTCCCTTGGGTAGGCTGCCTCCCTACACTTATGATACTCTTTTATTAGCCCATAGATAGTTGTGGGTGTGGAAATCTCATTCCACATCTTTCGATCCTCCCATGTGAACATTAGCGTTATTTTCCTCATTAGTAATGGATGGTACATTTGGAGGAATCCCATGTAGACTCACAGGGTCAATAAATGCATGCACTAGAACTACCTCAAAATGATCTATGGGGTGTACGACTTGCAGATAGGCTCATGATCAACCTGTTCCACTAGAACACAACACCAAAAGCCAGGATATATGACTGATGATCCTCAGTTTCCTAGCCTTCATCGTTTAACACACTTTCTATCAATAAAAATTGATGGAATTTGAATTAATTTCCTTAATTACTCAGTTTATCACTAGTGGTGGAGTCAGCTTAGCTGGAAATCTCCCCACCACATTCAGAATAACATGTAAATATTCTTACCATGGAGGGGAAATGGGTTTTGGGAATTTATAAATTTCTATATGTGCCTCTATATGTCCATAAAAAGGATGGAGTGTCCCACACACCCTATGTGGATTCTTCACCTCACAAATATTATACAATACCTTGTACAGTTTGACCAAGATAGGGATCCCCAAATTGACCCACTCCCCCATCACCATCATGAACTTCATGATGAACATGTTCGGTCGCACACATGTGTTTGTGTCCTAGACCAACAACATCTAGCTGTATGTCAATGTAGAAATAAACCTAGTCGGCCAAACCATTAGCAGTTGATCAGTGTTCGTATTGTACCCCCACAGCCTCCAATGACTGTCCTCCAGGGTTTTCCAATAATAATTTTATTTACTATGTTGGGCTCCCTCTAGAAAAGTGGGAGGCCTGACTAGTATCTTCTTAGGTGCTTCCTCTCTATTAGAGGATGTCCTCAATGGGATGTTTATGAAGATCCTAAACAAAAAATTGATTTGGATGCCCCTTATCGACTACTTTTCCTCACCCGGAACAAGATCCATCAATGCATTTTCCAACCATGACATCTACTCAAGATCCTCCAATGGGTTCTCATCGTGGAGGAACTCATCATACATCACCCCTATGACCGGAAACCTAGAAATATTGTGAAGGCCCCAGAGGCTGATGGCCACCTCCCCATGGTGATTAGGAAATGTATTTTTCCACAACAAACACTTGCTCATCAATTCTAACATCAGGTGTTTCAACTGATAAATATAGAATTGGGAGGCCCACAAAACTTCATAAATACAGAGTCCATTTAACTATACCTCTAATTCCTCATAGGATGCACAAACCTAGTAATACTAGGGCCAATCCTCTATAAAATTTTTTCCCTAGTGAATGTCCCAATAATCAATCCACCACTTCTACAGGTTCCCCAATGTCTCCTTGAGGATGGTGTGGTATTGTGGGGGAGATACATCTAGCTCCAACACCTTCCCATCCACATTTTTACATGATTATTCATGCATTCAACATCATAGGGTGTGTTATCATCCCATGTATGACCATTATAAATCCTATACAATTGGCGATGGAATAGTGTAATCCTAAACCAATATGCTGGTTTGTCTCTACTTGCTTCAGGGATGATAACATCATCCCTCAAACCAAAGACATACTAATAAAATATTTTGTAATGAGGATAATTCTTATAAATTTATGATAAGATCCCCACCAGAGATTCATGGTCTAAATAACTGATCAGACATTCCTCAGTGCCTTGATTTTCTGACATCTCTTCCCATTATGAATAATCCCCAAGGACCCCCAAGATAGATTCTTGGTTGGCGATTCCATCCCAAGTCATTAGAGATTTTCTCTAGACCGGGATGCTCGATTGTAGAGACTGGCAATAGGGTTATACCACAAACCATGTAGAAACAAATCACAGAGTGTACACCCATAGAGTCTGAAGACTTATTGTGCGGTGTAGAGAAAAAGATCGCTTGGTTAGCAAAAAAATAATCGTAGCACATTCAGAGCTTTGCAAACCAAGTTTTCAAGCCCAAAATCTATGAAGATAGGTAAGGAAACAATTGGGTTCTCCCACCTATTTATAGGTGAAGACCCTTAAGCTTCATGGGATTCCTCTCCATGGAGAACTTCACATTGTTCTCAACCCATTCATTACCTATCCACATTACAAACCTAATTCGTAATCTTACTTCACGACCTGCCCAAAATTTGGGTGATCTACCCTCAGAATTTGACCCTTGTTTCCTCCTCATCACTAAGGCTGAGGGGGGAATTTTTTCACCAAAAAATATCTGTGTGGGAAATTTGAGAAAAGAATGAAGCGTGGCCAAAAAGGACTTCATCACGGAGCTCATCCATAATGCATCCGATGCAAAGCCAAGACTTTCTCTGAGATGCAGAGAAGGAATGATGACAGTTGAATCTGTGGTTATGGCGAGCAATATAGTATTATTCACACATTAGAGGGAATATATAAGCTTCTAAAATTATTTTGAAATTGATATAAGCTTTTACAACCACCATGGAGTGAAATAAGAGAGCCTCAACACCATGGATGGGATGCTGTTCGACTCCACCATTATGACAAACATGATGTAATATATCTCTGATGTCGAAGCCCAAAGTGGCTTTGAATTATTCCATTACAGCATCATGCCCCCTATAGGCTATAAATACCCAGCTCCCCCATCCCAAAATATCAGCACACTAACCATTCACCTTCCATGCTCCCAAATCTCAAACCACCATGTGCTCTACAAACCATCGGAAAAATGAATCATCTGAGGTACATGAGAATTTAAAAATCCATTTCCCATTACTAAATTTACCCCCTATTCAAGGAGAGTTTCCCTTCATGGAGACTATAGGCTGTCACCATGGAAGGGTACACCTTTGGGTACTCTGGAATTTGTGAATCACCGATGTTTCATGAAGAACCCTCCAACAACATGTGTACTCTATGTTGTGGTTGAGACACTATGCTACAAAACGTCCTATTTGTAGAGGCATATACGCTGTGAGCTTTTGTACTCTATGAAGACCCATGATTCATGTGACCCAGAGCTATATGATCCCTTATGCTTTGAGATGCTCTATTCTCTACAATGCCCTATTCTCAATGAAGCATTGTACTCTGCAACCCCTTGAGCTTTACAAAGCCCCACTCTGTGAGGCCTCTTGTTGTGAACTCCCTTTTAACGTGTGGACCCCCAAGCTTGTACGAAGTGATTTCAAGGTCTCATAGGTGGTACATCATGTTTAATTAAATTCATTTATCCTTATTATCATAGACTTCTTAATGGATATTTCTTCTTTGCATAGCCACGCTAATGTGTTCCCCTTAATGGATCACTCCACAACCCTGCCTTACCACATCATTGATGGTGCCATCCCATAACCATTGGTTGAAGATCTCTGGTTATGTAAGTCCTAGGGGTGTGGAGAAAATCATCATTGTCCAATGTGTTGTAATTTAAACTTCTATGAACTGTCATCCCTAGAACATGATGGTGCCTCTAGGTTTGCATAGTGTGCAGAGCTTTGCAAACAGAGAGGTCAAGGACAAAAGATGTGGAGATAGGTAAGGACAAAAGTGGGGTCTCCCTCCCCTATTTAGAGGTTGAAACCCCTAATCATCATGTCATTTCTGGTCATGGATAACTTCACGGTGACCTCAAACCATTCATTACCTATCCTCATTATGGACCTATTTTGAAATCTCACTTCACGACATGGCTAAAATTTTAGTTATCTACCCTAAGAATTTGACGCTCGTTTTCTCGTCAGCTCCAAGGCTGAGGGGGAATTTTTTTAACTCCATAATATCTTTGGGGGAAATATGAGAAAAGAATTTAGTGTGGAAAAAAAGTACTGCATCTTGTAGCACCTTTGTGAAGCACATCTGCAATTCATCCATTGCAAAGCCAAGACTTTCTCTGAGTTGTCATGAAATAAGGATGATTGTTGACTCTACGATTATGAAAAATTATGGAAGTCTTCACACATTAGGGGGATGATAGTAGCCTTTTGATTCATTTGAAATTGATAGAATCCACTACGACCAGCATAGAGGGAAAGAAGAGATCCTCTACACCGTGGAGGGGATGATGTTGGACTCCGTTGTTATGACAAACATGATGCAGTATATCTATAATGGCGAATCACAATGTGGATTTGTGGAATTCCATTAGAGGTTCATGCCCCCTAGAGCCAATAAATACCTAGCTCCCCCACCACAAAAATATAGACGCACTAACCTTTCACCTTCTATGCTCCCAAATCTCAAACCACCACTTGCTCTGCGAACCATCAGAAAAATGAATCATACGAGGTACCTGAGAATTTAGAAATCCATTTCCCTGTACTCAATTTACCCCCTATTAATTGATATTTTACCTTCATGGATACTATCAGATATCACCAAGGAAAGATACACCTTTGGGTACTCTATAATTCATGAACCATCCATGTTTCGTGACGCACCCTCCAATAACATGTGTTCTACATGTTGAGGCTGAGACACTATGCTATGAAAAGCCTGATTTGAAAAATCATATACGTAGGATGTTCATGTACACAATGAAGATCCATGATTAGTGACACCCTGAGATATATGAGCCCTTATGAATTGAGAATATCTCTGCTCTGCAAAGCCCAATGTTCAGTGAAGCTTTGTGCTATACAACCCCTTGAGCTTCACAAATCCCCTCTCTATGAGGCCTCTTATTGTGTAAAACCTTTTCACGTGTAGACCTCCAGGCCTTTACGAAGTAATTTCAAGGTCCTTTAGGTGGTTCTTCATGTTTCATTAAATTGACTCATGCTTATTCATATAGGCTTTCTAATGAATATTTCTTCTTTTCATAGCCATGCTAAAGTGATCCCCTCAATGGATCACTCCACAACCCCGCCTTACCACGAAATTGATGGTGCCTTCCCATCCCCAAAGGTTAAAGTGCTCTGGTTATGTATGTCCTAGTGGAGTGGGGTTAATCCCCATTGTCAAATATGTAGGATGTTAAACTTTCAAGGACCCTTGTCCCCAGCACATGACGTCAAATTTTAGCTCTACCTTGTGAAATGTATATGGGGTGCCCCACCACAGAAATATTCCATGCCCACTCATCTCCAAAAAAGTGAGACCTTACACACATGAAATGAGATCCTCCATTCATGTAATGAAATTTTCCCGTGAGGAAGAGAAACTACCCTAGTTTAATCCCCTGGACTTTCTTGAAGGATTGAACACCCTTGCTCATCCTCACCTATTCCGAGCGCAAAGACCGCAGTGAGGGAGACCGCAGCGAGATGCTCCGGTAACCCTACGACGATGGCGGCCGCCGCGACCCCTTCCTCCTTCGGGGGGAGGGGTCTTCTCCTCCAACCCAGGTTTCAGGTGATGCGCAACGAAATTTTAGGGATTTCTTTGGATCCTCTCCAGATGCGGGGTTCTTCCTCCCTGAAATCAAAGTCTCGCCGAAGGTACCAGGTAGCGTTTCAGGTCAACCTATTATTCCAGTTTCAGTGAAGGAATTCCACGAAGCCTCAGCATTAGTCTCCTTAGCTCTGATCGTGAGTTTTTCAAGACGGCGATCTCTTGTGGAACTTTTCGACAAAGAGGTCAATATAGATTGGGGTTTGAAGCACCGAGCATTGGTAAGTATTCCGGGTCCACGTCAGTTTCTAATATTGTTTGCTGATGAGGAGGATTTGGGTAGAGCCTAGTCGAGGAAGATAAAACCCTTCTATGGCCTCCCGTTTCACTTACTTTGCTGGTCCTTTGAGGCGCATATGAAACGTGACTCCCCTTACATGGAAATTTGGATTTAGTTGCCTGGACTACCTTTTCCATTTCAGAACATTGTGTTGCTGAGGTCAATCGGTAATTTGATAGGGCATTTTATATGTAGAGATCGAAGAACAGCTTCTATGTCCCATCCATTTTCGGCTAGAATTTGTGTTGAAATGGATCTTTCAAGGTTTCTTCCGGAGCTTGTCTGGATTGTAGTGGAAGAAGAATACAGGTATGCACAGTCGATTGTCTATGAATCATGGACCCCTTTTTGTTCATTTTGTTACAGACGAGGGCATGATGGACACGGCTGCCGACGGAGGCCTAGGTGTGTCCAAAGCTCTGAGGTCCCAGCTGTATCAGTAGAGGTCCCCTCGAGAGAGGGTGAGGCCACCATTAGAGATGTGCAAGGCAGTGAGAAGATTTCACCTGCAGGCCTTCCATAGGATGGTCATGCTCCTTCAAGGTTAGATGGGGTCACTAACACGATGGTTCAGGGGGTATCTTCAGGGGAGGTAGAGGATACATTGCCAACTACTGTTCTAGAAGTTCAGAAACAGAGCTCTGTCAACCTGTGTACAGACTTGGGAGTGCAGGTGGAAGTGAATGAGACCGGGAGGAAGGAGGCCATGGCTGGAGTGGTGGTGGCTACCCCTCCAGAGGAATATGGTATAATCAACTGGGAAAATGGTAATTCTAATGGACCGAACCATGATGCTCCAATTACTAGTCATGGCCGGGACATTGATGGGGCCAATACTTTCCAGTTTATGGGCAGGGAACTCGAGAACCATCGAGATTATGGTGAGCTTGAGTTCCTAGGTCAGAACACTTCACCCAGTTTGAGTAAGTTCAGAGTGGATGTGGCTATACCTTACTCCTCAAACCGGTTTGCTACTCTGGATGTTTCAGAGGTTGGAGTGTCTCATTTGAGGGAAGATGAAGAAACCCCTTGCCATCAATTTACAGAAGGTGAAATACCAAATAGTAGTGGTTTCTCCAAAATGATAGGTGGACAGTCTGGTGGTGGTGAGGCCGACCACGAGGGATTCAGCATGATCTCTTTGGATCTGGTGACTGAAGAGGTTCCCCAAATGAACAATGTGAGTTGCAAAAAGAGGAGCGGAAAGAAAGAATACTCCTTGATTCCCCCAACTTTGGAGACCAGTTCTTGGAAGAAATTATCGGTGCCTCTCCCCAACGCGGTGAAAGAGGATCCCCAGGCCACAACCATGGGGAATGTCAATGACATGGGATGTTCTTCTGGGAATATAAGGACTAGAAAGGAACCCATACTTTGTTCTGAGGAGGTTATGGTCGAGGAATTTCTGTATGTTGATATTCCACAAGAAGAGGCTGACATGATGGGAAGAGATGTTAGAGTGGAGGTTGACCATGAACAAGCAAAGTAGATTGACAAGAAAGATTTGATTTTAATGAGAGGATTCAACGACTTGAAAATCAGCAAAGAAGAGTATATCCGAAATTGGGATAAAATATAGAACCGTTTGGAAGATGTTATTGGAGAACATCCTAAGGCCGAGGTATGGTTAATGCATTGGAGTCTCTACCGGGAAGAAAACAATAATAGGCTAAAGCTGTGTTTTGGTAACATATCTTTTTCCTATGAGGCCCTGCCCCCGTTCTGATTTGGGAAGTGCAGGTTGGACCCCCTCATCGGGCTGGAGCACTCCACCATTTCCTTTGCAGGTCACTTGGGATATGGCTGTTTTGGAGGGATGGCAACATCGGTAGGGACCATGCTTGCATGGGATCACCGAGTGTCCAGCTTAGGGATGGCGGTTGTTGTTGTTGCGTGTATGTGGTAGTTCCTGTTCCTTCCGGTCTTTGATTGGGTTTGTTTGGTTGTTTTGTTGGACCTTTTGGGTTTCTAACTTTTTTCCATAAAAGTGTTTCCTTAATAAAAAATATATTTCCGGCAATACCATGTCCCTATCCGTTTGGAATTTACCACCATCAGGGCTCTGTCATGGAGTATCTCTCGATCTCCATCTACATGGGCTACTAACCATGCATAAGCCGTACTTCATTCCTTTTGGATGCACCTTTCATGACATGATCGTCTAGACATTGTTGCCTCTTGTTTCTCACACCGAGCATAACTAATGCAATTGTAGAGGAATCATTTACTATGACACCTTTTTTGGGAAAAAATTGTGTGTAATACCCAATCATCAATACCAAACTACAAGGAGTATCATCCCCAACCTTTTTAATAATGGTTCGTAGGATGCCTCCCTAAGGTTTAAGCCCATCACCAATTGGTCTCGACCACTTCCCATCGATTTAAACTCGTCCCGCAAGACTCAAAACTGTATTCCTTCATCCTATGTGGGTTTTGATCCCTATCTCCAAGATAGTGTAAATAGGAATCATCCCTAAGGGTTAATAGAAAATATTGGTAAACTTCAGTGTCACTTTTTTTAGGACTCGAATCCTTGGTCTATCCCTTAGTGGTGTAAGACTAGTTCTAAGGCAACTAACCTCACATAATCCCCATACACAATACATGATCGTCCAACAATGTGTGTCCCTCTTGCAATGGGCCGCTAACCAGGAATGAGCCCCATTGTGTCATTGGGACCCTATCTTTTGTGTACACCAATTTTTCCCCCATTCGGGACTACGTAGAATTTGATTCTCTTCTATCGGGATACGTATGAATCTTTCCTGGAGATAAAGCCCAACATCACTATCATCTTTATCTTAGTTCCACCCCATCTCTCCCATCCACTTCATTCAACCGTCCATAATCCATACTGATTCTTACTCAGGCAACCACATCCTTATGAGATCATGTCATCCATACCATCGTTTCTCTTTATGGCACATGGGCAGCTTACCATACATAATCCACAAACAATACATAATTCTATAATCAAGAGTGTCCATCTTTCGTTGGGACATTAACCATGTGTAATCCCCAACATGTATTTTGGTGGTTTTCCATTATCTACACCATTATTCATCACCCTCTTGAACTATATGGTTTTTGATCCCAATCCTCTATCCAAGGTATGTAAGAAGCCTTCACTTGGTTCAATCCCCTCCGATGGTAGTCCTTGGTGTCCCCTATATAGGGACCCAAGATTCCATGGATCTGTCTTCATAGATAATATTGACCCACCCACCCAGAAAACCCCTCTGATTCTCCCTTATAGGGATTAACCCATCTGATCCACTCCCATAAGTGTTCTGGTTAGTCCGATCCATATATACTAGACGTTAAACTTGTCTCATACCTTGAGTTAAACAAGGGAAGCTGAGGAAAACCTTAAGTAAATTCCCTTGGAATATAATTCCCCAAAATCGATATGGGATTCCTTGGGATTATACACCCTAAAGAATCCCTATAATAAGGGGATTAAATCCAGGTGTACTAGTGCCTTAGCATCCAAACATGCCAGTGATTTCCAACGTGACTACTCCCCTGACCAAAGGTTGCTGCCCGAACATGACCCCATGGAATTTCCTGATAGAATATCTCTAATTAACTAGGTACCATAATGATATGGCACCAGAACTTAGATTCACAGATAGCATCTGGGTGATGAAATCTGAGGAGGAATCCATGGAAGGACGAATCAACATCCTTTCATCCCGTTTTGATCAAGGATCAAATGTCCCTAAATAAGCGATGGATGTCACCTGCCTTTGGAAAGCGAGATTTTGGGGAGATAGCCAATGTGTCTCCCCACAGACAGATGCACGCTCCATGAAAAGTGTCAAAAATAGTTTTGTACACTATAGAAAATAGGGTTCTTATAAAAATAAATTAAAATCATGGGGAATTTCATATAACATCCTCTAAGATGACCTCTAAAAACATTACATTATTCACAAACATGATTTCAATTTGAATATTCTTAACATTAAGCTGTAAACTTTTATTTTCTCTAATAAGGTTATACTAGAAATAATTTGGAATAAATTTTATGTTTCTCTTTAATGATTCCCATATCCAAACATAATAAATACAAGAATATAGTATCATTTTCAATCCTAATTTTAGTCAATAACCCATAATACTTCTTAATTAATGCATCAACCTACTAATTTGACTTATTAATGTGGTATTTCATTGATAAATCATTATTATTGAGTGGTTTGATCCATCACTTTTTCCCCAAGTTGGTTTTTTTAGTAGAATATTTATTTAAATATTTTTTTCTTATATTTATCATATTTTCCCCTATAAATATATTTCATCCCCATATTTAAAGTAAAAACTATTAAATCCACCTCAATATAATGAGATATATAGTTATTCCCATGAATCTTAAATTACCATGATTCATATGAACAAACTCTGTCATCATTTACAATAAAACATCCATGTTCCTTATTTGATGAATCACTATATATCCAACTTACATCTATTCCTTATGGTATATTCTATATTATTTCATAAAATAATTTCAACTTTAAATCATTAAAACATTCCTTATATTCTACTAAATATATGAACTTAACTCCTTTATAAGTTACCTCAGTTAATGGGATAGATAATGAAGAAAAACATGAAAGAACCATAAAAAGTAACCTTTTAATCCAATGAAACTATGTACCTTGTTTATATACATTGGCGTTGGACATTCTATCTCTTCATTTATCATTGAATTGTCAACTGATATTCCATTATTAATGATAATGTATCCAACAAAAGAATCTTCCTACATCTAAAATTTGCATTTTCACAATTTTTCCAGTAACTCTATTTCTCTAAGCGTATCATAGAAGATTCATACATAAATCTTGTGCTCATCATATAATTTAGAACATATAAAGATGTAATTAATAAATTTCACATTTAAAGTAATGATATAATACTTGAAAACTATGTTCATAAATCCATACAATCATATGGTGAATTCTTCAATTCAAATTGAATTACTATAAATTCATAATTTTCAAACCTTATAGGAAATTGTATTCTTAAAATACCTTCCTTGAGCACTCTTAGTAGATAATACCTAGAATAAATATGTATATATGAAAAATATGGATCCCCATGGGGTTGATTAAAGAATTCATCAATTATCAGTAGAGGATAATTGTTCTTTATAGTAATGGAATTGATTTCTTTATAATCAATGCACAACATCATATTCCTATCTTTACTCTGAAAAAATGAATATTGTATCCCCATGGTGAAACAATAGGGAATAAAAATACCTTATCACAAAAATCCTTCAAGTGTTTCTTTATTTCTACTGATTACATTACGTCCATCCTCTTGGGATTCTTACATATAAGTTATCTATCAAGTGTGAGATAAATAGAAAACCCAACATCATTAACTAGGGATTTACATGTAGTTATTTAGGAAACAGAAAAAAAATTTATATAGATATACACTCTATTCTAAGGATACCTTTACCATTCATAGGTAGAAGATGGTCTTATACTTTAATAATTTCATTTAGGATGGCTAATAGAGGTGGATCCACACAAGATTCAAAGAATGCAGTCTCCCCTATAATGTTAATAGATTCCAAATATCCATCCCAAATTAAAATATCCTTCTCTTGGAAATAAATTTCCGCATAACTGTTTGATAACCAATAAAAACCAAGGATTGAATTAAAGTCAATCATATATAAAATAATAAATTTTTAAAATAGTGCACATATATGTGTCAAAAATAGAAAAAATTATTATATCCTTGTTAAAGAGATATTTTCATCATGATTTTTGATTGAAAACACTCTTCTTAAGGTGATAAGAAAACATAAAATTTTCTTGGAAAAACAGAATATATAAAATGTTGTGAATATCTATAATAAAATAATGATTTATATAAATTTTAGATTTTTATCAAAGTTATTATCACTACAACATTTGAAATATTGACCTAAGACATTGTAATCACTTAAGAATGACTTTATCCCCTAATCCAATTCTATAGGAAATTCCCTTTACCATTAAGACATTGGTTTGAGTAATTAGTAATCTTTTTATAGTTTAAGAACTGGACAATAGTTGTTTCAGGGTTTCCATTACATTAATGATCCCTATGAAAATTTTCTCTACACTTGAAATTGACTCATGTCCCAATTAAGCAAGTTATTGGTAGTCACTTTCCATAATTAAAATTTGTTAGAAATATCAACTCCCTTTTTCTTCCCTAATACATTTTATATTCCATGGTTCTCATCCAACCTATGATTTTCAATATTTGACTTCAAAAATATAATCTAGATATTTTTTCTCTGATTTGATGGAACATAAAACTATAATATCATATAATAATTTGTTTTGAAACAAATTATATTCATATAATTGTCTTAATAATTTCACCTAAATAATCAATATTTTTTTCTACATTTTATATGTAATTATCATCATGAGTTTCTAGTCAATTTATAGTTATCCTCATAATCATCAATAATTTATTCTTACTTCTCCTCTAAGGCGAGAAACATCCTCTCTATTTCATATTTTTGATCCCAAGGAATATATTTCTCATAAAATATCAACTAAAAATTTCTAAATTTACTAAATAATATATCATTTTAGTGATAATTATTTTGTTTCATTTAATTAATTAAAATATTAAATTTATTATTTTCGAATCTCGGAACTAAGATGGACTGAGATTTTGACCCCTGAAATTCCCTAAAATGATTTTTTAAATATATTTAAATTTGGGTCTACACATTTTTCCTGAAAATTTTGAATAAATCTTAAATGGTGCCTCATTGTAGATATATGAGGTTTTCATTGATCTCATATCGTGGATTTTAACCTATGGTTCACATAAAAATTATTTTTATTAGGAATTTGTTTAACTGTCATCATGTGTATAAATAAAAACTAAATTTATTTATTTATTTATTTTATTATGTTATATAGTGACCTATTATTTTTATATAAATATAACACTATGGGGAAATATCATGTTTAGATGCCTCTCCCTGGAGTTTTTGGAGAGTTAATTAGATGATTATTCTTAGAAGGAAAACCATCAAATCATGGATCATTTATCGGTGAGTAATAATATTCATGGATCCCTGTATTGATAATTAAAATAAATTGTTATTCCCTAGCGACTAATCCAAATTGAAGTAAAATGTTTTTACTATGTGGATTTTTCCGTGTTACTTATTTTTTAATCAACGCAAATCAATACACAAAAATATTGATTTATGGTTCAATTGTATTGTGGGTGCACATTTATTTTATGTGGATTATTAGAAGAAATTGATTATTTTAATTTCGATCATTGTTCATCATTCTAACAGAAATTGATTGAGGACAATTGAAACATGTCTGAGTTTTCTTACTTTTTTTAGGTCCCACCATTCTTTATGTGTTTGTCACTATTGTTTCATTTGACTGTTGGTTTGACAAAAATTCCATCAAATCCATAATTTATCATCGTTTTCTTGGTGATAGGGATTGATATTGAAAATCTCAGATCAGCATGAAATGTGGATCCTGTGATGAAAATAACAAAAGTGGATTGGTTTGGATTTTGGGTCACTGATAGAAGTTTCAACATGCGATAGTGGAAAAGTTCGATGTCTGATTTTTTCAGATCAAATGGGATGAATGATGATAAATTTTACTGTTGTGATCTAATTTAGTTTAATCAAATCCACGATTTATGGTGATAATCCTAGAAGAATATTTTAAGGGAGTGGTAGAGGAGGAATCCACCTGTTCACACAATGGTTCTATGAATTTTCACCCTATTTGGCATGTCATGGAAGAACACACTCGATGTAGGGGACCCTTGATACCGTTCTAAGGAGCCATATGAAGAAAAGTATCACACATCATGTGACTATTTTTATATGGTATGTGACACTTACCTATTATCTCAGCAAGTACCTCGGAGGGTAAGAAAACACAGTAAAGAGTACACGAACTCATACATATTGTTTACTTATATACAGACACATCCAAGCTTGGTGTACATGGGTAGATACATGTAGATGAATATGGAATCCCTCCTTTTTATCACATAAACATTCATTAGATTTTACAAAATTGAGGATCTTAAAGGTTTATTGTCTTGGAAACCATGAACTTAAAACATGAAAACATAAAACATTCTTCATAAACACATGAAAGGATTATCCTTATGTTTATCCTAGGTTCATTACTGCATCTCATTACCTGGATACATACATCAAAATAAAGGGTGAATAGAAGGCCTAGTAAGGGAAACAAGGTGAAAAATTTAACATGTGAACTTGAGATTCATCAACAATGTCATGAAAAAGAACTTTAAGGCATGAGAAATAAATCATTAGGAATATCATAATAAAAATCACATATTTCATAACTTGAAGATGTGGCTAAAACATTTAATATTGACAATAATTTCCGTTTCACCAAGGTCTATCCCCAAGATTTCATTAAAAATTACCAAGGTTATTCACCAAGGTGTCGTTAAAAATGGTCATCTTTAGAGATTAAGTCTTTACGCAATGCATTGGAGTGATATTATGGCACACCCTTAATTTGTCTTTATTATTATGTTGGACACATATATCATCATCAATCATTTCATAAACAGCCCATATAGCATAAAAGAAATGGGTTTCATTTCATAATCATTAAATTTTAAAAACTGCTTTAATGACATGATCTTTATGTCACTTTAAACCCACGGAAAGGGAAAGTGGGTCTCATGTATGTAAATCTAAGAATTTAAAATAGAAAACTTTGGTATATATGTGAATACCCCTTTTGAATAAAGTTATTTTATTATTCACTTAATAAAATAAATGAATTTGAGAATAAAGAGAGACATTTTGAGACGGAAATCCTGCAGCATAACGGCTATGTTACGAGGTTTTAGAAAACATTGAAAAGGGAGGGGACATGGGTCACACACTCATAAATGATCCATAAAATAGTAGGGGAACAGAATATAAGGGATTTAAGAACATGTTAATGAAATTTGAATGATATACCATATGAAATGATGATCATGAAAGGATGACAAAAAATAAGATTTCTCTTATGAAAATTCGGCACCCTAACAACATCACTTAAAACTTCAAAAGGAGAATTGACAAGATCAAATAGGGTATCTCATAATATGAACATGAAATATCAGTATGATATATATAGAGATCATACCCCAACATAATAAAAAGGAACATTAAAATACTTTACAAGAAAATAGAACTTGATAACGAGAATGGTGAAAGAATCTCTTAAAAATTCGGCAGCCTAACGGCGCCACTTAAACCTCAAAAAAATGAATTGAAGAGATCAAATAGGGTCTCTAATCATATTAACATAAAATATCAGTATGATATATATATAGATTATACCCCAAAATAATAAAAATGAACATGAAATACTTGACAAGAAAATAGAACTTGAAAATGAGAATGGTGATAGAATCTTTTAAAAATTCGGCAGCCTAACGGTACCACTTAAACGTCAAAAAAATTGAATTGAAGAGATAAAATAGGGTCTATCATCATATGTAATTGAAAGATCATTATGATAGATATAGAGATCATACAACAACATAATAAAAAGGAACATGAAATACTTGACAAGAAAATAGAACTTGAAAATGAGAATGGTGAAAGTATCTCTTAAAAATTCGGCAGCCTAACGGCGCCACTTAAACCTTAAAAAAATCAATTTACGAGATAAAATAGGGTCTCTCATCATTTTAACATGAAATATATGTATGATAGATATATATATCTTACCCCAACATAATAAAAAGGAACTTGAAAGACTTGACATGAAAATAGATCTTGAAAACGAGAAGGGTGAAAGAATCCCTTAAAAATTTAGCAGCCTAACAGTGCCACTATGACATTATTAAAATGAAATAATGAGAGAAAGAGGGGTTATCCCATCAGATGAACATGAAAAGTGCAGTATGAGGAAGATAAAAGAACATCCTCCTACATAAGTTCATGGAGCATAAAATAAATGACATAAAAGAGATTACTCGAAAAGAAAGAGAGAGGTAGGATCCCTTACCTTAAAACGTAACTCTTAAAACTCAAAGGTTATGACCGTGAGAGATTGGGGGCACCTTGTGAGGACTCCATGGGAGGTAATGAGACCCGATCTTAGTTTGGGGAGTGTTTGGAGTCAAATGTATGAGAGGATGTCTTGGTATTTATAGGGAAAGTGAGGGAACAATGCATTAATGGTCAAGGGACACCTCATTGGTGGTTTTGGAAAAACCATGGGCATGCCCATGGTATTGGCCACATGGGACACCTAATACCTTATCTTACTATTCATAAGTCGACCATATTGATTACATACTTAAAACATCATTTAATGATGTCATTAAACACCCGTAACATAAAAACTGTATTTTCACTATTCATCAAAAATTCAACTTTCTCAGAAAAATCCCAAAATTTCACCTTAACCAAATATAAATGCACTGATTTCAGAAATTAACTCCATTTTATAAAAATATTTTTCTAAATATTTTTAATTGAATTTTTAAATAAACACACTATTCATCGAAAATTCATTTTTTTCAGAAAAATCCCCGAAAATTACCTTAACATAATATCGATGCCCTGAGTTCAAAAATGATATCCATTTTATAAAAATAATTTTCTAATTATTTTTAATTTAATTTTCAATTAAAAAAACTATTCACTCGAAAAAAACTAATACTTGACTAATAATTTATGAAACTGTTATTTAACCATTTTATTGAATCAAATTACTTAATCAAGGTGACTAGATTATATTAATAATTTATTTAAATGATATTACTAATCTATTTGGTCACATTACTAATCCTAAGCATTAAATCACTATTCATAATTTACTATTGACCAAAAATTATGTAGATCTTATTAGACACAAAATTTCGTGCTGAACATAATTTTAGAAGACCATTTTTTGAAAATAATTACACATTTTTAATTATTTAAGGTTTATATAAACAAATTTTAAAATATCCTTTCTCTAAAATTCACAAAAAATTATGCATACTATATTTATCCGGACATTTGAACATTCATAAGCTTCATCATAAGAAGAAATCAAAATTTTTATTTAAAACAAAGGATTACACAAGGTAGTTATGGTCTCCTTACATAGCCCCTTATCACCCCAGCATAGGACCTAAGTGTAAGGTGTGCTAAGGTGAGAGAATATGAGGGATGCTCAGCCAACATCGCCCGAGTAGTAATTTCTATCAGTTTGAACTTCTCGTGAAGGTGATTCCGTTCTAGCTTCACACAATGAAGTTCTTCTTGGGTTTTGGTCCAGAGAAAAGCCCAGTGGTGCTACCTCCTTCCCATGTTCTGTTACAAGGGCTTCGATCGGTCCAAGACTACTGGGTGAGTCCATCTAAGCTTATTTCTATATTAATTAACCAAGATCACATGAATTTAGAGACAATAATCAAAACTTTTAGTTTCCAGCGGTCATATTGACCAATTGTCAGATGACAGTCAAAACCCAACGGTCTCATTTTAATTATACTCATGTTATCAGATGAAACAGATTTGTTGAGTATATATATAATAAATAAAATAACACACAGAATTAGGAAACAAGATGTATTTAAAATTTCGGGTCGTTACAATATTCTCCCTTAAGAAATTGCATCATCGTTATTTTTAAAATTGGGTTTAGAAATTTCATTGAATGTCCCACATCGAAAAAGGAGTCAGTAAAACTATTACTTTAACAGAATGAAAGGGAAGTACAAAGGTCACCCGAGTTAACCCACACTAGGATTCCATGTAGGAAAACATGGACATGGAGGAGAAAACGAAGGGTCATGTTCTGAGGGAGTGTGATAGAAAACATGATTAGGAGAAATTTAACCACTAGAAAATCACAATCTTATGATGTGTGTAAACGGTCTTTGATTACCGAGTAGGAAACGTAAACAAACAACGTTTTTGTTTTACGTTACTTTTCATAATTTTGAGGAATTAATTTACTACATAGAACAAAAAGATAATGAAATATACCTATCTTCATGTAGTGTTTCATCCTTTAATAAGTTTCTACAAAAATTAATATTTTCTCTAAACGATGAGCATTCAAAAACACTTGGTCTCATCAAAACACAAGAATCATCCTCTTGAGAGTCACGTAATCGAAAAAATATTAACTATCAATTTCCTCTATCTTTAATGATTATCCCAAAAACCGAAAGGGTAAGATAAAAAACTCTTAGAAAAGAAAGAATCCATAGTAAGGGGAAACTACTTTTAAATCATAAAAGATCCATGGTACTACCCAAAGATAATCATAGACCATTCCATAAATAAATGTTCTTAAAATTCCTCAAAATAAACCAAACTATGATTGAAACCCAATTATAAGAATGATCTCATAAAATAGTCTTCCAAGATAGACTGTATCATTCATCTTCAAACAACATCAACCACTCTTATCATATTATAATAAATGTTACTAACCTAATCACATTTTCCCCAAGATAGGGTAATCATTTCCATATGTAACCTAAATTACTATAATTCCTCCTTAAATTCATCGATTCTTAAAAATATAAGACTTCCTTTATTCCTCAAATAAAAAAACATAGTAATATATTTCCCTCGATAAAATAGGGTTCCCAAAATAGTGAATGTCTTCCAAAATAATAATCATCTTTTAATTCCCTAATCACCCTTTTTTGAAGAAGATCAGCTTCACTACATCAACATGTGGTACATAAGAATAGATGTTTTCATTAATGATATTAAATCATCTTAGGTAATGACTCGATGATCTTAGAAAACATAAAATATATTCTCATAGATCAAGAACTAAAATAAAACATGACACATACAATTATTTCGAAGAAGTTACATGTACTTCAGTCATCATGATACATCTCGGCATAGGACTTGAATTGTTCCCTTTTCCTTGAAGATTTTTGATGCTCATCATGCTTCTCATCCATTCCAAGAGAGAATTACCTTGGATAATATATAACTTCTCCATGTTTATGACATCGAAATGTATAAGGTACATTAGATCGAACCTTATCTGCATTCACCACAGTATCGATTTTTTTTAAAGAAATTGGATACTTTATGCCCTATCTTCCCACACTTAAAACATCTCCCAGTTCCTTTGTGACATTTCCTTGGTGCCTCTCCCCACACATTTTTCAAAAAAAGAAATTGGGTATTCTTTCCCTTATCAACTTTATCAGATGAACATCCTTAAGACATTGTCTTCTTCCTCCTTGATGAATTTGGGCATTCAACTAGGTACCAATTATTAATTGTGATTTTTGATTGCTGGTTTGGCATAATCACAATATGATCAACTTGATCTTTCGTCACCTCTATCACATTAATAGTGCAATCATCACGTTTCCTATCACATTGGTTGTTGGGACATGCTCTTCCATTTCGTTCCATTAACTATGAAAAGAACGTATAATTAGGGGGCTTAAATACTTATCCAATCATCATGAAAAGGAAACATAAAGAATAGAAGGATAAACTTATAGAAGAAAAGAATACCCTAACTTGTAATCCCCTAGGTCCCAATCTATGTTATCAATGATCGTATATTATTATGTGAATCTTTATTTTATTTTATCTTTGTTCCTTTAATAATGGTTCATACTAAGCTTATGAATTTATCAAGGAATATCCCCCAGGAGTGTCATAACCAAGAGAAAAGGGAGGGGAAATTCGGCAGCCTAACGGCGTCACCTAAAACATCAAAAGGAGAATTGATGAGATCAAATTGGGTATCACATCATATGAACATGAAAGATCGGTATGATAGATATATATATCATACCCAAACAAAAAAAAGGAACATGAAATACTTTACAAGAAAATGGAACTTGATAACGAGAATGGTGAAAGAATCTCTTAAAAATTCACCAGCCTAACGGTGCCACTTAAACCTCAAAAAAATGAATTGAAGAGATCAAATAGGGTCTCTCATCATATTAACAAAAAATATCAGTATGATATATATAGATATCATACCCCAACATAATAAAAATGAACATGAAAGACATGACAAGAAAATAGAACTTGAAAATGAGAATGGTGATAGAATCTCTTAAAAATTCGGCAGCCAAACGGCTCCACTTAAACTTCAAAAAAAATTGAATTGAAGAGATAAAATAGGTTCTCTCATCATATGTACATGAAAGATCATTATGATAGATATAGAGATCATACCACAACATAATAAAAAGGAACATGAAAGACTTGACAAGAAAAGAGAACATGAAAATGAGAATGGCGAAAGTATCTCTTAAAAATTCGGCAGCCTAACGGCGCCACTTAAACCTTAAAAAAAATAAATTCATGAGATCAAACAGGGTCTCTAATCATTTCAACATGAAATATATGTATGATAGATATAGAGATATTACCCCAACATAATAAAAAGGATCTTGAAAGACTTGACATGAAAATAGATCTTGAAAACGAGAAGGGTGAAAGAATCCCTTAAAAATTTAGCAGCCTAACAGCGCCACTTTGACATTATTAAAATGAAATGATGAGAGAAAGAGGGGGTATCTCATCATATGAACATGAAAAGTGAAGTATGAGGAAGATAAAAGAACATCATCCTACATAAGATCATGGAGCATAAAAGAAATGACATAAAAGAGATTACTCGAAAAGAAAGAGAGAGGTAGGATCCCTTACCTTAAAACGTAACTCTTAAAACTCAAAGGTTATGACCGTGAGGGATTGGGGGCACCTTGTGAGGACTCCTTGGGAGGTAATGAGACCCGATATTCGTTTGGAGAGTGTTTGGAGTCAAATGTATGAGAGGATGTCTTGGTATTTATAGGGAAATTGAGGGAACAAGGCATTAATGGTCAAGGGACACCTCATTGGTTGTTTTGGAAAAACCATGGTCTTTCCCATGGTATTGGACACATGGGACACCTCATACCTTATATTACTATTCATAAGTCGACCATATTGATTACATACTTAATACATCATTTAATGATGTCATTAAACACTCGTAACTTAAAAACTGTATTTTCACTATTCATCAAAAATTCAACTTTCTCAGAAAAATCCCAAAATTTCACCTTAACCAAATATCAATGCACTGATTTAAAAAATGAAATCCATTTTAAAAAATATATTTTTCTAAATATTTCTAATTGAATTTTTAAATAAACACACTATTCATCGAAAATTCATTTTTTTTCAGAAAAATCCCCAAAAATTACCTTAATATAATATCGATGCTCTGAGTTCAAAAATGATATCCATTTTATAAAAATAATTTTCTAATTATTTTTAATTTAATTTTTAATTAAAAAACACTATTCACTTGAAAAAAACTAATACATGACTAATAATTTATGAAACTGTTATTTAACCATTTTATTGAATCAAATTACTTAATCAAGGTGCCTAGATTATATTAATAATTTATTTAAATGAGATTACTAATAAATTTGGTCACATTACTAATCCTAAGCATTAAATCACTATTCATAATTTACTATTGACCAAAAATTAAGTAGATCTTATTAGACACAAAATTTTGTGCTGAACATAATTTTTGAAGACCATTTTTTGAAAATAATTACACATTTTTAATTGTTTAAGGTTTATATAAACATATTTTAAAATATCCTTTCTCTAAAATTCACAAAAAATTATGCATACTATATTTATTCGGACATTTGAACATTCATAAGCTTCATCATTAGAAGAAATCAAAATTTTTATTTAAAACAAAGGATTACACAAGGCAGTTATGGTCTCCTTACACAGCCCCTTATCACCCCAGCATAGGACCTTAGTGTAAGGTGTGATAAGGTTAGAGAATCTGAGGGATGCTCAGCCAACATCACATGAGTAGTAATTTCTATCAGTTTTAACTTCTCGTGAAGGTGATTCTGTCCTAGCTTCACACAATGAAGTTCTTCTTGGGTTTGGTCCAGAGCAAAGCCCAGTGGTGCTACCTCCTTCCCATGTTTTGTTACAAGGGCTTCGATCGGTCCAAGACTACTGGGTGAGGCCATCTAATCTTATTTCTATATTAATTAACCACGATCACATGAATTTTGAGACAATAATCAAAAAGTTTAGTTTCCAGCGGTCATATTGACCAATGGTCACATGACAGTCAAAACCCAACGGTCTCATTTTAATTATACTCATTATATCAGATGAAACAGATTTGTTGAGTATATATATAATAAATAAAATAACACACAGAATTAGGAAACAAGATTTATTTAAAATTTCGGGTCGTTACAATATTCCCCCTTAAGAAATTGTGTCATCGCTATTTTTAAAATTGGGTTTAGAAATTTCATTAAAAGTCCCACATCGAAAAAGGAGTCAGTAAAACTATTACTTTTACAGAATTAAAGGGAAGTACAAAGGTCACCCAAGTTAACCCACACTAGGATTCCATGTAGGAAAACATGGACATGGAGGAGAAAACAAAGGGTCAAGTTCTGAGGGAGAGTGATAGAAAACATGATTAGGAGAAATTTAACCACGAGAAAATCACAAAATTATGATGCGTGTAAACGGTCTTTTACTACCTAGTAGGAAACGTAAACAAACAACGTTTTTGTTTTACGTTACTTTTCATAATTTTGAGGAATTCATTTACTACATAGAACAAAAACATAAGGAAATATACCTAGCTTCATGTAGTGTTTCATCCTTTAATAAGTTTCTACAAAAATTAATATTTTCTCCAAACGATGAGCATTCAAAAACACTTGGTCTCATCAAAACACAAGAATCATCTTCTTGAGAGTCACGTAATCCACAAAATATTAACTATCAATTTCCTATATCTTTAAAGATTATCCCAAAAACTGAAAGGGTAATATAAAAAAACTCTTCCAAAAGAAAGAATACATAGGAAGGGGAAACTAATTTTAAATCATAAAAGATCCATGGTACTACCCAAAGATAATCATAGACCATTCCATAAATAAATGTCCTTAAAATTCCTCAAAATAAACCAAACTAAGATTGAAACCCAATTATAAGAATGATCTCATAAAATAGTCTTCCAAGATAGACTGTATCATTCATCTTCAAACAACATCAACCACTCTTATCATATTATAATAAATTTTACTAACCTAATCACATTTTCCCGAAGATAGGGTAATCATTTCCATATGTAACCTAAATTACTATAATTCCTCCTTAAATTCATCGATTCTTAAAAATATAAGACTTCCTTTATTCCTCAAATAAAAAATTGTAGTAATCTATTTCCCTCGATAAAATAGGGTTCCCAAAATAGTGAACGTCTTCCAAAATAATAATCATCTTTTAATTCCCTAATCACACTTTTTTTAAGAAGAATAGCTTCACTACATCAACATGTGGTACATAACAATAGATGTTTTCCTTAATGATATTAAATCATCTTAGGTAATGACTCGATGATCTTAGAAAACATAAAATATATTCTCATAGATCAAGAACTAAAATACAACATGACACATAAAATTATTTCGAAGAAGTTACATGTACTTCAGTCATCATGATCCATCTCAGCATAGGACTTGAATTGTTCCCTTTTCCTTGAAGATTTTTGATGCTCATCATGCTTCTCATCCATTCCAAGAGAGCATTACCTTGGATAATATATAACTTCTCCACAATTACGACATTGAAATGTATAAGGTACATTAGATCGAACCTTATCTCCATTCACAACATTATCCATTTTTTTAAGGCAATTGGCTACTTTATGCCCTTTCTTCCCACACATAAAACATCTCCCAGTTCCTTTGTGACATTCTCCTTGGTGCCTCTCCCCACACATTTTTCAGAAAAAGAAATTGGGTATTCTTTCCCTTATCAACTTTATCAGATGAACATACTTAAGACTTTGTCTTCTTCTTCCTTGATGAATTTGGGCATTCAACTATGTACCAATTATTAATTGTGATTTTTCATAGCTGGTTTGGCATAATCACAATATGTTCAACTTGATATTTCATCATCTCTGTCACATTAATAGGGAAATCGTCACATTTCCTGTCACATTGGTTGTTGGGACATGCTCTTCCATTTCTTGCCATTAACTATGAAAAGAACGTATAATTATGGGGCTTAAATACTTATCCAATCATCATGAAAAGGAAACTTAAAGCATAGAAGGATAAACATGTAGAAGAAAAGAATACCCTAACTTGTAATCCCCTAGGTCCCAATCTATGTTATCCATGATCATATATTCTTATGTGAATCTTTATTTTATTTTATCTTTGTTCCTTTAATAATGGTTCATACTAAGCTTATGAATTTATCAAGGAATATCCCCCAGTAGTGTCATAACCAAGAGTGCAGCAAGACCCACTGTCGTGTACTAGTTCCCGATCGAGTCTAGCTCAAAGCGGTGTTTTTGGGTTTTATGCCTATGTACATATGTGCCAGAGCCACCTCTACCCGATCGTATCCAGACAAGGATGTATTTCCTTGGCAACACCTAACTCAATACTCACCAAAATACCAGGAAGATTTCCTATATTTAAACTTTTCTATAGGGTTCTTCCTAATGTTTTCATATCCTAATTTCCACAAATAACTAAACCATCCTTTGATACCAACTATGGCATCCCGCCTTTTTATCACATAGACTTTCATTACATTTTATAAAACCGAGGATCTTTAAGGTTTAGTGTCTTGGAAACCAGGAACATAAAACATGAAAACATAAAACATTCTTCTTAAAAACTTGAAAGGATTATCCTTATTTTCATCCTAGGTTCATTACTAAATCTCATAACCTGGAGACATACATCAAAATAAAGGGTGAGCATAAGGCATAGTAAGGGAAACAAGGGGAATCATTTAACATGTGAACATGAGATACATCAACAACGTCATTAAAAAAAACATTAAGGCATGAGAAAGAAATCATGAGGCATATCATAATTAAAATATCGTACTTCATTACATGAAAATGTGGCTACAACATTTAATATTGAAAATAATTTCCTTTTCACCAAGGTCTATCCCCAAGGTGTCATTAAAAATTACCAAGTTTATTCACCAAGGCGTCGTAAAAAATGGTAATCTCTAGAGATTAAGTCATTACCCAATGCATTGGAGCGCTATCAGGGTGCACCCTTAATTTGTATTTATTATTATGTGAGATACATATATCATCATAAATAATTTCATAAAAAACCCATATAGCATAAAATAAATGCGTTTTATATCATAATCATAATGTTTTTCAAACTACTTTAAAGACAGGATCTATATGTCACTTTATACCCATGGAAAGGGAAAGCAGGTCTCATATATGTAAATCCCAGAATTTAAAATAGAACACTTTGGTATATATGTGAATACCCCTTTAGAAGAAATATATTTTATTATTCACTTAATAAAATAAATTAATTTGAGAATAAGAAAGAGACATTTTGAGACGGAAATTCTGCAGCATAACGGTTGTGTTACGAGGTTTTAGAAAACATTGAAAAGGGAGGGGACATGGGTCACCCACTCATAAATGATCCATAAAACAATAGGGTAACAGAATATAAGGGATTTATGAACATGGTAATTAAATTTGAAATATATTCCTTATGAAATGAAGATCATGAAAGGAAGACAAAAATTAAGATTTCTCTTATGAAAATTCGGCAGCCTAACGACATCAGTTAAAACATCAAAAGGAGAATTGATGAGATAAAATTGGGTATCACATGATATGAACATGGAAGATCAGTATGATAGATATATATATCATACCCATACATAATAAAAAGGAACATGAAAGACTTGACAAGAAAATAGAACTTGAAAATGAGAATGGTGAAATAATCTCTTAAAATTTCAGCAGCCTAACGGCACCACTTAATCCTCAAAAAAATTAATTGACGAGATAAAATAGGGTCTCCCATAATATTAACATGAATGAAAATTATGATAGATATTGATATCATACCCCAAAATAATAAAAATGAACATGAAAGACTTGACAGGAAAATAGAACATGAAAACGAGAATGGTGAAAGAATCTCTTAAAATTTCGGCAGCCTAACAGCGCCACTTAAACCTCAAAAAAATGAATTGACAAGATCAAATAGGGTCTATAATCATATGAACATGGAATATAAGTATTATAGATATAGAGATCATACCCCAAAATTATAAAAAGGATCATGAAAGACTTGACAAGAAAATAGAACTTGAAAATGAGAATGGTGAAAGAATCTCTTAAAAATTTGGCAGCCTAATGACGCCACTTAAACCTAAAAAATGAATTGACGAGATCAAATAGGGTCTCTAATAATATGAACATGAAAGATCAGTATTATAGATATAGATATCATACTGCAACATTATAAAAAGGAACATTAAAGAGTTGACATGAAAATAGATCTTGAAAACGAGAAGGGTGAAAGAATCCCTTAATTATTCGGTAGCCTAACGGCGCCACTTTAACATTCCTAAAATGATATGATGAGAGAAAGAGGGGGTATCTCATAATATTAACATGAAAACGAAAGTAAGAGGAATATAAAAGAACATCCTCCAACATAAGAGAATGGCGCATAAAAGAAATAACATAAAAGAGATTACTTGAAAAGAAAGAGAGAGGTAGGATCCCTCACCTTAAAACGTAACTCTTAAAACTCAACGGTTGGGACCTTGAGGGATTTGGGGCACCTTGGGAGGACTCTTTGGGAGGAAATTAGAACAGATCTTTGTTGGGGGAGATTTGGGAGTCAAATGGATGAGAGTATGGCATGGTATTTCTAGGGAAAGTGAGGGGACACGACATTAATGGCCAAGAGACACCTCATTGGTGGTTTTGGAAAAACCACGGGCTTGCCCATTGTATTTTCCCATGGTATTGGCCACTTGGGATACCTTATACCTTATCTTACTATTAATATGTCGAGAATATTGATTACTTACTTAATACATCATTTAATGACGTCATTAAACATCTGTCACTTAAAAACTGTATTTTCACTATTCATCGAAAATTCAACTTTCTCAGAAAAATCCCCAGATTTCACCTTAAGAAAATATCAATTCTCTGATTTCAAAAATGTACTCCATTTTATAAAAATATTTTTCAAAATATTTTTAATTTATTTTTTAAATAAATTCACTATTCATCGAAAATTAATTTTTCTCAGAAAAATCCCCAAAAATTACCTTCACATAATATCGATGCTCTAAGTGAAAAAATGAAATCCATTTTATAAAAATAATTTTCTAAATATTTTTAATTTAATTTAAAATTAAAAAACTATTCACTCGAGAAAACTAATACTTGACTAATAATTTATGAAACTGGTATTTAACAATTTTATTGAATCACATTACTTAATCAAGGTACCTAGATTATATTAATACTTTATTTAAGTGATATTACTAATCCATTTGGTCACATTACTCATCCTAAGCATAAATCACTATTCATAATTTACTATTCATCAAAAATTAAGTAGATCTTATTAGACTCTAAATTTCGTGCTGAACATAAGTGTAGAAAATCATTACATAATTTTAGTTATTTAAGGTTTACATAATTTTTTTTTAAATATCCTTCCTCTAAAATTCACAAAAAAAATATGCATACTATATTTATCCGTACAATTGAAAATTCATAAACATCATCATAAGAAGAAATCCCAATTTTTATTTAAAACAAAGGATTACACAAGGCAGTTACGGTCTCCTTACATAGCCCCTTATCACACCAGAAAGGACCTATGTGTAAGGTATGCTATGGTGATAGAATCAGAGGGAGGCTCGACCAACATCGCACGAGTAGTAATATCTATCAGTTTGAACTTCTCGCAAATGCGATCCCGTTCTAGCTTCACACGATGAAGTTCAGCTTGGGTTTGGTCCAGAGCAAAGCCCAGTGGTGCTACCTCTTCCCAAGTTCTGTTAGATGGGCTTCGATCGGTCCAAGACTACTGGGTGAGGCCATCGAATCTTCTTTCTATATTAATTAACCAAGATTACTTGTATTTAGAGACAATAATCAAAACGTTTAGTTTCCAGCGGTCATATTGACCAATGGTAATATAACAGTCAAAAACCAACGGTAACATTTTAATTATTCTCATGTTATCAAATGAAACATTTTTTTTGATTATAAAAATAAAATAAAACAGCACATAAAATTAGGAAACAAGATTTATTCAAAATTTCGGGTCGTTACAGTACCCTAGCCACAACTCTTGGGTTCTATGTGAAGAAACATACCACACACCTTGTGAAAGTTATCACATGTGATGCGACCCTTTACAAGAGGCATAGTGTACACTTTGACGGTACATAGACATATCTAATATTACATTTTCTTGGAAATACCATGTACTCAGACACCGACATGGCCATGTCATGTGTGCACTGTTAGATCCATGTACTTAGACACGATCAACATTACACAAGCCCAGACATGTCATGTACTTATACACAGACACTTACATCATCCATGATACATGGGTAGGGCCTAATACTATTGGGTTAGGTTGTGTATAACCAGTACACATCGCGTACTTCTTCCAATATGTCTTTGAACAATTATCTATTTTATCTTTTATAATTTCCATTAGGGTAAATTCCCTTTCTCCTTTCCCTAAAGGTCGTTATGGAATCACATCTACTGTATAGGATAATAATCCCCTTTATGGAAGTTCATCCTTATATAGAGTTTTGAAATCCCTTTTTGAGGATTTTTGTGAGATCCTCTATCATCATCATTTCCCAAGGTGATATTCGTTGTATCCATGTGACTAACGCTATATGAAAGACAATCCCCCACTTAGTATATTAATCTAGATTGGGTTTTCAGTACCCCCCAGGGATCTAGGAGTGACACCATTTCTATGTATCAATCAATTCTGATTACCATTATATACTTCTTATGGTAAAAATTGATTATCATGACATGTCAGAATGTTTTCATTATTATTATATGACATATGGAATGAGTTCTCCTAAACTTGTATGATGTGAATCCATCGATTATGAATTATAGGTTAGCATTATAGTTGTGACTTTACAGTGTTATTTTGTGTCTATACTGAGTATATATGAATATTATTGTTATAAAACTATAACATAACCATATGGTGATCCAGTTATTATTCTTGATGATATATACTTATTGACATTAATGTTCCCAATTGGGTATTATTATCCTCACCCCTACATTAGATTTTACCACACGTGTTGTGTATTATACAGACGACTAACCTTTTAGCGGTGTTATAGGGGGACAAAGACCAGGTAATGGTTAGTGATATGGATAGGAAAAGGTGTTTTCATATGGTTTCATTGAAATCAATAGTCACCCAAATTATAGGTTCGACCCGTTTTCAGTTTCTTTACAATGAAATTATATTTGTCCCTTTTTCATTATAGTACTTTTTTATTGTACTATGATGGTGGGAATTTAAATTTATTCATGCATGGTTATCATTTGTTTACATTTCATCATTGTATGTGATTGGATGTGTTTCTGTGTGTGTAGTTATGTTAGGAAAAGTCCTCACATGTATTTGATATGCCTACTTATCATTGGTCTCCATCCCATGTCCTATTGTGTGCGGGATTCAGTTAGTCAGGACATAGGACCCATTTTTACGGATCATAAAATTTATCAACCTATTCAGTGTTCTAGATCATTTAAAAATATTGATATGTATATCCCTTCAGAAAATACATTATTATAATATCATTTTTTCTTTTAATTACATCCCAAGTAAAATAATATAATTTATAAGGACATATTCCATTGTTTAACTACCAATATAATAGTTGTTCCCATAAAATATAGATGAATTTAAAGCATAAACTGATCTGACATAGGTGCGTCAGTTTTTAGAAAAAAATGCTTCTCCCTATAGGAAAGGATATTAATCACAACCTAAGCTAGCTTCCCTAATTTGGTCATTATCATATTATATTCAAAACTAGTTGAAATAAATTTATCACTAAGTAAATACCTATATTGACAACAGGTTTTGATTCCCTTCCACCCTCTAGGTTCCATCTCTAAACAATGGAACACACTGAGTTAGCTTCTATTAATTGTTCTTGTTGATCCATAAAGTACAATATATATATATTGGTAAAACATCCAAATACTCTAATGTGTTATTGTAATTATAGTGTTATTGATGATAATTTAAAATAAATTTCCCATGGTTCTTGTTGAACATCCTCTGATACAAAATATTAGGACTTGACTATGGTAAAATAGAGTTTATGATTACTTTATTACATGGTATAATATATGAGGGATTATAAATAACAAGATCGATCAGTTTAACCATCATAAAAAACTAGATACATAAATTATTCCCATAATACATTAGAAATATAAATATTTAGCATAAGAAACATTCTTTCGTCCTTGAAATCATTGAGAATATCTTTCTTTATATCCTCAGGAAAGGAAAAAATAATGGATGAGATCCAATTCATTGTAAGTGGTACATATAGAAGAATTTTTCATGAGGAAATAATGAATAATAATTTTGGAATAGTGGATAATCATAGCACATTCTATTCCTTAAAAACATGTGTTCAAATTACTTTCATGTGTAATATCAAAATAGCAACCACATGGATAATAGAATATAAATTTTTAATAAAGAAAATGAATAAATTCATACATTTAGGATCCTAACCACAATAACTCATTCAAGATATCATTAATCATACCATCAAGGCCACATCCAAGAAATTCTCAATAAATGGGTACTGTAAAAATAAATACTCATCAAATATTGTATGTCAATTTTTTCTCCCATGATCTGTTGATGCATCGACGGTTTATTTTTAACTCAAACCAACCATCACTTTTGCATCCTATTAATTCATAATATATTTAATGATCAATGATATAAATTCAAAAAATGTCTTATAAATCAATTTTTCTCAATATTGGATCAGTAGTTTGGAATTTTTCCCTAGACAACATAACAACCTTCTTAATAATCATTCTTCATCTGTGACCATATATTAAAATGGTCTGTGGTATAGAAAAAATTAAATTGGTTGAAATTATTTCATATAAAACCATGATACATAAGATATGAACATTGAAGGGAAATAATTTCCAACTGAATAATTTAGAGTGATAGAGAATTTGACCATGGGAATGTTAATGTCCAAAAACCATAAATATATAAAGGTTGAAAGAAGGAAATCAATTAATTATAAACTGAGGTTTTTAGTTAACCAAAGACATTAGAAAATAATATAAAAAAATTATTAATAAAAATTCCATGTAACATTTTGTAATAATGATTTTATATATCACTTTCAAAATTATTTTCATTCTATTAAAAAATAATAATACTTTCTATTGAAAACTTCTCAAATTTAAAATTCCATAATACTTAGAATAATATTTTCATGAAAATCAACCATATAATGATTTAATGGAATATTCCAATTAAATAAAGGTCATGATGGACGAAATATTCATTCATTTAATATAGTTTAAACGAGAAAAAGCTTTGAACACATTTTTTAAAAAGTCAAAAATGAGTTATTTTGAAAATTTTTACAAGGATTATTTATATACCTTTATAAATAAAAAGGTAGTGAAAATTTAATTTTAAAAACATTTCATACATAATAAAAAAAATATATATATTTGGAAAAATATGGGTATGAAAGATAATGATTCTCAACAGAAGATATGAAATATGGTCAGTATTCCTTAAATGTCACTTACCTGTTGATTCTTAATCCAAATGGGGAAGAAATGGAAAATAAAATTTAAATCCCAATAATAAATAGATTATATTAAAATATATATAGGTATTAATATATCAGGATCATATAATTTTTTCTATGGAAACACTAACATAACAAAACCCAACATAAAATGAGGTTTTAAAAAAAAATCCTTGCCTTAGGTCTCTTCTTAGTCATACATATTTGGTACCCCTATATTACAAATTAAAAATTATTAAATACATGGATGAAAAAAATTTCTCTATATATTCTATTTTGTAAGGAACTTTTAATATAATTTTAAATCCATTCATTGAATATTTCATACCTACATTTACCACTTATGGTTATTAGACAAATTTCTCAAACATTATACTGGTATATTGTCCATGGTTAAAGAAGTAATAAAATTTTTCAATTATATCCATAATGTAAATAAGTTTTTAATATAATTTTATTTCATTATATAAAATTTTAGAATCAAAAATTCATCATGATGAAAAAAATACTCACATCGCATTGTGGAGGTGGAAGTCAACACATACATAGAAGAGAAAATATAATTTCCCAACGGATTGATGGTTAAGAAGGTAGATGATATAATATATTTCAATAATAGTAAATATTTTATAAATATCCTATATATTCATGTAACTCCCCGACCCCAGTTACCCAGAGTCGGTGCATTATTACATAACATTGGCATGATCACAAGAAAGATCAAATCTCAAAAGACCGATTGGTTTAGTAGCCTTGGAAACACTAGATATATTCATAAAGTTTTACATTACATCATGAAGTGAAAAACTACTACAAAAACATATTGTATCCATAATCCACACCATTATCCCCTCATAATATCCAAGCAGGTCATTTATAATTTACTTCTTCACATCCTGGAAAAAATAAAACATAGAAAAGGGGTGAGCTCAAATGCCCAGTAAGGATAACAATATAGCGGAAACTTTCATAAATAATAATAAACATTTAAGGCAATGTTTAACTAAAACAAAAGCCTTTTAAACTTGAATTTAAACAATGAATGGAAAAAAGAAAATGAAATAATGCCATTTACTTATTCACATGGATATTCCACTAATCGAATAATCACATGCAATATCGATAACCACTTTCATAATGATGGAATGCATAATGCTAGACTATCATAACCACATATCCAAGGCCTCGTGCCAAGACTACAAATAAGATTTTGCCAAGGCCTTGTTCCAAGACACTAGTTTGTCTCATGAGACCTACCGATGCATCGAGGAGCTATAGCGGGCTCCACCCGACACATATTAAGTCCAATGATTTCCCATATGAAAAGTTTTAAACATAACATAAACATTAATATTAAAAATAAAATACGAAATGTCGATACTTTCACCATAAACCATGAATGGTATAAAAATAACACATCCACAGTCAAAAATATCACAAAACCTTCAATACAATATAGAAGTTTTTTATCATAATAATTCATCTTTAAATAAGAGTAAAATCCATCAAAGGATGTTGACATAGATAAAATCAAAACTCTTTTAAGAGAAATATATATTTCTAATTTGAAATCATTTAAGAGTCATATATTTATAAAATAAAACATTTTCTTTGAAAATATTCTTATAATATTGTAAGGGAATCTTCGACATTTTTATAATGGCGGAAAATATCCGCCCCCGCCGTATAAGTTAAAAAAACATTCTTACCTTAATTTTCCCGAAAAGGTTAAAAAGCACCTTGTTTGGAAAACGACGGAATGATTCCTTTATAAACCTCTTATAAAAAGTAAAAAAAGGGTATAAATGACTTTAACCCATATTATAAAAAATAGTAAAAATGTTTTGAAATTCATTTTTAAGAAACATGTATGTGGATGATAAAGAGATCCCAGTAGATTATTATGTATAAACAACCTCTGATAATGAAGAGATTGCGAAATAAATCATTACCTTGTACTTTTACTTGGTTAGGGTAGGTTAACCTCCTGTATAATGGTGAAATAATTGTTATTAAATTATAAAAGAATCATATACATTAATATGATATCATATATGATCTTTTAACATTGATTTGTTAATAATATCTTAGTATTATCGTTGTTTCGGGTGTTAAATTACTCGTTTTCTTTTATATGTTTTATTACGTAAGACATGTTTGTAATGGATAGGTTGTATATTATTCAAATCCAGAATGATATCAAGTCCTTATACATCATTTTTAAATCATCAAATGATAATTATACTTGAATGGATACGATGGAGAATGAATCTCATCGCGTTCGTGGAGATGGTAGTCCGTACATACACACGAGCGACAATATCATTATTTTGATAATAAAATAATATATAAATGGATGGTATATCATATATACAAAATCATTAACATGTTATATTTGTTATTTAAATGAGTTACACATCATTATTATACCCATCCAAATAATAATATATTGAATAACAATTACTCCGCGACGTGGAGACGGTAAGCCATACGTACGCACATATGGTGACATGTTATTCAAAGGGTGGATAGAATACTGAATATGGTTGTACCATATTTATAATAAAATCACAGTACATATATGATACTAGAGTTATTATTTTATAATGGTAATAACAAAGGAAGAATAAGTGGAAGAAGAAAGGAACTTGGAAAAGGGTGGTGAAATCATTACCTCTTCTTCGGGTTCTTCCTTTTGATTTGATCAAAAGGGATCCTTAGGTTGCCTTTCTGAACAATATATGGCCCCTAGGTTGTATTTAGGGATGTTTTAGATTATATGGGAAGAGTTTGGCCGAACCAAAAATCTTTGAAGGTGTGAAGAAATGAGAAGGAGGAGTGCCTTTTCATAAGAGGGGTGAGGGGCACCTTTGGAAAAGCTAAAAATATTAATTTATAATAAATTCATATTCAGTTTCTAATGGCTCCAAAGTTTATTATTTTAATTTTAAGGTGGTGATAGTTCGAAAACCATTCAACCAATATAATTTAGACAGGTTTGGGTTACTATATTAACCTTATCTTTAAGTATTAACTCTTAGTTAATTAGATTGACATTTACCATGTCACTCTGTATTTTTATATTATATAGTTAATAAAATAACTCTATACATACAATAGACCCCTAAGTGGTCCATTAATGATACAACTATCATTATATATGTCTCTTGGACGATCCTTAGATTTTTAGGAATTTAATATCAATTAATAATATAATATTTTTTTTAAAAACTCTTTTATGTCAATTTTGACACTATTCAATAGTTGATTTTTGTGAAACTCATAACAGAATAATTGCTTCGAAAAAATTTAATTAAATCATTCCTAACATGAAATATTAACTTAGAAAATTATTTTAATTCATAAAAAGTCTAAAATTATTTTTATTTGTGTATTTATAGTATAAATTATTTTAATTTTTCACTATTATGGTAATTACTGCATCATCATTGTGTCATAAATAAATTAATTTATTTAATTTCTAAAAATTATAAATAAAATATAATTATATAGGAAATCTTTTTATATTTCTAATGAATATTTACAATCTAACTTATCTTATGTATAACCCTATATTAAAAATGTTTTATTAAAAAAACTATGATTTTAACTCTTTTAACTCTTATTTGAATTAAATAATAATAAATGTCCTAATCTAATCCAAGTGGACCTCAATGATAATATTTTATTCCTTAGGTTGTTTTTGGTCGAGATACACTTGTCCAATAGAATTAGGACATGTGTTAGCGTAATGTTAATATCATTTTTACCCTTAATTACTCAATTTACTTTTAACCGTGGTAAATAAAAGTAAAAAGTTACTATTCAAAAAAATTATTTTCATCTCATTGAACCACATTTTAATTATTGATATTAACCGTGTCTCTTGGATTTTCGAAATTCCATTCACATAAGCGGTAAAATTATGTTTTATGAAAAATTCAGTTTTTTAACTACCACTTAGTAGTTTCACTATTCATCATAAATTGATGTTTTTCAGAACAATGCCAAAATTTCACCCTAAGATATAATTGATATTCCGAATTCAAAAATGATGTCTATTTTAAAAAATTCCAATCATATAAGTTTCATTAATTAATTTTCTATTAATTAATTCTCGCGGTTACAACAAATAGCATGTTTTTAAGAAACAATATATATCAAAAGTTTGACAATTGTTTAGGTCCAATTTCAAAGTGAAATTAATTATAATGAACACCATTGGATAAAATGGTAAAAATATATTATAATTATACTATAAAACCACTAAATAATATAATTTATCACTATAAATTATTTTGATTAAAAAAGTTGTTTTTAAGTATTTTTCACTATTCAGAAAAATTGGACGTTCTCAGAAAAATTCAACTTTGGATAATTTCGATATTATGAATCCAAAAATGAAGTTAATTTTTAAATATAATATATATATAATTTCAAAAAGTAGGTATTACTATTTATAACGGCTAGTTTGATTGGTTTTGGTGTGTTAGAACTCGATGTTGCGTACAACACACGCTATCGCATTATTCAAAGAGAAGCGTACCGTAGAAGTTTGGGGTGTTACATTATCCCCTCATTCAAATAATTTCGTCCTCAAAATTTCCAGAATACTACCGCATGAAAAGACTCGGGTGGTTCTTCATCATAAGTTCCTAGGGTTCCCACTTTGCCTCTTCCATCTTATGGTTTCTCCACAAAACTTTTACCAGACGCGTTGTCTGGTTTCTCAATACTTGTTCTCTCGTATCAAGAATCCTGATGGGCTCTTCGCAATAAGACAGATCGGGTTCCAATTATAATCCCTCGTAAGTGAGTACATGCATTGGGTCAGGAATGTATTTCCTCAACAGAGATATGTGGAACACATCGTGAACTTTGGAGAGACTTGGCGGCATTGCCAATCGGTAAGCTACAACCCCAATTCGTTCTAGAATTTCGAAAGGTCCGATGTACCTGGGACTCAATTTACCTTTCTTAACAAAACGTATGACTCCCTCCATGGAGATACCTTCAGGAAAACATGTTCACCGACTTGAAATTCCAAATACTTCCTTCGATTATCGGCATAGCTCTTCTGCCTACTTTGAGCTACTTTGATGTGATTTTGGACTACCTTCACCTTTTCCATCGTTTCCTCCACTAGTTCCAGACCTACAAGTTTTCATTCACCAACGTCATCCCAATAGGTTGGTGTAAGACATATCTTTCCATATAATTCTTCATATGGTGCCATCTGAATACTCGAATGGAAGGTATTGTTATATGAAAATTCTACCAGAGGTAAATACTGATCCCATATACCCTGAAAGTCAAGTGAGGAGGATCTCAACATGTCTTATAAGGTTTGAATAGTCCATTCTGATTGTCCGTCTGTCTGAGGGTGGTAGGCAGTGCTCAAATGAAGTTCAGTATCCAGCGATTTCTAAATACTCTTCCTGAATCTTGATGTAAAATGGGGATCACGATCAGAAAAAATCGATAGGGGTACTCCATGAAGTCTCACAACTTCATTAATATATAGTCTTGCTAGACGTTCTAAGGGTATATCTTCTCTTATAGAAAGAAAATGTGCTGACTTGGTGAGACGATCAACAATAACCCATATTGCATCCTACCTTCTAGGAGTCTTTGGTAGTCGCATGACAAAGTCCATCGTAATATTGTCCCATTTCCACTCCGGTATGGGAAGAGGTTGCATGACTCCTCCAGGCTGTTGCCTTACAGCTTTCACTTGTTGACAAACCATACATCTTGACACAAAATCAGAAATATCCCTCTTCATGTTGTCCCACCAAAAATGTTCCTTCAAATCTATATACATTTTGTTGCTCCCAGGATGTATTAAGAAATTTGAACTATGAGCATCATTCATCAATTCCCTTTTTTGATCAGGTATATAAAGAACACAAAGTCTCTTCCCAAATTTCAAAATTCCATCTTCATACACAAAGTCTCTCAATCTCCCATCATTCACAGCTTTAATCTTCTTTTGAAATTATTCATCATCGGTCTGAGAAATCTTAATCCTTTCTAGTAAAGATGGTTTGGCAACCATTTGAAAAAGCATTGATGTTTCACCTTCCCTGGTTATTCCCATGTCCATCTTCACTAGATCCATGAAAATTAGATCCCTTTCAATTCTCATACTGTTCAAAACTCCATGATCTTTTCTGCTCAAAGCATCTGACACCATGTTTTCCTTCCCCATGTGGTAGTGTATCGTGAAATAATAATCTTTGAGTAATTAAATCCATCTCATTGACCTCATGTTGAGTTCTTTTTGTGAGAAAATATACTTCAAACTCTTGTGATAAGTATAAATCTCTCATTTTTCACCATAGAGGTAGTGCCTCCATATCATCAATGCAAAGATCACAGCTGCTAACTCGAGATCATGAGTAGGATAGTTTTGTTCTTGAATTTTCAACTGTCGTGATGCATAGGCAATAACCCTATCACTCTGCATAAGGACACAACCAAGTCCTTTCTTCGATGCATCACTATAAATAATGAACCCATCATTCTCTGATGGTAGATTCAATATAGAAGCATTGACTAATCCTCTCTTCAGTTCTTCGAAACATTCTTCACACTCCTTTTTCCAAACAAATTTAACCCCTTTACGTGTGAGCTTAGTTAATGGGTTAGCCAATCGGGCAAAATTCTGGATGAAACGTCGATAATAACCTGCTAAACCAATAAAACTACATACCACAGTTATACTCGTTGTTGTTGGCCATTCTTGGATTGCCTTAGTCTTAGAAGGATCAACAGAGATTCCATCTTTAGAGACAATATGGCCAAGAAATGAAATCTCTTGACCCCAGAATTCACACTTGCTAAACTTCCCATATAATTCATGCCTTTTTAGAGACTTCAAGATAATGCGCAAGTGATTTTCATGATCTTCATAGCTTTTTGAGTATAGAAAGATATCATCAATAAATACCACAACAAATTCATTGAGATACTCCTTGAAAACTCTATTCATCAGATCCATGAATACAGAGGGTGCATTAGTCAATCCAAAAGGCATTACAGTAAACACGTAATGCCCGTACCTTGTTCGAACTGCTGTCTTTGGAATGTCTTCCTTCTTCACACACAACTGATGGTATCCAGATCGAAGATCAATCTTTGAAAAGTATTGAGCACCATGCAGTTGGTCAAATAAATCATCAATTCGAGGTAGGGGATACTTGTTATTTATTGTTATAGCATTGATCTCCCTGTAGTCGACACATAACCTCATAGATCAATCTTTCTTTTTAACAAAAAGAACAGGGGCTCCCCATGGAGAAACACTAGGGAGAATAAATCCCTTATTACTCAATTCCTCTAGTTGTTTCTTTAGTTAAACTAATTCTATAGTGGCCATTCTATAAAAGGTCTTCGATATAGGCCTTGATCTAGGAATTAAATCAATGGAAAACTTAACTTCTCGTTCTGGAGGATGTCCAGGTAAATCATCCGAAAATACATCTACATATTCATTCACAATTGGTACATCCTCTATTTGAACATTCCTTTCTTCACCCATAGTTATTTCATTCTATTCATCCCCAATAATTGAATTTAGTTGAGCTATTGGTGGTGGATCTAGATTAGAATTAGGTGGTGACGATTCTGCTCTAAAGATAAGGTGTTCCTTATCATCATCATCAAGAATCGTAACCTCTTTCTTCTTACAATAAATCTTCGCATCATAGTCTGAAATCCAGTCCATACCAATGATTATATCGTACTCAATCATAGGTATGATGATGAGATCAGTAGATAAAGAACATTTATGTGCTCTAATGGGGACTGATTCACAAAACGTTGTTGCAATGATACTTCCCTTAAGAGTTTTAACTGACAACTCCCTTGTTAAATCAAATTGGCAATATCTAATTTTCTTAGCAAACTGGGATGATATGAAACAATGTGATGATCCAGAATCAAATAATGCATTTGCAAAACATGAGGAAACCATTAAATTACCTGCCACCACGCCTTTCAGAGCTTCTACCTCAGCAGTAGTGATAACATAAGCTTGGCCTTGATCCCTTGGCCTTTTATGATTTATGTTCTCCTGACGCTTAGGAAATTCATTTGGATAATGTCCCATCTCCCTGCAATTGTAGCACTGAACATTGGTATCTTCCTTATTCCCCTTGCAATCACGAGCTTGGTGGCCTTTTTCACCACACTTGTAAGAGACTCACATTCCCTCCAAACAAGTACCGGGGTGTTTCTTCCCACATTTACCATAGGATGGATATTCAACCTTTCCCTTCTTCCCCTTATTTCCATTCCCAGATTGATCAGCATGTCTCTTCTTATCTTTCTTTTCTTTAAAGTCATAATACTTAGAGAATTCCTTTTCGGTCTTGATAGCACATGAGACAATGTCTTCGTACGATGAAAAGGATTGTGAGACTAATGCTCGATGGAGAAATGGTTTTAACCCATCAAATAAACGATCAATCATACTTCTTGGGTTATGTATATAATCTCCAGCATACCTTGTTAACCTTGTAAAGTTAGCCTCATACTTTGCGACATTCTCATCCTCCTTGTGTCTCAGACTCAGAAATTGCCTTTCCATATCTGCATGATGGTCGCGAGGAATGTATTTTTCTAAAAAAAGATGTTTGAACTCCCTCCATTCCATATTTGATACTTCATCATCTTCCTTCTTGTTTTGAATCAATAACCACCATTGATCATCATCTCTACTGAGTCGGTAAACTTCCATGATAACTTTTTCCCTTTCACTACTCCCCAAAGCCAGAAATATTTTCTCTAGGGAATTTATCCATTGCTCAGCTACTAATGGATTTGTACTCCCATTGAACGTTGGTGGTTGTTTCCTCATGAATCTATCTAACATTTATCCTCCACGCTGTGGATTAGGATGCTCCATATGGGTAAGGTTATTATTCATAACCTGAGTAAGTTTTCCCAGTATGGTGATTAGCTGATCAGCACCAGTTGCATCACCAGCTCCACTATAATTATCTTGAGTAGGAGGGAAATCCCAACATGGGGTGCGTGCATTGATACGGTTTCCATTTCTTCCACTAGGCGCCATTTCTAAACAATGTTATAAACTAGATTAGTTTATGAATCAAAATACATAATCACATACTTACAAAACACTTAACATAAATTGAACTATTTATGGATATAATCCATAATCATAAGAATGTTATCTTTGAGGAAGTATATACTCATAAACTATTCATAATTATTTGTAAAGAAAATGAGAGTTATCCTAAGCATATCCCCCGGGAGTGTCGTAACCAAGAGTGCAGCAAGGCCCGTTGTCGTACACCAGTTCCCGTTCGAGTCTAGCTCAAAGCAGTGTCTTCAGGTTTTACCTCTAGGTACATTTGTGCCAGATCCGCCTCTACTTGCTCGTATCCAGACAGGGATGTATTGCTCGGAAAACTCACAAAATATCTAAAATACCAAAATTCTAGGAATTTCTTATATACTAATCCTCAAATTTCATCTTAGGTCTACGTACTCTATTCAGAGTTTATCTAAATCTAGCTTCCAAGGTTTCTACAAAACTTCCTCTGATACCAACTGTAATGCCCCAACCCCAGTTACCCAGAGTTGGTGCATTATTACATAACATTGGCATGATCAAAAGAAAGATGAAATCTCGAAAGACCGATTAGTTTAGTAGCCTTGGAAACACTAGATATATTCATAAAGTTTTACATTACATCATGAAGTGAAAAAATACTACAACAACATATTGTCTCCATAATACACACTATTATCCCCTCATAATATCCCTGTAGGTCGTTCATAATTTTTTTCTTCACATCCTGGTAAAAATAAAACATAGAAAAGGGGTGACCTCAAATGCCCAGTAAGGATAACAATATAGCGGAAACTTTCATAAATAAGAATAAACATTTAAGGCAATGTATAACTAAAACAAAAGCCTTTTAAACTTGAATTTAAACATTTTATGTCAAAAATAAAATGAAATAATGCCATTTACTTATTCACATGGATATTCTACTAATAGAATAATCACATGCAATATCGATAACCACTTTCATAATGATGGAATGCATAATTCCAGACTATCATAACCACATAGCCAAGGCCTCATGCCAAGACTACAAATAAGATTTTTCCAAGGCCTTGTGACAAGACACTAGTTTGTCTCATGAGACCTACCGATGCATCGAGGATCTATAACAGGCTCCACCCGTCACATATTAAGTCCAATGCATTCCCATATGAAAAGGATTAAACATAACATAAACATTCGTATTAAAACTAGCATACGAAATGTCAATACTTTCACCATAAACCATGAATGGTATAAAAATAGCACATCCACAGTCAAACATATCGCAAAACCTTCAATACAATATAGAAGTTTTGTATCATAATAATTCAACTTTAAATAAGCGTAAAATCCATCAAAGGATGATGACATAGATTAAATCAAAAATCTTTTTAGAGAAATATCTCTTTCCATTTTGAAATCATTTAAGAGTCATATATTTATAAAATAAAACTTTTTTTTTGAAAATATTCTTATAAGCTTGTAAGGGAAGCTTCGACGTTTTTATAACGGTGGAAAATATCCGCACCCGCCGTATAGGTTAAAAAAACATTCTAACCTTAATTTTGTCGAAATGGTTAAAAAGCACCTTGTTTGGAAAACGACGTAAAGATTACTTTATAAACCTCTTATAAAAAGTCAAAAAAGGGTATAAATGACATTAACCAATATTCTAGTAAATAGTAAAAAAGTTTTGAAATTCATTTTTAAGAAACATGGATGTGGATGATAAAGATATCCCAGTAGATTATTACGTATAAACAACCTCGGATAATGAAGAGATTTCGAAATAAACCCTTACCTTGTACTTTTCCTTGGATGGGGTAGGTTAACCTCCTGTATAATGGTGAAATAATTTTTATTAAATTATAAAAGAATCATATACATTAATATGATATCATATATGATCTTTTAACATTGATTTGTTAATAATATCTTAGTATTATCGTTGTTTCGGGTGTTAACTTACTCATTTTCTTTTATATTTTTTGTTATGTAAGCCATGTTTGTAATGGATAGGCTGTATATTATTCATATCCAGAATGATATCATGTCCTTAAATATCATTTTTAAATCATCAAATTATAATTATACTTGAATGGATACGATGGAGAATGAATCTCATCGCTTTCGTGGAGACGGTAGTCCCTACGTAGGCACGAGCGACAATATCATTATTTTGATATTAAAATAATATATAACTGGATGGTATATCATATATACAGAATAATTAAAATGTTATATTTATTATTTACATGAGTTACACATCGTTATTATACCCATCCAAATAATAATATATTGAATAACAATTACACCACGACATGGAGACGGTAAGCCGTACGTACGCACGTATGGTGACATGTTATTCAAAGGGTGGATAGAATAATGAATATGGTTGTACCATATTTATAATAAAATCACAGTATATATATGATACTGGAGTTATTATTTTATAATGGTAATAACAAAGGAAGAATAAGTGGAAGAAGAAAGGAACATGGAAAAGGGTGGTGAAATCATTACCTCTTCTTCGGGTTCTTCCTTTTGATTTGATCAAAAGGGCTCCATAGGTTGGCTTTCTGATCAAAATAAGGCCTCTAGGTTGTATTGAGGGATGTTGGGAGAGTATTTGGGCAGATTTTGGCCGAACCAAAAGGCTTTTATGGTGTGAAGAAATGAGAAGGAGGAGTTCCCTTTTATAAGAGCTGTGAGGGAAACCATTGGAAAAGCTAGAAATATTAATTTATAATAAATTCATATTCGGTTTCTAATGGCTCCAAAGTTGATTATTTAAATGTTATGGTGGTGATAGGTCGAAAACCATTCAACCAATAGAATTTAGACAGGTTTGGGTTACTATATTAACCTTATCTTTTAGTATTAACTCTTAGTTAATTAGTTTGACTTTTACCATGTAACTTTGTATTTTTATATTATATAGTTAATAAACTTACTATATACATCCAAACGACCCATAAGTGGTCCATTAATGATACAACTATCATGATATAAGTCTCTTGTCCGAACCTTATATTTTTAGGAATTTAATATCAATTAATAATATAATATATATTTTTAAAAACTCTTTTATGTCATTTTTGACACTATTCAATAGTTGATTTTTGTGAAACTCATAACAGAATGATTACTTCAAAAATATTTAATTAAATCATTCCTAACATGTCATATTAAATTATAAAATTATTTTAATTCATAAAAAGTCTCAAATTATATTTATTTGTGTATTTATAATATCAATTATTTTAATTTTTCACTATTTTTGTAATTACTGCATCATCATTGTGTCATAAATAAATTAAATTATTTAATGTCTAAAAATTATAAATAAACTATAATTATGTAGGAAATATTTTTATATTTCTATGAAATATTTACAATCAAATTTTTCTTATGTATAACCCTATATTAAAAATGTTTTAGTAAATATACTTTGATTTTAACTCTTTTAACTCTTCTTTGAATTAAATAATAATAAATGTCCTAATCAAATCCAAGTGGACCTAAATGATAATATTTTATTCCTAAGGTTGTTTTTGGTCGAGATACACTTTTTCAATAGAATTAGGACATGTTTTAGGGTAATATTAATATCAGTTTTTACCCTTAATTACTCTATTTACTTTTAACCGTGGTAAATAAAAGTAAAAAGTTACTATTCACCAAAAATTATTTTCATCTCATTGAACCACATTTTACTTATTTATATTAACCATGTCTCTCAGATTTTCGAAATTCCATTCGCAGAAGCGGTAAAATTATGTTTTATGAAAAATTCAGTTTTTTAACTACCACTTAGTAGTTTCACTATTCATCAAAAATTGAAGTTTTTCAGAAAAATGCCAAACTTTCACCCTAAGCTATAATTGATATTCTGAATTCTAAAATGATTTATATTTTACAAAATTACAAACATATAAGTTGCATTAATTAATTTTATAATTAATTCCCACTGTTACAACAAATAGCGTGTTTTTAAGAAACAATATATATCAAAAGTTTGACAATTGTTTAGGTCCAATTTCAATGTGAAATTTATTATAATGACCAGCATTGGATAAAATGGTAAAAATATATTCTAATTATACTATAAAACTAGTAAATAATATAATTTATCACTATTAATTATTTTGATTAAAAATGTTTTTTTAAGTATTTTTCACTATTCATAAAATTTGGACGTTCTCAGAAAAATTCAACATAGGATAATTTCGATATTCTGAATCCAAAAATGAAGTTCATTTTAAAATATAATATATATACAATTTCAAAAAGTAGGAATTACTATTCATAAAGGCTATTTTTATTGGTTGTGGTGTGTTAGAACTCGATGTTTCATACAACACACGCTATCGCATTATTTAAAGAGAATCGTACCGTAGAAGCTTGGGGTGTTACAATTCATATATTACATTCGAATAAAAATACGAAAATATTGTTGAAAAAAATTGAATTACATCCCAATGTAGAGGCAGTTGGTCATATATTCACATGATCGATTTTTTTCAATTTCTGTATGATGGAAAAGAGATAGGAAATACCATTAAAATACAAAAAACTGTTAATATAATTATTGAATAATAATATAGTAATTTAATAGTTGTATGAGCTTTTATAAGAATGAAACCTTAAAATTTTCCTTAACAATATATAACTCTAATTTTGGAAACCTCTTTTTTCTTACACCATAACCATATGAAATCATTATTTCGATGAGAAAAGGACCTATAGGAAATGGATAGGTATATTGAAAAGGTATTTTATCATATTTATTTTTTCTACATTTCACAAGTATTGTTTAGAAGATATGAGAGGTGGTTCCCTTTTATAAGTGAGGTTGGTGGAAAACTTGTAAATACTTGAATCTTTATTATCAATTACATAACCTTCTCATGTAAAGAGACTCAAATTTTTATGGGATTATATTATGATAAGTTTTTGTAATAAATTAAAACAACCAACGAGGTTTAGGAATATTTTTTACGTTACATTAAATCCCCTTCCATTTATTTTAATCATTTTAACTCTTTTTTTCCCTTATCCTTGGTGAAAAATATTTATCACGATTACTATTCATTATGAATAAAAAATAATTTCATTGTATTAAAAATTATTTATTATCATGATTCTAAATGTGGATTAAATTTTAAAATATTAAATTTATAGCGGTGATATAAACTAATATTAATATAATCATGCATGATGCAACAAAAATAATTTTTAAAAAAATATTGGTTTTAAGCGTTAAAATTATTATATACAAAAATAAAGTATAATTTTATTCTAATGAAATTAATTGAAATATTTTTAATAAAATGGGACTAGTTTTTCTTTCAAAAAACCAAAATTGAATGTAACCTCTACGATTATTTATTAAAATAGATGAACAAAAAATAGTTTTTATTTGAACAAAATCATCATTTAGATTTCTAAAATGTTAATCATGTATTTTTATGTTAATAATTATATATTTTATGAATTATATTAATTATTTAATATTTTTTTTATTTTTTCCCTAAACATCAATGTTATTTTTATATCATTATAATGTCATAAAATTTAATGTTTTTGTAAAATCTGAATTTCTCACCATTCATTAAAAAATAAATGGTTTCAAAAAATTCTAAAAAGATTATCCTGACATAATTTTTTTCGTACGACATAAAAAATAAATTTATTTTAATTAAATTCAATTTCTAAAACATGGTAATTTTTTTAATCACATTCTTGAAAAATATATGTTCATTTTGATATTTTTTACTTGAAAGGAAAATATCACATGCTATAATTAATGTTCGAGTGTTACATTAGAAGTCCATCACAATTCCTAATGTATGAACACAATTTTTTATAATAAATTTCTCTTTAAATAATTATATATTTATATATTTCAATACTTGCAACATTGTTTTTTAAGGAACCAAGATATACTATTAAAATATTATGGGTAATCTATTTATGAGCTACTAGATTAGTGGGTATGTATAGTACAAACTAAATTATATTGAATTTATTGTTTATAAATTTATAAAATTAATTCATCAGTTCCAAATTGATAAGGGAAAAAATAAAATCATCTGAACGTATAATAGATGTTTTCCATCAAGCATTTTTATGGGCCCAAACATATTTTATCTTAACAAATTATATAAATCATTTTTTGGTGATTGATTTTAATTAAATAAATATATACTAAACCATATAAAAAATTTAATATTCACCAAATATATTTTATAGTCCCGGAATAATAATAAAATTGTTTTTAGTACTTAAAAATATATTTTTATAAAAATATAATTTATGTCATGTGTAGAGTGCTTATTTTAAAATTAATTTCTACCACTTATAGGTATTGAATTTGAAAAAAAATGATTCCATATTTGGAATAATGTTGTCAAAATTTTTTAAATATGCAATAACTCCTACATTCAATGTAATGTTTAATCATATTTTGTTGATTATTTTTTATACAAGGTGTTGAGATAGTATGAGATTCTGAGGCTCGTTGTGCCCAAAATAAAATTATAGAAATATATTTAATATATTAAATATAACACAAGAAATGTTTTCCTGAATAATTGGGATAAATCATAAATGGTTACCATGGTTAGAGATTTGAGGGCACCATTGAGTTTAGAACATGAGTTTTACCTTAGGCACGACATAACTTTAGTCGGTGGGGTCATTTGTGGAAAATCTATCACGGGAATAAAATAAATAAAATATTTGATAAAATTATTCTATTTTTGGATATTTTTAATTAGTGTTCTAATTTAATTTTCAATATATTAATTCTTAGGGAAAATTTAAAGGGATACCAAAGACTCCTGAAAATTGACGAGAGCCATTGGAGCCATTGGAGGAGATCTCATTGGAAGGCGGTGAACATATCAATGATAGATGATTGTAGTACGACAGAATTGAAGGATCTCACCAATGAACAAGATGCATCCTCGTTATTTTTTAGTGGTCAATTATAATTGAGGTTAGTGGGTTTTTTAATTTATTTTCATTCCCCATTATTTATTTATACTATGAGCACAAATTGATCGACCAACAGATTAATTCATAGATCATGTCTATTTGTGGTATTGTTTAATTATGGGGTGATATTACGATAAATACCTTTAACTAATGAGTTATTAATTATTATTATCCAATAAAAAAGTATAGATCGACACAAACATTGATTGAGGTTCATTCCTCTCTTTTTCTCGCGTACTTCAATCCCCCGGTTCTGTGTTCTCCCATGGGCATTATTTATTTGGCCCAAGGTTCAGAAATCGTAATAAATTGATTATTGTGCACCCATTTCATAGTGAAATGATATAAAATTATAGATTTTGGATAGACAATGAATGAAGGTGGAGTTATGATGGAGAGGGCAGTGAATCAGATGATTTGGATAACTGATTGTCATGTTCTCCAACACACAATGAAGAACAATGACAATTCCATTTTCCAAATAGATCGAAGGCGTAGATCTTATTGATTCCAAAATGTATCACATGATGAGGATCGATTTGTGTTTTTTTAGAAATGTGATCACATAATAAAATTCTTGGTCAATGGTTGGGACATGTATATCCATTTCTGTAAAATCCAAGGCTACATGTAGTGTAATCGGTATCTACATGTTGTGTGGGTTCCAATTTCTGGTGGCTAGGGTTTTAGTTAAGATTTAAGTATCACAGAACATATTACCCTATCAGACAGTGTGTGACCCCTCCCCAGTGACATAGAATATACCATATTGGGTACACATACATGGGTTGGGGTACACGGGTTGGAGAACACTATGTACTCCCCCACAAAGACATGGCATGGACCATGTACAAAAGCTAAGTTGTGTACAGGTACATGGGTTCATGCTATATACTGGAACACTGGTAGAGTGTATGGGTAGTCATCACATACTGTACTTCTACATAGTCATGGGAATGATACATGGGCCATTTACATGGGTAGGTCCTGGGGTAAGGGGACACGGTGTGTAACCCTTCTACACATTGCGTTCTTTTTTAGACATATATTAGTGTTGTTTTCCTCCATATCATCGGACAGTTTCATTAGGTTATATTCCCCTTAAAATTTTCCTAAGTGATATTATGGAATCATGTCATACACATAGGACTATGAACTGTTTAGTAAGAATTCTTAAATAGAGTCATTGGAATACCTCCCTTAATCCTGAAGTGAGATCCTTTATCCATCTCCATGTCATCAATGGACTTCTTGGTATCATTGTGAACAACACTAAATGAGAATTGATCTTCAACATAGTGGGTTAAACCATATTGAGTTTTTGGTTTAACTCCATAGCCTTGGAAGTGATCCTCATCTGTGCATCATATTCTCTTCAGACTATCAGCATGTACTTCTTATGATGAGAGCTGATGAGTAGTTCCTCTCAGATAGACATCATCTGTGCTATCAGACTGAGTAGTGTGTTCTCCCAAATTAGTGATTTTTTGGAATCATCAATCAAGAAAACTATGATGGTATACTACACTTATGACTTACCATTAGACTGTGTGCCTATATTGAGTATATCTAGATATTATTTTTATATGTTTTTAATACATATACATGTGTAGTGATGACTATATTTTCCATTTATGAATGATTTGTGGTTTTGGGGTGTCCGAATGAGTATTTATATACTCCCCCCATACTGGGTTTCCCACACATTTTATATCTTCTGCAAATGATTAACCATTTAATTGAATTTTATAAGGACCCTAACCAAATGGTTCTTAATGTGTTATGATAGACTGATATGTGTTCCTGCATCTTTTGATAGTAGACCCCAGTACATACATTTCGGTTGGACCTATGTTTCGAACACTATACGGTGTTCCGGTATTTGACTATGATTACCTTCCATTACATCCTATTAACCACTCTTTAAGGGATTTAGATGTATGCATGCATGATTTTAAGTTGTTTTTACACTAAATAATTGTATAGGATTCAAGATGTGTTCACGTGTACAAGAACATAGGCTAAGTCCTCCCATGTTAGTGATATGTCAGCATGGTAGTAGTAGCCTTCCCCAATACTATTGGAGGGTTTCTTGGGGATTCATTGAATGGTCCCCACTATGGTGGGTCATGATAGAGTGGGTTTAGAGTGGTCAATTCTACTATAGGTCTAGAGACTGTGATATTGGATTCAAGCAATAATTTTAAGTGTTTTGAGTTTGGCATTTAGGCCAAGGACTCATGTGTTTGTGCAGAAGCTTACATATGCTTAAACTAGGACTCTAATCACCTTACATTAAACATAGTGCATGATAAAAATGATTTTATGGAAAACATTTGTTTATTCATCATACAGGAATGGGTTGGGATTTCCATGTGCTTCTTTATTCTTGTCTCCATATATACTCATTGACTTTGGTACATATTTTTTTAGGATGCCTCAACAATGTACTCTAGCTAGGATTCCATATCATGATTAGTATGATGACCCAATCAGTAATGATTTGTCGATATAATGACTTGTTCCCGAGGTGTTACCTCTGGGTGGTTCCCCTTATATTACCACCTATAGAGTGGCACATGGTACTCGTGGTACCAGCGGATGAGGTGCATAAGTTGAGCATGCAACATGTGTTTCAGTAGCAGAGACCCATTATTATACAAGCTGATCCCAACCTATAGTCATTTGAGTTATTTCTTGTAGTGGTGACCTATGTTATCAAACTAGTTAAGACACCAGCAGATCAAATGTTGGTCCTGGTAGCGATCCTTATATAGGGGTCAGCACGAAGATTATGGTGTTTAATAACCCAGTCTTATGATGAGGTGAATCTTTCAGGGATAGAGTTTAATCACCTTTTCATTGAAGATTTATCACCAACTATGAGGAGGGATGTATATTTATAAGAATTTCTACGACTCTAGTAGGGAAGCATGATAGCAGCTAACTATTCTTTGAATTTGACCAACCTCTCCAGGTACTCGATGGATATAGTTTGAGACCAATTATTTAGGGATTCGAATTTTGAGTGAGGTCTATGTAGAGACATCATGGATAGTTGTATCCCTCTATGCATTCCTACCTATGATTGGGTTCTAGAGAGTGATTTGGTGATTTAGTGGTTCTTAGCTGAGTAGATATAGCTTGTGGTTGTCATCAGTGGGTATGAATGACCATGGACCTTGGAAAGAGGGAGACGATGTCAGTCCCAAGTAACTAGATGTGCGAGATGTTTCTTGAGGAGATCCTAAGACAGAATTTCTCTGGTTTGGGGCTCATAGAGTTGGTCCAGTCATCCAAGATATAGTCGGTTATACTCATGTGGTGAAAGGGGACATCTTTCATGTGATTCTCTAACACTCCAAATAGCAAACAGAGAGATCATGGATGGGATGCCAAGGCAATGGCTACAACAAGAGAAGATAGGTTTTCAAGGATATGGATGTCGAATATGAACTTGGAGAGTATGGGGATGTGGTAGCAGCATTTACTATTTAACAACTCCACCCCGATGTTATCCACATCTAGCACAGGGAGTTGGAAGATAGGGGTTGGGATAGCTATAGGCGGTCAAAGCTTATGACCCATATGCTTCAGGATTGACTTGAGGTAGGATATGGGACTTTTCAAACATATTTTTAGTACTAATAGGAAAATTTTAAGGAGATTACATTCTTGCATCATACCATTTAAGAGATTAGATATTTAATTTGAGCCCTTAGCATGACCCTTACACTTAGAGCCTCTTAGTGAAGAAGACTCAGATATCACACACATGTGCAGACCATGTGGCCTTACCCTTGGAGGAATGAGTTTCTATTGGAATCTCTTGGTAGTATCATCGAAGCTTACGATATCATTTTTGGTATGGAATGGTTATCTACAGTGCATTACCAGATTGATTATTTTAGCGTAAGGACGAGGTGTGACCATTGTAACAGAACCATATTTTCCTTTGTTAGTGAAAAGGAAACCCAAAATTGAATGATCGACTTGTGTATAGGAGGGTGAATCTAATTACTCATTATTTGGATAGCCTAACCCTTGGTTCAATGGATTTTATGAGAACCCAATTTCCCATATTGTTGGAGGAGTATGGGGACCTCTTCCCTGGGGATGTTCCATATTTACCTCCTCACCTCAAGATAGATTTTTTCAATGATCTACACCCCAATACGACACTGATATTTGTGAACGAATATAAAATTTATCTTGAATATCTTCATGATATGAGGGTAAATCTGTCGGACTTGAAGATGATGGGATTTTTTAGACACAGTGTTTCAGCTTGGGAATCCCCAGTTTTGTTTTCAATGAAGGCAAACGGGAGCTCAGGGCTATGTGTGGGCTACCGTCACATGAACTAGGTGAAAAAGAAGAATAAGTACCCACCAACGTGGATGGAAGGAATCTATGATCAATAGAAAGGATCACAGTGGTTCTCAATAGTTGACCTCATGTTAGGCCATCACCAAATTTGAGTACGGGATGAGGATATACTAAAGAAGACATTCCGATGTCTCTATGATTACTATTAGTACATGGTGATTTCCATTGGAATGAATAATTCTCCATCAATGATCATGTGACTCATTAAATAGATCTTTCATCCATTCTTATATCATTTCATGGTAGTCCTCATCGTCAATATCCTTGTGTACTTAGAATCTGAGGAGCAGTATGTAAGACACATGAGGATTGTTCTGGGCGTACTCTGAGAGAAATAGCATTAAGGAAATACTTATAAGTGAATGTTTTGATTTCAAGAAATATACTTTTTGGGACACATTATCTTAGTAAGTGGAGTATTAGTAGACCCATCGAGGGTTGAGGTGGTTTTATCTTGGGAGCCACCCAAAATTATTACAAAGGTGCGGAGATTGCATGGTTTGGAAGACTATCACTAGGGCTTCATACCTAATTACTATAGAATATAATCACCCAAGATATATTTGACACCAAAGGGGTTCCCTTTCATGTGGACATAGTGGCAGAAGTAGTCCTTCCTATGGTAGAGGATGAGTTTTACAAGAAATCCCATCTTCAGACTTATAGAGGAGGGTGATGAGTATATAGTTTTTAGTGATTCATTGGGAACTGGGATTGGTTATTTTTTGAGGTAGAGGTAAGTGGTGACATCCTATGGTTCACACCAGTTGAGACAAAAAAAATACAACTAAGAAACCCATGATCTTGAGTTGGTAGTGAGGGCATTTTCACTAAAGATATTGTCAAACTACCTGATGGGTGAGCAGTTTATTGTCTACTCTGATCATGAGAGTCACATGTATATATTCTTTCATAATAATATTAACTTGAGAAAGTGGTGATGGATGGAGTTCCTCTAGTATTATGAATTAAAAATATTATATACTCCTAGGAAGGAGAACAAGGTAGAAAATTCTCTCAGTACGAGATCGTATTCATAGTTGTTGAAAGAGACATTAGTGGAGTAGGCCTCATTATAGTTATCCTTTGGGGATAGAGATGCAGTAGCTTACCTTTAATCGATGGTTGTCACCACTCTAATCTTGTAGTGAGTTAGGGAGGAACATCTAGGGGATACTAAATTTGGTGACATGTATACTTAGGTATCATTGAGACATGATCCAGATGGATTTTATATAGGTGTGGAGCATGTCATTCTTTTCAGTGGACACACAATAGTACCAATGATGTTGGAGGAGGTGGTTAAAAATATGTTTCATACATATCATTTGGTGGTACATAATGGTGTGGAAATGTGTACCAGGACCTCCAATGATAATTTTATTTGCTATTTTTGAAAAAATAAGTGGCATAATTTTCTCTTGATGCCTTACATATCATTAAATGAAGGATGGGCATCTTGTTCCAATGGGTTTAACTCAACCCCTTGAGGTGAGAGAAAGGAAGTGGGATGGTATATCCATGTTCATTGGGATAATATTACCATAATCATTCATGGGACATGATGCTATATGGGTAATCATAGAAAAAATCACTAACTTAGCCCACTTATTATCAATTTCGGATAAAAGTTTAGTAGAGAGCATTGGATGCCTCTACATAATAGACATAGTCCGACACCGTGAAGTTATATCGATAATCACTGCAGACCATGGTGTTCTCAGCAAATCTTGTTTATGTAAGGGACTATTATAGGAATTTGGTACATAGATAATCATGAGTAAACCATTCCACCCCTAAACCTATGTCCAGACAGATTAAACTATTTAGGTTCTGGAGAACATGTTAAGATATTGTATATTGGAATTTGGAAATAGTTGGGAAGATCATCTATGAATGGAGGATTTTTTAAGAATATAGCTACCATTATACCATCAGTTTGGAACCATTATAGGCTTTGTATTGGCATCCCTGTATGTCACCACTATGCTGGACAGACCCAAGAGAGTCATCACTCATGGTCCTGGAGTGGGTGTGAGCTATAATAGAGAAGGTTAAGATCATCAAGTAGAAGATTAAGTCTACATAATGAATTCAAAAGTATTATGATGACTAGTGATGGAGGAATTTTAGTTCATGGAATTAGATCCTGTGTTCTTATGTGTTTCACCTCAATGTGGGTTACAGATAATTAGCTATGGTGGAAAGCTATCTTCCATATTCATTGGCCCTTTCTATATATTTTTTACAATTGTTAAGGTGGAATATTGTTTAGATGTACCTCCATAGTAAATAAAGTTTCACGATGTATTCCATGTATCATAGATGAGGAGGCACGTGCATGACTAATTTCACGATACCAAATCACAAGAGTTGGAGATTGATGATGGAGCTAACATTGCAGATTACCCAGTTGAGATCGAGGATGGAAAGGAGATGATCATCTATGGGAGAGTGATTTCTCTAGTGTGTGTGTCTGATGGAATCACGAGAATATTTAGGAGAGATATTTTTAGTGGGAGGATCAGATTCATTCTTAGTACCCACATATCTTGGTGTATCCCTTGTTTTAGCAATTTGATGATGTAAATCCCCATGGTGGGGAGAATGTAATTACTTGGATTTTCCATGAAATATTTTTTGGATATTATATTAACTTTTTTTAATTACAGGTTATAGGATGGTTTGAGATTCATAGGCGCAATGTGCACCGAATAATTTTTTTAAATATATTAAATACATTAAATAGCATACTGATGTAGTTTTCCAAAAATGTTGAATCACTCCTAAACATGTTTTCAGATAAGAAATAGGAGCACATCATTGAGTATAGAATGTGAGGTTTACCCTAGGTGTTATTTAACTTTATTTAGCATGTTTTTTTGAGGAAAAGTTTTCATGGGCATTAAATGAATAATATATTTTTTTTATCATTCATCTATGTCGCGACCTAATGTTCATTTTCTTTAAATATACACTCATGGGAAATTCAAAGGGTTAGAGGCATAACCCTGTGAATTAACAAGATCCATTAGAGACATTGGAAGGGATCCCATTAGTTGAAGATGACCAAATTAGATATTAATGATCGGTAAATGATATAATTGAAGGATCTCACCAATGAAAACAACATGGCTTCTTTATTTTTCAGCAATAAATCTAAAATTAGGTAGTGAGGATGTTTTATTTTTATTTGAATCCCCATTCAAGATTCCTATGATAATCACGAATTAATGAACCAACTAATTGATCTGTGGATCGTGTTTTTTTATGGGCTGGGTTTATTATAGCATTATTTTGGAAAATTTACATTGAATTGAGGATTTATTCATTTCTATTTCCATGGAAACGAATTGAGATTTACAAAAACATTTATAGAGGTTTGTTCCACTATTTTTTCTTCTGTTTTTCTCCGTCGATTATTTTTTCACCCAAGGGCATTATTCTTTTTTTTATGGGGGTTCAAAAATCCTTATCAATCAATCATTTCACACCCATTTATTGGTGACAAAGTCTAAAATTGTAAATCTAGGATCAACATGACATGACGGTGTTGGGACAATGGAGATGCTAGTATGTTGGACAATGAACATACCTGAATTTTTTGTTCTTCAGCATGAAATATAGATCAATGATGATTTTGTTTTCTATGTATACTATACGCCCAAATATTATTGATTCGGTGTTGAAAAGACTCTATAAGTTATGATATTTCTTTTTGTGAAGTGGTCATTGGATCGAAGGTCGGATCTATGGTCAGGACATGTAGAGTCGTATCTAGAAAATTTGGTACTACAAGGCTTGTAATCCGAATCTGCATGTCATGTGGGGAAACATTTGTGGTGGCTATTATTTTAGGTAGGCGTTAATAATCACACAACATGTGACCCCTCCCCAATTATTTTCTATGTACATATGAGGGTTCATAGGCTTAAGTTAAAGTAAATGTGTGGGAGCATATTGTGTACTCCCCCACACAGACATGAGCTAGACCATATACATATGATATGCTGTTTGATAGTAAACAATCACATGTAAATGGTCTGGATTTGTGTACTAGAACATGGGTACAGTACATGTGCAGTCAGAACACTATGTACTTCTACACAGACTTGGGAAAGATACATAGGCTATTTATATAGGTAATACCTAGGTTCAAGTGACATAATGTGTAACCCTTATATACGATGTGTACTTTTTATACATGGAATATAGACATTATCCTATTTATCTTGGAAAATTTTCATTACTGTGTGTTCCCCTTATCATTTCCCTAAGGGTTAGTATGAAATCATCTTTTACACCTAGGGATATTATCCCTTCAGCAAGACTTCCTAGATAGGCTCATTGTTATCCATATTTTAGGCCTATAGTGATATCAATTATTTTTCTTCATTCCCTAAGAGGAGTTCTTGGTACCATCATGGCCGACACTACCTTGGCGTTGATCCTTAACATAGTGGGTTAATCCATATTGAGTTTTTGGTATCACTCCAGGGCCTTAGAAGTGATCCCCATCAATTTATCATACTACATTTAGACTGTCATCTTGTTCAACCTTTTAAGAGACCCGATTAGAAATTCCTCTCAAATGGATGTCATTAGTGCCATTAAAAATTAGGATTATGTTCTCTTATATGAGTGCTTTTTAAATTTTCTTGTTGGAATCCTAGGTTGGTATACTTTTGTAGTAAATTACATTGAGGCTATATGCCTCTTCTAATTATATACAGACATTTCAATTATATCTATTGTATTCATATAATTGTGTATATCTACCTATATTTTTCTTTGTTTTAAACTTTTTTATTTCTATTAGTCTTGTTAGGTGTTTTTATACTCACCCATGCACAATTTTTGAGTGAACATGTCATATCGTAAGAATACGATCGACCTTTTTAGGGAGTCCTATAAGGCCTAGGACAAGTGTTGCTTAGTGAGACTAGATAGAGCTTTTGGAACTAAGGTTATTCTTTTCTAGGAATTGAGTATGGTTTGTGTTTTTTTTGTCAATACTCACAAGGAAGATCATGGATTTTTTAAGGAAATGTATCTTATAGTTCAAGAAGTCAATAGTGTTGAAGGTGCAACGGTTTCCTAGTGTTTTCCAAATTATTGGGTTCCAAAATTTGGAGGATGAATTTCAATACAAAAAGTGTTGTTTTAACAAGTATTGATTAAAATATGGGAAATATATAAATTTAGAAAATATGGGATTCAACAATTATTTTTTGGTCAGACATTTTAGAAAGATTCAGAAAATTGGTAGACAAGTGATGGAGCTTCATGAACGGCTGAGTCTATAAATATAAGGCTATCCCTCTTAAAATCACATGAAATTTGTTAAGGATATCTAGAATTATCCTAATTTCACAAATCTATTGGAGCTCTATAAAACTAAAATTATATTGGAGCTTGATCATAAAAAAAATACAGCTTTATTATCAACTAATTCCAATTCTTTTGATTTATGAGTACTTCATGATGATGGGGTATTATACGTTTAATTAGTGAGATTCACAATGGAAATGTGTTCTAGGAAGGTATTTATCTTCTCAAAGGAAGTGTTTTCAATGAAGTTAGTCATATTAGTAAATTTTGTGTGTTCCACGAAGGTAAGAGATCATTGTGGAGGAGTGAGCTTCATGAAGGGGCTTCATGAAAGTGAGTATTGAACATTAGGTTTTAGTGGATATGGCTTTCAAAGATCATAAACACTAGTATATGGGGAAATCAGAGTCCTGTTCTAAGTCATAGAAAAATAAATTAATAAAAATCCATTGAAGAGACATTCATGTTGATAAATTTTGTTAGACTTCCCTAAAAGTAGTAAGTTCGGGAGAGCTGAAAGAAGTGTTATGAGGGAATCAGTGAGCTATCCCTAAAATATTTTATAGGTAGTGTTCCTAGAATATAGTTACTATTAGATAAATTTTATATTACACAACTTGTGATGATTACTATATTTAGGTGTGATAGGTAAAATATCTTCATTTTTTCTGTGGACTATCTCTTAGTGCTGAACCAAGTAAAAGTGATATGTTGTCTCTCTATATGTGAATGTCTGATTGCTAATCGAATCCATCATATAGGATTAATGGGTTCCTACAAACGTGGGAAAAATATTTGTCATATTAGAAGAAAATTTTGACACCTTGATTCACTCCTCACCTCTCGGGGGGTTCTGGGGTCCTATAATATTGAGGTTTGTTCCTACAGGTTTTAACTGTAGTTCACAATAGTTTCTTTAATGTTGGAATTGTGTTTTAGACTCCTTGAAGTGGGATTTTATTTAGACTTATTTACATTCTTTTACTTCTATTCATACTCTAGTTATGATATTTATATGTATGTATTCTTGGTTGTCAATTGTTTCTAAATTTAATTATTTTATTGGTATGGAGATGTGTTTGTTTGCATATAATTATGCTAAGATCGCCCGTGTCAGTGAGATTCCAACTCATCACTAGTATCCATCCCCAAGCATATTGGATGCAGGATTAGGAAGTCACATAACATTCCCTACTAGGAAGATTCCTGAAAAAATTGGTCCCTTTTATTTTTGATCAATATTTTTTTGATTTTTAGTAATATTTATAACCTCTATTAAGGTTAAATAAAGTTAATCTAGGATAAAAATAAGTTATAAGGAAACAATTTTTCCCCTTAATTTTTCTTACAAGAAGTTAGTTCTACCCTTGTAACCATGGGATCAATAATTAGTTTTTAGGTGACCCTTTCACATGAAAATGGCCTATATTATATTTAAATCATGGAAAGATACCAAAAATCACTCACTTAGTTATATATATATATATATTATGTGTTCAAATTGGGAAAAATCAAGTCATGAATGAATATAACAATCTATTTATATAATAATATAATTATTTAATGGATAAAAACTTGTATCTATTTTTTTAAATTATATAATAACCTTAAATTCTTATACCACACTGATATAATATTTCTCTAATTAATAATAAAATATAATAAATGATTTTAAAAATTTTTAATGTAACATAATTTTAGTATTTTGTTGTGTCATCTAAATTTATTTGAATAATATGACAAATTATTATTTAATTACAAAATTAGATTCAAATTTTAGATTTTTCTTTATTCCTTTTATGTAAAATTAAATGTATAGCGACTAAATTGGAAATAATGAAATATTATATAAAAAATAATTTCTTAAATTAAATAATAACCATAAAAAATATTTTAATAAGAGAAGGGGAATATTATTTTATCTAAAAATTCAAAAATTTCACATTTATAGGACATTTATAACCATTTTTATTGAAAATTAAATTAATATATTTTAATCCCTTAGTAAATTACATGACTGCCCCACCACTCAATTATAAAAGGGAACACATCCTATCTTTTATTCACACAAATTTGAGCCTTCTAGCTCAGCCAATATCTACAATTTTCTATTCTTCACTCCCATATCTAGATTATTTATGTGTGGGTATTCCAAAAAGTATATACTTGTAACCCTTAAGATGATATCTAAATAATTTTTTTCACAAAGGAGGTAATTTCCTTATCTGATCACGTTATTTTTAATTCTTATTCTACCTCCTTTAAATATATTATATTCTTAATAAAATAATAAATTTAGTATACTAAATATAATTAATTTTCATTATGAATATTGAACTACCATTATACTCCCTCTTTCTATCAAAAGGGAAGTAAAAGTATCTCTCATGCATTTTTATGACTTAACCTCTCCGGATAGCATTAATATTAATTATCCACCACCTTATTCAACAAATGATTGTTATGATGTTTTTAATTTTATATATGATAATTATGAAATAATTATTATGATAAAATTATTATATTAAATCTACCATCTTACCTTCCATATAGTTGGAAAATGACAATGTCGTTCGTGTGTGTATGTGAACTACCACCTCCATGAAGTTATCTAATTTGTTTCTCATTTCCATTTTACTTAGAATGAAATAAGGATGGATTTAATGAATATGTATGATATATATGATATATATGATATATATGATATATATGATATATATGATATATATGATATATATGATATATGTGATATATATGATATATATGATATAATAAATTTTCTAGAAATATAACATATTAGTTACCTTTATTTTATTTCATCCTTTAAAAAATATAAATAATATTCATGTGTACGTACAACCTACTATCTCCTTAAATGGTGATATTCATTTTAATATATGTAACTTGTATAGATTAATATATAGATTTATATAATGAATATATATTATATTTATTTCATCACTAAAATTATGTATATTATGGGACCACGATTAAATTACTAGTATAAAAACTACAGAACCAAAAAATACATGAAAAATGAAGCAGTTATCACCCGGGAAAGTGATTTTAATAAAGAATTTTTTATGAACGAGTGATAAAATATTATAATTAAATCATATATGGTATGTTATATATGATTATTTTTATAATATATATATATATAATAAATTTTTATTTATAATACGTGATGTTATAACACATTTGAATGATGTTAGAACTAAGGCAATGAATTTTAGTCTCACTTTAACTTATATGGGACATATTCCATATTCAATACTTGTTTCTATTGTGTTGTGTATATAATAACCATGAATATCATTCAAGATTATTATTATGAAATTTATGTGGATTTAAAAATATATGTGTGTGTGTGTGTGTTTATTTATTTTATGGGGATTTTGATTCAAAAGTAACTTATGTAGTAAGGGATTTATGTTTCAATCATATTTTAATCAGGATTATTTAAGGTTTAATTAATTACCATCAAAAGATATTTTTTGATGCTTATTTGAAAAATCAATTTAATAATTTAATCTTCTATAGTTTTTTTGGATGAATAATTTTTTCCATTTCATTTCTAACTCTTTAATTACTCAATAGACTAAATGAAAATTTTAATGGAAAACCCACTATGTTTTACTACTCAATCGGGAATATTTTTCTTCCATATCAATGTTCTTCTAAAATAATTTCAAGAATAATTATAATATTATCTTATGACTATTTAAATATTTTTTTACAAATTTTTTACTATTTAAAAAATTGTTTTAATTGAATCTTCTCGTCATTTTATGAATCAGAAGCATTTTTAAAACTTTTTACCAAATATTTAAATAGAATGTTTCATTGTAACATATATGGAATGAACATAATTAACTATTTCCATTACAACACAATGTTTGGAATCCTACATTAAAAGATTCAAAGTTCCATTTAAATAAAAAAATCCATAATATTTTTTAGATATTTTTATTTTAAAAGTGATTTTCAAAGAAATATAAGTTTCCTCATGAAATATATCAGTGATATTTTAATGAAATATTCATATATGATAAAAACATTCAATTTTTATTTTTATTTTTAGTAATATAATACAATGATACTATTCTTACTCATTATTTTATTATTTAATGTTTATTTTTGATGAGATGTTTATAAAACAAATTTATTTTCTATGGGTAATGTGGTGAAATTTAGGGAACACATTTTACATTCATGGGTTATGATGGGACCATATGATGAATATTTTATGATCATGTGTCACACATATGTATAGTTTTTCTTTATGTGATTGCTGGTTATATGATAATCCAATGATGGTTGATATGTTATAACCACGTATGGTTGTAGCTTTTAAACCATGTATGGTTGTTGTCTTGTAAACACAGAAAATGTTCATGTTCTAATACAGTATGGGTGGGATTAGAATTATATATCCCTATAATGAATTTTTAATTATTAGTATCTCATTAGATAAATGAGACTATAATAGGGAGTTAACCAAATTCATTAAGGGACATTTTACACAATGATTGTCTTGGGATTGAACCATGACTATAGAGATGGAATGGGGAGGGAACCCAATCCACTATGATAGTCCTGGAAAAAAGACTAAAACAGTAAGATATTATTTTCAATGTTTATTCTATATTTCAATTAATTATTCCAATATTATGCTCTCATGGATCATGTTCTATGATTATTTTATGATTCACATCATATGAATATCCCTGATCTATTCCATGAATCGATATTATGATTTTTGATATACTTGGTACTGTTTTAAAATGGTATTCTCATATTCTCAAACCCTTATTATAATTTTATGTTTTTGTGGGCATTGATATATCCCTTATTTACACTTAATTTACATCTGATCTCACTTTTTCTTATGTTTCCTTTCCCCATATTATCATTATAGGTATTAAGTATGACATGTCTTAGAAGGGTGGTGGTTATGAATAACTTAATGGGTTACAGTTATAAACAAGTTGTTTATCTGTCCATATTTCAAAATATCCTAAACATATATGATTTTATCGTGGTTGTAATGTTCCGAATTGAATATTAATCAAACATGATTTAATTACTATGTATGAAAATTATTCTTCATTATCGTTTGTAATAGAGAATATTTTAGTCAATCTATAGATACTAGATTGGGAAAAAATTAGTGAGATTCTTGGAGATAAGTCTAAGTAAAGAATATCATTTTAAATAATTTATATTGGTCATGGTTGACCATGGATTAACTTAATTTTCATATATTGAAAATAATGTTTCACAATTTGGAAATCATATGAATCATTGATTACTATAAAAAAAGATATATGAAGGTCATTCTTGTTGTTTTTATTTCACTAAGGGATTGTAAGTAGAATAATGAAGATGGGGCAGTGATAAGTATGATCAATTAATAAAGTATATCCTTGATGATTAGTTATATAAATTTACTTGTAACATGAAATGTTTTTAAGAATTATATTTCCTATCTCCAATGACTAGATATTGAATTTTTAGTGAAAACACCTAATGGAATGATTATCACATCTCATGTTTATAATTATACTTAGGTTTAAGTTTTTGGGAATATTATTCTGGTAAATATAGTTATTCTTCCTCTAGTATAATTATAAGTTTAATATGGTCAAGGATTTTCTATATTTACATAAATCCTACGTCAATTATTGTGGAACAAAATTCAAATCTGATATTGTAAACTATATTATGATTATCTATCAGTAGAATGATAATTATGATCTTTTGATGGAAATAAAATCCATTATATGGGTCATGATTCCTATTTAAATGGTTTTTTATCTCAGATGGTTAGAGAGAAACTCATCATTAATGAGATAGATATTTTATTTGAGTTTATTTATGTATTTCAAGAATAATTTTCTGGTCAATCACTAAATCTTGACGTCGATTTCTCAATATAACACATTAATGGTTCTACACCTATTTTAAATAATTTATATAGAATAGCCCCAACAGTGTTTCTATAATTGAATAAAAAACATAAGGAGAATATTAATAAGGGATTTATTTGGACAATTGTTCTATCAGAGGGGTAAACCATTTCATTTTGTAAAGAAAAAATATGGGTAAATGTTACTTTTCCATGATTATAACAAACTAAACAAAATCACTATCAAGAAAAGTTATCATATACCCCATAAAGATGCCTTGTTTGACTGACTAAAAAGAGATCATCACTTTTCTAATATTGTCGTCATTCTAAAAGTTATCAATTGAGGACCCTAAATGAATACATAACCAAGATATCTTTTTACAAAATGTATGTATATTATTAATTTATTGTTATCCCATTGGTTTCCCCAATGCATATTATATGTTCAAGGATTTAATGAATTTATCCTTTATAAATTACATTGATCATTTTTTGGTAGTATTTATAGATTATTTTTGTATATATTCAATGAAAAATGAATTGCATGCATATCATTTTATAATTGTGATGAAATCCCAGATGAAAGATAATATTTATGAAAATTGTAATAATTCTGAATATAGTCTTTAGAATGATTCATTCTTGGGTTATATAATCTCAATCGAGGGCTCCTCAAAAGATCCTTTAAATACATAATTTAATGAATGTTTTTAAAAACCAACCACTATGACTGAGATTACTAGTTTTCATGGTTTTCATTGATATTCTTATTTTTTTTTGGAAAATATATCTAGAATGTCTAATCCACACACCAAATAACTTGTAAAGGAGCTATATTTCCTTGGAATAATGAATTGATGAAAATTTCAAGGAATTTAATTGAAGGATAGTTAGCGAAACTAGGCTTACTTGACGCTATAGTGGAGAAGGGTATGTTATCTGTAGTGATTCATAATTATATGGTGATAGATTATCCCTCCTGCTAAATGAATTTTCATGATAAAAATTACCCAACTCATTATTTTGATTTTTCAACGGTAATTTTTTACTAAAGATATTGAGGTACTATATTTATGCATATTTTTGTGATATATATACTTATCATACAAGAATAAATTTTATTTCCATATAGAAATAGTAAAATATGTTCTAGATAACATGTTGGGAGATGATTAGAGGTTATAACTTCTCCAGACACTACCACCATAAGAAACTGAAAAAGGTGGAAAATGATATGAGTCTAAAGGATCATGCTATATTATCTATGACGATGATCCAAAAAATTGGTTACATATTAATTTCTAAATGATTTATATGAAAATCTCGATAGAAGTTGTGAAATATTATCTTTCTTAACTGAGTGTCCTCAAATATGTAAATGAAATGATTAAAGAGGTGATGATGGAAGTTGTGGTACTATAAACGAATGTGAGAATTGATCCTCAGTTTTACCTTGATAGTTATTGAATTTAACTATTCTAAAACTGGTTGTGTCCCATCCATACCATATTTGAGGAATGATATCTCAATGAAATCTCATAGTTCATCCTTCTCTATTCATAATTGATTTATTATGATTTATTGATATCTGAATTTCTTTTGGTGTGATGGAATGAAGAATGTTTTTGGGAGTATTTTGATCAATGATTGGTATGTTAGCAATTTAATGTTGATAGATAAATGTCTAAGTGTATTTTTTAACAATTTACCAATATAAAATGGAAATGGGATAAAATAACCACACATTTTTTTCTTGGACACCCAAAAACATCTAATTTGCACAATGATATATGGATTTTATTTTTTTTCTTAAGAAGTTAGTGCACTTCATTTCCAATAGAGAAAGGTTTTATCTTTACCATCTTACACAGTTATACATTAATAAACTATTAGTATTGTATAAAGTACCTCTCAATCATATATGTTCATAATTAAAGTTTAATATAAATGTTCTAGATAATATTTCCTAAATCATTGGATATAGTGTTTTTTTCTAGTATATCTTATCATTATCAGACAAATGGTTTGTTTCAAGGAAAAATTCAAACTCTAGAGATTATTCTGAGAGCTTGATTGATGGATTTAAAAGTTGGTTGGGATTAAATCCTTCCTCTATTTGAATTTTCATATAAGAATTTCTATCACTCAATTATTATGATATCCCCATTTCAATCACTCTATTGAAGGGTGTGTATAACTCCAATTTTATGAAATTATTTTGGAGAAACAATTCTATTCAGACTAGGTCTAGTAGAAGAAATGGTAGGGATGGTTAAATATATTCAAAAGAGTGTAAGGGCCGCACAAAGTTGAAAAAAGAGTTATACATACAACCATTGAGGATATCAAGAGCTCAAATTTGGTGATGAGTTATTCATATGGATGAATACATGGAAGAAGGTTAAGAGACTTTGAAATATAAGAAATTTGATCCCAATATATATATTTCACATCGAGATTTTTTATCTTCTCATGATAATATCTTATCATTTGGTGATTTCACTAAATCTCTCTCAGGTTCATGATGTGTTCCATGTATCTCTATAAAGAAGTACATACCTCATAATTCAAATTTACTAAACTCAAAGGTTTTACCACTTGAGGATGATATTTCATATGAATAATAATGAGTTGAAATTCTCAATTTTGGAAATAAATCACTATAAAACAATACAACTCACTTGGTCAAAGATTTATGATGAAATCAAAAAATCATATAAGCTACATGGGAACCAAAGGATGTAATTAAACATAAATATCCACATTTTTCTATAAAATTTAATTATTTTTAGGGAGAAATTCATTTTAAGGGGGGTAGTATGTAACACTATGAAAACCATCATCCTCACCAATTGTGAAGATCAGGTGAAATTTGAACCTTATTTTTCTTGGGATCTTTTAGGGGGGAAATTGAAAATCCCCATGTAATATGATCTTTGATAATTTTTATGACCACATAATTAATCATAAAATAGGTTTTTTACCTTATAATATGATTTTTGTAGAAATCGGAGTCACTCAAATTTTTATAAAATATTTAATATTTAATTAATTAAATATTTATTGAATCATGTGTATTTTTTTGATGATATATTTTAAACAAAGTTTCATATTGATATTTTGTATCAATGGTTTTCTCTAAAGTTGGGGGTTTTCTAATATGAGTTATATTCCTATCATGGGATTCCGGGCCTAGACCAGGCCACTATTCTTTTCTTTTGTTAGATATTTTCTTTATCATTTAACTATTTTCCCTTGGATTCATGATTACACCCCCATGGGATGACAATTTTATGATCTTTTATTGGGAGAGGGAGAAGGATAGATGGAGATATCGAGGAATATGAACCACCCAAGGAGCTGTAGTGGAACTAGATCAGGCTTCGACGGATGCATCTCATGAACCCATGTACTGAAGAATTGGCATTTTATGGATAGAGGTTTGCATTTTTATATTTTTCAACATAAATTTCCATATCATAGTTTTTTTTTCTAAATCATTATATGGTTTTGGGGTACCGAAGGGGGTCGATCTATAGATTTTGTGGATTATTTGGGAGTTTCATGGTGAATTGTGGGCTTTCCTTTAGAGGAAACCCATGTATACTGTGTGTGGTTCAGGGACTAGATTTTGTTTATTTTTCTGGTTCTAGGAAAATAAATTTTTATGCTATGTATAATTTAATTTCATGTCCTATATTAGTACATCGGCATGTACCAAACAATGAGTATGAGTACATGGTAAGATAGTATTTTTGTAAGTACATGTCATGTACTCTAGGTACACGTCATGTAGTGCGACATGGGTATGTTACAATATACATTGGAAGACACCCCATGTGAGGGGTACATGTTCATGTAGACCTCGTGAATGACAAGGTAGTTTAGTAATAGATGGGTATACTCTAGTTGTTCTCTGGCAGTGTAAATGTAAATAGCTAGGTGCACTATTGAGAGTACACATCGTGTACTTAGAAGTACATGTCAGGTACTTTATTGAACATGGGGGGGGGGGTTCGGGTGTTATATGCTCTGGATTCAAAATTGGACATATGAGTAGTCTATTCAAAAGGTTTTTCTTTTAATATCTTGATATTATAATACTACCTAATTTTAGTGTCCATATGGATGTTTTTTTTGATGGGAATATGTTTGAAGAGGATTTCATTAAGGAGTTGTTTTAAAATTCTCTTGCAGGTTGGGTTGTGAGTTACAAGGACAATGTAAAGGATATGAGAACATCAAATGGCCATGAATTTCTTATTCTATTATAGTGTTGTTTTATAATCATTTAGATATATTACCTAATGAGGGATATAGTAGTATCACTGAGGTGTCTTAGTTTTTTTTGTACAATAGGACTGGTTTCTCATAGTTTGTTTAGTTGAGGTTCAACTCCTAGGTTTTAGGATTAAAGATCCTAGTTCCATTGGGATGGGTTGATGTCACGACATGGAAGTTATATTAAACATTCCTTGAGTTTTTGAGATTACTCTGAGGTAAACTTTAGGATAACCTTGTGGTTTAGTGACCAATTGAGTGATAGGTTGTATCTAAAGTTGGTGGTAGATAACGCATGTGTTTCAGGGTAATATTTGGTTTATCCATGTAGGATATTTGGAACCCATGAATGGGATTTTTTGAGAATGAAAAATAAAATTTTACTAAATAATAATTTCTCCCATGGTTTTTCATATGCATAGGAACCATTATAGGGTATTTCTTATTATATGTTCATGATGATTGTTGTGAATTACACAATTTAAGGGCTTGTGCTTTTGGATTCACCTTTGGGAATGCTGTTGATCAAGGTTCATTTAGATTACCTAGAGATTCATCTGGAATTTTCATACACAAGGCATGTCTCATTATTTTTGATGTGCTAGAGGAACCCCTTATAGAGTATCCTTCTCTTTTTGTGGCATTTAGTCTGTTTTAGTATATTTTGATGGAAGTTACCTGAGATCATAGGTGCATCATGGGTTTCCCTAGTACGATGAAACATTACGATGTGTATTAGGGACTTTGGGGGCCCTATGTTTTGTTTTCCCCTAAGGTGGGTCACTAAGATCCCATGGTGTATTAATATTGGATGTTGAGATATAGGGTCCCACGGTGAGGGAACATGATTTTTGGAAGTGGGTGGATCAGTGATTCGGGTTCATCTGTTTGGATATATTAGGTCATTGATAGATCATCCTTTGTTCATTTCGTTATTAGCCGTGATGTTTGAAGTTGTTTTTTCTCATGAATTTAGTTTGAGGAGTATATCGTTGGGATATTTGGGATCGAGTGTTGGCCCTAAGTTTTGATGAGGTTCTCTCCTCTATTAGTTGGATATTGTTATGTGGGTTTTGGTATATAATGGATGATATGAATTATTAAACCCATATAGTTGATTATTCATCCAATCTAAAGGATTTATTTTATGGATGTTGTGGGATCCTAGTTCTTGAGTGGGTCTTGGGATTGTGTATATTTTATGACCAATGGTAGATGTGATCCTCTAAGATGATACATGTATCGATCACATATTCTTAGGTTTTCCCCTAGGATGTTTATACCATTTGGACCACATTTAGATATCAATTTTTTCTGTATGACATTCAAAAGAAAAAGATTTCTAAAATGTGACAAATGGATATCTGTTGTCATTTAGGTCACGCCATTATAGTCTCATATCCCAGTATATGTGCTTCAAAATTTAAACAACTAGTATGACATCCAAGGGAATGACATTCATGAAGTTTCGTTGTGGTGGGATTTCATGATCATATTTGATTTGGTAGACATGATTGATGTTGTGGAAGAGTGAGACACATTTAGAAATTCCTTTGGATGGGACCATGGAGGGGTATATTTACCTAGGGTTTTATTATATAACCCACAATTGATTTTTCTTCTTTATTTTTGTTTATACCCCATATTTTTTAATTTTTTTCTTTTTAGACAAACTGGTATTTTTTTAGTGTTTGGTCATGTTACATGTAAATTAAATTATTATTATAGTATATTAGAGGTTCACCATTGGGGGTGGCCTTCTTAGATTTGTTTATCCCCATTGTATGTTCACCTCATTATGCATGGAACCCTAATTTATAATTTTATTTTTCGCTTAAGTTGGGTAATTAATAAGACCAAGGATCAGTGTTTCTTGATGTCATAAATCCACACAATTGGAAAATCTAGATTGGGCTAGTGTTGATCAAGTTTCATGGATATCTGGTATGTTTTTTGGATCATATTTTTAGTATATCCAATTGTATTTATTTTTATTTTTATTTATTTTTTTAAAAGTTCTTGGCCTTGTGGGTTATATGTTGTATGTTTGGAATTCTATGAGCCTGTATGTCTATATATTTCATTTCTTTTATTATATCATTATCTATTTTATTTTATTTTTTATATGTACTCTAATGTTAATACAGATGGTTTTTTAGTTATTTATGTTATTATTTCACTCTAACTAGAGGTCATACTCTCCCCACTTTACTTTTTATACCGCCACCTCTTATTGGAAGCCTCTAGAATTCCAGGAGTCATTATTGAGGCTTTACGATGATCCATATTGGGTAATGTTGTAACACCCCAAACTTCCATGGTACGCTTCTCTTTGAATAATACAGCAGTGTGTGTTGTACGCAACTTCGAGTTCTAACAAACATCAAAACCAATCAAAAGAGCCGTTATTAATAGGAATACCCACTTTTTAAAATTTTATTAATTTTATCTCTCAAAATTGACTTCATTTTTGGATTCTTAATATCGAAATTATCTAGGCTAAAATTTTGAACTATTCGGATAACATTTATATTTTGATGAATAGTGAAAATTACTATATTTTAATTAAATTAAACTTTTTAATCGAAATAATTAATACTGATAAATTATGAATTTGAGTGGTTTTAAATTATATTTAGAATATATTTTTACCATTAAATAAAATGTTGGTCATTGGACATAATTTCACAATTAAACCGGACATGAACATGCGTTAATCTTTTGATAGTTATTATCTCTTAAAAACACGCTTTTTGTTTTAACAACGAGAATTAACTTTAAATTAATATCTGCCACTTATATATTTTGAATTTGGAAAAATGGATTCCATATTTGGAATCATGATGTCCATATTTTTTAAATAGGTAACTTTTATTTTTAGACATTTTGAATAATTATTTCGGTAAAAATTTTATTTACCATGGTTAAAGGGTAAATCCGGTAAATAAGGGTAAAAAAATAATATTATAATAATAATAAATTACCCTAAATCATGTCATAACGTTATTGGTTGATACATTTCTGACCATGGACATCTTTGGGTCGATTTGGAGACCCCATGGAGCCAATTGTAAGTGATAATGACACTTTATATTAATTAAGTTAAAATAAATACAAAAATAACATAAACATATATATTTTAGAAAAACAATTAATACATATGGTAATATATGTTTTATTTTGGACTATATATATTCAATAGAAATATAGAAATATTTCATACATAATGTTATTTTATTTACAATTTTTAGACATTCAATAATATAATTTATCTATGAAGCAATGGTGATGCATTAATTACCTAATTAATGAAATATTAAACTAATTGATATTATAAATATCAAAATAAATGTATTTTGAGACTATTTATGAGTTAAAATAACTTTATAGGTTAATATGATATATTAGTATTGATTATATAAATTTTTTTCGAATTAATAATGCTTTTATGAATTTATAAAAAACAAAATACCCAATAGTGTCAAAATTGACATAAAAAAGTTTTTAAAACAAATATTATATTATTAATTTATATTAAATTCCTAAAAATACAAGGCTCATCCAAGAGACTTATATCATTATTGTAGTACCATTAATGGACCACTTGGGGATCTCTTGGAGGTATATATTATGTTTATTAACTATGTAATATAAAAATACAAAGTGGCATGGTAAGTGTCAAACGAATTAACTAAGTGTTAAAACTAAAAGATAAGGTTAATATAAGTACCCATACCTATCTAAATTATATTGGTTGAGTGGTTATCAACCCAAACCCCTATTAAATATTAAATAATACTCTTTTAAGCTATTGGAAACCGAATATGAATTTTTATAAAATAATATTTCTAACTTTTCCAAAGGTTCCCCTCACCCCTCTTATAAAAGGGAACTCCCCCTTATCACTGATTCACACATTAAAAGCTTTTTGGATCGGCCACCCCTACCCAAATACTCTCTCAACTTCTGTAAATTAATCCTAGAGGCCTTAGTTTGATCATAAATCCAACCTAAGGAGCCCTTTTGATCAAATCAAAAGGAAGAACCCGAAAAAGAGGTAATGTTTTCACCACCCTCTTTCAAGTTCCTTTCTTCTTAAACTTCTTATTTCTTTTTTATTCACATTCTAGAATAAAAACTCCAGTATATTATATATTCTATTATGTTATTATAAATATGTTACAAACATATTCTGTATTCTATCCATCTTTTGAATGGAATGTCACCATACGTGCGTACGTACGGCTTAACGTCTCCATGTCGTGGTGTAATTGTTATTCAATAAATTATTATTTGTATGGGTATAATAATGATGTGTAATTCATGTAAATAATAAAAATAACATGATAATTATTTTTTATATATGATATACCATCCAATTATATATTATTTTAATATAATAAAATGATATTGTCACTCGTGCGTACGTACGAACTACCATCTCCACGAACGTGATGAGATTCATTCCCCATTGTATCCATTCAAGAAAAATACTATTTTAATGACTAAAAATAATTTTTAAGGACTTGATATAATTCTGGATATGAATACGATACAACCTATCCATGACAAATACGGCTTACGTAACAAAACATATATAATAAAACGAGTAAGTTAACACCTAAAACAACGATAATACTAAGATATTATTAACAAATCCATGTTAAAAGATAATATATGATATAATATTAATATATATGATTATTTTATATTTTAATAACAATTATTTCACCATTTTACAGGAGTTTAACCTACCCTCAATCAAGGAAAAGTATAAGGCAAGGGTTTATTTCGCAATCACTTTATTATCCGAGGTTGTTTATACGTAATAATGTACCGGGACTCCTTTATCATCCACATCCATGTTTCTTAAAAATGTATTTCAAAAAAAAATTACTATTTACTAGAATGTTGGTTAATGTCATTTATACCCTTGTTTGACATTTTATAAGAGGTTTATAACGTAATCTTTCCATCGTTTTCCAAATAAGGTCCTTTTTTACCTTTTCGACAGAATTAAGGTAAGAATGATTTTTTAACTTATACGGCGGGTGCGGCTATATTCCGCGGTTATAAAATCGTTGAAGATTCCCTTAATATCTTATAAGAAAAATTTCAAAGTAAATGTTTTATTTTTTTAATTATGTGACTTTCAAATGGTTTAAAAAAAGAGATATTTCTCTCAAATATTTTTGATTTCATCTATGTCAACATCCTTTGATGGATTCTAAGATTATTTGAAGTTGATTTATTGTGATTCAAAACTTCCATATTGTATTGATGGTTTTGTGATAAGTTAGACTATGGATGTGCTATTTTTATACCATTCATGGTTTATGGAGAAAGTATTGACTTTTCATAAGCTAGTTTTAATACGAATATTTAAGTTATGATTAAACCTGTTCATATGAGGAATGCATTGGACTTTATAAGTGACGGGTGGAGCCCGCTATAGCTCCTTGATGCATCGGAAGATCTCATGAGACAAACTAGTGTCTTGGAACAACTCCTTGACAAAATATTATTTGTAGTCTTGGCACGAGGCCTTGGCTATGTTGTTATGATAGTCTGGCATAATGCATTCCATCATTATGAAAGTGGTTATTGATATTGCATGTGATTATTCGACTAGTTGAATATCCATGCTAATAAGTAAATGGAATTATTTCATTTTATTTTTTTCCATATTATGATAAAGTTCAAGTTTAAAATGCTTTTTTTTAGTTATACATTGCCTTAAATGTTTATGCGTATTTATAAGAGTTTCGGTTATATTGTTATCCATACTGGGAATTTGAGCTCACCCCTTTCTATGTTTTATATTTTCCAGGATGTGAAGAAGTATTTTATGAATGACCTGCAGGGATAGTATAAGGGGATATCAATGTGGAGACAATATATTGTTGTAGTTTTCAATTTATGATGTAATGTAAACATTATGAATGTATCTAGTGTTTCTACGACTACTAAACTAATCTGTCTTTCGAAACTTTATCTTTCATGTGATCATGCCAATGTTATGTAATAATGAACCGACTCTGGGAAACTGGGGTCGGGGCGTTACAGTTGGAATAATAGAAAGTTTAGTACAAACCTTGGAATCTAGATTTAGATAAACTCTGATTACAGCACGTAGATCTAAGATGGGTATTGAGGATTAGTATAGAAGAACTTCCTTGAATTTTGGTATTGTGGAGATTTTGTGAGTTTTCTGAGCAATACATCCATGTCTGGTTACGAGCAGGTAGAGTAGGCTCTGGCACATATGTACCTAGGGGTAAAACTTGAAAACACCGCTTTGAGCTAGACTCAAACGGGAATAGGTCCACCACAACGGGCCTTGCTGCACTCATGGTTATGACACTCCCGAGGGATATGCTTTGGATAAATCTTATTTTCATTAAAAATAATTATGAAGGGTTTATGAGTATATACTTCCTCAAAGAAAACTTTTTTATGATTAGGGATTATATCCATAAATAGTTCAATTTATGTTAAGTGTATTACAAATATGGAATTATGTATTTTAATTCATAAACTGATCTAGTTTATTCCATTGTTTAGAAATGGGGCCTAGTGGAAGAAATGAAACTATATCAATGCATGCACTCTAAGTAGGTATTTCCATCCTGATCAAGATAATTATAGCGGAGCTGATGATGCAACTGGTGCTGATCAGCTTATCACCATACTGGGACAACTCATTCAGGTTATGAATAATAACCTTACCCGTATGGAGCACCCAGATCCACAGCATGGAGGATCAATTTTAGATTGATTCATGAGGCAACAACCACAGACATTCAATTGGAGTACAAATCCCATAGTAGCTGAGAAATGGATAAATTACTTAGAGAAATAATTCCAGGCTTTGGGGAGTAGTGAAAGGGAAAAAGTTTCCATGGTAGTTTATCGCCTCACTGGAGATGCTGATCAATGGTGGTCATTGATACAAAACATGATGAAAGTTGATGAAGTATCAGATCTGTAATGGAGGGAGTTCAAAGAGCTGTTCTTAGAAAAAATACTTTCCTTGAGACCATCGAGCATATATGAAAATTCAATTTCTAAGTCTGAGGCAGAAAGAGGATGAGAATGTTGCAAAGTATGAGGCTAACTTTACAAGGTTAGAGAGGCATGCTGCTGATTATATACATAACCCAAGGAGTAATATTGATCATTTCATTGATGGGTTAAAAACATTTATCCGTCAAGAATTAGTCTCACAAACCTTCTCGTCATACGAAGATATTGTCTCATGTGCTATCAAGATAGAAAAGGAATTCTCTAAGTCTTATGTCTTTAATGAAAAGCAAGAGAAGAAGAGGTCTGCTGATCAATCTGGGAATGGAAATAAGGGGAATAAGGGAAAGTTTGAATATCCATCATGTGGTAAATGTGGGAAGAAACACCCCAATACATGCTTAAAAGGAATGGGAGTATGTTACAAGTGTGGTGAAAAAGGCCACCATGCTCGTGATTTCAAGGGGAAGAAGGAAGCTACTGATGTCCAATGATAAAATTTTAGGGATATGGGACATTATGCAAATGAATTTCCTAAGCGTCACGGGAACTTACCTCAGAAAATGCCAAGGGATCAAGGCCAAGCTTATGCTATCACTACTACTTAGGTAGAAGCTCCAAAAGATGTGGTGGTAGGTAATTTAGTGGTTTCATCACGTTTAGAAAATGCATTATTTGATTCTGGATCATCGCTTTTTTTCATATCTTCCCAGTTTTCTAGGAAAATTAGATATTCCCAATTTGATTTAACAAGGGAGTTGTCAGTTAAAACTCTTAAGGGAAGTATCATTGCAACAATGTTTTGTGAATCAGTCCCCATTAGAGATCATAAGTGTTCTTTATCCACTGATCTCATCATCATACCTATGATTGAGTTTGATATAATCCTTAGTACGGATTGGAATTCAGACCATGATGCGAATATTTATTATAAGAAGAAGGAGGTTACGAATTTTGATGATGATGATAAGGAACACCTTATCTTTAGAGAAGAATCGTCACCACCTAAATCTTATCTAGATCTACCCCCAGTAGCTCTACTAAATTCAATTATTGGGGAGGAAGAGAATGAAATGATTGTGGGTGAGGAAAGAAATGTTCAAATATAGGATGTACCTATTGTTAAAGAATATGTAGATGTGTTTCTAAAAGATTTAATTAGACATCCTCTAGAATGAGAAGTTGAGTTTTCCATTGATTTAATTCCTAGATCAAGGCCTATATCGAAGACCCCTTATAGAATGGTCAATTATGAATTAGTTAAACTAAAGAAACAACTAGTGGAATTGAGTAATATGGGATTATTCACCCTAGTGTTTCTCCATGGTGAGCCCCTATTCTTTTTGTTAAAATGAAAGATAGATCTATGAGGTTATGTATCAACTACAGGGAGATAAATGCAATAACAATAAAGAACAAGTATCCCCTACCTCGTATTGAAGATTTATTTGACCAACTGCATGGAGCTCAATACTTTTCAAAGATTGAACTTCGATCTGGATATAATCAGTTGTGTGTGAAGAAGGAAGACATTCTGAAGACAACATTTGAAACAAGGTATGAGCATTACGAGTTTACGGTAATTCCTTTTGGGCTGACTAATGCACCCTCTGTATTCATGGATCTAATGAATAGAGTTTTCAAGGAATATCTAGATTATTTTGTGGTGGTATTTATTGATGATATCTTGGTATACTCAAAAGGCTATGGAGATCATGAAAATCAAATTTGTATTATCTTGTACACTCTGAGAAGACATGAATTATATGGGATGTTTAGCAAGTGTGAATTCTGGCTTCAGGAGATTTATTTTCTTGGCCATATTGTCTCTAAATATGGAATCTCTGTTGATCCTTCTAAGGCCAAGGCAATCCATGAATGTCCAGCACCTACGAGTATAACTGAGGTACACAATTTTATTAGTTTAGCAGGTTATTATCGAAGTTTCCTCCAGAATTTTTCCCAATTGGCTAAACCATTAACAAAGACCACACGTAAGGGGGTTAAATTTGTTTGGAAAAAAGTGTGTGAAGAATGTTTTGAAGAACTGAAGAGAATATTAGTCAATGCTCCTATATTGAATCTACTCTTGGGGAACGATGGGTTCGTTATTTATAGTGATGCATCGAAGAAAGGACTTGGTTGTGTCCTTATGCAGAATGATAGGGTTATTGCCTATGCATCACGATAGTTGAAAATTCATGTGAAAAACTATCCTACTCATGATCTCGAGTGAGCAGCTATGATCTTTTCTTTGAAGATATGGGTGAACTACCTCTATGGTGGAAAATGTTAGATTTATACTGATCACAAGAGTTTGAAGTGTATTTTCTCACAAAAAGAACTCAACATGAGGCAAATGAGATGGCTTGAACTACTCAAGGATTATGATTGCATGATATACTACCACCCGGGGACGACAAATAAGGTGGCAGATGCTTTGACAAGAAAAGATCATGGAGTTTTGAACATGATGAGAATTGAAAGGGATCCAATTTTCATGGATCTAGTGAAGATGGATATGGGAATTACCATGGAAGGTGAAACATCAATGCTTTTTCAAATGGTTTCCAAACCATCTTTACTTGAAAAGATTAAGAGTTCTCAGACCAATAATGAAGAATTTCAAAATAAGATTAAAGCTTTGAATGATGGGAGACTGAATGACATTCGGTATGAAGATGGAATTTTGAAATTTGTGAAGAGACTTTGTGTTCCCAATTTATCGGATCTAAAAAGGGAATTGTTGGACGATGCTCATAGTTCCAATTTCTCTATACACCCTGGGAGCACAAAAATGTATAGAGACTTGAAAGAAAATTGTTGGAGGGACAACATAAAAAAGGGAGATTGATGATTTTGTGTCAAGATGTATGGTTTGTCCACAAGTAAAAGCTGGAAGGAAACATCCTGGAGGAGTCATGCAACCTCTTCCCATACCGGAGTGGAAATGAGACAATATTATGATGGACTTCGTCATGGGGATACCAAAGACTCCTAGAAGGAACAATGCAATATAGGTCATTGTTGATCGTCTTACCAAGTAAGCACATTTTCTTCCTATAAGAGGAGATCTACCACTTGAACTTCTAGCAAGACTATATATTAATTATGTTTTGAGACTTCATGGAGTTCCCCTATCAATTGTCTCGGATCGTGATCCTCGTTTTACATCAAGATTCTAGAATAGTATTCTGAAGGCATTGGATACTGAACTTCGTTTGAGCACTGCTTACCACCCTCAAATAGATGGACAATTAGAATGAACTATTCAAACCTTATAAGTAATTTTGAGATCATGCTCACTAGACTTTCAGGGTTTGTGGGATCAATATTTACCTCTGGTGGAATTTTCCTATAATAATAGCTTCCATTCAATTATTTGGATGGCACCATAAGAAGCGTTATATGGAAATATATGTCGCACACCAACCTATTGGGATGACGTTGGTGAACAAAAACTTGTAGGCCCAGAACTGGTGGAGGAAACAATGGAAAAGGTAAAGGCAATCCAAAACCACATCAAAGCAGCTCAAAGTAGGCATAAGAGCTATGTCAATAACTGAAGGAAGGATTTGGAATTTCAGGTAGGAGATTATGTTTTATTGAAGGTATCTCCATTGAAGGGAGTTATACGTTTCATTAAGAAGGGTAAATTGAGTCCTAGGTACATCAGAACTTTCGAAATTATAGAATGAATTGGGGCTGTAGCTTACCATTTGGAAATGCTGCCAAATCTCTCCAAAGTTCACGATGTGTTCCATGTATCACTGTTGAGAAAATACATGCCTGACCCAACGCATGTACTCACCTATGATGAATTTGAACTGGAACCCGATCTATCTTATTGAAAATATCCCATAAGGATTCTTGATACAAGAGAAGAAGTGCTGAGAAACCGAACGGCTCGTCTGGTAAAAGGTCTATGGAGAAACCATAAGATTGAAGAGGCAATGTGGGAACCCGAGGAAGTTATGATGAAGAACCACCTGAGTCTTTTCATGTGGTAGTATTCTAGAAATTTTGAGGACGAAATTATTTGAAGGAGGGGAGAATGTAACACCCCAATCTTCCACGGTACGCTTCCCTTTGAATAATACAGTAGTGTGTGTTGTACGCAACTTCGAGTTCTAATACACACCACAACCAATCAAACTAGCCGTTATGAATAGTAATACACACTTTTTAAAATTTTATAAATTTCATCTCTAAAAATTCACTTCATTTTTGGATTCTGATTATTGAAATTAGCCTAGGGTAAAATTTCTGAACTTTTTGGATAACATTTATATTTTGATGAATGGTGAAAATTAATAAATTTTAATTAAAAACAAATTTTTAATGAAAATAATTATTTGTGATAAATTATGTATTTGAGTGGTTTTAAAGTATATTTAGAATATATTTTTACCACTAAATACAATTTAGGTCATTGTACATAATTTCACAATTAAATCGGACATGAACAAGTGTCAATCTTTTGATAGTTATTATCTCTTAAAAACAAGCTTTTTGTTTTAACAACAGAAATTAATTTTAAATTAATTTCTGCCACTTCTGTGTTTCGAATTTGGAAAAATGGATTTCATATTTGGAATCCATATTTCTAAATTTTGTAAATAGGTAACTTTTATTTTTATACATTTTGAATAATAATTTCGGTAAACATTTTATATACCATTGTTTAAGGGTAAATCCGGTAAATAAGGGTAAAAAAATAATATTATTATAATAATAAATTATCCTAAAACGTGTCCTATCATTATTGGTTGATACATTTACGACCATGGGAATCTTTGGGTCGATTTGGAGACCCCATGGAGCCACTTGTAAGTGATAATGACACTTTATATTAATTAAGTTAAAATAAATACAAAAATGACATAAGCAAATATATTTTATCAAAAAAAATTTACATAGGGTTATATATGTTGGATTTTGGACTCTAAATATTAATTAGAAAGAAAAAAAGATTTCATACTTAATGGTATTTTATTTATTATTTTTAGAAATTAAAAAATTTAATTTATTTATGACACAATGGTGATGCAGTAATTACCTAATTAATGAAATATTAAAATAATTGATATTATAAATATCAAAATAAATGTAATTGGAGACTCTATATGAATTATACTAATTTATAGGTTAATAATACATATTAGTATTGATTATATATATTTTTTTCGAAGTAATATTGCTGTTATGAATTTATCAAAAACAAAATACCCAATAGCGTCAAAATTGACATAAAAGAGTTATTAAAACAAATATTATAATATTAATTTATATTCAATTATTAAAAATATATGGTTCATCAAAGAGACTTATATCATAATATTTTTTTCATTAATGGACCACTTGGGGGTATCTTGGAGGTATATAGTTTGTTTATTAACTATATAATATAAATATACAAAGTGACATGGTAAGTGTCAAACTAATTAACTAAGAGTTAAAACTAAAAGATAAGGTTAATATAATTACCCAAACCTATCTAAATTCTATTGGTTGAGTGGTTTTAGACCCATAACCACCTTAAAATTTAAATAATACACTTTGGAGCAACTATAATCCTAATATAAATTTATTATAAAATAATATTTCTAGCTTTTCCAAAGGTACCCCTCACCACTCTTATAAAAGGGCACTCCCCCTTCTCACTAATTCACGCATTAAAAGCCTTTTGGTTTGGCCAACACCTGCCTAAATACTATATAAACATTCCTCAATTCATACTAGACGCCTTAGTGTGATCAGAAAGCCAACCTATGGAGCCCTTTTGATCAAATCAAAAGGAAGAACCCGAAGCTGAAGTAATGTTTTCACCACCCTCTTTCAAGTTCCTTTCTTCTTAAACTTCTTCATTATTTGTTATTACCATTCTAAAATAATAAATCCATTATATTATATATATTGTGATTTAATTATAAATATGGTACAACCATATTCAGTATTCTAACCATCCTTTGAATGAAATGTCACCATACGCGCGTACGTACGACTTATCGTCTCCACGCCGTGGTGTAATTGTTATTCAATAAATTATTATTAGGATGGGTATAATAATGAGGTTTAATTCATTTAAATAATAAATATAACATGATAATTATTATGTATATAAGATATACCATCAAATTATATATTATTTTAATATCAAAAGAATGATATTGTCATTCGTGCGTACGTACGGACTACCGTCTCCACGAACGCAATGAGATTCATTTCCAATCGTATCCATTCAAGACTAATTCTCATTTAATGATAAAAAATAATGTTTAAGGACTTGATATCACTCTGGATATGAATAATATACAACCTATCCATGAAAAACATGGCTTACATAACAAAACATATAAAATAAAATGAGTAAGTTAACACCCGAAACAACGATAATACTAAGATATTATTAACAAATCGATGTTAAAAGATCATATATGATATCATAATACTGTATATGATTGTTGTATAATTTAATAACAATTATTTCACCATTATATAAGAGGTTAACCTACCCTAATCCAAGGAAATGTACAAGGTAAGGGTTTATTTCACAATCTTTTCATTATGCAAGGTTGTTTATACGTAATAATCTTCTGGGACTTATTTATCATCCACATCCATGTTTCTTAAAAATTTATTTCATAAAAATATTATTGTTTACTATAATATGGGCTGAATTAATTTATACCCTTTTTTGAATTTTTATAAGATGTTTATAAGGGAATCTTTCCATCGTTTTCCAAACAAGGTCCTTTTTAAACATTTCGACAGAATTATGGTAAGAATGTTTTTTTAACTTATACGGCAGGTGCGGATATTTTACGATGTTATAAAATCATAGAATCTACCCTTAAAATCTTATAATAAAATTTTCAAAGTAAATGTTTTATTTTTTTATTATGTTACTTTCAAATGATTTTAAAAAAATTGATATTTCTCTCAAATAATGTTGATTTCATCTATGTCAACATCCTTTGATCGATTTTATGCTTATTTGAAGTTGACTTATTGTGATACAAAAAATCCATATTGTAATGAAGGTTTTGTGATATGTTGGACTGTGGATGTGCTATTTTTATACCATTCATTGTTTATGGAGAAAGTATTGACATTTCTTATGCTAGTTTTAATATGAATATTTGTGTTATGTTTAAACCTGTTCATATGAGGAATGCATTGGACTTAATAAGTGACGGGTGGAGCCCGCTACAGCTCCTCGATGCATCGGTAGGTATCATGAGACAAACTAGTGTCTTGGAACATGGCCTTGAAAAAATCTTATTTTTAGTCTTTGCACGAGGCCTAGGCTATGTGGTTATGATAGTCTGGAATTATGGATTCTATCATTATAAAAGTGGTTATTGATATTGCATGTGATTATTCGAAGAATAGAATATCCAAGTGAATAAGAAAATGGAATTATTTAATTTTATTTTTTCCATATTATGCTGAAGTTCAAGTATAAGAGGCTTTTGTTTTAGTTATACATTTCCTTAAATGTTTATACTTATTTATAAAAGTTTCCGCTATATTGTTATCCTTACTGGGAATTTGAGCGCACCCCATTCTATGTTTTATTGTACCCAGGACGTGACGAAGTATTTTATGAATGACCTACAAGGGTAGTATAAGGGGATATGAGTGTGGAGACAAGATTTTGTTGTAGTTTTCAATTTATGATGTAATGTAAACTTTATGAATGTATCTAGTGTTTCCAAGACTACTAAACTAATCGGTCTTTTGAGACTTGATCTTTCTTGTGATCATGCGAATGTTATGTATTAATGCACCGACTCTGGGCAACAAGGGTCAGGGCATTACAAATGTGTTAGGTGAACCTAGGTTTGTTTGTTAAAAAACCTCAATCATGCATTAGAGACATGGCATGAGGTGGATATCTTCTTTTTAAAGTGGTGTCTAGGGTGCTTTAGTTTTTTTGAAAGAACCCATGTGAGGAATATGGTCAGTGGTTTAAGGTTCTTTATCCTTGTTTTTTATGAATTGTCCCTTGTGAGAGTGAGTCATGTTTATTATTTGTGAGTGGAGTAAGGAAATCCTTATGGTGGGGAGTTCACTGTAGGCTTTTTGGAGGTCCTGAATCACATTTTTAGTGGATTTGGAAGCACAAAGGTTGTGGGTTCCATGTTATCACATAAGTTTGAGCAGTTTTTCCATATTTATCCATTGAATTTAGAGATGGATGTTCCATACTCCAGGGTTTTGTTTGGTTGTGGGGTGATTATAAGTATACTCATACAGTGGGTATAATCAAATCAATCTATGTGGAATGTCAATTCTCTTAGGAGGTATTTTTGGGTGATGTAAGACTCTTCAAGGTATGGTTAAGATAGAATTGTTTTCCAAAAGTTATTATAGGATATCATGTCTTCCATTTGTCCACTAATCATTCATCAGGTTGATAAGCATTTGTGAGGGGGTAGGTTTTGATGAACCTCATCATCGCAGGTCGTGAAAATTAGGGTAAATGTGAACCTTTTTATTCAAATAATTGTTTTTGGTAAAATAGTATGTTATCATATAATATGATCACTAATATATTTTCTAACCACTCCATTGGTCCTAGAATGATATTTTTACCCTAAGATGTGAGTTCGGAGGAAATCCGATGAGTGTAAACTTTCATGAAATATTTAATATTAAATTAATTAAATAGTTATTTATTCTCACATGTTCATTAGATGATATATTTTAAATGGATTATAAAATTGAGATTCCGCTCCATGGTTGAGACTTTATTGGGGTGTTCTTTTATGGTGAGGCAAAATCCCATCGCAATCATTGGTTAAGGTCATGGGCCCCAATTCTTTTATTTTTAATTTTAATTTTAATTTTTTTCTTTTTTTCTTTTTTATCACCTATATTTTCTACTAGATTCATGTGTACTCCCTCGTGGGATTCCCACTTTGGGTTCTTTGTCTAAGATGGATAATGTGGGAGACAATAGGGAGAGGGAGGAGGAGTCATTTCCCATGAAGCCACTACGAAACAACAGTAGGTGTCAATGGATGTGTCTCATGAATCTAGGAAGGAAGCATCAAATTTTTATGCCCAAATATAAGAACATTTTTTATTTTTTACCATAAAACCCTACATAATTTTTAGTTTTATTTTTTGAATACTTACATGTGTTTTTGAGGGTACATGGTGGGTTTATCAGTGGATGTTGCAGATAAATCACGGGTTTTGGGAGATTTGGGGGCTATCCATTTTGATAAATGCATGTGCATAGTGGGTGGTTCATATAATGCATTCCAGATGTTCTTTATATTAAGATAAGATTATTTTGTATAAGTACACATTGTGTAATTTATGTATACATTGTGTATTAGTACTTGTCATTATACCTAATCATATGACATAGTATATGGTTAGGTGGAGATTTGGGAAGAACACATCATGTACATTCGCTACACGCTATGTACTATGAAAATGCCATATGGCCATGTACTAAGGTATAAAACCCAAGTGATGGGTACATGGTCATGTAGTAGTATAAACTTATACCCCATGTATGCCTTGTCTATGTAATATTACATGGCAGACCCTAGGTGTGACCTAGCTATGTAAAAGTACATGGCTACGTAGACCTTTGAGATTACACTCCCTGTTTTCAAATGTACATATCATGTTGGGTTTTGGGGGGTTTTGTTCTCCAAATTCATAATTGGAATTGTGAGTAGTCTTTTAGGATAATTTTTCATCATAGATCATCATATAAGAATCATTTTAGTTTTTAGAGTCTCTCAACACAGTGTTTTTGATGGGTGACTGTTTATGGAGGATTTCATCAAGTTTGGGTTTTAGAATCCTTCTGTGGGATGGGTTGTCAGGTATTAGGCCCGAGTAATGTTTGGGTGTATATTATTTGGCCATGGATTATATAATATTGTTATGTTACTTCAAAAATATCACATATATTGGGATCAAGTAGTATCTATGAGGAGATCTTTTTTCCCTTACATAATAGGATCAGTTTCTTAAGGATTGAGAAACAGTGTATTTGTAGCTATCACTGAGGATCCATGCTGTTGGAGACTTTTTTCCAGTTTGAATTCATGGATATGATGTTACAATATGATTTTACTAAGATATTGATATGTATTTGAGGGAACCATTTGGGATACCCCTGATGGCTGGTTACTGTTGTAATGATTAGTACTCTCCAAATTCAATGGTCTAGAATTCTCTTTTGGCGTGGTTATTCTTGGATTCTCATTGTGAAATAATTTTTAATTATGGATGGTTTGTTTTTAGGGAAGGTTAGATGAGGTTTTACAAAATGGTATTTTCCATGATAATTGTATTTTCCTAATGAACCCTCATAGGGCATTTCTTTTGAGGTAGTTATGATTATCGTTTTGAATTTCCATGTTGGAGGGCATGTGCATTGGAATTTTCCATTTGGTATGTTGTTTGTTAAAGATTAATTGGAATCCATGGAGGGTCGTTTGTGATGTTTCTTCCCTTGGAAGGTCCCATTATTTTGGATTATCTAGAGAAACCCATTTTAGGGTTTGCATATCTATTTATGTCCATTATGCTGTTGGACGATATTTTATGGGTGTAACCCAAGAGTATGGGTGCAACATGAGAGTCCCTACTAAGAAGTCACCTTATATTTTGATCCCAAAGACCATGGTAGAATCGAGTTTTATTTGTCCCTAAGGTGTATTGGTGGAAAATCATGGTGGGTCTTTATTGAATTTTAATTTTAGGGTTCCATGGAGAGGAAAAATACTTTGTGTCTAAGAGCAGATTGAAACTTATAGTTTAGATGTTTGGAAGTTGGGGTCAATGTTGGATTTTGACATGTTTAATTGGTTGATTTTTTTTATTATTTAAGAATTATCTACTCAAATATTTGGTTTTAGTTGGACACCATTGGGATAATACCTTTTTCATTCCCATGGGTTGACTGAATCCCCTATGATAGAATATCTTTTAGACTATAATTTTTTGGTGATCCCATAGGTCGTTTTGTATCGTTGAGCCCTCATTTAGAGCCCCATTTGATCTAAATGACTTTTAGGACATTCCAGTTTCTCATATGTCTGTAATGAATATATATCAACAATTTGATCATTCTATTGAAGACTTAGATCCATGTAGATTTTCATTAGTGTTTGGATTTTTAGGATGAGATCATGGTGTCCTACATTCATTCATGTCCTTTTTGTGGACTTTAGAGATCCTAATTGATTAGGAAGATCTTCTTTATTTCATGGAATTGAGAACCATGTTTTAGAATTTTTCTGGATGGGGATAGAGTGAAAGAATATTTACCATTAGTTTCAGGGTTTAACCCAAAGTTGTTTATTTTTTTTACCATTTCATTTTTGATTTTTTTCCTATAATGTCAGAAATTATTAATTTTTAGCATGGTAAGGAATACTAGTGAGCATGAAATTTTCATGTTGGAATAGTATAGGATCACTGTTGGAGGTTTTCTACTAAGATTTATTTCTTTCCCTTTCTGTGTGCACCTTGGTGACTATTCTGAATTGATAAATGATTGTAGGTTAAAGCATCGGTTGTGGAGTGGATGGGGCCAAGGCCCGATATTAATCAATTAAGTGTTCCTATTAATGTAGAATATTAATATTTGGAATTTTCATCATGATAATCAAGGATACTAAGTTTGTTTTTTGGTTAATATTTGTAGTATATCCCATTGTATTTAATTTTATTTGTTTATTTTGCATATGTTGTTGGCTCGGTGGGAGACTATCAATTGTATGTTTTTTATGATTTGATTATATAAAACTGTATTCCATATTTCCTTTATTATTGTATGACGTGTTGTTTTATTTTATATGTTTACTCTAATGTTTATCTTAATGTATTTTATATATATTTTTTCTATTCTTTGACTCGGACTAGTGGTTATATTCTCCCAAATTAACTTTTTAGACCCTCATAGATGGTCGGAAGCCATTGGCATTTGAGGAGGCATGTTTAAGGCCTTATATTGATCTACATTTAGTGAAATATAATGATTAATTGGGTTGGTTAATTGAAAACACTGTAGAATTTTATAATATATTTCTATTTAACTAATTTATTTCTGATAGCTTGTAAACGAACAATAGTGAGTTTTAACAAACCGTGATATACTATTAAAATAATTTGAGAGAGTTATAGAATAGTTATTGGATTTTTGGGTATGAATACTAATAATTTAATAATGAAAAAAATTGGTATATAAATATGAAAAATAAATTCATTGTATCTTAATTGATTATAAATAAAATCAAAATCATTTTAATGTAAAAGATATATTTTATTAAAAACTATTTTTGGTGAAAAAAACATTTATTCTTAATAACGTAAATAATTATATGTTTGGAATAATTTTAATGAAATCTATATATTAAAATTTTCATTTAATTTTTAAACTTTCAACTAATATTTTTTCTCATTATAGAATAAAAATAAAATGTAGTTTATTACATATTAAGTATTTTTTTAATAGATGGTATTTGTCACATTTTACACCCTTATTTTAAAATTAATTTCAATAAATTAAAGGTATTGAATTTTATAAAATGGATTCCTTATTTTGAATTAGAAGGTTCAAATTTTTTAAATAAGTGACTTTTATTTTTTGTCATTATAAATAGTAATTGTGGTAAATTGTATCACCTCGGGAAAGGATATATCAGGTTCATCTAGGATAAAAGAATATTATAAGGCCATAATTTATCATATTAATTCTTATTGGATGGTGTTAACTCAATCATTATCAACATAGGTTTGAAATTTTATTATTCAAGGGACACTTTTCCATGAAAGAAAACTATATAATATTTAAATCAAATAATGTTAAAACATGTCACTCTCTTAGTTTTAAATATCTCTTTTATGTCCACATAAGGGAGAAATATATTAGGAATGAATCTAAGTATCAATGATGAGACTAATAAAATTATTTTCAAGATTTTTATTTATTTCTAATTTTTAGTAATTATATAATGACCTTAATTTCTTATGAAACATTGATGTAGTATTTATCTTATTTGTAGATAAAATAATGATAATTGTTTTTATAAATATTAAAAGTAATATTTTTTGAATAATTTAATGTGTTCCATGAATTTTTTAGATGGATATAAAATATTAATTAGATTTTAAATAATAATATTCAAATTCTAACTTTGTATTATTATTTTTTAAGTGACATTTAATGAATAGTGTCCAAATGAAAATAATGGTATTTTTTGAAAATAATATTGTATTTAATTACATAAAAAATAATAATATTAAAATTGGAGAAGTGGATTAGATATAGTCTAAAGTGTCCTAAATTTTCTTTTTGATGGCCATTTGTGGACTTTTAGCTTTATAATAATATCAATATATATTAATCATTTATAAAATTCCAAGAGTTCCCCTCTACTCACTTGTAAAAGGTAACCCCTTATTTAACTTATTCACACCACAATTATCCCTTTAGATCAACAATCCTCTACCAATTTATATTCCCCACTCTTCTAGAAACATTCAATAAGTTTGGGTCTTCCCAAAACTCCATCCCTAAATTCCTTAAAAATATAGCTAAAGGAGTTATATCAAAGAAGAGTTAATCCGCTTAACAAATCATTTTCTTTTCAATCCTTAATTTACCTAATCTAAATCTATTAATTTCATCATTAAATAATAATTCTAGTAACATAAATATATGAAAATGTTATTATTATTATTGAACCTCATTTATTGACCATGTTTCCATTAAATGGTAAGTGAAATTAACGTTTGTGAGTACATATAGCTTACCATCTCCATGAAGTGATACAATTCATTTTCCATCACCATTTTTCAAGGATGGTTATTATGGTGGTTTTATTATTTAAATATAATATTTATGATGTTATTATAATTCAGTATTTATACTATCATATATATACCTTCTTACCATCCAAACCATGGGAAAATAATAACATCTTTCAGGGGTAAGTGTGGACTACCACCTCCATGAAGTGATGTGATTTGTTTTCATTTCCATTTTACATGGATAGTAATATGGAAGGATTTAATAATTATATATCATTTATATTTTATAATAATTATTATTAAAATATTATTTAGTACTTTTATATCTTTCATTCTATCCATCTAAAAATGGAAACAATGTTCACACATAGGTACGACCTACCATCCCCAAGAATAATTCAATTTATTTTTCTATAGCGAAATTTCTTGGGTGAATATAAATATTTATATAATTAATAAATATTATTTTTATTTAATGATTAAAATTATATATATTATGTAACCATGATAAAATTATGAGGATAAAACCACTAAACAAAAACATAAATGAAAAATGAAACATTTATCACTCGGAAGAGTGATTTTAATAAATAATTGTTAATAAAGTTATGATAAAAAGTTATAAATAACAAATATATTGATATATATATCTGTGTGTGTGTGATTATCATTATTTAATATATATATATATATATGATATATTTATATATATATTATAGGAGGTTTAAACACATATGATGGATTCCATACCTAAAGTAAGGGATTCTCATCTAACATTTATTTTCATGGGTCACATGCCATATTCAACACTTGTTTATTTTGTGTGCTGTATATAAATCCCATGAATGTATTTTATGATTCATATTATTAAAGATAATGGGATTTAAAAATATATATAATGTTCATTATTTTAGGAACTTAAAATTTAAAATCTACTAAAGTGCTAAGGGATTTTTGTTTCAATCATATTCTAATCAAGATTCATTATAACTTATTTTTCATTGGAAAATTTTATATGATCCTCATCAGATTAATATATTTAATTTTTTTTAATAACTCAAATTATATTTAAAAAATAAATTATTTCCTTTCATTTACAACTCTATAAATACTTAATATACCAAATGAACAATTTTTCAAAAACTGGTTACGTTTTACTACTCGATCAGAAACCTTTTTCTTCAATAACCATTATTCCTTAAAAAAATTATGAATTTTTAAAATATTATACTATTATTTTTTTGATGAAATTTAACCCAAGATTTAATTTTTACAATATATTTTAAAATTAATAATCTTTTCATTTTTTTAAAAAATGTATATTTTTATTTTTTACTATAAATGTGAAAGGAATGTTTAATTTTAACTTATAAAACATGAACAGAATTTTCTTATATCATTATCTATTAGTGTTTTGAATTTTCCAATGTTCATTTAATTAAAATTTCCTTCCATAATATTTTGTAAATTTTTTATTTCAAAAGTTATTTTAAAATAGGAATGGTTAATTTCATTAAGAAATATTACCTATGTTTTTAATGAAATATATATGTATGAAAACATTTTTTTATGTTAATTACTATTTTCTAGGGATATCATAAAATGAGACCATTATTACTCTTTATATGATGGTTATTGTTTATTTTTATTAGTTTTTTTACAACCACCATTTATTTTCCATGGTTATTTATATGATTTTCTTGAAACCGTTTTTCTTACCACGGGTTATGGTGTGATGATATGATTAATTTTTTATTATATTTTGGGAAACATATGTATGGTTTTAATTATGTTTTGTGTCATTATATTATAAACCAATGGATTTGGTATTGTTGTAACAATGTTAGGTGGTTATTTTATTACCATTGATGGTGGTTAGGTTATAACCAAGAATGGTGGTCATGTTTTAATTGAGGACATGTTGGCATGGAATTATATATCCATCCAATTCATTGGGTAATGATTGATAACTCATGAGATAAATATGAATATATGGGAGAGTAAAAATAGCTCTATATGGTAATTTCTCCACTATGATAGTCTTGAGAGTGAATATAAAATCATGTTACCTTAAATCAAGTATTCATTAAACCTTTCTTGTTTCCATTTTCATTAGGTCTTTGTTCAGGATGTTTCTGGTGAAATTTAGAGAATTATAGAATCCATTTTGTCTATAACTGGTTGGGACATGGTTATGGAATTTTTCTTTGTTTGGCCAAATAAAATGTGCACCCTTTAATGGTGATCTAGAGGGGGGGTATAGTTTTTCCAAACCATGTGACCAGGCCCTACAAACCCTATTGCCTCATGTAGTTGGTATATACATAGTTAATGCAAGGTTAATAAAAAATTTCCCGATCCATGGAGAAACCATGTGGCCTAGAAAAAAGGGGTGGAACGTTAGGGTGCATGGTTTATTTTACCATATGACCCTCCCTAAGAGACCATACTTGTGGAAATTAATTATTCCAAAAGATATTTTAAATTTCTCAGACACCATGTTTAATATTACTAACCTACCCACTATACACTAATACAATTTATCAGTTTTTAAGGATCTCTGGATGTGATTTTAAAATCTTTATCTTCCTTCTTAGATGAATCAAAGTGTATGTAGAATATATGATTTCTCTCTGATGAGTGGATATCATCTTGGGAATTCACTTAGGGTCTTCCATTATATCCTCCTTGAAGAGTGTTATATAATATGTTTTTTATAGATATAAACTTTTTTTTGATGGATTTAATCCTTTTAAGTATAGATCGTGATTCTATATGTGATTTTTCGATCTTCTACACCTTCGATTATCATTGGTGTTCCCATTACGGGTATTGATTGACTGATTATATGATTAAAGATAGGTGGTCCCATTTTATATTATCAATGTAATTGAAACCTTGAATTGATGGATTTGTTTGAAAAAAATTTAAATTTATATATAAAACCACAATTTGATATATATTGAAATTGAAAATTGAAATGGCATAGATTTTGATAGAACCCCCCATTTCCAACAGAATTGCAATTGTGGGGTGAATTTATAAAATGATGTAATTGATGAAATGAATTGAGATTTTTTTGATAAAAATAGATTAAATTGAAATGAAAAACATTAGGTTTTTGTATTGTATTTAAAAGTAATGTAATGTTGAAAACCCCATGTTTTGGTTTTGAAATTGAGATGGCCTATTGAAACTAAAATTTGGAAAATTAAATTTTAAATTCTGTTTTATTTGAAAAGAGAAGATTTTTATATTTTGTATTGATTGATTGATCACAAGTGAGTCTAAGCAGTTTTCGGGTTATTTGGAAAAATGTAGTTGGGATCATGATCCCATAGAAATGGATTAATGATGAATAATCTAACAAAATACTAGTTCAAGAATATTATACCTGATGGCATATTGATGAGTTCTATTTAGATTGATCTTGAGGAATGTGTGTGCAATTTTTTAGCCGTGATCACTAATTTGATATGTGTGAGGATCCTATATCCATAAACTAATATAGTGTTGCGATGAAGACTGTAGTTCTAATTGTGCTTATTTCAATTATTTATGTCATTTAATATAGATCGATTTTTCTCATTCCAAATGACTTATATAAATGATTTTGTATAAAATATTTACTTAATACATGTTTGAATTTTTCTCATCTATTTAAATGAGATAATGTTTTGTTATAAACATGAAAAGGATACATTATTTCATGCCATGTTTTATTTAAACTGATAGAATAATTGGTTTATTAATATGGAATCTACTATAGATTTCTTATTGAGACCCTAATGGGATTTGTACCTCGCACCATACATTTTCCTTCACACATTTGTATATTTTCTTATTCCTAGTCAAATCAATGAAATAATTCCATTTGGATGTGGTGAATTTTTTTATCCATGGTAATGTGGTGTGATAATGGTGGGTGGTAGAGCTAAGCTCCACTTATTTCATAGGTTTTTAAATCTTCTGATAGGTTTTTTATGGCAGTTTGGGTTGGGGTTTCAATTGACTTGTTTATATATCTACTTGGGTGCTATTTTATTTATTTGACTTCAAGTACTTTATCCTTGAGTAATTTCAATATAAAAACATGTATCTAGATATCATCCAATTTTATGTGAAAAAACATGTCTTCTCTTGTTCTTGTATGAAGTTAGGTGCTAGTTGTCAACCATTAGGGACAGGGAATGCCCTTTAGGCCATGTTAGAGCCTGCTCAATTATCCGGGTAACAAGGTATTTGGATGGTTTACAATAATGTGGTTTCAGTGGAAGATTAAAAATATTTCCTTTATTTAGAGATATGGTATGGGTTTTCTTGGTAGATATGATGTTAGATTAATATGGTTTGGGGGGTTGTTATGAGTGAGCACCTAGCGAGATCATGTCATAAAGATCTTTAAGTCACCATTGGTGGTGGTAGAAAACTGTCTTTGATGAGTATTTTAATCTAATTTCATTATTTTATTTTTTTATTATAGTTTTCTGAAAATAAATTTATTCTAAATTTGACTTTATGGGATCAAAATTTTTTACCCCTACTTGTGTTGTTCTGAGTGTCCTTGATAATGTCTTTCTTATTTTCTATTGATGGTGTGTAGCATCATGCCTCTAAAAATAAATTTGAACCGAAATGAGGAGGGATATTTTGATAAACTATGTAATGAATATCTTAAGTTGAGTAGGATCACATAGATATATTCTTTCATATTTTTTATGATTTAAGAGAGTGTCCATACCCCTTCAAGATTAGGATCCAGTCATGGGACGTCAAATAGATGACTCTATAGATCATGATAAATAGATTATTCACATGAAGAAACTATCTTTCTAGGGATATAATGATCCATGTGAGTTTAATAATTGTTTTAATTGTATTGATAGGTGTTTCGAGTTCATTGGGTCATAAGATTCAATTAATGTGATGTGTACTAACATCGTTCTTTCTGTGCCAAGTAGAATGTGATGGGATTTGATGGTGACTGTGATGAAAGATGAAGGAATTGAGTGGAAATACATCAAGTTAATTTTTACCAATATTTTATATATAGTTTATATGGTTTTGGAAAAATAATTAGAGTTTCTTAGTATCCATCAAAGTCTCAAGATAATGACTCATTATGGAAACTACTTCATTGATCTGGAACAATTTTCTCTTTATATTGTGACTACTGAGAAGTTAATGGTACCAGGATTTTAGATTGAAATTTGAGATGATATTCAAATGCATGTTTCTAATCTATATATAGATTATTTGCTGACCTACCAGATAAGGAATTGATGGATGAGGTTAACCAGGCTAGTGAGTTAGGTTTGATGGGGGTTTCTTTTTCTCCTAGTGGCAGTTCTGTGAGTTCCTCTAATTGAAAGAGGAATCACAACGAGTCTCACAGTGGATATCAATATTCGGTCATTTCTAGACAGCCTTTAGTACCCGTTTGAGGCATTTTTACTTGATTCTAATGTGTAAATGTTTGGAATTTGGTATGGGTTTGCATTGAGGTACCAATGTTTTTCAGTTCTTAAAGATTCTCAGGTAATTTTCATAAATTCTATTCTATCATTTATGCCCCCCGTATTGGCCTGAGATCATAAGAAACTAAAATTATTATATTGAAATCATATGCTTCATGAAAAATGGGGTTCAATACAAAGGAATCCAAAAAAAGCATCTACACATAGTGTATGATTCTCTAGAAGAATTTATCATGGGTCCAACAACTATCAGAGGTACCATCACTATAGGTGAATAATTAGTTATTTCTTTATTTGATATTGGTTCATCATACTCATTCATATTGACTAATGTTATTGATTTTATAACACATTTTATGGATATTTTATATTATGTGATGGATAAGACTACACCCCCTCAGAATGAAGAGGGAACACCGTCCCTATTATCCTTCTTGTGTTTTTACATTATCAGAGATTAAGATTGCCTAATATTTTCTGGTCCATGATATAAAACCATCAAATTCATTCATGGATTGGATTTTAAATTATCCCATCAGGCCCAAATTGACAGCTGTCATCAATGGGTATCATGTACCACAACTGATGGGGTGATCCATGTCTTTCAGGGAGAATGGGACATGAGATTTAGTATAGATAATCCTACTTTTCGAGCATTACATAGGTTAATAACGGTGTTTTATTTTGACATAGAGAAAGAATATTTAATGGATGAGCTCCGTTTACTTTTCTCCCAGTTTCCTAACTATTTTCCTTCTGATTTTTTTGTTTCCCCTAATAAGAGAGGTTATATGCTATATTAATTTAGTACATAGTATTCAATAGGTACCTATTACTTTATACCATATGTAACTAGGTGAACAGAAAGAGTTGAAGACTCTGTTAGATTATTTTCTTGAGAATGGTTTTATATAACTAAGTGTGTTACCTAGGGAGGAACATATTCTCTTTTCTAATAATGATTACATTGTCCTTTTCCAATTTGTTGATTACTAGAAGCTCAACCAAGTTACATTATTGATCATGTATCAATTTCCTCAGTTAGATCAGATTTTTACTAGTTCAAAATGGATAAGTGGTTTTTGAAGATTTATCTTTGATCTGGCTACCTCCAGTTTTGAATTAAATTATTTGACATCCACAGAAATAGGGTTTAGGATTAGGTATATAAACTATGAGTTTTCTATTATGCCATTTGGTCTAACCAATGATCTTGATGTTTTTATGGAATTAGTAAATATGATATTCCTTGAGTTCCTCAAAAATTTTGTTTTAGTATTTTGGGATGAAATCCTGGTTTAATCTAAAACTAAAGTGGATCATGTGTGCCACTTGAGATCAGTGTTGTAAATTTTGAGGGATCAACAACATTATTCCAATATTTTGATTTTTTTTATTTAGGATGTGAATTACTTGGGCTATGAGGTCTCAGAACAAGTCATCCCAGTTTGTCCTAGAAATGTAAAATCAATTATGAAATGAAAGATACCACGAAATTATTTTGAGATTCAATGCTTTTTGGGTTTAGTGGGGTATTACTATCAGTTTTGAAGGATTTCTCAAATAGGGTTTCTTCGATGACCTATCTTACTCAGATATGTGTGAATTTTGTTTGGGATGATAAGTATCAAATTTATTTCATTGACATGAAATATATTTTCACCTCATTATCAATGTTGACAATTCTATAGGTTGATCAGGTCAATGTGGTCTTCTACGATGCATAAGGATTGGGTTTGGGTAGTGTTCTTAATTGGTTTGGTCACATGCTATCCAATGATTCTCAAAATCATAGGTGACATGAGATGAATAATCTAACCCATGACCTTGAACTCATAGCCATAATGCATGATCTAAAGTGTTATTAGAATTAAATTTTCTAAGAAATTTCAACTAAATATTCAAAAAAATAAATGATTAGTTTTTCTATTCTGTAAAAAATATTCAAATATATATATATATGATGTGTTTAGCAGAGTACTTATAGTCAATCAATTTTGACATTTCTAATACCCCTAGAAAAAGAAAATTTCAACTATAGTGATCTGTGTAGGAAACTTCTAAACCATGACATCAAATAATCCTCAAATTAATGGAATTAAATGTCTCACTTTTCAATATTTCTCTTGGGAGTCGAAGATAATAAGACTGAGGCTATTTTGACCAGTGATTAGTTTACCACCTATCTTCTTAGAATTATCATTTGGTATCAACAAAATTATTATGAGTTTCATGGTGTTACATTATCTATTTATGGTGGGGATACCATAACTGAGTGTTCTTTATCAATGGAGGGTATTCTATGTTCTCATAAATGGTATGTTGTGCCTTCCTCTATGAGAAAGGATGTGATGGGAGACTGTCACTATTCTCATTGGGAAGTACACCCATATATCAAAAAGTTTTTCTATGATATATGAATATGATTATGGTACTCAGGTATGATATAGGTCATTATTGAATTTTTTTCACATTGTTATACTTACCATCAGGTCAAGGCCCTACACCAGATACCTTCATGGTTATTCCAAACCCATCCAGTGCTAACTTAGAAGTGGGATGAGGTTTTTATGGACATTATGGTGGGTTTACCTCATACACATTGGAAGAATAATGTGATATGGGTTCTGAACTATTGACTCGAAAAACTGGATCACATTATACCCATTTATGAGAAACAAAAAGATAAAGGTATTGGATGCCTATACATACAGGAGGTTGTGTAGTAGCATGCTCTTCAAATTGTGATAGTCTCTAAGAGGCATCCCTAGTTCATCTCCCCATTTTGGAGAGGCCATTAGGGGGAATGTGATTTCAGGTGAGCTTAAGCATAACATATCATCAACATATGGATGTCTAGATATAATGAGTAATAAAAATTTTGGAAGAAAAGCTTCATACCTATATCCACAATTTTGGTAGATCTCGGGATAGACACTTTGGATTGGTCGAATTTTTCTATACCACCAGTTTCCATTTTTTCGTTTGTATGGATCCATTTGTGGATTTATATTTCTGCCCATGTAAATAATAGTTAGGTTTTATGGATATAAGTGAATCATCTTTTGTTCGGTCGTGTTTGGTCCAAAAATAACAACAACAGCATCATATTTGTTTATTTATTAAAATTGAAGGGGAGAGTGCAAGGCTAGAGGTACAACCATGGATGGCCTTGGGGTGAATGTACTGAAGGGAATCCCCTCCCATGAGGTTGACCCTGTCAGGTTTAAGTGGAGTAACATTGTAAAAAAAGAGGTACAAAGTCCTTGGGCCACAATGTATGCCATATGATCTGCCACATTATTACCTTCACGCCGTGTATGTTTCACCTGGGTTTTGGAGGGAAAGATCATGCTTTTCCTAATGAAATATGTGATAGACCAAGGGGTAGGGCAGGTTCCTTACAGAGGGTTGAGGAGGACCTAGGAATCTGTTTCAGCTTCAACTTTAATTAGGCCCCCTACTGGAAAAGGGAAAGCCCTAAAAGAAGGGGGAGTGCTTCCGCCTGGATGGAGGTACCCTTTCCCAGGAAAACCATGAAGGAAACCACGAATGATCCCCTGGCGTCGTGGAACACCCCACTTCCCATCATGAATCCCACTGAGCAGCAGTCGTTTGTGTTGAGCTTCAATCCACTGGAAGGGGGATGCCACCGGACCAAATTTCTCTCAGGAACTACATCTCGAAGACTGTGCATGCTTGGATGCAGAAATTGAAGTGAGGGGGATTCATTCCATCCCTTGATAAATCTTCTCAAATCGAGAGGTCGGCAGCGTGTTCTAGCAATGATTGTCCAACCTGAGGAGACGATCCCTTAAAGTCTTACTTTGTTCCTTGCTTTCCAGATACACCATGCTCCTGCATGTGTAATGACGGCCCTGGCTGTCTGTTCCCCACCCTTGTCACCCGAGCGCTGAAACCAGCAAGAGATGAACTTCGCCTCATGTGGATAATATTTGTGCATAGTAGTTAGTGCCCTAAGGAATTCTAGACCTCTTGGGACCAGTCCCCCTCATAGAATAGATGATCCATACTTTACTCCTTATGGGCATTTCATCACGAGTAACAGGATGTAGTTGGGATAGCTGGGTTTTGATATTATTATCCCTGGTAAGGGAACCATTCCTCTGCCTCCACGTGAGGAAGTTGAGTTTTGATGGGATGCGCTTGAGAAAACGGAGCTTGTTCCATTGATCATGGTGGGAGGAGGACATGAGGATACTATGGAAGGATTTGGAAGAGAAATATCTAGATTAAGAGGGGGTGAAAACGCACCTTTCTACTTCGATGTTGATAATCATGAAAGGAAAATTTTCTTGTTTTCCATGTCAATTACAACCATAGTAATGTATGGGTAGTTTTAGGCATCTTAAAATGATATGTTTTAAGCAAGGAACCCCAGAAAGTCAAGCGCAGATCATGCCCAATTGGTGTGAAAGAAGGAAAATTGCCCATGGCCAATGATCCATTGGACATGGGGAAGAAAAGTGAAAAGGATAGGCAGGATGGTCTGCATAGAATGGGACTGATTCCCTACTTCCATCAACAAGGAATCTATAAGATTATTGCCCATGATTTCCCCCATAATGTTCTGCGCTCATGAAGCTCCTAGGAAAGTTTATCCTACAAGAAGAGCAGGGTATCCACGAGACTCTGAACATCAATGCCGCCCTCTTGAACAGGTCTCTCTATCCTCCTCCATGAGACCCAGGAGCATTTTCTTACATCCCTTGCATTCCATATAAACCAAGATAAGATCATGTCAACATTCTGGATAAATTATTTGGGAACTTTGAGGGATGAGAGGGTGTGTACAGGGGTGGATGCAAGAATACTATTAACCAGAGCAAGGTGGACTCCGAATGACATGTATCTATTTCTCTATCGGAGGATCTTGTCAGAGATGTGACACACTATGTGATCAAAATCCCTAATACGAAGGCCTCTAGGGGAGATGGGGGCCCTTGGGTAGTTCATCGTCTAGCACCCTCTTCCAATGCCGGGAGGGTTGATAATGGAGCAAGCCCGGTTAAGAGGGAATTTGTTGGAGATGTACATGCTTATCTTGAGATTTTTGATAACATGACCGATCTAATAGAAATATTCTTCATGAACTTTAATGATGCTACTAATGGACCATCTATTTTCATTTATAAAGATCATTGTTTCATCGGCAAACATTTTTTGGGAGATGGAGGGGTATTTCCCTCTTCTTTTGTAGGGTAGGATCCTACCATTCATCATGTTATTGTGGATGAGGTAGTTGAGGATTTACTAAAATAGGATAAACAGGCTTGGGGAGAGGGGGTCTCTCTGCCTTAGGCCTCAGACAGCATTGAAAAAGCCGTAATATTTTTCCATAAAATGCACTTCCAACCATGAAGAGCTACAACACTGAAAGATCAGATCTATCAACCAAGGAGAGATGCCCAAACCTGAGAGGAGCTTGTTGATAATGCCCCATTATATTCAATCATAGGCATTGTTCATGTCCAATTTTATGACTAGATTAGAGGCGTGAGAGTAGGAGTTGATATCTCTAGCCATCTCTTGGGCCATCGCAATCGACCCTGGGATAGAACGATCTTTTACAAAACCGAGTTTGGTCCAAGAGCTGATGTCTATGATTCATTTAATTTGTCATATAATGGTGATGACACAAATTTGATATAAATATTATGTTTATTATCATATATAAAAATTTGAGTTTCAGTTTTGTGATTAGGCGTAATAGAGAGTTTCACCACAATTGTGTCATCGACAATGTGGGAAGCAAGGGAAGCTTGCACCACTATTTGAGGGACCTTTTTTAGGTTCTTGGGTTAGTGAAAAAATTCTCTTGCAATTTAGAAAATAAAATATATTTGATGTTGATACATAATTTGTTCTATGTATTATAGATTAAAAAGTATCCTTCTGACCCATCTCATGTCTTTCTTTGGGAGGATCTTGATGTGGATCCATATTTACCCATGACTGAGTATCCACTCATAATTGTTGATTTCAAGAAAAATATACTTTTTGGTGGGATGAAACCTTTTTTGCATTTACTATGATTGCATAGTTCTGATTCTCATTATACATGTGAGTGTGAGGCACAAGAGAGAGAGATAAGTGGCATCACCTATTTGATATGGAATATTTTTGAACAATATTATATGGACATAAATTATTTATGGTTGGGATATTATGACATCATTTTCACTTCTATTGATTTATTACTTGATGCCTGTATTTTATTATGATTAGGTATTTTTGTAGGGTGTTTTAGGTGAAAATTGTAATATTTTGGAGTCCCTTTAGGTTGTTCATGGTTTGTACACAATTCGGTAAAATTGTACATTTTGGCCTAGAAATTGTTTTCCCTTTTATGGTCCTTTGGAGGGGGAGATGGTTTTCGTAGACAATGTGGAAAAACCCTACAAAATGTTTGGCCCCAAGTAGTAGGGATATGTACATTCGTAACCTGATTAATTAAATCATGCACCCACAAAGTAGAAATTGTGCACCCATGAAAATAGAGGTTTAGGGTTAGGGAGCACAATTTTTTTAATAATGCGGGCCTCCCAAAGAAACTGTGCATAAAGAAATTAATTATTCTAAAAATTAATTTTGATTTCTCAAACCCCATTTTCATGTACCTAACCCATGAAATCAACCACAATACAGTTTCATGGGTTTTTAAGGCACTATATAGGCAATGTTGGCTTCTCCAACCTCTTTATTTGGCGAAACAATGAGGAAGTGGATGATATGATCCCTCTCTTGTTAGTGGATCACCTCTTGGGTGTTATCTTATTAATTTCATTTCTCTCCACCTTAGAGAGTTTTATATAATCCTTTTTTGAAGGATCTAAACTTTGTTTCAATGAATCTAATCCTTATCTTACTATATCTTGATTCTAGATCTAATTTATAGACATTATTCACCGTCAATCATCGTTAGAATTCCCATTATGAATTTTGATTGAATGATTTTTTTATTTATTGTAGGTGGTTCCATTTGAGATATTCCATATAATTTAAAAGTTTATTTGAATTATATTTTTGAAATAGTATTCAATTGATTTATAGAACCATGATTTCATGTGATTTGAAATCGTAAATTGAAATGGAATTGATTATGTGACCCCCCCCCCCCAATTACAATGGAATTTGAATTGTGGGGTAAATTTTGAAAATAATTTTATAAATGAAATTATTTGAGAATTGTTTGGATAAAAAAAATTAAATTTAAATAAGAAAGCCTTTCATGGTTTTTTTATTTAAAAGACCTAAAATGATGAAACCCCATGTTTTGGTTTTGAATTTGAATATGTATATTGAAATATAGAATGGGTAAATTAATTATAACTGATGTTTTCTTTAAAAATAGATTATTTTCCATTGTTCATTGATTGATTGAGAATATGAGATCCTCTGTAGATAATATGTTATTTTGGACTAGCATGATACGATCATGATCCCCTAATAATGGATTGATAATGAAAACACTAACCAAAACCTAGTTTATGAAAATTATACATGATGAGACGTTGATGAGTCCTACTTGACTACATCCTGAGGGATGTGTGCACCCAATTATATCTTTGATCCCTTATTTAAGAAGTCTGAGGATCCTATTTCCAAAAACTAACATACTCTAGGGATGATGATCAGGGTGCTTTTGTGTCTGTTTTGATTATATATGTCATTGATTATATAAATTTCTTAATCATGAAAAAATAATTATATAAATTATTTATATAAAATGTTTATTTATCCTATTTTTGAAATGTTTTCCATCTATTAAAATGAAAATGCGTTTTGTTTTAAATATTAAAATGATACATTATTTCATGACTATTTTATTTAAATTAAATACATGATTGATTTATTATTATAGAATCTACAATGTAACACTTGATGACACCATACTAGGATTTCATTATCACACCCATCCTTTTTATTCAATCTTTTATAAATTTTTATGCCATGTTCGAGAAAAGTGAGATTTCTACATAGAGGTGGTATATGTTCTGGATCCTTGGGATTGTGGAGTTATGATGGTGACTAGTGGATTTGAGCTCCACTTCTTACACAGGGTTTAAACTCTTATCATAGTTATTTATGGTAGTTTGGGTTGTGGTTTCATTTTATTTGTTTGTATATCTTCTTGGGTACTATTTTACATATTTGGATTTTGGGAATTTCACCTTGAGGAGTGTCAATATACTAACATGTATCTCATTTTCTTCTATTGTTTTTTAGAAAAACTCATTCACTATTATTATTATTTTATTCCTGGTGCTAGTTTCCAACCATTAGGGATTGGGAATTCCCTTGGGGCCTTGTCCGAGTTGTCATAGGTATCAGGGAACCAGGATATCTGTGTTGGGTTGTGACAATAAACCCTTACTAGTATAATGTATTAGGGAGTGAACCCAATCAAATATGATAGTCATATCAGTGATCCTTTACTACTAAGGAAATGATATTATATGATTATTCCACAATTCCATGTCTTATTTCAATGTTATTCCAACATGGATCATGTTCTTATATTCTTTTTTATTCATATCATATGAACTATGAATCATTAAAACATGAATTAGTATAATTATATTTGATTTGTTGGCTATGGTTTTCAAGTGTCATTCTCAAGTTCTCATAACATTGTGCTATGTTAGTGATTAAGTGATCATTGATATCTATCTAATTTACCTATATTGGGAAACTAAGCTCACCCTTTATTATGTTTCCTTTCCCCATGTTACGATGAAAGGTATAAATTATGATATTTCTAATAATGGGTGAAGTTATACAGAACATAATTGGAGAATCTTATGAACCATTTTCTTATGTTCCCATGTTTCTAAAGACATTATACCTGTAAAATTAATGTGTGTATCATAATTGTATATAATGAATATTCATCTAATAAGATGCAATTTCATTGTATGAAAAGTATGGGTTACTATACCTTTTACAGAGAACCCCTGTTATAAAATCATGAAATTAGAAATATGATGTCACTATGACAATTAAATTGTGTGAAAAGGGGATTGGAATGGAGAACATTAAGAGATGTAGTGACCATGGGATATTTTCCTTGATAATTTGACACTAAACCATGAGGAATCACCATAGTGAAGCAGTTAGAAGAGAAGGTTAGGTATGAGTTTATGCATATGAGTGGAGTGGTCAAATTAGATGAAATTTTGAATAGAACATAATTTGAAAAACATTAGAAAAAAAAATTTGAATTATATTTTTAATAATTATGGGGGACTGAGTGCATAGTTAGACTAACCACACTCCAACCATGAACCGAAAAATAGTACCCAACAATTGAACCACCCAATTTATATAAAATATTATTCCAACTATCCACTAAAAATGAAAAGTTACTAATGATCATATTTTGATCCAAATGTTTATGGTCCATACTTTATATAAGACTTCAAAAATTGTTCACAATCTACATAAAATGGTATTTAATCCTATAGTGTTCCAGCTACATAGTTTTCTAACAATCACTCATTCATGAGTCCTTGGATTTTATTCCAAAAATGTAAAATTACAACCAAAAATAAAATTATAAAATTAAAATTAATAAAATTATTTACCAAAAGGGATATTTTGTGATTTAAAGTCTCATGTTTTTTCTATATTTTATTTAACATTTCATTCATTGAATAAAACATGTTCTCCAAGATATAAATATTATTACCCTTTAAGAACATTTTCTCTGACTTCTCCAACTTGGGGTCCCTCTCTCAATAGAAGATTAATATTTTAATCATTGATGTACATGGGTTTCATTATTATAGACCCCCAAGACATAGTGGTCCTTCACTTAGTCCAAGTTTAGGAATTGGCTCTTTCCATATTTGAAAAAATAAACACTATAATGCTTATTAAATATTTTTTTAACTGAATATGCGTGACTAAGATTGTTTGAGTCATTGATATTGAAGTATTTGTTACATATATATCATTCCTACTATATTAAATGATAGATTTTTTTAATCATAATCTAATCATTGCTCAGATCATATCATTTTGGTCAATAAACATATTATCAGTAGAAACCTCAAAATATTTTTCATAAAATTGAATTTGAGAACCTACTATAGTTTGTATAACTTATGGTTTTTAACTTTCATCTTGATTATCTTAAATATATTTTATGTACAACATTTATATTCTTTTAATGAGATAAAAATCTAATAAAACAACATTAATTTTTTTAATAATTTTATCCAAAATTTATTTATAGAGTCTCTAAACTATTCTATTAGGTGTATAGTCATAAAAAGTTCCCTCATTAAAAAATCATCTCAATTTTACAAATTTATTCATTTTATTATTATTAAACATAGTATTTTTAACAAATTATAACTTTCTACATTGTATTTTTTTCTATAAAGTAACTCAAAACTGATTTTTGTATAATTTGAATAATGACAACAAATATTTGGAACATGCGGGTAAATTAATGTATTTTTTGAAATAATAATATTTTAATTTATAATATAATAAAAGAATAAATCATACTATTTAAATGAATTTATGATTATTTCTCTAAATTATTATTTTTTATGGATAAAATAAGGATCCATATCAATGTTTCATTCTATAATTTTCAAAATATTATTTAAACTGATTATTTTAATATTCATACCAATTATATGATAGAATATTCTTGATAGCATAACCTATTTACTTCATAGATGACCCTTGGTATCTCATAAATATTTTATATGCCTCATATTTGAATTAAATAAACATATCAATGTCATGTGAGGAAAATAATGAACAAGAGTAATAATATACTTATTTATTTTTATTTATTTTTTATACATGTGAGCACAAAAAAGTGAATCAAAACCCTCAAATTGGACTTTATCATAACATTTATCCACTATAACATAACTATTTTTTTAAAATTGGTATGTTTGAGACCAAATTTCTTCCACCAATAAGCTACGACATTGTTACAATCATCAAATTTAGTAAACAGATACAACTTCCCAGGACAAATACAATAAAACGTACTGAAGTTTGTTTTTGATATTATATTTTTCTATGAGGTGTATATATTTTAAATTCTATTTTGACTCCTCTTTATTGTCCTTATGAATTTTCATAATAAACAAAGGAAGTAATCTATAGTGAAAAATCTTCTTTGAATATCAATCCTCCATATTTTCAAAGAAAGGGGAAAGCGCATGATTTTATAAAATTATTCCCAATTGTCTACAGAGTATTTATACTATTTTCAGGGTGAATCAGGGATCCATATTTGGGATTTCATAGGATAAACATAGTTTGTATAACCATGAACTATATTCTATTTGGTGTGTTAACCATGGTAAGTGGGGTGTACTTGGGTAGAGAACAATTTAAAAAACTGTTCTCCACAACTTTGTCGATCCACTATCCATAAACAGTAACACTTGAATGGTTGGAACATATATTGTAAAACTGCAAGACTATGCCAGGGTCCTCATAAAATTTGGTTATTTTTAATTTTTTTCCTCTTATCTTTTAAAAGGGACTTAACCCTTCCTCATCCAATGTTTATCCAATGGACTACACCCAAGGAGAGATCCCCCTCTTTCCTCCTTAGTGTTGAAGTTGTTTCATCATCTGAAATCCGATGTAAGATCTATCTATCACATTGTATAGAAATGGGTTATCTCTCTACACCTTAGGTTAGCTTCATTTCATTTCTTCTTCTTCTTCGAAACCTGTTCTTGGTGTGAGATAGTATGCCCTGTTATCAGTGCATTCATTTATTCTAACATTTTCTTTTGATATAGGTATGGATAAGGGTAGATACTGGATGAGGAATATAATATGGGTATAAGGTTGGTATTTTATACCTTTTACCTCAAATTATAGTTTTAATACTATGTTGTTGTCAGGTTGCACACTGGACCTTCCCGAATTTTCTTCCTATGTAAATAAGTCCTTAAATCAAATTCAAATTTCTAATTTATGATATAACATGGAATACTGATAGAAGGTTGGACGTTAGTGTCCTCAACCTGAACCACCCATGGGGTGGGTTCTTAAATATGTTAATGGAAATTTCACCCTTGGGGTGAGTTGAGCATGATTTTCTTTACTGGGAAACAATCATGAGAATATATTATATTATTTTTTTGTAGGAAACTTAAAACACCTTGTCAAATTTGTACGAATGAAATGATATATATAATCACTTATCTTGTGTATGATTATGAAATTGGTAATGAAATGGTTGTGATTTGTTAAATGATGAAAGTTATATACCTTGATATGGCACCATGATGCCTTATATGAATCATGTTGATGATGGATGGCATGTTATGGAACTGATTCTGGAAACATAATATGGAACTAATGTACGTACTCATGGTATGGAACTGATAGGTGTAGTTTATGTTATGCCCCAAAAAAACCCATTTGGATGCCTTGGATTTCACCACTAGGAACTGTATTTCTTGGAAAACCTTAGACATGCTCCTTGGTCTCCATACAATTATTTATAAAAATTTCTATTGATGCGCTTTGGAAACTCCAAGTGGTTACCCTGGTCATTAGCCTTGGGTCCTAGCCAATGTAGTTATGATACATGATTACTCAGCATAAACTATTGATGATGCTTTACCTAACTTTGCAATTAATCCCTTTTTTATGGTTTCATGATCATCATAAGTCATGGTGGGGAGGATGGTATAACATCTACTTTTATCAATTTTAATCCAGTAATGCATTCAAAATAAATTACCATATAAAAATAGACTAGAATTGTTATATCCACCATTGGTGGTAGCCTTCAAAGTGTTATCTCAGACCTTATTTAGTACATCTATTGGTACTTGGACATACATCATGGTTATAAGAAGAGATTGGGGAAAACACCTACTTTATAATGGTTGAATTATTGTTGAATTGGTGTAAGGGAGCACAAGACTGAGCCATGGCTCATGATGCTATTTGGGGATATTCTTTAGGAGTTTTTGTACTTTTGGTACAAGTATTGTACTGGATTCCTATTTCCATGTTTTCCCAATCTTTTTTTTATCTTTATGACATACTAATCATTTGATACATGAAATTTACATTGGATTTGAATATATTTATCGTGATCTTGATGTTTTATTTGTGTTTTTAGATGTTATTTTGATTCCACCATTTTATTCATTTATGATACCACTTTTTTATTATGATCATGAAGGTATAGCCACTCCACAGTACCATAATAGGCCATCACTACAAGTCATAAACCACTCGTATATAGGGAGATGTTCTTTAGACCATGTTACCAACCAGGTTATAGCACCATTTAGTGGATATAGGTCATGTTGTTACAAAGTTCTATCAAATTAGTTTTTCTTTTCTTATTATCCATATTCTTGTGATTAATATAAAGGATTTTGTGGTGTGTCAAATTTTTTATTAAGATACTCCTATGAGTATCTAACCCACTTACAGGGAAAAAACAATTTTCTAGTTATGGTAATGGTTGATTTTGGATTATACCGGTTATAGTTTATTTGACTAAAATTTTATCCATGGATAGGTACAAAAAGGTACCATTGATCATTCATTATTTTATACATTTAGGGAATTAATATGTCATGCATTATTCTATGCCATGTTGGTTTCACTTCTTTAATTAATGATATATTATGTACGTTCATAGAATGATATAACATTTATTCCAATAATGTTACTTTTAGGGGACTAAGGAACATAATTGGTCCCATGGAGAGACTTTGTTACCTTAATAGTGTTTTCTTGCATAGATTAGTTCAGATATCTTAAGGATTCAATTATGTCTTGTTGAGTCATGGACCATAGTTGGTATGTGATGGAACATGTTTAGGGTTATGATTAAATAAATTACATATTTAGTTTATATTGTTGATGAAAGTTTATAAATGGGAACTATTAATCTATATAATTAAAAAAATTAAGAACTTTTAATGTATAAATAATAATGATCTTAAATGAATTTAAATATTGAAATTAAATTTTTTAAGTTAAATAGAAATTCTAATTAAATTTAAAGGGTCATTTCCTCAATAATATTAAATTCAAATAGTGTACACCGAGACCCATTACATATAGCAATGAAATTGACCCTAGCCCAAACATATTATATTTTAGTAGATAGTATCTCTTATGTTTTTTTTATTTGTATATCGCCAAAAACTAGAATTAAAAAGTATTATGGGAGGTATGACATGTATATATGAAGGCTTGTATGTGTCCTATTACTATATCTATGAACTTTTCATTATGAAACATTGAATGAGGCATGTTATTGGTATTTATAGAGATATTACTCCATGATAGCCTCTAATTTTTTACAAGGATGTTAGTGAAGACTATGATATGGAGGTTGTGGGACTGGGGATAGCAGTAGATCCTCTAATAGTTTCAATTTTGGAACTTCAAATTATACCTTATGTGGGTTATGATCCCAAGATTCAAGAGGGTTTACTATATTTTATCTAAACTATTCATCGAGCCTTGTGGGATTCCTCTATTATAGAAGATTTGATGTGTGAGTTCAGGTGGTAGCATCCACCAACATTCTTGAGATATGGTTCCCCCCATGTTTCTATGCTATGGATTGAAATTATCTTGTCTATTTTTAAGTATATGGTAACACCTATTGAAAGGAGATTGAATCTGGTAACATATATTCTTTTAAGAGCTAAATATAATTTATAGGATGTCCTGATCTAGGTGTATGGGATTCATGATACGGTTTGGAGTGATTTCCAATCATGGTTTTATGAATATTTTTTCATTGAGACCTTGAGGGTTTAATGGGCTAGTGAGTTTTTGCATCTATAATATGGTGTTATGTTCATTATGGAATATATGGATCACTTTATAAACATCCTAGGATCTTCACATATCAATCTAACTAATGATCCATCTTGGGTGAGATTCTTTGAGGAAGGGATTAAACATTTTCATCAATAATATGTTAATTTTTTTAGTTGGATTCCATATATGAAATGGTAAAATGTGTATTTATTACAAAAAAATCATGAGGGGAGATTGGGTCACTGAGTAGTATATTTCAACATCCTAACTTAATGTTGTAGTGTATGGTGGAAGGAAGTGATGATTTGAGATCTCAGTGGAGGAATATACTAGCCAATGTGTGTAGGCTGGCAGTTCTATTTTCTGTCACCTGCGTGGGAATCAGAAACCCATGAGAAGCCAGTGTGACATAAAATCACTTTACTGTTGATCTTATAGTGGTATGGGCCATTAAAAATTGATTTTCATGACCGTCCATCTATTACTAAGTGATGGAGGGTCGAAACTGAATTTAGTCTTAGAAGTGGGATCCAAATCTCCATGTAGAACCGAGAGCTGAAATATTACTGGTCGTTCAGAGTAAAGAGGTAGTTGGGGTTGGGGGAGATAGCTTCCAGTTTCTTTAAGATAGAATTTTGGGAGGGTTCATGGTATTAGGGCTATTTATCAGGGTCGAGGTTTGGGCCATATGTATTTAGTACAACTTATAACTAAGGATAAGAGCATTGGGACATCTAAAGTGGGTGGTATGATCTTAGTACCTTCTACTCTAGATTCTTTCATTTTCTATACATGTGCCTCACATTCTTTTTCTCTTTAGTTATCATGGGAATCATTGGTCTTGAGATTTAGTTCTTTAATGGTATGATGTATTTCGATACTCTTTTGAGTGTATGATTAGAAATTCTGTTGCAATGTAATGAATGACCCCTCAATATTGGTGGTTATCATTTTCTATGGTATCTCATTATCCTAATGTTGATGGTATTCAATTTCATTCTCAGAATGGATCAGTTGGTTACATACCATTCCCTTGAATATTTCTATCACTGAAGGTTATCCGTCACACCCCCAAATGGATATATGTTTATCTATAAAGATGAGGGGGATTTCAGGGTAGGTCAAGCTGGACATGAGAATCATAGACTGGGTGGGATAATAGAATATATTTCCATCCTTTATGCAAAAAATTAGGGAATTCATCAGATTGATTTCCCTCCTATCATTCATAATTTTTTGGATGTTATCCCTAATGAATTTTTAGGGATACATCCAAAGATATAGGTATATTTTATAATAGATCAAGTTCCATGAGTTACACTGGTGTCCATTACTCATTATAGGATGGCCAATATTGAGTTAAATGAGTTTAAGAAACAACTAGAGTACTTGAAATAAAAGGGGTTTATACGACCCAATACCACTTTTTGGGGTTCTTAGGTCCTTCTTTCTATGAATTCATATGGAACCTTTAATTTATGTGTGAACAACCAGAAATTCGATTAGATGATGGTTATGAATCAATATCCATTTCTCCATATAGATGAAAAATTCAACCATCTCTAAGGATCTCAGGTTTTCTTGAAAATTGATTTAAATTTGGGATTATCACCATGTGTATGTCATTATTATAAATATTGCTCATACAGTGATTCATATTAGATATGGTATGTATGAGTAATTGGTTATGTTATTTGATCTCATAAACACGCATACCATTTTATAGGCTAGGATGAATCCGGTTTTCCACCTATTTATATATTTTTTCAGGGAAGTTTTTTTATCACATTTGTGTGTATTCTAAAAATATACATGGTCAGGAAAAACATTTTGAAATTTTTATGAATAAAATGAGATAAAATAGCTTATATTCCAAACTCACAGTATGTCACGTATGGATCAAGATAGTTAACTTACTATGATACATCGTCCCAGATACAGGAATGTCGATGGGCTTAAAGAAGGTGAGTGTTGTGGTTTCTTAGGAGTATCCTAAGAGTTTCATTGAAATATGTTGTTTATTAGGATTTATCAGTTATTACAAGTGCTTCATCCAATACTTGTCAACTATAGCTATGCCTCTCGTGGGATAAACTAAAAAGGTTTTGAAATTTATATGATCTGAAAGCCTGTAAAAAAGGCCTTAAGAGATAAATGTTATGTTGATTTTAGAACCGATCCTAATTATTCTAGATCCCAGAGGAATAAATATTGTCCATTATAATTTATTTATAATATGAATGGGGGATTCTTGATTCATGGGTATTGATTCATGGCTTATGGGTCTCGCTAGCTGAGGCATCATGAGTGAAATTTCTAGATGCATGATCTTGGGTTGTTAGTATTGGTTAACTACTTGAATTATTGGAGTCACTAAATTTTGGGAGAGCTCTTTTTGGTCTCTATAGACCACAAAATACTCTGATATATTTTTCAAATTATGTGAGTTGACCTTTGGACGAGATGGTGGGTTGAAGACCTACAACCCTTTGATTGTGTGCTAGACCATATGTTTGGTAAAGGAAATGTTGTAGAGGATTCTCTGAGCTAAAATACATAGAACATGTTGTAAATGAGGCTATTAGTGAATGTAAATTGATTTCCATGTTCGTTGAGATGAACATGGAGGTGCATGATAGTAATGAAAAGACTTTTCATTCACGGGTAGCAGTAAATTCCACACTTCTAGATAAGGTAATGATAATATAATTATTATATTTTGTGGTGTTATTCATAATGAAGATCATGGAATATGAGGACCTTCCACCTAGTTGTATTGTTGGTGAGGATGAAATTATATTTTTTCAATGTCATGGTTTGGTACCAACTAACGTGCAAGAGAAGATGATGTGAGAGTTTCATGCCTCCACATGGTCAGTGCATCATGGTTTTACCAAGATGTATCGGGATTTATTATTTCAGTATAGGTGGCCTATAATGAAGTGGGAGACAACTAGTTTTGTTACTTGGTGTTCCAGGTATTAGTAGGTGGAGGCATAGCACTAGAAATTAGTGGGGCTTTTATAATAGTTTCTCATTCCAAAGTGGAAATGGGATGATTTTTTCATGTACATTGTGTACAGGTTACAGAAGTCACCTTAAGGTAGTGATACTTTATGTTTCAATGTATATAGGTGGACGAAGGTCTACCATTTCCTTCTTATCAGGGATTCTATATTAGTGGATGAAATTTAGAGACTATAGATCTATGATAAAATTCACCATCATAGGGATCCTTATAATATTGTATCAAATAGTGATGCCCAATTCACATACCTATTTCATAATGGTTTACAAATGGTATTGTGTCCACTAGTTCTTTTAAACACAACATACCTCCCTCATACTGATGGGTAGTCTATGAACATGAAAATAATTTTAGAGGACATTCTTAGAGCTTGTGTCAATGATATTGGTGGTTCATGCGAGAAAAATATATCGTTGTTTGAGTTCTCCTACAATAATAGTTATCATGTGAATATAAGGATGACACCCTATGAGGCCTTATATTGTAGGAAATTATAATAACCTCTGTGATGGTTAATGGAAGGGGATATAGTTCTTCTCAAACCTCGACTTGTTCAAATGACTTTATAAAAGGTTTAATAAACCAGGAAATTGAAGGATAGATCTCATTATATATTGAAATACTATACCGATTTTCATTGATTACCAAGGAAGTTTTTGGTTGGGGATTGAGTATTTCTTCATATCACACCTTGGTTGGGCATAGTCATATTCAGAGATATGGTATGTTTTCAAGACATTGTGTAGTGATGTTTGTGATTTTTGAAATATTTAGGATGGTAGCCTATTTTTTAGTTACAACATAGGTACCATACCATCTAAAAAATATTCCATGTATCAAACATATGTAGTTATCATTCAGACCTATCTCATACTCTTCATCCCAATGAGGATCAATCAGTGGTTTATGAGTCCTTTGAGAAGAATCCTATCGATATTATACACCAGATCATGAAGGATATCTGAGGTTGTTTTGTTCCTTTCTTAGAGGTGTTATGGTAGCACATCCGTGAATAGGATGTAACCTGCTAGTGAGATGTCGACACACGTTCTCAATTTACAAGTTTATTCATGGATGATGCTTCACTACCATTTGAATGGAAAATCAATGATTGTTTTCCTTAATGTGGGCGGTCTAGGATCCCAGGTTTTTCTATTGGGTGAATATATTTTGTATTCCAGTTTGAATCCCCTATTTTATCCTTACGATTGTGCCTAATCACCTAAGGAAGGAATCAAATGCTTTGGGGTATTGTTCAGAGAATAGAGCTCTAAATTATAGATAAATTTTCATAGGTGAATTGTTTTTACATATCCTACAAATGAGGCCACATGGTTTGGAAAAATCCAGCATAGAGCTATAGGGCTCTATATATGGGGGAGCATAGGACATGCACAGTTTATATAACTATGTGATACAAACCATGTTGGGTATATACCCTAGAATGTGGGGAATTAATATATAGGGAATGGTTTGAAAAAGTATTCTCCAAAACCATGTGGTTCCACTATCCATTGATAGTTATAGGCACATGGTTAGCTCATGGTTTGGCCAACTATGCACCTCTTAAATTTGTTGTGTTTTTACTATTTCCATATTTTATTTTAAAAGGGACTTAACCCATCCTCCTCCTTTATTTCTCAAATGGACCATGCCCAAAGAGTACCCCTAATCTTTCATCCTAGTCTTTTAAGTTGTTTCTTCATCCAGGCTCTTATTTAAGATCTTTTTATAACATTTGATAGACACCAATTATTTCTCTACTCCTATGGATACTTTCATTATTTTAATTTCTATTGAGGAATAATTTATTGTTTATGATCATGTGACATATTTTTTGGGAGTTATTCTATAATTCTATTTTATTCTAATATTGGGAAAACCAAGGCCAGATACAAGATGATGAATCTACGATAGGAATAATGTATGCATTCTATACCGTTTACCTCAATGTTTGGTTGTTATACCTTTTTGTTGTTGTGCCACATGTCACACCTTCTGTCCAATTATTATTAAATTAATAAACCCTTAAATAAAATGGTGAATTATTTTTTAAGTCATTCCATGTCATCCTTATAAAAGATTGGTGTTTGGGGGCCTGAATTTGAACCACCCATGGGGTGGTTTCCTATCATTTTATATTGAAATGAAACTGTTGTGATGTGTTTATCAGTCATTAATATACTGGTAAATGAATATTAGGACATAGTAAATTGTTAAAGTGTGTAAGAAACATAATACACCTTGTCATTTGAATATGAATGGATAGAAATTGTGAATCATTTATGTTTTGTGTGATTATGAAATGGGTGATGAAATGGTTATGGCGATTTAAATGATTAAACGGATTGAAATTTTTATAGTCCCTTGAACACTTATATGAATCATTATTATGATGGATAACATTGTATGAAAACAATGTAGGAAACATGATATTTCACTGATGTGGTGACTCATGGTATAAATTGGATGAGTAGGGTTTATGGTTTTGAACTGACAACCCACTGGTATGCTCTAGTTTTTACACCCTAGATTCATCTTTCTTAGAGGACAATAGACATGCTCTTTGGGATTCATCCAATTCTTTACTGATTTTATAAGTATGTTCTTTAAAAAATCAATGAGGACTCCCTAGATATTGGCCTTGGGTCCTGGCCCATGTTTGTCTGATAAATGATTACTCTGTATAGGCCACTAATGATAATTAACATTGATTTAAATTTAGCTTGTATTTTATGTTTTCCTACTTATAGTGAGTTATAGTGGACATTACCGTATCACTTCTACTTCTATCACTTTTATTCATATTATGCATGCACACTACTATAACTTATATGCATAGACATGACTTATTATAGACATCATTGATTGTGGCTTACTGAGTGTTATCTCACACCCTATTCGGCACACTATTTCGTAATGACACATACTTTATGGTTACAGGTAGGGATAGGGGAAATACCCACTAGATGATGCTTCATTGATTATCAAGTAGAATCATGGGATCATAGGACTGAACCATGGCTCGTGATTCTTTCTGGAGATGGTCATTTGGAGTTTTAGTAATGTTGATACATGTATTGTATTGAATGTATGTTTTCACTTAATTCCTATATTTTGTATAACATTTATACATACTCATAATTTTGTACAAGAAAACTCCGTTGGATTTGATTATATTTTCTACGATATTGATGTTTCATTTCTAATATTAATTGATACTATTCTTCCCACCTTTATCCAAATATGATACCGCTGTGTTACGCTGATCATGTGTGTATAGTCTCTTCTATAGTACCATAATAAACCCTAACTACTAGTCATAATCCACTATAATATGAGTATTCATTCTTGATTCCATGTGACCCACCAACTTGAAGCATCGTTTAGTGGATCTGGGTTAATAAATTATTGTTTGATCCACATATAAGTATACAATATAGACACAGTAAATTAGGAGATCATAGAAATGGAGGTTCCCCAAACCAACTTCCACCCCCCATATAGTAACAATTATATCCTAAAAAAATATTATGATGGTCCCATCCATCCCATATTAGTATACCAGATCTAGTAACAAAATTTGAAAACTACAATTGGATACAACATTTATATACCACCAACACAGACTGCATTTGTATATCTTAACTATATATCATTTTTGCATAGTACATCCACAAACCACACCCATATATCACATATAATTATCATATCTACATACCACATGACCACATATTTGACATATGATACTTTATTAGAGTGGGGTAGTAAATCGTTCATATCCCCTACGTATTTGATGTTAGAAGTTCACCTAATACACAAAACTACATAGTAGAGTCCCTTAAGACATCTAACATTGGTGATGATGGTTAATAAATAAAAAATTATATAATGGTTTGATAAAACATAAAATCCTATCAAGTGGTTTAGTTCTTACAAAAACCATCATAACTACAATTTATTATCATACAAACATTGTCACACCCAAAAAATGCTATTCACCTCAAAGAAATATCTCTCACTACAACATCATATGAAAATATACATTCCACGTATTAAGTATTTAAATATAAATTATAAATTATTAATTTAAAACCATAATATTTTATTTTTCTAAATAAAAGATCCAAAAAATGATTCCTTATTTTTTAATAGTACATTAATTAAATATTACCACTATTATTTTTTGTTGTAAATTTTCAGTTATTAGTTTAACAGGATTACATATTCTTAGGAAACTAAAATGACCTAACCAAAACATCCACATCAAATCATCTCATTAGAGAATCACACTAACACCTCCCCCACTACCATATGAACATAACACACCAACTCTCTTCCACCACCATAAACCAACCAATAACATATCCCAACCACAAATACAATCCCAATAATTATTATTTAAAACTTTTTTATGAATTTAAAATTTAATTATCAACATAATATTAATAAATTAAAAATAATTATTTTACACTTCATAATTACATTATATTATTGTAATTTACCAAACCAAAAAAACTCATCCATATGTTTAATAAAAAAATATGTATATAAATAAATTCTTTCCACAACATTAACTCAATAACATTAACCCAAATCAGTGAGAGTCATGTTATGTAATTACTACCAAAATTACTCTTAATTAAATATAATTATACTATAATTTGGGCTCACCTAATCTATTTACAAAATGAAAATTATGTTTTACTTAATCCACATCATTAATAGTAAATCATAAAAGATAATATGACAACCATACCTTAATAAAAATTCATAATTACACAAAACATAGAAAAGATGAAAGATGATGATAAAAATAAATAATCCCATATGTATTTGTCTATATAACTATAATCCAAAAACTATACATTGATCATCTATGATGTTCAAAAATACACCAATTATATAGATCCTTGTGAATGAAAAAAGTGAAGATAAGAATAATAGAGGAGAATAGCACCTTGAATCACAATGTCTTCATCACATGATTCCAAGGACCGAATGATCTACCCATGGTGTAAAAATTTCTATGTAATACTCCCAAAACCTCCTAGAGTTGAAATTTTGATAATGGTCAAAACAAATGATATAAAATAGGGAGGCCATATTTTTAGTTAAATTTCTGGGAAAACTATTTGTGGTGAAATTAAACCATAACATGATTTTTTTACTTTTAAGGATGATCTAAAACCCATGATTCACAAAAATGGTTTCTTTTATTAATTTTTATATCCATTCCCATTTCAAAAAAATGGATCTTTTACCAGACCAATAATTGTATATATAAAATCATGATATGGTCATTTAATATCCATTTTAACCCATTGGTATTCTTTGCTGTAGTTCTTCCCAAACATTGATATTTTATACATTATGAGGCCAAAAATAACTAATTTCCACCTCCCCACATTGTAAAAGGATAACATAAAACTCAATGAGAAGCCATGTACAATGAGATGGGGGTATCATAAATACCTTATCAATTAAGAAAATGATTTCAACCCATCCCCCAATAGTGATAAACTATTAAAATTTCACATACACTAAACAATTATAACTCCACCAAGTCCTAGGAAACAAATTTAAGAAACCCATATAATATATGATATAAAATGGACCGGACCATGATATTTTTTCCATTAACTATCAAAACTAACATTATTTCACATTATTAACTTCCAATTTCACATTCTCAACCTATATCACCAACAAATCACAATGTTGATTACTAGGAAAATTAGTTCCTCTATATGAGATATATAACAAATGATTATTCTCTTCAAGGATCAAAGCAGTTCATAGAATAAAGAAATATTCTTGAAAAAATAAAAACCCAGTAAGATAACTCAAAAATAAGTATCTCATAATCCTAAAAAACTAAAAATTGTATCGAAAAATAATTAACAATGCCAATGTAGTTACATAGTAAGAAATAAACTTCTGTTCAAGAACATGTTTAAAAAGACCACTAGATAAATAGACCATGTCATATAATCTCACTTCTAGGGACATTCCCCCAAAATAAACATGCCTTCATATGAATCACAATAAATAAATGATGAATCATTGCATCACATTTTACAAAAAAATCAAAAATATCCATTGGTGACCCCATGAAATCTCCATCATAATCAAAATATAACATGAAAAAATAAATGAAATATGATTCAATATGATTATTTTTATATTATTATTACCCATATAATATTTCATGAACATTGTCCATATATGGTGGATGCTCTATTTGATAGACCACCATGCCAACCTACTATGATTTCTCAAAACATTCAAAAAATTTGGGAGAAAGCTTAATTCCACTACAAACTTCCATCACCCAGTATGCGAAGAATATTAAAGAAACCTTTGATCAACAACATAAAAATCTATAGGTAACCTACTTAGATTAACATAATATTTTTGATGGTATATGGAAGCATTCGTCAACTCAAAAATCATGAAAAAAATCTCCCTTACAGTATGTGTGAAATTAATTAAAATTTTCTACAACTATATAAGATCGAACCAAAATAGATGTATACGATAATACCACCTATAAAAATTCATGAATGAGGTCATTCCAAATGATAAATTAGGAAACTTATTACAATATAACTCAATAAAAGTTAAATGAATCAACCATGTAAAGATGAATTTAAGAATACATGCCCATAAAATGACCTCCAATATTTATTTTATTTGTTTCATCCACCTTTATTTCTAGGAATGAATAGTTGCGTTAAGGAATTATTTAATGATAAAACTATATTTAATGTTTTTCTGCACTCTAGAAGTAAATATGGGACACTGATCTGAGATGATCATCCTCAGATACTGGTAAATCCCCATCCATTCATCTGAATTGATTCTTGGTATCATATCAATCGCACGAAACTCCATAATCACAAGTAAATGATATAAGATCATTAATTGATCTGAAATCACTAATATGTAGTCATGAACTCCATAAGATAATAGAACAACCATAAAAAAATCCATTGGAATATCATATCATCCTTAATTATGGGAATATAAGGGTTGTAACTACCCCGTTTTTACACTATTATTACCCTATACATACTAAAATATATGGAACAATGAGGAAAAATAATCCAACAACTTTGTAATATCATACAAAAAAATTGATCCTTCTGTTAATGAAACTTCCTTGAAATTGTTTTATGTATTAAAAGTGTTAAAAAATTAATCTTATATAATATAGTCACAGCCTCTCCCAATACCATTTTGGAATGATCTGTACTATTATACATAAAATTCCATTATTTGTTTAATTAGATGTTTTAATATGTAATATGATTATAGAAAAAGCATGAAATTACTTGGTTTTACAATATACAATTTTATTTAAATGAATTTTAAGCATTATTACCATTAATTATATAGCTTTTGAATAGTGATCACATAATTAGTATAAATATAGTGTGTTAAAAAAATCCAATTTTCATAGACAAAGGAAGTGATTGACACAACCACTAGTATCAAACCCTATGAAGCCCATTTATGAGTGATTTTGAGGGAGATTACATCATTGGGACTTTCCCATGACCAATCCCAAGCATATATCCTGCAAATTATGCATGAGGATAAACATTTACGGTATAAGGTCAAGATAATTGAGATCACGGCCCAAACAATCTATATCAAACCACCCCCTAAAAGTTTCATCATTACACATTTTACCCTTAGGGCGTTTTCTGTTATATTAATGTTTTATGTATCATGACCCTATAAATATAAGTATGTAATTTTTTTATATAATAATGAATATATTTTACTCCTATTATTATTACATTATAAAAGATTGTTATACAAAATAATACAAATAGTATTTTGGTTAATCATCCATTTCAATTATAGAATTTGTTTTGATGAATTAATAGGGATTTTAAAATAAATAATAATTTAATAAAATATTTTTTTGATAATTTTTATCAAATATAAATTATCATATAATTTTTATGAAGGAAAATGTTATTTTTATAAGGGATTGAAAACATCTATTGTTAAAAACCCAACATTTCCCAATATATATCGATTCATATTTAAAAAGTGCAAGTATAAATTTTTTAAAAAAAATTCAGAAAAAAATGAATATTATTTTTGGAATCATAACATTGAAATTATCCAATGGTTAGTTTTTCATAATATTCTAAGATAGTAGAATTTTCGGGTAAAAATAAAATATTGTATAAATATATATTATGTATTAAAAAAATCCTAATGACCCAAAGATGAGGTAATAAAAAATATATGTGGTATCCAAGAAAAAATATATGTTTTACCGTTAAAATAATGTCATTTTATGTTTATTTGATTAATTTTATAAATCATTTATAAATCCACCAAAACCATTAATGTATTTTAAGGATTTGAAATCATTTATTTAAACAAATGGCTCACTTCCACACAATCAAGGGTATTATATTATCAATTTATTCCCATTAACTTATAACATAATTAAATCCGCTCCCATTAAATTTTATGTGTGAGCATGTTAAATAATTTTTAAATAAATATGATGTATTTAATGTTTTAAATTTTTATGTAATGAACATAATTCTGAAAGCAACTGGACTTATTTATCTCTTGGGTTGTAATAAGTGTAATCTTATGTAATAAATAATGTATTAACGTGTAATAGAGAGATGGGTTGTTATAGAACCCCTCCAAGGACTAAAATGAAGATGAGAGGGAAATTTGAGGCTTACAACTTATAGGAACTAGGTTAGAAACAAGAACCAAGGTTAGAAAACATTAAAATTTTACTCAGTATCCAACTATGATACAATTATAAAACAAGGATACCACCAATCAAAACAATAATATAAAATTATCTAAAACCATAATGAATTTTTAATGTTTGAATAGGTGTGAAAAATATAAATCACAAGGAATCAAAAATACTAAATAAAGTCTGTGGTGGTATCTCTATAACCAATCCTAATATCCAAGATAATATTTTCCAAATCGATCACCAAAACATCCATGCAAACCTAAAAAATAGTTTACATGTGTATATGTGATAATTACATGTATTATCGGTAGGATCATACTCAATATCACTTATGGAAACATGGATGGATAATATGATTGCATTAGGGGAAAAACACCAGAATTGAAAGTCACTTATTCTTTAAAATAATACCCAACCATGCCAAGCCTCACTAACAAAATATTGAATCAAAACATAGAAATATAGTGTTTAATAATACATTAAAAAGGTACACAATAACCACGTCCCCATTTGTTTCTCAGTTTCATTACCCAATGTTAAACATCGTGTTCTTTCAATAACTTCTAAATACATGGAAAACATTCCATTTCTCAAATCAAATCCATACCTCATTGAAAAAGAATATCACGCCCCATCCTATATAAGCTACCATATATCATTCCTCTTCTATCTGAAATGTATCCGGAATAATAGGGTATCATGAACATGAAGAATATCAACTTCTTTCCGAAATCCTACCATGAAAAACACACACCATATGTCCTCACACCAATAACAACACCTCATATCTCATCAATAGTCCATAGTTTCTTATAGTGAACATATCTCATATATTCATCAAAATACCCCATGGTGTCTTCTAGATAATATATACCACCTCATGAATACCCCATTGAGTCTTCGGATATACCATGTACCGATTGTCACATAAATACCTTTTAGGGTCATTCAATACACTATATACTATTGTAGTATGATCATACCAGCCTTAATCAATCACATCCCATGATACACTTTTATGGGAGAGTGGGGAAGAAGGAGTGGTCTTCCATATAACACCCCAATATCCAGAATGATATTGTAAAAGACCACATACTCAATGCATTATTGGTTTTAGTAATGGTATCCTACTCAAGTGGGAATAATGTAAAAATATAAAGGAATATACATTATATATATATATATATATTACACTCACAATCCCAACCTAATGGAGTTCAAATCTAATAGTATTTCCACAACCCACTAATTTTATCATGATAACATCATCGTAAACCACCACAACTACCAACTATGACATCACAACGGGCACTAATTTTTATAAAAAATAGTTAACATAACTATTCAAAATATCTTAGTTAATCATTCCATATTTACATTTCCATTTTTAACATTTTGAAACCTATTTAAATTTATTAATCCATTAAATTTAATATTTATTGAAAATATACTAAATTCATCACCGTCTTTATTTTGGTATATTAACCATTAATTTTAGGCATCAATGATTCATTTTTTTACATCAGGTTATTAAATTACACATGCTTCCATCTAAAGGACATCATCACAAACTATATTCCATGACACTATATAGATAACATATTTTCTCACATAAACTAACCCAGTAATCACCCATAAAATCAAACTTAATCCTTCTTACCAACTATAGAAAGGATTCAGCATCAATCCTATATTATCCAAAACCTCATTTGTATCTATATATACCACACATGGCATGTATTGTAGTACCCAGAACAAAAACCACAGGATCAACCAAAGAAATCATTCAATAATATCCAAAATAACTAGTATTAGGTCAATTACATCTTCCACTGCAAAACACAATGCAAATAGGAAAATTGCAGTAAATCTCATGTCTAAGGACTTGACCCCATGACCTTCCCCTCACCCATCCCAAACCATTACTATCCCACAACCAATGGTGGGAAAAATATGCACAAGAAAAGGTTTTTAAACAATATGAAATAAAAATTTTATTATCTTATTCGACAAAATTATTTCAAATAAAAACATTCATTCATACCAGTTACATTATACTGTGAAATAAGATCATTATTGTTATTATGTTGTTATTTTTTTGAATGGCTATTCTGAAAAATAAAATATTGAATCATCACACAAGTCACAAAATAATCAATTATTTTAATTAATAGCATAAAATAGGCATTAAATGTGACAAAAATATCATAGATGTAGTTAGACACATTGGAATTAACACATTCCCTAATGTTTTTATTATTCTAGTTCATTATATTTATTATGTGAATTAGTACCAGTCACCCGAAGAAGAAAAAATCATTTTAGTCTCCTAGTTTCTACAAAATAAGGGAGGATTATCAAATCCCCTAAATCAACTATTTCTTCATAATCCTCTACAATGAAATAAGATAATAAAAAGATAATCCCATGATTGAAATAACACCAAGGAAAACATTGGGATCCTAATGTGCAACATCCATCAGTAACTACTTTCTTCATCCTCACACATTAAACCCACATCCCAAGACAAAAACCTTATCTAGATGATTAATGAATAAAAAATCAAAACAAAATGATGTTTTATTCTTCTTTGATAAGTACAAATAAATCCCTATAATTTGGGGGATAAAACATTGGAATGGTGGATCCAAAGTCCCCAAATGGGGTCATCGGGTCACCTAGGGTTTGACGGGGATGGAAGGAAATAAGAGAATATTGAAGGAACACCTATATTAATATAGGTAGGTTATACAATTGGATAATAACAGAATTCCCCTATCCACTCCACAAAGGTTAGTTTTTTTACAAAAACCATGACACAATTGAAGAACCTACACCAAAATAGAGTCTCAGCCAAACCTCATTCTGGAATCAATTGTGTAATCCCATACATAACCTATAAAACATAGTAATGGGTATAGAAAACATGGACATCTAACCACATAGGTAACCTAAATTGATGATATATGGTTTTCAATGACTGAGGCTTCCCTCCATTGCCCACACCCTACATTTTACGGACCCTTTAAGAGGTAGAAATATGAACCTAGACCCACAAAACTCTATATAGAAACCCTAGGCACCACATTTTAGCTACCTCAAAATTGGAAAATCCCCCAAAACCATTATCTTGAGCTTCTACATTTCAAGTACCATGGATGCACCACCATGTCTGTCTCTAAAAAGAAACAATTCTACATCTTAAAAAATCATTCTACAACATCCTATTATAGATGAAATTTAATCTGAAAACACATTATAATTTGAATGAACATACCCTAAATCCTCCAATATCCATGACTCAAAAAGTAATATGACATGAAGGTTTGATACATTACATTAGAAACCTCTCTAATTATTTACACCCACATCAAACAAAACATAACTCAGGAGTAAAACCGCATACAACACATACTATTTACAACCCAGGATATACCACTAAAACATGATGATTCCATTAGTAAGACACATAAGTATAGAAATGAGAATATTCAATAAATCAACAAAAATTCCATAATAGTATCACAAAGAAAACAAGATTCTTAAAAAAAAGAGATGACAAGAGTGTATATGCGACTCTTGTTCTAGCATACATTCCTTCATACCACCAGACATCCACCAAACATGGACCAAGGGATGAACATGACCATGTATCACTTTCTCCTAGTGATCCTTGATCCCCACTACATGTGAGAAAAATATTACATAATCATCAGTATCTAACTCGCCCCAATAAACGACATGAGAATAATCATGAAGATATCATTGGATTTGTGAGACATGGAAGGCTTCATGTGTCTTAGGAAACTACAGAGGATGTGATGAACAATATTCCACCTCATTACCAAAATAAAATACCTAAAAAGCACTGATAAATTGAGGATAGATATTACAACCAAAAATTAAATATCTATGGACTGTGTTGAGGATAAACCCTAAGAAATATGCGGAAACTAACCACATGAACAATAGGTCTCCTCCACTGGTCCACAAAGGACATCTGATAGTCATGTGTGACATTCATCCATTCTTAGATCCTATAAATTAAATCTATAATACCCTGTAAAACATAGAGGCCGAGGACCATTGACTCCACAAACATAGTTCAATACAACATAGAATGAAATAGCCTCCAATAAAATTCCACGAATATGGTCATGGAAATGGATGAGGGAAAGTTGTTTTTTTAAAAAAACTAAACAAGGGGAAGGGTGTCTCTCAATATCCACCAATACCCAATATTAAAACCCACAACATATCATCCAACTTCTAGATGACCCTATTTCTCTACCCATCTTTCTTATGATAAAAAATAGTGTTATCGACAAATAAGGATTTAATGGCATTTTGCAACTATATAAAAACATATGAGGTAATACAATAATCCCATTTAGAAATAATAGTCCTCAATAACACATGATGTTACACCACCTCATAAAAAACCACCTTTTTAACACCTCCACAAAAATAAAATCCTTGATTATACGAAGTGAGATGACGTCATCAATTGATCCATAATAACCCAAATATAATCAAATCACCCCTATAATTTTTGATAAGATGTGATGAAATCCATTTATAAGTAATCATATTAAAAATCGGGTACATCAAACTGCTATAATGAAATTCGTGGAAAATAGTTCATTGATTTAACCTATGGATATAATAAACATCACAATAGGAACTCTACCACACATCACTTCATTTCTGGACACCAATAATGAATCATTAAATCAGAAAACATCTTAACCAAATATGGATTCACTTCCACCACTATGATATGGAACTCTTAGAAAGACTACTCACACACTACAAATAGAATAAAATTCCACTCCTAAAACATCAACTAATTTTTATCATCTTCTGTTCATCACTTCATGGAATCCTCATGGATGACTAGACCCTATATTACCACATCCTCTATGTCACCCTAGTATGGATACTCCACCTATTACATCAATGAAGTCTACACATTCCTCTAGAACATTTATTCTCCACTACTATCCACTTATGCATCAAGATGCATCATCAAAAGCTCATCTATCACCCTCCAATAATATGTACATTCCTAAAGAAATTAACATGGTGATCTCTCACACAATGAATGTACAACTACATTATACTTCACTAAGGAGTAGAAGATATCAATGTTGTAGTCTTATAAAAACTACATCAACCTTTATTGTCATAGATTGAGATCCGGATGGGAGATGATATACTTCAAGATCTTTTGATCTGTAAGGACCACAAACCGATCACCTATGAAGTTATGTGTCCACATGTTTTCAGAAAAACTAACTACTACTAAATCAAGATAATTGGTGTCATGTTTAATCTTTTTGTGATGTAACAACCTAGATCCATATGGTATCGCTTCCCACTACTATACCATTATTCCATAAAAATGATATTGGAAACATCATTGAAAACCTCAAATATAACTCCCACCTCTAGGATATAGATAATGGGATCACTAATAAACCTATACTTTAGGTAGTCAAAAGTTGTTTCAGACAAATACATATATTAGAATGATCATTCCTTTCTCATCAAGGATGTAAATGGGGCTATAAACCAAAATAATTCTGACACAAACCTATAATAATATATTATGATATTGCAAAAACTATGGACCTCTAAATGTTCATATTCACTTCCCAATAAGTAGTGGTCTTGATTTTGGACGGATCCTCTTCTACTCTAAAATGAGACTCCATATATACAATGTAATGTGCCTATTGTATCCAAAACATAAAATTGAACTTATTCTCGTAATAAATATGGTGTAAAAGGACCTATAATGATTCCCTAATGTTCGTATCATGATTCCTCTATAATCATGAATAGATCACTATTTAATTAATGAAAAAAACATAAATTTTTCTAGGAACCCATAGAGCACTGTGTCCCTGAGTACAAAAGAAATGTTTAGGTAATTTGTGAAACAAAATGTAATGACTAATAACTTTAGGTGCCTATACTAACACCTGAATGTGATATTCAGGGTGTCCTCCATCCTAAATCACATCTACATACTTCCAGATCACATATCTATCGTTAAAAACAAGTTAGTTTTACTCAATTGGTTGAATAGATTATCCATATTTCGAAGAGGGTAAGGATTCATTACCTTAAGTTGGTTCTATCAATAGTAGTCTAAAAATATCTTGATACCACCTTTCACCTTCTTAGTGAATAACATGTGAGTACCCCATGATGAAATATTGGGGAAGATAAAGATCTTATGCATAATTTCATCAACCAAAATCCACAACCCCCGCATCTTGTAATGTGTCATCATATAAGAAGACATAAATATTATAGAGGAAGTAGAGAATAATTGGATCTAGAATTTGTTATCATGTTTATGTGGTTAAGCCCCAACCACCTCAGAAAAAACATTGGGGAACCACACCATGAATTTTGTAGACTCCAACACTTGTTCCTCCATTGAATCCAATATTAAGGCTTCTAGTCAAGAAAAAAAATTATCTGAATGTCTTCAACCCATATGATGCTTCCTCTCAAAAAATAACACCATATTTTCTCTCTCCTCATCGAAGAACACAACACTCCTCCAAAAATAATGAGAAAATATGTGTATGAAATAAAATAAGTAGTTGTTTAGAATGACATCATATGAATATATCTAAAGAATAATTAAATCCTAACATGACTAATTATTAAGTGTAATCAGCTCACAATCTAGGAACACACCATATATACTGGAATGACCACCAACTATAATAATCAACACCAATAGAAATAAAATCCCCTACACCTTTTAATCCTAATAGATGGGCCAATGTAGGTGAAATAAAGGAGTGTGATATTATAGAACCAGAAAATGAATAGACCAAGGTAGATGAAAAGAAAATGGTAACTCTAATGATCTTGGGTCCCTTTAGAACCACATTATTAATAACACGATGATTCCCACATCTATCTCCCCTACCTCACTACTGAAGACCACCACCATGCCTATGCTCATCCCTTTATCACATGAGGCAAGGATTCATATGAAGAACCGTGATTTTAATACATAAATATTAAATCTTCATGGAAAAATATTCAATGCATTTTAAAAATACATGTTCATGTATCATAATGTTTTAGTGTTTTGAGGACCAGTTATATAATATTATTATTTTAGGAAGGATATTCAATATCTTACATACTCATATTTTCACATTATAAACTTGATAATAATTCCCTACTTAAACATTTCTTCATAACCTTGGGAAAGGAAACATACATAAGTGAGATCTTAGATTCTCAATAATTATAAACATATAATATATCAATTAATGATCAAATCAATGCTTAAGATAAGCATAAGGGTATGAGATTATAAATATAATATAAAAATTTAATACCCAATCTATCATGGATCATAAACATGACCCATTGAATAGAAAATCATCATTTAAAAATAAATGAACCATAAGAGTGGGAACTAATCATAAATAAATTATGACCACAAGTTAATTTTATATAAGTGTAGTGCCATCATAAGTATAAAAACCATTTCATATGTGAATTAGAAAAATTGATACCATAAAATAAAAAAATACCATGAATAAACACCTATTTAACATTCTATAATATATTAGGAATCAAAAAATACTTCCCATAGTTAATTAATCACATTTACTTATTTTTTATAATGGATCAAACACATCATCTTGTTTCTAATAATTATCTCTTGAGATATAAATCTTTTCTCAATGCATTAGAGGAAGATAAAGTTCACACCTATCACATAAAACACATATTTTTTCTGAAATATCATAAGGCATTCATCATATCATAACTTAATGAATATAAAATTATTTTTATTAAAATTTCAATACATAATAACTCATGGACAGATACAAATGTCAAAAACAATTCACAAATAATTATATAATAATCTATGAAAAAGGAATTATTTTCATAAAAATATTTTCAACATAATCATAATACATCTAAATAAAGTATAAATATGGTACCATTAGATCATATACCTAGTAGAACATAAGAAACAAAAAATCTTCTTGATGACGATGAATATAAATTATATAAAATATAATTAGAACATTATTGAGGAAAATATCATTTTCATTTGAAATTACATCTTTAAAACCTACAAATTTACAATATATTATGGAAAACATTTTATTTTAAAAGAACCTTTAAAATATTTAATGGATGCTTCAAATTTTTATTTTTTCATCATTGTGGAAAATTTAGTTCATTCCATACATGTTAAAATAAATACTTCTTCCACATTTTTAGTAAAAATTCAATAATAGATTGTTCATAAAATAATGAGATTATTCCATTTTCAAAAAAATTATACAGTTCAAATGTGGGTATAAGATTCATTAGAAATAATTGGATAATCATAAAATATTCATTTAAATATTTTTATAAAACACAAACATGGAAGAAAAGGGTTTTTGACCATGGAGGAAAATATATTTAGTTTTTCCTTAAAAAATATTTTTTCAAAATATTGAGTACATAATGAGAGTAAAGTGAAAGGAAAATAGGTATCTTACTAAAATAAATAGAAGAAAATAAATTTCATTAGTTTATTTATAGACATAACATATAATTTCATCATTGGAAATATATCATAAATAAATACATTATAACAGAAAACATTTTACAACTTTGGTAAATTTTGTATCATATAAACAATTAAAGAAAAATAAAAAATGAAACATTAAATATCATGAAAATAAGTAGATTAATGATATGAAATTTAAAATTTATATTATATACACCACACAAAATAAATGAGTGGTTAATATGGTATATGTATGCAAGAATTAAAAGAGAGAATAAAAATCAATTGCCTTAATTCTTTAATTCATTCATACATGTTCAAACTTCTAGTATAATAAATATTAGTTTTTTATAAATATATAAAAGAACTATATTAATATATATATTTCTAATTATTATTTTAATATAACCTTTTATTACCTTTTTATTTATAGTTTTTTGTTACAATCACTCCTTCGAGAGATTGTTGCTTCGTCTTTAATGTATGTTTTGGTTTGGTAGTATCATACATTTTACATTGATCATGGTTAAAATGTATAAAAGAATGTTAAACTTGATAAAACTATCTTATATATTAATTATATAAATATTTATATTCATACATAAAATATAGATATAGAAAAATGGATTACACTATTTCTAGAGATGGTGGGCCATACGTACGAATGAACGTTGTTTCCATTTTCTCAATAGATAGAATGAAGGAAAGGTAAATAATAAGTCACCTTTATAAAATTATTATTATTTAATATATGACACATATATTCATTAAATTTTTCCTTTCTACCTTCCATGAAAGTTGAACGTGAACATGAATCAAATCACTTCGTGAGGCGGTAGTCTGCCAGACACACAACTGACACTATCATATTCCCTTTGAATAAAAAGTAAGAAGGTATATATAATATTATAACACTATATTTGCATTTATGTCCTAAATTTTATAATAATATGTTAAATAAATCATTATATCCATCCTTAATATGTGATTATTGAAAGAAATTCATCAGTTCATGAGGCGGTTGTGCATTGTACACACATTTGATGGATTCATTTCATAGTTGGTTGAATAGGGATTAAATATAGATTATTACATTGAAAAATAAATTATAATTATATAATATATACATTTATTATATTTTCATAATCTAATACATTTTAACAATGTGGAATAACCAATAAAATAGAAATTATTGGTTGAGAATGATATATCCCCATTGGATGACCTCCATAGGTTTATACTGAATGCCTTCATAGGTTTCCATAATGATCAAAACAAGGACACTAGTATATTAAGAAGTATTTAAGGAAATTATTTGGAAATTTTTTTTGCTGAACCAAATGTTTTTTATGTTTAAAGGGTATAGTGGAGGGGGTTTACTTTTATATGTGGGGGAGAGGATATGCATGTAAGTTTTTAAAAGAATAAATTTCTCCCTTGTTTTGTACATTAAACAAGGCTGAAAATTTTCATTATCATTAATTATATTATATATGATCTAAATATTTAAATATAATGGTTTATTTTTAATATTATACCCTATTTAACCATTACCTTTTGTGTTTAACCCCCTGATAGACTCATTTTATCCTTAACTATGGTAATTAATTTTTACTATTTTTACTATTCATTTTGGCCAAAAATTATGTTGAACATATTATATAATATTTACTACTATTATTTCAAATACAGAATACATTTTTTTAAATTCGATTCACATAATTGGAAAATTTTAAATTAAAATTAAACCTGAAAACATGATGAAAATTCAGTTTTTTAAAGGGGAAATATTCGTATGTATAGAATTTTTTAATGTCACAAGCCATCATGAATTTGATTCCAATGAAATAAATAAGTTTAGTAATAACATAATTAAGAAAATTTTTCTTTTATAAAATTAAATGAGATGTATCTTTGTAAATGCTTTAAATGAAAATTTAGTATTTAATATAAATTTGTATTTTTAACTATTTATTAAAACAATAATATTTTTTAAATATTATAAAAGGTTAACATTATGATATTTTTTAAATTATTTTTTCAAAAATTAATATAGATTTTCTATATAAATTTTCTAAATATATCAAAAAAATATTACAAATCATTTTTTGAGGAAAAAGTATTTTTGATACAAATAAAGACTTTACTAAAATATAGTACTTATTTATTAATATATTTTATTTATATATATCCATTATAAATAATATAAAAAATTATTTATTCCAATTAATATAATAAATTATAATTTCTAGATTATAATGGTTAATAATAATTGTATTATATCGTGTTTGTTAAAACATAGTATAACATGTAACAGAATCCATCAAAGAAATTATGTTTATTTGAACAAAAATCATAAAATATCAGGGTGTTACATTATAACCCACATAAAATGAAATTATACCTTTAAATTCAATCACATTGGTAAAAAAACTAAATATAATTCTATCTCATTAAATCCTCATTTTCCCATGTAGCTTCCTCTACCAAGTGGTTTAAAAAAAACATTGAACAAGTTAGTGGTCTTATTTTGTAGAACTTTCTTTGAATGATCCATAATTTACACCAATTTATCCTAATTATAAATATCATTCTCTAGATATTTTACCATTTATATTATTAAATGTCATGGATTAGGTGTGTACTTCCTCAATAGAGACACATGGAACACATTATGAACTGTAGAGTGGTTTTGAGGAAGTTAAAAGTGATAAGATCAGCTACCGTCCTGATATAATCAATAAATTCAAAGAGGATGATATAATTATGGATAATTTTTTCTTTCATCAATGCATAGATTCTTAAAAACACCTTTTAATAGAGTTCACATTCCAAATCACATTAGGGATTTTCAGTATAAATTTTCTATCAACTTTGTGCTACCCTTACATGTTGTTGAATGTATATAACCTTATCTATAATTTATTCAACTAGATTAGGTCCCAATAGCTCTATTTCCCCAAATCTATCCCATTATGTTGCAATTATACACTTATTAACAATGATAGAATCATAATAAGCCATCTAAGTTCTTGATTGATAACTATTGTTGTTTGAAAACTCAACTAGAGGAAGGTATTGATCCTATATACCTTTGAAATTATTTTAAAAAGATCTAAACATATCCTATTGGGTTTGAATTATTCTCAATGTCTTAATTTATATCTGAGGATGATATATAGTACCAAAACTGAACTCTGTATCTTGATCTAGATAAACACTTCACTAGAACATTGAGGTAAACCTTAAATTCTAATCAGACACAACAAAATGCGGAACTCCATGAAACCATAACACTTCCTTAACATATATTTTGTAAATATAATATAGAGAGATATATTTTATAATCATGAATAAGTGTGATTAATTTGTAAGGACATTAGAAATAAACCATATATCATTGTGCCCTTAAAATGTTTTGGTGGGTCTAATGAAAAAATATGTGGTGATATTTTCTCATTTATATTATGGTAATGGAAATTGTTTTAACATCCCCTTAAATTTTTATCTCTCAACCATAACTTTCTCACATACCAAGCATCGAGATACAATATCTGTTATATATCTCTTCATGTCATCCAACCAGAAATACACTTTCAAATATACATACATATTTTTAATTTAGTGATGAATAGATAATGAAGAACTAGGAAACTATTATAATATATCTTTCTTCTAATCTTGTATAGAGATAACACATAAAATATTAATGTATCTCATCATTTAATCCTAATCAATGTTAACCTCAAGAACATTTTCCACCTTCTTCTACAACATTAAATCATCCCCCTAATCCTTTTTAATCTTAACCATGATAAACTTTTCAACACGCCTTTAGTAAATATAAAAGTTATCCCCATTCTTTATGTTTTTTAGATTAATCCTTTAAAAATATAGAGATATTAGATCTTTTGTGATCCTTATCATAGATAAGCGAGTATGATCATTTTGACTAAAATCATTCCCCACAATTTTATCTTTCCAAGGGTGATAATGTATTAAGTGGTCATAATCATTGATCAAATCTATCCATATTCTCTATAAAAAATTTAACTCTATTATATGAATATAAAATTAAAACATTTGTGAAACATATATATATATATGGAACTTTCTCTATAAATATAACACTTTAATATATCTAACCCCAAATTTAATATAGCTAACTCCAAATCATGAGTTGAGTAATTTTTCTCTTGAACAATAAATTATCATGACGAATAATCTATATCCATGTCATTATATATTAAAATTATTTCTATTACCTTCAAGGATGAATCTCTATAGATTACAAACCCTTATCCATTGTTGGGTAATGTAAGAATATGCACACTGACTAATCTTCTCTCTAGTTCCATGATATTTTCCTTGTATTCATCCATCTTTAGTAACATGGATCCCTTCCATGTAAAATTTGTGAGTGTAATAAAAATACATGGTAACATGTCCTTAAAAATAAATACTATCAATAAAAAATAAGATGATTTTGAATCTCATTTTCTGTGTTTGTTCTATTCCAATTTCCAATAGACTCCTTCTTATATGGATCCACAAATTATCTCTCACATGAGATTATATGACCCAAAAATGAACCATTCTTTACTAAAATTGACATATTGTAAATTTTACATAGATTTTGTCCTTCCTTAGGGTATTTAGGGTAATTATCAAGTGATCTTAGTTCACTTCCTTTATCATTTAATATATTAGAATATCATATATAAAAACATAAACAAAATTATTAAGGTAATATCTAAATACTCTATTCATTAAATCCATGATGATAGTAGGATAATTATTAAGACTGAATGGAATAACTATAAATTCAAAGTGTTCATAAATTGTATGTAATTATATCTTGGGTATATCTTCCTACATCAATCACAATTGATGGCATCTAGAAAGAAGTTAAATATTTGAAATTTATTGACCTTTGTATACTTGATTAAAAAAGTAATCAACATGTGGCAGAGGATATTTGTTCTTAATGATGATCTTGTTTAGCTCCGGATAGTTAATGTATAGTTTCATTGACCAATATTTCTTCTTAAGAAATAGAATAGGTGAACCCCAAGGTGAAACTCTTGGATTAATAAATAAATTTTCAAGGTTCCCCTAGAGTTTCTTCTTGAAATCCTCCCACTCAATTAGGGCCATTCTATATGGGGTTATTTTAAATAAGTGTGTGTTGGGCCAAAATCCCTCAAGGTATCAGTAAAGAATTTTTGAGGTGATTATGTTTGTTGACAATGTGGACATCTGTGTGGTGATTGTTCCTAAAGAAAAACAATGAAATACAAATTTGTTGGTAAAGGGGTGTTAATGGGGGCATGTTGAGTTCAATAGCTGTGGTTAACGATAAATGTATGATTCAAGAACTTCGAAAAAGGAATGGATGATATGGAGGCGTTACAAAATGAACAGATACAAGGTGGATCCATTTTCCAGTGTTTGCCAAATTTTGAGGCCTGAAAATCAACAAATGAAGAGAAGTGGTTTCGGGAAAAGGGACTTGCACACCGTGTACTTGATGGAGCGGAAACGTGAACGCTATATGTTTTTCAAGATCAAAGCATAAAAATATGGAAAATGAAATATTGTCGTGCAAGTATTGGATTGGTCGCGCAAGTGACTTGCGCGCCGTGAAGAGACTTGCAAGCCGATGCCAAGGAGGCTTGGGAACTTGCGTGCTAGTTGTTTTTCAAAATCAGAACTTGGAAACATGGCAAAGGGGGAAGGGAGCCCAAGTTTGGAAGTGGGTCACACAAGTGACTTGTAGGGGAAGAGACCTACACGTCGAATCTTGCGCTCTGACGGGAGACTTGCGCGCTGCCGCGTAGGTTAACCAAATGCATATAAATACTGGAACACCCTTCCTCTTTTCCAATGTAGTTCAACAATTAGAAAAATCAAAGCTCTCATCGCACAGATATGGTGGTCGTGCAAGTGGTGGTGTGTCGCGCAAGTAGGACTTGCAAGCCAGATTTGAAAAAGGTCAATTGTTATTTGTTGCACGCTAATATTGGTTTGGGCGTAAAGGGAAGTGTGTCGCAAAAGTTTGTAGTTGAAGATGATTATTTCGCACAAGTGTCTGAGGTGGAATTGTGCGCCAGTTGTGACTTGCGTGATGAGACTTGCGCGCTAGGTCAGACCTGCGTTCCAAGTAAGGTTGATTCCACAGTAGTTTTTTCGGGCTCTGTGGATGCTGGAAGTTTTCCTGATACCTTCGGTGAAAAGATAAATTCATCTATGGGTGAAAGTTGGACTTCAAAAGAGAATCTACATACAACAGAGGATGCATTCATTGGAGATAATGAAGATACCTACAAGTCTATAAACTGTGAGTGGATTCTTTCCGAAGCAGTGAGAAGTGGAAGAGGAAGAAGGTGATCCTATCCACTGATAGTGAGCCAAAGAGAGAGAGAAATAGAGAGTGAACAATGGGAAAGTAGTGTGCTGACCCAAAACCTTGTAAAGGCAGTGAGCCTGGGATAGAGTGACAGTGCCCGAACCTTGTAATCCGCAGCTAGTGATGTTTAGTGGAATTTGGTACGACCGGCAACCTGTCGGTGTATGCTCCTTGGACATAGCCCTTAGTGGTGAACCAAGTAGAAATTGTTGTGTCTTGTTCTTGATTTACTTTTTGTTTATATTGTGCAACAGGAAAGAGAGAGAAGATTTGTTTGCTTAATAGAAAAACAAGATCATAACGGGCATTAATTTTAAATTAGTTATACCCTGATTCACCCCCCACTCTCAGGGTATTATTCCTTGTGGACCTAATAGTGTGGCACCATGTAGGAGTTCTATTGAGAACACAAATTCATGTTTTAATAGAATAAATGTAAAATGATCCAAAAAGATATCAAAAAACTCCATTACCATAATAATATAATCAATGTTGAGTTTCTTCTCAATCAACAGAGATGAAATCCCACTTGGAATGGGAATTAAGACCGATATAATTGATGTGATCTTCATTGGAAGACCAAACATATCATCACACTGATATTAAAAAATATGTTGTTAGGAATATCAAATTTGACTAACATTCCTTGGAAATAGTTGTGGGATTTATGTAGGGAAATCCAATCCATGCCTAAGATAACATCAAATTAAACTATTTTGAAAATAATGATATTTTTAGGAATCACATTTCAAAGAACCTCAACTAAAAAAATAATCATATACATGGGATGTTATCATCATACCATTAGAGGTTTTAACTTGTAATTAAACATATAATCATTTTGGTGTTATTTTTGATACCATTATTATATTATTTGAATATAATAGAGTGGGTATACACAAGGTCAAATATAACATCAATACTTCTAGATTAGACGATAAGTTTATCTTTCACAATTCCATTAACACACCCCTAATCAGAAATTATTATTTCATAATATTTTCAATTGTCTCTCATGTTAAGAGGTTTATGATATCAACCATCTTCAATATACATTTTATTTGGGAACTGGTTAGCATAATTCTTATAATCCATACAGATGAAGCATTAGAGTATGGGTGGTGTATTAATGTGAATCTTATTTTAACACATTACATTAATTGGACCATTCATTTCCTTTCAACATTCACATGGTATATAACCCACCCATACACAATAAATGATCCTACAAGTTTCATGAAAGTTGTTCCCTTGATATTTCTTCCTACATTTATGGCATTTAAATGGATGTAAAATAATTTATCCATGTGATTTATTCAAATTTTCATGATATTGAATATACCTTTTTCTATCTAAACAATCTTAATGGTGTGAATCTATAATTACTATATACACCTTCACTGGACATTGAATGATTTATTTATAACTACTAAGTTCTCTTATAGATAACACATTCCATCAACTTGGTTGTATGCCACCAAATAATTGATCAGACATACTTTTAGTTTGGATGACAATACCAAATGCCTACCTCACTAGTCTTGTAAAATATTCCTCATAAATACCAAGAGAATCATCATCCATGTTTTTTATCTAATGGAATTCCTTCTCAATATTTTTATGAATAATATAACGAAAGTACATATTTGAAAATAATATATTGAACTCATCCCACTCTATAGAGTAAATTTCATCTTAGTCCCTCATGTTTTTTATAATATTCCACCACTGATCTACTTCAACATCTAAATGAAAAAAAGCAAAATTACTTGTTCATTATATAAAAAATAAAGAATGAAAAATATCATTTTAGTGGTACTAATCCATTTCTTAGTAACTAGTGGATCAAAAAAACTACTAAAATAAGGGGTGTTTCCTCATGAGGGACCCAAGCGAACATTATTCCCTCCTTTTATCATTTAAAATCATATCATGATTCTTAGCATTAAAATTTATATTAGCAGGGAAATGATATTTTTCATTCTAGATCCTATAAAATATGGTTCCTCATGGGGACAATCATTTCATTATTTTTTCATTCATTATTAAAAAGGTTCTATAAAGATCCATACAATGACTAAAATAAGAAAAAAATAGTGTAATAAAAAAAACAATCATTATGGGAAAAACATAATCATGAAAAATATTTTATATGATGTATAAAGGGAATATGAATTTAGAAATCATAACCCTTAGAAGTATCAAACATGTGTGCAGTAAGGCCAGTTTTCATGCACTAGGTGATGATTGTTTATAGTACAATGTAGCCTTTTCAGAGTTATTAATCCTAAGTACAACTAAAGCAGAGCCACGTATAATTTTTTGTATTCAACAAAAGATATTATTCTAGGATGACACCACTTCATTCATTACCATAACATAGGATTTTCTACAATAATTTGGATGTCCCTAAATGTTATCATTAAGTGATTTCCCTTAATAGATTATAAATGTTATCTAAACCATTGATCTGATACCAGATATAATGAACCCGGATTTTCATACATATATATGAAATCCTTATAGATTAATATTCAATATATTCCAGAAATACATGTACAAGGATTGTAATGTTTTAGTGTATTTGGATATTAGTTACATAATATTATTATTTTATGAAATACCTTCAAATTCTCTCATAAAGATATTCCCATTTAATATAACACAAGGCATAACCTACTTAAACCATTCTCCATAACATTGGGAAAGGAAGCATAAGAAAGGGGGATCTCAGATGCTCAATGAGGGTAAACATAGATGATATCAATCGATGATCATATAAAAGCACAAGTTAAGTTTAAGGGTATCTGATTATGAATGTAAATTAAATATTTCATTCCAAATATATCATGAATTTAAACATGACTTAAGGAATAAAACATCATTACAACAAAATACAAGAACAATAACAGTGATAAGTCATATTAAATCAATCATGAACCACATGTTCATGTCATATAAGTGTGTCTTCATCATAAGTATAAGGACTATTTCATATTTCAAGGCTAACAACTAAGACCATCCAATCAATTTTGATTAGGCATAAACACATCTTTATAATTTCACAACAGATCAAGCATCTTCATCTTTTCCCTATAGTAGATCAGACACCTCATCTTATTTCCCATAGAGAAGCAATCACATCAGCATGTTTCCAATTATTATCTCATGAAATATAAATTGTCACCCAATGTATTACAGAGAATGATATAGGTCCAAATAATCACATATATTTTATTAATTGGTTTTACACAAGATAATAAAACATTCATCACATAATAGACAAAAAATGAAATGGTTTTCATAAAAATTTAATCACAGAATAACCGGATGAAAATAAATGGTTTGTATAAACATTTAATAAATTCATTATATCATAACCTATTGAAAATGACTTTGTTTCATAAATTTTTTTTAATAATAATCATAAAACATCCAAATAAAAGATAAGGATGGTATTATTTTTTCAAATCCCTAGTACAACATAAACAACACTTGATGTTTTTTCATTGAATAATATAAATTCTATAAATAATCATAAAAACATTCTTTAGGAAAATATAATTTTCATTTGAAATCACTTATTTAAATAATAAAAATTTCTCAAATAATAAGGAAAATATTTTATTTTTAATAAAACATGAATGATTTTAATGAAATATCCAAATAATGTGGTTTTCAAGATGATAGAAAATTATATTCATGTTGTAGATGTTAAAACAATTATTCCTTTCACATTTAGATAAAAAAATAAAACTACCATTTTTAGAAAAGAATAAGAATATTCCTTTTAAAAAAATTTAAGATCCAAACACGGGTATAAATGTACTTCAATAATCATTGGATAATGTAAAAAACATTAAAATATTTTTAGAAGTCATGGAAGTAAAATAACAACTTTTTTTGACTGAATAAATAAATAAATTTGTTTTTTATTAAAAATATTATATTGTAAGATTGAGTACATGAAGGGGGGGAATGAAATAGAAACATGTATTTTCATCAAATAATAATACTATAATAAAATTCATATTTTTATTTATATATATATAACATAATATTTCATCATCATAAACTTATTCATAAACAATGTCGATAAACATTGAGATTGTATCATAAAACCTTTTACCCCTTAGGCGTCTTTTAAATCATAAGCCCCATTAAAGAAAAACATCAATTAAAACATTAAATATCATAAAAATAAGTATATTAATGATATAACATCTCCAAGGATTATTATATACATTACATAATGTAAATTAGTGGTGAATATGGAAAATGTCTCCCAGAAATAAAAAGAGAGACCAGAAATCCCCCACATAAAGTATAGACTTATTTCGTACACATTTAGAACTCTTGTATAATAAATATAGTATTACTATAAATATATTATATACCAATATTAAATTTTTCCATACCTTAAATTTTTTACTTATAACAATTATCACAATTTTCTTAAAATTTCTTTGTTAAAATCACTATTTTGGGTGATAACTACTTCGCCTTTTATATATGTTTTGTTTTGTATGTTTTGGTAATTGTAACTTTATCCTAGTTTAATTATATATATAACGTTAAAAAATATACAAATATCATTTATATTTATTATATACATATTTATAGTCATCAATAAAATTTATAGATAGAAAAATGATTTATACCACTTATGGAGAAGGTAGGCCACACGTAAGCATGGAAGTTTTTACCATTCTCTATACGAATAGAAAACCCAAAAGGTAAATAATAATTAATCAATATAGAACCCTTATTATGTCATATATATCACATATAATAATTAAATTTATCCTTACTACCTTCCAGTTAAATATTAATTGAAAAAATAATCACAACACTTCTTGAGGTAGTAGTTCGTCATATACACAGGAGACGTTATCATATTCCACCAAAATGGAATGTGAGAAGGTATATATTTTATTATAAATTATAAAATATATTTATTCCACATATATCATATATGTATATAAATACAATTTTATATCCAAATTTGAGAGGATATGAAGGAAAACCAATTTGATGGGTTTGTGAGGCATAGTCCACCATAATCACGATTGACAGTTTCAAATCCAATTTGATGAAAGAGGTGGTGAATATAGGTTAATAAAAAACATAATAACACATAAATATATGTGATATAATGGTTATATTATAACATAATAATTTAATCATTTTGGAATGATTTGTAAGTGGAATTAAAATATATACACTATATTGATAACGATAACTCTTCTTCAGATAACATTCTCATATTTACAGAAAAATATTTCTTATGGTGGATTTATAATAAAAAAGAGGATTTTTGATGTTAGTATGAAATTAATGTATGGATTTTGTTATGTATTTTCCAAAAAATAGGTTTTATAATTATTAATAGAAGACGATATGAGGTTCCCTTTTATAAGTGGGGGAGAGGACACACATGGTATTTTTTAAAAGAATAAAGTGTGCCGACATTTTTCAAAATCAAAAAATAAATTTTTTTCTAAGAATAAATTTACAAAATATTTCAAAAATACATTTTATTATTTTTTTTCATAACAATCAATAAAAATAATTTATGAGAAAAAGTATTTTTTAAACACATGGATGATTTACTAAAAAACATTTACTTATTTTTAAATAATTTTTATTTATAGAAACCTTTATATTTAATTTTAAACATTTTTATATTCCTATTATTACCTCAAAATATAAAATATTGTTTATAATTGTCAATAATAATAATAATAATTCTTGTTTTTTTGGAACACAATATTACATGTAACATAAGGTATCAAATAAATTTACTTTATTTGAAAAAAAATAATAAAAAATCATAGTATTGAAATTATTTCCTTTACTAAGTCAATCTCATATTGTAAAAATAATATTGTGTTTCACTTTCTACTAATTTGGCCGTTGATATAGATACTGTTATTGGGGATGATTGAGAACCTGAGATCTGACACCTCAATGATCTTCAAGGACGATTTAGCACTGAAATATCCAATAACCATACCAACTCCATGAAAATGACACAACTATAGAGATTTGGGTTGTAACTTAATAACTAATTGAACCACATAAAATGGTAAGTATGAAACTACATATGCTAACTCTAACCAGCTAAAACCTAAATCCCCCCCGCCTACACACACACACACAAAACTACAATACACCACCAAAATACCTTCTCTTCAAGGAACCCTAATTGCTCTCCTATCTATATAAACATGGATGATAATGAATCCTCTCAATCATCAAATCCTTATTGTATAAAACCATTTATATAGACAATATAAATAAGGTTACTACATATCAAATAATTGGATGTGACACCTCATCCAAGCACTGAGATCTAGATTCCTCATCTAGGAATATGTTAGGGGACATGTGAATGAGGTATTTAAACATTATCTCAAGATATAATTAATTTATTCTCCTCTACTAAGGATATAGAACCACTTTCTTCTTCACTAACCTCATCATTGATAAAAGAAACTCAGTGTGAAACTGCTTCTAAAAATCATCTTGTTAAATATTTTCCTTATTCCACTCCCTGAGATATAAGATCCACCACCAATATTACTCCCTATATTAAACTAAAAACAAGTGGGACATAATACTAAACACTATCACGGATCAAATTAAAATAAATATAAATATCACTTATCTAGTTATTTTTCATTCGATAACAAATTCTACACTCATAATTAAACACACCATAATGCTAAAACTCACACATCTTCTTCCTTAAAAACTCTTTCTACTTAGTCTGGTCAACCCTACTATAGTCAACTAGATTATCCTATTGAACCTCAATATCCTAAACTACGTACAAATAATGTATGTCTTGCATGTCTATAAAAAAAGAACCAAACTACTAATCCTAATAGGATATAATATAATTTAATAAAAATCATTTAATCAGATTCATTTAATTCCACAAAATAATCCCAAATTAAAATTCAATTGTAAAAAATAATGATGCATCTATAATTCAAAGGTATATTATTTGAATGAATCACCATTTCTCTCAGTCATTCAATATAATTAAGTTCTTTGTGTGGTATCATGTGGTGGATTAAAATATATTTTTATAGCTAGTATCCTTGGCCTACATAATGAAATTGGTTCTACAGGCACAATTTCCCTATCGTCCAATATAATCCTCAGTAGTTCCTAACTCCAAACTCCATCAAAAATATTAACTTGGATATCTTACAACACTCTTTCACGACTCATACATCCACCAAATATCCATCATAGTATGGTTTTATAAAGATAAATGACATCAACCTCGTTCCCTCACCCCTACCATGAACAACCCCACCATATATCCTCCCATCAATATCACCGCATCACATCCTATTAGTACCCCACTGGGCCTTCCAGTGCACATATACTTCCTCTTCTATACACCATCAGGTCTATTAGTATGTCATGTACCTATCATCACACCAATATATCATATGGTATTATATAACACCACATACTACTGTAATATGAATGTACATACCGATATCCATCATAGTCTATACTACACTAAAAAGTGAAAGTTTGGAAGAGGGAGTGGATATTTATTTTTTACCTCACTGATAATGATGTTAGTGGAAAACACCTGATACACAGATCCTATTAGGTGTTCATATAGTTAATTTATTTATATCAGGTTTATATAAAAATCAGAAGAAAATAAATCACACAAGTACACAGGCACAGACACACACACACATATTTATTCCACAAAAAAGATAAATTTAATATAACTCAAACAAAATAACACTACTACAGCCCATAAATGTCACTATACTATAATATCGCAAACACCCAATATTTCTAACTATGACCCCATAGATATCACAAAATCTAATAAATACTACCACCCAGATCATTAACACACAAAAAATAGTTAATCATTCCATCATACCATTTCTTATTTTACTATTTTCTAATAAATTTATATTGATTAATGCGTTCAATTTTATTTTTATTGAGAAACCACCAAAATCATCCCCCGTATTATTCCCATCCATTAACAACTCATTTTAAGCATTAATGATTCATATTTCTCCTTGATGTTATTCAATTCTATTCAACACAATTTCAATTCCAACATTACCAACTGTATTCTACATCGTCAAGAAACTGACAATCACTCCCACATCAGGTAACTAGGTCATCTCCAAACAAACGCACTCATTCCCTCTAGAAACCATAGTAAAGGATATTTATCCCCAATAAGAAATCCACAACCTCAACCCTATCCCACGATGACACACTTGGAATTATTCAAAACAATCACTACACAAACCTCATAAACAACCCTAGAAAAATAAAACTACCATAGACACAACAATAATCAATATTATATTGAACAACAACAATTTCAACATCAAGTAACACCACATTATTCCATATTTAGACATTCTTTTATATTAATTCATTTCTTCCATTAAATTTGTTCATTATAATATTTATGGGATTTTATTTATACGAAGTTTTATTCTAGTAGTTAAAACATAGCATCAATACATTAGTCTCAATGCCATTAGTGAATTTTAGAAATAGAATCAATGAAGCATCAAGTGTTAGTGGAAAACCATATAAGTAATTAAAAAAAATTATTATCGTCCCATTCCCATAAATTTCCCATAGTATAGTTTATTATATTCATTTGGTAAATCCATATCACTCATATAAAGAACTAACATTTAGAATAATCACATAATTAACTAAAAAACTACGTGATAGTTCATTAATCCCTTAACTCAACTGGAGATTCGTTGTTTGTTGTGCTGGAATAAAATGAGAATGAGATGATCCCAAGATAGAAATAAAACTGAGGGAAAAATTAGTAACCAAATGAAGAATATACCTCATCAACCATATGCTTAATCCTCACACATTCAGACCACATCCAACATCCCCAACCTTATCTAGATAAAGAATAGTGGGAAATCCAAGATGACAAGGGGGTGGAATCACTGTGTGTTAATAAGAAATAATTCATATATGTTTGGTGATAAATCCTAAAAAAGGGGCATCATATTTCTTCAAAATGGTTCCATAGATAACCTTGGTTTTGGGTGATAAGAGAGGAAATTAAATAATTTTAATGGTACACCTAAATTTATAAAGGTCAGATATTTAACTAGATCATGAGGCAACACCCCTATCAATGTCACCAAGGTTAGGCCTTCACCAAAACCACAATCCATCACATGAGACTACATAAAAAATAGAGTCCTGATCTAACATACTAATAGGATCCTTGAAGTAATCCCTTCAATATCTGAAAACCTAGGGTATGGTTATAGCATAACCAATTCATCATGCAACTTTGAAAAAATAAATAGAATAGTCAAGTGTCACAACCATTTGATCTCTACATTTTAATCGACACTATAAGCTATAGTGACCCTTTAGGCAGATGGAATATGAAACTAGAAACCATGATCTATATGGAATACCATTGAATATCATTCTGTTGATACCTTCACGTTGATAGAGCCACCAAATGCTTCTTCTTGAGCCTCCACACCATAAGGACCAATACAATTCCATATGATTTCTATCCAAAATCACACCATCTTTTAATATTAAAAACAACATTGAAACCTCTTATTACATCTAAAATTTTAGTTCATTCCACACTATTCTCCACAAAAACCTCCTCTTGACACCTCAAAAATCCAAACCCTAGAAAGAAATAGGTTGGGAAGTATTGATTCATTACTTATAATATCTACTAAAATATTCATTGAGAAAAGATTTTCCCATGAAATTACACTCAATATGGTCTATCCCTTAACTATATATTGTGAATATCTCTATAAAAAATTAGACATAATCTTACATTTTCTTATGAATCTCCTAGATGACTCACCTCCACCTATTAAAAGAAACCAAAATTCTCTGCTATTTAATATAGTATTACTCTTCCATTGAATTTATTAATATTCAGATGTAACATTTTAATCTCTTATATCACCCTCCATTCGTCACTATACTCTCAAGAAACATCTCCACATATCATCCTTAGATGTGAATCAGTTGTAAAATTTCCATTCCCAAAAGTATAGTGGATCTAAAATTCATAATCCATTAAAAATTCTACAAATTTTTTCTTGTAAAAATTCAAATCCCAAAAATAATAGATATAGTAGTGGAAATTTTTATAAGTGAATATGAATAATTTGTCTGTTATAAGGTATTTTTACCATAAATTCAATGAAACTAATAATATCACAAGATAAATATCATGGGTTATATAATTATTTTCAAGGGAAAATAAATATCTATAATCCTAAGGTATCCACACATTATAATATATTTGTATACAACCTTTACCGAGATATGATAATGAACAAGGTAATTAAAATATCACCCCAAATTAGAAAAAAAATAAATTGGAGCACTAGTCTTTTTGTCTTCCATATTCTCAAACACTACCTCAAAATAATGTATCCATAATAAATCATATTTCATAGGGTTGAAGTTTATCAGGTTACCCCAATGAAATTGAAATTATACAAAGACCTCAATTAATATCATTTAAGTATATGAAAGATATGAACTCTCACAACATTTGAAATTATTCCACAATTAATATCTACAAAAATATTTTAGAAATAATTTTGTATTCCTTTTTGAGACATAAAATTCCAATAAAAATCCAACTCAAAAATCCAAATAATAAACTTGGTTATATTTCCATATATATGATTTCATTGATGGGTTTCCAATATTACCCTTAAATAATTAGCATGAACCTCCTATGACCTCGATTGCACCTGAATATTAGTCATTAACATAACCATGAAAAATTTTGTAAATCATGAAATACTATGTTCATGATCCCCAAAATCACTGTAAGGGTATTCATGATTCTAAAGAGTATTATCCTCATCTGATTATACATGTATGACTGATCAATATATAAAACAATTATCTATATTCAATGGATCAAACAATCCATCAATCCACCAAATAAGATAATGGTTATTTATTTTCACCAACTTTAACAGATGATAATTTATAAAAACATAAAACAATTATATTATTTCTTTTCGAAAATAACTCATCTCTTAATGGGAATATTCATGTTTGGATGAAACCATTCGATAACATGTCATTGACGTCAATCAAAATCATTGTTATCTCTAATAGAAATATTTTACATTGATACATATAAATTTCATAGATACTAGGTTTTAAGACTATCCCATTATCGATTTTACATTTTAGATCATGTTCTATGTATTCTTTCCAAAAAAATTAGGGAATCTTCTTCAAGTCTCGAAAATTCAGTTTTCCACAATTCTACTATACTCGGCATTAATTTACACACTATAACCAAATAGGATCCAAACACAACTGATTTATTCAATAATCAGGATTATTAGAATAAATTTATACATTTTATCTTTGTGTTCAAGAGTACAAAACTAATTTCATTATAATGAATGATATATTCCACATAGTATAAAAAATCCATTCCAATAATGAAATAATGTGGGTATATTTGTAATAAGAAAAAATCTCCAAGGGAATGAATCTATTAAATCATCAATATATGTCTATGACATAGCACATATAATCATGAATATAACACAATTTAAAAATGAAAGTCCAAGGGAACTATAATTCTATTAACATTATGTAAAACAAAATGGAATAACATAGTTTTAGTATTGTCTATAAATACTCTAGAATAAATAAAATAATAATCAATTGTCAAATAGAGACAATGTTTTCTTATAAAATCATAATCAGTCATAGTACTTCAATATATTTTTAATATAACTGGATACATACCACTCTTCTACCTCATTACCCCTTGTGATATCCACTACCACTTCTATTTATATATATACAAGGATGAGGAAAATATCATGACTATCTCTACCTTCTTCATATCATATATAAAATCACAAAGCATGTGGGAATGGATGTTACTGATGGGATCTAGGAGTCAACTAATTTCTAGCCTTAATATGAAATTATTATAAAATCAAAGTTGAATAATACTGAAATTAAGAAAATAAGATGATAAATGAAAGCACAAAAAACAAAATAGAGAACCATATTATTTCACTCTATCGTGTTGGTCCCACTTTCTGATGCATTTTATTGGGTTTTATTTATTAAAAATAAGTACTAATTCATTGAGTATTATGTACATAATTATCTAAGGACAGTATATTAGATATAATTTAGAGTTCCCAAACATGTTCATGAGAGTAAGGGTACATTCCCAAGAAATTTCAGTATTGGATTTCATTATTTCATTTGGATTAAAGAATCAACACGGAGTACAAAGGTTATTTTCCTCTAACAACAACTTATCATGGAGAATATTCACTTTTAAATTATATTTGTTGATGATATGGAATTTTTGACATAGAGTATAATTTTATTATATGTGATCATAGTGATGAATTAATGTGGCTAGTTTTATAACAAATTATTTGTACAAGATAAAATGTTAATAACTGTACCATGGAATGGGTAATTTGAAAAGAAAATTATCAATAAATAATTTGAATGAAACATGAGTTGGATAAATGATAGATTATTTTTATAAAGAAAAATCCAATGGAATATCATATATAATGGCAAGATATTTTCAATAAGACATGAGGATAGTGTTTGGAGAATAATTGAAGTAGTAGAGGAAGTGGAATACCATTAAAACACAATAAGCAGAATATATTTTTTCCATTAATCCATGATATTTTAATCGTACTAATTTCATTTTAATTGAGGTTATTATAAAGTTATTTAAAGAGTTTGAGATATTTTGAATATGTCTACATAATATTGGTATTGTATAAAATTCATATGCATTGGTGAAATTTATGTTCTAAAATTGCGTATGAAAATAATTGATACAATTAGTATAGTGTAACATGATGAAATAAAAATAACTAGATAAATATGAATTAATTGAATGGAATATGATTTTCATGGGATTAAACGTTTTTCAAAACGTCAACAATTGATAAAATCCAGGATGATAGAGCTTTGTAAGAATCAAGTCATGATTGAATGAAATTAAGCTGGTAGAAACCACCACACAATGGACTAAACAGGTAGTATGTATATCATATCACAATAAAATAGTTTTTATAGAATAAATCATGTGTAATTACATAATTTAGTAGACTAATGTAGAAGTTATGAATATATAGAATGGATCTAAAAGATATAGAATATAAAATTCTTTATGTTGCACATGATTTGGATTACATATATATCAGAATAATATTTGATCTCACATAAAATTAATTTGAAGACGATCATTATATATGTAATATTGAATTGGAATTTCTCAAGTCTATGTATGAGTTATCTAGATTCTACTTCATATTAACACATAAATTTAAATACATACATAAGAGTGGCCATTATATTTTTATTAGAGTAACCAAATATTTCAAAACCTTATGTCAGAGTCACATGATGTTTCCAAATGATATGTAAGGGTCTTTAAGGTAATATATAATAATTATCAATTTGGGGTATTTATTGAATAAATAATTCAATGTTAGAAACTATTATGTTGATGTTGTGATGATTTTTTAAGTATATATAAAAAAAGGATTCAGTTATTAATCCTTGTTTTGAGATGAGTTTTTTATATAATTAAATATGAGAGTTTCCATATCATGATGATGTTTTACACACCATATGATAGGTATATCACATTGCAAAATATATATGGAAAAAAAGAAAATTCCATTTTTTTTAGATGTGATTTAGCCATGCTATGAAGAGATAACCACACCATGGTATGTGATGGGGAGAGGGTTGTGTTATAGTGACATTCTACAATAGATTTATCATAATTACCTAATAAATAATGAACATGTGATTTCACTTTGAGGGATTCCATTACACCCAACTGTCACACAGCGTGTTTTCAAGAAATCAACCTATTTGTAGTGAATTTTTTTTGAGGAATTTTAATGGAATGTTCCCATGGTAGTTAAGGATGGTCATAAGAAATAAAATGATAATACTAATATAGGATAGGATGGACACATCATTGTTAGTATTAATGAATTTATGATGAATAATTATAATATATAAGTTGTACTAATAATTATGGTGATTTGTAGTACAAGGAATTAAAATGATTTTCATATTAATATATGGAAACAATATTGAAAAAGATGATAAGGATAAAAAGCAGAATAACAAGAAGAATAATAGTAACATTATATGTTGTTATTATGATTCATATTTTGAAAGTAGAATAAAGAAAGAAAAAAGAGACCCAACGTTGTTAACAAATTGATGATTCGGTTGGTCAATGATAGAGATATCTGACATAGTTATAATGATAATCCAAGGGAATTTAAGAGAAATAGATTTTATCATTTAAATTGAGAATAATTTTGGATGAGGAAGAATAATATTGGTTAGAACCTATATTATCTCTATATGTAAATTTCACAATAAGGTAAGATTTGTCTACATGAATTTATTTATATTGATGAAAGAGATCAAATACATCATGTCCATGACGGAAATGAGACTTCAATACTAATAATTATAATAATAATAATTTATAAAATAATAGTCTTATATTTATATATAGAGGCCTAATCAGTGTCATAACCTGAAAACCAAAAGTTAGTGCTTTAATTGTACCATGTTGGTTCCAGGCTAATAGGTCCATGGATATACCATGTAACATTATTTATCACGGTAATGAAAGTGAAGTTATGTGTGAATAGGATTAAAAAAAGCCTACAAAATTTATATATTCCTCCATAGTGGATTTGAACCTTGTGAAAAAATCATATTGTTCGTTGTTTTTTGGTTTTATATAATCATTGATGCATAAAAACTAAATTTTTCTATAAAAATGATTGAGATATACATTTACTAAATAGGGTCAAGATTAAAAGATGGGAAAGGGTTTAACTAGTAGTAAGGCATCAACACTAATCCCACCTGTGTTTCCCAATATAATATCTAATAAGATGAGAGAAGGAAGGTTGAGAATAACTCAATAGATATCAAAACCTTGGGAATCTTTGTTGTCAAAATCTCGTTTTGATTGATCTTATCAATGGGATTTTATAATGAATTCACTTTTAAGACAAAACTATATAGGATAGTTCCTTTTATATCCTATTAGCCTTAATCAACGCCTCATTATTAATTATTAATAAGAAAAGGATAATATAGTCAGCATGACAATGGATTATTTCATTAAAGTCATCCATATAATTCTTTACCCATTTCCTATAATTTGGTATAAGAATAAAAAAAATTAATGGAAACATTCATAAACATCACTATAAACTCCTTCATGTTTCATATCCCCGTTTAAAGGATGAGAAAGCCCTACTTCTTAATATAATTTTATATCAAATATAATAACATAGTTATAAAATGAAATCTTATTTTTTTCTCATGTCAAAAATGTTTTAATCATGATCACTATAATAAAGGATCCACTAATATCAAGAAACGCATCTTTGTAAGATAAAATATAAGGAGATCAAGTGGTATTTTTTTATATTTATTGACTTAAAGGTTATATCAATCTTATCTTTCCATCACATTCTCATAATAAAATACACACCTCCCCTGATTTGTGAAGATATACTACTAAAACTCCTTAAAATTAATCTTCTATGAATCCTCCCCTGAGGGTCATCACTCCAACAATTATAAAAAACTATCTAATACATCCCATGAAAATAAACCAATTGGTGTCATAGTTAACTATAAATATCTATGAATACATTAAATATTATGAGCAATGAAATGTAATTTATATTTCATTTATTTTAAATTTTAAATTTCATTCATATTTCTTCGATATTATTCCAAATTTAAAAATAAGAACAAACATTTCGGAAACATGTGATACACCTAGATTTATACCAAATAATTACAACAATATTAACTAATAATGGAATGTAAAATATCATAGTCTAAGAATTAGATCATTAGGGACCTTATCTGGCCAATATGGTCTCTTTTGACAATTAGACAAGCTCATATTTAATAAATGGTTTCCCAACCAGGATAATGCAGTCTGTATTAGTACTTAAATCTAAAATAAAATCTATCTATCACACCCAAAGCTTTCCATAATGTGTAGTTTTATTTATTTATTATGATTTACCAGTATTTATTCTTTTTATTAAATTTTTTTTTTGAACTCCTAGAAAATGTACAATTGGATACTAGAGCTGGTCATGTCTTGGACCAATAATACCACACCATGATATGTATAGATTATCCCTTGGTTTTTAATTATGGACTATAGAACAGTCAAACCAAATCATGGGTAATAACACTATGACATTCCTTTGGGTAGTAATGAATTATGTATACGATGAGGGGTTTTTTACAACAATATAGGGCATCATTCCCTTGCTATGTTGTGTGAGAAGTAATCACACCATAATGTAAATACTCACTCCATGAAATTCCCTAGGAAAAAATTTAATTTTGTGAAATTATAGCATTACCTCAATCAATTCAAAACAAAAATTGTGTTCCTTTCCACCTGTTGTGAACATATTTGGGGTATAAGAGTGGCTTATGTGACTCTGAAATCTTCTCGTTTTAATTTTTGGTCTCATTCCATTGATTTTATGGATGATTATTCCAATTAACTTCCAAAAAATCATATCCTCTCTTTTATTTCTCGTTATCCACCTTGTTTATTTCCCTAGAAAGGTCTTTTTGACCTAGGGTGGTGTTCGGTGTAATTATTATTGGGTATTTCATGGTTTAGTTTTTTGGTTTATTTTTTAAACATTATTCCAACCCCCTTAGTGTGTTATAACACTGTGATTCGAAAAACTGGCATGTTGAGGTAGGTTTTCTCCTTACATGATATTTTAAACATAAAAAGCTGATTTATTCCCCATTTTAAATAATAATTTGGATATATAATTACAGTGTTTTGTATTTATTCAATATTTTCTAGTTAATTTGATTTTAATTTTTTTTCATTTTCTATAAAGGGTTTTTATCATTTTTTAAAGGCCCAAATCAATTTTTAATTAATAAAAATTTATAGGTATTTGCTAAAATTATTTGACATAACATTTAACGTATTTTTAAATTCATGGGATACGTTTTAATTTAAAAATAATTTTAAGAGGTTTTTACTTCAAAATAAAATTTATTATGGATTTCATTTAATTTATTTGTGTACTCGATGATGTTTTTATATATGTTTAATATGTTCTTGGGATTTTATTTTTGAGAAACTATTTTATAAATTGGTTTTAAAAAAATCCAATCCATGGTTGACACATTATAAGGATACTTTTCCAAAATAAATAATTCCCTTGGAATGTTCCCAATATTTTTTATTTCAAATTTAATAAAATTTATTATTTTATGGGACATGCTTATAATAAAATTATTATTGATGAAAGGGGTTTTTTCTATGTATGGTGTTCTAAGGTAACATTGTGATTTTGGTTCTTGTCTAGTATATAATACTAATTATTGTTATAATATATCGCACCATAATTTTATATTTCGATTGGAACCATGATTGTCTAGTGGGGTGTTCAGATATACTTCTCAAACTTGTTTGTTATTATTTTATTTATAGTGGCCCTTAGTAATGATTTTACTCAACCATAGTGAACTTTACCCTTGGATAGGATATATTGGACATGGTTGATGATTTTGGAAATTTTAATTCATTAGGAATGCTAATTAGAAGGATCTAGATTTTGTATTGTTCTTAATTTTTGCCAAGAGATCAAACGTTTACTAATGATCATTTGTTCTTAGTTATGTTACAATGGATATGTTTCCATTACTTTTGTAATTTTTTTATATATATTATTGTATATTTCCCTCATATTTTTGTATCTATTATTACTATTACTACTATTTTTCTACATTTTTTGTAATTATTCTCTTAATGAAATAAGAAAATCCACAACAATTTTAAAAAGTGTTTCCTAATGGGTATGAGACTTTTACACTAATTCAAATATATGGGTATCCATAAAAGAAATAGTTAAAAAATAATATTTCATTTTAAATATTTAAAAGATAATTTCATTTAAAAATTTTACCTTTCATGTGTTAAAATAAATTTTTCTTGATGAAAACATACTACAATTGTTTTTCAATAAAATTATAAAACTTATTTTTATAATTTTATTTCAAACAAGAATGAAATACAAAAATTTAATGGTTATGTACGTGGTGGGGTGAGGATACCTGTTAAAGTTGGCTCCATATAGTAAGATTATGTGTAATTTATGACAACCTATATTCACTATTTTTAATATTAATAAACTCTTTTTACCATAATGATTGTTCCTATGCATAACATAGTATGTGAAAATTTTCTAAGAGTATTTGTCACACTGAAATGTCATAGTAGTTCCCTGTTATGATAAGAACCCTAATGTTCAATGATAGTACTCAAAAATATATTTTCTATATCTAGATGAAATCAATTTAGGGACACAAAATAAACAATCTTTCCAGGGTGCAGACTCATAGGATATTGATGTGTCTTTTGATGGTATATAACATTGGTAATATCCAGTGTATGAAATAATGAGAATGATAACCGCTAGTATGAGATCCAAATTTATATGTGTGATTGTATTATCTTTCATTAATATGTGTGAATTTATCCTTATACATTAATATTATTATTAATGAGGTTTATATGTTGGGTACTTTCATGTATGGAGTAAAACTATGACAAAGTATGTTTGCACCAAGGTAGGATTCGTCGGGTGCGTCACGAGTAATATTTCATTGATGAATAATTTTAGAAATTATTTTTCTCTTTTTTTCTTTAATGATAGTTTATATCTCAGACCCTTTGATTAAAATGATATATCCTAAATAAATCATATGCCATGGTGTTATATAGGAATGTTTCATTTCTGAAAAGTCAAAGAAAGAGACATTAAGCCTATAGGATGAAGACACCGACATGAAACCTATTGGATTAGAGATATTTTTATGAAGATATTATATTACATAGTATGCATATGTATGGTTTATTATATCATTATGGAATTATCTTTATTATATCTAGGTTCCTTGGCATGATTCTTGATGCTAATCTTGGAAATTAGGCTACTTTTCCTAATGTCATCGAGAAAGAGGCCTTGTGAGTCACACACTAATTTTATATATAATATCAGTTAAATAATATATAATATTATTTATTATTTAACCATTTGAATAAATTATAATTCATGTAATTGGATTAATAATTATATATGTTTTCTTAATCTCATGTATTATTTCACCAGTTATTTGAGAGAAGATTATGAAAGTAGAATATTTTACAATCATTCATTTTCAATTTAGTGAATATAATATTTAATTATTTATTGGTGAATAATCCCATGATATTTATTTTATAAATAAATAATCATTATTCAAGGTCTAATAAATATTATTCAAGAATGGATGAGAAAGTTTAAATGTCTATTAAGATAGAATATAATATAATATTATTTGAATAAATAATATTTAAATTAATTCATGAGTTTAGAGCATGTCAGGAAATAATAATATTATATTTAATTTTATTATAGACATGATGTTCCATAGGTATTACAAAAATAATAAAGGGTTCATGTAAAAATATTATTTTCTAGCTTAGTGGTATATAAACCCAATTATATTTATTTCTTAATAGATAAAATTAATTTTTTTTGTTCACAACGATATCTATAGAGAATACTCCAAACACCCTAAATAGATCCATATCCATGAAAACTCTCATTAATAGAGAGTGACCCCAATCCACAACTACTCTCAAGTCTAAAAGGATCAATGATATCACTTCCATAAAGTGGTTCTCTAGGAAATTAAATTTGAATGGCTAAAGTTTTAGGATCTTAAATGCTTGCACCCATAGATTCCTATTACATTATACTATTTTTTATGTAGATGTTGTAAAATTATATTTATTGATTTATTTCACAATAGAATAATACATATTTATTTTTAAAGGTTACATATGTTGTGTATATAAGACACCTACTATGATTTTTTTTATTTTACTTATTATATTTCAAATTTCATGATGGTATCTCTTAGATGTAATGGGAACCCTTTGGTATTTTGTTTCAGGTATGATGGAGGCGTTAGGTGATGCTGTTTAACATGGTTCATGGATATATTTTTTATTTGTGGTTTGGCTTTTATTGGGGTTAAGACACATTATATGTATCATTATATATAGGTAATCAATCATAATTATTGTTTGGTTATTGAACAATGAGTCTATATTTTTCATGTTATATTTTATGGTTATTCAATGTCTCGTTTTCATTATTTATAAAAATTTATTTTTAACAAGTGTATTAATCTCTGATGCAAGAAGTGTTCAAGTAGCACATATGAGTAGATGTTCTATGTTTATCTTTTTTGTTAGAGAAATTGTTCCTAGTAAAATATTTTTGGATGTTCTATAACAATTTTTCAAGCTCTGGGGATTGAGGATTCCCTTCTAGCTTTTTTAAGGTAGACTCATATATCAAGATAGTTTAAACATGGTTGGTTTTTTTAAACTAACTCCCAATCGCGCTTTGATACCAATATGTCATAAACTATATTCTATAGAATCCAACCCTCCTTAGTTTGTAGTAAATCCATATTTTCCCTATGAATACTAAATCAAAAATTATATGTGTTAGAGTGTAGAAATAAGATCATAAAACACATAATATGGAGGAATTAAAATCATTTTGCCTCTAAAAGCATGAAAACATTAAAAAGTAAAACCCAACTAAAAAAAACAGCACATAATATAAAATATGATATAGTATCCATGTAATTTTATATTGAAATTTGAAAAAAAAATCTTTGAATAAAATAATAAGGAATTTTTATTAAGACAATAATTGTAAAAATAAATAAACACTAAATAATGAGCTAGAAACATATCATTAAGTTAATAAACTAGAATAAAATCCTTTTCTATTATTGGAGAAACTTATTCATACCTTAGTGAATAACAAAAAAACATACTCATGTATCATACCAAGTAAACTACTACAAAACTCACATTGGCCCACAGACCTAACTAATATAATATATACATACATTAAACATCAAATATATCAGAAAAGATGCACTAAGTTCCCACTTACTAGTTGTTATAGTCACCATCATGTCCCAACAATAACAATTTTATCACTAAAAACTATTCCCATATCCACACACCACAACCACATAATATATCTACATACCAAAATCCTATAAATAATCTAAATACCACAAAAACATGTTGTATAAATAAACAAGAACTATTTTTTGTCCTAGTATAAGGAAAAAACCTTGAGTGAGGGGAGTGAATTAGGGTATTACAATTTTAAAAAAAAATACACTTCAAATATTATTCTATTTTTAGAAAAAATATCCTCTTATAATTAACTAATATAAAGGTATGAGAAAAATTAAATAATGTAAGAGACATGGAATTTATACATAGTTCACTTTAATTATGTTATGTCTAAGGGGTATATGAACAACGATGTGTTGTTGTACACTATTTTAATAAAGATCAATATGGTTTACATGTCTTGAGTGAAATAATTATCCCCCTATTTTAAAACAAATCATAAATGATAAAACAGTATTCTCTCAGTTGATATAAATTCACTACTCCTCTATAAAAATCTCAAAATTATTTGAATCAGACAATAATACATTTAAAAAAATATTAGTGTTTCCTAGAGTCCTTCTTTCATCAAGTTAATGAATTTTTCATTTCACCATATAATCCTCCACATGTATTATGTAACTTTTTTTTATATATGATTTTTCTAATTAGTTTTTATAACACTTGTTTTTTTAAGAAACAAATGTGTAAAACTATTAACAGAAATATATTATTTCATAACATAAATTTGATTGAATATAGTTCACTTATTTTTTTCATGTAAATGCATATTAGAAACAAATTACCCAACACAACTAGTCCTCTTATAATGTCTTCTTATCAACCCTATAATGAGATTATGGGCCTCTTTATAGGATCAATTTCATGGTTAAATTACATCATAAATCTTTTCCCACCTCTAATTCATGGATATCCAAATAAGTCAATTACATTAAATTTCCAATGCCTTGTTAATGTGAGTTCACAAAATTTCATGTTTGTGTAAGAACACACAATATTTCCATGAAAACTACCAAAATTCTTGAACCAATTCAATAACCTCTAGAACTATTCATTTTTTGGTTAGTTCAATGTTTTCATGATTCTAGAACGTTTTAAAAAAGTATTTTCAAAAAACACAACCAAAAAATCTTTAAAAACCATTTGAGAAATTTTTTTATAATATCCCACTTTTGGTTTGGTGAAAAAAATTTATGTTTCCATCGTACATTATTGAAAAAATTCATGTTCTACCTAAAATAACATTCACAATAATTAACTAAAAAAAGGACTCAACAATTCACATAAAATATACCCTAAACCCCAAAAAATAAATCTTCGCATATGAAATAATAGAAATGTGTGAATTTCATTAATGATTTCTTTATTGCGGTCAATATTCTCTTAGTATTTGAAATTATGTTTATCTAAAACATTTCTTCTCCCACTTTATATTTTCTTCCCCTAATTAATTATTCAAGCATTCTAACCCTTTATCAGTAGCTAGAAGAATGTATCCCCCTTTGATCCAAATTTCTGAGTTAAATATCCTACGTTTTTACATAAAATAATAATAATATCATTTATCAAATAAAACACGGGAGGGAGAAAAATTATTTCTTAGGTAGTTGGAGTCGTAACTCTAGGTTATTTATGTGTGAGGAGTCTACTAAACTATTAAATAAAGTCTAATATTATTATAAATTTCTAAAATGTCTGAAGATTTACTGAGAAAGAGAGTCTATCAGTGTTAGAAAAGAATTAAGATTTGGTTCTTTTATATTTCCTTAGTATCATGTTACATTATTATAAGGGACACTTCTTCACACTATATCTTATCTTCTTTCTCAAAACATTCATGTCACAATAAATGATATGGAAATTTATATACAAGGAAGACATAGATTTTACTTGTTTCACAAATAAAATTCCACACCTAGGTGCAAAAAATTTATCTTATTCGTGTGTAATATAATTCTCTATAACTCACTATTTGGTGGATTCAAAGTTAAGTTAAGGTCAATCGTCAACAAGGATCAATTATCATATAAAATTTATCTCTAAACACACTCTATTCTAGGGATCACATCATGTTTAATGGTTTATATAAAATCAATTCCAACCATGGGTCACTCCCACTTCTTCTCCTCCTCATACTGATTTTATTAAGGTATTAGTTTAAATTATATTAGGAATTATTCATAATTTAATTACATAATGGTCACTCCATGTTATATACATTAAATTAAAATCATAAATTCTATATATTTGTGATTCAATGAACTCCAATGTGATATTTCTAAATTCCTCAACTAGACGATATCAACTCATTTTTATATGTAATCAATATTTTCACTTAAGATAACATTTACAATATATAAATTAATACTCTACATATTTAATAATTATATCCAAAGAATTATACTTAACAAATATCCAATTATTTATATTAAAGGAGTTTATGAATACATGATATTCCCAATAAATTCTTTTACATCATCAAACTAGTTAAATTATCCAAACAAATTCACTATGTTCATCCTATTCTGTAGAGATAATCCAAAAAAATATAATCTTCAATAATTTTTACAAAACATTTACCACTTAATAAATACTTTTTAATTTAATTTAATTCAACCTATATTATCTCCCAATAAAAATATGTAGTTAATTCAATGTTTTTATTTCCTTCCTCTTTAGAAAAAAAATATCTGAATTATTCCTTATTCTATATTCTAACCCATTTATTTGTTATTTTCCTTATTATCTACTATTATTCCTTATTCAAGTTTTACCTAACATTGTAAATTTTATTTATCTTATAATGTGTTTTAAATAAATAATTTAAATAAAAAAATAACTAAAATTCAACATATCGCACTTCAATCTCACACATTTGATTTTCTTCCAAAAGATCTCCTCAAAAGAATTAAAATTGGGTAGTTAAGGGTATCCTAAATAACCACTAAATAATAATTTGACTTCCAGAAAATCTATTCACTTTTCATTCTATAGAATATCATGATCATGATAAAGAATCCCTTTCTATGTTGTGATATGTATGTTTTGACATGACTATTTTTTAACTGTAATAAAGGCTATGGTGTATAGAACATCCTTATAGGGTAATGTAATATATACTTGTTTCAGATCCTAACTATCCCACATCAATAAATAGAGAATCTATGATTAAATTTCATTCAAAATTGTGTTATATTTAACATCTAATATATCAATGGAATGATCGATCCACCATGGTGGAGAAAATTATAGACTCTAAAAACCAAACCTTTACACTACAAAATCTACAAACTAAATATTTCTTGGTATATGTTATGCTATTCTCCTCATCTCTTCCTTTTTGTAATTTAAAATATGTATACATCAATTTGGTCACCAAACATGTGATTTAAACTACTTCAACAGAATACCACATCAAAAATTCATTTGGGAAACCTATTTATTATCAAAATCAATGCTCCATACATGGTATAGAAATTTATGTTGTATTATCCTGTACAATAAACAATTATACATTGGTTCACCCTATGTTGTGGTCCTCTATATGTAATGACCAATTTTACCTATGATCATCTAATCCTAGGGCTGATTTTCATTGGGTTCTCTAATACTTTATCTCCCTACAAGGAAATACGGTTGAGATTTGTGTTACCTCACTATGGAACCTTTCTCGTATGATTTTACAAGAGTTCATCCTATTTTTTCAAAAACAATACAAACACTATTGTGCAATGCTGCACTCCCATTCCCCGTGGTTTTTCATGCATTTTAAAATATAACATTTACATTATCTTAAATCCCTTATATTCTTTAATAAACATCACAACACTTTAAAACAACTATTAAATCATCAAAATATTTCCTAGAAATGTACTTGATGTATAGATGTATAAAGATACATCATATTCAAACCCTAATTCATCCATGGATTTATTCATCATGAAACATAATTAAGGATTATTCCAACCACTTGAAAATTAATTCCTTTCCATGAGAATGTCTACTTCAAATATTTTATAAACATCCTTCATCACTACTTATTCTACAATGTGAATGCAATTCCAAAAATTATTAAATGTACATTCATTACATGAAATCAATTATATTTCAACAATTATCAAAAAAATATATCAACCTAAAATTTATCACATAACATATTTACCTATTAACAGCAAATCCAAAACAACCTACTGAGTTGAAACACCCTCCCCATTATATTTTTTTAAAAATGCTACTATTCTATAAGTCCTTATTTATCTATATTAATGGTGCATTCAACTCTTTATACTACTAATCCATAAATCATTCTTCATCAAGATTATGTTTCATTCGAATTCACTCTTAGTAAATAAAATTTTTATGGAATGTAAACAATTATTTTTACCTTTATTTTATCTTCTATTTTTTGAATCTCCAAATTATAATTTATAATATCCACTAATCCACTATAATATTATTTGGGTATAATCTATCCGCTCTTAAATTCCCTTAATCAAAAAACTTATTGTACCATATTTTTTCATAGAATACATCACCATTTAATACCTCCAATAATTCTATATTAAGAGAGACTCTACTATATCTTTATATTTTCTTTCAACATTATTATCACATAACTTGTAAAAATACATTCAAAACCATTGATTACACTTAATACCCCTTGTATAAATTTAAAAAAACATTTTAATTTTATCATAATACAATTATTCTATATCCAAACCACTCTCATTGATAATTACATAATTCTAAAAATAATTCAAGTAAGTGTTCTATCCATTTGTAATTATCTGTCAATAATTCCTCTTATCCAACTACGTTTGAACTTAGTATAAGAATCAAGATTATTTTTTAATGAAATTAATTTTTCCTGTATCACTCAATAGTTCCATGAGATACTTGTGACATAGTCAATTAAATTTCCAGTTACAAAAACATTTTCTTTGATATAAATCAAATTGACACATAAAAAATTTGTTCATAAGATGTTAATCTTTGAAGTGTGGGACAAACCACATCTTGGATCAATTTACACAACTTATAAATATAAAAACCATGTATATAACATAATATTCATGGATTTATTTTCTTACCATAAATTAATTTTTCTCTGATAAGGATAAATATAATTTTCAATTTTCATTAAAAATATCCATTATTTCTTCAATTTTGATTATCATATATTATTTGAATCACTGAAGCTTTGGCATCACTTGTAGATGATAATTAAATAATTTAAAAGGATTAATCGATCCTGAAATAATATCATATTATCCAAAATAATTATTTTATAAAAAAATTTGAAGAAATATTATTCCATGAAAATAACCACTACTCTATAAGGACATCCATCGACTTCTCTAGAAACTTCGACAATTTTTTGAGGTAGGACAAAAATTAATAGAGTTCAATAAATTTTTTGATACATATTGGAAATATTTCACACATCAAATAAGGATCATTAAATTTCTTATTTCATCATAACATTATTAATAAATAAATTTACATCTAATTCATCATGTTCATTTTTAGATATCACTTCTTAAAACCACAAATATGTAATTTTTTATGACACCGCTTTAGAATTTTTATAAATAAAGTTATCAATGGATTCTATTTAATTATTATTTCAACATTCCTATCCATTTTTAGTTTGAACCATTTATTGTTTTTACATTTTTTATGCTTTTTTTGAAACAGATTTCTACTTTGTTGTCCACTTACACTTGTTGTCTTTTTATCCACTTTTAATGTAATTGGTTTATATATTAATGAACATTTATCTTCTTAATTATAATTTATTCCTTTTTAATACATTAATATTATATATTATTCATTGATAATATATATCCCTTAATACTACATTAATAAATGACTTATACATGTTAGAGCGGGGGGGGGGGCTCAAACATCCTCTTGTATTGGACTGTGGTTGGACATGATAAGACAACACTTCTCTTCCATTCTTAATTTGGGGATTCAAGGTTATTTATATATTATTTATAACACATATATAAACTCCATTATAAGTATTTTATTAAAAATTATTTATATCTTTTTGCTGGTTTACCATTTCAAAAATGTGACCATCCCCTTAAAAACAATGTTCTTACTTTTGCACACCACTCCTGAAACTTCCACCTTTCTTAGAGAAACATATTTTTGTGAAATCTCTAATTCATTTTTCTTCTTGGGACTATGCATTTTTACTCATATTTCACTTCATAAACATTTTTTTCAAGAAAATATTTTAAATAATTCCACTTGTGGCACTTCCTTATTTTTTATAACAATGTATCCTCAACTAGTGAAACATGTTTCTTTATGATTTCCTTTTTCACATTCTGAATGGATGTCATTATCAAGACATATTTTGTGCTCACCATAAATATAGATTCCCCTTTTTATTTTTTTTCATTGTTTTTTCATTTCCATCCATGAATTTTATTGTACCATAATAACCATTAATGTACGAAACACATTTCATTGATTGTATGTTTCGCTGTTCTCAAAACACTTGAGTCTACCCTTTAAGGTTATATATTCCATTTTTTAATCATAGTTTGAAATCTTATTACAAAATAATTATTTTTCTTCATCATTATTCTTTATATTAATTTTATATTATAATATCTTGAAATATTTCCCGAATATCCACATTCATCATGTGTTATGGTATGATAGTCACTAATTATTCTTCTCATCTATAGATTCTGTGAATTTATTCAAAAAAAATCAATCTAAAATTATTCATTTTATATACTTATTTTCCATATAAATAAAAAAATTATTCAATTCTTGTTATTTGGAAATTTTTATATAGAAATACGTATCTTTCTAGATTTGTATATATTACTCAAAAAACCTACACTATGATTAGAAGGATAATAATTAGAAGAATACGTGTTGGGGACTCTTCCTCTAGCATGAAATACTTTAATCCACTCTACCTTTGACATGATGAAATGATTCCAATGAATCAATTAAAAAATATTACTATATGACTATAAATTCCACAATGGAAACACATATAGTCATATTTGACTTTCAGAATTCACATGTTTGATTCAATATCCATCACAAATCTTTGATATTATTTTCTGAATTTGTCACCATGAACACCTGTTATCTCCTTCTTGTAGTTATTTTTTTATTCCTTGATTTATTTTGATGATAATGATTCATCTCTTAAAATAATTTTTCTAAAAATATTTTGTCATTTAACATAAACATATTCTTCATAATTTCATGATGACATAGAAAATATCTAATGAGAATTTTTAATTTCTTCTATAGATTATAAAAAATTTATAAACCTTACCGTCAAATTGAACCACTAAAAGTTGAGTATAAATTTTTTAATCTAATAAGATATTAATTTATCTTTATATTCTATTTTTATAATCCCCAAATGAAATTAATTTCCTTCATATAGAGATACTAGAGAACTATCATGTTATTTAATTATTTTTTGATTTATTTCTAACTATTATCTTGAAGTCTATTCAGGATTTAATACTCCCTCTATAGATTTGTCCTTTTCTTCTATAGAATTGATTTAACACTTACCTTCAACTCGATTGCCCACATCCATTAACTGATTAAGGAACAAAAATCATTGAATTTATTACCTAATTAGATTCCATAAGATATGTACTATAGTATCAACATATTATTTCATTATTTTCTCCAGATATTAAATAATATTTTTTATCTATTTGTTACCATCCTTCATTGAATCCTTATCCAAATATTCTTCATCGGTAATCTTATCATACTCATGTGACTCATTGTCAAAACTAAATCCTCCAAAACATTTAAATTAAAATAAATCATTATATGATGGATCCTAAAATGTAATCTTTTTAATAATGTAATTTCTTACTCTAAATTGGTAATTCATTCAGTACAATTTTCAGGATTCCCTTCCTCCAAAGGTACACCTCCTAGTTTGACAATGAAGGATAATAATTCATTATCCCAATTCCTTCCTTCAGTTGGACCTATGTAATAGACTATCACTATGGGTAAAAACTTACTCATATGAAAGTAATTACCCTTAATAATATAATATTTATTGGGAGATAGGATAAAAACAAAAGATAAACATTGGCATATAAATGTAAAATAAATCAAAACCATATCACAATGAATGAAAAATGTCAAAAAATAATATAAATTTAATAGTCTCTAAATAATTACCAATGAATGACCTATGGAAATGAACAAATATTAACTTATATATCCAAGAACGTAATTTAAATAACAGCCCTTGAAATCTTCCTGGGAACATAAAAATTGTTTTTATAAATTTAGGGAAAGAATAACATGTATAATCTCTAGGGTAATACACAAGTTCTCTTGTGGACATGTGAAAATACCATAATAATGCACTAGTTAATATAAAATCGAACCAATATGGACCTAAATATGTCAAATGACCAATCCCATACTCACTATGGAACACTCACCAAATAACACATCCATTGTTTTAAAATAACATAAATGAATATAATGAAAAGGAACTCCATAACCACTACACCAATTATTTTTCAACCACACACCCCAAATTCAAATATCTTATACAATCATACCTTACATTAATATCTCATCACATATATTCATAAATCTATTATGTGGATTGAGATGCATCCCTACCTACCCATCCCTCCCAAGTCCTGCATCAAATGTTTAAAACAACCTAAAATTATAAAATTTATATAATTGATGATATGTTTGATAAATTTCATTTCATGTTACACCTAACATAAAAAAATGTACACATATTAGAAGAAAATTATTAAATATTCTATCATAAAATTTATGATGAAAAAGATTAAAACAATTACCTTTATAAGATAAATAATTTAATTTCTTATTATTGAAAAATTTAATCTTTAAAATCAGTTTTCCTTATAATATAGATTTTCTTTTAAATGATATATTTTTTTAATTTTATCATATTAATTTTTTAAAATAATCTATTTTGAATTCATCATATCAAAATTTAATTTGTTTTAATTTTTTATATACTTTTTAAAAGGTTCATTTTTAGTAAAAAAATGTATTATGGAAATTATGATTTATGTTGTTTTATCATTATGTAAGAATGAATAATATGAAAAAAAACATTTATATAATCAAATATCAATTTAATAAATAAAATTATTCATTTTAATATATTTTTCAGCTTATTAATCATATTTCTAACGTTTCTAGAACTAAGTTAAAAAGTCCGTTAAATAAAAACAATTTTCATTATTTTATTCGGATAAAACATTTTAATGGTGATATTTAATTTTTGATTTCCATGAAATCCTCATACAATTTATATATATATAATTAAAAAAATTATATTCATAAAATTTTAAATAATTAAAATTTTATCTTATTTAATATTTAATGCTAGAAAAAATTATTTTTCAGAAAACTATTTTTACAAGATTAAGTGTGTTTTTTAAAATTAAATTTTCAAACTAGTAAAAATTATATGTGATATAACGATTATAAAATTTGGAATCAAAATGATCATATTAGTTAATAATGTCAATTTTTATTTAGGACATTAAAATAGATTATTAATGTTAAAACATAGTTACCCTAGTAAAAAATAAAAGGGTTAAAAATTTACAAAGGGGAAAAGGTAAAAAATGTTGTTAAAATTGTATTAAAATAATTGGTTGATGTATGTTTTAACCCACACCCTCATACCTGCATATTTTTTCCATTATTTTTCCAATTTACCTTGAATAGTGTCTATTAATTTTTGAAAATCGTTGAGTGTTTCCAAAGGTTCTTTTTTTATTCTCCTATAAATGGGTACCACTTCCACCCTTTTAATGTTACAGTTACACTATGTTTTATTTATTTTAAATTTAATAAAATTTTACCAAATATTACCCTCATAAAATTCCTAAAGAAACTAGTCCCACTAAGTTATCCAAGTCCCATCAATTCTATGTATTATTTCAAGGGAAGATCAAGACGCCAATGTAAGGATTGTCTCCTTCTTATGTTTTTCTTCCAAATCTTTCTCTTCCGAATATTTTACCAACATAATTTTATAGGGTATTAAGTATAATTATTATATTAATATGTTGTTTTATTAATGTAGAAACCCTTATTTACTCTCATACGCCCAATTTAAAAAATATTTTGTTATTCACCTTTTGTGTTGACCACCGCCTCCATGATGTAGGGTTTTTCATTTTCATTTCATTATTTTTTTTTTTGAAAAAAATTCAAATATGAGTCAAAAAAGAGGGAAAATATAAATAATATCATTATTCTTATATAATAATATTATTATATACCTCTTTAAACATAATTACCCATCGAGATATAATCTTTTCCTGTTTGGGTTATGTTAACAACCTACTTGAATAAATGATATAAAAATCTATCACGGATGACAATGAGAACATAAATACCAATATTAATATATGTTAATAGGAAGTTAAATAAAGAATTGGTTAGGATATGGTTATATTCTGTTTTTAACTCATTATTAAAATATCATCATCGACCACAAAAATTACAAAAATAAGATCATAATGATTTTATTTTCATGAAAACATAAGAAAAAAATAATATAATAAATAAATTAAATTATACTTTCTAAATGTACGTTTTATAAACTTTTAAAATGGTGAGGGTTTTAAAAAAGTATACTTTTTTCGTATTTATGACTTTTAATTTCAAGCTCCTACATTTTATCTTCTAACACCCTTTTTTATATAGGAATGTCATTCTTGAATGATTATTTTCTTCTAAAATAAAAAAAACTATCTTTAAAACATTATGAAATATATTTTGGATGTTATTTTAAACATTATTTTAAAAAAAATAATGGCATTTCAAGAAATTCTTTTTGAATGTTTTTATTTTAATTTATTCTATTCCTATAAATTTTTAACCTCCAACTGAGTATTATTTCTTGATTCACCATATATTTTGTCATATAATATATTTTATTTTCATAAACTTGTTTGGGTGTTAATTGATTTTATTTTTGAATATATTTTATGAGGTAACTTTTTATAACTTCATTATTCCCATTTCTCATTCAATGGGTTTTTTGTGATGTGATGATTTTTTCGTGTGGAACACAGGTGTATTGATTATGATATGTGGGGGATCTATATCTCTATCTAATGAATTGTGTCAAGTCTTATATGTTGTATGATATAAATGTTATGTAAATAGTAATGTGATTGGTTAGGATTACAATGGTTGAGTGTGGTGATTTTTATATCTACTCATAATTTCATATGCCAACATGTAAGAAATTAGCTCGGTTTAAGAAGGCATATTGTGAGGGAGTTTATCTCTACTCTCAATTTTACATGTGAAACAGTTGGAAGCAATCCAGGTTCACAATAATAATATATACTTTGTTTTTTCATTGTTTCAATTTCATTCATACGTACATAGATCATGTAATATTATTTATGTTTTATTATCTAATGGCATGGTAAAACTAATTTCATTTAAGATTATATGTCGATATTTCATTATTATGGTTAACACTTATTGAATTATGTTCTTTTAAATAAAATATTTTCCCTTATTATTGATTTTCCATATCTTTATAATGTAACCATTATAGTCTATGTTATTTCATCCCTTACTATGTTTTCGAACTAAACCATTCATATGTTTTCCCTTCCCCTAAATTTGAAGAAGATTATGTCTGATGGAATATATAATAGTGTAATTAAATTATGGGAAAATATAAATAGCATGTAAGATTATTATATTTATATTTCTAATCCTTAAGACACTAAACCTTTATGTCCTTGTGTTGTGAAACTATTTTCTAGATGTATTAATTAAACTATTGTATCATGTATTTTTTATGTATTTTTAGCCTGGGTAACATCATTTGGTATCGTAACATGGTTTAGTTACTTTTATTGAATTTAATTAGAAAACATTAATGAAAAACCTATGGAAATATTTATCATATTATCCCAATATTTTGTTAAATAATGGATAATGTGTTTTTTTAGAAAATACATCACTTTTTGGATATTGGAAAGTGGATTCATGCTCTAAAATAGTCATACTTAGGGGTAATAATCCATAAGACAGATTGTTAATTATTAACTCAACTGTGACCTAGTTCAAAACAAATAGACCTAACTACACTCCAAGATAGAAACTCTTATGTGATATGGTTTAGATAATTCACATTCCATTTAAGAAAAATATATAAATGATATTTTTATCATGATAGCTAACATATTTAATAAAAATATAGTAGGGAAATAATCATGGATAACCAGATTGAAACATAGCGAGTTATTATGGAAGAGTATAAAAATATTTTTTTAGTTGTTTATTCTATGATCATATTTTACAGCTTTATATTTTTATTATGTTTTATATTCACACCATAAACATTACTTGGTCAAGGGTATGGATGGAACAATATGTAACAATGAAAATAATGGATGTAGTAGATAATGTGGTGTCTATATGAAGGAGGTGGGAAATAGAGTTCAAAATATCATGGAAATTCTAACCCTACACTATCATGTTATAAATAGTTACATGAATAATGTGGAGCTTACAAACACCCTATATATGGATTATCTTATTATTGAATATTTTATGTGTCAATGTTAACCACCTTTAATGGTAACTCAAACCTATTTATTACTTAGAAGAGGATTAATTTGATAGAAAATATATTTTTTCCCTTTAATTCATGGAGTAAATGAAGGTTTTTTTAGTTATCTATCATCAATAACGTGAGACTGACCAAATTGGATATATAATTTCGAATACAACTATAAAGGGGGGATTTTATTATATGGATATTGAGGATTTCAGGTGAATAATATTCACTAAAAATCTCCCTTGAGAAACTCCCACTGATATGGAATGAAAATTCCATTAATTGAATCAAAAAAATATGATATTATTAGATCATATGAGGAAAATATCCCGGGACATTCAACATACACCTTAGAATCTATCTCCAAACCTGGAAAGATAATTGAATAATTACTTATTGGATTAAAACCTAGTCATTGGAAGTCTTTTGATGTATGGGAATTTAGAAGATATGAAGAATTTTTTGATGTCATATTTTGGTTGAATTAGAAGATGGATTTTAACAAGATTTTGGAGAAATGAAAAGACAGATAGAATATAAAATAAAATACATAATGAGTACTATCATGGGTTTACTAAATTACAACAAACCACATGTAAAATATGTTATCGGGAACATCTGGATAATTTCCTTAGGGGTTCTGGAAACTGTTACATGTGTGGTAAAGTTGGGCAACAACTTGAGTACTACCGAAGTAATTGAATGAGGTCAAATAACCCCACTAAGGAGAACAAGGACCTAGTTCTAACTAAAATCACTCTTAAATGATTAAAATTCTATGAGTATGTATGAAAATAAATTACAAATCCTTGGGGTTAATTAAGGTAATTTTTATCAGAATCCCCCCTAAACCAAGGGATTAAGTAAGGGAATATGAAATCTCTACTGTAAAGGTGGACCATAATAAAAAGTTGGTAAAATGTATAAATATTATCCAATCTAGAACCATGAATTCATTATGTAATTATGACACTAAAAATTATTTCATATCTTATAAGTGGTTAAGAATTTGGATTCACCACCTAAAACATTAAATATCAAACTATATATGAAAATAGCTAGCTGTATGTTGAATGAAACTATAGTGTATAACTCCTCCACAATCATGATTTATTATTGGATACTTCTAGTCAATCCAATTATTCTCACTATAGAGTAATTTGATAGAATTAAATGTATATAATGAATTACCTTATATAGATATAATACCAATTAATTGAGAATGTGAAAACGCTTTTCAAATCCCTAATCATATGGTTGTCAAGTATCAATGAAATATTATCCTACACCTTCATTGAAAGGAAATTCTATAATATAGTTCTGGATACCCATCATCACGAGGTTACTTACTCATTTGACTAGGGAGGAATTTAACATTGATAACATGACTTCTGAATAGAAATATTTTGGTGTATTACCTGATGAATTGACTCGTCTTCCCCCAAAACATGAGGTTAAATTCAAATTTAAACTTATCCCTCGATTATTTCTTATCTAAATTATCCCCTATATAATATATTCCATTAAATTATAGGAATTAAATAAAAAATCACAATAGAATCGTGAAAAGGGTTTCATACACCCCTAGTGTTTCACCATAGGGTACACCATTCCTCTCTTTAATGATGTAGGATATATCAATGTGTCTTGCATCGATTATCATGACATCAAAAAATCATGATAAAAATAAAGAATCAACTACTCAGTAATGGTGACTTATTTGATCAAATTGTAGGATCTTATTTCATATCAAATATTGAACATCTCTCTAGATATCAAAAACAATTGTTAAAAAGGTATGATGTTATAAGGAAATTATTTCCTACAAGATATGGAAAAGAAGAGTTTGTTGTGATTCAATTTATATTTATCAGAACCCTTTTATCTTCAAGGATCTTATGAATAATGTCTTTAGAGATTACTTATATTAATTTTTTGTTTTTTTATAAATCGTATCCATATATATTCTCAATATATGTAAGAGAATTAATATCACATATGGATTGTTTATAAAACCTTCTGGATTGAGAGATCTTATACCAAACTCATAAAATGTAAATTATTGAAATTAAAAGTATCATTCATGTGTCATTTATTCATAATAAAGGGTATATATAGAGATTCATCAAATAATGAGGTTATTGAGATATGGACCAAACCAACCACTATGACAGAAATCCATAGTTTTCATGGTTAAGTTAAATACTATCAACACATTATGATAAATTAATCTAGAAAGTCAAATACATTAACCATGTTAACATGGGAAGGAGTCATGTTATTCTACATAGAAGAATGTGAGGAATGTTTCAAGGATCTTATGGAAGTTTTGGACACTTCATATATTCTTACATTACCCTATATTGTTAAGGTGTTTGTAATTTATATATATTCATCATTAAAAATGTTGGGATGTTTCCTCATGAAAAATAAAAATTTAATTGATTATGTCTCATTACAATTAATTAATAATGAGAAAAATTTCTCAGTTCATGATTTATAATTTGAAACGGTGATCATTGCATTGAAAATTTAGTGGCATTGCCTTTATAATGGAAACTATGATATCTAAACAAATCACAAGATCGTGAAATATATTGTCATGTAGAAGGATTTAAATGTGTTCCAATGGAGATGTTTTTAGTTAATAAATTATTAGGACTTCCCAATATATTACAACCCTTGAAATTAAAATAGGTTGGTTCATGATTTAGTATAAAATATCATGTTACATTGACCATGATGAGGATTGAAAAACACCTAATACTCTTGAAACTATAAAAGATAAATCTTGAGATCATATGGGAAGTGGAGAAATCATACCTTGCCTAAGATTTTTCCAAACCCATTATTCATGTAAAGATCAATAAATACCAAAAGGATTATATAGAGATAAAAATGATGGTATATAATTTTATGGAGTATAACTATGATAAAGAAGGTGTTATGTAGTTTGGAAATTGAATATGAGTCCTATATATATAAAAACATAACTAGTATATTTTTCGATATTTCACATAGCTCATCATTCATTATCCATCGTGGAGGTGCAATGATGTATAGAGATATAAAGAAAAAATATTAGAGGGATAGCATGAAGTTGGAAATCACAGAGTATATATATATTTTTTTAATATGAAATCAAGTTAATGTTGAGTCATAGAATCCTAAAGGTATGATAAAACCATTACCCAGACCTATATAGAAATTGGAAAACATCACCACATATTTCATCATAGGACTCCCTATGACATATAATGATCACAATTCTATATGGGTTGTTGTTATTCATCTTACAATGTTAGTGCATTTTATGTTCATCATTGAAGATTTCCCATCAGATGATATTTTTAATATATGCATTAAATAGGTGGTTAGTCTTTATGGATTAACCCTAAATAATGTATTTGATCAAAATTTGAGGTTTACATCATGATTATAAAAGATTATTTAGTGTTTTTCAGACTACGCCAAATTTTATAACCACTAATCACCCATAGATGGATGGTTATATTGAGATAACTATTGAAACTCTAGAGGATATTCATATATCTCTTTCAATGGATTTACATGGGATTTGGGGTCAAACTATTCCACTAGTAGAGTCTTAATATAATAGTAGTTTCCATTATATCATTCAGATAGCACTATGTGAGGCTCTATATGGCAAGAAATGTAGGACTCAAACATGTTGGGATGATATTGGGTAAATTAAGATGATATGGAAAAACCTTTTCAAAGAAATTATAGAGGAGGTCCAAACAATTTAGTTGTATATAAAAATATAGTAATGTTTATATAATAGATATACTAAAAATCATCAAAGGGATCTAGAATTTCATTTTGTGATAACATGTTTCCTTGAATATCTTTACGCAAAAAGATATTATATTTTGGAAGAAAGGGAAACTGACCCCCTGATACATTGGTCCGTTCGAGATCCTTGCTGATTTCTGGATCATATATTACTGTATAGAGCTGTATATTCACCAATCCATATTGCATGATGTCTTACATGTATCATTTTTTATGAATTAAAAACTAGATCCATCATACATACCAAACTCAAAAGTTATGCAACTAGAACATGGACTCTCCTATGGATAACATCACATAGAGATATTGGATCAAAGACATTGGGTTATGTTGAACAATACTACCCATCTAGTAATTATTCTATGAAAAAAGAACTACAATGAGTAGGCTGTGCAGGAAATCAAGGTTGTAATGAGGAAAAACTATCACTTATTGTTTTATATTTTGCAATAATCTTTTAAGGATGAAATTATTTTATGGGGGTAGAATGTGATGACTCCAAATTCTAGACTTCGTAGAACAGATTATATATTTGATAGCATACATTACAATCTATATCAAACATAAATTAAATTCAACATATTAGAATAACAATATTAAAAATTATAAAATAAACTCTATTATGGTCAAGAATTTAAACCTATTACGATTATAATATAAACAATTGATATGATTTTTTATAGAAAAAGATTGTCATTAAAATCAGTTTTTTGTATATTTAATATTTTAATTTAAAACAAAAATATTATAATTTTATAATATAAATTTTTTAAACATCATTTTTGATATAATTATATCAATATTAACTTAGTATGAATTTCTTATCTTCTTTGGAAAAGGTTTATTTTTAGTCAAAAATAGAGTCGTTAAGGAAATAATTATTATTTTTCATTTTATCATTATGTATGAATGACCGTGAAGACTAAAAAAACATAAGTATTTAAGAAGTTACTTAATGAATAAAATTATTTATTTTAATATACTGTTTGATCTTATATATACATTGTATAATATTTTCATAACTAAATTATAACATTAGTTTAATAAAAATTGATTTCGGGGTTTTATTTGAATGGAATGTTTTTAGGTTTACATTTAGATTTAAAATACCATGAATGACTCATAACGTTTATTTTAATTATAATAAATCAATTTATTTATTTAAAATTAGTAATAATGATAATTTTATCTTATATATAAATTTAGAGATGGAAAATATTTTTTTCCAAAAAACTATTTTAATGTGATTAAGTATGTTTGTTTAAAATTTAATTTTTAATTCAATTATAATTTTTATATAATAAAATGGTTTTAAAATATTAGAAAATATGTTTTAAATTAGGTAATATATTAAGTTTTAATTTGTTATAAAAAGAAATTACTAAGTATAAAACATAGTTACCCTAGTAAAGAGTAAATTGGAAAAGGTCTTTTACTAAGGGGAAAAGGCAAAAACATGGTAAAATCATATTTTAGAATAATTTTTTCGAATTAATCTAGATCCATACACATTTTAACGTCATATTTTTTCCATTTTTCCATTGAACCTTGAATGGTGTCGTGGAATTATTCTAAAATTATCTTTATTTCTAAAATTTCCCTTTCTACTATTATAAAATGATACCAATTCAATCCTTTTAAAGTTACACACAACATTAGAATTCCACATTTTTACTCTAGTATTTTTACCCCATTACCCACATAGAATTTCTTAATCCCATGGTCACCCAAATTTATTCTAATCCAATCAATTCCAAGGAGTAATCCAAGGAAAGATCAAGTCCCCAATGTAAGTATTATCTCCTTCTAATGTTTTACATGTTAATATTAATCATCCAAACGTTTTTTCAACATATTAATTTGAAGAAAAATTAAAATTAGTTTATTAATATATTTTCATATTAAATCTAAAACTCATATTTAATCCTTTCTATCAAAATTTAAAAACAAAATAATGTTAATCATGAGTTGTGTGGACTACTGGCTCAAGGAAGTGGCATTTTTATCTTTCTAAATTACTTTTATTTATTCATGAAAACCACTTTAAATATGATTCTTAAACAATAAAAAATATAAATAATATCATTATTAGTCTATTATAAATATATTAATCATTCCGTTAAACATACTCACCCATCTAGATATATTGTGTTTATGTTTGGGTTTTTTTAACCACCTACTTTAATAAATGTTATAAAAATTTATCATGGATGACTAAGGGAACATAAATAAAAATATTATTATAATTTAATAATTATTAAATTATTGTAATTCATGTTTTTATGGTTATAATATGTATTTTAATAATTATAAAAATATCATCATTGCTTGATAAAATTACCTAAATATAAACACACTGATTAATTTTTAACGCATATATAAGATAAAAATGTAGCAGTAAATGGTATATGATAAACAATATCCATTATAAATTAAATTTAGAATAAACACTTTTCTGATATGGTATATAATAAACATAATTTTATTATTATGTTATTTAAGGATGTGCACAGAACAAATCTACAACAAGGTAAGGGTTTCATCTCAAAATTTCCTTCTTTAAAACACATTTTCTTTTCTGCACCCAATTTATTCTTTATATTATACACATATTACCGAAGAATTTATTTCAGAATGATTTATGATTTAATTCAAGGTATTTACTAATTCATATAATTTTCAAACTTCTATTTACTTTTGATTCAAATATTACTGAATCCATAAGGGTTTTGATAACATAATTCAGTTTCCTTGAGTTATACGCCTTTTTATTGAACCTTATCATTAAAATATGGTTTTAATAACACCTAAGAAGATATTATGTTTTTAGCTCTTTTGAAACTCATATATCTCATTATCTCTTTTTGGAAAGGAATTTTTATCCACTTTTTAAATGATGTTGGTATTGAAAAAAGTATTTTTTTGTAATAAAATGATTTCTATTACACGATCTTATATTTTTTATTTAACCCAAATCTTCTTATATAAGAAGAATATTGCTTATACATTATTTATTTCCCCCAATAATTATTTAAAAAGTCTCTTTGAAACACTAATAATATTATTTTGGAAATGAATTTTATCTTTTTTTACAAACAAATTACAATGATTTTAAAGAACTAATTTTTAAAAGTATTTCAAACAATTTATTCCATGTATTTAAACTATTAACCTAAAGAATGTTTTTTAGTGATTGGGATTTAATGTGCTCTTATAAAGTATTTTTTTAAACAAGTTTTTTTTAATCATTTTGATTACATTTTTTTAATTTAATGGGATACTCTTTTATAATGTCCTGAAACCCCTATCTTTATCTATGGGTTAGTTTATGATATGATGATTTTCTTTAAATTAGATCCCAAATGTATAGATTATGACATGGTTAAGAAATTTATCTCCCCATAATGAATTTTTTAAAGTCTTATGTCTCATGATATATAAATTTAATGTCAACTGTTTAGTGAGTATATAAGTTCACAAAGGGTTAGTGTGTTGAAATTTATCATTACAAAAAAAATTAGGTGTTAATAAGTTAGAGAGTGGATGTATTATCAAAGTGTGAGTGCGATGAAGTTTAAATCTTTTCAAAATTGTACATGTGAACTTTTTGGTGGGTATTTATGTTCATAAGGATAATAAATACTGTGTTTCTGATTTTTCAACGTTCTTTACTACATTCACAGCTCATGTTATATACTTTATGTTCTATTTTCTCATGCCATGGTACAACTATTATCATTTGATATGATATTTCTATATTTAATTCTATTATTAAAACATATTAATTTATGTCATTTTAAATAATATATTTTTGGTTTTTAATTTTGTTTTATATATTTAAAATCTATCCATTATGGTCTTCTTTATGTTATCCCTTACTGGGAATTTAAGAACACTCCTTATATTTTCCCATACTAATTATTTGAAGAAAATTATGTCACATGGAATGTCTTAGAGTGGAAATATTTTATTGAGAAATGATCATAAAATGTAAAACAAGTGTTTTCTTGTTTCTAGACTCCACGAAACTATACCTTTATGTCCTTTGGTTGTATGATTATTTGGAAGATTTATTAATTAAACTATGTAATCAATGTAGTATTTTTGTACTTATACCATGTTTCAATTCAGTTATAGCATTAGTCATCACCACATCACAACCTCATCTATATAACCCAAGTAGTACTGTATCATAATTGTGAAGGAAATCAACTATGTTCAATCCTCCTACCATGTAAGACCTGCACTACATAGCACATCCTTGTAATCTCTGGGTAATAACTGACAGTAACCCATGTCACCACCTGGGTAATATCCAAAACCAACCCATGTCATCACCAGGGTAATTACCAACACCAACTAATGTAATCATTTCTTCTTCTTGAGGAATATCATGGATGGGGGTATCTAGCCAAATAATTCGCCGATTTCTATGATTTTGGGGAAAAATAAGAACTATTTTTTTTTTGTCATTGGTAAAGATATACAATTCAGGTGGGGTGAATCCAAAAATATCATAAAAATAAAAGATAGATATATAATACAAAAAACCCAACCTATGGATTAACATCAACCACAAAAGAATACTCTAAAACGCCACCACTACCCCTCATGACATCATTCCCAACTGCAACAAATAACCATAAAATATTCCCATTTAGTTATATATTCCACCATTTTTTTAATTTATGAGATTCCGCAGACACACATTTTATAAACCACTTCATTTCATATTCAGAAGGCCTACTCATTTATAATGCAAATAATTTAACACAATTACCACAAATAAATTTCATCCCATTCTTAAATATTTAATTCAAACCCCTTCTTATTAATTTTCTAACCCATTTCATTTTAGTTTAATCGTTTCAATAAATTCCATGGTGAACTAGGAAACAAACTCAACCACACCAAATAACAGATAATATACCTCACATCCACCATTCCAAAATGTAAAATATACCAAGAAATTAGCCCAAACAAACTATATCACTAAAATAATCATATCATAACCCCCACACATCACCCCTCATCACATCTCACGATAACCATCCAAATCCACACTAGCCAACACATTTCGATATTGAACGTGGTTACCATCATCACCAGTAAAAACTGCACTAGATTTTGACACATAACAAAATAAAATAAAATAAGTATATAAAAAATAAACACATTGTAGCCTCTACAACTTTCCATAATTTAAATATTCAGTGAAGTGAGTTTCATCAATTTACTTCATTAGTTAGAATGGTTGTTCTCACATAGTCTACATTTCCATGGGAAACCAATTCATTGGGCATATGTAATTGTTTATGATTTTATATAGAGTGAGTTAATGAAATCATCACAATAAGGGTTTCTCAATCATAAAAACTACAACATAGGAAATAATCCTAGAAGTCGTGTTTTTTAGCAACATCATCATGTAAGCATTGTCACATATGAAAAAATCACAAAAGGAGTCAGTACATGAGAGTACTCCACTTCCCATTCAAATTCAGTTTAATCTAATAAATTATATTATTTTTATGACCCATAATATCCTCCCAATGTAAGAAAATAATCATGAAACCACCACACATTAATATAAATATAGAAAGAATTAGGTTCCTCTACCTCAAAGAAGATTTATATATAACTGCACATAGTATGATGATGATGATGAAACTGGAAGACCAAAACTGCATAAGGAAACCTTGGATTATTCAAATTCACAACAAGGGATCATCAAAATTATAGACCAAACACACCCTAAATAAATCAAATGTCACCTCTAAGAATCCTAAACATAGGAATAGAACAAAATGAAGTTGAAATAATACGGAATCATTATTGGTTAGAAAATATCAAAATCATGAAGCCAAGGATCAAATCTAGAGAAAGAGAATGAAATATCCTCTAAATTATACTAGAGTTCACCCATGAATTGAGAGTAATGATAGATAAATGAGTTAAATTAGAGGGTTTCAAAAATTTATATGTATATTTGATGTTGACATATTCACAAAGTGAAACATCAATTCATGTTCGAAATTTTCCTAATTCTCACCAATTCATGATTTAACATTAGTTCATGTTGGGAATACCTTTAATTAAGATCTTAAAGATTATCCGCCAAATTTCATGGTTCCATAAGCTAAAAAGCATCCAATTAATGAATATTACCTACACATAATGAATTTATTAAGCATATAATTCCCCCCAATAACATAATGCCATGAATCAAAAACATCCAATATAGAAACAAACATTCCCATTATAAACTCATATTCACATTCGGTACAACCCTCTATAGAATAATTCAATCCCTAGACCCCATAAAACCACTCTTTAGCCTCTTCAAAACACCTAAAACTCCCAATAAGAAATGTAATAGGCCATGTAGACATAGACCATTACATTAGATACCTCTCAAATTACACATATCATCGAGATTCAATAGAAAAACAAGAAAAAGAAAAATGGGAAAATGTCTAAAAATTCATCTCGAAAAAAACCTCTCAGGGATATCACTATATAAAAACTCAACCTATAACTAAGAATAGTCATCAAGAGGAAAAACCACATCTAAATATTTAGTAAGAATCCATGAATTACGACATTAATGTAAAATAAAATAATAAATGACCCAAAATAATTCTGGGTACTGGAACACATCTATATTTTAAACTCCTATGTACTCTCCTCCATGCCATCATGCCACCATTAAACACAAACCAAGGGGATGGTTTTTCAATATATCTCATTCTCTTGATGATCCTGTATATTTACTAGCTATTCTAGGAACATTTGTTCATCCTCAATATCTGGATCTTCTCAATCAATGATTTGGGAGCCATCATGAAAATACTAATGAATAGGTGGCCCATAGAATCTTTCAGGGATTCAATCTAGAAATGGTGAAAGTGATAACCACTAATAAATCTCCCAAATATTCTCTAAAAACTCAAGATGCCAAAAAATCCTTGATGAAATATTATATCATTTTCCAAACCTCCATTATCCCTAATGAGGGGAAAGCCAAAATTACATATGTTCTCTAACCATGAAATCTAGGGGTCTCATCCTATGATATAATAATACCCCTTATGATGGTATTCAAACACCATCACTTTATCTCAGACTATCTAAATCGTGTAGCTCATTCTCTGTACTACATCAAAACCATGAACCTCTAACTCTGAAACCTCTATCCAATACAACAGACAATGACATGGAAACCCATACAATATCTCAAATGGGGTTAAACCGATGGTTGAGTGAAAGTTTTTGTTATATGAAAACTCAATCCTTGGACATTACATTAAACATGATCTACCAAAATCCAATATCCAAGCCCAAAACGTATCCTCTAATTTTTAGATGGTCTTCTTTGTTTCCCATGTGACATGTGATGTAAAGTAGTGTTAAGGAACAACTGATTGAAAAATGATGCTTCAATCCTCTATATAATCACAAGGTAAATCCAATTTTGGATTATAGATGATATTCTTTATTACCATATGATGCATAACAACTAATTCCACATACCTCCTTGTCAAAACATCTATTACACACGATACACATATAAACAAAAAAATAAAAAAATCATCAATAAATCCATTTTACACCTAAACTACAGCAAATACTTCATGATTCTGAGGTATCTAAATGACAAGATCAATTAAAAGTTCATAACATTTCCACTTAGGATCATCCATTTGTTTTAAAACCCCACTAGGAACATAATTTTTAGCTTTCATCTACCAATAAATGGAACACTACACTGTGAACTTTTCCACTAACATCTTCATTCATAGCCACCAATGTTACCACTTTGATCCATGATACATTTTAGTCACACTAGGATTTATCGATAAGGGTGATATATGAAACTCATGGGTAAATCACTCACACATCACAAATAGAAAAAACAACCTCTCTTGAAATATCATCTGTTTTTGACCTTCCTCCAACCATCCCATTGGAGTGTCACTATGTACAACATGATATCATACTAATTATATATTTGAGACTCCCCACTAAGATTCCTGCACCTACTATATCAAGTATTATTTCACTAAAATTGGATAATGAAAAAGTCTACCAATAACTTACATAACATAAAGATTTATCATTGCAAGATCCTCTTTCCCTCTCCAAATATCCATGAACTCCTGAACCATGTTTCGTTGGCACTTCTAAGTCATCACAATGGCTAATACACTCCACTTAACTTGATTATAATAAATCTAAAAATCATAATCCTATATAATTTTTATCCATATCAGCTAGTTTTAATTCAAATCCTACCGAAATAATATGTATTTTTGGCTTTTGTGGTCAATGAATACCATGAAGCTCTCATCAATGAGTTATTTCCACCATAGATTCATCACAAAAAAAACCACTAATAGTTCATGATCATTGGTATCACAGGTACACTCATGGGGACATATTTTTCAAGACCCATAATATATTATCACCCTATATAGCATCAAGATACATCCTAAACCTATATGGGATGCATCAAAGAACCTCAAAGAACACACCCGCCATAAGAAACCGAAGCATTAAGGAACTAATCATTATATCCATTAGGTAATCTAATACCTCCTAAAAATTTTCATTCCATAATAATTATAGGTTCTTCTAGGTCAAATTTGTCGGTGGGAATGAAATCTGAGAAAAATCAGACATAAACCTCCAATAGTATCCCATGAGGCCAAAGAAATTGTAAACCTATATCATGTTCTTGTTTTCCACCAAAGAAAAAAATATCATTAATTAAAAAAACCAATCACTAATAATACATCACATGCCCAAGGAAATTCACCTCTCATGTCCAAAACATACACTTGGACAACTTTCCATATAGATGGTGGTGCCCAAGAACATATAAGATAATTGTGAGATAATTTTGATGATCCTCTTCTATCTTCGACTAATTTAATATATCATTGATGAGAAATACTATAAACTAGTCCTAATACTCATGTAATATAGAATTAATGATCTCTATGGACACAACTAGTGAATTATTGAAACTAAACTACATGACCAAAAACTCAAAGTTCACATACCTACAACTAATGAAAGACATTGAAATATCATGTCATGGACTAGCTCGGGTACCCTGGTAAACTGGAAACCAATACATACATAACATAAACCAAAGGGAATTACCAATACCCATGGGTTAGTGGCTAGCACCTGGAATCCCACAACATGCATGTGGGAATTATTTTTTCACTAACAATGTGAAGAAAAGAAACAAGTTAGTATTCATAACAAAAGAAACTCCTCATGGAGTAATGTACCACAATACAACACGGCACAAACCAGCCCGAAGTACTACAACTCGAGTACCCGAATAGGGGGAAACAACAAATTTATTTAACGACACAACTCACCAAGTCTAATGTTCAGGAGCTGGATCCACCTCCAAGTGATCCTTTCCCCTTTCTTGAACCTATAAGAGGATAATCTATAAACACCTGAAGGTACGTGTAGGGTGTGAGCGAAAAATACCATTACGATATCACCATAGAGTCCATAATAGATTCCCAAAATTTCTTAACCAATGGAATGATTTAAATTTTTAAATATAAACGAGTTTGGAATTTTAAATCATAATTAACCAAATCATGTTATACAGTTCTATTTAAGTAAAAATACATAATGAAAAAGCATTACAAATGAAGCATTATTTCTAAATCAATTGATTAAAAAAATATTTCATATAAAATAGTTTATATAAATTCAAAAAGGTGTGTAAAATAGTTTATCAACATTGGAATGAATTTATATCTCATATATAAATAAATGAGTAACAAGGCCATCTTCCAAATAGGTATGATTGTATTTTAGGCTATAATAATTCATACTCTATAAGTCATCATGACAATATGTTTACGCATACATCCTTCGGACACTAGTTAGAGAGGAATCCTCACCATTTCCAAAGTTGTGGGACCTGCTATATGTATGTTTTAGAACATTGTAGTAATCGAAGAGTGTGTGCAAATAACATGATATCTACCTAATGATTTCAGGTACTGTTACAAAATCAATGGTGCACAATTTATATTAGTAATTATTAAAATAAAATTAAATCCCATCCCCCCATTTCAAATGCCAATTTTCTATTTAGAACCAAAATAGGTTATAATAAGAAACATTCTCCTTTAACAAGATAAAACCACTGAGTATCTATCAAAACATTTAAATCCATTTTGCACAAGTTTGAATTCAATTCATATCCAATTCCATCAATTTCAGAATTAATTTCCCCAATTAAATTTAACAATTTAATTGAAATATTTTCCATTAATCCACAATTTAAATTAACTAATTTCTATAATTAGACCCATATTCAATTGAATTGTGGGTTTTCCCATTTTCCAAGACAAAAAAGTTCTAAATATACCAATTCACTAGAATTGGGATTTATTAAATCAATTAAAATATAGTTTGATAAATTGGATTTAAATCAGGAGTTTAATTAAATCAAGAAGTACAAGGTTAATCAATTTGGCCAATTGGGACAAAACCACATACATCAAGGTCTATGATGCCGGTTAAAATGATAAACCACCCTGTGGGGTTAAATACACATCCTCAAATAATTATTATCATTATTGTCGACACAACAATGCTCGACATTTTTCAAGTATTTCTACAACCAACACTAGTCATTTTATTTTAAAATAAGATAAAATATCACATGTGATGATAGTTTCTATCGCCTAAATAATTTTAAAATTATCCATTAAAATATTTCAAGCAATTATATCTTATCTATCTTAGATAATTTTAAAATTATCATTTTCTTTTTATAATAATTATCCTTTTACGATAAATTTAATTATCCTATGATTTTTTTTATAATATTGTCATGTGATAATTAAATTATAATGATCCTTTAACAAAAAAAGAGTAATTATATTCTAAAATTATTCCTTACAATTTATCATTTTTCAATTTTTTCAAAACATATCATTGGATAATTCATTATATGTATTACCAAGAAATAATTTAATGTTTTTCCCCATAATAATTTTAGTAAATTATCTTTGTATAGAACATTATAATTATCTTTTAACAATTTCATTGTGATCCGTTGACAATTATTTTAAACATATTTTGTTAATTGTGTTTATAAATTATAATTTAATAACCTGGCGTAATAATCATTGATAATTTAATGTAATTATCATTTGATTATTATAATGACTTTACGTTGAAAAAAATGATTTTTTATATCTTCGATTATAATTTTTTTATAAGAAATTTTTTTATATTTTTATTTTAAATAATCCATTTAAAATACAAAAAATCATATTGAGCAATAAATTAATGCCTTCAAACAAATATGAATTATGTTCTTCTCATTGATACAAGTCCAATGGAACTAACGAAACGTCAATCTGATCAATAATTAATAAGTTTTAGAAGAGAAAATATTGAAAAAAATAATAAAATAAAATAAATGAAAATGAAAATAAATGAAGAATAACATGCTGGATGAGGTTCCCCACCAAGAATAAGGAGGAGGTATTCACCGCACTAAGAAAAAAACTGGATTTGGACTAATCTTCACTAATATTATGAAACGAATACCCAAGGTGGTTCGTACTCGAGTAGATACACCACCCACCACAAAAATTGGTTTAATTAAAAATAAAACACAAACTCAAATGTTCATCAACCAAAAATTTAATCCCCCAATTTAAACCACCATTTCATATAATAATTGATTTGTATAAATTAAATATACTTAGTTAATGGGTCGGAAAAAAAATTGTTAAAAACTATTATGAAATGAATGATATTGAATGTTTTGATATGATATAGTGGTTGTTCGGCCATTTTGGGGGATATGATGCTTTAATTGTGATTTTTTTATTAAAATTTATTATTTATTATAAAAAATAAATAACACCAAAAGCACACTGTATGTCAATTTTATGACTCACCTAGGGTAAACACCCCGCTACAGACAAAACGACGTTCTCAAATATTTCATATGATGCACCGTCTGAGAGATATTAAATATTTATTATTTAAAAATCATAATAAATAATAATAATAAATGTTTTAATCATGAGTGATCCATACAAATGTCTAATTCTTACCAATTTTATACTATAACTATGGTAAACTCCTCATTCTAGACAATTCAGTGGTCTCAAATTGCACATACAGTGAACCATTTGGGTAATATTTAATAATTTGTAACAAAATAATATGTTAAATATTTTTTAATAAATTTATCTCATGAGGGAGGAATCCAGATGTCTAGAACCATTGAATTTTATACCCCTCCTATGATAAACACCATTTTTTGGACCTAGTAGTGGTATTAGATTTCTCATATGACACACCATTTTGGAGTTATACTATTATTTTGAATAAAATGTATGTGCTTAATATAATAAATTTAATATTTTTATTTAGTTTTCACCGAGGATTTTTGGGTCTCAAAATATTACACTAAATCAATATCTAACCCAAAATATTTTCGATTGAATATTCCATGATGTTATTTATCAGTTATAGACTTTAACAAATTTTTCAAAAATTTACTAATAAATCATTTTGTCCATTTAATATATTAATAATTTAACATAATATGTTTTAGGAAAAACTGATAAAAAAGTAATAGGAGGTTACAACCTCCCCAACATAGGAACTTTCTTTCCCTCGAATACATTTTAAGAAACCTACACATCAAAAATATGAATCCATTTTTCCCTCATTAGTGCTTCCTCTCCCATGTATCATGAGAATTAGAAATGTGCTGGAATAGCACACGAATAAGAGGTATCATCCTCCCATGAAGTACCTTGGTCTTAGAAACAATAACCTTGACTGGTCATTCATTCATAGATAAATCATGTTCTAATTCAAGATTATGACAACAACAAACATGTGATGGGTTAGATAAATACATTCAAAGGTGAGATACATAAATCCCATTATGTATCAATGTCAATTATTGTGACAGTTTCAAATGATCTGCAACTTTCCCCACCTTATCAAAAACCTCAAAAGCTCCTAAAAATTTAGGATAAATCTTCCCTTTCCTCCAAAGCTATTGTTTAACAATTAGGGGTGAAACCATCAACAATTCCTATTCACCAACTGAAAATTAAAAATCCATATGTCAATGGTCAGTATAAGACTTATACTAGAACTATGTTGTCAAATTTATCTGAAGAATCTAATGAATCATACATATCATCTCTTGGACCAGACCTGGCCCAACCAAGGAGCTTTCGGTAATCTCTAACTAACACAACCAATATTTACAACATGGTCATACAAGGCCTCAAAGGATCAACTCTAATCCCAAACTGGTAACTACTGTTATAAGAAAGCACAACCAACCCCAAATTATCATCCCAATCGCCACCAAAGTTGAGAACACAAGTGCGAATCATATCCTTAAGAAGATCATCCATCTGGGACTTCAGATCATTCATTTCAGCTGGTTCCATGTAGTAAGAGGGAATTGAAACGGGTTGAGTATAGGGCATCAAGTCAAAGAAAAACTCAACCTCTCTTACTATTGTTAAACGAAAAAATTCATATGGAAACATTAAATGAAACTCAATGAAAACTAGAGGGACATCACCACTCATTAAAGATTTCTCTAGATCAAAAGAAAACACTGACAACACATTCCCCAACTCCGGGTAAGAAGGTCTAGTTATGCTTGACCTTGGGTCCCATTCTTCTTAAAAGACTAGAGGCACACCAGTGTGTGTAGTAAGGGAGACCCATAAAAGATAAAAATAAATTTTTATTTATTGGAAATGATCCAATATATCTTGAATAGGTCATAAATAGATTTAATTTCAGGTACTAGAAAACCCCAAGAAATTTCAACATCTGATAGAGTGGAGAAAAAAGCGGGGCTATGGAGACCCTAATCTCCCTTATTGCCAAGGGTTGTTGTAATATCCATTGAACAAGATAAAATATTCATATGATGATTAATCATAATAACAGTATATGTTAAAATAAATGAGTGATATGCCCTGGTATCAAATAGAGGTGTTACTAAAGACAAAGCTATAGTAGCAGTATCTCTCACAGTTGTTGGGCCAATATTAGCTTCCTTTGGAGACTCTTACACTCTGTGAAGAAGCTTGGTTCTACATTCCTATGGCCAAAACCATTTTTTATGTGGATCATTTTATTGATATGTGGTTATAAGAGGATATGATTATTCTATTCCACTACACGGAGTTGAAATGTTGTGAAAAACTTATGCTAGTGCACTAAATGACCATATAAGCCACAGTTCTTGGGTTCCTCAGTGAGGAACCTCTTTGGATGTCTGGCTTGACCACACTGGTATCATATATAAGGGATTATACCAGGAACTATATGAGTTTTTGAATGACCCTACTATCGAGAACAAAATGAGATTCATCACACTTCCTTTTTCCATTAAAATAATTCATGTTGTCATTGGGAGAGAAAGGAACTCTCATCACCCCTGACAGTCCAGCCAAGCCCAGATCGACCATCATCACCAAATCTAGAACATCATCATAAGTTGGAATCTTCAAAAAGAAATTTTGAGAATGGATTTGTTATTGAATCCACAACTCGAACCATCAAGCCTTCATCCTCTCATTAGATAAAATCTCAGGCACAATCTACACAAGATCAACAATGTGATTTAAATACTCAGTCCCATTTTTGTTGACTTGTCCATGTTTGAAAAAATCCACATTCTTGGAAAACACCATTTAATCTGGATAGAACATGTTCTTGAAAATAACCATTATGTCATTCCACTCTAAGACATCATGTTTTATTGTCATTAGCGTCATGTCCGCCCATTTCCTGCTTGGTCCCTCCAACATGATGGTTGGTCACTTCACCTTGATCTCATACAGTGTATCCAAGAACTCAAACATACATTCTATCCAACCCAACCATTCCTTAGATTGTTTAGGATCAGTGGATCCTTTGAAAACTGGTGGTTTCTAGTAAATGAACTCTTGATAATGATTTAGAAGAACATTCCTATGAGGATACATATTTGGAGCCTGAAAGGGGACCGGTGGTGGTGCCTTCCCCAAATCCTAGATAGTACATGTTGGGGTTCAGCCCACACATTTTTATCTTTTATATTGAAAGATAATTTATTTTGTAAATTCAATATGGATCATTCCCTTGTATATCTTCTAGCATGAGATATTGGAGAAATTTAATGATATATTTTTTGAGATATATTTTAATATTTTTATTTCAAATAAGATATGTGGAATATTGGATATAATAAAAGGGAAGTGGTTAGTGGAGAATAGAGAGATTGATGCTGAAGATGTATTCCAATGAGAGAAATTAGGGGGCTACCACATCAGTGGTAGAATATGTGTCGTGTCAGCGTTAAATAGGTGTGAAGCAGCAGCAAAGTGATCAATTATCAGATCCATGTATCGAGTGTCTTCTCGGTTGCAGTGATCAAGCAGCATGTCCTGATTGATGATTGGTGGTACATCATGATGGTGAGATCATGAGAGAGGTAATTCCATTGGTTGTCGTAAGATGGTGTGAGGCTGACACATGTTCAGATGATGATCTCTAAAGAAGTGATGTTTTTTTTGACAGAAGGGAGATGTTTTTCCGTATATTGTTCTATTGATACATGGAATTAGTGTGACATTTTTCATAGAGAAGGTAGTGGAGGATCGGGGTGTGGTTTTCACACTGGTTTTCTAAAATCATTCAATTTTAATTCAAGTTTTGAAATTACATGAATTTCTTTGTATTCTATGATACATAGTGGATATTTTGGAATTGGCCCGTGGTTTTTAAATCCTCTTCATGGGATTGTTTTTCAGGACAAAAAATATTTATTTTTTATTTCTTTACTGTTCATAATTTTACTTATTTTACCTTCTTTATCATAAATTATTTTGCAAGCAATTTTCATATCGAGGTCAGGATTCACCACCAACAGTATGAATGATCACCTTAACTAGATTCAGATCCACAGTAGGATGTGATTTCTAAGGTTCATCCAATGACACTTCCTAGATCTGATTCACTTGTCTTCTTGGAAACATCATTATATATAACATCAGTAGAAAACATCAAATATATTTAGTAATGATAAAATAGATCAATGAGGGAAATTAATCCCATCATAAAGAACAAAAAAACGTTGGATTTGTAAAGACCAGTAAATTTCAAGGGAAAATTTTCTCTTAATTTTATTTGGGATTTTACAAGAATCCAGTTTCTTGACGGCACCTGATTGTGAGGCCCGGTGTGCCTGGAATCAATTTCTGATGCTTCGCTCGGGTACGTTCAGTGAACAAAAGCGTGGGTTTTCCTAACTTTTGATCTGGTGCTCAGAATCGAAATTTGAGGGCACCGATGAAACCGTTGCACCGGTAATTGCTTATAAACACCTCTTCTGGAGTTGTGTTTTCTGGGGTGTGGTTATTTAAAGATGGTATAACTAATGAATAAAATAAAAGTTGTGAAACAATTTTTATTTTATGTTCTAAGTAGGTTAAACATACGTATGGAAGTTGAGGTGGGAACCACTATATCCTAACCCTACTCATGATAGGATATTAGTGAGGTGGGCCCAACATGAGCCCCACATATTCAACTTCTTCAAACCCCCATTATTTTGTAACACACTCGCACCCCCTAATTATTCCAAGTCAACTCTCACATTAATTGGACTGTTAAGACTCTTCAATTAATTCATTAATTGAATGAATTCTTTTGAATTTCAAAATGAATGTTGGCTTGTTTGTGTTAATTAAATATGAAAAAGTCTTATTTCTTTAAGGGTTATTACATTGTGTGAGAGGATTGGAGAGGAATTCCTCAAGCCATGGAAACTTCATCTTCCTCCTTGAAGACCTCGAAAAAGGAACTGTCGCCGATGAAGAACGATGATTCCTAGGAGATCGATGACACGAAGTCATGTACCACGACACCGACGACCCTCTTCTCTGTGACTTCGTCTTCTGCAACCTCTTTTTCCCACGAAGAACCTTCGTTCGACAACACCTTGAGGTAGGGGTTAATTTTTGTTTGTGAATTTTTTGTTGTTCATTAACTATTATTCTTGTACCGCCTGTTACCATTATAACGAGAGGAGGTCAGACCACACGAACATGGTCGAACCTCCTCCCCCTTTGACGTTGTACTTGTTACGACACGAGCAAAGGCAGCATGGTGCAATGACACCGTGTGGATGCAAGATGAATGGGCGAAGATGTGCATCGCCGTCGTGCCGCGCTGTTGAGGCCAAACGAAGTCGCGGCGCCATCGCACCCCGCCGGAGAACCACGAAGAAGCCGCGGTCGGAGCGGGGCTGTGGTGGAGGGGCGCGGTGCCATCATTCTGCACTGGTTGGACCAATGCTACGGCTGGAACCGCCATTCACCGGCGCCTCGGAGGGGCAGGAATGCGGGGTCCCGCGGTGGCGGCACCGGCTGGCCAGTCCGGCCGGCCGATCGAAGGAGTCGGGGGTCATAACCCCCAGCTGGCAAAGGGACACCCCCCCTCCCATGCGGGGCCGCAATTTCAATCATGGGGCAGCCCCCCCCCCCTTCCGCTCTGCTCGGCCAACGCCGAGCTGGCCACACACGGGCTGCGCCCGCGCCAGGCCACCCAGCAACCCTGGCCGGACCGGCCGCACCGGGCCGAGCCGCTCAGGTGGGGCCGAGCTGGGCCATGCCATAATAGGCCGAACTCGGACCCAGGTCGGGTCGACCCGGTTCGGGCCGCCCCAGGGGGTCTCGGGACGGGTCGGTCCGGGCCTGAAACCCCCTAAAACTGGACAGGTTTGTTCATTTGCCCATATCCTGGGTAACGGACCCCCGATTGACTCACCATCAGTTGCAATACGATCCTTTAAATGAGATGGTAATTTTGGTATATTACACTCAAGGTATTGGAGAACATTGGGTATGGCCGGGTTGGTTTGAGTACGAAACCAACCGGGCCATCAGAGCGAAAACGCATATAACTTGAGCTCCGAACGATCGATTGAAATGTCGTCGACTTTGTTCGATTCCTCTTAGGGTGATAGAACTTTTGGCTTACTACGATAGTGGTTTGGATGTAGTTGGAGTGTGGTCCGGTTGGTTTTGACTTAAAAACCAATCTGGCCCCTCGAACGAAAAAGCCAATCACTCTCAGACCTGGCGTCCAATTGATTAGCCGTCTGTCACATTGAGTTCCTCTTATCGAGATAGAACTTTGGCATACATCAACTCCGGACTACGTGTTAGTTGATGTATCGACCCCTCTTGGCTCGTGTAGCAGACCCTCCCAGAATCGAGCATGTTGTGTGCGGGATCCCTAGAGATGGCTGCGACTGTGACGATGAAGATGACTGCACTGAAATCCTTCATGGGTTCGGCAGTGGCGAAGACAACTCTGAAATCCTCTGTGGGTTCGGCAGCGATGAAGACTTCACTGAAATCCTCCATGGGTACAGTAGTGATGAATACCATACTGAAATCCCCCGTGGGTTCGACGACGAGGACTACTGTTCTTGTATCCTACGTGGGTCTGGCAGTATTGCTATTCGTGTTTCCAACGTGGGTTCGGCAGTGTTTGACTATGTTTGTGTATCCAATGTGGGTCTGGTAGAGTAACTGGTTTTTGTATCCAATGTGGGTCCCAGCTTAGATGAATCAGTGGCTACATCTAATCATCCCTATCACATTACAAAGAAGTATACCTATGTGAGCTGAGTCTTGACTTTCAATCATTATCTTTGATATGATTGATTTGCTTCATATGTGGATTATGTTGTGATTTTATTTGTGGATTGGGTTGTACTATCCTATGTAGACGTGATCGAACTTGGGCTCAGATATTGGAGTCGAACAGGAATTGATGACTTAGGTATATGTATGGGAAAATACCTAAGTAGTGTTGGATGTTACTTCGTGATTCTACCTTTCCTTTGTGGATTATCCCTTGCGGATTCTGGGAGACCTTCGAGGGTCTCGGGGTCCCTACTGAGTAATGTATACTCACCCATGAGCGGGCTATGCCTACACTACGTTGTGTTGGATGAAAATGATGGACATCACTGATCGTGGTTGAGGCTTGTGGAGCAAGTCGGTACCTGGAGGTGGACCACCAGGAGGGACGTACACGGAGCGGACGGCTGGACCAGAGGAGCTGAGGAGGCTATCTGTACCCACCCTTCAGGTAGGAATTCCAGTGGACGGCTCGACATTGTTTCTTTACTTTCCATTGTTGTACATTCCTTCCAGTTGTACTTTACTTTCAGTTTGGGTTTGTATTATGGCCCACTAACTTTTCTGCACTTCTATTGTACCCAGTTTTACATAGTGTTTACTTCCGCTTTCTTACTCTGTGGTGATCGTTTACTATATAAAGGCATTGCCTTCCCCTTTTGTTGGGATTTACGTCTTAGTGCTAGTCGCCAGCCCCTGGCCTGTGGAAGGCGGGCTTGGGGTAGTCATGGCACGGGTCCCAAGAACGGGTCGTGACAGGATTCCACTATATCCAAATTATAATTGGGAAGAGGACTATAATTTATCCATAAGACGTCTTTCCATAACAACCCTTGGTTACTTAAGGTTCATTGCAGTGATAGATGACCCCAAAGTCCATCACAAATACATTTTTTTAAAGGTTGGTGATGAATCCTCGTTAATTTTTTAATGTAAATAAAATACAGCTTTTAATTGGGTTGAAGGAGACCCATTACATAGACCTATGGCCCAGTAGGCCTTTAGCCCAATACATAGCCTCTAGGCCAAAAATTTTAGCCCAAGGCCCTTTTTCTGAATTGTACTACTACAGTACTCCGCCAGCTATAGTACTGCACAGTATCCCCAGTTGCAACAGTACCCTGCCACCACTATATTGCCCAACCACTGCTAAAGTACTACTACAATACCTGCGCCCAATGGGTTTTGAAAACCTATATTCCATTACAACTACATCCTAAGTCCCAAAATGATTTCTTAAATTCATACTAACTTCAAGAAAAAAGTTCAACCTATATCTGATAGAATTTTTTCATATACCATCTTGGGTACCCTGGTAACCCGATAACTTAGCTGACCCTAACATAGCCTGAAGGGCATTCCTGATCCCTACAGGTTGGTGAAAAGAACATATAATTATACAACATTTAAGTGGGAATGGTTTTTCCACTAACAATGTAGATGAAAAGAAACAATGTAGTATTCTTGACAAAAGAAACTCCATATGGAGTAATGTTCTACAAGAAAACAAGGCTTAAACTAGTCCAAATTACTAAAACCCATGTACCAAAAAAAGGAAAAACAACTCTATTCCCCAAGGAAACAACTCACCATGTAAAAATTTCAAAAGTTGTATCCACCTCCAAGTGATCATGTCCCCATGCTTGAACATGGAAGTTGATAATATACAAACACTCGAACCCACAAGTAGGTTGTGAGCTAAAAATCCCAGTATGGTCTCACCATAGATTGTATAATATAATCCAACAATTGATTGACCAAAATAATGATTTCAATTATTAAAGATAAATAGGTATGTAATTTTAAATCATAATTAAACAAACCATGCTATACAGTTCAAATAATTGAAAATTACATCAAGAAAAAGAATTACATGTGATGGAATATTTCTAAAACAGTAGCTTCAATAACATTTTTATATAAAATTGTATATATAAGTTCATAAAGGGCATATAAAATGGTTGAAAAATATTGGAATACATTTTATATCTTAAATATATTCAAAATAGTGAAACATGGGCATCATTCAAATAGGTACATATGTTTCAAGTTATAAGACTCCACACTCGCTAAGTGATCATGGAAATATATGTACACCTTTGACCTCTGGGAACAGGTCAGAGAGGACTCCTCACCATCTCCTAAGGGATGTGACATGCTACATGTCTATTTTGGAATGTTGAAGTAATCATAATGGTTTTTTAAATTACTCACAATCTACCTAAGGTTTGTATGTGATCTTACACAATAAATGATGGTAAATTTATTTTAAGAATTCTTAAAATACAATTAAATATCATTATTCCATTTCAAATTCCAATTATCTATTTAAAAACAAAATAGTTTTTAATCAAAAACATGTCTCTTTAAGAAGATAAAACCACTGGGTTTCTATCGAAACATTTTAATCCATTTTCACACGTTTGAAACCTATTAAAAACCAATTCCATAAATTTCACAATTCTTTTCCACAATTAAATTAAAAAATTTAATTGAAATATTTTCGATAAGTCCACAATTTATATTAAACAATTTAAATTATCCAGTTTCCATAAGCACAACCCAATTCAATGAAAATGGTGGTGTTCCCATTTTTCATGAAAAAACCATTTCCATGTAAACCAATTATTTTGAATTGGTTATTATAAAATCAATTGAAAGAAATTTTGAGCAGTTAAATTTAAATCCATTGTTGAAATATATAATGCTATACAAGGTTTAACAATTTGGATAATTGGTATGAAACCACTACATCAAGGTCTTCGAGGTCAGCAACAATGATAAACCACCATGGGCGGTTAAATATTCCTCCTCAATGCATTATTATCGTAAGGATCAACACACCAATGCTTGACGTTTGTCATGGTTACCAAAAACCAATAACATTTATTATATTTCAATAGGAATAAAAATATCACATGAGATAATATTTTCTCTCCCTTGATAATTTTTAAATTATCAATTAATGTATTACATGTGTTAGAATTTTATCACTCCTAGATAATTCATAAATTAAACTTTTATAATATAATAATTACCCATTGTTAATAAATGTAATTATCCTTTGAAAACTTGGATAGTCTTGTCTTGTGATAATTACCTTATAATTATCCTTTAACAAAAACAAATAATTATATTCTAAAATTATTTCTTACAAAATGCCATTTTGAAATTTTCACAAAACGTATCATTGGATAATTCGTTATACATATTTTCCAAAATAATTCAATATTTTGTCCCCTTAAAATTTTGATAGATTATCCTTTTATAAAACATTGTAATTATCATTTAACGATTTCATTGTTATACTTTGATAATTTTGTTAAAAGAATTATGTTAATTTTGTTTAAAATATATCATTTAATAACCTAGTGGAATTATCATTGGCAATTTATTTTTATTTTCATTTGATAATTATAATGGTTATACTTTTATTTAAATGAATATTTGTATCCTTGATAATAGTTTTTTTAATGAAAAACCATTAGGATTTCGATTTTAAATGATCCTTTTATTATACGACAACAAATATTGAACAGTACATTGATGTTATAAAATAAAAAATATTATTTAGTTTCTTCTCATCCAAACGAGTCCAAGGGCACTGATGGCGCATCAATCTGATCAGTAGAAAATAATTTATAGAAGAAAGAAGATTGAAACAAAAAATAAAATAAAAAAAATATAAAAAAAATAAATGAATAAAAACCTCTATCAAGAGGTGCCCCACCAAGAAGACGAAGGATGTCTTCACCACACTGAGAACAACACCAGAATTGGATCGATCATTACCAATCTTACTAAAAGAACACCTGAGGTGGTTTACACTCGAGTAGATGCACCACACACCACAAAAATTGGTCCAGTTATAAATAAAACCCAAACCTGTGTGTTCATCAACCACAAATTGAAACCCCCGATTTAAACCATCATTTCATCTATGAATTGAAGTGGAGTCATTAAATTTACCAATTTAATGCATTTAAATAGAAAACATTCAAAATGGACAAGAAAATAATTATTTTGAAAGATTCTATATGTTATAATGGTCATTTGGCCGTTTGAGGGAGATTAAGCATTAGTTTTTATTTTTTAATTGAAATTAATTACTTATCATAAAAACAAAATGACAATAAATGCACATTGAATGTGAAATTTTTCACTCGCCTAGGGTAGACACCCAGTTCTAGACACAATGGTGGTGTCAATGTTTTCATATAATGCACCATTTGAGAGATATTAATGATTTATTATTTAAAAATCAGAATAAATAATTAATAAAAAAGTAAAAAGGATTGTATCAAGAGTGATTCATCCAAACATGTGAGTCTTATGAATGTTATGCCCTCTCTAGAGTAAACCCCTCATTTTAGAACCATCAGTGGTCTCAGATTTCTCATATGACACATTGTTTGGGAGATTTTTATTTATTTTTCATAAAATAATATATGAAATATTATGTATTGACTTCATCTGATGAGAGAGGTATCCAAATGTCTGGCTCCTTTTAATGTTTTATCCATATGAGGGTAAACACAATGTTTCATACATTTTAGTGGTCTCTTATTTCACATACGACGCATCATTTTGGATTTATTCAATTATTTTGAATAAATTGTGAACACTTAATATAATTCAATTAATATTTTTATTCATACTTTGACACATCATTTTAGGTCTCAGAATACCATAGTATGTCTGTGTGGAATCCCAAAAATATTCAATTTAATATTTCAAGATCATAACCTGTAGTTAAGTCATTTAAGACATTTTTCAAAATTATACTAATAATTTTTTTTCAACTTAAGATATTAATAATTTAACACAATAGGGTTTAGGAAAACCTGAAAACCATAACCCGATGTTACAACCTCCAATAAATAGGAACATTATGTCCCTAGAAATCCAATGAAGAATCCTCTACATCAAAAATATTAGGCCATTTCTCTCTCATCAGTTCCTCCCTCTCCCACATCTCATGATAATGAGAAAATTGTTTCCATAGCATGAAAACCAAAGGTATTGTCTTCCCATGAAGTACCTTTGTCTCAGAATAAACAACCCTGACTCATCGTTCAGTCACAGATAAATCAGGTTCTACATCAAGATTATTCCCACCAATAACTTGATATGGGTTAGATAAAAATATTCCAAGGAAAGATACATAAAAAAAATTATGTATGAACATCAGCTGTAGTGGTAGTGTAAAAGGATATGAAACATTTTACAGCTACTAAAAAACCAAAAAAAGGTACAACCGAATGAGGAGAATGCTTCACATTCCTTCCATGTCCTCAATGACCCAACTAGTATGAATCCTTCACAAATAATTGGTCACCAATAGAAAATTCCAAAGGATGATATCAACGATCAACATAAGACTTAAACCTGATATATCCTACCAAAATTTCCAGATGAATCAAATGAATAATAACTATTGACTATTAGAGATAACTTGGTTCAACCAAGGAATTTTTTTAAATAATCAACCAACACAATATATTTTTACAAGGACTACCATAAAATGCCTCGAAGGATCTATTCTGGTTGCGAAATGGTAATTGTTGTTATAATAAAATTCATCCATCTCTAAATGATCATCTGAATCCCCACTAAAGTCGAGAACATAAGCATGAAGCATATCCTCAAGAAGATCATTAAACATGGACTTGATCTCTTTCAGTTCATCTGGTTCCATGCAATAATAGGTAATTAAAACTGGTTGAGTACCATGCATCAAGTCCATAAAAAACTCAACCTCTCTTACCAGCGGTAAACAAGAAAATTCAAAAGGAAACATGGAGGTAAACTCAATGAAAACTAGAGGGAGATCACAACTCCCTGAATCTCACTCCATATCAAAATAAAAAACTAATATCACTTTCCCTAACTCTAGATAAGTGTGTTCATATCTATTATAAATTGGGTCCCATTCTCGTAAAAAGACAATAGGCACACCAGTTGGTGTATTAAGGTAGACCTGTGGAACATAACAATCAATCTTCTCTATATTGGCAATTATCCAATCTATCTCGAATATGACATCAAAGGATTTAATGATGATTAATAGAAAATTCGAAGAAATATCATCATCTGATATAGAGAATACAAAAGCGGGGATACAGAAACACTACTCTCTCTTCATACCAAGGGGTGTAGTAATATCCATTTCATAAGATTAAAGCTCCATAGGATGATTATATAGCTTAATGTTATGGGTTGAAATGAATGAGTGAGATTCACCGGTACCAAATTGGGGATTAAACAAAGATGAAGTTATAGTAATGTTACATATCAAGGTCTCTAAATCCATATCAGCTTCCTCTGAAGACTCTTACATAGGGTAAAGAAGCTTTTTTCCCGATGCATGTGGCTAGAACACTTTTTTACATGAAGCATTTGATTACCCAACAGTTTTACGAGGAGATGGTGATTATGTTCCATTTCACGGAGTGGAAAAGTTATTGAAGAACTTCTGAAAGTTCCCTAAACATCCAAAGGACCCATAGTTCTTGGGTGCCTCAGTGTAGACCCAATTTTAATGCCTGGGCTGGCCACACTTGTAGCATATCCAAGGGCTTCATCCAGGCACTACAAGAGGTTTAGAATGACCCTGCTATCGATAACCACTGAGAGTCATCATGATAATTTTTTCTATTAAAAGAACTCATGATACCATTGGGATGAAAGGGAGTCTCACCAATGATGACATTATGACCAGGTCCATCTCAACCATCATTTCTTTATCTAGCACATAAACATAAGTGGGTAGCATCACTAGGAAAACGTGAGAACTGATATCTAATTGAATCCCCAAATAAAAACATCAATCATTCATCCCCTCATTAGATACAATCTTATGCAAGAACTAAACAAGCTTAATAGATCGATTAGAATACTCCATCATGGTTTCTTTTGACCAGCTCAATCTTGAACAACAGCACATCTGTGGCCGAAACCATTGACTCTATACAGAACTTTTTCATAAAAAGAACCTTGAATTCCTTCCAATCTAAGCCCCCATATTTCTTCTCTGTCACCATTATGTCCTACCATATCTTGCATGGTCTATACGGTATGAAGGTGGAACACTTCACCTTGATCTAGTCCGGTGTCTCCAAGAACTCAAACATACATTCTATCTTCCCCAGCCATTCCCCAGCATGTTGAGGATCAGTAGAGCCTTCGAAAACTGGTGGTTTCTAGAGAATGAACTCTAGAGAATGATTTCAATGAACATTACCATAAGGATCTATAGCCGAAGTCAAATTACAAACTGGTGGTTGTGACTTCCCTAATTCTTGGAAAGTACGTACAACCACATTAACCCAATTCAGATCCACAATAGGACTCACTTGTTGAGGTTCAACCATACCCACTTACAAGATCTTATTTTCACACATTCTTAGTGGCATGATTCTATATAACATCAGTAGACAACATCAAAGATATTAGGAAATGCTCAAATAGAGCAACGAGGAAAATTAATCCAATCAAAAAGAACAAAGAAGATTTTTATTCCAATATATCCAAATCAGAATAGTGGTAAAGCTACAACTGATCCACATGACATATTTCCCTAACCAACCTGGGTGACTTAAGTTTCATTACGGTTAGAGATGATCAGACACTCAATCAAAACTACCTCCTCTGTCACGACAAGATTTCACCAATGCATACTGACTTCAACACAAAAGAAAAACCATCCTCTAATAGAACTCTGTCACAAACTAGGGATGGTACCATGGTAGCTTGATAACCGAGATGATCCTGACATACTACGAAGGGTATTCGAGATCCCCATGAGTCATCAACTAGCACCTGGAATCACACAACATGCAAGTGGGGATGATTTTTCAACTAACAATACAGATGATAATAAATAAGGTTGTATGCATAACAAAAGATACTCCACTGAGAGTAATGTACCAAAAAACAACAATGAATAAACCAGCCCAATGTAATACAACCCAAGTACCAAAATAGAGGAAAATAGCCCAAGTCTCGAAGCACACAACTCCCCAATTCCAAATTTCAATATCTAGATCCACCTCCAAGTAATCCATTCGCCTTGCTCAAACCTGGAAGAAGATAATCGACAAACACTCGATGGCACAAGTAGGGTGTGAGATAAAAAACATAGTAGGGTCTCACCATAGATTCTGTAACAGATTCCGACAACTGATTAACCAAAGGAGTTATTTCAATTTTTAAAGATAAACTGGTTTGGAATTTTAAATCAAAATTATAAAATCATGCTATACAGCCCAAATGATGGAAAAATTACTTTAAGAAGATGCTTTAGAAATAATGGAATATTTCAAAAACACTATCAAAAGTAAGAAAAATTATACAAATTAGTTTATTTAAATTCAAAAAGGGCATGTAAAATAGTTTATCAAAATTTGAAAACATTTTATATCTCAAATATAAACAAAAGAATGCAACAAGGTCATCTTCCAAGGGTCCGTCCACATGCATGAATGCGTCATCGGACTAATGACTATCCCCACTGGCCAACACATGTCTTTTCCAGTGTGTTTTTTCCTCACTCACACACACACTGGGAAATTTCCCAGAAGGTCACCCATCTTGATCATTGAAATATATGTACACATACATCCTCTGGACACTGGTCAGAGAAGACTCGTCCCCATCGCCTAGGGGATGTGACATGTAACAACTGGGTCCCAGTGACAGTACAGTCACCCAGCCTTAACATGGCCACTGGGTCCTGGCCCGCCAGGTACCACCAGTTGCCCTGCAGACATGTGGTCACCACCAAAGGGTCCATCCACATGCCTGAACGGGGCATCTGACTAATAATTGTCCCCACAGTCCAACACATGTCCTTTCTAGTGTGTTTTTTCCTCACTCACACACACCCTGGGAAACATCCCAGAACGTCACCCATCCAGATTTCTACTTCAAGACGAGCACGCTTAACCGTCGATTTCTAATCAGGTAGGCTCTCGAAAAGGAAGGTGCACCTTGTTGACATGACTCATATCATTTAGCCATTTAATCGTTTATCATGCAGGGGTGTTACAGTCACCCCCCCCCCCCCTTTAGAGCATAACGTCTTTATTGTGGGCCCTACATCTCAACCAAGGCAGTGCACTACACTTAAGGCCAGGTACCACGAGTTTCCCTGCAGACACGTGGTCCCCACCAAAGGGTCCATACACATGCCTGAACGGGTCATCTGACTAATGACTGTCCCCACAGGCCAACACATGTCCTTTCTAATGTGTTTTTTTCTCACTCACACACACCCTGGGAAAATTCTCATAAGGTCACCCATCCCGATTACTACTCCAAGCCAAGCACCCTTACCCGTCGATTTCTAATCAGGTAGGCTCTCGAAAAGGATGGTGCACCTTTTTGACATGACTCATATCATTTATCCATTTAACCGTTTATCATTCGGGGGTATTACAATCACCCCTCCCCCTATAGAGAAAAAAGTCATTATTGTGGGCTCTACATCTCAACCCAGGCAGTGCACCGCACTTAAGGCTGGGTACCGCCTCTGATACCAAATATGACAATTGAGTCCCGGTGACAGCATAGTCACGCAGCCTTAACATGGTCGTCGGGTCCTGGCCCACTAGGTACCACCAGTTTCCCCACAGACCTGTTGTCCCCACCCAATTGTCCATCCACATGCCTGAACTGGTCATCTGACTAATGACTGTCCCCACATGCCAACACATGTCCTTTCCAGTGTGTTTTGTCCTCACTCACACACACCCTGGGAAACTCCCTAAAAGGACACCCATCATGATTACTACTCTAAGACAAGCATTCTTAACCAAGGATTTCTAATCAGGTAGGCTCCTAAAAAGGAAGGGTCACCTTGTTGACACGAGTCATAACATTTATCCATTTAACCCTATATCATTCGGGGGTGTTACATGACCAATTGTATGTGTGTTTTAGAACATTGAAGTAATCATATAGTGTGTCCAAATAACTGCAAATCTACCTTTGTATTGCATGTGATCTTACACAACAAATGATGGGAAATTTATTTCAAGACTCCTTAATATAAAATTAAATCTAATTCTCCAATTTCAAATTTCAAATCTCTCTTTGAAACCAAAATATGTTCCAATCAAAAACATGCCTCTTTAACAAGATAAAAACACTGGGATTCTATCAAAACATTTTGAAATATAGATTGAAATGGTTTTTTTTTGAAATTGGAGGCATTTTTTTGTGAAAATGGATTAAATTTTTTGATAGAATCCCGGTGTTTTTATCTTGTTAAAGAGATATGTTTTTAATTAAACCCCCAATTCAAACCACTATATCATCTAAAAATTGAGGTGGAGTCGTTAGATATACCTATTTAATTTATTGTAATATAAACCGTTCAAAATGGTAAGAAACAAGTGATTTTGAAAGCTTTCATATGATATATTGGTCGTTTGGCGTTTTGAGGAATATACAGCTTTAGTAATTATTATTTTTAATTAGAATTAATTATTTTTCATAAAAACTAAATAACAACAAACGCAGGTTGAATGTGAATGTTATGACCCATCTAGGGTAAACACCCTGTTCCGAACCAAACAGTGGTATTAGATTTTTTATACACTGCACTGTTTGAGTGATATTATTGATTTATTATTTAAAATTGGAATAATTCATTAATTAAAAAATGTTCTTATCACGAGCGAGCCAGCCAAATATCTGATGCTTACGAATGTTATACCCCGTCTAGGGTAAACCCATAATTCTGGACCCATCGGTGGACTCAGATTTCCCATACAACGCACCGTTTGGGATATATTTAATTCATTTAATAAACTAAAATATTAAATATTAATTAATAACTTTATCCCTTGATCATGGAATCAAAATGTCCGACACATTCAAATAGTATACCCCTTATAAGGTGAACACCACGTTTTTGACATAACAGGGGTCTCAAATTTCTCATACGACACACCGTTTTGGAGTTGATCTATTATTTTGAATAAATTGTGTGTGCTTAATATAATGCAATTAATATTTTTATTCATTTTTCAACGAGGTTCTCCAGTTCTCGGAATCTCACACTTACTCATTGTCCAACCCAAAAACATTCAATTGAATATTCTAAGATATTAACTCGTAATTAAGGACTTTAACACAATTATAAAAAATTTGATGATAAATCATTTTTCCACTTAAGATATTAACAATTTAACACAATAGGGTTTAGGAAAACCTGAAGACCGTAACAGGATGTTACATATCATCATCCTTCACCCTCATCTGGGGATATCCAAACTAAAATTTGATCATATAAAACAAACTATCTCCCTTTAGCTGGCCGAACTGATCATTAATCCTCTAAAGGGGGAAACGATTCTTGACCATCAAATGATTCAATCTACAGTAGTATACTTACAATATTAGACTTTCACTTTCGTTTTTGGTGAAAAACACTTGATCACCCAAAAGATATATATAGAGTAAGAGGAAACACTAATGCATCAAAATTTTAATATACATTCTCAACGCATTTATCTCTATAGGTTACATTTGATAATGAGCCATCGATATTGGTGATGCATCCGGTTTCAACTTTATCCCATATTCAATGTCGTGTCAAAGGGCACTATATGAAAAATGAATATTAGGAGTGAGATATTTGCGACCGGGAGGTGTACCATTGCAAAAAGTTCGTTGGGAGGGGTTATTTGCAACTCGACCCAATCCCCATTGCAAATAACTGCTTATTTATGATAAGACCCAATACGCGTCGCAAATAACTGCTTATTTGCGATGGGGATTGGGTTCCCATCGCAAATGGTTTGGCACGGGTTCTACGCCAAACCACAGGAAGGTTATTTGCGATGGGTTTTTTTACATGTTGTAAATACCCAGTGGCATTTTTTGTATTTGTGATAGGGTTTATCTCCTATCGCAAATAGTATGTCGGCAGGAGGGTAATTGCAACGGGACACATCACAAAAACATTTTTAACCATCACCTATAATTAATAGTGAGATTGGTATTTGTGACTGTATTTTCCCCAACTAATACTATTTTCAATGGGAGACTGGTCCCAAATACAATTGTCCCAAATACGCTAATCTATATATACCCCCATTTGATTTTCTTCAATTCCACTACTTTCTCTACCCCTCTCTCCCTCCCAACATATATTTTCCCTCTCAAATTTTTTAAAGGTTAACATTCTACATTGTATGAGTATTCAAGTCTTAAATCCAATGAAACATCTCGTGTTAAGGAATTTATACTTTTCTTTTAATTTTTAGTTAATTAATTTTATTTTAGATTCGTTATAATTATTGTTAATTAGTTGTAATTAAATTAACTTATAATTAGATCTTTTTATTTTGCATCATTTGTTATTACAAATAATTACATGTGATTTGTATTAAGTGGTATTAATTAAAAGTTATTGTATTAATTATTATTAATTAGTAGTCATTAGTATTAATTAGAAAAATTATTAATTATTTGTAACAATTAACGCGAATAAGTAAGAATTAGCTATAAACATTTCTAAATTGTAATAATTAGTTATAACAAGTAATAAATATAAATAATTAGTAATAATTAGTAATAAATATGAATAATTTGTAATAAGTTGTAATAATTTGTAATAATTAGTAATAATTAGCAATAATTTGTAATAATATGTAATAATTAGTTACAATTAGTAATAATTAGTAATAAATATGAATAATTAGTAATTAGAAAAAATTAGTAATAATTTGGAATAATTAGTAATAAATTGTAATAAATAGTAGTAAATATGATTAATTTGTAATAATTATTAATAATTACAAATAAATAGTAATAATTTTGAATAAATAAGAATAAGTAAGAATAAATAGTATTAAATACTACTAAATAGCAATAATTGGTTATAATTAATAATAAATTGTAACAAATACTAATTAATAGTAATAAATTCTAATAAATTGTTATAAATACTGATAATTAGTAATAATAAGTAATAATTAGTAATAATTAGGATTAATTTGGAATAATTAGGAATAATTAGTCGTAAATAGTAATAATTAGTAATAATTATTAATAAATATTAATAAATATTAATAAATAGTAAAAAATAGTAATAATTAAGAATAGTTAGTAATAATTACCAATATATTGAAATATAGTGTAATAATTAGGAATAATTATGAATAAATAGAAATAATTTGGAATAATTAATAGTAAATAGTAACAATTAATAATAAATAGTAATAAATTCTAATAATTATGAATATTTACTAATAAATACAAATAATTAGTAATAATTAGTAATAATTAGATATGATTTGTAATAATTAGTAATAATTAGTAATAATTAGTAAAAATTAGTAAGAATTTGTAATAATTAGTAATAAATATGAATAATTAGTAATAATTCGTAATTATTATTAATAAATAGTGAGAGTTAATAATAATTAAAAATAATTAGGAATAATTAGTATTAATTGGGAATACTTTGTAATAATTAGGAATAATTAGGACTAATAAATAATAATTAGTAATAAATTAAAATAATTTGTAATAAATAGTAATTTACATAAATAATTAGAAATAATAATTAATAAATATAAATAATACAACATTTGAAAGTCATTTGGTTTTGTAATATTATATATTTACATTTCTGTATAGTGTGTTTTTATATTTTGTGGAATTTTATGTTTTTTTAAATTTTTAAATTTTTTTGTTACATTATTATTTATTTAATTTTTGTTAAATTCATTATTTATTTATTTATTTATTTATTTATTTATTTATTTATTTATTTTTTTGTTAATATTACAGTTTAACAATAATAATAATAATGTTGTTATTATTATTATTATGATTTTGTTATTATTATTATTATTTTATATTTTTATGAATATTGAGATTTTTATTATTTTAAAATTTTAATTATTTTCCTATTTTCATTATTCTTAATAATATTAAAATTTTTAATATTATATTATTATTATTATAAATATTAATACATATATTATTAATATTATTAATATTAATATTAATATTTTATTATTTTATTATTATTTATAAAATTTTTATTTAATTGTTATTATTTAATTATAATTATATTATTAGAAATAGTATTATTAATTTATTAATATTATTTTTTTATTAATATTATTATAACTTTATATTGTTTTATAGTTAGTAATATAATTTTATTAATTTTTATTAATTTTTTATTAATTTTTATTACTGTTTTTGCAATGGGCCCATCGTAAATAATTTTTTTTTTAAATACAATAGGTTATATATTTGCAATAGGAGATTTCACCATTGAAAATATGGGTTTTTGAGATGGTTCATCATAAAAACCATATTTGTGACGCAATTCTCTAAAAGGGGCTATTTGCAAATGGATCCTATCACAAATTTCCTCTCGCAAATAACTCAACATCCAATAATTGGGTAGTGTAACAACATTCTATAGTAAATCATAAATAAACTCTTTTAAAGCCCTAGGAACATCCCATTTAATATCTTCCACTGATAACTCCACTAACTGAGATAATAGAGGCCCTACCAACCAACCATCGATATGATAACTTCATTCACCAATGAAAACCACTTTCTACCCATCCACATTAGAAAATGAAACACTCATTCAGAAACAATTGATGATTGTACACATAGGGAACATAAAATGAATTACAAAGACAAAATTTCACGGTAGTATATAAAATAACAAAAAAAAGTACTCAAATGACTAGTGTATACCATTGACCAGACGAAGTCCCCAATACACATCAAAGAAGGTATCCTTAACTCCAACTGACATGGATAAAACTAATGGAATTGGATGTATCTCCACCTCTATTCCTAAATAACATACCAAATATGGATAAGAAAAAGAGTGAAAATACCTTGAATCAAAAAAGGAATAATTAAGGTGTATGATAGATTGATCATACCTCAAACTACATATGTCTCTACAGGCATTGGAACCTCAACCACTTGAATCTACCCACACCCAGATTCTCTACCTCTCTACCAATTTCTTCCATGAACATGCTCTATCCTCAGTCTTTAGGGATAGAGAATATATGAAGGTTGGCCTCTATAAACTCCATTTGTCTTTAGCTAAACAAAATAAAAAGGCACTAACTCTTGAAAAAAAGACATTGTTCTAAGCGTCTTATACTACCTTAGAGGAAAATGTTTCCACTACTGGAAATGAGTATGATCGCCCTTCTGATAAGAACGTCCCTAATCATGTGAACAATAGTCATAATGGTATCGATGACCCCATAATAATATCAAAATAATACGAATCCACTGGTAGATACTCAAGAGTCACTAGACCCAAAATGATGTGTAAGCATCTTTCATGGTCAGTTCCCTACCTATTAGAACCTCATCTACCTTGTCATATGTAATCCCCTACCAGAATCCCTTCTCCTCTAGATACCCTACCAAATAACCTCTCAATTATCTCACAGATATAATATATCATATTTAAAACCACTAGCTTTTTCTACACCACTAAATATTTTATAAGCATAAATGGGGTGACGACACATCTGATCACAAGGTGTAGTGCCTCCTTCAAACCACATGCTCTAGACTCCTCATCTAGAAAGATATTAGGGGGAAAATGTTGGTGGTCGTTGAACTAGATTCCATGCTCGGACACAATTAGGTTCCCATACTGAATGGATATTATCTTCTTCCCCTTCGCTCCCTTCATCATCAATGATAATAATTTTAAATGAAACAACTTTTTAAAATATAACCACAAAACATTTATCTTCTTTCAATCCCCAAGATACTGCATCCACTACTGACATGTTGTTCCTTAAAAAAATTAACTACCAATGACACCAAATACATTTCATGAGCATAAATTAGACTAAATTATATCTCAATATCTTATAACAATTACTCATTCTCAAGTTTGGATACGCTCCCCTCATAATTTTCCATACTCTTCTACAAAAAGGCACTCAAATCCCTCTATCATGCCTAATCCTCCTTGATCAATTCTATAATATAATGATCAACCATATAAGGCTATTTAACCTTTAATACTTAAATACATGAAGACAATAACCACGATCCGTTGCTAAAAAATTAGGGACAATTCCTAAGACTTGTAGCCTAGAATTTTATCAGGTATTATTTAATCAATTTCCTTTAATTTTTTAAAATTACCCTATTTAGACACAAATAAAAATAATAATGATTTATGTAACTTTCCATGGTATTTACCATGAAAATTGGACTGCCTCACTTATGCATTTGGTAGACTCAGGGTCTCTGTGTCTGTTCACGAGGGCCCTAAAATCACATGTTTTAACTATTATCCCTTAACTATGTTATGCACCAAGATCAACTGGTATGGTTTCCCTACCAAACTCTGCATTCCACACATTTCCTACCTCAAAACTCCATCTTATTTATCAACCCTAATCATTGATTCCACTCATTCACATTTTCCTCCCTGCAATGATTTCCTATCCAAGATGAACAAGAATGAAGATAGATAATAACCCTTAATGCCCTCCATCAGAATGACTCGAGTTGATGACTAGCATCAAGACTATAATCTCACATATGGAAGGAATTTTCATCAATAATATAATAATTATCAACATATATGATTAAAACCCACCATGAAACTCCATCACATAAATTTAAAATTAATATAAAATCACCCCATAATGAATGGAAAATGATAAATGAATAAAAATAAAACTGTAAATAAATATCTATAAAATATATTTTGTAGGGACTCAATAGAAGCTCCAATATCCAAAAAAATAATGTCCAGTATATTTCCAAAAATAGTACAAGAAACCTAAAAATTGTTTATATAAATGTAGGGAGATCATAACATGTATAATCATTAGGATCATAACCATAGAATCTCGTGCACATGTGAAAAGAGTATAATATTGTGCCAGTGAGTAATCAATAGAACCAATACATACATAAATAGGTTAACTAACCTATCAAAGTCTTACCAAGGCACACTTTCCAAATAACACATCCAATGTAATAACCTAGAATAAATGAATATAAAGCAAAGGAACACCACAACCACTTCCCCACTAATTTCCCACTCTCATGCCCCAACATCAAACATATAGTTCTCCCATAACATCTATGTATATATTTTCACTTATATCCAACAATCTATGATATGGTTTGGGATGAATCCCAACCTACTCAAACTGCGCATGGTCTAGTACCTCATGCTAGAATCATTCAGCACCACATCACATCCTCTTAAACAAAACCAGGGTAGTAAGGTGACATGAACATGATATAATCAATATTTTTTCATCATCCTACCATCCATAACCCCCCCCCCCAAAACACATCATCATCATCTACATGTAATGTCCAACACCAAATCATGTCACCACTTAGGTAATATCCATCAAAAACACATGTCGTACCCTTGGTAATATCCACTACCAACCCATGTAATCAACCCTACTAATAAAGGAAAAGTGGTAAATATAGGGTATCCATACATCTGATTCACCACAAATCTTATATGTTACTGAAAACAACCAAAAACTAAAATGTTGAGACATTGGTAAGGTCATCAAACATAGGTGGGGTGTGTGTAAAAGTACCATGAAAATAGAAGATTGATAGATAACACATAATACACATCCTATAGGTTAAAATCTTCTACACTAGTATACTCCACAACACAACTAATGAAAATCCTGAAATATACCACAATTTCTTCCACCAATTAAGGCATCACACCACAAAACCACAACACACAACCAAAAAATATCTAAATTCAATTAAGGGTTCCTCCATTTTCGGAAATAATATACCTCAACTGACTCATATTTACTATGCCATTTCATTTCACATTAAAACATCACATTCATTTACCATTCGATTAATTTACGATAATTACTACACATAATTTTTTTCCTATTGTTATATATCTAATTACATCCAATGATTATTCATTTAATAACCCATCTCATTTAAGTTTCATGATTTCAATTCATTCCATGGCTAACTGATCCACCAACCCAACCACACCACATAATATCTCATCAATCTCACATCCACCATCATCATAACACAACACATTTAAATTCATTACTGCAACCCAACCATCTCACCGAAACAACCATATCCTAACTAAATCACTTCATTATTTATTAATTCTAATTTCAATCAACCAAATATTTTTTTCTAAACAAATTTTAACATCAAACCCAGTTACCACCATAAATGGTAAAAACCCCAGAAATGTTCCCACATATCACACAAGAAAATGAAAAAAGTACATAAACATAATGTATAACTTTCCAGCTTAAATAATTTTTTTTAAAAAAATGAAATTAATTAATGAGTGGTTTTATCACTTTACTTTATTAATTAGAATGGTTATTCTCACACAATCTATATTTCCAGGGACAACCAATTCATTAACCATATATAAGTCATTATTCATTAATTCATTGTTATTTAAACCAATCATCACAAATATATTTCATGATCTTAGCAATTATAATACTTGAAAGGCTCTCAATGGTCATGATTTTCGGCAACATCAAAAATCATGAGTAATCACAGAGGAAAGATCACAAAAGTAGTAAATTCATTTGAGTACTCACATACCAATTAAATTTTTTTCATAAAATTAATATTTATATTATGATAACCCGTATTATTGACAAAAATAAAATAAAAATCATAACATACCCACCCATGAACATAAAACAGAAGAGAACAATAATCCCCAGCATTAAAGAAACGTTCCAATTCACCACACACACATGGGTGAATAATAAAAATATGAAAGACCACAACCACAATATGAAACGTAAAATCAGCTAGAATCACACCAAGGGGTCATCAAAATCATAACCCAACCACTCCTCAAGTTAAAATAACATCACCATTGAGAATCCCTAGGAGATTAATATAAGAAACCTAAAGGGATACTAGAATGACTCATTGTGGGATACCAATGATCAAACTCATAAATAAGTTCATCAAATCCAAATAAAGGATGTGGGAAGATCGTCCAAAATCATCTACGGTTCACTAAAAACTCAATATGAATGAGAGGGTAATGATTTAAATTGAGGGTTAATGAAATTTATAAATTGGACAGAACTTGACATATTCTAATCATGAAACACTGATTTAAGCCATACGTTTTGATAATGCAAAACAATTATGTGCATGAAATTAGTTTAATTTATAAATGTGTTTAATTAAAATCCCAAATATTATACACCAAATTTCATGCTTCCTCAATTTTAAATACATTCACGTCATTAATACTACCTTCACTCATGAAATTATTTTGCCTAGACTTCCCATGTGAAACTTCATGTTGTGAATTTCAAATCTACAAGCTAATAAAAATCATTCTCATCGTCAACATGGATTCATGAAATGAATAACCATAAATAGAATAATTCCATCCTCCAAAGCAATAAAACCTTTCATGAGTCTCCTTTAAACCCATCCAACTCAAAAACCAGATATGTAACTAGTCAAGAAGGTGTGAATTGTTACAAATTTTTTAAATAGAATCACTTACATATTCAATAATCTTGTGTTGTTCATCAAAATTTTAATTCAAAACAATAATAAGTTTTTATTCATTATGAGTTACCTATAAATCCCCATTAACATGTCTATATTGGGTCATTTCAAACTAAAATTGTTTAATAATATCATAATACACTTTCAATAGTCCCTCAATCTTATATTTCCTCTTTGTTTGAATAAAAAATTCTTCAAGGGAACCCAAAATATCTAATTCAAAGTATAAATGACCATTTAATTAATTCTTAGGATTGTAAATATTATCCATTAAAAATGATCATAGATATTAAAATTTGAACTTCAAAATTCCAAAATGAATTGATAGTCTTATATGCATAGTATTCTTCCATAAATAAATTTTAGAATAATCTACAACTAAACCTGTTAGAACATATATGACCTATTGGAACGTGGGGAACCCTAAGAGGGGGTTAATCATTATGATATTAGATTTAAACATTTATTTTTTCCTCTTTCCTTAGGACCACATTCCCCTATCAGAATTAATACTTATTAAATAAACCTCTTATCTTCTTACTCATCCCAATCAAATCACAAGCACGAATATGGAAACGTAAATGAAAGGAAGTAGTGGAATTTTTTTTAGTTTAACTATAAAAGGATATATTGTATATCATACAGTCGTAACTTTTATAATGTACCATAATCTATTATAACGCATTATTTAGTTCATAAAAATTTCAGGAAATGACACTCCTCACCAAGCCATACTACCTGAACAAGATTTAGAAAAAATATTTCTACCTCCCAACGCTCACTACCGATTGAATGGTTTAGGTAAGATATCCTTTTCCCAAGGGTGACTCCATGTTATTATACAATACAATCTTCTTTGTAGATGGTATTAGTTTATAAAATTATAGGTATTCATCTCCTCATAATGATAATAATTTCACTCCAAGTAATGTCTTTGAAATACGCATAAAAATTCTATTATATTAATAAATCAATGAAATTAAATTTTATTACATTATTCGTCAACTAGATGTGATAAAATACATGTTATAAATAATCACTCTTTGTTCATTTGATAACCATTACATAGTATAAAAAATAATCAATAGATATAATTCATCCATAATTTGAATGAATATTCAATGAATTATGTTTTCATTAATCTAATAGTCCATTTGTATCAATGATTTTCAAATCAATTGTTGTTACATTAAAAAAATAGATAAATTCCCTAAATTAATACTCTATTAAATAGATGTTCACCAATTACAAGCCCAAAAAAAATTGATACTCAATAATTTTCACAGCACTCACACAGCCTCAACTATATTGAAAAATCATTATAATCTAGTGAAACAATTTTTATTATATAATACATATCTTTAATGACTTCCAATATATTATCACATTCTAGGAATTCATAGTTCATTCATTTTAATTTTTCATTATTCTTCCCCTTTTAAATGTTATTCTTCCACGTTCTATGTTATTCATTCTTGTTATATTTTAATTCTATAGATCATATTTGATATATCCAAGAATGGCTTTGAAATTTCATATTTGAAATTTGAAAAACAACTAAAATCAAACTTTTTAACTTCAATATGACCCTTTGGATCAGATCACACAAGATATCATCCAAATAACTCAAATTATATAGTTAATGGTTTCCCAAATTAACCCAAAATAATCATGTGACTACAAAATCAAATCTTCTGTTTTAACTTTTAAAAAATTAAGGATTCTAGCACAAAATCCCTCGTTTTGGTATGATATGTCAAATATGTATTAACTATTTTTTTCATTTTAATGAAGGTTGTGGAATGAATCACATATCAATAGTGTAATTTCGTATATACATGATAAATATCTAGATAGTCACAATACCCAAATCGACCAACCAATATGTAATCTCTTTTTATAGAGTGGAATAATTTATCTCTACATTGTCTCTAGAATGTTTTTTCCTCCATGGTGTAGAAACCTATAAACTCCAAAAATCCCAATCTTGTAAATTTCCAAAAACACACCCTCTATATCATCGGGAATATGTTTTGGTTTAATCTTTATCTCATACATTTTTGAATTTAATATATGTACTTTTTGATGTGTTCACATGGTTTACTATGTATTTTAATTTTATAAAGACCCAAATAAAAATATCGTTTAGACTATCTCTCCATTATCAAACTCGGTGCTCTATATACAATTCGTAAATTATTATGGTGTTTCCCCATAATATGGAGACATGTACAAAGTGTAGCCCAATATTGTGTTCCTCCAAAAGATAATACTTGGGAAACCTATAGTCCAATTATCCTAGACCCATCTCATGAAAGGATATATTCTCCTCTTCCAACCTTTTTAGAAATGTGGTTGAACTTGGTACTACCTAATGATAGATCATTTCTCCTTTAGTGTTTCAAGGTTTGTCCATATATTTTTTCTCAAACTACATACATTATTGTCATATAGTGTATTCCCTGAAACCATGGGTTTTAGACGATTTTTTAATATAAAAATTCCTTTAAATTTAAACTCCAATCGTCTTAAATTAACTTCATAGTTGGATCCTCCTAAATTAATCAAATTTATGTTTGAAGCAATCACTTCAGCATAGCATGGGTTTTTGAATTCTATGATACGTAAGCAAATACTAAAAAACACATATCCATTCCATCAAGTGATTTATATATGAATTGAAAAAAAAATTGGGTGATTTTATTTGAATAAAAATCATGAAAAGATTTGAATTAAAATAATTTATGTGAATGTGCTGATCCTATGTTGTTTTTTGGGCTATATTGGATGAATTTTATTTAGAATTCCTGTTTGAAAAATTCAATATGTACCCAATAAATTAGATAAGTCCCACCACATAATTCAATTATTTTATCTCTTCATAATTCCAATTAAAATCATTAAAGAACATAAATGATCTCATTTATGATCACTATAAGGAATTGGATCAAACTTGCACTTAAAATTTGTACTTTTTATATTTAGTGAAGATAGAGAAGAAAATAAATTGTGGAATGGAACTATAGAATCAAATATATACTTATACAATTATGGTTTATAATATTTCATTTCATACTAGTAATGAAACTGAATGGTTATGAATGTTATTAACAGTAATTATCAAAACATGCATAAGTGATTTAAACTCTTCTTTGATGATATCTCATTGTAGATAAATAAAATTTTTGTAAAACCATAAATGAATAAATATTGTAAACATTTGTACAATACATAGAATATACACTACTTTTTTTATCCACCGTTGAAAAAATATGAATTTGTTTCATAAATATCAAAATAGTACTACCAAAAAGGCATATTTTATCCTTGGGTATCCATGGGTTGGGAAAATCATCTGACATTTGGATGTGAACCATTATATCTTCATGGAATTCTATTACCCCAAACACTGAGGGGAAGAATTAATAGGTCTTATAAAGATGGATCTTTTGATCATGTATAATGAAATCACATATATTCATTGCAACCACATAGCAATTATTTTTATGTAATACCTAATGAATCATCATAGACGTTGTTTCATTTATTTATTCATTACAACACATGATTAAATGATACGATACGTCCATGTATCATATACAAGAATACCATTTCTCCCAATTGTTATATCTCTTGAGATGATTCATTAAATGATATAAATGTAAGATAATGAATTTAATTATAAATTTTTTTTATTTGGGTACAAAAACAGGAATCATGAAACAATATACCCATTATGCATATAAATCATAAGTTTCATGTAATATGAGAAAAATTATATATATCATATACGTATAAGGATTTATAGAGTATCTCCATTAATATATCACTTACAATAAATCCTCAATGTCTTTGTGTTATTTCACCTTATAGTGTATCATAGACAATAATTTGTGAAACCATATCAAAAAATGATTTTGGGTATTTTACCAAAAACATTTGAAAGGATATCATTAAAATCAACTTGTATTAAATAATTTGAGAAACCTTTGTAATACCCATCCAAAACACTTTTGGATTGATCTAAAACAATTTTTGAGTGTCTCCGTATGTCAGAACTCAATATTAATTCATTGAAACACAATGTGTGACCCCATGTACCATTATATAATTAACAAGAAAAATACAAACCTCTTGACGCATATATGTAATCAAATAGGGTTCTCTAGAAAATAGTCAGTTGTACTCAAGCTATAACAGGATCTAGAATGATCTCTATCAAACACATGTATCATCGTACCAATGTCCACCAGTCTTCATTATATGTAAACGTGCGTTCCCATAATTTCCCTTTTTATAAGACATCAAGTGACCCTTGGATATGGAGCATGTCAATCCCAAATAGATAGCTCATTTATTCTAGATTCTCATTGTGTGAACTATTATAATCAACAAATACATCACATTTTATTCATACTTATATATAGGAACAACAAATTTCCCTAATATGGAAAGATAAATAATATCTAGGTGTGGTTTAACAGTTCCACAGTCTATCTCAATTGACTGCCCAAATGTTATACTCATCATATGAGAGGAAAATTCTCATCTGGGTTATGTTTTAATTGATGACATTAGTAGAAACATATCTAACCACCACCAAATAAACAAAAGTTAATATATATATATAGACATTTTTTTGATGGGTAACCATGTATAAAGGTTCTTATGCAAGGTATCTCACAAAACATTGGTAATGGGGACTCAAATATGATCTATGCACCCATAGTATACCAAATACATCCTTTCTCCAATCCTTTTGGTACACTTAATATTTCAAGATCTTATAAATTACATTGTGCCTCGTGATCATATTTTGTATCTCCATAAAATAATCCAACTCAAATTAAACCTAAAAATTCATTATAACCTATAATACACCATGATGAGCATCGATTGGTGATAACTCAAATTTTTACAATGAGAGGTAAATTATCATTACAGTTAAAAAAATGTATATTTATATATACCATTATATATCCAACATTAAATAATGTAATTGTGAATATTTTCACTATTATGAGACATTTTAATGTTCTTAAGCTCTTTAATAATATTTATAAACCAAACATAAGAACTGGTTAATCATATTATATATGATCATGGGCTAGATAATCCTAATTTTTGTTTCAATTTATGGGTTTTGCTAACTCATTTAATTATATGTGATTATTGTCACATTTATATGTGACTTTATGATAAAATAACCCACTAAACACTTTTGCATGAAAGATATATAATGTAGGAATGTAAGGATAACAGTGATAATTAAGAATAATATTCATAATCGTTAGAATACATGAACATATTCTAACTTCGTAACTTCACAATATAAAATATTATGATAGAAACATCTATTATCTACTTAGAACCTTTTTTAATTTCATCATCATCATTCGTGGAACTCTAATCCATAAAATATTTTCCTTGAAATATTTTAACTACTTATATTATTGTTCATGAACACATCTTCATCTCTTTTAGTATATTCAGTAAAATTATATTAAAACATAAAATTGTGTAATAGTTTATCTTTTAACTTATATTACATTCAAACATAATCCCATTATCCTATTAGACACTACACCCTTTCATAATATCATTTTACGATACAAAAACCATTTTATATTTTATAAGTAACACTTATTTCATTTTTATGAGAGTATTTAATAAATAAATTTTTGTATCCATATCAAATGAGGTATTATATTTGTATAGAACATTTTTTATTTTAAAATAATACTTTATTAAAATATACCACTGATGGATAGTAGCTACACATTCACTCATATTTCAACAAATATTTAGATAAATATTTTATCCTCGATAATAAATTTTTAATCATATCTTTTTCTCAATACATGTTATTGAAATTAATGAATCATAAACCATATGAACACATTTAACAATCATATACTTTTTTCACAAAAAAAATATTATTAAAAAAAGTATTTTATTATATAACATAAATAATATGATAATACACATCATTTTATTAATATTCATATGATCTATAAAAATTCTATTACATTCAATCATTTGATATATCATCTCTTTTCTTCATCAATGCAAGATACAATCTCAAACAATTCTTCCTTTGATTTTTAACTCTAGAATATTTCTATCAATTGTAAAATATACATTCATTATCCCATGACCATTAATATTCAATAACTGGCCTCTATGATACTGATAGCTTTAAAATACATTCCATGGAATATATGAATCTTCTTCAGGTATCTATTATAATCCTATCATATAAAATTACTACTCCACTTCCCTACAATCCATGTATTTCATTGACCTTGACATAATTTTAGAAAAAAATTAGTTTTTAACTCGTAAAACATATATTCTTTTCTTTTGAACTTTTATACAATATAAATATATATAAAATACCATATAACCTATAAATCATACTACACGTTCATATATATTCCGACAACATTGAGAATATCTAGTAAAAATTCCTTGAATTCAATCATGTTGTCTAAAAAATTCCATAAATGAAAATTGGAAAAATTTCTTAACCAAAACTGGATATTTTATTATCCAATTAAATTATTTTGTAGAATTAAAAAAATCATAATCCATCTGTATTATAATACATATCATTTTCCCAAACAATAATTTTTTAAATACTCATTTGAATAGAAAAATTATATAAAATACACATCTTATGATAGTTTATCCAATCTTCAAGAATCCAAGTTATTAATTCATAAACTAACCTTCACAAGATCCTCATCCAAGTTGGTGATGACTCAGAAAGTGTAATCAAGAGACCCGATTCCAAATTAGGGAAGAGACATATCTGGGCGTCCGGGCCACCTGTTTGGTCCTCGGGTCCAGCAAAAGTTTTGGGCCACCCAAGGTCTTTAGTCATGTTGTCTCCTAATGCCTTCAAGCCACTATAAGGTCTTAGAGCCTCCCCTAGGCCTTCAAGCCACATGATTATGTAGATATAACTATCAGACTACAAGTGAAAAAGGCTCTAAATGAACAATTAGGGATGACACGTTCACTAGAGCATAGCTAACAAGAATTGGAAGAACGAGAGGGTATGGAATTTCCATCAATACCGGATATGTGAATCTTTTAATAGGACATTTATCCAACTATCCATGGGATGGTCGAGTGCTAATATAATGAAAAATTATGGGGAGGAGTAGTTCAAATTTGTCTTCTCTATGTGATTCCCTCTAAGACTTATGGTTCATGTAATTGTATCTAAGCCTTCAGGCCTTGTAAGGGTTCCACCTCACCACTTTAAATGTGTATTATCACAAATAATAAAAAAATGAAGGCCTTCAGGCCATTCTCATAATGAATCAACTACTTTTCTTAATTACATGAATGAAACCGTTAATCAATAAACACTGGTTATTTTCTCTTAATGAATTCCATTATATTTAAAACACTTTTAGATCATGCAATCTCTATGATATACTTTTTAAAATAATTTAAATTAATCCTATAACCAATAAAGATTTAACAAAACCTTTAGCAACACCATTTAATTTTACATTTTCAATCATATTGAATATAATTAGTTGTATCCAAACTTATATAGTATATGAGAATAAAATTCCTTAAATAATTTATGCACATTATCATATTTAGTACATTAGTGCAGACTAAAATTCTTTTGGTAATTTTTCTTCTAATTACTTTGAAAACATTGAATTAATCACTCTATTATTACATAATCATAATGATTCACTTGTTGAATAACTTAAACACTTGGTTATATGGGAAGGAACTATTCTAATATATAGAATTATTTCTTAAGAACATTTATTAAATCACAAATATTTATTAAGAACATTTCTTATGTTTATAGTACTAAGATTAGCTTAAATTAATCTTCTCCTATATAAGGATTAGTATCAAGTTTTATTTTGGGGATGATGATGATATTCATCTACAAAAAGAAAATTTTACCAGATGAGTTTCATGTTTTATAGAAACTTAATAAAGACTTTTAAAAAATGGAATCCCTCAAAAATGATGTCCCCTTTAAAATCAATCTTATATTTAGTTTTCCATGATCGATATTTTATCATGACTTACATTAGGTATCGTGTAAATAATCCTAGATTATATTTGGTAGAAATAAAATTGTCAATTGTGTCATATATAACTCATGGATAGTTGAGTAGACAATTCCTTGTTTAATCCATCTTATGGATAAACTGAACTCCATTATATTGGTATCATGAGAATTAGGGTTTTCTATCAAAGTGTTACCCAATGAAATATCCAAGAATAATCTAACCATGAATTATAAAGGGATACTCAGATGAGGCCATCAATACTCATCCAGATAATCTAGAGTCACTTTTAACAACATTTCCTTTAAGAAAATATATTCTAGGGGTACTTGAATTGGGATTTAAAATACCTAGTTAAATGATTGAGGTCTTCAAAAGTGACTCTTAGAAAGGAATCTATCACATTGTATTTGAATGGGATTTAATCTCACTATATTATCTCAAGCTATTCCATTTATGTATGCATACGTAAAATGATTTCATTTATAATCCTATTTCCTTTACCAAACTAATATGCTCCAACCATATTGGTGTGTAAAATTTTATATAACCATAAAGTTTATTTAGTCAACAAAAAATATAAGTAAATTATATTCATACATTTATAAATTCATCATATTCATAAGGTTAATAAAATCATCCTGAAAGGATATTGAACTATATGAGATTGTAAATATCCACATGTTTATGCCTGTAAAGATAGAAATCCAACCCTATTCACTTTCCAAGGCAAGTTACAGGCCTTAGGTAGGTAGGTATTATTATTCAAAGTCCCTCTACATATGTATAAATTACTAAAAAGATAATTTTCTTATCATAACTCTAAATCATAATATGCACAATTATATTAAAAAATAAATTCAATCTAATAAGATCAATTAAAAACTAAGTTCGGGGTAGATGAAAATCAAAATTCATTATATATTCATTCATAGTATGTAATGTGAGGCTCTATCCTATAAATAGTTTAATATTTTAGCCTAAATCATGCACTATTCATCATATAATGATTTTATTATTGTGTATAATATAATGAATAACCCCTAAACAAATGAAAAAATTCAAATATTTAAACCTGAGATAAATATTTATGACCTATTCATAAATAAAATCTATTTATAAAACATTTATAATTATATATTCATATGATGTACATTTTATATATATGAACACAAAATTTTATATTCATCAAATAATTCAAAATATAAACACTTTATATTCAATCCAATGTAAACCCTTTCATATTTACCATTATACCGAATTTTCATTTTAAATATATGATATTATATGAATTTTAAAATATTTATAATCCAATTTATATAATGTAATCATTTTACACAATACAAATATCATATAATTATTCATTATTTAAACATTGACCATATAATTCATCAGAACAATTTTTAATGAGGATTAAATAATATGAAAATAAGTCCTCATTAATTTAAAAATGTAAATTTTATTAAGTATGAACCATTAATAATTAAATATAAACACTTTCTATTTTGACCTTATTTCATCATTTTAACACTATAAATAATCACTTATGATTTCTAAATACATATTTTTTTCTATATCATAAGTTATTTCATATAATTTGTTAAAAGGTATTTATAAATATTGATATTTAATATTTTGGAATAAAAGAAAAAATAAATATTAATTAGTTAATTATATACCATTTATAACTAATTAATTAATTATTAAATTTCTTTATGAATTTAATATTATTAAAATAACATTTTATATTATTTATAAACATTTTATAACCCATTAAAACATTTTATAAATTAATATAATTTAACAATTTAAAAAAAACATTTACCCTTACACATAATCTTTATTCTATATAAGGGAAACCTACCTCTACCCTTACCTAGACACTCTAAAGAAGGGTAATGGGGTTGTGACCTATACTCAAGTTATCTATGTATTGGTTACCCATGTGTTCTAATGATTACATAATGGTGACACAGTCACTACCTTTATGTAGACCATCTAAATAGATGTATCATAGATTTCCCCTTCACATAGATCCTCCAGAAAAGGTAATAGATTTTTGTAAACCTTTTTAAATTTTTTTAATTTTTATAATAAATGTATCATTGAAAGGTAAATAATGTTTAAAAATTAATTTCCAAAGGAAATAATGGTAATATTTTTACATTTATTCATGATTTCGAAATATTTTTTCATAGATCTAAATTATTGTAACCTTTGATATCACTTATGGTTTCAAAATGATACCAATAACAATTATGAAGACATTCAAAAGTGGTTTAAACACTTTTATGATGTTCTCACATTCTAGAAAAATGAAAATGTGATAAAGCCGAAAAGGAACAACATTTAAAAACTATAGTACCTTACACAAAATATAGACTTGTTTTTATTATCCATCATTTAAAAACTTGCAATATATTTGATAGAGATCATTATAAGTTAATCTAAAAATAATCCGCTATCCTCAGGTATCCATGGGTCAAGAGAATAATTATATGTTATAATTAGATCCATTCTTTCTCAAAGGCATGTTGGTTCACAAAACATAATGGTGAAGAATTAAAATATATTCTAGTGATTGAGAGTTTCATCCAAATAGGAAATAATCACATATATCCACTACCTTACGTGGTATTGATTTATATTTAACACCCAGGGTCTCTACTGGGGTGTTGATGCACTTATTCATGGATTATAAATCAAAACTAAATTCTAAATCTAGTCCATGTATCGTATACATGAATGAAATATCTCCAAAAAAATCATCTCATGAAATGTTTCATTCAATTATACCTACAACGAAGAATGTATTCAGTAATAAATGTTCATCATCCTTCCCCCAAAACAAGCAATATGAAACAAGATACCCATTATGTATGAAAATCATAATTTTCATGAATTATAAGATAGCTTATATATATCATATTCATATAATTAATTACGGAATATATACTTTAGAAACCCTCTAAAACCAAACCATATAAGATTTATCCTTCTATTGATGGAAATCACTAAATGGATAATGTGAATTTGGCTATCAGAAGCATGATTGAAAATATAAATATAATAAAAATTTGTTACTCTACCATTGTAGTGTGAATTTATTAAAGCCATGAAATAAAAAGTATTAAAGTGTCAAATAATAATATAATATAAAAAAGATAATATGAAGAATATTAATTATGAAACGGGAAATATTCAAAAACATATAGCCGAAAAAACATAACATGTGCTCTATAATATTAAAATTGAAATAAAACAAAATCTCACCTAATTCAATAACTTCCACTACCTTATGTATGTTACATTAGATCATTGTGTTGATCCTTAACTTCTCAATGATATCCCAGTTAATTTGTGTAGTAAAATGTGGGTGGAAATTAAAATTGAAAGTGTATTTTTCAACCTTTGACCAAAAAATTTAGATCCAGCTTTCATCCCTCCTATTTTCATGCAAAAATTATCTTCTAAATGGTTGTATTGTGAGGATAAAAAAATTCCCTTGATTTTCTCTAATTTTTGGAAACATTGTAGCCTAATTATATTTATAAATTAGAAGTTATAGTAAAAATTGTTGGTTTTATGTTTGGGCCCTAAAATCTGTTCTTGAATTTTGCTTCAAATTGGGCTTCCAATATCACCTTACCAATGACATAATTATCCTTGGAGAAAGTTTAATTAAATGTTCCCTCATGAATTCTGTTATCAACAGTTTATATTTTATCAATATTTGACGTGAGTTATGGGATTCAAATATCATTTAGTGGATTGAGAACGAATCTTCCTTTTTCCAAAAAATAGTATTTGAGGACCAATATGTCCATATTACATTGTGAATCATCTATTAATTAAAAATAAAAAAATGTTCATCAAAAATTATATATGAAATCCTTAAATATGAAATTTATGTCATTAATAGAGAGTTATCTACTAGGTTATTTTAAATTGGGTCAATATTAATAAATTATAAAAAAGTGTTTCCCATATTATGAGAAATGATGTCCAAATTAAAAAATGCATTAAAATAGGATATTATGAACAATTATTCTCATTAAAACTCATTAAAATGTAATGATAATTATCCAAATTATATGGGTAATCACAACACTAAACTTGAGTTTTTCTAAAACTGAGAAAGTTACTTCAATCAAAGATAAAAAATCAATTTCCCATTTTGGATACTTTTCAATATACATTGTTATCAAAAATCACCTCATAAAAAAATTAATCTATTAAAAATATATTAAAATAAGAAAAAAAACAAGCATATACGTATCCCATTCACATTCTTCTATTAAAAATCCATGCTTCCCTTCATCAAATAACAGTTAAGCCTAAATATGTGTTGTGAATCACAAGATACATGGGGGTTATTTTTTGTTTAAGGGGTGAAATGGACGCTCTAAGTGTAAATGACATTTCAATTTTAAGATGACTGTCATTTTTTATTACTTTTTATTACTTATTTTTTGTTTTCATTTTTTTGATTATTTGACAACAAGAGAGTTGAAAATACAAATTCACAGAAACAAAACATTGGATCCAATATCCCCAAGTGTTGTATTCAACAAATTGAATCAATTTTATGCTCTATAATAGGGATATAAAGCATTAATTTGGGCAATAAAATTGTGGTTTCACTATCCCCACATTTTCAAAACCACACATTAGATAAAAACATTAAACTATAGATTCATTTTATTTGCATTTTAGTGTAATTTTTTAAACAAATTAGATACTCAACTAAACTCAAAAGTGGCCTCAAATCATATGCTATGAAGATTAGACCCCAAGAACTCTAACACACACCCCATTGTCCAAAGGATGTGCATTGTGAATTTTTTATTATATGGAAGAAAATGTAAATGGTAAAAAATCACATAAGAAAACCATTATTAGAAAAATTAGGCCCAATAACTTAAACATGCATAAAATTAATAATCAGGGCATGAAAAATAATTTGACATTATTTTTTCATGGTTCACAAAGTGCATTACGACATGAAATGATAATGAAATTTAAATTCCATAACCTCCAATTTTTTTACAAAATATTTTATTATCACTCTTCCTAACATAGAATTGAACTGCAATCAATGTTGAAAAAGAATATAATAGGGGATTTAGAATTTGGAAGAATATGATGGAGAGAATCCCCAAAATTAAATTTCAAATAAAATATTTTAAAAATTCAGCTTGTGGTTCACTGATGAAGGCTATTCCAAAACCAATTGATCATTATTTATCCATATTATTTTAATAATCCACCGAGGAAATGATATAATGGGTTTGAAATAAGGATTTAGGTGATAAATCTCACTTGGTATGGAACCTCTAAATCTTAAACTCAATGTAGGAATACTATGATATAAACCCCATTAGGTTCCCTTTACTTAAATAACACAAAAACAAAAGAAATAAAATTGATATAAATGTTGTAATATATCCCAAAAAGATTGAGATTAATTTTAGTAGCTTTACATGGACCACGCAACATATAAAATTTTATGTTTCATGGAATTAAAGATCATTTTTCACCACTACCATTTTATTGGGATTGAGTCTCCTTTGGGGTTTTCCAGGAGGTTTATAATATTATTTAACAAAAACACTATGTTTCCCAATGAGTGGAAAATCCTAGTAATATAATAAATGGTTGATCTAGTTTCTTTATTAATATTATATAAAATATTAAATGGAATTATCACTTGGATTTATTTGAGAGAATAAAAAGTGACCACATTAATTTTTTATATAACCCCTAATAATTTATACCTATCTTAGACATGTGGGATTGTTATATCATGTTTTCATTAGACAATATCATTTGCATTATATTGGGATTTAGAATCAGGATCGATTGATTCTTTTTTAAATTTATGGTTTACCCACTAATTTTTTAGGTTCAACTAATGGAATCTTTAAACACTCAAATTTACTAATTTCCTCTAATGTTTTAGTGATCATTTTTCTTGATAAATCATTAATAGAGAAATATCTAAATGATTCAATCTATAATGGAAAATTTTTCTCAGGTGAATAAAGTAAATGAATCTTCTCTTGATTTATACACCCTTCAACAATACATTGTTGTAACAATATTTCACTTTCAAAACTACCAATCAAATTCACCTCATAAATCTAATAATTCTCCCCAATTTGACATCTTAGATTAATGTTGTTGAGATCAAGGATGATTTCAAAAAATTATTTTCATGTTTCTATTCTGAACATAGATGACTGAGTTGATTGTGGATAGAATGTGACAACCAAAAGAAGATGGAAGCTCACTCCCTATATTTTATTTTTTTGTGATTATTGAAGATAATGAATTTTGTAGGGTAAATGAAAATTTCACCTTTTATAAAATCATCCTTTATGATACTCTTAGGGTCCCAATCACTACAATAAAAAAATATGGAGAGTGAAAAATATAGGTTGGAGTTCTTCATTAACTAAATAAAAATATGTATATTATGGAATAAGGTTAACACTAGATCCTTGGTCACATGGGTCCTTGACAACTTTTTTTCATCTATTTTCAATATTGATGTAAGGATTATAATAGTCATTCAACTATAGAGTCATGGTTCCTTGAATGGTGGTGGTCACATTAGCAGCAAAAAGGACTTTGTTTCTATGTGATAACATCATTTTTAAGGTAAAAATATCTTTACGATAAATTGAGTAGGTGGTTATGGTTTGGATTTCATCGAGATGATTAATTATATGAATAAATGGATGTAGTATTTCCCCTAATTTTTTACTAAACATTCATTTAGATTTTCCTCTAATTATTTGGGGGAAATGAGTAAGCTAATGGGGGATTTGGGGAGGTGGTTGATCCTCTAAATTTTCAGAATTTTTGTATATTCAAGGGTTAGTTTATTTTCATTGTAATGAGTTGTTAATGATTTATATTTCTGGAATGTTTGGTTTAGTTTTCACTTTATATTTCCCACTACTCAAGATATTCACACATTTGATCTCTTCAAGTAAAGTTTGTGTTCAACTGGATTCTCATTTTAGGGTAGGGGTAGGACAGTCCGATTGGGAATGTGTTTCCTTATAAGATTAATTATTTGAAATTAATTTTGTAGGGATGAAACATACGAAGTCACAACCCATCCTATAGAGGTCTGACCAGTGACTACCCCAAGCCCACCTTTAATTGACCAGGGGGCTAGTGACCATCATTGAGTAGGAATATTCAAAAAATGGGAGGAGTTATATTAATTTTCTGATACACACACATAAAAACACATATCCATTCCCACAAAATACTGAATTGTAAAACAAATAAAACGATGCATGCATACATCTAAGACCCCACCATAGACTACGACTGTAAAGTATTGAAAATATAAAAGGATTCAAGAAACAAAACCAACAAAAATGGAAAAGTCACCAACATACTCTAAGGTAGAGGACTAATTTAAAAGTACACTCTCAGTAAACACGTCGGTCTTTCAAACTCCATCTATGCCCCATAAACTCCCTGCCCTCCTAGGACACCGCCAAAAGGGACATCATCAGCACAAGACATGACACATGTGGGTAAAGTATTTGCAGGGGTGAGTATAACAATACATAGAAGGACACCCCAAAAACACTAAACATCAGTCACAAAGTATAAGAAGCTCAATAAAGGATATACCAATCAGTATATAAAAAAACACCCAGATATACTCAGGCAAGACACCATTCTATCAGGTAGTCATAACGAACTATTACCCACATGATTTTACTCGAAGTTGTGGTTGTTCTAGGAGAAATCACTACACAAGTCATGATGTCATTAGAGACACGTGATTAAGAGTTATATCTCATTGTTCCCAACCCAAAAAGAGTTCACTAGTCTAAGAATAATTTGATTCAAAGATAGGGGTCACACCCAAAACCGCTTAGGGAACGCATGAACCCAATATTGATCAACCCGCTACGTAGGGGATCATACGTCAACAATTCCACCCACCCTAATGATGAGGATTTCTAAATGGAGTATCAATTCCCTTTTCAAGGAGGTCCAATTGATTCCACAAACTCCAACTATGGATTTATGGATGATAGAAGATCACACTCTAGTCTCATGGATGGACACCGCAACTCTATCTAAGACTCAGCCTCTAGAGGGGATCATAATATAATAAGGTGGATGTAATGTAACAATGTACCCATGAGATAAAGGAACAAGAGAATCAAATAAACCAATATTGGTCTAAAATAACAAAATGATGATCTTAATGCGCTATTGAAGGTATTACGTGGCATGTCCCAATAGTTAAATGGTGTGTCTATCTATCCCAAGTCAAGCCCATATGGAAGAGCCTCACATGGCATGTAGTCCCCATATACATGGAGTGTATAAGGATATACATAGTGTGTATAGAAACATGGTACCCTACCCATTTCACCTGGCTATGTCCATGTACCATATCTGTGTCTCTGTACCGGTCTATGTATGCCAAGATGTGACTATGTGAGAGTACATTGTGTGTCCATTCCCATATAATAAAACCCATGTTCATGTACTCTCTGAAGCATAGGCCGACTCATATGGGAATATTCATATTCCATGTGATAGTGTTCACACACTGTGTGACCCTAATCTTCATCCCAAAATCCAATCCATCATTGAAGATGCCCAATAAGTCGTGTAATCCCAGATAACATGTCGTGTGTATTGAGATTTTCCAGAAACCCTGGTTCTTCCTCCCACATGCCTCCTCTACCACTCCATCCATCGATCTAGCCGTGGTTTTCTAGAAAACTACATGAATATCTTCTTCTAATCTTTTCCATTGATAATAATCAAGTTTTGACCTCAGATCAGCCAAAATAATGGTTCAAATCAACGTTCTTCATTGTGTATCGAAGAACATCGAAGAATGAGTAATAGGGAATACACCATCAACTCATTCACTTTCACAATCAGCATATCATCTCCACATTATTTCACTCTTCTCATATCTATGATATTGGATCGTTTCACCAATAAAGGGGTTTCCACTGATCAATCAATCGGGATTCGTCAAACCCCAGGCCAAACGTGGAACACCCATGGTGAATCACATAATCGGGGGATAAACGCATATGAAATAATATGATGAATGAACCTTAATAAATTTTTGTGTCAATATCGATTCATTTCTATAAGATAATACATGAATACATTGATAACCATAAGTAATTATCCAAAAATTACACCAAAATAATCCCATCATGCATATACGCATGATTCGTGGATCAATACATTGGTCAATGGATCCATGTTCATTATAGGAATAATGAATAGGGATGAATACTCATAAAAAACATCCTATATTGATTTAGTTCAATCATTGATGAAGAATGATACTTCATATTCATCATTGGTTAGATCCGTTGAATCTGAGGTGCATTTATCATCAATCCATGACCCTTAATCGTCCTCCAATGGGGTATCCTCCAATGCTCCAATGTAACTCATAAAATTGTTAGGGGTATGTAGATAACCCTTTTAATTCAATATAATCATATATTTAAAGATAAAAATTAGAAGCTCCATCATAAAATAAGTCTTATTAAATAATTTTATTTATTTTATGCCTGTGACAAATTTTATACAAATAACTTGTACAAACTAATGTTAAGTCTCTCCTATGGTAAAATACACATTATAAACTGAATGGTTCCCTCATATTTAAAATCTGGGTACCCATTTAGAAGTTATTATAATTTTTTAGTAAAAATATACACACATGATATTTAATATATTTAATATATTTCAAACATTTATTTCAAGCACACCAGGACTTGGAATCACAAGCTATCTCAGCGCCTGGTATAAAAAATATTCCATATAATATTTCAAAATAATCTACATAAAATATTATATGTCACATTATCCTCACCTATGGGATTTACATCTTTAAAAATACAAAACAAGGGATACTCAAAAAGATGTGGATACTAATCATGAATTTGAGCCTCTGGATCCCATGTGCTCTCCTAGAGATTCTCATGTTGTCATCAGACATGCACTAAAAGAATAAATCACCCATGAAGGAACCTCTCCAGAAAATTCTTGATCCATACTTGGCACTCATCAAAGTTCATTTCATCCTCAATGTCTAACTCACTGTAGTCGATAACATGTGATGGGTCATGCACGTACATCCTCAGCTACGACATGTGGAAGACATCATGTACCTAGTATAACTACAGAGGTAGAGCTAAGCAGTACGCCACCTCACCAACTCTACATAGTATCTAGAAAATTACAAAGAACCTTAGATATAGATTGATGTTTCATCTGAATATTTTTAATCCATGTTGAGGTGAAACCTATAGGAATACAAGGTCTCTTTCCTCAAAATGAAAATGCATCTGTCACCTATCAGTATTGGACATATGATGGCTTTCTGAAATCTTTATCTTCTCCTAGAGGACCTGAACCTTCTCTATTGTAGCTCACACCAACTTTGGGTCCATGAGTGTTGACTCTCCTGGATCTGTATGGAAATGGGGTGACCTGTAGGGTCACCCGTACAAAATATCGAATGGTGTCATACTAATAGTGGAATGGTAGTTATTATTTTAAAAAACCTCCACTAGTGGTAGGTGATCCTTCAAACTATAGCCAAATTCTAAAATTCAAGTTCATAACAAATCCTCTATAATCTAAAAGGTCCACTCATTCTGGATGTGAGTTTTTGGGTGAGACACAATGCTCAAGAGTAAGTGGGTCCAAAATCCCTCTGGTAATCCCTTCCACAACCGGGATTTAATGTGATAATAATGATTAGAAAAAATCATTGATGGAACTCTTGGGAGTTGGATTATCTCATGGATATAGAGGTGTCCCAATATCTTTACTGAACTTTTTTCTTATCATGCTATGAAGTGGGTCAATTTGGTGAGTCAATCTACAATCACCCAGATGGGATTGTGTCCCCTAGATTTACATGGTAATCCCATCATGAAGTACAAATATATATAATACCATTCCGACTATGGAACCAAAAAAAGGATGGGTAACCTCACTAGAACATGGTGCTCATCCTTTACCTTTTGAAAAGTAATGCATTCAGAGACAAACTCTCAAACTACTTTCTTCATCCATGGCCATAAAAACTGATGTTTGAGGTCCTGGTACATCTATTTCGCACATGGACATACCTTTACGGGATATGTATGAAACACTCCTAGAAACTCCTCTAGTAACATGACTAGTTCCATCATGCATCCTTTGAAAAAATTACTTTCTCCCATCATTTAGAAAGTCTTTCAAGAGCATTCCCTATGGATATATGAGCACGTGGGGTGTCATAGTCAGTATCCCCATGTTGTGACTCTCTAGCTCACTATATTAGTAGAGGGTAGAAAACCATCGATTGGAGGTAAGATAATCCATATATATCCACAAAGGGTAACTATAATGATGCCAACTCCTCTAGTTCCTTGTTCAGCAACTGTGAACTATATCTCCTACTAAGAGAACCTACGCATTAATTTTCCATGATATAAAGGTTTATTCCCCTCTAGATAAGTTGGGTACTAACCATTGATATTAACTAGCCAATCCAACAAATCTTCTCGCTTTAGTAACACTTTTAGGTGGACCACAAGCAAGTACTGCCTCAACCATCAATGGATTTTCACAACAAATCCAGTCTCTGAGATGTTGTGTCCCATAAAATGGACCAATAGTATCCAAAACTAAATCCCTAAGGGATTTTTGAAAATTTTGTGCTCTTGGAGTGTGTCAATTACCATCCTCAAGTGTCTCTCATGCTCCTCCTTGGATGCTGAATACACTAGGATTTCATCGAGGAAGACTACAATGAATTGGTCCCAGAATGGTTTAAATATCTGGGTTATGAGTCCCATGAACAATGATGGGGAATTATTCATTCCAAAAGACATGAAAAAGTACTCAAAGTGACTATAGAGGCATCTGAAGTTCATTTTATGAATATGCTCATCTCCTACATATAGCTGGTGATATCAAAATCAGAGTTCAATTGTTGAGACCAACCATGCCCCCATAAATTGATCAAATAGGTTTTCAATTCTCAGTAGTGGATATATTTTCCAAGTTCTCCTAGTTCAAACACATGTAATCTAAAAAACCTCATGCTCCCATCTACCTTCTTGAAAAAAAAACACTTGGGTTTCCCAGGGGAAACATTGGGTCTCATGAATCCTTTCATATGCAAGTCCTCCAACTGCATCCTCATCTCTCGAAGCTCAATGGTAACAATCTATTATATTTCTACAGATATTAGTTCATTCCCAGTATGAAAATCAATATAGAAATCTACCTCTCAGTGGGTAGTTAAACCTAGTACATCTATAATAATGACAACCTCATACTCCACCACCTTTGGGGAAACTAATATCCAAAAGAATCCACTGCCCCCAGACTCATTCTATCCAACTGTTGAGTAATCGGATGTACTCCCATATTCCTGAGCTTTTCCTGCTTCACCAAGGTTTCCTTTTCCCTCACAAAGGAAAACCTCATTATGTTACTATGGACACACCACATCTTATAGGTAAAATAGTCAATTTGGGCTTGGACTATATATATGGATTCCATATCTATGATCACATAATAAGTCCTCATTAGTGAAATAAATAGATCCAAAAAAACTCGGACTTCCAAAAATTAGGTCCCACTATTTGCACATGTGTGAAATTTTTGAGTCGTCGCATGTCAAAGTCTCCGACCACATGGGTTGATTCAAAATCTCAAACATAATATCTAAGTCTAGAACCATAGATGTGGGAAAGAAGTAATGTTTATAACCCAGGTTTATCAATATTGATATTAATGTATAAAATACACATATCATACATTTTATAATTCTTGGATACATGGGTTCAAAGGCTTCCCTAGTTACAACTTACCTCATCCCTGTGCACTAGATCCCTAAGACATGCGTGGACCACCTAGGGGTGGTGGTGGTAATAGGTTCAACCTTTAGCCACCTCATGTTGTCCTATTATCCCCTCTACCACATCTACTTGCCTAAGGACCACCCTACTAATTACCCTATCTCTATCATAGTGGTCCATCGATCGTCTATCGATTAACTATAAAATAAGTCAAGATATTTCATGGTAGATTCCCCAAACCATTTCAAGAGAAACACTCCATGTCCCTAAGCTGATTCAGTCCACCCTAAGATCCTAGCACTACTGACCCGGAGTCTCGGGATCAACTCCTAATGCATCGGACCCACTTGGATCCCTATGACTTCGGTCGGCAATCTGATACAAAGGTCTCAACTACTATGTTCCCACTACTAGAACCCACTACTAATGTATTTTCATCTAGAAAGTGTTCTAGAAATAAGGCTTTCTCAAGATCTCCATCAAAAGTTGAAACTCTATGAGAAACTTTTGAAACCCAAATGTCTGGGTGAAAGCCCTACTCAAAGGAATTATCCCTAAACAACTAGTCTTGTACAATATAAAAAAGTAGCATGAGAGATCAGAATACCTTACTGAATACAAATCCATGGTTATAGTGCCTCGTTGTATATGTAGAATCTCTTGTATGTCTACTGATTGAAACATGGTCAGATATAACTCCTCTCTGAGAAGACACTCAAAGTATGTTTGGGAGAGAGTGGTCTAATCATGTGACTGAGTGTCCAAGATCTACCATCTCCCCAATAATTCCTAAATTAGAATCACTTCAAGGTATTCCATCTGATAATAGGGATTCCTCATAAGGTGGAAAAAGTTTGTGACTTTCCTTATGCAGTCCTCATCCACCTGTGGGGATGGATCGCCTGAAAACCTAAGTGGTTACTCCCTCTGAAACTCACGCAACACACTCAGCTTGTACGCATCCTAAGATGGTATTTCTAGTGCTAGCTTCTTCTCAATGGGTGGTTATATAGTTTTAAAACCACACAGAGTTGATGTCTTTGATACAATCCATTTTATTAATTCCTCTTCACTAAGATTATCATCCTCATGATCATGCAGTGGGATCCTGGTTGGCTGTCCAGGTGAAGGAATCTAGAAATAAAACAAGATGTACCATAGAAAAAATAGTATATTTGGGGAACTGACTCAATAAGTACATGGAAACCAAAATCCATTCCTATATGTTGCATTTAACATTATTTCCCCTACAACCAATGTTCACATGTACCGAGTCGAAAATATATTGATTATAGTCCTAGTGTAAGGATACATCGGTCACTGCACCAACACTAGAGTCCCTGGACCCAAATCTGAACTCGAAACCCATAAAATTGTTTCCCCAAAACAATCTCATATACTATCATTCCTAAGTTAGAACTGATCATTGTGATGCCACTCAATTACAACCATAACTACCAAGGTCAAACCCATGACTACACCAACCCGCCTCTAATAGGATAGGGGATGGAGACCAGCACTAGGTGGGAATATTCCTCAAATGGGAGACATTATCCTAAATTACATACATACACACACACACACACATCTCCAAGCCTACACAATGCATAAATATAAATGAACTAAAACAATTCATGTATATATGTAAGATCCCACCACATATTATGATAGTAAATTACAAAAAATAGAATAGGGGATATAGAACAATACCAAACAAAACTGTAAAGAGTCTAACCTACTCCATGTGTGAAGAATGTGTCAAAAGTATACTCCTTGTAAACACCTCTATCTGTCAAGATTTATTTATTCCACACCCAATCCCTATCTTCTCAGGACACTACCAAAAGGGCCAAAATCTATAGCAAACACATCATGTTTGAGAAAATCCCTTTTAGGGGTGATATTTACAATACTTTGTAAGAAACACCTAAAATGATAAACATGAAGCACCAAGTATAATCATATCAATACCAGAAACACCTAGATATAATCAAAAAATATTCCACACCATTAGGAGGTCATATAAAAATTCTAACCACATGATTCTGCTCAATGGAATGCTCGTTCTAGGAGAAATCACTACACTAATGATGCTATCATTTAAGAAAAAAAATTAAGTGGTATATCTCTATAGTCCCCACTAAAGGATAACGCATTGGTCTAAGAATAATATACTGGACACATAGGGGGTCACATCCATAATCATTTAGGGACACCATGAACCCAATATAGATCAACTCGCTACATAGGGGATCATACATCAATGATTCCACCAACCCTACCGATGTGGCCTACAAGAAAGAGGATCAATTCCATATTCATAGAGTTCATGATAATTCCACAAACTCAAACTAGGGAACTAAGGAAAATATAGTATCCCACTCTGGTTTCATCGATGGACACCATAACTCTATCTGAGACTCAACATCTAGAGGGGATCAAAATCTAGTAATGTGGATGTAGTGGCAAACTATAACCTCAAGGTAAATAACCTAGGAAATGTACTCAAATTATACCGGTCCATAATAAAAAAATGGAGGGCCTTAAGAACTCTTGAAGGGAGTACATGGTGTATCCCAAGGGGTATATAGCGTGTGAAACTATCCAAATTAATTCTAGTGTACCAGATCGTCAAATAGAATGTAGATTCCATATACATAGTGTGTAGACACACAAGATACCCTACCCATGTCTCCTGGCCATGTATGTGTACTGAATCAGTGTTTTTGTATCGGTCTATGTACTCCAAGTAATTTTAATGTGGGATTACATGGTGTGTTCATCTTCATGTACTCTAACTCATGTACATGTAGTATTCGAAGTACATGATGAGTCGGTTATAGAGGGTAACGCATTGTGTGACCGTGGTCAAATGCCATGTAATGTTTATCATCATCCCAAAATCCAATCCATCATAGAAGGGGACCAAAAAATCTATGTAATATAATATTACACTTGTGTGTATCATGATTATCCAAAAATAGAGGTTCTTCCTCCCACACACCTCCTCCACTACTACAGCCTCCAATCTGGTTGTTCCTTGCCTAAAAAACTCTAGTAATTTCCTCTTTTCATATTTTCCATCGATAATCAACAACTTCCTGCCTCAGATCTGCTGGATGAACAGATCAAATCGACGTACTTCACTACGTGAAAAAGAACACTGAAGAACAAGGAATAAAAAATCAACCACCATTTTATTCACTTCTTTAACCACCATCGCATCATATTGATCCAAAATCTATAATATCATATCATTTTGCTAATAAATTTGTGTGAAACAATCGATCGATCATGATTTTTCAAACCCCATACCTAATGATGAATTCCCTTCGTGAATCACAGAATCAGGGGAGAAACGCACAAGAATAAACTATATGAACAAACCTCAATTGATGTTCACGTGGATCTCAATTCATCTCCATAAGATAAACAATGAATACATTGATAACCATATGTAATTCTTCCAAAATTGCCCTAAAATAAAATCATCCGAAAAATATGCCAGATCTATAGATCAATTTCATGGTTGATTGATCTAAAATCATCAAATAAGTCATGTATGTGGAAGAATCCACATAAAACAAACATCCAACCACAATTCGGTTTAATCACTAATGAAGAATAATGTGTCATCGTTATCATTGGAATGATCCATCAAATCTGATGTTTCATTCATCGTCAATCCATGATCTATCATTTTCCTCTAATGGGGTCACCTCTAACGATCTAATTGAACACTTAAGATTTGCATGGATATGACAATAAACCAATGGATTCACTAAATGTGATATTTAAATAGAAAACTAGGTCAATGAATCATTAAATAATTTTTATTTAGTTATTTTATTTATTCTATGCCTACGAAAACTTCTCAAAAAATGACATACACAGACTGATGTTAAGTCGCTCCTTGGGTAAAACCCACATTAAAAAACGCAATGATTCCCTTGGATTCCTGATCTAAGAACCTATTTTGAAGTGAATCTAGTTTTTAGGAAAACTATATGTGTGTGATATTTAATCTATTTAATATATATCAAACATTTATTCTAGGCACACTGGGCCTGAGAATCATATGTTGTCTCAGTGAATGGTCTTGAAAATAATCCATATAATATTTAAAAATCATAAATAGAAAATATGAGAAGTTACATAGGAACTCATTTTGTCCATTGTTTTAGAAATTTTCTAATTCAATATTTGTATAATTAATTTGGTAGGGGATTGAGCTAGTTAGTTTATCCTAGGAGGATATTTAGGTTGTTTTATGTATTTTTTTGTGGGTTATTATAATTTTAATAAAGGATTCTAGAATTGAGAAGGTTGGGAATTAAACTATTAATTAGTTGGAATGTTTTGTTTAGGTTAATGATTTTTACCATTGGTTTATTTTGTTATTGATTATCCTTATAATAAAATTATAAATGATCACTACATTGGTTTAAATTTTTTTTGTTCTATGGATTTTGAAAAGAGAGAGAAATGGATTACATTAATGGTCCTCTTGGAATAAATTCCTTAATTTATTGAATGGTTGAGAAATTATTGGTCTTATGGTCATATTTTCCTATAATTGTATAACCATGGTTAGTTGTATGAATTTCATGAAATTTACTATGATCAATCTCCTCGACCTTTCTAGTGAGGGTTGAAAGGTTATCCCTAAGGATTTCTTCTTCTCCCAGAGTGTGAATCCCATTTTATTTTGTATAATATTCATACTTGGTTGAGGTTACATGTGTATGTTAATATTCATAAATACATTCAAGATACTTTTATGCATAATTTGGTGATTTTTTAAGGGTTCCATTACACATCATGTAAATGAACAATTTTTTCCATGAACCCAACCCATCACAAAATATTCAAAAAATTTAATAGATTAAGAATCCATGTTGTGGTGAATTTTTTAGTGTATCATTGAACCTTTCTTGTGTTTCATAATATGAATCTCCCTCTTTTCCAAAAAAAAACTTATACACTTTTTAAGAGATATCATTTTTTGATGGGGAAAGTATTTCATATAAAAACACTATTTATAATTGATCCCAATAGTGAAAGGATTATGAGAAAAAAAATTAACAATTTATTAGCTTATTTATTAAACTAAGAATGATATATCTTCTTCATATAATAATATTGTTGACATGGGGGTCAGAGAGTCTCAATAATGTTATTGAACTCCTTAACATGATGATGGGGAATCAAAGACTCCATTATATGAAAGTATGGGACGTGGTTTAGGACATGTGGTTTAAAGACATTGTAGGAATATCTGGGAGAATCCTATGTAATGTAAACAGTTAATTGTTCATGTTATGTGTGATATAGTCATTCATTGTTTTATCAACCACATTACCCAATTTTGGGGATACCTAATATGGGTTTTTATTTTGGTTCACGTCTGAATTTATGATAGGTTTTCATGGAATATTATACATAATATTGGAAAATATATTAGAATCCATAGTATTAAGAAGAGTAGGATCTAAATTAAGAACTCTCATTTATACACTTGACATACTAAACATATAATTTTCCAGCCAAACATGTCTCTTTGATTTCTCATAGATATAGGATATACAAGGAATGGAATGAGAAAAAGGGGGAAAGTTATATGAAATTGGATTGATAATTGGGAAAATGGGGTGAGAATATATTGATTGTATAATATGACTTGTTGGGTCCTTAAAAACAGTGCCAAAATTGGGTATCACCCAAACATACCCATGTTAGGGTTGAAGTTGTCTCTAGAAACATAATTTGGGTTGTCGAATCCTCGGATACCTAATAAGTACCCAAAACGGACAATATAATTATATAAATTGATTTTGATATTATGTGGGAATATATTTTGAGTGAGTATATTTGAATAAAAATTTGAATTAATTTTAATTAATATAATTAATAAGAATCATTTTATCCAAGGTTTCTACTTGGGCTTGATTCGATGTTTTTTTAGAATTTTCGTTTATCTAATTCAAGATGTATCAAATAAATGATTTGAGTCCCAAAAAATAATAACTAATTTTATATCTTTATAATTTTATGGATAATCACCAGTGAAATTATAAGGTCACTTCCATATTTACTTCAAGCCATGTGTTCATAAAAGAAATAGAAATATGTAATATTTATGTCTAATGAATATATAGATGAATATAAATCATAGAATGGAACTCACAAATGAAATTACAAATTAGAGACTTAAGGCACATAAAATAAAATTAAATCCCACCAATTAATCCAACTAAAATTAACCCAAATGAGGTTTATCCATACCTTTAGGAAAAACAATCAATGTAAGATGGAAAGTTAACTAAGAGAATTGTGATTTAAGAAGAGAAACGTTTGAAATAATGATCACACCATCCTTGTTGTGTGAATAGATACAAACCATAAAATAAATGGAATCAAAGTGTAAAATATGAATATAATAATATAATACTATTATATTTTATTATGAGACTAAATTTATTTGATCAGATTTTAATTGAAAAAAACATTACTTCTATTGAAGAAATATATGTATAACATTGCAACTAAAATAAAATAAAATATTCACTAATTAAGTCACCACCACATCCATAGAAAATAAATTTTAGAGATTAATGTTGATCACCCATTATTAAAATTCATCCCAATTAATTAGGATATTCAAACAAGGGGGGAATTAATGTTTATGGTTAACTTCTCTACCATTAACTAAAAAATTCATAGCCATTTTTATCCCTCCTGTAGGCAAGAAAAAAACATTTTCAACATGAATAATTTTGGATGGGTCATAGAAGAGAAACATGATTCCATATACAATCAATAAAAAATTTCTAAATTTCATCCCAATTATATTTATCATTAGTATGTTATAGTTGAAATAGTGGGAAAAAGTTTTTCTCCCAAAAATCTACCCTAGATTTTGTACTTCACCTAGGGACAGCTATATAACCTTTGAAATGATAGTATTAACCCTATCAATAGTTTAATGAAGTGTTCCTCGTGAGTTTTAATATATTATTTTAAAATATCACATATTTTACATTAATTGTGGGATTCACATTTTTTTTATTATCCTGAGCTCCAAAATTCATTACCCAAAAATTTCATAATTTCAGGCCCATTATATCCGTCTTCCTTTATATATCATTTATATTTATAAAAGAATAAAATATTCCCCACAAAATGGATAATAAAAACGTAATATATAAAATTAAAATCATTAATATAAATTTGTCTAAATGTTTATGTACAATTGGTCCCAGATTAATACATTTTAAATAATAATTGCACATATGATGAGAAATGAAGTTCAAAATTTAAAACTCATTTACCTGGTGTTTTTGGAAGAATAATTCACATGAAAAATCATCAATATGCATTGAAAATTATTTATATTAATTGGATAATCAATATACATTCTAAATAACTTCTAAGTCTTTAGAATCTTTCAAAATTACATCCATGATGTATAGAGACATTCTGCTATATCCTTTTTAAACCACTCTTTATCCCATGATCTCTTCATCATATCATTTCATTTAAGCTTATCTAAACCACTTAAAAGTTATTTTCATTCCACATGCCCCTATACTCAAAATGTTCTATAAACATCCAACATCACTACTATGTATTCATGTGAAAATAATTCCACTATGTCTTCAATGTCATTGCATTACTTCAGGACATAGTAATTTCTACTCATATAATAAAATCTAGATCATACATAAATTCATCACAAAAAATCCTAAATTATTGACAAAATATAAAAGAAAACATATTTGGATGCATGTTACAACCCATCCTAGGTCATCCCTAAATCGGAAACCCAAACATTCTTGAGGTAAGGCCTTAAGGGAATTCTTGGTTCCCATGAGCTAGCAACAATTACCTAGGCATCATGAACTTACATTAGGAATGATTTAACCCAAAAACCCAAATATAAAATAGATAGAAAATATAAAATAAATATTAAATTATTTTAAAAATTAAAACAATGTATGTCAAAGTGAATTAACAAAATAAATTTCCAAAACAAAATAGTTAAACCAAAGTAGTTGAGACAACAAAAACCTATATCAATGTTATATGTAGTAAATCATACCACTATATCACCTCTAAAATACTAAACACTACTAATATTGTTAATCATAGCCATCATGTGATTCCTTTACATTACCTGTGTTATATATAACAACATCTACACACCCTCAAATGTATGTACAAGGTGTCATAAAAACAATGTAGGATACTGCCTAGTTTTTCACATGATTTTTTTAATAAATAAACCAATAATTCTCATTTAATGAAAATAAAGGTGTGAAACATATCATTACACAGTTTTCAAAAAACATGGAAATTTAACCTTTCATAAAATATTACAAAACCTGTACTAATTAATAAATCATTTCCCTTTAAATACACATTAGGTCAAACTATTTCTCAAAACATGAAATAATAACAATTTCAAAATAGAGAAACCCAGAAACTAAGTCCTAGGATACATTAGCTATGGGTTATCTAGGATCCTCATACCTTAGTGAACAGATTAATAAATGTGTACATATCTTATGATAAAAATACTAGGGAAAATAAAAATACCCTGATAAGTTATCCCCCTATCAAAATAATTTTTGTTTAGATTTGTACCATAAATCCATGTTAGGTAACCATAAACCATCATAGAATTATTGTCACATTATATACCACTAAAAGTACCCTAGGTTCCCATGTTATATAGCTCATACTTGGATGCTTTCATTTCAAAACAATTTGCACACTTAATGGATTTCCATTTCAAAAATGAAACACACATTGAGGCTTTATTTTCACAATTAAAATAATTTCAAAGGAATAACACACAGTAATAACAAAACTATAAAATTCACAATAAAATATGGTTTGGAAAAACATTTTTTACCATTGATAACAAGGGGGAATCCACATTATAAATTAATCAAAAAACAATCAAATTCTAGTTATTAAAAATCATTCAATAAACAATTTAAAAACTAATTTAAAATGATCATGAAAGAATGTTTTTAAAATGAAATATTTTCGTGAAACCACCGACCAAATACACATTACATTCCCAAAAATAAATGGGATAAACATAAAAATATGAACAAAATATAATAAGAAGAAAATAAAATACATAATCCACAAAACTCATATAAAAAACCCATATTCGACAACCTCTTGACCGGTAGATAAAAGAGAACCCACTTACTAAGACATTTACCAATAACCACATGAAGATCTATGTAGATTTTTCCCCCACATTCCATCCTATAAATGGAAATATTATAAAACCCATTATATATTTACATTACCAGAATATCTATTCATTATATTCCCAATATATTGTTATATTCATGAAAAAATAGGAGAACATTCAAATCGATGAATAATGATGTTGAACATGTCCCAAACATGGTTTTACTATATCCAAAGTCCCTAGATCCATAAAAAATGTTCTCTATAAGGGTTGGGATCATGAAACATATCCATGATCAATCACTATTGTTGATTTCTGAAGCTATGGTAGAAATAATTAAATCAATGGGAGGTATTTTGGGTCATAAAATAAAGTTTCAAAATAATTAATTCTTGTAGCAAGGATTGGACACATTTTATGGAAAACTAGTCACCAACCATGCACTCATTTTTATACATTTTATAGGATGCATGGTATGTTTTCATGGATTATAAAATAGTTCTCCGACCATTTGAAATGGAACTCTACCAAACCACCACAAGTGGCATGGTTTCCTTATAATTCCACATGGTTTGGATAAACCATGCACCAAATGTGCACATTCCTAGAAAATAAAAACAAATTATAGAAAAGTACTCAATAAACCCTAATAAAGGTTAAAAAGGTATAAAATAAATAATTTTTCAGGAAAAATTCTTAGGTATGTGATAATTCTCCCCACCATATCACTTTTCCCCCAGAAATTTAAGATGAAGAAGACTGACCAACGAAAAGATGAGGCCAATACTCCTTCATCATCGACTCTCATTCTGATGTCTCGTGATAATTCATTATATGTTTCCAAAAAAATCATAAAAATTTAATATATTTCCCATTAAAATTATTTCATAGGAATAAACAGCTTATATTTTTCATTCAATTACAAAAAAATTTGATTCCAATTCAAATTCATCTAATTTAAGAACATAGGAGGGATTATGATGATACATCTTATGTTGAGACTCATTGAAAATATCATGGATTAAAGTTGACTAATATAGAAAAATATATATTAATACACTTTTCAAATACATTTATTATCTCAAAAGTATCCACGTATCTCATAGGTAACATCCCTTGTTTCTCAGGTCAACAGTGACCCAACCAAGGTGAAATGTTCAAGATAACCTTTTCACCTACTGAAAAATCTAAATGAAAACATCGATGATCTATATAATAATTGTGATAAATCTGATACATCACCAAACATTAATGAATATTTTTAATTTTAAATAACATCTATTAAACAATTTCTTCATCCCAAAAGAGAATACCAACCCACCTCAAACCAATAAAGAGGTGATTTACATGATTTATCATAACAAGACCCAAAAGGATCCATTATGATAGATGAATGTTAAATATTCTTATAATTATACTCATAAAGACCCAAATAGTTATCACAAGAGCCTCTAAATTCCATGATACAATAAAAAATCATATCATACAACATTTAAATTTCTCACACCATCTGTCCTTATCTCTGAGAATAGAAGTCGTTCCCAACATAACATGAGTTCCCATCAGCTCATGGGGTCCTTTAAAAAATTGAAGTTGAAACCACTGTACCCAATCTAATATAAATAAAAAATAAACCCAATGCAACATTCTTTTTTTTGACATACATCATTACAAAATCCTCTACCCTAGTGGTGTCTCAAATCAAAATTAAATTCTGTGACTTAGTTATTTAATCAATCACCACCCATATAGAATTATTTCCTCAAAGATTATATTGCAATCTAAGGATGAAATCCAGAGACACGTCATCTCATTTATAGGTAATAGAATAGAGAGGATGAAGAAATATAAAATTATTTTGGTTGTTATCCTTAATCTACTAACATGTATAGTAATGAGACATAAAATCATCTATGTTGCATTTCAATCCTAGCCACCAAAATATAGGCTTGATGTTGTATCACATATTAATTGTACACTGATTAATAGACCCTTTAGTGAAATGATAATCTTCCACCATATCTTCCCTTATATATGTAGGAATAAAATACATGTATAAAAAATACATTTATAGAGAGGGACTAGTTGAGAATGGTCTCCCCACCATATAAAGAGTTCTTAATAATCTTGAAATCTTAATCCAACTATTTCTCTAGAAAAGTAAACATGATAAAAGATGAAATCAACAGATAACTAGTCAGAACAATACCATCCCTTCTTATACTATGTCCAAGTTAATTGGAGCAAAGAGTCCCCTAACATTCCATTTTTATTTTGATTTCATCACATCATAAGAAAGATACTTTCTCCTCAAAGCATCAGCAACATTGCTCCCCTCTCCTACGGTAGAGTTGATATCAAAATCGAATGAATGAAGATACTCCACCGAATTCCTCTTAATAAGGTTTAGGTTATTCTATGAAATTATGTAACTCAAACATTTATGGTCAAAATAAATAGTGAACCATTCCCTAAAAAGTTAATTTCATCAACTCATGAGATAATACATAATTTTTCAGGTTCTATATACGGTGTGTGGTAATAATTCTTATATGGATAAAGATATTGAGATTCATAAACCACAATATAGTCTTATTGAATAAGAAAACTTCTCAAACTATCACTTAAAACAAAATAATACAAATCATATCTCTTTCCTATATTTGAAAAAAATCTGAATAGGTGTTGAGGTTAAGTATCTCATCAATTCATCAAGGGAAGTCTCACACAAAATATTTATTCATAATTTCACTTATTTATAGGTATGATAATTCAATGGTGATTTTTGAATTGAGAATTCATTTACAAACTATTTATAGTATCATACCAAACCGAATGATCATTGAATATTAGAGAAATTCTATGGCTTCTTGCATGAAAAGACAACTTGCATCGTTTTAAGAAAAATAGAGATTCCATGTTCTAAAACCACATGTCCTAATAATATAAAATCTGAAATGAAAAAACGAAATTTTAATATCATAACATAAGCGGTGATCTATAAAAATTGAAAAAATTATTTTCAGGTTAGTTCACCTTCTTTTTTAGATCTCAATTAAACCATAATGTATTCCAAAAATCCCAAGAAAAAGGAATCAAGGTACCGGTTGAAATTATGATTCATTAAGGATCTAAATATTTTTGGATAGTTAGTCAGTCCAAAATTCATTACAATGTATTAAATATTTCCATACCAACTACTAATGTGGGTCGTTAGAATATCCAACTCCTTAGTCATGAATTGTTGATTTCTAGACAGAAGGTTGATTTTTAAAAACTAATTTTCTCACTTTAGTTTTTTAGAAAAATAATCAATGTGGGGAAAATGACACTTCTTAATAATCACCACCATATAATAATTATGTCTATTAACACAAAAAAATGGATAGTTTTTTCCTAATAATTATAAAAATACTTTAAGGGTTCCCAAGGTGATCCAATCAGATGAAAGAATCCTTTAGATTTCATATCATCTAACTAAATCCTCATCTCCATCAATTTAGTTTGTTCCATATCATAGTATAGAAAATATATTATATGAGTTATTGGAGCCAAATAAATCAATAAATCAACTTATTTATATATATCGAGACCATATAAATCATCTGGTAACACCCCAATAATCTCGCATACCACTGGTGCAAAATCACCACTCAAGGGTTCATCTTTGAGATAAACAATGAAAGAATATACTAAACCATTTTTTCTAGTAAAGGAGGTATTTTTTTATGAGATATTGATTTTTATTCTCAATGAAACACTTAGGAACCCCCATCATATGAAGTGAAGAACATCCATCAATAAATGAAATCAAACTTATATTTATGGTCCACCAAGAAATATATCTCAAAAATGAAATCAAATATATCCCAGTAAAGGACGTAAAAATACCAAAAATATATGTACTTTAAATATAGTTAAGCGATATGATGGGAATAGAAAACCAAGACCATATTATTTCAGAGAGGAGTCAACAACTCCCAAAAAAATGAAATGAGTTCCATATTTTTTTAAGAGATTCAAAAAATAGATTGATATAAAATAATTATAGGAACCTATATCAATTAAAATGGAGGAAAATGATGATGAGATAATGATTGTGACTTTCAATATTGAGTTAATGATATCAACTTCCACTATAAACTATTCCACTATGTGAAACTGCATTGTTCTAGAATCCTTAGGCCACAACCCTTCTATCTTTGAACCATTCTTTTACCACATAGACCCTTTAGGAACCAATGATCCTAATAAATAACATAGAAAATATAGATCCTAACAAAAATTATGTTGATTACCTCATCATCCACATTAAATACATATTTTAAGAGGTGTAAAAATGTTACATCTCATCTATATTTTCTTTCCACACTGATAGAAAGTCATATGAATGATAAAAGTTTCTTTAGAAGGTGTGATATATGTTTGTTGTTGGGATCCACTAATTCAACCTTTATAAGCCTTACTCTACTTCGTATTCTTTCCAGGTAATCTACTAAAACCATCATTATATGGAAATGGATTTATATCCAAACCTAACATTCTATCTTGTTCAATTTCTTCCATAAGATATTTATTAACCACTTCATCATTGGAAGTAAGAATCAATATGAAAACTTAAGAATAGATATCAGATCACATACCCATTTGTATCCTTTTAGACATTAATTTATCAGTTGATTACACCTCAATAAAAAATTACACAAACTCAAATGAATGTCTCATGTAAATTATCACAGTCTGATAACCTCATTGAAAGCTAAGCAACACCATGGATTTAACCATCATCAACAATTTTGGAAAAAAACGTCTAAAAGAGATAGTATTAATTCCCTTCAACTCCAAACCTTACTATTTTTTCTTGATATATCACATCCCACCATATCCTTTTAGGGTATTAAAATATAAAGGTTTCATATTTTATGTTTTTAGAATATGAAATTTTTAATTAGTCAAATATACACACCATATTCTCCAACCATCCCTCCATTTCCTGAGGATCATTCATTCTTGAGATGAAAGGAGCCCTCTAGCGGAGAAACACTTGAGCTTAATCAATATATTATCTATCCCCTAGTTTTGATTGTCTAGTATAATCAAAGGAAAGGTAAAAACCCTAGCCCATAGCATGGATAGCTCACACAACCACTTCAAAAATATTCTGACCAAGTATAGGGTTTCCTCATTGAACATCATCTGTGAAAACCTCATAAGTAACTCTTAGAATCCCTCTAGGAGGAAATGCCACTAAATAAAATAAAAAATTAAATACCATTAGATAAGTGAAAAATATTAGTTTGAATATTGATAACATAATTGAAGAACTGATATTATATGAAAACTCAACATAAGAGACCCACTTCTCAACATCCTGATGTAAATTAGTGACCATTGTTGTTAGAACTATCGAGGATCTTTCTTGTAACCTATCCCTTAAGTAAAAAGAACATATCTTTTTTCTACCAGTATTTAAAAATATAACAAGAATGTGATCATGAAACCACCTTTGAGGCCAATATTTCATCACCCGACCATGGTCATCTCTAAACCAAACATCTGATTCGGCCCATAGCAATGCCCAATGGAATTCATAATCACTATGGGTAGGTGAAAAGTTATTGGGAATCAACAATTACCTTTTGGAATGATTTCACCGATAGTAAATAAAATTTTCAATAAATGGAATATATAAAATAAATATGAAATCCCAATACAAATTCAAACAGTGGAAGTCATTGATAATGAAAAAAAATGTAGAAAAACTAAAAAGGAAAACAAATGTCGTTGATAAAAACAATAACCCATGTTTGTGTGATATGTAGGAAAATACCTCCATGTCCCCACCAAACTCTCAAACCCCAATAACATGGATACCTTTTAATATCATGAGATGACTTTACCAACATCAAATATAATCTAATCTATACACACCCAATGGTATGTGTAGGGTGTGATCAAACTTAACCTAATAGAATCCCCAAAAAAATTCATAAGTAATAATTTATATATTAACCAATTATGATAATATAATTAAAATAAATATAGGGAATTTAGATTTTCATAGTTTTCCAAAATAAACTGGAAATACACAATTTCATAGAAATTTTCAAAACAAGAATAAAAAAATAAAGTGTTTTCTTTTAATAAAACATTTTATAAAATCCATTCTCAAAAAACTCATGAATGACCATTTCAAAATTTAGAAGCATATAAAATGATTCCGGTGATAGATTACGTCTAATTTAGATAGGACCCTCACACCTCGGTAGATTGATGACTACATTCACACATATACTTAAATGTCAGGACTAGGGAAAAGGGAACTCCCTAATAAGATAACCCCCTAAAATAAAAATGTTTAGTTTTAAATGTAAAATAAATCCATTCTAGTAAGATAAAATCCTTTCAAGTTTTCTAGTCACATTCTCTCCCCTCCTAAGTACCACAAGTCCCTAGGTTCCATATTCCACACATGGTGGCAATCATTTAACAAAACTACCCAAAAATTGACGATTTAAAATTTTCAAACATACTGCACTTATAGTCTTTACTTTCATAGTTAAAATCATATCATGGGAATAACACACATCAATAATAAATCTGAACAATTCATAATAAAAAATATTTCCAAAACCATTTTCACCATCAATACCAAAGAGAAAATTATTTTTAAAAAATAATCCAAAAAGGCATATTTAAAAATGAAATAAAATTTAAATTAACTAATTTACAAAGAAAATTTTCAATTAGATAGAAATATTGTTTTATAAAACAAATTATTTTCATGAAACCCCCTACTGCAAATGATGGGTATTCCAATAAAAGAATGAGTTCAACATGTTATGTAACGACCCAAAGTTTCATTAATGGAAAATCCCTCTTGATCCAGTTAAATGTCTCTTTATGAAATTTTTTTTATAAGATGTCAACTTCCTTGGTTTCATGTTAGGAATTTTGACCGTTGATAATATAGCCGTTGAACATTGATCACAAGATTAGTATAAATGTAAGGCTTTAACGAACCCAATTTTTACTCAGACAAAGGAAGCGATGGCCTCATCAAGTAGAATTTCCCCACACGAAGCCCATTTGTCAGAGCTCAGAAAAGAGGTGGTGTCTTTGGGATTCGCCCTTGACCAAGCCGAACCTGAGCTTCATTATTTCAAGCTCGAACGTGACCGTCTACGGGTAAAGTGGAAGTTGATTGAAATTACCACTCGAGCGATGTTATCTGAGCCTCCCCAAGAGTCTGCCACCATTTTAGTCCTTACCTTTAGGTCTTATGCAGCTGTTTTAAGGGGTTATGTAACAAATAAGTAGTACTGTGTTCATGTACATTATTTTTGTATATAATAATGAATATAATTTCTAGTCATTTTTGATACATTGTAAATAGTTTTTAAAGTAAAGATGGTGTTTTTAATTATTATTTAATTAAGAAATATATTTTATTATATTAAGGGATTTTTGAATTAAATAATATTTTAATAAAATATTATTATTAATATTAAATTAATTTTTATTAAATATAAATGATCATATAAATTTATGAATGCAATTAAAATTTTTATTAAGGTTTGAAAGCCATTTCTGTCAAAATCCGTGAATTTTGGATAAATGTTGGTTTTTATTTTAAAAGTGAAAATTAACACATTTAGAATTTTTTTAGATAAAATAAATTTCATTTTTGGAATCATGATGTCGAAATTATCCAACGGTGAATTTTTTATAATTTTCTAAGACAGTCAAATTTTTGGGTAAAAATTAAATACCATTTAATTATATAATGTGTTTTATGACATCACAATGTCCCAATGGTGATGTAATAAAATACCATAATCCTTATGTTCGGCCAATATATGTTTTATCATTAATATAATGTGATTTTTGGTTTGTTTGACTTACTTCTCAAAGCATTAGTGAACCCCTCGAGACTTATTCAACACTTTCCCTTTTTAAATTAATTTCCATGGGAGTGTGACTCACTTCCACATAAGAAACCCTAACTTTTTAATAATTTCGGAACATGGCCTTGTAAAATATTTTTTTCCTCTTTCCTTTTCTAAAATCCATGGGCAAATACCATGGGATGGTTTGTGGTTTGGATTGTTTTAATATAAGGGGTCCCAAACCTAAATAATAAAGAATTCTCTCACCTTTCCTATATAAACCCACCCAAGCTCCCACTTCCTCCTCACTAAAATACCTTGGAGTTCATCCAACCTCTGCCCGAATCTCCCTATAATCCTCCCAAGGTGCCCCAAGATCCCAAGAAGCCTCTCAAAAGCATCTCTCTAGCCTTTGGAAGCACACTTCCAAGTAAGGGTTTTTTCTTCCTTTCTCATTTTTGTTGATTTTCTTTAAGTTGTATTGCCCTTTTAATTTAAATTATGAATATTGGGTTATGGTTTCACACCTCCCCCATACTACCATCTTATTGGTTGAATGATGGGTGACGCCTTTATCTCTCATTAAATGCCTCCCATGTACACCCGTTACTATGCCGAAATTCCGAAAGGAACTTCTCTCTCTTCTTTTACATTCAAGAAATACTTTAGTATCATGAATCTAAATTCCATTTCAATTGTTGGGACTTGTATCTATATGACCTCCTTACTGTCCATTACATGTAAACGTGATGAGGAACCCCTTTCTCTCTCATCAACCATTTTTTTTATGAATTCTTATGTCATGCCGTTATGCTGCCGAAATCGCACCGATTTTCTAAGCCAATGTCATTGTATAGTGGATACCATGCCCATTTCTCCATCAAGGGTATTCACCTTTATGAACATTTACTTATTTATTTTAAAGTTTCATGTATTAATTCCACATTCCTTTATCATGGAATAAATGATTATGTTTTATGAATCCATGTTTTATGATCCATGTGGCACACTTACGCATGAAATGAAATGTTTAAGAAGGGTGTGCCCTTATAGCGCTCCAATGCATTGGGTAATGTAAAGTATCATGATACGTCAAGTGAAATGAGTGTTGACTCATGCTAATTCAAGTGCAATGAGGGTTTAATCGTGATTAATGTGCAATGAGTTTTTACTCATGCTCCATGTACAATGAGCCTTGGCTCATGCTAATTCAATGTTAAGTGTTGTTTCCACATTTCCATGTTATGATTTTCATGATTTATCATTACTTTATGTTCATGTTTCTCTTATGCTCTATTGACATGCCTATTTCCTAACATGTATTGTACTCCTCATGTTATTCCATGTGTATCCCTTACTGGGCTTTATAGCTCACCCTTTTCTTATGCATGTCCTCAGGTTATCCCATGCAATGCTAAGTACGAGGGAATGTAGTGGTCATGTAAAGGGTGTTTTCAATAATGATGTTGTATTTCATGTTTTAAGTTTTTATGTAATTATCCTAAGCCCCAAAGACACTAAACCTATCGATCTCCTTTGTTGTATCAAGTGAATTTCTATGTAATAAAGCATGTTTAAGTTGTAATAAAAAGCAGGGTTGTCATATGTTTATAGGAATAAAGGATTATATGAAGAAAAGGATATCCAAAAACCATAAAACCCATTTCAGTAAACCTAGATTAAAAAAAATGTATAAATGGAAATATGATTTACTATTTACTAAGAAGATCCCCAGTGAATCATAAGATGATCTAGGTAAATCTAGTCTCCACCGTTATTTCTTGCAAAGAATCTATAAGAAAACCCATTATATCTTGACACAAATCATTGATCTCATTATAACACTCCAAATCTAAGGGTCTTTTCAGGAATATAGAGTATATCTATAAAAAATGGAGGATGATGATAAATAGATCTGTGCAATGAGTTTCTAAGATCCAAATCCACTAAATCATTCCAAGATGATCTCCGAAATTTTTTGGCATTTCCAAAATCTCTAAGAGGATTCCCTAGGCTCGATTTTTGAAGCTGTTGTTGGAATAATGAGATAAATGGAGGGAATTTCCATCCCAAAAAATAAAATTTTAGATTAATTATTTCACATCACACAGTTTCCTAGGAATTATGAACTATTTGAAAAACCATGAGACAACTATATGTCCATTTATGAACACTAGATATGATTCATGGTTTGGTCCCATGGTTGGAAAAACATTGTATTAACCATAAAACACTCCACTATCTAAATCAACCATATGTTTCACGGTTTCCTAGGAATTCCACAATATTTTAAATAATTGCACAACAACTATTTAAATGCCTATAAATTCCAAAAATTTACCTGAAACAACCAAATAATAGTTCAAAAAAATGATCAAAACAAATGAATAAACATACATAGTAGTAACATCAATATGTGAAATTGCAACAATCTCATTAGGTGAGGACCTTATTAAGATATCAACAGCTTCATTTTTAGTTGTTACACAATCTAATTCCATGAAGACATACAAAACTTTATGCAAAATAAAGTAATGTCTGATCTCATTTTACAATCAAATTAAATGATTTAAATATATTTTTATATCATTAGTATTAATTGATATATCACACTTTATAGAAATTTTATATCTCACCTTTACTCGAATATCTTCAAGTTTTTTCTTAATAATTGATAACATTAATCACTTTCCATGACATATTGTGGTTCTATATGGCTAATTGATGTGAAATGTTATTTATTATTGATGTATAATATTCAAAAATATACAATATATAATTCATCGACAGATTTATACTTTATATCATCTACTAAACCATTCCAATACATATCATTATGTCCCAATAAATCATACTGAGATTTGTCATTGTAATGAAATCCTAAATGCACTTTTACTTTGATATACTATTGTGTAGTTTTTTTACTAGAGGTGGATTTCATTACGATTAATGTGGTGTTTTTGGGCCTGAAATGAGGAATTGTCGATATAGGGCCATATACCAATAATGTATAATAGGAACCTTATGATATTCTAATACCATTTGATTTTGATCCCTTTTCCATACCCATCCACTAACAACATCAACAACGTAGAAATTGGTGATGTCATTTACATAAAATTCTCAATTATAAAACTTTTCGAAACCAACTCAGTGTATTTATATTGAGATGTCAATGTTCCCTTCCTTCCTTGTAACACTTTCAAACCAAGGAAAAATTCAACTCATCAATAATATAAATTTACAACTTTTAACTTATAAATTATGAAGTCGTGTTTCTTTTTACTTCATTAAATCCAATAAATATTATTTCATCTACTTATATGATAACTATGACCCTTTGATCACTCTCTTTTTTATATAATGATTATAAAGAGCTACATTATACAAAAAATAAATTTTCCCTAGGTACTTATCATGTATAGAAGACCATGACTTTTTTTTCTCCAACCAATTATGTGTCTTATTTAGTAGAAAAACTTATTTCCCATCAACTTAAATAAGGGCCCTATTCAACTACTCGATGTACACCTCTTCACCATATATCCTAATAAGTAATATATATTTTAAATATATCTATAAAACCATTCACCACATTTCCACCACTATGGACAAGATTAATATATTTGTTTCCATCCTAGCCACATTAGTAAATTTTTCATCTATACTAATTCCATTAATCTAGGTTTGTCACTGGAACACAAGTCATTCTATTTTTGCAATCACTATTACAAGTTAATTTGGGTTGTTATAGAATACCTATTTAGTGTTGATAACATACATGTCCATCTACCAGGGAAAAATAACTTATGTGTGATTATTCACAATTTTTTAATGATATTCCGGTATGGACCTGATCTAATTCCCTAGCTTCAATTTAATTTAAATTTTCCTTGGCTCTACTTGAGATAAGAGTAATATTTTTTGTAGAGACTTCCTTATCCTCATCTACAATAGGGATTTCTACTGACCAGTGATATTATTATCATTTATTAAATACCTGGTTCATTTCAACCATATAGAGACTAATCATGAATCATCTTATTCATCGTTTCCTAATTCCTTAGGCTTAGAAACAACCCCTTTATGATATCCTTATACATATTAATTCCTCTTCATTTTCTGTGGTAGTTTTCTCACTAGTTTATATAGAGTTTTTTCATTTTATATCATAGTGAAATAATGTATTCCATTAATATATCAATACATTATATTAAATCATTTTATACATTACTTTTATATCTATATCCAAACAAAATCACTTCATCACCATAAGATTCAATCATCCAGTGTTTCTCTTATTTGAGGAAAAATAACATACTTCTAAATAACTATTTTAGTATTGAATTATTACAACAACATAGATCATATAGAATATTATCTTCACCTAGACAGAAAAAAAATCCATTTTTTAAATGTAATCCAATTTTTGGATGATCTCTTTCCAATACCACTCTGATATGACATTCTTAATGAGAATGATTTAAAAAATATTGATTGTGATCCAATTTACCTTACCAAATTCTACATTTTTTAGGATTTCTCATTTTTGATACTTGGTTACTTTACACTTTCAACTTGAGATAATCATCTAATGGGATATTATTGATCTATGTGCGATTATTGGTTATGAATTTTAGAATATTTATCCCACAAACCTTCCAGCCTTTCTCTAATTTTGAATAATAAAACTAAACACTTCATCCTTTTTGTTGATCACCACCAACCATTCTATCCTTATATAATCATCAATGAATGTCATTTTTTATCTATTTCTATCAATGAACAATGGTGATATAGACCTATAATAATAACTATGCACTAATTCTAGAAAGCATGTAAAATTACAATCTTTTAGTTTGTAAATATTCCAAAAAATGTTCCCTTTTATAAAAACATCATATGTTTTTGTATGATCACATAAAATTCTAGAGATATCATGTGCTTTATCATTATTCATAATATTTTCAAATGAATTTTGGACCAAGTGTCATATATTTTTTTAAAAAATATATTTTCTTATTCCACAGAAGGAAAACGAATATTTGTATATCCACTAATGAGATAGAGATTCCCCTTCAGGTTCTTCCCATTCATGATAATTGGAAAATGTATTTTCTTACTTGTATATTTATTCATGGGGAATCTTGTAGAATTCGTAGAGTAATAAAGTTTACTTACACTTAGAATTTTGTGACCTAGGCCTTCAACAACCAAGACATCTACACACCTCTTGCCTCTAACAAAAAATTTCAATTTCCATTATAAAATGTTCATTTGGACTTAATAATTTTAAAATTTAACAAAACCTTTATTTCAAAATTATATCTCCAGAAAAGATCATTTTTTCTTCTAATATTGGTAGTTCATCTACTATTTATGATCTATATTCATGCTTGATATATTGATTTCAAATCAATATCTATAACCACTAACTTCTTAGTACATTTCTTCTTGATCCTTGATTTTGTATTTAAATCTATGTGTGATTGGTATATTAGTTCCTCCTTAAAATATGATAGATGAACATCATCCTAAGAAAAAAAATTGATTTTTCATTTTCAAACCACTTTATGATTCCTTTAACTTCTATATACAAATAAATTGGGCCAACATATGCATATTATTATATATTCAAAATTAGAAAAACCTATCCATATTTATATATCCACTAAAAAATAATAATATATATCAAAGTCAGAAAAGATTTTTTAAAGTATTCTTTATTGAATTAATTTATCTTAGGCTCTCCAATAACTCTTTACTGTGGAATAAAAAAATTTAGGGCCACTCATCTTCTAATAATAATAAAACATAATTTTTTGTGTATTATAATATGTGCATAGTTATTCAATGAAATTATTTGTGTTTTACTTAATATTTTGATCTTTAGCTACACCAAAATGAATCATCCAACCTGGAATGTTTAGTTGTGGTTTAGTATTAATCACGGAAACTTTTTCACGCATAATAAATCCCTACAATTTTTTTCTCTTTCATATGTGTATTTTAGTAATGAAAATAAGTTTCAAACTAACTAGATTGTTCTTTTTTACTTATCCTTAACCATATTCATATCTTATGTGAATAAAAGTTTTTATATCCAGTCGAGAGTCAATGTTCTCTCCAGGTCATTAATTTTTCATAATTAAAATATTATTTATCAATCAAGATATTTATCAAGTTTGAATCAATAATTCATTATTATTTTAAAAATATAAATTTCCCAGCCCTTCTATTCATTTCTGAGTTTCTATTCTACAAATACTTTATCAAATGTTTTCATTATTTTATATTTTAACTTCTCAATCATAATATATAAATCATATTTCACCTCTTTTTTATTTAAGCATATAGAGTTTAGAATCACATACCACTAAATTTTATTACATCATTTTTTTCTTTTAACACATATATATTCATGTACATGCTCTTGTATAACATTCATTTCTACACTTTTCTTTGTATGTGTCCTACCTATCACATTATTTAATGATTTTTTCTTAGAAACTTATTATTTATCTCCATAATCAGGAATATTTTTTGGGAAACATAGTAGTTATATGTACACCTTTCCACATAAAAATAATGTTAGGGGAGGTTTCCATTCAACCATTATGTCTCACCTTATCAAATTACATAAAAATTATGACATAAATTATTTAACATCTGTTTGTTTTTTGAGAATCTTCCTCTGATAGCTTTTTTATCTCCTTGAATGACACTTCTTATGATTTTAATTTTTCTATAGCATCATAATCATTTGTCCTTATCTAATACACCTCAATAATATCAAAACGGATATATAATTTCATATTATTTGGATAATTATCCATGAGTAATATAACCATTGGAATGAAATGAGGAAGAAATATTCTAAATATTTAATTTATGATCCTAATATCATTGAGGGAATCTATGAGTCAATGCACGTCCTCTACGATCAAATTTAATAGATCAAAAAATGCATTAATGGATTCATTCAGGTGAATCCTCTGGTCCTTGTACATGTTTTATAGAATCTATAATTTATCATTAAATGCAATTGAGTTATCGTTATAGATTTTAGGGATCTATTCAAATAATATGTTTGGGAATTTACAAGGCCTCGCCATCATGAGGATTGTGCTGGATAACACTCCACCTTTTACCTTAACTCCTATAATATCAACATTAATCTCTCTAAGATCTCACTCTGATAATCCTCCAATAACCATATCAACAAAAATTACATGAATAATAATTATAAGTAGTGTGGCATTCAATTATTTATTATTTAAAAATTATTTCCATTTAAGATTGAAATATATTTGTTATTCTCTTCTATAATGACAACCAAAAGGGAAGAAGTCGACTAATTTAAACCCTATTCTCTAATACCTCATGTTGGTCCCACACTATGTTAAATAATTTGAGTGGGTGTGTGAATCAGGCTATGATATTTTTAAATAAACACAATATTGATTTTGTTCCATTATTAGTAAAAAAACTCCTCTCTCTTTAACTCACACCAGTGTATAATGAAAAATAAATCATGAAAGAGACACAAATGTTTTACTTGGTTTACCTACACTGGGCTACATCCAAGGAACATTCACACAGTGATATGTCAGGGTACCAAAATTTAATAAATTGAACCCTTTTTTACATGTTGGGAGTTTACTCTCTATCACCACTTGATTATAACAAATTATAATTTATAAAACAATACTCACTCTACTGAGTGAATTTGCTAAAACTCTAGTAGTATCAACAATTGAACTGGAAAATTGTGGAATCTTTTTATAATAGCATTGGAGTTTCAATAATCTCTTTATTTATCAAAATTATTAATTCCACATTACCAAATATATTATGGTCTTTTTTTCGGAGTTCTTATAACACATGTGTTCGTAAAAGTAGAGTTCACTAAAACCAATTGAGAAAATACCAATTAACAGAACATCCATTCAAGAAAATATAGGTTCAAGTAACATATATTTATTAAAATAATAATTTATGTATATTTCATTAAAAAAGAGTTCCCAACACTCCCTATCCACCTTTAAAGCCTTCATCTCAACCAAATTTTGAGGTTATGGTCCAATTAATTAGTGAAACTTACTTGCTAAATCCTTTCATGAAAAATGGAATACCCTAAGTTCACACAAATACCGAATGTGTGGTGCCTCATATTTTACAACACTAATATTTTTTGAGTTCACTCAACTACATGTTTCCATGAGTTCATGAAGGCTTTCTAGAAAAACTCTCCAATTGCTCAAAACATCTGTAAAACTTCATAAAGAAATTTGATCTCCTCTAAAGCCAATTTTTTATATATTCGTTAATTTCTTCATGAAAATTGAAACTTTTTTTAAAAATTTTTTTCAAAAATCTCAACTCTAAATCCCCAAAAACTCAACCATGGTATTTTTGTTGAAAACTAGATACCCCATTTATATACACATTCATATAAAATAGCCACATTCCATTTTTTAAGAACATTTCTATATACATATTCTCATACTATAGTTTCAAAAAATATCCACATTGCACATCCATATTCCTCATAACCCCATTATATTCATAATATAAAAAATGGTGGGGAGTGTATTTACCCATATGTGTCTCTCATATCCTAGGTACTGGTTTACCCAATTCTAAAAACCTCATATATTCATTATTTTGGTAAATGAACTTTTGTGGTAGTTCATAAGAAATAAAAACATTAAATGGAAAAATTTAACACATAGTACTATCATTAGGTTAACTTACTATAGAACACATCTAAAACCACATACCATTATAACACAATATAACCACCCAACAATGATTGTTTCCAACTATAAATAAAAACCCATCACTATGAGCAAGAAAAAAACCGCATATTCCATTCATTATATATTTTAGTTATAATTCCACATTATTAATTTCTGATATCAATTTTTCATTTTTACATATTATATTTCCAATTATTAAATTATAAATATTTAACACTATGTTAATTAAACACAAATCATTCTCATGTTATGTTAATCAGTTCATTCAATGGTTTATAATGATTTTATTTTCATGGGAATCTGCAATTCGCTAACCACAACAATTGTATCAAGTCATCTCAACAGTAAATCACACTAATTCCTCATGTAATACCAAATAAAAAAATGAATCCAATTATTTTATTCCACCATAAAAAAAACATAACTCCACCACAACATTAATCCAATAATTTAATTTATTAATTATGTCATTATCTAATTAAAATTTCCTATATAGAACTATAATTATCATTAATAAAATACTGTTTTATACACTTATTTGTTATATTACCATAGTTAAATATATCTAAATATATAAAGCATGGTTCCATATGTTTATTAATAACTTTCATTTAAAATAGTATTTATACTATAACTATGTTGAAATAATATGAAAAATAATAAGACAAACTCATGAAAATTAATTTCAACCCACATCGCATGAAATTAAATTGAAATATTCTATAATTATGAAAAATATTAACCACTTAACTCATGAAATAAAAATATTTTTAATCCAATGTCATTGATAATGAATAATAGTGAATAATCTTACTCACCTATCTCAAGTGAAGCTTTAAATGACATTACCCTAAGAATACATAAAAAATGTTGATCAAATGTCAATAGTCCTATAATAATTTATTTACCTTGCTATAATAAAACCCCCATACATACATTACACACCATTTCCATGTTTCCATCATTATTATGGTTAATCATAAAAAAATAATCAACATAATATTTTTATAGTAGAGGATAAGAGAACCATGAATTATACGGACTCGAACCTATGAAGCTAAATACTCAAGGTTCTATTATGGTAATAAATAATATTCATGGAATTTCCCTATTTATACAAATGGTTTCATGGTTAATAGGGGAATAAAATGAGTGAAAAGTAATAGGTTATATAAAAAATTAAAATTTTGGTCGACCAAACCATTTAGTATAAAAGCTAAACCATTTTGCGGTTTGGTTTGATCAATATTGATTTGAAATCTATGTTTATTTTAAAATGTTGATCCTCATAATATATAGGATGGTTTTTATTCATGAAAAAAATATTCACCCAACCCACTATGTGTCCGTAGTATGCTACTACTAACGTTTTGTTCAGTCCTTTGATCTACTTGCCAACTATGATGCAGGGTTTCCAAAATCATGTTATTTTCTCCACCATGAGGAAAACCATAATTGTTTTAATCATATATGGGTCTAATAAGAATACAATATAATCAAAACCCCAAACCATTGGATGAAATATAGGTAAATAATAAATTAAATTTCATATTTTACAACAATGACATATTGTTACACCAAAATATCAATATTAAATTAAAACTCATCATCCCTACAATAAATCTCAAAAAACTAATAAGGATAAAACCATAAGGATCCCCAAAAAACCATGATGTTTCATGGGATCAATTTGATACATTTTTTCTTCAATTAACAAAACAATATCATATTTAGACAATAAACTGCTAAAATCACCTCCAGTACTTGTAAATCATAATTCAAAGGTCCATGAAAATATATACTTCTTCAACCTTCTTTTTTTTTGATCTATAATTTATTATGTATTTGGATCACTATTTTCTATTTAGGGAATATTACATATAATTTGGATCTATAATTTTTATTGATATATCAAACTATATCATTGAGAAAAAATACTTTTGATATAATTTTTACCCATTTGGAAAATTATTTGAGACAATAACTCATTTTATTATTTCCTATTAAAAATTATTATCATCCTTTACATGGAATAAGTTTACATTTTTACAATACCCTCTCATCAAGAAAACTATTCGATAAAATTTCATAATAAAACATCTATTATTTATGAATATGTAATCATTTCCATTTTTATATAATTATGAATAAGTTAAAATAATAGGACTCTGTAAAGACCCGTAAATTTCAAGGAAATTTTTTTCTTAATTTTCTTTGGAATTTTACAATAGCGCAGTTTCTGACGGCACCTGATTCTGAGGCCCGGTGTGCCCGGAATCAATTTCCGAAGTTTGGCTCGGGTATGTTCAGTGAACGGACGAGCGGGTTTTTCTAACTTTTGAACCGGTGCCCGGAATCGAATTCGGAGGGCACCGATGAAATCACAGCGCCGGTATTCACTTAGAAACGCCTTTTCCGGAGTTGTGTTTGCTCGGGTGCGGTTTTTAATTTTCGGGCTTAAAGTTAAGAAATAAAATGATTTTGCGACAACTTTATTTTATTTCACTTAAGCCACTTGGAAGCCACTTGAAGACACTTAAAGGCGGCTTGAACTGAGTTGAACTGGATAGGATGCTATCCAGAAATATTCTACCCCCTTGGTAGGATATTTGTGGGGTGGGGCCCGCACGAGCCCCGCCGTTTCTTTCCGCTAAGAAACGCACCCGTGAAAACCCGTCTTAATGAAAGTCAACCGACGCGTTTTCTAAATTCTTAATAGACCATTTAATTGGGAGGTTTATTTCGTGAATTAAATGGGCTGTTTCTTTCATGAATTAAATGGGTCGTTTCTTTCGTTGAATTAATTCAACGAATTGATGGATCGTTTCATAACCAGTTTTTCAAATTCGTTGGCGTAATAATAAAATAAGGCCAACGCTCAACCTCTGGTTATTTGCGCTTGAGAATATTGGAGAGGATCCTTGTTCTTCTTCTCCCTCGTGAAGAACGCGAAGAATGCGAAGAACGCGAAGAACGCCGAACCCGGGAATCGACGACGCCTTCGTCCGAGACGTTCTTCCGATCTCCGATCTCCGATCTCCGATCTCCGATCTCCGATCACCGACCATTTGAGGTGAGTGATTCCGGATTTCCGTTCAAGGTTCTTTTCTTTGGGTTTAAACACAGATTTAATTAATTATAAATTAAATCTGTTGTTCTTGGTTCGTTGAGCTCACCGACTCAACGCCGGATTCCGCGACGACGCGACGCCTCCTCGCGACGACGTGACGATCCCTCTCTTCCGCGACGATCCTTTCCGCGAAGAACGCCCGCGCGCGACGATCGATGAGGTAGGGATTTTTTATAGTTTTGGAATACCCCTCTTTGTTCTTTCCGTGAGCGTTCTTTAAAAATTTAAGAACAGGAATCAAAGAAACAATTTTATTTATTTAAAATTGTTGGATCATGTGTTGATCATTCTATTAAATTTCTCCTGGTTGTTTATCTCTAACGCGGAGGGTGCGGGCCAAACGAACACGGCCCGATGACCCTCCGCCGTTCTTCGTTTTGTGCGGATCTGACGGTCGACGACGAAACGTGCCGCAGCGGACGTTTGACGATCCCGCAGTAAAGAACGGATCCCGGGAGGAGCAACGGCGCAGATGGGAAGGAAAACGGGCCACCGGAGCGACGCCGGCGGCCCGCGGAAGTTACCGGCGGCGCGGGTCGCCGGTGCGGCGGCGCCAGCGGCCGGAGGCGGCAGCGCCCCGGCACGCCGCCGGACGAGACCGCCGCGGCTGAAGCCGCGGCGGCGGCGGCCAACGGACCCGCGGCCGCGCGGGTCCGGTTCATCCAGGCGGGACGCGGCAGAGCCGCGTTCGCGGTTCTTCCTCAGGCCGCGGGTCGGCGCCCGTGGCTTCCACCCGCGCCGCTCGGCCAAGTCGAGCCGTCCGAGCCGGCCGAGCCGGACCGGCCCCGGCCGGGCCGGGTCGGGCCAACCGGGTCGGACCCGGGCCCGTACCCCCCTTCTTCGGACGTTTTCGTTCAAACGCCTGAAACATGAGCTTTGTGCCTCCAAACGACCCGCCGTCAGCGGCAACGCGATCCTTGGATCAAGGCGGTCGTTTCGGTATATCGCACTCAAGCTTTCGGAATACTTTGAGTTCGGCCGGGTTGGTTCGTACACGAGACCAACCGGGCCCTCGGAGCGGAAACGCTCATATCTTGAGCTACGGACGTACGATTGACGTGCCGTCAGCTTTGTTGGATTCCTCTAAGTGAGACGGATCTTTTGGCACACCCCGCCCGAGGTTTGGACGCAGGTGGAGTGCAGTCGGGTTGGTTTTGCCTTAAAACCCAACCGGGCCCCTCGGACGAAAATGCCAATAACTCTCAGACCGGGCGTCCGATTGACGCGCCGTCTGCGACGTTGAGTTCCTGTTGTCGATACGGAACTTTTGGATACATCAACTTCGGACTTTGTGTCAGTTGATGTATCAGCCTCTCGGCTCGTGGAGCGGACCCTCCCGAACGAGCTTGCTGTGTGCGGGAACCCTAGTGCTGGCTGCGACTGCTACTTCGACAGCGACGACCGTGCGGAGATCCTCAGTGGACTGCGGCGACGACTGTGCAGAGATCCTCCGTGGACTCCGACGACGACTGTGCAGAGATCCTCAGTAGACTGCGGCGACGACAGTGCAGAGATCCTCAGTGGACTGCGACGACTACTGCACTCAGCAATCCTCCGTGGATCAGTGCTTCAGGTCCTGCGTGGGCCCGGTCCTGTGTGGGCCCGATCCTGTGTGGGTCCGATCCTGCGTGGGTCAGCGCTCAGCGGTTCTGTGTGAGCCAGCGCCTACAGGTCCTGCGTGGGCCCGGTCCTGTGTGGGCCCGATCCTGTGTGGGTCCGATCCTGTGTGGGTCATCTCTCAGAGGTTCTGTGTGAGCCAACTCCTACAGGTCATGCGTGGGCCCGATCCTGTGTGGGTCACTACAAGGTTAGTACCTATCGATCCTTCGTGGGTCCGACGACTTAGATGGTTCAATGATCATCTTTATCGTCATCCGAAGAAGTATACATGTGTGAGCTGAATCTTGTGTTACTCTCCTTTGTGGATTGTGTTGAGCTATCCTGTGTGTATTTACTGTTTACTCTCCTTTGTGGATTGTGTTGATCTATCATGTGTGGGTATGCGTTTTTCTTTCCTATGTGGACTGGGTTGTGCTAGGGCTCGGACGTTGGAGCCGATCGGGGAATTGATGACTTAGTTATATTTATGGGCATATACCTAAGCCGTGTCAGATGTTACTTCGTGATTGTATCTCTCCTTCGTGTCTTATCCTTTGTGGATTTCGGGAGACCTTCGGGGGTCTCGGGGTCCCTACTGAGTAGCTTATACTCATCCCTGCACGGGCTTTGCCCGCACTTCGTGGTGTTGGTTGCAGACGACGGACAGTGCTGATCGTGGAGGAGGCGTGCGGAGTGGGACAGTACCTGGAGGTGGACCACTGGGCGGGACGTACTCGGAGCGGTCAGGTGGGCCCGCGGAGCAGTAGAGGCTATCTGTACCCACCCTTCAGGTGGGACTTCCGGAGGACGGCTCGACGCTGCATTTTTCCCCTTTCAGTTGTTGTTTTTCCTTTCAGTTGTACTTTACAGTTGGGCTTGTATTTTCGGCCCCTTTTACTTTCAGCACAGCTTGTACAGTTTTTACTTAGTGTTTACTTTTCCGCTTGTTTACTCTGTGGTTCTTGTTTACTTTTCAAAGGCAATGCCTTCCCTTTTTGTTGGGATTTACGCCTTGGTGCTAGTCGCCAGCCCCTGGCCTATGGAAGGCGGTCTTGGGGTAGTCACGGCACGGGCCCCGAGGACGGGTCGTGACAATTGGTATCAGAGGGGTCGGTTCTACCGCAGACTCTGGTCATTCTTCTATGTGAAGCAATAGTGTTTAGCGTATTGAGGGTGGTTATCAGTCCAGGGAGTCCAGTGTTGGTGCGGCGGCCGACGTATCCATACACCAGGACCCTGACTTCTGATTCCCGACTTAATGCAAGGAAACAATGATTGCATGTGTGTTTCAAGTTTTCTTTGTGATTACTTGTGTCAGCTCACCAGGTATACTGTTCTGACCATGGTTCACTTGTTTCCTTTTCAGGATGGCACGACGACAGCAGCCAGCTAGGGTTCCCAGAGTAGGGCGCAACGACAGCCCGCCGAGCGACGAGGCCTCGGTACAGGGCCCGTTGACAGCAGAGGAACCGACGGTACCTTTACACGCCGAGCCCCCGATGCTTCCAGCACTGGCAGCTGACGACGCACGACGCCTTGGAGCTCTGCACGAGTTCCTGCGCCAGCGACCACCCAGGTTCCGTGGGGAGCCGGACCCCAAGGCAGCCGAGGACTGGCTGGAGGCAGTCGTCCGAGTTTTCAGGCTAGTGAGGACGCCAGCAGACCTCATGGTGATCCTCGCGGCGAGCCTACTACAGGCAGCAGCCGGACGCTGGTGGAGCCTGATGCTCCAGGTACACGATGAGGCCACCCTCATCTGGACGGACTTCGAGAGCCTCTTCCGCTCAGAGTTCGTCCTGGCCACCCTCCGAGCGGTGCGCATCCAGGAGCTTCTTCAGCTGCGGCAGGGCAGCTTGACGGTCGCTCAGTACGCGGCGTGGTTCACCGACCTATCTCGCTACTCGATAGACATGGTACGGGACCCCTTCTTCCGGGACCGGACCTTAGATCAGGGATTGAGACACGAGATCAGGGCATCGCTGATCTCCCTCAGCATCCCGACCCAGGCAGGAGTACTGGAGCGAGCCCTCCTGATCGCGAGCTTCCTGGATGAGTCCACAGCGAGACCTACCGCAGGGCGGCAGGTAGTGGAGTCTTCGGCAGCTGGTAGCCGACGGATGAATCAGGGTTCCAAGCGGACCAGACCTTCCGGTAGGCGACCTCGGGACACTGGATCAGCAGTGCAGGGCACCCGGCCCGGAGCCAGCCTTCCGAGAGGCAGACAGTGCTACGAGTGCGGCGGGCAGGGCCACATGGCTCGTGACTGCCCGACCCGTCGTACCGAGGGGCAACAGACGGTGGAGGGACCACCCAGGAAGAGGCAGAGGGTTGACCGTGGCGGCCCGCAGGGAGGAGGCGGACGAGGCAGAGGAGCTGGCCAAGCAGCAGGTGGTGGGCGACGCTTTGAGGCTCTGCCACCACCACCACCAGGAGGCCCGCCCCGACCCCAGGGAGCTGGCGGGCAGAGACAGGCTCAGCTCCAGGCAGCGGAGGCCTACGACCACGGCACGCCAGAGATGATTCGAGGTACGATCTGTGTCTATTCCACCCTTGCTGCAGTTCTGATAGACACAGGAGCGAGTCACTCTTTCATAGCCACTGCCCTTGTTCGGAGCTCGGAGATTCCGACAGAGCCGTTGGCTCGATCCTTACGGCTAGAGACTCCTACGGGAGCAGACTCGACGATTACGCACTAGTGCCGGAAGTGTGAGATTACTCTAGGAGGCGAGAGCTTCGGCTGGGATCTTCTTGTAGCGGCGTCGAGGCCTTACGAAGTCATCTTGGGCATGGATTGGTTATCTACGGTCCATGCTCAGATTGACTTCATTAGGCGCAAGGTGCGATGTGTGCGCACCGACGGGAGCAGGTTCATCTTCACCGGCGAGAAGGGAGCCTTAGCAGCACAGGATGGACTCATGCAGAGGAGAGGTCAGCCCATCACTCATCAGTTGGCTAGCCTCATCCTGGGAGCAGTTGACGTGCGGAGTCCCAGTTTTCCTGCAGTGGTGGATCAGTACGCGGACGTCTTTCCCGACGACGTTCCAGGACTACCTCCTCGCAGAGAGGTAGACTTTTATATTGACCTGTACCCCGGGACAACCCCGATATCCACCCTAGCATATCGGATGGCCCCCGCTGAGCTTCGAGAGCTGCGGGTACAGTTGGAGGACTTGCAGGGCAAGGGGTTCATCCGACCCAGTGTTTCGCCCTGGGCATCCCCGATTTTGTTCGCCAAGAAGGCAGACAGGAACTTGCGACTGTGTTTCGATTATCGTCGCCTGAACTAGGTGACAGTGAGGAACAAGTATCTGCTACCCAGGATTGATGACCTCTTCGACCAGCTCAAGGGATCACGGTGGTTCTCGAAGATAGACCTCAGGTCAGGCTATCATCAGCTCAGAGTTCGAGACGAGGATGTGCAGAAGACGGCCTTCAGGTGTCGGTATGGCCACTATGAGTTCTTGGTTATGCCTTTCGGCGTGACCAACGCTCCAGCAGTGTTCATGAGCCTCATGAACAGGATCTTCCAGCCATACCTCGATCGATTTGTCGTGGTCTTCATCGACGACATTTGGGTGTACTCGACGACGGAGGAGGAGCACGCCTACAACCCGCGTGTTGTACTAGACACACTCCGAGAGCACCAGCTTTATGGAAAGCTCTCGAAGTGTCAGTTCTGGTTACGTGAGGTCCACTTCTTGGGGCACGTCATTTCTGAGGCGGGAGTTGCAGTGGATCCCGTGAAGATCGAGGCAGTGCTAGCTTGGGATCCACCCAAGAGCGTGACAGAGGTACGGAGTTTCTTGGGACTAGCTGGATACTATCGGATATTTGTGCCGGACTTCTCCAGAGTTACGGCCCCACTCTCAGCGTTGATGAAGAAGGGGAAACCCTTCGTGTGGTCAGACAGATGTCAGCAGAGCTTCCAAGAGCTGAGGCAGAGGTTGACTAGCGCACCTATCTTGAGGTTGCCTGAGGAGGGAGTTGGATACGTAGTGTACTGCGATGCATCAGGGACCGGACTCGGGTGTGCCCTGATGCAGGAGCGGGCCATGATTGCCTACGGATCACATCAGTTGAGGCCTCATGAGCAGAACTATGCTACCCATGACTTGGAGTTGGCAGCAGTGGTCTTTGCCCTGAAGACATGGCGACACTATCTGATGGGCGAGCGCTTCACAGTCTTTTCTGACCACCAGAGTCTCAGGTACATCTTCTCTCAGAAGGACCTGAACCTGAGACAGCGGCGATGGCTCGAGTTCCTCCAGGACTATGACTTTGAGATAGTCTATACTCCTGGGAAGGGGAACGTGGTGGTTGATGCCCTCAGCAGGAGGACGGGCATCCAACTACTTGAGGAGGCGACAGAGCAGCTAGCCGCTTTGCATATATCCTTCATGGATAGAGACGGAGCAGCCTTCCTTCAGTCTCTCACAGTCTCTCCTCCACTTCTTCAGCGGGTCAGAGAGGCACAGCGTGGGGACGTCGACTGTGAGACACGGCGTGCACAGATATCCTCGGGACAGGCACCTGATGGTTTCTCCCTTGGAGCAGAGAACGATGTCCTTTTCAGAGGACGTACCTTGGTACCAGTCGCTTTACGAGAGGAGGTGCTGAGAGAGTATCACACTTCTCCTTTGGCGGTACATCCTGGAGTGGCGAAGATGTACCAGGATCTCAAACGACAGCACTGGTGGCCGGGCATGAAGAAGGTTGTGGTAGAGTTCGTTTCACGGTGCCTCACCTGCCAGCAGGTGAAGGGAGAGCATCAGGTACCAGCAGGCTTGGTACAGCCCTTGGAGGTCCCAGAGTGGAAGTGGGACGGGATATCTATGGACTTCGTGACAGGACTTCCACGCACTTCCAGAGGTCACGATTCCATCTGGGTGATTGTTGACCGACTCACCAAGTCGGCACACTTCTTGCCCATTCGAGAGCAGGGCTCAGTGGAGAGCTTGGGGCGTCTCTACATTCAGGAGATTGTACGACTTCACGGTGTGCCATCGACTATCGTCTCCGATCGGGACGCTCGTTTTACTTCTCGGCTTTGGAAGGGGTTGCAGGAGGCGTTCGGGACGCGACTACGTCTGAGCACCGCCTTTCACCCTCAGACGGATGGTCAGACGGAGAGGACCATTCAGACTCTCGAGGACATGCTCCGCGCATGTGTCCTCAACTTTGGTCGCAGCTGGGAGGACCACCTACCCTTGGTGGAGTTCGCGTACAACAACAGCTACCACTCCACCATCGGGATGGCACCCTACGAGGCGTTGTACGGCAGGCCTTGTAGATCTCCTTTGTGCTGGACAGACCCAGGGGAGTCAGCACTTGTGGGACCAGAGATGGTCCGGGCCACGACAGAGAAGGTCCAGGTCATCCAGGAGTGGATGAGGACAGCACAGAGCCGGAAGAAGTCATATGCTGACAGGAGGCGGAGGCCACTAGAGTTCGAGGATGGCGACCACGTCTTCTTGCGGGTCTCACCTCGACGTGGTTTGAGGAGATTTGGCCGAGGTGGCAAGTTGTCTCCACGCTTCATCGGACCCTTCCAGGTCCTCATCAGGGTTGGCGAGGTGGCTTATCGTCTGGCTCTGCCACCTCAGTTGCAACGGGTGCACGATGTCTTCCACGTATCCCAGCTGAGGAGATACGTGCACGACCCGATGCACATCATTGACTATGGGGAGCTAGACGTGGATGATGGGGCGACTTTTGCGGAGGTCCCAGTGGAGATAGAGGATCGACAGGAGTGGGTCCTACGTGGGCGATCGATTCCTCTTGTGCGCATCAAATGGCAGCACGGGAACCTCCAGGAGAGAACTTGGGAGAGGGAGGCTCAGATGCGTGCTCAGTACCCACTTTTGTTTCCCTAGTTTTTGATGTATCTTTACAGGGACATAAAGTCCTGAGGTGGGAGTAATGTAAAGACCCGTAAATTTCAAGGAAATTATTTTCTTAATTTTCTTTGGAATTTTACAAGAGCGCAGTTTCTGACGGCACCGGATTCCGAGGCCCGGTGTGCCCGGAATCAATTATCGAAGTTTGGCTCGGGTACTTTCAGTGAACGGACGAGCGGGTTTTTCTAACTTTTGAACCGGTGCCCGGAATCGAATTCTGAGGGCACCGATGAAATTGCAGCGCCGGTATTCACTTAGAAACGCCTCTTCCGGAGTTGCGTTTGCTCGGGTGCAGTTTTTAATTTTCGGGCTTAAAGTTAAGAAATAAAATAATTTTGCGACAACTTTATTTTATTTCACTTAAGCCACTTGGAAGCCACTTGAAGCCACTTAAAGGCGGCTTGAACTGAGATGAACTGGATAGGATGCTATCCAGAAATATCCTACCCCCTTGGTATGATATTTGTGGGGTGGGGCCCGCACGAGCCCCGCCGTTTCTTTCCGCTAAGAAACGCACCCGTGAAAACCCGTCTTAAGGAAAGTCAACCGACACGTTTTCTAAATTCTTAACAGACCATTTAATTGGGCGGTTTATTTCGTGAATTAAATGGGCTGTTTCTTTCATGAATTAAATGGGTCGTTTCTTTCGTTGAATTAATTCAACGAATTGATGCATCGTTTCTTAACCAGTTTTTCAAATTCATTGGCGTAATAATAAAATAAGGCCAATGCTCAACCTCTGGTTATTTGCGCTTGAGAAGATTGGAGAGGATCCTTGTTCTTCTTCTCCCTCGCGAAGAACACGAAGAACGCGAAGAACGCGAAGAACGCCGAACCCGGGAATCGACGACAACTTCGTCTGAGACGTTCTTCCGATCTCCGATCACCGACCATTTGAGGTGAGTGATTCCAGATTTCCGTTCAAAGTTCTTTTCTTTGGGTTTAAACACAGATTTAATTAATTATAAATTAAATCTGTTGTTCTTGGTTCGTTGAGCTCGCCGACTCAACGCCGGATTTCGCGACGACGCGACGCCTCCCCGCGACGACGCGACGATCCCTCTCTTCTGTGACGATCCTTTCCACGAAGAACGCCCGCGCGCGATGATCGACGAGGTAGGGATTTTTTTTAATTTTGGAATACCCCTCTTTGTTCTTTCCGTGAGCGTTCTTTAAAAATTTAAGAACCGGAATCAAAGAAACAATTTTATTTATGTAAAAATTGTTGGATCATGTGTTGATCATTCTATTAAATTTCTCCTGGTTGTTTATCTCTAACGCGGAGGGTGCGGGCCAAACGAACATGGCCCGACGACCCTCCGCCGTTCTTCGTTTTGTGCGGATCTGACGGTCGGCGACGAAACGTGCCGCAGCGGACGTTTGACGATCCCGTAGTAAAGAACGGATCCCGGGAGGAGCAACGGCACAGACGGGAAGGAAAACGGGCCACCGGAGCGACGCCGGCGGCCGGAGGCGGCGGCGCCCCGGCGCGCCGCCGGACGAGACCGCCGCGGCGGCCAACGGACCCGCGGCCGCGCGGGTCCGGTTCGTCCAGGCGGGACGCGACAGAGCCGCGTCCGCGGTTCACCAGCGCGGCCCGCACGCGGGCTGCGTTTCTTCCTCAAGCCGCGGGTCGGCGCCCGCGGCTTCCACCCGCGCCGCCCGGCCCAGCCGAGCCGGCCGAGCCGGACCGGCCCCGGCCGGGCCGGGCCGGGCCAACCGGGTCGGACCCGGGTCGGCTCGGGCCCGTACCCCCCTTCTTCGGACGTTTTCGTTCAAACGCCCGTAACTTGAGCTTCATGCCTTCAAACGACCCGTCGTCAGCGGCAACATGATCCTTGGATCGAGACGGTCGTTTCAGTATATCGCACTCAAGGTTTCGGAATACTTTGTGTTCAGCCGGGTTGGTTCGTACACGAGACCAACCGGGCCCTCGGAGCGGAAACGCTCATATCTTGAGCTACGGACGTCCGATTGACGTGCCGTCAGCTTTGTTGGATTCCTCTAAGTGAGAAGGATCTTTTGGCACACCCCGCCCGCGGTTTGGACGCCGGTGGAGTGCAGTCGGGTTGGTTTTTCCTTAAAAACAAACCGGGCCCCTGGGACGAAAATGCCAATAACTCTCAGACCGGGCGTCCGATTGACGCGCCGTCTGCGACGTTGAGTTCCTGTTGTCGATACGGAACATTTGGATACATCAAATTTGGACTTTGTGTCAGTTGATGTATCAGCCTCTCGGCTCGTGGAGCGGACCCTCCCGAACGAGCTTGCTGTGTGCGGGAACCCTAGTGCTGGCTGCGACTGCTACTTCGACAGCGACGACCGTGCGGAGATCCTCAGTGGACTGCGGCGACGACTATGCAGAGATCCTCCGTGGACTCCGACGACGACCGTGCAGAGATCCTCAGTGGACTGCGGCGACGACTGTGCAGAGATCCTCAGTGGACTGCGACGACTACTGCACTCAGCAATCCTACGTGGATCAGTGCTTCAGGTCCTGCGTGGGCCCGGTCATGTGTGGGCCCGATCCTGTGTGGGTCCGATCCTGCGTGGGTCAGCGCTCAGCGGTTCTGTGTGAGCCAGCGCCTACAGGTCCTACGTGGGCCCGGTCCTGTGTGGGCCCAATCCTGTGTGGGTCTAATCCTGTGTGGGTCATCTCTCAGCGGTTCTGTGTGAGCCAACTCCTACGAGTCCTGCGTGGGCCCGATCCTGTGTGGGTCACTGCAAGGTTAGTACCTATCGATCCTTCGTGGGTCCGGCGACTTAGATGGTTCAATGATCATCTTTATCGTCATCTGAAGAAGTATACCTGTGTGAGCTGAATCTTGTGTTACTCTCCTTTGTGGATTGTGTTGAGCTATCCTGTGTGGATTTACTGTTTACTCTCCTTTGTGAATTGTGTTGATCTATCATGTGTGGGTATGCGTTTTGCTTTCCTGTGTGGACTGGGTTGTGCTAGGGCTCGGACGTTGGAGCCGATCGGGGAATTGATGACTTAGGTATATGTATGGGCATATACCTAAGCCGTGTCAGATGTTACTTCGTGATTGTATCTCTCCTTCGTGGCTTATCCTTTGTGGATTTCGGGAGACCTTCGGGGGTCTCGGGGTCCCTACTGAGTAGCTTATACTCACCCCTGCACGGGCTATGCCCGCACTTCGTGGTGTTGGACCACTGGGCGGGACGTACTCGGAGCGGTCAGGTGGGCCCGAGGAGCAGTGGAGGCTATCTGTACCCACCCTTCAGGTGGGACTTTCGGAGGACGGCTCGACGCTGCAGTTTTCCCCTTTCAGTTGCTGTTTTTCCTTTCAGTTGTACTTTACAGTTGGGCTTGTATTTCCATCCCCTTTTACTTTCAGCACAGCTTGTACAGTTTTTACTTAGTGTTTACTTTTCTGCTTGTTTACTCTGTGGTGCTTGTTTACTTTTCAAAGGCAATGCCTTCCCTTTTTGTTGGGATTTACGCCTTGCTGCTAGTCGCCAGCCCCTGGCCTATGGAAGGCGAGCTTGGGGTAGTCACGGCACGGGCCCCGAGGACAGGTCGTGACAGACTCATTCCCTAAAAAAATGGAATGTCATTCAATGATAAATTCTCTATACTAATTTTAATGGTTTCAATACATTTGATATTATGTGAACAATAATTTCCAAATGTTATGGATACTCTACCATAATTATTATTCATTTAAAGAAATTATTATTATTAGTCATATATAAATAACAACCACTATAAAATTTTAATGGCATTAGAGGAAAGATTTAGATTTCTGTATAGTATATTATATTGAGAAGATATATTATTTTAAAAAAATAAATAGTCTTTATATCATCAAATTTTTATTTATATTGTTAAAAATGAAATTAATTATACAAGAATAATCATTCATTTTTTTCACTCATTTTTTAAATTTTTAAATCAATTTTTTTAATGATGAAACATTATTTTAAATATTTTGTTATTTTTCTAGTATAACGTATAATCTCAATTATTGAAAATTATTTTCCTCATTAATTATTCATTAAAATTTTCTTCATTATTAATCTCAATGTTGTAGGAATATTCTAAATGTTTGGATTTCATATAGAATGCATACTCACCTTCATCATTTTAGTTATTATATCATGCTTAGAATTCATTAATCTAATTTATGTTGTATTTATTATAATGAATATATCCATATTAATTTCAAATAGAAATATTACCTTAAGGAATTGATAAACTTGGTCCTTTATTTTTATTTTTAATCATGTTTTTCTTTTATAGTGAAACATTAGATATATTAACATCGTTTTCTTCATATTTCTCAAAAGCTAAATTTGTTAATTTTTTCTAGTTATTTACGAAAGATTTTATGGATTAAAAAGAAATATTTTTTCTCAAATTATCTATATTATTCAATTTTTGACCTTTTCTCTTCTTAGTAATAATAATTATTTTAAATATGTTTTTAATAGAAAATCTATCCAGATATTTATCATCTAGGTTTAGGAACATTTGATTAATATTTTATTAAAGAGTTATTGTAAATTTGTTCATAGTAATTCTGTAATCAATATTTTATATATATACTAAAATTGTGACCACACTTACATTTTCCCAGGAAAAACCATTTATCAATAGATTTATCCAAGAACATTATCTCATTATAAATATATGAGCATGATAATTGAAATTAATATTATTTTACAATTATATCACATTCATATAAAAAATGATGTTCTTACCATAAGGATTTGAAAATTTTAAAGGTAAAAACAATCAATAATTCCTTTGTACAGAGAGATAATAACTATGTAATTTGAGTTTATATGTAATATTTTATCAGAATGACTTGAATAATGACTTCAACCTCATTCTAACTAATATTTATTAAAAAAATTAAATGTCTTATTATAACATGAGGTACAATTAACTAATGATATCAAGATAATGAGTGAGAATAGATACATAATATTACTTGAAAAAACCAATAATCCAACCCTAAGAAGGTAAGAAAATGAGAGGGTAGGAAAATATGTTGGAAAAATTGATACCTAGTGATTTTTTCATTCAACAAATAAAACTAAATGAGGATCATCAATGCATCTATCCTCAAATCTAAATTCATCACTACCAGCATCTTGTAAATTCAATCACCAGCACTCATCATAGATACTTGTGCATGTCTAATTGGAAAAGTGTCCAATTATCTATGTATTTGGAGACTTTTAGACCAAATCTACCACCACGTTAGAGAAATTTTCATGATTAGAAGATCACAACATTATGAGATTTATATAAAGTTCCATAAAATAGTAAATCATCAGTTCAGATAAAAACAAACTTAGCATGGTACTCCAAATTAGACATAAGAGGGATTTAAAAAACTATACAGTCTTCACTACTTCCAGCTACCAAAATAAAATGTTAAAATAAGGCTTTAAAATCATATTTCATAGTGTTGTACCAATATTCTATAGCTTTATAAATTCATTTGTAGCCATTTGTTCTAGCATATCAGTAGTTTAGTGAATTGGCAGAATATTATTAAGCATGTGGTATGAAATTTCATAAAAAACACAAGTTAGAAAAATAAAAATAACAACCTAGATTTTTGAGTTATTTCCCAATGTTATTAACACTTCTAAATGATACTTGGATCACAAATGAAAAATATAATGGATAACAAGCTGGAAAACATCATGTCACATCAGATATAAGTTAAAAAATAACCAAAAGTGAAATCACTCGCATGTAATATCCCTTAAATTTAAATTAGGTTTATGTTCAAAATCATATTCAAAATTAGAGGTCATATATTCCATAATTAGGAGATAATCTGGGATAGTGATATCACCATCCATATATATTTTAAATAATTTTGAATCTTTTTCATCATTATAGAATAAAAACTCCTTCCACATACATATTTTCATCTCATGAGAATTAGTTAACCTGTTATCAACAAAATCATCATCATCACTAGTATATAAATGTAATTCCTCAACCACCACTGAGGTGTTTTTATCAACTGTTGTACCAGTGGGGTTATTCTTAGCCAGTAATATATCATAATTATTTTTCTACTCAAGATGAATCAAATTGTATCTAGTCACAATTTTCCATTATATTCTTAATAGATAATAATATTTTATTTCCTTATAGTTTAGTAAATATTTAAAGACCAATATCCATGAAACAAATACTATAGAAAACAAATGAAGAATCAATATATCATTTAATAATTGAAAGACATTCATATCATGTATTTGGATGATGTTTTTATGGAAATAATTAATATACATTATAATAAAGAAAAATTAATGATATTAAAAATATTTCAATGGATATAAGATATTAAACAATGAACCAAGACACTGGTAAAACATTATATGTCAATATAATATATAATTAGCACAACAGGGTGTCTGAATTAATGATCCAACAAAAAATTATTGTTTTCACTTGAATATATATAATTTCAAATTAACATTCAAACCATTCTGTAAGGACCCGACCATAAGTCATACATAATATTGAATTAAAAGATTAATTCACATTGAGGATCTTTTCAAGTTTATAGTTTTAGAGAATTAGGCCATAACTATTACATAACAACTTGAATATTATATGCAGACACTACTAATCAGTATACATTTTTTTTCATAAAATATAAACTCTTAAAAAGAAACATGTCTGGTTCAATGTTTTAGACAACATGACTATTCCTTGATCCCATCCTTGACCCTGTTCATCTTTAAGTCTTGTGGAAAGCATTTCAAAAACATGGGATGAGCATAAAAAGAACAGAATGGGTTATAAAATAAGGAAGAAAAACATTAGCCCATCAATAAATACATATCAATGAAACCATACTTTTCAATCATAACATACCTTATGAAATCATAAGATTTATGAATAACACACACAAAACATAAATCATAATGATTACTTATGGAATCCATATAAAACATACATTGTATCTATCACAGCTACATAGGGAGTTACACTTGGAATACACATCATAGTATATTCCCTAAATCTATTAGGATAAATATCGCGTTTACCTCTGTCATGTTACCCAATTCATTGGAGAGCTATCTCGGGCTCACCCGCCCTAGGTTTATCATGGAACCACCCATATACATAAACAATTCCCAATAACCATAACATAATCATAACACATAACACAATTATAATGGAATGATAAAATTTCCACATTCCAATATATCAAATCAAGATATTGAAATAAACAATGTTTTATCAAATCATTTTCAAACCCATCTAAATAGATATTTTTTAATCAATGTATCTCATACCACGTTGAAGATTTTAAATGAATGATAATTTGAAACCATTAATGACCATATAAATAAATCCTAAAACCCATTTTGAAAACATGGACATTAATGAGAAATATTTATAAGAATAACACTTTAAAACATTTAAAACGATATTTTAGTTAAAGAGTTTTTAACAAAAAGAGAGACGCTTGAATAAAAAAATTGAAGAATTAATTTTAATCGGAACTTTATAATATCATGAGAACAAAGGGATTCATGATATAATATGTAAAAGGGCGGTATATACACCATATAAAAGTGAATTGGTTGTAACAACTATGAAGTCTCAGTGGAAATGTAAATTGGGATGGAATCCCATATAAAGACGTTATCCTTAAATTAAGGATAAATCAACCACATATTTATGTGTGAAAAAAATAAATACACCAAATATATGTGGATATTAAGTGTAAAAAAATCATAAGTCATTCACACATATTCGTAGGATGACATATTCAAGAAGTACAAGTTGAACCCAAAGAATTGAAATTGGGATAAGAAGATCCCTTGTAAAAATTTGACAGCCTAACAGCGTCACTTTAAAATTAAGAAAATGATTTGATGAGATAAAAAGGGTATCTCATCACTTGAACACAAAGTTTACATAAATAAGGATATATAATAACCTATCCCAACATAATAATATGTAAATTAAAAGACATAACAAAAATAAGTCTTTTAAATAGAGGAGGGTCAAAGGTTCTGTTACCGATTTGGTAACAGACAAAACATACGCCACAAGAAAGAAGGATAATACAATGAAGATGAAAATACTCATAAAATAAAGTATATTACAAAAAAAGAGTACAATCGTGGGGTGTATATACACCACACAAAAGGAAATATTTGCAAGTATTGCATGGATCTTACGGGAATAAAAAGTGACATGAAACACTTTACCATGTTGTATTCAACTAAGTAATATGAACAAAAGTTAATAACAACAAAATGAATCACATAATACCAGGAATATAATTATAATCATGATAATATATATCCAAAGGCAGTACACAATACACCAAAATGAAATGAATAAGTGGTGAACACTGGAAATCTCACGGAATTAAAAGTGAGATAAGAAAATCCCTTACCTCATGTTCGACTTGACTCGGTCGTTCTTTAATCTCCTGAATAATAAATTAAGATAATTTATACTTTCTTAAGAACCTTTTTCAAGTTTATTATTCCTTTTATGTCACTTATTACCATGTTATAAACATTATGTAATCATTTAAGTTAATAATGTTCGTTTGGTCGATATTTCGTACTTGAGTCAAAAATGGACTTCTTATAATTACATGTTGTTCATGTGGTCAAAGGTTCATTATATCCAGAATTATATTAATTATTTAGATATCATATATATCAAATATATACATGCATTTATAATAGTACATAACATTTAGTGGTAAGAAAGGAAATGCACCGTTCATGTAGACGGTAAGTCATACGTACACTTGAATGCTACTTTCATTTCTATTTCATATTTTAATGGAATGAAAACATAATAATACATAGGTATATTATAATTCCAGTATAATTTCATATAAAATATTATTAACTCCATCCATTATATGTCCCACGTATGGAATTAACGAGTCATATCACTTTGAGGGGGCGTTAGTCCGCACTTCCTCTATTGAGATTATCGCGTTTACCCATAATGGAAACCAAAAAAGAATGCTATAAATAGAAATTACATAGGTAAAAAAATAAACATAATATATATCATATATAAATACAGTGCCATCATAATGGCCACCATGAGAGGTGGTAAGAGGTAATTGAACAATCATTGTTTCATGAGGCGTTAGTTTTCCATACAAAAGAACATTATGTTCTTCACCCATTAGATGGAGGTGTGTGTTAGTGTAGTTCGAATAATTCTCATAAAAACATCCTATTATATTAATGATACTTATTTTGTTACAAAATAAAGGAATAAAAATAGTTTAGGGGTTGGAGAAGTAAAATAAAAGAAAACAAATTAAGAGAAACTGTTACCTTTAATTTGGGTAACTCCCATTGGTTTGAACCAAAGAACTTCTTTAAGTGCCTTATCCCTAAGGTATGTCTTCTAGGTAGAATATAGGAATGTAGGGAGATTAATTGGCAAGAGTTCGGACTATCCAAATGTCTTGATAGGTATGATCAATTGGTTAGAAGTGGTCTCCTTTTATAAGGGGGAGGAGGGTCTTTTTAGCAAAGTGTGGAAACTTTATTTTATTATATAATGATATTCGGTTTATAATGGTCCAAATATCATTATATTAGAATATCAGATGACTCATGGTCTAAATAAAATAATAAAATAAGAATTGGACATGTTTTGGATAATATTTTAGTCATTATAATCTTATTTATATAAATGATTAATTAATGAGGTAAACACTACATCATTATTGTGTCATAAATAGGTTAAATTATTGGATGTCTAATAATTATAAAAAAATTCCATGATATAGGAAATCTTTTTATATTTAAACTTAATATTTATTTTCGAAATTATAATTTATATAACCACTTATAAAAATAAATTTACCAAAAGATATTTGCATTCGTCATTTTTGCCTTTACTTTAAGTAAATTAATCTAAATTGTCATTATCACTCCCAAGTGGCTCAATGGGGTCCCAAAATCGACCCAAATATGGCCATGGTCGTTAGGGACTCAACAAATAAGTTTTGGACAAGCGTTAAGGTAATTTTGAATTATTATAATACTTTTTTTTACCTTGAATTGCCTTATTTACCTTTAACCGCAGTAAATAAAAGTCAAAAGTTACTATTCACAAAAAAAATTATTTTCATCTTATTGAACCACATTTTACTTCTTGATAACAAAAATGTATGTAGGAATTTATAAATTCAATTAATATAAGCTTTAAACTTTCATTTAATCAAAAAGTCATTTTTTAAACTACTACCAAGTGGTTTCACTATTCATCAAAAAAATTGGCGTTTTTCTGAAAAATACCAAAAATTCACCCTAATATTTATTTGATATTCCGAATTCAAAAATGATAATTATTTTTAAAAATTAAAAACATAAAAGTTTCATTAATTAATTTTAAAATTAATTCCCGTTTTTAAAACAAATAGCGTGTTTTTAATAAATAATAACTATCAAAAGATTGACACTAGTTTATGTCCAATTTGAAAGTGAAATTATTAACAATGACAACCATTGGATTAAATGGTAAAAATATATTATAATTACACTTTAAAACCAATTAAAAAAAATAATCTAACCATATAAACAAATTATATTAAAAGGAACTTTTGAATTAAAATACAATATTTTCCACTATTCATTAAAAAAAGAACTTTTTCTGAAAAATACCAAAAAATTAACCAAAATAAAATTTATTGTCCCAAATAAAAAGATGAATTTTATTTGGTCAAATAGAACATATAAAAATGACCAAAACTATATTTAAAGAGGGTTCTCCATTAAAAGATTAATTTTTGGTAGAAACATATTAAAGGATGAAACTCTACTTGAAGGTAAGTATATTTCCTTATGTTATTATTCTATGTAGTAAATTAATTCCACCAAATTATGAAAAGGAATTTAAAACAAAAATATTTTTTTTACATTTCCTACTGGGTAATCAAAGACCATTTAACCCATCACATGTTTGTGATTTTCTGATGGTTAAATTTCTCCTAAACATGTTTTCTATCACCCTCCATCAAAACATGACCCTTTTGTTTTATCTTCCATATACATGTTTTCCAACATAGAATCCTAGTATGAGTTATCTTGGGTGATCTTTGTGCTTCTCTTTCTTTCTTTTAAAGTGATATTTTTACTAACTCTTTTTCCTATGTGGGACTTTGAATAAAGTTTCCAAGCCCATTTTTTTAAATTACGAGGATGCAATTCCCAAAATGGGGGAAGGATGTAACATCACAGGTAAATAAAGAATAATACATATTTCATATTTATTAATATTTTTGAATTAAAAATTTTACTTTAAATGGGTTGTTATGTTCGATAGCATGCCCGATACACAACAACGGGTTTCTTTACAATCTTATGTTGCACACTAATAATAAAATATTATTATTCTAAATGGAAGTTAACTCCAAGTCCTTTTACTGGCAGGAATGAACAAACCCGACTAAAATGTGATCATACATGTTTTTTAGATGTATTTCCTCTTATCTAATAAAAGTTATATTCTTAAAATGTGAATGAATCTAATTTTTAGTATAATTTACATTACAAGGTTGATTTACCGACATCTAATGGCGAACCCTCTTTAAATCTAGTTTTGGTCATTTTTATATATATAATTTGACCAAATAAAATTCTTATTTTGAATTGGGTCATTAAATTTTATTTTGGGTAATTTTTTGGTATTTTTCGGATAAAGTTCATTTTTTAATGAGTAGTGGATAATATTATATTTTAATTCAAAAGTTCCTTTCAATATAATTTATTTATATGGTTATATTATCTTCTTAATTGGTTTTAAAGTGTAATAATAGTATATTTTTACCATTTAATCAAATGTTTTTCATTGTAATTAATTTCACTTTCAAATTTGACATAAACAAGTGTCAATTTGTTGATAGTTATTGTTTCTTAAAAACACACTATTTGTTTTAACAACGGGAATTAATATTAAAATTAATTATTGAAACTTTTATGTTTTGAATTTTGAAAAATAAAAATAATTTTTGAATTTGGAATATCAAATAAATCTTAGGCTGAATTTCTGGTATTTTTCTGAAAAACATCAATTTTTGATGAATAGTGAAACCACTTAGTAGTAGTTAAAAAAACTGTCTTTTTGATTTAAATGAAATTTTACCAATTATGTGAATTTAATTTTAAAATTACGACATACATGGTTGTTATCAAGAAGTAAAATGTTGTTCAATAAGATGAAAATAATTTTTGGTAAATAGTAACTTTTGACTTTTATTTACCGCAGTTAAAGGTAAATAAGGTAATTCAATGTATGAAGTATATTATAATAATTAAAAATTACCTTAAAACTTGTCCAAACCTTATTTTTTGTTTCACTAATGTCCACGGGCATCTTTGGGTAGATCTTGGGACCACATTTAGCCACTTGGGAGTGATAATGACAATTTTGATTAATTAACATAATGTGAATGCAAAAATGACACCAGAAAATATATTTTAGTAAATTAATTTTTTCAAGGGTTTATATAAATTATATTTTCAACTATAAATATAAATTTAAATCTAAAAACATTTCCTATATCATTGTATTTTTTTTATAATTTTTAGACATCAAATAAGTTAAATTATTTATGACACAATAATGATGCAGTGTTTAAATCATTAATAAATCATTTAAATAAATAATATTATAATGACTACAATATTATACAAAACATGTCCAATTCTTATTGGATGATTTTACTTATTCCTTGAGTCATCGTATCTTCGACTCTAGTGATTTTTGGACCATTATAAAGCAAATATCATTATATAATAAAATAATTTTTTCACACATTCTAAGAAGCCCATCCTCTCCCTTATAAAAGGCGACCACTTCTAACCAATTCCTCACACCTATCAAGCCATTTGGATCGTCCAAAAACTACCCAATAAATCTCCCTACATCCCTCTCCTACACCTAGAAGCCTTAACCTAGGTAGAAGGAACTTAAAGAAGTCCATTGGTTCAAACCAAAGGGAGTTACCCAAATTAAAGGTAACAGTTTCTCTTAATTTGTTTTCATTTATTTTACATCCCGACCCCAAAAATATTTCTATTCAATTTTTTTAAAAAGTATCCTAAATATACTAGAATTTTTTTATGAAAAGGATTCTAACTAAACTTACACACACCTACATCTAATGGGTTAAGAACATAATCATTCTGTGGAAGACAAACTAATACCTCACGAAACGATTATTGTCCAATTAACTCTTACCGCCACTCATGGTGGAAATTATGATGTCACTATATTTATATATGATATATATTATGTATATGTTTTCTTTTTTGTTCTATAATTTCTATTTTTATAAATTTTTTTATGGTTTCTATTATGGGTAAACACGATAATCTCATTAGAGTAGTACAGACTACCGCCCCCTTAAAGTGATATGACTCGTTAATTCCATATGTGGGATGTATAATGGATGGAGTTAATGATATTATATATGAAATTATACTGGAATTATAATTTACCTATGTATTATTATGTTTTAATTCCATTAAAATAAGAAATATAAATGAATGTAGTGTTCATGTGTATGTACGGCTTACCGTCTCCATGAACGGTGCATTTCATTTCTTACCTCTAAATGTTATGTACTGTTATAAATACATGTATATACTGGATTTATATGATATTATGATATCTAAATAATGAATATAATTATGTATATGATAAAAATTTGACCACATGAACGACATGTAATTATAAGAAGTCCATTTTTGACTCAAGTACCAAATATCGACAAAACGAACATTATTAAGTTAAATGATTACATAATGTTTATAACATGGTAATAAGTGATATAAAAGGAATAATAAACTTGAAAAAGGTTATTAAGAAATTATAAATTAAATTCAGTTTATTATTTAGGAGGTTAAAGAACGATCGAGTCATGTCGGACACGAGGTAAGGGATTTTCTTATCTCAATTTTAATTCTGTGAGATTTCCATTGTTCGCCACTTATTCATTTCATGTGGTGTATTGTGTACTTCCTTTTGATATATATTATCATGATTATCATCATATTCATGGTATTCTGTGATGCATTTGGTTGTTATTAACTTTTGGTCATACTACTCAGTTGAATACAACTAGTAAAGCATTTCATCTCACTTTTTATTCCTATCTGATTCATGCTATACTTGCCACTATTTCCTTTTGTGTGGTGTATGTACTACCAATTATTTTACTCCTTCTATAATAAACATTCCATTATGAGTATTTAAATATTCATTGTATTATCCTTCATTCATGTGGTGTATGTTTTGTAAGTTACCAAATCAGTAATGGAGCCTTTGACCCTCCTCTATTTAAAAGTCTTCTTTTTGTTATGTCTTCTAATTTACATATTATTATGTTTGGATATGTTCTTATATAACCTCATTGATGTAAACTTTACATCCAAGTAATGAGATACCCTTTCTCACCCGCCCTAGGTTTATCATCAAACCACCCGTATACGTAAACAATTCCCAATAACCATAACATAATCATAACACATAACACAATTATAAGGGAAAGATAACATTTCCACATTCCAAAAATTTCAAATCAATCTATTTAAATAAACAATGTTTTATCATATCATTTTCAAAACCATTTAAAAAGATACGTTTGAATAAATGTGTCCCATACCACTTTGAAGCTTTTAAATGAATTCTCATTTGAAAACATTAATGTCCACATAAATAAATACTAAAACCCATTTTGAAAACATGGCCATTAATGAGAAATTTTTATAAGAATAAATCTCTAAAACATTTAAAACGATATTTTAGTTAAAGCGTTTTTAACAAAAATAGAGACGCTTGAATAAAAATGATTGAAGAATTACTTTTAATCAGAACTTTATAATATCATGATAATAAATGTATTCATGATATAATATGTCAAAGGATAGTATATACACCATATTAGAGTGAATTGGTGCATAACCACAATGAATTCTTAGTGGAAATGTAAATTGGGATGAAATCCATTATAAAGATGTTATCCTTAAATTAAGGATAAATCAACCACATAATTATCTATGACAAAAATAAATACACCCAATATAATTTGATGTTAAGTGTAAAACGATCAATGTTCATTCACACATATTCATTGTATGACATATTCAAGAAGTACAAGTTGAACCCAAAGAATTGAAATTGGGTTAAGAAGTTCTCTTATAAAAATTTGACAGCTTAACAACGTCACTTTAAAATTTAGAAAATGAATTGATGAGATAAAAAGGGTATATCATCACTTGCACATAATTTTTACATCAATGAGGATATATAATAACATATCCATTCATAATAAGATGTAAATTAAAAGACATAACAAAAAGAAGTATTTTAAATAGAGGAGGGTCAAAGGTTCCCTTAGCGATTTGGTAACATAAAAAAATACGCCACATGAAAGAAGGATAATACAATGAAGATGTAAATAATCATAAACGAAATTATATTACACAAATAGTACAATCATGGGTAGTACATACACCACACAAAAATAAATAGTGGCAAGTATAACATGAATTTGACGGGAATAAAAAGTGATATGAAACGCTTTACCACGTTGTATTCAATGGAGTTGTATGAACAAAAGTTAATAACACCCAAATGCATCACAGAATACCATGAATATAATGATAATCAAGATAATATATATCAAAAGTCAGTACACAATACACCACATGAAATGAATAAGTGGCGAACAATGGAAATCTCACGGAATTAAAAGTGAGATAAGAAAATCCCTTACCTCGTGTCCAACTTGACTCGATCGTTCTTTATTCACATGTATAATAAACTAAAGTTAATTTATAATTTCTTAAGAACCTTTTTAAAGTTTATTTTTCCTTTTATATCACTTATTACCATGTTATAAACATTATTTAATCATTTATGTTATTAATGTTTGTTTTGTCGATATTTGGTACTTGAGTCAAAAATGGACTTCTTATAATTACATTTTGTTCATGTGGTCAAAGTTTCATTAAATCCAATATGATATTCATGATTTAGATATCATATATATAATATATATATACAGAATATACATGTATTTATAATATTACATAACATTTAGAGGTAAGAAATGAAATGCACCATTCATGGAGGCGGTAAGTCGTATGTAGCATGAATGCTACTTTCATTTCTATTTCTCATTTTAATGGAATTAAAACATAATAATACATAGGTATATTATAATTACAGTGTAATTTAATATATTATATCATTAACTCCATACTTTATATGTCCCACACCGAAAAAAGAGTCAGTAAAACTATCACTTTAAAATAACGAAAGAGAAGCACAAAGATCACCCGAGATAACCCATACTGGGATTCCATGTAGGAAAACATGGATATGGAAGAGAAAAAAATGGGTCATGTTCTGATGGAGAGTGATAGAAAACATGTTTAGGAGAATTTTAACCATCAGAAAATCACAAACATTTGATGGGTTAAACTGTCTTTGATTACCCAGTAGGAAACGTAAACCAACAATGTTTTTGTTTTACATTCCTTTTCATAATTTGGTGGAATTCATTTACAACATAGAATAAGAACATTAGGAAATATACTTACCTTGAAGTAGAGTTTCATCCTTTAATAAGTTTCTACCAAAAACTAATATTTTCTCCAAACAAAGAGCATTCAAAAATACATGGTCACATAAAAAGCACAAGAATCATCTCCTTGAGAATCACATAATAAACAAAAAAAGTACTATATATTTCCCTTGTCGTTAGACATCAACTAAAAAAATTGTTAGTGCGAGATCAGATAATACCCCAAAAGGATAATATTTTACAAGAATAAAAACTACTCTAAATCTATAAAATTTGTCAAACAAAACCCAAAGATCAACAAAGACCATTCAATAAAAAACTATCCCTAAAATTGTTCAAAGTAATCCAAACTATTATTGAGACCCAATTCTCAGAATGATTTAATCACACAGTATTCCAAGATAAATCTTAACATTTATCTCCAAATAACATCATTTACTCTTAATGTCTTATAGTAAAAAGTAATTAACCTAATAACATATTCTCCATGTTAGGTTAATAATTTTCATAGATAACCCAAAACCAACTTATTATTGATTTCTAAAATCATCTAACTAAAATGAATTTTTCATAATAACCAGGTACTTCACGTAGTCTAGTGGTAGGTGATAAATCCCATTCGCACATTGGATATGGGTCCGATTCCTGCAGCTTTGTCTGAAGCGATGGGTTGTCCCACAGTCTGTGTGTTGTCCTTTTTTTAAAACAATATAATTTTATAGCATTCCCAAAAAGAGATAAATTTATCAAAAATAACCATAACATGTTTTAACCCTGAAGGTTATCTAGTAATATTCATTTTTCATCCCAAAAATGTATTAACCTATAATTTCCTCAAATTCAAGGATCATATATACCCAAATAGTTCTTTATAACAATATACAAAAAAGAAAAGATAATTATTCCTTGAATAAAATATTCATATATCAAACTTTAGGGTTACACATAGAATAAAAAGTCTTCTAATGTAATTCCCATCATCAAAATAGCCTTAATACTTTTAAGATTTTCACCATCCTAAAATCTACCATAACTCTTGAATACCTTATGTATTGACTTATTACACATTCAAAATTATTAATGATCCATTAACCATTCCTTTTCAACTTATTCTGAAATACTTATTTCCTACAAATAGAATCATGAATCATATCCAAAGATTCAATAATATCAAAACATATGTTAAGAAATAATCCATACCTTTCATTGGTCATTGGAAGTTTCTTCATCCTCAATCGGAATGACATTAGGTGTTGGTAAACAAATATTTGTACGATCCTGGTGATCACATTCCTGAAACTTCTTCGTAGGAAATGTGTTTGTATAATGACCATGCACACCACATTTAAAACATTCAATTGATACCTCAGAAATAACTTCTTTCCCTTTCCTAGAGTCAACTGGATGCTTCATTTTTTCCATGGTAGGTTCTTGCTTTATAACCTTCATTTACACATCTATATCATCTTCCCATCCCTTTGAAACATTTTCATAGGTGTTTATTTCCACATCCATAACACATAGGTTTTTGAACATACATACCTTTATGATTATTACCTGAACATCCAAGGGGATTTGTTTCTCTAATATATGATTACTTATAAAAATCACAAACTTTCAACTGGTCAATCATGACTCCACATAGTTGGTTGAGAATAACCAAAACAGTTCTCATTGCAGAACCCATTTCATTCAATTGATCATTCAGAAAACCGTTACAGTTATCTTCATATCCACTGTTACTTTTATTATTGCTAGATCCATACATTTACTAAAACCAAAAAGGTACGTTTGAGTATATCAATAAAATTAGCATATAATATCTTATAAGGAGGGTAAATACTATGATATATTTATTTATGTTATCTTAAACTCATTCACCTTATCTAAAATAAATACGACTCATTCTAATATCCTAATAATTATGGTAATGTTACTTATGCTTAAAGAACACCCTAACCTCTAAAGTTAACTAAACTGACCTCTGATACCAACTATAAGGACCCATCCTTAAACCTTACATAATATTGAATTAAATAAATAATTCACATTGAGAATGTTTTTAGGTTTAGAGTTTTAGAGAACTATACCATAAATATTACATAACAACTTGAATATTACATGTAGACACTACTACCCAGTATCAATTTTTTCATTAAATAAAAACTCTTAAAAAGAAACATGTCTAGTTCCCTGTTTTAGACAGCCTGACTTTTCCTTGATCCCATCATTGACCCTATTCATCTTTAAGTCTTGTGGAATGCATTTCAAAAACTTGGGATGGTAATAAAAAGCTTAGTAAGGGTTATAAAATAAGGAAGGAAAACATTATCCCATCAATAAATACAAATAAATGAAACCATACTTTTCAATCCTAACATACCTTACTAAATCATAAGATTTATGAATAACACACACAAATCATTAATCATAAAGGTTACTTATGTAATCCATATCAAAAATAAATTGTACATATCAATGATAAATAGGGAGTTACACTTGGAATACCCATCACAGTATATTCCCTAAATCTCTTAGGAGAAACATCATGTTTACTTCCCTCACATTACCCAATGCATTGGAGAGCGGTCTCAGGCTCACCCGCACTTGGTTTATCAGGGAACCACCCATATACGTAAACAATTCCCAATAACCATAACATAATCATAACACATAACACAATTATAATGGAAAGATAACATTTCCACATTCCAATATATCAAATCCAGATATTGAAATAAACATTGTTTTATCAAATCATTTTCAAAACCATTTAAAAAGATATTTTCCAATCAATGTGTCCCATACCACTTTGAAGATTTTAAATGGATTCTCATTTGAAAACATTAATGTCCATATAAATAAATCCAAAAAACACATTTTTAAAACATGTACATTAATGAGAAATATTTAGAAAAACAAATCTTTAAAACATTTAAAATGATATTTTAGTTAATGAGTTTTTGACAAAAAGAGAGACGCATGAATACAAATAATTGAAGAATTACTTTTAATCAGAACACTATAATATCATGAGAATAAAATTATTCATGATATAATATGAAAAAGGATAGTATATGCACCATATAAGAGTGAATTGGTGCATAACAACAATGAAGTCACAGTGGAAATGTAAATAGGGATGAAATCCCTTATAAAGATAATATTCTTCAATTAAGGATAAATCAACCACATAATTATATGTGAAAAAAGTTAATACACCCAATATAAGTGGATATTAAGTGTAAAAAATAAGAGAAAATTCACACATATTCATAGGATGACATATTCAAGAAGTACAAGTTGAACCCAAATAATTGAAATTGGGTTAAGAAGTTCCCTTGTAAAAATTTGACAACCTAACAACGTCACTTTAAAATTACGAAATTGATTTGATGAGATAAAAATGGTATCTCATCACTTGGACATAAATTTTACATCAATGAGGATATATAAGAATATATCCCAACATAATATGATGTAAATTAAAAGACATAACAAAAAAGAAGTCTTTTAAATAGAGGAGGGTCAATGGTTCCATTACCGATTTGGTAACTTACAAAACATACGTCACATTAAAGAAGGATAATACTATGAATATTTAAATACTCATAAATGAAAGTATATTAAAAAATAGTAAAATTATGGTTAGTACATACACCACACAAAAGGAAATAGTGGCAAGTATAGCATGAATCTGACGGGAATAAAAAGTGTGATGGAACGCTTTACCACGTTGTATTAAACTGAGTTGTATGAATAAAATTTAATAAAAAGAAAATGAATCACATAATACCATAAATATAATGATAATAATGATAATATATATAAAAATTCATTACACAAATCGCCACATGAAATGAATAAGTGGTGAACAATAGAAATCTCATGGAATTAAAAGTGAGATAAGAAAATCCCTTACCTCGTGTCTGACTTGAATCGATCATTCTTTAATCTCCTAAATTATAAACTAAATTTAATTTATACTTGATTAATAACCTTTTTCAAGTTTATTATTCCTTTTATATCATGTATTACCATGTAATAAAAATTAGGTAATCATTTAAGTTAATAATGTTTGTTTGGTCGATATTTGGTATTTGAGTCAAAAACAGACTTCTTATAATTAAATGTTGTTCATGTGGTCAAAGGTTCATTATATCCAGAATGATATTCAAGATTTAGATATCATATATATCATATATATCCACTATATTCATGAATTTATAATAGTACATAACATTTAGAGATAAGAAATGAAATGCACCGTTCATGTAGACGGTAAGCTGTATGTACGCTTGAACGCTACATTCATTTATATTTCTTATTTTAATGGAATTGAAACATAATAATACATAGTTATATTATAAATCCCGTATAAGTTCATATATAATATCATTAACTCCATCCTTTATACGTCCCACATATTGAATTAACGAGTCATATCACATTGAGGGGGCGGTAGTCCGCACTTCCTCTAATGAGATTATCACGTTTACCCATAATGGAAACCATAATGGCATGATATATATAGAAATTAAAGAAGAACAAAAGAAAACATAAACATAATATATATCATATATAACTATAGTTTCATCATAATGGCCACCATGAGAGGCAATAAGAGGTAATTGAACAATCATCATTTCGTGAGGCGTTAGTTTTCCATCCACAAGAACATTATGTTCTTCACCCATTAGATGGAGGTGTGTGTAAGTGTTGTTAGAATAATTCTCATAAAAACATCATAGTATATTGAGGATAATTGTTTTGTTACAAAATAATGGAATAAAAAGAGTTTAGGGGTTGGAGAAGTAGAATAAAATAAAACAAATTAAGAGACACTGATAACTTTAATTTGGGTAACTCCCTTTGGATTGAACCAAAGAATTCATTAAGTGCCTTATACCTAAGGTAAGTCTTCTAAGTGGAGGATATGGATGTAGGGAAATTAATTTGGCAGAGTTTTGATGAGCCAAATGTCTTTATAGGTGTGATTAATTTGTAAGAAGTGGTCTCCTGTTATAAGGGGGAGGAGGGGCTTTTTAGGAAAGTGTGAAAACATTATTTTATTATATAATGATATTAGGTTTATAATTGTCGCCAAAAATCATTAAACTAAAATATAAGATGACTAATGGTCGAAATAAAATCATCCAATAAGAATTGGACATGTTTTGGATAATATTTTAGTCATTAAAATATTATTTATTTAAATGATTTATTAATGAGTTAAACACTGCATCATTATTGTGTCATAAATAATTTAAATTATTTGATGTCTAAAAATTATAAACAAAATACCATGATATAGGAAATAGTTTTATCTTTATAATGAATATTTATAGTTGGAATTATAATTTACATAACCCCTTGAAAAAATTAATTTACTAAAAGATATTTTCTTTTGTCATTTTTGCCTTCACTTTAAGTTAATTAATATAAATTCACATTATCACTCACAAGTGGCTCAATGGGGTCTCCAAATAGACCCAAATATGCCCATTGTATTTAAGGACCCAACCAATAAGGTTTGGAAAAGTGTTAAGATAATTTTGAATTATTATCATATTATTTTTACCTTGAATTACCTTATTTACCTTTAACCGCGGTAAATCAAAGTCAAAAGTTATTATTCACCAAAAATTATTTTCATCTTATTTAACAGAATTTTACTTATTGATAAAAACCATGTGTGTTGGATTTTCTAAATTAAATTCACATAAGTGGTAAAATTTCATTTAAATCAAAACATCAGTTTTTTTAACTACTACTAAGTGGTTTTACTAGTGATCAAAAATTGATGTTTTTCAGAAAAATATCAAAAATTCAGCATTAGATTTTTTTGATATTCCGAATTCAAAAATGATATTTATTTTGGCCAAATTTACAGCATAAAAGTGTCATTGAGTAATTTTAAAATTAATTCCCGTTGTTAAAACAAATAGCGTGTTTTTAAGAAACAGTAACTATCAAAAGATTTACACTTGTTTATGTCCAATTTGAAAGTGAAATTAATTACACTGACAACCATTGGATTAAATTGTAAAAATATAATCTAATTACACTTTAAAACCAATTAAAAAGATAATCTAAGCATATAAATAAATTAGGTTAAAAGGCACTTTTGAATTAAAATTCAATATTTTCCACTATTCATTAAAAAATTGAACTTTATCCAAAAAATACAAAAAAAATACCAAAAATAAAATTTAATGTCCCAAATAAAAAGAAGAATTCTATTTTTTCACATATAAAATATAAAAATGAGGAAAACTAGATTTAATGAGGGTTCTCCATTAAAATATTAGTTCTTGGTAGAAACTTATTAAAGAATGAATCTATACTTGAAGGTAAGTATATGTCATTATATTCTTATTCTATATAGTAAATTAATTCCACCAAATTATGAAAAGGAATTTAAAAAAAAAATGTTTTTAGTTTATGTTTCCTATTGGGTATTCAAAGACCCTTTTACCCATCACATGTTTGTGATTTTCTGATGGTTAATTTTCTCCTAAACATGTTTTCTATCACTCTCCATTAGAACTTGACCCTTTGTTTTCACTTCCTAAAACATGTTTTCCTACATGGAATTCTAGTATGGGTTATCTCGGGTGATCATTGTGCTTATCTTTATTTCTTTTAAAGGGATAGTTTTACTTCCTATTTTTCCGAGGTGGGACATTCAATGAAGTTTTTGAGCCCATTTTTTTTAAATTGTGAGGACACAATTCCCAAAAGGGGGGAAGGATGTAACATCCCAGGTAAATAAATAATAAGGCATATTTCATATTTATTAATATTTTTGAATTAAATATTAATTTTACTTTAAAGGCGTTGCTATGTTCGATAGCATACCCTATACGCGACAACGGGTTTCTTTAAAATCTTACATTGCACACTAATAATAAAATATAATTATTTTAAATGGAAGTTAACTCCTAGTCATTTTATTGGACGGAATGAACAAAACTGACTAAAATGTGATTATACATGTTTTGATAGATGTATTTACTACTATCCAATAAAAGATAGAGTCTTAAAATGTGAATGAATCTAATTTTTAGCATATTTTACATTAAAATGTCGATTTACCGCCTTTTAATGGAGAACCCGCTTCAAATCTAGTTTTAGTCATTTTTATATGTTCTATTCGACCAAATAAAATTATTCTTTTTATTTGGGACATTAAATTTTATTTTTGGTAATTTTTTGATATTATTCGGACAAAGTTCATTTTTTAATGAATTGTGGAAAATATTTTATTTTAATTCAAAAGTGCCTTTTAATCTAATTTATTTATATAGTTATATTATCTTTTTAATTGGTTTTAAAGTGTAATTAGAATATATTTTTATGGTTTAATCCAATTTTTGTCATTGGAATTAATTTCACTTTCAAATTGGACATAAACTAGTGTCGATCTTTTGATAGTTATTGTTTCTTAAAAACACGATATTTGTTTTAACAACGGTAATTAATTTTAAAATTAATTAATGACAATTCTATGTTTCTAATTTGGAAAAATATACATAATTTTTGAATTGGGAATATAAAATAAATCTTAGGGTGATGTTTTGGTAATTTTTTTGAAAAACATCAATTTTTGATGAATAGTGAAACCACTTAGTAGTAGTTAAAAAACTGACTTTTTGAATTAAATGAAATTTTACCACTTCTGTGAATTGAATTTTGAAAATCCGACATACATGGTTGCTTTCAAGAAGTAAAATGTGGTTAAATAAGATGGAACTAATTTTTGGCGAATAGTAACTTTTGACTTTTTTTACCGCGGTTAAAGGTAAATAAGGTAATTCAAGGTAAAAAGAATATTATAATTTTTCAAAATTACCTTACCACTTGTCCACACCTTATTGGTTGAGTCATTAATGACCATGGTCATCTTTGGGACAATTTTGGGACCCCATTGATCCACTTGGGAGTGATAATTAAAATTTAGATTAATTAACTTAAACTAAAGGCAAAAATGACAATAGAAAATATTATTTATTAAATTAATTTTTATATGGGGATATATAAATTATATTTTCTACTATAAATATCTATTATAAAGATAAAATTATTTCCTATATCATGATATTTTTTTATTAATTTTTAGACATCAAATAATTTAAATTATTTATGACATAATAATGATGCATTGTTTACTTCATTAATAAATCATTTAAATAAAAAAGATTATAATGACTACAATATTATCCAAAACCTATCCTATTCTTATTGGATGATTCTATTTCTACCATGAATCATCTTATCTTTGACTCTAATGATTTTTGGACCATCATAAACCTAATATCATTATATAATATAATAATGTTTTCACACTTTCCTAAAAATCCCCTCTTCCCCCTTATAAAAGGAGACCACTTCTAACCAATTCCATGTAGGAAAACATGGAAATGGAAGAGAAAACAAAGGGTCAAGTTCTGAGGGAGACTGATAGAAAACATGTTTAGGAGAAATTTAACCATCAGAAAATCACAAACATATTATGGGTTAAACGGTCCTTGATTACCTAATAGGAAACACAAACCAACAATGTTTTTGTTTTACATTCCTTTTCATAATTTGGTGGAATTCATTTACTACATAGAATAAGAACATAAGGAAATATACTTACCTTCAAGTAGAGTTTCATCCTTTAATATGTTTCTAACCAAAACCAATCTTTTCTCCCAACAAAGAGCATTCAAAAAGACATGGTCACATCAAAAGTACAAGAATCATCTGCTTGAGAATCACATAATCCAGAAAAAAAAGAACTATATATTACCCATTCCTTTAGACATCAACTAAAAAAAATTGATAGTGCAAGATTAGATCATACCCAAAAAGAATAAACTTTTACATGAAGAAAAACTACTCTAAATCTATAAAATTTGTCAAGAAAAACCAAAAGATCAACAAAGACCATTCAATAAACGAGTATCCCTAAAATTCTTCAAAGTAATCTATACTAAGATTGAGACCCAAATATCAGAAGGATTTAATCACATAGTATTCCAAGATAAATCTTTATATTTATCTCCAAATAACATTAGTTACTCTTAATGTATTATATTGAAAAGTAATTAACCAAATAACATATTCTCCATGTTAGGTTAATCATTTTCATAGACATCCCAAAATCAAATTATTATTGATTCATAAAATCATCTAACTAAAAACAATTTGTCATAATAACTAGGGACTTTAGGTAGTCTAGTGGTATGTGATAAATCCCGATGGCACATTGGTTGTGGGTTCGATTCACGCCGCTTTGTCCGAAGAGATGGGTTGTCACACGGTCCGTGTGTTGTCCTTTTTTCAAAAACTATATAATTTTATAGCATTCCCAAAAAGAGATAAATTTATCAAAAATAACAATAACATATTTTAACCCCGAAGGTTATCTAATAACTTTCATTTTGCATCCCAAAATTGCATTAACCCATAACTTCATCAAATTCAAGGATCTTATAAACCCGAATGGTTCTTTATAACTATATAGACAAAAGAAAAGATAATTATTCCTTGAATAAAATTTTCATATATCAAACATTAGGGTTATAAATAATATAAAAAGTCTTCTAATGTAATTCCCATCATCAAAAGAGACTTAATACTTTTAAGCATTTCACCATCCTAAAATCAACCATAACTCTTGAATCCCTTATATGTTGACTTCTTACTCATTCAAAATTCATAATGATCCATTAACCATTCCTTTTAAACTTTTTCTGAAATACTTATTTCCTACAAACAGAATCATGAATCATATCTTAAGATTTAATAATATCAAAACATATGTTAAGAAATAATCAATACCTTTCATTGGTCATTGTCAGTTTCTTCATCCTCAATTGGAGTGACATTAAGTATTGGTAAAAAAATATTTGTACGATCCCGGTGATCCCATTCCCAAAACATCTTCGTAGGACATGTGTTTGTATAATGACAATGCACACCACATATAAAACATTCAATTGATCCCTCATAAAGAACTTCTTTCCCTTTCCTAGATTCAACCAGATGCTTCCTTTTTTCCATGGAAGGTTCTTGCTTTATGAACCTCATTTACACATATATAGAATCCTCCCGTCCCTTTGAAACATTTTCCTAGGTGTTTCATTCTATATCCTTGAAACATCAGTTTTTGAGCATACATACTTTTATGATTATTACCTAAACGTCCATGGGGATTTGTTTCTCGCATATACGATGCCTTATAAAAATAAAAAAAAAATTAAGGTGGTCAATCATGACTCCGGATAGTTGGTTGAGAATAACCAAAAGAGTTCTCATTGCAGCTCCCATTTTATTAAATTGATCATTCTGAAAACCGTCACAATTTTCTTCACATCCACTGTTACATTGATGCTTGTTAGATCCAGCCATTTACTAAAACCAAAAATGTAAGTGTGAGTATATTAGTTAAATCATCATATAATATCTTATGAGGAGGGTAAATACTAAGATATACTTATTCATGTTATCTTAAACTCATTCACCTTATCTAAAATAAATATGACTCTTTCTAAAATCCTAACAATTATGGTAATGTTACTAATGCTTAAATAACACCCTAACCTCTAAAGTTATCTAAACAGACCTCAGATACCAACTGTAAGGACCCGACCTTAAACCTTAAATAATATTGAATTAAATGAATAATTCACATTGATGAAATTTTCAGGTATATAGATTTAGAGAATTAGGCCATAACTATCAAATAACAACTTGAATATTACATGTAGACACTACTACTCAGTATCCATTTTTTCATTAAATAAAAACTCTTAAAAAGAAATTTGTCTAGTTCCATGTTTTAGACAACATGACTTTTCCTTGATCCCATCCTTCACCCTATTTATTTTTATATCCTCTGGAAATCATTTTAAAAACGTATTATAAGCATAAAAATCTTAGTAAGGGTTATAAAATAAGGAAGGAAAACATTATCCCATCAATAAATACAAATCAATGAAACCATACTTTTCAATCATAACATACCTTATGGAATCATAATATTTATGAATAACTCACACAAATCATAAATGATAATGGTTACTTATGGAATCATATCAAACATACATTGTTTTTACCATATCTACATAGGGATTTACACTTGGAATACCCGTCACAGTATATTCCCTAAATCTCTTAGGAGAAACATCGTGTTTACCTCTGTCACATTACCTAATGCATTGGAGAGCTATCTCGGGCTCACCCGCCCTAGGTTTCTCAAGGAAATACCCTTATACGTAAACAATTCCCAATAACCATAACATAATCATAACAAATAACACAATTATAAAGGAAATAAAACATTTCTACATTCCAATATATCAAATGAAGATATTGAAATAAACAATGTTTTTTCAAATCATTTTCAAGACCATTTAAAAAGATATTCTTGAATCAATGTGTCCCATACCACTTTTATCCTTTTAAATGAATTTTCATTTGAAAAAATTAATGTCCATTGAAACAAATCCTAAAACCCATTTTGAAAACATGTACATTAATGAGTAATATTTACAATAATAAATATATAAAACATTTAAAATGATATTTTAGTTATAGAGATTTTAACAAAAAGAGAGAACCTTGAATACGAATAATTGAATAATTACTATTAATCAGAACATTATAATATCATGAGAATAAAAGGAATCATGATATAATATGTCAAAGGATAGTATATAAACCATATAAAAGTGAATTGGTGCATAACAACAATGAAGTCTCAGTGGAAATGTAAATTGGGATGAAATCCCTTATAAAGATGTTATCTGTAAATTAAAGATAAATCAACCACATAATTATGTGTGAAAAAACTAAATACACAAAATATAGGTGGATATTAAGAGTGAAACAACCATCGGTCATTCACACATAATCATAGGATGACATATTAAAGAAGTACAAGTTGAACCCAAATAATTGAAATTGGGTTAAGAATTTCCCTTGTAAAAATTTGACACCCTAACACCGTCACTTTAAAATTAAGAATATGAGTTGATGAGATAAAAAGGGTATGTCACCACTTAGACATAAAGTTTACATCAATGATGATATATAAGAAAATATCCCAACATAATAAGATGTAAATTAAAATATATAACAAAAAGAAGTCTTTTAAATAGAGGAGGGTCAAAGGTTCCCTTACCGATTTGGTAACATACAAAACATAAGCCACATGAAAGAAAGATTATACAATGAAGATGTAAATACTCATAAATGAAATTATATTGCACAAAGAGTACAATCATGGGCAGTACATACACAACATAAAAGGAAATAGTGGAAAGTATAACATGAATCTGACAAGAATAAAAAATGAGATGAAATGCTTTTCCATGTTGTATTCAACTGAGTCGTTTGAACAAAATTTCATAAAAAAATGCATCAAATAATACCATGAATATAATTATAATCATTATAATATATATCAAAATGTATCACACAATACACCACATGAAATTAATAATCGGTTAACAAGGGAAATCTCACGGAATTAAAAGTGAGATAAGAAAATCTCTTACCTCGTGTCCGACTTGACTCGATCGTTCTTTAATATCCTGAATAAAAAACTAAAGTTAATATATACATTATTAATAACCTTTTTAATGTTTATTATTCATTTTATATCACTTATTACCATGTTATAAAAATTATGTAATCATTTAAGTTAATAATGTTCATTTTGTCGATATTTGGTACTTGAGACGAAAATGGACTTCTTATAATTACATGTCGTTCATGTGGTAAAAGGTTCATTATATCCAGAATGATATTCATGATTTAGATATCATATATATCATATATATCCAGTATATATATGTATTTATAATACTACATAACATTTAGAGGTAAGAAATGAAATTCACCGTTCATGGAGACGGTAAGCCATATGTACGCATAAACACTACTTTCATTTATATTTCATATTTTAATGGAATTAAAACATAATAATACATAGTTATATTATAATTAAAGTATAATATCATATATAATATCATTAAATCCATCCTTTATACCTCCCACATATGGAATTAACGAGTCATATTACTTTGAGGGGGCGGTAGTCTGCACTTCCTCTAATGAGATTATCGCTTTTACCAATAATGAAAACCATAAAGGAATGATATAAATAGTTATTACAGAAGAAAAAAAGAAAACATAAACATAATATATATCATATATAAATACAGTGTCATCATAATGGCCACCATGAGAGGCGGTAAGAGGTAATTGAACAATCATCATTTTGTGAGGCGTTAGTTTTCCATCCTCAAGAACATTATGTTATTCACCCATTAGGTGGAGGTTTGTGTAAGTGTAGTTCGATTAATTCTCATAAAAACAAACTAGTATATTGAGGATAGTTTTTTTGTTACGAAGTAATTGAATAAAAAGAGTTTAGGGGTTGGAGAATAAAAATAAAAGAAAACAAATTAAGAAAACGTTTTACCTTTAATTTGGGTAACTCCCTTTGGTTTGAACCAAAGGACTTCATTAAGTGCCTTATACCCAAGGTAAGGCTTCTAGGTGGAGTATATGGATTTAGGGAGATTAATTGGAAAGATTTTGGACGAACCAAATGGATTTAGAGGTGTGAGGAATTGGATAGAAGTGGTCTCCATTTATAAGGGTGATGAGGAGATTTTTAGGAAAGTGTGAAAATGTTATTTTATTATATAATGATATTAGGTTTATAATGGTAAAAAAATAATTAGAATCTAAGATAAGATTACTCATGGTTGAAATAAAATAATCCAATAATAATTGGACAGGTTTTTGATAATATTTTAGTCATTATAATCTTATTTATTTAAATGATTTATTAATGAGGTAAACACTGAATTATTGTTGTGTCATTAATTATTTAAATTATTTGATTTCTAAAAATTATAAAAAAATACCATTATATAGTAAATCTTTTTATCTTTACAATGAATATTTATAGTAAAAATGATAGTTTATATAACCCCTTATAAAAATTAATTTACTAAAAGTTATTTGCTTTGGTCATTTTTGCCTTTACTTTAAGTTAATTAATCTAAATTTTTATTATCATTCCCAAGTGGCTAAATGAGGTCCCAAAATAGACAAAAAGAAGCCCATGGTCGTTAAAGACTCAACCAATAAGGTGTGGAAAAGTGTTAAGGTAATTTTGAATTATTATAATATTTCTTTTACCTTGAATTACCTTATTTACCTTTAACCGCAGTAAATCAAAGTCAAAAGTTACAATTCACCATAAATTATTTTCATCTTATTGAACCACGTTTTAATTATTTATAACAACCATGTATGTTATATTTTTAAAATTCAATTCACAGAAGTGGTAAAATTTCATTTAAATCAAAAAAGTCAGTTTTTTTAAGTACTACTAAGTGGTTCCACTATTCATCAAAAATTGATGTTTTTTAGAAAAATACCTAAAATTCAGCCTAAGATTTATTTGATATTCTGAATTCAATAATTATGTTTATTTTTCCAAATTCAAAACATAAAAGTTTCATTAATTAATTTTAAAATTAATTCTCGTTGTTAAAACAAATAGTGTGTTTTTAAGAAACAATAACTATCAACAGATTCACACTTGTTTATGTCCAATTTGAAAGTGAAATTAATTACACAGACAACCTATGGATTAAATGGTAAAAATATACTATAAGTACACTTTAAAACCAATTAAAAATATAATCTAACCATATAAATAAATTATATTAAAAGGAACTTTTGATTTAAAATACAATATTTTCCACTATTCACTAAAAAAATGAACATTATCCAAAAAATACGAACAAATTACCCAAAATAAAATTTTATGTCCCAAATCAAAAGAAGAATTTTATTCCGTCAAATAGAACATATAAAAATTACCAAAACTATATTTAAAGAGGGTTCGCCATTAAAAGATTAGTTTTTGTTAGAAACTTATTAAAGGATTAAACTCTACTTGAAGGTATTTATATTTCCTTATGTTCTTATTATATGTAGTAAATGAATTCCATAATATTCTTAAAAGGAATGTAAAACAAAAAAAAATTGGTTTATGTTTCCTTTTGGGTAATCAAATACTGTTTAACCCATCACATGTTTGTGATTTTCTGATGGCTAACATTCTCCTAAACATGTTTTCTATCACTCTCCATAAGAACATGACCCCTTTATTTCTCTTCCATGTCCATGTTTTCTTACATGGAATCCTATTATGGTTTTTCTCGGTTGAAATTTGGGATTCTCTTTCTTTCTTTTAAAGTGGTAGTTTTATTGACCCTTTTTTGATGTGGGACTTTCAATGAAGTTTCTGAGCCCATTTTTTTTAAATTGCGAGGACACAATTCCCAAAAGGGTGGAAGGATGTGACATCCCAGGTAAATAAAGAATAATACATATTTCATATTTATTAATATTTTTGAATTAAATGTTAATTTTACTTTAAAGGGGTTGCTATGTTCGATAGCGTACCTGATACGCAACAACGAGTTTCTTTAAAATCTTGTGTTACACACTAATAATGAAATATTATTATTTTAAATGGAAGGTAACTCCTAGTCGTTGTATTGGTGGGAATGAACAAAACCGACTAAAATGTGAATATACACTTTTGTTAGATGTATTTACTTCTTTCAAATAAAGGTTATAGGCTTAAAATGTGAATGCATCTAATTTTTAACATTATTTACATTAAAAGGTCAATTTACTATCTTTTAATGGAAAACCCTCATTACATCTAATTTTGGCCCTTTGTATATGTTCTATTTGACCTGATAAAATTCTTCTTTTGATTAGGGACATTAAATTTTATTTTGGGCAATTGTTTTGTATTTTTCAGATAAAGTTCATTTTTTAATGAATAGTGGAAAATATTGTATTTTATTTCAAATGTGCCTTTAAATATAAATTATTTATATGGTTAAATTATCTTTTTAATTGGTTTTAAAGTATAATTAGAATATATTTTTACCATTTAATCCAATTTAGGTTTTTGGAATTAATTTCACTTTTAAATTGGACATAAACAATTGTCAATATTTTGATAGTTATTGTTTCCTAAAAACACACTATTTTTTTAACAACAGGAATTAATTTTAAAATTAATTAATGACACTTTTATGTTATGAATTTGAAAAATAAGCATCATTTTTGAATTCGGAATGTCAAATAAATCTTAGGCTGAATTTTTGGTATTTTTCTGAAAAAAATAAATTTTTGATGAATAGTGAAATCACTTAGTAGTAGTTAAAAAAACTGAATTTTTGATTTAAATGAAATTTTATTGCTTCTGTGAATTGAATTTCAAAAATCCGACATACAGGAGTTGTTATCAAGAAGTAAAATGTGGTTCAATAAGATGAAAATAATTTTTGGTGAATATTAACTTTTGACTTTTATTTACCATGGTTAAAGGTAAATAAGGTACTTTTGTGGAGTCATTGACGACCGTGGGCATATTTGAGTCGATATTGGGACCCCATTGAGCCACTTGGGAGTGATAATGACAATTTAGATTAATTATCTTAAAGTAAAGGCAAAAAGGACAAAAGCAAATATCTTTTTGTAAATTAATTTTTAGAAGGGGTTATATAAATTATCTTTTAAACTATAAGTATTAATTGGAAAGATAAAAAGTTTTCCTATATCATGGTATTTTTGTTATAATTTTTAGACATCAAATAATTTAAATTATTTATAACACAATAATGATGTAGTGTTTACCTCATTAATAAATCATTTAAATAAATTAGATTATGATGACTAAAATATCATCCCAAACTAGTCCAATTCTTATTGGATGATTTTATTTCAACCATGATTCATCTTATCTTTGACTCCAATGATTTTTTGACCATTATAAACTGAATATAATTGTATAATAAAATAATTTTTTCACACATTCCTAAAAATCCCCTCCACGCCCATATAAAACGAGACCACTTCTATCCAATTCCTCAGACCTCTCAAGCCATTTGGATCGTCCAAAATCTACCCAATTATTCTCCCTACATCCCTCTACTCTACCTAGAAGCCTTACCTTTGGAAGAAGTCACTTAATGAAGTCCTTTTGTTCAAACCAAAGAGAGTTAGCCAAATTAAAGGTAATGGTTTCTCTTAATTTGTTTTCATTTATTTTACTTCTCCAACCCCTAAAATATTTTTATTCCATTATTTTGTAACAACACAAGTATCCTCAATATACTAGGATGTTGTTATGAGAAGGATTTTAACTACACTTACACACACCTCCATCTAATGGGTGAAAAACATAATGTTTCTGCGGATGGCAAACTAACGCCTCACGAAACGATGATTGTTCAATTACCTCTTACCGCCTCTCATGGTGGCCATTATGATGGCACTGTATTTATATATGATATATATTATGTTTATGTTTTCTTTTTTTCTTCGGTAATTTATATTTATAGCATGCATTTATGGTTTCCATTATGGGTAAACGCGATAATCTCATTATAGGAAGTGTGGATTACCGCCCCCTTAATGTGATCTGACTCGTTAATTCCATATGTGGGACATATAAAGGATGTATTTATTGATATTATATATGTAATTATACTGGAATTATAATATACCTATGTATTATTATTTTTTATTTCCAATAAAATAATAAATAGAAATGAAAGTAGCGTTCATGGGTACGTTCGGCTTACCGTCTCCATGAACGGTGTATTTCATTTCTTACCTCTAAATGTTATGTACTATTATAAATACATGTCTACACTGGATATATATGATATATATTATATATAAATCATGAATATCATTCTGGATATAATAAACCTTTGACCACATGGATGACATGTAATTATAAGAAGTCCATTTTGGACTCAAGTACCAAATATCGACAAAACGAACATTATTAACATAAATGATTACATAATGTTTATAACATGGTAATAAGTGATATAAAAGGAATAATAAACTTGAAAAAGGTTATTAAGAAAGTATAATTTAACTTTGTTCTATTATTCAAGAGATTAAATAATGATCGATTCATGTGAGACATGAGGTAATGGATTTTCTTATCTCACTTTTAATTCCGTGAGATTTCCATTGTTCATCACTTATTCATTTCATGTGGTGTATTTTGTACTGCATGTTGATATATATTATCAGTATTATAATTATATTCATGGTATTCTATGATGCATTTGGTTGTTATTAACTTTTGGTCATACGACTCAGTTGAAAACAACGTGGTAAAGCGTTTCATCTCAATTTTTATTCCTGTTAGATTCATGCTATACTTGCCACTATTTCCTTTTGTGTGGCGTATGTACTTCCCATAATTTTACTCTTTGTGTAATATTCTTTCATTTATGAGTATTTACATCTTAATTGTATTATCCTTCTCTCATGTGGTATATGTTTTGTAAGTTACCAAATCGGTAAGGGAACCTTTGAACCTCCTCTATTTAAAAGACTTCTTTTTGTTATGTCTTTTAGTTTACATCTTATTATCTTGGAATATGTTCTTATATATCCTCATTGATGTAAATTTTATATCTATGTAATGAGATACCCTTTCTCACCCAACCTAGGATTATCATATAACCACCCGTATACGTAATAAATTCCCAATAACCATAACATAATCATAACACATAACACAATTATAATGGAAAGATAACATTTCCACATTCCAATATATCAAACCAAGATATTGAAATAAACATTTTTTTTAAATCATTTTCAAAACCATTTAAAAAGATATTTTTGAATCAATGTGCCCCATAAAATTTTGAAGCTTTTCAATTAATTCTCATATGAAAACATTAATGTCCATATAAATAAATCCTAAAACCCATTTTTAAAACATGTACATTAATAAAACATATTTAGAAGAATAAATCTTTAAAACATTTAAAACTATATTTTAGTTAATGAATTTTTAACAAAAAGAGAGACACCTGAATACAAATAGTTGAAGAATTTATTTTAATCATAACATTATAATATCATGAGAATAAAGGTATTGATGATATAATATGTCAAAGGACAGTATATACACCATATAAGAGTGAATTGGTGCATAACAACAATGAAGTCTTAGTGGAAATGTAAATTGGGATGAAATCCCTTTTAAAGATGTTATCCTTAAATTAAGGATAAATCAACCACATAATTATGTGTGAAAATAAATACACCCAATATAAGTGAATATTAAGTGTAAAACAATAAAATTACATTCACATATATTCATAGGATGACATATTCATGAAGTACATGTTTATCCCAAAGAATTTAAATTTAGTTAAGAAGTTCCCTTGTAAAAATTTGACAGCATAATAGTGTCACATTAAAATTCAAAAAACTAGTTGATGAGATAAAAATGGTATCTCATCACTTGGACAAAAATTTTACATCAATTAGGATGTAGAAGAATATATCCCAACATAAAAAGATGTAAATTAAATGACATAACAGAAATAATTCTTTTAAATAGAGGAGGGTCAAAGGTTCCCTTACCGATTTGGTAACATACAAAAAATACGCCCCATGAAAGAAGGATAATACAATGAAGATATAAATACTCATAAACGAAATTATACTACAGAAATAGTACAATCATGGGCAGTACATTCACCGCACAAAAAGAAATAGTGTCAAGTATAGCATGAATCTGACGAGAATAAAAAGTGATATGAAACGCTTTACCATGTTGTATTCAATGGATTTGTATGAACAAAAGTTAAAAACAACCAAATGCATAATAGAATACCATGAATATAATGATAATAAATATAATATTTATCAAAAGGAATTACACAATACACCACATGAAATGAATAAGTGGCGAACAATGGAAATCTCACAGAATTAAAAGTGAGATCAGAAAATCCTTTACCTCGTGTCCAACTTGACTTGATCATACTTTATTCTCATGAATAATAAACTAATGTTTATTTATACTTGATTAAGAACATTTTTAAAGATTATTTTTCCTTTTATATCACTTATTACCATGTTATGAACATTATTTAATCATTTAAGTTATGAATGTTTGTTTTGACGATATTTGGTACTTGAGTCAAAAATGGACTTCTTATAATTACATGTTGTTCATGTGGTCAATGATGTATTATATACAAAATTATATTCATGATTTAGATATCATATATATCATATATATCTAGTATATACATGTATTTATAATAGTACATAACATTTTTAGGTAAGAAATGAAATGCACCGTTCATTGAGACGGTAAGCCGTACGTACGCATGAGCGCTATTTTCAATTCTATTTCTTATTTTAATGGAATTAAAACAAAATAATACATAGGTATATTATAATTACAGTATAATAACGTATATAATATCATTAACTCCATCCTTTATATGTCCCACATCGGAAAAAGTGTCTGTAAAACTATCACTTCAAAAGAAAAAGAGAGAAGCACAATGATCACCTAAGATAACCCATATTAGGATTCAATGTAGGAAAACATGGATATGGAATAGAAAACAAATGGTCATGTTCTAATGGATGGTGATAGAAAACATGCTTAGGAGAAAATTAACCATCATAAAATCACAAACATGTGATGGGTTAAACAGTCTTTGATTACCCAGTAGGAAACGTAAACCAGCAACATTTTTGTTTTACATTCCTTTTCATAATTTGGTGGAATTCATTTACTACATAGAATAGGATCATAAGGAAATATACTTACCTTCAAGTATAGTTTCATCCTTTAATAAATTTCTACCAAAAACTACTCTTTTCTCTAAACAAAGAGAATTCAAAAAGACATGGTCACATCAATATCACAAGAAACATCTGCTTGAGAATCACATAATCCACAAAAAAAATAACTATATATTTCCCTTGTGTTTAGACATCAACTAAAATCAGAATTTTTAGTGCAAGATCAGATAATACCGAAAAAGGATAATATTTTTAAAGAAGAAAAACTACTTTAGATCTTTAAAATTTGTCAAACAAAACACAAAGATCAAAAAAGACCATTAAATAAACAACAATCCCTAAAATTATTCAAAGTAATCCAAACTAAGATTGAGACCCAAATCTCAGAAGGATTTAATCACATATTCTTCCAAGATAAATCTTAACATTTATCTCCAAATAACATCAGTTACTCTTAATGTCTTATATTGAAAATTAATTAACCTAAAAACATATTCTACATGTTAAGCTAATAATTTTCCTATATAATGAAATATAAACTTATTATTGATTCATAAAATCATCTAACTAAAAATAATTTTTTATAATAACTAGGGATTTCACATAGTCCAGTGGTAGGTGATAAATCACAATCGTACTTTAGTTGTTGGTTTGATTCCCGCAGCATTGTCCAAAGCGACGGGTTGTCACACAGTCTGTGTGTTGTCCTTTTTTCAAAAATATATAATTTTATAGTATTCCCAAAAAGAGATAAATTTATAAAAAATAACCATAACATATTTTAACCCTGATGGTTATCTAATAACTTTTATTTTTCATTCCAAAAATTTATTAACCTATAATTTCCCCAAATTCAAGGATCATATAAACCCCAATGGTTATTTATAACAATATACACAAAAGAAAATATAATTATTCCTTGAATAAAATTTTCATATATCAAACTTCAAGGTTACACATTCTATAAAAAGTCTTATAATGTAATTCCCATCATCAAAAGAGCCTTAATACTTTTAAGCACTTCACCGTCCTAAAAACTACCATAACTCATGAATCCCTTATATGTTGACTTCTTACTCATTCAACATTATTCATGATCCATTAACCATTCCTTTGCAACTTATTCTGAAATACTTCTTTCCTACATACAGAATCATGAATCATATCCTGAGATTCAATAATATAAAAACATATGTTAAGAAATAATCCATACCTTTCATTGGTCATTGTCAGTTTCTTTATCCTCAATAGGAATGGAATTAGGTATTGGTAAACAAATATTTGTATGATCTTCGTGATCTCATTCCTGAAACTTCTTCATAGGACATGTGTCTGTATAATGACCATGCACACCACATTTAAAACCTTCAATTGACCCCACAGAAAGAGCTTCTTTCCCTTTCCAATAGTCAACTGGATGCTTCCTTTTTTCCATGGAAGGTTCTTGATTTATAACCTTCATTTACACATATATAGCATCTTCCTATCCCTTTGAAACATTTTCCTAGGTGTTTCTTTCCACATCCTTGACACATAGGTTTTTGAACATACATACCTTTATTATTATTACCTGAACATCTGTGGGGATTTGTTTCTCGTATACACGATGCCTTATAAAAATCAAAAATGATCAAGTGGTCAATCAAGATTCTAGATAGTTGGTTGAGAATAACCAAAAGAGTTATCTTTGCATCTCTCATTTCAATCAATTGACCATTCAGAAAACCATCACAGTTTTCGTCGCATCCCTTGTTACTTTGATGCCTGCTAGATCTATCCATTTACTAAAACCAAAAAGGCATGTGTGAGTATATTAGAAAAATCATCATATAATATCTTATGAGGAGGGTAAATACTAAGATATACTTATTCATGTTATATTAAACTCATTTACGTTATATATAATAAATTTGACTCTTTCTAAAATCCATACAATATGGTAATGTTACTTATGCTTAAAGAACACCCTAACCCCTAAATTTATCTAAACTAACCTCTGATACCAACTGTAAGGACACATCCTTAAACATTACATAATATTGAATTAAATGAATAATTCACATTGAATATCTTTTTAGGTTTCGAGTTTTAGATAATTAGTCCATAACTATTACATAACAACATGAATATAACATGTAGACACTACTACATAGTATACATTTTTTTCATAAAATAAAACTACTAAAAAGAAACATGTCTAGTTTCATGTTTTAAACAGCATGACTTTTCCTTGATCACATCCTTGAACCTATTCATCTTTATGTCCTCTAGAAAGGATTTCAAAAACATGGGATGAGCCTAAAAAGCTCAGTAAGACTTATAAAATAAGGAAGGAAAACATTATCTCATCAATAAATTCAAATCAATGAACCCATACTTTTAAATAAAAACATACCTTATGAAATCATAAGATTTATGAATAACATACACAAATCATAAATCATAAAGGTTACTTATGGAATCCATATCAAACTTAAATTGTAGCTATCTCAACTACATAGGGAGTTACACTTGGAATACCCATCATAGTATACTCCATACATCTCTTAGGAGAAACATCACATTTACCTCTGTCACATTACCCAATGCATTGGAGAGCTATCTCATGCTCACCCACCCTAGGATTATCATTGAACCACCTGTATACATACACAATTCCCAATAACCATAACATAATCATAACACTTAAAACAATTATAAAGGAAAGATAACATTTCCACATTCCAATATATCAAATCAATATATTGAAATAAACAATGTTTTATCAAATCATTTTCAAAACCATTTAAAAAGATATTTCTGAATCAATGTGTCTCATACCACTTTGAAGATTCTAAATGAATTATAATTTTAAAACATTAATGTCCATATAAATAAATCCTAAAACCCATTTTGAAAACATGGACATTAATGAGAAATATTCAGAAAAATAAATCTTTTAATCATTTAAAATGATATTTTAGTTAAACATTTTTTAACAAAAAGAGAGACTCTTGAATAAAAATAATTGAAGAATTACTTTTAATTAGAACTTTATAATATCCTGATAATAAATTTATTCATGAAATAATATGTCAATGGATAGTATATACACCATATAAGAGTGAATTGGTGCATAACAACAATGAAGTCTCAGAGGAAATGTAAATTGGGATGAAATCCATTATAAAGATGTTATCCTTAAATTAAGTATAAATCAACCACATAATTATGTGTGAAAAAAATAAATACACCCAATATAATTCGATATTAAGTGTAAAATAATCATACGTCATTCACACATATTCATAGGATGACATATTCAAGAAGTACAAGTCGAACCCAAAGAATTGAAATTGGGATAAGAAGTTCCCTTGTAAACATTTGACAGCCTAACAAAGTCACTTTAAAATTCAGAAAATGAGTTGATGAGATAAAAAGGGTATCTCATCACTTGGACATAAATTTTACATCAATGAGGATATATAGGAACATATCCCAACATAATATTTTGTAAATTAAAATACATAACAAAAAGAAGTCTTGTAAATAAAGGAGGGTCAGAGGTTCCATTACCGATTTGGTAACGTACAAAACATATGCCACATGAAAGAAGGATAATACAATGAAGATGTAAATACTCATAAAAGAAATTATATTACACAATCAGTACAATCATGGGCAGTATATACACCACACAAAAGGAAATAGTGGCATGTATAACATGAATCTGACGGGAATAAAAAGTGAGATGAAACGCTTTACCACGTTGTTTTCAACAGATGTGTATGAGCAAAAGTTAATAAAAACCAAATGAATAACAGAATACCATTAATATAATGATAATCATGATAATATATATCAAAAGGTAGGACACAATACTCCACATGAAATGAATTAGTGGCGAACAATGGAAATCTCACGGAATTAAAAGTGAGATAAGAAAATCCCTTACCTCGTGTCTCACTTGACTAGATCATTCTTTAATATCATATATAATTAACTAAAGTTAATTTCTACTTGAAAAAGAACCCTTTTCAATTATATTATTCCTTTTATATCACTTATTACCATTTTATAAACATTGTTGAATCATTTAAGTTAATAATGTTCATTTTGTTGATATTTGGTACTTGAGTCGAAAATGGACTTCTTATAATTACATGTCGTTCATGTGGTCAACGATTCATTATATACAGAATCATATTCATGATTTAGATATCATATATATCATATATATCCAGTATATACATGTATATATAATAGTACATAACATTTAGAGGTAAGAAATGAAATTCACCCTTCATGGAGATGGTAAGCCGTACGTACGCATCAACGCTACGTTCATTTATATTTCTTATTTTAATGGAATTAAAACATAATAATACATAGGTATATTATAATTACAGTATAAGTTCATATATAATATCATTAACTACATCCTTTATACATCCCACATATGGAATTAACGAGTCATATCACTTTGAGGGGGCTGTAGTCCGCACTTCCTCTAATGAGATTATCACGTTTACCCATAATGGAAACCATAAAGTCGTGATATAAATAGAAATAAAGAAGAAAAAAAGAAAACATAAACATAATATATATCATATATAAATACAGTGTCATCATAATGGCCACTATGAGAGGTGGTAAGAGGTAATTTAACAATCATCATTTCATGAGGCGTTGGTTTCCCATCCACAAAAACATTATGTTCTTCACCCATTAGACGGTGGTGTGTGTAAGTTTAGTTAAAATCCTTCTCATAACAACATACTATTATATTGGGGATACTTGTGTAGTTAAAAAAGAATGTAATAAATAGATTTTATCATTTTTAGAAGTAAAATAAATGAAAACAAATTAATATAAATCGTTACCTTTAATTTGGGTAACTCCCTTTGGTTTGAACCAAAGGAGTTATTTAAGTTTCTTCTGCCTAATGTAAGGCTTTTATGTGTAGGAGAGGGATGTAGGGATATTAATTGGGCAGTGTTTGGATGATCCAAATGGCTTGAGAGGAATGAGGGTTTAGTTAGAAGTGGTCTCCTTTTATAAGGGGGAGGAGGGGTTTTTTAGGAAAGTGTGAAAAAAGTATTTTATTATATAATGATATTCGGTTTATAATGGTCCAAATATCATTAGAGTCTAAGAAATGATGACTCATGGTTGAAATAAAATCAGCCAATAAGATTTGGACAGGTTTTTTATAATATTTTAGTCATTATAATCTTATTTATTTAAATGATTTATTGATGAGGTAAACAGTGCATCATTATTGTGTCATAAATAATTTAAATTATTTGATGTCTAAAAATTATAACAAAAATACCATTATATAGGAAATTTTTTAGATTTCCAGTAAATATTTATAGTTGAAAATATAATTTATATAACCCCTTCTAAAAATTAATTTACTAAAAGATATTTTCTTTTGTCATTTTTTCCTTTACTTTAAGTTAATTAATCTAAATTGTCATTATCACTCCCAAGTGGCTCAATGGGGTCCAAAATGAATCCAAATATTCCCAGGGTCGTTAATGACTCAAAAAATAAGGTTTGGACAAGTGTTAAGGTAATTTTGAATTATTATAATATTCTTTTACCTTGAATTACTTGATTTACCTTTAACCACGGTAAATAAAAGTCATAAGTTACTATTCACCAAAATTTATTTTCATCTTATTGGACCAAATTTTACTTCTTGATAACAACCATGTATGTTGGATTTTCAAAATTAAATTCTTAGAACTGGTAAAATTTCATTTAAATCAAAAAGTTAGTTTTTTTAACTACTATTGAGTGGTTTCACTATTCATCAAAAATTAAAGTTTTTCAGAAAAATACACAAAATTCAGCCTATGATTGATTTGATATTTCGAATTCAAAATGATTTTTATTTTGTAAAATTCAAAACATAAAAGTTCCATTAATTAATTTTAAAATTAATTCCCGTTTTTCAAACAAATATCATGTTTTTTTGAAACGATAACTATCAAAAGATTGACACTTGTTTATATCCAATTTGAAATTACAATTAATTCCAATGACCAAAATTAGATTAAATGGTAAAAAAAATATTCTAATTACACTTTAAAACCAATTAAAATAATAATATAACCATATAAATGAATTTGATTAAAAGTTACTTTTGAATTAAAATACAATATTTTCCACCATTCATTAAAAAAATGAACTTTATCCGAAAAATACCAAAAAATTACCCAAAATAAAATTTAATGTCCCAAATGAAAAGAAGAATTTTATTTGGTCAAATAGAACATATAAAAATTACCATAACTAGATTTAAAGAGGGTTCTCCATTGAAAGTTGGTAAATCGACCTTTTAAAGTAAATTATGATAAAAATTAGGTTCATTCACATTTTAAGCCTCTAACCTTTTTTGGATAAAAGTAAATACATCTAAAAAACATGTATAATCACATTTTAGTGATTTTTGTTCATTCCCACCAATATAAGGGCTATGAGTTAACTTCCCTTTAAAATAATAATATTTTATTATTAGTGTGCAACGTAAGATTTTAAAGAAACCTGTTGTTGCATATTGGTTACGCTATCTAACATAGAAACCCCGTTAAATTAAAATTAATATTCAATTAAAAAATATTAATAAATATAAAATATGTAGTATTTATTATTTACGTAGGATGATACACATTCTCTCAATTATTTTCGTTAATGTGAATGAAATGTCACCAATGAATTAGAACATGACCACTAGATGTTTTTTAATGTTCACCAACTCTTAAATGTTGTTACACCTAAGTTAGGGTTGGGTGGTATCCCATTTATCACAATAAATTTTTTTCAATCCATAAATGAATATATGAGACCTAAGTAAGTCATTGGACTCTTTATGAATTTTTTATCTCAAAAAAAATATTCCCCTCGAAGGATTAAAAAATATTATATTGTTGTCAATCAGGAATAATATTTACAATATGATTAGATTTAACAAAATATTGCATTTTTAATCTTCTAAATGTTCTATATATGTCACATATATGACTTATTTTAAAGTTATTTTTCATTTAATTTCTATTATTTCTTTTTATTGGGGGTTTCCCATGCATTTTTGGTGGAATGGGTGAGTTTTCATGATTTGGGCCAAACCGTGAGGCCATTTCTAGATTTAAAAACCAATTTTGTTTCTTTTATAACACTTTCATTTTTCAATATTTTTCACCAATTAAACTTCCAAGATTTCCTCCCCAGACTTATTAACACCACCATATAAATTTTTACCTTTTAAGAATCCATATTAATGGTTATATTGGTTTTAATTTAAGGAATTAGGGCACCCCAGAAGCTCATTTCCTGTTTCAAAAATAAAATTTGTTTATTTAATAACTTATTCATGTTTTAATTTTTTTAGTTATTCTACCTCCCACTAGAATAAAAAATACCTTTGAACTACCCCATCTTCTCTTTTGCCTCTTTGGATCTCAGTTCCACCGCATATTATGGAAAATAGTCTCAAGATTTCTCAAATCGTCCAGATTTCAAAATGTAATTTGTTTCCTAAATAACTCCTTCATTTCTCACTCTTTTCCCCCCATTCTAGTTCTTACATGAGCACCTAATAATTTTTAGAACATGAATTCCATTTTTTCCTATTGAAAAATTCAACTACTCATATAATTTGGAATATTTCTTCAAAATTCCTCAGGTAAGTGGGTTTACATTTTTATTTCTCCCATTTGCTTAGGGTTTATTCACTTATTCTTTAAGTTCATAATGTCCAGAAAGTAGGGTTTTGAAATTATGTATTGATATTGTGTTTCATTGTCTTGAATTCTGATATTAGGTATGTTTTAACTCCTTTGTGGTGCGGAGGTGGTGTGGTTGAACATTCACACAATGGTTTGATATTTTTGACACTTGTGGTAGGTGATTCCATCGTGTATGAAATCCTTATGACTAGATTTATGTGTTTTTGGTTTTTTAATGATTATTTAATTTTATTATTGGAATGAAAATTTGTTTTAGAGGTATTTGTAAAGAAAATGAATTTTTTGTGCCATTGTTTTGTGAAATTGGGGGTTCTTCAAAGAAATATTCTATTGATTCATTTAGGGATACACTATAATTTCTTAGTTGATTTTATTGAAATGTATTATGGTAGGAAATACTGTTTTTTATTTTTTTAGCCTTTGGTTGTTGCTGTGAAAATATGTTTTAATAGTGTTTGTGAAACACATGAATTTTTAAGTGATGTGTTGTGTGAAAATGGACGTTTTACAATGATATCACTTATTAAATCAAATGGGGATACCTTAAAATTTATTTTTAGGTTTCATTGAAATTTTTTGGGCTTCCATTTCTATTTTATGAATTTTATGTTTGTATATGTTGTGAAAAGTCGACATTTCAATGATTTTTGGGTGAAAAACAAGGTAAGATTTTGAAAGTTGTTTTTTGAAAATCAAAATAATTTTTTTGTGTTTTAAGTGGTTTAATATGTGTATAGATACTGTATTGTATTTTTATGACCCTTAATGGTGTTTTTTATGCAATGAGATGTATTTTTTATGAAGAAAATATTTGATCACAAAGGGGGAAACACGAGAACCTAGGTGGGAAAATATATACTAGTACGGGTAGTGATCCAGATGCGTTTTGTCCCAGTTTCACTGAGAAGATGGATGAAAAAAACTATAACTAAACTATATGGATGATTTTCGGGGACCACTAGGTTATGGGTATGTTCCATAATAGTTTATTATTAATGGGAAAGGATTTGGTACATTGTTACTTTACATCGAGGTATGAGGTACATAGGGCCCGAGACTATCTAGATGCATAGGGGTGTTCCCAGTTTTGTTGCTCATTAGATTTTTGGTATTTAACCTTTTCATATGATATGTTTTCGTTTACATTATATTATATTACTTTTATTATTAAAATGTGTTAACATTTTGAATGTTTTAGTTTGAAAACTGTTTTCAATTGAAAGATTCATTTATTAGAAATTATTTAATCATTTCTTTACATATTAAAACTGCTTGATTTTTCACCTTGTATTGCATACTATTTGGAATGTTTGGGTAGTATACTATTGTTACTAGGATTGCATCCTCCTTACAGCTATTGGGTGTAAGTATACATGGTTATGTTTGACTCGGGTAAAGGCAAAACCTCAGTTGAAGGTGGTTCAAGTTGTTAGTTCCCTCCTACATTGTGGTATTGTGGGGACAGCTCATGGGTGATGACCCCTTGTCGTGTGGAGTGTTTTGGGATGATTTTATACTATTATTTTATGTTTGGACCTCCAATAATTTTTTTAAAGAATGTATTTAGTTATATGTTTTTATTAAGTCTTGTTTGGAATGGAAACTTCATATTCTTATTATTGTTTATTTTTTAATGTATTATGCTTTCATACTCGGGTAAATCATTCCCAAACTAGTTTTATTGATACAATATAACTTGTTCCAGCCAGTGGGGATAGCTAATACCATTCGGGCATTTTCATTGTCTGGATTTGGTTATTTTAATAGTGGAGACCAGATCTGGTTCATGACAAAATGGTATCAGAAGGAGGTTTATGTTTTTCTATTACATTATTATTTAGGTATGAGTTGGGATAGACATGAGATAGGATTTTTAGGACTCAGGTTTTTGTTCGTGAGTACGGTTATTTTCCTGCACCTCCCTTGGAAGACCTCGATTCACCATGGGACATTGGAATTGTTTCTTTGAATTCACTTCTAGGTGAGACATGTGGGTTGCAGACTACACGTGGAAATCAGGAGGGGGTGGAGCAGTTGTTTCTTTTATTACTATAACGTGTTTAGATTACTTATATATTATGTATTTGATTAAAATTTTCAGAATTTTGGAATTGAATATTGTTTTGTGATTGTTTCATTTTGTAGCAACATGCCTCCCCATAAAGCTCCCATGCACCCATAGGAGGAAGCTGGAGAATGTTCTCCCATACCAATTGATCAGAGTCTATTTGAGGTTGCGGTCTTGGATATCCAAGAACTAGGACAAGGATAGGGTCATGTTCCATATATTGTTAGAGAGAATGATACATTTCCTTGAAAGGAAAAGGCCAAGGAGTTCTTGGAAAATAAGCCTCCCACCTTCCGAGGCATCATAGAACCCCTGGAAGTAAATAAATTTCTCAAGAAGATCGATTGAATGATTTAGTTCTTGGATAAAACTAAGGAGCTCTAGGTGAAATATGCCTCCTTCCCCTTTGAGGGTCCTATATGTAGGTGGTGGGAATTTATTCTTCAAACTAGGAATTATGACCAGATGCGCTAGGGAGACTTGAAGGATGTCTCCAACGAGCAGTACTACCCCGAGGTCTTATCATATGTCAGGTCCAAGAGTTCATTGATCTTTATTAGGGGAATATTTCTATCATATAGTAGGACAATAATTATGCTAAGTTGGTTCAATATGCTCTATAAATTTTCTCCAATGAACAAGTGATGGCCTAGAGGGATGAGAAAGGCTTGCAACCATAGTTATACTCCCAGGTTTTCTTGTTTAAGATAATGGCCTATGCTGAGGTCATTGACCAGGAATGTATGGTGGAGATTGACTGTAATGGTGGGGCTGGTTTCTTTGGGTCAGTATCAGTAGTGGGCAGTGGCATCACTTTAGAGAAGAAAAGGAAGCGGGAGGAACATGTGAAGAAAAGTGGTGGCAGTTCTAGCCACTCCTCCAGACAGTTTTCTTCTGTGGCTTGTGATGTGAGATCAGTTGTGTGCCACTAGTGTGGGAAGATGGGGAACATTTAACTAGTATGCCCACTTCCTCTGAAGTCTTATTACCAATGTGGAGGCATGTGGCATTTTTAGTTCTTTTGTGGGGTGGCACGCCCACATTCGAGCGGGGAATGGTTAATGGCTTCAAGAGGAGTGTTAGCATTGTCTGAGCTATCGAGAAATGGGGGATCTCGTTTTGGTGGTCGTGGTTATAGGGCTGGGTCAACTTATGGCTAGATCCAATTTAGGGCACAACCAAAAACTAGTTTTCATCCTTAGGAAGGGGCTGGACATCTCAATTCAGTGGCTCATGAACCAGCATGATCATAGGCGGGATCATCAACAGTTTGAGGTACCATTCTGATCACATCTTCTATAGTTGCTTCTCCTTTTGATATTGATTCCTCTGTTTCATTAATTTCTAACCATTTTGTGGACATGCTTAATTTCCCAACCTAGTTTTTGTCTATTGCGATGGAGTTCGTAACGCCGCTAGGAAAGAAGAAGGAGCTGGATCTCAGGTGTCCATCATGTGCGCTCTCTGTGTCAGGGATTTAGATGGAGTGGGACCTCTTGGTCTTAGATATGGATCTTTTGGATGTGATACTTGGATTTTATTGGAAGGTACACTACCATGAACACATTTATTGCTATTGGTGATGAGTGAGTATCACGACACCTAATGGGAGTCGTAGGTTTTTTCATGGAGAATGGGAACCACGGTCTAGTCGCGCAAGATCTCCACTCTGAGAGTTGGGAAGTATTATCTTCTAGTTATCATAACTTAAACTAGATGATGATGGTATTTCCCTTAAAGGTCCACTACCCCATGTAGTTAATGAGATTCCATAGGTATTCCTAAATGATTTTTTGTGTTTTCCCCCGAAGAGAGATGTGGATTTCTTGATTGATCTAGCATCGGGAATACAATCTATATATCTTCCCTCATATTACATGACCCCTACTAAGTTGAGGGAATTAAATACATAGTTTTATGACTTCGAATCCAAAGGATTCATTTCCCCGAGCATCTCTCCTTTGGCTGCTCTTCTGTTGTTCGCCAAAAAGGCTGACGGATCCCTCTGGTTGTACGTTGACTACCAGATGTTAAATAAGGTAACAATTATGAACAAATACCCTTTTCCTAGAATAGATTCTCTATATGATCAATTTAGGGTAAAAGTGGTTCTAAAAAACTAGATTTGTGTTCGGGATACTGTCAACTCAGGGTGAAAGAGGAAGATATCCCAAAGATTTCCTTCTGAAGCCGGTATGGCCACTTTGAGTATTTTTTTCATGCCCTTCGGATTGACCAATGTTTCAGTGGTCTTTATGGCACTCATGAATAGGGTGTTCCATCAGTATCTCAATTACTTCATTGTGGTGTTCATGGAATACATTCAAGTATACTCTAGAACTGAGGAGGAATACGAACATTACTTGATGATCATTCTGGGACCTTTGTGGGATCACTGCCACTATGCAATGTTTTCAAAATGCACTTTCTAGATCAGGGAGGTGAAATTTCTAGGTCTTGAGATCTCGAAGCAGGGGGTTTCAGTGGACCCCAAGAAGATTAGTGTTGTTATTTTGTGGGAGCAACTGAATGATGTGTTTGAGATCAGGAGTTTCCTTGGCTTAGTTGGTTATTATATGCAATTTGTTCCAGATTTCTCTCGGCTTACTTCATTGATGACCACGCTCACCCGAAAAGGGGTGAAGTTTTTATGGGGCCTATAATTTCAAGAATCCTTTGAAGAGATGATGTAGTGGTTGAATACCACCCCCATGATGATTTTTCCTAAGGCTGGGAAGGGGTATGTTGTATATTGTGACAGTTCAGGTATGGGTCTTGGGTGTGTTCTTATGCAGGGTGATCATGGGGTGGCCTATGGCTCTCACCAACTCCGAACACATGAAAATAATTACCTAACCTAAAACATGGAGTTAGCAGCTGGGATGAATGCTTTGAAGACTTGGTGACAATATCTCTTTGGGGAGATGTTTGTGGTATTCTTTGGTCAGAAAATCTTGGCCTATATCTTCTCATAGAAGAACCTCCAATTGAGGTAGTGTTGCTAGATTGAGTACTTTTAGGGGGGTCAACATTGACAATATCTATACCCCAAGAAAGGTTAATGTGGGGGCCAACACCTTGAGCTGAAAATTTATAGTGTAGGCTTTGAGTAAGTCCATATAGGAGTGGAATTTTATGGGGCACTTTTCTATGATGGATGTGGAGAAAGATAAAAATGAGGGTATTTTCTCGGAGAGATTTTAGTTGACTCCTTCTATCTTAGAGTTTATTCGGTGGGAACATCCCAGTGATAAGCTTTGTTAGTGGTCGAGGTAGTTTGTTCATGGTAGGGTGATGTCCTATGATTGGTCATCATCTCTCGAGGGAATCTCATGCTTCAAGGGCCTTTCAGTAGTGTCGTTATCTTTGCAGAAGGTGGTGTTGTAGGATAGCCACCCTTATCAGTGGTTTGTCCATCCAGGTGACACCAATATGAATTTTGATGTGCGATGACAATTTTGGAGGCTAGGTATGTGATAGGAAATAGTGGACTTCGTGTCGAGATGCTACACATGCTTGTAGGTGAGAGTACATCATCAAAGGCCATTCGGTTTTCCCCATCCATTACCCATTCCTACCTAGAAGTGGGACACGGTCTCTATGGAATTCATTGTTGGATTACCTCATACACCTTGGGGTAAGAATTCCATTTGGGTGGTGATTGATAAACTGACCAAATCATCCCACTTCATTTCGATCAAAGAAACATTTAAAGTGGATGAGTTGGGCCGTTATTATCTTCAAGAGGTGGTGAAACTCTATGGTGTTTCGTCAGTAGTTGTATCAGATTAAGACCCCCACATCACTTCTCAGTTTTTGGTAGGAATTCATAAGGCCTTGGGGTCTTAAATTGAGATCAGGACGGTATACCACCCTTAGATGGACGGTTAGACAAAGTGGGTGAATCAGATTTTTTGAGGTCATGCAACGTGAATGTGTTCAAGAATTTGGAGGTTCATAGGATAGCTATTTGGGATTGGTTGAGTTCTCTTATAATACTAGTTACAAATTCTAGATATGAATGGCTCTTTTTGAGGTTCTCTATGGTCGGACTTTTCTATCCCCTTGTGTTGGGATGAAGTAGGTGAGACCTCACTATTGGGGCCATTTCTGGTGTAGTAGACGTCTAAGAAGTTCAATTTGGCTACGAAATGCTTATTGATAGCTCATAGTTTCCATAAATCTTATGCTGACTAGATCCATTGAGACCTAGAGTTTTCTGTGGATGATTGGGTATTCTTGAAAGTGGCCCCTTGTTTGGGCCATCATCGATTAGGAAAGAAATGGAAGATGACACAGTGGTATGTCGGACCTTTTAAGATCACTACGAATATTGGTATGGTGGAAGAGAGGTTGGCCCAACCATCTCAGTTGACATCCATTCATGAAATCTTCCATGTCTCCTAATTAAAGAAATAAATCCTGGATGCATCCCATGTACTGAATTTGGAGGAGTTGGATATTGATCCTGATTTATCTATTGTTGAGAAGACAGTGCGAAAAGTAGACTACTAGGAAAATGTGTTTCAAGGGAAATCTATTCCACTAGTCCAAGTTCTTTGGCAGCGTGGGAATTATACAAATGAGACATGGGAAGGTAAGTCATGGGTTGAGGAAGAGTACCCATTCTTGTTTCCCAATCAAGCTTCATGTTTACTTTACAAGATGGAAAGTATTTCATTTTGGAAAGAATTATCACATCCATGACTGATTTTAAAGGTATTTTTCATTTAATTTCCATTATTTTATTGTTTTGGTAGTTTCCCATGCATTTTTGTAGGAATGGGTGAGTTTTTGTGATTTGGACCAAGAACTAATCCCATTTTCAAATTTTAAAACAAATTTTGTTCCTTTTATAACACTTTAATATTTCATTATTTTTCACCCATTCCACTTCCAAAATGAACTCCCCTGACCTATTAACACCACCATATTAATTTGGACCCTTTAGTAATCCATAATAATGTTGGATTTGGGTTTTTATTTATGGAATTAGGCCATATCCGAATCCAATTTCCAATTTTAATAATAAATTTCATTTTTTTATTAACAAATTTATTTTTTACTCTATTTCAGTGATTCCACCTCCCACTAAAATCCAACATCTATAGGAATGACCCCAGATTCGCTTCTCCCTCTTTGGAGCTCCGTTCCATCGCATATTTGGGAAAATATTCTCAATCCTTATCAAATCATCTCGATTTGATGTGGTAATTTGATTCCAACATAACTCCAACATTTCTCACTCCATAACCCCCATTCAAGTTTCTACATGACCTCTCCATCCTTTTCCTAAACTCACTTGAATCTCTTCCTGTTTGTAAATTCAGCTACTGGTGTATTTTGGGAGATTTATTCAAGATTCCTCAAGTAAGTGGGTTTAAATCCTTATTTCCCCAATTTGTTTATGGTTTATTCCCTTATTATTGATGTTCCTTATGACCATTAATTAGGGTTTCAAAATTTGGGTTTGATCTTGTGTTTCATGGTCTGAATTTTTTTTTGGGTCTGTTTTAACTCCTTTGTGTTGAGGAGGTGGTGCGGTTGAACTTTCAAACAATGAATTGAGGTATTTGAAACTTGTGGTTGGTGATTCCATTGTCTATGAAATCCTTGTGAATATATTTTTGTGTTTATGGTATTTTCATGATTATTTTATTTTATTGTTCTGGCGAAAATTGTTTTTAAAGGTGTTTTTAAAGAAAATGATTTTTATTGCTGTTTTTTGTGAAATTTGTGGTTTTTAAAAGATATATTCTTTTGATACATTTGGGGATACAATATAATTTATTAGTTGAATTTATTAAAATTTATTGGGGCTCTATGTACTATTTTTCCTGTTTATATCATTTGGTTGTTTCTGCGAAAATCGTTTTTAATAGTGTTTGTGAAAAAAATGAATTTTTATGTGTTGTGTTGTGTGAAAATGGAGGTTTACAATGATATCACTTCTTAAATCATATGGGGATGCACTAAAATTAATTTTTTGGTTTCATTGAAATGTTTTGGGTATAAAGTTTTGTTTTTTTTTTGACTTGTATATATGCACATTTTGTGAAAATTAGATATTTCAATGAGTTTTCGGTTCAAAACCAGGAAAGATATTGAGAAGTTGTTTATTGAAAATCAAAATTCTTTTTTGTCTGTTTTAAGTGGTATAAAGTGTGTATAGATAATATGTTGTTTGTTTTTGGAAAATAGTGGTTTTTTTATATTCAAAGAGATGTATGTTGTATGCTTAAATTGTTTTATCTCAAAGGGGGAAACCCAGGTACTGAGGTGGGCAGATATGTACTAGTACGGCTAGTGATCCCGATGGGTTTTGTCCCCATTTCACTAAGAAAATGTATAATGAAAACTCTAACTAAAATATATATATTATGATTAGGCCCACTAGGTTATGGGTATGTTCCCTACTAGTTTCTCAAGAATAGTAAAGGATTTTTGACATGGTTACTTTACACCGAGGTACGAGGTACATTGGGCCCGAAACTAATTAGTTGCCTAAGGGTGTTCTCGGTTTTGGTGCTCATTGGATTCTTTGTATTTAACATTTTCATAGGATGTGTTTGGATGTAGATTAAATTATATAATAGGTATTATTTAAATGTGTCATCATTTTGATAGTTTTACATTGAAAACAATTTTTAATTCAAAGTTTCATTTCTTGGAAATTATCAACGCTTCCCTTTACAAATAAAAATTGATTCCTTTTTCCCATTGTATTGCGTACTCTTTGGAATATTTAGGTGGTATACTATTGGTATTAGGCCCACACCCTTCTTACACTTCTTGGGTATAAGTATATAGGATTATGTTTAACTCACGTAAAGGATAAGCCGCTGGTGAAGCTGATTCGGGTTGTTAGTTCCCTCCTATAGTGCGGTGTTTTGAAGACTGCTCGGGGGTGAAGACCCCTTGTTGGGTGGAGTATTTTTGGATGATTTTATTATATTTTTGTTAATTTTTGGACCTCTTGTACTTTTTTTTAAAACAATGTATTTGGTTTTGTTTTTTATGAAGTCTTGTTTGGCATGGAAATTTCATATTCTTATTATTTTTTTAATGTGTTAGGATTTCATACACGAGTAAATCATTCCCAAACCAGATTTACTGATACCCTGGCACTAATGCCAGCCCGTGGGGACAAGGAATGCCTTTTGGGTCTTGTCAGGCGATGGATTTGGCACTGGTAATAGTGGTGACCAGATCTGGTTTGTGACAGTAGATGATCCAATGAAGTGTTTACCTTTTATTAAAGGATTATACCTCATTTTCTCTCAATAATGACTAGCATAAAATTCTAAAGATTTTCTAAATCCATTTTAAATTTGAAAAACTATTTTTTCAAAATTTTCTTATTGATACCATGTCATGGATTTTGTTCCCATGGTTTGGTTACCAATAGTTTTAATGACCTATTTTATTAGATTAAATTTTAATTTTATGACATTTATTAAAATGAAGAATGTACGATTAAAGGAATTATTTGTTAAATTATGTTGATATATTTGACCTAATAAAATTTATTGTTATCTAGATTTTGGGATGGGTGGTTTCAAATAATAATAATTGGATTATTATTTTTATTATTTTCAAATAAAAAAAATGAAAATATATATGTGCAATTAATAATTGTGTTATGGTAGAATTTTTTGTTGGATGAATATTTTTGGGTGGTCAAATAAATAATCTTGATATTATTACAGAAGTTAAATAAAAAAATTGTGTGAGATGAGGAAAATTTATTTACTATTATTGTCACCACCCGTCCTCGGGGCCCGTGCCGCGACTACCCCAAGCCCGCCTTCCAAAGGCCAGGGGCTGGCGACTAGCACCAAGGCGTAAATCCCGGTAAAAAGAGAAGGCATTGCCTTTGTAAAGTAAACAAGCACCACAGAGTAAGCAAGAGGAAAGGTAAACACTACGTAAAAATAGAGTACAAATGATGTGCGGAAAAGTAAATGGGCCAGTATACAAACCCAACTGAAAGTAAAGTACAACTCGAAAGGGAAAACAACAACTGTAAAGTAAAAGCCGCTACACCAAGTTGTCCACTGGAAATCCCACCTGAAGGGTGGGTACAGATAGCTCCAATGCTCCTCGGGTCCCACCATCCGCTCCGATTACGTCCCGCCCAGTGGTCCACCTCCAGGTATCGTCCTGCTCTGCAAGCCTCAACCACGATCAACACTGTCTGTCGTCTGCAACAAACACAACGTAGTGCGGGCATAGCCCGTGCATGTGTGAGTATAACAATACTCAGTAGGGACCCTGAGACCCTCAAGGTCTCACTAAATCCAACAAGGATAACCACAAAGAATATCTTAACAGATAACCTCTACTTAGGTATATGCCAATACATATACCTAAGTTATCAAGTAACCCATCTCAATCATGATGTAAACACAAGGTCAAAAGTCTCAGCTCAAACCAGGATTTTCATCATCGAAACTATAACTGTTGAAGAGCTCCGTCTCTGGAGTGTACATTGGTCCTGTCACAACTCCGAGGTACTTCCCATTAACATAAGACTGCTGTAGTACTCCACCTAACAAGTATTGCGGGCCAGCCGCTACCACCAAGCGCCCCCATGTGCCGCTAAAACCAAGCGCACCTCTATCGTGGGTCTGCCGCTACAACCAAGCGCTCCCATGTGCCGCTACAACCAACCGCACCTCTGTCGTGGGTCTGCCGCTACAACCAAGCGCTCCCATGTGCCGCTACAACCAAGAGAACCTCTGTCGTGGGTCTTCCGCTACAACCAAGCGCTCCCATGTGCCGCTACAACCAAGCGCACCTCTGTCGTGGGTCTCCCGCTACAACCAAGCGCTCCCATGTGCCGCTACAACCAAGTGCACCTCTATCGTGGGTCTGCCGCTACAACCAAGCACTCCCATGTGCCGCTACAGCCAAGAGCACCTCTGTCGTGGGTCTGCCGCTACAACCAAGCACTCCCATGTGCCGCTACAACCAAGCGCACTTCTCTCGTGGGTCTGCCGCTACAACCAAGCGCTCCCATGTGCCGCTACAACCAAACGCACCTCTGTCGTGGGTCTTCCCCAACAACCAAGCGCTCCCATGTGCCTCTACAACCAAGCGCACCTCTATCGTGGGTCTTCCGCTACAACAAAGCGTTCCCATGTGCCGCTACAACCAAGCGCACCTCTACAACACACCGAGTCATTCGATCAGCAGTCGTCGGGTCTAAGTCAGCTACACGGTCTCCGTGCTCCGCCCGCTCATCTCCGGGATGGTCCGCCCCACGAGCTACTAGTCGATACTCCAAGTATCACAAAGTCCCTCAAGGAAGTATCTCAAAGGACCACCTCGTTATAGGGGTCTCAACGCAACAGACGGCGCGTCATTCGGACGCCCGGTCTGTGAGTTATTAGCCTTTTCGTCCCAGGCGCCCGGTTGGTTTCGTGTGTGAACCAATCCGGCCATAACTCAACTATACCCCGAACACTCATAGGGTATACTCATAGGGACCGTTTTTCAACGTGATCACCAACGCCGCTGACGGTTCGTCAAACGGACGTATGGTTTGAAAGATATCAGCTTTTCCGTTCAAGGGGCCCGGTTGGATTTCAGTGCGATCCAACCCGGCCACTATCCATCTACATCCAAAACTAGGGCGGAGGATGCCAAAAGTTCCGTCTCATCAAGAGGAAAGCAACGAGACAGACGGCGCGTCAATCGGACGCCCGGTCTGTGAGTTATTGGCTTTTTCGTTCCAGGAGCCCGGTTGGATTCGTGAGCGAACCAACCCGACCGCACTCCGACGACATCTCAACCTCGAGCGGAGTAAGCCAAAAGATCCGTCTCACAAAGTGGAACTCAAAAAAGCTGACAGCATGTCAATCGGACATTCATAGCTCAAGATATGAGTGTTTCCACTCTGATGGCACGGTTGGATTCGTGTACGAACCAACCCGGACGAACTCAAAGTATTCCGAAACCTTGAGTTTGATAGACCGAAACGACCGTCTCGATCCAAGGATCGCGTCGCCGCTGACGGCGAGTCGTTTGGAGGGCCGTAGCTCATGTTACGGGCGTTTGAACAAAAACCGTCCGAAGACGGGGGGTCTGGGCCCGGGCCGACCCGGCCCGACCCCCCCCCCCCCCCCATAGTTGGCCCGAACTGGGTCGGGTCCGACCTGGTTGGCCCGGCCCGGCCCGGCCAGGGCTAGTCCGGCTCAGCTCGGCCGAGCGGCCGAGCGGCCGACGCGGGGGAAAGCCGCCGCCCCGCGTGACACCCCCGCGGCACCCGCGGGGTATCGGCCAGACAGCCGGACGCGCCGTGTGACAACCCCGCGGCACCCACGGGGTGCCACCCTGGACACCCGCGGAACCCGCGGGGTGTCGCCATGGACACCCGCGGGGTGCCGCATGACAACCCCGCGGCACCCGCGGGGTGTCGCACTGGACACCCGTGACACCCGCGGGGTGCCGCGCTGGACACCCGCGGGGTGTCGCGCTGGACACCCGCGGGGTGGCGCGCTAGACACCCGTGGCACCCGCGGGGTGTCGCGCTGGACAGCCGAGGCACCCGCGGGGTGTCGCGCTGGACACCCGCGGGGTGCCGCCGCATCCGGCCGCCGGCGCCGCCGCGCCGGCGACCCGCGCCGCCACTTGCTTCTGCAGGCCGCCGGAGTCGCTCCGATGGCCTGTTTTCCTTCCCGTCTGCGCCGTTGTTCCTCCCGGGACTCGTCCTTCACTGCGGAAACATCAAAAATCCATTGCGGCACTTTCCGCCGTCGCCCGTCAAATCCGCAGAAACGAAGAACGATGGAGGGTCGCTGGGCCATGTTCGTTTGGCCCGCACCCTCCGCGTTAGAGATAATCAATGGGAGGAAATAAAATGTTCAACACATGAACCAACAATTTTAATAAAATAAAATTGTTTCTTTGATTCCAGTTCTTTAATTATTAAAGAATGTTCACGGCAATATAAGGAGGGGTATTTCCAAAATAAAGCCCTACCTCGCTGGACGTCGCGCGTGAGCGTTCTTCGTGGAAATTGCTCATCGCAGAAGGTGGAGATCGTCGCATCGTCGCGGAAGGGCGTCGCGTCGTCGCGGAACACAGCGTTGAGTCGGCGAACTCAACGCACCATGAAAAATCAGATTTAATTTAATTAATTAAATCCGTGTTTTGGTTAAGAACCACGAAGGAGATAAAAAGGAAGGTCCGAGACTCTTACCTCAAGCAGCCGATCGAAGATCCGTCGCGGAGGAAGAGACGTCGCAGAAGAACGTTGTCGGCGTCGCGGATCACGGCGTTGCGTCGTCGATTTCCGGGTTCGGCGTTCTTCGCGTTCTTCGTGTTCTTCACGTTCTTCGCGAAGGAGGTTGAAGGTTCAAGGATCCTTTCTCAACGAGTTATCCTCCAAAAGAAAAAGGTTGGTCTTATGTTATTATTACGCCAACGAATTTGAAAACTGGTTAAGAAACGATCCATTAATTCGTTGAATTAATTCAACGAAAGAAACAGCCCATTTAATTCACGAAAGAAACAGCCCATTTAAATGGTCTCTTAAGATTTTAAGAAACGCGTCAGTTGACTTTCATTAAGACGGGTTTTCGCGGGTGCGTTTCTTAGCGGAAAGAAACGGTGGGGCTCATGCGGGCCCCACCTCTCAAATATCCTACCAAGGGGGTAGGATATTTCTGGATAGCATCCTATCTGGTTCAACTCAGTTCAAGCCGCCTTTAAGTGGCTTCAAATGGCTTCCAAGCGGCTTAAGTGAAATAAAAATAAAGTTGTCGCAAAATTATTTTATTTCTTAACTTTAAGCCCGAAAATTAAAAACCACACCCGAACAAACGCATCTCCGGAAGAGGCGTTTCTAAGCGAATACCGGCGCTGCGATTTCATCGGTGCCCTCAGAATTCGATTCCGGGTACCGGTTAAAAAGTTATAAAAACCCGCTCGTCCGTTCACTGAACATACCCGAGCCAAACTTCGGAAAATGATTCCGGGCACACCGGGCCTCGGAATCAGGCGCCGTCAGAAACTGCGTTCTTGTAAAATTCCAAAAAAAATTAAGAAAAAAATTTCCTTGAAATTTACGGGTCTTTAAATTACTCACACCACAGGGCTTTACGTCCCCGTAAAGCTTCAACACAAACTAGGGGTACAAAGGCGGTACTGAGCACGCATCTGAGCCTTCCGCTCCCATGTGCTCACCTGGACCTTCTCTATCGTGGCCCGGACCACCTCTAGTCCCACTAGAGCTGCCATGATTTCTTCCTTGCCGATAAGAGAAATCTGGTCTCATCCCCTGGATGAACCATTTTCTTCACCTAATACGGTCAATCCCGACATGGATGATACTAATCCATACCAATGATGACGTCGTAAGGCCTCGACGCTACTACCAAGAGATCCAACCGTTACTCTCGCCTCTAAGGGTTGAGTCACACTGTCGGCATTAGTGTGTGGTAACTGGGTCTCCTCCAGTAGATGTCTCACAAGTGAGGGTCAAGTCAACAGTCAAAACTGGAACCTCTTAGTAACAACACAAGAGAGGACAGAGAAGTAAATGCCACAAGAAAAGGTGTCTTTTATTACTGCAGATCAAGTACAAAGACACAAAGCATCTAAAAATAGACATCAACAAAACTAGAAGCAACATGAACAAAAGTCTCCAGGTCTGGAGCTAGTCCCGCTCTTGTCCATATGCTCCCGGAGCCCCATGATCGTAGGCCTCAACTGCCTGAAGATGAGCTCTCCCATGTCCTCCTGTCCCCTGCGGTCGGGGTGGACCGCCTGGTGGTGGTGGTGGCAGAGCCTCAAAGCGTCGCCCACCACCTGCTGCTCAGCCAGCTCCTCTGCCTCGTCCGCCTCCTCCCTACGGACCGCCACGGTCGACCCTCTGCCTCTGCCTGGGTGGACCCTCCACCATCTGCTGCTCCTCAGTACGGAGGGTCGGGCAGTCACGAGCCATGTGGCCCTGCCCGCCGCACGAGTAGCACTGCCTGCCTCTCGGGAGGCTGGCTTCGCGCTGTGTGCCCCGCACTGCTGAGCCAGTGTCCCGAGGTCGTCTGCCGGAACCCTGAATCATCTGTCGGCTACCTGCTGCCGAAGACTCCGCCACCTGCCGCCCTGCGGTAGGTCTCGCTGTAGGCTCATCCAGAAAGCTCTCGATCAGAAGGGCTCGCTCTAGCACTCCTGCCTAGTTCGGGATGCTGAGGGAGATCAGCGATGCCCTGATCTCGTGTCTCAATCCCTTCTCGAAGGTCCGGTCCTGGAAGAAGGGGTCCCGTACCATGTCTGTCGAGTAGCGAGAAAGGTCGGTGAACCTCGCTGCATACTGGGCTGCCGTCAAGCTACCCTGCCGCAGCTGAAGAAGCTCCTGAATGCGCACCGCACGGAGGGTGGCCTGGACGAACTCTGAGAGGAAGAGGCTCTCGAAGTCCATCCAGATGAGGGAGGCCTCATCGTGCACCTGGAGCATCAAGCTCCACCATCTGCCTGCTGCCGCGTGCAGGAGACTCGCTGCGAGGATCACAATGAGGTCTGCTGGTGTCCTCACTAATCTGAAAACTCGGACGACCGCCTCCATCCAGTCCTCGGCTGCCTGGGGGTCCGTCTCCCCACGGAACCTGGGTGGTCGCTGGCGCTGGAACTCGTGCAGAGCTCCGAGGCGTCGTGCATCATCAGCGGTCAGCGCTGGAAGCATCGGGGGCTCGGCGGGTAAAGGTACCGCTGGTGCCTCAGCTGTCAAAGGGCCCTCTACCGAGTCCTCGACGCTCGGTGGGCTGTCATCACGCTCCACTCTCGGAATCCTAGCTGGCTATCATCGTGGGTCCATCATGAAAGAAACAGGTGTGCCACGGTCAGGACAGTATACCTGGTGAGCTGGCACAAGTAATCACAAAGAAAACTTGAACACACATGCAATCAATGTTTTTGTGCATTAAGTCGGAAATCAGAAGTCAGGGTCCTGGTGTACGGATACGTCGGCCGCCGCACCAACACTGGACTCCCTGGACTGATAACTACACCCAATACGCTAAACACTATTGCTTCACATAGAAGAAAGATCAGAGTCCCAGGTAGAACCGACCACCTTTGATACCAATTTGTCACGACCCGTCCTCGGGGCCCGTGCCGCGACTACCCCAAGCCCACCTTCCATAGGCCAGGGGCTGGCAACTAGCACCAAGGCGTAAATCCCGGTAAAAAGGGAAGGCATTGCCTTTGTAAAGCAATCAAGCACCACAGAGTAAGCAAGCGGAAAAGTAAACACTACGTAAAAACAGAGTACAAATGAAGTGCGGAAAAGTAAATGGGCCAGTATACAAACCCAACTGAAAGTAAAGTACAACTCGAAAGGGAAAACAGCAACTGTAAAGTAAAAGACGCTACACCGAGCAGTCCACTGAAAATCCCACCTGAAGGGTGGGTACAGATAGCTCCAATGCTCCTCCGGTCCCACCGTCCGCTCCAAGTACGTCCCGCCCAGTGGTCCACCTCCAGGTACCGTCCTGCTCTGCAATCCTCAGCTACGATCAACGATGTCCATCGTCTGCAACCAACACAACGTAGTGCGGGCATAGCCCGTGCAGGGGTGAGTATAACGATACTCAGTAGGGACCCCGAGACCCTCAAGGTCTCACTAAATCCAACAATGATAACCACAAAGAAGATCTCAACAGATAACATCTACTTAGGTATATGCCCATACATATACCTAAGTTATCAAGTAACCCATCTCAATCATGAGGTAAACACAAGGTCAAAAGTCTCAGCTCAAACCAGGATTTTCATCATCGAAACCGTAACTGTTGAAGAGCTCCGTCTCTGGAGTGTACAGTGGTCCTGTCACAACTCTGAGGTACTTCCCATTAACTTAAGACTGCTATAGTACTCCACCTAACGAGTATTGCGGGCCAGCCGCTACCACCAAGCGACCCCATGTGCCGCTACAACCAAGCGCACATCTATCGTGGGTCTGCCGCTACAACCAAGCGCTCCCATGTGCCGCTACAACCAAGCGCACCTCTGTCGTGGGTCTGCCGCTACAACCAAGTGCTCCCATGTGCCGCTACAACCAAGCGCACCTCTGTCATGGGTCTGCCGCTACAACCAAGCGCTCCCATGTGCCTCTAAAACCAAGCGCACCTCTGTCGTGGGTATGCCGCTACAACCAAGCGCTCCCATGTGCCGCTACAACCAAGCGCACCTCTATCGTGGGTCTGCCGCTACAACCAAGCGCTCCCATGTGCCGCTACAGCCAAGCGCACCTCTGTCGTGGGTCTGCCGCTACAACCAAGCGCTCCCATGTGCCTCCACAACCAAGCGCACTTCTCTCGTGGGTCTGCCGCTACAACCAAGCGCTCCCATGTGCTGCTACAACCAAGCGCACCTCTGTCGTGGGTCTGCCGTTACAACCAAGCGCTCCCATGTGCCGCTACAACCAAGCGCACCTCTCTTGTGGGTCTGCCGCTACAACCAAGCTCTCCCATGTGCCGCTACAACCAAGCGCACCTCTACAACACACCGAGTCGTTCGATCAGCAGTCGTCGGGTCTCAGTCAGCTACACGGTCTCTGTGCTCCGCCCGCTCGTCTCCGGGAGGGTCAGCCCCATGAGCTACTGGTCGATACTCCAAGTATCACAAAGTCCTGCAAGGAAGTATCTCCAAGGACCCCCTCATCATAGGGGTTTCAACACAATAGACGACGCGTCATTCAAACGCCCGGTCTGTGAGTTATTAGCCTTTTCGTCCCAGGGGCCCGGTTGGTTTCGTGTGCGAACCAATCCGGCCGTAACTCAAATATACCCCGAATACACATAGGGTATACTAATAGGGACCGTTTTTCAATGTTATCACCAACGCCGCTGACGGTTCGTCAAACAGACGTCTGGTTTGAAAGATATCAGCTTTTCTGTTCCAGGGGCCCGGTTGGATTTCAGTGCGATCCAACCCGGCCATTATCCATCTACATCCAAAACTAGGGCGGAGGACGCCAAAAGTTCCGTCTCATCAAGAGGAAAGCAACGAGACAGACGGCGCGTCAATCGAACGCTCGGTCAGTGAGTTATTGGCTTTTTCGTTCCAGGAGCCCGGTTGGATTCGTGAACGAACCAACCCGACCGCACTCCGACGGCATCCCAACCTCGAGCGGAGTCATCCAAAAGATCCGTCTCACAAAGAGGAACTCAACAAAGCTGACAGCGTGTCAATCGGACGTTCGTAGCTCAAGATATGAGCGTTTCCGCTCCGAGGGCCCGGTTGGATTCGTGTACGAACCAACCCGGCCGAACTCAAAGTATTCCGAAACCTTGAGTGTGATAGACCGAAACGACCGTCTCGATTTAAGGATCGCATCGCCGCTGACGGCGAGTCGTTTGGAGGCCCATAGCTCAAGTTACGGGCGTTTGAACGAAAACCATCCGAAGACGGGGGGTCCGGGCCCGGGCCGACCCGGCCCGACCCCCCCTCGTTGGCCCGAACCGGGTCGGGCCGGACCCGGTTGGCCCGAACCGGGTCGGGTCCGACCCGGTTGGCCCGGCCCGGCTCGGCTCGGCCGAGCGGCCGAGCGGCCGACGCGGGGGAAAGCCGCCGCCCCGCGTGACACCCCCGCGGCACCCGCGGGGTGTCGGCCAGACAGCCGGACGCGCCACGTGACAACCCCGCGGCACCCGCGGGGTGCCGCCCTGGACACCCGCGGCACCCACGGGGTGTCGTCCTGGACACCCGTGGGGTGCCGCGTTACAACCCCGCGGCACCCGCGGGGTGTCGCGCTGGACACCCGCGGCACCCGCGTGGTGCCGCGCTGGACACCCGCGGGGTGCCGCGTGACAACCCCGCGGCACCCGCGGGGTGTCGCGCTGGACACCAGCGGCACCCGCAGGGTGCCGCACTGGACACCCGCGGGGTGCCGCCGCCACCAGAGCGACTCCGGCGACCCGCGCCTCCACCGGATTCCGCGGGCCGCCGGAGTCGCTCTGGTGGCCCGTTTTCCTTCCCATCTGCACCGTTGTTCCTCCTGGGACTCATCCTTCACTGCGGAAATATCAAACATCCATTGCGGCACTTTCTGTCGTCGCCCGTCAAATCCGCAAAAACGAAGAACGGCGGTGGGTCGCCGGGCCGTGTTCGTTTGGCCCGCACCCTCCGCGTTAGAGATAATCAATGGGAGGAAATAAAATGCTCAACACATGAACCAACAATTTTAATAAAATAAAATTGTTTCTTTGATTCCGGTTCTTTAATTTTTAAAGAATGTTCACGGGAATATAAGGAGGGGTATTTCCAAAATAAATCCCTACCTTGCTGGATGTCGCGCGTGAGCGTTCTTCGTGGAAATTGCTCGTCGCAGAAGGTGGAGATCGTCGCGTCATCGCAGAAGGGCATCGCGTCGTCGCGGAACACGGCGTTGAGTCGGCGAACTCAACGCACCATGAAACAGCAGATTTAATTTAATTAATTAAATCTGTGTTTTGGTTAAGAACCATGAAGGAGATAAAAAGGAAGGTCCGAGACTCTTACCTCAAGCAGCCGATCGAAGATCCGTCGCGGAGGAAGAGACGTCGCAGAAGAACGTTGTCGGCGTCGCGGATCACGGCATCGCGTCGTCGATTTCTGGGTTCGGAGTTCTTCGCGTTCTTCGCGTTCTTCGCGAAGGAGGCTGAAGGTTCAAGGATCCTTTCTCAACGAGTAATCCTCCAAAAAAAAGGTTGGTCTTATTTTATTATTACGCCAACGAATTTGAAAACTGGTTAAGAAACGATCCATCAATTCGTTGAATTAATTCAACGAAAGAAACAGCCCTTTTAATTCACGAAAGAAATAGCCCATTTAAATGGTCTGTTAAGATTTTAAGAAACGCATCAGTTGACTTTCATTAAGACGAGTTTTCGCGGGTGCGTTTCTTAGCGGAAAGAAACGGTGGGGCTCGTGCGGGCCCCACCTCGCAAATATCCTACCAAGGGGGTAGGATATTTCTGGATAGCATGATATCCGGTTCAACTCAGTTCAAGCCGCCTTTAAGTGGCTTCAAGTGGCTTTCAAGCGGCTTAAGTGAAATAAAATAAAGTTGTCGCAAAATTATTTTATTTCTTATCTTTAAGCCCGAAAATTAAAAACCACACCCGAGCAAACGAAACTCTGGAAGAGGCGTTTCTAAGAGAATACCGGCGCTACGATTTCATCGGTGCCCTCAGAATTCGATTCCGGGAACCGGTTCAAAAGTTAGAAAAACCCGCTCGTCTGTTCACTGAATGTACCCGAGCCAAACTTCGGAAAATGATTCCGGGCACACCGGGCCTCGGAATCAGGCGCCGTCAGAAACTGCGTTCTTGTAAAATTCCAAAGAAAATAAAGAAAAAAATTTCATTGAAATTTACAGGTCTTTACAATTATCAATATTTAATGGATGTTTTTATTGATTCTTTTATGGTGGTATTGATGTAGAATATTTAATAATAATAAAAATCAAGTATTGGTATTATTATTATTATCAAATTGGGAAAATAATATTTGTGTGGAATAAATTAAAATATGTATATGTATATATAGAGGTTAAACATATTTGTATATATATGTTTGTGTGTGTGTGTAAAGATGTGAATATATATTTTTATTGTGTGTGGGGGAGGGGTTAAATATATTTTTGTGTGTGTGTGTGTGTGCATGTATGAGGTGTAAATATATATGTAGGTGTGTAAAAATATAAATATAATTTTTAAATATATGGGATATATATATATATTTTTTCATGTGTGTGTATATATATATGGACTTATTTTATGATATATTAAATGAATGATTTATTGTTCTTAATAGATAAATTTAGAAATAAAATGTGCAATAGGTCATATGTGGTGGTTCATAGCTTTATGATGAGTTGATAATAAATAATGTGATGAAATAATAAATAAGATAGATAGAAAATAAAAAATTATGAATTAACATATATAAATAAACATACTGGGGATTTTGAGTTGCATGTAAGGCACATTCCACAAGAGGATCTACATATCATGCCACCAACTGTCTCTCTCTCTCCCTCTTCATCTCTCTTATATTATTTTAAAATATTATTGCAAAATTATCTCATCAATAACTTCTCTAAATATGATCAGATCAATGGTTCATTGATGTAGTTGGGTTCTTCTTAATGTGTATAAGACTAATCCCGTGTTTGTTTTTGGGGGAAGTAAGGTATTTTATTCAAATTTAATTTAATTATTTTCTTCACATTTAAAATATCAAAATATCGATAATTAAAATAGAATATTTGGTCACTTGTAAAAGTATTGTAGTGGTGAAATTGGACTCATTCAGTAACCCCTTTAATTAGAAAATAATTTCACATAATGTAGGAAGTTATTTACCTTTTTGAGTCATTCGTTTACACTTGTTAACATGTTATACTTCTGTGTGGGAATAACTAATACTAATGCATGATTGTTATCACATGTGGATGTTTGTATACACTGTTAGACCTATTATGATCGTGATTCAACTATTTTTTAGAGTTTCTTTTTCCCATGTTTGATTTTGATAATATATTGTATGTGTTTCTACTTAATGATCATAATTATATGCTCCTCATGTATGCTCTAATCTATTTGGGGTTTTACCTTTTTCCATGTAGGTTATCACTGGTACTTGAGATAGGTGTGCGATCATTTGATGACTACTCTTTAGAAGGTGATTGCATAAAGCTTTCCACAATGACAATGGTAGACCAAAACACGTGATAGATATATAAGGATTACATGGAGTTGTGTTGAGGAAGAAATATATGTCTATATGATAAGCATCAGGTTTCCCAATGCCTAGTGAATTTTGATTAGCTCTTGATTCCTAGATGTTTCTATGAATAATATCGTACTTAAGGCCACGAAAATTCTAGGAATACATTTACACATGATTGAATTTGGTTTTAATGTGATTGATTCCTTATCCATGTGGTTATATTAGTAATTACTAAGATATGTTATGATTATCCATCCAACATGCATCTAATGTAGGTACAACTAAGGGTTATGTCAACTTGGTTATAGAAAGAACACTTATTTTTGGATTGTATATTGTTGTAGTTTTTTTGTAATTTTTTGATGGAACATAATTTTTTACTTGAGAAAACTTTGTTAAGGATGTACTAGTGGTTTCCTATTGAGTCTTTTACTGACTCCCAACTTAGTTATTTCAGTGTGTTTGTAGATTTCATGACTAGGAATCCAGTGAAAGGGAAAAGGACCTATGGTGGATGGATAACTATATTTTCATGTATCTGTTTGTAGACCGGGAAAGATTCTAAGGGATCCCAATGTTTATTTATTAATTTATTTGTTGTCTCTATTACTCTAGTTTGTCTTGCCTTTTTAGGTTTCCTTTTATTATGAGAATTGTATACCATTTATTAGTCCCTACATATTTACTATAGTTATTTATTATATTATTTTTTATTATTAATTTTTCCCTTGACTTGATACTGAGTGTATAGTCCCTCCCCAAAAGTACATAGATCCCCACTACATTTTGGAAAATACTTTCATACATATAGTCATTCATTATATTTTGCAACACCCCACACGAAAAAGTTCATGTGTCACTCTATCTCAGACTTGATGGTTCCGGTCAAGAGGTTACCAAATGGTATCATAGGTCCAAGATTATCTTACTTGTATTTTCTCATTATATTTGTTTGGGATGGGGTAGATAATAGTTAGGATGGTTGGGTATCTGCTAGGGGAACTATTTTAGTGTCTAATCAACATTGTATAGTGGACCACTAATTTCCCATAAAGTAGGAAATTTAGGTATTTGATATCGATGTTACCAATGATTAAATTCATATTTTGTGATGAAAATGATATTGATATGTGATTTATGGGTTTTATAGTGTGTTCATGAGTCATGCTAAGTACAAAGGTTCATATTCTATATAAACATTTTAATAACATTTAAAAGATCCAAAATAATAAAATATAGGTTGAAATATTGACATGTTCTTGGTGAATTATTTATTTCATTATTTTATTTGAGATCGTTGTATTCTATTCATGACTTTGTATTAGCGGCTGTGACTAACATGGAAATGTTAGTAATATGAACTTGAGCCTTGAATATGTGGTAAGTGTTTTCTTGTGTTCCTTTATATATATGTCATTTTTAATTTAGATAAATACATGTTTTATTTTATAAATTCTGAATATACATGAAATTTAATTGGAATTAATAAATAATTTGGAAAATGTTTTAATTTGAATATGGAAACTCTTAAAGTAAATAGTAGTGGTTCCTTGACCTGAACTAAATCTCAAGGAAGAGAAGAATTACGGTGTGGTGATTATAATGACCATTGTCTTTAGTTTTAGTTTCCAGTATGAGATATTAATTATAAAGAAGAATATATGATTAAAAAAGTTAACTAATTACTCTGATAAATTGGATCTAATAAATTTAATCAGTGTTTGAAACATTTGTTAGTCGATTAATAAAATAATAAAAATAATTTTACTATTATTGTTATTATTTATGTTGGAGAAAAAATGGAAATATAAATGTGAAATTAATAATATTGTTGTGAATGAAATTTTGGTGGGGTGAATGTTTATGGTTTCTCAAAGTAATAATGGTGATATTATTAATTGTACTAAATAAAAGCAATTATGTTTGTTTAGTAAAATTTATTGAATGTTAGAAATATTTAATGGAAGTTTTTATTGATATGTTTATGGTGGTATTGATTTGGGAATTTAAAAAATATATTATGACTATTATTATTATTATATTGGGAAAATAATTTTTGCATGTGATAAATTAATATATATATATATATCTGTGTGTGGGTTGAAAATATATAAAATTATATATGTATGGGTGTATATATATATAATGTGTTTGTGTATTGGGTTAAAGCCAATGAGCTTCTATTTGAGTAGTAGAGGCTCATGCTTGGTATCAAGGAGGTAATGGGTTCAATACATGTTTGGAACACGTATTATAAAAGTACTATGTAGGTGGTGATGTGGATGATGATGCAAGAATGTAGTGGTGGAGGCATGATATAGCCAGGTTGTGATGCATGAATGATGCAAGCCTGGTAAAGTAGGTAGGATGATGCAGGTGTGTCATTGGACTTGGATTTTGGGCCATGTAATGGGCTTCATTCCCACTTGGCTTATAGGCCATGCACTAAATAAAGAAGGATTGATGGGTGGGTTATCTCCTTGGGGGGAAATAGATGGCCTTTTCAGCCAGTTTGTGTGGTGTTTGTGCGGTCGAATGTAATTTTACCCCCCAAAAACAAATATATATTTAAATGGAGGGGTTAAATATATATGTCTGTGTGTATGTATATGTCTCTGGGTATGGGTGTATATATACGAGTGTGTGTGTATTTGAAAAAATATGTATATATATGGGTTATATATATGCATATATATGACTATAAAGATATATTAATTGTATGATTTTATTAGTTTGAAAGAGGAATTTAGAAGGAAAACCTGTAAGACTCTATATAGAGTGGATCATGAATTTAAGAGGAGAGGGAAATAAAAAATGTGATTAAATAAAAAAAGATACATAGAAAATTATAATTGATGAGTTGTTGTATATATATAAGGAAGAATTTGGGAGGTGTGTAAGGTGAATTTTATAGGAGGATCTCCCCCTCATGTGTGCTCCTCTCTCCCTTCCTCTCATTCAATTTTTTTTAAAATTATTATTCTGAACTTCTCTCTTCAAATTTTATAATACTGACCATATTTATGAAATCTTGGTGTCATTGGGTTCATCTCGAGGTGTAAAAATTTATTCCTATGTTTTTTTAATGTGGTGAGGTATTTTATTTAAATTTAATTCAATCGTTTTCACATTTTAAATATAAATGAAGGTTATAATTCTATGAAAATATTTGATCACTAGGAAATGTCTCTCAGTTGTGTAATTAAACTCAGTTAGAGACCCCTATTGTAAGAATATCATTTCACATAAGGAAAGAAGTTCCTTTACTTTTTGGGGATCTCTAATACAGTTGTTTCTATGTAATAATTTATTGTTGGAATAACTCATAATCATTCTTGATTATGGTTGCATGTGGGTGTGTTTGGATCCTGTGAGACCCTTTATGATCTTGATTCCATGAGTATTATTAGAGAAATTTGTTTCCAAATTTTATTATGATAAAATTTAGTATGTGTTTTTAATTTATTCTCATGATGATATGATATTCTTGTATTTCCTACCATGTTCTGTGTGTTCCATTTTCCTTGGAGGTTTTTATTGGTAATTGATAAAGGTGGACTATCATGTGATGATTATCCCTTATAGGGGGAGGAATGCAGTGATTTTAATGATGAAAACGATGTAGATGATCATAGAATAGAGATATGAAGATTCCATGAAGTCATGTTATGGGAACACTCGATGCGTGGATACCATGTTTTGGGTTTCTCAAGGCCTAATGAATTTCTAGTAGCTCCCAATTCATAGTATATATTAAGCATCATGACATACGTGATCCCTAGAAAATGTTGAGCTTGTATATACACAAAATTTCATGAGGTTGTTATGAAATAGATTCTCTATTAGTATGGATAGCATGGTTTCTTCGGACATATATTATGATTTTCTTTACTATATGGACCCATATAATGTACAATCGATTGTTGTGGAGGATTGGTTAGCAAAAAACTACTCAGTCTTGGAATGTACATTGTTATGGTTGCTGTGAACATATTTATATTTATGGAATACACTAGTTTACTTGATCACACGTGTTTAAGGATTGATTAATGGTGTCCTAATGGATTTTGAGCTCACACACTTCTCATGAATTTTGATATACATGTATATTTCATGACTAGAGCTCTAGAGATGGGAAAGGTCCCTATGTTGTACAACTTAGCAGAGGAGCATGAAGCTGGTTGAAGATGGAGATAGACTCTGGTAGACCCCAGAGTTATTTATTTCTTTGTAAATTTTATATAATATTTTAGTTTGGATTTCCTCTTTTGGAGACCATTTATTATATGACATATACAAAATTTATTAGTTTCCACATATTTACTATGGGGATTTAATATATTATTTATTATTAATTTTTTTTGTTTTGAATTGATACTGAGGGTATAGTTTCCCTAGACATGTAATTAGACACTCACATCTAGTTGATAGCCTCTTGTGTACAGGGAGGCATGCATGAAGTCATAGAACACATCAGTTCGGACCCAGTGTCTTGTGTATGAATGTTTCAATAGTAAAAAAAAATCCAAAAATCACAATTTGAATATTTATTTCTCCATAAAATATACATGTAATTTTACCATGTTATTATGTTTTCCAGGATGACAACACAGTATATTTTTTTTACCACCATGTAAATTTTATTGATCACTACCTATCAAGTATAAAACTCTATTTAAATGGTTAATAGAAGGAGATTTTATTCTACATGGAGTTATTTCCGCTAGGGAATTAATAATACTCCATCCTCAAAAAAATGTTGATCTATGGTGTAAATGCATCTTTTAATTTATTCTAGGAACAAAACATTATATAAAAGTTTTTTTATTTTAATTTTTTTAAAACATGTTTTCATAATTTATTATCCAATAATCCATTTAAACTTTTAGAGGGGTACCTAAATGAGCCCCACATTTTTAATGGGATGGGGTCCCTTAAATAAAAATACTTGACCATTTCAACCCCATATCTCATTTAAATCACATACCAGATAGAGTGTGGCCAATCCCTATGACCATTTATATGCACCAAAAGAGACCCCACTACCTAGGCCAAATTTCTCATTCATTCATTCACACCTACTAGTGTAATAGGGTGGCATGACCACCACATCTACACGACTCACTCTATGTATAAGAAAATATAATCGCAAACTCAGCCACCAAAAATACACAATGCATGCACCTTTGTCACCTCACCAAACATCAAGTGTATTCCCATCAATGTACATCACTTCCTAAAAGTGACATCCATCATGGATTGTTTAGTATCTCTATTGTATTATTTTAATATGTCCTTTATTTATTATTCATCTTTAATCTAGTTAATCCTTAAAAAATACAATATAATTTCATGTTTGTGTTACCAAAAAATATGATATAGGTAATTATCATAACTCATAAATTATTATCGTAGGAAAAAAATTCTAAGGAATTCCCTTAATGATAGTTCATCCCAACAACAAATTAAAAGACAATTTAATTTTTCTAATATAACTTTATCTCTTTGTATAATGAATAATTATACCTTTTTAAAATATATCTCCAATTTCATAAAGGTCTCTATAATACTCCACATTAAATCTTTAATATCACCCAAATGATTTTCACCCAACAACCTAATATACTGCCCTATTATTAAGGTGAGGGTTTGTGCAGTTATAGGATAAATAATATTTTTAAGTGTATTTCTTTTTTTAGGTGGCATAGTAAGACAACATCAGATGACACCCTCTAGGATGGGAGTATGAAACTTAGAGAGTAATATATGAATATGGTGTGTAAAATTAATTTAATTTACATATTTTTTATATATAAATAATTAATTATTTATATTTATATACTCGTAGTTCAAGATATTCCTCCATTACACTATTTGAGGTGTACAAGAATATGTACATTTTTAATAGTTAAATACAATTTGTTCATAGATGATTTTATTAGATTATGGTTTCTATATATTTTTTATTTTATACTAAAAAATTTATTAAAAAACAATTCATAACTACTTTTTACACTATTAATGTTTTCATGGAGTTATATTACAAAAAGATTTATCATATACAAGAGAGTTAGAATGATCTCATTGGAATAGAAAATCTTATTGATGGTTAGAAATTAGAGTAATAATACTTTAATTAGGGTGTATTTCATAAGTAAAATGACAACATGGAGGGTTATACAATCAACATTGGATTAAAATACTTGTTGAACAATATCTAGAGTATTGCATATTTTTCATCATCAAGAACTTTGTGAAAATTTTATCATGATCATTGAGATATTATCCTCCCCATATTAATGAAATATTATGATCATAAGAAAAAGAGACCAAGATGATGAGAATATATAATGAGATGCTAAAGAAGGGAAAATATGGAATCTTGGAATATGTTGTATGATAATTTATAACTATACAATGTAATGTGTTATTTACACATTTTCAATGGATGGTATTTATTGGACTTATTGATCCTCATTCATCCCATTATGATAACCATTTCTACAACTTGATCTCCTTAGAATACCCCATTATCCAACAATGTGAAAGAGTGTGACCACTAAATTCCTTCATAAATAGGGTATGATTTAGTGAATAAAACCATTAGTATAATACAAGACAAAGAGAGATAAACACGCCAATTAAAGGAAACTCTACAAAATAATAATTATAAAAATAAAAATCCCAAAAAATATAAAAAAATATATTAACATTGACGTCATGTTATAAAAAAGTGAAAATTACCATGAAGAAAAAACATCCAAAAGACACAAGACTCTTTTATGCCTCTATCTATGTATAATGGAGATAGTTATAACTAAAAAACCTTAATATTAGAGGATAATGTCAAATGAAACCACCACTAAATCTATCAAGTATATTTTTCAATATAGTGTATATGATGAAGATGTATGAATATAAATATAATCAGTAGTTACGAACCAAAAATCCCTTATATCTAAGTAAACAATGTATGTTAATGTGCATATGTTTGAAATAAATAAAACAAGAAAATCATACACAATCCCAAAAGTAAAACTTATAATCTTTAATCATTAAATTCCTCTAACCAACACTCTTCTTAATGATTTACACATTATATAGCTCTTACTAGACATATTCCACCATTTTATGATGCAAATAAACACCATATAGTTATCCACATGAAGATACATAACAACAATATTTCCAAGAATATTTCCACCCATAAAGACCATAGTTAAAATATCTTGGTTGTTATATTATCCTTATGAAAGGAATAATTTTATTAATAGGATTCCACCTACTAGGAATATCCCCAACTAAACCCACCACATCATTAATATAATGTTTTTTCATCTATCCAACTATAATGAAACACATTATTATTATGTTCCTAACCTCATGGAACTCCCCACCTCAACCTAACTCATTACAACATAAAATGTCAAACCGCCACTATAATGTTTTCATATCATCAACAACCCCCTTATTAGATGTCGTAAATGGGTTCATAACCCCACAACACATTCTATCATCCACCATGGTCATTTATGCACACAAATATTGAAAATTTATGACCTGACCCATCAGGGCCCACCTATTTGGTAGTAAGACAAGAGTGAAACCCCATTAATATATGCAATAAGTCAAGGGATAGAGAATAGTTCCATGTAGGAATATCACATGCATTTTATGCCCTTGATTAAATTATATGTATAGACACACACATCTCCACATCCTCTAAGTATGCTATAATGGAAGATAACTGGTAGAAACATAAATCCTGAATTAATCACCAACATCCCATGCCAGAGTACAACAAAAGAAAATGGAAAATCTTGAATACAAGACAACCAAAATAGTAAGAGTCTGACCTACTAATAAAATAGGATAGCTTTCAAAAGAAACTTATGGATCTATTCATGGTCCTTCTAGCACAACAAATATCAACCTATTCTTGTTCTACTAAGGACTCCATTGAAAGTAATTTCATCTAAAAAAGGCATAATATGTTTGGGAAGATCCTGTGCAGGGTTATTTATAAATATACCTAATAGGATGCTCTAAAATAACTAAATAAAAACCATCAAAAAGGGTTTCATATCTAAATTAAAAAAATAGAGAGGAGAAATACAATAAGAAATATATGCTCAAAGGAAGACTCTAAGACTCAATCTAAGGTCTATCCTAACTTCTAGCCTAAGGATTCTACTCAAAGATGTAATATAACACTCCAATGATTATATACTCACAAAATAAAAAATAATAAATGGGTTATGTACCTAAACCTAATGGTTTGATATTCACCCACTATTAGTCTTTACTTACTTGGAAATTAGGAGTCTAGTGTTTCTTAGCAAGAGTTGGGTTCACTGCTCTAGTATTTCCTTTTCATGTTCCCATGTCACTTCTTGAATTTGACCATGATACCATAAAAATTATACCAAACAGATGATTTTCCCACATTGGAGGTTCTCTAACGTATCCACAATCATTACAAACAAATGAATCAACATTGAATCCATCTCAATATTGACATTGTCCCATCGAATTTCATAGTCTGGAACAAGAGGTTAATTATTTAATTGAGATACAAGAAACATGTTATTCATAGAACTGAACATTAGTGATAATGAAAAAAGATAAGCCATATCACTAACTTGTTAGAGTGTCTATAAAGGGGAAATGTATTAAGGATGAAAATTTCCTTTCTTATCAAAACAATGAAACCTTGTCCTTGGAGAGATTCTCAAGAAAACATGATCACCCATATCAAAATTTAATGGTCAATGATGATAAGTTTCATACAATTTTGGATGACTCTAAGCCATCATAATTCTCTTTCTGATCATTTAAATATTATATATTGTCTTATGTAAAAGGATAGGTTTGTTAATTGAACTCTTTCCTACTTCCACCCAATAAATAGGGGAATGACAAGGATATCTATACAAATCATCAAATGGAGTTATATAAATCGAGTTATAATCAATGTTATTGTATAAAAACCCCACTAATAGTATATTCTTATCCCATTAAGAAAATAATCTATCATATAAGATCTGATAATGTCTTATAATTCATGGATTGTATATTATAATTATTATTCTTTTTTTAGGAGGATAAGTTATTCTCATGGAAAACTATTCTTTTAGGTATTTCTATAAGGAATTAAAAAAATGGAAGTAAATCGGTGGTACTGGTCAGAAACCATTGAAACAAGTATGATTTGAAACCTTACTACTTACTAGGTATATATTTTGGAAAAGACAACCACTATATTTATTTCAAAAATCAAGATTATGTGACCCATCTTCATGAGTTGATCCATGATCACCCATATGGAATCGTGTTTCAGAACCATTTTTGGTAGACCTATGAAAGAATCCATAGCCATATTATCCCATTTCCAAATGCGAATAGGTGATTAATGTAACATACTAGTGGTTCATCTGTGCTCTACCTTGAACTATTTATAGGTGAGGCATCTTTGAAAAAACTCTGCAACTTTCCTCTTCATGGAAACCCACAAAAAGTATTCTCTCAGCACCCTATGCATTTTTGAATACTATGATGAATATCCCATTAATAATTGTGGCATGAATTAAAAATATGTTCCTTATAAGCTTTAAGAACCATAATATGGTCTCTAAAACCTAATATGTATATCTCATCTAGTATCCATCGCTCAATGGTCTCCCCAACATTAGGTTTTGACCTCATGGACACACATTCTAGAACGTATTTCTAAGTATCTCCAACAAGTGTTACAAAATAAATTACAAAAGAGACTGAAAAAAAGACACCTCATGATATTTATTAACCTAGACAAGATTAATATCACCCATAACTGACTTTATTATCCATAGATACAAATCCTATTTAGATAATACATTATATGACTTACTTCTCACTATAACATCAAATAAATTACCTTTACCTTGTGTATACATCTAATTGAAGTCAAAAATTTGAAGATATTCCACCCTTATTTGTTTCCATATGTTCAAATATATTTGTTATAAAATGTGATTGAAGATTTTATAATTTGTAAACGTGGTGAATTTCTCACTAGAAATATAATGATACAAAGTATTCAAAGATAAAGAAATAGAAATTAATTTCAAATCATGTATCAGATAGTTTTTCTCATGGAACCTTAATTCCTTTGTAACATAACATACAACATGATCATTCTACATGAGAACACATCCCAACCCAGATCCTGATGCATCATAATAGACCACATAATCATATACTAGCTCTTGAAATGTAAGGAATGGTGATGATGTAGGGTAAACCTTATTATCTTGAAATTATTTTTGGTAATAATTACTCAATGGGAAAGAAACACCTTTCTTTGTCAAAAATATCATTAGTGAGAAAAGTCATGAAAATTTATCAACAAATAGTAGAAAATACCGTACTAAACTAAGTAAATTCTTATCCTAAAATAATTCTTTGATGGTTGAAGATATATAATGACATTTATATTATTAGGATCTAATGATAATCCACCTTCAGAGATGATATAACAAAGTATATTTACCACTTGTATAAAGATACTACACTTTGGAAACTTTTCATAATAGTGATGTTCCCACAAGATAACCAAGAATATAGCAAAGTGTTTCTCATGATTGAACTATGTCCTAGAAAACAACAATATTTTATCGAAAACACCACCACAAAATAGTCAAGAATCCTCTAAATGATCATATTCCTCAATTTCAAAAAAAATTCAATTCATTCAAAATTCAATAGGGAAACAATATAAAATTATAATGGATATACTAACATCATAAAGTTGTTTTAGAAATATCCTCCAGCTAAACTCAATGTTGATGATATCTAGATAATAAATAAGTTATAGAGAACTTTTTGGAACCACTTAATTCATCTAACAACTCATTAAACAGGAGAAGAGGATATCAACTCTTTAATTAAACATGGTTGAGATTTATATATTCCACAAATAGCTGAAGATTATTGTCGATTTTTAAAAAAAATAACTGGTTCTTCCCAGAGGGATGTGCTCAGTCGAATGAACCCTTTAATTTCAAATTCATCCAATTAAACAATCGATTCAATAAATTCCATTGGAGTCATCCTATAAGACAAAACTAAAATGGGGATAGACCCTACTAAGATATAAATTATAAATTACATTTTTCTTTTGGTTGGAAATTTGTAAAGATTATTAGTAATGACATCAAAAAATTGGTCAATGATTGTAACACCCCGAGATTTTATGAAAAAATTTCTTTTAATTTCATTAATGTATTGTGTTTTATTCTACAGCAAGATTACCTTGCGCTATACGCAACACCATATTAGCTTGCAATATACGCAACACTATTCTTGGATCGTGTTACACACAATTTTGATAATAGTTATTCTACGCAACATTGAGTATATATATATATATATATATTAAATTTATAAATTAAATATGGTTGGATTCTGTTATACGAAACAACGAAGGATTCTTTCACAACACGTAACCCTGACTTGGCTTGCATTACATGCAATCACAACCTTCCTCGATAGCGTGTGTTGTACGCAATATCGGGTTTTAATAAACAATGTTATATTATTATAATATTGTCATGAACTAGCCATTATGAATAGTATTAACTAAATTTATAATTTTATAACATTATTATTCATCTTACACATTTCTAGAACATGGTATAAGAACAAAATAAATTTTTCAGGTAAAATAAGTATTTTTAAAAAAATGCAGTTTTGCCGCCTTTTGATGTCGCACCACTTTAAATCTAGTTTTTGACATGTTTATATGTTCAATTTGACAAAATAAAATTCTTCTTTTGAATCAGGATATAAAAATTTACATTATATAAAGTTTTGATATTTTTCCGATAACTTTCATATTTTAATGAATAGTAAAAAAACACGCTATATTTTAATTAAAAACAACTTTTTTCATCATAATATCTTATGTTGTTAAATTATAATATTGAATGGTTTTAAAGTATAAATAGAATATATTTTTACCATTTAATATAATTAATGTTATTATCATTGATTTTACCTTGAATTCGTAGGTTAAATCAATTCAATCTTTTGCAATGTTTTAAACAAAAACCCATTTTTATTCGACAACGGGTTTATTTTAATTTAATTTCTGCAACTTCTGTGTATTGAATTTTAAAAAATGGATTCTATATTTGTAATCAGTGGATCCAAATTTTATTAATAGGCTAATTTTTATTTTTTGGAATTATGAATAGTAACTACGGTAAATTTTATTTACCATAGTTAAAGGTAAATTGGGTAATTAAGGGTAAATATAATATTATCAAATTACCCTAACACATGCCAAAATTCTATTTGACGGCTAAAAGTAATCCTATATCAACTAAGGGTCGTATTAGATTCATTTTATGGACTTTTGACCATGAAAATAATTTAATTATTATTAAAACCAAAGAAAGTGACAACATGTCACTTTCTTAAATCTTATAAGTATAATAACTTTAACTTAGTGATAAACATCATAAAACTTCGAACATGAATAGTCTCCAGAAATCTAACAAAATCATCTACATCCTGAGAATTTATCTATAATTTTTTGGGATTAAATAATTATCATTAATTGTGACACAATAGTGATGCAGAAATTATTTATCTAGTGAAAAATTAAGAATATAGTTTTCATTAAACTAATAGTGATCATAAAAGGCACAAAACCCTGACCAAAAATTATTGGTCATGTAAATTTAAACTATAGTCATACAATGGTAGAATATTTGACCATTTGGAGTCTTATACAAGCAATTATGACACATATATTATTTTATTTTAAATAATGCCAAAGTTGTCACATTCATAATTTAATAAATATAAAAATTTAAATATTGTGATTTTAAGATGATAAATTCGAGTAAATTTATTATTGTGAAAGGTAATATATTTATCTTCATCATATGATTTTATTTTAAATTTTTATGCAAAAAATAAGTATATTAAATAATTATAAAAAAATGATGTAGTAATTATTTTATTAAGAGATAAACCAAATAAATGGTTTTAAAAATAATAAAATAAATATTATATGAACTATTTAATGTGATACAAAAATTTCATAGATACATATGACCTTTTATTAATATATTAAATATTTTAGTTCGAACATATCTTCTGTATATAGTTTATTTAAATTCAAATAATTGAATAGTGTCAAAATTGACACTATTGTTATTTTATAAAAATAACATATTATAAAATTGTTTAAAAATCACAAAAATATTTAAAAATTATAAATTTAAATATATATGGTCTATAATGTTATAAATTAAACAATTATGGAAAATTCACAACAAATAAGTAATTATATGTTAAAATTTAAAATTTAGAATTTTATTACCACAAATAAATTTATATAGATTAAATAAGGATAAATCAAAATGATAAGGTTTAAAATAAGATCCAAACATGTCTAAATTTGATTTTTTGATGAGATTGCCACCCTATCTCATCTAATCTTCGAATATGAGTCATTTTTGGAGGTTTTTAAGTGGGGTTATATTTATTATAAATTAATATTTTTTAGAATTCCAATGGTGCACCTATCCTCCCTTATAAAAGGGGAACCTCCTCCCTCTCTTCCTCACATAGCTTCGAGCCTTCATGCTCGGCCAACCCCTGCCAAATTCTCCTCTCCACTTTCCTAGAAAAATCCTAGAGTTTCTGGTCTTCCTCAAAGACCAATTTTAGTGCCCTAAGAGGAGGTCTCAAAGAGGCGCTTCAAAGAAGAGGTAATTTCCGTTACCGATTATTCCACCTTTATTTCTTCTTCCACTTCTTCTTCTTAGGTTTTTTCATTATTAAGTAATAAAATAAGTATCACTCATATACTTATATGTTATTATAAGTATGAAACAATCCTATTTCACCATCTATCCATCCTACGGAAAATGAAATCACCGCGCGTGCGTACGTACGGAATACCGTCTCCACGCCGTGGTGAAATCTATTTTCCACCACCACCTTACTTGGATGGGTATAATGGTGTAAATAATAACTATATATTACTATTTTAAAGTGATATTGATTCTGAAATAGTATACATACACTCCAATACAGTCCCACGATCATGAGAACGATATCATCGCTCGTGCGTACGTACGGACTACCGTCTCCACGACGCGATGAGATTCATTCTCCACTTTAACCATTCATGAATGATTATAAAGTATATATAATAATTAATCATGAAATATATGACATAATAATGATACTGGATTTATGTTTATATATATGTATGTCATCCACTTAATTCCTCTCAACTCAATAAGGAAACGAAAACAGTGTTCATGCGTACGTACGGCCTACTGTCTCCATGAACGGTGTATTTCTTTCCATTTACTGGTTTAATATATATATATATGTATATTCTGAATATATATATATATATATATATATATATATAACTAATGTTTTATATTCTGGAATTAAGTAATCATGATCTAAGTAATCATATGAATAATTACAAGTCAAAACGCGGACGACAAATGAAACAATTTTACCCAAAACGCTCTTTAACATGGAATTTACAAAAGAACGGGTAATATAAAGTCATAAGTGAACCATATATGATATCATATGATTCTGTAATAAGTAAATGACATTATTTAAATCATTATACAGGAGGTTCAGACACTTACGAAGAAAATCAGACCTAAGGTAAGGGAATATATCACAATCTCATTTTATTCGAGATTGTTTATACTTTGGTATTTACTGGGGTGTATTTTATCATCCACATCCATGTTTCTAGAATATTTAATATTATTTCCATCAACCAACAATTTTTTTAAATCCAATTTTACCCTTCGGTTAGTTTTTAGTAAAATATATGAAAGGAATCTTTTGTCGTATTTCGTACGAGGTACTTTTTGTCTTTTCTGACAAAAGTACTAGAAGAATGTTTTTTTAAAACTTATACGGCATGAATGGATTTTTAAAACATTATTTCCAAGAAGAATCCTTTACAATATTTCAAGTTTATTTTTAATAAAGTTCATTTAGTTTAAAATTGTATGATATGTTAAGAAAGGAAAAGGGTTTTAAAGTAGAAAGGATATTTTCCTCAAAAATGGAGTTCAAGTGTTTTATCAAAATTATTTTCCATCTAATGTAATAAAGGGTTCTGTTTCTATCCCTATTATTACATGGATTTGATTATGTTGTGATGGAAATATTTTTACGAATTCTTTTATATTATATGAATTGTTTTATGATGTCACGATGTTTAAAGATTCCCATTTTTATTACATGGGTTATGCAATGGTGTATGATTTATGATTTTGTGGAACACATAAGAATGGTATCATTATGAGATGGGTGGGACCTATATCTCCCTCCAATGTGTTGGGTAAGGATTTTATATCTCATGAGATAGACATGGCTGGAATGGTAGGTTATACCGGTTCAGTGAAATAGGACTGAAACGAGGGTGACTCGGTTCAGAAAGGGACTTTGTCCACTAAGATAGTCTTTGAAATGAGTCTTGACTAACAAGAGATGATTCTCTATGATTATGTGTGCATGCCACAAAGTTTAATGTTTTAAGTTATGATTATTGTGATTACATTTCACTGCCATGAGTTATCCCAGGTTATGAAATTATGATCTCTTTTACAGGTTATGATTTCCAAAAGTTATGTGCTTATGTATATGATGTGATTGATATTTATTTTGTTTACCCTTACAGCGCATTTGAGCTCACCCTTTTATGTTTACTATTCCCCAAGATATAAAGAAAGGTTTTAGGTATAAAAAAAAGAATATCTTTATGGGAGATGTTGAAGATCTTTCACCAGGATTAGAAGATTATATTCCGAGTTTCCAAAGACACTAAACTATTACGATCCTTGTGTGTGTGTTTTTGTTATGTACTAAGTATTCCGAAAATGTAATGTAATGTCAATGTACGTCAAGCTTCGGGTCTCTACAGTTGGTATCAGAGGAAAGGTTTAGTCAACCATTGGAAACTAGGATGCGAAAACGTTAGTGAGATCCCTAGAGATATTTCTATGGTATGTCTAGGGATGTCCCTAAGGTTAAGTATACGTATAGGTTATAGTACTAGAATTACGCTAACGATCATAGAATTAAAACTAAGATGTTAGATATTGAAGGTACTCCCCCTTTATTATGTTGTTTTCCCTAGCATGATTTTTGCCTCTCACACTATTCTTTTTCGGATTTAGAGGATGGCTGGAACCCAAAGGAACCGTGTTGATCAATGCAATGGACAATGCAATGAATTCCCACCTGAACAAACAAATGTTATGGGAGATGGAGTGCAAAATCTTATTGCTATACTTACACAAGCTATGAATCATTCTGGACTTCCAAATGAGTAGAGAAGGGAACAATATTCTATTGAGTCCTTCATGAGGCAACGCCCACCTTTTTTCAATGGGTCTTCCGATCCACTTGTTGCTGAACAATGGATCAGTACCACTGAAAAGATATTTTCAGTTCTTCAATGTTCTGAACATGATAAAGTCATCTTAGCAGTATATCGTTTGGAAGGTGAAGCTAATCAATGGTGGAATCTTATCAAGAATACGAGGACCAGAGATGAAATTGAGTCCATGGAATGGGAAAAGTTCAAGAACTTGTTTTTCAGTAAGTACTTCCCTAGTATTCTTCGGACAAAGATGGAAAAGGAGTTTCTTGAGCTGAAGCAGAAGGATGATGAATCTGTTGGTATATACGAAGCGAATTTTACAAGACTTTCAAGGTACGCATCTGGCATTATCATCCAACCTGAAAGTAAAGTTGATCGATTTTTTAGTGGCTTAAAACCAAGTCTTCGAAGGGAATTAGCTATAAGAGACTTCAGTAGCTATGAATAAATTGTGCGTTGTGCTATCAAGGTAGAAATTGAAGTTGGTGTTACATATCCATCTCATGGTTTTGACAAGAAACGAAAGATGGAGTTCAAGGAGAAATCTCAGAATAATGGTGAAAAGAAGATGAATGTTTCCTTATGCACAAAGTGTGGAAGGAAGCATGGTGGAGATTGTCTTAAAGGGACTAGAAAATGTTTTAAGTGTGGAAAAGAAGGTCATCGAGAAGTTGAGTGTCGAGGTAATGGAAAAAGGGTTTCTAATGATGTGAATAAAGAAAACACTGCAGAGAATGCACCACCAACACTTCAATGCTTCATGTGCAAGGAAATGGGGCATTATGCTAATAAATGACCTAATCCAAGGGTTAGTGATGATCAATATGAGCAACCATTTAAGGCAAAGGACAAAGGGAAGTCACATGCGATCACTATTGGCGATGTTGAATATGACAATGATGTGGTGGAATGATTAAGTGTTTATGTAATGGGATTCCAAAATAATGTTGTATCATGGAGTATTGGAATATTTATGTATTGGTCTAATGTGGTATTCAAAGTGATTGAGATATTTTTGGAAATAAGATGATATGCGCATATTGATGGGAAAACGAGAAAATGAAATGTTTAACAGTATTCATGAGCTCATGATTGATATAAGGACTATGTGATATCATGGTTTGAGTATATAGAATTTTGAGGATTTTGGTATGTGGAAAGTGTTAACTTTTAACTGCATTCAAGTTTTCACTATGGTTCAATGGTTATTAAAGATAATACATTATTAAGTTGTTTGAATGTTTGGAATGTGACCAACAAGACATATCTTATGATATATGGGGATCAACGATGGTATTAAATATCTGGAAATCGTTTTCACTATGTTATGAGAGTGGACTGCAGTATTATGGATAAGCCTAAAGATTGAAATGGATTATGTTGGACATAAGTTAGTATTGTTTAAGGATAGAAGTTTTTTCGATATTATTGATGGGATGTTATAGTAATATAGTTTTAGAAAAAGGACAACCTGCTGGACGAGCGACAACCCATCGCGTCGGACAAGGCTGTGGGAATCGAACCCACAACCGAAGTGCGACTGGCCTTTATCGCCTACCACTAGCCTACAGGAAGTCCCTATTTAGTAGAAACTAGTTTTATTATATTATGCATAATGATATATGAAGTATTAGTCCATTTTAGGAACCATATATGATTAATCTCACTATATAATGACTTATATTTAATAACATTTGCTAACCTTTTGTTTGAGACAGATGGAATGACTCGTCATTCTATCACATGATCTGCTAATACTTCACGAATAACAAATTCAACTTCATTTATTTAAGAGATGAAGTGGAAATTGTTCAAGGCACGAACAACAGTGAAATTGTACCAAAATAAAGTAAGTATTTATTCTAATTCAAATTCTTCAACTTTAGGGAAACGATCTTGAAAACCAAAAATGTTGTCCTAGTGCTCTTATATCTGATTAATCAGATGGTACCTTAGATCGTCACAAATTTATGGCTTTTTGATTGCTAGCTTTTCCATAGCCATTTTCTCTACCACTCTCCATCAGAACATGATGGTTAGATTTTTTCTTCCATATCCATATTTTCACCTATGTTCTCCTACGTGGAAACCTAGTGATGAGTTAATTTGGGTAACCGTTACATTTCATAATTTAGTTTTTAAAGCCATATTTTGGTATTCCATTTTACGATGTGGGTTTCTATTAAACAAACTTTCGAGTAGTAAACCATTTATAACCACGACGAATTTCGAGGGCGAAATTCATTTTAAGGGGGATAGAATGTAACACCCCGAGATTTTATGAAAAATATTCTTTTAATTTCATTAATGTCTTGTGTTTTATTCTACACCAAGATTACCTTGCGCTATAAGCAACACCGTATTATCTTGCAGTATATGCAACACTATTTTGGATCGTGTTACACACAATTTTGATAATAGTTATTCTACGCAACATTGAGTATATATATATATATATATAATTTCAACGTATAAATGAAATATGGTTGGATTCTGTTATATGAAACAACGAAGGATTCTTTCATAACACGCAACCCTGACTTGGCTTGCATTACACGCAATCGCGACCTTCCTCGATAGCGTGTGTTGTACGCAATACCTGGTTTTAATAAACAATGTTATATTATTATAATATTGTCATGAACTAGCCGTTATGAATAGTATTAACTAAATTTTGAATTTTATAACATTATTATTCATCTTACACATTTCTAGAACATGGTATAAGAACAAAATAAATTTTTCGGGTAAAATAAGTATTTTAAAAAAAATGCAGTTTTGCCGCCTTTTGATGGAGCACCCACTTTAAATCCAGTTTTTGACATGTTTATATGTTTAATTTGACAAAATAAAATTCTTTTTTTGAATCAAGATATAAAAATTTACATTATATAATGTTTTGATATTTTTCCAATAACTTTCATATTTTAATGAATAGTAAAAAACACGCTATATTTTAATTAAAAACAACTTTTTTCATCGTAATATCTTATGTGGTTAAATTATAATATTGAATGGTTTTAAAGTATAAATAGAATATATTTTTACCATTTAATATAATTAATGTCATTAGCATTGATTCTACCTTGAATTCGTAGGTCAAATCAATTCGATCTTTTACAATGTTTTAAACAAAAACCCATTTTTATTCGACAACGGGATTAATTTTAATTTAATTTCTGAAACTTCTGTGTATTGAATTTTAAAAAATGGATTCCATATCTGTAATCAGTGGATCCAAATTATGTTAATAGGCTACTTTTTATTTTTGGGAATTATGAATAGTAACTACGGTAAATTTTATTTACCGTAGTTAAAGGTAAATCGGGTAATTTAGGGTAAATATAATATTATAAAATTACCCTAACACATGCCAAAATTCTATTTGATGGCTAAAAGTAAACCAATATCAACTAAGGGTCGTATTATATTCATTTTATGGACTTTTGACCATGAAAATAATATAATTGTTATTAAAACCAAAGAAAGTGACAACATGTCACTTTCTTAAATCTTATATGTATAATAATTTTAACATAGTGATAAACATCATAAAACTTCGATCATGAATAGTCTCCAGAAATCTAACAAAATTATCTACATCATGAGAATTTATCTATAATTTTTTGGGATTATATAATTATCATTAATTGTAACACAATAGTGATACAGAAATTATTTATCTAGTGAAAAATTAAGAATATAGTTTTTATTAAACTAATAGTGACCATAAAAGGCACAAAACCCTGACCAAAACTTATTGGTCATGTACATTTAAACTATAATAATACAAGGGTCGAATATTTGACCATTTGGAGTCTTATACAAGAAATTATGACACATATATTATTTTATTTCAAATGATTCCAAAGTTGTCACCTTCATAGTTTAATAAATATAACAATTTAAATATTGTGATTTTAAGATGATAAATTCGAGTAAAAGTATTATTGTGAAAGTTAATATACTTATCTTCATCATATGAGTTTATTTTAAATTTTTATGCAACAAATAAGTATATTAAATAATTATACAAAAATGATGTAGTAATTATTTTATTAAGATATAAACCAAATAAATGGTTTTAAAAATAATAAAATAAATATTATATTAACTATTTAATGTGATCCACTAATTTTATAGATACATATGACCTTTTATTAATATATTAAAGCTTTTAGTTCGAACATATCTTCTGTATATAGTTTATTTAAATTCAAATAAATGAATAGTGTCAAAATTGACACTATTGTTATTTTATAAAAATAACATATTATAAAATTGTTTAAAAATCCCAAAAATATTTAAAAATTATAAATTTATATTTATATGGTCTATAATGTTATAAATTAAACAATTATGGAAAACTCACAACAAATAAGTAATTATTTGTTATAATTTAAAATTTAGAATTTTATTACCACAAATAAACTTAAATAGATTAAATAAAGATAAATCAAAATGATAAGGTTTCAAATAAGATCCAAACATGTCTAAATTTTATTGGTTGATGATATTACAACCCTATATCATCTAATATTCGAATATGAGCCATTTTTTGGAGGTTTTTAAGTGGGGTTATATTTATTATAAATAAATATTTTTTAGAATTCCAATGGTGCCCCTCTCCTCCCTTATAAAAGGGGAACCTCATCCCTCTCTTCCTCACACAGCTTTGAGCATTAATGCTCGGCCAACCCCTGCCAAATTCTCCTCTCCACTTTCCTAGAAAAATCCTAGAGGTTCGGGTCTTCCTCAAATACCAATTTTAGTTCCCTAAGAGGAGGTCTCAAAGAGGCGCTTCAAAGAAGAGGTAATTTCCGTTACCGATTCTTCCACCTTTATTTCTTCTTCCACTTCTTCTTCTTAGGTTGTTTCATTATGAAGTAATAAAATAAGTATCACTCATATACTGATATGTTATTATAAGTATGAAGCAATCCTATTTCACCATCTATCCATCCTACGGAAAATGAAATCACCACGCCTACGTACGTACGGAATACCGTCTCCACGCCGTGGTGAAATCTATTTTACACCACCACCTTACTTGGATGGGTATAATGGTGTAAATAATAACTATATATTATTATTTTAAAGTGATATTGATTCTGAAATAGTATACATACACTCCAATACAGTCCCACGATCATGAGAACAATAGCATCGCTCGTGCGTACGTACGGACTACCATCTCCATGACGCGATGAGATTCATTCTCCACTTTAACCATTCATGAATGATTATAAAGTATATATAATAAGTAATCATGAAATATATGACATAATAATGATACTGGATTTATGTGTATATATATGTATGTCGTCCACTTAATTCCGCTCAACTCAATAAGGAAACGAAAACAACATTCATGCGTACGTACAGCCTACCGTCTCCATGAACAGTATATTTCATTCCATTTACTGGTTTATTATATATATGTATATTCTGAATATATATATATATATAAATCATGTTTTATATTCTGGAATTATGTAATCATGATCTAAGTAATCATATGAATAATTACAAGTCAAAACACGGACGACAAATGAAACAATTTTACCCAAAATGCTCTTTAACCTGGAATTTACAAAAGCACGGGTAATATAAAGTCATAAGTGAACCATATATGATTTCATATGATTCTGTAATAAGTAAATGACATTATTTAAATCATTATACAGGAGGTTCGGACACTTACGAAGCAAATCGGACCTAAGGTAAGGGAATATATCAGAATCTCATTTTATCCTAGATTGTTTATACTTTGGTATTTACTGGGGTGTATTTTATCATCCACATCCATGTTTCCAGAATATGTAATATTATTTCCATCCACCTACAATTTTTTTAAATCCAATTTTACCCTTCGGTGAGTTTTTAGTAAAATATATGAAGGGAATATTTTTTCATTTTTCGTATGACGTACTTTTTGTCTTTTCCGACAAAAGTATGAGAAGAATGTTTTTTTAAACTTATACGGCATGAATGGATTTTTAAAACATTATTTCCAAGTAGATTCCCTTACAAGATTTCAAGTTTATTTTTAATCAACTTCTTTTAGTTTAAAATTGTATGATATGTTAAGAAAGGAAAAGGGTTTTAAAGTAGAAAGGATATTTTCCTCAAAAATGGAGTTCAAATGTTTTATCAAAATTATTTTCCATCTAATATAATAAAGGGTTCTGTTTCAATACCTATTATTACATGGATTTGATTATGTTGTGATGGAAATATTTTTACGAATTCTTTTATATTATATGAATTGTTTTATGATGTCATAATGTTTAAAGATTCCCATTTGTATTACATGGGTTATGCAATGATGTATGATTTATGATTTTGTGGCACACATAAGAATGGTATCATTATGAGATGGGTGGGACCTATATCTCCCTCCAATGCATTGGGTAAAGATTTTAAATCTCATGAGATAGAAATGGCTGGAATGGTAGGTTATACCGGTTCAGTGAAACAGGACTGAAATGAGGGTGACTCGGTTCAGAAAGGGAATTTGTCCACTAAGATAGTCTTGGCAATGAGTCTTGACTAACAAGAAATGATTCTCTATGATTATGTGTGCATGCCACAAAGGTTAATGTTTTAAGTTATGATTATTGTGATTACATTTCACTGCCATGAGTTATCCCAGGTTATGAAATTATGATCTCTTTTACAGGTTAAGATTTCCAAAAGTTATGTGCTTAGGTATATGATGTGATTGATATTTCTTTTATTTACCCTTACTGAGCATTTGAGCTCACCCTTTTATGTTTACTTTTCCCCAGGATATAAAGAAAGGTTTTAGGTATAAAAAAAAGAAGATCTTTATGGGAGATGATGAAGATCTTTCACCAGGATTAGAAGATTATATTTTGAGTTTCCAAAGACACTAAACTATTACGATCCTTGTGTGTGTGTTTTTGTTATGTACTAAGTATTCCAAAAATGTAATGTAATGTCAATTTACGTCAAGCTTCGGGTCTCTACAGTTTGTATCAGAGGAAATGTTTAGTCAACCTTTGTAAACTAGGATGCGAAAATGTTAGTGAGATCCCTAGAGATATTTCTAAGGTATGTCTAGGGATGTCCCTAAGGTTAAGTATATGTATAGGTTATAGTACTAGAATTACGCTAACGATCATAGAATTAAACTTAAGATGTTATATATTGAAGGTACTCCCCCTTTATTATGTTGTTTTCCCTAGCATGATTTTTGCCTCTCACACTATTCTTTTTGGGTTTTAGTGGATGGCTGGAACCCAAAAGAACCGTGTTGATCAATGCAATGGACAATGCAATTATTGCCCTCTTGAACAAAAAAATGTTATGGGAGATGGAGTGAAAAATCTTATTGCTATACTTACACAAGCTATGAATCATTCTGGACTTCCAAATGAGCAGAGAAGGGAACAATATTCTATTGAGTCCTTCATGAGGCAACATCCACCTTTTTTCAGTGGGACTTCCGATCCACTTGTTGCTGAACAATGGATCAGTACCACTGAAAAGATATTTTCGGTTCTTCAATGTTCTGAACATGATAAAGTCATCTTAGCAGTATATCATTTGGAAGTTGAAGCTGATCAATGGTGGAATCTTATCAAGAATACGAGGCCAAGAGATGAAATTGAGTCCATGGAATGGGACAAGTTCAAGAACTTGTTTTTCAGTAAGTACTTCCCTCGTATTCTTCGAACAAAGATGTAAAAGGAGTTTCTTGAGCTGAAGCAGAAGGATGATGAATCTATTGGTATATACGAAGCGAATTTGACAAGACTTGCAAGGTACGCATATGGCATTATCATCCAACCTAAAAGTAAAGTTGATCGATATTTCAGTGGCTTAAAACCAAGTCTTCGAAGGGAATTAGCTATAAGAGACTTCAGTAGCTATGAAGAAATTGTGCATTGTGCTATCAAGGTAGAAATGGAAGTTGGTGTTACATATCCATCTCAGGGTTTTGACAAGAAACAAAAGATGGAGTTCAAGGAGAAATCTCAGAATAATGGTGAAAAGAAGATGAATTTTTCCTTATTCACAAAGTGTGGAAAGAAGCATGGTGGAGATTGTCTTAAAGGGACTAGAAAATGTTTTAAGTGTGGAAAAGAAGGTCATCGAGGAGTTGAGTGTCGAGGTATTGGAAAAAGGGTTTCTAATGATTTGAATAAAGAAAACACTGTAGAGAATACACCACCAACACTTTAATGCTTCAAGTACAAGGAAATGGGGCATTTTGCTAATAAATGCCCTAATCCAAGGGTTAGTGATGATCAACATGAGGAACCATTTAAGTCAAAGGACAAAGGGAAGTCACATGCGATCACTATTGGCGATGTTGAATATGACAACGATGTGGTGGAATGATTAAGTGTTTATGTAATGGGATTCCAAAATAATGTTGTATCATGGAGTATTGGAATATTTATGTGTTGGTCTAATGTGGTATTCAAAGTGATTGAGATATTTTTGGAAATAAGATGATATGCGCATAATGAAGGGAAAACGAGAAAATGAAATGTTTAACAGTATTCATGAGCTCATGATTGATATAAGGACTATGTGATATCATGGTTTGAGTATATAGAATTTTGAGGATTTTGGTATGTGGAAAGTGTTAACTTTTAACTGCATTCATGTTTTCACTATGGTTCAATGGTTATTCAAGAGAATACATTATTAAGGCCTTTGAATGTTTGGAATGTGACCAACAAGACATATCTTATGATATATGGGGATCAACGATGGTATTAAATATCTGGTAATAGTTTTCACTATGTTATGAGAGTGGACTGTAGTATTATGGATAAGCCTAAATATTGGAATGGATTATGTTGGGCATAAGTTAGTATTGTTTAGGGATAGAAGTTTTTTTCGATATTATTGATGGGATGTTATAGTAATATAGTTTCAGAAAAAGGACAACCTACTGGACGAGCGACAGCCCATCGTGTCGGACAAGGCTGTGGGAATCGAACCCACAACCGAAGTGCGACTGGCCTTTATCGCCTACCACTAGCCTACAGGAAGTCCCTATTTAGTAGAAACTAGTATTATTATATTATGCAGCATGATATATGAAGTATAAGTCCATTTTAGGAACCATATATGATTAATATCACTATAGAATGACTTATATTTAATAACATTTTCTAACATTTTGTTTGAGACAGATGGAATGACCCGTCATTCTATCACATGATCTGCTAACACTTCACGAATAACAAATTCAACTTCATTTATTTAAGAGATGAAGTGGAAATTGTTCAAGGCACGAACAACAGTGAAATTGTACCAAAATAAAGTAAGTATTTATTCTAATTAAAATTCTTCAACTTTAGGGAAAATATCTTGAAAACCATAAATGTTTTACTAGTGCTCTTATATCTGATTAATCAGATGGTACCTTAGATCGTCACAAATTTATGGCTTTTTGATTGCTAGCTTTTCCATAGCCATGTTCTCTACCACTCTCCGTCAGAACATGATGGTTATATTTTTTCTTCCATATCCATATTTTCACCTATGTTCTCCTACGTGGAAACTCAGTGATGAGTTAATTTGGGTAACCGTTACATTTCATAATTTAGTTTTTAAAGCCATATTTTGGTATTCCTTTTTATGATGTGGGTTTCTATTAAGCAAACTTTCGAGTAGTAAACCATTTATAACCCCGACGAATTTCGAGGGAGAAATTCATTTTAAGGGGGGTAGAATGTAACACCCCGAGATTTTAGGAAAAATATTCTTTTAATTTCATTAATGTCTTGTGTTGTATTCTACATCAAGATTAACTTGCGCTATACGCAACACCGTAATAGCTTGCAGTATACGCAACACTATTCTTGGATCGTGTTACACACAATTTTGATAATAGTTGTTCTACGAAACATTGAGTATATATATATATTCAATGTATAAATGAAATATGGTTGGATTCTGTTATATGAAACAACAAAGGATTCTTTCACAACACGCAACCTTGACTTGGCTTGCATTACACGCAATGGCGACCTTCCTCGATAGCGTGTGTTGTACGCAATACCGGGTTTTAATAAACAATGTTATATTATTATAATATTTTTATGAACTTGCCGTTATGAATATTATTAACTAAATTTTGAATTTTATAACATTATTATTCATCTTACACATTTATAGAACATGGTATAAGAACTAAATAAATTTTTCGGGTAAAATAAGTATTTTTCAAAAAATGCAGTTTTGCCACCTTTTGATGGCGCACCCACTTTAAATCTAGTTTTTGACATTTTTATATGTTTAATTTGACAAAATAAAATTCTTCTTTTGAATCAGGATATAAAAATTTACATTAGATAAAGTTTTGATATTTTTCCGATAACTTTCATATTTTAATGAATAGTATAAAACACGCTATATTTTAATTAAAAACAACTTTTTTCATCGTGATATCTTATGTGGTTACATTATAATATTGAATGGTTTTAAAGTATAAATAGAATATATTTTTACCCTTTAATATAATTAATGTCAGTAGCATTGATTTTACCTTGAATTCGTAGGTTAAATCAATTCAATCTTTTGCAATGTTTTAAACAAAAACCCATTTTTATTCGACAACGGGATTAATTTTAATTTAATTTCTGAAACTTCTGTGTATTGAATTTTAGAAAATGGAATCCATATTTGTAATTTGTGGATCCAAATTATGTTAATAGGCTACTTTTTATTTTTGGGAATTAGGAATAGTAACTACGGTAAATTTTATTTACCATAGTTAAAGGTAAATCGGGTAATTAAGGGTAAATATAATATTATAAAATTACCCTAACACATGCCAAAATTCTATTTGACGGCTAAAAGTAAACCCATATCAACTAAGGGTTGGATTGGATTCATTTTATGGACTTTTGACCATGAAAATAATTTAATTATTATTAAAACCAAAGAAAGTGACAACATGTCACTTTCTTAAATCTTATAAGTATAATAATTTTAACTTAGTGATAAACATCATAAAACTTCGAAAATGAATATTTTCCAGAAAGATAACAAAATTATATACATCATGAGAATTTATCTAGAATTTTTTGGGATTAAATAATTACCATTAATTGTGACACAATAGTGATGCAAAAATTATTTATCTAGTGAAAAATTAAGAATATAGTTTTTATTAAACTAATAGTGACCATAAAAGGACCAAACCCCTGACCAAAACTTATTGGTCATGTAAATTTAAACTATAATAATCCAATGGTCGAATATTTGACCATTTGGAGTCTTATGCAAGAAATTATGACACATATATTATTTTATTTTAAATTATGCCAAAGTTGTCACCTTCATAATTTAATAAATATAACAATTTAAATATTGTGATTTTAAGATGGTAAATTCGAGTAAAAGTATTATTGTGAAAGTTAATATATTTATCTTCATCATATGATTTTATTTTAAATTTTTATGCAACAAATAAGTATATTAAATAATTATACAAAAATGATGTAGTAATTATTTTATTAAGAGATAAACCAAATAAATGGTTTTAAAAATAATAAAATAAATATTATATGATCTATTTAATGTGATCCACTAATTTTATAGATACATATGACCTTTTATTAATATATTAAAGCTTTTAGTTCAAACATATCTTCTGTATATAGTTTATTAAAATTCAAATAAATGAAAAGTGTCAAAATTGACACTATTGTTATTTTATAAAAATAACATATTATAAAATTGTTTAAAAATCACAAAAATATTTAAAAATTATAAATTTAAATTTATATGGTCTATAATGTTATAAATTAAACTATTATGGAAAATTCATAACAAATATGTAATTATTTTTTATAATTTAAAATTTAGAATTTTATTACTCAAATAAACTTAAATAGATTAAATAAGGATAAATCAAAATGATAAGGTTTGAAATAAGATCCAAACATGTCTAAATATGATTGGATGATGAGATTTCAACCCTATCTCCTCTAATATTCTAATATGAGTCATTTTTGGAGGTTTGTAAGTGGGGTTATATTTATTATAAATTAATATTTTTTAGAATTCCAAAGGTGCCCCTCTCCTCCCTTATAAAAGGGGAACCTCCTCCCTCTCTTCCTCACACAGCTTTGAGCCTTCATGCTCGGACAACCCCTGACAAATTCTCCTCTCCACTTTCCTAGAAAAGTCCTAGAGGTTCTGGTCTTCCTCAAAGACCAATTTGAGTTCCCTAAGAGGAGGTCTCAAAGAGGCGCTTCAAAGAAGACGTAATTTCCGTTACCGATTCTTCCACCTTTATTTCTTCTTCCACTTCTTCTTCTTAGGTTGTTTCATTATTAAGTAATAAAATCAGTATCACTCATATACTGATATTTTATTATAAGTATGAAACAATCCTATTTCACCATCTATCCATCCTACGGAAAACGAAATCACCGCGCGTGCGTACGTACGGAATACCGTCTCCACGCCGTGGTGAAATCTATTTTCCACCACCACCTTACTTGGATGGGTACAATGGTGTAAATAATAACTATATATTATTATTTTAAAGTCATATTGATTCTGAAATAGTATACATACACTCCAATACAGTCCCACGATCATGAGAACGATATCATCGCTCGTGCGTACGTACGGACTACTGTCTCCACGACGCGATGAGATTCATTCTCCACTTTAACCATTCATGAATTATTATAAAGTATATATAATAATTAATCATTAAATATATTACATAATAATTATACTGGATTTATGTGTATATATACGCATGTCATCCACTTAATTCCACTCAACTCAATAAGGAAACTAAAACAGTGTTCATGCGTACGTACGGCCTACCGTCTCCATGAACGGTGTATTTCTTTCCATTTACTGGTTTATTATATATATTTATATTCTGAATATATATATATATATATATATATATCATGTTTTATATTCTGGAATTAAGTAATCATGATCTAAGTAATCATATGAATAATTACAAGTCAAAACACGGATGACAAATGAAACAATTTTACCCAAAACGCTCTTTAACATGGAATTTACAAAAGAACTGGTAATATAAAGTCATGTCTGAACCATATATGATATCATCTGATTCTGTAATAAGTAAATGACATTATTTAAATCATTATACAGGAGGTTCGGACACTTACGAAGCAAATCCGACCTAAGGTAAGGGAATATATCACAATCTCATTTTATCCGAGATTGTTTATACATTGGTATTTACTGGGGTGTATTTTATCATCCACATCCAAGTTTCCAGAATATGTAATATTATTTCCATCCACCTATAATTTTTTTAAATCCAATTTTACCCTTCGGTGAGTTTATAGTAAAAGATATGAAAGGAATCTTTTATCATTTTTCGTACGAGGTACTTTTTGTCTTTTCCGAAAAAATTACGAAAAGAATGTTTTTTTTTAAAATTATACGGCATGAATGGATTTTTAAAACATTATTTCCAAGAAGCTTCCTTTACAAGATTTCATGTTTATTTTTAATCAACTTCTATTAGTTTAAAATCGTATGATATGTTAAGAAAGGAAAAGGGTTTTAAAGTGGAAAGGATATTTTCCTCAAAAATGGAGTTCAAGTGTTTTATCAAAATTATTTTCCATCCAATATAATAAAGGGTTCTGTTTCTATCCCTATTATTACATGGATTTGATTATGTTGTGATGGAAATATTTTTACGAATTCTTTTATATTATATGAATTGTTTTATGATGTCATGATGTTTAAAGATTCCCATTTTTCTTACATGGGTTATGCAATGATGTATGATTTATGATTTTATGGAACACATAATAATGGTATCATTATGAGATGGGTGGGACCTATATGTCCCTCCAATGCATTGGGTAAAGTTTTTATATCTCATGAGATAGACATGGCTGGAATGGTAGGTTATACCGGTTCAGTGAAACAGGACTGAAACGAGGGTGACTCGGTTCAGAAAGGGACTTTGTCTACTAAGATAGTCTTGGCAAGGAGTCTTGACTAACAAGAAATTATTATCTATGATTATGTGTGCATGCCACAAAGTTTAATGTTTTATGTTATGATTATTGTGATTACATTTCACTGCCATGAGTTATCCCAGGTTATGAAATTATGATCTCTTTTACAGGTTAAGATTTCCAAAAGTTATGTGCTTATGTATATGATGTGATTGATATTTCTTTTGTTTACCCTTACTGAGCATTTGAGCTCACCCTTTTATGTTTACTTTTCCCCAGGATATAAAGAAAGGTTTTAGGTATAAAAAAATAAGATCGTTATAGGATATGTTGAAGATATTTCACCAGTATTAGAAGATTATATTCCGAGTTTCCGAAGACACTAAACTGTTACGATCCTTGTGTGTGTGTTTTTGTTATGTACTAATTATTCCGAAAATGTAATGTAATGTCAATGTACGTCAAGCTTCGGGTCTCTACAATGATGGTTGGAGAATTACTATCTTCAGTTTCATAAATAGTTTCCAATCTAATTACCACCAATGAATACGATTTATTACTAAACACCAGTAATAACAGAATTGTTCTTCTTATATCCACATCCCACTATACATTAAGTAGATGTTTAATTCCATCGAAATATGTGAAACTCCCATAAGTATCATAAAAATAAATGTGGGCCTTAAAAGATTTCAACTAATCTATTCCCAATATCAGGTTATAGATATCTTGATCAAGAATTTTGAAATCACAAAATAATTCAACCCCATTGATAGTTTTGGTATATTCTATACACTTAAAGCCTTGACACTCAAATCGTCCTAGTGGTGTTCAATGTTTAAAAATAAAAGGCATCATAACAACATGTAAGACAATATGATCAAAAAAATGAGAGGAAATAAAAGAGTGGGATGTACCTTTATTAAACAAGGATTGTATAAGGGTAGAATTGAAAATAATAGTACCTTGTATGATTTAAGGACAAGGTTAATCCTATGTGATCCTCTTTTGATCACCATATAATTTATTGATTTCTACTAATTGATCATAAATTCAATATTAAGATTTTATAGACTAAGGATTCTTGGTGTTCCTAGAATCACATTGAATTGATTTGTAATATGGGTTAGAATTGTTCTAATTAGATCACATCATAAAATAATAGGATTTCTGTGAAACGTGAGACTCGTTTCAAACACAAGAATTTTGAAAACCATAGAAATAATACTATATATGTTCCATCTAGTTATATTTATGGCATGATCTAGGTGGTTTTATATAGTCTCTCTTAATGTGATCAAGTGAACCAAACTAACATCTCCTAGTATTACTATTGGGTCATGGAGTAAATTTTATGGATCTTGTGGTTTCATTCTGAGATGCTCCAAAACATTGGAAGTAAATGTCCCTTTGGTCCTTATTTCTTGCAATTGAGTTCCCACCTGTTCCCCTAGAGATAAACATACTTCCTCTAGCTAGATCCCTAGAAATATCTCTTTCCACCACTATTTATTTATTTAATATATTCATATAATCTAAAATATAAATAAAAGATTTCATAAAGATAATGTATGGTCATATCCTGGAATTTGAGATGTGTTCTTTCAAGGATACACTAGCAGCAGCTTCTAGGGTGAAGTAGACTAGGATCATAAACGTAGTTATTGATTCTTTCATAGATATATTTTCTTGATTTAAGCTAAAGAAATAAGTTGTTCTCACAACCCTGAATGTGTGAAGGTAGAATTATTTAAAAAAAAAATAATCAAATTCCTCCAACATAATACCTTTTTGTGACAATATCATGGAATTATAAATCACTCCATAGGCATGAAAGATCTTCTAACATATACACTACTAGATTAACAATTTTCTCAGCCAGTGTACTATGGAAATAAAAGATTTTAATTATTATATTAATCTATGTCCTTATTTTTTTAACCTTGGAATTCCCCCAGATTATGGGTGGATTGTTTTTCTAAAACTGTATAGAGAGATCTACTTATCAAGGATCATCATTTTGATTTCCTCTATCAACCACTTGAAAATCATAAACAATGCTCCGAAAAATATTATGGTTCAACTGTGGCTCAAGTGAATTCACATTTTCTATAGCCTCTTATTTTTTGTTTCTTAAAAATCTACCTAGTTACATTTCAATAATGAAACAAAACATAAATTAATCATTAATCACTTGGAACTGAAGGCTTACCACATTAAAAATCATAATAATCAAAAAGCATCACAAGTATTCTTTTCAAAATCCATCATCGGAAAAATTTTAACCGTATTAATGAATTTTCAAATAAAAAATAAAAAATGCAGTCCTATAGAGAAGCCTCAGTACTAATTCATGATATGATACACTCAATGGATAAACTTGTGGTTTTTATATAATAATAGACATAGAGGTATCATAAAACACATTTGCGCCCAAATTCCCCAATAACTTGAATTTTTTTCATTAAAAAGTTTGATTCATATTTTTAAGCTATAAAGATAAAGTTCTTTAATTCCTATCTCATTTTTTACCATCCCAAAATGATAAATATATTGAAAAAGACAAATACCTTTGGTAACATCTCACCAATCACCCATTAGAATTGGATGATAAGAAGGTGTTATTGACCTTATTTGACATCCCAAAGACACCAAAGGATGATAATAAATGTCTTGGTTATAAGAGATTACTGGGGGATGATTTTCCTTAAATAATTAACAAAATATTGATACAAAAAATAAATATCCAAGAAGACCACATGATTCATCAGTATAAATTAATTCAACTAAAAAGTAAAACCAACTATCCTATAATATAAAATTGATAATAGAAACTAAATTAAACATCCAACAAGTTATAAAAACATAGCCAGATCCAATGAAACCTAAGTGGAATCATCCTAAGAAACACTCATACTAGATTTATGCTCTAATTCATCAAGCCATTCCACAGTATCAAGATGCATCCTTAGAAAAAAAATGATACCATACCAATCCATGTGTCCTGATAGATAACACATGAAAATGCACCATGGTTCTCAATGAATTGGTGAGTATGAAAATAGAAGGCATTCCCAAAAAGAGTTCCCAGCACACACCTCCAAGAAAAGAAAAAATTACACATTTTATATAAATAAATTGAAAAACATATATATAGATTATAAAAATCCATAGAGGAAGTCAATGTGAGATAAACCGTAACCAATAATAAATCTATTGCTTTAATATTTGGCAGAATCCTTTCTGTTTCCACAAACAACCACAACCATACACACACACACACACACACACACACAATCTTGTTGTCTTTATTGACGGTGGTACTTCAAAACCATACTTTATCCCACATTTGATGGAGTTAATTTATGACAAAAATTTGTCCCGCTTGATTACACACCAACATAATTATTCCGAAATACATTCCAATTCATTTGTAATAAAATAATTCATCCTTTTATATCATTCCATCAAATAACTTTATTTCATTGAAACCATTCTATATTTTTTAAAATCATCATTTTAATATTTTAAGAAAAAAGGTTATCCAAAAGCCTACATATATTTCATGTTTCCAAAATATAAAATCAAAATGGGTTCCTTCAAGACTAACACAATATTTTCATATAAAATCCAAGAGGAAAATATAAATAAAACCCAGACTTCAAGTTCCAGATCAATTGGACTTGATAATGAAGCCACAAACCTATCAATCGATGACTCAAACAAAGAACTTCTCTAAAAACTTCTAGATATGGGATCATAATATATTAACATAAATTGATCAAACATATTCTATCAAGTTCCACAATAGAGAATACAGATCTATCAAAGAATAACTAGATATAATGATCTAGGTGAGATAAAACTAGCGGGTATAAAGTGATATAGAGGAAACAATGACTTCCCAAATAATCCTGATCTCCAACGCACATTAAATTACCAAATGATGCCTCCATATCAATGGGAATTTCCAATGGATCCTAGGGAGGAAGAGGATTTAAAGACCCTTGAATAACAGGTGAAACATCACGATTTAGGGATCTTAATATAAGATAAAATATAATTTCAGATTCATTGATTGGACATTATTTTATTAGGTTACACAGTTTTTAAAACCACATACTAATAATTTTCATGCTATTGCCTCCCAAGTATAGAGTGGAATATTGTGTGGTATGGTTTGAATAACTATTTTTCAACCACGTTATGCAACTACCTTAATGGAACACCCATGCATGGATGGTATGCAAAATTTGACAAACCGTGGACCAACTATACTATTCCCCCTTTTCTCATTTTCATTATTTCATATGGGTATTCACATTGTTTTGAAAACACGTGCTATAACCATGCACATTCCCAGTAGCACCCATCCTCAAATACATAGTTTGTCTGAGATATTTGTTATTTCTTACTAACTATGCTTTAACTGTACACCTTTAAAAAGGACTCCAAAGCACTCCAAAACTCTCCAGAATATCTAAAAACATAACTCATAATTATATATTCTAATTTTAAATAATAAATAGATGAAGTACCTGAAACTAAGGGTGTTAAATGATATTATATACAACAATCAAAATAAGATTCCGAATTGAACCCTCGTGGAGGAGAACTAAGAAAAATAACCCATACTAAATCAGAATCTCTAATAAAGAAATAGAGGGCTCTAACCTACCATGGAAGAAGTACATGAAAATTTCAAGGGGTACACGACATGCCTCACTATGTCTAGTAATACCCATGTTTTTTTGTCTCACAAAAAACGTTTTTATTTATACATGATGTGTTATAATGAAACATGGAATTTAGAGGTTGATCCTTGTACTCAGGCTTGTGTCATCAACCTTCATCTATGTAGACTTAAAAGTATATGCGGTGTTCCCAAAACACACATAGTGTATGGGGTTGCATAGATTATGATCATGTACTCCCCCACACACATAGAGTTTCATAGAAAATGGTAACACAGTGTATGAACTAGGTTGATAGTCATGTGATATTTAACCTCCATGTTAACCCTATCCACTATATAAACCAGGGTCCATATGGAATGTAATATTTCGATCTATACATCATGTAGATCAGAATTTACCAAAAATCCATAATTTCCAATGTGCATATTTTTCTAACATCATTTTATCCTCTTCCAATATAAATATCTTTGAAAATTCCTAAAATCCACATTTACTGAGCTAGTGTGATCAATAGTGTCCAGATTCCATCTTCATCATTCCTAAAATCCTCTTTCATTGAAACTCATGAAATAATATAATGATATGAACCATGAAACCACTTTCACCCACACCACATTTGGATTCAAAAAATCATTTTTATGCCTTAGTCACATCTCTTATCCTAACACAATGTCCATATAAATAATCCTAAAAACTAATGAGAGATCACAGCAAGAAATGTGTTCCTAGATAAAGTTGAATCATCATTCAATTGAGCATTGGTGACTAATGTTCAAAGAACATAGGTTGAAAGGAATGAAACAAAAAATTGTACGTCTAAATATGAATTTTTTTTGGGACATAATTGAAGGAATACAATGAATGGGGGAATAATAAAATTATAAAAACCAATAAATTTAGAATTCTCAACCTAGAATCCAAAGGGTTTAAGTAACTAGAACATGGATTCAATGGGGATGAGTTGATCTATACTCAATATATAATAAATAATGGGGAATATACAATAAAAATAAATCCCTATCTCATATTTAGATCAATCATTATTGAATAAAGTGTTATGCAGGTGGTGTCATTGATGAATTCCATTGAATTATGGTGTCGATCATTTATCGTTCCTCCATTCCATTTGTTTCCAATGGAGGTCCCCGCCATGGTCACTCTCCACCAAAGAACTATTGTCAAATAGTAATCCATTGGATTTGAAAATAACTATGTTTATATATATGTAGGTTAGAATTTAAAAATTTAACAAACCGTAATTTATTTATTTATTTATTTTTCAATTATTCTTCCCATGACTGCACTTAAATGAAACGTCTGATGTGTAATATAATTAGGGAACACCTAAGGTAAAAAATATATTTTTAATTTACCTGTGGTATCATTTTTACCATTCCAAGACACTATTTAGGATAAATTGCATTATTTTAGAATTTATTCATGCACATGATAAATTATATTTAATATTTTTAATATATCAACAACTATGCTTACTGGGGAGATGGAATTAAATGTTGATTATATGTCTAACTCTAAAAATATTATTTAAAACATTTCAATGTACTGATAGTAAAAAAAGTGTCATTTAATTCTTCACATATTTAATGATTTATAACCTGAAAATCAGAAAACATCTCAAATATGTGAGGGTAATAAACTCACATCTAGTTCTCCCATTCCCATGTGCTCTCATAAACACTCATGTGCTAACAAGAATCACACACCAAGGCAATTGTTCAAACCCAAAGGATATTCTCCTTCCAATAATCAATATACCACAAGTAATCTGAAAAGGTATTTCCATCCTCAATGTCCATGTCAACCTATTCAATAATTTTCACTGGTTCATGTACATATCTCCTTAGCCATGACATGTGTAAGATTCATGTAACTTTTCTAACTCTGATGGTAATTCCAAGAAGCAAACTACCTCTATAACCCTATGAAATGTTTAAAAACATTCGATGAATATTAGAGACAACTTTCCATGTTAGAAAAATATCTTCAAACTTCATTAAAGTGAGGCCATCAAGAATACATTATCTCCCTCATCAAAATCCAATTGCCTTGTTCATCAGTTTGTTTAAGACATTTAATTATCTATAAATTCCTCATATTCACTTTGATGATATGAAAATTATATATTATTTCTCACACCAATTCTAGGCTCATAATCATTGTTTCTCGTGGATCTATCCAAAAATGTGGTGAGATTTAGGGTCTCCCATATAAGGACTCAAATAGTATCATACCGGTGGTGGAATATTAACTATTTTTGTATGAAAATTCCACCAAGGGTAGAAGATATAATCATTTGTGACAAAATATTATTATGTTCAAATGATAATTGTAGACTACTCAATAAGGTGTGGTTTTACCTTTTCAAAATAAATTTTTCCACTTATAAAATTTAAGTTAATACAATGGAAGAATAAATACAAATGAACACATAGATTTTTTATAGTAGTTCAAACCTAATAATCCTAATTTACTCTTCACACATCTCATGAACTGGGAGAGATGGTACCAACTATAGTAGACTTTATAACTTTTGAAGTGAGATAAAACCCCTTTTATATATACTTTTTTAACCCTTAGGGGAACACTCTAATATGATGGCCTTTTACACAGCTAGTGGCTTAACCGGATCACCCTACCTTTTACACACACGGAGGAAAAAACCAAAATAAACCATCTATAGTGGTAGTGGAAACCAAACATTCATTTTAACATATACATGGAATAATATAATCCTAATACTTATAATTATTTTGATAGAACCCGATTAATGACTTTATTCAGGAGTCGCAGCCTACTATCTTACCTTTTAGTGGGTAGAATAACCCATTAGTGTTTTAAAAAAAAGAAAATAATAAAAACAATAAAAATATCCAGTTAGATAGATTATAATCTGAGTGTCAAGGCAATAATTTTCTCTCCTGCAATAAACGATCTTCAAATTGTACTTTAGTTGAGAGAAGAAGATTATCCCCAAAGTATGTAGTAACTATATTGTTCAAGAATATCCTCAACCACATATGCTATTATGGATCTGTTAAACTCATTATATAATGTTATAATATGCAAAAAATCATTAAATCATGAATCCTATTGAATTTTACCCCCCATGAAACATATGATTTCTTCATTGAATGTGCATTCAAAATATACCCATGTGGGTCACTTCGATAACATATAATATTAAAAACATTTTGTATATAACAACCATGAACTTTATTACATAGTTAAAAATGATTTATTACATAAACTTTCACTTAAGACAATGTTGATGATTGATAGGTCGAGTGTCTTAGGAAAATAGGGACATTCCATGACAACTTATTACATAAATAACATCTTTATTGAAAATATCCTTTACATGACCACAACATTCCCTCGTACTTAGCATTGCATGGGATAACCTGAGGACATAAATGTGAAAAGGGTGAACTATAAAGACCAGTAAGGGAGTAAAAAAGTCATAACATGAAGAATAAAATACATTTTAGGAAATATTCATATCAATGGATCATAAGAGAAACATGAACATAAAGGCATGATATAGCATGATAATCATAACATGAAATTGTTGGAACAACACTTAACATGATATTATAATTAGTCAAGGATAATTGAGCATGGTTCATGAGTACAACCTCATTACACTTTAATAATCATGAATAAACCCTCATTGAACTTGACATGTCATGATATTAATCTTTACCTAATTCATTGTAGCGCTATTAGAGCGCACCCTTTATAATCATTTCTTTTCATGCCTAAGTGTGAGACATATGTCATACAACATGGATTCATTAAAAATCATAATTTATTCCATGAATAAGATATGTGGAATACATAAATGTATGTCCTAAATCAAAAATTACATGTGAATAAAGCTTAATTCCCTTGGTAGAGAAATGGGTATGGTATTCACTTACATGATGATTTTGGCATGGAAATTTTGGTGTAACTTCGACATCATAATGATGTCAAATTGAAATCAAAAAATTGGTTGATGAGAGATAAAGTGGTATCTCATAATTTATACATGAAATTAAAATTAATGGGGTCATTGAACATAATATCCCAACATATTTAATGGAATTTAGATGCATAATATAAAATAATTGCTTTAATGTAAATGAAAAGAGGGAAATTCCTTACGGAATTTCAGCATGGTAACGAGTGTACATGGGAATAATTAATAGGTGATAAAGAGGTCTCTCATCATTCAAACATAAATAGGGATGTTGGAAAAAGGTTAAAAATCATACCCCAAAATTTTAAATTGAAAATAAAATGGTATAACAACCTAATAAAATTTGTAAAAAAACAAGAAAGAAAGAAATATCTTACTTGGAAGTGTAATCCAAAAGCCTTGGGAGAGGCTTGGGAGAGGCTTATTGGGAGATTGGGGAACCTTGGGTTGATAATAGAGAGAGGAGGGTAGTTTTTGGTAGAGATATAATGGATTTGAGTGAAGATAAGTGGGATAATGGGTGGGTTTATATAGTGATGGAGAGGGAATTCTTTATTATTTGGGTTTTAGACGCTACAAATTAAACTAATCAAAACCACAAACCATCCCATGGTTTTTTATCATGGTTTTTTTTTCAAAAATGGATTTGGTAAAATTATTATTTAATTTCTATTTCCTAACTAATTAAAATATTAGTCTTTCTTATGTGGAGGTCAGTCACACCCTTAAGGAAATAAATTTAAACTGTTAAAATGTTTTATAAGTCATGAAGGGTCCACTAAGGCTTTGTAAAATAAATTAAACAAACCTAAAATCACAATTTTTTTAAGTTAAAACATATATTGTCCGAAAATACTTTTTATATAATTTTATTACGTCACTATTGGGTCATTATAATGTCATAAAACACCTTATATATTTAAAAGGTATTTATTTTTTACCTATAAATTTAAAGTCTCAGAAAATTATGAATAATTCACCATTGGATAATTTCAAAATCCTAATTACAAAAATAATATTCATTTTATATAAACAATATTCTATATATTTGAAATTTTACATTTAAAATAAATACCGACATTTATAAAAAATTCATGGGTTTTGAAAAAATTAGCTTCGAAAACTTAATAAAAAAAATGTCATTCATAAAAATTATATAATAATCTATATTTAATAAAAAGTAATTTATTAATAATAATATATTATTAAAATATCATTTAATTACAAAATCCATTAATTCTTTAAATATATTTCTCAATTAAATTTAAATATTAACTAAAAATACAATTTGTTCTTTTAAAACCATTTACAAAGTAACAATAATAAAATGAATGTATATTATTTATATCAAAATATAAAGCACAGAATCATAGTTATAGGGTATTCTTAAATAACACCTAATAACACAAACATAAGACCAAATGGTATTGTGTGCGATGGTGACAAGCTCTCGCGGTTGCTCAGATAACATCACCCGGTAGGTAATTTATATTAACTACAACTTCTCCCATAGGAAATTCTGTTCAAGATTAATGTGTTAAAGCTCAGATTTGGCTTGGTCAAGAACAAATCTCTATGACGCTGCCTCATTTCTGAGTTCCAAAAAATGGGCTTCGTATGGAGTAATTCTACTGGATGAGGCCATCACTTCCTTTTTCTGAGTGAATTAGATATGTTAAAGCCCTATATTTATACTAATCATATGATCACTGTTCGACGACTATAATAGAAACAGTAACAGTCATAAACATTATTTTTAAGTCCAAAAACATATAAACAAGTAAGTTCATATGTTTTATATAACCATTTTACATAATAATACCTTTAATTAGATCAAGATGTATTTTCATTAATAAAAGTTTGGGTCATTACAATCCTCCCCCCTTAGGAAATTTCACCCTCAAAATTTAATTTTCCCACACTAAAATAGATATGGGTAACTCTACTTCTTTACTTCCTCTAATTCCCACGTTTCCTCTTCAAACATGTGGTTTCCCCACAACACCTAGATAAGGGGCATTGTGTTATTTTGTAGAACTTTTTCCATACGATCTAAGATCTTCATTGGATTCTCTACATAGAAGAGGTCATTCTTCAATGGTACCACCTTTGGATTGAGTATATGTGATGGGTTAGGTATGTAATTCCTCGATAGTGATACATGGAATACATCAAGTACTTTAGATATGTTCGGTTGGAGTGCTAGTTGATAGGCCACTTCTCCACCACGATCAAGGATCTTAAAATGGATAATGTACATTGGAAAAATATTTCCCTTCTTCCAAAATCACATAACTCTATTCCTTAGTGATATGTGGAGGAATACCATGTCTCGAACATCAATCTCTAGTTCCCATCTATGATTATCTACATATCTATTTCGTTGACTCTGAGCGGCATTAATGTGTTGCTGGATGTTCTTAACCATCCCCACCTTTTCTATGACCATTTTTGGACCTCATAGTTTTTTCTCCCCAACTTCATCCCAACATTCCAGTGTTCTTCACCACATCCCATAATGGGATTCATAATGAGCCATCTGGACGATCGAGTGGAAACTATTATTGTAATAGAACTCAACCATGGGAAGATATTGATCTCATCATCCTTTGAATCCCATTGAGAATTCTATCAACATGTCCTCAAGTGATTGGATAGTCCACTCATATTGGACATTAGTTTGAGGATGATAGGTTGTACTAAGGTTCAGCTCAGTATTCAGAGCTTGATGGAAACACTTCAAAAATATAGAGGTGAATCTTGGATCTCAATTGGATACAATAGATATTGGAACTCCATGCACCCTTACCACTTCTCTAATGTATATAAGTGCCAGTTGATCTAATGATAAATCATATCTAATTTCAGTGAAGTGTGATGTCTTTGTAAGAATATCCACAACAACTCAGATATCATTTATTCCTTAGGTTGTCTTTGGAAGTCTAGTGACAAAGTCCATGGTGATGTTCTCCCTTTTCCACGTATATATGGGTAATGGTTGCATCACTATCTTAGACTTCTGTCTCTCATCCTTCACTTACTGACATACCATGCACATTGATGTATACTCAGTGATCTCATTCTCTATTTTATCCCACCAATAATTCTCTAAGACATCCCAATGTATCTTTGTGTTCCCTGTGTGAATGGATAAATTCGAACTATGAGAGTCTTCCAGAAGATCATTCTTTAACTCCATATTTGATGGAATACATAGCCTTGTCTCAAATATCAAAATTCCTTATTCATTAACATTGAACTCTAAGGATTTCCCTTTTCTGATAGTTTCCATATTCATCTGAATTCCCACATCATCTTTTTTATCATCGTTTAACCTTTAGAAAAGAGATGGTTGAGCAATCATTTGTTAAAGGTTATATGATGTTCCATTTTTTAAGATTCTTATTTCCATATTCATCAAATATATGAATATTGTATCCTTTTCAATTATCATCAATGATATAATTGTTAGGTCATTTTTAAACAGAGAATCTATGACCTTGTTCACATTCCTAGGGTGGTAATTTATTGAGTAGTCATAGTATTTGATCTAATCTAAAAATCTTCAGTGGCTCACATTCACCTCATTTTGTGTGAATATACACCTGAGGATTTTGTGATTTGTATATATTTCACACTTATCGCCAAAGAGATAATGTTAACAAAATATTAAAGCGAATATTACTACTGCAAACTCTAGATCATGTGGTGGATAGTTTTTCCAATGAAATTTCAATTGCCTTGAATCATAGGCAATGACTTTGTCATTTTGAATCAACAGGCAACCCATGTCCTTCTTCGAAGCATCAATAAATACCCCAAAACATTATCCACTTGTGCGTAGTGTGATCACATGCACAGTGATAAACCTCCTTTTCAACTCCTTGAATCTATATTCACATTCATCACTCCAAGAAAACATGACTTCTTTATGAGTTATCTAGGTAAGAGGGTTTGAAAATTGTGAAATATTTCTCACAAATCGGCGATAATATCCTGCAAACCCAAGGAAGCTACGGTTATCCATCACAGATGATGGCCTCGGCCATCCATCAATTGTAGCTTTCTTGAATGGATCCACATATATCCCACTACTTGTGATGATATAACCCAATAATGAAACCTCCTTCAACCATAACTCACACTTTCCATACATTGCAAAGAGATTCTCTTTTTGCATGGTCTCTAGTACAGTTCTTAGAGGCTCCTCATGCTCCTCCTTGGTTTTGGACAAAATTAGAATATCATATATAAAGACAAATATTTTTTGTTGAGGTAATATCTAAAGACTATATTCATCAAGTCCATGAAGATTTATGTATCATTAGTGAGTCTGAAAGGCATTAATATGAATTCATAGTGCCCATATCTTGTACGAAAAGCAGTCTTGGGGATATCCTCCTTCTTCACCCTTACATAGTAATATCCCGACCACATATCCTCTTTGGAGAAGTATTTTTCTCCACGTAGCTGATTGAACAAGTCATCAATTCATTTCAATGGATAGTTTTTTTTATTCTGATTGTGTTGAGCTCACGATAATCAATATAAAGGCACATTAACCCGTACATCTTCTTGACGAAGAGGACTGGTGTGCCACATAGTGAAGAACTTGGTCATATAAAGACTTTATCTAGATTCTCTTGTAGTTTTTTCTTTATCTCCTCAAACTCCACAATAGCCTTTCCATATGGAGTCTTGGATATTGGAAATTCCCCAGGTATAAGTTCAATTGAGAATTCAACATCTCTTCATAGAGAAAGACCAATAAATTCCTCGGTAAACACTTCAGATAATTCCCTCACAATAGGCATGTCTTCGAAGATGGTTTCACTCTTACACTCAATCATCTAAGAAAGATATGAATGATCATAGGTTATTTATATCCATAGTTTAGATGATGGTGCTAAAGAAGATTCAATCTCCTCCTTGTGCTTGTTCGGAATCGGGGTTCGATTTTCCATATAAAGAGTGATTTCCCTCTCACGACAATTTATGTTGGCTATATATAGGGAACACCAATCCATTACAAGAATCACATCATATTTCACTATAGGGAGTATGACGAGGTTCGCTGGGAAGTACAATCCAAAATTATGATTGATGAGGATTTATATTCATGGGATGTAATGATTTCCCCTTTTTCCATTTTCACCAACATACTTACATGATTTTTGGTGGTGTTGGGATTGTTCTATATAACATTCGTGATATAAAAGAATGCATTGAACTAGAATCAAAAATTACATTCTCTATTCTTGAATGAATAACTAGCGTACATGTCACCGCCTCATTGTCGGGATTCACTTCGGTAGTAGTGATGTAAAAAGATCACCCTTTCTACATTAGATATTGTTGGTTTTCTTTGAAAACCCTTGGATTAGGGCACTAGTTTGAAAAATGTCACGTTTCTTTATAGTTGAATCAATGAACAATGCGTTGAGGGTTGAATGGAGAGTTCCTCTCCTATGTTGCAACAACAAGTTTTTCATGTCGGTAGTTAAGGGTTTGGTGCCCTTCAGTTCCACACCTAAATCATTTACTCATCCCCTTCAGAAAATTTCCGGGTTCTTAATTCCACACCATTGGAAAGTGGTATGCTAGAATTTTTTAGCACAATTGTATTTATCCATTAGAATTCCACGTTTTAATTCCACCTTACAATTCTTATCCCCATGATACCACTATGATTCTGTGATCTCCTTTTCTACTTTGAGTGCACATCAGAAAATTTCTTCCTAGCCATCAAAGTCATATATCTCTAAGGATTTCCATAGGCTAGGTTTTAGCTGACCACGGAAGTGGTCAACCATGCATTCTAGGGTAATGATAAAGCTGAAGTCGTATCATGCAAGCCTGGTGAAGTTTTATTCATATGCTCCGATGGATTCACCATATTTTTTCTTGAGGGAAAGTAATTCCATGTCCATCTTAATTTGGAGGGTGCGAGGAAAATATTTATTGAGAAACATTTTCCAAAAATCCTTCTATTCCAATGCCTCAATATATTCCCCAGGCTTCATATTTTTTTATCAATGTCCACCACTGGTCAGATTCACCCTCTATACGATAACCAACCACAAGAACCTTCTTTTATTCATAACATTAAAGGATATATAAGATCTTTTCAATGGAGTTGATCCATTGCTCGACGATTGAGGGATTCGAAGATCCATTAAAAGTAGGATGCATTTATCTTGTGAATATCTCTATTGGGGACTTTTCTTTCTTAGTAGGGGTTTAACATTCCTCTTAACCCATGTTTCTATTCAAAACATGAGTTAACTAAGAGAGTATCATGAAAAAGTTTGTGATTTCCGCTCCCATCAGATTGAGCATCTCATTAGAATAGTAATCACATTGATCTTCACATCGGTTGTTAGCCTGAGTCCTCCTATTAATAGCCATTATCTAGAATAAAAGGAAAGTTCCGGTTAACACATAAATGGGAATCAAAAGAAAAAGAGTTAAAACTTATAAATTACATTTATTTCTATAACATATGACTTTATATGATTTAATCTATGTTATCAATGATCCACCTCCACCCATACATTATTATGAGAATTTTATTAATACATTAAAAATGGTTTACACTATGATTATGAATTTACCAAAGCATATCCCCCAAAAGTTTCATAAACATGAGTGCAGCAAGGCCCATTATTGTGCACCAGTTCCCATTCGAGTCTAGCTCGAAGGGGTGTTTTTAGGTTTCACTAGTAGAAAAATCATTTTTAACGTCGTCAATTTGACGTCAGTTTCTTATAAACTAACGTAAAATATTTTTGCGGATATGTTTTGGCGTGGGTTTTTAAAAAACCGATGCCAAAAACTAAAAAAATTAGTTTTGGTGTCGGCTTAAAAAAAACCGACGTGAAAAAATAAAAAAAAAAGTTATGACGTCGGTTTTTATGAAAACCGACGCTAAAAATGTAAAAATATATTATAGTCCTATAGATACTTTCCTACGCTTTGATTTGACTGGTCATGGAGCAAAAATGGAGTTACGGATTAAAAGTTATGGATGTTGAAATTTGATCTTCTCTAAAAGAAGTGTTAATTATGTCCAAATTTCAAAGGCCATAACTTTTAATCTGTAACTCAATTTTAGCTCCATAACCAGTCAAATCAAATCTTAAGAAATTTTATAAAACATGGTAATTTTTTTTATGTTTTGACGTCCGTTTTCATAAAAACCGACGCCAAAAAAACTTTTTTGTTTTTCGCGTCGGTTTTTAGAAAAACCGACGCCAAAAATATTTTTTTTACTTTTCGCGTCGGTTTTCATAAAAACCGATGCCAAAACTGTTTTTGTTTGTTTTTCGCATCGGTTTTTTTAAAAACCGACGTGAAAAACAATTTATTTTTACTTTTCGTGTCGATTTTTAAAAAAAACCGACGCGAAATGTATTTTTTTTTATCTTTTTAACATCAGTTTATTTAAAAACCGATGTAAAATATTTTATTGGAATATGTTTTGGCATCAGTTTTTTAAAAACCGATTCCAAAAACTAAAAAAATATTAGTTTTGGCATCGGTTTTTAAAAAAACCGACATGAAAAAATAAAAAAAAAGTTATGAAGTCGGTTTTTATGAAAAACGACGCCAAAAATGTAAAAAAAATTTACAGTCTTATAGATAATTTCTTAATCTTTGATTTGAATGGTCATGGAGCAAAAACGGAGTTACGGATTAAAAGTTATGGATGTTGGAAGTTGATCTTCTCTAAAAGAAGTCTTTATTAAGTCCAACTTTCAAAGGCCATAACTTTTAATCCGTAACTCCGTTTTAGCTCCACGACCAGTCAAATCGAAGCTTATGAAAATTTCTAAAACATGGAAAAAAAAATTTTATGTTTTGGGGTAGGTTTTCATAAAAACCGACGCAAAAAATTCTTTTTTTACTTTTCGCGTTGGTTTTCATAAAAACCGACGGCAAAACTGTTTTTTGTTTTTTGCGTCGGTTTTTCTAAAAACCGACGTGAAAAAAAAATTATTTTTACTTTTGCGTCGGTTTTTTAAAAAAACCGACGCGAAACGTATTTTTTTTATCTTTTTAGCATTGGTTTAATTAAAAACCGACGCCAAAAATGATATCGATTGCAATTTTTGGCGTCAGTTTTCTTAAAAAACTAACACCAGAAGACCAACATATATCCTCTTTTTCATCGGTTTCAAACAAAACCGACGCCAAATAGTATTCACTAATACGTGAGATCAAAATTTCAATTTTTTTCACAATGTGCATTTAACTTTTTAAAATCCCACCAATATTTTCATACAACTCAATCGAAAATATTTTCATTTACTATATATAAATATGTTTCTCCTTCATTCATCATTTTCATCCTCTTCGATTCAATCAAGTTTTCAATGCGGCATCAATCGTTAATTTGAATACGGTACGTATTCTATTCATTCATTTTCATTATTATTAATGTCCTTCATTTATTAGCAACTCGATTAGATTTCAAATAATGATGATTTAATTTTATTATCGTGTTAAAAATATAAAACATTCGGATGACATTTACCAAGCTTTGTGTAAGTTTAATTATCGATCATCGTTTTTATTATCACATTAGTTCTATGCTAAATATAAGAGATATGATGATAAACAACATATCATTTCAATGGAAGATCGAAAAATATTCGAAATGTGTTTGAAGTATTATGTATATTTTATATCATTTGGTGTATGTGATTTTAACTTGTGTTTATCTTGTTTTCTTTAAAACATATTGTATCAATCGATACTTCGACATGTTCAACTTCTGACGGCCATAACATTTGATCCGTAACTCCGTTTTAGCTCCACGACTAGTCAAATCGAAGATTAGGAAATGCTCTAAAACATTGAACAATAAAAATTTATTTTTGGCGTCCGTTTTTGTAAAAACCGACTCCAAAAATATGTTTTTCCATTTACGACATCAGGTTTTTTCAAGAACCAACGCCGATACTATTTTTTAAACTTTTTGGCGTCCGTTTTTAAGGAAACCGACGCCAAAAATGACGTAGATGAGTTTATATGGCATCAATTTTTTACAAAACTAATGCAAAAAAGCAATTGAAATTTGTTTTTGGCGTCGGTTTACAAAAAACCGACGTAAAAAGTCATATTTTTTACATCGACGACTTCAACGTCGGTTAAAAACCGACGTAAAAAAAACCGACGTTAAAAATCTTTTTTCTACTAGTGTTTTACCCCTAGATACATCAGTGCCAGAGCTGCCTCTACCTACTCATATCCATATGGTAATTTATTTTATTGATAAAGCACTTACTCAATACTCCCCAAAATTTAGGATTTTTTATTATTCTTATTCTTATACCTAAGGATTTCACTAGGGTTTTCTAATCCTAATACCCAAAATAACTAAACCTATCCACTGATACCAACTATAACAATCCTACTCTTTATTACACACTTAAACATGATTTATTACATAAACTTGCACTTAATACAACTCTAAGGATTGAGAGGTCTAGTGTCTTGAGAAATTAGGGACATTACATGACAACTTAAGACATAAAAAAACATCTTTATTGAAAACTTCCTTTACATGACCACAACATTCCCTCATACTTAGCATTGCATGGGATTACCTAAGGATATATATCTGAAATGGGTGAGCTATAAAGACCAGAAAGGGAGTAAACAAGTCATAACATGAATAATACAATACATGTTAGGTAATATTCATATCAATGGAAAATAAGAGAGACACGAACATTAAGTCATAATATATCATGATTATCATAACAAGGAAATGTGGAAGCAACACATAGCATGATATTACCATGAGACAAGGCGCATTGCACATAGAGAATGATTAAAGCCTCATTGAAATTGAATTATAATGATTAACCCCTTCTTTCACATGATGTATCATGATACTAATCTTTATCCAATGTATTGGAGTGCTATCAGGGTGCACCCTTCTTAATCTTTTCATTTCATGCATAAGTGTGCCACATAGATCATACAACATGGATTCATTAAACATCATAATTTATTCCACGCATAAAAGATGTGGAATACATAAATGTAAGTCATAAATAAAAAAGTACATGTAAATAAAGGTATGTACCTTTACTAGATAAATGGTTATGGTATTCAATTACACAATAATTTTAGCATGGAAATTTTGTTGTAACTCCGGCAACATAACAATAGAAAATAGAAATCGTAAAATGGGTTGATGAGATAGAAAGGGGTATATCATAATTTATACATGAAATGGATAGTAAGGGGTCATTTAACATAATATCCTAACATATTTAATGGAATTTAGATTCATAATATAAACTAATTTCATGAATTAAAATTAGAAGAGAGAAATTCCATACGAAATTTCAAGATAGTAACAGGTGTACATGGGAGTAATTAATGAGATAAAAGAGGTCTATAATCATAAAAACATAATGAGAAAATTATTTTTAGGTTGATAAATCATACCTTAATATTTTTAATTGAATATAAAAGGTTATAATCACATAATGAAATTTGGAAGACAAATGAGAAAAGAAGAAACCTCTTTCTTGGAAGTGTGATCCCAAAGGCTAGGGAGAGGCTTGATAGAGGATTATTGGGAGATTTTGGAACCTTGGGAGGATAATAAATATACTAGTATAGGGTTTGGTAGAGCTCCAATGATATTGAGTGAAGAGAAGTGAGAGCTTGGGTGATTTTATATAAGAAAGGAGAGGGGATTCTTTATTATTTGGGTTTTGGACACTACACATTAAACTAATCAAAAGCACAAACCATCCCATGGTTTTTTCCCATGGTTTTTTTCCAAAGGGGATTGGAAAGAGTTAATTTATAAGGCTAATTTTTGAACTTATTAGAATATTATGCTTGTTTTTTTGGAGGTGAGTTACACTCTCAAGGAAATCCTTTTAAAATATTAAAATGATTTATCAGTCTTGGAGGGTCCACAAAGGATTTGTCAAATAATTCAAACAAATCTAAAATAATGTAATTTTAAATTTAAAAAATATATTGGCTGAAAGTACATTTTATATTATTTTATTACATCACTATTGGGTCATTATGATTTCATAAAAAAATATATAATTAAATGGTATTTAATTTTTAACCAAAAATTCAATTATCTCAGAAAAATTATGAAACATTCACCATTGGAAAATTTACACGCCCTAATTCTGAAAATAATATTCATTTTATATAAATAATATTCAATATATGTGAATTTTTACTTTAAAAAAAAAGACCAACATTTATCGAAAATTCATGGGTTTTTACAAAAATGGATTTCAAACCTCAATAAAAATTACAATTGTGTTCATAAAAATTATACAATAATTTATATTTTATAAAAATTAATTTTTTGATAATAATATTTTATTAAAATATAATTTAACTAAAAAATCCATTAATTCCTAAAAATAGATTTCTCAATTGAATTTAAATATAAACTAAAAATATTATTCGTGCTTTAAACATAATTTACAAAGTTACAAAAATAAAATAAATGTATATTATTTAAACAAAAAAATGAAGCACATAATCTAAGTGATAGGGTATTGTTACATAACCTCTTATAACACCCACATAAGACCTAAGGGTAATGTGTCTAATGGTGAATTACTCTTGGGGAGGCTTTGATAACATCGCCCAGGTGGTAATCTCTATTAAATTTCTCTTATCTCGTAAGAGACTCCATTCAAGCTTAACGTGTTGAATCTCAGCTTGGGATTGGTCAAGAGAAAATCCTAGTGATGCTACCCCCTCTTCGTGCTATGATAATTGGGATTCATATGGCGAAATTATACTGGATGAGGCCATCAATTCCTTTATCTAAGTAAATTTGATTTGTTAAAGCCCTATATTTGTACTAATCAAGTGGTCACTATTCAAAGGCTATATTAGAAATGGTAACAATTATCAATGGTATATTCAAATATAAAAACATAAAACTAAGGAAGTTCATATGTTTTATATAACTATTTTACATATAAAGACATTTAATGTGATCAAGTCGAATTTTCATTAATAAGAGTTCGGGTTGTTACATTGTATAATGATAACTTAATATAGTAATTATTACAGTAACAAAAAACAATAATAATAAGCATTAAATTACAATGGAAGATTCCATAAATTATATAAGATAACTATTAAAATCCAACCCAAATTTAATTTTAAGCAAATTTTTTCTAAGAAACTAGAATGATACTTCAACCCACATGATTGGAAATTTTTTCTACACAGAATTCATACAAATAAAATTCAATAGTATTTAAATTATTAATAAGTATTAAATTAATTTTAAATCAACATATAAATGTGAAATATATATTTAGTAATTAAAAATATATAAGTATAAATAAAAAATATCAGGTTTTGAACAAAAATATAAAACAGAAATTAAGTGATCATTGGTTGGTTATAGCTTAGGTTCAACACGTTTCCAAATTTTAACTTGTATCCAATTCATTTTCTTCTTTTAGTCACATAATTTTTTATTCATGGAGTTGCTTAATTTTTTTTCATGTTGTCACTTAATTTTTTTTATGCATTTGGTTCCATACTCAAATTTTCACTCAAGTTAACTTCCCAAGGTAACATAAAAACTTTCTTAATTTGGCACTTACATAATATTTTGTAAAATACCAACCCATATTATGATGGATTTTTCTATAACATCAAATGATAATATTATAATTAAGAAAAACATAAACAAATTGGATCTAATATCCACTCAACTTTACCCCCTATTTGATAATTACTAGTCAAATATAAAATCCATGATTTCTCCCACTTTCTGAAATTGATCGTAAATATTTAATAAATTTATCATTATTTATACAAACATTTTACGGTTAAATAATCTCTCCTAAGGTAAATAGTCATTACTAGGAATGAAACTAAACTTTATAATTAAAAATCAATCTTGGAAAGATCCCAATAAATGATTAAAGAGAAAGGAACTAATCATTATAAAGCTGAAATGTAGTAGACCTCTCCCATGACAATTACTAGTAAAGAAACTAACTCTAAAATTTATATAAAATTCATAACTAGGCTTACCCTAAATTTATTTATTTTCAAATGGTATGTGCAGACATAAAAACATGCCTATGTATAATAGTCTTAATTATTTTTGAAATATATGTAGAATCCTTACGAAGCCCTGAAAGAATCTCAATATTTCAATGAATTAATTATTGATTTTAAAATAATTACATAGTAACCAACTACTTAATCACATACCATTGGGACAAAAATAAATAGATAAAATATGTACATTGAATAAATGGAGTATATGTGAACTATTAGTTCAAAATATGAGTCAAAATCCCCCAAAATATATATTGTTTCATTAAATTCCCATCATTCCATGTTCAAATTTTATTTTTTAAAACAGAATAATATATTTGGGATTGGTATAAATGAAAACATACTGATCTTATATAGAAATAGATCATAAAATAATATTACTTTTTTGAACATGATCACTAAGAAAGTGATACCCGATATCGATGTCTATAGTCCTATAATGTTGTAAATTAATTTTACATATTGAAATAACCAAAGTATTATCACAAGAAATTGTATCTTCTTAAAATTAATACCAAAATATAAATTAATTTTTTTAATCCTCAATGATTTTAGAAAACAATAAGCAACAACAACATAATCACTTTTAGCAGATGATAAATCCACTAAATATTGTTTCATATAACTCCAAGAAACTAAAAATTTACTAATAAAGTTACAGAAACCATGTATTATCTTTATATATATTTTTTAACCACTAAAATTATAATTTTAAAAACTGTGAGCTCAAATTAAGTATGTGGAGGAAAAAATAATCCAAGATTCATAGAACATTTAACATTGTTAATTTTTTTAACTACTTTTAAAAGACACTACTTAGTGTTATATTATAATCTAGAAAATATACATAATGAAAACCTAAAACATTGTATAAATTCTAAAAAATAAAGAAATATACCAATAATATCACTAAAAATTAATTTTTTATTTTCTAGATTACAATAAATATATAATGGAATATTTTAACTTTTACAATTATTAAGATAAAACCTCTTAATTAATTATATAAAATATTTTTATTGATTGTGAAATGTACCATCTTTTCTTTGAACAATTTTCAAACCCAAAGTAAATTTATGTTCACCCATAAGGCTCATGTATAATTATGAAAACATTAACATTAAAAATTCATTACAAATTATATCACTTGAATAAGCAAAGATAATATCATCATATTATATTTGATCTGTCAAAATAGCTTTTGAACCTCTTTTGATGAATACGTTTGGATCAAATTTTCCCTTATAAAACCCATTATTTAAAATATATAAAGATAGCCTCTCATTCCAAGCCAAATAATCTCATTTTAGACCATTAAGATCATTTTATATTTTGAAAAATGGTTAGATATATATTCATTCTCAAAACATTGAGGCTAATTTACATAAAAGTTTTCAAAAATATATCCATTTATAAATTAACTTTTGATATCCATTTAAAAACATTAATTCATCAATGAGATGTATATTTCAAATATAGTTCATATACAATGTAATCAAGAAATAGGTGGAAATAATTCTTAAAAACGATTCCTTCTTATGGATTGTATCCTTGAGCCACAAATATGGCCTTGTTTTTTTATTTGACAAGAATCGTCTAGCTTGTTTTTAAATATCATCTTCTCTCCAATAATAATTTGATCCTTAAGTCATTTTACTAAGGTACATACTTTATTCTTATCAAATTCATCAAATTCATCATTTATTTACATAATCTACTTTGAATCATAAAATTATTTATCAATATTTTGAGGCTAAAATCATAAATAAATGCTTGATAAGCAAATTTTTTTAAGGAATTTCTAGTTTTAACACCAACTATTATATCACTAATTACCATGTCGAATGAAGATATTAATGGAATTTTAATGTTTTTTATGAGAATTAATATCCCCCTCAATATATTTATCTAACTCTGAATTTTTACGTTCACCAGAGATTAAATATCTAAACCCATCCGCATCCCATTCTAAATTATATTTTATTTACATAAAATGATTTTTATCATATTTTGAATTGGAATATTATTCCAATACTAATTGTTTTTAACTATGAACTCTATATGTCTTAATCGATTTAGAATATTTGATAAAAGTAAATTCATCTGATTTGGAATCATATTTTTCTAGTTAATCTTTGGTATTAAGATTGTGAACTTTGCATCAAAATCCTCTAAAATAGCCAATTCTAGGATTCATTCCATTCCATATTTCATAAGGTTTCTTCTTTAAAAAGTCATTTAAGATAATTATATTAGAAATATTAAAATTACAGTTAACAACTACTGACTTGAAATATGTTGGTAAAGAGTACTCATTCAGAATTTTCCTAGACACTTAGTTTAAAGTTATATTTTTCCTTTCAACCACACAATTTCATTATGGATTCCTAAGGGAAAACAATTTAGGGTTATACCCATCATCTTAAAAGAATGTATCAGATTATATATTTTAAAAATACCACATATATAACTTCTAATTAAAAACATTAGTTTAAATTTTTAATTTTGAACCAGTTTACAATATGAAATAAATTTAGAAAAAAGTATCAGAATTTATTTCAAAGAAAATATGTCCATTTAAATTTACTGTAATAATTAAAAATAACAAACCCATTCGTTTTTCCATCAATACTAGAACTTTTCATTAGCCCAAATAAATCCAAATGTAAAATTTTAAGTAGTTTAAATTTCTTGTATTTATTGGAAAGACTTAAATGATTCTTTATTTTACTTACCTTTTATGCATGAATCACATGCCTACGTGTTGACCAATTTCAAATTGGGAAAATAAAACATCTTTTGAATTTTGTAAATATTGTGAAACAACTATTCATTTTCCCTGACCAATATTCTAAGACAAAAAATATTATTATATTACACAACATTTAAACATTAGATATTTTTTCCGGTCATCTTATCAAAAATAATTAAATACATGTTATCATTTCTTTTTTCATAAAACAAGACATATTCCTCTTTGAAAAAAATATTTTTTTCATTTTCTAATTTCATATTTATATTATCATCACAAATCTTTGAGATACTTTTTACATCTTGTCTTAAACATTGAAAAAAATATTTAAAATAACAACTAGATTTACAATTCCAACTTCCCTAAAACCTTTTACTTTTCCATTTAAATTATCAGATAATATAACACAACCAATATCACACTTATTAAAGGATATAAATTAAGAAATATCACTAGTCATATGATGTGAACATCCACAATCCATATACAATACATCCTCATTGACGTTTCAAAGGAATGTTTCCTATAGAATCAGATTAAATGTGACTTTGGTGCCCATACAAACTTGGGCCCAATTGGATTATAAAAATGTTTCTTTAGAATTCAAAATTATATCAAGAAATAGTTTATATGAAATATAGAATTCAATTATTTTGAGATAAAATCCTTATAGTGAACGAGATATTATGTAAATATTAAGGAACATTATTTTTTATCATGTCACTTCATGATACATATAAATCATGTAACACTCATGACATTTCCACTTGAACCTTTTATTCTTCCCTCGAAAGTATTACATTTGTTTTCAATGATTCCATATGTGTTTACTTGAGTCGATGATGATGTTTAGGTTCAAAAAAGTCATTGAATTTCATTCTTGATAATAAATCCTTATTCATACATTATTTTATTGAGTTTCTTCCTTGGTAGATGTGAAATGAACTATGTGAGGTTATATCTTGAATTACCCTAGTGGAGAAGTTCAAGAAAAACGTGGAAAAGAAAATCTAAATACACTAAGGTGTTGTCATGAGAGTCTTATACGATCATGCTACCATAGGGTGTTTTATCTGGTTAATACTTTTAGGTTCTACCACCTGGTACTACCATTGATGTAATATCATCAATGTACTACCATGAGATGTTTTCATTGGGGTACTACCATGATCTGCTACAATTGGGGTGATATACTAAGGTGCTTCCATTGTGGTGCTATCGTGAGGTGATACCTTTGGAGAGATATTGTGAGGTGTTACCATTGAGGTGCTATTGTGAAATTCTACCACTGTGGTGTGATAGTGGGGGTGTTACCATTGGGTGTCAACCATTGGGGTGCTATTGTGAGATGTGATTGCATTATTAAGAACAAATAAACTGTGAGTCACATGGTTTTGGGTAAAACTCAAGTTGTTGTCTCCCTATACATGATCAATGTGCATGGATGATCATAAAACCATATAGGTTCATAATAAATATCAATTTTTTGAAACATGCATGTAGACTTACTTTTGAAGAATTTATTTTGAACTATAAGCATAAATAAAGTATCTATGTGTTCACAATTGACCCTTAGGGAAACCTAATGTGTCATATAAGAATACACTAGCATGGATGATATATGATATTCCTGTAACGCATTAATATGAGCTTTTTTCTTGATTTTTATATGAATCATGGGTAGTCATTCCATGTGAAAATAAAAAAAATTAGTCCTTGGGGAAATTAATTGGGGAGTTGATGAATTAAAGTGTGACACTACAACTAAGATGTTCTTTAATTGAAGAATTTCATAATACATGAAAGAGGATTATTAAAACATTCAATTGGAAAATATCTAGGATATTAAACTTCAATTAACATTTAGAATTAATATGAAAATAAATTGGTTCCATTTACTCAATATAAAAGAGAGAAACTGTTTTAGTTATATGAGTTTATGGTGAATAAATCATGGGAGGTTGTAGAAAATCATAGTTGACTTTAATTAAAATTGGAAAATAATGGGTGTATTGATCTGAATATTTTTTGTTTTAATAAAAACTTTTAAAATTATTTTAGTATGGTTTTTTTCATTATAATAACTATATGTAGAGGGTATCTATATATTCATATAGGTGAATATGATGGTATGTGTTCTAGACTTGAGAATATATTGAGATTTTTAAGAGTTTGATAATTTCCATTATCAAATTAAGAGAACTGTCAAAGATAGGTGTCCTTGAAGGTGGTAGGATAAATTATTTAAATAAATAGAGGATAATTCATATGGTACCAAATTCAGATTGATATTTGAGAGTAGTAGAGCTGTAAATTGGTATTGAATATCTTGAAGTGGAACACATGAAGACCTCCTGATCTATCTTTCCATGTAGAAAAATTATATTTCCATGTAGTTCTAAATAAACCCAATAGAGGAAAAATATATTTATACAATGGATTCTCATCGAATAAGGTCATTTTATCTTCTAGTTGTTGTTGTTGACTGTTCAGGAACATAGAGGGACTCTGTGTCGATCAAAATAGTTATAATTTTAGATGTTATAAATTTTGTAATAGTAAATAATATGTTTTGGGGGTCCAACCAATGCAGTAAGGAGTAGGATTGAAAGACAAAACTTATAAATATTTTCTATAACTCTTCTTTATAACTTGACATGAATGTGAGGAAATGGAAAAAAATAGAGTGGATAATGAAATTTAACAAGTTTAAGAGGTCGAATTAAAAATTAATATAATTAGAAAAAAGAGACCACTAATTCACTCCCCCAGTGGTCCATCCAACAAGGGACTCTACATGTGGTTTCAAAGGTTGGTTCCCCTCTAATGATAAAATATGTATTTTAATATAGAGAGAATCATAACTCTATCAATAATAGAGGTGTTCCCACATTCAATGGAAATAATGAATATAGATAGAGGAATAGGATTCTACCATATCTCCTATCACTCAAACTATAATTGAGATTTGCTGATCGTATGGTTTTTCCACCCACTATTGAAATACCTACAATGAATCATGTTGGAAATTGGAATTTTGAGGTGGATGGAAAATTATAAAATTCCATTCTAATGTCCTTGTTAGAGAATGTATAAACTAAGGTCATGGGTCACTAAACTACACACGAAATATGGGATAAGATAGAAGGTATCTATAAAGGTAATATCAATCTCATGGAATCCAATCTTGAAGTTCATAGAATATAATTTGATGATATTAATATGGATGATTATGAGACTATCGATTACAAGTTTTCTTAGTTAAATAAGACATTGTGAAACATCTAGGGATTTTGTGTAAAGAAATAGGATTTCATAATTATCAAAAAATTAATTGGGAATTCTCAATTTCAGTTTAGTTCAAAAGTATCAATTTTAAAATAAATATAATAATTGAATATTGATGATCTACACAACATACTCATAGCATATAATATGATAAAGTCATATGTTTTCTGACCTAAGGGGAAAAAGTAAATGGATTTTGAAGCCACAAGAAAAATACAATTAATATAAGAAGAGGTTGGGTAATATTAAGACTTAGATGATGTGAATGATGGATAATATAGTTGAATTTTTTATCTTATAAAAAATGGATTCAGAAGGGTAAAGTGTAAATGAAATTGTGAGAAACCCAAAAATTGATTCAACTATGGAGAATCTATTTATTTTTCTAAAAAATTATAAATGAAAAACGGTTAAGAATCAAAATATAAATATAAATCTAATGAGGAGTGACCTCATAGAATCAAATGGGGTAAAAATAAGAATAAGCACTTCTTATAGAGAAGATAAATTAAATGGGAAATCATAATCAATTTTCATCATCAAAATTTTCTTCGAAAAATGAATTTGGGTTGTATTATCATATAAATAAAGAATTTGAGTCACCATTTAGTAGTGATGATTGGTAATTGAGGATAGATATTTAGTGGGATATTAAAGACAAATTAGAATTATACATGGGTCAGATATATTAACTCAAGTAAGAAAAGAAGAAGGTTGAGAAAGAAAATAAAATTGTGGATTTTGATAAATAAGAAGTACTAAATAAGAAAAAATTATATATTGATGATATTTAGCATCCTATGGTAAATTATATTGATCATGAAAATATAGTGACTAGACTTGAATAAAATATGACTGAAAAAGATTACGAGTTATTAGAATCACAAGCCATCTATGACACCATTTAACATGAGTTGAACAAGGCTAAATAAGACTTCACTAAGGCTACAATGGTAAATAGAGAGTCTTATTGAGCCAATGAGTAGATAATTTCACTTGAACAAGGTAAATATTCTCTCAATAAATTTTAAAATAGACATATTTTATCAAATTGTGCAATTATTGGAACAAAATATTAGGATATTTTTGATAATGAAACTAAGATTAGATTATCTACATCAAATGGGAAATATTATAATAAACAACTTGTGATTAGATCTACATCATAACTATCTAAACTAAAAAAATAATATTTTGGTGTAAACATTTTGTAGATGCAGTGTAAAAGGCCACCAAGATGAGGTATGTATGACATGGTTGGAAGGAGAGTTTACCTATACAATAAAAGGTAATATGTTTCAATAGAAAAGAAGTGTGTATTCATGTGAATAATATGATAAGACTATGCATTTCAATAATTTTTTTCTATTTGTTTGTCCAAATTAATTAAAATTTGATAAACAATTTGTGGAAGATGAAAACCATATCGAGGTTAAAGGAAACCATGTTGAATCACACAGTGAGGTAAGAATTTATAAGAAGTCTTGGACAACTAGAAACATTAATATTTATAAGATTAAATTGAATATAATTTACCACATGAAAACGAAGTTTGAGGGAATAAATAATTATTTCAAATAGTTGAAACACAAAACTGCAAAAAGTGTCCTAAGAAATATTCCCATGATGAGACCAAAAGAGAAGAATTTTCTAGGTTGAGAGGAAGTTGTGATCCTAAATGTTTTTTCAAAATTAAAAAATAGGTCCCTCATTTTTCACATATTCTTTTCATTTATTTGTTCTTATGTATATGGAATTATATGGTGTTATACACATTGTACATCAAAGGAGAGAATGTTGAGTCTATAACTGCTGGAAAACAATAAGAGATTATCCTTTACAGACTCTACCAACTACATTTAAATTGAGGAGTGAGTCTCTTAAATAGGAAAAACCATGATAATAATCTGTCATTACTAATTCCAGTGAATCTAGAATTTTTGGATAGATCTTGGAGAAAGAGGATTGAGGTAATTCAATCACACTTTCAACCCTTTGGTATGACAGTATTAAATGAACTTATTTTTTATTAATAGTATTTATTAATGAAAATGATGAAAAAATTGGGTAATTGAATATCTTTCACTAGAACATTATGTATTGTTTACTGAAGTGTGCAAGATTTACATGTTTCTTAGTAAATCTATTTTATACAACTGCTATTTGAGAAATAAGTAATTTTTTATCATGATGTCACATTTATGGTAGTTAATGGACAACACAATTAACCTTGGTTATATGTATCTTTTTTATACCCCAGGTTTTCTAATATGCACTTAGAGTAGTCCAACTAATAGAACATTGGTAAGTGAGCTATGTAGTATGATACTTCTTTCAGAAAATGGGGAAGATAATATGTGTTCCTTTAATGGTAGAAGAATAGATGAGTAGAACCCGACATTGACCTTCACATTTCATTTTCAATATGGGGGATAAAGAGAGAACCCATCCAAGAAAATATATAAATATTGAGGCTTGTTATTAACAAGATATTCAATTGGCAGGATTATTGTTCCCACAGAAGTATTGCAATTTTTCAATTATTTAATGTGTCTTTAGTGGATTTGAGGATGATTCTTAGATTGAAAAATGGAAATGGATATCATTACTAGTAATAAATCCATGTAATTCCATTAGCATTTCATTTTTTTCGAAGATTCAATATGTCTTTAATGTTCCCTCTTTCTCTGCACTCATAACAGATAACTTCAACATCATCATTGACTTTTTAATTTGGAGGTTGACTCTTTTTATTCATTCTTGAGTAGCATTTCTTTCTTCATCCTTGGGAAAACAATATATCTTGATTGTTTTCGTTTATTTTCTATTCAGAATCAAAATAGTGAGTGGTAATTATCATTTTTTGTTTAAAATCGATTCCCAAATTTTTTTAATATTCTTATGGACTAATATTTTCCAATTCTAACACATGTTGATGTAATAATCCAACTTATATAAAGTGTATTAATTAATTTTAATACGTAGGTTATGCACACATTCCAATTACAGTAATCATGAATCTATGAAAAATTTGTTTACTATTTATACTTTTTCCATTTTGAATTCCTATTACTCAGCTATTAACATGCCCATTTTAGTTTATATAATCTTATAATATCCTAGATGAGAAACTTGTAGTATTAACCAAGTTTTAGGTTTTGTATTTCATGATGAAATATGATAATACACATTCCTATTATTTTCATAATATATAATAATTATCACCTTCTAATTTATAAAATTTTTACCACATCATACCTAATACTATTTTAGGATAAACTTCAAGTATCTTGTACAGTTTCATCATTATTTTTAAACTATCAATGACTAGGTGTTTGATAAAAAATTCCATGTGAGACTTCCATTATTCATAATCAGTCTCATCAAATATTAGGGGCCTTTTAGGAGTCCATCCATCATTCACATTCATTCCTACCATCTCAAAATAGATCTTTTACCCATAAATTTTTATGTTGGGATCTAATTTCAGAAAATAAAATAATATTTTAATGTAAAGGAACCTCCATTGATACTAATTATTAGGTCCTAATGTGAATTGTGTAATACTCAATAGGGGTGAATTGACCTTTTTAAAATAATTTTAACCGCTTATAAAAATTACGTTAATGTAGATTACACATAAAGAAAAATGAACACTATGATTTTTATATAATCGTTTATCTAAATAATCTTACTCTACTCACTACCCTTATTTTGAACTAAGGGAGATTAACCCCACTATAATGGGCTCTCTGACTTTGGAAGATAGATCACAACCCTCTTACAACATCCTTTCTAACCAAGAGAGGTGAAACCCAATATGATAACCTTTTTCTCACCCAATGGATTAACCCAATCACCATGATTTTTACATGCATGGTGCCAAAACATAGAAGATACATTTTGAAGTGGTGTTGGAATCCAATCCAACCTTTTAAATGGTCCAATATATATCCAAATCCCGATCCTTTTATAGTGATGGAAGAACCCAAATATGTAAAAAAAATTCGAAGACATAACCCATTATTCAACCATTTAATGGGTACTATAAATTAGTAAAACTTTTCATGGAGAAAATAGTATAGAGAATTAAAACCCCATAACTTGATAGAAAGTTTATGATCATACTGTTGAGGAAACAACGTTCTCTTTGGAAATAAATGATCATACAATTGTACTTCTTTTGAGATAAACTATAAATTGGAGAAGTATGTAGCAGTTGTACAGTTCATGAAAATCCTCAACCATGAATTTTTGTCTGGATCTTTCAAACTAATTAAATTGAGTTCTTATATTCAAAACAGTATCAAATAAAAAATCTCATTACATTACATCCATCCCAAAAAAAACATTTTATTTCTTTATTGAATGTGGTTGAAAAGCATACCCATGTGGGTCACTTTGTTAATTTTTAATTTTAAAAACATGTTGTATAGATATAACATGTTATAATAATTATTACTGTACTAATAGAAAATAATAATTATCATTAAAATACCATTTTAGACTCACATAATGTATGTGATATAAATTGTTCAAATTATAAACAAAATTAATTTTAATCTCATGTTTTCCCACCAAACAATCATGAAAATTCAAACCAGCTGATATGAGGTTAATCATATATATAATTGTTCCATATAAAATTCTTCAATATTGAAATAATTAATAAGTATTTAATGAATAATTAAATTAATATAATATGTGAAATTTATTTGTAGTAATTGAAAATTTAGAGGTATAAATAAAACTGGACATCATTTGCAATAAAATATGACAATGTAATTACGTGACAGTATGTAGGTTATATGGTAGGATAAAAAAGACTCTAAATTTCAAATTGTGGTCACTTCATTTTTCTTCTTGCAGACACTTCATTTTTATTCATGTGATCACTTCATATTTTTTCAAACTATCTCTTAATTTGTGTTCATGTGATCACTTCATTATATTCATATGGTCACTTTATTTTTGTTCATATATTTGGTTCTAGACAAAAATTTTTAATCAATTTTACTTTACAATATCACTTGATCGAGTCACCAGATAATGTCACTTCCTAACTTTGTCCATTTTTAACTATCATGCTAGCATATAAAATACAGACCCATGTTATGATTTTCATTCCTCTAGATTAAATTTATAATTTTTGATTATAAAAAAAACATTGTGGATCAAGGTTCAACTTAATAAATCCAACATGAAAGCCCACAGAATGTCCACCAAGACTTAAATGGAATGTTCAATCTGGTCATCCATATAGTATGTAACTGTGTGATCATATATAACAAAATCCCAAAATTCCTAGGTAATCCTCCCCATAATTGGGATATTAATTGAGCATCACAGTCTAAAATAATAATTAAGCGAACACTATGAATTCTGATTATCTCATGTATATAGATGTGTCCCAAATTCCCCACTAAACTCTTCTCTCAGATAGAATGTAAGTGGACTTACATGGTGTGTCGGTCTATGATCTCCTAGATAGTATCATGACTTCTCACATTTTATTGATGCCCTGTCATAAAAAACATGGAGATATTATCCCACTTTATCTCAGACACCTCAAGGGGTTGGGATAAACCTACTGATACCTAATTCTTAGCCATTACTTAATGGAATGTAAGACATCGAGAGAAAAACTCCACTACACTCTGCTTCATCACTACCACTAAGAATGATTCCAATGTATCTCGTACATATTTTCCACTCTTGGATGTACCACTAAACAGGTTCAAAAAACACCCTCAACACCTCCTCCCATAGTGTTACTAGCATTATCATCCATCCAAATAAAAGGCTGATGTTATCCCTTCCATCATAAAATCCACCAGGGGCATGTCCTAGAAATATCTAGTCACGTAAGGCCACACAATCAATTTTCTCAAGTTTTGTTTCCCTAATGTGTTGGAGAAGTGAAGGGGTCACAAAAATCAACTAGATGTATTCCACTCCATCCTCAACCAAAAAGGTCAACTATAATGAGTTCAGATACTTATTTTCCTCACCCTTAAACTATGAATTAGGTTTCTTACTAAAATATTATTTCACTGCATTCCCCTTCCCTAGAGTATATACTATCTTGATGTCATAGTCCTACATGAACTCTAGTCACCGCCTCTAACTTAGGTTGAGATCCTTCTGAGGGACGATATACCAGATATTTTTATGATTATAATAGATGAGGAATAACTATCCCAGATGTTATTGTCACTGGGTATTTAAAATGAATACTACCATTGTTTTCTCCAAATAATGGGTCATGTATGTCGTCTTGTGGGTTTATAGCATTCAGGATCCATAAATAATCATAGTCTACCTCTTCATTAGAACACTCCCAATCCCAGATCTAAAGGTATCACAAAATACCACGTACTAAAATACCTCTTCTAGCAGTCTCATGAGGGTGGAACTCATTAGATCCTTAAATGTATGTTGACACTTTTTCATAAAAAAGGGATTCCCCTTTCAATTCAAGGTAGTCAAGGTGTCATGATCCTAGATAAATTAATCAAGAATATATGATAATAGACATCCAAACCAAGGAATTTTTTCACATCTATGATTCTATTGGGTGGTTCCTAAGATGGAACTTCCCAAACATTTATTAGGATCACTACTACTCCCTCCGTTGAGATGAAATTTCTGAGGAAGTGGACCTATTGAATCCAAAACATACACTTCAAGAGATTCCCAAAAAAGAAGGTTCCACCAATGAATGTCTGTGACCATCCTAAAGTTTCCTACATGATCCTCCCAAAATGATTGTGTATATGAGGATTTATTCTGTGAATAAAACCATGAAGTGTAATAATATGGGTAAAAGATCTTGTTCCTGAGTCCCATGAACATGGGTTAGGTTTCTCTAATCCAAAGTGAATCACCAAGTACTCATAGTAAATATAGAAGAACCAAAACTCCATATTTGGTATATCCTCCTATAATATATGGAGCTAGTGATAACCTGACCTGGGGTCAATATTTGAGAACATATTCTCCCTTTTCAACTAGTTGAAGGTATCATCGATTCTCATAAGTAGATACATATCTTGATAGTCGCCTAGTTCATATTATTATATTCATGCATAAATTCTATCTATCATTTTCATTCATGGTGAACAATATTGGGGCTAACCAAGGTGATTCATTAGGTCTGATGAATCCCTTCCTCTATAATTCCTCTAACTACAGATTCAAATTTCACCACTCTATAGGGGTAATCTAATATTTTAGCATAGATATTGGGGTAGTCCCTAGGTTCAAATATATGAAAAAATAAATCTTTCAAGAGGGGGGTAAGCCTGAAACATCCTCAGGGGAGACTTTTTTATACTTAGTCACTACTCTAAGAAACTGAAATCTCATGGCATATTTTTCACCAAGGTTTATACTATCCAACTGATAATAAATCGGTTTTATCCTCCTACATATATGCCCAACCTACTTTACCTGAGATTCTATCTCACCAGTGAATGGAAATATCATAACATATTCCCTAATGCACCACATACTCTATATGTAATAGTAAATATATTCATGGACTAAAAATATCTAGTCCATAACTAGAATGAAATAATATGGGGTCAGAATGGAAATGAATAGATCTCATCCAGATCTCTCTCAACTAATAGTCAAGTCACATTGTCAGGTGAAGTGATTCATCACTGAATCTCTCCTAGTAGGAGTATATAGTAATAAGGGTTGAGATAGAGGATAAATTGTAATCTCTAGTTCTTGAACAAGGGATACCTAAAGGAGAGAATTTCATTCAACTTTGTTTGTAAAAACGACAGAAAAAAAGTTGATATGATCTATATTTTTCCTCGGATCATGCCTGAATATATTGGGTCATAAGCCTCCAATACCTAAATTTTTCCACATCCTTGATGAAAAACTCCTTGGGCCTAGTGGAGACAAGTTGATCATGTTAGTGGTGGAAGCAGATCATATCATTTACCACCACCTACAGTTCTCCTGATTCATCTTCCACGTCTTCTACTCTATAAACATCCTTAATCTAGCCAATGCCTCTTCCATGGTTTCCCATTGACCATCTCCCTTTCTGTTTCATAGTGGAAAAATTAATCTTGCATGATATGTCCTTATCCATCAAAATAGAATCACCACCTCTCCCTTGGATAACTAGAACCTCCTTGATATCCCTCAATGGATAAACCTATATCTTGGTAATTTCTCTAAACTCGTCTCACATGCCTAGACCATAGTTTTTCCATCGACTGCTAGATACTAATTTCTCAACCCTAGGATATATACTTCTTAGTCCAATAGTATGTTATGTCTCTATTAAGAATCTATCTTATGCCAAGGCATTATCTATCAACCCATTATAATATGGGATGGAAATTGATTCCACTCTGACTTGGATATATCAGTTGTGACATCTTGTTACCTTTATATCTGGAATGTTCTGAACCTTGTATAGTCTTATTTTTTTATTTTCTGGGTACGATCAAGAAGGTATTGGGAGGACACCTATAATGGAAAAGTTATAGATTTGTTTGATTTGTAGCTTTAACAAGTCATTTATGTAGCCTACTGAAGAATTACACACTGTTTAATATGGTTACACGTCGTGTAAATCCTCAAATGAAAATAATTCATTTTTTTAAGAGGAGATGGGATTATTGGTGGATTTGAGAATTATCAATTACACGATGTGTAACTGGGTTACATGCCGTGTAAAACCATGATCCTTGTTTTTTAAATAGGTTAGGTGACTGTTTTCCCTATATTTTTCTTCCTCTAAACTTCTTACACATTACCTTGAGCCATTCCCATTAAATTTTTCAATCCTCAAACCCCAATAAACCTTTTTTTATGATTTATTATTATGGTGATCATTGTGTGTATTTCGAGGTAAGAATTATTTATGACACTCCTCCTATTTCTCTATCCCTTCCATGGAGTTTGATGGATCATATTGAGTTTGATGAATCTAAGCTGCATGTTTTTTAATCGGGTTTCTAGGTTGAGTTCCTAGATTGTATGCGCCTTCATTCTTATTGGTGGGTGTCATTGCAGGTGTTGTGTATCATAAGGAAGGTAGACGGTTTCATCTTTGGTTTCCAGTTTAATTAACCATTAATTACCTAATTTAAATTCAGTTTGATTTAAAATTAAACTCCACAAATCAAATAAATTGATTTTAATCATTTCATTTAAAACCCTATTCCAATGAAATGGGATTTTAGTTCACATTGGCATGAAAATGGGAAAACCCCCAATTCTAGTGAATTGGGGTGTGTTTGTGGAATGGATGGAATTGTTTAAAAATTTAAATTGATGAATTTAATTTTGAAATTTTTTTCGATGCACTACGGCAAAAAGGACTTTTTGCGACGTGTTATTTGCGACGGGATTTCATGTCCCGTCGCAAAAGGTTTGGTGCGGGTAGCGCGCCAAACCGCGTGAAGGTTATTTGCGACGGGGGCCGTTGCAAATAACCGGCGGCGGTGAATAACTTTTTGCGACGGGATGTCCTCACTTCACAAAAGGTGTGTCGGCAGGGACTATTTCCGACAGGTCCCGTCAGAAATAACTTTTTAACCGCCGGATAGTAATTAATGCAGGTGTAGGTATTTGCGACAGGTCCAATCGTAAAATATACTATTTGCGACGGATAACCCGTCGCAAATAGTCTCGACACAAATAATCCAACCTATATATACCCCCATTCGTTTTCTACTCATACCACTCAATTTCTAGATCTTTTTTCTCTCTGAACTCTGATTTCAGAGGGAATATTTTTTTTAAGTTAATTTTTTTGGTCACGAAGAAGTTGTGAAGCTGTCTAATTCAATATCAAATCAATTTTAAAGAAATTTATGTTTTATTTAATTTATTATTTAATTTAAATTTTTTATGTTAATTTTTATTGTTGTTATTTAGTTGTAATTAAATTGAATTTAAATTGTTTTGGCGTTACTATTTATTTGTACTAATAAATTGAAATTTTTAGTATTAATTTTTAATAATTAGTAGTAATTAGTAATTATTAACGATAATTAGTAATGTATATAATTAATTTGTAGTAATTAATAATAATTGGTAAAAATACGAATTAATTTTAATAATTAGTAATAAATATTAATATTTATTAATAAATAGTAATAAATAGTAATAATGAGTAATAAATAGTAATAAACTATAATAATTAGAAATAAATTGTAATAATTAGTATTAAATTGTAATAATTTGTAATAAATTGTAATAATTAGTAATAAATTGTAATAATTAGTGATAAATTGTAATTATTAGTAATAAATTGTAATAATTAGTAATAAATTTTAATAATTAGTAAAAAAAATTATAAATTGTAATAATTAGTAATAAATTGTAACAATTATCAATAAATTGTAATAAATTGTAATAATTAGTAATAAATTGTAATAAATTTTATTAATTAGTAATAAATTATATTAACTTGTAATAAATTGTAATAATTAGTAATAAATTGTAATAATTAGTAGTAAATGTAATAATTAGTAATAAATTGTAATAAATTGTAATATTTTGTAATAATTTGTAATAATATGTAATAATTAGTAATAAATTGTAATAATTAGTAATAAATTGTAATAATTAGTAATAAATTGTAATAATTAGTAATAAATTGTAATAATTAGTAATAAATTGTAATAATTAGTAATAAATTGTATAAATTAGTAATAAATTGTAGTAATTAGAAAAAAATTGTAGTTATTAGTAATAAATTGTAGTAATTTGTAATAAATTGTAGTAATTGGAAATAAATTGTAGTAATTAGTAATAAATTGTAGTAATTGGTAATAAATTGTAGTAATTTGTAAAAAATTATATTAATTAGTAATAAATTCTAATAAATTTTAAAATTAGTAATAAATTGTAATAATTAGTAATAAAATGTAATAATTAATATTAAAGTGTAATAATTAGTAATAAATTGTAATAATTAATAATAAAGTGTAATAATTATAAATAAAGTGTAATAATTAGAAATAAAGTGTAATAACTAGTAATAAATAGTATTAATTAGTAATGAATTGTACTAATTAATAATAAATTTTAATAATTAGTAATAATTTGTAATAAATTGTAATAAATTGTAATAATTATTAATAAATTGTAGTAATTCTTAATGAATTGTAATAATTAGTAAAAAATTGTAGTAATTAGTAATAAATTGTAGTAATTAGTAATAATTAGTAATAAATTGTAAAAATTAGAAATAAATTGTAATTATTAGTAATAAATTGTAATATTTGTAGGAATTTGTAAGAATTTGAAATAATTAGTAATAAATTGTAATGATTAGTAAGAAACTGTAATAACTACTAATAAATTGTAATAATTAGTAATAAAGTGTAATAATTAGTAGAAACATTAATAATTAGTAATAAACATTAATAATTAGTAATAATTAGTAATAATTAGTAATAATTAGAAATTATTATTAATAATTAGTATTAATTAGTAATAATCAGTAATAATTAGTAATAATTAGTAATAATTAGTAATAATTAGTAATAGATTGTAAAAATTTGTAATAATTAGTAATAATTAGTAATAATTAGTAATAAATTGTAATGATAATAATAAATTGTAATAATTAGTAATAAATACTAATAATTAGTAATAAATACTAATACTTAGTAATAATTAGTATTAATTGTAATAATTAGTAATAATTAGTAATAATTAGTAATAATTAGTAATAATTAGTAATAACTAGTAAGCGTCAGCCACGTTTAATGTCAACTCTTTAATTGTCCTTTCTTAGTTGATCACCTTACAAGTAGCATTGAAGTTGGACAACCGAAGTCATGCCCTTCTCATCTATAAGAATTATCTCACGTGACCCTTTACATAGACCATTCTTCCTTGAAAATTTAAGGGAAAGATACTGAAGTCCCCTTAAATTTTTAAGGAAGAATGACCTATATAAAGTGAGCAAGATGATTCTTATAGAAGGGAACAACATTGCTTTGGTCATCCTATTGCAACACTACTTGCGAGATGATTAATTATGAAAGGACAATTATAGAGTTTACATTGGACATGGCTGATCCAAACTCTTTATTGTGCATGACCAGAAAATTAGCGACCCTTTGAGATTTGAATATGTTAAGAATAATGCAAAGCATGTTGTGAATATTGATAACATTAATATTATATAAATATTTAATTATTTTAATAATATTAATATTATTTTTTCATAAATATTAATAATATAATTTTTTATTAGTAATAATTATATATTATTAGTATTATATTATTATTAATATTAGAATAATATTTTTTTATATTTGTAGTAGTTAGATATAATTACTAATAATTAGATATAATTAGTAATAATTAGATATAATTATATATAATTCGTAATAATTAGATATAATTCATAATAATTAAATATAATTTGTAATAATTAGATATGATTAGATATGATTAGATATGATTAGATATGATTGGATATGAATAGATATGATTAGATATGATTAGATAAGATTAGATATGGTTAGATATGATTAGATGTGCTTAGATTTCAATAGCACTAATTAGCAATAAATAGAAATAAATAACAATAAATAGTAATAAATAGCAATAATTAGAAATAAAGTTAAATAATTAGTAATAAAGAGAAATAATTAGTAATAAATTGTAATAATTAGTAATAATTAGTAAGAGTTAGTAATAATTAGTAATAGTTAGTAATAGTTAGTAATAGTTAGTAATAATTAGCAATAGTTAGTAATAATTAGTAATAGTTAGTAATAAATCGTAATAGTTAGTAATAAATAGTACCAGTTAGTAATAAATAGTTATAGTTAATAATAAATATTAATACTTACTAATAAATAGTAATATTTAGTAATAAATAGTAATAGTTAGTAATAAATAGTAATAGTTATTAATAAATAGTAATAGTTATTAATAAATAGTAATAGTTTGTAATAAATATAAATAGTTAGTTAAAAATAGCTAGAAACAATAAGAAAGAAATTTTAATAAATTTTAAGAACTTTGCCCAATTTCCAGTGGATTAATTACACTCCTTTTGCTTGATGACTTTTCTTATTTCAACTCTCACTGACTCAAAAAATTATGAAAAATGTTCTGCTACATAGGAATATTCTATCTCATATGAATGATATTGGATATGCATTCGTAGGATCACATTTTTTTTTAATGTTTTCAGGCAGTGACAGTAGGATAAAGACGATTCATCGATAAAAAGGGATCTCTTTTGTCAGACGGCGCATTTACATGCATCTTTCTCACACTGAAATCACAATGAAGATTCCGGTCGGAGGTACACATATACATTCTCATGCATACGAGAATGAATATGTGTACCTCTCACCAGATTCTTCATTGTGATTTCAGTGTGAGAAAGCTCTAAGTAAATGGGCCTTCAAACAAAAGAGGAGCTGTCAATCCACTTTAAATTGTGTCGATGGTAATTATTAAGAAGTAGTAGTAATTAGTTATATTTTTTTAGATAGTGTTTTTATAATTTCAAATTATTCAAAAAAGTTATGATTTTATATTTTGTAGAAAAATATGGATCAAGGAAGTTGACATCAGTCATTATTAGATGATTGCGCTTCAAAATATCAGTACAGAAATCCAAATGGTTTTGGTTTAAATCCTGTATATATTGAGGGTGTTGAAGCTTTCTTAGCATTTGCATCATCAAAACTAGAATATGTTTTAGAAGGAACATTTAAGTTTCCTTGTAAAAAATGTGCTCTGAGAACGTTTGACATACTTGAAAAGGTTGGGGGGCATCTCTTGCGGTTTGGTTTTCAACCAGGTTATGTTTTTTGGTATCAACACGGTGAACATAGTTCCAGAGAAGATACTAATAACTTTATTCCGGATCCATAACAGTTCCAACATTTAGTACCTGATATTGCAGGTCCATCTATTCAAAAAAGAAGAAACTCATGATGATATCTATTTAACTCTTGAGTTGGTACCATCCGAATATTATGAGTTGTTGAGGTCTGCTGAGGATGCATTATATCCTGGTTGCAAGATAAGAAAATTAAAAGTGGTTGAAAAATGTATGGCTATTAAATCAGATAATTCAATGTCAAACAACTTTTTTGATAAGATATTTTCTTTGGTTAAAACACTGTTACCTAAGGGAAATGTCTTTCTAGTAAATTACTATGAGAGAAAGAGGCTGGTTTGTAATCTGGGAATTAGTTATCAGAAGATTCAGGCATGTGAAAATGATTGCATCTTATATTCTGATGAAAATGATTCGTTGGATAGTTGTCCAACATGTTGAAAATCAAGGTATAAAGAAGCTCAACCAGGGAATTCTGGATCGATTCCGGTAAAAAAGTTGAGATATTTCCCCCTTACACCCAGGCTGTAACATTTATTTATGTCTCATAACACAGTGTCAATGATATCATGGCATAGAACCAATATTTCAACCAGTAAAATCTTGAATCACCCATCTGATGGTGATTCAAGGAAAAATTTTGATCGTCTACATCCGTCTTTTGATTTAGAAGCCCGAAACATGTGATTTGGTCTTTCAACTGACAGTTTCTGTCCATTTGGTTCTTATGGTAGTCGGTATTCATGTTTTCTTGTCTTTATAAATACGTACAATCTACCTACATGGATATTGATGATGGATCCCTATATCTTTTTGACCTTATTAATCCTAGGACATCCGAAAAAAATATTGATGTTTATTTGAAACCATTGATTGATGAGTTAAATGCATTAGGGAGTAATGGTGTTAGTACGTATGATGTTGCTGTGAAACAAAATATCACATTAAAATCTACATTGATGTGGACGATTAGTGACTTTCCGGCATGTTATCTGGCTGGATTACACGTGGTCCAAAATCATGTCCTTACTTTATGAAAGACAACAAAGCTTTTATGATAGTTAATGGAAAAAAACCTTGCTATTTTGACTGTTATCACAGATTTCTTCCAACAGATCATCCTTCTCAAAGGAAAAAAACCCATTTCAGAAAAGGCACAATTGAAAGGGATAAACATCTGAAAATGATCTCAAGTATGGAGTAAAAATATGCTTTATTTTCATTACCTCCCATCACATTTGGGCCAACAGTAAACCAATATAAAATTCATGGCTTTGGGAAAGACCATAATTGAATAAAACGAATCATTTTTTGGGATCTCCCATAGTGGTCTGATTTTTTGGTCCGCCACATGTTGGATGTAATAAATATTAAGAAGAACTATTTTGATCATTTATTTCATACAATTTTGGATACACTAGGTAAGACCAAAGATACTCTAAAAGCACGACTAGATCTTGCCCAAATTTAAAAGTGGCCAGAACTTGAACTATTTGAAAATGCCAGATCACAGAGGTTAATGAAGCCAAAAGATTCTTATACACTGTCCAAATAGAGTCTCTTATTATTTTGTCAGTAGATTGAAGATTTGAGACTTCTATATGGATATGCTATCAATTTGGGAATATGTGTTAAGAATGGTCATATTACCAGATTAAAAAGTCATGATTGTCATGTTATAATGGAAAGACTTATGCCGATTGGATTCATAGGTTTGTTGAATTCTTTGATTTGCGATTCAATAACAGGCATATCATATTTTTTTGAGACATTTGTGCAGCGACAACAGACTATGATGTGCTAAGCAAACTGGAAGAAATTGTTTCTATAATTATATATAAATTTGAAAAAATCATTCCACCTACTTTATTTGACTCAATGGAACATTTGATATTACATTTTCCACATTATGCTAAATTTGGATGTCCAGTATAGTTTTGATGGATGTACCCATTCGAGAGATGCATGCATAAATTGAAGAAAAAAGTACATAACAAAGCATCAGTTGAAGGCTCAATTGCTGAAGCTTATTTGCAAGAGGAAATTTCTTTTTTCTACTCCCACTATTTTGAATTTGAATATCCCTAAAAACAAAAACGCATGGGATGAATTGAAGGAAATGTTAAGGATGAAATGGACAATCAATTGTCAATTTTTTATTAGAAAAATATTGGATTCGGTGGAGTTCAAGAACGATAGATTTCAGACGATGAACTTCACATAGCACATAGATATGTTCTGCTAAACTGTGAAGAAATGGCAGCATTTGTAATGTGAGTGCTTCTATCACATATTTTATAATTTCTATTATAGTATGTAAACTTATTTTATTTTTAGTTTATATGATAATCATATCAAGAAAAAACTTCCTCAAATTACAGCAGCTGCTCTTGAAAAACGCAGACAAAAAAAATTCTCAATGGTTTTAAAAAATGGTAATATAAATTATTGAAGGTTTAATATCAATTCTGTTTACTCTTTATTATATTGATAATTGTTTTAAAAATTTTCAGGTGTCTCAACATGCTGATAAAATTGATATGCAATTGTCTATATTGAGTAACCCACTATCCAAAATTGTTAAATAGTATAATGCATATGTTGTGAATGGTTTTCGATTTCATAGACGTGCATATGGGGAATCAAAAAAAAAATAAATAGTGAATTTTGTTTGAGAGGATCGCATCATAGAGAAACTGAAGTTGAATTTTACGACATTCTGGATTAAATTATTGTGCTTTGTTATCTTGGACAGAATTACATAACGATTTTCAAATTTCGTTGGTTGGATACTGAGAGAGGCTTGCGTGTTCATCCGACTCATGGAATCATCTATATTAAATATAAAATTCCTCTTCTAGTAAATGAACCATTTTTACTAGCTCAAGAGGCACATCAAATTTATTACGCAAAGTAATGTGCTACTTCAAGAGACCAAAGTTATTGGTGGAGCATAATAAAAATCAAATCTGAGGAAAATAAATTTACTCAAACTGAATGTGGTTCAGCTGAAGTGGAAGGAATTGAAATTTTCAAGAGACTACTCAAAATCCATATTTTTCACAAAGAAATGTGAATATCAATGATGACACCCCACAATTAAGGGTCGATGGTGATGAAGATGTTAATGATGTCACAAATTAATTTGAAATGACAAGGGATGATGAAAGTTAAACTCATATGGATATTGATGATGCTGAGGAGGAATATGAAGACATTGACATTGTTAGATATGAAGATGATGATGAAGGTAAACATTGAAATAGTTAAGTGATGGTTATGACCATAAATAATATATATATATATATATATGACAGTTATTTTTCAATTATCTGCTAACAACAATAATTTTTTGTTTCAGATGGATTCTGATCTATTTGGTGAGTTGCAGTAGGCTAATCTACCTTTGGATGAGGGGGATGTGGGAACATCTGACCCCCAGCCTACTGGTGGTTTAGGAGGTACATAGAGGGGGTGTGGTCTTGTGCAACTTATGATTCCGGACCCTATCCCTGAGCGACGTCCACAGCTTGCCTTCGATCCATGCCCACAGAGGTATGATAACCTGTATATTTTAGATTTTTTATTAATTTATTTATATATATACTAATTGTTTGATTATTTATTATTTTTTCACAGTTTTTGCGCATGTAGATTTTGGACAGGGGAGCGCTATCTTGCGCAATTATTTTTCACAGCCATGGATCACATGGGAACAGATTCCTGTTTATGTGCATCTCTCCATGTATAATCATTGGATGGTACATACATAAATAATATTTATTTTGAAATTTATTTTATTAATAACTTGATATTATAAATAATTTGTACGGTTTATGGTATCCCATCGAGGATAGCCTACGTGATGCTATCCATGCAGCCTTGGAGGTGGCTATGCGTGAGTGTTTGCAAAAGTTTTTACACAATTTGAGAAAGGCTACCATTAAGAAAGAAGGAGCGACAGTATTTGATGGGTCATGTAGAGCCCACTGACCAGATTACATTTCATCTCAGGATTGGGATGGATTATGTGTAAACTGGTTGGGTGGTGGATTTCAATGGAGGTCTTCATTGGGTCGGCATAATCGGGGAAGACAGGAGGTGACAAATTGAGCAGGTAGCCGTAAATTTAGTATTCATAGAGAGCATCTGGTAAGTATATTTTTTTCAATATATATATAACTTTAAATATAAACATTTTATTTTATATTTCTGTAGGTATTTGAGCATCCCGATATTACGGAGTTCGATGTTTATCGAATGATGTATACTGATACATCCACTTGAGAGATTAGAGGTGATCGCTAGCGTCAGATTGTGGTTAGTATTATTTTTCCAGTTTGACAATTAACTACATATAATATTTTCACAATTTTAATTTCAAATTGTAATTGAAGGAGTAATATGAGGTTGTGACCTCTCAGACACAGGCTGAGGGTCAGGAGGAGGCGACTGATCAAATTAGTGCACACTATTTTGACGAGGCATCATTGATGCAGGCGACTGAGTATGGATTTGAGAAGGGCCGAGTAGTTGGTATCAGCTCTCATGTGACTCCTAGTACTTATTATGGTACTGATGTGATATTAGCATCCTCCTCAAGAGGATCTTGTGGAGAGGAATCATCTTCTGCCTCACAGTGGGCCGAGTAGTTGGTATCGGCTCTCATGTGACTCCTAGTACTTATTATGGTACTGATGTGATATTAGCATCCTCCTCAAGAGGATCTTGTGGAGAGGAATCATCTTCTGCCTCACAGTATCAAGTGCAGTTACGAGCTCAGAATGGCATTATAGAGATCTTGCAGAAGCAGTAGTAAGAAGAGATGTGTCAGCAGCAATAGTAGTAGCCGTAGGAGGAGGAGATGCGTCAATGGTAGCAACAACATCAGGACCAGATGGTGTACTTGCACCGCCTGACTCATAGTTTGGGGATGTAGTTTCCTCCACCATCTCTTTCTGTTACCCCACTCCTCCAAAAGATGACCCCCAGTATTTTTTTTTGTTAAAAACATTTAAATTTAACAATTGTAGTAATATGAACTATTTACAGTGGATGTCTTCCATATTGGTGAGATTATTAGATAATTTAATTTGTAATATTTTATGATTTTTTTATGAATATTGGGAATTTTAATAATTTTTTTATTTTTTTTTATTTTTTTAATAATATTAATATTAATATTTCATTAATCGTAATTTTATTAAATATATTTTTTTAGTATTATATTTTTTTAATGATTGTTTATTTTAATAATAATAATATTTTATAAATTTTTATTATTTTCTTGTGAATTTTGAGAATTTTAATATATTTTTATTTGAATTATTTTAATAATACTAAAATTAATTTCTTAATAATCATAATTTTATTAAAAACATTTTTTTTAATTTTATTTATTATTTGTGATGGGATCTTTTATGATGGGTTCCCGTCGCAAATAGTCTAAATAAATTTTTTTAAATAGTATTTGCGATGGGATTACATGCCTGCCACATATACTTTTTGCGAAGGTCATGTTGCCAAAAAATTTATATATATAAAGTATATAATCGGAGACTTATTTTCAATGGGGAGATAGTCTGTCACAAAAAATATTATTTACGACGGGACCATCACAAATAATATTTTTCGCGATGCTGTTTTCTACGAAGGGCTATTTGCGACGGGATCTCGTCGCATATAGCCCCTCGTAAATATCTAAAATTCAAGTAGTTATTGAAAAATGTGAAAAAATCCAATTCTAGTGAAATTGGAGTTTGTTATGAAGTTTCTGAATTTTTTTGAAAATTATATGCTTGATTTTAATTGTAAAAATTATATTGTAAAATTTCATCTTCCATTGATTTAAAATCCCTATTTGGGAACAATTCCTTAAACTGGTTTTGGTGGAAACCCAATCATTTCCTCTTTTTGAAAATTCTTGTTTATGATTAAAAACCCATTATGGTTTTGAAATAGAAAATTGTCATATTTTAATGAGGGTGGGATTTAATTTTAATTTAAGTATCATTGAAATAAATATGCATTCATTACTTGCACTTGATCACATGTTATCCTTAAGTAGTTAGTGAGTTATTTTGGGAGGCATTTTACAATTTACAACATTCTAAAACATCATATCAGTACATCCCATTCCTAAGGAAATGGTGATGAGTCCCATTTTCCTCAGGCCCAAAGGGGTGTATATACATACTTTTCATTTCATAGTGTTTGGTCCCTATAACATAGAACTATCGTACCTACTTGGCACATGACCATGTTTCTCATTTTTTGTAATTCAAATGCATATACCATTTTTGTAAACTATTTTAAATTCCTTGAGAATTTATATAAACTAATTTATATAATAGTGTTCATTTAATCCATTTTTTGATAATATCCATTTTTATAAAGAATCCTTTGTTTAAAGAAAAATTTCATCATGTGAAATGTATTTCCATTATCTGAAATTTGAATCTAGAATTGATAATGTATTTCCATATTTTAAATTGTAAATCATGATTTTTTTAAATATAATTATGTGAATTCCAAACCTATTTATCTGAAAATTGAAAGGACTTTCTTGGTTAATTTGATATTGGCATATATTTTTGGAATCCTTGGATGAAATCCCACTGGGATATTTCTCACACCATACTTGTTCCTTCATATTTTTATAGATTGTCTCCTCCTTTGTTTTAGCAAGGAAAACAAATTTTTTAGAGATGGATCTAGCTATTTAACCTTGGACTTGGTGAGTTGTTTCCTTTGGGAACTAAGTTTTTTCCTTTTTCTGGTACATTGGTTGAAGTACTTTTGGATTTATTTCCTTGTTAACTTCTAGTAAATTAATCCTGGAGGAGTTTCTATTGATATGAATATTTCAATGTTTCTTTTACATCCACAATTTTTGGTGGAAAAATCATTCCCAATTTAATTTTTTATGATTTTAGTTTCTATTCACTGAACCATGGGGATCGAGAAGACCCTTTGGGATATATCGGTGCGGGTTTGGGTGTCAGGTTAATAGGGTACTCGAGCCAGTTTGGGACATCAAAAAAGTACATTCTTAAAGGTTCATACTCAAAAGTGTTTTCCATGATCCATATCCATGGAATGTGTGAGAGGTTTGTAATACTCACTATGTATTATGAAACTATCATGTTTCCTTACCAGATATCCATAAGCCCTTGGATATGTACTTCCCAAAATGTTCATGGATAAAAATCCACTTTTAATATGTGATCAAACTCTATCCAAGTAGGGTATCATCATCATGTATCTATAATATAAATAACCACTATAACCTTATTGGTCCAACGATGTTTCTCTCCACTATGACCACTATATGATTGGGTGGGGTACAAAAAAGGAGGAAAACATACTCTACCCACTTGAGCTAGTCCTCTGCTACCTAGGGGTCTGGATCTCCCCAAAACCTAGGTGATCTTTGCTTCTAGAAATTTTGAACCATGACCAGACTATATTTATTATTGAATAATACTATATGTACAATTGGTTTCTCAATGGGTGGATGTACTTTTGTTAATCCACCCAAATGAATTTCATATTACACATGATCCTATACTAAGGCCAAATTGCTAAATAGATCATTATTGGGATCCTACTATGAAATCCTAAATGGATATCATCATGGATGCATCCTTATATAGTGAATACATAACAAAATCAAAGAGAGAATTTGGGGAGATGACTTTTGAAGGGAATAGAAACCACAACATATTCATATACGATACATCTATCATTGTTTTACCATCAACTAGTCCCTGCATATATCAATTAGATAAGTGTGTTATTAGAGTCATATTGAATAGATACATTGATTATCATGATATCATTTGGTTCCCTAGCCGGAGGATCATAATCGAGGCACATTTACACTATCTTCCTAGTCCCCACACCAATACTCAACGCTATAATAACTCTGAGCACATATCCTAAGACATCCTATAATCTGATACTACTCTATCATGACCTATCCCAATTGGGCCTGCTGGGTGGGTAGTATGTTTGGACTGACATCCCAATACTACCTTCAGTAGGACAGGGGCTAGCGACTAGCACTGATTAAGAATATCACACACATGGGATTCCTTAGCTTAAAGTACATGTACACACCCACAAATCTCCATATCCGCCAAATAAATTGTAAATAAAGATAACTAGAAGGAACATAATGCATGAATGAACCACTAAAATCACATAATAGTACAAAAGAAGAAAATTTAAAATGGAAAATATAAGATAACTGAAATAGTAAAATATCGCAACCTACTAACAAAAGGGGACTAGTTCCCAATGAAACTTCCATATCCATATACAATATATCTTTAATAACTATGATCCAACTACTCTGAGTTCACCTAAAACTTTTTCGAAATTATTATCATCTTCATAATACATGATGTGTGTGGAAAGATTCCATACTGAGGTGAGGATAAACATACCCAGTAGGACGCCCTAAAATCACCCAATATTAACCATCAAAAAGGTAGTCAACTCATCATCACAAAATAAGGAGAATGAAAAATATAATAATTATATTCTCAAAGCATAACTCGATCTCTCAAAATTACATCTCTCATCAATTCCAGCCTAAGTATTTTTCTCATGGATCAATGATAACACTCTTCTGAGAGAACTCACTCATCGAGTCTTGCAAAAATGATGGCACTCATCCGAGAGGTTATACTATTTTGGAATTTCTATGTTGAGTTATGATGTAACTTATAGGGATCATCTGAGATACTTACATGATCAGGATCCACCTCATCAAAAGATTACAAATGTCAATACATAGAGAGGGGGTTACACCAAGGGAAAATGGGGCACCTAAACCTAACTAGAATAACCTACTAGGAATGGGGTTGAATGCCTGGTATGTAGGTTATGTGATACCTAACCCAAACTAGGGAAATAAGGTAATGAGGACCCCAACCATGGGCATCGCGGTGGGATACATGGCCTAAATTCATCTGGGGGATATTATGTCCAATTCTTTGGTTAATATGCAACACTAAACCCTCATAGGTGGTGACAGAGAAAACTCACCCATATTGAATCAAGACCTATACCAAATAATTTTAGGGCTATAACCTACCCGAGAAGGTGTGAAGATGTGCTCCATGGTTAATCAGCGTTCTTAACTAAGTATAGTTCTATCTGTTTCATGTTATCTCACACAACATGTTATTCTATATATTTGATGTTTTGGGATTACAGATAGTGTGTAGAGGTCACACCCCATACCTGGGCATCTGTTATCTTCCAACATCCATGCACTCCTAGAAATACATGGGTTGTTCCTTGATTCACACATGGTGTGTTGGGCTATATGGATTTTGGGATGTACACCCTATACATAATGAGACAGACATCCAAGGTTCATAATATGAATATACTATGAACACAACTATGAGATATTTAACTACTATGTAAACATTAACCATTGTATAAAGGGATGTCCACACAAAATGTGTTATTTCAAACTACAAACTGTATAGATGTAAATTTCTCATAATTAAAGAATCTATGACATGTATCTGCTATTTACATCATCTCATTATTTTCCACCAAAAATGTCACCTGAAACACTGAAAACAGGAATTTATCGAGATATTTTCCTAATATTTGGAAATATTTCAAACACCCCTTCCCACGAATCATTGATTGCCGCACCTACAAAAATACTCAAATGATCTGAATTCTGAAACCAAAATCACCCTCACCACCATTGGATTCTCACCATCACTGTCACACCTCTATTATGCCTATGGTCCCAAAACTAAACATTCATAAACAATCCTTAGAAAAATGAACAATTGTACCACGGATATGGGTTTTCAGATATTGTTCAATCACTGGACAATCGAGGGTCAGTTATGAACATTCTATGAAGGGAGTGATAAAGGCATAAAAAAGTGAGAATCTACTTAGGGTCACGTTCATCTATCCATCGTTTATGGAATCAAAATAATAGGGAGAATAATCAAGTTATTAAAACCAATAAATTCAAAATTAATAACATAGATTTCATAGGCTTTAAAAAAACAGAAAATGGATTTAATGGGGATGATTTGAACCTTGTTCAATCTAGAATATATAAAATTTGGTAAGATGAAATAATAACCATACCCTCCCTCATGTTTAGATCTATCGTTGACTATGAATGTGTACCACATGTGGTGGAATTGATTAATTCAATTGAATTTTGTTTTTAATCCTTCATTATTCCTCCTCTTAGTTCATCACTATCTGAGTTCCCCAGAATGGTGACCCCATAAAAGTGATGGGTTTTATTGGATTATATAATGACCAACTATAGAGGAAGACAACCAAAAAAATAATATATCTATCTTCATGAAAAAAACATATAAATAATATAATAAAATAATGTTCCAAGATTTCATAAGAAGTAGAAATTTAGATCTTCCTTCCATGGAGAATGTTTCAGGAAGATTTTGAGGAGAATTGAACAAAATAACCCTACCTTTGAGGGAGTACACTAGCCAGTGGATCCAAAAAAATATCTATAAGAACACCAGAAATCTAATGGGGTGATGGCGCCATCTCAAATGAGAAAAATGGGGTATCAGGATGAAGAGAGTATATAAAAGGCTTATACACATCGAACCAACACACTACACCCAATAGTATAGGATTACATACTCTTATATAACTAAATATTGAGGAATATCAAATGCATCATAAGTGCTTTTGTCTTTTGAGGTATTATTAATTGAACACATACAATTAATTTAACGAAAATCCTATAATCTATTAATAATGGATTGAAATTTCTGAATAAAACATTAAGGATAAATAAATAATATATATATCATATATATATATATTATTAATGTATCACTTTAATGAAATGTGAATACATAATATGCACATAATAAATGTAAACAATAATATATATATATATATATATATCATTCATCATATGAATGTGTGCATGCATCCAATGCATGTGATCATGTATCCCATCCATTTTTTTCATGCATCCCATGCATGTACATTTTAGTGCATTTCCAAAAATATCCCACTTGCACTAAAATCCCATAAGGTCATTATGAAAAACATCAAAACTCTTTGTACGTCCATCAAAACACATTATATATCGGTTTTTAATCAATAAAATTTTATTTTCAACAAAAACATTACCAAAACCTTATCCTAATAAAAGGCCCTAACTCTATGATCCTATGGTCCTTATCTATGTTGAAAACAACTATGAGATCCCAATTTCATATATGTATGCCAAGAGGAGACTCTAGAAAAGCATCAATGGTTATCAAGATACTAAGGGGTCTGGTGTGATCTCTATAAAACAAACTCATATGTTTATGTGAACATGTCTACCACAATATTCGTCATATAAATTATATTTTTACCTATATAATCCCTTTTCCATGACATTGAGAGACCACTAGGTATGGAACATGTCCATCCATTATAGCCTCTCATCATTTCTTTATTCTCCAAAAAAGACTAACAAAGTCAATAAATACATCACATGTTAATTATTTATCTCATAAGTACATCATATGACTCTTATCCCACTAGTTGAACACAACATATGTGAAACAACTAAGAATGGTCATGCATTTCCTTGGTCTAATTAAATCAAGGGAGAGATGTATTTTTTTGTTATACAAGGGGAAAAACCCAACTTAATTTCACTCCAACCAATGACATGGTCAACAATATACCCAACCACACCATATTATCCAGGTTCAAATGTTGACTTGGGTAAGTAGGATATCAAAGTATTAAGGTTCTCATGCTAGGTATCTCTCTAAAAACAAGTAAGAAAGACTGAGAATAAGAATACACCCTAAGAATATCTATGATTGTATGAAATTCCATGAGATATAATTTCATGTATCGGTCCAAGTAATAAGTCTCTACTTATTACATCAAGTATCTTTTCAAAATACCTCATATACAAAAACCCTTTGTGATGGATTCTAGACTATATTGTAGATAACATTTATATATTTCCACATCCAATTATAATACATGATGATCATCAGTTAAAGAAAACTCAATGTTTTTTACTTTCATGGGATATTTATCATTCTACAGTTCATGTAGAGTTTCAGCACACATTAATTAATGATAAATAGATATTTCCTTTATTACAAATACATGATATATGTATATCTGTTATAACCAATTTCGTAAGAGATTTTGTTTGAATTTCATTTTGTTGCAACAAAAATGATAATTTTATCATTTCATCCATTTATAATTACTTTTACAACCATATGTGATCATATTTTAAAATACATCCACTATCCTCTTAGTGAGTAACATTTCTGAAGTAATATAGATTTAATAATGGTGAAACTTAGGAATAAAATTTCTTAAGTTCAAATTTTTAATTTTTTATTCCAAATCTATAACATCATAACATCAAATGTTAAAATGTTATCTTCTATTTCCTACTTAAAACTCTTTTTGTGTACATAATCATTATCCATTGAACCCTTCCCATAAAAAATATTCCTTAAAATATTTTTTAAATAGTGTAACTATTTACTTTAGTACATTGCAAGCATGTCTTAAACTGTTTTAGGATATAGTGATTTATAATTTGTTATAGAACCTAATGTAACACTTTACATTTCATTCTACCTCCATAATCAAAAATATCTTATTATACCATGAGAAACAATTTGTGTATTATCTTGGATAAACCTTTAGGGAATAGTTATTTTAACTTGTTATGGTAACAAAATGTAACTCTTTACATTTTTCTTTAACATCACATATCCTAACCTACTTTATGATATTATGTGAGGAATCATTATAATAGTATAATAGTATAATCCATTAGTTAATAATTATGTTCACTTTATCACAACAACTGTATGTCACTATTTACTGTTTTCACACTATCACACATACTAACTCATTAGGATATAATGTAAATAATCACATAAAATAAATCAGGTGCAATCATTTATTTGTTAACTTTGTAATTATCTAATTTCAAACATAGTACCATCATCCTAATAGAAACCATTTTCTCGTAAAAATATATTTCTAAGCCTCACCACAAACAAATTTATATTTTAAGAAATAATAATTATTTCCTTTTCATAGGCATATCGGACAAATATACTATTATTTCCATATCTTATATATCATCCTTGGTGTTTAGATTTATTTTTGGAAAAGAATATTTTTTGCAATATATCACTTATCGGTGGTGGGATCACATTCCCACATATTTTAATAAATACATGGGAAATAATGTTATCCTATATAAAAAAATTCTATACATATATTATTCTCAAAAAAATATAGATATTGATGTATCATAAACCATGTGTATTCAATTGTAATAACATACTTTTTCACAACAACACTTTGTAATCGAAAAACTCCTATTATCACATATTGGAAATGAGGTGAATATACACATATTTTAAATAGATTCATCCAATCATTACAAACATATATATATTTAATTTTTTTTAATTAGAAACTATTTACTTCATTAGTTGAATTCAAATTATAATCTATTTTAATTATTCATATGATTTTTAACTCCAGTGTATTAACAAAACATGTAAAATAGAAACTCGGTTTCACATACCCTAAAAAATTAAAGAATCAATTTTTATAACATTAATACATGACATGGAAAATGTATGGAGTTTGCAAACCTATTCAGTTATTTTAGAGAATCCTATCATATGGAATCCTCACTTATTCCTCATAATACCCTCAGGTTTCAAATAACCATAACTAGGTTCATGGAGAAATATTATTGGATTTTCCAACTAACTTTATTCTTCCACTTAGAACCTATACCCATATGTATTTTCAATCCTATTCAATAATCTAAGAATCATATTTATTTTTCATTTATTCCCTAAAGTTTATGAATATAGAGTAAGCATTTATTGAATTCATCATTATTGACAAAACATTTACATAGATATAAATATAATTAATTCCTTAACCCAAATTATATTTATAGGAATTCTTCAATGTTTGAAAAAATATTCATTCATATTGAAAATAATTCATATTCTCAATAATATTCAAAATATGATACTAGAATTAGGTCAATTAGCACCAAGTGTCTTTAAAACCTCAAATGAGTAATTTTTGGCTTCTATAAGCACCTAGATTCACTTACTGAACATTTGGTTACTCAAGAAAGAATTTTTATAACACATAAAATATTTATCTTGCTCGAGAACACTTCTTAATCTACTAGTATTAGGATTTTCTTACTTTAAACTTCTCATTTAAATGAATAATATAATGTTTAGGTTTTTGGTGATAATTCATTTATTTACAATATATCTTTTTATCTGATGAATATCATGTCTTATATCATTTTCATCAAGTATTTTTAATGATAGTGCCCCCATTAAAATTATTGACATCGTACATCATATCAATTTAATGATCCAAGAACAATATTTCATCATAACTTACACCAGTTATCACGTTAGGAAGCCAAGATTATTTAAGTAGGGAATCATCTAAATAAAAATAGTTGTTACTCTTGGATAGTTGAGTGGATAACCCATTATCCAAATCCATCTAATAAATTAAATAAATTCTATTACTTTGTTAAACTAAGTAATATGGCTTCTTAGCTAGTGTAACACTTAGAAAATGTTATGAATAATCCAATTAAGGACAATCAAGTGATACTTGTGAGGATATCAACAATACCCAACATGAAAATCATGAGATACATAGAACATTCTTTCATTACACAAGATAATCCATGGGTACTCATGTTGAGAATGATAATAACTTGTTAAATGATTGGGGGTCTTGATAAGTGGTTCGTTGGAATTAATCTCACATTTATTATTTGTGTGGTATTATTTTAATGTATCACCCATTTTATATATATCATATGAATGTTAAATTCATAACTATAACATCATATGTAATAATTATATTCTCACATTTAATTCCCTTTGGGATGCTTTCTTCTAATGATTTAGTTTTGGAATCCGTATTCTGACCATCGAATTAATGTGTTCACACCATATTAATCTGTAAATCTTTACACAACCCACAAACCTATTTTAATCACCAAAAAAATAATTCAATTATTTTCATACATGTCCAAATGCATCATATTAATAAATTATATGAACACTTCATGTAAAGGAATATAGTTATATAAGAATTAAAAACTCTACATGAATAATCCCAAAGTGACAGATAGTCAACCCCATTCACTTACCTAGTCAAAGACATACACTAGAAAATTCTGTGTTCTGACCCCATGTCCCACTACCTGAGAAGACCATACTCAAGAGATAATTCAATTCAAGAAAAATTTATCAATTAATATGCACAAACTATTTCGTGAAACTATTCTAAAGAACCTAACTATAATTAAAAACTGAGGTCAGGGTAAATGAAAACTAAATTTTAGGATATCAAGCATATAATGATTTGAAAGATCTATCCTAGAATCAATTTATCATATAAATAAACATACACAGTATTCATGTTTCATAAAAAATTTACGAAACATGTATATAGTTTAAATTTAATAATTAAATAAAAAATTTATTTATTTTCCAAATCATGATAAATTTATGAAAAATTCACAAACAAATGCAAATTATAAATATTTTATACTTTTTTAAGAATATAAAAATTATATAATCATTTCAATATAGACCCCTTCATATTTTATAATAAATATTATTTATATGATATTTAAGAAATTATAAACATTTTATAATTCAATATCTATTATATAATCATTTTATATTATCTAAATATTATATATATTTTAATTTATAAATATTTTATAAATCCCCTCCGATGATTTTTAAATAATCCTTTTATTTCTAAATACCAAGGCACGTCGATTAATTTTTCATAATGTATTTAAACTTTTTATCCTTTGATATTTGGTAAAAATGTTTCATAAACACTTTTTAATTAATTATACATAATTAATAATTGATTTATTGATTTAAAAGATCATTTTAAACTAAATATTTACAAAATACCATTTATTAGAATTTATAAACTTTTTATAGACAATAAAAACCACATAATATGCTAAAAACAATTTTTTAACAACTTTCTACTTACCCTTACACAAAACCCCTATTCTAAGTAAGGGAATCCTTCCTTTTACCCTTACATATTTGTTTTCTGTAAGGGTAATTTAAGTATCCAAAGCCTATGTAAAGGTAATACAATGTTTTTTTATACATCATACCACTACACAACATACATTTACACGAATCTATTTAAAGACAACTTCATAAAGGTAGTACACATATTTACTTTACAAAAATCCCTTATATAAAGTTATTACATCTTTATAGATCAATTGTGAAATGATAAAGTTTCAATGACCCTTACATAAACCCCTCACTTAATGGTACTACCATTATGCAATGGCTCGCATAAGGATATTGCATAATGGTAAACCTTATTTACCTTTATGTGGAATTGTTGTGTAAGTGTATTAACATTACACATCCCATTTCCTTTAAGGTAAGTCAGAGGTTATTCTTATGTAGACCTTCTTCATAAGGGTTTGACATTTACATAACTAAACTGTGTAAGGGTAAATCAAATTTAACCTTACGTAGCTCGTGTAAAGTTCTGAAGATAGCATAAATTTTATGAAAACATGGTTCTTCATTTTTCATTAAAAAAAAGTGATATAATAATATTTGGTTCATGAATAAACAGGATTTGATTCCATTGATGGGTTTTATATAATCATCTAATGAAAATCTGTAGTATAAGACAACCCAAAAACATAGCATTTCTATCTTTAAGAAGCAATGTGTATGTAATACTCTAAAACAGCGTACCTGGATTTCTCGAATAGTAGAAGTCTCTATATTCCATCCACTAAGAATTTTTTAGGAACATAATAATGTTAGGTGAACTAAATCACCCGGACACCAAGGGAGTATACCGACCAATGGATCTATGAACACCCCGTGAGGACATTTGAAATATGAAGGGTTGTTAGCACCTTGTCAAATGAGATAAATGGGTTATCAGAATGAATCATGTTTTGAAAACCCTTACTCACATTGCACCAACACAACACACCTAATAGGAGATAATCACATCCTATTATATAGCCAAATCATGAGGCATCCTAAATTCATCTTATGATTTTCTAGATGTTAGAGTATTATTCATTGAATGCTTTCAATTAATTTAATGTAAATACCTTAATTTATTAATAATATATTGTAACTAATGAATAAATAATTTATAACAAATAAATAATATATATATGTATATATTTATATATCATATTCATGCATCACATGGATGAAAAACACATTCATCATATGCATATATTAATTTCACACTATAATATACATATATACATATATATATATATAACATGCATCATATGCTTGTGTACATGAAACCAATGTATGTACATTTTAGTTAACATATAACACAATTCTCAAGGAATATGCGGCCATCAATGGGATTTTTCAATAACCATGTTTATACAGAGGTAGGTTATGTTTTAATAATTTCATAGACAATTAATTAATTATTAATTTGTTTATTATTATACTCGTGACTACACTTAAATGAAACATATGATGTGCACAAAATTATGTCATTCCTAGGGTGAAACATGGATTACAAATTTAATGGTGGTATTAGTTTTCCTCATTTGAGATACTATTCGTAGTATATTCCATTATTTTCGAATTTATTCCTGTATGTGATATATTATATTTAATATTTTTAATATATCAATATCAAGGCATCACGGGGGCCAGAATTTCACACTGACTCCTCGTCTAACTCTAGAAATATTATTTAAAAAATGTCAATGTATCAATAGAAAAATGGAGTCATTACATAAACTATTTCCTAGTGAGCTAATAACCATATAGTGTAATTCAATTATGCTAAAAAGGTTTTTATAATATAAATCTAAGATATTTAATTAAAAAATTCGAAACATCTCTAAAATCCTATGAATTTACATGTTTCACAAACTATATCAATAGTGATAAAAAAATTTTACACACCACACATGCTTCAATATACTACCTTTGGAAAAGTTAAAATACTCATCAGGTGTCATAGCCCCTATCCTTGAAATGGAATAGTTATGTGCATACTCAATGGGGCCTAGGTGGAGATCTGGAAAACCCTTTAGGATCAAAATTGAATATGATATACTCAATTACAAAAGGGTTGAATTATTGGATTTAAAATTTTCATTTTTATTTTTAAGAAAATATATGTTTACAAAGTTAAACAAGAAGGATTCACACACCCTCTTTAGTTCGTAAAATAGAAACTAATTGATTAGGGTATAATAAAATGGACTCGATAAAGAAACATAAAACTAGGTTAAATAGGGAAAGATTCTACATTAAAGTGTATATAATCTTATTTATATAAAAATATAGAGGCATAATAATGTGTTATAAATGTAAACTTTCTAACTCTAACAAAATGCAGTGAAAATAAAACTTTTAAGAAATGTAGACAAGTATAAGAAATCTTTTAACCCAAATATAAGGTTATCCAACCACCTTGGATAATGGTACCTTGATTTATACTTTCAATAAATTCTATCCTACCCACACAAAGTTAAACCCTTGATATAAATATCAGAATCTATATTGTAATCCTTTTAATCCATTGATCTCTATAGTGATCGACACTTATATCTTCTTATCCCCATAATCCCTCAATTGTTAACAGCAACAATCAGATTTGCATTCAGTAGGTTGAGCAATTTTTTCTCAACTTGAACAAATTGTTCATAGTATTCACTCATGGATGGTTTGAGAGGATCTATCATAGAGTATAACTTCATTACAGAGTTCAATAACTCTATATGAAAAATCTATCTCTGAAATTCAGCACAGATCTCATTCATATAGCTGGGTATTTATTGGCACGGATTACAATGGTCAACTTCCTCTTCTAATGGTTATATTTTTCCTTGAATTTTTGAGGTACCTCTACATGCATCACTCAGGAAATGGTTAAGTTAAAATAGATTGGATGAAATCATTTTATAAAAAAAATAATAAACATTACTAATTATAAGAAATATTAGAACATTTAGGATATGGGAAAATAGAACGTTACATTTAAAAAAATAGGTAACTGTAAAAAAAATTAATTTGATTCTTATGAAAACAAAAAATGGATTGTATAAATATTGAAAATCTGATTATAAAATAATAGAGAATTAGATTTTGTTTTCTAATGAAATATGATTCTAATTTCCAGAGAAATCAGAGTTTGGTTTCAGAAGAAATTGGAGTCAAATTTCAGAAGAAATTGAAGTATAATTTGAGAAGAAATGGAAGTTTTCTATCGAAAGAAATAAGATTCTGATTTCATAATAAATTGACATCTGATTTTAGAAGAAATCAAAGTCACATGAACTATAAGGTTCTGATTTAGATAAGGATCTGATTTTTTTACTTAAGAAAAATAAAGTTATACTTGGTTTTGGAAAACATAGGATAAGGCATTCAAAAATCATAGGTATGGTCAAAACCATTTTTTGTGAAATTACATTTTAGTTAAGAAAATATTTCTTAGAAAAATATAATTTTCCTTAAGAAAATTTGATTTTGATTTTCAAAACATAAACAAATGAAAATGTCATAAGGAAACTTATTGACTAAACAATATCCCCATTTTTTGATAGCACAAACAACTTTTCATAAAATAACATAAAGGACTGAGGTTTTAATTTTTATTCTTAGATTAAATACTTAGCTCCCTTTTTTTAAGGCTCATGGTGAATATGACTAAATCCCCCTTAGGCTATAAAATCCATAATGATCATATTCTTGTCTTTATTAGAGAAATAACTCTTCCTTACATGATAATTTCTTATTTAATTAATCTCCCCCTTGCATAGATATTTTATTCCTTTAAATAAATATTATTTTTTATCATTCTTTTCTCTCCCATTGAGATTTTCAAAAAGGAATAGATGGAAAGAAAACAATGTACTTTAAACATTATGAAACAAAAAAGATGAAACACTAAAAAGATAACAAATTTTCTTAAGATAAAAAAATTTATTACAAAAAAATATTGTCTTTGAAAGTACTATTCATCCTTCTTTTTCTCCTTTGGCATTAGTTTTTCCAATGTTACTTTCATCTTCTTCAATGCTTTCTGATCATCTTCAAACTTCTTGATCACCTATTCTTGATCCCAAATTTTCTATTCGAGATCTTTGATTCTATCTCCCTGAGACTTAAGAATTTCTCCATGAGACATTATCAAATCTTCCTAATCTCTGTTTTTTTGAGCCATCACTTCCCTAATTTCTCTATCCCTGTTCAGATTTAGAGCAACTGAATTTGGTTTCCCATTCAGATCTTTTTCTTCTTATTGATATCCAGATTGCTCTTACATAATTTTTTCGGAAAAAACATGTTCAGTAATTATTGATAATCTCATTAGACTTATCAAAATAATCCATTACTGAGTCACAAAAATCATAAAAAATTTTAAGATCATCATTGACTAACTTATACCATTTTTTTATCTCTGGGAAGGATCTTCTATGAGCATCATAACCTATCTGAAAAGTATTGAAATATTCTTCAAAACTGATGAACTTTTCCATAATAATTCTTGTTGAATCTGACTTCTAATTAACTTATTCTTCAATCATTTGACATCTAGAATCAATGCATGGAAATAAAGGAATGGAATTCATGAGCTTCCTCAAGTACTGAACCAAAGTCAGTTCCTAAAGAAAATTAAGATTCTAAGATAGATTCTTTTTTTCATGAGTTAACTTTATCTTGCTCATCATCTATTCTCTTAGAAGTCACAACAAAATATATCTTTTATTTTTCAACTATATCTTTCTTTGGAAAATCAACAACAATTTTTTTACCTTTCTAGGCCTTAGAAATTTCCTTTTCAACATTCAGAGTCTCATTCTCACTATTATAAACTTGAAATATTTTATCATCATTAACATTAGCTACATTATCAGCCCCTTTATCTTTAGCATGTTGAAAAATATGATCATTAATTTTCTCATCATATGAAGGAGATTTATTAACCTTATCCTGATCATCATCACCTTTCTGAATAGATTTTCCTTCTGAAATTATTTTGGTGGATTCATCTTAGGAAGTTCTAATTGAAAACTTGTCAGATGAGATCTCCTTCTCTTTATTTTCTTACACCATTATTATCACATCATCACTTTCCTCTTCCTCTTCTTCTTCCTCTTCTTACAATATTTATTCTTCTTCTACTATGGGTTCTGGAATTGAAAATTATTTTTTATCATATCTGTAACCAGAGTCACAATTGGCACTGGTTCATGTAAGAATGATTCGGGTACCTAAACTTGTTCATATGCCTTCTCAGCATCTCAGTGAAAATATTGATGAATTTCAGCCTTTGAATTTTATTTAAACTTCTTCAATTTGTATTTCCTCTCAATATCTTCATCTTCATGTATTTTTAAGGCCTTATCCTCAGCAGGATTTATTCCAGAAACTGCATCTACTTATTTCTTATTCTTCTTGATATCTCTCTATTTAGGAACAAATTCATTTGGAAAATTATTTTGTTTTTTCATCTTGGGTGGAGAAGATACTATTTTTACTATTGGTGCTTTCTCTTTTAGTTTCATCTCTTTACCGTTTCTTTTCTTAAGGGTTGGTATGGAGCTTTCTCCAACTTTACCATTATTTCTATACCTTGATCATCATTTTAGTAAGTTCAAAGAACTCTCCTAACATAACACTAAAACAAATCTTCATCCTTCTTAAGGTATCACCATATAACAACATTATCTTGATGGTTTTTGGATTTGAGATGCATGGTATTTTGAAATATTCTAAGCACAGTACAACAATCTTGGACTAGATCATAGGATACATCATGATTTGGGACCAAATAGTTCCATTATTAATATTTTTGATAGTTAAAAGAATGTACTTGATGATATTAATCTTCCTTACATTAACCAAGAAATCCATCATAAAGACATGACATATCTATAATGAATCCTTGACTCCCTTCCATGGATTAATAAATCCTTGCTTACAAAGGGCTAACAATCTATGGTTTGTTGTGAGATGAGTGATCTTTGGTGTTTTGCCTCCTTGAAGCCCAAGGCATTCGATAACCTTAATTTTCTCCAAAAAACATTCTGTATTTAGAAATCAATGTGAGAAAAATATTTCCTCACCATCATAAGGTATATCCAAGATACTTTTAGCCTTATTGATTGACAAAGAAAAAGTCCTTCCATAACTTTTGAATGAAAAACTTTTATTCCTCCTTGTTCATAAAAAAGTAATATATCATAGAATTAAATTAAAAAATCTGTATAAACAGGATCCTAATTCTCCTCTTTTTCTATATAGTGGCTCTCCCATCCATTATTCTTTATAATTATTGAGATCAAGGATTCATACTTAAAAACGAAATTTAGGTCCACCAACCTGTACTTTAAAATTATCCAATCATTGAACTCCTTGTTTGATGCCATCAGAGTCTATAAGGAAACTTCAAGAGAAATTCAGAGTTGAATAGAAGGAAAAAATGAATGGAAACTTTGAAGAGCTACATGGATTTTTCACAAAAACATTGTGATAACTGATGTGGGACATGAATTGGGGGTCCTTTGTTTTGGATTCACAGTGAAAGTTCACATTCCCAAATCAATAAAACGGTTGAGATTTACACTATCTGATCTGATGGTTGATATTAATGTTGAAGAAGGATTTATAGGTTCAGATCTTTTGAGGTTTTATGGAAACCCATATTAAAGGAAGGTTAATCTGATATTGTTTTCTTAAAACAAGATTGATAATACCAATAAGAAAAAATGAAATTACGTTGATATAGTTAAGTAAGTGTATCTTCCAGATTGCTTAAAAATATTTGCTAATATTGATAAGGTTTCTCTTATAAAACTTCATTTCTGAAATGTTTTATTAGGGAAATAACACTATTTAGGATTCAAAAATTTTTTGGAAAAAGAAAATATAAAAAAATAAATAAATGTTCTCCCCTTATGAAAAGGAGTATCTTAATGTAATGAGATAGGTTTCAACAAAAAGATAATATGGATGATTTCCTTATGGTTATCATTATTAAATTTTTTAATCTATTTCATTCTATATAAGGGAAAATATTTTATAAATATGTCAGCAAGTTGATCTTTCATTCAGATAAATTGAATAATGATATCACCATTAAGTTTGTGATCCCTATGAAAGTCATGCCTAATGTCTATGTGATTTTCATGAGAATGATGTTCAGGGTTTTTGAATGGGGAAATGTCATTAGTATTATCACACATTATCTATGATTTGGTAAAACTCATCCAATAATTTTTGATTGTGTGTGGCATCTACAACACTTGAGCACAACAACTTCCAGCTGCTACATATTCATCTTCAGCAGTGGAAAGTGATACTAAGTGTTTCTTATTGCATAAACAAGAAACTAATGAATCTCCTAATAAATGAAAAGTTCTAGATATAATTTTTATATCCATTCTACATCCACCAAATTCAGCATCCGAAAGGATTTTTAAGACAAAATCATTTTTAGAAGAACATAAAAGTCCTAAATCCATGGATCCCATTAAATAGAGAAAAATTATTTTCACTACTTTTAAATGGAATAATTTTGGATTAGATTGTTATCTTTCAGATAAGAATACTGAAAATATTAATCATGGATGACTAGATATTAAGTATAACAAACTTCCTATCATACCTCTAAAATATATTTGATCTACTAGTTTCTGGGTTTCATCACGGTCTAGAGTATTTGAGGTACTGATTGGAGTACTTATACTTTTAGTGTTTTCATATCCACACTTTTTAAGAATATATTTAATATAATTATGTTGAGATATAAAATTTCCTTCTACTATTTGAGAAATTTGAAAACTAAGAATAAATGATAACTCACCCATTTTACTCATTTCAAACTCATATTTCATAAGATTCAAAATGAATCAGTTAAAGGTTGTTGATTTGATCCGAATATAGTGTCATTAACATAAATTTGAACAATAAAAACATTTTTCTTTTCTTTTTTTAAATGATTGGATCAGTTGTTCCTTTAACATAATTTTTTTGTATCAAAAATTATATAAGTCTGTCATAATAAGATCTAGGGGCATGTTTATGTCTATATAAATCCTTTGTATGTTTTTAATCATGTTCACGAAGTTTTGTGTATTCAAAACTAAGAGGTTGATCAACACAAAATTCCTCTTGAACATATCCTTTATGGAAATCACACTTCACATCCATTTGAAAAAGTTTGAAACAGAAAAATGTTGTAAAGGCTAAGAGAATTAAAATAGATTCAATTCTAGCTACCTTATCATAGTTTTCTTCATAGTCTATTAATTATTGTTCATTATATCCTTTATCAACTAGTCTTTATTTATTTCTTAAAATTATTCCATTTTCATCTCATTTATTTCTGAAGACCCACTTTACACCAATTATAGAATATTTATTAGGTATTTCAACTAAGGTCCAGACTTTGTTCCTTTCAAATTAATTTAGTTCTTCTTTCATTGATTTAATCCAATGAACATCACCTAAAACATCATCAATACTTTTAGGTTATAATTAGGAATGAATCGCTTGATGATATACTTCATTTCTTAAAGAACTTGTAGTCCTTATAGGTTCATTTACAACACCAAGGATACTATCACTGGGATGATTCTTAAGAAACAAATTATTTGTGTTTTTTAAGACCTTTTCATCAACCTAAGGTAAAAAATATTCTTGGTAAATACTTCACAAACATTTTATTGAGTATTTTTATAAATAGAAGAATCTTTTATCAATGTTTCATAGTCAGTTTTTGAAAACACATATGAATGTGTAGGTTAGGGTTGTTTAAAAAATGATCAGTTTCATCAAATTTCACATGTATTGATTCTTCAATAGAATAAGAGTTTTTATTAAAAACTCTGTAAGCCTAAGAAGTAGTGGAGTAGCCTAAAAAAATTCCTTCAACAGATTTGGGAATGAATTTATGAAAGTTATATTTAGTATTCAAGATGAATAATTATCATCCAAATACTTTGAAGTAAGAAACATTTGGTTTTCGACCATTCCATAACTAATAAGGTGTTTTATTAAGAAAAGGACTAATTAAAACTCAATTTATTATTTAGAAAGTAGTACTAATAGCTTCAACACAAAAGCGTTTAGCATTTGAATATTCACTCAACAAGGTTCTTATTATCACTTGAAAAATATGATTTCTTCTTTCAACAACACAATTTTTTAAGGAGTTCTTAGAGATGAGAAGTTATGATTAAATACTATCTTACTGCAAAAAGTTTAAAAATCTGAATTATAAAATTATCCCCCATGATCACTATGATTACTTGTCAATGGAAGGTTTTTCTCATTTTTAACTTTAGCTGAAAAAAAGTTAAAATAAGAAATGGATTCAGATTTCTTTAATAGAAAAAATAAAAATGTATGTCTATTATAATCATCAAATAAAAATATATATAGTATATTCCTCCAATAATTATCATTTTTTGTTGGACCAAAAAGATCCATATGGAAAAATTCTAATAAATCTAAATATTAGACTTCACTAATATATTTAATGCTTTAATTATGTTTCTTTCTATATTGAAAAGGATCCTAAACTTTTGAATAATAAAATCTATGATCCGGTATGTCCATAACATGTCTTTTCGTTGATAGTTTACATAAGTTCCTAAAGTTACACTTTCCTAGTCTTCTATTCCATAACAAAGATTCATCTTAAATTATAGTATGGCAAGGTAGGTCTTGGTTCCTAAGGTCTTGTAATTAAAGTGTATAAATATTCTCATGTCTATGGGTAGAGAGAATAAAATCTTCCTTGGAATTGTGTACTAGTAAATTATCATTCCTAAAATTCTTAATATATCCTTCATCACATAATTGTCTTATAATTATAAGGTTGTTCATAAGACCCTTAACAAATAAAACATTTGAAATTAAGGATTTTCCAAGAAGAACAATGTTACCTATACCAACAATTTCTCCTTGAGCATTGTCTCTGAAAGTTACTTTTCCATCACTCATCTTAATAATATTTTTGAAGAAGTTTTTGTTACCAGTCATGTGTTGGTAGTATCCATTATCCATTTACCATATATTTTTTTTGTAACTTACTTTTTTCACTAAAAATAAAACTGCTAAACATTTGGAATCCAAACTTTCTTGGATCAGGAAACATTAGAATTTAAAATATTAGGTATCCAATTTTTTTTTGAAAAGTGGGCTTTATGAAAACCTAAGTATCGGGTTTTATTCAACGAACAATTTTTCTCCCAATAACCACCATACTGAAACATAGTGCAAAAAAGAAACACATTGGGGAACAAAATAGTTTTGTATAAGAACATGTTTTGAATGAGAATAAACGAATCCATAACTATTCCTTAGAAGATGAAATATTTAATATATTTTATCAAATTATTTCCTTTTAGAAGTAAAATTTGAAAAAAAATATTTAAGGAAAAAATTATATTTTATTCTAATGACTAAATTGTTATCCTCGCAGTCATTTTTCTTAGAATATGAGTTAGTCTGTAAAATATTTTTCTTAGAAATATCATTTTCAAGATTGTTAGAAAGTTTATAGTTCTAAGAATTTACTGTCACGACCCGCCCTCGGGGCCCGTGTCGTGACTACCCCAAGCCCGCCTTCCATAGGCCAGGGGTTGGCGACTAGCACCAAGGCGTAAATCCCGGTAAAAAGGGAAGGAATTGCCTTTGAAAAGTAAACAAGCACAGAGAGTAAGCAAGCGAAAAAGTAAACACTAAGTAAAAACAGAGTACAACTGAAGTGCGGAAAAGTAAATGGGCCAGTATACAATCCCAAATTGAAAGTAAAGTACAACTCGAAAGGGAAAACAACAACTGTAAAGTAAAAGCCGCTACACCGAGCTGTCCACTGGAAATCCCACCTGAAGGGTGGGTACAGATAGCTCCACTACTCCTCGGGTTCCGCCGTCCGCTCCGAGCACGACCCGCCCAGTGGTCCACCTCCAGGTACTGTCCTGCTCTGCAAGCCTCAACCATGATCAATGTTGTCCGTCGTCTGCAACCAACACAACGTAGTGCGGGCATAGCCCGTGCAGGGGTGAGTATAAGCTACTCAGTAGGGACACCGAGACCCCTGAAGGTCTCCCAAAATCCACAAAGGATAAACCACAAAGATGAGATACAAACATGAAGTAACAACCGACACTGCTTAGGTATATGCCCATACATATACCTAAGTCTTGAATTCCAATACCCTCTAACCTCCGAGCCCAAGTACAACTCAGTCCACACAGGAAAGTATATGTATTCCACACAGGAAAGCAAAACGAAATCCACACAGGATAGCACAACACAATCCACACAGGAAAGCAACAGGATTCAGCTCACACAGGTATACATCATCGATAAGGTGAAAGATATGATCAAACATAGATACTGAATCATCTAAGCTGGGACCCACATAGGATACAAGACCAACTGTCTTCATCGATTCATCTATACTGGGACCCACATAGGATACAAGCCCAGTATTGAATCATCTAAGCTGGGACCCACATAGGATACAAGACCAACTGTCTTAATCGATTCATCTATACTGGGACCCACATAGAATACAAGACCAGTATTGAATCATCTAAGCTGGGACCCGCATAGGATACAGGACCAGCACAGCTAGGACCCACATAGGATACAAGACCAGTTGTCTTCATCGATTCATCTATACTGGGACCCACATTGGATACAAGACCAATATTGAATCATCTAAGCTGGGACCCACATAGGATACAAGACCAGCACAGATAGGACCCACATAGGATAGAAGACCAGTTGTCTTCATCGTCGCAGTCCACTGAGGATCCCTGCACAATCGTCGTCATCACAGTAGCAGTCGCAGCCAGCACTAGGGTTCCCGCACACAGCAAGCTCGTTCGGGAGGGTCCACTCCACTAGCCAAGAGGCTGATACATCAACTGTCACAAAGTCTAGAGTTGATGTATCCAAAAGATCTGTATCGCCAACAGGAACTCAACGTAACAGACGGCGCGTCAATCGGACGTCCGGTCTGAGAGTTATTGGCTTTTTCGTCCGAGGGGCCCGGTTGGTTTTTAAGGCAAAACCAACCCGACCGTACTCCACCTGCATCCAAACCTCAGGATAAGTATGCCAAAAGATCCGTCTCACTAATAGGAACTCAACAATGCTGACGACACGTCAATCGGACGTCCGTAGCTCAAGATATGAGTGTTTTCGCTCCGAGGGCCCGGTTGGTTTCGTGTACGAACCAACCCGGCCGAACTCAAAGTATTCCGAATCCTTGAGTGCGATATACCGAAACGACTGTCTCGATCCAAGGATCGCATTACCACCGACGGTTCGTCAATCGGAGGTCCGTAGCTCAAGTTATGGTCAAAAGACCGAAGTCGATTCGAAAACGGGGGGTCCGTGTCCGGGCCGACCCGGCCCGACCCCCCTGGGTCGGCCCGAACCGGGTCGACCCGACCCGGGTCCGGCGCAGCGGTGCGGTCCGGCGCGGTCCGGTGCGGCCGCGCGGCCGCGCGGCCTGGGCGCCGCTCGGGTGCCACGCGCGGGGGGCAAGGCCCCCGCCCTCTTCTGCTGGCGGCGCGGCAAGCTGCCGCGCCTTGGATTAAACGGCCCCCCTCACGTGGGGGCCTTCCTTTGAGAAAAACAGGGGGGGCGCCTGCCCCCCGTTTGTGAAACCGCCCCCCCTCATAATGGGGGGCCAATTAACCACCCGGGGGAATTTAATTCCCCAGGTTTTGCACCATCCCGGCCAGCCCGACCTGGCCGGCCGGCTTCTTCTCAACAGGACCGGCATGGGCCAGTCCTCTTCCATCTTCCAGCACCGGCGGCCCGGCAGGCCACCGGACATCACGTCCCACCGCGGCCCGGAACCGGCCGCGGCCTTCATCATCCGGCACGGTGCGACGACACCGCGCCCCTCCGCCGCGGCCCCGCTCCAGCCGCGGTGCCTTCGATTTCCTTCGACGCGGCGCGACGGCGTCGCGTTCATGATAATCTTTCCACGGCGCGGCGCGACGGCGCCGCGCAATAATTGTCGAATGATATCTACGTGGTGCGACGACACCACGCCATCACGTTTCATCCGCAAGAAACATTCAAGAACAAATGAGGGGGGTTCGGCCGTGTTTGTGCGGTCCCCACCCCCTCTCGTTAGACGATAGCACATAATCATATATTCTCAAGATTGTCATTCTAGAACCAAGAACGAGAATAAATAAATAAACAACAACAAACCCCTACCTCAGTTTCAAGAACATTTTTCGTCAACGACCCACGGAAGACGAGCGTCGCGGTGGTCGGTGTCGCGGAAAAAGGACATCGATGTCGTGAAGCGAGGATTCGAAGCTCTTTGACGGCGATTTCGTCGCGGGAAACCGTCGCAAAAGAGATGACGCAGAAGGAGACGTCGTCGGTGTCGTGGGTATGGCATCACGGAAGACGGTTCCCGAGAACGTCGCATTCTTCATCTATGTCCGAAAGTTATTCGCGTTCTTCGCCAAGGATTGAAGAAGAATGAGAGAATTCATCAAAACCTCTCAAGATGGCTAAGGAGTCCAACCAAAATAAAATTATCTAAGGCTTATTTTATTCACACAATTAACAATTTGAATTTCAAAGGTTTGAAATTCAAAAAACTCAACTCCATTAATTAACCAAGTTGTCAAGTTCATTAAAAGAGGAGTTAAAGGGAGTTTTTTTAAAAGAAGGTGAAGAGTTAGGGTTCGTCTGGGCCCCACCACACTTAATCCTCTCAAGGGAGGTTAAGTGGATGTGGGTCCCACTCCTAACTCCCTTTGGGAGAAGTTAACCAACAAGTTAAAAATAAAATGTGTTTCCACATTTTATTTAACTTATTTTAATTTTTCCCAAAACTAACTTTCATTCCACATAAAACGCAACCTTGGAAAAGGTCTCCTTAAGCGAATATCGACACTGCGAGTTCGTCGGTGTCCTCGGATTTCAATTCCAAGCACCAGATCAAAAGTTAGAAATTCCCACTCGTTCGTTCACTGAACGTACCGGAGCCAAACATCAGAAATTTATTCCAGGCACTCCGGGCCTTGGAATCAGGTGCCGTCAGAAACCGCGTTCTTGTAAAATTCCAAAGAAAATTAAGAAAAAATTTCCCTTGAATTTTACGGATCTTTACATTACTCCCACCTCAGGTCTTTACGTCCCCGTAAAGATACATCAAAACTAGGGAAACAAATGAGGTTACTGAGCACGCATCTGAGCCTCCCGCTCCCATGTGCTCTCCTGGAGGTTCTCGTGCTGTCATCTGATTCGCACAAGAGGAATCGATCGCCCACGTAGGACCCACTCCTATCGATCCTCTATCTCCACCGGGACCTCTGTAAGAGTCGCCCCATCGTCAACGTCAAGCTCCCCATGGTCAATGATGTGCGTTGGGTCGTGCACGTATCTCCTCAGCCGAGACACGTGGAAGACGTCGTGCACCCGGTGCAACTGAGGTGGTAGAGCCAGGCGATAAGCCACCTCGCCAATCCTGCTGAGGACCTGGAAGGGTCCGATGAAGCGCGGAGATAACTTGTCGCCTCGGCCAAATCTCTGTATACTACGTCGAGGTGAGACCCGCAAGAAGACGTGGTCACCATCCTCGAACTCTAGTGGCCTCCGCCTCCTGTCATTGTATGACTTATGTCGGCTCTGAGCTATCCTCATCCGCTCCTGGATGACCTGGACCTTCTCTGTCGTGGTCTGGACCACCTCTGGTCCCACAAGAGCTGCTATGATTTCTTCTTTGCCGATTAAGAGAAATTCGGTCTCATCGCATGGATGAACCACGTTATTTGCCTAATACAGTCAATCCTGACATGGATGATACTAATCCATACCAAGGATGACGTCGTAAGGCCTCGACGCTACTACCAAGAGATCCAACCGTTACTCTTGCCTCCAAGGGTTGAGTCACACTGTCGGCTTCAGTGTGTGGTAACTGGGTCTCCTCCAGTAGATGTCTCACAAGTGAGGGTCAAGTCAACAGTGAAAACTGGAACCTCTTAGTAACAACACAAAAGAGGATAGGAATGAAAACATCACAAAGGTATGCATCTTTTATTATTGAAGCTCATAATACAAAGACGCTACACAATAGCAACAAAGAACTAGAAGTACAAAAGACGTATCCACTAGTTACGCTCCTGTCCATTTGCTCCCAGAGCTCCATGATCGAAGGCCTCAGCTGCCTGAAGCGGAGCTCTCCCATGTCCACCAACTCCCTGTGGTCGGGGCGGACCTCCTGGTGGTGGTGGTGGTGGAAACACCTCGAAGTGTCGCCCACCATCTGCTGCTCGGCCGACTCCTCTGCCTCGTCCGCCTGCACTCTGCGGACCTCCATGGGCGAACCTCTGTCTGGGAGGTCCCACTACCACCTGTTCCTCATCTGTAGGACGATTCGGGCAGTCTCGATCCATGTGACCTTGCCCGCCGCATGCGTAGCAATGCCTACCCCTCGGGTAGCTGGCTCTCCTTCGTGTGCCCCGCACAACCGAATCTTCATCCAGTGTCTGCCCTTCTGATGGTCTGGCCCGTTTGGACCTCTGCGTCACCTTTCTACTGCCAACTGCAGAAGACCCTGCTACGGGCCGTCCTGCAGAGGGCCCTGTCACTAGAGCCTGCTCGGCGAGAAAACTTTCCACTAGAAGGGCTCTCTCCAACACCTCTGCCTGTGTTGGAATGTTGAGGGAGGTCATCAAAGCCCTGATCTCATGCCTCAGTCCCTGATCGAAGGTCCGGGCCCGGAAGAATGGGTCCCGTACCATATCTGTGGAGTAGCGCGAGAGATCAGTAAATCTCGCCGAGTACTGGGCTACTGTCATGCTGCCCTGCCGCAGCTGAAGAAGCTCCTGGATACGCACCGAACGAAGGGTGGCTGGGACAAACTCCGAGCGGAAGAGGATCTCGAAGTCCGTCCAAAGTAGAGATGCCTCATCGTGCACCTTAAGTATCAAGCTCCACCATCGGCCCGCTGCTGTGTGCAGTAGGCTCGTAGCGAGGATCACCATGAGGTCTGCAGGTGTCCTCACTAGCCTAAAAACTCATACCACTGCCTCCAGCCAGTCCTCTGCTGCCTGGGGGTCCGTCTCCCCACGAAACCTAGGCGGTCGCTGGCGCTGGAACTCGGGCAGAGCTCCAAGGTGACGTGCATCATCAGCGGCTGGTGCTGGAAGCATCGGTGGCTCGGCGGGTAGAGCTACCGCCGGTGCCACTGCTGACAAAGGGCCCTACACTGAGGCCTCATCGCTCGGTGGGTTGTCGTCACACTCGACTCTCGGAACCCTAGCTGGCTACCGTCGTGGGGCCGTCCTGAAAAGGAAACAGGTGCGCCACGGTCAGAACAATATACCTGGTGAGCTGATATACAGTAATCACAAAGAAAACTTTGAAACACACACGCAATCAATGTTTTCGTGCATTAAGTTGGAAATCAGTAGTCAGGGTCCTGGTGTACGGATACGTCGGCTGCCGCACCAACACTGGACTCCCTGGACTGATAACCACACTCAATACGCAAAACATTATTGCTTCACATAGAAAAGATCAGAGTTCGCGGTAGAACCGAACACCTCTGATACCAATTGTCACGACCCGCCCTCGGGGCCCGTGCCGTGACTACCCCAAGTCCGCCTTCTATAGGCCAGGGGCTGGAGACTAGCACCAAGGCATAAATCCCGGTAAAAAGGGAAGGCATTGCCTTTGAAAAGTAAACAAGCACTACAAAGTAAGCAAGCAGAAAAGTAAACACTAAGTAAAAACAGAGTACAAATAAAGTGCGGAAAAGTAAATGGGCCAGTATACAATCCCAAATTGAAAGTAAAGTACAACTAGAATGGGAAAACAAAAAGTGTGAAGTAAAAGCCGCTACACCGAGCTGTCCACTGGAAATCCCACCTAAAGGGTGGGTACAGATAGCTCCACTACTCCTCGGGTTCCGCCGTCCGCTCCGAGCATGACCCGCCCAGTGGTCCACCTCCTGGTACTGTCCTGCTCTGCAAGCCTCAACCATGATCAACGTTGTCCGTCGTCTGCAACCAACACAACGTAGTGCGGGCATAGCCCGTGAAGGGGTGAGTATAAGCTACTCAGTAGGGACCCCGAGACCCCTGAAGGTATCCCAAAATCCACAAAGGAGAAACCAAAAAGGTGAGATACAAACATGAAGTAACTACTGACACTGCTAAGGTATATGCCCATACATATACCTAAGTATTGAATTCCAATACGCTCTAACCTCCGAGCCCAAGTACAACTCAGTCCACACAGGAATGTATACGTATTCCACACAGGAAAGAAAAAGGAAATCCACACAGGATAGCACAACACAATCCACACAGGAAAGCAACAGGATTCACCTCACACAGGTATACATCATCGATAATGTGAAAGAGATGATCAGACATAGATACTGAATCATCTAAGCTAGGACCCATATAGGATACAAGACCAACTGTATTCATCGATTCATCTATATTGGGACCCACATAGGATACAAGACCAGTATTGAATCATCTAAGCTGGGACCCACATTGGATACAAGACCAGCACAGCTAGGACCCACATAGGATACAAGACCAACTGTCTTCATCGATTCATCTATACTGGGACCCACATAGGATACAAGACCAGTATTGAATCATCTAAGCTGGGACCCACATAGGATACAAGACCAGCACAGCTAGGACCCACATAGGATACAAGACCAGCTGTCTCATCGATTCATCTATACTGGGACCCACATAGGATACAAGACCAGTATTGAATCATCTAAGATGGGACACACATAGGATACAAGACCAGCACAGCTAGGACCCACATAGGATACAAGACCAGCTGTCTTCATCGTCGCAGTCCACTGAGGATCCCTGCACAATCGTCATCGTCACAGTAGCAGTCGCAGCTAGCACTAGGGTTCTCGCACACAGCCAGCTCGTTCGGGAGGGTCCACTCCACGAGCCGAGAGGCTGATACATCAACTGTCACAAAGTCCAAAGTTGATGTATCCAAAAGTTTCGTATCGCCAACATGAACTCAACGTAACAGACGGCGCGTCAATTGGACGTCCGGTCTGAGAGTTATTGGCTTTTTCGTCCGAGGGGCCCGGTGGGTTTTTAAGGCAAAACCAACCCGACTGTACTCCACCTGCGTCCAAACCTCGGGCGGAGTATGCCAAAATATCTGTCTCACTAAGAGGAACTCAACAAAGCTGACGACACGTCAATCGGACGTCCATAGCTCAAGATATGAGCATTTCAGCTCCGAGGGCCCGGTTGGTTTCGTGTACGAACCAACCTGGCCGAACACAAAGTATTCCGAAACCTTGAGTGCGATATACCGAAAAGACCGTCTCGATCCAAGGATCACATTACCCCTGATGGTTCGTCAATCAGAGGTCCGTAGCTCATGTTATGGGCAAAAGACCGAAGTCGATTCGAAAACAGGGGGTCCGGGTCCGGGCCGACCCGGCCCGACCCCCCCTGGGTCGGCCCGGCCGACGGCGCGGCCCGGCATGGCGGCGCGGCCTGGGCGCCGCTCGGGTGCCACGCGCGGGGGGCAAGGTCACCACCCTCCTCTGCTGGTGGCGCGGCAAGCTGGAGCGCCTTGGATTAAACAGCCCCCCTCACGTGGGGGCCTGCCTTTGAGAAAAACGAGGGGGCTCCTGCCCCCCCTTTGTGAAACCGGACCCCCTCATAATGGGGGGCCAATTAATCGCCCGGGGTAATTTAATTCTCCCAGTTTTGCACCATCCCGGCCGGCCCGACCTGGCAGGCCGACTTCTTCTCAACAGGACCGGCATGTGCCGGTCCTCTTCCATCTTCCGGCACCGGCGGCACGGCTGGCCGCCGGTCATCACGTCCCGCCGCGGCCTTCATCGTCCGGCGCGGTGCGACGGCACCACGCCCCTCCATCGCGGCCCCGCTCCGGCCGTGACGCCTTCGGTTTCCTTCGACGCGGAGCGACGGTGTCGCGTTCATGATAATCTTTCCACGGCGTGGCGCGACGACGCCGCGCAATAATTGTCGAATGATATCTACGTGGTGCGAGGGCACCACGCCATCACGTTTCATCTGCAAGAAACATTCAAGAACAAAGGAGGGGGGTTCGGCCGTGTTTGTGCGGTCCGCCCCCCCCCCCCCCCCCCCTCTCGTTAGATGATAGCACATAATCATTTATTCTCAAGATTTTCATGCTAGAACCAAGAACGAGAATAAATAAATAAACAACAACAAACCCCTACCTCGGTTTCAAGAACGTTGTTCGTCAACGACCCGCGGAAGACGAGCATCGCGGTGGTCGGCATCGCGGAAAAAGGACGTCGATGTCGTGAAGCGAGGATTCAAAGCTCTTTGATGGCGATTTCGTCGCGGGAAACCGTCGCGGAAGAGATGACACGGAAGGAGACGTCGTCAGTGTCGCGGGTATGGTGTCACGGAAGATAGTTCCCGAGAACGTGGCGTTCTTCGTCGATGTCCGAAAGTTCTTCGCGTTCTTCGTCAAAGTTTGAAGAAGAAGGAGAGAATTCTTCAAAACCTCTCAAGATGGCTAAGGAGTCCAACCAAAATAAAATAAGCTAATGCTTATTTTATTCACACAATTAACAATTTGAATTTCAATGGTTTGAAATTCAAAGAACTCAACTCCATTAATTAACCAAGTTGTCAAGGTCATTAAAAGAGGAGTTAATGGGAGTTTTTTTTTAAAAAAAAAGAAGGTGAAGAGTTAGGGTTCATGTGGGCCCCACCACACTTAATCCTCTCAAGGGAGGTTAAGTGGATGTGGGTCCCACCCCTAACTCCCTTTGGGAGAAGTTAACCAACAAGTTAAAAATAAAATGTGTTTCCACATTTTATTTAACTTCTTTTAATTTTTCCCAAAACTAACTTTCATTCCGCATAAAACGCAACCTCGGAAAAGGTCTCCTTAAGCGAATATCGGCGCTACGAGTTCGTCGGTGTCCTCGGATTTCAATTCCAAGCACCAGATCAAAAGTTAGAAATTCCCGCTCGTTCGTTCACTTAACGTACCCAAGCCAAACTTTGGTAATTTATTCCGGGCACTCCGGGCCTCAGAATCAGGTACCGTCAAAAACCGTGTTCTTGTAAAATTCCAAAGAAAATTAAGAAAAAATTTCCCTTGAATTTTACGGGTCTTTACATTTACTTCCTTAAGGTTTTTAGAAACATTTTCAAAATCAAGGATTTTCTTAACTAGGTCTTTTGAAAGATCTGATACTTATTTTTTAAAAATATAGATTCTAGATTTTAACCTATTATGTTTGTTATTGATCTTAATATTTTCATTATCAAGAAACTTGGAAAATATACATACTTATTCAAATGAAGGTAATGTATTATCTTTTTCTGAGGAAGATTCTTCATCCAAAGATTTATAATACTTTTCATCATGGAAATTAACAATTAAATAAATATTGGTTAGTGATTCAGTGGTACTTACCTTAGCCATGAAACATTGATTTTCAGTAGGAATTGTATCTATTAAAACAATATTCTTATATCTCGAAGATTTATTCTCTGATGATTCAACAAAAGATTCACCACCACTAGCACTCCAGGTGTCACTATCTTTCAGTGTTTTCTTATATTTAGACATTTATTAATTCTTCTAGTTCCTTTCTGAATGCATATCGTTTTATTTTTCCTTTTGACAATAGGGCGGTCTTGTCTGATATGACCCACCCTCTTGTATTCATAACAAGTTACTTAAGAATATTTCTTATCCTTTATATCATTTTTCTTTTATCTATAATGAAAATAATTCTTTCCCATAATCTTGTTCATCCTTTGATAAATATTGGAAATTTCATTCACAGAATGATCATTTTCACTTGGTTAAAATATAATAGTAGATTTTTTAGATTTTGGTCTAGTAACTCTTTTAGGAATCTAGTCTTTTATATGATTTTATGTTGTAGTGAAAGAAACAATTCCATTGCCATTATTTTTCTTATTGATCTATGTACGTCTCTTAATTCTAGTTTCTTTCAATAGAAGAGTCCCGGATAACTCATCATGTGTAATGTTTGAAAAATTCTTAATCTCATCAATTACTGTTCTTTTGGATTCCCACTCATTGGGAATAAATTCTACTATATTATCCACAAGAATTTAATAATTAATACCTTTATCACCAACAGACATAAGGCTATTTTCAATAGTTATAAACCATTGTTGAACATTGCATACAGATTCTCCGTAAGGAAACATGAAACCATGGTATTCGTCATTAATCCTAGATCTTCTTATTTCAATGACCATGGATTTTCCAAAATGTGTAACTTATAATTTCTTCCAGATGCTATTAGTAGCTTCACAAGATGAAATCTGTCTGTAGATTTTCATGTTCATAGAACAAAGTAAAGTATTTTTACATTAAATTTAAGATGATACATTTTTTCTTGGTTGGTGAGTTTTCTGATTTCTTGTTCTGGAATCTTATAGTATCCAATATGAATAACAAATTTATCCAAACTGGCATTGATAATAAAATTCTTCATCTTATCTCTTCATTATTCACAACCATTCCCATAAAAAATTGGGGGTCTGGTAGGATTTAAGTTGTCTATTGATCCAACATTCATTCCATCCATTCTATTATAAAATAAAAAATATATTTTCCCCAAAATGGACTAGTAGAAAATGTTTATAAATAAATAGTTTATAAATAATGTCTCAAGAAAAACATGAACATGTAAATTTAAGAAAGAAAAGTATAGAAAGAAAACTATTATGCAAGTATAAGTATTTCAATGAATTACTCTAATACAAATTGTAGGGTCAAAATAGAATTTGTTATGTGCAATACAATTAGGGGTGAATTTTAGGTTTAAATTTTTTTGTTTTTATCCTTAAGAAAATATATGTTTAGAAAAGTTAAACAAGATGGATTCACAAACCCTCTTTAGTTCTTAAAAAATAAACTAACTTCCTTAGGATATAATAAAATGTATCTGATAAAGAAACATAAAACAAGTTTACATAGGGAATTATTATACCATAATTCATATAAAATCTTATTTATATCATAGTATAAAAGTGTAAGAAAGTCTATGAAAGTTACACTTTCTGACTTTAGAAAAATGTAGTAGAAATAAAACATGTAACAAAATAGGATAAGTATAAGAAATGTTTTAAACAAAATAGAAGGGTATCCATCAACATTTAATAAAGGTACCATTATTTATACATTCATTACTATTTTTCTTACCCCTAACAAGGTAAGACCTCAATAATAAGAGTGGAATACATATTGTTATCCCCAAAATCCCTAAATCTCTAAGGTTATTGACACCTCTGTATTTCTATCCGTGGAATCCCTTGGATTTCAATATAAACTATTTGATTCAAACTCAATAGGTTGAACAAGTTGTTATTAGCTGGAAAAAGTTGTTCACAGTAATCCAATAAGGCAGGTTTGAGTAGAGCTCTCACAGAGTATCACTTCATTTCAGAGTTCAACAACCCTACATGAAAACTCTATCTTTAAAATTTATCATTGATCTTATTAAAGTGGATAGGTATTTATTGGAACGGATTCAAACAGTTGACTTCCTCCTACTATGGGAATATTTTTCAATGAATTTTGAAGTTAATTTTACATGTGGAACTTAGGAAACTATTACGTTTAAACAGATTATAAGACATCATTTTATATAACAAAGTATAATAAAAATTACTAAATTTATGAAAAATAAGAACATTCATCATTCGATAAAATGGAACATTAAATTTAGGATATTCGGTAAATCTAAGAAAATAATTTTATTATATTCCTAATATAATGAAAAATAATGTCTAGAAATATTGAGAATTGGATTCTAAAATAATAGAGAATCAGATATTGTTTACTGAAGTAATCAGAGTCTGATTTCAGAATAAATCGGAATCTATCTTGGGGAGAAATTGAAGTCTGATTTTAGGAGAAATAAGAGTCAAATTTTAGAATAAATCAGTTTTTGATTTCAAAATAATTTGGAGTCTAATTTTGAGAAGAAATTAGAGACTGATTTCTAAAGAAATCAGAGTCCGACTTCAAAATAAATTGGAGTCTAATTTTAGAAGAAATCGATGTATTATTTAGAATAAATTGGAGTCTGATTTCATAAGAAATTGGAGTCTGATTTTAGGATAAATTAGAGTCTAATTTTAGATGAAATCAGAGTCACAAAAACATTAAGTTTCTGAGTTAGATAAGGATATGATTTATAACATAATAAAAATATGGTTATACTTGGTTTGGGAAAACATTAGACAGGTTATTGAAAACCCATAGGTAAGGTCAAAACTATTTATAGAGCAATAAAATTCTCCTTAAGAAAATATTTCATAGGGAAAGATCATTTTCCTTAAGGAAATGTGTTTGTTATTTTCCAAACATAAAGGAATGAAAAATTCATATGGAAACTTATTTAATCAACAAACCCCAATATAACTCTTTAGATTAAATTCTTTCCTCACTAGAATATAAAATGGCCTATGTGATACCTTAAACAACCTCTATGTATCTCACAACATCATCATTATATGGTTTACCATCATGTATGGAGAATTTTTAGAAAGTAGAAAAACATTGTATCGAATTGGAAGGTCCCATACAAAAACACATAAAATCGATTTTCATTTTACATTAAGAAAATTAATGATCTTGGAAAAATATATACAAAATCATATAACCAATTCTTTTTCAAAACATCAATATATATAAAATAATAAAATATCATCAATAAGTTCATCATATTAAAAATATATTATAATAAAAGCATATCTCAAATATTCTCTAATCATTTCATAATTTCTCAATCATCATTCCAAAATTCACCTCTAATTCACTATGACAATATTATAAATCATTTTTTATATCCACTGATAATTTTTTTCAATCTCATATTCACTATAACATCATAACAATTATCATTAATTACCATGAATTATCCACCCATCATAGAATAAATAATCATCATACATTCACATAGAATAATAAATAGATGAAATTATAAAAATACTTATCTCAAAATCTCATGATGATTATCAATTCATAACTAAAACCAAATTTATGCCTACCCTTGATATGTTTATACGTCGCATTGATCCATTATAACATGATGTAACAAAGGAGTTCTCTCCTAAGAGATGAAAAATATATAATGTATAAGTTTCATTGATTGAAATGATGATAAAATTAAGAGTAAAAAATATATCCCCACCAAATTCAATGAAATGACCTTAAATTAATTCCTAAAATTCTTCTTTAATTAAACATGACTTTATCATTCAATTTCATCAATTAAAAAGCTCATAATATAATTAGTCATTTGATTTACTAAAAATATCAATTCACCCATTTTCTATAATATTTTCTATTACTATTCACCACATAAATCACATTATTGATTAAAAAATAAATAATATGACCAATCACTTACATAAATAAATAAATTATTCAATAATTTCCATTAAATTTTTTTACATTAACTAATAATTCCATCCATAAATTAATATTACTAAAATTGCACCCCCAAGGTTAAATATTTAGTGTTAAATCAAAGGGACAATTCATAATTTCATTATAAAACCGTTAAATTTAAAAATTTACAATTATTTTCTAAAAATAGAACTATACAATTTAAAATTTCAAAAAATTCAAATAATCAAATTTCTAGGTTTGTCTGTCTCTAAACCAAAAAAATAAATTAATAAAATCACACATGAATAGTTTAAATGTAATTATTGAGAGGAAAAAATCACATAATATGTATTATCACATAAAAATTAATCATTAAAATACAATATAATATGGAAATACATAATAAAAACTAAATAAAATTATTATGTTTTGCTCACATCCATGATTCCCTTTCCCGAATTCTCTCTCTGATGCCACATGATTCCATAGAACTCATATTTAGGGAATGACGTATGTATCCTGGAATTTTTTCTACGGGATCTTGAATTTCAACTTGACACTCGATGATGATTTGTTGTTCCACTAAAAATATTTCTCAAATAAATAACATGAAAATGATCATATCAATACATAAAAAAAACAATATATGAAACACATCCAAAATTATTTCTAATTGTTTAGGTAACACTAACAAATATGATACCTCCTTGAAACACTCCAATTCCACAAAAATTATAATCAATCTAGGTGAAAGCATAATAAGTTTTCTAAATATTCATTGTAAATGTTGAGATGATAATTTTTAGTATTAATTATCTCCAACCAAAAAAACTAATGGACTTCTCCTCTAGTCTATATAATATTTCTACTTACATAGAGAATAACCCATGTTATCCTAAATAATATGTACATTTGTTTCTATATCTAGCATCATATTGATCCCTATAACCATTCCCCCAACAATATTATGCCATCATATCAATGAAAAAACTAGTTACCCATTATTCCCTATAAGATGACATACCGAGTGAAAATAAAAACTAATATTATAATAAAATTAAACTGATGGTTAATGATATTCCCATAATCCTCTAAAAAACAAAAATGTGAACCTTCATCATATCCTCTAATGTATGAAATTCCCAATCACTTTTATTATTATAATGTGGATAAAATTTTGTAGTGAGGCACAAATAGGTACTGAAATCATGATAAAATCTTCTCTACAACTATGATGTAATTTGAGGGTCGTCTACTAAAATGATAATCTTTTGAACTTCATGAAGCCTCAAAACCTACATCATGTATATGATTTAAAATCTATCCACTGAATCCAATTCCATGATAAAAAAGAATAGAGTCAATATTGGAAATCATTCCTTCATAACTCTCAGATAATCAAATCCTATTACAGTACAGGGAAATCTAGTGAAAAATATAGTCAAATGTCATCAAATTTACACTTAAAAAATCCAAATTATGAGAGGAACCCTCAATAAATTGATGAAATAATTTGACCAATTGGAATATAATATATTTAGACACAAACCTTGGAACTCGTCTCTTCATAATAGTCTACCCAAATAAATTGTTCAAATAATTTTATGATTTTATGATACTTACATGTACCATGAAGGATGAGATATAAACCTCTTGTAAAACTAGTCCTTATATTCTCGGAGAAATATAAATCTTCTTGTGTAAAAATATATTATTTTCCCTAACCTCTATCAAACCATCAAGAGAATCATTATTAACTATTATATAACTCCAAACTACTATTTTAGGTTCTCCTAACCAAGAAACTTCCACCTATCACACTACAAGATTGGTATACTTCCTACATCAAAGATAGATGGAGACCATCATTTATAGATATCAGAAAATAAATACATGTATGAGGATAATGATGTAGGATTTGGAAATACACATTAATGGGTCTAACACTCCCCCTAAATCTTGAATAGGTATATCTTGGGAGAAGTGTCCCATAAAAAAGAAATATAGAATACACCAAAGAAGAAGACCACCCACACTCCCCCTCAAGTTAGGTTGTTGATGTTATGGATGCCTAGTTTGGTGCACAGAGAATCCAGTTGAGATATCAGTAAACCATTGGTGAAGATGTCGGCTAGATGAAAATTTTCTGAAATATAGATAAATTTTATCAGTTTTTTCTCAAAGTGGTGGTGAAGAATGTGACAACAATCTCAATATACATTGTGTGTGCATAGATAATGTATTTGATGCAATCTTCATAACCACATGATTATCACAACAAAATTGAGAATAATTCTATAGAGGTAAACCAATTTCAGGAATAAGGAGAAAAATTCATAGAATTATAGTAGTGATTGTGGTCATCACACAATATTCATAATCAATACTAGATCTGGGGATGAGAGTTTTTTTCATGCTTTAATGAGAAATTATGTTAGTAAGCATGGAAATCTCAAATTCAACGAGTAGACAAGCCGCCAGCATAGTCGACATCAATGTAGGAATCAATGTCCATTTTATAATGATTCAAATAACAAATATGGGAAAGTTCATTATTAATGTATTTTATAATGCCAATGACAATTTCTCATTGATATTTTTTCAAATGTTCAATGAATTGACTGACCTTGATAACCGCACATACAGTATTTTGATGAGTAATGTAAGGATAATTATGTTTTCTCATATGATGATGATACCTATCAGAATGAGAATATAGGTAAGTGGATGCATGGAGGGACCATTCCCCTAGAATAAGGGTATTGTCAATGGTATATGCATGAGGCAAGACAATATCCTGCATGATATCCAATGAATATTTTCATTGTGAAAGAAAGATGTTGGTTAGAGAATGGGAGACTTCAATGCAAATAAAAATTTCAAAGAACCCAAGTTTTTTTTATGAAAATATTTTCGAATATAATACTTGATATAGGAAATGTTATGTGATTCTCTACAAGTAATAATGATATCATCAACATATAAAACCAACATGAAGCATCTAGATGACGATTTTTGATAGAAAATTGTGTGATCCTTCATACTCTAATATAGAACAAATGTTGTGATGATGGTGAAAAATATATCAAACCATGCATGAGGGGATTTATAGAGTCCATAAAGAGTTTGACTAAGTATACAAAAATGAGAACCAGTCTCTGAGTAAACAAATCCAAGAGGTTATTGTAGGTTTAATTTTTCTTCTTCAAGAAAACCATATAGAAACACATTCTTTTCATCTAGTTGATGAAAAGGCCAATTATAAATAGATTTAGTAGATATGTATAATTGAACAAATACCATTTTAGAAACCGGAGAGATTTTATCGAAATAATCAATATCATATGCCTGATAAAATCCCTTTTCTGTGAGACATACATTAAGGTGATGAACGGTACCATCTGTATCTAGAAAAACTATATAAATCCATTTTCTGAAAAAACTAGTTTACCTAAAATAAGGGGGATGATATCACATGTGTGATTTTCATCTAAGGATGTAAAACATCATTCACTTCTTGATGTTTACCAGGGTGATATTTAGCCTTTGCAGCCGTACGAGGAAAAAATATCCCCCTAGATTAGAGAATCTGTCGTTGGAAGTTGTGTATTGGAATATTCTATCTAGAGTAATTACATTTATGTAATGAAATAATAAAGTCATCTTTTCATGTATTAAGATAATTGGGTGAATTTTGGGAGTTGGTGTCCTTTTTCTGGGTGGGGGGCAATGGTACGTTCGATGCTTAACTAGAGTAAACAGATCTAAATCGGTTGTTATCACTTTGGGGTAATAGAGGTAGGGGTGGGTGATGCAAAGAGGAAGAAAATTATTGATAGTGGTGTCGGGGTCGGAAGAAGGTGGAGACAAATAATAGTTCTCAATAAAGGTGACATCATCAGATATGATATAACGATGTAAGTTTGTAGAGAAACAAAAGTACATGCGCTGAGTGTGAGTGTAACCTAAGAAGATGCAACAGAGGGCTTTTAGGGACAAATTAGATAAATGGGGACAAGTGTCAAGAACACAACAAAGACACAAAAAAACAAGAAGTAGAAGAGTGTGAGGTGATATATAGGGGAATAAAGACTGAAATGGAGTCTCTCCTTGATGAATAAATGAAGGGAGATGATTTATAAGATATGTAGTAGTATGAATAGCACCCCCCACCCAAAGAGGAGACACTTGCATGTGAAATAATGAGGCATGATCTATTTCTAAAATATTATGATGTTTACGCTTGGCCACACCATTCTATTTAGGTTTATTGGGGAAGGATGGTTGATGGGGGACATAATGATATTTGAGAAACTGTTAAAGGGAGGAAGATAAATATTCTCAGCCATTGTTTGAGCAGAAGAATTTAAAAAGCTTGGATAACTTAGGGAGAAATTAATCGTAAACTGTTTTGAAAATAACACACACCTCTGCATGATCTAAAAATAGATATGGTCATGTCATCTTCCAGAAGTAATTAATAAAGGATACATAATAATGGTACCCTAGCAGACTAGGGACCCTAAATCGACCTTATACATCAAAATGAATAAGTCAAAATGGATAGATGCATGCATCACCAAACGAAAATCAAAGTCACTTGATGATTTGTAGAAAACATACTGTAATTACAATTGAAGGAAATTTGTGGACTGAAATGGGGGAAATCTTATATAAGGCTAAATTTTTTGGATGAAAAGTGGGAAAATGAGGTCCGAGGGAATGAGTAGAGGTGGATAAGAAATCAAGTGATGGTAGGGTATCGAACATGTACACCTCATCGCTAATATGACATCTACCAAGCCCCCAATTCACCGACCACTCCTAGAAAACAACACCATAAGAGGTAAAAAAGAAATGTAATGTAAGTATTATGTGAGTTTATTAATGGAGAGAAGATTAAAAGGATTGTTAGGAGTTTGAGACACTGAATCCAAGTGAGTAGGATTCAAGAAGAATGTTCCCAATCCAGAAATAGAGATTTTTGTCCAGCAAAAATAGTAATTGCAGTTGCACCAGTATATAGATGATAGGGAGTAAGTATACCTGGATCACCTATAAGATAATCGGAAGCACTAGAATCAAGTATCCATGTTGTCGGTTCATGGGATACAGAAATAGTATGGCCACTAGTCTGAGTAAAAGAGGTCGAAGACAATGAAAGTGGCAAAGAATCTAGATGATAGTGTATAAACACAGTCTCATCCATAAAGAGTTCCAATTTATGATTGATATTATATGTTGACAAGGATTCTAACATGGCTGGAGGGGATGTGGAAAAGGATACAAGAGACCAATTAGCATAAGTATCTAGTTCAGTATCATCAATGCTTGTAGGACAACACACAGCTAAACACAAATCAGATGTCCAGTAGTTAAAGTCAGAATAGTGTGGTGAGACCACATCAAGGGCATGTAGAAACAAGAATCTCATCAAGAGGTGTGTCGTCGAGGGAAGGGGTGGTTGGAGGGGCTTCTTGGGGTGTTGGATGCATAGGTGTGCACATCAGTAGTTGGCACATAGGTGTGCGCAATAAGGACTGAAAATCTAAATTGCCTTCATGTAAGAGGAGTGGTTAGTCCTCAGGGGACATGCATTGGGAGGGCTGATGTTTTCGATGTGATTAAGGTCGGGGAAATATTTGGCAAGAAATGGATGGGAATAGAACAACCACAGGGGAAGACAACGAGTGAGCGAGGATGGAATTCTCAGTGATGGACGAATGGTTTGTGGGGTAGTCAGATGCTCAGACAGGGATGGATGACTGGCGTTGTATGGGGTGATAAGGTGAAGCTAGAAAGCATGATTCCATTAGGGGTAGTGGGCAAGCCTAAAAGGAATAATGAGGTCATGGTTAAAGCAAGAGGCAGTAAGGGCTTGTGTATAGAGAAGGGAAGTGAGGCATGACTGTCTGTATGATGTACGAAGGTGACATTCAAGGGAGGTCGACACAAAGGGTGAGGCACGGAGGAGAATAACGGGGCCAATAGGGCCTGACAAGGACTAAAGAAGGTAGGCAGTGCTTCGATGTGCACTAGAGGAAAAAAATCAGAGCGAGGTTATTCCTCCAATACCATGTAGATTGGTACACTTCCTACCTTATAGAGGGGTAGATACCTTCATTTATTGATATAGGAAAATATATTAATGGTGGAGGAAAACAATGTAGGACTTAAAAATGCACTTAAACAGGTCCAACAACACTATTTAATTTTAATGAAAATTCTATTAAAGATGTGATTAATCATAAATCTTTTTATAATCAAATGTAATATGAAAAAAAATCCCTTTTGAAATAAAAAAAATAAATCACTTCAAAAATAAATCACTTTTGATTCTCTATTCTCCAATTATTATATATCACTTCAACTACTGCATTTTTGTTCCCTATTACTCTAAACATCTTTTCAAATATAAAAATTCAAATTCTTCAAGGAAATTTTCTATAATAAACTATTATATTCCTTATTGACCATAAATTATTCACCCACCAAATTATTCCTCAATATATAATGAAAAATTAATATGGTGACAGGATATAAATTACGAGTAGTATAATTACATTCAAGATAATTCAATTATCTTGATATATGAAAGAATATTAATATCTCCTACTTCAAGGAACATCCAAAACATTGATAAGATGTGTTATGATATATCTCATAAAGAATACCATCTTAAGGTTATCAAGGTAATAAAGGACACATCAACTTCTCCTTCAAACATTACAAAGTATATTGCAACTCCTTCAACCAAGAAAAAGAATCAATTTTTTTGTCAAAGTTGTTATTTGAGCTGCAACCTATAAAAAAATTATTCAAATGACAAGACAACCCAAAAAAATTCAGTTCATAAATATTATTTACTGGGTTCCATGAAATTATTTATTGAACATTATTTGGGGATCTAACAATACACCCTAATCTAATAAAACATGACCTAGAAAATGAAAATCACACATCCTAAATTGATACAATGAAATCCTCCTAAACATTTAATGTTTCTTAAGAAACATTGAAACCATCCTAAGAATTTTCACATGGTACTTATATGTATTTGATTAAATCAAAATATAGTCATAAAATAGTACCATGAAATCTTTATGATTTGGTTAAAATACCATATTTATAATTTTCATAAGAACTATTGATTTATTTGTAACTCCATACATCATAACAATAAATTTAAAATGTCTATAAATGAAATTGAAGAACTATCTTAGGGATTTTATCATCTTTAACCATCATTTATTGACACCCACATCATAAATGTATCATATGAAACCAACTTCACCATTTGAATTGAATAATATTTTAATCACTCTTAGGAAGAGTATAGTGATTATTCACTCTCAATGGATTCAACCATTAGAAATATATAAGTAATTTTAATTTATCATCCACTTTCACTATAAATAAAATTACAGAATCCCAGATGACAAAATATTCTAAATGAATCACCTCGATAAAAATTCTTCAAACTGAATTATCAACTTTCTATTTTTTACAGGATTTAGGAATAATCTTCCATAGTTATAAGAGAAAAACTTGGATATAGATTTACCAAAAATTATATCTCTCACATAAGAGGTTATATCATTATATCTTCTAAAAACCCATCCATGTAATCTCTCAAAACCTAGTGAAACTACATCATCCTTACTTAATATATATAAATAATTAAATTCAACAATTTAGATGTTTTACACTATAGAAATATCCATCTTTAAACCAAATGGAAATATATCTATCCAATAAACACCTTGTGATATATATCCAAATTATAGAAATTCAGCCTCTATCGATAGTGATCAACACAATATTTTATTGACAAAAATGATTCCATGAAAAAGATTACATTATATGACTTTATTTGTAAAAATATTAATTTCCAAAAAATGGTCTATTCATAAAATTGCTTCCCAAAAATTACACTCCCAAAACAACCACTTTTGACCTCCTAATGGAGTTGTCAACTCTACTAGCTTCTAAATAATGTATTATTTACCACAGGGTCTAACTATTGAACTACTGAAGTGATGATAACTGAATACAGAAAATCAAAATTAAGTAAAATTAATACTAGAGTATAATAAAAAAATACCTTGAGCTACCTAAAATCTCTCCACCTATTGAACTTCCACTTCATAAATTTTTAATTTACATAATCAACCCCATTATTTTTACAAATACTTTTTTTCCTACCCTATGGTCAAATATGTGTCCCTGAGTATGTAAATATCCTCCTTGTTGTTTTACCCTAGCACCACACTTTTCTGACGATATCAACAGTTGTTTACCATAAAACAAATATATAAATAGCTATTTTGAAGGTTGATAAAACTAGTGTTGTAGTGTATTAATAGTAACTCTTTTCTCTAGTAACCTCTATAAACCCTTGAAAGATGGTCTTAATGACTTGTGATGATCTATATCACTATATCATTGTTTACTACCAAATTTTGGGAAATGATATTTTGTTTCAAACATTCAAATTAAATTTTTATTCATTTTTATGAAAACCCAATTTTAAGGGAATGTTGTAAACTGACCATGTACAAGATTAGACCATAATAGGAAGTGCTTCCCCATCCGAATACAACATTACATTGGTATAATATTTCATTCTGTAAAGACTCTAATGGACTTTATTCCAATTACGCTCCATGAATATCAACTACTCAAATAAAGAGGTCATCATTTCCCATATTTTAATGAACACCATACATATATCATTAAATATTTGAAGCAAGATGTTGGTTGAATTATTAGTCAACGCCAATTTATCCCTAAGACGACTTAAATAGTTCTATCCTTCATCTAAATTTTATCTTCCTTTGTTGCTTTGATTGTAAAACCATCTTCCCTAATTTATCCCTTATAATGAATAATGAGGATCGTAGTGGGATATTTCACAACCATTGATTCCTTAATAGTTCTATGCATCCCTCCACACTTGAACTGAGAAAAAAATATTGTAATTCTCTTCCGGGGATCTAACTGCGGAGTTAATGGGTAGGGTCTCTACCAGCAACTCTTCATAAGAGTTCAATAAGAGGTCCATTTTAGTTGATAGCTTAATACCATCTTCATGTTTGTTATGATCATTCTAGTCATCCCTTTATATCTTACTGAGTGAACACAACTAGATCCTTTCCCATTGAGGATTGGTTCTAGTTTTCCCTAGGTTCAATGGGGTCTGAGTTATTTGGAAGGACTTTAAACCACAACTAACACCACGACTTCCCATTCAGGTTCCACATCCATGTGAGGCTACTTATAACCGGGTACTTCTTTTTCTAGACCTGCACCTCTATAGGGAAAATTTATGAGGATTCTTGGACCCAAATCATTCCTCACCGAACTAGCGAGCATCAGAATGTTCATAATTTAATAATATTTCCATTCTTATTTTCTGACCTTTTTTTCACGGGATAACACCCCAGATCAAAACTCTCCTTTTTTCATTTTTTCACATATTTGAAAGTGCTCTATATCAAGATATTGTAGTTCAAATTCAGATTATACTAGGAGAGTTTTAACTTCTTGGTTCCCAACCCTAATAATTCTCACTACCCACAACATTTTTTCATAGAAACACAAATTTATTATTCTCCCTGACCTTTAAATTCACCTTCTACACATGTATTTCAACACCAGGGGGTTTTATTCCCCACACTGGATCACTGCACTCAATACCAATAGAACTAGAATGGTGTATCTTTTCTACAGCCAGGCTCGATGGAGTATTTGAGGTCATCCCAAATACATGAGCTTAGGTCACAATGTCTGCAGTCCTGGTTGGCCCAGTCTCATTGCTAGTAACATAGTTGGTGATAATAAAATCCAAGGTTCCTTGCACTTTCACCAATATAAACCCCTTATAGACATCATCATAGGGATGAGGATCCAACAATATACCAGTAGATGTACCTCAATGATCATTACCAGCCACCTAGACCACATAGTCAACAATAACTACCCCATTAGGTCATGCACTGTTATGATAGAAATCAGAGAGATAAATTACTAATTGATTGTAGGAAGAACAAAAATCAACGATTTATTCAAACAAAACCAACTGGAGGTAGCGATACACTTCTTCTATTTCAATAAAAATAGATTCCACCAGCTATTTTGAGATGTCGACTTAAAAAATGCAATATCAGAGCACAAGTAACTTCCTACTAAGATTCCATGCAAATTAAGAAAAAAAGGATTCTGAAATTGAAGGGGTAATCAAGGAAAGAAAATTCCGATAAATGTAGTTTTAGATTGGTGTAGCATGTTCTGATTGGTCTGAATGCTTGTGGCCCATATTGCACCCCCATATTGAAACATTCGCGCGTCGAGCTCCACGGTGAGCTCATTGGGGGTTGTATGGGAATAACACCCCAACATCGAGGGTACGAGAGCCAAAGGCCCCTGAAAAAATATTTAAGGAGTTGTAGAAACTCTGACCACTGTAGCAGAGCTGAATAACCAACACCGATAGGCATTGTAGTGACATGGACTTACAGGGACCATTTACTGTAGCTTCTTGGACTTCCAGCTAGTAGCCACTATAACAATTTTGACTTGGTTTTCCACCTTTCACTATAGTGATGCGAACTTTCTGATGGTTGGTGGAATGGTGTTTTGTCCTCTATATTATCCCATTTTTTGGAAAGGGCTTCAATGTGTGTGTGATAAAATCATATAAATTGTGCTCCCATATATTTTCATAGTTATGTTATTTTGCCTCTATGTGGATGTAGGGATTTTTACCAAACCACATAAATCCTTGTCTTCTTGTTCAATTTTATTCTTTTAAAATTCAAAGAATCATTTCTTTTCTATTGTTGTGACTCAAAACTTTTCCATATCAATAAAGACCCATAAATTTTAAGGAATTTTTTTTCATAAATTTTTTGGAATTTTACGAGTACGCAGTTTCTGACGGCACCTGATTCTGAGGCCCAGTGTGCCCCGAATATTTTTCTAAAGTTTAGCTCGGGTACGTTCAGTGAACGAACGACCGGGTTTTTCTATCTTTTGAACCGGTTCTCGGAATTGAAATTTGAGGGCACCGATTAAATCGAAGTGCCGATATTCGCTTAAGGGGACCTTTTACCGCAATTGCGTTTTATGCAGGTTGAAAGTTATTTTTTGGGGTTTTAAAAAAAATTAAATAAAATTGTTGTGAACAATTTTATTTAACGTGGTTGGTTATATCCTACAAAATAGAGTTAGAGGTGGGGCCCACACACACCTAACCTCCCATGAGAGGGTTTTTTCGTGGTGGGTCCCACACAAGACCCTAACTCCTCACCTCCCCTCAACTCCCTAAAACCCCCCATTAACACCCCCTTAATTAAATTGTAAACTCCTATTTAATTTTGTAATCCTTCCACCTTCTCCTCTCCCATTAATTCTATGACAACACTTTCAATTAATGAATTAAAACACAATTGATTAATTAAAGTGTTTTTAATTTTGAATTCCATGTGTTAATAAAATAATAGCCTTAGCTATTATTTTATTTTGGCACACGTAGTGTTGAGAGTGTTTTTGGGAGAGCTCTTGTGTAAAAGAACATGAGAGTTCCTTTTTCATTGAGGAACACCATCCTTCCACGAAGAACAATGCCTCTTGGATGAAGAATGTCAATTCTATGATGAGCGACGACGATCCTTCCTCCCTCTTCTCTGTAACAAGTGTGGAGACGTCGCTTCCTCCATGGATGCACATCAACGTCATATACAAATCCTCCTTCTACGATGCTTGAATACCGCAAACCTTAATTCGAGGTAGGGGGTTTTGTTCAATTTTAATTGATTAATATTTTTCTTCTTATTAATTAAAAATCATCATTCTTCTTGGCCTTATAATACCTCCTAACACGGAGGGCGTGGGCCGAACGAACATGGCCGCTTTGCATTACTGCTGTAGTACTTTCTTTTTAGTTGTACTGTACTTTCAGTTGGGTTTTTATACTAGCCCATTTACTTTTCATCACTTACTTTTGTACTCGTTTTTACTTAGTGCTTACTTCACTTGGGTACTCAATTGTGTTTATTTTTTACTTTTTATAAAGGAAATGCCTTCCCTTTTATCGGGAATTACGCATTTGGTTCTAGTTGGTAGCCTCTGGCCTATGGAAGGCAGGCTTGGGGTAGTCACGACACAAGCCCCAAGGATGGGTCATGACAAATTGGTATCAGAGAAGTCGGTTCTACCTCGAATTTCAAGACTCTGATCATTCCTATTTGTTAATCAATAGTGTTAAGAGTATTGAGTTTGTTTTTTAGTCCAGAGAGTCTAGTGTTGGTACGGTGGCCAACATATCCATACACTAGGACCGTTACTTCTGATTTCCGACTCAGTGCACGAAAACATTGATAGCATGTTTGTTTCAAACTTTTTCTTTGTGATTATATTGTGTCATCTCATCAGGTATACTGTTTGGTCATGGCGCACATGTTTCTTTTCAGGATGTCCCCATGAAGGCAGCCAACTCGGGTTTCGAGTGATGTACGAGATGGCAGCCCACCGAGCGATGAGTCCTCGGTGTAGGGCCCCATCACAGCGGAGGCACGAGCCGTACCACTACCCTCTTGGCCACCAATACCTCCAGACCCATCAGCAGAGGGTGCACACCGAATGAGCACATTGCACGAGTTTCAGTGATAGAGGTCGCCCAAGTTCCGTGGATAGACGGGCCCTCAGATAGCTGAGGATTGGGTGGAGGCTGTCCTTAGAGTCTTCATATTAGTAGGGACACCAGATATTCATATGTTGATCCTTGCTGTGAGTCTACTGCACATAGATGCAGGTAGATTCTGGAGACCTATTCTCCAGCTGCATGATGAAGCATCTCTACTTTGGAAGGACTTCGAGAGTCTCTTCCACTTGGAGTTTGTTCCAGCCACCCTTCGTGTGGTGTAGATTTAGGAATTACTTCATCTATGGCAGGTCAGTATGACAATATCTCAATACTCAGCGAGGTTCACTGACCTCTCACGCTACTCCATGGACATGGTACGAGACCCATTCTTCTAGGCCTAGGCCTTTAATCAGGGACTGAGGCATGAGATCCGGGTTTCGATGATCTCCCTCAGCATTCTAATGCAGGAAGGAGTGCTAGAGTGAGCCCTTCTTGTGGAGAGATTTCGTGCTGAGCCGACGCCAGCAGTGAGACCCACTGCAGGGAGACACGTAGTGGAGTCTTCTATAGCTGGCAGTTGATAGATGTCACAGCGGTCCAAGCAGACTAGGCCATCAGGTGGGCGACCCCAGACTACTGGTTCGGAGGTGCGGGGCACACGAAACAGAGCCATCCATTCGAGGGCAGGCAGTGCTATGCATGCGGAGGGCAGGGTCACATGGCTTGGGACTGCCCGACCCAACATGAAGACGAGCTGCAGACACTAGAGGGACCTCCCAGGTAGAGGCAGAGGTTCAACTATGGCAGTCCATAGGGAGCAGGCGGATGAGGTAGAGGAGCTGGACGAGCAGTGGGTGGTGGAAGACAATTTGAGGCTCTACCACCACCACCATCAGGAGGACCACCCTGACCATAGGGAGCTGGAAGACAGGGGCAGGCTCAGCTCCAGGCAGTCGAGGCCTACGATCAAGGCGCACCTGATATGATTCGAGGTACTATTTGTGTCTATTCCACCCTTGCTGCTGTACTTATAGATAGAGAAGTGAGATGTTCTTTTATTGCCACATCACTTTTTCGGAGCTCAGATATTCTGACGGAGTTGTTCGCTCGATCCTTATGGCTAGAGACTCCTACAAGAGCAGACTCGACAATTACGCACCGATACCGGCAGTGTGAGATTACTCTAGGAGGCGAGAGCTTCAGCTGGGATCTTCTTGTAGCGGCGTCAAGGCCTTACGACGTCATCTTGGGTATGGAATGGTTATCTGTAGTCCCTACCCAGATCGACTGTATTAGGCACAAAGTGTGGTTTGTCTGCACTGATGGGACTAGGTTCACCTTCACCGGTGAGAAGGGAGCATTTGCTGTGCAGGATGGACATACACAGAGGAGACTGCAGCCGATCACACATCATTTGTCTAGTCTTATCCTAGGAGTGGTTGATATGTAGAGTTTGAGTTTTCCTATTGTGGTGGATCAGTATGAGGACGTTTTTCCTGATGACATTCCAGGACTACCTCCTCGTAGAGAGGTAGACTTCTACATTGACCTGTACCCAGGGACAGCATTGATATCTACTCCAGTGTATCGGATGGCTCCCGCTGTGCTTCGTGAGGTGTGGGTACAGCTGGAGGACTTACAGGGAAAGGGATTCATCCGACCCAGTGTTTCACCCTAGGCTTCTCTGATTATATTCACCAAGAAGGCGGATGGGAGCTTACGATTATGTGTCAACTACCGTCACCTGAATCAGGTGACCAAAAAGAACAAGTACCCACTCCCGAGGATTGAATACCTATTTGATCAGCTCAAGGGGGCATGATGGTTCTCGATGATAGACCTTAGGTCAGGCTATCACCTGCTCAGATTTCGAGACGAGGATGTGCAGAAGACGGCCTTTAGGTGTCGGTATGGCCACTATGAGTTCTTGGTTATGCCCTACGGCGTAATCAATGATCCAACAGTGTTCATAGGTCTCATGAACAGGATCTTCCAGCCTTACCTCCATCAATTTGTCAAAGTATTCATCGACGACGTTCTGATTTAATCGACTACTGAGGAGGAGCACGCCTACCACTTGTGAGTTATTCTGGACACACTCAGAGAGCACCAGCTTTATGGTAAGCTCTATAAGTGACAATTCTGGATTTGAGAGGTTCATTTCTTCGGTCACGTCATCTCAGAGGCTGCAGTTGCAGTGGACCCAGTGAAGATTGAGGTGATACTTTCCTAGGAACCACCTAGTAGCGTGAATGAGGTGTGGAGTTTCCTCGGTTTGGCTGGTTACTATCATATATTTGTGCCAGACTTCTCCAGAGTTGTAGCACCACTTTCATCTTTGAAGAATAAGGTAAAACCCATCGTGTGATCAGATATATGTCATCATAGCTTTTAGGAGCTAAGACAGAGATTGACCAGTGCGCCCATCTTGAGGCTACCAGAGGAGGGCGTAGGGTACGTAGTTTACTGCGATGCATCAGGGACCAGAGTCGGGTGTGTCCTGATGCTGGAGTGAGCAGTGATCTCATATCGTTCACAGTAGTTGAGATAGAATGAGCAGAACTACTCTACCCATGACCTGGGGTTAGCAGCAATGGTCTTCGTCTTGAAGAGGTGGAGACACTATCTGATGGGCGAGCGCTTTATAGTCTAGTCTGACCACAAGAGACTCAGGTACATGTTCTCTCAGAAGGACCTAAACTTGAGACAGTGGCGATGGCTCCAGTTCCTCCGGGACTATGAATTTGAGGTATTATATACTCCTTGGAATGGGAACATTGTGGCTGATTCTCTCAGCAGAAGATCGGGCATTCAACTTCTAGGAGAGGCGGCGGAGCAGCTAGCCGCGTTGCATATATCCTTTGTGGATAGAGATGGAGCAGCCTTTATACAGTCTCTCGCAGTCACTCCTCCACTCCTTCAGTGAGTTAGAGAGGCACAACATGGGTACGTTGACTGTGAGACAGGATGTGCTCAGATATCCACAGGGCAGGCTCCTGATGTGTTTTTTGAAGGAGGGGAGCAAGTCATCCTCTTCAGGGGACGTAATATGGTACCAGTTTCATTACAGGAGGAATTGATGAGGGAGTTTCACACTTCCCCTCTAGCGGTACATCTAGGAGTGGAGAAGATGTTCTAGGATCACAGATGATAGCACTAGTGGCTAGGCATGAAGAAGGCTGTAGCAGAGTTCGTTTCACGATGCCTCAGCAAGTGAAGGTGGACCACCAGGTACCAGCAGGCTTGGTACATCCCTTAGAGGTCACGGAGTGGAAGTGGGACTGGATATCCATGTATTTCATGATGGGGAATCCACATACATCTAGAGGACATGACTCTATCTAGGTGATCGTCGACCAACTCACCAAGTCGGTCCATTTCCTACAGATCAGAGATTAGGGCTCAGTAAAGAGAATGTGATGCCTCTATGTTCAGAATATCGTATGTCTTCATGGTGTTCCATCGACTATTGTATTCGATCGATATGCTCACTTTACTTCCCGGCTTTGGAAGGGGTTACAGGAGGCCTTTGAGATGCAGCTACGTCTGAGCACCGCCTTCCATCCTCAGACGGATGGTCAAACTGAGAGGACCATACAGACACTCGAGGACATTCTCTGTGCATGTGTCCTTTTCTATGTTCATAGCTGGGAGGATCACCTAGCCTTGGTGGAGTTTTAGTACTATAATAGTTACTACTCCACCATCAGGATGGAACCATATGAGGCACTGTATGGTCAACCTTGAAGATCACCTCTGTGCTGGACTGACCCGGGGGAGTTAGCACTTGTAGGACCAGAGATGGTTCAGGCTACGACGAAGAAGGTGCAGATCATCCAGGACTAGATGAAGACTGCAAAGAGCAGACAGAATTCATATGTTGATAGGAGACGGAGATGACTGGAGTTTGAGGATGGCGACCACGTTTTCCTACGGGTCTCACCTCGACGAGGTAAACAGAGGTTTGGCCAGGGTGGAAAGTTATCTTCGTTCTTCATCAGACCATTCCAGGTCCTCAGCAGGGTAGGCGAGGTGGCTTACCGTCTGGCCCTTCCACCTCAGTTGCACCGGGTGCACGACATCTTCCATGTATCTCAGCTAAGCAGATTCGTGCATGAATCATCACACAACATCGATCATGGGGAGCTAGACATCGATGACGAGGCGCCATTCACGAAGGTCCCGGTGGAGATCGAGGATCGACAGGAGTGGGTCTTACATGGGCGGTCGATTCCTATGGTATGCATACACTGGTAGCACGGGAACCTCTAGGGGAGAACCTAAGAGTGGGAGTGTAGAGACCTGAAGCTTGATGTACATGAACATTACATTACTTTTTCGGAATACTTAATATATAACAAAACCAGACACACAAGGACCGTAATAGTTTAGTTTCTTTGAAAACATGGAACGTAATCTTCTAATCGTGGTGAAAGATCTTCCACATCTCCCATAAAGATCTTCCCCTTTTTTCGTACCTAAAACCTTTCTTTATATCCTGGGGAAAAGAAAAAATAAAAAGGGTGAGCTCAAATTCTTAGTAAGGGTAAGCATTGATAAAATAAAACATACCATATAGATTTGAACTTAAAAACATGAACATAATATTTAGACATCAAAAGCTTGAGCAATGACATAAAACATGGAAGTTCGTATGGAATAGATCACAAAGAAACATTAAGAATGATAAAATATCATGGGAATAAAACATGTAATTGCGGAAACCATTAAGCACATGATATGATTTCCATAGTAGCCAAGGAATTGTTGCCAAGACCATCTTAGTGAACAAATTCCCTTTCTGAATCGAGTTCACTCCTCGTTCCAGTCCTATATTACTGAACTGTTTTAACTTGTCATTCCAGCCATGTCTATCTCATGAGATATAAATTTTTACCCAATGCATTTGAGGGAGATATAGGTCCCACACATCTCATAATGAAATCATTTTTTCGTGTGCCACAAAATCATAAATCATACATCATAGCATAACCCATGTAATAAAATTGTATTCTTAAACATCATGCCATCATAAAATAATCCATAAACAATTGATATCATTTCATCATAAGAAAATTGAAACCATTTAAATCATAGAGACATTTTACTTGAAACATACACATATGAAATAATTTCATCTTAGATGGAAGATAGTTTTGACAAAACACTTGAAATGAATTCTTGAGGAAAATATCCTTTCTTCTTTAAAATCGTTTTCTTTTCACAAAATTCCATGCAATTTTAAAAGATAATGTTTTTTTGAAAATAATCATCAAATCTTGTAGGGGAAGCTTCTTGAAAATGAGGCATTATGAAACCGTAAAAATCCGTTCACGCCTTATAAGTTAAAAATAACATTCTCCTCGTACTTTTGTCGGAATAGTCAAAAAGTACCTTATATGGTAACCAATGGAATGATTCCATTCATACAATGTGGTAAAAAGTAAATAAAGGGTAAAAATGACTTTAAACATTCATGGAATAATGGTAAAAAATTTATGAAAACATTTTTAGAAAACATGGTCATGGATGATAAACGTAACCCCAGTAAATACTTACGTATAAGCAATCTCGGATAAAAATGAGATTGAAAATTTATCCCTTACCTTAGGTCCGATATGCTTCGTACGTATCCAAACCTCCTGTATAATGATTTAAATAATGTCATTGACTTATTACAGAATCATATTAATTTTTATTATATCATATATGGTTCACTTATGACTTTATATTACCCGTTCTTTTTTAAATTCCATGTTAAAGAGTGTTTTGGGTAATATTGTTTCATTTGTCGTTTGTGTTTTGACTTGTAATTATTCATATGATTACTTAGATCATGATTACATAATTAAATAATATAAAACATGATTTATATATAATATATATTCATAGTATACATATATATAATAGATCAATAAATGGAAAGAAATACACCGTTCATGGAGACGGTAGGCCGTACGTACGCATGAACGATGTTTTTGTTTCCATATTGAATTGAATGGAATTAAGTAGATGAAATAAATATATATATACATAAATCCAGTAGAATTATTATGTCATATATTTTATGATTACTTATTATATATACTTTATAATAATTCTTGAATGGTTATCATGGAGAGTGAATCTTATCGCGTCGTGGAGACGATATTCCGTACGTACACACGAGCGATGATATCATTCCCATGATCGTCGAATTGTATTAAAGTGTATGTATAATATTAAAGAATCAATATCTCTTTACAATAATCATATATATTCATTAATTTTACCATTATACCCATCCAAGTAAGGTGGTGGTGGAAAATAGATTACACCACGGCGTGGAGACGGTGTTCCATACGTACGCACGCGCGGTGATTTCATTTTCCATAGGATGGATAGATGGTGAAATATGGTTGTTTCATACTTATAATAACATATCAGTATATGAGTGATACTGATGTTATTACTTCATAATGAAACAACTAAAGAAGAAGAATTTGAAGAAGAATGAAAATTGAATGAATCAGTAACGAATATTACCTCTTCTTTGACACGCCTCTTTGAGTCCTCCTCTTAGGGTACTAAAATTGGTCTTTGAAGAAGACCGGGACCTCTAGGATGTTTCTAGGGAAGTTGATAAGGGAAATTGGCAGGTTTTTGCCGAGCTTGAAAACTCAAATTGGTGTGAGGAAGAGAGGGAGGATGTGCCCTTTTATAAGGGAGGAGAGGGGCACCTTTGGAAATCTTAAAAATATTAATTTATAATAATTCTAAACCCACTTAAAAACCTCCAAAAATGACTAATATTAAAATATAAGATGAGATAATGTTTTAATCTCATCAACCAATAAAATTTAGACATTTTATGAAATTATTTTAAACATTATCAACTTGCTTTATCCTTACTTAATCAATTTAATTTTATTTGTGGTAATAATATTCTAAATTTTTAATTATAACAAAAAATTACTTATTTGTTTTGAATTTTCCATATTTGGATACTTTATACCATTTTATACCATATAAAGTTAAATTTATAATTTTAAATATTTTTTTGATTTTTAAACAATTTTATAATATGTTATTTTTTATAAAATAACAATAGTGTCAATTTTGACACTATTCATTTATATGAATTTAAATAAAATATATAGAGAAGATATGTTCGAACTAAAAGCATTAATAGATTCATAAAAGGCCATATGTATCTAGAAAATTAGTGGAGAAAATTAAATTGTTCATATAATATTTATTTTATTATTTTTAAAACCATTTATTTTGTTTATCTCTTAATAAAATAATTACTACAATATTTTTGTATAATTATTTGATATACTTATATTTTGCATAAAAATTAAAAATAAAATCCAATGATGAATATAAATATATTACCTTTCACAATAATACTTTTACTCTAATTTATCATCTTAAAATAACAATATTTAAATTTTTATATTTATTAAATTATGAAGATGACAACTTTGGCATCATTTAAAATAAAATAATATATGTGTCATAATCACTTTTATAAGGCTCCAAATGGTCAAATACTCGACCTTTTGATGCTTATTGTTTAAATTTACATGACCTATAATTTTTGGTCAGGGTTTTGTGCTTTTTTGGTCACTATTAGTTTAATAAAAACTATATTCTTGATTTTTCACTAGATAAACAATTTCTGCATCACTATTGTGTCACAATTAATGGTAATTATTTAATCCCTAAAAAATCTAAATAAATTATCATGATGTAGATAATTTTTTTATCCTTCTGTATACTATTCTTGTTCGACGTTTTATTATGTTTATCACTAAATTAAAATTATTATACTTATAAGATTTAAGAGAGTGACATGTTGTCACTTTCTTTGGTTTTAATAATAATTAAATTATTTTCATGGTCAAATGTCCATAAAATTAATCTAATCTGATCCTTAAGTGATATGGGTCGACTTTTAGTCATCCAATATAATTTTGGCATGTTTTAGGGTAATTTTATAATATTATATTCACCCTTAATTACCCGATTTACCTTTAACTATGGTAAATAAAATTTACCGTAGTTACTATTCATACTTCCCAAAAATAAAAAGTAGCCTATTAACATAATTTGGACCCACTGATTCCAAATATGGAATCCATTTTTTCAAATTCAATACACAGAAGTTTCAGAAATTAAATTAAAATTAATCCCATTGTTGAATGAAAGCGGGTTTTTGTTTAAAACATTGTAAAAGATTGAATTGATTTAACCTACGAATTCAATGTAAAATAAATTATAATGAAAAAAATTATATTAAATGGTAAAAATATAATCTATTTATAATTTTAAACCATTAAATATTATAATTTAATCACATAATTTATTACGATGAAAAAAAGTTGTTTTTAATTAAAATATAGCGTGTTTTTACTATTAATTAAAATATGAAAGTTATCGGAATAATATGAAAAAATTATCCAAGGTAAAATGTTATATCCTGATTCCAAATAATAATTTTATTTTGTAAAATTGAACTTATAAACATGTAAAAAACTAGATTTAATGTGGGTGCGCCATCAAAAGGCGACAAAACTGGATTTTTTGAAAAATACTTATTTTACACGAAAAATTTATTTTTTCCCTTAACATGTTCTAGAAAATGTGAAAGATGAATAATAATGTTATAAAATTGAAAATGTAGTTAATACTATTCATAATGGCTAGTCCATAATAATATAATAACAATATATCACTGTTTATTGAAACCAGGTATTGCGTACAACACACGCTATCGAGCAAGGTCATGATTGCGTGTAATGCAAGCCAAGTCAGGGATGCATGTAGTGAAAGACTCATTTGTTGTTTTGTATAACATAATCCAACCATATTTTATTTATACATTGAATATATATATATATATACACATATATATATACACTCAATGTTGCGAACTTGAAAATGTGTGTAACAAGATCCAAGAATAGTGTTGTGTATACTGCAAGCTAATACGGTGTTGCGTATATTACAAGATAATCTTGGTGTATTGTACAACAGAAGATATAAAAGAAATTAAAACTAATATATCTTATAAAATCTCAGGTTGTTACATTCTACCCCCCTTAAAATTAATTTTTCCCTCGAAATTCGATGGGGTTATAAATCATTTACTATTCATATAAACCCACATCGTGAAATGAAATACAAAAACATAAATTTAAAAACTAAATTATGAAACAGAACGGTTACCCAAATTAACTAATCACTGGGTTTCCACATAGGAGAATATAGGTAAAAATTTGGATATGGAAGAGAAATATAACCATCATGTTCTGATGGAGTGTGGTAGAGAACATGGCTATGAAAAATCCAACAATCACAAAGTAATAGATTTTTGATGATCTAAGGTACCATCTGATTCATCAGATATAAGGGCACTAAGACAAAATTTTTGGTTTTCAAGATCATTTACCTAAAGTTAATGAAATTGGAATTAGAAGAAATACTTTGGTGAGTTTAGTACAGTCTCACCGTTGGTCTTTCTTTGGAAAATTTCCTCTTCATCACTTAATGAAATGAAGTTGAATTTGTCATTTGTGAAGTGTTAGCAGATCATGTGATAGAATGATGGGACATTCCATCTATCTCAAACAAAAGGTTATAAAAGCTATCTGAAATACATAAGTCCATATATAGTGAGATTAATCATATATGGATCATAAAATGGACTTATACTTCATATATCATATTAATTAATATAATAAAACTAGTTTCTACTAAACAGGGACTTCTTTTAGGCTACTGGTAGGTGATAAAGGTCAGTCTCACTTCGGTTGTGGGTTCGATTCCCACAGCCTTGTCCGACGCGATGGGCTGTCGCCAGTCCTGTACGTTGTCCTTTTTCTAAAACTACATTACTATACCATCCCATCAATAATATCGAAAAAATTTCTATCCTTAAAAAATACTAACTTATGTCCAACATAATCCATTCCAATCTTTAGGCTTATCTAAAATACATCAGTCCAAGCTCATAGTATAAAGAAAATGATTACTTGAAATGTCGCATAAAAATCACGTAAATGCAATCATTTATCCCCAATATATCAAAGATATATCTTGTTAGTCAAATTACAGACATGTGAATACATTAATCATGTATTCTCTTGAAGAATGAATACCCATTAAACCTTAGTGAAAACATGAATGTAGTTAAAAGATAACACTTTCCACATACCAAAATCCTCAAAACTCTATATACTCAAACCATGATATCACTTAGTCCTTATACAAGTCATGAGATCATGAATAAAATCAAACATATCATTATCTTATCATCCTTTCATTATGCGCATATCATCTACTTTCCAAAAATATCTGAATAACCTTTCATGGATACCGGTACCATTCAACATATGCTTTCAAATACTTTAGGAAAAATAATAGTGTAATAATACTTAGATGATTCTTTATTCCATAGTTCCATACATTATTCTTTATAAACATACAATCATTCCACTAACTTCTTAAACAACTATCTGAGCTTCATCATTTATTTCATCTCATATTTCATTTGTAGTCTCTTCATCATCATCCACATAAATACTACCCATATGACCATGCTGACTCTCTTCATGAGATTTTCCCTTAGGGAATTGGTTTGCATAATTCTAATACATTCCACATTTAAAACATCTAATCATTTTTGATGTTGTAGCAATACCATTATCCTTGTCCATGGTGTTAACTGGACCTTTTCCTTTGCACTTACTGTCTTTGAGTCCTTTTTTTCCACACCCAAAGCAGGTTCCAGTTCCTTTGAAACAATCTCCTCGATGCCTCTTCCCACATGATTTACATGAGGCAAATTGAACTTTCTTTCCTCTATGATCATCATGAAACTCCATCTTTCTCTTATTATCTGAGTCGGGAAACTTACCAAAATTAATATTATTGATCATATTATGAGATTTCTGATTAGGCATAATAATGATGTTTGGACTTCAATATCCCATTTCATTTGGTTGCTCATGATGAATATCATTCCATTGTCCGTCATATCCTCCATTATCATGAATCATCCTGTTTCCAACCATTTTCTAAAACCCAAAAAGAATAGTGTGAGAGGCAAAAATCATGCTAGGGAAAACAACATAGTAAAGGGGAAGTACCCTCAATATCTAACATCTTAGGTTAAATTCTATGATCGTTACCGTAGTTCTAGGACTATATCATATACGTATACTTATCCTTAGGTATATCCCTAGACATACCTTAGAAATATCTCTAGGGATCTCACTAACGTTTTCACATCCTAGTTTCCAAAGGTTGACTAAACCTTCCTCTGATACCAAATTTAGAGACCCGAATCTTGACGTACATGAAAATTACATTACTGTTGCAGATTACTTAATAAATAAAAAAACAGACACACAAGGACCGTAATAGTTTAGTGTCTTTGGAAACTTGGAACGTAATCTTTTAATCGTGGTGAAAGATCTTCAACATCTCCCATAAAGATATTCCCCTTTTTTTCTTATCTAAAACCTTTCTCTATGTCATGGGGAAAAGAAAACATAAAAAGGGTGAGCTCAAATGATCAGTAAGGGTAAGCATGGATAAAATAAAACATACCATATACATTTGAACTTAAAACCATGAACATAATATTTAAACATCAAAATCTTGAGCAATGAAATAAAACATGGAAGTACTTATGGCATTGATCATAAAGAAACATTAAGAATGATAAAATAGCATGGGAATAAAACATGTAATTGTGGCAACCATTAAGCACATGATATGATTTCCATAGTAGCCAAGGCATTGCTGCCAAGACCATCTTAGTGGACAAAGTCCCTTTCTGAATCGAGTTCACTCCTCGTTCCAGTCCTGTATTACTGAACCGGTTTAACATTCCATTCTAGCCATGTCTATCTCATGAGATATAAATCTTTACAAAATGCATTGGAGAGAGATATAGGTCCCACCCATCTCATAATGAAATCATTCTTTCGCGTGCCACAAAATCATAAATCATACATCATAGCATAACCCATGTAATAAAATGGGATTCTTAAACATCATTCCATCATAACATAATCCATAAACAATTGATATCATTTCATCAAAAGAAAATTGAAACCATTTAAATCATATAGAAATTTTACTTGAAACATACACATATGAAATAATTTCATCTTAGATGGAAAATTGTTTTGACAAAACACTTGAAATGAATTCTTGAGAAAAATATCCTTTCTTCTTTAAAATCATTTTCTTTTCACAAAATTCCATGAAATTTTAAAAGATTAGGGTTTTTTTGAAGATAATCATGCAATCTTGTAGAGTAATCTTCTTGAAAATGAGGCGTTATGAAACCGTAAAAATCCGTTCACGCCGTATAAGTTAAAAATAACATTCTCCTCGTACTTTTGTCGGAAAAGTAAAAAAGTAACTTATATGGTAACCAAAGGAAAGATTACATTCATACAATGTGGTAAAAAGTCAATAAAGGGTAAAAATGAAATTAAACATTCATGGAAGAATGGTAAACATTTTATGAAAAAAAATTATAAAATGTGGTCATGGATGATAAACGTAACCCCAGTAAATACTTAGGTATAAGCAATCTTGGATAAAAATGAGATTGAAAGTTTATCCCTTACCTTAGGTTTGATATGCTTCGTACGTATCCAAACCTCCTACATAATGATTTAAATAATTTAATTGACTTATAAAAGAATCATATTCATTGTTATTATATCATATATGGTTCACTTATGACTTTATATTACACGTTCTTTTGTAAATTTCACGTTAAAGAGTGTTTTGGGTAAAATCATTTCATTTGTCGTCTGTTTTTTGACATGTAATTATTCATATGATTACTTAGATCATGATTACTTAATTCCAGAATATAAAACATGATTTATATATAATATATATTCATAATATACATATATATAATAGATCGATAAATGGAAATTAATACACCGTTCATGGAGACAGTAGGCCGTACGTACGCATGAACGCTATTTTCGTTTCCTTATTGAATTGAATGGAATTAAGTAGATGACATAAATATATATATACATAAATCCAGTAGCATTATTATGTAATATATTTTATGATTACTTATTATATATACTTTATAATCATTCTTGAATGGTTATCATGGAGAGTGAATCTCATCGCGTCGTGGAGATGATATTCCGTACGTACGCACGAGCGATGATATCATTCACATGATCATAGAATTGTATTAAAGTGTATGTATAATATTACATAATCAATATCAATTTACAATAATCACATATATTCATTACTTTCACCATTATACCCATCAATGTAAGGTGGTGGTGGAAAATAGATTACACCACGGAGTGGAGACGGTGTTCCGTACGTACGCATGCGCGGTGATTTAATTTTCCATAGGATGGATAGATGGTGAGATATGGTTGTTTGATACATATAATAACATATCAGTATATGAGTGATACTGATGTTATAACATCATAATGAAACAACTAAATAAGAAGTAGTTGAAGATCAAAGAAAATTGAAAGAATCGGTAACAGATATTACCTCTTCTTTGACACGCCTCTTTGAATCATCCTCTTAGGGTACTAAAATTGGTCTTTGAAGAAGACCAGGACCACTAGTATGTTTCTAGGGAAGTTTAGAATGGAAATGGTCAGGGTTTGGACGATCTTAAAGGCTCAAATTGGTGTGATGAAGAGATGGAGGAGGTGCCCTTTTATAAGGGAGGAGAGGGGCACCTTTCGAAATCTTAAAAATATTAATTTATAATAATTCTAACCCAACTTAAAAACCTCCAAAAATTACTCATATTCTAATATAAGATGATATAGGGTTGTAATCTCATTAACCAATAAAATTTAGACATGTTAGTAAATTATTTTATACATTATCAACTTGATTTATTCTTACTTAATCAATTTAATTTTATTTGTGGTAATAACATTGTAAATTTTTAATTATGACAAAAAATTACTTATTTGTTGTGAATATTCCAAAATTGGATAATTTATAACCTTTTATAACATATAAATTTAAATTTATAATTTTTAAATATTTTTGTGACTTTTAAACAATTTTATAATATGTTTTTTATAAAATAACAATAGTGTCAATTTTGACACAATTCATTTATATGAATTTAAATAAAATGTATAAAGAAGATATGTTCGAACTAAAAGCTTTAATGGATACATAAAAGTCCATATATATCTAGAAAATTAGTGGAGCACATTAAATAGTTCATATAATATATATTTTATTATTTTTAAAACCATTTATTTGGTTTATCTCTTAATAAAATAATTATTACATCATTTTTGTATAATTATTTAATATACTTATTTACTGCATAAAAATTAAAAATAAAATCCTATAATAAATATAAATCTAGTACCTTTCACAATAATACTTTTAATCTAATTTATCATCTTAAAATCACAATATTTAAATTGTTATATTTATTAAATTATGAAGGTGACAACTTTGGAATCATTTAAAATAAAATAATATAAGTGTCATAATCGCTTTTATAAGGCTCCAAATGGTCCAATATTCGACCATTGGTTGATTATGGTTTACATTTACATGAAAAATAAATTTTTTTCAGGTTTTTGTGCCTTTTAGAGTCACTATTAGTTTAATAAAAACTATATTATTGGTTTTTCACTAGATAAACATTTTCTGCATCACTATTGTGTCACAATTAATGATAATTATTTAATCCCTAAAAAATATAAATAAATTATCATGATATAGATAATTTTATTATATTTCTGTATACTATTCATGTTAGAAGTTTTATGATGTTTATCACTAAATTAAAATTAATATACTTATAAGATTTAAGAGAGTGGCATGTTGTCACTTTCTTTGGTTTTAATAATAATTAAATTATTTTCATGGTCAAAAGTACATAAAATTAATCTAATCTGACCCTTAGGTGATATGGGTCGACTTTTAGTCATCCAATATAATTTTTTCATATGTTAGGTTAATTTTATAATATTATATTCACCCTTAATTAGCAGATTTACCTTTAACTATGGTAAATAAAATTTACCGTGGTTACAATTCATACTTCCCAAAAATAAAAAGTATCCTATTAACATAATTTGGACCCACTTATTCCAATTATAGAATCCATTTTTCCAAATTCAATACACAGAAATTTCAGAAATAAAATTAAAATGAATCATGTTGTCGAATGAAAACGGGTTTTTGTTTAAAACATTGCAAAAGATTGAATTGATTTAACCTACGAATTCAATGTAAAATCAAGGATAATGACATACATTATATTAAATGGTAAAAATATATTCTATTTATAATTTTAAACCATTAAATATTATAATTTAATCACATAAGTTATTACGATGAAAAAAGTGGGTTTCAATTAAAATATAGCGTGTTTTTACTATTCATTAAAATATGAAAGTTATCAGAATAATATGAAAAAAGTATCCAAGGTAAAATTTTATATCCTGATTCCAAATAATAATTTTATTTTGTAAAATTGAACTTATAAAAATGTCAAAAACTATATTTAATGTGGGTGCGCCATCAATAGGCGGCAAAACTGGATTTTTTTGAAAAATACTTAGTTTACCCAAAACAATTATTTTATTCTCTTAACATGTTCTAGAAAATGTTAAAGATGAATAATAATGTTATAAAATTCAAAATGTAGTTAATACTATTCATAACGGCTAGTCCATAATAATATAATAACAATATATCACTGTTTAGTGAAACCTGGTATTACGTACAACACACGCTATCGAGGAAGGTCGTGATTGTGTGTAATGCAAGCTAAGTCAGGGTTTCATGTAGTGAAAGACCTATTTGTTGTTTTTTATAACATAATCCAACCATATTTCATTTATACATTGAATATATATATATATATACACTCAATGTTGCGAACTTGAAAATGTGTGTAACAAGATCCAAGAATAGTGTTGTGTATACTGTAAGCTAATACGGTGTTTCGTATGGTACAAGATAATCTTGGTGTATCGTACAATAGAAGAAATGAACGAAATTAAAACGAATATATCTTATAAAATCTCGGGTTGTTATAGGGAGGCTCAAATGCGTGCTCAGTACTCTCATTTGATTCACACGTGTATGTGGTATCTTTACAAGGACATAAAGCCCTGAGGTGTGGGTAATTTAAAGACCCATAAATTTCAAGGAAAATTTTTTCCTAAATTATTTGGAATTTTACGAGTACGTAGTTTCTGACGGCACTTGATTCCAAGGACCTGTGTGCCCGGAATATTCTTCTGAAGTTTATCTCGGGTACCATCAGTGAACGAAAGAGGGGGTTTTTCTATATTTTGAACTGGTGCTCGGAATTGAAATCTGAGGACACTGAGGAACTTGCAGCACTGATATTCTCTTAAGGGGACTTTTACCGCAGCTATGTTTTATGCGGGTTGATAGTTAATTTTTGGGGATTAAAAATAAATAAATAAAATTATTGTGAACAATTTTACTTAACTTGGGAGGTTATATCCTACAAAAGGGAGTTAAAGGTGGGTCCCACTCCCACCTAACCACCAATGAGAGGGTTTAGTGTGGTGGGGCCCACACGAGGCCCTAACTCATCACCTCCCCTCAACTCCCTAAAACCCCCCCATTAACACCCCCTTAATTAAATTATAATCTCCACTTTAATTATGTAATCCCTCCACCTTCTCCTCTCTGATTAATTCTATGACAACACTTTTAATTAATGAATTGAAACACAATTGATTAATGAAAGTGTTTTGAATTTTAAATTTCATGGGTTAATAAAATAATAGTGTTAGCTATTATTTTATTTTGGCACACGTAGTGTTGAGAAGATTTTTGGGAGAGCTCTTGTGTAAAAGAAGAAGAGAGTTCCTCTTTCGTTGATGAACACCATCCTTCCACAAAGAATGATTCCTCTTCGATGAAGAATGCTGATTCCACAAAGAGCGACGACGAGCCTTCCTCCATCTTTTCCGCAACAAGTGTGGAGATGCCGCTTCCTCCATGGAAGCACTCCGACGTCATCTATGAATCCTCCTACCGCAATGCTCGATTACCACGAACCTTAATTCAAGGTAGGGGTTTTTGTTCAATTTTAATTCATAAAAATTGTTCTTCTTCTTCGTTAAAAATCATAGTTTTTCTTGGCCTTATGATACCGCCTAACGCGGAGGGCGCGGGCCGAAAAAACATGGCCCGATGACCCTCCATTGAAGTTTGATTTTTTACGCGACGGAAGTGGAAACTCGAGGCGGTGGCGATGATCGAAGGTGGAAGCCACGCGCTGAACACATGAGGAGGAATCGTCGCCTGCAACTGTCGGGTGCTCATCCCACTAAAGCCGGCCAGCCCGAAAGAAAACCATGGCACCACGTTGTGGAAGACCGTGGCCCGCGTTCCATGGTCCTCTTTGATGGAAGAACCGGTCGGCCTGTCGGCCAGACGGGCGGAGGAAATCCACGGCGGCGGGAGGGCGCCGCGCCGGACGAACCTTGGCCTGCCCGGGCGGGCTGATTGCGCCAAAAACGAAAACATGTTAGAGAGGGTGGTGCCACTTGGCGCCACCGGTTTGGTCATCCGGGGGGCCGCACCCCTGCCTCGGAATGCTCGTCCCCCTCGGGCCGAGCCGCTCAGGCAGCAGGTCGAGCTACATCCAGGCCACGCCGCGCAAGGCCGGGTCGGGCTGCTCCGTGCCAGGTCGGGCCGTGCCCCACAGGCCGAGCCGTGCATTTCATTGGGCCGGTCTAGCACCCCTTCGGGTCGGACCTGCCAAAACTGGGTTAACCTGACCCGTCGAGCCACTAGGTTTAACAAGCCAGGCCCATTTTAACATAAAGGTGAATAACTTGAAGACCACACCTCCGATCGATGCGCCATCTGAAGCACTGGGACCCTTGAGAAGAGATTGTACTTTTGTGATACTCTAAATGAGTTTTGGATGACTTTGGGTAATGGCTGGGTTAGAAACGAGTGTATTTTTTATCAGGCCCATGGAACCGAAAAGCCAATATCTCTCAGACCGGGCGTCCGATTGATGCACTGTCTATCGTATTGAGTTCCTATTAATGAGATAGAAATTTGGTATACAACAACTCCAGACTTTGTAATAGTTGATGTATCGACCCCCTTGGCTCGAGGAGTGGACCCTCCCGGAATCGAGTGTGTTGGGTGCGGGAACTGTAGAGCTAGTTGTGACTACGACGACAGTCATGCTGGTATCCTCCATGGGTTCGACGATGATGACCACTGTACTTAGATCCTCCGTGGGTTTGAAAGTGATGATGACTGTACTTGTATCCTCCATTGGTTCGACAGTGATGACTACTGTACATGGATCCTCCGTCGGTTCGGCAGCGGTGACGACTGTACTTAGATCCTCTATGGGTTTAGCAGCGACAACTTCTGTACTAGGATCCAACGTGGGTTCGGTAGAGTAGATGATTCAGAGGCTACATCTAATCATTCCACCCCTCTTCGTGAGTAGTATACCTACGTGAGTTTAGTCTTGACTTGAAATCAATACCAACGGTGTGATTGACTTCTTTCCTATGTGGACTGGGTTGTTCTTGGGCTCGAGAGTTGGAGTCGAACTGGAATTGATGTCTTAGGTATATGTATGGGCATATACATAAGTAGATTCGGTTGATACTTCGTGATTGTATCTTTCCTTTGTGGTTTATCCTTCTTCGATTCTAGGAGACCTTCGGGGGTCTCGGGGTCTCTACAGAGTATCGTATACTCACCCCTACATGGGCTATGCCCGTACTACTTTGTGTTGGATGCAGACGACGGAAAACACTGATCGAGGTGGAAGTTTGTGGAGATGGATAGTAGTCGGAGGTGGACCACTTGGTGGGACGTACACAGGGCGGATGACCAGACCTGAGGAGATGAGGAGACCATCTGTACCCACCCTTCAGGGGGGATATCTTGAGGATGACTCAGTGTTTTCTTCTTTACTTTAATGTTGTCGTACTTTCTTTTCAATTGTACTGTACATTCATTTGGGTTTGTATACTAGCCTATTTTCTTTTCAGCACTTACTTTTGTACTCATTTTTACTTAGTGCTTACTTCACTTGTGTACTCTATTGTGTTTGTTTACTTTTATAAAAGAAATGCCTTCTCTTTTACCGGGATTTATTCCTTTGGTGCTAGTCTTCATCCCCTGGCCTATGGAAGGCGGGATTTGGGTAGTCATGGCACATGCCATGAGGACAGATTGTGACAATATCACATAATTGATGGATCTCGCATCATTAAAAACTCATAAGTCCAATGGAAGAGGGAAAAACAAAACCCATTTAAACTTGATGGATCCCCAGACCAAGAAGTAATGAGGTATTCCTCGGTCACCAATCAAATAAGATTATAATGGGAGTCGAGTATACCAACTACCGCACGATCCCTAAACGATCCATTAGTGACCGTTTAAGAAGGTCTGAGACCTCTGTAAACTTTTACAAGAGATTGCAAGCCTAGGTAGGTCGTTTTCCATTGATGAAACATTGGGGCATACCGCAATGTAATATTTTTTTTCAAAAAATATTAATTAAAATATTTGAGTGTTTTTATTGGTTAAAACACCCTTCACGTCAAAGAATGAGGTTACTTTGAAAAAGGGGGTAAATACCACATTAGAAAATGTGTCTAGAATATCATAGCTCATATCCTATAAAAGGAGCTTTGCGATTTGATTTATCAATAAAATATATATTTGTAAAAATGATATTAAATTTTCTAAAAATATAAATATTTAATAAAATGTTTATATATATATATATATAATTGAAATCTGGATGGGTTTCCCTCTTCCAAAATGCTTATATTGAACCCATGTAACTTTCACTGCTTCAGGCTGATTAGTTCCAACCGTTGGAATTTGTTTATTTGAAATTTGAATGGGTTCCCCTCTTCGGAAATAGTTAGATTGAACCGATTTAACTTCCACCATTTCAAGTTTAAAAATAATCAGTGCCAAGACCACTTATTGGTTAATGCATCTTTTTAATCCAAGTTATTCTCCAAACTTCTCCCAACATCGGTGTAGTGGGTTTATCAAATATTGGTGTCTGATATCTACACTATCAACATGGGTGTGGATCAAACCCTTTTGGACAGTGAATCCAATTCATGCATCAAGGATCAATAGATTTTCTCTTTCTGCCTACTATTTTTCAACACCCAATACCTAGAAATTGAGGCATGATGTCAGGGATATGGGATGAGGGAAATGGACGAGATTGATCCACTACTAGATATTTGAGGCACGCATCCCCATGAACATGAATTTCAATGAAAATTGAGAACATCCACCTATTTACCCACTTTTGGAATTTCCCCATTGAGAAATATACAATAAATAACTTGACCCTAAAAAAATATTTTCATGTTAAAACTAAATGAAAAGATTCCCACATACCATGATTTCTAGGTTTTAAAATATTTCTACTATTGATGGTCACAAAATATATTTTATGAAATTTATAGAATCACACATCATCCCCATATATCTCACTCATATCTCTTGTACAATAGATCTCCCTTACATATTATCACTCAACTGAGAGAGTTAGAAAAAATAGATATTGCTATAATGACTCCCTATACAAAATGCATAAAATCCTAGACACATCATGATCTCAAAATCATAATTTTTTTCACTGACACACTGATCTCTATAACAAACACACAAATAATGTATCACAGCACTCATATAATCTCAGTAATAACTATAATTAAATCTTAATGTCTTCCAAACAATACTTAATTTGATGATTATAGATACACCCTTTATAATTTGGTAACATTGATAATCAAACCTAACTAAAGTTTTTCATAAAATATTTCTCAGGATCTAGGTATATTCTTTGATATACTAAGTCATATGTTAATCACACCCACTCTTTATAAAACTCACAAGGAATCCTCCCAATGACATAGATATAAGTAAATAATGAAACATCAACCCAAGGAATATATATATATATATATAAGATAGTGTGAGAAAAGAACTATCACTTGAATAAATCCCTATACAATGTTCCCATAATCCTGGAGACATAATGATCTCAAAATCCTAATGTCAATCATTGACACACTGATCAATATAACGAACTCACATATAATTTATCACTATTCTCATATACTCTTTAAAACGACTATAATTCAATATTAATACCTTTTAAATAATTCTTAATATAATGAGGATAGATATACCCATTATAATTTGGTAAGTTTGATAATCCAAACTCTCAAAATGTTTTCTTAAAATTATTCATAGCCTTTAAGTATATCCTTTGATATACCACCTCATGTTCATGTTTCACCTAGAGTTCCTAAAAATCACAACAAATCCTCTCATATGACATAAATATATGTAAATAATAAATAATCAACCGTATTATATATATATAATCATTTATTAATTTATAAGGAATATTTGATAATATAATAAAAACATTTACCCATGCATGAACAATCCCTTTACACACAACACATGAAAACATCATGACCTAAATTTAATGGATCCATGAATAAAATACCATAATTGTATTGACACAACTAATCTTAAGTGTGAAGAGACCAATGAAATCCCAGAGTTGTTTTAAAATATATATAGCACTACAGGAACTACTGGTTATCTCAAAGGAGAGTTACAATATCATGTCACCATAATTTATAACAAAGGGGATTTGGATTTATTTTTTCTAAAACAAATTAATGAAGAAAATTAAACAAGTATGAAGATCAATAGATGAATTGGGGGTAAGATTTGTGTTTTTATTTCCAATTTTTCTACTATCCTCATCCTAGATTGATCAATTAATATTTTTTTATGAGAGTGTCTATAATCACTTATCTCTTAGATTATTATGATAGAAAATTTGAGTCTTGATCAAGTCATAATCATTGTTGATCAATCATCCTTCCTATATATGTAGGAAAAGATCAGAAAATCTCCCTGATTTCTCAACAATAAACTATACTTTAATCACATTGGAAACTCCCAATTTAGAGAAGGTAATAAAAAGAGATAGAAGAATAATTCAATTCCTTCCACATATAAATTAGAAATCACTAGATACCTCACCTAAAAATAATGTGTATTCCATTATTTATTAAATATTAATTGGATTGAGAGTTGTATTTATCAACCAAAGTAGTAGAAAGTGTTAATAAATAATAACACAAATAAAATTACTTTCAAAATAATATCATGTTTCAGAATATTGAGATCAACTAACATAAGAATATTTTTATTAATGATAATAATACTTAAGTATTAAAAAATTTCTCCCCCTATCATATTAATCACCATAAGGGTTTTATCCATCTACATGAAAGATCATTTCAATTTATTTTCAATGAAATAGTATAAAATATAATAACAAATCACTATAAAATAAAACTCATACTTCTCATGAACTCAAGAATATTTAAATATCATCATTATCCCATAATTTCCTTCATTGATGAATCCATTTTTGAAAAGATGCACGGGATAATATCCATGTTTATTTTCAATATTGACTTTAAGAAATCAAGATTATAGAGAATATATACTTTTTAATTCTTTCTTACCAAGATCAGATGACAACTGGAATTTATGCATCCTTCTTTCCCAATTTGGTTAAGCATATTCATTCTAAAATCTCCAATTTTTCTTATAAGTATTCGTGTTTTCCACATAATACCAGGATGTTCATTCCAAAAATAGTTATTTGTGAGAAATAAAAGAACATTTAATACTAATGTGACATGATTGTATCCTAATTTTTAGAAGTATATGATTTTATATACCCAACATGTGTTAAATATAATTCTATTTTTGAAGCTGACCCATATTTCTCAATGTAAAAAACCTTACATATCACCTTGGAGGTATTGGTTAATCTTCAATATCACCAAATTAAACATTATGTATGAAAAATTACTTCCTTTATATCACTATATAATTTTATGAAAATTAATAAATTCTAATACAAATTCAATATATCCCATGTAGGTTCTAGATTGAATATTATATATAATATGGAACTCATCTCCTCCCACCTTAGTGGAAAAGAAAAATTATTCACATATCAAGAATTTGCCTATTTTCATTATTTTGAAACCAAGGAAAATCCCTTAAATATGAAATGTTTTAGTGGTTATTTTCCAATATATTCCCTTGATCACATACAATTTTATATTATGTAATGAATTTACAAATTTTCCATTTCCCCTAGATATTATGTATCAGCCATGCTCAATCTAAATTTCCAAAGGCATTCCCAGAGCATTTATTATATATCATCCTTTCATAGAAGTTACTCAAACATACCAACCACATTCTCCTTCACCTTAATATAGATCAAAATAATATAAATATGTAGATTTCATTTTATATAAAATATTAATGAAATTGATTAAATTAAAAAAATTCCATTTAAATAAATTTTCAAAAAAAACTAATGAAATGATTTTTTAATCCATAAAAACCAAAAACTCAATTAGTTAATATATATGAGGGACTAATATGATTATATTATTAAAAAATTAAATAAATAAATTTCCATTTTCAGTTCCCCACACGTATTCCCTTATGATCTCAGACAAGTGAACATAAACAATTCTACCAATAAAAATTCAAATCATAATAAAAAGTGAATTATATTTTTAAAAAACATTCCAATCATGATTATCATACCTCGTACATATTATTAATTTAGATCTCCCTGAGTTATATTCAATAAAGATTCAATTATTCCATCATAATATATCTATTTTTATATACCATCTTGGAAATCTTCCTCTCTGCATAATGTATGAATTTTTTGAAATGTTTATCTAAATCTAGACTCATGTCAGGGCCACCAAATTATTATTTTGCTTATAAATATATACACATTGATACATGTAATTTATATTATTATAAATTATTTATAGTGTTTTTGGGTTCTAAATGAATTTTGGTTTAGATGTAGAAAGCATTAGAGGAAAAATGTGGAGGTTCAGCTCTAAATGAAGCAAGATACACGATCTATAGTTTATACTAAATAATGGTATTCTCACTCACTCCCCTTTGAAATGTTTCAACTATAAATTATATTGGATGATCGTGGAATTTTTTTATATAAATCATAAGAAGAAATAATTATTTCTTCTCCACTTTTCATCTAGTATAAACTTTCCCTTCATTATTTCTATTATTTCATCATCAGATTTGAGAATATTTGAGTTATATAGATAGAGATAAATCTTTCATATTGAATAAATTCTGGGAACATCCTTAAAAAAATTTAATAGATATTTTCCTTTTTTATTTTTTCCAAGAAATCATATTTCTCCCAGAATATTTTAAGAAATTATCTTGTCCCCTATAATATATTTCTCTATGATCATGCATTTACCACATCAGAAGGGTGTCTTGGGATTCCAAGCTTGTAATTTAACTACATAAAATAAGTTTTATTGATTATTAGGGTATATTTTTGGGTCTAATTGAAATTTAGGTATGAAAAAAGTTTATTAGAAAATAATGATTTTTTAAAAATAATGCCTCATTCATTTTCAATACAAGTTCCCCAATTCTCCAAAGTTTTACTCTAACTCACAATAAATTGTTATTATTCATGAAAATATTTGTTCTCTCAAGAAATGGGGGAATTGAAGAGAAGATATCAAAAGGGTTTTGAATCCTATCAGATATGTTATTTAAATAGTGTAAAGTATTTCATGGCATGGGATAAAAAAATTAGTGGACCTTTCATGAATTTCCCAAACATTGAATTTGGGACTATGTTTATTTTAACATTTATTTATGATGGTTATATTGATGTTAATTTACTACCCTATAATTAACAAAGGATTAAAATGTATAAAAAAATCAATTTTAGCTCAATTGGTTATTAAAACAAGAATTAATCAAATAGATTCATACATATAATGAAAATGAAAAATTTTCCATAGGCTTACATATTTTCCCACCCCAAAAATGAATCATGAAGTGCCGACATTGAATTATAATACATATATTAGATTATGTATATTTTATATTTTGAAATAAAAATAACAAAATATACAACCATAAGGTTTCTTTTGTTGAAGGGTTGAAGGAGTGTGACCTCTTCCACTAGTGCTTCTAGAAGATGTCCAAAATATTTATTCAATATCTATTCATTGGTAGTGTATAGTTAGTTTTATTCTTATTTAGTGATATACACATCACTAAAGTGATAAAATTTCATAATTGTAAATGGGCCTTCCAATTTAATTTTTTTACCAGGAATAAATTTTTATCATTAAATGTAGACTACAACTTTTTTTTTATATGAAATTTATTTTTTGAATAAATATTTTATGTTAAACTCTTGATTATTCCTTGTAAATTCAATATTTGTTAAATGATTCCTTACTGATTCCTTGAATCTAAAATTTTATTTGATGTTGATCCATTTTCAAATCCAAATTCAACTCTTTGATTACCTAATATAATTTGTCTTCTTTCTCTACATGTAAAATACAACTATTATCATATATCATCTTATTGAGGCTCATTCTAATTATTGTATTTTGAGATATCACCCAAGCCTACAAGGTTTCTTATAACGTTTGGATCGTATGATACCAATTTGTTCTAACATTATTTTTTATGATTACTTTTAATTCCTTATTAAAATCTTCATCATTATCATTTGTGTTTTGATGGAAAGGGGTTGATGTTTTATGTGTTACATTTAGTCAACTCATAAAATCATTCATAATTTTATTTCAAAATTAGGTTCCATGATCATAGGATATTTCTCTAGTGATTCTAAAATTCCAAAAAAAATCCAAATTAATGCATCGACAATAAATGAGTAATCAATTTTGGTTTCCATGGATTCCAAATATTTTTAAACATAATACAAATATAAAATGATGTAAAAATACCCAAAATACAAGAAAGCGTTCTAATAAATTATATTCGACATACATAAATTATTTCATAAAATTCATTGGTTTTTGTGGAATTTCATACCTTCTGGTATATTGAAGTAGAATTAGAATTAGCTATATTTTTTACAAAATTCATGGTCATAGATAGAAATGGTGGAAAATATATACCAGATTATAAGAAATTTCATGTATTCAATTGAGTTCTAATGTATTCATCATATTATAAAGTGTGAAATAATTTAAATTAAAATTGAACTTCACTTTTATGTTGAAATATTCTTATTATATGTTCATTAAATATTTTCTAAATTTAACGATCCTAATTGACATAAAATTATAAATCATAATTAATTATTAGAATTTGGTGTTTGTTAAGGTCTAAGGAATATTAATAAATAACAAGGACATTTACCATAAAAACATACCATGGTAACAGTAATGACCCAAACATTTATAATTAAAATTCACCTCATTATTTAATTAAATGTATTATTATGTATTATGGTTATAGAAAATACAGGAAATTATTTTGTTTTATTATATCCTATCAGATTTAAAAGACCATTAAAAATCATAACCATTGATAATATAGTCATTAAATAGTTATCATATAATTATTATAAATATAGGGTTTTTGATGAATCCAATTAACACAGAAAAAGGAAGTGATGGCCTCATCTAGTAGGATCACACCCCCATGAAGTTGATTTATCATAGCTTCAAAGGGTGATAACACAACTAGGATTTTACATTGACCAATATAAAGTCGAGATCCAATGACTAAAGCATGAGAGAAACCATTTATGGGAGAAATTCAAGCTCATCGAGATCATGACCCAAACCATGTACGTTAAACCACCCCTTGAAAATCTCATTGTCTCACACCTAACCCTTGGAGCGTTTGTGTGTTTAATAAAGGGCTATGTATCAACACCCTAATAATATAAATATGTATATTTTATAGAATAATTAATATAATTTCATCTTATTATTACTTTTGAAAGTATTTTTCATTTTTATATAATAAAATTAGAAAAATTATTTATGGATAATATTCCATTTCAATTAAGATATTTATTTTGTGGAATTAATGGATTTTGAGAGAAATAATATTTTAATAAAAATTTATTATTAAAATAAATTATTAAATATAAATAATTATATAAATTTTGTGAATTCAAATGAATTTTTTTTAATGCTTCTAAAACTATTATTTTTATAAATGTTTGGGACTAGGAACCATACAATGCACAAAACACTATTTTCCGTGCAGCCTTAGATAGTGTGGGAGCTTGAAAATTATTTATATATGTTGGGTGGGTCTCTCTTAGGGTGTCATTCTCTAGCGCCATCAAGGTCCATGTATGATTTCATATGAATCTAAGCCTATGGGACATGTAAGGTTACCCCTCATCCACTGAAAGAATATTATCGAAAAATAATAAAAATGTATGGCCTTCGGGAATTCGAGGTATATAATCGAAAAACTACGTTTTGAAAATAATAAGGAAATCACCTCTCTTTTCCAATATAAACCCACCCAATCTCCACTTAATTTTCAGTAAAAAAAACATAGATATCTTCCTTAATCATTTATTCCCTCTCTATAATCCTCCTTAGGAGCCCCAATATCTCATGATGCTCCTCCCATGCTTTTGGAATCACCCTCTCAAGGAAAGGGATCATCTCCTTCTCCTATTTATTCAAGAATCTTCCTTATCTTATGGCTTTTATCTCAAATTTTTAATGTTGGTATATGGTCTTCCATGTACACCTTACTACCATTATTATTTCTAAATGATGAGAGACACCTTTCACACGCATTAATCCTGACCATGAACATGTATGTTCCCCCGTTATGCTATTAAAATTTCACTATGATATTCCATATCAAACAATTATGTAGTGAATACATGTAACCATTTCCTACGAAGGCTATTCAACTTTATAAAATTATACTAATTTGATCAGGGACTTACATGAATTCAATCCACAATCCATTAACAATGTATTATATGTTATTAAATATTTTCTTTTGTAAACAATCTATGTGGCCCACTTTTGCATTTACATGATGTGATTATGATAGGTGTGCCCATATAGAGCACTAATGTATTGGATAATATTTTAGACTCATGAGATGCCCCATATGGTGTATAGGATCCCATCCTAAGAACATTATGTTATGTTTTATTGATTTTTAGCCTTAAATTATTCTTATGATGTCATGTTTAAAGTTGTTTCCACATTCCCATGTTGTAGTTATGTTAACTTGTTATATCCTGCCTCATTGTTCATATTTATGATTCTCACCCATTATATATCCTATTGATATACATATTGTCTAACATGTAATACCTTAATCATGTTATGATTTTTTTATTTCCATACTGGGATTTGGAGCTCATCATATTTTTATGTATGTCCATAGGATATCCCATACAGTTTTAATAACAATAAAATAATATGATCATGTTAAGGAAGTCTTCAATAACAATAATGCATCCTCTATTTTATGTTGTTATGTAATGTACTTACTTACCAAAGACACTATACTTATCTATCTTCTAGGTTTTATTATGTGTACACTTATGTAATAAATCAAGAATTAACTTGTAATAAAGAAATTGGTTATCATATTTGGTATCAAAGGAAAGTTTAGTTATTTTTAAGATTGGGATTATAAAACTCTTGAGAAAGACTTAGGGATAAAACTAAAAATAAGAATACATACCAAAATTTTGGTAAAATATAGATTTATTAGTTTCAAAAAATTAAATCCATGTCTGGATACTATAAGTTGATGTGGCTCGATCATAGATGTACATAGGGGTAAAACCTAAAAACACCGCATTGAGATAGACATGATCAAGAACTGGTTCATGACAATGGTCCTTCATACATACATAGTTTTACACTCCTTGGGGATATCCTTGGGTAAATTCAAAACTCATTATGAACCATTATTAAGGAAAAAAATTCCCTTGATTGTCTTTGTTAGAAAATGGATAATGTAAAACACAGACTGAATCCTAGAAAATCATATGTTAAGTCAACACATTTCATTTATAAGTTATCACTTTAATATAATTTTATTATTGTTTATGAGATTAATTATTTAAAAATACTCATCCCTAATTTTAACTTTATTATATACAATGAACCGAAATTAGAGTTACAAAGTAAACAACCAATGTGAAGAGAAATGTGATGACTAACCAAATGAGATTCCTAACCTAATGGGAAGGGGAATTGTGAAATTTGTGACAATACTCTCTTAGTTGAATCAGGTTCTGAATAGAAACTTGGGTCATTAAGAAAACAAAAATCCTCCTAAGAAAGAACAAGATGAAATTAATACCTTTATGCGACAAAGGCCTCCGACATTAAATGGGTCATATGATCCCTTAATCATGGAACAGTGTATTATCTCTACTTAAAATATCATCACCATCCTTCATTGTTCTGAGAAAGAGAAGGATATAATATTTTTTTATAGTATGGAGGAAGAAGATAATAAGTGGTGTACATTGATCAAGAATACAAATCTTGAGGAACAGATAGAAGTGAATGGGTGGAAGGAGTTATGGAAAATGTTTATTGAAAAACATTTTCCTCTCACCCTCCAATATAAAATGGGAAGGTATTTCCTTTCCCTTAATAAAAAAATATGATAAATCCACTAGGTCATACAAGAAATAACATCACCTTTCATGATACAACTGTAGATTTATAGTTACCCCTTAATTAAAAGTTTACTACTTTTCTGGTGATCTAAAACTGAGTTTAAAAAAGATTTAGAAATCTTAGAATTTGATAACCATGTGGAAATTTTATGGTGAGCCCTCAAAGTCAAAATGGAGGTCAATGAATCTCAAGGTTACCACAAGGATATGAAGTGAAATGTGGAGTTTAATTTTGGTGGTGTGATAGAAAAATATAATAATTGAATGAAATTTAATCACCATAATTATTAAAAGTGAAGATTGAAGAACCTTGTAAATTTCCTAAGGGGGTAAAGAAATGCTTTTGTTGAAAAAAGGATGGGCATGTAGCTAGAAATTTATGATGGGAGAAACCCACCAATGTAATGGAAGAGGGGAATTTCCCATCCAACACTCAACATCTTTTTCAATGATTCAAATACAAGTAATAAGGACACGATTGAAATCACTACCCTGAGACAAGGGTTTTCGAAGATAATAAACGCCAATAACCTCCAAGGTTGCAAGGTCAACAATATTCCATCACAAATACTAAAGTTGATCTAGACAATTAACTGTAGATAGCTGCACAAGTTATTCATTCATGAATAGAAAATGTATATTTTGATTTTAGTTCTAAAAATTTCATCATATCATGCAATTTTAGTAGGACTATTCAAATTACACCATAAATCTTAGAAGAGGAGTTGTCACTGAAAATGAAGAATGAGACAATTATTTTATCCCAAGTATATAACTCCTCCCTCATCAAAATTTTTGGGTTGAACATCCCTAGTATACTTGTGGTACACCCTTTAGTGGAATTTGATGCAATTATGGGTATAGATTTTCTTTCCTTTTATAGATCTGACATAAATTTCCATGATTGGGAAATCACACTCCGTATTGAGAATTGTCCTCTGATTAAATACAAATATAATGAATAGGTTGAATCTTATTTATCACCAACATATCAAGCATGGATATTATTTTCCTAATAGAAATATTATCTAGATAAAATTGTTGAGTCTAAGGAAGAGATCATCCTTGAATAAATGGCCATTGTGAGGGAATATGCTAAAGTGTTTCCCGAAGAATTTACTGGTCTTCCTCCTAGATGAGAGGTTAAATTTTAAATCAATATTATACCTGAGGAATTTCCACTATCCAACGCTATATATTGAATGGAGTTGATGAAACCACTATATAAGAATTTCGATAAAGGGTTCAAATGCCTAACTACTTCACCTTGGCGTGCATCTGTCCTCTTTATTAAGAAGAAGGGTTGGTCACGTGCCTTGGAATTGATTATCATGGCCTATACATGATCATGATAATAAAAAAGTATCCTCGGCCACTGATTTATGACTTTTTCAATCAGCTACATGGATCCCAATACTTCTCCAACATGGATCAATGCTCAGGGTTTTATCTAGTAATGGTGAATAAGGAGGATATCCCCAAGACTACATTTTGTACAAGGTATAGGTTCTATGAGTTTATAGTAATTACATTCAAACTCACTAATGCTATATCAATATTAATGGACATGTTGAATAGATTTTTTAGAGAATAACTCGAAATATTTTTGTTGTATTTATTGATGATATTATAATATACTCAAAAAGAAAGTAGGATTATACAGAGTAATTGAGAACTATGATAAAGACCTTCGAAAAGGACAATATTAATGAAAAGTACAACAATTATGAGTTATTCTTGAATGAATTATCATAATTTGGGAATATTATCATAATAAAATAGATATATGAGGAACCATAAAAGAAAAAATTAATTATTAGATGGTCGAGGCCAACATCTGTGACAGAATCCATATTTTCCTTTGATTATCTGGGTGTTATCATCAATTTCTAAGAAATTTATTATGATTGTCAAACCCTCTAACCAAGCTAACAAAAAATGTATTATTTTGAATAATGAATGTTAAAAGATCTTCATGGATTTGAAAAAGAGAATTTTTCATAATAACTGCACCTATACTACCCATAAGTGGGGAAACGTTCATGTTAAATAACTGTTATTTGTAGACTGGTGTGGGGTGTGTGTTAATGCAGAATGACAATGTGATAGCATATGCCTCAAAGAAATTGAAAGTTCACAAATATAACTACCCAATGCATGAGCTGGAGTTGGATTTAGTGATAATAAAATTGAAACTCTATCACCATTATCTCTTTAGGGAGAAGTGTGAAATATATACAGATCAAAAGATAATATATTATATATTCACACCGAAAGAGTTGAATATGTACCAATCAAGATGGTAAGAGATGATTAAGGACTATTACTACACAATCCACTAAAATCATGGGAAAGAAAATAAATTTGAATATTCTCTATGTATAAAAGATCCAACAATTTTATCATTGATGAGAATTGAGAAGGATCCAATCTTCTTAGACTTGAATAGGATGGACATGAGAATAATAAATGAAGGGACATCATCAATCCTTTCAAAAATTATTTCTCAACCCTTCCTTCTAGAGAAGATAAAGGATTCTCAAATAGATGTTGTGGGAATTTAGAATAAGGGATAAGTTATAAAAAAATAGAAGTCCTTAAAGATAAAAATTAATGAATCATGAGTTATAAAATTTGTTTCAAGACTATATGTAACATAAAATACTATGTTAAAGAAGTATTTTTTGGAAGATGCACATATATTGACCTTCTCCATTCATTTTATAAGCAAAAATATGTATCAACATCTTCTAGAGTATTATTGGATTGACAATTTGAAGAAAGAGATTAAAGAATATACATCCTGGTGTCTTGTATGTCAGTAAATGAAGGTGGAACAGAAAAAATCTAAGATATTATGCAACCATTACCCATATCTACATAGAAATGGGAACAAATTATAATTGAATTTATGATTTATCTTTTGAAGACATCAACATGAAATAATTTTATATGGGTTATTGTGGATCATCTTACAAAAAATTATCACTTCATTACAATTTGTGAGGAATTATCATTAGATTAACTTGCAAGGATATAACTTAGAGAAGTGGTGAGGTAGTATGGAATGTCACTATGGATTGTATTTAATCAAGGCTAGAGATTTTCCTCTATGTTTTTTGAGAGTCTCCAAAATGATCAATATACTAAGTTAAACATCAACACGTATTATCACCCTCAAAATTATGGCCACTATGAGAAGACTATCTTGGAACTCAAGGATATGTTGGGAGCATTCTCAATTAACATTAATGGAGTATGGGATAAAAATACTCCTCTGGTCGAGTTATCATACAATAATAGTTTCCACTCAAGCATCCAAATGGATCTCTATGAATCCCTTTATGGGAAGAGTTGAATAATACCAACATGATGGTATAAAGTTGTGGAACACAGACTATTAGGTCCTAGAATGGTTGAGGAACTATTAGAAAATGTCAAGACCATTCAAAAGTACATCAGGGTAGCTCATAGTAGAAATAAGAGCTATGAATACAATCATCAACATGACCTAGAGTTTAAGGTTAGATATATGGTATTCCTCTATTTATCTATATAGAATAATTTAATGAGATTTTGGAAGAATTAAAGGATTATTCCAAGATAAATCAGTCCCTTTTAGATCCTTAATCGCATCAGAGTGGTGGCCTATCACCTTTCACTCCCACCTAACTTATCTCAAGTACAAGAGGTGTTCCATGTATCAATCCTGAAGAAGTTCATACCAGACCACTCACATGTGATGAATCAATATTTAGAACCGTTGGATAACAATCTCTCAGATTAGGATAATCTAATAAAGATATTTTATCATAGATATAATCTTCTACGAAATAAGAAAATTCACCTATTCAATGCGCTATGGAGAAACAACATGTTTGAAGAAGCGATGTGGGAACTGGAGGAGGTGATGAAACAAAATTACCCTAATATATTTTAGTGTGTAAAATGAAAATTTTTGGGATGAAATTTATGAAGGGGGATTTAACTCCCCGACCCTAGTTTCTCGGAGCCGGTACATTATTTTAATACATTGTCATGATTATAAGGAATCAAATTCAAAAGGACCGTGTAGTTTAGTAGTTTTGGAAAACAATATACATACATAGGATCATCATTAAAATTTGAAATCAAAAACAACATGTATGTTTAATTGGGAATATCCACAACTCTTAGTTTATCCCTGTCGGTCATTCATAATAAACCTCTTTATGTCCTGAGAAAATGAAAAATAAGAAAGGTGTGAGCTTAAATGCAGAGTAAGGATAAGAAATACTGCAGAAGATATCATAAACCTAAACATTACGCATGATGATGAATTGAAAACATGTGCTTTTAAAAATAAACTTGAACATAATATTGCAGGAATATGAGCTATCTAAACATTTCTATAATATAACATAATCATGAGTATTCTATTAGTCGAATGACCACAAGAAATATGGATTTAAAGACTTATAATGAGGGAAATTAATATTGCATACATTCTAAAACATACTATCAAGGCCTTAGCTAAGAATTCAAAAAATTATTAAGGCCTCCATCAAAACCATATCTTAAAATGGGAAACGCCTCGGCAAAGTCAATATCTATTTGTCTCATAAGACCTATCAATGCTTAGAGGTGATATTACAGGACCCAACCATCACATACTTAGTCCAATGCATTCCTCAAATGAAATGAGTGAACATAATCAACATATACATTCATATTTTATATAACATATCAAATTTAAATAACTTTTCCCAATCATTGAACATAAACACTAACCATTTAGAATAATATGGTGAATGATATCATGATAGCACATACATAGTCAAACTAATCATAAACCCTTCAACAACATATTTTAAAATGGAATCACAATACATATTTACCTAAATTATGTACAAGATTAAGCAAAGTCTGTTGACATAGATTAAGGTATTTTTAAATGAGACCATTGATAAAATCTTGATGAAAAAATCAGTAAACATTTCAAAGTGTCTCATACCACCTAGAAAAATTAAAATAATAATTCATTAGAATATCATGAGAATAAGGAGACTCTAGATATTATATAAAAAATTTCAATACATACACCACATGCATGAAATAAGTGGTGAACAAGGCATGTACCACATAAAATTTAAAACGAGATGAGAAAAATCCTTTTTTACTTTGGAAAGAAGAGTTCTTTTAGAAAATTATCTATATTTTACATGAAATAATATTGTAAACATTTATATCTCCAAAAATAAAAGGGAATAAAATTGAAAATATATTTGAGGCTTAAATAAAGTCTTATTGAGTTGAAATCATTTAAAACAATTTTCAAGGTAGTTTTAGAAATAAAACATTTTAGTGCGGTTTAAAAAAAATATTAATGAATTTTAAAGAGAAAAGGCATGTTTTATTTAGTAAAACTATAAATGAACCAAAATATAGGTTTCATGTTAAAATTTTTTATTTTCAAAAAATAAATATGGCATAAAACAGATTATAGAGTGAACTTCAAAATATGTAAGAATTCAAGAAGTTCTTTGATCTAGGCTTGCATTTCGGAAGAATTTTTTAAGGATTCGTTTAAAAAGTATAACTACCAATAAAATAAATAGGTATTATTATTGTTACACCTTTATAAATAATTCCCACAGAATTTATGTGGAGTAAAAAATAATAAATAATAGTTTCATCGAGGTTAATAGAGAATAATAGTAACCCGAAAGAAAATGGAGGTTTGGGTAGAAAATACATACCACTTTGTAATCAATCGGTTTGTATTTCTGAAAATTAATAATATCAAAATTATAATTTAATACCATAAATTAAAGAGATTAATTATATGATACATAAATGGTCAGTGTGCATTCACCATACGCAAGTAATAATAGTGATTACGGAAAATATCGAAAAATTGGAAATAAGACGGGAAACCCCTTACCTGAAGTCGGATAGTGTACTTCATATGATCTTAATGACCAGAATAATCAAATTTGGGTTAATTAGTAAATATTTAAATAACATAATATACATGTAATTGATTTATTTTAACCATATTAGGTTCATTCATGGCATTTTTGATGTGTTTAATAGGTTCAATTTTATTGTTTTGGAAACATTTTCTTCTTTGGGTTTCATGATTAGTTTATTTGTTTTCATAAATGGAAGTTCTTTTGAAATGTGGTTAAACATACAGAATTGTTAGTATATATTATTAGTGAAATTAAGGTGATATAAATTATCTTATAATGATATTGGTTGTATTCCATGAGGATGACTCATTTGATAAAATTTATTGATAAATGCTTGAATTAACTTGGCGGTTTTGTGAATAATGAATATTTAGTATTATTATGTTATATTATGAGTGTCTAAGGATTCCATAACATTAAATACGTCAAAATACTTCTATTTGGATCTTGTTCAACAATTATAGATGTTTCAGGACCACTCTAGAAAATAGTAATGCAAATTGAAAATACATATTCCTTGAACGTGATAATTAACACATCTCTGACTGTGTAATCATTTATCGTATAAAAGGATGTAAAATAATTGATGACGATGGAATATTAAAATATCATAAAAAAAATTAAAATACATATAATTTATTGTATTTGTCATTAATAACTGGATAATAGGAAAGGATAAGGTATAAGTGAGGAAGAATTTAAAAGAGAAGAAGAAGAAATATGACCTCTTGAATATTTCTTTTTTGAAACCATCTTAAGGAACATGAATATGGTATTTTTGTGAGACCAAAAGCACATTAATATGTAAAGGGATGAGGAGGATGGAATTTGACAGATTCTGGAAGAACAATAAGGATTATCGTTATCAAAATTGGAAAGGAAACAACCTCTTTTTATAAGTGATGTGAGGGGTAACTTAGGAATCATCAAATAATAAATATATTATAGGTTTTAAGACTCTAAAAGGCCTAAAACTAAATGGGGATTACATTGAAGAAGTAATATTATTATATTTGGACTTGTTAAATATTATTTTTGATTTTAAATAATTTAATAAAAAAATTTATTCCGGGAAAACAAAATTTTCAAGATAAAAACTATTCATATCTATGAATTCAAACACATCAAAAAACATCAAAATACAATAATATTTCATATTATATCATAGAAATGTGATATTGATCTTTGGAATTCGTGAATTAGCTTTAAAATATAATATAATATTTATTTTATTATTTTTAAAATCATTTATTTGATTTATTCATTAATAAAATTAATATTGCATCATCTTTGTGAATGCCATTATGGTATTTATTTTTTTTCTAAAAATTAAAAATAAAATTCCATGATAAATATAATATTATTATCTTTCTAATTAATGTTCTTTTTCGAATAAAACCTATAGAAAATATCATATAATAATATTATTAAATTAAAAACTATATTGTGACAACTTGATTCCATTTTGAAATAAAATATTATAAAGGCTTTAAAGTGATTCATTTGGTCCAAAATGTCCCAAATTAAAATCAAAACATTATAATAGTCTAAAATTGATTATATAAAATATTTTATCCAAAATAAGGTTCATCTAATAATTCTTATAATTTTAATTAAAAAAAATTATTTGTTTTTTGTATTCTTGCAAAAACACTGTATCGGCGTTGCATAATCATTCATTTTAATTATTTCATATATAAAAATTAAAAATAAAATACTTTCATAAATATATAATAATTAGGTTCAAAACAAAATTATGAATTTATTCTTTATGTAAATCTTCTTAACTTTGTTATTTTTTCTTTTCTTTCCATCCACAAGCATTGCACAGACATTTGGAAAATACTCATTTTATATAACACTAAAATTCGAAAATAAAATTAAAATAGGTAAATAATACATAATAATTAATAAATAATTCATGAATGTAATTTTTAGCACTCATTTATTATATAGAAATTACCATGTTTAACTTTGTCAGTGCTACACAGGCACTGTGTCGACATTGATAATGATTTTCATACTTATGAGGAATGAATATACTTTTCCTGATCAAAATTAATTATATATAATATCACACTTTTAATATAATTACTTATTTATTACGTAGTTTAAATAAGTTTTTATATCATAATAATTTCACAACAATGTCAAGAAAAACTCTGTATTTTATAAAAAAATGTATTTTCACTATTCAAAAATAAATAAACGTTTTCATAAAAATCCCCAAAATTCATCCCAACCATTTTTTCACATGCTGAATCCAAAAAGGAACTCCATTTTAGGAAAATAATTTTCTAAATATGAGAAAATTATTTTTTAATTAAAATCATCATATACTTGAAAAACACCAATTTTAATATTATAACTAATTTTACGACACTTCGAAAAATTAACTTGGGTCTTATAAAATTGTCATATGGTAATAGGAAAACAAAATATTTATTCAAGAATATATTTTATGAAAATTAATTATCTTTAAAATTATTATATTTATTTTTAAATTGTAATTCTTTATTTATTGCTCATAAAAATATGAACACTTAATTATTTATTTTTAAACTATTCATTCTGATTTATAAGGTGCCTAAAATATTTTTTTACGTACAAGTTTGATGTTACTATTCATAAAGGTACATTACTAATCAAGTTAATATTCATAATGGTATAGTACTATTCATAAGGGTGACGTTACTATTCATAATGGTACATTACTATTAGTAAGTGTAACATTACTATTCACAAGGGTAAGTTACTATTCACCAAAAAATAAGTTTGCCTTATCAGAATCTAAATATCTTACAGAATGAAATCATGTATGTCATTTTTTTGAAATTCAAAACACATAGGTGGAAAAACTATGTTTACTGGATAGGTTATAACAAAATGGTGTTTTGTAGAGACTTGGTGTCTCATGCATTCTATATTATATTTATTTTCAAAATCATGGGGTTTTACATTATCCCCTCCTTACAAAAATATCATCCTCGAAATTTTGAAATATAATTATGAAAGTTAGTAGTTGATACTTGAAACTAACCTTTTGGGAAACAAACAATAGAAATATGGTTAAAATATTATATGAATAAGAGGGAAAGAGAAATGCATCATTTACTACAAAACTACGCATTATAATTTGATAGTGTGGTCATAGAAGATTAATCAAACCATCATATTCTGATAGAAAGTGATAGAGAACATTCTCAGATGAAATATTGTTACCACAAAACCATAAACTACTGTTATTAAAAAAATGATAATATGGTTAAAAAATTGTTTTAGACTCTTTTCCTAGAGTTGAAGAATAATTTCACTCAATAATAGTGTAAATATAGGTTTATATTTTATAAACACAATCTTATCCTTTGTTTGTGCCTTGAACTGTCTATACTTTTTCTCTTAGCACAGGTTGTATCATCTAGTGACATTAAATTCTATATCCTCATACAATGATAAACATAAAACATTTCATAAATGGTTTAAAATTCCTAATTATCATGATCTAATACTTTAAAATTATTCTCATATCCTTATTTTACAAATCCATATACATTGGATCAATATAAATATTCATTTGTTTAGAACTCTATGATCTATCCTACTCAATGCATCTCCAACCTTATTTTCCTTTAATCAACACGAATCATCTCTAAATTTTCACATTCTTGACATGTTAATATCCTCATCATGTGTCCTCTTAAAATATTGTAATAACTCAAATTACCATAAAAACTCATTGGAAACATGAATTCATCATTTCCCATGCTATTGGATATATTCCTTATATCCAAAAATGTTGTAATCTCCATCAATGATAGAATATGCCACTTGTTAACATGTCAAAAACCGGTTTTGAGGTAGTTAGTACTTATCCAAAATAATCATTTCCTCATAATTATATTCATCATTATAAATATATTAAGTGTTCTCATCCCACAGTCATGAGTTTTCCATAATGTTTAAATTCCCACTGAATATATATTCTTGGTACCATCCAACTTATGGTTTCTAATCCTTAATGAAAAAGTATTGCAGTACAATCCCCATATATTTTGTAGTTCTTATAACCAGTACATTGATGAAGAAAATAAAATTACATGATTCTTTACTATGAATATTAATCATTATACTTCATTTGTGTCAATATCATAACCTGATCATTATCCAATATCATTATTTGGGGTATATTCCTTTGACGCTTGAGATAATGATTCTCATAATGTCCCATCTCCTTGATGTTGAATCATTTTATCATTGGAAACCTTTTTCTTACCCTTTAAATCATGAAATTAGTGTTAATTTTCTCCACACTTATAACAAACTCCCATTACCTTCCAGAATTTACCACGGTGATTCTTTCCATAGTTATTACATTAGGGAAAAAACTTCTTACCTTCTTTCCAGCATCCATCTATTTCTTGTCCATTCTATTCTTTTCTTGATTCCCTTCAAATACATAGGACTCAGATAATTCATTATATATCTTGTTAACACAGCATACGATTTCCTCATTTGATTAGGATACATTGGAGACTATCTTCCTTCAAAATGATGGCTTAAGATGATAAGAGTTATGAAACTTCTTACTCATTTCATCACATGCATTGGTGTAGTTCTCATTCCTTCTGCTAAAATCCATTTCTAATGAATTCCATATAATATAGGAGCTCATAAAACCATGAACTCTTTATAACGCTAAACATAGCTTAAATTATTGCATCATATATCCTAGAACCATATACTTAGGTTACTTTGAGGGCATAAATCCTTCATAACGGTGGGTAAAGAAAATGTGAATTATCCTAAAAATATCCCCTAGGAGTGTCAAACCAGGTGCATAGTAAGGCACATTGTCATGTACCAGGATACCCCAGGTCAATCCCAAAACACCTTATCATAGTTGTTACTCCTAGATACATCGGTTCCAGAACCACATCCACATGTAGTATCTAAACAGGGATGTATTTTCTAGAAGGATCCACATAATCTATTCCTAACCAAAGTTCTAGGATGTTCATATATACTTATCCTCAAATACTATTCTAGGGTTTTTTTCTCTTATCTACCTTTTTCTAAATCTAGTTTCTATGTTTTCTACTAAACTTTTTCTCATACCAATTGTAATGCACCAACTCCAGTTTCCTAGAACTGGTGCCTTACTTTAATAAATCGGCATGATTACAAGGAATCAAATTCCTAATGACTGAGTAGTTTTGTTGTTTTGGAAAACCAAATATATACATAGGATCAACATTACAACTTGAAATTAAAAAATATATATATAACTTTTATTGAAATCTTCTAAAACACTAAGTTTATCCCTGGAGTTCATTCATAATAAACCTCTTAATGTCTTGGGAAAATGAAACATATGAAGTGGGTGAGATTAAACGCTCAGTAATGGTAATAAATGTGATGGAATAAATAATAAATAAAAATATTAGGCTTTTTGAATACTTTAAAACACATTCCTTTATAAATAAACTTGAACATAATATGGCCTGAATATGATCAAAGTAAACATCTCCATAATAAATCATAATCATGGGTATTCTACTAGTAAAATAACAACATGAACTATGAATTTCTAGCTTCATAATAAGGGAAATTAATATTCTAGACATTCTAAAACATACCATCAAGGCCTCATCCAAGATGTCTAAAAATGATTAAGGTCTCGGCAAAAACCATATATCAAAATGGGCAAGTCCTCGGCCAAGTCTATATCTATTTGTCTCTAGAGACATATTGATGCATCGAGGGGCTATAGAGGACCCCACCCATCACATACTCAGTAAAATTCATTCCTCATCATAAATTGGTGAACAATATAAACATATACATTCATATTTAAACTAACATATGAAGTGTAAATATAATTCCCCAATCATTGAACATAAACACTAACCTTTGGGAATAACATGGTGAATGGTATCAATATAGCACATCCATAGTAAAACTAATCAGAAACGATTCAAAAAAATATTCTAGATGATATCATAATAGATAAACCTCAAAGAAGTAAAATATTCAACAAAGTATTTTGACATATATGATGTTATTTTTAAATGAGAATACTAAAATATTCTTGTGGAAATAATCCTTATACATTCCAAAGTGTCCCATTCAACCTTGAAACATTCAAACATAAATCACATAGAATTTGATGACAATAAGGAGACTCTTGATATGGTATAATAACAGATAGTGCATACCCCACATTCATGTAATATGTGGGGAACAAGGCATGTACCACATAAAAGTTAAATCAAGATGAGAAAACTCTTTTTTACATTAGAATGAAGAGTTCTTTTGGAAAATCATTTGTATTTTACATGAAATCAGATTGTAAACATGTATATCCAAGAAAATAAATGTTAAGGTCATTTAAATTATATTTTAGGCTTAAATAACTTCTTATTGATGTGAAATCATTTAAAAAGTGGTTTACGGAAGCTTTAGAAATAAAACATTTTAGTGCAGTTTAAGGAAAATATTAAAGGATTTTAAAGAACAAAGGCATGTTTGATTTCCTAAAACTAGAAATGAACCAAAATATATTATTTAGGTTAAAATTTTAGATTTTATAAATATAAATTTGGCACAAAACAAATTATAGAGTGAACTTTAAATTATGTGAGAATTTGAAATGTTCCTTGAATCGAGCTTGAATTTCGAAAGAATTTTTGAAATATTATTTTAAAACATATAACTACCAATAAAATAAAGAAGTATTATGACTAGTACACATATATAGAACATTCACATATAATTTATGCACAGTACATAACAATAAATAATAATATTATTGAGGTGAATAGAGAATATGGGAAACCCAAAACAAATTGGGTGTTCAGGTAAAGAATAATTACCACATTGTAATCAATCGGTTCATTTGCCCCAAAATTAATAATCATATAATGATACACTGAATAACATGAAAATAAATAGATTCAATATATGAAAAATTAATGGGTGATGTGCATGGACCATACCCATGTAATTGTGTTGAATAAATAATATTTCACAAAAATGGATGTGAGACGAGGAAACCCCTTACATTAAGTCCAATGGTTTTCTTCACATCATCTTAATGACAAGAATAATATAAATTAGGTTCATATATAAATAATTAAATAACCTAACCTACATCTAATTTATTTATTTTTCCAATATTAGGTTCATTCATGGCCTTTTTATTGGTTTAAGAGTTTCAATTTTATTATTTGGGAAGCATTTTATTCTTTGGGTTTCATGATCGGTTTACTTGTATACATAAATGGAAGTTTGTTTGAAATTTGTTTAAATATCAATAATTGTTAATATATATTATTAGTCAAATTATAGAGTTAAAAATGATCTTATAATGATCTTGGTTATATTCCATGAGGATGACTCATTAGATAAAAGTTAATGATAAATGTTGGGATTAACTTGGTGGTTTTTGTGAATAATAAACTTGTTTTGTATTATTATTTTATATTATGAGTCTTTAATTATTACAGAACGTTTAATAAGATATAATTCATATATTCTGATATATTTCAACCATTATAAAGGTTTCATGACTAGTATTTAAGATAGGAATAAATATTGAAATCCTACCTTCCTTGAACATGATATTTTACGCATCTCAGGCGACGTTCACATTTATAGTATAAAAGGAGGGAAACCAAGAGATGATGATGAAATATTACAATATCATAAAAAAATTTAAATTTATAAAAGGTACAATATTTTTAATTAGTAATTGGACAGTAGGAATAAATAAGGTATATGTGATACAGAATTTAAAATAGAAGAAGAAGAAATATTACCTCTTGAATATTTCTCTTTTGAAACCACCTTAAAGATCTTGGAAGTGTACTTTTTTGAGACTAAAAGCACAGGAATGTGTAAAGGGATGATGAGGATGTAATTTGGTAGAGGTTGGAACAACAATAAGTCTTATGGTTATGGAATTTGTGGAGGAAGAAAACTCCTTTTATAAGTGAGGTGAAGGGAAACCATGGAATCATTAATATAAAAAATATATTATAGGATTTAATACTCACAAAAGGCATGAAACTAAAGTGGGATTACATTTTATAAGTAATATTATCATTTTTGCACTTTTTTGATAATTTTTTAATTTTTAAATAATTTAATAAAATATTTTATTCATGAAAAAAAAAATTCAAGATAAAAACTATTCATATCTATAACTTCATACACATCAAAAAAAGTTTAAAAATAGAATAAAATTTTATTTTAGATCACATAAATTTTATATTCAACTAGGGGATCATTGAATTAGCTTTAAAATATAAAATAATATTTATTTTATTATTTTAATATCATTTATTTTATTTATTCATTAATTATGTTAATATTGTTTAATCATCATGTAAGCCATTATGTTTTCTATTTTTTGTCTACAAATTAAAAATAAAATTCCATGAGAAATATAATTTTATTATATTTCCAAATAAAATTATTTTTCTAATAAAACCTCTATAAAACCTCATATGATAATATTATCAAATTAAAAACTATAATGTGACAACTTTATTTCCTTTCGAAATAAAATATTATAATCGCTTTAAAGTGATTCAGGTTGGTCCAAAATGTCCAAAATTCGAATCAAAACTTGATAATATTATAACATTGATTATATAAAATGTTTAATCCAAAATATTTTCCATTTAATAATTCTTATAATTTTAATTAAAAACAATTTATTTATTTTTCTTATGCTTGCACGAACGCTACATCGGCATTTCATAAGAATTAATGTTAATTGTTTCATATATAAAAATTAAAAATAAAATACTATCATAAAGATAGATTAATAAAGTTCAAAATAAAATTATTAATTTTTCCTTCTATATATTCACACTGATAAAAAAACAGGACATCTTCTTAACTTTTTTATTTTTTTTCTTTCCCTCCACAGGCATTGCACAGACATTTTTAAAATACTCATTTTATATAACAGTAATATTCGAAATTAAAAATAAAACAAAAAAAATAATACATAATAATTAATAATTAATTAATTAATTTAATTTTTAGCACTCAATCATATATAAATTACCAATTTTGACTTTTTCTCTGCTATGCAAGCACTACGTCGACATTGAAAATGATTTTTATACTTATCATAAAAAAATAAAATTTTCATGTTCCAAATTAATTATATATAATATTCCACTTTTAATATAATTATATACTTATTAAATAGTTTAAATAGATTTTTATATCATAATAATTTCAAGACGATGTCACAAAAAATGTCGTATTTTATAAAAACTATGTTTTTACTATTCAACAAAACATAAACTTTTTCATAAAAATAACAAACATTCTTCCAAACCAGTTTTGTTATGTAGAATCCAAAAAAAAATCCATTTTCAGGAAATAATTTTCTATATATGAGAAATTTATTTTTTAATTAAAATAATAATTTACATTAAAAATACAAATTTTAATATTATAAATGATTTTATGACACTTCAAAAAAATAACCAGGGTCTCATAAAATTATCTTATAATAAAAGGAAAACAAAATATTGATTCATGAATACATTTTATGAAAATTAATTATCTTTTAAATTAATCTATTAATTATAAAATTGTAATTAATTATTTATTGCTCATAAAAATACCAATACTTAATTATTAATTCTTAAACTATTCACACTCATTTATAAGGTGCCTAAATTATATTTTTACTTACATGATTCAGAATACTATTCATAAGGGTTAAGTTATTATTCATAAGGTTGTATTTCTATTCATAAGTTTCATGTTACTATTAATAAGGGTAATATTACTATTTATTAGGTAATGTTAAAATTCACAAAGAATTAATTTTTCCCAATCAGACTCTAAATATCTAACTGAACGCATTCGTGTATGTCAGTTTTTTGAAATTGAAAACATAGAGGTGGAAAAACTATGTTTACAGGCTAGGTTATAACAAAATGGTGTTTTATAGAGACATAGTGTTTTAATGCATTCAATATTAAATTTATTTTCAAAATCATGAGGTCTTACATTATCCCCTCATTACAAAAATTTCATCCTCAAAATTTTGAAATTGAATTTCAAAAGTTAATGGTTGATACTTGAAAATTCCCTTGTGGGAAACCCACATAAAAAATATAGTTAAAATATCCTCTTAATAAGAGGGAAAGGGAAATGAATCGTTTTTTTAAAAATTATGCATTCTTATTGGATATCATGGTCATGAAATAATAATAAAACCATCATTTTCTGATAAAAAGTGATTTAGAACAAGCTTAGATGAAAGATCATTACCACAAAACCATAAACTAAACTTACTGAAAAAATTGATAATGGGACATCATTTTTGTTTGATACTTTTTCCCAGAGTTGAGGAATTATTCCACACAATAAAGGTATAAATATATTTTTTTATTTTACATACAAAATATTATCCTTTATTTGTGCCTTGAACTATCTATACTTCATCTCTTAGGACATGTTGCCTCATGTGGTGAAATTAAAATCCAAATCCTCATACATTAATAAACATAAAACATTTCATAAATGGTTTTACTTTCCAAAAGTTCATGATCCAATACTTTAGAATCATTCTCATATCCATCCTTTATAGATCCATATACACTGGGTCCTTAGAAATCATTATTTTTTTATATCCCCATTATCAATCCTACGCAATGCATATCCTACCTTATTTTACTTTAACCAACACGAAGCATCCCTAAATTTTCACATTCCTGACATGTGAATAGCCTCATCTTGTACCCTCTTGAAATATAGTCATAACGCAAATTACCATAAAACCTTATTGGAAATAGGTATCATTACCCATGATATTGAATATATTACTTATAACCCAAAATATTGTAAATTCCATCAATGATAGAATATACCACTTGTCGACATGTCAAAAATTAGTTTGCAGGTAGTCAGAACTTATCCAAATGAATCATTTCTTCATCATTATCGTCATCGTTACAAATATATTAATGGTTGTTCTTCCCTCAATCATGCGTTTGCCAAAAAAATTAACTTCCCAATGAATATATCTTCTTTGTAACATTAAAAATACAATTTCAAATCCTTAATGGAAAATTATTACAAAACAATCCTCATATATTCTATAATTCTTATAACTAGTATATTGCAGAAAAAAAATCAAATGACATGATTATTTACTAGGAATATTCATCATTCTACTTCATCTACGGCCACATCCTTACGTGATCATTATCCAGTATCATCATTTAGGGTATATTCCTTTTATTTTTGGAAACTTTATTCTCATAGTGTCCCATATCCAAGATGTTTAATCATTATACATTAGAAAAAAATTTATTTCCCTTGCAATCACAAAATTGGTGTCCCTTTTATCAGCACCTTTAACAAACTCTGATTCCATTCAAGAATTTACCAAGTTTATTCTTTTCAAATTTATAACATGAGGGAAAAACCATTCATTACCTTATTTCATTTATAAATCTTTTTATTGGACATTGTTTTACTTTATTACTTCCCTTCCTATCCATAGGACTCATAGAATTATTTATATATCTTGTTAACACATGATACTATTTTCTCATATGATGAAGATATGTGGGAGACTATCTTCCTTTGAAATGATTGATTAAGACCATAAGAGATATGATCCTTATTACTCTTTACATCATTTCCATTGGTGAAGTTCTCATTCCTTCTTATAAGCCCCATTTATATTTAATTCCATATAATATATTATAACATAAAATAATGAACTCCCTATAACTCTAAACATAGCATAAACTAATACATCATATATCCTAGAACCATATACTTTGATTACTTTGGGGGAATGAATCCTTCATAATGGTAGGTAAATAAAATGTGAATTATCCTAAGAATATCCCCCATTAGTGTCAAAACAGGTGTGTAGTAAGGCACATTTTCATGTACCACGATACCCCAGGTCAAGCCCAGAACTCATTATCAAAGATGTTACTCCAAGATACATCTCAGCCAGAACCATGTCCACTTGTAGTATCCAGAAAGGGTTGTATTTTCTAGAAGGATCTACATAATCTCTTACTTAAAAAAGTTCTAGGATGTTCGTGTATACTTTTCCTCAAGGTATATTTTTTTGTTCTCTAATCTATATTTTCTAAATCTTTTTTACATGTTTTCTACTTAACATACTATAATACCAATAGTAACACTCCAACCCCAGTTTCCTGGAGCCGGTGAATTATTTTAATACATTGTAATCACTACAAGGAATGAAATCTCTATGGACAGAGTAGTTTATTATTTTTGGAAACCCAGATACATACATAGGATCAACATTACAACATGAAATAAAAAATAACATATACGTTTTATTGGTAACATACCAAAATCAATGTTTATCCTTGTCGGTCATTCACAATAAACCTCTTCATGTCCTGATATAATGAAACATAATAAAGGGGTGAGCTCAAATGCTCAGTAAGGGTTAGTAATATAACAGAAGATATCATGAACATAAACATTAGGCATGGTTAATAATTGAAACCCCATGCCTTTAAAAATAAACATGAACATATTATGGTAGGAATATGAGCTAAGTAAACATTTTTATAATAAACATAATCTTGGGTATTCTTCTCATCGAATAACCACATGAATTATGAATTTTTGTCTTTATAATGATGGAAATTCATATACTGGACATTCTAAAAAACATTGTCAAGGCCACGACCATGAAGTCTAAAAAGTATTAAGTTCTGTGTCAAAACAATATCCTAAAATGGGCAAGTCCTCGGGAAAATCCACATCAATTTGACTTGTGAGACCTACCAATGCATTGAGGGGCTATAGGGGGCCCACCTCTCACATACTCAGACCAATTCATTCCCCATAAAAATGTGTGAACATAATCAACACTTACATTCCTATTGAATCTACCATATGAAATGTAAATAACTTTACCCAATCATTGAACATAAACACTAACCATTCAGAATAGTCTGGTGAATGGTATTAAGATATCCCATCCATAGTAATAATATTCAAGAAACTTTCAAAACCATATTTTTTATGATATCACAATAGATAAACCTAATTTATGTACAATATCCAACAAAGGATTTGACATATATGAATATATTTTTAAATGTGTCCACTGAAAAATTCTTGATGAAATAATTCTTAAATATTCAAAAGTGTCTCATACCACTTGAAACATTCAAATCATAATCACATAGAATATCATGAGAATAATGAGACTCTTTATATTATATAAAAAATCTCATTACATACACAAAATTTATGTAATAAATGGTGAACAAGGCATGTACTACAAAAAAGTTAAAGAAAGATTAGAAAATCATTTTTACTTTGGAAAGAAGAGTTCTTTTAAAATATCATTTGTATTTTCCTTGACGTCAGATTTTAAACATGTATATCCTTGAAATTAAATTTTAAGGCCATTGAAATTATATTTGAGGCTTAAATAAATTATTATTTATGAGAAGTCATTTACAAATAGTTTTTAAGGAAGCTTTATAAATAAAATATTTTAATGCAGTTTAAGGAGAATATTAAAGGATTTTAAAGTGGAAAGGCAGGTTTTCTTTCATAAAACCAGAAATGAACCAAAATAGATTTTTCATTTTAAAATTTTTTATTTTATAAATACAAACATGCCATATAATATATTATATTTGGAACTTCAAAATATGTAAAAATTCGAGATGTTCCTTGAATCGGGCTTCCATTTCTGTAGAATTTTTGAAATATTCTTTTATACCATAAAATTACCCATAAAATAAATAAGGATTATGATAGGTACATGTATATTGAAAATTAAAGCATAATTTATTATGAGTAAATATTTATACATAATAATTTCATTGATTCAAATTTATAATAAGATCAACTTGAAAGAAAATGGAGGTTCAGGTAGAAAATACTTTCCACTTTATAATCAGTCAGTTCGTATGCCCCAAAATTAAAAATCTAAAACTTATACATTCAATACCATGAAAATTAATATATTCAGGATATGATACATCAATGGTAATTATTTCCAAAACTGACACAAGTAATTGTAGTGAATAATGAATATTTCCCAAAAATAGAAGTGAGACGAGGAAACCCCTTACCTTAACTATGATGGTGTTCTTCACTTGATCATAATGAGCTAAATAATCAAATTTAAGTTCATTAATTTTTAATTAAATAACCTAATCTATATCAAGTGTATTTATTTTAATCATATTAGGTTCATTCATGGCCTTTTTGATGGGTTTAAGAAGTTCAATTTTATTGTTTTGGAAGCATTTTCTTCCCTGGATTTCATGATCAGTTTACTTATATTCATAAATGGAAGTTTGTTTGAAATGTGGTTAAATATTCTTAATTTTTAATATATATTATTAGTTAAATAACAGATATATAAATTATATTATAATAATTTTGGTTATATTCTATGAGGATGACTCATTAGATAAAAGTTAACGATAAATGTTTGGAATAACTTGGCGGTTTTTTTCATAATGAACTTGTTTTGTATTATTATTTTATATTATGAGTTCTTAAGGATTAAAAAACATAAATAAGATGAAATAAATATATTATGATCTGGTTCAACCATTATAAAGGTTTAATGACCTTTCTTGAAGATAATAATGCAAATTGGAAACCCATCTTCCTTGAATGCGATAATTAACACATCTCGGTTGGCGTTCTCATTTATAGTATAAAAGGAGGAAAAATAATAGATGATGATGGAATATTTCATTATCATAAAAAAATTAAAGTACATTTATGTTACTAGAGTTGTCATGAATAATTGGATAATAGGTAGGGATAAGGTATAAGTGATAAAGAATTTATAAGAGAAGAAGAAGAAATATTACATATTGAATATTCCTCTTTTGAAACCAACTTCATGCTCTTGTAAGTGGTATTTTTGTGAGACCAGAAGCAAAAGAATGTGTCAAGGGATTGTGAGGGTGTAATTTGAAATTTTTTGGAAGAATAAGAAGGCTTTTGGTTATGGAATTCGTGGATGAAACGACCTCTTTTTATAAGTGTGGTGAGGGGTAACATAGGAATCATTAATATAATAAATATATTATTTGTTTTAAGACACATAAAAGTCTTAAAACTAAATGGGGATTACATTTTCAAAGTAATATTATCATTTTTGGAGTTTTTCAATAAATATGGAATTTCTAAATAATTTGATAAAAAAACTTATTCCTGAAAAACAATTTTGTCAATAGAAGAACTATTAATATCTATGACTTTAAACACATCAATATAAAGATAAAATATATAATAAAATTTTATACTATATCATTGAAATGTCATATACATTTTTTGAATCCAATAATTAGCTTAAAAATATAAAATTATATTTATTTTATTAAATTTATATCATTTCTTTAATTTATTCATTAATTAAATTAATAATGCATCATCATTGTGAATTCCATTATTGTATTTATTTGTTTTTTAAAAATTTAAAAAAAATCGTTGAGAAAGATAATTTTATTATACTAACATATACTATTCCTGTTTGAATAAAACCTCTATAAAATCTCATATAATAATATTATTAAATTAAATACTATAATGTGACAACTTGATTATCTTTGGAAATAAAATATTGTAGAGGATTTAAAGTGAATCATTTGGGTCCAAAATGTCCCAAATTCAAATAAAAACTTTATAATATTGAATCATCTGTTATATAAAATGTTTTATCAAAAATATGGTTCATTTAATAATTCATATAATTTAATTATAAATATTTTATTTATTTTTATTATCCTTGCACGAGCGTTGCATCAGTGTTGCATAAGCATTAATATTAATTATTTCATAAATAAAAATTGAAAATAAAATAAAATAATATTTAATATTTAATTAGGTTCAAAATAAAATTATGGATTCATTTCTTATGTATATTCAATCTTATACAGAACGAGACATATTCTTAACTTTTTTATTTCGTCTTTTCTTTCCCTCTACAAGTATTGCACAAACATTTGTATAATACTCATTCTATATGACACTAAAATTATAAATTAAAATAAAAAGATAAATAATATATAATAATTAATAAATAATTCATGAATGTAATTTTTAGCACTCAATTATTATATATGAATTACTCATTTTGACTTTGTTAGCACTACGCAGGCACTACGTCGATATTGAAAATGATTTTTATAATTATCCTAAAAACATACTTTTCATGTTCCAAATTAATTATATAAAATATTCCACTTGTAATATAATTATTTAGTCAATTCATAGTTTAAATAAATTTTTATAACAAAACAATATCATGATGATATCATGAAAAATGACGTATTTTATAAAAAACTATATTTTTACTATTCAACAAAAATTAAACTATTTTATAAAAATCCCAAAAATTCATCCAAACCGTCTTATGATGTGTAGAATCAAAAAAGAAACTCCATTTTAGGAAAATAATTTTCTAAATATGATATATTTAATTATTAATTAAAATCATCATTTACTCAAATAATACCAATTTTAATATTATAAATAATGATATGACACTTTCAAAAAATAATTAGGGTATCATAAAATTGTCATATAATCATCAGAAAAAATAGTGATTCCTGAATAAATTTTATGTAAATTAATTTTCTTTTAAATTAATATATTAATTATAGAATTATATTTCATTATTTTTTGCTCATAAAAATACCAACACTTAATTATTACTTTTTAAACTATTCACTCTCATTTATAAGGTGCCTAAATTATATTTTTACTTACATGTGTGAGGTTACTATTAATAGGGGTACAATATTATTCAAGTTACTATTTATAAGGTTTCATTAATATTAATTAGGATCAAGTTACAATTCATAAGGCTACATTAGTATTCATATGGGTAAAATTACTATTCATTAGAAAATGTTACTATTCACCACAAATTATGTCTGTACTATCAGAATCTAAATATCTTAATGAATACAATTGTATATGTCATTTTATCGAAATTCAAATCACAGAGGTGGGAAAACTATGTTTACTGGCTAGGTTATAACCAAAATGTGTTAGGTAGTGACTTAGTTTTTCATGCATTCAATATTATATTTATTTTCAAAAACATGGGGTGTTAAATTATCACCTCCTTAAAAAAATTCATCCTCAAAATTTTGAAATTGAATTTCAAATGTTAGTTATTGATACTTGAAAATTAACATGTGAGACACACACTTTAGAAATATGGTTAATATATCCTCTTAATAAGAGGGAAAGGGAAATGAATTTGTTACTACAAAACTATGCATTCAAATTGGTTATCATGATCATGGATGAATAATCAAACCATCATGTTCTAACAGAAAGTGATAGAGAATACGCTTAGATGAAAGATCATTACCAAAAAAAACCTTAAACAACATTTATTAAAATATGTGATAATTGTGAATCATTTTTTTAATACTCTTTTCCTATAGTTGAGGAAATATTCCACTCAATAAGAGTATAAATATACATTTCTATTATATAAACACAATCTTATACTTTGTGCCTTGAACTATCTATACTTTTTCTCTTGGCATATGCTACTTCATTTGGTGACATTAAACTCTAAATCCTCATAAAATGATAAACTTAAACCACTTCACAAATGGTTTAACTTTACAAAAGATCATGATCCAATACTTTATAATAATTCTCATATCGATCATTTCTAGATCCATGTACAATGGGTCCTTAGAATTACTCATTTTTTTAGAACTCCATGATCTATCCTACTCAATCTATCTCTTAACTTATTTTACTTTAATAAACACAAATAATCCATAAAATTTCACATGCCTGGCATGTGAATATCCGCATCATGTGTCCTCTTGAAATATTTTAAGTACTAAAATTACCATAAAACCTTATTGAAATCATGAATTCGTCCTTACACATGCTATTGGATATATTCTTCATATCCAATTTTTTTTTAAACTCCATCAATGATAGCATAGACCACTTTTCGACAAGTTAAAAATCAGTTTTTAGGTAGTCAATACTTATCCAAATGAATCATTTCTTCATCATTATCTTCATCATTAGAAATATATTAAGGGTTTTCCTTCCTTCACTCAAGAGTTTTCAAAATGTTTAACTTCCCACAAAATATATTTTTTTGTTACCATTCAACTTATGGTTTCAATCCCTCAGTGAAAGAGTATTGCAGTATAATCCTCATATATTCCATAATTCTTATAAGTAGTACATTGCTGATTTTTTTTCAAATGACAGGATTATTTTGTAGGAATATTAATCATTCTACTTCATCTATGGAAGCATCATAACATGATCATTTCCAGTATCAACATTTTGGGAATATTTCTTTGACACTTGGGAAATTTATTTTCATAGTGTCCCATCTCTTTGAAGTTGAATCATTATATATTAGAATCCTTTTTCTTTCCCTTAAAATCATGAAATTTGTGTCCTTTTTCTCCACATTTATAACAAACTCCCATTCCAATCATGTATTTACCAAGGTGATTCTTTCGACAGTTATCACATGTAAAAAAACAATTCTTTCCCTTCTTTCCTTTACCCATATTTTTCTTGTACAACCCATTCTTTTAATTATTCCCTTCAAAGCCATAGGGATCATAGAATTATTTATATATCTTGTAAACACATGATACTATTTCCTCATATGATTCGGATTCTTGGGATACTATCTTATTTCTAAATGATGGCTTAAGACTATAAGAGATCTGATCATTCTTACTCTTTTCATCGCATGTATTGGTGATGTTCTCATTCCTTCTGCTAAGCCCCATCTATAATCAATTCCATATAATATATCATCTCATAAAATAATGATCTATCTATAAATCTAATCAATGAATAAATTAATGAATTTTATATCCTAGAACCATATAATTTTTTTACTTTGGGGGAACAAACCTTCATAAAAGGTGGGTAAATAAAATGTGAACTCTCCTAAGAATATCCCCTGAGAGTGTCAAATTAGGTTTTTAGTAAGGGGAATTTTTTGTACCAGGATACCCTGAGTCAAGCCTAAAACTCCTTAATGGATTTTTTATTCTTATATAAATTTGATCTAGAACCACGTCCACTTGTAGTATCCAGAGAGAGATGTATTTTTTAGAAGGATCCACATAATCTCTTCCATACCAAAGATATATGATGTTCATGTTTACTTATCCTCAAAGTCTATTTTATGGTTTTTTCTATAATCTATGTTTTCTAAATCTAGTTTCCATGTTTTCTACTGAACTTCCTACGATGCCGACTGTAACGCCTGGACCCCATTTTCCTAGAACTAATGCATTATTTTAATACATTGTCATGATTATAATGAATCAAATACTGGAGGACTGAGTAGTTTAGAAGTTTTGGAAAACTAGAAAAATACATAGGATCAAAATTAAAAAATGAAATGAAAAGAAACATATATTTTTTATTGGGAACATCCACAACTCTAAGTTTATCCCCATATGTCATTCACAATAAACATCGTCATGTCCATAGAAAATGAAACATAAGAAAGGGTTGAGATCAAACACTCAATGAGGGTAATAAATATAGTGGAAGATATTATAAATATAAACATAGGTGATGGTGAAAAATTTAAAACACATGCTTTTAAAAATAAACTTGAACATAATATGGTAGTAATATGAGATAAGTAAACTTTTTCGTAATAAAACATAATCATGGGTATTCTACTAGTAGAATAACTACAAGAACATTGAATTTCTAGATTCATTATAAGGGAAATGCATATTTGGGATATTATAAAATATATCGTCAAGGCCTCATCCAAGACATTAAAAAATTATTAAGGCCTCGGCCATAACCATATCTCAAAATGGGAAAGGCCTCAGCCAAGTCTATATTTATTTGCCTCATGAGACCTACTGATTCATTGAGGGGCTATAGTGGCACCACCCATCACAAACTAAGTCCAATTAATCCCTCGTATGAAAGGGGTGAACATAATAAACATATACATTCTTATTGAAACTAACATATGAAATGTAAATAACATTCCCTACTCAATGAACATAAACACTGACCATTCAGAATAATATGGTGTATGGTATTAATATAGCATATCCATAGTCAAACTAATTAAAAACACTTCAATAACATATTGTAGATGATATAATAATAGATAAACATTAATGAAATAAAATATTAAATAAACAATTATGACATATATGATGCTATTTTTAAATGATACCATTGACAAATTCGTGAGGAAATAATCCATAAACATTCCAAGGTGTCCCTCACCACCATGAAACATACATATAATAATCACATAGAATATCATGAGAATATGTAGATTCTTGATATGACATAACGAAGGTAATTACATACACCACATGCATGGAATAAGTAGTGAACATGTAATGTTCCACATGAATTTAAAGAGAGATGAGAAAATTCATTTTTACGTTGGAAAGAAGTGTTCATTTAGAAAATCTTGTTTATTCACCATGAAATCAGATGGAAAACATGTATATCCAAAAAATTAAATATTTAGGTAATTTAAATTATTTTTAAGGGTTAAAAATGTATTACTGATGTGAAATAATTTAAAAATAGTTTTAATGGAAGCATTAGAAATAAAACATTTTAGTGCAGTTTAAGGAAAATATTAAAGGATTTTAAAGCGCAAAGGATGTTCATTTTCATAAAAACAAAAATGAACCAAAATACAGTTTTCATGTTAAAATTTGTGATTTTATAAATATAAATATCGTATAAAACATATTATAGAGTGAACATCAAAACATATTAGAATTTGAGAAGCTCGTTGAGTCGATATTGCATTTGAGAAATTTTTTGGAAAGATTCGATTAAAACAAGTAACTGCCCAAAAAATAAAGAAGTATTGTGATTGGTACACATATATAGAACATTAAAAAATAATTTATTATGAGTACATAAAAATAAATAATAATTTCATTGATTTGAATAGAGAATAAGAGCAACCCGAAAGAAACTGGAGGTTCTGGTAGAAAATACAAACCACTTTGTAATCAATCGGTTTGTCTGCCCCAAAATTAATAATATTAAAATTATACATTGAATACCATTAAAATATATAGATTTATTATATTATAAATCAATGGAAATTATGCATATACCATACACAAGTAATAATAGTGAATAAATAATATTTCACAAAAATGGAAGTGAGACGAGGAAACCCCTATCCTTAAGTATGATGGTGTTCTTCAATTGATTTTAATGACCAGAATAATCAAATTTGGGTTAACTAATTAAAAATTAAATAAACTTATATACATTTAATTGATTCATTTTTAACCATATTATGTTCATTCATTGCCTTTTATGGGTTTAATATGTTCAATTTTATTATTTTTGAAGCATTTTCTTGTTTGGTTTTCAGGATCAGTTTACTTATATTAATAAATGGAAGTTTGTTTAAAATGTGGTTAAAAATACAGAATTGTATATATATATTATTAGTAAAATTATATAGATATAAATTATCTTATAATGATCTTGGTTATATACCATGAGAATGACTCCTTAGATAAAATTTAATGCTAAATGCTTGGATTAATTTGGTTGTTTTGTGCATAATGAAATTTTTTATTATTAATTTATATTATCAGTTTATAAGGATTCCAAAACATTATATACGATAAAATACTTATATTATGATCTGGTTCAACCATTATAAAGGTTTCATGACTAGTCTTGAAGATAGTAATCCAAATTGAAACCCTGTCTTCCTTGAATGTGATAATTGACACATCTCGGACGACGTTCACATTTATATTGTTAATGGTGGAAAAAGAAGTTTTGATGATGTAATATTCCATTATCATAAAAATATTATATTAAATATAATGTACTATAGTTTTCAAGAATAATTGGATAATAGGAAGGGAAAAGGAATAAGTAAGAATGAATTAAAAAGAGAAGAAGAAGAAATATTACCTCTTGAATAGTTCTCTTTTGAACCCACCTTAAGGCTCTTGGAATTTGTCTTTTAGTTTGATTAGAATAAAAATAATGTGTCTAGGTATGAGGAGGATGGAATTTGGAATAATTTTATAGAATAATAAGGATTATGGTTATGGAATTTGTGAAGAAATGAACCTCCTTTTATTAGTGAGGTGAGGGGTAACTTAGGAATCATTAATATAATAAATATATTATAGGTTTTAAGACTCCAAAAAAGCAGGAAACTAAATGGGGATTAAATTTTATAAGTAATATTTTCAGTTTTTGACTTTTTCAATAATTTTTAATTTTTTATACCATTTAATAAAATATTTTATTCAGGGGAAAAAAAATTTGAAGATAAAAACTATTCATATCTATGACATTAAACACATCAAAACAAAGTTTAAAAATCGAATAAAATTTTTAAAACATATCACATAAATGTCATATTCATCTAGGGAATCCATGAATTAGATTAAAAATATAAAATTAGAATTATTTTATTATTTTTACTATCTTTTATTTTATTTATTTATTAGTTAAATTAATACTTCAACATCATTTTGAAAGACATTATGGTATTTATTTGTTGTCTAAAAATTATAAATAAAATTTCATGAGAAATATAATTTAATTATCTTACAAAAATAATTTTTTTCTAAATAATCCTATAAAAAATATCATATAATAATATTATTAAATTAAAAACTATAATGTGACAACATGATTTCCTTTTGAAATAAAATATTATAAAGAATTTAATGAGATTCATGTAGGTCCAAAATTTCCCAAATTCGAATAAAAACTTGATGATAGTATAACATCGATTATATAATATCTTTTATCCAAAATATGTGTCATTTAATAATTCTTCTAATTTAAATATAAAAACATTTTTTTTATTTTTCTTATCCTTGCACGAGCGCTGCATCAGTGTTGCTTAAAAATTAGTGTTAATTATTTCATTAATAAAAAATAAAAATAAAATAGTATCATAAATATAAATTAATTGTGTGCAAAATAAAATTATGAATATATTCCTTATGTATATTCACACTTATACAAAACTAGGTATCTTCTTAACTTTTTTATTTTGTCTTTTCTTGCACTCCACAAGCATTGCACAAACAATCTAACAATACTCATTTTATATAACACTATAATTAGAAATTAAAAATAAAAGAGTTAAATAATACATAATAATTAATCAATAATTCCTAAATGTAATTTTTAGAACTCAATTAGTATATATAATTTACTAATTTTGACTTTGTCAGTGCTACGCAGGCACTGCGTCGACGGTGAAACCAAATTAATTATATATAATATCCCACATGTAATATATTTATTTATTTATTACATAGTCTAATTAAATTCTTATATCTAAATAATTTCATGAATATTTAATGAAAAATGACGTATTGTTTAAAAAATTGTATTTTTACTATTCCGCAAAAATTAAACTATTTCATAAAAATCAAAAAAAATCATCCAACCCATTTTTTGATGTGTAGAATCAAAAAAGGAACTCCATTTTAGAAAAATAATTTTCAAAATATGAAAATTTTAATATATAATTAAAATAATATTTTAATAGAAAGAATACCAATTTTAATATTAAAACTGATTTTATGAAACTTCGTAAAATTTACAAGGGTCTCAAAAAATTATATTATAATAATAGGAAAAAAATATTTATTCATGAAAACAATTTATGAAAATAAATTATCTTTAAAATTAATCTATTAATTATAATATTGTAATTCATTATTTATTACTCATAAAAATACCAACACTTAATTATTAATTTTTAAACTATTCAATGCCATTTACAAGTTGCCTAAATTATATTTTTAATTACATGCATTGGTTTTCTATTCGTAAGGGTACAATATTATTCAAGTACTGATCATAAGTGTATATTACAATCCATAAGCTTCATGTTACTATTCATTAGCGTCAATTTACTATTTATAAGCGTACATTACTATTACTTAGGGTAACATTACTTTTTATAAGGGTAAGTTACAATTCACCAAAAATTATTTTTGTCTTATCAGACTCTAAATATACTATTTAACGCAATCGTGTATGCCAGTTTTTTGAAATTCAAAACCCAGAGGTGGAAAAAATATGTTTACCGGCTAGGTTATAAAAAATGGGGTTTTGTAGAGACACAATGTTTCATGCATTCAATAATAAATTTATTTTCAAAATCCTGGGGTGTTACGGGGAATATTGTAATGACCAAAATTTTTATAAATAAATTTCACCCTCTGATTTAATTAAATGTCTTATTTTGTTTTATGTCTATAGAAAATACACACACTTATTTGGTTTTAGTATATATTATTAGATTTAAATACCCTTAAGCATAAAAAAAATTGACAATATAGTTGTTGAACAGTTATTATATGTCTTGTATAAATATAGGTTTTTGAGAAGTCCAATTGAAATGGACATAGGAAGTGATGGCTTCAGTCAATAGGATCATACCCTTTAAATCCCATTTATCGAAGCTTTTGAGGGAGATCGAATCATAGGGATTTTACCTCAAAAAAGACCAAGATGAGATCCAATAAATAAAATATGAGTGAAATCATTTATGGGATAAGTTCATTCCCATTGAGATCATGGCTCAAACTATATATAATGAATTTCCCCTGAAAATCTCACCATTGTGCACCTTACCCTTAAAGTGTTTATTGGTGTAATAAAAATTTATATATCAAGAACCAAAAAATATGAATATTTATATTTTATTGAATATTGAATATAATATATTCTTATTATTACTTTAGAAATTTTTTAATTTTTATACAAAAAAACACAAATCGTATTTTTGGGTAATATGAAATTTCTATTAAGAAACTTATTTTGATGAATTAATGGATTTTTGAAATAAATATTCTTTTAATAAAATATTATTATTAAATAATTTTTGTTAAATATTAATTATTAAATAATTTTTATGGATCCAAATGAAATTTGTATAAGTGTTCGAAAACTATTATTGTCAAGAAACCAAACATTTATCAATAAATGTAAATTCTATTATAAAAGTGAAAATTCATATATTTAGAAAATTATTTTTTTAAAATTAATATTATTTTTTTAATCAAAACCTAAAAATAATCCAATGGATATTTTTTTTTAATTTTCTAAGACAATCAAATTTTTGGGTAAAAATTAAATACAGTATAAATATACAGTGTGTATTAGGACATCATAGTGTCCCAAAAATGATATAATAAATGATATAAAAGGTATCCATGGTAAATATATGTGTCAAGTTTAAATTAATTTTATTTCTAGGTTATTTGTGTCACGACTCGTCCCCTGGGGCCCATGCCGTGACTACCCCAAACCCGCCATCCATAGGCCAGGGGATGGCGATAAGCACCAAAGGTGTAATTCCCTAAAATTGGGAAGGCATTTCCTTTATAACCTGTAAACAAACACACAATCAAGAACACATCTGGATATGAAACACCAAGTAAACTGTATAACAAAAGAGTGTTGAAAGTAAAAGTGGCCGGAATACAAGCCCAACAGTAATGTACAAGAAACATAAGGTACAAGTACAACTGATGAAAAGTGAAAACAGCTATTGGGTCATCCTCTAGGGTTCCTACCTGAAGGGTAGGTATAGATTGCCTCCTCAGCACTCCTCATCCATCCATCTCCTCTGTGTGCCAACACGTCGTAAGGTCCACCACTGGGTACCGTTCAGTCCGGGTACTCTTAGCCTCCATTAGCAATGTATGTCGTCTATATCCAACACAACAAGTTGTGGGAAGAGCCCATGAAGGGGTGAGAATAATGATACTCAGTAGGGACCCCCAGACCCTCAAGGTCTCACAAAAATCCATCAAGTATAAACCACAAAGAATGAAATCAATCGATAAACCCACTTAGGTATATTCCCATACATGTACCCAAGTTCTCAAGTGATCCATATTAATCATGAAGAAAACATAGAAAAATTGACTCAGCTCAAACTAGGATTTTTATTCTAGGGGTAGTATCAAGTAATATCCCAAACACAATATCAAAACCTTGGCTGCTGGATAACTCCTCCTCTATCAAGTATAGTGGGCTTACCGTGTCACATAGACGTGCTTCCCACTAACCTTGGACTACTAAGGTACTCCTCCGGCCGAGTATCGTGGGTCTGGTATGTCACACAGTGGCGCTCCCCACCGCGGTTCTACCGCCAAACCCAGGCACTCTACCTCATAGCCTGCGGAGTTACACCTCCTGTCGAGTACAGTGGGTCTACCGTGTCACCAAGTGCGCTCCTCCACTGTGGTTCTGCCACCACAACCCGACGCTCCCCACTGGGATAATATAGTCTCTTCGAGCAAAACTGTTAGCAGTCGTTATGTCTCAGCCAGCTACTAGGTCTTCGCACTCTACTCGCTCTTCACTGGAAGGATCTGCTCCACAAGCTACTGGTCAATACTCAAACTATCACAAATTCGCTTGAAGAAGTATCTCACAGATCCTCTACATCATAGGGGTCTCAACGCAACAGACGTTGCGCCCATCAGACGCCTGGTCTGTGGGTTATTAGCATTTTAGTCGCAGGGGCCCAGTTGGATTCATGCACGACCTAACCTGATCGTATCTCAACTATTACCCAAACTGTAGTGGGGTACACTCAAAGGGACCATCATACTCCAAGATTACCATCACCACTGACGGTTCGTCAAATGGACGTTTGGTGCCAATGATATCGCCAAAAGAAAGTAAAGGGTAATAGTGGGTCTGGGTCCGGCCAAACCTGGTCAGACCAACCCGGCCCGCCCCTCTCTGGGCTGACCCGGTTCAGGTTGACCTAGATTGACCTATTGGGTTTGGACCAGCACGTAGGGTGGGCCAGCCCGTTAGGTTCAACCAGGCCCACTGGGCCCAGCCCAGCGGGCCGCAAGGGGTCGCAGAGTGCTACGAGGGTGTGGACCAGTCGTGAGGGCGCAGACTGGTCACTGGTCGATTCTAGGGCGCAGACCATCCATGGTTCGACGCGAGGGTGGCTTAAACCGGAAGGAACCACAAGGGGCTGGTTCGGCTGGGTCGCCACAAGGGCGTGTGCCAGTTCTGTAGGGGCGGCTCAGGAGGGCGACGCGAGGCCGGTTTGGCCAGGTGGGTCACGGGGCGTGGCTCGGGGTGTCTTGGCCCAGGGCCAGGGAGGCGCGGCAAGGGTCGGTTCAGCAAGGGGCTCGGGAAGATGACAGGCTGAGGGGCAGTGCGGCCGCAGCGGATTCGACCGACGGGACGGTGCGGTCGGGGCGGCTTTGGAGGTCGGTGATCCGAGGTGCACCGGGGCAGTTCAGCTGGCGGTGGCGCAGGGTCGGCGGGCAGCGCGGTTCGGCCCGGGGCGGCGGAGCCAGTTCGGCCCGAGCACCGCGGGGGCGGCACGGGTTGCGGAGGCCGCGGGTCGCAGAGGCCGTGGGGGCGGCACATGGCACAGAGGCCGTGGGTATCATGGTTGTTGCCTTCGTCACCTTCATCGTCGTAGTCACCTTCCTCCGTTTCGAAAAACACCGCTAATCAAAGAAGAACAGCGGAGGGGTTTGGCCATGTTGGTTTGGCCTACACCCTCCGCATTTAGGGTGGTAGAAAGCAGTTCAATTCCTTCTCTAATTTCAATGAATTATCAAGATTTGAGGAGATTATAAATTCAATCAATCACCCCACATCTTCCTGCAAATAAAAATTCATTACCTCCAAGGAAAAAATTTGTGCATCAACTTGATAATAAGTCGATCCATGTTCTTTGTTTTAGAAGGAAAGAATCACGGGAAAATAAAATCAATCACAAATATCCCCTACCAAGATCATTTTTTTCGACATTGGCATGAGAAGGGGGACATTGATTCATTGTAGATGAACATGTCCTATGTCGAAGGAGGGTCTGAGGAAGAAATTAGTAGTCAAGGTCGTCCTTCGAAGTCGAAGGCATTCCTCGTCTGTGTTCTTATTCATTGGAGTGTTCTTCATCGGTGGAGCGTTCTTCGTTCAGAGCTTTCTTCCAAGTTCCTCCTCTCCACAATCCTCTTTTTCCAACCAAAAGAAATGTTATCCAAAGATAATAGATAAAAATATCTTATTAATTCGTTGGAACCAATTTCAAATTAGCCTAATTAAACACCTTGGTTGGGAAGATTAATTGGGGTGGATTGGTAGAATTAAATTAAGGAGGTGGTGGAACAATTAATGGTAGAGTAGGTTAAGAGGCTCTCCCTCATTAATGAGGGGAGTTGAGAGGTTTTCCTCTCCCACCATTATTAGTGGGGTCAGGTGGTCCCCACTCCCAAATTCAAATTGGAAGGTAAATTGTGAACTCAAGTGGTCCCCACGATAATTAAACATGAAGAGGAGGTTTAGGCCTTAGGTGGTCCCCACCACCATAACCTCTCATCGTAGGTTAAGGTGTGGTGGTCCCCACCTCTAACATCCACATGTTTAGTTACAACAGATAATATAAAATAAAACATGTGTTTATTTTATTTTATTATTTACACAAAAAAACTCAAAAACTAACTTTCACCCTCGACCACTTGTGGTCGAGGTGAAAGTATCCATAAGTTAATTCTAGTGCTGTGAGTTCAACGGTGCCCTTAGATTTCAATTCTGAGCATCGGTTTAAAAGTTATAAAAACCCACTCGAATATTCACTAAATGTACCCAATAAAAAGTTTAGAAATTCATTTTGGGAACTCCGGGCCTCAGAATCACACGCTGTGAAATTTCGTGAACTCGCAAAATTTCCATATATTAAAAAACATTACATGGAAATTTCGTGTCTTTACATTCTCCCCTCAGGGATTTATGTCTTCATAAGATACAACTCATACTAAGGGAACAAGTTGGGAGACTGAGCACACATCTGATCCTCCCACTCCCATGTGGTCTCCTAGAGGTTCTCGTGCTACCGGAGAACGCGCACTAGAGGTATCGACCATCCAGTAAGGAACATCTCATTTCAATCCTCAATATCTACTAGAACCTCTATAAAAGTCTCCCCATCGTCGATGTCTAGCTCGCCATGGTGGGTGATGTGAGAAGGGTCTTGCACGTATCTCTTCTGCTGGGATATGTGGAAGATGTTGTGCACCCGGTGCAACTGAGGTGGAATAGCTAAGCTGCATGCCACCTCACCCACTCTGCTGAGGACCTGAAAAGGTCCGATGAATCTTAGAGATAACTTTCCACCTCGGCCAAATCTTTGTTGACCTCGTTGGGTTGAGACACGTAGATAGACATGATCGCCATCCTCAAACTCCTGATGTCTTTGTCTCCTATCGGCATATGACTTCTGCCTACTCTGTTCCATCTTAATCCTCTCCTGGATGATCTTCACCTTCTTTGTGGTAGCTCGTACCATCTTTGGTCCCAATATTGCTGACTCCCCTGGGTCAATCCAGTAAAAATATGATTTGCAAGATTTCACTTATAACACCTCAAAAGGTATCATCCCAATGGTGGAGTGATAGCTGTTATTGTATGAAAAATCCACAAAATGCATGTGATCCTCCCAGCTATGATCGAATTCAAGGACACATGCATGGAGCATGTCCTCAAGGGTATGAATGGTCCACTCAGTCTGACCATCCATCTAAGGATGGAAGGCAGTGCTCAGACAAAGTTGCATCCTAAAAGCTTCATGCAACCCCTTCTATAGCTGCGAAGTAAAACTTGTGTCACGATCAGAGACAATCGTCGAAGGAACTCCATGTAGCTTCACAATCTCCAGAACATAGAGTCTTCCCAAGCTCTCTGTTGAACCCTATTCTCTGATCGGTAGGAAGTGGGCCGACTTGGTGAGTAGGTCGAAGATCAGCCAAATAAATTCAACACCTCTGGATGTACATGGAAGTCCTATCATGAATTCCATGGATATCCCATCCAACTTCCACTCTAGGACCTCCAAAGGCTAAACCAAGCTTGCTGGCACCTAGTGCTCCACCTTCACTTGCTGACAAGTGAGGCACCGAGAGACAAACTTTACAACTGCCTTCTTCATTCTCGGCCACTATTGATATCGTTGGAGATCCTGGTACATCTTCGCCACTCCTGGATGTACTACTAGAGGGGATGTGTGGAACTCCCTCAACACTTCCTCTTGAAGTGACACCGGTACCATGGTACGTCCTCTAAAGAGGATAACATGCTCCCCACATTCAGAAAATCCTCTAGGTGTTTGCCTTGTGCATATCTGAACACATCAAGACTTTCAGTCAGGGTACTCATGTTTTGACTCTATGAATTTCTTAAGAAGTGGCGGAGTGACTATAAGAGAATGAAGGAAGACTACACTACCTCTATCCACAATGGATATCTATAAAGCAGCCAGCTGCTCCGCCACCTCTCCTAGAAGCAATATATCTGATCTTCTGCTGAGTGAATCTACAAAAATGTTCCCATTCCCAAGAGTATAGACTCTCTCCAAATAATAGTACTAGAGGAACTCAAGCCAATGTCACTATCTCAGGTTCAGGTCCTTCTGAGAGAATATATACCTGAGACTCTTTTGATTAGAGTACACTGTAAAATGCTCACCCATCAGATAGTGTCACCACATCTTTACGGCGAAGGACACTGCTACTAACTCCATGTCATGGGTAGCATAGTTCTGGTCATGTTGTCTCAGCTGTCATGAACCATATGCGATCACTGCTCGCTCATACATCAGTACAGATCCGATCCCATTACATGATGCGTCGCAGTAGACTACGTACCCTACGCCTTCCTCTGGAAGCCTCAAGATGGGGGGCACTAGTCAGCCTCTGCCTCAGATCTTGAAAGCTCTGCTGGCATCACTCCGACCACATGAAGGGTTTCCCCTTCTTATTCAAGGGGATAGTGGTGCTGAAACACTAGATATATCTAGTACAAACCTATGGTAATAACCATACAATCCCAGGAAACTTCGTACCTCCTTCACCCTCTTGGGTGGCTCCCAAACAAGTACCACCTCAATCTTCACTGGATTCACTGCAACTCTAGCATCTGAGATGACATGTCCCAGAAAGTGAACCTATCGGATCTAGAACTAGCACTTCGGGAGCATACCATAAAGCTGGTGCTCTCGGAGTGTGTCCAGTACTACCTGAAAATGATATGCATGCTCCTCCACAGTATCTAAGTAAATTATAATATCGTCGATGAATACTAAGACAAAGCGGTCAAGGTATGGCTTAAAGATCATATTCATGAGTCCCATGAACACTGCTGGAGCATTGGTTACACCAAATGGCATAACCAAGAACTCATAATGGCCATACCGACATCTGAAAGCCATCTTCTGTACATCCTCTTCTCGTACTCAGAGCAGGTTATAGCTAATCTGAGGTCCATCTTCGACAACCATCGTGCTCCCTTCAGCTGATCCAAGAGGACTTTAATCCTCAAGAGTGGGTACTTGTTCTTCACAGTCACCTGGTTTAGGCACCACTAGTCAACACAAATACTCAACATCCCATATTCCTTATTGGAGAACAGAATCAGGGATGTTGAGGTAGAAACACTAGGTCAGATGAATCCCTTCCCCTGCAAGTCCTCTAGCTGTACCCGCAGCTCGCGAAGCACTGCAGGAGCCATCCAATACACTGGTGTAGATATTGGTGTCGTCCTGGAGTATAAGTCAATGTAAAAGTCTACCTCTCGGCGATGGGGTATACCTGGAACATCATCAGTGAAGACATCTGCATACTGGTCCACCACTACAAGATAACTCGAACTCTCCACATCAACTGCTCTGAGGGTAAGCCTAGCCAACTGATGAGTGATCGACTGTACTCTCCTCCGAGTAAATCCATCCTATACTAAAAAGGCTCTGTTATCTCTGGTGAGGTAAACCTAGTCCTATCCATGAGGACACACTGCACTTTGAACTTAATAATGTCAATCTGAGCATGGACTGTAGATAACCAGTCCATACCCTAGATGATGTCATAAGGCCTCGACGCCGCTACTAGGAGATCCCAGCTGAATCTCTCACCTCCTAGAGTAATCTCACACTACCAGCACCAGTGCGTAATCATCGAATCCACTCCCGTAAGAGTCTCTAGACATAAGGATCGAGCCAATGTATCCATCAGAATCTCTGAGCTCCGAATGAGGGAAGTGGAAATGAAATAGATACTAGCACCTGTGTCTATAAGTACTGCAGCTATGGTGGAGTAGACACAGATCATACCTTGAATCATCGCCAAAGCTCCATGATCGTATGCCTCAACTAGCTGGAGCTGAGCTCTCCCCTATCCACCTGCTCCCTACAGTCGGGGTGGACCTCCTGGTGGTGGTGGCAATAACACCTCGAGTCGTCGTCCACCACCAGTTGCATGGCCAGCTCCTCTACCACGTCCGCCTACTCCCAGAGGACTGCCTCGATCAAATATCTATCTCTTTCTGGGCGGTCCTTCGACCGTATTTTGATCATACGAATGGAGGGTCTGTCATTCACGAGCCATGTGACCCTTCCCGCAGCATGCGTAACACTAACCACTCCTGGAATGTCTATCTCCACTTCAGGTTCCCCACAAAACAGATCCTGGGTCATGTGATCGTCCACCTATAGGTTTGGTCCTCATGGAACTCTACGACATTTGTGTGCTGCCAGCTGTAGAAGACTCCGCAACGTGTCAACTGGTGGTGGATATCACTGCTGGATACTGCTCAGCAAGGAAACTCTCCACTTGGAGGGCTCTCTCTAACACCCCCACCTGCATCGGGATGCTGAGTGATATCACTGAAGCCCTGATCTCCCACCTGATTCCATGCTCGAAGGTCCAGGACCTGAAGAGTGGGTCATGCACCATATCATTGGAGTAGCGTGAGAGGACATTGAACCTCACTGTGTATTGATCTATAGTCATGTTTCCCTGCTGCAGATGAAGTATCTCTTGTATGCGCATTGTGCAAAGAGTCGCTGGGACAAACTCTGCCCGGAACAGGCTCACGAAGACTGCCCGGTGAAGCGCCAACTCATCGTTGACCTAGATCATCAAACTCCACCATCTGCCTACTGCTGCTTGTAGAAGTCTGGCAGCAAGGATCACCATGAGGTCTTCTGGTGTCCCTACTAGTTGGAAGACTCTCACCACACCCTCCCGCCAATCCTGTGCCGCATGTGGGTCTGTCTCTCCCCTAAACCTGGGTGGACTCTAGCGCTCGAACTTGTGCAACACGCTCAAGCGGCATTCACTATTTTCTGATGGGTTTGATGGAATCAGTGGCCCATCGGGGAGTGGTACCACAGGTTCCTCTGCTGGAAAAGGGTCATGTAACAAGGCCTCGTCGCTCGGTGCGATATCTGTGCGTACGACTCTCGGAACTCCAGATGGATGTCTGAATGGATCTATCCAGAAAAGAAACAGATGTGTTATATTTAAAAGTTATACCTAGTGAGCTGATCTGGTTGAGATGACTTAATGATAACTTTTGGAAACACACACACAATTAGTGTTTTTGTGCACTGATTCGGAAATCAGAAGTCAGGGTCTTGGTGTAGGGATACATCGGCCGCCGCGCCAACATTGGACTCCGTGAACTGAGAACCACACTCACTACCATTAACACTATTGATTCATAGAAAATAAAGATCAGAGTCCTAATTTCTGCGGTATAACTGACTCCTATGATAATAATTTTTCACGACCCATCCCCCAGGGCCTGTTCCGTTACTACCCCATGCTCTCCTTCCACAGGACAGGGGCTGGAGACTAACCCCAAAGGCGCAATTCCCTAAAACTGGGAAGGAATTGCCTTTATAACTTGTAAACACACACACATGCAATCACACAAATGGATAAAAAACACCAAGTAAATTGTATAATAAAAGAATTCTGAAAGTAAAAGGGGCTGGAATACAAGCCCAACAGTAATGTACAAGAAACTGATGGTACTAGTACAACTGAATAAAAAGGAAAATCGCTATTGGGTCATACTATGAGGTTCCTACATGAAGGGTGGGTATAGATCTCCACCTCATCACTCCTCGTCTATCTGTCTCCTCCGTGTAGAGACAGGTTATAAGGTCCACCTCCGGGTACCGTCCAGTCCTGGTACACTCATCCTCCATCAGCATTGTCCATCATCTGCATCCAACACAACAAGGTGTGGGCATAGCCCGTGCAGGGGTGAGTATAACGATACCCATTAGGGACCCCGAGACCATCAAGGTCTCACAAAAATCCACCAAGGATAAACCACAAAGAATGAAATCAAAAGATAACCCTACATAGTTATATGCCCACACATAAAGCTGAGTTATCAAGTGATCCATCTCAATCATGAGGAAAACACAGAAAAACTGACTCACCTCAAACCAAGATTTTTATTCTAGTGGTAGTATCAAGTAACATACCCAACACATTATCGAAACCTTGGCTGCTGGATAACTCCTCCTCTATCTAGTACAGTGGGCCTGCCGCACCATAGAGAGGTGCTTCCCACTAACCTTGAACTGCTGAGGTACTCCTCCTGTCGAGTACTGTGGGTCTGCTACGTCACATAGAGGCGCTCCCCACCACGGGTCTGCAACCACACACAGGTTCTCTCCCTCGTATCCTGCTGAGGTACACCTCCTATTGAGTGCCATGGGTCTGACGTGTTACCAAGTATGATCCTCCACCGTGGGTCTGCAGCCACAACCTGGTGCTCCCCACTGGGCTAATAGAGTCTCTCCGAGTCAAATGGTCAGCAGTTTTCAGGTCTCAGCCTGCTACTAGGTCTCCGCACTCTGATCGCTCGTCACTAGATGGATCCTCTCCATGAGCTATTGGTCGATACTCCAACTATCATGAAGCCCCACAAAGAAGTATCTCAAAGGTCCCCCACATCATAGGGGTCTCAATGCAATAGATGGTGCATCAATCGAACGGCCAATCAGTGAGTTATTAGCTTTTTAGTCCCAGGGGCCCGGTTGGATTCGTCCACAACCCAACCTAACTATATCTCAAATATCACCCAAAATACAATGGGGTATACTCAAAGGGACCATCATGCTCTAATATTACCAGCACCATTGACGGTTCGTCAAACGGACTTTCGGTGCCAATGATATGGCCAAAAGAAAGTAAAGGGTCGTAGTGGGCCTGGGTCCAGTCTGACCCGGCCGGACCAACCCGTCCCGACCACGTCTAGGCCTAACTGGTTCGAGTCAACCCATCCTTACCCATTGGGTATGGCCCAGCTTGTTGGGTGGGCCTGCCCATTAGGTTCGACCCGACCCACTGGGCCCAGCCCAGCCGGCCGCAAGGAGTCTCGGAGGGCCGTGAGGGCACGGACTGGTCACAAGGGCATAGACCAGACACAGGTCGATGTGAGGGAGGATCCTCTTGGAGGGTGCCACGAGGGTCCAGTTCGGCCGAGGTGCAGCCAGGGTGCAGGCTAGTTCGTCCAAGGCGGCTCAGGAGGGCGTCTCAGGCCTGTTCAACTCGGGAGGGTCGCACGGCATGGCTCAGGGCAGCTCGGCCTAGGGCTGGTTCCGCTGGGGGCTTGGGAAGCCAGTGGGATGAGTTGCGGCTTGTCCATGGCCAGTTCGACAGGTGGCGGCGCAGTTCCAGTGGGCTGGCATGGCTGGGGAGGCCCGAGAGGCCGGCGGGCGGGGGTACGGCGCAGCCGGGGCGCGGCACGCCCGAGGCGGTTCAGGTGACGGTGGTGCGGGGCCGGTAAGTGGCGCGGTTCATCCTTGGGAGGTGGAGTCTGTTCGGCCAGAGATCTAGAGCGTTGCGGGGTTTGAGGCCATAGGGGCAGCGCTGGTCGCAGAGGCCACCGGGGGACGCGGCTGTTGCCTTCATCGCCTTCATCGTCATTGTCACCTTCCTCCGTTTCGAAGAACACCACTAATCAAAGAAGAATGGCAGAGGGGTTGGGTCAAGTTGGTTTGGCCCGCACCCTCCATGTTTAGGGTTTTAGAAGGCAGTTCAAATACTTCTCAAATTTCAATGAATTATCAAGAATATAATAGAGTAGAAATTCAATCAATCACCCCACATCTTCCCACAAATAAAAATTCCCAACCCGCAAGGAAAGCATCCACAGATCAACGTGATAATAAGATGATCCATGTTAATTATTTTAGAAGGAAGAATCACTGGAAAATAAAATCAGTCACAAAAATCCCCTACCTTGATCATTGTTCATGAAGGATGTCGCGAGAAGGCGGACCCCCATTCATTATAGACGAACATGTCCTACGTCGAAGGAGGTTCTGAGGAAGAAAGTAGTAGTCTATTTTTTTATTCATAGTCAAAGGTGTTCCACATCGGCTTTCTTCATTGGTGGAGTGTTCTTTGTTGGTGTAGCATTCTTCATTGGCAGCTTTCTCCCTAGTTTCTCCTCTCCTCAGTCCTCCTTTTCCAACCAAAAGAAGTGGTAGCCAATGATACTAGATAAAAATATCTTATTAAGTCTTTGGAACCAATTTCAAATTAGCATAATTAATCACCTAGGATGGAAAGATTAATTAGGGTGGATTGGAAAAATTAAATTAAGAAGGTGGTGACAACATTAATGATAGAGGAGGTCAAAAGGATCTCCCTCATTACTGAGGGGAGTTGAGAGGTTTTCCCCTCCCACCATTATTAGGTGGGTCGGGTGGTCCCCACTCCCAAATTCAAATTGAGAGGTTAATTGTGAACTCAGGTGGTCCCCACCACAATTAAACATGAAGATTAGGTTTAGGCCTTAGGTGGCCCCCACCACCATAACCTCTCATTGTAGGTTAAGGTGTGGTGGTCCCCACCTACAACTTCCACATGGGTAGTTACAACAGATAAAATAAAATAAAACAAGTGTTTATTTTATGTTATTATTTCCACAAAAAACCCAAAAACTAACTTTCACCCTCAACCAACTATCGTCAAGGTGAAAGTCTCCTTAAGAGAATACAGGCGCTGTGAGTTCAACAATTCCCTCAAATTTCAATTTCAAGAACCAGTTCAAAATTTATAAAAACCCACTCGAGCTTTCACAGAACGTACCCGATAAAAAGTTAAAAAATTCATTAAGGGCACTTCGGGCCTCAGAATCACGCGCCGTCAATTTTCTCAGACTCTCAAAATTCCCATATATTAAAAACATTACATGGAAATTCTAGTTCTTTACAATCTGATTAATTTTATAAATCCTTTATGAATCAGCCAAAAGTAATATTATATTTTATGGTTTTAAAATAATTTCTTCAAGAGCATGACTCACTTACACATCACCAAGGGTATTATTCTAGTAAGTTCAGACCGTTTCCTTATAAATTAATGAAACCCAATCCCCTTGGATAGAAAATATGGTTAAAACTAATTTTAAGGTTTATGGTTTTGATTATTTTATTGTATAGACTCAAAAACCTATGTTTGGGAAATAATACAGAAATCCCTTATATTTTCCAATATACAACCACACAAGTTCTCATTTATCTTCAAAAAAAACATGTATAATTTCTTCACACTTACATACCCTCTCTATAGTCCTATTAAGTTTCCCCTTAACTCTAAAGAAGCTCCTCTAAAGCTTCTGGAATCACAGTCTGTCACAAACCTAATCTAGTTGCCATCAAAACCAGCACTAAACCCCGACCATGACAAGTCTCGAAGGTCGTTCTCTATCTCCATGGGCTGGAACAATTGAACATTTATCATATTTTTTTTATTTGGGAATTCTTTACCTGAATATGGAAACATAAAACATCTAAATCAATCGATAAACCAAATCTGAAAATTCATGGCAAGCAAGACTTTAACAATATCCAGAATTAAATATATAGGTTCAAACATATAACAATATTCCTAATGACATATAAAAAAATAATAATAACTACCCCATTTACTCCAAATGACAAGGGTTCATCACCCACAAGTTGTCTCCACAATGCCCCCACCAAGGAAGGGGACTAACAACCCAAACTGCCATCACCCAAGGCCTTGCCTTTACTTGTGTCAAACATGATATAGTCTAATTACACCCAAGAGGTGTAACTAGGGTTTGAGACTTATCCAAATAGGATTCCACAAAAATATTCTATAGAGTAATGAATATAAGATAAAAAGCATGCCATTTTTCATATACATGAAGTGGTGGAAAATGATTCTAAAGAATAAAACTTTTGAATGTAAGAAATTTTGAAATCAATTTTCCATGAATGAAAAAATTTCAAAAAAAACTTTTAGGATATTTTCTTATCTAGAAAAAATAGTTATAGACCAAATATTAATACCCAATAGTCAATGAGCACCAATCTTGGTAACACCCCTATGCACTAAGTAGTCTCGGGCCCCATGTACGTTGTACCTCAGTGTAAATTAACCGTAGAAAAATCCATTATCATGCATGATCCACTAGTAGGGAATATGACCATAACCTTGTGGGCCCTAATCATCATCAATATAGTTTTTTTAATGTTGTCTTTATCAATTTTTTTCAGTGAAATGGGGACAAAACCCATCAAGATCACGTGAGTACTAGTACGTATCTTCCTTCCTAGATACATGGGCTTCCCCCTTTGTGCTCAAACATTTATCTCATGATACAAAAAGAAATTATCACATAAAAACATCAATTATATTCATAATAAAGTCTAAAAATATCTATACATACTTTTCACCACTTTCACCACTCAATAAAACCTTTAGAATTTCAATAAAAAACTTCACAAAATTTAACAATGTCTTTCACACAAAATCCCTTAAAACCACAACTTTTAACACCATGTGAATATCCATATTCACCAAAAAAGAATATTAATCACCCAAAACGTTTATATAAACCTATTAAATGAGTTTGAAAACAAACCCAATTGGCATAAATTAAAATATACATGTAAAACACCCAATTTAGCACAAAATTGGTGCCTAAAAATAATTTGCTTATCCAACGCCGCCAAAACCAGATTTCAAAGAAAGTATAATGAATAATGAGTTTTCTAAAATATAATTTTAGAAAATATAAATCAACTAGCATTTATTAACTATATAATCACCAACCATAATTATAAAAACCCTTAAATCGTTGTGTGAAAATTTAACCGCACCACCACTGCACCACAAGGGACATATATCAAGCATAAAACCAAAAAATAGACCAAGAAACCAGGATGAAACCCTAGGTTTGAAACCCTGCTTTCTAGACACATGTAACTTCAAGAATATGGGATTATACCCTAATGAATGGAGAGAAATCAAAGACATAAGCACTTACTTGAATGGAATATGATGTTTCCCCATCAAAACCCAATTTAAAAATGATTTACATGGGAGGTTTTGGGAGCTTGGAGACCACCCATGGCTGATGGGGTCGAGTGGTTACATTATTACATTGTCACTAGATACAACTGATCACATCCGAAAGGAGATGAGGGTCGGGATTCGCCCGTAGAGGGCTCCCATTCTAGGGGTTTCCTCTCGTTGCCACATGCTCCTTTGCTACGGATGGTGCAGAAATCCTCTTCGAGATCGGTGGGTTGGGGGAGGAACTCTACTATAGTGGCGTCATGTGGTTTCGTGGTCTCCTCTCATGTGGTGGAGAAGCACTATGGGATTCTGTGGTTGTTGGTTCAGATCTGCGGGTGTATGTCTGGTCCTTGTCGACGACATACTCTTCGGAGCACTCCTGGTTTTGTTCTCGGTAGCTCGCTATTGTCCGGTGGTGAGCTTCTCAGCGTTTGAAGGTCACGCACCTGCGTCGGTGGTTTCTGGGGTTCTGACTCTTCTAAGTTGAGTGTGTTGGGGATTCTTTGTGTCTGATGCGTTTGATTTGGTCAGTGGCAACAGGATGTTCCGAAACAGGGTGTTTCTTGTGGTGACGTTACTTGCACAGTTTGATTCTATTTTTGGTGAAATCTATTTTGATTTCATTGATCTGATTTTTCCCAGTTCAAATAAGGGTTTTTATCATTTCATCTCGTGTCATGAAGGGGTGGAGTTTTATTGTGATTTCTTTCTGATGGATTGGAAGTTCTTCATTTCTTTCTGGGAGGCAGTGAAGGTGTTAACCGCGACGGTCTACGTGGTTGTATGTTGTTTGCGTGGTTTTTGTGGGTTGGTGAATGAATGAACAGCTGATGGTTTTTGTTTTTGTAGTTGACGCCAAGGAGAATTCCAGCGGGTTATTCTGACATGGTGATGTTGGAATGGTGAAAGGTCAGAAGATCAGTTTTGCGGTTTGATCCTCCTCTTGATGCGATGGTGGTGGTGGTCTATCCGGTTGTTCCGGCGACGACCACCATGTTTCTGTCGACCTCTCTGACGATCTACAAGGCTGTTGATGTGTGATGATGGGCTCACATCTTGAGGTGGGTCATGTGGTTTATGGTGGAACGTGGTTGGTTTGATTTTGAATTTTGAATTTTGATGGATTATGTATGAAGGATGGGATATGCTTGTACGGTTTCCGGTTTCCTTTAAACCGATTTGGGGTACCGGAACCCGTAAACCAGCTTCTAAAAATGGAAAAAATGATTTTCATGCTAATAGGGTCAAAATGGGGAAGATATGGGATGATTTAATATTATTAAAAAAGGTAAAAATGGGAATTATAAAATGATTTTAATGAGACGGATAGGGCTACACGGTTTTGCTGCATGGTTTGAAAAACTGTGTGGCCTAACCATGCAGTCTTTTATGGCCACCAAAAAAACATGCTATTTTACTCTAGATTCAAGGGGTCGAAGGGGTATTCAAGGGGGATAGATAGGCCATGTATAGGGGGAAAATAATACGCAAAGTAAAACTGCCTTTTCACCCATGACTCATCCAACTCAAGGGTATAAACCACCCCCAACAACATACCCCACAAGAGGTTCCATTAGGAGTGTCAAAAATTTGTTTCCAAAACACCTCATCGCCATACCTTCCCTTTAAGAAAAGAAAATTAAAAATACCATTCAACACATCCATGAATAATTACTTAGATGAAGAACACCCGAGACACCAAATATAATCACAGAACACCAGGAGACAAGAGAAAAACAAGAACCAAAAGTGCATTGGAATCAAATAATGGAAATTGAAAATTTTGGTGTGACACCCTCTCATGGTAAGGGATCCTCTCATTCTCCTATTTATTCAATAAACATCCATATCTTATTCCTTTTATCTAAAATAAAAAATGTTGGTATATGTTCCTTCATATCCCCATTATTTTCATTATGATTTATAAATTATTATAGTCCCCTTTCACTCTCATTAATCCCTCCCATGAATATTTATGTGCCCCCGTTTGCTGTTATAATTTCACTGTGATTTTCCATGTTAAAAAATTTTGTAATTAATACCCATAATCATTTTCTACCAACGGTGTTCACCTCTATGAAATTATAATCATTTTATTTGGTACATACATGTATTTAATGTACACTCTATTATTTTATGATTAAATACAATGAAATATGTTCTTAAGTATACAATCAATGTGGCACACTTATGCGTGTACATGATATGATTATGATGGGTGCGTCCAGATAGTGCTCCAATGCATTGGGTAATTTTTTAGTCTCATGAAATTCCATGTATGATGAATTGGAGGTTATCCTAAGCACATTATGTTATATTTTATTTATTTTTTAACCTTGACTTGTGCTTATGATGTCTTGTTTAAAGTTGTTGTCACATTCCCATGTTGCCTTCATGTTATCATCATATATCATGCCTCTATTTTCATGTTTATGATTCCCACCCCTATTATGTCCTATTAATATACATATTTTCTAAAATTAAATACTGTCTCCATGTTATTCTTTGATTATTCCTTTACTAGGATTTATATCTTACCTATTTCTTATGTATGTCCCTAGGCTATCCCAAACAGTTTTAAAAACTATGTAATAATAAGATCATGTTGAGGAAGTTTTAAATAATGATGATGTTTCACCTATTTTATTTTGTTATGTAATGTAAATGATTCCCAAATAATCTAAAATTATTGAAATTCTAGGTTGTATAATGTGAAATCTTATGTAATAAATCATCAATTAATGTGTAGTAAAGACAATGGTTGTCATAGTACATATCCTTGAATCAAATAAAACTACTCAGATGGAATGAAGTCATTACAATGATTTTAATCAAGAAATTATTACTAAAATATATGAGGAAACATTTTATTACGATCTTCCCTTTTATTTTAATCTCCTTTATTTTACTTTTTCTTCAAATAAAACTCTTACAGTAATAACATCCATCTCACTGGTATTGTTTTGGAATTTTTATTCCCTATTATGTACCTAAGTATTAAATTCATATATTGTTTAATCACTTTTGTTATATGGATAAAATATATGAATTTATATAAATAATAAAAGCTTCTAATAACTATTTTTTAATAATTGTTTTGATCTATATCTAGTTTTCAAAAAGACTATGAAATAAATGGTTTCTTTAATCAATTTTTTTAGAAACAATTTCCCCCACAACATGGTTGAAGCATCATGTAGAAATCCAAACAGATGTTTCAAATCTAGTGGTTATATCATTTGTGTTGTTTTTAGTTTCAACTTAATCTCATTATAATTTTTCCAATAATGATCGTTAAAAAGCAATTCTAAATATTTTAAAAGTGACCTAGAAAATGGAAATGGATTTTTACTAAAGTCTTTGAAAAATATGTTATAAAATCACTTATGTCCTAAAAAATATAACATTTTTCACACCTATTTGATAATTAAATATGGTTATGGTATAAATTTTTTCCTTTTTCAATCCCAATCTCATTTTATAAAATTACATTCCCAAGAACAATTAATTTTTCTACCATGAAATGAAAATTTTCAAAATTCTACAAAACATTCAATTCAATCAAAATATTAAAAAAATTGTCTATGTTTGAAAAATAGTGGTAAAATAAATTCACCAAAATATCTAAATCATCTAGATAAACATCAGGATAGTTCTCAAATAAATTAGATAAAATGCATACCGTACATCTTTGAAATGTACCTATGGAATTGTACAATCTAAATAGCATCATTTTCATGAATAAAGATCAATGAGGATAGGTGAATGTTTTTTTCATATCCCTTGGGTGAAATAGTAACTTTAAAGTATCTTGAGAGTCTATATAAAAATAAATAATAGGTTTTTATTCATAGTGTTAAAGATTATTCTCAATAAATGGGAAGTTAAAAACCTAATTTCTTATGACCACATTTATTGTCATATATTCAATTGAAAATCTCTAAATGTTTTTAATTCTCATATGGATTAATCCATTTTGTATATTCCTCCCAATGGAGAGTCTAGATTTTTTTGGGAACATTTTAAATCAGGTTGATGCTCTATGATTCAGAACAAGGGAAAATTATTTCTATATTTAGAATCATTTCTATTGCATTTTTAACTACATACATCGTTATTGTGTGTGTAAAACAGGATCACCTAATATTTTTTTCATTACATTCATATATAATTCCATGAATGAAAATTTTATTACTAATCCTAGAAATGTATACTAAACCGTATCTTATATATTTTAAATTTTCCATCAATAAGTTGATTAGTTGTTATTTCTGATTAGAGGGAAATTTTCAATATAATCACTAATAGAATTTTTTATCCCCATAAAAAACATTGTAGAAGTGGTTTGAATTCTAACTATGGGGGATTAATTAATAGTGGAATCATATTTGGTTAACTTACATCCGTGAACTATATTTCCTACACAAAAGGTGAATCATTAACTAAATCCTTATAGAAAAGAAATTTAAATCCATTGTAGAAATTAAAATTCTCTTAATATTTATATTTTTTAAAATCACTCTTATGTTTCTCCAAATATTTTTTAATAAAATTTTCATGTGTAAATTTTTTACCCAAATTATAAAATTCCTATAACAAACTAGGTTCTCCAAGTAAACCTTGTTAATCAAAGTGCGAAAGTTTTAAAAAAAGGGTGTTTTTCATGGGTGTATTTCATAGAATCAAATATATTAAAGTGCACACTAATAAACCCAAATTAAAATTTTAATATACCTTCATGGACATTTATGATTTTCATTTTTTTCTTGAATGGTCAATAAAATATTATTGGTGAATAAGATGTAGAACTACATTCCTCCATGTTAAGGATGTATAAATTAGCTAGAAAGATTAATTTCAACATTCTTACAAAACAATTAATCCAAAACTCATGTTGGGAAAGTAGTGGATTTTCCATCTTCTTGAAAAATCACTCTTATTGGTTTTTAAACCTCCATTTTTAAATAATATAATATATAATGGGGTGTGAAATCAATAAAAGCTCAAATATCACTTAACACATCAATTAAGAAAATGGTTATTATTATGTAGGGTATATAAAATGTCTTAGGTTCTTAATTTTTTTAAAATTTTTCCTATGATCAATATTGAAACAATCCTACCTAAATTCACTCTCTTATTTTATTGAAGTATCCTTTTAATGATGGATACTTACTTGAATAATTTAGAATATTTAGGAATCTATTTAAGGTATTCAAGAAGTTGTGTAGTAATTTAAAACTCTTTTAATGTATCTAAGAATTATTTTTTAATTTCTTTATCATTAATTTTCATTGATTTCAACATTCCTAAGATAAAATTTAATAAAATGTTTTTTCATTTATATTATTTTTCATATTATTTTTCTGTTTTCCTCTCATTTTATAATTTATCTTACTTTTCCTCTATTGTTAGCATGGTCTATTGGTAATCATGTTTTTTAGTTGGGTTAATTTTATTTCCACTCTAGTTTACTACCCTGATGACATTTATTTTTGGATTTGGAATGGGTTTTTTCTAGCAATTACCCAGTATTTTTCATCATCATTTATAAAATTCTTACTAACTATATTTTCAATTCATTCTTTTCATTCCTAAAATTGTCAAATCAGGAATAAGGATGATTATCTATTTATATATCATCCATATTTGATGGCTATCAATAAATGTTTTTCTATCAAAAGGGAATTGGTTAGATTATTTATTAATATTGTGGTTTCTTGCTGTATTATTATAATGGTGGAGGTTTCTTGAATTATTGTTGAAAAGGTGTTCAAGTGTGTTTTTTATGATTTTTAGACCCATTATGGATGTGGGAATTATATCTATAACCTTATTTATACATTTATTATTAAAACTTCCATTACGGCTAGGTAACATCACATTACTCAGTATATTAAGGATTATTACATTGATTAGTGAAATTATTTGAAGAACAATAAAAATACTAGCCTTTTCTAGGGATGTATTATCATTGGATTTATCAATATCCATCTACCTAATAAAAGTGATAAATTCCTTATGTTTAGATTAATGCAATTCTAATTCATATATCATTCCTCATGTACTCTTCTATTCTTAGTACCTCTTATACATTTTTTTAATTTTAGTTCATATTATCAATCATCTCATTAAAACAAATACGTGATTGTTTAATAAATTATCCTATAGATTATGAATCTTGAAAATTCATATAAACATCATCTAGTCATTCATAGAAGAACATTGGTAAGTGGTATTCCTAAATTACAAGGTGTAAAAAATATTTCCATAGTTTCGTAAATCTTTCATAGTACTCATATGATGTTTCTCCTGATGTGAATCTAATTCTATATGTCTCCTTCATTATATAAATAAATCTTTGAGGTTTCGAAGAATGTTTGAAGAAATATCCTTTAAATTTATTCCCAATTAAAGATTTCTCATTGTGTTAGGTTCTAAATCAACTCATAATCTTCCCCATCAATGGAGAAGTTGAAATATACCCCCTTTAGTTTCTCCTCATATATCCCACTTGGATTCAATGCAGCTAAACCCATGGTGAATTCATTGATGCACATGTTTGGGTCCTTACCTAGAAGACCATCAAACATTGGAAAAATATTTATTAAACCAACATTATATTTAAAATATCCTTAAAATATAGGAAAAATATAGTTATTTTTATTTAAAAAATGAGGTACACATAGATCTCTATGTGACCAGTTTTGATTTTATACCACGATTTCGGATGTGTAATTAGAGATATCACTTAATTTTTCACATAGCTTGGTCAATGTGATGATCATAAATTTTGATGTCACATTTTCATTTTCTTAAATCCTTTGGTCTAGTTAACAAGGTTCCCTTAATATCTCAATCAAAGGAGAATATGTGTTTCGTGTAAGATTTAGTCATAAAAATAAAGGGTTTGTTAAATGTTTATATTTTTTCCACCACGTGCTAGAAATGGAACAAACATTTTAATAAAATCCTCTCATATGTGTGAAAAAAGTAAATTAATACCTAATTTTTTTAAAATATAGTATAGAGGAAACATAATGTTTTGTTTAAGGAGAGGTGAAAAATAAATATGTATCAGTTTAAAAACATGAATTTTTTATTTTTCTATTAAAATAAAATAAAATAAATTAAATAATTTTGATGATCAAGGTTTGAAATAATAATACGATCAGGGTTTAGATTACCATTTTTTAATCTATCCTTGTCTTAAAATGATTAAATATTATTTTATTATATATTTATAAGAGTGTAAAAAATTGCTTATTTATAACCTTATATTGATAGTATATGTGAGTCTAATTAAGAAGTAATAACTTCTAATAAATCCTTATTCCAATTAGAAAATTCCCCTCTCTCTTTAATCATAAACTATAAATTTATCACCTAGGAAAATATGAATCAAGAGAATAAAATCCAATGTGATTTAAGAATAATTCATTACCTTCCACATAGATATCAACAATTGTTATATAATCTGTGAAAAATTATTTCATATTCCATCATATATAATAAATATTAATTAGAGTGAGAATTATATTTATCAATAAAACCAATAGGCAGGGTGCAAAGATAATTAATCAAAAATAATCAAATACAAAATAATTTCCTTTCTTGGAAACTTGGATCAAATAACAGAAGAATTAATTTGTTATAGATAATAAGACTCAACCATTACAAAGGATCACCTCGACACCATCCCAGCAACTAAAATGGTTTTCCTTCCATTTTAATGATTAGAACATCTGGAATTATAAGAATAATGTTAAAAATGTTGTATAAATAACTTTAAAATTAAAATCTTATCTTTTATGGACTTAAGATCTTCTATATAGATCTATAATCCCTTAATTGGTTTTATTAATGAATCAATGTGTGTGGAGTATTGTTGGATCACCAATATGTGTATTTTGAATAGTGTCTTTCATATTTTATATTTCTTAACAATCCAAACTTTTTATTATTTCATCTCTAGATTATATTAAATATGGCCTTCAAGAATTCTTCTTTCTTGATTTGATTAAGTGTATTAGTTGGAAGATCTCAATTGAGTCTTTAAAACATATATTGTTTACATATTTTATCAGGATGATCTTTGTGTTAGTAGTCCTTTATGAGTAATTTAAAATCTTTTATTCCCATGTGATATATTATTTTCATGACTTTATAAAGGACTAATTCTTATGTTCCCTGCATGAGTAGAATATACTTCTTTCATATACAGTTAAATAATATTCCTCAAAGTAAAAAATATTATGGATCCCTTAGATCTTATAATAAATCTTATATTTCATCTAATTGAATATTACAAATCACAAATTGCATCTTATGTGTATCAAAATAATATTATATACCTCAATAAGTTCCAAGATAAATCTTATATACCCAATGGAGGTTCTTGAATGAATATTACATATTATAGGGAACACATCTACTTCCATCCCAATCAAAAAGGTATATTCAATACATATCAACAATATTTTATCCTCTGTTATTTTATGTCCAAGAAAAAGTACTTAGATATCCAATGTTTTAAATAAGTATTTCTTACTTACTTTCTCCAATAAATTAGAGTAATACTAGGTATGGAATTTTTTATTTCCTCCAGATATTTTGTATTAGTTGTGATCACTCTATATTTTCAAAGGGAATGACCAAAGAAATTCTTATGCATTCACCTTTCCCAGAAGTTAATCTTACTACCAACATCATTTTCTCTCACCTTCAGGTAAATGAATGGATTAAATATATATGGATATTAATTAAATATAAAGAATTAATAAAATCAAATAAATGAACAATTTATTCTATTTTAAAAAATATTCCCAAAATCTAATGAAATTTTCCTTTAATTTAACTATTTCTTAAAACTAGTTAATTAAAAAATATGATGGAATAAAATGATGTTAATATTAACAGAATATAATATAATAATTTCCTCTATTAAATAAATTTTACTAAATACACTCTTACCCAAGTATTGATCCAAATTTTGACAAAGTCCTTTATTAGAGTCATAGTATACATTTTTTTCCCTACCAATATCACTACTCTACATTATATTTTTGTTTCATATAATGTTGGACATTATTATCCCTTGTGATCCTTAGTAGGGTGTACTCTAAATGGTATCCTAAAACATTAATACCATAATAAAAACTTTCCATATATTATTCAAAAAAGATTATTAGGAGTTTGGGTAATGAGGGGAATGTTAAAATATTGAGAAATTATGGCTATGATGAATTTTTTGGTTCAAAATTTGGATCAGATATGTGATATCTTAAAATATTTTGGAAAAAAGATTTCAATTTTTTAGAGGCGAAATTTTGGGTAGAGAATACCTGGAGTGATTTATCAGTTGTTTTGTAAATATATGGAATTGGGAGGGGGTAAAGAAACCCCTGGGTAATTTATCGAATGTCACTGGGTACTAATTTTAGAAAACAATAGTGGTTTTCTACCAGTTGGTAAAATATGTTGTCAGTCTCTTTGTATTGGAAAGTATATGGGCCAATAGGTACCTAGAGGTTGTTTACTAAGTACCTAATGGTAAAGAGGCATAATTTTTTAAGGAGGATATAAAATATTATTTGATGTTTTTTAAATAAAAACACCGTATAAGGGTCTTCTTAATTTGATAATGGTAGTTGAGGGGGTATACTTTCACATATTGAACATTTATCCACAATCATATGAGGTGGTTCGGGCATGTTTCTCTAGTACAATTTATGTTAAAAATTACTCCTCTTCTTTTCATTATTCTTTATTTCATTTAATCTCATTTTTGATGCCACATTATTAGGTATTTGGATATATTATTTCACTATGTAAAGGTGAAATCACTTTGATTTATAAGCTTTTTGTCTTTGGTATCAAGAGGACACCAAAACTAGGATAACTAAATATATTTCTTATCATTTGGATACCATTATGTCTATTAGTGAATTTTCTTGTGAATTTTTTCTAATTTAAATTAAATTAATTATTGTTTAGGTAGTAATAATCAGAGTTTTTTTCTTATAGTAGGATTCATTTCATGTCACGACCCCCTCCCACAAAATATTACCCTCCTGGGCTGGCAATGGTGAAAGGAAGTTAATGACCCCCGAGTCCCACCTCCAGTAGGCCCCGGGTTGGTGACTAGCACCAATGGTATGAGTTTTCACAAGTATGGGAGGCATTACCCTTTTTTTATTTTAAGATCGGGAAACAGGACCGGTCAACCACCAAAAAGGACAGAACAAGTGTATAGAAATAAACCCAAAACAAGCCCACATGCATGTTTAAACAATTTTATAACAAGGTGAAAGTACCAGAAAGCTCAAAGTACAATACCAAAAGAAAAAAGTGTACAACAACAGCAAAAACTCCAACTGTCTGAATAGTAGTGTCCCGCACGGACTTGGTAGTCCTCCTGGAAACCTAAAAGTAAATGTAGGTTGAGTATACAATTATACTCAGTAGGGAAACCTAAAGCTCTCATGCACAATTGGGGAGACATCCTAATGTCCCGTGAGAACAACAGAAGAAACCTAGCAAGGAATTCTATCCACCCAACTTCACCAGCCACACTAACAAAAAACACAATCATAGTAGGAAGAAGTATATAAGAAACAAGTGTATGGGGTACCCCACACCATTTCCCAGTAGTTAGCTTCTCTTCCTAACGGCGAACGTCCTGGCGCTGCCACGCTCTCCCCGCCCGCACAAACCACACATCCCGCCCGCACACACCTCGGCCTCACAACGACGTATCCCGCCCGCACACACCTGGGCCTCACAACCACGTATCCCGCCCGCACACACATGGGCCTCACAACCATGTATGCCTCCCTCACACACCTGGGGCTCACAACCACGTATCCCGCCCGCACACACCTGGGCCCCGTCCCGAAGATTCTTCGGAAATAGTAGAACCTGCCCGAAGAGTCTTGGGCTAAATCCACCCTAATCGAAACCTACCTGATGAGTTTTAGGTGTAAGGTCGCCTCAAGCCATCACAGCCTAGGGAAGAAGGAGTAGGAAGGAGCTAGTAACTAAGGAAAAAACACCCTCTCCCATGAAATGTGAGTGTTCGGAACTAATTTCTCAACATGGGTGGGGTGCGATAAAACACAAAAGATACAGATATATATATGTATAACAAACACACATCCCAACCTATGGATTCTAAACAGAGAAACTGAGAACGTGTCTCGGCACTGCTACTATGAATCACGCATACAAAAAACAACCCCAACCCCATTTAGGTTTTCATGTTTCAACAAAATTAGTTTATTTAGTCCCTTATCTACTGGGAAACTATCCACAACCAACCACATCGATCGTTCATAAAACATATCCCTACAATCCACAAATCAGGTTAGGAAAACACAAGCAACACAACCAAGTCCTCCTTATCAACCGACCAACCCATTGATTTTCAATCTCGTTCCATTACCATGAACCACCATTCATTAACTCTTTAACTTTTAATTTATTATTAATAACCCATAGTTCGTTCACATTAAAACCCAACCCTACAGCCCCGCTGCCAACCAACATAACCACAACCGCAACGTACATCATTATCCCTTTAATACCATTTATCGCAGCCTTGCTTCCTGTTCTATTTGTAACAACCCAGGATTCACCCCTCCCTTTCACACACCAGAAACCAAGCCAAAACCCATATGTTCGTTATTCCATTTTTTTAACCGGGGTGATCACACAAGGGTTCCAGATTTTTAAACATCCAACTTTACGTGATTAACCAATTTCCACATTCCACAAAGTTTCCATCCACAGAACGGTCTAGAAATATAGGGAACCATTTAATTGCACAAGAAAAGTCCCCCAACGACCGTGATTTTCAGTACGCATAAGCTCATTCAATTTACAACATATCAATAGGATAGACAAAGATAAACATAACAACTTCCCCATCTCCATTCTTTAACCAGTTATTATCTTTATTACACTGGTTCAAAAGTGTTTCACGTAAACAAGAGAACACCCACCCCTCATGATTCACAATTTAGAGAGATGAAGGTAAGATCCCTACCTCAACAGGTTTCGATCGCAACGCTCCCCCGGATCAACCTTAGAAGACGTCTGTTGGTGTCCGTTACTTCTGTCGGGTCCCGTCAAAACCTCCTTGGGTGGAAGTCATAAAGGAAAGGCCAAAGGAAATAAAATGGATCCATGATCGGAAGTTCCTCCTCGTCGTTACGATCCCGTGGCCGCTAACGGATCGTAAATCAGAGCTCGGACGAAGAAGTTATGGAAGAAAGAGACTTAGAGTCTCTTTGGAGAACATTGCTCAGAGGAAAGGGGGGGAGAGGGGTGAGTTGAAAAGGAGGATGGGACCCCTCGTTTTATAGGCGAGAAAAGAAAAATTAAACGGCATGTACTTTATGGTACACGGCGTGTACTCGGTTATTTCACACAGTCTCCACGTGGCTTCTAACACGGCTCTGCGGCCGTTGACAGGTCAACACATGGTTTGAGGGTAACGCATACGCGGGGAAGGACTACACGACATGTAGTTTGGACACACGACGTGTACTCATTTATTTCACATGGATCCAACACGGCACACGACAGTTGACTGGTAAACACATGGTAATGCGTACGCGGAGAGAGACTACACGACGTGTAGTATTGGACACACGGTGTGTACCCATTTATTGCACACGACAAGGACAAGGCTCCAACACGGCACACGACCGTTGACTGGTAATGCGTACGTGGGGAAGTACTACACGGCATGTAGTACTGGACACAAAGTGTGTTCCCATTTATTTCACACAACAAGGACATGGCCTTCAATACGGGGTATACCCGGCAAGGGGGTACACGACGTGTACTCAAACTACACGGCGTGAAGTTTCAAAATTATGGAAAGTGTGGAAAAATTCCATTTTACACTCCAGAAAACTTTTTGGCCTTCTTTTTGACAAATGAATGGGACGGAGAGGTTTGTGCCCTTACATCAGATACCTCTTAAAACATTATCGTCCCCGATAATTCAAAAAAATCAACCCAGAGGAACCCAACAAGATACATCATAGTGTTCCCGTTATAACAAGAACCCAACCAACAACCTTAATCATATGTGTTAGGAATTCCTTCTTCTATGTCGATATATTGTCCGCTTTAGGCGGCAATGAATCACCTGAACGGGTTTAATCACATCCTCATTAATGCGTTTTGATTAAGGATTGGGTCTTCCCACTTTCATACATTTGGATTTTACAACTTACAATACACCTAACACCGTACAACCCACACATTTCCTAAACACGTGGTTTGGGGAAACTTCCTTCTTCTATGTTGAGATATTATCCGCTTTAGGTGGCACTGACTCGCCCGCACGGGTTAAATCGCATCCTCATTAATGTGTCTCGATTATGAGTCAGATATTTTCCTTTCCCCACACATCCGGAAATGCTACACATTACCAGGGAACATGGAAACAAAAGGTCCCACAACCGACAAGAGAAGAATTCCATATATCAAAGGTACAGATTACAACATCAACACAAAGCTCAAGAGAACAAGGGAAAACACAAGTCAAAACAACTCCGGGTACTGAGCATGCATCTAAGTCTCCCGCTCCCAAGTGCTCTCCTTGAGGCCCCCATGCCTCCACAACACACAAACCAACGGAATGGTTCGTCCATAAAGCACTTTCTCTTTAAGATCCTCGATTCTAACTAGTCATTCCTCAAAGGACGTGTCATCTCCCATATCTAACTCTCCCCAGTCGATAACGTGGGAGTCATCGTGTAAGTACCAGCAAAGCTGGGAGATGCGGAAGATGTCATGAACCTTCTCCAACTGAGGTGGAAGGGCAAGCTGATATGCAACGTCGCCAACTCGCCTCGACACCTCTAAAGATATGATGAACCTAGGTGAGATCTTTCTCCCTTTCCCAAACCTCCACTACCCCCGTCGAGGGGAAACCTTCAAGAACAAATGATCCCCCACCTCAAACTCCAAGGGCCTCCTCTGACAATCAGCATAAGACTTCTGTCGGTCCTAAGCCGCTTTCATCCTCTCACATACAAGTTGGACTTTCTCTGTGGTGCTCTGCACTACCTCTGGCCCAATAGCACCTGTCTCACCAACCTCTGCCCATCAAATGGGTGAATGACATGGCCTTCCATAAAAATCCTCAAATGGTGCCATGCCAATAGTATAGTGGAAGATATTGTTGTAGATAAACTCTACTAAAGGAAATTGGTGTGCCCATGATCCGCCGAAATCTAGAACGCATGCTTGCAGCATGTCCTCCAACGTCTGGATAGTCCACTCTATCTGCCCATCGGTCTGGGGGTGGAAAGCAGTTCTAATGTGTAGCTGGGTTCTAAAAGCATGTTGTAACCCACTCCAAACTCGTGAGGTAAACCGTGTTTCCCAATCTGAGACGATAGTCTTCGGGACCCCATGAAAACGCACCACCCCGTCTATGTACCTCTCTGCTAAGGTACTCACCGGGCCTGACTCCTTAATTGCTAAGAAGTGAGCTGATTTCGTCAGTCGATCCACCACTACCCAGATAACATCATAACCACCCTAAGATCTAGGTAGTCCTGTGATGAAGTCCATTGAGATTTCATCCCACTTCCACTCGGGGACATCTAAAGGATGAAACAACCCACTAGGCACACGGGGTTCAGCCTTCACTTGCTGACACACTGGGCATTTAGCCACAAACTCCGCCACTTTCCATTTCACCCCGGGCCACCAAAACTGTTCCCTCAGGCCACTGTACATTTTTTAAACTCCTGGTTGTACCTCCAAGGTTGAGCTATGGAACATAGGGAGAACTCCCTCACGCATTGTCTCCGAAAAAAAACCTTCCAGGGAAAAGCATCTGATGTTGACTGTCCTCTGACAATCCATCTGGAGAGTTCCCCTGATCAACTTGATCCCACATCACTTCCACCTTGGAGACCCCCCACTGAGACTCTTCCATCTGCTGCAACAAGGAGGACTGCACCGTCATCTGAAACAAACAGCCTCTAACACCCTCTACCCTAGCATCCAAGTGCAAGGAGGCCAACTATCCCATCGCTTTCCAAGCATCAGTGGATTCTCGAACCACTTCCTTATGTGACTTCCTGCTCAGGGAATCAGCTACAACGTTTCCCTTACCATCGGTGTAAGATATCCCAATGTCATAGTCTTAGAGAAACTCAACCCATCTCTACTGCCGCAGGTTTAGGTCGCGCTGGGAGAATATATAACGCAGGCTCTTGTGATCTAAGAAGACCAAAAAGTTCTCCACAAAGAGGTAATGTTGCCACAGCTTCAGTGCGAACACTACTGCTGCAAGCTCTAGGTCATGGGTGGCATAGTTACGCTCATGAGGACATAACTGCCAAGACCCATAATAGATCACTCCCTTCTTCTGCATCAGCGCGCACCCTAGACCAAGTCCAGACGAATCACAAAAAACCTCATACAACAACCATTCCTCTAGAAACCTAAGTACATGAGCACTGACAAACGTCTCCTTCAGGTAGTCGAAATCCTTCTTGCACTGCTCGCTCCATAGGAAGACCTGGTTCTTCCTAGTCAAATATGTCAATGGATCAGCAACTTGAGAGAAGTCTGAAACGAACCTCCAATAGTAACCAGCTAACCCCAGGAAACTACAAACTTCTACCACACTCTTGGGTGCTGCCCAAGAAACAACTGCCTCCTCCTTCGACGGGTCCAGTGACACTCCATGCTGAGACACCACGTTCCCAAGGAAGTGTACTTCTTGCTTCAAGAACTTACACTTCGACAATTTCCCGTAAATCTGGTGGTGTCGTAGGACTTCTAAGACTTCCCTGAGGTGCTCAACGTTCTCCTCCTCTGATCTTGAGTAGATCAGGATGTCATCGATAAAAACAACGACAAACCGGTCCAGAAACGCTCGGACGACAAAGTTCATAAGTCCCATGAACACAGTCGGTGCATTCATAACTCCAAACGGCATCACTACAAATTCGAAGTGCCCATACCTACATCTAAAAGTCGTCTTCGTGATGTCACTGTCCTTTACCCTCAGATGATGATATCCAGATCATAGATCAATCTTGGAATACCAACCTACTCCCCTTAGTTGGTTGAAGAGATCATCTATCCTTAGAAGGGGTAGCAGTTCTTGATTGTTACCTAGTTCAACCTTTGGTAGTCTATGCATAGCCCGAGACCACCATCTTCCTTCTTCACGAAAAAAACTGGAGCACCCCATGGCGATACGCTTGGGTCGAGCAAAACCCTTCTCCATTAGATCATCAATCTGAATCAGCAACTCCCGCAACTCCGATGGTGCCATTCGATAAGGGGCCATTGAAATCGGATGGGCACTAGGCTGTAAGTCTATCCCGAAATAAACGTCACGTCGGGGGGGTATAGTCACAACCTCCTCAGGAAAAACATCTAGGAACTCCCCCAACATCCTCCGAGAAATCCATCATCTCTGTATCAGCTGGAACCACTGATTACCCACCTAACAAGGAAAGGAGAGGCTCCACATGCCGGCTTCCCGCCTGATAGCTCCTCCCGCCAACAAAAGATATGCACTGCCCATCAACGTCGGAGAACACGACTCATCTTCGGAAGTAGTTGATAACGGCACTAACAGAAAAAAACCATTTGATTCCTAGGATGGCATCGTATGGATGCATCTATAACAGAAGAAGGTCCCCACTAGATCGATGTGGTCCCAAAGTCAGCCCACATCCCCGTCAAACACAAGATACGCTAGTCTGGCCTCCAAGTGGCGTACTCAGCACCAGTGGTATGGAAATTCTCTCCTTGTCTAGTCCCAAATAATGGGCTAGACCAGGTGCAGAAAAGGAGTGTGAATCTCCCGAATCGAACAAAGCAGAAACAAGAGTGCTGAACAAAAAAATCATACCTCGCACCACCTTTGGTCTTGCTGGAGCTGTCAACTCTGCTGCGTGCAACTGTCCACGCCAAGCTCCTCTTCCTCTCTGATGTTGTCCACCTCCCAGACCATGCCCTGGTCATGGTCCCTGAGGATCACCCTAAGGTCGTCCTCCTCCCGTAAAGTATTCCCTCAGAGGAGCATGGTCCTGTTGCTACTGGAAGGGCCTCACCGGCAACCGGCGCTACTGAGGTGGGCGCTGAACCTGCCCACCTCTACCATAATGAGCTCGGGTCGGGAACCAACTCTGAACGTGCCCAAAACCTCCACAAGAAAAACACTTCAGTCCTGGGCTTGTGAAAAAGGGAGGAGGACCCGAAGATCTGAACTGGAACTGCTGGGGCCTGCTCCCCACTATCCTGAACCTAGAAGTTCATGTCACTAGAGACATGCTGGTGACTGCCTACCCCTTCGACGAGCCTGGATGGATCCCCTCTCGGGGTGTACCTCTCAGCGAGTGCATCCACTCTACAACCTTTCGCTTCTTCTATACCGCCAAGTACGTCGGAAGGGTAAAGGGGGTGATAGCATACTGGAGCGAAGGAAGAAGCGCCTCCTCCAAACGTCTCGCTCGAGACACCTCATTCAGAAAGAAATCCAGAGAAAAGCGTAGAAGATCCTTGAACTTGATCCCCAACTCTCGTACTGACATACCTCCCTACTGATGGGAGATTAACTCCTGCCGCTTCTCCGCCTTTATCATTGAAGAAAGGAATTCCTCTCGGAATTCCTTCTCAAAGTCATCCCATGGAACCTCTGCCTCTATCCTCTCTCCGAGGTAGAGCGTCCACCACTTTCGCGTCACACCTCTCAGCTAACTGACTGCTAGGAGAACCCAGTACTCCCTCAGAGCACGAATCAAGGTAAAAGTGATCCATATCTTCTCAAGCCAACCCTCAGTCTCTGTATCCGAAGTACTACCCTCATACTTTTTGAGGTTCTGTCATTGGAAAGAATGGAGAGTCTTCTGCCACTAGCTATCTTCCTCCTCTCAGTCAATCCTCAACTGATCGACCGCCTGAATCTTATGGGCCTCAGCCATCTGAGCCACCCGGGACAACGTCCAGGTGCCATATCTATACGGTAAACAAGGATCGGCTAAGCCCAAGTAGTAAGGAAAAACAAATGGTTTTATTTTATCATTTTATTCCAATTTCTTTCCCAGAACACCCAAATCATGTAAAACACAATCATGATGATGCATGTACCTTCCCTAGGGTCTCTACCCAGCAATCAATGTAGCCTCACTTGGTCGTTTGGTAGGCTCAGAGTCCTTGCATAGGATCACGGGGGGGCCTAAAATCCCGTGTCCTAGCCGGTATTCCCTAGACTATGTCACGCACCAATATTAACTAACATTGTCGCCCTACCATCCCATGAAATCCTCACTGTTCCTAACTCCATACTTCATCCTATCTCTCAACCATCACCTCTTATACCATTATTTCACGACCCCCTTCCACCAAAGATTCCCCTCCTGGGATGGCAATGGTGAAAGGGAGATAATGACCCCCAACATCCGTCTCTAGTAGGCCCCAGGATGGAAACTAGCACCAAGGGTTTGAGTTATCACAAGTAGGGGAGGAATTACCCTTTTATTATTTTAAGATCGGGAAATAAGACAAGTCAACCACCAAAAAGGAAAGAACAAGTGTATAGAAATAAACCCAAACCAAGACCACATGCATGTTTAAACAATTTTATAACAAGGTGAAAGTACAAGAAAGCTCAAAGTACAATACCAAAAGAAACAAGTGTACAACAACAACAACAACTCCAACTGTCCGACTAGTAGGGTCCCGTACGACCATGGTAGTCCTCCTGGAAACCTGAAAGTAAATGTAGGGTGAGAATACAAGTATACTCAGTAAGGAAACCTAAAGATCTCATTCACAAGTGGGGAGACATCCTAATGTCCCGTGAGAAAAACAGAAGAAACCTAACAAGGAATTCTATCCACCCAACCTCACCAGCCACACTCACCAAAAACACAATTAGAACAAGTAGTAGTATATAAGAAATAAGAGTATTGTGTACCCCGCACCATTTCATAGTAGTTAGCTTCTCTTCCTAATGGAGAACGTCCTGGCACTGCCACACTATCCCCACCCACACACACCTGGGCCTCACAAACCACACATCCCACCCGCACACACCTGGGCCTCACAACTATGCATCCCGCCTGCACACACCTGGGCCTCACAACCACGTATCCCGCCCCCACACACCTGGGCCTCACAACCACGTATCACGCCCGCACACACCTTGGCCTCACAACCACGTATCCCGCCCGCACACACCTGGGCCTCATCCCGGAGATTCTGGGGAAATAGTAGAACCTACATGAAGATTCTTGGGTTAAAACCACCCCAATTGAAACCTACTCGAAGAGTCTTAAGTATATGTTCTCCTCAAGCCATCATATCCTAGGGGAGAAGGAGCAGCAAGGAGCTAGTAACTAAGGAAAAAACTCCCTCTCCCATGAAATGGGAGTGTTCGACACTAACTTATCAACATGGGTGGGGTGCGATAAAACACAAAAGATACAGATATATATACGTATAACAAACACACAGCCCAACCTATGGCTTCTAAACAGAGAAACTGAGCACGTGCCTCGACACTGCTACTACGAAGCACACATACAACAAACAACCCCAACCCCATTTAGGTTTTCATGTTTCAACAGAATTAGTTTATTTAGTTCCTTAACTACTGGGCAACTATCCACAACCAACCACATCGATCGTTCATAAAACATATCCCTGCCATCCACAAATCAAGTTAGGAAAACAAAAGAAACACAACCAAGTCCTTCTTATCAACCAACCAACCCATTTATTTTTAATCTCGTTTCATTAACATGACCCTCCATTCATTAACTCTTTCACTTTTTATTTATTATTCATAACCCATAGTTAGTTCACATTAAAACCCAACCCTGCAGCCCCACTTCCAACCACCATAACCACAACCGCACCATACATCATTATCCCTTTAATACCATTTATCGCAGCGCTTCTGCCTATTCTATTCGTAACAACCAAGGATTAACCCCTCCCTTTCACACACCAGTAACCAAGACAAATCCGACATGTTCATTATTCCATTTTGTTTAACCGGGGTGATCACACAAGGGTTCCAGATTTTTAAACAGCCAACATTATGTGATTAACCAATTTCCACATTCCACCAAGTTTCCATCCACAGAACGGTCTAGAAAGTTACGGAAACAATTAATTGCGCAATCAAAGGCCCCCAAAGACCGTTATTTTCAGTTGGCAGAAGCTCATTCAATTCACAACATATCAATAGGATAAACAAAGATAAACATAACAACTTCTCCATCCATGTTCTTTAACCAGTTATTATCTTTATTAAACCAGTTAAAAAGTGTTTCAAGTAAACAAGAGAACACCCACCCCACATGATGCACAATTTAGAGAGACGAAGGTAAGATCCCTACCTCAACAGGTTCCGATCGCAACGCTCCCCCGGATCAACCTTAGAAGACGTCTGTCGGCGTCCGTCACTTCTGTCGGGTCCCTGAAAAACCTCCTCGGGTGGAAGTCGGAAAGGAAAGGCCGAAGGAAAGACAACAGATCCCTGCTCGGAAGTTCCGCCTTGTCGTTACGATCATGTGGCCACTTACGGATAGTAAATTGGAGCTCGAACGAAGAAGTTATGGAAGAAAGAGCCTTCGAGTCTCTTGGGAGAACTTTGCTCAGAGAAAAGGGGAGGAGAGGGTTGAGTTGAAAAGGAGGAGGGGACCCATCCTTTTATAGTTGAGAAAAGAAAAAGTACACAGCGTGTACTTTATGGTACACGGCGTGAACTCAGTTATTTCACAGGGTCTTCACGTGGCTTCCAACACGGCTCCGCGGCCGTTGACTGGTCAACACCTGGTTTCAGGGTAATGCATACGCGGGGAAGGACTACATGGCGTGTACTCATTTATTTCACACAGCTCCAACACGACACACTGTTGTTGACTGGTCAACACATGGTAATTTGTACGCGGAGAGATACTACACGGCGTGTAGCATTGGACACACTGCGTGTACCAATTTATTGCACACGGCAAGGACACGGCTCTAATGTGGCACACAGCTGTTGACTGGTAACGCGTACGCGGGGAAGGACTACATGGCGTATAGTACTAGACACATGGTGTGTGCCCATTTATTTCACACAGCAAGGAAATGGCCTTCAACACGGATTATACCCTGCAAGGGGGTACACGGCGTGTAGTCAAACTACATGGCGTGTAGTTTCAAAATTCTGGAAAGTGTGGAAAAAGTCCATTTTACCCTCCAGAACACTTCGTGGACTTCTTTTTGACAAAGTAATGGTCCAGAGAGGTCCGGGCCATTACATTTCACATCACGAGTCATCTAAATCTCATTTCTCACAGTTTTACAGTCATTACACATCATGGTGAGTATTGACCAATTTATATATAATATTTTATTTATTTTTACAATCAGTGAAATTTGTAATTGTGTGAATTATGATGAGATATGGATTCAATATTTGTGTATGTTTTGGATTCCAAGCTCATGATTTTATAATCATTATTTATCAATATTATATTAAAAAAATTGTTTAACCACATATCATCACATAAATAGTATAAAATAACATAAATATAATAGTCACCAAATGGATACATATATTTTTAAAGTTGTTTTGGAATGACATTAGTCAAATTAGTGTTTGTGAGACATATTATAACATTCTTGGTATTGTGAGATGATGCCTTGAGAGGTTTAGAAAATGAACTATTTTAAACATTAAGAATATATTTTAAAGGTAATTTCACATTTTTAAATGAAAACCAGAAATAAATAATGATATAAAATGATTTATTTGAGAAGTTATTTCAAAAGTGTAATTTGGTTTCATCTAAAATGAATTTTACTGGATTTGGAAATGGCCTCCAAATGCATAAATAGTCAGACATTACCATTTAAAGGGTTCATTAAAATTTTGTTTATTGTGTTTCATAATATAAATATAAATATATTACATTTTGACAAAGGGTTTGGTCAAATATACCTTTTATAGTCGATACATTATTTTGAAAAGAATATTTTCTTATGTGTACTCTATTAAATGATTTAATTATTCTATAGCCTCTTTTTTTACAAGATGATTCATGATAGTTTATGTACAGCATGTAATACACTAACTTGCATGATGGGTTTATTATACTTGGTCGAAGTGTATAGTGGGTATCCTACAGACTATATGTTTGGGGATTTTAAAGAGGTACTGAGGGAAATGATGTAGTTCAAGGCCCATTAGTTACCCTAACTACATATAGTTTATTCCTGATTGTTTTTAGAGATTTTATGAGAACTCAAATGTGGGATTTGATCAGGGTGAAAGATGACCATTACAAAGAAGTGTGATACCATATATTGATCAATTAATGAGTAAAAAAAATTCTACATTAGATTTATGGGATGGGATTTAAATATTTATTATTAATGGTTATCCTTATTGTATATTCCAGAGAGCTACCTTTAGTTTAACCACAAATTCTTATGTATGAGATAGTTCTAAAAATCCCATTTATTGAAGACTATAATCAAATTAAGTGATAGAATATAGTAGGGAGATGATCCATTTTTTTTGGTATTTGTAACATGGAAGATAACCCCAAATCTATAATAAATCCTAAGTAAGAATTATGTTCTTGGGATAAGTAGAAAGTGAATTTCTTAGTTAATATAGTCAACACTTATCATGAATAAATAAATTAAGAGGGAATGTATCCCATGATTTAGTGTGACTTACACTACATTTCTCAGTAAATAAGTTACAAACCTTATGGATAGGTTATATCATAGATAACCTCAAGGATTCATTTGATCTCAATGAAAAATATTTTATTTTCATGTGAGATTAGGTATATTATATGATATTCCTATATGATTTTGAACATGTTCTAGTAGTTATATCATTATATGAGAACTAAACATAGTTTAGTAATTGATTAGGATATAGGTTATAGGCTAAAATATACTTGGGATAATTCACCTATATACTGTGATCATGTAGAGACGATTTCTATAGGGATCCACCTTTGGTAATTCCATAGTCATAGTATAAACTAGTTGATTATACTGGTGGTGATATATAACCTATGAGATCATGGTGTAATCGATTTTCTGTATTATTATATAATATAACTTAACCAATTTTGTATTGGAAGATACATGGAATTGGTTGTGAGATGCTCCCATCTAGTATAACTGATATTTATAGTAAATATCGGTGAATTGAGATGGGGTAAGGTGTGAGTGATGAGATATGTTATTTAATGTTGTTATTTTATTTATAATGGGATTTTTATTATACTATTAATTTTTTACTTTGGCACATGTATGGATATACTTGGAAATTTCATTATCATTTGAAAATTTAAATAGATGGTTAAGACCTATTTTATTCCCTTTATTATTATTCATGATATCATCAATATTAATCAAGATATTTAGGGTCTTTATTGTTTTATGGGTAGTTATATTCCTTACACTTCATGTGGGAATATATTTTATGAGTCTTATAATGGAGTTGAGATACCTTTTTTATTATGTTTGATGTGATAAGAGTCTCCTTGTGGAATACATCTTATAGGCATGAGGATATATATGAATTTGATCAAAGTACATTTATTTAAACCTAAATTGGGTAGTATTGGTTTGTGTGGCCTTGGGTAGTGGGGGTATTCTATGCCATGATCATACATATCTATAATACACCTATAATATAATTCATGGTAAATATTTTTCAGAGTGGGTTGAGTGACACTCACTAAATAATTTCACATACATCTACTTCAACAATGGTATTCATGGATTCAAGGAGAGTTGGGGAATCCTTGTTGGTTTTTCATCTCACCCTCTACTTTAGTACACAAAATAGGTTTTGATATATGTGGGTAAAAAAAATATTAATATATGTTTTGGTATTGGCTTGGATCTTGAGTAATGTATTTTATGAAGTAGTATTACAATGTTTGATAGTTCAACGGGGGTGTCTAATGAGTTCAATTAGAGACTAGATAAATTATTTATCAATTTATACAATGAATTTATCATCCAATGGGAATGATTATTTTCTTTTATATTTTTTAATATTAATATATATTATTAGACTATTGTATTATATATTCTTTAAATATATAGAATATTGGTTTAATTACACCATAGGATTCTACTTTTGGCTCCCATGATTCTTTCCATAGTTTTGGGAATGTTTAATAGATGGATAAGTTATTATGAATTTTTTTGCAGATTTAGGAAGACCCTTTAAGATTTATTTTAGGTCATAATAACTCTATGTTTGAGTTAGTCCCCTATTACTATTTGGTAGACTTTAGTATATGGGGGGCCTTCTTGAGATCACACATATCATATCAAGGAGCATTTAGGTTGTTCATGTTAGTAAAATCATATAATGATGTATTATCAGGTGTTTGGATATGAAAAATTTATTTAGTGGTGAATATATGTTGTTGATACATGGTATGTTGACATTTATCATAGCTAGAAAATATAGGTTTGATTGAAACACAATTTTAATTATAAAGTACCCTATTAGCAGTAGACACCCTCGGTATAATTGAGATATTGTTCATGCATTCTTGGTGTGAAGTGGGAAAGAATAAGGATATGTTATAAATAAAAACTCAGATCCAATTACTAAATTAGTTCAAAAATCATGATAAAGGAATTCATAAGGAATTACACACATGAATAAGGGTATTTATTATTGACCTTCTACCTCAACATCATATAATATTAATTGAAAGAACATGATAATATATTTTGAATGTTTTCAAATAGATTATATTTTGTGAAATAATTAATATATATTAGAATGATTTCTTTCATAATTATATTTTTATAGATGTGTTATGATTTTGGTTTTTTAGAGTTTGTGACAAAATTTTGGTTTTTGAAAAAGGTTCATTATGTGATTTCACAATGTGCATAAAATAGTTTTTGGATGTAGTTTTTTTAACAAACATTTTTTAACATGGATGTTTTTTTGATTTTTTGTGATATAAAAAATATGGAAAATAGATTAATGTTATTTATTTAAAATACGTTTTTATTTGAATGTGGAATATTTTTTCACACCCTTAGATGAAAAGGGGTGATTAAAAACTCAAGTAAAATTGATGGAGGATAAATATTTTTAATTGGTTCTTAAATTTATAAAGTATTGTTTTATAACTGGGTTTATTTATATGTAAGAAAATTCTAAGAGTGAATCAGGTATTTTGAATTATATTTTATTAAGTTATATCCTAGGACTTAATATAGAGGCCTATGTGATTTAGGGTTGAATAATGATTATTAGAGTAAAAGTCAATACCCAATTTATAGGAATGGACTATTTCATTGTTTTGAATTCGTAAATTTTTTCCTAGGATAATCATATTATAGAAGGAATCAGTAGGAAGAATTACCCTTAAGTAGAGGATTTTTATAGTATAGAGAATTGTTTGTCCAATATTAGATTGGTTGTCAGGGAATTTGGATAGGGAGCTATATTCATGCATTATTTCAACAAAATCATTGTCAATATAAGAACAATGCATTGTTGATAAGAATTATTCCATGAAACCATAGATGGAAACCATTGGGTAAAATTATAACAACATCTATATAGAGATCATACAGAAATTAGTGAGAATAATGGTGACTCAGTGACATGACTTTGGGAGCACGATATTCTCATGTGGTTGATTTGACACATTTATAACTTGATATTTTTTCCAGTACATAGTAATTTAGGCTATATATAAATCGATTCTAAGGATAAATAAAAACAATATTAGATAATGGTTTTTAAGTATTTCTTAGGATGAAAAACATTATTATACATATTTTTTTAACAATCCACATTATTAGTTGTCAGTGGAGCTAGAGGATTTTCAAGATCAAATGAAACTAATGATAACATTAATATGAAATTTTTTAAATTGAATAGAGTAATTAATTTTATAAAAAAATTTGAAATATAGAAAAAGAAATTTTAGAGATGGAAATATTGTTGGAGGATACACATACTGAAATCTCAAGTGTTCTATGATTAAAAGGAGTCTAGAGTTTTCGTAAAAAACTATATGGTACCTGATGGGATTCCACTAAGTTACTACTAAATAAATTATTGTAGAATCCCCATTGGTTGATCAATATACTTACACTCACCACTCAAAGGTATATCATTTAGTTAGTGGATGTTAATAGGGAACCTGATGGTACCCAAAATCATTTTCTAAAGATGGTAAAATTGGATAACGAATCGCTAAAATTAAAACAAATCTAGGGGTATTCTCACTTGGATAAAAATAGAAAGGGGTGTAAATATCTATCATTATCTTCTTCCACTCCCTTTTTCTATATCAATTTACGGTTGATTGAGAATGATTATTCGCTGTGATTTTAGGTAATTTCTTATCTTCTTCTTAAAATTTCTCTCCCTCTCATTTTACTCTAATATTAGTGCATATGGATCATGTATTTAAATAAGTGATTTCCCAAGGTAAGATGAAATTAAACTAAGGAATAGAGATTTGTGTGAATTGGTTAGAGGAAAATAAATGGGAATACAATATCCTTATTGAAAGTAATTTTAATTTTTTAAGTCACCTAATGACATTTAATAGTAATTTTGGTTTATTTTTTGATGAATCAAGTTATTGTAAGAACCTAGTTATTCCATCAAGTATGAATCCTTTAAATTTATATAAAAATATTTACTTTGGACATAATTTTGATGCCCAAGGGGTCATAAAAGGTCTCGTGGGTGAATGGGTAATGTTCAGAGCCCTTAACCCATCTTTTTGGGAAAAGAAGGCATGTCGCACTATTTAGAGTAAACTATGCATGATTTCCACAAGGTTTGGAAAATTGTGTGGACTTTATTTTTTTTATAAAGAACCACATTTCATGGTTGGCGTACAACCTTTTGTCCTAACAATGTGAGCGACCATTTTATCTAGGTACTTATGAAGGGTTTGCGCACGGTTTGTCAAACTGTGTGGGAAAACCATGAACATGCTAAATTTTGGGTAAAATACCATTTGTTCCTTAATGATATGATTATGATCCCTCCTTCTTACCTAATCTATGTTTAAGTGGGATTGACCTATTTTCCTCTGAATTTGGTGATTTTTGAAGATCTATCCTTGGAATTAGGAGGTCTCCTTAATCCGGTAACTGATCAAACTTCTGTCATCACGTTGGATGCGCAACGGTACGTTCTCGTGTCCTCATGAGTTGTTCTATTTTTATTTTTATCTTGATTGATATAATGGGGTATGATAATTTTCCTCTTTTTCTTAGGTCTACTACAATATAATCCAAATCAATGGCCAATTCCAAAGTAGGAGATTCATACAACCATATGGTGGGTGGTCTATATTTCATCCCTACAGTTTGTTGATTTTGGATTTGTTGTCTAGGGCCCATCAATTTCATCTGGTGTTTTTTATAGAATTTATATTCCATTTTTATAATCCTTAGAATTGTATGGTTATCCTTTTTCCAAATGTATGATTTATTATTTGTGGTAATGACCACAACTCCTTCCTTTCCATGTCGAAGGTTATTCGATAATTGTGGTTTAGTGTTTTAGCATGTATGTGCCGCCATTTAGGTGTGTCATGTCTTGACCACTCTTAGGGTAATATTTTCTATATTAAAATTCTTGATGCATAATTTTAATTACATAATGGAAAGTACCATGTATGCATACAACTTGACCCTCCTAAGGTAAGTGCTTCAAATTGATAATTGATTGTGAATGATTAATTGGTTGCATATCTGTAGCACCCCTTACCACATTTGAAGAACGTATCAGAGTGAACCTTGAATATAGAATACACCTTAAATGGATCAAATGGTTTCATGCAACATGGCCTTGTCACACTAATCAAAGGAAAGTCTTGAACAAAATCACTTGATAAAAAGGTTTCATGCTACTTGACCTTATCGCACTAATCAAAATCATGGCTTAAAATGAATGAAATATTACATGACTTCATAATCAAATAGGAATGGCCTGACTCGATATCGCCTTGGATTCTGATCAGGGAATTCCATGAGCACTCGGGAACCCCACTCTGATTCAAGGACACAGCTTGCGTAGGTTGAGAACCACCTATATCCCGATCCTTGTCTATTCTTGGATGCCCAATATGATTCCATAGGATCCCTCATATAGTACTATTAGATTACATGTATACACTCCTTGGATCCACTCAATATCATTACTGGATGCCTTGGGCATAGTCCAAGGATCTAGAATTTACAAGTAGGTTCCATGGTTAATGCCCATTGGGCCCAGTCATTGCATAGCCCCATTTTACCTTGGTCGTTCACCTTGGACTCAGTAGGCACCTCATTGTGTAAATCCATGGATTATTCTCCATGGATTACACACTTACCCTAAGTCAGGCTATAGTTATTACTGAGTTGGAGACCCTTTAGGTTTACATCCCCTTGGTTATTACCCTGGGTCTTCACCAGTAAATATATATAACCATGGTTTCCTTGATACATCTTGGAACCATAACTATTTATAATATGATGAGGTAATGTCGGTGTATTCCATGCCTCACTGGACCAACTAATATAAATTGGTAATTCATTAATAAGTTAACTATTTACGTGTTTAGACACTAGATAAGGTCTGAAACTGGTACTTTGGTATTTAGTTACATTGTACTGCTTAACTTTATATATTCATACCTTCACATTTTTACATTTCCATTACATGGGGCAGATTTTATAGACACCGTTAGTAGTGGCTCACTGAGATTTATCTTGCACCCTCTCCAGGAACCTTTTGGTACCTGGAGAAGATTATATGGTTGCCTGTGTTGAAAAAGGGAAGCAAAAATCTTCAAACACTTGATTGTTTGTTATTTAGTGTGGATATTGATAGTACAGGATCGAGTTAGAATTTGGGATATGATTGGGATAGTATTCGATTTCCTTTATACTTGGTTGAACATGTTATGCATGTTGTTTTTATCCGTGTTTTATAGTTTTCTAGTACAGGACATATCATCATATTTTTTTGTATTATTGAATGTTATTCAAGTTGTTTTAGTGATTATTCATGTTGTCTCTATTTTTTCATTGCACCTTCTATTTACATATATTTCTTCTGCTATTTATCTATTTTTACTCTCACCCATTGTGCTACACTTTGGTAATGAGGGAATAGTCTCCCCACAGACACACCCTAGGTCCTCACTATAGGTCAACAGCCTCTGGCATTCGAGGAGATGTGCTTGAGGAAATGTGGCCTACCGAGCTTAGGCCACCCATTAAGTGGAATTTGTGTCTAGGACGTCAAAAAGTGGTATCAATGGTGGTTTCTTTTCTTGATTTACTATTTGGAGATAATATATTGGATATTAAGAATGCTTGGGACTTGGTCATAAGCCATTCTTCATCTTCACAAACCCATGATCGGGGTAAAATCCAAGTTATCAAAAATTTAATTTTTGTTATGCTTTTTCCAATTATAGTTGATATTATTTCACTATTCGGTGATGCACACGTACTGTTGTTTTTTTGGTTATTACTCTATTTGACGATTTTCTTTCATCCTTGGCCTGATGATATGAGGGTAATGATTATTGTTACATGCATCATTATAGGCACCTAGAATTCATATTTCATGTATATTGTTATGTCATATATGTGAATTTCACTACTTTTTATTCCTTGATATTCCTATAATTGATTATTGTTGTTGTGATAGTTTACTTTTGATTTTGTTACTCTTGTATGTGATTGAGTGATTTTTTTATCTCAATTCATGAGGTGTATGGGCCCTTATGGGTTGGGATGAGCAATTTACTGTGTTGATCCATTATGATATGAATAAATGGGTGTCGTTTATGGTGATGGGTGTATGGGAACTTATTCATTGGAATATTATTTCCATTATAAAGAGAATCATGATATCTAAAATGAATTGGTTTCACATCCTTCTCCCACCATTTCATGTTTATGAAAGGTAGAGGAGTGAACCTGGAAATTTACTCCAAATTGACATGAATCTTATACTTGATCACTTACCGAAACATGGCTGTCTAAGCAGGTAGTTTTTGGTAGTATGCCTTGGGTAGTGAGTTTTCCTATGTTCAATGTCCACTAGTGATGTTATCATGGAACTTCTAAGATTGTTCTGAGGTGTGTTCTTGGACATTGTAAAAAAATGTTTCTACGACGTCCTCATATCTTATGTTAGGAGGGTGGTGACAACCATGCTTCAAAAATTGTGGGCCCTAAGCCGACAGTCTTACCTCTAGGAGTGACACTTGAGGCACCACCTATTGTGCGTTATCTAGGAATTGATGCATAGGTTCATGATAGTTTTCTATTTATGATGTAGTCCATGTATGGTGCTCCACGACTTGCACCCATGATGGCTAATTGGACTCATGAGTTCCAACAGCATAATCCATCTACTTTCTCAGGGGATGGTGGTCTATAGGAGGTTGAGTCTTGCCTTGAATCCATGTTATCTATCTTTGAGGATCTTGAGATGACACTAGATTTGAGGGTCAATCTTGCAACATACATGCTTCGAGATTCATCCAATTACTAGTGCGATGTGATTACCCAGGCTGGTCATCATCTTGTTATGTTATAAGTTGATTTCTAGAAAGCCTTCTTTGATCAGTCCATTCCTCAGATGCTGAGAGCTGATACAGACAAAGAGTCCATGCTTCTCGATAAGGGTTAAATTTCAAACATGGAATATTCATCACATTTCACAGATTACATCACTTTTCACCACTGTTAGTCGAAGATGATATTTCACGTGCTAGACATTTCAAGGATGGGATCCATTATTCCATCCGTATGTATGCCAATGCCTTTTTCATGCCTAATTTTTCTAAGATAGTCAACCAGGATCTTATCACTAAGAAAAACCTAAGGGATGGAAATAATACCATTTTTAAAAGATCATAACCATGGTATAACAGTTGTTCTTCTGGTGGAAGGAAATATTATCTTGAGGTTTCTCGCCAAGGAAGTGACAACCAAAGTACTCATTTTGAAAGCTATGTGGTGTGTCATCACAGTGGATGACATGGGTATAAGAATCCTGAATATGATAGAGATACAATGGATTACCGATATTGCATCCATATAGGGTATCATCAGTGTTTCTGTATGACCTTTCCACCATCTTCGAATGGGAAAGGATCAACCCCAGCTCCACCTTCAAATGAAAGTTATTTTACGTTGTGTCATGTGGGGAGTTGAAATAGCACCAACAGGTCTGGCTGAGGATGAGGTTATGGCCATGGTAGCCATACCCCTGATCACAAGTTGTGCCAATAGAGTAGTTATTATCATGGTAATCCATCTATTGCATAGGTTCATGGATCAGGTCAGTTGCATGCATTACAGCCAACACCGAAGGATTAAGCTATGGGACCTTCTACAATATGAGGTACTATTCTAGTAGTCTCTACTATTGTATCTGCTTTGTTTGATATAGGTGATTCAAACTATTTTATCTTTGTATCTATCAGGGCGAGTCTGGGACTATATATATAGTATTAATATGGTGTAATGACCCTATATACGTTGTTAGGGGAATGAACATATGGCATACGCTAGTGTAGGGACTGACCCCTTGAGGTAAGAATTTACTCATTCATATAGAACCTATTTTTTCTCAAGTTGATGGGATCATATGTCATTACTGAGATGAATTGGTTGGTTCACTATCATGCCTTTGTAGACTACTACCATCACATGGTATCTTTTACATCACTAAAGTGCAGCAGTTTTCTACTTAATGGTTAGTGGGATTTCTAGGCTAGTATAGATAGACCAGAGCATCATGGGATAAGTGGAGTGACTGCCCAGATTGAAAATCTTTTCTTGGAGGATCAGGGTTTATGACGGGCAGATTTCCCTGCAGTAGTGGATCATTTTAGGAATGTTTTTTCAAAAAAAAATCTAGCTTACCTCTAAAGAGAGAGGTAGAGTTTACAATAGATCTTGTTCCAAGAGTAGCTCCAATGTCCATTCCTCTATACATAATGTAACCTATAGATAATCAGGAGCTCAAGAAGCAAATAGAGGATTTAGTGGCCAAAGGTTTTATATTGCCTAGTACTTCCTATTGGAGTTCGTATGTGCTTTTCTCCATGAATGAATACAAAACCTTACGTTTATACATGGACTATATAAGGTTGAACCAGCTTAAGGTTAAAAACCAATATCCACTTCCATGAATACATGATCTCTTTGACCAACTCTAAGGAGAAAAGGTCTTCTCTAAGATAAACCTGAGCTCGAGTTATCATCATGTGTGAATCCGACCATCAGACATACCTCATACAACTTTCTATAGTAGGTATGGTTTATATGAGTACCTTTTTATGACATTTACTCTTATGAACACACCTTTCATTTTCATATATTTGATGAATAGGGTTTCCCCCCTATTTGGACTCTTTTGTCATGGTCATTGTGGAATACATCTAGGTGTATTCTCTCACTCGTAGTGACCATTCCAAACATATTGAGATCATTCGGAGTAAACTTAGAGAGAATTATATTTATGCCAAGCTGTCTAAGTGACACTTTTAGATTGAAAAATTCCACTTCTTGGGTCATAGTATCTTAGAATCGGGAGTATCTATTGACGTTAAAAAGGTTAGTGGTATAGTATCATGGGAGAAATTCAAGAACATGTTTGATATAAAGATTCTCTTCGGGATGAATCGATATTATAGGAATTTCATAAAAGACGTATCACATATTTATTCACCTCTCACTATTAATGAAATGAAGGATGTAAAGTTCACATGGTTAAAAGCATGTGATAAATCCTTTCAGGAGCTGAAAGGGTGTCTTGTATCGACATCAATTATAATTCTTCCTGAGCAAGGTATATGTTAAACCGTCTTCTATGATGCATCAGGAATTGTCCTAGGATCATTGTTGATGTAGGAAGAAAAATTAATTGTGTACGGATCTTAGTAGCTAAGGCCTCACAAGACAAATTACTCAATGCATGACTTTGAGCAAGCAGTAGTTGTCCATGCCTTGTGTTACTGGATACATTATCTATTTGGTGAGAGTATTGTGGTGTATATATACGACTAGAGCCTAAAATATATATTTTATCAATGAAACTTGAACCTCAGACATTAGATATAGTCGAATACCTATAGTCCTTTGATTTTGAGCTTGCTTATATGCCTAGCATACGCAATATAGTTTCAGATGCACTAAGTCGGAAAATAGTGATACGGGATGTACGAGAAGCCAGTGATGAATGGAAGTTAATAGACATGTTTTCTAATATGAATCTAGAGATTCATTAGAGTCATGAGAAGTCATACCTATCAGCCTTGAAAATTACCTATTCCCTCCTCGAGAAGGTGAAATATATGATGTTTTCAGATACTAAAGGCTTAGTTCTCTATGAGAGTACATCAATAGATTACCCGCCTCTAGATTACTCTATGGTTAGAGATTATGTCCAGCATCTACATGGACATTTATAGGTTCTTAAAGATATGTGAGAGGAGGTGATGAAGGATTCCCACACTTCTCAGTGGGCAGATCATCCAAACATTGTAAAGATGTATCGAGAAATGTGACGCCATTATTGGTGTCCTGGGATGAAATGTTTTATAGCAGGATTTATCACTAGGTGTTCCACCTATTAGTAGGTGAATGCGGAGCACTAGAGACCTAAAGGCTAGCTACAACCTCTTCTTTTCCTTGAATAGAAATTAGAAGATGTTTCTATGGATTTCGTGGTTAACTTACCTTGGTTATTGAGGGGTAGATATGATATTTGTTTATTCATTGACTACATAATAAAATCATCCCACATCATTCTTATTCGAGATACTTTATTAGTTGATGATATTGGAAGATTGTATGTCTATGAGATTATAAGACTACACGAAGATCCACATACTATCATTTCAGATAGGGATGCTCATTTCATTTCACTATTTTGTAAGGTATAAAAGAAGACTATGAGAAAATATGTGCTTCTAAGCACATATTTTCACCCTCGGACTGATTGAAAATTTGAACAAAGAATACCGGTTCTAGAGGAAATGATCCAAGAATGTGTCCTTGACTTCAGTGGTTCTTGGGAGAAGAACATCCCTATTATTGAGTTTTCATATAATAAAATATTTCAAGGGACAATTCAGATGACTCATTTTGAGGCCTTATTTGGTAGTCCATGTCATTCACACTTATACAGGATAGAGGCTGGTGAGATATCCCTAAAAGGTCCTTATCTCCTTTAGGAGACTTTAGAACAAGTTTAGATGATCAGAAAGCTTATGACAATAGCACAGTCTAAACAAAAATCATATTCCAATCATCATTGATGACCTCTTGAGTTTGAGGTCATGGATCGTGTTTTTCTTTTGGTATCACCCAAGTTATAGAATATATAGTTACAAAAGAAGGGGAAGTTGTTGCCTTGTTTTGTAGGGCCTTTTGAAATTCTAGAGAGAGTCGGGAAAGTAGCCTATCTATTTCTACTACCTCATAGGTACTGTGTCGTGCCTGACATCTTTCATGTTTCACTGCTTTACCAATATCATGGTGACTACTATCATAATTTTGATCCTGAGGAATTTGAGTTAGATGATGATTCTACCTTGGATGAGTATCTAGTACGCATCTTCGACTAAAGCATGAAGGCTCTCCAGGGTCGGTTTGTCCCTCTAGTACGAGTGTTATAGCAGCATGATCGAGTATAGGATAAGAAGTGGGAGAGGGAAGCCGATTTGCATGCCCAATGGCCATATTTTTTCTTTGAAAATGTTTCTCCAACCATGGATGGTGAACTCAGGGATGAGTTCTTTTAAGGAGGGAAGATTATAAGAACTTGGTTTTTCACTCAGTTATGGATCCATTAAATTTCAGTATAAATATTTTATATGGACCAAATATGGATTCCTAAGGGTTTATAAAAGGTCCCATTTGTGTCTGAGGAAAGATCAGATCCAGGAACCCATCATTTGGGAAAAATAGTCTTGGCGCATGGTTTGGAGTAAATCATTCAAGAATTTCACACTATTTGGAAAACTGTGCAGGCTGTGTTTTTTCATATAGAGCCACCTCGGGCGGTTGGCGCCCAGCTGTGTGGCCTAACCGTGTGAGCTCCCCTTTTTCCAGGTACCCATATAGGGTTTGCGCATGGTTTCTTCAAACCATATGGGAAAACCGTGCACATCCAAAATTTTGGGTAAAATCAACAATTTCCCATAATTATCTAATTAATTTCCCTCCTTTAGTTAATAATATTTTATGCATGATTAGCCTATTTATCTCTGAATTTGTGGATTTTTGAAGATCTTACATTGGAATCAAGATATATTCTTCATCCAGTAAGATATCGATCTTTTGTTTGTCCCGTTGGATGCGTAATGGTACGTACTAGAGTCCTCTTTAGGTATTACGCTTCTCTTTTGCTCTCGGCCGTGATATTGGGGTATGATAAATTTTCAATTTTTCTTAGATATACTCTTATCTAAGCCAAATCAAGGTCGAATACCAGAGTAGGGGAGTTTTACAACCCTAAGGTGGGTGGTTTATCATTCGTCCATAAAGTTCGTTGATTTTGTATTTGTCGTGTGGGTCCCACTGATGTCATGAGGTTCCTTTTATAGAATTTATATTCCATATTTATAATCATTAGAACTGCAGGGTCATCCTATTTTCAAATATTTGATTGATTGTGGGAGGTAATGACCACAACTAGTTCCTTTTCATGTTGAAGATTATTCCACAATTGTGGTTTAGTGTTTTAACACATTTTTTCCACCATTTGGGTGTGACATGGCTTGACAACTCTAATAGAATACTTTTATATATTAAATAGATTGATTTATATTGTGAATTACATAAGGTAAAGTAAAATGTATTCATGCCACTTGACCTACCTAAGGTAAGTGCTTCAAATTGATAATCGAATGTGAATGATTAATTTATTTTATATCCATAGAACCCCTGAAAAAGTTAATGTCAGGTTGCAGAATGTACTTGAATACCAAATATATCATAAATGGATTAAATTGTTTCATTCTACTTGGCCTTGACCCACTAATAAAAGGCATGGATTAAAACAAATCACTTGATAAACATATTGCACGCTACATAATCTTATTACACGAATGAAAGGCAAGGATTGAACCAAATGAAATATTATGTGCCTTCATAATCAAATAGAAATGGCCTGACTCAAGTACACCTTGGACTCTGATCGGGGAATTCCATGAGAACTCAGAAATCCCTCTATTATTCAAGTATATAGTTTTCGTAAATTGAGAACCACCTAGATCTAGATCATTGTCAGTTCATGGATGCTCAGTATGATTCTGTAGGATCCCTTCTGTAGTACTACCAGATGCCAATGATACACTCCTTGGATCCCATCAATATCATTACAGCATGCCTTGGACACACTACTTGGATCCAGGATTGACAAGTAGGTTCCATGGTTAAATCTCATCGGTCCCAGTCATTGGTTAGCTCCATTTTACCATAGTCGATCACCTTGGACTCAGTATACACTACATTATGGAATTACTTGGATTACGCTCCTTGAATTACACTCTTACCCCATACCATGTTTCAGTTATTACTGAGTTGGTGACCCTTGAGGTCTACGTCTCCTTGGTTTTTACCTTGGGACTTCACTTGTAAATAACTTCGACCATGGTTTCTTTGATGCATCTTGGAACCTTCACTATTTATAATATCACGAGGTGATTTCAGGGCCATCCAGGCCTCATTTGACCTATTAATATAAATTGGTAATCAATTAATAAATGAACTGGGTACATTCTTAGACACCAGCCAAGGGCGGAAGCAGGTACTTGGGTATTTTGTTACATTATACTTATTTAATTTATATATTCATGTTTGCACATTGTTACATTTCCATTATAGGGGCCAGATGTTATAGAAACCATTTGTGGTGGCGCACTGAGATTTATCCCACATCCTCTATGGGCGTCGTTTCGTACCCAGATTTGATTACATGGTTGTAGGTGTTGACAATGGGAATCACACAACTTCAAACACTTGATTGCTTGCTGTTTAGTGTGGATCTTGATAGCAGAGGACCGAGTTGGAACTCAGGATTCTTGGGATAGTATTTCATTTCCTTTATTATTTGTGGAACATTTTATACATGTTGTTTGTATCCATGTTTTCTATTTTTATAGTACATGACATATCATCAGTTGTTGTTGTACTGTAGAATGTTATTCTAATTATTTCAGTTATTATTCATGACTTCTCTATTTTTTAGTTGTGCCTTCTTTTTACATATATTGCTTCAGCTATTTACCTTTGTCTACTCTCACCTTCTTCACTACACTTTGGTAATGAGGGCACAGTCTCCGCACACACACATCCTAGGCCCTTGTTGTTGGTCGATAGCCTCTAGTATTCAGGGAGATACGCTTGAGTCCATGGGGCCCACCGGGCTCCAGGCACACTTTATGTGGCATCCGAGTCCAAAATGTCAGAGTTATAATAATAATATTTTTTAATTACAGTGATTTTTAATCATGATTCATTGCTTATCATTATTTTGACTCTATTACGCATCATAGTTTGTATTCTATTATTTATTTTAATTATGAGAATTTCTAAATAAATGTGTAATTTTATTTTTTGGAATTTAATGATATGATTATTGGTAGAATAGAAGATGGATGGAAGAAGATTGGAGTTATAACTAGATTTTATTTCATTGTAAGTGATCTTTAATCATTGGGTATATTGGACTTTTATTTTCTATTCACATTATTGCTAGCTATTTTATAATCATATTTTTTATTATATAGGAATGATTTTGTTATAGGATGTCATTCTATAAATTGAATGAATTTGAATAGACTTAATACTCACTAAATCAACACAACTCCTATTGAATGGTTCATTTGGTGGAACCTTGGTCAAACTACCATTAGAGACCCATATTATGGATTGAATTTCTCAATAGGTTGAATATTGTATAAGTTTAACAAAAAATTAGGTTAACCATTAATATGTTATTTTAATGGATTTTTTTAAATGATAATCCCATGTAAACAATAAATAAAATTTATTATTTAGAAAAGAGGTTATAATAGGGAAAATTGGAGTGTTCCAAATAAAATTTTCATTATATTTTTTCATACCTTCTTTTTGAGTAAATCAAGAAAGAATAAAATATTTATGGTTTTATAAAAGAGTTATTTGGTATTTTTTTCAATGTAGATATAAATAGATTGTGTTTTGATAAAGGGATTTTTCTTATTAAACTATTATGGATGATTCATTTTTTTTAAATCATTTTTCTATATATATACACTCTTAAAAATATTCTACATTTTTTGGAATTTTTTAATACGTGATGATACATTATAGTGTAGAAACAATAGGTGAAATATTACTTTTTATAATGGCTTCTCTTAACTAGGATTTCATTTATAGAGGTTGTTATAATGATTCTATACTTCTGAGACCGTAACTGCTAATTGGGCTAGCGATATAGTTTAGTTTCTTTGATACGCTATATAAAACCATTTAATTTTATTGAATGTGGTAGATAATAACATTATATTATTTAATGAATTATTATTGACATTCACAATCTAATTAAATTATATTAGATAATTAAGGGGTATAATTTTTTTGTCATGTGGTTGATGAGAGTTTAGACATCATTATGGGCTGGAGAGTTAATTCATGGAATTTATTTTGAGATTTTATATTGAAATCTCTGAAATGGATATTATTATAGTAAATTATGGTTTAATTTTAAGAATTTTGAAAAGTTGAATGGTGGAAGTAGCATTGGATTATATTATAAGGAAACTAATTTTTTACCAGGGATTATTGTAAAGATTGAGAGAGATATATATAATTATAGAGGAATTGTATAAAAGTAATTGGTGAGGTAATATTATTATATTCAAATAGAAATTAAAGTATTTAAAGGAATCATACATTCTTATTGATTAATAATTTTCTATGTACGTTTTATGATGGAATTAGAGACGATGGTTTATAAATATGAGGAATAATTTTTTATTCTATTTATTAGACCACTCTTGTAATTTCTACAGTGGTGGACTTTAGATGGGAGGTGAGGAAAAAGGTGAGGGAGGAAATATCTTAAGTGTATTTTTAAATTATATATAATAATTTATTCTATTCATTTAATATAAATCATTTATAGTGTGGAATGACTTACCATTTCCTTATAATTATTATTTAGTATTTTCACACATTTAATACCTTAAAATGATGTTATATGACAATTGAAAAAAACCATCCCAACTATATTAATAATTGTTCCACTTTATATAGTATTTATCTTCAAACATTTATTCCCATATTCCACAAAGAATGTGAGTTACATGGGGTGTGTGCCATATTTCTACAGTTTTTGAGGGTTTTTTCGATTAAATTAAACCTTTTATTGTGACAGAATCAATTAAGAAACCATATACCGTAGATTACTAGGTGATATGAACAAAATGACATAAATTGTAAAATGGAGATACTATAATACCTCACACAATAGATTTTCTTGTAGGTTTTTTCTTAAACCAACATTCTTGATGAATACCAGTTTTGAGCGATAAAAGGATTCCTCCCACTATGGTGTATACATAGGAAGGTTGTGAAAACATAGATATTTTAATTAATACATAACTTTTATGGGTAATTAATATCCATGATTATTATTTTATATATTTAAACATTTATATATGTTCATAACATGTTTCAAATGATATTATATAATCAATTTGATAACATTTATAAATTTAAAATTATTAAGATTACATTATGATACGAAATAAATTTTCTCTCAAGGTTAAATATATATTCATAACATGTGTTCTAATTAAAAATTTTATAAATGGATATTTATGATAATTTTATAAATTAATATTTATAGTTATTATTATAATAATCTTAAAAATAAATCTATCAAGGTATTAGGTAAAAATTTGTTTTTTAATTTCAAAATGAATTTTTTTATTCTAAGAAAAAATTAATTCCTATTATTATATGATTTTATTTAAATATCAAATTTCTGAATTATTATTTAACTATATGAAAATAGTTTTTTTGATTCATCATTTTATAATTAGCTTAGGATGAATTTTTTGTATTTTTCTAAGAATGTTTATATTTCAATGAAATGTCAAAAAATACAGTTTCATGATATAAATTTAAATATTTTATTACGGAATAAAACAGTTTTATAGATTGAGTGATAATCCAAACATATAACAACCATACAGAAGATTTTATACTTAATAAGAAATTATCACATTGTTTTAGAATAATTTAAACAAATTAGTACCAAGAACCTGTTATCTTTTATGATATCATCATGATATAAATATAGAATTAAAAAATGTGAGGCATATTTATGATTATTACATGAAAATATACAAAAAATATCAAAGGAATACTATCTAATTAACTTAAATTATTTTTTATATTTATATGAATATTAATGCATTTATTTGTGCCAATGCAATGCATGCACAACATTAAAAAATTTAATATTTATGTCAAAAATATAATATTCAATAGAATATGAGTAATTTATAAATTATAATAAATAACAGTGATAAATAATTATGGATTTTAGGGATATTTATGAATTTAATAATTATATAACAAATAAGTTTCTAGGGTAAAATTTGGTTACCATGGTAGAATATCGAATATGTTAACGTTTTAAACAAAGGGAAAGTCACTAAATATTAGGAAACTCATATCTCTAAATAGGTGGATAAGGGTACTATCAACCTCCCCTAGTCATATATTCGTTAATAGTCAATTTTTAGATGTAATTTACTTGAATATGACATTTATTTATTATTAAGAAATTAATATTTATAAAAAAATGTCACCCCTCTCCCTTAATATTATAAATATGTTGTCATAAGAATAAAAGGACATTTTAAACATTTATAAATGTTAATATTAATGACTAATAAATTAATTTTTTTATAGTAGTTTATTTTTTATACAATGAATGGTATAATTTCCTAGAAAAAATCACACCACGACTACATAGAATGAGTGTAAGAGGTAGAAAAACCAAAGAAAATAGTTTAAAAAACTAAAAGTGATAATTTTCGGATGAATTGTGGTGTTTGTAACATCCAAAACTAATATAAACTTGAATGGTTCCTCAATATAATTCACCACATGTTCTCATGAATGACTCCCCATATTCCATAGGCTACTGACTAGTACTGAAGGTCTAATGATAGTACAGTGGGGAGATTATACCATCTGGTTTTATATCAAACACAATGGAATAATAATAAATAATTCTACTAAAAATTGGTATAAAATGAAATATAGTTGAAATAAATCATATAAACTGGAGATTCCAAATATAATATAGTCATTCATGGCCATATGGTGCTACAACATATGAATTAGTAGACATTCAACATGAATACAGTACAAGTATAATGAAAATAATAAAGACCAAAGTCTATCTCCATGACAATCATAGGATTTGACTCAGTCTGGTTCTCCTAAGATCCCATGTTCAAGGAGAAAATTCAAATGAACTACAATAAGAAATTCAATTCCATAACATGGCCCTATAACCATGAGGTCAGTTAAGGTACCAAACAATAGCCTGAACAGGGTGTGAGATAAACATAGTCGGAAGACACCAAAAATGTCTAATAAAATCTTGTCCATGAGTATAAAATAATGCAGTGTGAAGGTATAGAATAACATAGTGAATAAATTATTGTAAATGGGTTGGGATCTCATTCCATAATGGACACCCTACCAACCATACGGGCTTAGCCTAAGACAAAATATCATTGAACAGATGTCACATTGTATATATATAAATATAGATAAATATGTATGTATATTTATACAACATATACATATGAACATATATGTATATATATATATATAATATTATTCAGGACCCTATGTGTAACTCATACATCAATGCAAAATAATAATAATAATAATAATAATACTCTAACAGTATGATAATGGATACAGGCCTATATATATGAACAAGGGTTATAGAACATGACTTTTAATACGAATAAATTATTTGAAGATTATTATGTAACATATTGATAACTAGGTGTGAAATGTCATGTACAATCACCCAAGATGATGTGAAATTCCATGTTCAACACATCAAACTAAAGGGTGTGAAATGTTATGTTCAATGGCCGAAACTGAGGCCACTCATTAGTAATAATATATATGGTAACCCCATTTAAACCATGATCCCTTAACCAAAGAATTATATAAATAGGAAGTTGTTATCTCCCAAGGTTGATTGTAATCCCATCTGACATATGAGCCTATCCAAGGTATTCATACTTGGGAATACAAGGTTCACTCAAGGTATAATGTAAAAGTGTAACCACGTTACATTAAAAATTTAGATATGGGCCATGGTAAATATCCATTCCAAAATATAGGATCATCATGCATAATTTCATTTTTAAAATATAAACCAAGCATTAAGTAAGGAGTGATATAGGCCAGTTGAACTTGATGTGAACAATTAACACTATACATATAAAATTTATAAGATAAGATATAAGGAATTCCATACCATTTATTTTTTCCAACATTTACATTTAGTTTCCCCTTTCTAACCAAGGAATACTTCCAACCTTATTATGGGACAAAAAAGAATACGTTCCCATTTTCAATCTAAATAATTAATTTAACATTAATTAATTGATTCTCATTCTTGGGTCCAGTTAGAAAAATTATAAAATGAGGTAAATTAATAGGATAAACCCAAATGGGTGGACCAAGTTGAGGTCAACAACCTCCAACCACAGAAATGGGTTGAATAATCGGTATAGATTATGGTATAGATAGTTATTTAAAGTTATTTCACATTATAAAAGAAACACATTAAAATTAAATCATGTGGAACAACTGAAAAATAATATAAAAAATAAAATTGGGGGAACATCCAAATACCACCTACCCCATGTTTAGGATGCTTTACCCATCCATTATTAGGCTTTGATTTGATTTGGATTGAGAGAAATCATAAGAATAGATAAACACCCAAAAAAATAGGGCATATTAGATTTAATTGATATATAATTCAATGTAAAAAAAGATAAACCAATAAAAGAAGAGGTAGGAATCATAAACTCATTAATGGGATTCCAACATGATAGATGATGATTGATTCTGAGCTCAGATGGAGGAGATCTCACCATGACTAAGAGGAGAGGAGGAGAGCTACATGCATGGGAAGATACTATGGGAAAGAAGATGATAAAGGTAGGTTGGAGTTTAAATAATGAAAAAAGTGTAATTTCACACTTATTAATGCGGCACATGGATTGTCTATACTATTATTCCAATCTATGCACCAATTGTACAACTCAACTGCCTAAGTGGCACTAACTGTGTAAGCTAGGCACATGATTTGTCTTACCATGCAGGACCAATGTAGTTTGGATATACAATTTTTTAAATATTCCATTAATGACCATGGGGGCTTGGGTGCATGGTTTATCAAGCCATTTGACACCTTATAGGCCGCCACACGGTTGAGGGTCATGGTTAGCACTAACTGTGTGTTAACCATGTGCCTCCAATTGGCTTTATAAAAACACATTCTTTTGAAGCCCGAATCATCTGAAACTCAACCGAACACATGGGTCACCTACTAGATGTTAAACCCCTTATCAAATTGAGACTTTTATGAATTCTAAATCTCATATTTATATTCTTCTTCTTAGTTTAATATTTGTCTCAAACACCAAATTGAAATTGTAATGGCCCGGACCTCTCCAGTCCAATCCTTTGTGAGAATCTAGAGTTTGGGGGGTTATGAGATGCCATAGTATCTCATTTCAGTAGTTTTACAAAAATACAGTTTTCTAATGTTAGGTGGATTTAGTAGGTTGAATTAGTAGGCCAAGCATTAGAATATTGGGCATCGGTAGTTTAGGCATTAGTGAGTCGCATCGATGACTCGATATCGGTGAAAGGTGTCGGTGAGTAGCGTCGATGAGTCATGTTAGTGAGTGGTGTCAGTGAGTGGCATTGGTGAGTGGTGTCAGTGAGGCATTTCAGTGACTTATCCATCGGTGACTCAACCATCAGTGATTCATTTCTAGTTTTTCCTATTTTTTCTAGTTTCATCCATCTTATGTTTTTTTAAATTAGATGTTTTACCTATAATATTTAAGTGGGTTTTAATCTGTTTCAAAGGATATAAATCATCTCTTAAATTCCTAAGGTTTAAGGGGCTTTGAAATAGTCAAAACACATAATTTTTATTTTGATTTGACTTTTATGTACATTGAAACTGTCTCCCCTCCATTGATATATGATCTGACCTTTTCAAAATATGAGATCCTCTCTTCCTTGAACCCTTCCATCTTATCTTGGTTCCCCCAGAGCTTTTCTTCCCATAGAGTCCTGGGTTGTGTGTGGCCTTTAGATTCAATTTTCCTTGGAGTCCCCTACTGCTTGTGTGACCCCCTAATTTGGTATAATAAGGAGTTTATGATCATTTATTTTTTCAAGTATTGATTCCTTAGTGTTTCTTTTAATTTTTGAATCATGTGGGGTGAGTAATCTTATCCATCTATTGTTACAGTTGAATCCCAACTTTAATTAAGGCTTTTATGAAGATAATATATTCGATTATAAAGATAATTAGACCTATTACGGTAATAGGTTTTGTTACCTTAGTAAGAAATGATGGTGGGAAGATGATGATGATGATCATTTGTTTTATATGTTACAATTGATACTTTTTTTGATTTGTATTCATTGTGTGCCTTCTGAAAATCATGACCATTGGTGGTATCTATTTATGAATCTGTCTAGCTTGTGGGTTACTGATATATGTTTTGAAATCTGATTAATCATGTATACCTAATTAAATAAATATATTCCCCAATATTGAAATTGTTTTGTGATCACCCTTGAATGATGATAGCAGAATTAAAGAACAGGTGGTACTAAATATGAATACACCTTTATTGTTTGGTGTGGTTGTGCGGTGTGTACGGTTCCGTTAATCCTTATGTCTTATGATGGTTGTGTTGTGTTGTGGTAAGGAGTGTGGATGTGTGTGGGGTGATACGATTGGTGTAATGTAATCTCAGGTTTAGATATTCGTTGATTTTGGAATGGATGGGTAGTGGTTGGGCTACAAGGATGGAGGTTCAGGTTGTGATATGTTATTTTGTGGATGTGGCATCGTTATACAATGGGGCTATCAGGTTATTTTTAATAAGGAGTATTGTGGGGTTCTCTTATTAAGAGGAAGGACATGCCGGTATGAATTTGAAGAATGATAATGGTTGTGGTAAGTAGTCACCCAATTATTGTTGGGATAAACCAAAGGGTTTATTAATAAAGAATAACAGTTGGTTAAATGAGTTGGCTAGGGGTATGTTTGAGTTGTGGCTTATTGTGAATTTGTTTCTTTTATCAACATCCAAAGTGACTATTCCTACTGTAAAATAAATGAATTTATAGGTTACAATATAGGTAGTTTTGTGGGATGTTTATTTTTTATAACCCCATAGGTTGGGCTGAGTGTTTGAAACATATATATATACCAATATTTTCCTTATGTTTTCTATACGCACCCAAACCTAGTTGAACACCATGTTCTGAACAACACCTTCGTTATGGGGGAGGGTGTCTTTACCAAACCTCCCAGTGGGAGGATGGATGACCAGACTCCCACTCTTCCAAAATCCATCTTCTAGGCTATAGTATCCCAAGATCCTTTGGGAATATAGTGATTTGTGTGGCCCAGGTGTGTACGAGCAATTAGTGTTTTCCCAGGTGTATTCGGGATGAGATGATATGAGGTGTGGTGTGCGGCCCAAGTGTTTGTAGGTCGGATGTGTTGTGGTGTGTGGACCATGTTTCAATGGGTGGGATGTAATCTAGTATGAGGCCTAGTTGTGTGTCGGTTTGTTTTTGACATGGTACTTTCAGAAGAGGTGGGAGCTCCATTATGTTTTTCATTATAGTGTGAGAGTAGCTAATCTGTGGTAAAGTGGTGAGGGGTACACTATCATTGATGTGCTTACAATATTTCTTTACTTTACTAGTGTTATTTTGTTATCATACCTTTGGTAAGGTTGGGATGGCTTGTATACCTTGTTAGGAGTTTTTGTATTCTGCTATACTTCTCACAGGGGAATTAATACACTTTTCGACTTGTGCACAAGAGACACTGGTTTTTCCCTGCTAAGTATACTTGTATGATCACCCTACGTATATAAAACTGCTTTCAGGTTTAGGGAGGACTACGTGGACTATTCTGGTCCTCACAAGCTCGGACCTTGGAATACTTGTTATGTCGTTACATATCTTTTCTTTTGGTGTTTACTTTGGAGACTCTTTTTTGTAGTTTTGTTTTAAATATGCATGTGGTATGGATTTTGGATTCTATCAATATATTTCATCCATAGATTTGTTTGTGGTTGGTACATCTTATATCCCGATATTGGTAACGATAAAAAGGGTAATGAATCCAGTTTTTGATATTTCTATACCACTGGTGTTGGTCGCCATCTCGGGACTAACTAGAGTCAGGAATCGGGGGGTCATTATGTCTCTTCCTTCATTACCAGCTCAGGATGGGAATCTTTGGATGGAGGGGTCATGATAGAATGGTATCAGAGGTGATGGTTGAGTGATAGGATGGAGTATAGAGTTAATCATAGTGATAATTTCATGAATTGGTATGGAAATAGTGTTAGGTTATCTTGGTGCATGACATAGGATAGAGAAGACTGGCTAGGACATGGGATTTTATCCCCCCGTCGGTGATCCAATGAAAGGACTTTTAGCCTATCGAATGACCTAGTGAGGCTACATAGTTTGCCTGGTAGAGACCGTAGTAAAATTACATACATCATTATTAACTATGTTCCTATTTGAATTAGTGTCGTGGTGGAGGTTTGATTTAACACCCGAAGCTTCTACGGTACGCTTCTCTTTGAATAATGCGATAGCGTGTGTTGTACGCAACATCGAGTTCTAACACACCACAACCAATCAAACTATCCGCTATGAATAGTAATACCTACTTTTTGAAAAAATATATATATTATATTTCAAAATTAACTTCATTTTTTGATTCAGAATATCGAAATTATCCTAAGTTGAATTTTTCTGAGAACGTCCAATTTTTATGAATAGTGAAAAATACTTAAAAACAACTTTTTTTAATCAAAATAATTTATAGTGATAAATTATATTACATAGTGATTTTATAGTATAATTAGAATATATTTTTACCATTTTATCCAATGGTGTTAATTATAATTAATTTCACTTTGAAATTGGACCTAAACAATTGTCAATCTTTCGATATATATTGTTTCTTAAAAACACGCTATTTATTGTAACAGCGGGAATTAATTATAAAATTAATTAATTCAACTTATATGTTTGAAATTTTTTAAAATAGAAATCATTTTTGAATTCATAATATCAATTATAGATTAGGGTGAAAGTTTGGCATTATTCTGAAAAACTTCAATTTTTGATGAATAGTGAAACTACTAAGTGGTAGTTAAAAAACTGAATTTTTCATAAAACTTTATTTTACCGCTTCTGTGAATGGAATTTCGAAAATCCGAGAGACATGGTTAATATCAAGAACTAAAATGTGGTTCAATGAGATGAAAATAATTTTTGGTGAATAGTAACTTTTTACTTTTATTTACCACGGTTAAAAGTTAATAGAGTAATTAAGGGTAAAAATGATATTTATATTACCCTAACACATGTCCTAATTCTATTGGACAAGTGTAACTCGACCAAAAAAAACCTTATGAATAAAATATTATCATTTAGGTCCACATGGATTAGATTAGGACATTTATTATTATTTAATTCAAAGAAGAGTTAAAAGAATTTAAATCAAAGTTTATTTACTAAAACATTTTTAATATAGGGATATACATAAGATATATTCTATTTTAAATATTAATTAGAAAGATAAAAATATTTCCTACATAATGATATTTTATTTATAATTTTTATACATTAAATAATTTAATTTATATATGACACAATGATGATGTAGTAATTACCATAATAGTGAAAAATTAAAAGAATTGATATTATAAATACACAAATAAATATAATTTGAGACTTTTTATGAATTACACTAATTTTCTAAGTTACTATGACATGTTTGGAATTATTTAATTAAATTTTTTCGAAGTAATCATTCTGTTACGAGTTTCACAAAAATCAACTATTGAATAGTGTCAAAATTGACATTAAAGAGTTTTTAAAACAAATATTATATTATTAATTGATATTAAATTCCTAAAAATATAAGGATCGTCCAAGAGACTTATATAATGATATTTGTATCATTAAGGGACCACTTGGGGGGTCTCTTGGATGTATATTGTAAGTTTATTAACTATATAATATAAAAATACAAAGTGACATGGTAAATGTCAAACTAATTAACTAAGAGTTAATACTTAAAGATAAGGTTAATATAGTAACCCAAACTTGTCTAAATTCTATTGGTTGAATGGTTTTCAACCTATCCCCACCTTAAAATTCAAATAATCAACTTTGGAGCCATTATAAACCGAATATGAATTTATTATAAATTAATATTTCTAGCTTTTCCAAAGGTTCCCCTCACCCCTCTTATAAAAAGGCACTACTCATTATCATTTCTTCACACCTTCAAAGCCTTTTTGATCAGCCAAACTCTACCCAAATACTCTCCCAACTTCCCTCACTACAACCTAGTGGCCTTAGTTTGATCAGAAAGCCAACCTACGGAGCCCTTTTGATCAAATCAAAAGGAAGATCCCAAAGAAGAGGTAATGATTTCACCACCCTTTTCCAAGTTCCTTTCTTCTTCCACTTATTCTTCCTTTGTTATTACCATTATAAAATAATAAATCTAGTATCATATATATACTGTGATGTTATTATAAATATGGTACAACCATATTCAGTATTCTATCCACCCTTTGAATAACATGTCGCCATACGTGCGTACGTACGGCTTACCGTCTCCACGTCGTGGTGTAATTGTTATTCAGTATATTATTATTTGGATGGGTATAATAATGATGTGTAACTCATGTAAATAATAAATATTACATGTTTATGACTCTGTATATATGATATACCATCCATTTATATATTATTTTAATATCAAAATAATGATATTCTCGCTCGTGCGTACGTACGGACTACCGTCTCCACGAATGCGATGAGATTCATTCTCCATCGTATCCATTCAAGTATAATTATCATTTGATGATTTAAAAATGATGTTTGAGGAATTAATATCATTCTGGATATGAATAATATACAACCTATCCATTACAAACATGGCTTACATAACAAAACATATAAAAGAAAACGAGTAAGTTAACACCCGAAACAACGATAATACTAAGATATTATTAACAAATCAATGTTAAAAGATCATATATGATATCATATTAATGTATATGATTCTTGTATAATTTAATAAAAATTATTTCACCATTATACAGGAGTTTAACCTACCCCAACCAAGGAAAATTACAAGGTAAGGGTTTATTTCGCAATCTCTTCATTATCTGAGGTTGTTTATACGTAATAATCTACTGGGATCTCTTTATCATCCACATCCATGTTTCTTAAAAATGAATTTAAAATTTTTTTTACTATTTACTAGAATATGGGATAAAGTCATTCATACCCTTGTTTGACTTTTTATAAGAGGTTTATAATGGAATCTTTCCGTCGTTTTCCAAACAAGGTGCTTTTTAACCTTTTTGACAAAATTAAGGTAAGAATGTTTTTTTTAACTTATACGGCGTGTGCGGCTATTTTTCGCCGTTATAAAAACGTCAAAGCTTCCCTTACAAGCTTATAATAATATTTTCAAAGAAAATGTTTTATTTTATAAATATATGACTCTTAAATGATTTCAAAATAGAAAGAGATATTTCTCTAAAAAGAGTTTTGATTTCCACTATGTCAACATACTTTGATGGATTTTACGCCTATTTAAAGTTGAATTATTATGATACAAAACTTCTATATTGTATTGAAGGTTTTGTGATATGTTTGACTATGGATGTGCTATTTTTATACCATTCATGGTTTATGGTGAAAGTATTGACATTTCTTATGCTAGTTTTAATACAAATGTTTATGTTATGTTTAAACCTTTTCATTTGGGAATGCATTGGACTTAATATGTGACGGGTGGAGCCTGCTATAGCTCCTCGATGCATCGGTAGGTCTCATGAGACAAACTAGTGTATTGGCACAAGGCCTTGGCAAAATCTTATTTGTAGTCTTGGCACGAGGCCTTAGCTATGTGGTTATGATAGTCTGGCATTATGCATTCCATCATTATGAAAGTGGTTATCGATATTGCATGTGATTATTCGATTAGTAGAATATCCATGTGAATAAGTAAATGGCATTATTTCATTTTATTTTTTCCTTACAATGTTTAAATTCAAGTTTAAAAGGCTTTTGTTTTAGTTATGCATTGCCATAAATGTTTATTCTTATTTATGAAAGTTTCCATTATATTGTTATCCTTACTAGGAATTTTAGCTCACCCCTTTTCTATGTCTTAATTTTTCCAGGATGTGAAGAAGTAAATTATAAATGACCTAGAGGGATATTATGAGGGGATAATAGTGTGGATTATGGAGACAATATGTTGTTGTAGTAGTTTTTCACTTCATGATGTAATATAAAACTTTATGAATATATCTAGTGTTTCCAAGGCTACTAAACCAATCAGTCTTTCGAGATTTGATCTTTCTTGTGATCATGCCAATGTTATGTAATATTTCACCGACTCTGGGTAACTGGGGTCGGGGAGTTACAGTTGGTATCAGATAAAGTTTAGTAGAAACCTTGGAACCTAGATTTAGATAAACTCTGATTAGAGCACGTACACCTAAGATAAACATTGAGGATTAGTATAGAAGAAATTCCTAGAATTTTGGTATTATAGAGATTTTGTGAGTTTTCCGAGCAATATATCCCTGTCTAGATATGAGCAGGTAGAGGCAGCTCTGGCACAGATGTACCTAGGGGTAAAACCAGAAAACACCGCTTTGAGCTAGACTCGAACGGGAACTGGTGCATGACAACAGGCTTTTCTACACTCTTGGTTTTGGCACTCCCGGGGGATATGCTTAGGATAACTCTCATTTTTGTAAAAAATAATTATGAAGGGTTTATGAGTATATACTTCCTCAAAGAAAACATTCTTATGATTATGGATTATATCCATAAATAGTTTAATTTATGTTAAGTGTTTTGTAAGTATGGGATTATGTATTTTGATTCATAAACTGATCCAGTTTATACCATTGTTTAGAAATGGCGCCTAGTGGAAGAAATGGAAACTGTATCAATGCACGCACTCCATGTAGGGATTTCCCTCCTGCTAAAGATAATTATAGTGGAGCTGGTGATGCAACTGGTGTCGATCAGCTAATCACCATACTGGGACAACTTAGTCAGGTTATGAATAATAACCTTACCCGTATGGAGCACACTGATCCACAGCATGGAGGATCAATGTTAGATCGATTCATGCGGAAACAACCACCAACGTTCAATGGGAGTACAATTCCCTTAGTAGCTGAGAAATGGATAAATTCCCTAGAGAAAATAATTCAGGCTTTGGGGAGTAGTGAAAGGGAAAAAGTTATCATGGAAGTTTACCGACCCACTGTAGATGTTGATCAATGGTGGTTATTGATTCAAAATATGAAGGAAGATGATGAAGAATAAAATATGGAATGGAGGGAGTTCAAAGATCTTTTTTTAGAAAAATACTTTCCTCGCGACCATCGAGCAGATATGGAAAGGCAATTTCTGAGTCTAAGACAGAAGGAGGATGAGAATGTCGCAAAGTATGAGGCTAACTTTACAAGGTTAGTAAGGTATGCTGGAGATTATATACGTAACCCAAGAAGTAATATTGATCGTTTCTTTGATGGGTTAAAACCATTTCTCCGTCGAGCATTAGTCTCACAATCCTTTTCATCGTACGAAGACATTTTTTCATGTTCTATCAAGACCGAAAAGGAATTTTATAAGTATTATGACTTTAAAGCAAAGAAAGATAAGAAGAGACCTGCTGATCAATCTGGGAATGGAAATAAGGGAAATAAGGGAAAGGTTTAATATCCATCCTATGGTAAATGTGGGAAGAAACACCCCGGTACTTTCTAGAAGGGAATGGGAGTCTGTTACAAGTGTGGTGAAAAAGGCCACCAAGCCCATGATTGCAAGGGGAAGAAGGAAGCTACCAATGTTCAGTGCTACAATTGGTGGGAGATGGGGAATTATGCAAATGAATGTCCTAAGCGTCAGGAGAACTTACCTCAGAAATGGCCGAGGGATCAAGGCCAAGCTTATTCTATCACTACTGCTGAGTTAGAAGCTCCAAAAGACGTGGTGGCAGGTAATTTAATGGTTTCCTCAAGTTTAGCAAATGCATTATTTGATTCTGGATCATTGCATTGTTTTATATCTTCCCAGTTTGCAAAGAAAATTAGATATTTCCAATTTGATTTATCAGGGGATTTTTCAGTTAAAACTCTGAAGGGAAGTATCATTGCAACAAAGTTTTATGAATCAGTCCCCATTAGAGCACATAAATGTTCTTTACCTGCTGATCTCATCTTCATACCTATGATTGAGTTCGATATAATCCTCGGTATGGACTGGCTTTCGGACTATGATGCGAAAATTTATTTTAAGAAGAAAGAGGTTACGATTCTTGATGATGATGATAAGGAACACCGTATCTTTAGGGAAGAATCGTCACCACTTAATTCTTATCTAGATCCACCCCCAGTAGCTCAACTAAATTCAATTATTGGGGAGGAAGAGAATTAAATAACTGTGGGTGAGGAAAGGAATGTTCAAATAGAGGATTTACCTATTGTGAAAGAATATGTAGATGTATTTCCAGAAGATTTACCTGGACATCCTCCAGAACGAGAAGTTGAGTTTTCCATTGATTTAATTCCTGGATCAAGGCCTATATCGAAGACCCCTTATAGAATGGCCACTATATAATTAGTTGAACTAAAGAAACAACTAGAGGAATTGAGTAATAAGGGATTTATTCACCCTACTGTTTCTCCATGGGGAGCCCCTATTCTTTTTGTTAAAAATAAAGATGGATCTATTAGGTTATGTATCGACTACAGGGAGATCAAAGCTATAACAATAAAGAACAAGTATCCCCTACCTCGAATTGATGATTTATTTGACCAAATGCATGGAGCTCAATACTTTTCAAAGATTGACCTTCGATCTAGATACCGTCAGTTGTGTGTGAAGAAGGAAGACATTCTGAAGACAGCATTTCGAACCAGGTACGGGCATTACGAGTTTATTGTAATGCCTTTTGGATTGACTAATGCACCCTCTGTATTCATGGATCTGATGAATAGAGTTTTCAAGGAGTATCTCGATGAATTTGTGGTGGTATTTATTGATGATATCTTGGTATTCTCAAAAATCTATGAAGATCATGAAAATCACTTGCGCATTATCTTGAAGACTCTGAGAAGATATGAATTATATGGGAAGTTTAGCAAGTGTGAATTCTGGCTTCAGGAGATTTCATTTCTTGGCCATATTGTCTCTAAAGATGGAATCTCTGTTGATCCTTCTAAGACTAAGGCAATCCACAAATGGCCATCACCGACAAGTATAACTGAAGTACGTAGTTTTATTGGTTTAGGAGGTTATTATCGATGTTTCGTCCAGAATTTTGCCCGATTGGCTAACCCATTAACAAAGCTCACACGTAAAGGGGTTAAATTTGTTTGAAAAAAAGAGTGTGAATAATGTTTCGAAGAACTGAAGAGAAGATTAGTCAATTCTCCTATGTTGACTCTACCATCGGGGAATGATGGGTTCGTTATTTATAGTGATGCATCGAAAAAAGGACTTGGTTGTTTCCTTATTCATAATGATAGGGTTATTGCCTATGCATCACGACAGTTGAAAATTCATGAACAAAACTATCCTACTCTTGATCTCAAGTTAGCAGCTGTGATCTTTGCTTTGAAGATATGGAGGCACTACATCTATGGTGAAAAATGTGATATTTATACTGATCACAAGAGTTTGAAGTATATTTTCTCACAAAAAGAACTCAACATGAGGTAAAGGAGATGGCTTGAATTACTCAAGGATTATGATTGTACGATACACTACCACTCGGGGAAAGAAAACAAGGTGGAATATGCTTTGAGCAGAAAAGACCATGGAGTTTTGAACGTGATGAGAATTGAAAGGGATCCAATTTTGATGGATCTAGTGAATATGGACATGGGAATAACCAGGGAAGGTGAAACATCAATTCTTTTTCAAATGTTTGCCAAACCAACTTTACTAGAAAGGATTAAGAGTTCTCAGACCGATGATGAAGAATTTCAAAATAAGATTAAAGTTGTGAATGATGAGAGATTGAGAGACTTTTTGTATGAAGATGGAATTTTGAAATTTGGGAAGAGACTTTGTGTTCCTGATATACCTGATCGAAAAATGGAATTGCTGGATGATGCTCATAGTTCCAATTTCTCTATACATTCTAGGATCACCAAAATGTATAGAGATTTGAAGGAACATTTTTGGTTGGACAACATGAAGAGGGATATTGCTGATTTTGTGTCGAGATGTATGGTTTGTAAACAAGTGAAAGTTGGATGGCAACAGCCTGGAGGAGTCATGCAACCTCTTCCCATACCGGAGTGGAAAAGGGACAATATTACTATGGACTTTGTCATGGGACAACCAAAGACTCCTAGAAGGAATGATGCAGTATGGGTTATTGTTTATTGTCTTACGAAGTCATCACATTTTCTTGCTATAAGAGAATATCTACCCCTGGAATGTCTAGAAAGACTATATATAAATGAAGTTGTGAGACTTCATGGAGTACCCCTACCGATTGTTTCTGATCGGGATCCCTGTTTTACTTCAAGATTTTGGAAATGCCTTGAGAAATCCCTGGATACTGAACTTCATTTGAGCACTGCTTACCATCCTCAGCCAGACGGACAATCAGAACGGACTATTCAAACCTTATAAGAAATCATGAGATCTTTCTCACTTGACTTTCAGGGTATGTGGGATCAATATTTACCTCTGGTAGAATTTTCCTATAACAATATCTTCCATTCTAGTATTCAGATGGCACCATATGAATCGTTATATGGAAAGAGATGTCTCACACCAACCTATTGGGATGACGTTGGTGAAAGAAAACATGTAGGTCTAGAACTAGTGGAGGAAACGATGGAAAAGGTGAAGGTAATCCAAAATCACATCAAAGCAGCTCAAAGTAGGTAGAAGATCTATGCCGATAATCGAAGGAAGGATTTGGAATTTCAATTCAGTGATCATGTTTTCCTGAAGGTATCTCCATGGAAGGGAGTCATACGTTTTGGTAAGAAAGGTAAATTGAGTCCCAGGTACATCGGACCTTTCGAAATTCTAGAACGAATTGGGGTTGTAGCTTACCGATTGGCAATGCCGCCAAGCCTCTCCAAAGTTCACGATGCGTTCCACGTATCTCTGTTGAGGAAATACATGCCTGACCCAACGCATGTACTCACTTGCGAGGAATTAGAACTGGAACCCGATCATTCTTATTGTGAAGAGCCCGTCAAGATTCTTGATACGAGAGAACAAGTACTGAGAAACCGGACGACGCGTCTGGTAAAATTTTTGTGGAGAAACCATAAGATGGAAGAGGCAATGTGAGAACCCGATGAACTTATGATGAAGAACCACCCGAGTCTTTTCATGCGATAATATTCTAGAAATTTCGAGGACGAAATTATTTGAACGAGGGGAGAATGTAACACCCCAAGCTTCTACGGTACGCTTCACTTTGAATAATGCGATAGCGTGTGTTGTACGCAACATCGAGTTCTAACACACCACAACCAATAAAACTAGCCGTTATTAATAGTAATACCTACTTTTTGAAATTATATATATATTATATTTCAAAATGAACTTCATTTTTGGATTCAGAACATCTAAATTATCCTAAGTTGAATTTTTCTGAGAACGTCCAATTTTTATGAATAGTGAAAAATACTTAAAAACAACTATTTTAATCAAAATAATTTATAATGATAAATTATATTATTTAGTGGTTTTATAGTATAATTAGAATATATTTTTACCATTTTATCCAATGGTGTTCATTATAATTAATTTCACTTTGAAATTGGACCTAAACAATTGTCAATCTTTTGATATATATTGTTTCTTAAAAACACGCTATTTGTTGTAACAACGGGAATTAATTATAAAATTAATTAATGAAACCTATATGATTGGAATTTTGTAAAATATACATCATTTTTGAATTCATAATATCAATTATAGCTTAGGGTGAATGTTTGGAATTGTTCTGAAAAAACTTCAATTTTTGATGAATAATGAAACTACTAAGTGGTAGTTAAAAAACAGAATTTTTCATAAAACCTAATTTTACCGCTTCTATGAATGGAATTTAGAAAATCTAAGAAACACGGTTAATATCAAGAAGTAAAATGTGGTTCAAGTAGATGAAAATAATTTTTTGTGAATAGTAACTTTTTACTTTTATTTACCACGGTTAAAAGTAAATAGAGTAATTAAGGGTAAAAATGATATTAATATTACCCTAACACATGTCCTAATTCTATTGGACAAGTGTATCTCGACCAAAAACAACTTTAGGAAGAAAATATTTTCATTTAGGTCCACTTGGATTAGATCAGGACATTTATTATTATTTAATTCAAAGAAGAGTTAAAAGAATTAAAATCAATGTTTATTTACTAAAACATTTTTAATATAGGGTTATACATAAGATAAATTCGATTTTAAATATTAATTAGAAAGATAAAAATATTTCCTACATAATGATATTTTATTTATAATTATTATACATTAAATAATTTAATTTATATATGACACAAAAATGATGGAGTAATTACCATAATAGTGAAAAATTAAATTAATTGATATTATAAATACACAAATAAATATAATTTGAGACTTTTTATGAATTACACTAATTTTTTAAGTTAATATGACATCTTAGGAATGATTTAATTAATTGTTTTCGAATTAATCACTCTGTTATGAGTTTCACAATAATCAACTATTGAATAGTGTCAAAATTGACATAAAATAGTTTTTAAAACAAATATTATATTATTAATTGATATTAAATTCATAAAAATCTAAGGTTCGGCCAAGAGACTTATATAATGATAGGTGTATCATTAATGGACCACTTGGGGGTCTCTTGGATGTATATAGTATGTTTATTTACTATATAATATAAAAATACAAAGTGACATGGTAAATGTCAAACTAATTAACTAAGAGTTAATACTTAAAGATAAGGTTAATATAGTAACCCAAACTTGTCTAAATTCTATTGGTTGAATGGTTTTCGAACAATACCCACCTTAAAAGTTAAATAATCAACTTTGGATCCATTAGAAACCGAATATGAATTTATTATAAATTAATATTTCTAGCTTTTCCAAAGGTGCCCCTCACCCCTCTTATAAAATGGCACTCCTCCTTCTCATTTCTTCACACCTTCAAAGCCTTTTAGTTCAACCAAACTCTGCCCAAATACTCTTCCAACTTCCCTAACTACAACCTAGAGGCCTTAGTTTGATCATAAATCCAACCTAAGGAGCCCTTTTGATCAATCAAAAGGAAGAACCCGAAGAAGAGGTAATGATTTCACCACCCTTTTCCAAGTTCCTTTCTTCTGCCACTTCTTCTTCCTTTGTTATTACCATTATAAAATAATAACTCCAGTATCATATATATACTGTGATGTTATTATAAATATGGTACAACCATATTCAGTATTCTCTCCACCCTTTGAATAACATGTCACCATACGTGCGTACGTACGGCTTACCGTCACCACGTCGTGGTGTAATTGTTATTCAATATATTATTATTTGGATGGGTATAATAATGATGTGTAACTCATGTAAATAATAACTATAACATGTTAAGGATTCTTTATATATGATATAACATCCATTTATTTATTATTTTAATATCAAAAAATGATATTGTCGCTCGTGCGTACGTACGGAATACCGTCTCCACGAACGCGATGAGATTCATTCTCCATCGTATCCATTCAAGTATAGTTATCATTTGATGATTTAAAAATGATGTTTAAGGACTTTATATCATTCTGGATATGAATAATATACAACCTATCCATTACAAACATGGCTTACGTAACAAAACATATAAAAGAAAATGAGTAAGTTAACACCCGAAACAACGATAATACTAAGATATTATTAACAAATCAATGTTAAAAGATCATATATGATATCATATTAATTTATATGATTCTTTTATAATTTAATAACAATTATTTCACCATTATACAAGAGTTTAACCTACCCAAACCAAGGAAAAGTACAAGGTAAGGGTTTATTTTGCAATCTCTTCATTATCCGAGGTTGTTTATACGTAATAATCTACTGGGATCTCTTTATCATCCACATCCATGTTTCTTAAAAATGAATTTCAAAACATTTTTACTATTTACTATAATATGGGTTAATGTCATTTATAACCTTGTTTGACTTTTTATAAGAGGTTTATAATGGAATCTTTCCGTCGTTTTCCAAAAAAGGTGTTTTTTAACCTTTTCGACAAAATTAAGGTAAGAATGTTTTTTTAACTTATACGGTGGGTGCGGCTATTTTCCACCGTTATAAAAACGTCGAAGCTTCCCTTACAATATTATAAGAATATTTTCAAATAAAATGTTTTATTTTATAAATATATGACTCTTAAATGATTTCAAAATAGAAAGAGATATTTCTCTAAAAAGAGTTTTCATTTCATCTATGTCAACATCCTTTGATGGATTTTACGTTTATTTAAAGTTGAATTATTATGATACAAAACTTCTATATTGTATTGAAGGTTTTGTGATATTTTTGGCTGTGGATGTGCTATTTTTATACCATTCATGTTTTATGGTGAAAGTATTGACATTTTGTATGCTAGTTTTAATATGAATTATTATGTTATGTTTAAACCTTTTCTTATGGGAATGCATTGGACTTAATATGTGACGGGTGGAGCCTGCTATAGCTCCTCGATGCATCGGTAGGTCTCATGAGACAAACTACTGTCTTGGCACAAGACCTTGGAAAAAGCTTATTTGTAGTCTTGGCACGAGGCCTTGGCTATGTGGTTATGATAGTCTGGCATTATGCATTCCATCATTATGAAAGTGGTTATCGATATTGCATGTGATATAATCGATTAGTAGAATATCCATGTGAATAAGTAAATGGCATTTTTTTATTTTATTTTTTCCATAAAATGTTTAAATTCAAGTTTAAAAGGCTTTTGTTTTAGTTATACATTGCCTTAAATGTTTATTCTTATTTATGAAAGTTTCCTCTATATTGTTATCCTTACTGGGCATTTGAGCTCACCCCTTTTCTATGTTTTATTTTTCCCAGGATGTGAAGAAGTAAACTATGAATGACCTGCAGGGATATTATGAGGGGATAATAGTGTGGATTATGGAGACAATATGTTGTTGTAGTAGTTTTTCACATCATGATGTAATGTAAAACATTATGAATATATCTAGTGTTTCCAAGGATACTAAACCAATCGGTCTTTCGATATTTGTTCTTTCTTGTGATCATGCCAATGTTATGTAATAAAGCACCAACTCTGGGTAACTGGGGTCGGGGCGTTTCATTTGAAATTAGTAAAATGAGTTAAAATAAATCTTAAATAAAATTCCACACTACTCATGCATAGGAATTCCTTATTTACCTTTCATCTATGGAACTCAGTCATCATTTGTGTGTAGTGCAGTCAGTGGAGGCTTAAAAGGCTGACTTGGATGATCGATTAAGGGTTTACCTAGTAGAGGAGGGTGACCAGTGGTAGATAACATTACGTTCATTCTAGCGACAGACTCTGGGAATGTACAAGGGTATCATTACGGATGTGGAGATGGAAATATGTCTCAAGGATCTTATGATCACCTTCATCTAGATCTAGGATCTGATGGAGTACTAGGTTCCTCTAGCATTAATATAGAAATAGGGAGCTACACATTATTGGTGGATGATTTACCTAGGGGAGAGGAAGGAGGCAAACGAATGTGGGTTGACATTGAGAAGGAGTTCTAGGTAGAATTCCTTTCTTCAACAATAAAGGCTGAGACATGGTGGAATTTACTCTCCCTCCTACATGAGAGTATGTTATTATGAGAATTGGGGATGAAGTTCAAGAATCTCCTTCTCTTTTATATGGATCTATTTCCAAATGAGGAGGCTCGGGTGAGAGGCTTAGAGGTGTCACTTCATACTTCTCTCTAGTATACAATTACTCCTTTCACCTTGCCGACATACCTAGAGTTCCAGAAGGAGTGGGTAGATGAGAGAATGAACTCATGATGAGGTATACCATGATAGGAGAGTCATCTTAGATCTTTTAAGGGAAAGTCTACAAGTGGAATGTCTAAGTCACTAGTTCCTTTGAGCTTTCATCCGTTAAGGATTCGACCTCAGCAATTTCTGTTCTGACCTTCTAGTCCTTGTGCCTATCTGCCAAGCCTTGGGGACAATTTGTTTTATCTATGGAGTTTTTGGGAATATCTAATGTTAGAGACTAGATATTTTTCGAGCTCAGTATGGTGGAGGAGGGATGGTCCAGTTCCTACCTCAGTAGTAGTTTCTAACTAGGCCATTTTAGTAGCATGGAAAACAGCCTCACGGTCCACCGAGAGGGGACAGAGCAGGTAAGCGCCAACCACACTTTATTCCTCAGGGATCTCAACCTATGTTAGACTGAGGATGATGTTGTAAATAGGGGGAATTGGAGTTGGGCATAGTCAGTTACATGCCACAGAGGCGGCGTTTCCAGTAGGACTCGAGATAATTTGAGGTACAATCAGTTTATTTAATACTATTGCGTGTTCATTGATTGATTCGGGAGATTCGCACTCCTTCATTGCACCAAATCTATCCCATGTTTTGGGACTTGAAATATAGATAATTTTTATTCCCCAATTGTTGTGTAAACCAGTCAGAGGTTAGACCCTATTGTTTGATGTTTTCCAGGGATGTAGACTAATGTTGGGGCTACATCCACCAAATGGAGATCTCTTCTTGCTACAGATGTAGCCATAATATTTCATCCTTTTTATTCACTAGTTTTTTTCATGCATGTTTTCATCAACTAATTCTATAGAAGAGTCATGATTTCAGATGTGGATGACCATCGTGTGGCTTTCATTGGAGAATATAGTTTTCAAATGGGGAACCGGCATGTGGAACTTATTCTTTCCCTGTTGGCTGAGATGTCGGTGGATTTAGTGGATTTTGAGATAGTAGAGGTTTCTAGGATTGTTGGGAGTACATGTATGTATTCCCTAAGGAGGTTTTGACTCTTCCCCCTTGATGTGATGTTTATTTTTGGATAAAATTGCAACTCAAATCAAGTCCAGTTTCAATGGATCCTTATCAGATGGAACCTTCAGAGTTTAAGGAGATGAGGACACAGATAGATGATATGATGAAGAATGGATTTATGAGGACTAGTGTGTCCATTTGGGGTTCTCTAGTATTTTTTTAAAAATAGGTGGATGGTGGGATGAGGTTATACATAGAATATCATAGTTTGAGTTCAGTTATGGTCAATAAACATTACCCCCTTCTGAGGATAGGCAATATTTATGACCCTCTGAGTGAAGCAGGTTGGTTCTATTAGAACAATATATAGTTTGGTTATGACCAGTTGAGAGTAAAACATGGTCACAACCTGAATACTACTTTCAGGTGAAGGTATGGGCACTTCGAGTTCATGGTTATATCATTCAGTGTTATGAATGCACCATCCATGTTCATGGGGCTCATGAAATATATATTTTCTGTGTTCCTAGAATGATTTGTTGTAATATTCATCGATGAAATCCTGATCTACATAATGTTAGAGGAGGATCATACTAAGATTCTTAAGACATTCTGGGAAGTTCTTCAACCCAACCAGCTCTATGGGATGTTGTACAAGAGAATGTTCTAGATAATATAAGTACACTTACTTGGTTATGTGGTGTCTCATTAGGATGTAGTAGTGGAACTTTCAAATGTCAAGGAAGATTTTTCTCAGGAAGCCCCAAGTAATGTGGCATAAGTTTGCAGATTTCTGGGTCTCAGGATAATACTAGAGATTTGTACCCTATTTTTATCAATTTGTTGCTCTCTTGACAGATTTGACTAGGAATGAATAGGCCTTTGTGTGGAGTAAGTAGTTTCTGGTAACTTTCATCTATCTGAAGGGGATGTTTGTCAGAGCTCAAGTGATATAATTTCAATAGTAATGGATGATGTTAAAGGAGTTCTGTGAAACTTCCCTTCAGGTCTTGGGATGTGTGCTGATATAGCAACAGGGAGTGATATATTATGGGACTATTAAGTTATGTCCCCATGAATGTAAATATGCCACTCATTGTCTTTAATTAGAAAAAGTTAGGTTTTCACTGACATTGTGGAGAAATTACCTCACTGAGGTGCATTTTGTGGCCTTCACGGATCACAAGAGCTGAAGGTGTATCTTTTCGCATTGAGATCTGAACTTCTAATAGTGAAGGTGGATGGAGTTTCTTCAATATTATGATTTCAAGATCTCTTAAACCTCAGGTAAGAGAAATGTTTTGGCTGATGCCTTGAAAAAGAAGTCTCATTAGGAGGTATTTTCGGAATCTTCAGATTCTTGGAAATGATGGAGTAGTTGGTCTCCTTGCACCTAGATGCAGGAATGGATGGTGGAAATGTTTTCCTGTTCCAAATGACTATGTTTTAATATCTGGGGTAGTATATGGAGGATTCTTAGTGGGGAAACTCATAGGTGGAGGTGATTCATGATCGATTGACCAGGGTGATGCTCTAGAGGGATGGTCGGAGTATGGATAGAATCAGATGTTTTTTGTGGGAAGCTATTTGTTCTAGTTACGATGCATGAGGGAGTTCTTCATGATCTTCATAACTCACCCCTTGTAGTACACCCATGAGATTACATGACATATCGTGGATTGAGGGAACAGATTCGTTGGCCTGAGATGAAGTGGAAAGTGGTGGATTTTGGGAGAAGTGCCTTGTATGTTGGTAGGTGAAGGATGAGCTTCATGTTCTTAGTGTATTGTTACAACCATTAGATTTCCCCAAGTGTAAGTGGGATGAAATCTCAGGGGATTTCATCATAGGGTTAACTAGGGATCCTAGAGTATGTGATTCCATTTAGGTAGTGGTGGATTGGATAACAAAATAGGATCACTTCTTAGTGATTAAGGATTCGAGCACAGTGGACTTCTTAGCACAAAGTTATGTGGAGGATGTGGTGTGGCTACATGGAGTTCTGAGATCCCTATTCTTAGATCAGGATTCACATTTTACCTCAAGTGCCTAGAGGGGATTACAGCATGCTATTCGCACTGAGTTATGCCACAACAATTCCTTCCTTCAACATACAGATGGGAAGACCGAGTGGACCATCCAGATTCTTGAGGATATATTGTGGGTATTTGTTCTGGAATTTAGAGGATCATGGGTATGAAACTTCCCCCTATTAGTGTTTTCCTACTACAATATATATCACTCTATCATTACCATGGATCCTTTTGAGGCATTGTATGGGAGATCATTTCATTCTTCATTTTTCTAGATAGAGTTTGGAGAGGCATGTATTATTGGTCTGAACATGGTGCATAGTACGACTGAGAAGGTGAAACTTGTTTGTGAGATGATGAAGCCAACAAATGACTAGAAGAAGTCATATGAAAATCATTGGAGGAGGACCATAAGGTTAGAGGTTGGGGACCATGTGTTCTTGAAGGTTCCCCCTCTACATGGGCAGTAGAGGCTTGGAAGAGGGAGCAAGCTTTCTCCCAGTTTCATCGGACCCTTCAAGGTGTTGGGGTGAGTTGACAAGGTGTCAAACCAGTTGGCACTACCACTGATGTTGGAGAAGTTCCACAATGTCTTTCATATCTCTCATCTTTGTTGGTATCTTCACAATGACTCACACATCATGAAATGGGGATATTTTTATACCAAAGATGACACGATGTACATGGAGCAATCAATAGATATCCAGGATCATCGAGAGAATGTTCTACATAAAAAGACTATTCACTTGGTTCGTTTGTTGTGGAAGAATGGTGGCCTCGAAGAGAGTACTTGGGAAAGGGAGACAAATATGTGTTCCTAGTGACTAGAGTTGTTTTGAGTTTTTCTTGTTAAGTTTTCCTTGTAATATAATTCTTTAACCTTGTTTTCTATGATATGAGTTTCTTCCTTGTTCCTTAAAGCATGATAAAATACTGACATATGAATAGGGGAGGAAAATACTTCTAATTGAGATGCATTAATTGAGATGTTATTAAAATCATGTGAGAGATTCGATGCCGCCCAGAGTGGATAGTATCTTAACATGGATGAAGAAATTTCCAAATTCATGTGTCCGGATAGTTGGTTTATGTGGGGTATCAAGTGGTTGATTGGGTTAAAAGATATCATAGGAGGTGTTATTGGATGTTGAGGTTTCACTAAATCTTTCAAACAACATGGGTTTTTTTATCATTGGACCTTGGTATGTCCAATTATTAGAAGTGCTATAGGAATATAATGATCCTTGAGAGGTATCTTAAAGGGTGGTTGTTCGGACCACTATTTCTACTAGGTAGGTTGTGAATTTTCAAAGGAGAGAATAGTTTGAGAGGTATGTGATGTAATGGAATGGACCTCTCTTGTCCATTACTTTTTAAAAATCTAGTGTTTGGGGTATTCTAAGAGGCAACAATACCTCATTTCAAGAGTTTTCAGAAACCAGTTTTCTAATCGTAGGTGGCATCGGTAGGTAGGGTGTCGGTAGGTCACACATCAGCAGGTCAGACATCAGTAGATTTGATGTCGATATGTCAGGTATTGGTTTGTTGGGAGTTGGTAGGTCAGGCATCATAGAGTCACATCGGTGACTCACTATCAGTGACTCTCTTTGGTGAGTGGCATCAGTGAGTGGAATTAGTTTGTCACATCAATGAGTGGCATCAGTGAGTGGAAAACCATTTTCTAAAAACCTCATTTATTATTATGGATGGTGTATTTCCCAAACATACTAGTGGGAGGATGGATGGTTTACCACCCACTCTTCCATGATCCCTATTCTAGATGGTGCTATCCCAAGATCCTTCGGGCAGGTAGTGGTTTGTGAGGCCCAGGTGTTTGCGGGTCAGTAGTGTTTTCCCATGTGTCCCTGATATGAGATGAGATGTGGTGTGGTGTGTGGCCTAGGTGTCTGTGTGTGGGATGTTATGTGGTATGAGGCCTAGGAGTGTGTATGGGGTTTTTATGTGGTACTTTTAGAATAGGGGTTAGCGCTTGGATGTTTTCCATTAGGGTGTGAGAGAGGATAATATGTGGGAAAGTGGTATGGGGTACCATATTATAAATGTGTTTTATATATTTCATTACATGAATTGCATTATTTGATGAGCTTGCCTTTGGTACAGATAAAATTTTTAGAATACCTTGTATGGTGTTGCTGGGTTATGCTGTATTTCTTAGAGGGGGATTAGTATGATTATCCACTTGTGCATCAGAGACTTTGGTTTTTCCCTATTGATTATACTTGTATGCTCACCCTTGGTATATTAAAATACTTTAATGTTTCTTAGAGGACTACATGGACCAGGTTGGACCTTACTATCTCATACATTGGCATAGTTTTTTCATTTCTACTTAAATTTTATTTGGGTATTTACTTTGGAGACTCTTATTTTGTAGGAGTTTTGTTTTAAACATGCATGTGGGATTGGTTTTGGATTATATCAATATATATCAGTCTTGGAGTTGTTTGATGTTGGTACATATTATCTCCTGATATTTGTTACAATAAAAATGGTAATGCCTCCCATTTTGTGAGATTTTTAAACCGTTGGTAATGGTCTCTACCCTAGGGCCTACTGGAGGTGGGACTCAGGGGGGTCATTATCTCCCTTCCTTCATTTCTAGCTCGGGAAGGGAATCTTTGGAGGGAGGGGTCATGATAGAAGTGGTCAAATAGTTTTCGAAATTTCATCTAGTCCAAAACACGGATGAATATAATCTCCCTACCCTAGAACTTATAATTCCCAGGAATCCTTTAGGAACAATAAAATAGCATCGGACCTCATTGGGTTGTGTAGTACTTGATGAAATAATCATTGTGCCTTATAAACACCCAAAATACTTCCAAGAATAACTTTTAATAAACAATACTTAAGACATGAAACTTGAAACAAAGCTCCTATTTAAAACTAAAAAAATGAGATGGTGTTTACCCGAGCCTATCATACCCGAGACATGATCACGTCATTGTATCTTTCATCATCTGGCCCATGGAACTCCCCACCATAGGTTCTAACTTTAATAACCAATTATAAGTCATGGTGCTCCCTCCATTACAATTTCCTAATTATGAATTCCCTTAGAATTATAATAATGGTACATACATGTTTATCAATATGATCAAATCATTTATTTCCAATTGAATTTAGTTATCCTGGTCAAGATATTCTTTTCAATGAAAGACTCAATTGGCCTTGCATTGCACTCACCTCATTCTGATGATATTCTAGAAGTGTTTCCTAAATGAATTCATTCAATGAACTAGTAAAATGGTAAGTAGAGAAACTACTTGTTTAATATCGTGAAAAATACTGGTTTTCCATATATAAAACATATGAAAACCTTCTCTCGTCATCTTTATATTAAGGTACCTCGAGATACCTTCGAGCATGTTCACTAATGACCATAACCAGATTCCAGTGACATATCTTACAAAAATATTTATTTGTTTCAATGAGATACAACATGATCATAGGTGTATACCCAATCCAATACCCTTGGATCATCACACACTAAATTTTTCATGTGAACCTGAAAATAAATCATGGGTAAACATTGAATCAATTACTAGTGTCAAGTGAGATTATCCAAGGTAGTCCATTCCCCAGAGTTCACAAGTGATATGTTGGTACATAGCTGAAAAATCCAGTTATCAAGAACAATGATTGTTCCCAACAACGTTATCTCACCTATTGATTGAGTCAAATAATTGTGTAGTGTCCCTGAGTCCATCCAAGGCCTTCCTATATAGGAATCCCAGTATCACCAAGGCCAATCCATACCTCTTTGATTATCCATGATCTTAGCATGCTACTCTGGAAGAGCCTATTTATCAAGCCAAAAAGGTGTTAAATTTATTTATTTAGCTCAACATATAATTAATGATCTCAAATTGTACCCTGGACTATGTCAAGATAATGGGAATGGTCATATATAAACCTAAGGTACACTAAGAGGATATCAACGGTTACTAATAATATCTGAGAAACTCCCATTGCATCCCAGATGATGTTCCCAGTATGGTTTTCAACTATAAATACCCAATGAATGATATAAAATAGCCAAACCATCACTGGAAAACTTATTTTGAAAGGGATAAATTACACTTTCCCACACATTTTCATTAACCATACATGATTTACTCAGTTTTGTAGAATTCTATGATTTTTTCAAAACACTCACTATAGTCCAACCATGACTTATAGTATCTTCAAAGGTTGCATAAACAACCAAAAATTTTATTATCATGAAACCTTTTAAGTAATTACATACATAAAAAAGCATCACCTTTCCTAGGTAACATTCACACCTTGAGTTGGAATCTTGTATCCAGACTCTATCTAAACCCATAACTTGGGTTCATCATGAGTATCATTTCAAGGACTAGAAACCCAAACTTTCACACCTCATGATCTTCAAAAATAAATTCTAACCATTTCAAATTGGTTCATTATGCTTTCATTCCATCTATATAAAAGGAAATACTTAAATTCATTTTATGCGATTCTCCCGGCATTAGGAGTTTCCTAGTTGTCTTTTATCAAGAATGTGAAATCATCCCACAACACACGCTACATCGACCACTGAACCCAGATTACAAACATGGACAAAAAACTTTTAACAAGCACCAAAATGAAAGCAAAGGAAAAAACCACCACTTCAAATCACACAAGATCAGATTTACTCTATACATACACATGAATCTATCCCGATCCTTTCTCATACGCATGATTAATATTAAGAATAGAATCCAAATCATAATCGACCAGTAGTGTTATAACACCCAAAAGATTTCATCGACACAATGACACATCATTTGGTACTATAGATAATCCTATTATCCATTTGAATCATGGTATTAAATGTCTCATACAATATATTCATCCTAGTGTCGTATTATCCCATACGACTTCTAATCTATCTAATGACCTCCAAAGTCTCCCCTCACTAAAAAAGAAGTGTACATGATCTACTTAGTAGTCAAACATTCCCTAGGCTTTTATTACCCATTGAACAAAATCATTGCATAATTACCACTTCCATAACAATGCTCAAATTACAAAAAAAAACCATCTACCTGATGGTATTATTTAAACATTAAGAGTATTTCTTTAGACAAATGAAACAAAAAATCACCTCTCCTCTAGAACTCTGCACAAGAATTTACTGATTGTTGATTATCTATATGGGCAGTACCATAGTTGGGCTACCCCTTACTATGGAATAAAATTATGACTATATTACAAGGATTCATAAAAAATGTCACTTGGATTACTGGCCTAACCTTTAAACAAACATAAAAGAAGCATTAAAAGTGATCCACAAGTAACATCCATTTTCACATCTAAGGTAATAATTTTTTTAAACTACCTTTACACAAGGGTTGAAACTAAGAACACCACATTAAGGTTTCATTTAATCCATTACATTGGCTCACATTTATTATAACTTTTAAAAATTAATAGATATATATTAAAAAATAAAGTACCTATTATAAAGGAAAACAATTCTCAAATTGTACTTATAACTTTATTCAGCTGACACCATGCTGGATAATAGGAAAATTATCTTAAATTTTCTTTTGAAATTTTTTTGTTTATCTATAAGTTCTCATATCAGGAATAGTTAAATAAAATTTCAATTTCCATCTATATAGGAAAACACCCTTTAGATTTCAATTATAATTTTAATTAAAGGAAGCCCCATAATAATAAATATCTAAAGAATATAAAAGTTCTATTATCCATTAAAGGGGATCTATTTAGTAAGATACCACTATACCTTTATACATAACCTATATAAGTGGTTGTTGACACTTTAAATAACCATCAGTTATTTATCACAAGCATACCCATATGGGGTTAAGTACTATAGAATAAAAAGAATTAGGCAATCCATGCAGGTCCTACTATTTCATTCATGATTTTAAAAAACCCTTAATGGGTTTATTTCATAAGAAACATGACCCAAATAACCTAATTTAGTCTATTCATGAATTTTGGAATTTATATTATAATAAACATTCCCCAAATTACCTAATTAGGACCAATTGTACATTTATGGATTCTATCATATGATTCATAATGCCCAAGTCATAGAGGTACATGACTTATAAGTTGTCATGACACAGCATTTAACTAAAATTCATTTCAATTGAATATGAAAATTTAATAAAATTTATATTTACACAATGGTCCAGTTAGAGGAATCACCATTTCCACGTTACAAAGGTATAAAACTTTATAAATTACAATTTGAATTTATGTAACTGAACATATATTTTTACATTTGATTTCAGAATATAACAAGTACATATATAACGGTTTGATTATATGGTTTAACCTTCCCAATTTATAATTCCTATACAAATTGTAAAATGTTATTGGAACCAATCTAGTCACAAACATAAATTTTTCATCTCATTCAACCAATGGTATATGGATCAAACATGTAATGATTAGATAATTAATGTTCCACCATAAGGATATATAGGAAAATTTTATTTAGGTTGATGAAAAAAATTAATAACCAATTGTATATCATAATTATACAAGGAACGTAATAACATAGTAGTAATAATTATATAAAAATAAAAATTCAATCACATAAACAAGGTATATAGGAAAATAATCATAAATAATCACTTAAAATTTGTATACAAATAAGCATGCTACTAAATCACAAAAGGCACATCCAACATATATCAGACGGTCAATCAATAAAACCTACATGGAATGACATATGCATGGAATGTGAATCTATGTATTCCTATATTGATTAATTTAAAAATAATTCCTTTTCATATCGGTCTGAGTATAAAAAAACGTAACTCTCATAAATTAGTAAGCAATGTAAATTAAATCAATAACACAACATGAAATAATAATATACTATAATAACATAGAACATAAAAAATAGTTCTATCCCTAGAAATATAGTATTTTCCTCGTGTTTCGGTTGATCACTCCTAGGCATGACTATTTACTATGTGCGGTCATAATAATAATCTCCTTTATACTATCCTGAAATAGTAAGATATAGAAAAATAAGGCTATAATGCCACTTTGTAATTCACCTACTCTGAAGCCACTTGAATGGTGTTCCTAGCTAGTTCACCGAATGGACACAAGAACACCTCCACATATGAGAAAGGATACTGAATATCAGTGAGGGTTAAATGATGGTACACTGGGGAGACTAAACCCTCATATTTAGAAGCCAATTTAGTAGAATCATAATAAATAAATCAACAAAGAAGCCATTATAAATGGAAATATAGAAGAAAAAAATTTGATACATAAAATTCCATATATAATACAACCGTGAATGTCAATATGGTGTTACATATTACAAAGAAATAGACATACGTCATGAATACAATAGAAGAATATTTAAAAGACTAAAGACCAATATATATCTCCATGAATATCTTGATATCAAGCCCTATACTATTCTCCCAATATACTATGTCCATGAACAATAACATAAATGAATAACAATAAGAATTCTAATCCCATAACCTGAAACTATAACCATGGGGTGTGTTCGGTTACCAAGTCGTAGCCTGAACAAGGTGTGTGAAAAACTTATCAAGACACCACCAATAGTGTCTAACACAGTCTATTCCATGAGTATAAATTGAATAATTGTGTAGGTATACAATAAAGCAGTGAATAAATAATGTTAAATGAGTCTAGATCTATTTCTTTAACATACACTCGAATGACTATACCAACATTGGCCTAAGCAAGAATAACCCTGAATACACGTCACACTATATATATAGATATATATAAATATGTATGTATACATATAAATAGTATTCCAATGAACATATATGTGTATATATAGAGATATATAATATTATCCAGGACCTGAGGTGTAACTCAGGTGTCCCTGCATAATAAAAATAATAATACTTTCAAAACATGAGAATGGGTACTAGGCTAAGTTTAAAAATAGGGGATACAGAGTACCATGACTATCAATCCCAATAATTTATTTGAAACATCTTGTCTAATATCCAAATCACAAGGTGTGAAATGTATTCTCAAAGAACCCGAAAGGGTGTAAAATTCCTTTTCTAACATCGCAGAACAAGGGGGTGTAAAACATCATGTCCAATGACCCTAACTAAGGAATCTTAGTAATAAAAATATATATGGTAACCCCACTTCAATTATTATCCCTTAAATAAGGATTTTGTTTTAGAGGAACTCAACATTTCTCAAGGCATAGTGTAATCCCATCTAACCTATGATCCTGTCCAATGTATTCCTACATGGGAATCCAAGGTTTTCTCAAGGAATAATATAAATGTGTAAGAATTGTATATTTAATATTTAGATAGGGTTCATGGTAAACATTCATAAAAAATCATTAGGATCATCATGTATCATTTAATTTTTAAAAGATAATCCAAAAATTATGTAAAGAGTGATAGAGACTCGATGAGCTAGCCATGAAGAGTAAACACCCAACATGTAAAAGGTATAAGATAGTCTACAAGGAATTCCTTGAAATTTATCATTTATAACATTTCCATTTAGTTTTTTTCTATCCAATGAATACTTCATAGATTATCATGGCCCAAGAAATCATATACACCCATTTTTAATCTAAATAATTCATTTAACATTAATTAATTGATTCTTGTTCTAGAGGATAATTTTGATAAATGGAAAATAATGGAAATTAATGAGTCACACCAAAAAGGGTGGAATAATTTGAGGTCATCAACATCCAAACATTTTAATGGTTTGAACAAAGGGGATGGGTTTTGGTATAGACATCTATTTTAAGTTATTTCAAATTTTTGGAGAAATGTGTGGAAGGTTTGGTTTGTAAAAAAATGAAAAAATAATATAATCAATGAGACTTTGAGGGAATATCCATAAACCACCTACCTCATTCATAGGAAGATTCACTCATCCATTATTGGGATCTGATTTGAGATGGATCATGAAAAATCAGAAGAATAAACAAACGCCCTAAAAATTGGTTATATTTTCTCTCGTTAAAATTTTATTAAATAAGGAATGATAAACCAATCAAGAAAGAAGGAGGATTTGTAGAATCCCTGAGTTGATTCCAATGAGGAAAACAGTGATTGATTCTGATCTCAGATAGAGGATATCTCACAAGGACTAGGAGAATATGAGGAGAGCACCACATGTGGGGAGTTGTTGTTAGAAAGGGAAAGATAATTGAGGGTTGAAGTTTAAAATAAAAAATGGTAAATTCCTAATTTCACCCCTTTTAATGTGGTACATGGTTTTCATAAGTTGTGCACTAATAGTGTGGCATCACTACCTATGTGGAACTAACCCTGAAGAATGGTAGTATAGTTTTTCTAACTATAGATAGCCTATATGGTCTGGATCTGAAATATTTTATAGATTCCATGAATGGCCATGTGGCCATGGGTTCATGGTTTGAAAAGTCGTGTGACACCTCCCATGACACATATGGTTGAGGTGCATGTTTTTCACTAGTGGGTGCTAATCATGAAAGTCCATTTGGATTACAAAAAATTGGTCTTTCGAAGCCTGATTATCTTGAAACACAACTGAACACCCAAATCAAATATTTAAGATTAAACCTCATCTAAAAATGAAACATTTAAGCATTCCAAATATAATATTTAAATTCCTCATTTTATGTTAATATTTGGATGGTCCACCAAAATCAAATATTTAAATTTCATTGAAAATTCCAAAATGGTCCAAAACACGAGAAACTGTAGTTTTCTAGGAATTTTAGGAATTAATATGATAGTATTTAATATTTTAAATGCTAAAATTCTAATTCCAAAGTTATCTAGATAATTATTAAATTCAAATTTTATGAATAGTCAAAAAAAATAGAATTAACAACATTTAATGTTAAAAAATATTTTATTAATTGATTTAAAAATAATAAACAAAATTATAATAGGACATGTGTGTAACACCATGCGATTTTAAAATAACTCTATTTTTAATATCATATATAACATGCAACATCATGCTTAAACGAACCAAAAAATATTATTATTTGAATATAACCATTATAACCAAACCATTAAATTGTAGGTTATGAATAAGATTAAATAAATTTTGAAATATATATAAAGTTCCCACTCAATATAAATTTATTGAAAAATTATTAATAAATAATCTCTCAACATTTAATAATTATTTTTCGTCAAAAAAATCCTTCAATATTTTTATTTGTTTTATTGACTTAATACTGTTATTAATTTATGTAACTTTTAAAAAATTTATTTTCTATAATGAAAATCATTTTTGAAATCATCATATCAAAATTAAATTAGGGTTTTTTAAATTTTTCTAAAATTTTTCTTTTCATGTTAATATTAAAAATTACCGATTATTCAAATGCGGTAATTTATTTTCATTCAATAATGTAAATTAAATGTTTCATTTTTTAGGTTGTAATAATAAAAATACTACACTAGAGGAGTTTGAATTGTGACTTTCCAATAAACTTCACTAATTCTGGATTTTGACTTCATTTGTTATTTATGAAGATCTATAGTGTTTCTTCGATATGAAATATGAGTAGGGGAATAAATAGAATGAAATAACACAAAACTTTTATAATGGTTTGGTTTAAAAATATCCCACAGTCCACTCCACCAATTCCCTCTTTTTGATCTTGGTGAATTTCTCTACAAATGTCATCTTGTCACAAGACTTCAAATCCACAACTGAGTACAAGCAGTTTACAGCTTAATAACAAGGAAAAAAATAGACCCTTTTGGTTCTTTTATAGATAACCGATTATCCCAAACATCGTAAAAGAAGATGATTCTAAAAACAAAACTACATAGAAGCATCTTGTACTCTAATAAATCAAAATAATTTGATATTATGATGGTTTGGGTTGATCTTCCCAATTGATGCATCATTAATGGATAGTAGATGGATCTTCTTCTTTAGAAATGAATGTCTTTAAGGAAGAATAACTCTGAAGAGATCCCAGTTTCAAATGATCTTCAATTTCAGTAGCAAATAATATTAGTAGTTCTTTAACAACAATATGAGGTATACAATTTATAAATTTCAAAGTTTTTCTTCTTTCATAATTAATAGATTCGATCGTTTGATGCAACAAAACAATAAAATATATTAATAATATTACAAATATATGTGAATGTTTATTTCAAAATAAAATATAATAGAATATATAGATAAGATAGATTACTTCGGTATTCTAGATCCAAGAAAAACTCTTGAAAGATCATGTATATTAAAATATGAAATAATCCGGGGATTCATAACATCCCTCAAGAATAAGAGTGATTTTTTTATGAATACAACACTTTGAATCGATCATTAATGTGCTTTGAATAATTCATAAAAGAGATTTTATTAGATATTTTATTCTATTACAACCATATAAGAAATATCATATAGAATCATAGATTTAAACATTCAATTTTGAATATTCAAACATAGGGTTTTATCATAAAATGAAAAAAATACCAAATATAGGGTTCAACTATGTAGCATTCATTCTCTATATATAAGGTTGGAAATTTAATGTTGATCATAAAAGTAAGGTTGATTAACAATAAATTTGTTTCCCAAACATAGGGTTACTTACATATATAGGGTTTCTTAACCATACATTATTCTCTTAAAAAACATAATGTTCTATCTAAACATAAGTTTTTTTAACCGTACTTTTCTAAAAAAAATGGTTGATGATCTATATGTGATGTTCTGAATGTAGGTCTCGTTTATTATGTGTTGTTCTAATCATAGGGTTTTTTCCTTATGTTACTTTTATAAACATAGGGTATGAACAGTGTCTCCAAAATACACTAAAACATGTTCTTAAAACTCTAATGAATATTCCTTATGAATTAAAATATTGAATATAATTCTAAAGTAAATATTTCAATGAATATTAATTTCATGAAATACACTTAAAGTATTATTATTAGTAAAACAAACAAGGGTATTTCTGAGAATTAAAATCGATAAATATTTATAGAGTATTGTTGATAATACATGCCTGATAATCTCCCCCATTTTGATGATCACGAAAAATATTAAAATAATTTATAAACAGATTTTGTAAACATTAAATAAATAATATTTTAAAGAAAACACTTTTTTTAAGATTAATTTTATCAAAGAAATATTTTTATTTTATAGAACAATTTTTTTAAAAAAAAAATATTTCAATGATGAGTTTGAATATTGTGTTTACCCAATATTCTCCCCATTTTGTGATATCAAAGAAAAGCATAGGAAATTGGCTTAAAACACATTTAATATTTCACAGAAAAATAAATGAATGTTTATATTGTATTGATTTGATAAATAACACTTGGGTTCTAGAAGTATATATAAATATATAATAAAATATAGAAAAGATTACCAAAATAAAAAACACCATAATTTATTTTAAAAAATGTATAAATACAATAGTTGATTTGTATTAGAAGAAAAATTTAGAAAATGGGTCTGGTAGAAGGTGAAAGGTTTTGTTTAGGATTAGTTGCTAATTCTGGTTCTGATGGAGAATAAAGTACTTGAAATATCTATTTCAATTCGCCAACCTGATATTGTAACCTTTCCGAAAGAGTGTATGTCAACTTACTTTTCAAAATTCACGAATCTTGAATTACTTTAAGGTTTTCAACAAAATTGAATTTCAAAAACCCGTGAAGATTATCCTCTGTCTGCAAAAAACTATGATTGTTTATCACTAAACTTATTAAGAAGTATTCTGATGCCAAGTTCACATTAAGTGTGTTTCTAAAAAATATATCCCTGATTACCCAACAAAACTAATAATGGTATTTTATTTCACTAAATATTCTAATGTTTTTCATTTATATCCCCCATTACTAATGTGATAGCATGAAACATTCTAATTATATCAGGTGATATTGGAGGTGTAGAGGTTAAATATGCTGACTCATAGATATCTCCTTTAATTGAAGAAAACTGACTTCCCAAGTATCATTTAAAATCTGATAAAACTTCTTTAGAGATAAATTCGGTTTTGGGTTTTCCAAATTGATCTAACACATCTCTCTTAAATGCAATAAAATCCTTTTTTGACAGATTTTTTTTCTTAATTCTTGAAGTTAAGTCTGAATAAACTCGAATTCCATTCTTAAAAAATATGATGTTTTCAAATCTTCTAAATATTTCCTATTATCATCCAGTTCTTTTGGAAGAATGGATTTCTCCTCCTGGACCTTTTTAAACTTATTTACAAGATCTTAAATCTAATTTTTCATTGAATCATATGTATGTTTATCTGGATTTAGATAACGATTTATCCATAGATTTATCACTTTAAAAATACATTCCATCAATAACAACAATCAATTATCCAGAAATATATATAGTTCTTTCTAAGGATTCAACAATGGTTGAGGCAGCTGGAATTTCAATGATCTTAGTGGTCTTAGTTATCAATTTATGAACTTGGTGATATACATGATCAGTTTCATTCAATTGATCTTGTTGAGGAACAACCTTAAGCTCTTGATCTTGACTTTCTTCTTGTTTATCCATAACATGATGTGGTTCTTCCAAATGGATTGAATGAGTTTCATCTCTATATCCTAGCACTGGATCCCCATACCAGGGATCTTCTTTATTCCTAGTTCTTAAAACAAGTTCCTTACAATTTCATTCATTTGAACCTTATTCATCAAGATATGTATCATCATATCGAAGCCTTATTTTGGTAGGTCGAGTCATACCTTTTGTTTTGGATTCTCTTACTTATTCATTTTTTAAATGAGATGAACCTGTACACTTGAGGTTTCCTTGCTCTCCCCTAATCAAAAGATCTAGATTTTGGTTGGTCATCCACACGAATAGGCATCAGCAGTCCTTTTATTTTACTCCAAAAGAAACCAACTTTTCTTAGATTACCAACATTCAATACATTTTTTTGATGACATTTGACTCGTTAATTAAAAATATGATCAAATTGTTTCGAAAAAAATAAGAAAATGTATTTATCTATAAGGATAAAATGGCATCCTTATCCCTGAATAGAAAAAATAATTCATATATCTCAACATATATTTGAGAATGTTTAAATTTATGTCACTAATGAACATAAACATGATATACATATATGGGTAAAAAATATTTCCCATTTCAGAAACCCTAGGAATGATTGCAGATTGAATAAACATTTCCAAAACTTTTTGGTCTTCCTTAATATCATTTTAAAAAAATTTCCTAATATTTTTTAATCAAATCAAAAATAGAATGATTCCCTTTGATTTATAATCATGATTTCATATTGATCAATGATTGAAATGGAAGACTCCTTCTAAAGTGAAATATAAAATCTGTGAAATTTATTTGGAGGAGATTGGAAAATTCTTATCTTCAATTCAAGATGATATTATATCTTATTTTTCAATGAGACTAAACTAAAAATAACTATAGAAGTGCATTAGTTATATATCATAAATAAAATATATATTCTCCTAATTAAACATAAATTCCAAACCTTTAAACACAAGACCTGTCTTGAGAAGAAGGTTTTTCCCATACAGCCATTCAAAATCTATGACTTTTCTTTGAAGAATCTTCATAAAGTGGACATCTGACACTTCATATTTCATGGTTCACCTTTATATATTCACTTGGTCTTCATCATTTCTATGAATCTGATTATTGATGGTTTTTATAATCTAGGGTTTGGAAGAATGATGAGGCCTCTTGTAGGCGAAACAGTCTAGAAACAAAGGGTAAGTAAATCTAAAGGATTTTCTGATATATTATGACAGTGTCTAGTTTCTCATGCTGATTACATAGGGTAATAATTAAATTTTTAGTTTTTAAAAACATGTGATCTAAAACTAAAATTTATTAAAATTTATTTAATAAAATAAATAAAATTTTTAGTATGTTTAAAAACAGAATTAGTTTTAACTGGGTCTTCAAAAAATAGGGGTTGTTCAACATAAATTTCATCTATTAAATATCCATTTAAAAAGGAAGATTTAATATCCATATAATATAATTTAAAGTTAAAATGATATGAATAAGATATAAGGATTCTAATAGATTCTAATCTAGAAACATAGGAAAAGTAATCATCATAATATATTCCTTCTTCATGATTATATCATTTTGAAACTAATATAGATTTGTTTTTGGTTATGATCCTTTGATCATCCTACTTATTCCTAAAGATCCATTTAGTCCCTATCACTGGATAGTATGATGGTATTTCAACTAAAACCCAATAATCATTTATTATAAATTGGTTTCATTCTTATTACATTACTATCATCTATCTCTCATCATCAAAGGATTATTCAAAAGACTTGGGTTCTAACTAAGATAGAAAGGTAGCAAATTCCACAAGGTTTCCTATATTTTTTATAGCTCTAATTCCTATGTCTAGGTCTCCTATAACTATTTATAAAGGATGGTTATGTAAGGTTATAGATTTTCTAGGTATTAATCTTTCAGGTTCTTTAGTTTTATGTTTTTCTAAAATAGAATCAATTTTATTTATGTCATTTTTAAAATCATATTTCAAGGTTTCAAGTCTCATGTTGTCAAATAAATTAGTAATTTCATATCATTGATCTTTCTCTTGATAAAAAAGGGTCTGTATCATCAAAATTCACATGATCTGGTTCTTCAACAAACCTAAAAATTTTATTAAACACTCTATAGGTTTTAAAAGTATCAGAATATCCAAAAAAAATTCCTTAATTATCTTTTGGATCGAATTTACCATTGTTTAACTTAGTATTCAAGATATATACCCTACATCCAAAAATATTAAAGTACTTTACATTAGGTTTTAATTTATTCCGAAGTTCATAGGGTGTATTTTTAATTATTGGTCTTATTAAAACTATATTCGTTATATAACAGGTTGTGATTGTATCTTTTTCCTTAAAATAGGTAGGAAGACTATATTCGTTTAGTATAGTACATTATATTTCTTGAATAGTTCAAATTCTTCTTTCAATAATTCCATTTTCTTGAGGTGTTCTTGGTGGAGAGAAGGTGTGTTTAATACCTATATTAGAGAAAAAAGAATCAAATTCTTGATTTTAAAATTATACACCAAGATCACTTCATAATTAAATTATTTTAAAATATTTTTCATTTTGACCAATTTTTGAAACGCTTTAAAAAATAGTGAATACTTCACTTTTGAGTTTTAGAAAATAAACCCAAATAAATATAGAAAAATCATCAAATAAAACATAAAAATTTAATTTAATAGACAAAATTTCCACTCGATATGTTCTAAACAGATTCATATGGATAATTTATAATGGTTTAGATATAGAAATGTTGTCAATTGATTTAAAAGATGATTTTTTCTTTTTCATAGTTTGTCATGCATCACAGAATCTATCATTTTCAAATTTATGACATGTTAAAGTAGAAAAAAATTGTTTCTCAGATAATTTTTGTAAAGAATATATATTTCAATTTCCAAGTCTTATATTCCAAATCCATGACTCATTTGTCTTAGTAGTAAAACAATTCACTTTTTGTTTACACATGGAATTTGAATCCAAAGTATAAACATTATCAGTTCTTAGTGCACTAAATTTAATCTATTTATCACTAAATATAGAGATTTAATTTTTAAAAAAATCAAAATAATATACCTCATCAAAATTTTGAGAGATACTTATCACATATTTTGTTAGAACTTGTATATATATTAATTTTTTTGTTGAGATAGTCTCTGGATCTCTAACAGTTCCAACTCCAATAATCATTCCTTTTATATTGTCACAAAAAGTGATGATACCTGCATTTATTTGAGTTAGTGTATAAAATTTTGATGTGTCTCCACTCATGTGTCCGGTATAGCCACATTCAATATAATATATATAATTTTTTCTACTGGCCTTTTCCCAGGAAAATTAACTAAACATATATTTTTTTGACCAATATTTTCTTGGGTCCCGTAGAGTTAGTGATAAATGATTTGGGAATAAAGATTTTCTTTATTTTTCCAAAATTTTAATTATCAGCTTCAGACATATTTTTTAGAATAAAATCATTCTAATACCACTAATTTTATTATTTCCTAAGTAACTGTTTTTACTGCAATTTCCATTTAACATAACGAATTTTCTCCTTTTTTACACACAATAACAACACTTTTAAAAGATTCTACTTTATCATGTAATTATTTTACCTTCATTTCATGATCAATTTAGTTTTATGTTGATGATTTGAATTTTTCAATTATATCTTGATGTTGTTTTGGTATAGTTTTTACCTCTCCCAAAAAAGAATTATGTATATTTTTTAATGATTTATGTTTATTTATTAAAGAATCATATTTATCGTCTAGAATAGAATAATAAGAATCCCGTTTACTACCTGATAAACTACCAGATTTAGAGGAAGAATAATAATAAGTGTGTACCTCCTCTTCTTCATTAGACATAAAGCACATAATGGATTTGATATTTTTTGGTTCTTTCTCTAAGTCAACTTTTTAAGAGCTTCTAGAGTCATCAGATACACTCTAGGTAGCTTTTATGGATTTTTTCCGTTTATTCTCATAATCTACATTCTTCTGATATTTCTTTTCTATCTTCCTTCAATTATCTATCAATTTAGGGAAATTAGGTATGATGTGACCCATGTTTTTTACATTCATAACATCTTAGTTCATGAGGTTCTCTTTCATCCTTCGTGAAATATTTTCTGAAGCTACTTTTATTCTTATAGAATTTTCTAAAATTCCTGGATTGCTAAGCTAGTTCAATTTCATAATCTGAGGAATATGAATTTTTATCGGTTTTGACATCTTGTTTTGATTTTCTTTCATGATTATGAGATTTCTCCTTAAAGGAAGTATTTTCCCTTTTTACTATAATATTTTGATCTTCATCTTAAACTTGAATTTCTACTTCATGCATCATCAATGTTCTAATTTATTCCTTCATAGTCAAAATCTTGATAGGTGGTGATTATTGAATAGCTATAGATATGCCATTATATTTTAAGGGGAGTAATCTTAGTACATTCAATTCTTAATCTAATTGATTGATGGGACCTCCCAATGTAGTATTATTTTTGAAAATATCTATTAACCATTCATTCTTTTGTGTGATTCTTTCACCATTGAACATTCTAAAGGTGTCAAAAAAATGGTAGTAGCATACCTCATATGTCTAATGTCATCTATTACTTTATAGGAAACTGCAATATATTGTCACATCTTCTAGGTAGTAGGACATTTTGAGACTTGATAAAATTCATCAGGTCTAAGTCTACATATAATAGAATTCATTACCTTTGAGTTGATGTCATTTTCAGCCTATCTTGCAGCATCCCAAGTCTCTGGTTTTTCAGGTATCATATACAGAGTGATGATCTTAGAATAATCATTGAAGCCCATATTTTTTAGATATATGATCATCCATGATTTTGAGTATCCCTAATTGTCACCATTAAAGTATGAAGCATCAACCATAAAAATTCCTTCATATGTATCATTCATTTCCATCTTCTTTGTATGGACCTTATTATATTTAATCATGTTATAGAGTTATTCCAAAATCTCACATATGATGCCAATTTTTAGGTCAGAATAATACAAATACTACACAAGAGGTTGGTGAGTTTTGAATTTTTGAAAAACTTCACCAATTATGGATTTTGACTTCCTTTGATATTTATAAAGATATGCAACATTTTCTTCTATATGAAATATGAGAAGTATATTAAACTGACAGAATGAAAATCCAATTTTTATAGTGGCTTAGGCTGCAATGTTCTCTTATTACACTCCACCAATGTTCTCTCAATGAGATTTGAAAATTTCACTAGAAAGGTATTCTTGTCACAAGTCCTCAAATCCAAAACTGAGTGTAGGTAGTTGAAAACTTTACAACAAGTCTAAAAATAGATCCTTACAGTTATATTACAGGGAACTAATTATCCAAAACTTAGTACTATAATCTTAAATGTAAACCAAAACTAAATACGAGCAATTTGTACTGCAATAAATCAAAATAATTTTATTTTATGGTGGTTTGGGTTGATCTTCACCATTGCTTTAGAATAAATTAATAGTATATGGATCTTCTTGTTTAGAAATGAATGTATTCAAGAAATAATAACTCAAAAGTGATCCTAGTTGTAAATGATAGTTAGTTTGAGTATCAATAAATAATAGAAGTATTCTAACAATAGTACAAGGTAGAAAATATAGAACATTCAAATTATAGTTTCTTTCGAAAATAATAGAGCTGATCAGTCAATGCAACAACACTATAAAATATATTCACATGAATACAAACATATTTTAATGTATATTTCAAAGTAAATTGTAATAGAATATATAGAGTAGGTTTCTTTTTTGGTATTCCATATCTAAGGAAATTTCCTAATAGATCGTGGAAATTCAAATTCGAAATAATCTGTGGATTTGTAAATTAACTTAAGAATATGAGTTATTTTCTTTGAGGAAAACACTTGTTTAAATAAATCATTAATAGTATTTGAATCAATGATAAATGGTCTTTTATTAGATATTTAATTATGTCAAGATCATTGCAGAAATCTCGGATAGAATCAAAAATTTAAACTTTTGGCATTGAATAGTCAAACGTAGGGTTCCCTCATAAAATGAAACAATACCAAATGTAGGTGCCAAATACATAGTTTTAATTCTTTTAATATAAGGCTAAAAGTGTATGGTAGATCATAAAATTATGGTTTATGAACCATACATTCTCTTCTCAAATATAGGGTTCCTTACTTATGTAGAGTTTCTTAAACGTGATTTTTTATCTTAAAAAACACAAGGTTCTATAGAAATGTAAAGTTCATTTCACACAATTTTTTAAAAATTTAGGTTTGATGATCCATAAGTACTTTTCTGAACATAGGTTTAATTCCTTATAAACTTTTCTAAGTGTAGGGGTTATTCCTCACATTACGTTTATCAATGTAGAGCATGAACAATGTTTCCAAAATTCATTAAAATGCATTATGAACACTTAACAAATATTCCATGTAAATTAAAATCTTGAATATAATTCCAGAATAAATATTTCAATTATTATTAATTTCCTAAAAAACACTTAAATTAATATCAATAGTAAAACAAATAATGGTATTTTTGAGCATCAAAATCAATAACATTTATAGAGTATTGTTCAGAAAATACATTCCCAACAACATTATATTATATATATATAATTAAAGTGAAATATGAAAAAACAAAAATTAAAATAATATAATTAATTTCATTTAAATCATTATTTGTCATTATTTTTTTATAATTTTATTTTTATTCTGAAAAAACATAGTTTTCTACAAACTGTTTTTTAGTGCATAAAGATTATCCATTTTATTTAATTAAAATATGTTCAAGTAAGGAGATATATAAATGAAATTAATATATTAAAAATTTATTTATATTATTTTAAATTCATATAAGGCATATCTCAATTCATAGAGTTAATATAAGATCTTCTATTGATTAAAGAATGTAATTCCTGAAAAACTATTTTTCAACAATTTTTGTGAGTTTAATTTTTAATTGAATAATGAAAATTTTGTTATTTGAATTTAATAAAATGGATTACATATTTTTTATTAAAATAATTAAATATTTTTAGTAAGTTAAATTTAATTATATTTATAATGAATAATATAAACAGAAAAAAACTAGTTAATTTGGTGAATAACTTAACTGGTAAAATTGAGTAACCTGAGTGGTAAACAAAATGACATATTTAAAAAATGTTTATTTTTTAATGGGGGATGTTTTTATTCGACATATAACACATACAATCCACTATTTATCAACTTTTAAGGAACCTTTTCAGAGTTTGACTTCCCATTATTGAATATTTTGGGGTATTTACAAAAATGACACTCCCTCTCACTTATAAAAGGGAATCTCCTCTCCAGTCCTATCCGTGATTCAAAAACCTTTTCGATTTTAATAGATCTACCCAAATACCATAATAAATTACCTCTCAATTTCCTGGGGTAATTTTTTTGATCATAAATCTAATCTAGGTATGTTTAAGTCTAGTCTCAAAGAGGTGGCCTGAAGAAGAGGTCACATTGTTAACTGAGAATATTTGTTTTATTTATTCTTCCACAACCATAAAATATTATTTAGTCATACTGATATTATAAAATAAATATATCCCTGATAATTAAATTTTATTAAATTAATTTAAAAACAAACAAACATCTCCTCTTCCATCAAATGGGGAATAAGACCATCATTCATGAGTGCAGTAGACTACCGCCTCTCGTACCAATGTAATTAATTTTACATAATTTCCTCTCCTGTATATTCGTGATGATAGATTTAGTTATTATATAAGATATTCCTAAATTATTTTTCATTATGTAATGTTAATATATCACATAAATTTATTCCTTAATACCCATTGAAAATTGATTATATCATACGTGTGCATGGTGGACTACCACCTCACGAAGTGAAGTGATTCTATTTTTATTACTTCGTCGCATGGATGGTATATTTATGTTTATTTAAATAAATAATATAATATTTATGATATAATAAAAATTATATAAATATAAAATAAAACTTACCTTCTTTCCATCACAATCTTTGAAAAATTGAAATGTCACTCAAGCGTACATATGACCTACCATCACTATGATTGTAATGAAGTTCATTCATAATAACCATATTTCATGGTTGGTTCTAAAAATATAGTTAATGTATAAAAATAATAATTTTTCCATTATTATTATTCTAGATATTATGCAATAATGACCCTTTTGAACATGGTCAACACACTAATGTTGTTTTCAAATTATGAATCGAGTTCCCTCATAACACCTAATGTGGTCAAATTATACTCTGTATATGTGAATTTATAATTCAATTTATATATATATATATATATCAAAAAATTCACTATTAAGGTAATGAATTTAAATATTCAATATAATAATTATCAATTCCATCTCCAAAACATGATTCAGGTACTTTTTCTCTTGTAAGTTCAATTAGCAACTGGCATATACTATCACCATGTCATTTTTCACTAAGACATATCTTACTAACTTATTTGATGCATCTCTATAGATAAAGAATCTTTCTCCACTATAGGGTAGTATGAGAATTGGTGAATTTACAAACATTCTCTTTACCACCTTGCAATTCTCTTCACAATCATCTATCTATAAGAACTTAACTCCCTTCCTAGTAAACATGGTGAGTGGATTATATGGTAATGATAAATTACTCACAAAATGTTATTATTATTCATCAAACCAAAGAAAAACATGTATCTTAGTAATCGTGGTTGTTCTATCTTATTTTTTAATAACTTAAGTCATTTAAGGATCCACATATATACCTTCACTTGTGATTATATGACCCCATAATGAAACTTTTGAAGCCAAACTTCACACTTTGTAAATTTAACATAAAACGTATCCTCCCATTAGTTGTTCTACAGTATTCCCAAATTATCTCTATTCTCTTCATTAACATGATAATATATAATAATTTCATCTATAAATACTACCACAAACTGATTAACGTAATCTATAAAGAATCTATTCATTAAATACATTAATATAACATGCCAATTACTAAGTCCAAATGAAATCATTATAAATTCATAATTACCATACCACATATGGAAGGATGAATTTGGTATATCCTCCTTATTGACCCTTAATAAATGATATTCATAATAAAGGTCAATATTTGAAAATTATCGAGCTCTACATAGTTGATCTAACATGTCATTGATAGAGTTTAAATGATACTTGTTGTTGATAGTGATCATATTGAGTTCTCAATAATCAATTTGAAGACACTTTGAACTATCATTATTCTTAACAAAAAATGTACACCCCATGGAGATAAAGTATAAAATATAAATCCTTTATCAACATTCTCCAATATTTTCTTCTTAAATTTTTAAAACTCAATTGAGGATATTCTATACGAAGTATTTGGAATAGGTGTAAGATAAGTTATGAGTTCTTTTGAAATATCGACATCATGATTTGGGGGATGTATAGGAAATTATTAATGAAATACATCAATATATTACTGAATAAAGGGAATATCTTCAATATAGAGATTCTCCCCAACCATTTGAGATAAATATTCCTCGTGAATAGAAAATATTACACATAAAACATAATTAATTTCCATTGTAAGTTTATATTCATCATCACATAGAAATACGATAATAGGTTGATCCAAAAGATCAAATGTGACCTCCCTTATTTTATAAATTTATAAATATTTATATATAGGGATAATAAATTCTCAAAATCCCATAAAATTCTACTTAAGTAATAATAATAATATTTTCACAGGTAATATTTTTAAAAAATTAAACATGACATCCCCAACTATAGAGTAGGGGATAAGTGTTAATTAACCATAATGATCCACTTTAATAATTGATATATGATATGCCCTTCATTAGTCTAGGAGTTAGCCCAAGGACTGTATAATTGACTTAGATAATTACCAAGTTCCTTGCAAATAAAATATCTAACTATTAATCTAGCCTTAGGATGGAATTTACTACACTCCATCGAAATATTTATTTTACCTTGATAATTAATTGATGTATACCCTTGTTTTCCACACAAAAAACATTTTACAATTCCATTGAGGCATTTCCTTGGGTGATTCTTCCCGCATTATTTGGATGTGTAAAATTAAATATTCTTTCCTTCATGGAATTCACAAATAGAAGTCCCATGAAATTCCATTTTTCTCTTATTAGACATGTTAGGGAACTCACAAATGTTGAGTTTTTTAATCATATATCATGATAACTAGTTAGGTATAATCACATGATTATGTATTCTATATCTGATTTAATTTGGTTTTTCATGAGTAAAATCATTTTATTTTCTATCACATTCAATGTTAGTATGATTCCTCCTTGTTCCATTGATTAACTAAAACAAAAGTTCATAGTGTGAAAAATCATAATCATAGTGATAAATCACATAATCATGAAAAATAATAATTTGATGTAAAAATCATGACACATTATTTTCAATATATGACACATTAGGTTTAACCTATGTCATAAATGGTCCTTATCTATCTATGATCTTCATAATGGTTTATAAAGAAACCTTTAATTTACTCAAGCATGCCGCACAAGTGTTTCTATCTAGGTGTGTAGTCTTAGGCCAACTCATCATGTTCCATTGACGATCCATTTAATACTTATTATACACTATTTAAAGTTCTTACCAATAGGTCTATCTAATCTATAACCGCAACAACATTCTAGTATCCTGAATAGGGATTTATTTTTTACAAAAAAATAAAAATCTATACTTTACTAAAACTTTAAGATGTCATCCGATGATTAGAATTATCCCTAGGGTTTTCAGAAAATTTATATAATATTAATCTCAAAAAATTAACTTAAACCTGCTTTGATACCAACAAATGTGACATGAGAATAGAATATATAGATATTACTTCATTTTAGATGAATATTCTATATATCAAATAATGAGACACACCTTATAAGCATAAAGTTTTAGTGTCTTTGAAGACAAGATACATAAACAACTTATTTCAGGAAAGAACATAAACAAATACAATAAATTTCTTATCATATAATACCCTTCTTAGAATTTCCCTACATAAAACCTTTTTCATGACCTGGGTAAAGGAAACATATGAAAGGGTGAATATAGATGGTCATTAAGGGTAAACATGATAGATAATAATTGATGGTCATATGTCAAAATAAGATAAGCATAAGGGTATTAGATCATGATCATAACTTTCATCTTTTATACCCAATTTGTCAAAGATCATAAACATGTGTCATGTAAAAAAATAGGAATTTCAAATACATGAATCAGTTTAGGGTAAATTTCATTAGTATTGGTCCTTCAGGGTCCCGATGAGGTTTTAGTTTTGAGTTTTTCTAAGTTATACTTGTCAAATTAGTATATGATTTTCATTGTATTACTCCCCACCCCATAAATATTGGAATATATTTAAACAAAAAAAAAAGACATGAATAATCAAGAATAAATCATTGACCATGATAACATATTATAATCATTTTAAAATGTAATAGAAATTTTTCATCTCCATCATAAAACTAATAATAATAATATCTTGGGAACCATGCATTCATCATAGAATTACCTAAATAGTATAAATCCGGAACTCTCTTAAGAGTAACTTTTATCTAGTTATGTATTTAATATATTAAGAGATTCTCAAAATTTCCATCTATTAGGATATTTTTAATTCTATAAACTCTTAGGATTTTATTTACTCCATCATCTCTTAGGAGTCTCTTAACTCCATCGTCACTTAGGAGTTTCTTGACACCATTATCTATCAGGAGTTTCTTAACCCCATCATCAATACCAAATGAATTAGCGGGATACATGATTCTGGTCCCACTATCACATAATCATTATCCATTAATATTTATTTCACAAGATCTTAAAAAATTAATCATATCATCAAAACTAAACTGTGGAAAATAGACGATTTTCTTAAACATCTCACCATCATAATAATAAATCGTCTAGAGAATGAATAAGGATTGTATCATTGGATATCATTCCTATTAAAACATAACTCACATAAAAGGATGTTATCATATATTAAAAATTTATTTAAAATATTAATGGAATATTTCTTGAGGAAAGTACCCTTTTAATTTTTAAATAACTTATATAAAATATGAATTTTTCCAAAATATCATGGAATTTTTTTATCTAAAAATAAATATAAAAAATTTTAAATTAATGTCAAAATAATTCAGTGTTAATGATAGAAAAAATTCCAACCATGTCCTAATCATTTATAATAATTATTTTTTTTCTACACATTCGGTAAAAAGTGCCTAATTTAGAAAAAAGCCAAAAAAATATTTTTAAAACATTTTATAAAAAAAACATGGGTAAATTTTTGAATAAAAAATCCTTGCAGAATATTAAAAAATATTCTTTAATTTTTGTATAGAAAATGGATATAGAGGAGAAGGATTCCTAACCAAAAGAGGAGAAATAAGTTTGGATTTTTTAAAAAATAATTTTTTGAACTACTTCTGAAAAAAAGTAAATAAAATGGTACTAAATTTTCAAAACTATAGAAATAACTATGGGATAATAAGATAAAAGTGGTTTATCAAAACAAATATTGTATAATATACCTTAATGTAAATTCAATAATAAATAATCCAGATCAAAATGTGTTTCATACAAAATTCCCTTATCAAAAGTCTCGTCCTGGTTTGTATGTGTTTGAACCTCCTATATAATAAATATATATTTATTATTCATATATTAAAAAAAACATAATATATATATATCATACAATATATAATTTACTTATATCATCTTATCACCCTTTTAATAACAATTATCTATTAAAATCACTATTCTATGTGGTAACTTCTTTGTTTCTCATGCGTGTTTTGGTTAAGTAGTCCCTTTCCTTAAAATTTATCATGGCTCCATCATATCCATAATTTTATTCATTTAATGTGCATTACAAATAATAATTATATAATCTTTTATAAATATTCATATAAATATGTGATGAAAAATGAATTGCATAATTTTATTATAACAGTAATCCATACATATGCACGAGTGATGTTTCCACTTTTCAATAGATGGAAAACAATTAAATGATAATTAAAATTTAAAAATCTATAATAATATCATTAATATCATATATATTCAGTAAATAAATCATCATAACTATAAAATTTAAGTAGTGATGAAAAATGAAATTCATTACTTCATGGAGGTGGTAGTCTACACACATGCATGAGCGAAGTTTTATTTTCCTAAAGGATGGAAAAGTGGTGGATAACAGTAGTACATAAACCTAATAAAAATTAAACATATTGAGAATAATAAATTCATTTTTTAAAATAGATTCCATATATTTAGTGGAGGTATAAAAAGAAATAAAATTTAAATTACTATGTTATGAGTTATACCTCTTCATTGAGAAACCTCCTGTAGTTTAAACTGTAAACCATGAAAGTGTAGTATTTTGAAAATACCAAAATCATTAAAACAAATTTAATGAATCTATTATGTCATTAAAATAGGGATTATATGATCTAGAATGTGAAAAAAAAATGTTAAATAAAGGAGAATATAAGGTTCCATTTTATAAGTGAGGGGAGGAGAACCCTTGGATTTATCTAAAATACTAAATTAATATAACTTAATTTTCATTTTAAAGTGGAACAAAATTGCTATATTTAGATTATAGGTTTTTTATGATTCTAAATACTCATAAAAAAAATTAAACTTCCTTAGTTAGTGTTTTAACTATTATCTCTTTGTTTTAACACTTGTTAACCCTTTTTATGATGGCCATAATATCAAATAATTTTATTCTTTGGGGGTCATGGAGGTTACTATAAATGTAAATGTGATCAATATGTAGAAAATGGATGATATTATAGATCATATCCCATTAAATTTACATAATATTGATTTTTTATGAATTTCAAATCATTTAATAAAATATTATTCAACATAAGATGCCATTAAAGTCATTTTTGAGACTATTCACATAGTTTTCCATTAAAGAAAACAATATAGAAATGGAATTAAAATATAAAATTCTAATAAAACTCAAATATGTTATATTTATCTAACATTATTTGAACAAAATAATTCATCCAAATTTTATTAATTTTTATGTTTTTTGAATTCTTTATTTATTTTTTCTATTACTTGAACATGAACCATGTTTGTATTTGTAATAATTTAGGTTAATTATTAAATTAAAAAATTAGAAAAAAATACCAAGAAAAAAATTCATTCATATTTTAAATAAACCATTAGAACTGAACATAATATCTTTTTATTCGTATGAAAAAATATTATAGATATTTAAACAAAGATAGAGATGCTTTGTATTTATCCTTTATTTAAAATAATATTATGGTCATTACCAAAAGTAATTGGCAATAAATTTCCAAAACGTTTAAAATAATATGAATAAGGAAAAAAATAATGTATCCAATGAAATAAAGGAATGTTTTTTTTTGAGATTTTATGGCCTTATCCCATAGTTTTAACCATGTTTTACTTTTTTTTACCCTTATTGAAGTGAAAAATATTTACCATAGTTACTATTCATAATGAAACAAATAAAGGGGAACTATTTACCAAATTTTAATATCCTAATTAAAAATATGGAATCCATTTTTATTGATTAAATTTATATATGTGGCATAAATCTATTTTAAAATAAGTGCACGAAATGCAATGAGAACTGGTTTTTTAATAAATATTTTCAAGCATAAAACTATATTAATTATAATCTACTTACTAGTAAAAAACATTTGATGATTTTTAAAATATTTGAATGAATATATAATCTATAAATTTTTTTAAAATAATTCACTAATAGTGAATAAATTAATTTATTAAAATTAAATCACATTAGATCCATAAAAATATTTTTTATAAAATATCCCTTTTTTTACTTTAAAATGATTTTTTCAATTGATAACCAATTAATTAATTATATACATGTTTAAATAAAAAATATCATTATTTAGTACTATTCATACCCTTCAATGCAACATCAATGTGATTACACTCACATTAAATAATAATAATTCAATTGTATATTACGATTCGTTTAAACCAGATATTTCAAATAAAGAATAAATTATATTAAATAAAATTTATTTAAAAATAAATATATAATAAAATCTTGGTGTGTTAAACTAATACTATAAAAAGAAGCATTATGGTTTAAGTCAAATTAGTTCTCTCCAGGAAGAGATAATCATCTTTCTCAACACATAAAATGTTTATTTATTTTTCTACTTCCACAAAATATATTGTATCAATCCTAACATAATGATTGTATAATAATAAATAACATTTTTTGTTTTAATTTTTATTGTACAACCATTTATATCATATTTTACATCAAATGGGAAATGATTGTATTGCTCATCCATATGTGCAGACTACAGCCTCTAAGTAGCGATAAGATTAATTTTTGTAAGCATCATTCATGATTGGTTATTATTATGGATTTAATGTTTTATATGATATTTTTGACATAATTATTATTATCTTATCTAAATTCATTCCATCACGTCATTTTGGAAATAATAACAACGCTTGTGTGTACTTATAGATTAACACCTCTACGAAGTGATGTGATTCATTTTTAATTTATTATTTACATGGACAATAATAAGGTTGAATTCAATCAAAATTTATGATATTTAAAATTTAATAATTATTTTTAAAATTTTAATTATTTTTTACAATTATTTTTTCCATCAATTGCAAACTAGAATCATCACTCGGTGCATATGAACATTTTACTGTCTCTACAAAGTGGTGTAATTCATTTTTCATCACTTATTTATAAGAATTGTTATATAAGTGTATATAATGATTAAATACGATAATTATGAAATGATTAAGGTTATAGATATTATATAACCATGATCCAGATACAAGGACCATAGCTACCAAATCAAATTTTTCATGAAAGATAAAATAATTACCAATCAAAAAGATGATTTTAATAAATAATTATTAATAACAAGGTATTAAAATGTTACAAATGGATCATAAATAATTTTATAATTATATATATGGTTATGTTATAGAATTATAATTAATTTAAATTTATTATACTAGTGGTTAAAATCACTTAGGAAGTAAGTCAAACTTGAGGTAGGGGTTTCTCATATCACTTTTGTTTCAATGAGACATAAACTATATTCACCACTTTTTTCCTTAATGTGGTGTATATAGTTCCCCATTGACATATTTTATCCTGATTATATTTTTATTCATGTCATTGAAAGTCTCATTTGATGTTATTTTGTCAATAAGAGTTATGATTAAAAAGTTATTAAAGTTGTGAGATTTTTATATTACAATATCACTTTTTAAATTTGAATGTTTATGCTTAAATGTATAATACTAAAATTATATCATCCATATATCAAAATTATTATTTCTTTTCAAATCAACTATTTATTTCTAGAAAATAATTTTTTTTTATTTTCCTCTTTATATGTACTCATAATTCTAAAAGAATTTCTTTATGGAAACCCCGCTTTGCTTTTTTATTCGGTTGGGAATATTTTTCTTCCATGTGAAAATATTCATTAAAATGTTTTCCATGAAGTTTTTAATATTACCCATAAATTATTAAAGTCATTTTCACCCATGTTTGAGATTCTATAAAAAATATTAAAATGAATCTTCTTATCATTTTCTAAATGAGGTAATTTTTACTAAAGGTGTGAACAGAATATTTGATTTACTCTTTACCAGATGAATGAAATTTTCAACAATAAAAACTATTATTTTTTTTAGAGATTCATTTACAAGATTAAATGTTCCTTTTCTGAGAAAATATTTTTCCTAATATTTTGGAATTTTTTGATTTTAAATAAGTGGTTTTAAAATAAAAAAGGTATTTTCTTCAAGAAATTATCTAGCGATAATTTAAAAATATATTCATTTTTATCAATATCGTTTGATAAATCTGATACTTTTCAAGGGATATTATGTAATTATTCCATCTACCATATTACTCTTGATGTCATATAATCATGTTGTTTTATTTATTGACATGGAGAAATTATTAACGTTATGTATGCTGGTTTTTCAATATGAATGTTTATATTGATTATTTATTGATTATTTATTCATTTATTTCATATGATGAATTAATTAGATTTATTAAGTGAGGTGTGGATCCTGTTATAGCCCCTTTCTGATTTTTTTAGGTCTCATGATACAAACTAGAATAGGTATTTTGTGTATACATTCCTGATTATTTTATGATTTATTGGAATGAGGCCTTGATAGTATGTTTATGACATCTTGGAACAGTGAATTAATGATATGATTATGATTTTTGACATTTTACATTCTTCCATTATGAAATTAGTTATTTTTATCCATATGATTTTTATTTGAGGGAGGAATGGGAACTTGTATGGATGGAAAATTCTCTTTTATTGAATAAAATCAAGGCTACAAATGTTTTACGTAGATCCTTTTACAAAAATTTCTTGGAATGATAGAAACAAATCTACAAAATCAGTGATCTATGTCAATTCATTAGTATTCACCTATTTATTTTTGAGTCCAACAACATCGAAATTGGATTCATGTTATATATGTGTGATGATGTGGCTCATAGATTAAATTATTTCCATGAATTTGATCTATCTGTAATTTAACTTCCAAGAGAGATTAATATTACTATTTCAAATAGCTTACATGATAGTGGTAGAGTCACATTGTAACAACAAATTTTACCAGCCTAGTTTTATTTCCATTTCAACCATATTGATTACACCAAGTAATTAAGTGTCCAGATATTTTGTAGCTTCCATTATTTTATTTCTCTTACTGAGTATCTGACTACACCATTAATTATGATTTCCTTTCCCTAGGTTATGAATAATGGATATATGAAAAATTTCAGAGATATAAAAGAAGGAATGATAAAGTTATAACTAGAATAATATGCATTATTTCATATTTTTAAAGGTAATGTGAGAACCATGTATGTATCTAGTTTCCTAGTACTACTAAACTATTCTACCTTTCCAGACATGATCTCTTTTTTCTAATGTCGTAAAATAACCACTTGTTATGCCTTACTAGAGTCGGAGTCGTGGTGTTATAGTTGGTATCAAAAGAATATTATATGGACCATTGGTAACTAGATTTACAAAAACACATATTTGAGAACATGACCCTATGATATAATATAGGGATAAGTCTATGTATATGGTAATATACTGAATCTTGGGTAAAGTAGAGATTCTGTGGTTTTAATATAAAATATATCCATGTATGGATATTGGAAATTGGATATGGCCGTGTCACATATACATCAAGGGGTAATAAGATTTAAAGGGGAGGATTTTGTATTAACTCAATAATTACTGATGTACATTGAGTGAAATTTATATTTAACACCAAGATAGACTCTCCCTAGGGATATACTTGGTTTAATTCACATTTTCATTATGAACCATTTTGATGAATGATAATATAGACTCTATGTAAAACTAAGATATTCTATAGTGATATGGGATAAATTCTATCTTTTATGGATTGATATGTATAAGGTTGACAATAAGTTTATAGTAATAGATACCCCATTATAGGATTTATGTGATTACATTTAATCTGATTTAGGATTTTTTTAATACATTTATGGAATATAACCCTTTAGTTTAGTATGTGTTTTTGTGAAAAGGAATAGTGATATTATATTTAGTTAATATAAGTTTAAAGATATTTATAACCTTTAGGGTTAATAAGATATTTGTTTTTAATATTTTCTATTGGGATAAAAGCATTATTACATTTCCTGAACTCATGATTTATTATATGGATAACCATGGGAGTGAGAATTAGTTTGGTTACTATGTGATTAATGTTATTTTAGGTTAAGTCCACTATATAGGGAATATTATGCGATTAACATAAATTTATATATTTTTGGTTAAGATGGGAGTTTATTTTACGAATAGAGGGTGAATTATCTTTTCAAGAATATATGATTTTATTATAGATTTATGGTCATTTATGATATTATGGAACCAATTTACATATTTTGGAGATTATAAGATTAGGTCATATATATTTTTGGTGTGTATGAATAATTAATATTTTTTAGAGATTAATTTTAATTTTATCTTGGAAGAATATGTGATCAAATAATTTTTATATTTGAGTTTCATTTTTTCCATTCAGATTTTGATGAGTTTTAAGGATATTTATTTATGGAATGATTTATGTTAAACTTTTACTGTTATTATTTTGTATTTTTATATTAATATATTTTTTATCAATATAAAGGTTTATTCATATAGGATATTATCTCAACTTGTGATAACCATTTTGGTTTCATCTAGATATAGGAGGAATAAATTTTTATCTATCAATGGAAATTATAATTCATTGAATGTCAATTTTAGTGATTCATGCATCAAAAATTCTTCTTTAATATTCATTTCTTAGATTATAATATGAGATGGAAGTAGAAATTGATCAAATCATAACCGAAGGAATAAATTGTCTTTAGAAAATAGAAAGAAATCAAGTAATTATGTTTTTTTATTTTATCTATCTTATTGGTAAAATAATACCTCAACTCTACAAAAAGGATCTTGAAATAAAATTTGTATCATATTACACTAATTTTTAATGATTGTATAATATTCTTTATCATTGCATTATTTATGGTTTTATGGTCATTTACATTCTAATGGCCATATTCTCTATCACTCTCTATCATTCATTAGACATTATAGTTCTCCTCCATGCCCATATTTTCACTTCGATATAATGTTATCCTTATCTAGGAACTTAATTTGTTGTTATTTCAGGAAACCTTCATGTTTCTTACTTTCCCTTTTCAAAGGAAGTTGTATTATCCCTTTGTATGAAGTGGATTTTCAAGAAAGGTATTTTCAATTAATGAACCCTTGATTACCAGGATAAAAAATTGTGAGGATTTAATTTATTTAATGGGTGGTATTTAATAGCCAAATATTTTATTTTAAAGTAATAATTATCTCAATAGCTTTCTTAACATAAAGAAACGAGCTTTAAGCGACCAACGATATACAACAAAAATATTATTATTAAAATGTGACCATTATAACCTAGTCATAAAATTAGCAGTATGAATAGGAATAACCACATTTTTAAAAATATGTATAAGGTTTTTATATAATGAAAATGTAATGATTAATGTCTAATAAATAAGTACTTAATTTTTAGTAATGTTGTTTTATGCTTCAAAAAAGTATTTTCATCAAAAATTGATTTTATTTCCTTTTTGCAGCAACATTATAATTAATTTTAACAATATTTTAGAAATTTTATTTTAGGAAATGAATATTAATTTTTAAATAATAATTTAAATATTACTTTTGGGTGATTTTTTTTGTTTTTTAGTAAATATTTATTTTTGAATGAATAGTTAAAAATAAATATTTTTTGTAAAACTATCATTTCATTTCATTAAATAAAGTAATTTAAAAATACTAATATGTTATGAATTTGATTTTAAATTAAATTAATTAAAATTTAATTATAAATAATCTAAACAATTACACAGTAATGAATATTTTACTTTTTTGTATAAGTTCATTTTTAAGCTTAAAATGTGTTTTTTAAATATTTTTCATTACCTTTTTTGCATTTACCGAAATTTTGATTTCTATGACATTGAAAAATTTAATACTTAAAAATGGATTCCATAATTAGAATCTGGATGTTCAATTTTTTTAAATAGTATACTTTTTATTTTTGTTCATTGTGAATAATAACCGTGGTAAGGATTTTTCATCACATTGAAGGGTAAATTAGGTAATTATGTTTACAAATAATGTGGTAAGCCTATAAAAATATATCTAAATCTTGAATTTATTATATTTTATGAGTTTTTTTCAACCATACAAATCTATTATTTAATTATATGGTAACATGGTTCCATTTTTCTTCCCCAATAACATATATATTATTTTAAGTACAGAATAATTAAAAAATGTCATTATCTTTCTTTTTAATTATATAACACATTATCAAAAGGATAAATAGAATTTAAGATCAATTATAAAGGTTATTTTAATATCAATAAATAATTTTTATTATAGTAATTTATTTTTTATTTCTATAGATAGTATAATTATCTTGAATGCCTTCAAAAAACAGACACAACTCTTGTACAAGAAGCAGAAAAAATATAGTAAATGGTTTAACAAACATAAATGAAATATATTTCATATGAATTGTTGTGTTATATTTATTTAATGGTTTAGAATAATTTATAATTTATGGTAAAATATTTTATATTGAAAATACTATTTTATCTAGATGACTTTAAAGTCAAATTAAATAAATACTCCCAAAAATGATTTTAATTATGTTTTAGTTAAATAATATTTTATTAAATAATTTAAAAATGAAAAAAACTAGTCTAGACATGTTGAACGGTAAAAAATCTGAAATTTCATCAATGAATCATTTTTTTGGCCCATTTCATCTTAGAAGTAAATTTATCACCCATAAAGGCTAAAAAATGTGTTACCGCAATTATGGTTAAAGATGGTTAACAAAAGGGTTAAACCAAAAGATAAGGTTTAAAATGACCCCAAAACTAATGTAAATTTTATTTAATGATGATATTTTTACATTTTAATTTTTTTCTTCTAATAAATTTATATTTTGAATCATTTTACATAAGAAATACATTAATTACATTTAAATATTTTAGGTAATTCTAAGTGTGTCCTCTCCTCGCTTACAAAACGGACCACCTATCCTCTATTATTCGTAATGTTTGATCAACATATATAAAAAAAATAACATCTCTAATACCTTTCTAGATTCCTTCTCTTAGTTCTTAAGCTATTTTATTTACCCTATTACAATCCAAAGAAGGCTTATGTTGTAAGCCAAAGGCGGTCTCTCAAAGAAGTAATCATCATACCGAACTCTTTTAAAGATTATTTATTCCAATACTTAATATAAGTCTATTGTATCCATCGTAAAATATTTAATAAATTATAATAAATATACTTATATTTTATTATTATTATGGAACATCCATTTTAAACCACTTTTCCATCAATTGGGATTTGAAAGTATCACTCGTCCATATGTTTAGACAGTCGCCTCCACGTGTTGATTTGATTCTTTTTCCATCACCATATTTATTGATTGTTGATTGTAATGAATTTGATATTTATATATTATATTTCTGACATATTAATTATTTTTTAATTATAATATATTAATTAAATTCTTACCTTTACATATATTGGTAAATGATAACATTTCCCGTTTGTATGTGTGAACTACCACCTCCACGAAGCGATATGATTCATTGTTCATATCAAATTTACATGGATAATAATAATGATAGATTTAATTAATGTATAATATATTTATGATATAATAATTATTCTATAAAATTACATTATAATCCAGCAATATTAAATTCCATTCATCAAAAAGTGGAAACATCACACATGCGTACGTACGAACTACTGTCTCTATAAAGTAGTGTAATTTATTTTTCATCACCGATTTATGTGATTGGTTATAAAAGTGTGTATAACGATTAAATATGATAAAATATGAAATTATTAAGGATTTATAGAAGATGTGATCGTGATCAATATGCAATTAATTAAAGTAATGAATTGAAACATATATAAAAAACAAAATATTTAACATTCAGAAATAACAATTTTAATAAAGAATTATTAATAAAAAAATGATGAAGTGTTATAAATAGATCATATATGATATAATAAGTATGTATATGGTTATATTATACAATTATAAAAAATTTCATTTTACTATATAATAAGTTAAAATAACTTACAAGTAAATTCAAACTTGAGGTAAGGGTTTCTCATCTCACTTTTGTTTATGTGAGACATATGTCATATTCACCACTCATTTCAATCATCTGGTGTATATAATGACGCTTTGATATGTTATATATTAAATATAATCATATTCATGTTATTTAAAGTTTCATCTGATTTTATTTCTATCATGTGGTTATAATTCAAAAATTACAAAAGTAGTATGGGTTTTATGTTAGAATCTCACTTTTTAAAAGGATTATTTATGAATAAATTTATGATGACTGAATTATATTATATTTCTCAAAAAAAATATTATTCCTTTTGTTATACTATTTTTGTTTATGTAAATCACATGTTTTCCTTTCAATTTACTTATTATATGTTTTCAAAAGTCTGATAGAATTTTTATAAGAAAAATCATTTCCATTTTTATATTCAATCAAGAATATAGTTCTTCCATGTCCATATTTTATTTAAAAAAATTCAAGAATGTTGTTACTATTTTAAAATGATTTATTAAATTTATTTTTCCCATGTTTTACATCTTATAAAATGTTTGAAAATGAATCTTATTTCCATTTCTGGAATAAGGTTCTTTTTTCAAAAGTTGTGAAAAACATTTATTTTAAAACTCACCACACGAATAGATTTTACCACCATAAAAAATATTTCCTTATTCGAATTTTCCATTACATGATTATATATTTATTTTAGAAGAAAATTGTTTTCCAAAAATTTAGGAAACATTTTAGATTTCATATAACTGATTTCAAAATAGAAATGGTTTTTTCTCAGGAAATTTTCTAGTGATTTTTTAAAAGTATTTTATACTATGTCACTATCCTTTCATGAATATTATGTTTTAATAGGGACATACTCTAATGATTTAATCCACCATATTACTTTATTTTTATTATCATAATCTTTTTCTAATTATTAATTGGGTAAAATATTAATATTTCATATTCTAGTTTTCAATATTAATGCTTATATAGATTATTTATTGAATTATTATTCATTTGTATCATATAATGAATGAATTGGACCTATAAATTTTTGGGGCCATTTATATCCCCTCGATGCATCGGTAGGTCTCATGAGACATAATTTCCTGGTTATTTAGAGTATATATGCAAAATTATTTATGATGACTTAGAAAAAAGCATTGATTATATGTTTATGATGTTTAGACACAAGGCCTTAAATATGATTATGATGTCTATAATTATTCATTATATCATAACGAAATTAGTTGTTATTTTCCTTGTGATTATTTATATTGTTATATCATCCATGAATATCTTCCACTTTTTATGATGTTAGTTATATTTAATATTTGAATATTTTCTATGTCATATTGTTTATGATTTATTTATCCAATCCTAGATTATATTATATGATTCCCATTAATGACCATATGATATCTCCCTTTATAATATTTTCATTTCCCTAGGTTACCAAGAGGGTATTTATGAATGATTTTAAGGATATACTAGGAGAAATTATAATGTTCTCATTAGAATATTACGTTATCTTTAATGTTTTAAAATATAATTTGGGAATAATATATATATATAGTATCCCAATAAAACTAACCTATTTGAAACTTTGGTACACTATCACCATTATTTTTTTAAAATTTAGTAAAATAACCAATATATATGAGTTACAAGAGTCGGGGTGTTATTCGTAGTTCCACCTATATCATTTTTTATTCAACCAAAGTTAATTTAAGATGAGTTTTCTAATATCCCAAAATGTAAAACCATAAAATAACTTGGGAATAAATCCTTTATTTTGGTTCATAAATGGAATATAATTAAATAAATAATAACCTCTAAGAGTTTCAAAACATGTGTCTAGTAAGGACTCTATATTGTGTACGAGGTGATGATCAAGTTAATACTCAAACATCCATTTTCAGGGTTATTACCCCAAGTTACATCTGTAAAAGAAACTACATCCACTTTTAGTATCCAAAAAAGGATTTTATTTCTAGGAAATCACATACTTGAAACTTGCCAAAAATTTTAGGATATTATCATATACTTAGACTTCTCCCTTGTTTTTTCACTAATGTTATCTAATAATAATCACCAAAATGGATAAAATAATCCTAAAAATTAACAACAATCCTTTGATACAAACTATAGTAACCCATGCAAAAAAAATCTTTATATTACATCATTACATTACACCTTATAAAAATCACATATAACTCAAAAAAACTTTTGGTTTAGTGTGATTGAGGACCAGTTACATGGGAAACTTATTTTATAAACTTGGGAACTTTTCTCCATAATGAAACTCTTTTAGACCCCCTTTTATAATTTATCTTAATTTATATGGATCTTAATATCCTGGGGAAGGGAAACATGAGAAATGGGTGAGTTCAAACACTCAGTAAGGGAAAACATATTGACATCTCCTAAGTGGTTATATTATATATATGTGAGAAAACATAATAAAGGGGTAAATTTATTATATTTACATAAGACAATATGATTTTTTCCATAAACCAGCAAGGAAAGACATGTAATCTCAAAAGAAGAAACATGTATCATGATATAAGAGTGTGAGAAAAATGGCATAAGTAAATGATATCATAAGATCACAGAATCACACATATGTGGAAATAACATATAACATGACATTTTATAAGTAGGTTAAGGTTCACTTCCAATACAATCATCACATAGTGGACAAAGTACCATATGAGATTGGATTCACTCTACATTACCATAAAAATTGGGGATAGAGTCAAATGGTGTATTTGGTTTACCCCATAATCCAATTCACAATATCTCATGAGATATAAATTGTTTAAAACATCATTGGGGATATATTATTTTTGGCCCACCTATCACATAACATAGTCCCTTAGGGTAAACACTTGTGCACTATACATGGTATCTAATGTGATTAAAACATTACACAATGCATTGGAGGGATATATAATTATATGACCACCCAAAAAAACTAATATCATTATGTATACATGTATATGTGTTCCGCAAAACAAAAATAAACCATTCACAATGCGTAATCAAGAAGAAAACTCATGGGAAAGAAGTAGGATACATAATATTATCTCAACTAATAACTAAAAGATATCTCATAAGGATTATAAAGATAAGAAGTTTTTAAGTCATTTTTTTCATATTTTAATAAATACATGTTTTTACATTGACTTCAAATGTAGGTAAAGTCATAAAAAGGATTAAGGTTAAGTAAAAATAAAAATGAACCACATAGGTGATGCTTTTAAAAATAACCATTGGATATTTTAAGAAAATAAATTGTTTTTTATTTAAATTTAGAGAATAATTGAGCTAATATGGGTTTATATACAATAATTATGATTTTTATAATCTAATCATGCTGAAAAAAAATTTCATCGTGGTGACACATGGTATGAAATAAGAAATCAGAAAGTTTCCTTAAGTTTGGTTTACTTGAATGTGGGAATTTTAAAAGGAAAGTTAAACATCTAAAACCCCAAAAAAATAATAGTAATAGTAAATGAGGAATATATTTAAGGAAAATTTATATATAATGTGGAATAAATACATGAGAATAATATATAGAAAATTTAGAATAATAAATATATTACGTAACCCAAAAGTAACGAGGGTGGATTTGGTAGATGACTTTTTAGGTTTTAAAATTAGTTTATTGAAATCCCACATCATAAAAAAGATAGTAATTTTTTAAATTGGTTAAGGTTAATATTTATTTAACCTAATATTAATCATGATTAGTTTTTTAATTAAGATGGATAACATTTGCGGGGATGGAAATTATAGAAAATGAGGGGAAACCATCATTAAAGCAGATGGAAATTATTCTAAAAAATGATATAATTTTGAGAAATAAATTCATAAAGGTAATAATTTGGATAAAAAATTTGACTTTTTATAGTGAAATTAATTATATCTTAATCATTTGATATAATAAATACATCCTATAAAAATAAATTCAAAAAAATATTCATCATGACTCAAGAAAGAAGATGAGTGAAGAAAGCCTTCCAAATTTTTAAGTTTTTGAGTGAGAAATAAAATTAGGAAGAACATTGAATATCATGAAATATAATTCAATTCTCAAACAAAATTTTTAAATGGAATTATATACACTATTATATATAAATAATTTTGTATAATAAGAAATATGTCTCAAGAGGTGAAAATTGAGACATGAAACTCTTAAAAGTAACATAATCTTTGCGGTCAGAATCCTTTGATAATGATGTTATAATGAAAAATTACAACCACAAAAAATATTTATGAAATAAAATAAAATTATTCAAAAGGTTGAATAAATATATTTTGGAAAAAAATATCATAATAAGATAGTTTGTAACTCAATCGATAAAAATTGAGTTAACACAAACCCTTACATTGTTCCTAATTCATTAGGAACATGCACCTATCTTTATGAATAATATAACTAAGATTATTATATAACTTATTAGGAACATTATTATTATAATTTTAATTTAATACAAATCATTAATTATTATATGATATTTAATTGTTATATTTTTTTCTTATGTTTGTGTGAAAATTGAATCAGCGTTGGATACTCTCAATAACTATAGAGATAAGAGATAGTATTTTAATAAAAAGTTAAATAAATAATATAATTATTCAAAAAAATAATTAATTGATTATTAACTAGTAATAATATTATTATTTATGTTATAATATTAAATCACGATAAAAGTTTATATAATTATATGATTATGGGGTTAAACCGACCCAATCCTGAACACACCACATGTCGATGGATGAATATTCTTAAGAAACTATATAATATCATTTTTAAAAAATAATAATTATATTATTTTTATATTTTTTATCTGGTTATTAGTATTTTAATTGTTTTGGATACATATATAAAAATAAGATGAAAAATTAAAAATGTTACTTCTTGGATGTGGTAGTCCACACAACACACAGTCAATATTATTTTATTTTTATAATTGGATTTAAATAACTAAATAATGGATGTTAAATTAATATAATAACACTTAAGTATATAAATGTTAAAATTCTAATCACATTACTATAGTAATGGTGGGTTTTTATGATAAATGTTAAGAATAAATTGTAAGGAGTAAGTGGTACTCACTTTGATTCCTTGAACGTTATCTTGATAAAATCCATGGAAATGAAGGGATTAGGATAAATAATTGATTCAAAATGATTGTGAACATGAGATAGTATTATATAAGGATAATAATTTCAAAGTTTAAATTAGGAATTTATTGTAATGGGTGTATCATGAAGGGGTGTAAGTGTCCCCTTTTATAAGGGAAGAAAAGGTACTTTTGCGAATACCCTTTACATTTTCAATGATATCATTACACTATTCAAATATAAAAGTCTCAAAAGGTTAAAAATCATAGATTTCGGGTGATATCGGGTATATAAAAACTCAAAAAATATTTCCAATACTTGTTTTAGACATGATTTAAGTCATTTGATTATATATTTTTTACTCCTACCATCTTTTGTTTTTACTTGGGTAACTTGTTTTTTCCCAAGTAACTAGTGTTTTACAAAACATATAAAAAACCCATATTATAAAATTTATGTGTGATGAACCCAAAATTAATCTTCATTTAGTATAATTAAATTTATAATTAAGATAAAATTAACTTTTAATTAAAAAAACTATATATTGAAAAACTATTTGGTAAAAAAATGTTGTTTTCATAGTTAAGTGTTCTTAATCTTATTTAGTATTGATTACCAATCAAATGAGTGATAATTTATATAGATATAGTATTAAAAATTATATTAAATTATCCTTTCATAATAAATTAGTATATCTACTTAGATAAAAAAAATATACAATATTAGTAATACAGTTCTTGGAAAATAATAGTTTTACAATTATTAGGGAAATTTTCGATAATCATAGTAATCATGCATTTATTTATGAAAATTAAATTAAAATTATTATATAATATGATCATGTATATATAAAAAATAAAATTATTTTTCAGAATTAAATTTTACAAGTCTTGTAAACTAATTTTCTTAATATAAGCGAATAAATTAATTTTTAGAGAAAAATATTACTTTTGATTAAAAAAATATAAATGGGTTTTATAAATAATAAATAGTAATTTTAAATGATTTATTTCACATATAAATTTACAAAGTTTATGGAAAATGGTTTCAAAAAAAATTAATTCATTCTTGTATTATGATAAAGTCATAAAAGTGGTGGTTCTAACAATATCGGTATTTTCCCAATATTCACCTAAAAACCAATAATTTCATAAAAATACAAGAAATTCATACTATGTTAGTTTTGAAATTTTAAACAAAAAATATAAATTCATTTTCTATAATTAATATTTTAAAAATTTTAAAATTATTTTTTAAATAGAAAATATAGAAAAACTATTTTATGTAAAATGAACTTATTTTTTTATTAAAAATAAATAAATGAAAAATATAAAAAAATACACATGATTAGTAAATTTAAAAACTAATAATTATATGTTTATATAATAATAATATATACTTACATATCCCCTCAATATCTCTAGATAATATTTAATTATAATGTATGATCTCTTGTTAGTTGTGGGTGGTGATTCCATTAGCATAGATCTCCTAGAAATTTTTCTGAGATTTGATTTCCCTCGTATACAATTTTTCTCATTGCATATTTTTCAAGTAAATATTAGGATTGTTCTTGATAAAACCCTAAAAAAGCTAATTCTTTTATGAGTTCAAACAAATTAGATGGAATGGAATACTTCTACTACTCAATATCATTTATTTCCTTTATAGATTTCGTAATATGCTTACTTCCTTTTATACCAACTAATTTAATTGCTATATTATAAAAACCAAATTGTATTTTATCATGTCATAGTTTATATATATATATATATATTTTTTATAAAAATATATTATCAAATATTTATTTAAGTAATGTACTTAGTGAAATATGGGGTCATTATACTAACATATTAGATATGAAATATTTTTAATTTAGCCTTATGTTCGCTAAACTTCTTGGGTTATTGTCATCCTCATTACATATCTATGAAATACCTTCCAACTCTCTATGTGAACATCTAATACAATCCCAAAAATAATCTCATTACTGCACAACATCTAAAAATCAGGCTACTTTAAATAATAGTGAGAATAAGGAATCATATTCCAGATTTTTTAATCCATAAACATATTCAAACTGCTTAACTCCACAATATCAAATGCTATTAAATTAATAAATTATGTTTTCTAATTTAAATTATTTATATGTATATCATACTCAATATTTATCAAACTGATTCTATAAAAAATAATTTAAATGTTTTATAAATTCTTCAACAACACATCCTAAACCCCTCTAGGATAAAGTTCCATTCCCTTTCAATTTTGACTACAATAATATTTTATATTTTATCATTGAACTTATCTATATTTAAATCTAATCCCACTAGAATATTGGATACTATATTATCTTTATAATTCTATTTTATGATATAAAAAATTCTACTCTGTTAGGAAATTATTTTAATTTCCTTATCGTTGAAATAATCAACAAAAAACTATTGTTTCTCTTTCATATATGGTATTCTATGTGTTCGGATATTTTTTTAAAAGAAATATTATTATTTATAACAATCCATTGATGGTGGTGGAATATTAGTTTTTTTTTTAAAAAATCCTTGAAAAAAATATTTATCATAGAAAAAAACTTTTTATCATTATCTTTTTCTTAAAATCATGTCATATACATCATTGAATCATAACACATGTTTATTTAATCTTTCATCTAATGGTTTTCATTATTCCTATTTATTGTTCCAAAACTTATCTTATCATATAATAGAAATGAGATAGTTATAAAAAACATATATTTATATTAACATAAGCATGATATATTCCTTAACCTTCAAATCCATGACTCCCCGAACCATTAATTCATCATTTGAATGGAAATAATAAGTCATATCAATTTTTTTTGTTGATATTGAACTTCTATAAATTTTATATAACATACTAATGAAAAATAATAATTTATTTCTAAAACAATGTATAATACTTGGACATCCCATAGATTTTCCTAAACACCTTTTATTTTCTAGAAAATTCTCTCCTATAGAATCATAACTCCTTCATGATAACTCTAGGTTTCAATGAACTATACTAGATACTAGAAGAAATGATTTTAGGAATTACAACTAACTTTTATTCATCCAATTTAAAATTTTATAAATATATAATTTCAATAATGAACCATATCCTATACATTAAAATCCCAAGTTCATCAATTACCAAAACATTGAGAAAATAAGGAAATATTTTCTTGAACATATTCATATTGTCAAAAAAATTCCAAAAATATTATAAAATCAATCCCATTACTGGAAAAAATCATTTTAGAATACTATATTGAATCATTATATGATTCTTATAATCATCTAGATTTATTTTTTAAACAAAATCAATAGTTATTTTATTCAATAAGGTGTTACTCTAACACATATAATTTCTCTTAAGAAATTTTCTTAAGTTACCGGTCATATGATTTGATTACATTAAGATTCTCCCTCTAAAGGATTAATATTAATGTTATTTTTTATTATGGTGATGTTATTTATATATTCCAAATGATTTTATCATATGATAATCATGTTTTACATATACAATAAATACATTTATTAATTTTTTTCCAACTAAAATGACAACCCCTTTAAAATACATTCTATCTTTTACTGGTCCATGATCCATATTTCACTATTAAATGTGTCTTCCTTGGTGCCCCTCTCTCCATATATTTTTTTACTTAAGTAATTATACCAATAATATAATATATAAATCTTGTATAATTATGTGAACAAACGTTTTTCCAACCCATCATTCCAAACTCTTTGGGTTTCCAAGAAAATTGTAACCTAAATATCACAATAGGATTTGTTTACTTATTTAATTGAGATATACATATCTTCTATAACTAACATAAGATAATACATGGGAACTTTTTTTGCAGAGCCTACCTACCTGGATGATCGATGACTTGACATGTGTTTTCTTTGGAAAAATATAACATATAATATATTTGAATGGAATTTAATCTCACCTTTACTATTCGTAATATAGTGATGGAAATAGAAAATAGGGTGGTGAAATATCAATCCTCAAAATGTCATAGTTTATAATTTTCAATGTGGAATGTGATCAAAAAAAGGATTAAAAATTTATAGTGAAAATGATAATGTGGTATAATTATAAAGAATAAGATAGAACATTAATTTTTATAGTAGTTGGAATCAATTTGATCTTACATATAATCTTCACATATCTCTATCATTGAGTGATATGAAACCCACAATAAAATAAACCTGACTATTGATAGAGATTTATAGCCATATACAATTAAAATTTTCAAAGACTGAAGGCATAAAAAATTAAAATTAAAAATTATATTTTTTATGTCATGACCCCATCCATACAAAGGTACCCCTCATGGGCCAGAAATGAGGGAGGATAGATAATTACCCCTCGAGTCTTACATTCAGTGGGCCTCATGTTAGTAACAATGTCAATAATTGTATTTATTAGACATTAATTCCGGATTTGTTATATAAGATTACACATAATTCAACCTGTAAGATTGACAATTCTAGTGTATTTTTGTAATTTGGTACAATACATAACAAATTAAATTGGGGGTACATCTCTATTATTGAGAACATCCTTAACATGCTCATATTATTCCATCATTCTTAAAAATACATGGGATAATCTTAATATATACATCAGAAAGGGGTGATCTAAAAATCGCATTAAGAGAATAAACATGGAATAACTTGAATAAAGTAGTACATGTTAGAAAATATGAATTTAAATGGGTCATAAAAGGGGTAATAATAGTTAAATGGACAATGATACATGGTATAACATGATAACATAGACAACATAGGAATGTGGAAAAAATATAAAAATGGCATCATAAGTATAAGTCAAGCTTACCAACCAAGACAACATAAGATAATATTCTTAGGATAAACTCTCATTCACTATACATGTAATCTCATGAGAATAAAACATTACCCAATGCATTGGAGTGCTATGTGGTTGCACCCATCATAATCATGTCATGAACATGTATAAGAGTTCCACATAGATCATATAACATAAGAACATATTTCATCACATTTAATAACTCAATAGTGGTGAGTGGATTACATATATTTAAGTACCTAATACGGGTAGTATAAGTGCATAAAGTTTAACACCCTTGATTGGGAATGAGTATGGGTATTCACTATACAATTGTTTTTCATAAAAAATGATAGTGAAATTTTGGAAGCCTAACAGGGGCACATAAATGTTCATGGGAGGAATTAATGAAAGTAAAAGCGGTCTCTAAAAATTTATAAATCATATGTTTATTAATGAATATATGAAATAAAATATCCTAAAATTTTGAATTGGATATTAAAATCATAATATAAAGACGATATTTGAATGAATTGGAGAAGAGGGGGATCCCTTACTATGAAAGGGTGATTAAAAAAGCTTGGGTGGAGCTTCCTGAGAGTTTGGAGGAACCATGGGAGGAATATATATAGGGTTAGTCAGCATAAGGATGTTATAAAAGGTTTTTTAGTGAAGTGGAATTTTATATTGGGTGTGTTTATATAGGAAGAGGGTGGAGTTTTTTATTATTTCACAAACTTAGGTTTTGGACTCTATATAATAAAGTAATCAAAACAACAAACCTTACCATGGGTTTTTCTGATACTTTTTACCAAGGAGGAGTGGTTTTAATTATTTTATAAGTATAATTTCCAAACATATTAAAATGTTACCCTTGTTGATGTGGAAGTGAATCATGTTCTTAAATAAATTATTTTGAAAAATTAAAATATATTATAGGTTTTTTAGGATTAATTAAGGTTTTATAAAATTAATAAAATAATATAAAAATATACTTTAAAGGGGAAACATATATTTTTTAGTTTATATAATTTATATAATTTATTACATCACTTTTGTGTCATTATAATTTCATAATATGCACTATATATTTATATCATATCTAATTTTCAACTGAAAATTTGACCGTATTGTAAAATTATAAAAAATTCACCGTTGGATAATTTTTACATTATTATTGCAAAATAATATTTATTTTATATAAATAATTTTCTAAATATGTTATTTTTCACTTTTAAAATAATAATGTGCATTTATTGGTCAAAGATGGGTTTTTTTACAATAACTACTTTCGAACCCATATAAAAATTATTTTTAAATTCATAAAATTATATTATCAACTATACTTAATAAATATTATTTAATAATAATATTTTATTAAAATATCATTTATTTAAAAAAAATTCATTAATTTTTCAAAATGATTATCTTAATTGAAATTATATATTATCCAAAAATAACATCTCTGTTTTAGTGAATCAAAATCATTTATGAAGTAACAATAATAAGAAGTAAATATAACCATTATTATAATAAAGATACAATATAAATATTCATATTCTTAGTTTAATGTTACATATACTTTTATTACACCATCAAACGCCCTGAGGGTAAGGTGCACAATGGAAATACTTTCATGGAGTGGTTCGGCGTGCATGAATTGGGTCGTGAAATCGATGAGATTTAAAATCTCCTATAAATTTTTTTCTCAAGATTTGGTTCTTTGATATTGGATTTCCATTGGTCAAGGGAGGATCCCAATGATTCCATCTCCCTTGGAAGCTTTAATAAATGGGCTTCATTGGATATGATCCAACTGGTTGAGGCCATCACTTTGTTTGCATCAATTGGATTTATCAAAACCCTTTATTTATACTAATCATATAATCACTATTAAATGGATATATTATCAACTGATATGATTCTTAATGGTCTTTTAAATATGATAGTATATAATAAAACCAAGGAAGTGCATGTGTTCTCTATAACCACAATACATAATATGCAATTTTATTCAACCACAAAGTGAATTTTATTTATAAAATTTTATGTCATTATAATCTTCCCCCATTCATAAATTTCGCAGTTGAAATTTTTATTTCACACACTAAAACAGATGAGGGTAATTTTGCTTCATCACCTCCTCCAGTTCTCATGCTACTTCTTCGAACATTTGGTTTTGTCTATATCACTTTGACTAGGTTCATTTTCTTATTCCATAAAACTGTGTCTCTATGATCTAAGATCTTCATCAGATGATCCTCATATGAAATGTCATTATCCATTGGTACCACATATAGATTGATTACATGTGATGGTTCTAGTATGTACTTCCTCAAGAGGGATACTTGGAAGACATCAGGTACTTGAGATAGGTTATGTGGTTGTTCAAGTTAATAGGCTACCACTCCAATGCGATTGAGGATCTCAAAGGGAAATATGTATCTTGGAATAAGCTTTTCCTTTATCCCAAATTTCATGAATTTCTTCCATGGAGATATGTAGAGGGATACCTTTTCTCCAACATCAAACTCTAGGCCTCATCGATGATTATAAACATAGCCTTTTTATCAACTCTGATATACCTTTATGTGTTACCAAATGGTATTGACCTTTTATACTATTACAAAAACCGTTTTAGGACCTAACACTTAGTTTTTCCTAAATTCATCATAGCATGAAGATGTTCTATACCTTTTCCTATAAAGGTATTCATAGGGGGGATTTAGATACTTGAGTGGAAACTATTATGTTATGAGAACTCAACGAGAGAAATATTTTGATCCTATTCTACTTTGAATTCAATTGATCATGGTCTCAACATATCATCAAGTGTTTGGATATTCTGATCAGACTGGACATCAGTTTGAGGGTGATAAGTCATGATGAAGTTCAACTGAGTATTTAGATCATGTTGGCGACTCTTCTAGAACGTAGAGGTAAATATTTTATCTCAATTAGATAAAATTTATAGCGATGTTCCATGCAGCCTAACCTCTTCTATAATATATATCCTTGCAAGTTGATCGAGTGGTAATTCCCATCAAATTGCAATTATGTGAGATTTTATTGTAAAAATATCCACCACAACCCATATAAAATTATTTTTACTTGATGTATTTTCAGGACCGATGATAAAATCTTTGGCTATGTTTTCCCATTTCTATATGGGCAACGGTTGTATCATCCCCTTGTATTTTTTTTCCTTTCAGCATTCACTTTATGTCATACAAGACATCTTGATGTATATTTTGTGATCTCTTTCTTCATATTATCCCACCAATAGTGATCTTATAGATCTTGATACATCTTTTTTTCCTAGTTAGATGGACAAGGTATATATATGTGCATCATCAAAAAAATCCATCTTTAACATAGGATTTTATAGTAAACATAGTCTTTTCCCAAATATTATAACTCCTTCTTCATTAATTTTTGAACACTATGTATTTATGCATTCTTATAGCTTCCCCCTTTTTCTGAATTCCTAGATCCTATCTTTGAGCATCCTTTATCATCTCTATATGGGATGGTTACGAAATAATTTGTGAAGGGATTTATGTTTTCCCTTCTTGTATGATTCCCATGTCCAACCTTTTCATGTTTAATATGATCAGATCCTTCTCAATTCTCATCAATGATAAAATTTTTGGATCCTTTCTACATATAGATTCTTCCAATTTATTTTCTTTCCCATGATGGTTGTGGATTGAGGGATTATAGTACTAAATAATCTATAACCATTCTCATTGGTGCATATTCATCTCTTTTTTTTGGGAATATATACTTGAAGCTCATATGATTTGTATATATTTCACACTTCTCCACAAAGAGATTATGTTTTTATATTTTTAACATGAATATCACTAAAGATAACTCTATGTCATGTTTTGGGTTTTTCTATTCATAAAATATAAATTTCATTGAAGAAAAGGCTATCACTTTTTCATTCATCATTAGTATACATCCCAATATTATCTTTGAAGTATCATTATATACAACAAAAGTTCCTTTCTTATGCATAGCATTAGTACAGTTGAAGTGATAAGCCTCTTTTTCAACTCCTTACTACTCTCTTGAAATTCATTATTCTAAAAAAAACTTGAATCCCTTTCCTGTTAGTTTGGTTAGAGGGTTTAAAAATCATGATAAATTTCTCACAAATCGAAAATAGTACCCAGCTAATACAAGGAAACTATGGATTTATTTCACATATATTGTCATAGACCATACTTTAATTACTTTTTTTGAAGGGTCAACCAATATCCCATTAATTGTGATCATATGTCCCAAGAATGAGAATTCATTGAACCATAACTTGCATTTTCTATACTTTTAATAAAGCTTCTCCTTTTGTAATGTATTTAGAATAGTTAATAGATTCACCTCATGCTCCTACTTTATTTTGGAGTATATTAGAATATGATCTAAAAATTATACCCCATATTTATTATGGTAATATCTAAAGACTCTATTCATCAATTCCATTATGATTTATTGAGAATTAGTGAGTCTGAATTGTATTATTATGAACTCATTGTTCTTGTACCTTGTATGGAAATCTGTCTTGAAGATATCATCCTTATTTACCTTTACTTGATAATACCCCAACTGAAGATCCACCTGGGAGATGTATTGGGCTCCACAAAGCTGATCGAATAAGATATCAATCGATGGTAGAGGATACTTGATTTATTTTGTGATCTGGTTTAGATCATGATAAACAATGAAAAATTTCGTTGACCCATTTGTCTTCTGGATTAATAGGACTAGTGCACCCCAAGTTGAAGCACTTTGGCATATGAACCCGTTATCTAGATTCTATTGTATTTGTTTCTTCAGCTTCAAAATTCCACAAAAGCAATTATATATAAAGTCTTGGATAATGGAAACACAATGGGTATAAACTCAGTTGAATATTTGACCTATCTTCTAGGACAAAGACTATAGAATTCTTTAAGAAACACATCAATTGATTCCCTAAAAATGTGCATGTCTTTTTGGATGATATTTTCCTTAGTGTCAATTATTTAAGCAAGATACACTTGATTATAGGGAAAAACCTTCCATTCCAGATATGTTGGTGCAAAATAAGATTCATCCTCCTCCTTGAACATATATAGAATCAGAGGACTATTCTCAATATGGAGAGTGATTTTCTTATAATGTAAATTTATGTTGGTTCTATATAATAAAAGCCAATACATACCAAGAATTGCATCGTATTCCACTAAAGTAAGTATCATCAGATTTTTTGGGAAGTTTAGCACACAAATTTTGATAGGGGATGAGTAATATATATGGAATTAAATAATTTCCCGATTATCCATTTTCACTAAAAACTCCACTTCCTATATTTTTGGTTGTATTTGAATAGTTCTACAAAACATTCATTATATGAAGGAATCAATTGATGAATAATTAAAAAGTAAATTCTCTATTCTTTAATGAATAAGTACTGTATCTATCACCACTTCATTATTAGGATCCACCTTAGTGGTTGTGATGGAATATGCTTTCCCTTACTACCTTGGAGGTTATTAGAATTTATTGCCATCAACAAACCCTATCTTAGTGAAGTGGTTCTCATAGTGACAGTATTCCTTGTAGTTAAAAGTTTGGACAATAGGCTGAGTTCCTTTCTTCCAAAAAATTGGTGGGTTTCTCCTATTGGAAATCACTTACTAGGTTACCTTTATTTTTTTCACATAAATCATTTCTTGATCCCCCTTATAAAAAAATTTTGGTGGTTCTTTCCACACTTTTCAAAAGTGGGGGGTTGAAGTTCATTACCACAATTATATTTTTTAATCACAATGCTATAATTAAACTCTACTTTCCTATTATTATCCCCATGACACCCTTGAGATTCATCAATCTTGATTTTAACTGTGAGGTCAGATCATAAAATATCCACATATCTATCAATGTATTGGATCGTCAGGGCTTTTCATAGACTAGGTTTTAGCCCACCAAATACATTATCAACCTTGTTTTCTTGGGTAATGGAAAATACGGAGTCATATCATGAAAGTCTTGTGAAGTTTTCCTCATACACCTTGATGGATTCATTATCTTTTTTATTAAGTGAATAAAAATTCCTTTCCATTTTATGTATGAGAGTTCAAGTAAAATATTTTTTTTTAAAACCATATTTCTTTCCATCCCATCACTTCAATCTCTCCCCCATGCTTCATTTTCTTAATCAATGCCCACAATTAATCAGATTCACCCTCCATATGATAAACATCTATAATAACCTTCTCTTATTTGAAACATTAAAGGATGAATAATATCTTCTCAATGGATCTTATTCATTTTCCATGATTAAGGGATCAAATGATCCACAAAAAGTTGGATGACATTGTCACATAAATGTCTAAATTGTAATTTGTTCATTCTTAGTGGGATTTGGGAATTCCTTCTTATTCAGTTTTATATTTATAACCAAAGTCAATTTAGTTTTTATCATCATAAATTCCATGATTCCTACAACCATCAGGTTGAGAATCTCATTGGGGAATTCATCACATTTCGTTTCGCATTGGTTATTTACTTGGTTCCTCCTATTTTAGGTCATTGTATAGAATAAATTTAAAATTAAATATGAGTGTTTCTAAACCATTAAACTCATAAATATGAATCCAAAAAACATTAAGGGGATAACTTGTAATTGGAATTTATTCCTTAACTTATGAATTTATAGGCTTTAATCTATGAAATCCCTAATATATTTACTAATATAGACACTTAACGTAATTCTTGTTCCCATGATAATTTTTATTAATGATCATGTGAATTGATTAGAGAATATTCCTTGGGAGTGTCAAACCAGGTGTTTATCAAGACCAATTTTCATTCACTAGTTCCTGATCAAGCCTTGCTCAATGTGGCGTTTTCATGTTTTACCCCTAGGTTTTTTTGTGCTAGATCCTCATCCACTTGCAGTATCCAGAAGGGGATTTATTTTGTTAGAAACCACTTATTCTATACTTTAATAAATTTTAGGGATGTTTTATTAGGTTTATTCTTATCCATAAGTCTTTCCCAATAATTTTCATATCCTAATCATAAAAATAACTAAAATTTTCTTTTATACCAACTATGAGAACCCTTGTCTTTATTACAAATAAATATATGATTTATTACATGAGAGTAAAAATAATAAAACCCATAATATTGGGTAGTAAAGTACCTTTAGATATTTAGGAATAATATATAAAACATAAATAGGGGTTCATCGCCATTATTGAAAATTTCCTTAACATGCTCATATTATTCCATAATTCATAAAAATTTACGGGATTAACTGGGGGTATGCATAAAAAAGGGGTGAGTTAAAAAGCCTAGTAAGGAAATAAACAAGGAATAACATGAAGAAAGTATTAAATTTTAGATAATACGAATTTAAATGGGACATAAAAGGGGTTTAAATCATAAACATGAACAATGATACCTGATATAACATGATAACATAAAGACAACATGAGAATGTGGTAGTAACTTAAAACATGAAATCATAAGAATAATTAAAGGTTACACACAAATAAATGTAATATAATTTTCTTAGGATAACCACCGATATACCAAATGTGGAATCTCAATAGAATAAAACACTACCGAATGTATTGGAGTGTTATCTAGACCCATCCATCATAATCATATCACAAACATGCGTAAGTGTTCCCCATAGATCATATAACATAAAAAAATATTTTGTCACATTTAATACCATTATAACAGTGTCTTTATTAAAGATATTTAATTCTCTAATAAATTAATTATATGTGAATAAATTTGAAAACCCTTGATAGGAAATGGGTATGAGTATTACAACAAAATTATTTTTCCTAGAAAATCATAGTGAAATTTCTACTACATAACGGGTGAACATAAATGTTCATGGTAGGGATTAATTATATTCAAATTAGTCTCTCATAATTTATAAATCATATTATCAGTAAGGTGAATATGAAAGAACATATACTGATATTAGTAATTTGAGATAAAAGGCTTAAGATAATGAAGATACTAAAATAAAGAGGAGAATAAGTAGATCTCTTACATTGGGAGGGTGATTCCAAAAGATAGGGAGGAGCTTTTTGAGTGATTGGGGGTAACTTGGGAGAATCTAATAGAGTGGAGGGAAGTTAAAATAAATTATATAAGGTTTTTTAGTGAAGATAAATGGGTGATTTTATGGGGTTATATTGGAAAATAGGGGTGTTCTTTATTAATTCTCAAACTTAGGCTTTGGACTCCATATAATAATGTAATAAAATTCAATAAACATTCCATGGATTCCTTAAAATACGAGTTTTTCTAGTTATTTTGTAATAAAATGGTCTTAAAATAAAAAAATATTACTTTTGGTGTTGTGAAAGTAATTCTTGTTTTTAAAGAAAAGATTTTAAAAACATAAAATATATTATAGGTTTTGGAGAATTCATAAAGGATTTATGAAATAAATAAAATGACCTAAAAACTAGTTAATTTAAATTTTAAATATATATTTTCTCATTTATACCATTTACATAATTTATTACAACACTTTTTGGTCATCATGATGTAACAATACACAATGTATATTTAAACTATTTTTAATTTTAACATGAAAATTTGATTGTCTTATAAAATTATGAAAAATTCACCATTGGATAATTTTGATGTAATGCTTATAAAAATAATATTTCCTTTATCAAAATATTTTTTTAAAATTTGTGAATTTTCAATTTTATAATAAGAATCAACATTTATTTAAAAAATTTTGGTTTTTGATAATAACAATTTTTGAACCATAATAAAAATAATTTTTTACTTTTTAAAAATATATTATGAAATATAATTATAAATATTATTGAATAATATTATTTTATTAATGTTTTATTATTTAAAAATAATAATTAATTTATCAGAAGGACTTAATTGAAATTACATATTACCCAAAAATACCATTTGTGTTTTATCAAATAAAAATAATTTATAAAGTAATAATAATAAGAAGTAAATATAGCCATTATTTTATTCAAAATACAAAATAAATATTCATATTATTAGGTTCTTGTCTCATATACTTTTAATACACTAGTGAATGTCTTAAGGGTAATGTGCTTGATGGTGAGAATTTCATGGGGTGTTTCGACAAACATGGTTTGGGTAATGATCTCAATGAGCTTGAACTTCTCCCCTAAACAGTTTCACCCAAGATTTAGTTATTGGATATAAACTTGTGTTTGGTTATGGTAAAATCCTAGTGATTGTATCTCCCTTAGAATCTATAATAAATAGGATTCATAGGGTATCATTCTACTAGTTTATTCCATCAGATCCTTTATTTGTGTCAACTGGATTTGTCCAAACCCTTTGTTGAAAATAATCATATGATCATTGTTAAAAGGAATTATTATCAGGGGTTATAATACTTAATGTTCTTTTGAATATAATAGGATTTAATAAAACCGTGGAAGTTTATGTGTTTTCTATAACCATAATACATAATGGGGGATTGAATTAAACCATAAATAGAATTTTATTTTTAACAGTTTGGGTCGTTACAGTAACTATAAAGAAGGGTATAACAAGAACACATATGGAATCCATTACCCATAATACACAAAGTATAATCGAGATATAGGATACCAAAAACCAAGAATATATATTATATAAATAAAATAGGTTAAAAAACCTCACAATATTCATGTGTAAAGTAAATAAATACATGGAGTATCAAAATAAATACCCTAAAGAATCCTAAAGCAGCAACTCAAAAAAAAACTCCAATGTTCAAGCTAGTAATGTCTAGCTCGGTCCTTGAATTCCTCCTAGAAACCAAAAACATAGTTCTTGTTTACATAAGGTGAGAATAAAATATATACTCAGTAGAATTATACCCAAAGTATCTCATGCGCATAAGAAAATAGAATACTAATGTGCCAATGGAAAAAAACATAACTAATATGCACCTAAACACATCAACAAACGAGTCTCAACCTCACCATGACACAAACACCAAATAATGCATCCAAGTATAGTATCATAATATGAATCATATAGATTAATATGGTACCCCACACCACTTTCACACTAATTTTACACTCTCATTCCCTAACTTCTTACATCTTTTTTCTCTCATCCATTTATCTAATCTTGCCTGAAGTACCATGGGTAACTACATCTTACCTCTCACCCTGTGTAAAAATGGTCGTTACATCCACCTCCTCCCATAAAACTGCTAGATATCCATTGTAGTAAGGTATCATAGACATGAGAGACATCAACCACATTCCCTTCTCTTACTATGCATGACCCCATTGTAAACAACCTCATAAATATCATCATCCCAACTATAAGTACACTATGTTATCCAGTCGTCACTACCCATGTGTAATAACCTTTCCTAGAAGAGAGAGCTATGAAGAGGGGGTATCTATCCATCCATCCATACAATCCTGGTTATTGGGAACCCCCCCCCCCTTAAAATTTGGGTTTTGGAACATAGTGATCTAGTTGGGTGGGGTGATTATATAAATAACAATAAAAATAAAATATATAAGAGTTACACACATAAGAATATCCTATGGGTTCAATGAAATAACACCATAACAACACAAAACGCTACCATTGGGCCTCAAAACCACTTCCACATTCACTTCCACCCCTAAATTCGTTACCCCACTCAACCAAGGCACAACCCCATGACACATTCATTCATTTCCTTTCATGTTAATCCATTTCCCGTTTTTTACAATTTTCATCCATTAATATTTATCAATCATATTATTTCATGTTTAATAATAAACATATTAAACACACATCCCATTTTTAGTTTGATATTTTTTATCAATTAAAACCCATGACATTTAAGTTTCATCATTAACATTTTATTCTTAGACTGTCGGGAAACTATCACAACACCTCAAAATACAAAACAACCCATTTTTTCCACATCAACAAGCCCCATATCACATCCACCACCAATAAAAACATCTAATCAAAATATATCCACCAAAAAACAACTACAATAAAAATATCAACCCCCACATATCAAATCAACTACAAATTACAACTACTACTAAACACATGTCCACACACATCAGCTTTCAGTTTTAATTAGGGCTTTCATCTAGTTTACTTTATTTTCAAGGGAATTTTCACATAAGAAAAGATTCCATTGGTAACAAATTTATTATTTGGATATACATTCTTATACTTTTTCATGTGTGATGAAGTAATCCAATAAGCATAGTATGATTCAACAATTAAACAACCACAAAAACATAAAAATATTAAAATAATACAAATCGAGAAGGAATACCAAGAATGATCAACCATATAGGTAAAAAATAAGAAGGTGCATACCATATACCCAAAAAAACAAATGCATTGTATCCACTCATATAAAACTAAAGGGGGGAAATGATCTCCTATCTTAAATAGATATTTAAATTTTTCTATGACATGTTGGAAAAAGAGGAAGATGATTTCCATGAACTACAATGAAAGGAGGAACATTAATCAACCTATAAAAAATTATACCACATCATTATATAACCAAATCACCACCAAAACCTATTTTTCCCTTAACATCATCCCCCCAGATGAGAAATATGAAGAAAACAAGGAGTAAAAGTAATAGGAACTCACCAAGAATCGCTAAGGATTAATCTCTTAAGGATATGGTTGAAATCTAATAAAAGGGAGCTGAAAGACATCCATGGGATTCCCTTGAATCTCACAAGGACAATGGGAAAAAGTGGAAGACTAATGGGGTTCTAAGGGGTTCATGAATTTTTAGTATAACTAAAAAAATAGAATACCATGATGCAACATGCATTACTATATCAAAAAGTCCTAACGTAGGACAAGAATACTACATAAAGGAGGGGACCACACTAAAATGGGGATAATAAAATCCACATATGAGAAATAAAGTGATGTCCACACCACTGATCCCATAAAATTGTAATAGGACTATAGTTTTAGGCAATCCACCAGGCTATAGAATTCGATTGTCAAAAGAAGGCCATGTCGTAGCCTATCCCTATAACCTAGCTAACATCAAAAAAAATTAAAACCATAAGAATCCTTCAACACGACTCCACTCTTTATCTTATACTTCAACGATTTAGCTCTGAGAAAAATGGAAGAACCACCAATACTCCACCTCCAAGGTCTTTCACCACAGTAGACCTCTACACACCATAAGGACCATCTTTAAAGTGAAACATAATCCTTATTTCTATAAAATCCATCTCTAGATCAAATATCATCCAAAACACCACCATCCACCCATCAAATTCCACATTATGTCCCCCAAACACCACCACCACATATATTTTAACGAAGTAATGGGTTGGAATGTCTGGACCAATACATATAATACCTCTCAAATGATTCTCATCTTTGAAAATAAAAGAAACACCAAAAAAAGGGAAGGGTCTAAATAACCATCCTCTGAGATACCTCTCAAGGATCTTATTTTTTCCCAAACATAGGTATACCATCTCACACTAGCCTCAATACACCTCTTTTACACACAACCATTCCAACCTCCACATAGCCCAATCCAATGACTACAAAAATTATCACACAATATGACCCTAAGCACAAAAATCAAGAAAATACACCTTCCATATCAAGATGTTGTCTATATTGGGAGTCACTAACTCACCCACATAGTTTTAAAACATTTTATAATATAACACATATTGATTAAGAATAGTTTCTCCCCATTTCATATTTTTGAAGCCTTAGCACACATTATCATAAAGGGAAAATGTACATTTTAGAAACTATAAATATTCAATCATCACACCATTAAATTAAACAAGAAAAAGGGAAAACAAAAAACAACATTGGGTACTAAGAATGAATTTTCATATCATACTCCCAGGTACTCTCCTATAATCCATTATGAATCCACAACACATAAACCAATGGAATGGTTTGTTCATGCAGTAAATTCTCACAAAAATCCAAGATCTCTACTAGTAACTCCATGAACATCATTTCATCACCAAAATAAAAAAATCTCTTTATTCAATTAAATGGGAGTCATAATGAATATATCGACGGATATGAGAAATGTGGGAGACATCATGGATCTTTTCCATCCATTGTGGAATCACCAGCTGATAATTCACCTCACCAATAATATCTAACACCTTGTATGGTCCCACGAATCAGGGAGAAATAATACTCCCCCTACCAAACCCCAACTTCCCAAAATGAGGAGAAACCTTTATGATCATGTGGCCCAGACCTCAAAATATAAGGGTCTCCTCCAATGGTTGAAATTTTATTTATGTTTTTCCTACAACGCATTTATTCTCTCCCAAACTAACTAAACCTTATTTGTCATGATTTACACCACATAATGACCTATAACTAATGACTCCCCAACCGTGGGTGGAATAATGAAGAATAACATAAAATAGTGTATAAAACATCAGATGAGATCATTACCATTGATGACTGGTAGCTATTGTAATCAGTAAACACAACCAAAAGAATTATTTATTCCCAAGATCCTCTAAAGTCCAAAATACACACACCAAATATATCCTCTATTGTATGGACGGTTTTCTCTATATTTCTCTCAGATTAAGGGTAGAATGCAATGCTAAAGAGTAATTACGTTCTAAAGTAATTCTATAATCTTTTCAGGTATTTCATGGAAAAATGAGCATCCCAATTTGAGATAATGGACCATACCTCTTTCCCAAAACATCCATAATGCTCGAATCCTTAATTTCTATGAAGTTATCAAACTTTATCAGTTGATAAATGATTACCAATATGATATCATATCATTCATGAACTCATGGTAATCCTTTTTTTATTTCCATTAAATATTTCATCCCACTACCACTTAGGAGAATCCAAGGGCTGCAAAAAAACCTCCAAGAACATGGTGTTCTTCCATTACCTTATAGAAAAATAGACATCAATAAACAAAAATTCCCACCACCCATTTCATCCTAGGACACTAAAAATGAATCCTTGGTCCACAGTACATCTCATATACTTCTATATGGAATGATAGATGTGAGCTGTGAAACTCATGAAGGACTCCCACTGGCATCACCAATAGGATGAATAGCCTCCCATAAAACAACATCTGGTTTTGACCATCCCTTGACCATCCCTCGAGTGCATCACTTATATCTTTGAGTCTTTACACTAATACTCTTAAACCTTATATGTCATAAAATAATGAAATATCATATGAAATAAATAACATACACAATCAACTATATTTACATCTAGATATATGGCTGCAAACCCCTCCATCAACCTCTAGGCATCTTCTAAATCTTGAACAATATACTTTTGTGACTTCCTTATCAATTCTTAAGACCTGAAACTCCCATTACCTAAGGTTTAAGAGATATTAAATTCACAATATTTATGAATCTTTATCGACCACCATTTTTTTATATTCATGTCCTGCTAAAAGAAGATATACCTCAAGTTCTTAAGATTATTAAAGATCTAAATGCTTTCTCTAATAAGTTAATGTCTCTATTGGTCGGAGTAGGACACTTAAGAGGGGGATAATTGAGTTCATATAAAAATTTCTATTAAAAATTTTACTTGAAGATCCTCCAATTTAAAAAAAAATAAGATATTTAATCATAGTATTGAATTTATAATAGTGTAATTGTTCAAATAGTTTCCCATAATATTGATTAGTTCTCAATTATAACAATATGAAATATTGATATAACATTTGAAAATAATATACTAAATGAAAACAATTATAAAAACTATATAAGAAAAACTATCAAAGTGAAACATAGTTTTCTGAAATAATATTAACAGCAGAGTAAACTAAATTTGAAAAAAAGAATTAAAATAAGTGGTTAAGTCTCAAATTGAGCCCTAATCAACTCTACTCGATGATCACTTTCCACCAAGAAAAATATATAACGATTTTATCCACACCCTGGATCAAGGATTACACAATAGTACACAAGACTATCCAAATCACTTAACCTATACCATAGATATACATGGGAAATATAACAACCAGGTCACAAAGTACCTCTTCCATAGTTATACATGGGTGATACAAGGTGTAAAAAGAAATTTGTGTGAGAATATCTTGTATCCTCCATCTCAAAGCAGGAGATAGTGTGTGTTTTTAGCACACACACACAGATCAAAAGACAAATAAAATAGTAAAAAATAGTTAATAATATGATAAGAAGGGGTTTGAAATGATCTAAGTGTTATTCAATGCAGTTTTAGACTTCTAGGATGTAGCAGATTTGATGTTTGGGTCCTCTCCTAAAAGCAGCCCTAGAAATAGAGTGCCATGAGTTATGTGTTCTGATTTTAGTTTAGTGAGTTGCTCTTCATCTCTTTTTGTGTTGTTGTTACAAGGATTTTCAATGATTTTATCCATATATAGTAGAAAATGAGAGTTCTTCATGTGTTCTTTTCTGTGTTCTTGCATGCAAGTATGTTCACCCTAATGTCTCTTTCATTCTCTACATTTCACTTCTTCCAACTCGTGGGCCACCTTGTATTTTATCATGGGTGTTTTTATTATGGAAAATAAGAATAATGATCTCCAAAACCCATACATCAAAATTTCAGGTGTCATGTCTAGAAAAGATAATTAATTATTTCATCTTCATTAAATGACTCAAATATGACCATTATAAACAACTTTAAAATATAATAAAAAAGACAGTTAAATTGTTAAGGAATGGTGTCACAGTTGCAGTGAGTCGGAAGTGGTTCCACAGTCATAGTGAGTCAAAAGAGGTGACTTGGGAATGTTTTTTATTGTGTAGTTTGGTTACAATGTCATAGAAATGGTAGTATGGAAATAGTTTCTAGTCCTTTTTGAATTCTGGAACTGGTAGCACGGTTATAGTGTTAGGACCATTTCTAATTCTATAACCTGTAGCAAGGATACGATGTCATGTCCTTTACAAATTCTAGAACTGGCAGCATGGTTACATTTTCAGGTAATGGTTTCTAGTCATATTTCAAAATTCCAAATGGTGTCTTGTTACGGTGTCACAGAAACAGTGTTATGGAAATGGTGTTACAGACTTTTCCAATTTCCAGACAAAATGGTGAGACAGTTTGATCACAAAAATAGTGTCTCATACTTAGTCAAATATATGCCAACTACCGGGGGAAGTAATACTCAAAAATTGATTTAGGTTTAATCATAATCATAATTAGACATAGTAGAATAGGTGTAAGAAATATTTATAATATTTAAACATGATTTACATAATTTGTATTATTGGAATGATTTGTGAGCATTAAAACAAGAGAATTCCATTAATCTCCCCCTTTTTAATGATCAAAAATCATGGCATTAACAAGACATGCATTTTCTTATCATATAAATATATTAAATCATATATGTAAGAAATATCAGAAATTAAGTTTTATTTCTCCCCCTTTAGCACAAATGAATGATCTTCCCCCCTTTGGAATTATCAGAACCTGAATAAGAGATACAAAAAAAACACTAAAAGAGACCCACAAGTGAATAAAGGAGATAACACTTTTCATTGAATAAAATGAGAGATTAATGTTACAATCAAAAAAAGAGAATACATCACAGACCTATTAAAAATTAGTTTTCACTTATTATCAAATTATGTCTTCTTCTATTGATCCTTGTCAGAGACTACAGGAGGAGAGGAAAGTGGTGCAGAAGTGGTGGTGGAAGAAGTTTGAGTATGGGAAGCTAATGTAACTCCATCAATGATACAATTAGAAATGTTTGGTCAGGTGGATGAATGATGAAAGGTTTTCTAAAAAATAATAGGTTGGATCTGGTTTAGAGTCTGAGATACAGATATGGTTACATGTAAAAAAGAATTAGAAGAAGAAGGATTGGAAGAAGTAATCAATCTAGGTCTCAAAGAAGATGCTGGAGGAGCAACAATATATGTACTCTATACATGTAAATAAGGATTAAAAAACTTGATAAAATCTGTGATGATTTCACCACCATACAACATGTCCTTCTCAAAATCATATTTATTCCCCTTAAATTTCTCTAGATTCGGTGTGAAATCCTTGAGCTTCTGAACATGATCTTTAAAATCACGAGTTACAGGAGGAAGCATTAAATTCTCCACAGGATACATAAAATGGTTGGTCAACTCATGCTTGGAATAGATCCTATTGAAGTAGTAATCCACTTTCTTAGAAATTTGTTCTTGTGAATCAGTGGAAATTTTTGAGTGAGCTCTTACCAAGTCAAGCACATGGTCACTCTTCTTAATGATAATAGAGTGACTCTCTTGATCAGTACTACTCAACACAGACTAAAGTACTTCTTTAAATATGGATATGATCATGTCACTTTCTAGAGGTAGATATGGTTGAATAGAAGTATATGGAAAAAAATAGATGATGTGAGAGTTTTAAGATGATTTAGAATAGTCTGAAAAAATCATTTATATTCAATTGTGACAGTATTGATTCCAGAGACAAGCCCACGCATCTCATTTATGATTTTGGTGTTGTTCTCAACCACCTTTTCATAAAAAATAATCAATTTAGGTTAAATAAGAGATACAAAATTTTGTGGGAACTTATCAGCATCATCCTCACTATGATGAAAAATATGATCTTGAGCATCTTGCAAGTCCTTCCATATTTTCTCAACCATAGATTTTAAAGATTTCACTTCATCACACAACTTCTTATTCTCAACCCAGACTTCCTAAATTTCATGAAGCATCTTGTGTTGGATATGTTGAGACCCACACATGACGTACATGGAAATTACATTAATTTTTTGGAATACTTAATACATAAAAAAAATAGACACCCAAGGACCTTAATAGTTTAGTGTCTTTGGAAGCTTCAAACATAATCTTCTAATCATGGTGAAAGATCTTCAACATCTCTGATTAAGATCTTCCCCTTTTTTTCTTGCCTAAAACCTTTCTTTATATCATGGGGAAAGGAAAACATAAAAATGATGAGCTCAAATGCTCAGTAAGGGTAAAAATGAACAACATAAAACAATCCCTAAGAATTTGAATGTAAGAACATGAACATAAAACATCAAAATCATGGGTAATGACATAAACCTTGACAGTACATAAGGAATATATCATAAAGGAACATTAATCATGATAAAATATCATGGGAATAAAACATGTAATTGTGAAAAACCATTAATCACATGTTATGATTTCCATAGTATCCAAGGCATTGCTGTCAAGACCATCATAGTGGACAAAGTCCATTACTGAATCGGGCTTACATATCGTTCCAGCCCTATATTAATGAACCAGATTCAGTTTTCATTCTAGACATGTCTATCTCATGAGATATAAATCTTTACCAAATGCATTTTATGGAGATATAGGTCCCACCCATCTCATAATGAATTCATTCTTACTTATGCCACAAAATAAAAATAAATCATTCATCATAACCCAAATAATAAAATGGGTTTCATAAACATCATCCCATCATAATATAATCCATATAAAACAAATGGATATCATTTCATCATAATAATAATAAAACCATGGAAATAATAGAGACATTATACTTGAAACATAATCATACTAAATAATTTCATCATTGATGGAAAATAGTTTTGACAAAATACTTGAAATGAATTCTTGAGGAAAATATCCTTTCTTCTTCAAAATAATTTACTTTTCACAAAATGCAATTCAATTTTAAAATAAAAGGATTTTATTGAAAATAATCATGAAATTTTGTATAGGAAGCTTCATGAAAATTTGGTCTTATGAAAAGGTAAAAATTTGTTCATTTCGTATAAGTTAAAAAAACAATCTCCTCGTACTTTTGCTGGAAAAGTAAAAAAGTTCCTCATGTGGTAAACAAAAGAAGGATTCCTTCCATAACACAATGTAAAAGTCAAATAGGGGTAAACATGACTTTAAACATACAAGAAATAATATTAAACAATTTATGAAAAATATTTTTATGGGCATTGATGAAAAATATAACCCTAGTCAATACTTACGTATAAGAAATCTCGGATAAAAATGATATTTTCAAAATTATCCCTTACCTTATGTCAAATTTCTTTCGTATGGGTCCAAGAATCAGGTATTTTCCATTTAAAAATATTATTAACTTTTAAAATAACCATAATAATACTTATTATATCATATATGATTCACTTAGGACTTTATATTACCCATTCTTTTGTAAATTTTTTGTTAAAGCAGCGTTTTGGGTAAAATATTTTAATTTATCGTATGTGTTTCTACTTTTTTTTCTTGATATTATTACTTATATCATCATTTACATAATTCAAGAATGTAAAAAATTATTTATATATAATATATATTAAGAATATAAATATATATGATAGATCGATAAATGGAATGAAATACACCGTTCATGGAGACGGTAGGCTGTACGTATGCATGAAAGCTGTTTTCATTTCCTTGTTGAATTGAATGGAATTAAGTAAATGAAATATATATGTACATAAATCCAGTATCATTATTATGTAATATCTTCCATTATTATTTATTATATAAACTTTATAATCATACTTGAATGGTTAATTACAGAAAATGAATCTCATCGCGTTCGTGGAGACGGTTGTCCGTACGTACGCACGAGTGACAATATCATTTTTTTGTTATTAAAATAATATATAATTGGATTGTATATCATATATAAAGAATAATAATAATGTTATAATTATTATTTATATCATTTATACTCATTATTATACCCATACAAATGATGAATTGTTTGAATAACAAACTACACCATGACGTGGAGATGGTAAGTCGTACGTACACACGTGTGTTGACTTTTTCATTCATAGAATGGATAAAATAACTAATATTATTGTAAAATTTTTATAATAACTTCCCAGTATATATAATATACTGGATTTATTATTTTATAGTGGAAACAACAAAGAAGGATGAAGTGGAAGTTGAAAGGAACTTGAAATAGGTAGTGAGATATTTACCTCTTCCTCGGGTTCTTTATTTTGATTTGATCAAAAGGGCTCTATAGGTTGGCTTTATGACTAAATTAAGGGCTCAAGGATGAAGGTAGGAGAGTTTAGAGGGTATTTGGGCAGGTTTTGGCCGATCCAAATGGATTTTGAGGTTTGAATTAGAGAGAAGGGGGAGTGCCCTTTTATAAGAGGGGTGAGGGGAACCTTAGGAAAAACATAAAATATTATTTTATAATAAATTCATATTCGGTTTATAATTACTCCAGTGTGACTTATTTAGAATCTAGGGTGGTGATGGTTCGAGATACTCTCAACCAATAGGTTTTAGACAAGTTTAGGTTACCATTTTAACCTTATCATTTAGATTTAACTCTAAGTTAAATAATTTAACTTTTACCATGTCTTCTTGTATTCTTACACTATATGGTTAATAACCTTACTATAAACTGCCAATAGAACCCCAATTGGTTCATTAATATCATTAATATTATTATATATGTCTTTTGGAATAACCATAGATTTTTAAGAATAGAATATCAATTAATAATTTAAAATTTGTTTTAAAAACTCTTTTAGGTAAATTTTGACACTATTTGGTATTTTGTTTTTTCTAAATTCAGAACATCATTATTACTTCTAAAAAAATTCATCTAACCAAATCTAATATGTTATATTAACCTAAAAAATTAGTTTAATTCATAAAAAGTCTCAAATTACATTTATTTGGGTATTTATAATATCAATTATGTTAATATTTCATTAATAAGGTAATTAATGTATCATCATTGTGTCATAAATAAATTAAATTGTTTAATGTCTAAAAAATATAAAAAAAAATTATGTAGGAAATAATTTTACCTTTATAATTAATATTTACAGTCGAAATTATCTTATTTATTACCCTATATAAAAACTGTTTTAGTTATTAAACATTGATTTTATCTATTTTAACTCTTCTTTAATAATAATAATAATAAATGTTCTAATATAATCCAAGTTGTCCTAAAGGGTAATATTTTATTCCAAAGGTTTTTTTTGGTCGAATTAAACTTACCCAATAGAATTAGGACATGTGTTAGGGTAATAATAATATCATTTTATCCATTAATTACCGTATTTACTTTTAACCGTAGTAAATAAAAATTAAAATTACTATTCACCAAAAAATATTTTCATCTCATTGAAACACATTTTACTTACTTATATCAACCATTTCTCTTGTATTTTTGTAATTCAACTCCCAGAAGCGGTAAAATATAGTTTTATGTAAATTTTCAAATTCTCTTAGGAGGTGGGTAAAAGACGGTAAAAAGGTTCAATAAAATTTTTATATATCTGAAATTATTATAAAATGACTCCAATGAATTACATTGAACTTATATAGGTATTATGTATATATTTTTACATAAAATAAATTTAAATAAATTAAATGATTATTTAAATAAAAAAGTTGGTTTTAACCAATAACTAAGTGTTTTCACTATTCATCAAAAATTGAATCTTTTCAGAAAAATACCAAAAATTCACCCTAGCATAATTTTGATATTAAAAATCTAAAAATTAAGTCCATTTTGAAAGATAAAATTTATAAATTTTCAAAAAGTGGGTATTACTATTCATAACGGCTAGTTTATATAATATTTTAATAACGTATCATTGTTTAGTAAAACTCAGTATTGCGTACAACGCAATCTATCGAGGAAGGATTCTCTTATATGTAACACAAGACAAGAATAGTGTTGCATATAATACAAGATAATATGGTGTTGTGTATAGTGAAATATAATCTTGGTGTGGCGTACAACACAAGATGTAGAGACCTGAAGCCTGACTTACATGGACATTATATTACATTTGCGGAATACTTAGTACATAACAAAAACACACACACAAGGATCGTAATAGTTTAGTGTCTTTGGAAACTCGGAACGTAATCTTCTAATCATGGTGAAAGATCTTCAATATCTCCCATAAAGATCTTCCCTTTTTTTTTACCTAAAACCTTTCTTTATATCCTGGGGAAAAGAAAACATAAAAGGGTGAGCTCAAATGCTCAGTAATGGTATACAAAAGAAAAATCAATCACATCATATTCATAAGAACATAACTTTTGGAAATCTTAACCTGCAAAAGAGAGCATAATTTCATAACATGGGATAAATCATAGTAGTGAAATGAAATCCCAATAATCATAAATTAAAACATGAAACTTTGTGGCATACACACATAATCATATAGAATCATTTCTTGTTAGTCAAGACTCTTTGTCAAGACTATCTTAGTGGACAAAGTCCCTTTCTGAATCGAGTAACCCTCGTTTCAGTCCTGTTTCACTGAACCGGTATAACCTACCATTTCAGCCATGTCTATCTCATGAGATATAAAATCTTTACCCAATGCATTGGAGGGAGATATAGGTCCCACCCATCTTATAATGAATCCTTTCTTATGTGTGCCACATAATCATAAACCATACATCATAGCGTAACCCATGTAAAAAAAATGGGATTCTTAAACAACATGACATCATAAAACAATTCATATAAGATAAAATATTTCATAAAAATATTTCCATCACAACATAATCAAATCCATGTAATAATAGGGATATAAACAGAACCCTTTATTATCTTAGATGGAAAATAATTTTGATAAAACACTTGAAATGAATTCTTGAGGAAAATATCCTTTCTTCTTCAAAATAAATTTCTTTTCATAAAAGGTCATACAATTTTAAAATAAAGATATTTTATTGAAAATAGTCATGAAATATTTTGGAGGAAGCTTCATGAAAATAAGGCTTTATAAAACCATAAAAATCTGTTCGTGCCGTATAAGTTAAAAAAACATTCTTCGTACTTTTGTAGGAAAAGTCAAAAAGTACCTCTTACGACAAAAGATTCCTTTCATACATATTACTAAAACTCACCGAAGGGTAAAAATGGATTTAAATAATTGTAGGTGGATGGAAATAATATTACATATTGATGAAACATGGATGTGGATAATAAAATACACCCCAGTAAATTTCAAAGTACAAACAATCTCGGATAAAAATGAGATTGTGATATTTCCCTTACCTTAGGTCCGATTTGCTTTGTACGTGCCCGAACCTCATGTATAATGATTTAAATCATGTTATTTACTTATTACAAGATCATATTAATTGTTATTATATCATATATGGTCCACTTATGACTTTATATTACCCGTTCTTTTGTAAATTCATGTTAAAGTAGCGTTTTGGGTAAAATCGTCTCATTTGTCGTTCGTGTTTTTAACTTGTAATTATTCATATGATTACTTAGATCATGATTACTTAATTCCAGAATATAAAACATGATTTATATATATATATTCAGAATATACATATATAATAAATCAGTAAATGGAAAGAAATACACCGTTCATGGAGACGGTAGTCCGTACGTACGCATGAACGCTGTTTTCGTTTCCTTATTGAATTGAATGGAATTAAGTAGATGACATACATATAAATATAAATAATTCCATTATCATTATCAGGTCATATATTTAATTAGTACTTATTATATATACTTTATAATCATTCATGAATGGTTAATCATTGAGAATGAATCTCATCGCGTCGTGGAGACGGTAGTCCGTACGTACGCACGAGCGATGATATCGTTCTCATGATCATGAACTTGTGTTAAAGTGTATGTATACTATTTCAGTATCAATATCACTTTATAATAATCATATATAGTTACTCATTACACCATTATACCCATCCAATTAAGGTGGTGGCAGAAAATAGATTACACCACGGCGTGGAGACGGTATTCCGTACGTACGCACGCGCGGTGATTTCTTTTTCTGTATGATGGATAGAAGGTTAATTAGAGTTGTTTCATATTTATAATAACATATCAGTATATAATAAATACTGATGTTATTACTTTATCATGAAACAACTAAAGAAGAAGAAGTTGAAGAAGAGAGAAATTGAAAAAGATCGGTAATGGATATTACCTCTTTTTGACGCGCCTTCACTTAACCTCCACTTAAAGAACTAAGGATGGTCTTTGAAGAAGACCAGGAACTCTAGGATGATAATAGGGAAGTGGAGAGGAGATGTTTTCAGGGGTTTTCCGAGCTTGAATGCTAAAATTAGTGTGAGGAGGAGAGGGAGGAGGTGCCCTTTTATAAGGGAGGAGAGGGGCACCTTTGGAATTCTTAAAAATATTAATTTATAATAAATCTAACCCCACTTAAAAACCTGTAAAAATGACTCATATTCTAAGATTAGATGAGATAGTGTTGTAATATCATCAACCAATCAAATTTAGACATGTTTGGATCTTATTTTAAACCTTATCATTTTGATTTATCCTTATTTAATCTATTTATGTTTATTTGTGGTAATATAATTCTAAATTTTAAATTATAACAAATAATTACTTATTTGTTGTGAATTTTCCATAATTGTTTACTTTATAACATTATAGACAATATAAATATAAATTTATAATTTTTAAACATTTTTGTGATTTTTAAACAATTTTATAATATGTTATTTTTGTAAAATAACAATACTGTCAATTTTGACACTATTCATTTATTTGAATTTAAATAAAATATATACAGAAGATATGTTCGAACTAAAAGCTTTAATTTATTAATAAAAGGTCATATGTATCTATAAAATTACTGTATCACATTAAATAGTTCATATAATATTTATTTTATTATTTTTAAAACCATTTATTTGGTTTATCTCTTAATAAAATAATTACTATATCATTTTTGTATAATTATTTAATATACATATTTGTTGTATAAAAATTTAAAATAAAATCCTATGATGAAGATAAATATATTAAATTTCACAATAATACTTTTACTCTAATTTATCATCTTAAAATCACAATATTTAAATTGTTATATTTATTAAAGTATGAAGGTGACAACTTTGGCATCATTTAAAATAAAATAATATAAGTGTCATAATAGCTTGTATAAGACTCAAAATGGTCAAATATTCGACCATTGGATGATTATAGTTTCCATTTACATGAACAATAAGTTTTGGTCAGGGTTTTGTGCCTTTTATGGTCACTTTTAGTTTAATAAAAACTATGTTCTTGATTTTTCACTAGATAAATAATTTCTGCATCACTATTGTGTCACAATTAATGATAATTATTTAATCCCAAAAATTTCTAAATAAATTCTCATGATGTAGATAATTTTTTTAGATTTCTAGAGACTATTCATGTTCGAGATTTTATGATGTTTATCACTAATTTAAAATTATTATACTTATTAGATTTAAGAGAGTGACATGTTGTCACTTTCATTGGTTTTAATAAAAATTAAATTATTTTCATGGTCAAAAGTCCATAAAATGAATCTAATCCGACCCTTAGTTGATATGAGTTTACTTTTAGCCATCCAATAGAATTTTGGCATGTGTTAGGGTAATTTTATTATAATATATTTACCCTTAATTACCCGATTTACCTTTAACTATGGTAAATAAAATTTACCGTAGTTAGTATTCATAATTCTCAAAAATAAAAAGTATCCTATTAACATAATTTGGACCCACTGATTCCAAATATGGAATCCATTTTCTCAAATTCAATACAAAGTAGTTGCATAAATTAAATTAAAATTAATCCCGTTGTCGAATGAAAACGGGTTTTTGTTTAAAACATTGCAAAAGATTGAATTGATTTAACCTACGAATTCAAGGTAAAATCAATGCTAATGACATACATTATATTAAATGGTAAAAATATATTCTATTTATACTTTAAAACCATTCAATATTATAATTTAACCACATAAGATATTATGATTAAAAAAGTTGTTTTTAATTAAAATATAGCGTGTTTTTACTATTTATTAAAATATTAAAGTTATTAGAAAAATATCAAAACTTTATCTAATGTAAATTTTTATATCTTGATTCAAAAGAAGAATTTTATTTGGTCAAATTGAACATATAAACATGTCAAAAACTAGATTTATAGTGGGTGCGCCATCAAAATGCGGCAAAACTGCATTTTTTGAAAAATACTTATTTTACCCGAAAATTTTATTTTGTTCTTATACCATGTTCTAGAAAATGTGTAAGATGAATAATAATGTTATAAAATTAAAAATTTATTTAATACTATTCATAACGGCTAGTTCATGACAATATTATAATAATATAACATTGTTTATTAAAACCCGGTATTGCGTACAACACACGCTATCGAGGAAGGTCGTGATTGCGTGTAATGCAATCCAAGTCAGGGTTGCGTGTTGTGAAAGAATCCTTCGTTGTTTCGTATAATAGAATCCAACCATATTTCATTTATACATTGAATATATATATATATATATATATACTCAATGTTGCGTAGAATAACTATTATCAAAATTGTGTGTAACACGATCCAAGAATAGTGTTGCGTATACTGCAAGATAATACGGTGTTGCATATAGCGCAAGGTAATCTTGGTATAGAATAAAACACAAGACATTAATGAAATTAAAAGAATATTTTTCATAAAATATAGGGATGTTACATTCTACCCCCCTTAAAATGAATTTCGCCCTCGAAATTTGTCGGGGTTATAAATGGTTTACCATTTCGAAAGTTTCTTTAATAGAAACCCACATCGTAAAAAGGAATACCAAAACCATTCTTTAAAAACAAAAGTATGAAACGTAACGGTTACCCAAATAAACTAATCACTGGGTTTCCACATAGATGAAAATATGGATATGGAAGAGAAATCTAACCATCATGTTCTGATGGAGAGTGGTAGAGAACATGGCTATGGAATAGCCAGCAATCACAAATCCATAAATTTGTGACGATCTAAGGTACCATCTGATTAATCAGATATAAGAGCACTGGGAAAACATTTTTGGTTTTCAAGATCGTTTCCCTAATGTTAAAGAATTTGAATTAGAATAAATACTTACTTTATTTTGGTACAATCTCACTGTTGTCCGTTCCTTGAACAATTTCCACTTCATCTCTTAAATAAATGAAGTTGAATTTGTTATTCGTGAAGCATTAGCAGATCATGTGATAGAATGACTGGTCATTCCATCTATCTCAAACAAAAGGTTAGAAAAAGTTATTAAATATACATAAGTCATTCGATAGTAAGATTAATCATATATGGTTCCTAAAATGGACTTATACATCATATATCATACTGATTAATATAATAAAACTAGTTTCTACTAAACAGGGACTTCCTGTAGGCCAGTGGTAGGCGATAAAGGCCAGTCGCACTTCGATTGTGGGTTCGATTTCCACAGCCTTGTCCGATGCGATGGGCTGTCGCCCGTCCTGCAGGTTGTCCTTTTTCTAAAACTATATTACTATAACATCCCATCAAAAATATCGAAAATCTTCTATCCTTAAACAATACTAACTTATGTCCAACATAATCCATTCCAATCTTTAGGCTTATCCATAATACTGCAGTCCATTCTCATAATATAGTGAAAATGATTACCAGAGATTTAACACCATCGTCGATCCCCATATATCATAAGATATGTTTTGTTGGTCACATTCCAAAAATTCAAAGTCCTTAATCATGTATTCTCTTGAATACCTTAGTGAAAACATGAATGCAGTTAAAAGTTAACACTTTCCACATACCAAAATCCTTAAAAATTCTATATACTCAAACTATGATATCACTTAGTCCTTATATCAATCATGAGCTCATGAATACTGTCAAATATTTAATTTTCTTGTTTTCCCTTCATTATGCGCATATCATTCTTTTTCCAAAAATATCTCAATCACTTTGCATGGTTACCGGTACCGTAAAATTATTGAAAACCACAATAGACCAATACATAAATATTCCAATATTCCACGATACTATATACAACACTATTTTGGAATCCCATTACATAAACACTTAATCATTCCACCACATCATTGTCATATTCAACATTGCCAATAGTGATCGCATGTGACTCCCCTTTTTCCTTTGCCTTCAGTGGTTGCTCATGTTGATCATCACTAACCCTTGGATTAGGGCATTTATTAGCATAATTCCCCATTTCCTTGCACTTGAAGCATTGAAGTGTTGGTGGTGCGTTCTATGCAGTGTTTGCTTTATTCACAACATTAGAATCCCTTTTTCCATTACTTCGACACTCAGCTGCTCGATGACCTTCTTTTCCACACTTAAAACATTTTCTAGTCCCTTTAAGACAATCTCCACCATGCTTCATTCCACACTTTGTTCATAAGGAAACATTCATCTTCTTTTCACCATTATTCTGAGATTTCTCCTTGAACTCCATCTTTCGTTTCTTGTCAAAACCATGAGATGGATCTGTAACACCAACTTCCATTTCTACCTTGATAGCACAACGCACAATTTCTTCATAGCTACTGAAGTCTCTTATAGCTAATTCCCTTCGAAGACTTGGTTTTAAGCCACTGAAAAATAGATCAACTTTAATTTCAGGTTGGATGATAATGCCAGATGCATACCTTGAAAGTCTTGTTAAATTTGCTTCGTATATACCAACAGATTCATCATCCTTCTGCTTCAGCTCAAGAAACTCCTTTTCCATCTTTGTTCGAAGAATAAGAGGGATGTAGTTACTGAAAAACAAGTTCTTGAACTCGTCCCATTCCATGGACTCAATTTCATCTCTTGGCCTCGTATTCTTGATAAGATTCCACCATTGATCAGCTTCACCTTCCAAACGATATACTGCTAAGATGACTTTATCATGTTCAGAACATTGAAGAACTGAAAATATCTTTTCAGTGGTACTGATCCATTGTTCAGCAATAAGTTGATAAGAAGTCCCACTGAAAGAAGGTGGACATTTCCTCATGAAGGACTCAATAGAATATTGTTCCCTTCTCTGCTCATTTGGAAGTCCAGAATGATTCATAGCTTGTGTAAGTATAGAAATAAGAATTTTCACTCCATCTCCCATAACATTTGATTTTTCAGGAGGACAATTATTGCATTGTCCATTGCATTGATCAACACAGTTCCTTCGGGTTCCAGCCATCGTCTAAAACCCAAAAAGAATAGTGTGAGAGGAAAAAATAATGATAGGGAAAAAAACATAATAAAGGGGGGGTACCCTCAATTTATAACATCTTAGGTTTAATTCTATGATCGTTAGCGCAATTCTAGGACAATAACCTATACGTATACTTAACCTTAGAGACATCCCTAGACATACCTTAGAAATATCTCTAGGGACCTCACTAACATTTTCGCATCCTAGTTTCCAAAGGTTGACAAAACCTTTCCTCTGATACCAACTGTAGAGACCCGAATCCTGACTTACATGGACATTACATTACATTTTCGGAATACTTAGTACATAACAAAAACACACACACAAGGATCGTAATAGTTTAGTGTCTTTGGAAACTCGGAACGTAATCTTCTAATCGTGGTGAAAGATCTTTAATATCTCCCATAAAGATCTTCCCTTTTTTTTACCTAAAACCTTTCTTTATATCCTGGGGAAAAGAAAACATAAAAGGGTTAGCTCAAATGCTCAGTAATGGTATACAAAAGAAAAATCAATCACATCATATTCATAAGAACATAACTTTTGGAAATCTTAACCTACAAAAGAGAGCATAATTTCATAACATGGGATAAATCATAGTAGTGAAATTAAATCCCAATAATCATAACATAAAACATGAAACTTTGTGGCATACACACATAATCATATATAATAATTTCTTGTTAGTCAAGACTCATTGTCAAGACTATCTTAGTGGACAAAGTCCCTTTCTGAATCGAATAACCCTCGTTTCAGTCCTGTTTCAGTGAACCGGTATAACCTACCATTTCAGCCATGTCTATCTCATGAGATATAAAATCTTTACCCAATGCATTGGAGGGAGATATAGGTCCCACCCATCTTATAATGAATCCTTTCTTATGTGTTCCACATAATCATAAACCATACATCATAGCGTAACCCATGTAAAAAAAATGGGATTCTTAAACAACATGACATCATAAAAAAATTCATATAAGATAAAATATTCCATAAAAATATTTCCATCACAACATAATAAAATCCATGTAATAATAGGGATATAAACAGAACCCTTTATTATCTTAGATGGAAAATAATTTTGATAAAACACTTGAAATGAATTCTTGAGGAAAATATCATTTCTTCTTCAAAATCAATTTCTTTTCATAAAAGGTCATAAATTTTTAAAAGAAAGAGATTTTATTGAAAATAGTCATGAAATCTTTTGGAGGAAGCTTCATGAAAATAAGGCTTTATAAAACCGTAAAAATCCGTTCGTGCCGTATAAGTTAAAAAAACATTCTTCGTACTTTTGTCGGAAAAGTCAAAAAGTACCTCGTACGACAAAAGATTCCTTTCATACATATTACTAAAACTCACCGAAGGGTAAAAATGGATTTAAATAATTGTAGGTGGATGGAAATAATATTACATATTGATGAAACATGGATGTGGATAATAAAATACACCCCAGTAAATTTCAAAGTACAAACAATCTTGGATAAAAATGAGATTGTGATATTTCCCTTACCTTAGGTCCGATTTGCTTTGTACGTGTCTGAACCTCCTGTATAATGATTTAAATCATGTTATTGACTTATTACAGAAGCATATTCATTGTTATTATATCATATATGGTCCACTTATGACTTTATATTACCCGTTCTTTTGTAAATTCATGTTAAAGTAGCGTTTTGGGTAAAATCGTCTCATTTGTCGTTCGTGTTTTTAACTTGTAATTATTCATATGATTACTTAGATCATGATTAATTAATTCCAGAATATAAAACATGATTTATATATATATATTTAGAATATACATATATAATAAATCAGTAAATGGAATGAAATACACCGTTCATGGAGACGGTAGTCCGTACGTACGCCTGAACGCTGTTTTCGTTTCCTTATTGAATTGAATGGAATTAAGTAGATGACATACATATAAATATAAATAATTCCAGTATCATTATCAGGTCATATATTTCATTAGTAATTATTATATATACTTTATAATCATTCATGAATGGTTAATCATTGAGAATGAATCTCATCGCGTCGTGGAGACGGTAGTCCGTACGTACGCACGAGCGATGATATCGTTCTCATGATCATGAACTTGTGTTAAAGTTTATGTATACTATTTAAGTATCAATATAACTTTATAATAATCATATATAGTTACTCATTACACCATTATACCCATCCAATTAAGGTGGTGGCGGAAAATAGATTACACCACGGCGTGGAGACGGTATTCCGTACGTACGCACGCGCGGTGATTTCTTTTTCCGTATGATGGATAGAAGGTTAATTAGAGTTGTTTCATATTTATAATAACATATCAGTATATAATAAATACTGAAGTTATTACTTTATCATGAAACAACTAAAGAAGAAGAAGTTGAAGAAGAGAGAAATTGAAAAAGATCGGTAATGGATATTACCTCTTTTTGACGCTCCTTCACTTAACCTCCACTTAAAGAACTAAGGATGGTCTTTGAAGAAGACCAGGAACTCTAGGATGATACTAGGGAAGTGGAGAGGAGATTTTTGCAGGGGTTGGCCAATCTTGAATTCTCAAATTAGTGTGAGGAGGAGAGGGAGGAGGTGCCCCTTTATAAGGGAGGAGAGGGGCACCTTTGGAATTCTTAAAAATATTAATTTATAATAAATCTAACCCCACTTAAAAACCTCCAAGAATGACTCATATTCTAATATTAGATGATATAGTGTTGTAATCTCATCAACCAATCAAATTTAGACATGTTTGGATCTTATTTTAAACCTTATCATTTTGATTTATCCTTATTTAATCTATTTATGTTTATTTGTGTTAATAAAATTATAAATTTTAAATTATAACAAATAATTACTTATTTGTTGTGAATTTTCCATAATTGTTTAATTTATAACATTATAGACCATATAAATATAAATTTATAATTTTTAAACATTTTTGTGATTTTTAAACAATTTTATAATATGTTATTTTTGTAAAATAACAATAGTGTCAATTTTGACACTATTCATTTATTTGAATTTAAATAAAATATATACAGAAGATATGTTCGAACTAAAAGCTTTAATATATTAATAAAAGGTCATATGTATCAATAAAATTACTGTATCACATTAAATAGTTCATATAATATTTATTTTTTTATTTTTAAAACCATTTATTTTGTTTATCTCTTAATAAAATAATTACTACATCATTTTTGTATAATTATTTAATATACATATTTGTTGTATAAAAATTTAAAATAAACTCCTATGATGAATATAAATATATTAACTTTCACAATAATACTTTTACTCGAATTTATCATCTTAAAATCACAATATTTAAATTGTTATATTTATTAAATTATGAAGGTGACAACTTTGGCATCATTTAAAATAAAATAATATAAGTGTCATAATAGCTTGTATAAGACTCAAAATGGTCAAATATTCGACCATTGGATGATTATAGTTTCCATTTACATGACCAATAAGTTTTGGTCAGGGTTTTGTGCCTTTTATGGTCACTTTTAGTTTAATAAAAACTATGTTCTTGATTTTTCACTAGATAAATAATTTCTGCATCACTATTGTGTCACAATTAATGATAATTATTTAATCCCAAAAATTTCTAAATAAATTCTCATGATGTAGATAATTTTGTTAGATTTCTGGAGACTATTCATGTTCTAGATTTTATGATGTTTATCACTAATTTAAAATTATTATACTTATTAGATTTAAGAGAGTGACATGTTGTCACTTTCTTTGGTTTTAATAATAATTAAATTATTTTCATGGTCAAAAGTCCATAAAATGAATCTAATCCGACCCTTAGTTGATTTGGGTTTACTTTTAGCCATAAAATAGAATTTTGGCAAGTGTTAGGGTAATTTTATAATATTATATTTACCCTTAATTACCCGATTTACCTTTAACTATGGTAAATAAAATTTACCGTAGTTACGATTCATAATTCTCAAAAATAAAAAGTAGACTATTAACATAATTTGGACCCACTGATTCCAAATATGGAATCCATTTTCTCAAATTCAATACACAGAAGTTGCAGAAATTAAATTAAAATTAATCCCGTTGTCGAATGAAAACGGGTTTTTGTTAAAAACATTGCAAAAGATTGAATTGACTTAACCTACGAATTCAAGGTAAAATCAATGCTAATGACATACATTATATTAAATGGTAAAAATATATTCTATTTATACTTTAAAACGATTCAATATTATAATTTAACCACATAAGATATTATGATGAAAAAAGTTGTTTTTAATTAAAATATAGCGTGTTCTTACTATTCATTAAAATATGAAAGTTATCAGAAAAATATCAAAACTTTATCTAATGTAAATTTTTATATCTTGATTCAAAAGAAGAATTTTATTTGGTCAAATTGAACATATAAACATGTCAAAAACTAGATTTATAGTGGGTGCGCCATCAAAAGGCGGCAAAACTATATTTTTTGAAAAATACTTATTTTACCCGAAAAAATTATTTTGTTCTTATACCATGTTCTAGAAAATGTGTAAGATGAATAATAATGTCATAAAATTCAAAATTTAGTTAATACTATTCATAACGGCTAGTTCATGACAATATTATAATAATATTACATTGTTTATTAAAACCCGGTATTGCGTACAACACACGCTATCGAGGAAGGTCGCGATTGCGTGTAATGCAAGCCAAGTCAGGGTTGCGTGTTGTGAAAGAATCCTTCGTTTCTTCATATAATAGAATCCAACCATATTTCATTTATACATTTAATATATATATATATATACTCAATGTTGCGTAGAATAACTATTATCAAAATTGTGTGTAACACGATCCAAGAATAGTGTTGCGTATACTGCAAGCTAATACGGTGTTGCATATAGCGCAAGGTAATCTTGGTATAGAATACAACACAAGACATTAATGAAATTAAAAGAATATTTTTCATAAAATCTAGGGGTGTTACACAAGACATCAATGAAATTAATAATATTTCTCATAAAATCTCGGGGTGTTACATTCTAACCCCCCTTAAAATGAATTTCACCCTCGAAATTCGTCGGGGTTATAAATGGTTTACTACTTGAAAGTTTCATTCATAGAAACCCACATCGTAAAAAGTAATACTAAAAATTAATTTTAAAAAAACTAAAGTATGAAATGAAATGGTTACCCAAATTAACTCATCATTGTGTTTCCACATAAAAGATCATTGGTGAGAATATGGATATGAAAGTGAAATATAACCATATAGTTCTGATGGAGTGTGGTAGAGAACATGGATATGAAAACTCCAACAATCACAAAACCATAAATTTGCGATGATCTAAGGTACCATCTAGGATAACATTTTTGGTTTTTAAGATCATTTCCCAAAAGGTGGAAAATTTTGAATTAGAATAACTAATTAATTTATTTTGGTACAATATCACCATTTTTCATTCCTTGAACAATTTCCAATTCATCTCTTAAATAAATGAAGTTGAATTTTTCATTCGTGAAGTGTTACTAGATCATGCGATAGAATGATAGGTCATTCCATCTGTCTCAAACAAAAGGTTATCAAAAGTTATTAAATATACATTAGTCCATCTATGGTGAGATTAATCGTATATGGTTCCTAAAATGGACTTATACATCATCTATCATACCGTTTAATAAAATAAAACTAATTTCTACTAACTATGGACTTCATGTATGCCAGTAGTAAGCGATAAAGGCTTGTCACACTTCGGTTGTTGGTTTGATTCCCGCATCCTTGTCCGGCATGACGGGTTGTCTCCCGTCCTATAGGTTGTCCTTTTTCTAAAACTATAATATTCTAATATTCTAGCAATAATATCGAAAAAGTGCTAGCCTTAAATAATACAATATGATGTCTAACCTAATTCATTCCAATCTTTAGGCTTATCCAAAATACTTCGGTCTAAGCTCGTAGTATAAAGAAAACGATTACTAGAAAGGTCATCTACCGATCATATTAATACCATCATTTACCACCCATATATCATAAGATATATCTTATTGGTCACATTCTAAACATGCAAATACCTTAATTATGTATTCTCTTGAAACATGAATTACCGTAGAATCGTTGTGAAAACATGAATGTTGTCAAAATTCAACTCTGTCACATATGAAATTCCCAAAATTTCTATATACTCAAACCATGATATCACTTTGTCCTTATATCAGTCATGAGCTCATTAATACTATCAAAATTTTCATTATCTCTTTATCCCTTCATTATGCGCATATCATCTACTTTCCAAAAATATTTCAATCACTTTTCATGGTTACAAGTACCATATAATTTTTGAACACCACAACAAACCAATACAAAGATATTCCAATATTCCATGATACTAAAAATGAGATTCCACAACACTATTTTGGAATCCCGTTACATAAACACTTAATCATTCCACCACCTCATTTTCATACTCAATATCGCCAATACTGATCGTATGTGACTTCCCTTTGTACTTTTCCTTAAGTGGTTGCTGATGTTGATCATTATTAACCCTTGGATTATGACATTGGATAGCATAATGCCCCATTTCCTTGCACATGTAGCATTGAAGTGTTGGTGGTGCGTTCTCTGCTGTATTTTCTCCATTCACACCATTATCTACCTTTTTCCCATTACTTCAACACACAGCTGCTAAATGACCTTATTTTCCACAAATAAAAAATTTTCTAGTACCTTTTAGACAATCTCCAATATGCTTCTTTCCACACCTTGAGCATAAAGAAACATTTACCTTTTTTTCACCATTGTTCTGAGATTTTTCCTTGAACTCCAAATTTTGAATTTTGTCAAAACCATGAGATGGATATGTAACAACAACTTCCAGTTCTACCTTGATAGCACAATACACAATTTATTCATAGCTACTGAAATCTCTTATAACTAATTCCCTTCGAAGACTTGGTTTTAATCCCCCAAAAAATCGTTCAACTTTACTTTCAAGTTGGATGATAAAGCGAGATGCATACCTTGAAAGCCTTGTAAAATTCACCTCGTATATAAAAATAGATTCATCATCCTTTTTCTTAAGCTCATGTAACTCCTTTTCCATCTTTGTTCAAAGAATAGGAGGGAAGTTCTTATTGAAAAACTAGTTCTTGATCTCAGCCCATTCCATGGATTCAATTTCATCTTGGGGCCTTGTATTCTTAATTAGAGTCCACCACTAGTCTGCTTCTCCTTCTAAATAATAAACAGCTAAAATGACTTTTTCATGCTCTGAACAACGAATTATGGAAAATATCTTTTCAATGGTACTGATCCATTGTTCAGCTATAAGTGGATCATAAGACCCACTGAATGAAGGGGGATGTTCCCTCATGAAGGACTCAATAGAATATTGTTCCCTTCTCTTCTCATTTGGAAGTCCATAATGATTCATAGCTTGTGTAAGTATAGAAATAAGATTTTTCACTCCATATCCCATAACATTGGCTTGTTCAGGAGTACAATCATTGCATTGTCCATTACATTGATGAACACGGTTCCTTCGGGTTCCAGTCATCGTCTAAAACCCAAAAAGAATAGTGTGAGAGGAAAACTCATACTAGGAAAATAACATAATAAATGGGGTGTACTTTCAATCTCTAAAATCTTAGGTTTAATTTTAATATCATTACTGTAATTCTAGGATTATAACCTATAAATATACTTAACCTTAATTACATCCCTAGAAATACTTTATAAATATCTTTAGGGATTTCACTAAAGTTTTCGCATCCTAGTTTCCAAAGGTTGACTAAAACTTTCCTCTAATACCAACTGTAGATACCCACACTTGACATACACAGAAATTACATTACTTTTGTGGAATACTTAATACATAACAAAAATAGAAACCCAAGGACTGTAATAGTTTAGTGAATTTGGAAACATGGAACATAACCTTCTAATCATGGTGAAAGATCTTCAACATCTCCCATAAAGATCTTCCCCTTTGGTTTTCTTACCTAAAATTTTTCATGATATCCTGGGGAAAAGAAAACATAAAAAGGGTGATCTAAAATTCTCATTAAGGGTAAACATGAAGAACATAAAACAATCCCTAAACATTTGAATGTAAGAACATGAACATAAAACATCAAAATCATGGGTAATGACATAAATCTTGACTGTACATAAGGCATAGATCAGAAAGGAACATTAATCATGATAAAATATCATGGGAATAAAACATGTAATTGTGTCAAACCATTAATCACATGTCATGATTTCCATAATAGCCAAGTCCTTGCTACCAAGACCATCATAGTGGACAAAGTCCATTACTGAACCAGGTTTACTTGTCGTTCCATCCCTGTATTACTGAAATGGACTCACATTCCATTTCATCCATGTTTATGTCATGAGATAAAAATCATTAACCAATTCATTGGAGAGAGATATAGGTCCCACCCATCTCATAATGAAATAATTTTACTTGTTCCACAAAATAAACATAAATCATTCATCATAACCCAACGAATAAAATGGGTTTCATAAACATCATTCCTTCATAACATAACCCATATAAAACAAATAGATATAATTTCATCATAAGAAGAATCAAACCATGGAAATAATAGAGACATTATACTTGAAACATAATCATACTAAATAATTTCATCTTAGATGGAAAATAGTTTTGACCAAACACTTGCAATGAATTCTTGAAGAAAATATCCTTTCTTCTTCAAAATCATTTTCTTTTCCCAAAATGCCATTCAATTTTAAAAGAAATGGATTTTTTTCTAAAATAATAATGAAATATTTTAGAGGAATATTCATGAAAATTATGAATTATGAAATTGTAAAAATTCGTTCATGTCGTATAAGTTAAAAAAATATTCTCCTCGTATTTTTTCTGGAAAAGTCAAAAGGTTTCTCGTATAGCAAACAAAAGAAAGATTCCTTCAATAAAACAATGTAAAATTAAAATAGGGGTAAACATGAATTTCAACATACAACGAAGAATATTAAACAATTTGTGAAAAACATTTTTATGGAAAAGGATGAAAAATATAACCCTAGTAAATACTTAAGTATAAGAAATCTCGGATAAAAATGAGATTTGCAAAATTATCCCTTACCTTATGTCTAATTTCTTCTGTATGTGTCTAAGACTCCTGTATAGTGTGTTTAAACATATTATTAACATGTAACACACCATAATAATACTTATTATATCATATATGATTCACTTTGGACTTTATATTACCCGTTCTTTTGTAAATTCCATGTTAAAGCAGCGTTTTGTGTAAAATCGTTTCATTTATCGTACGTGTTTCAACTTGTTGTTCTTGATATTATTAATTATATCCTAATTTATGTAATTACATAATGTAAATCATGATTTATATATAATAAATATTCATTATATAAATATATATGATAGAACGATAAATGGAATGAAATACACTGTTCATGGAGACGGTAGGTCGTACGTACGCATGAACGTTGTTTTCATTTCCTTATTGAATTGAATGGAATTAGTTAAATGAAAATTATATGGACATAAATACAGTATCATTATTATTTAATATCATTCATTATTATTTATTATATATACTTTATAATCATACTTGAATGGTTAATTATGGAAAATGAATCTCATCGCGTTTGTGGAGACGATAGTCCGTACGTACGCACGAGCAACAATATCATTCTTTTGATATTAAAATCGTATATAATTGGATGTTATATCATATATAAATAATGATCATAATGTTATAATTATAATTTATATCATTTGTACTCATATTTATACTCATCCAAATGATGAAATGTTTGAATAACAAACTACACCACGACTTGGAGAGGGTAAGTCGTACATACGCACATGTGGTGACTTTTTCATTCATAGAATAGATAATATAACTAATATTGTTGTAAAATTTTTATAATAACATCACAGTATATATAATATACTAGAGTTATTATTTTATAATGGAAACAACAAATAAATAGGAATTGGAAGAAGAAAGGAACTTGAAATAGGTGTTGAGATATTTACCTCTTCCTCGGGTTCTTCCTTTTGATTTGATCAAAAGGGCACTTTATGTTGGATTTATGACTAAAAGAAGGCCTATATGATGAAAGGAGGCTAGTTGAGAGGGTATTTGGGCAGTTTTTGGCTGAGAAAAATGGCTTTGGAGGTTTGAATTAGAGAGAAGGGTGAGTGCCCTTTTATAAGAGGGGTGAGGGGCACCTTTTGAAAAACTTAAAATATTATTTTATAATAAATTCATATTCGGTTTATAATGGCTCAAAAGTGACTTATTTAGAGTCTAAGGTAGGTCTGGGTAGAAATACTCTCAACCAATAGGTTTTACAAAAGTTTATGTTACCATTTAAACCTTATCATTTAGATTTAACTCTAAGTTAAATAATTTAACTTTTACTGTGTCTTCTGGTATTCTTGCACTGTATGGTAAATAAACTTACTATAAATTGCCAATTGAACCCCAATTGGTTCATTAATGTCATATATATTATTATATAAGTCTTTTTTCTGAAACTTATATTTAGTGTAATTAATAAAAAGTCTCAAATTACATTTATTTGGGTATTTAGAATATCTATTATGGTAATATTTCATAAATAAGGTAATTACTACATCATCATTGTGTCATAAATAAATTAAATTATTTAATGTCTAAAAAATATAAATAAAATACCATTAAGTAGGAAATATTTTTATCTTTCCAATTAATATTTATATTCAACTTTATCCTATGTATAACCCTATATTGAAAATGTTTTAGTTATTAAACTTTGATTTTAACTATTTTTACTCTTCTTTAAATAAAATAATAATAAATGTCCTAATCTAATCCAAGTAGACCTAAAGGGTAATATTTTATTCCTCAGGTTGTCTTTTGTCAAATTAAACTTATCCAATATAATTAGTACATGTGTTAGGGTAATACTAATATCATTTTTACCCATAATTATGCTAATTACTTTTAACCGTGGTAAATAAAAGTTAAAAGTTACTATTTACCAAAAAAACATTTCATCTCATTGAGCCACATTTTACTTATTGATATCAACCATGTCTCTCGGATTTTTTAAATTCAACTCACAATAGCAGTAAAATTTAGTTTTATCTAAATTTTCAAATGCTCCTAGGATGTGGGTAAAAGACGGTAAAAAAGTTCAATAAAATTTTTATGTATCTAAAATTATTATAAAATGACTCCAATAAATTACATTGAACTTATATAGATATTATGTATCTATTTTGACCTAAATTAAATTTAAATAAAATAAATTATTATTTAAATAAAAAGTCGGTTTCAACCAATTACTCAGTGTTTTCACTATTCATCAAAAATTGAATGTTTTCAGAAAAATTCCAAAAATTCACCCTAGGCTAATTGTGATATTCAGAATCCAAAAATAAAGTCCATTTTTAATGATAAAATTTATAAAATTTAAATAAGTGGTTGTTACTATTCATAAAGGCTAGTTTGTATAATATTTTAATAACATATCACTGTTTAGTGAAACTCGGTATTGCGTACAACACAAGCTATAAAGGAAGGTTGCTCTTGTGTGTAATGCAAGACAAGAATAGTGTTACGTATACTACAAGATAATACGGTGTTGCATATAGTGCAAGATAATCTTTGTGTAGCGTACAACACAAGACATCAAAGAAATTAATAATATTTCTCATAAAATGTCAGGGTGTTACAGGATCTGTCTTATGACTTTCTCGATAAGAAATGCAGTATCCCTTTCACTGAGATTTCTTAGAGTGGGAGGTTGAGATTTCATGATCTTCTCAAAACTAGATAACAAATTGTCTCAAAAAACATTCATATCTGCTTGACTTACATAATTAGAAGTTTCTTGAGGAGGTTTAGGAGCAGGAGAACAAACAGGATCTGGTTCCTTAGAAAACATAACTTGAGATACTGGTTTTAACTAAAAGATATTTGAAAGATCTAATCCCTAAACAAATATTCCATGAGACTTATCAATATCAAAATTTCTTGGAAACCTATACCAAGAATCCATAGAAATTGATCTGATAGGATTTTTCATTTTAATCCATTCCAAGTTCAGTTATTTTCTCCCCCTAAACAGATGCATCTCTTCGAGGACCAAGAGACTCAATCTATTCACCAGCTTATACACCCTTTTATTTATCAGACTTAGCCATACCTCTAGATAATTGAAAATCTTGCTCCATTATTTCATTAATAGATAAAATTACTTTTGTTTCTATATGTTCTTCCTCTATCTTTTCTTCTATTGTAGAATGCTCTTCCACAGAAGCATCTTCTACTTCAATAGTAACTTTACTTTAATCAATATCTTAACTTCCTTTTCTAAACATCTTCATCACCTTTAGGGATAGGATATTACCTATAGGGAACATCCTGAGGTTTGTGAAATTCTTCCATAATTGATTCACTTTCGTCAATATCTTTTTCTCCTTTAGGCCTGTCGAAATCTATTCCTTCATCTTAGTATTCTACAGGCTCACTTGACTCTAAACCAGGGCAGGGACATTGTTAGGTCTTAAAGGGTTCTTGACAGGATAAAAATCTTCATACAGTCTATCATTATATTCAACCCATGATCTCTTCCATGGATTCCAAATGATCTTCATTCATCTTCATGTATCCTTGGATACAAAAAATAATAATCTTTAACCACTTATTCAGTCTTACCAACCACACCATTGGCTAGTAGCATTGCAAAGATAAACCTTTAATATAAAAGAGAAGTTTAATTTGATATTGTCTTTATCATGTCACTTATTTGAAGGATAATATACTTTAATAGATTAATCTTGTGACCATTCTTTAGAAGATGTATAAAAACACATCTTGGTACTTGAGAGTAGCAAATTCTCCTTTCCTTGGAAATATTTGGTTTTGGATAAACATAAACAACAACCTAGTCCCTCCATCCATTTCAACAACAATAGGACTTATTTTCTTTTTGTTTCAAGTAAACTCACACAAGGCCTCTTCAAAACTAAATATTTCACTTGGAGGAGGAGGACCTCTTTTATAGTCCTGAAAAATTACCTCATGTGTTATTTCTAATTAGGCATCCCACATCCTTAAATAAAATGTGCATCTCTATCCACTCACCTAGCTTCTAACCACAAAATAATCTTCAGAGTTGAAAGAAAACTTAACATACTGATAATATTAGAAAAAAAATCTTATGATAAAATGGTCTTTTTTAATTTTTAAACCACTCTAACCATATCTATGTTTATAGGACTTTTAGAACAAGTGACTTTCTTGATAGGAGCCAGTTTGCAAAAATTTCTTTCTCTGAAATGATTGTATGATCCCCAAGCACTAGGTTTGGCATTTTCTTGGGCAGGGTATTCAATAACTATTTTTGTTTCTTTGAATATCAGTTCATTTTAGGAGGCTATGAAGATAGAAACTTCATCATGGGCTTTCAATGATGTCTCAAGCGAGACGAGGAGTTTGAGAGAGAAAGAAATATTGGCTTCGGGAGTAGAGAGTATGAGTGAGGAGAGAAGTGAAAAGATGGGGTTTTTTATTTTGGGAGTTCAAACATTTAAAAACACAAAAACATAGTACAAAATAATTAAAATAATTAATACATTAATACAAGAAAAATATTTTAAAAAAATACTAGTCATAACAGTGAGACCGGAACTGGTAATTACAGTGTCAACAAAATGGTGTAACTCTAAAACGGTGTGACCATAACTAGTGAGATTGTAAACATGAGATAGAAACTGAGTGATAGTAACTTTGAATTAGTAATTATAAAATATTAAACTGGTCACTCAAGGATTATCATTCCTAATTCATGTATGATCTAACTCGTCATTTCAGAATTTAAAGGCTTAGTGAAAAATTCAGAAAGCTAATGTTCAGTGCCAATGAATTCTAAATTAATATCACCCTTTTGATAATGTTATCACAATAAGTGATGTATTACACCAATATTTTTGGTTCTTCAATGAGAAACAGGGTTCCTATAGTTTTTAATATCACTTTTATTATCAAAATTTATAGGGACATGTCTAAATTGATATCTATAATCCAGCAAAGTGTGTTTCATCTACAAAATTTGATCACAAAAACTACTAGAATCTATTTATTATACTTTGGTAGTAGATACTACAATAGAATTTCTATTTTTACTACATCATTATACTAGTGACTTTCCCAAAAAGTGGCATGTTCAAGAGGTTGTTTTTCTATCTAATTTACAACCACCGAAATCAGAATCTAAATAGCTCACTAAATCAAAATATTGTTCACTAAGAGAAAATAGTCCAAATTTGGAAGTTTGTTTAAGTAATTTTAAAATCCTTTTAAAAATAAGAAGATGTGACTCTTTTTTATTTTCTTAAAAATGAGCACACATGCACACACTAAACATAATATCAGGACTACAAGTTCTTAAGTACAGTAAACACCCAGTCATTCCTCTATAAGTTGTTTGACAAACAAATTTACCATTATTATCAAGATCCAACCTATAGGTTGTACTCATTATAGTATCACTACTTTTAGTAATATCCAAACAAAAACATTATAGAATAACTTTAATATATTTACTTTAATTCAAAATAATACCTTCTTTATATCTAAATATTTGAAATCGAAGAAATAATTTTAGTTCATCCATCAAACTCATTTCAAAATCATTTTGCATCATCTTCTAAAAATCAATACATGAGAAATTTTTAGAAGATCCAATGATAATTTTATCAACATATATTTGAAAAACTAAATCATCTTTAAAAATTATTTTTATAAAGAGATTAGGATCATATATACCTTTTGTAAAATATTTGAAAAAAAACTAATTAGTCTATCATACAATGTTCTTGGAGCTTGCTTTAAACCATATAAATATTTTTTAATTTGAAGACATTATTTAAAAAATGAGGGTTTTTAAAACCAGGGGTTATTCCACAAAAACATCCTCAACTATATACCTATTTAGTAATTCACTCTTAACATCCATTTGATATAGTTTGAAATTTATATGTTCTACATATTAACACAATATTCTAATGGCTTCAAGTCTAGAAACTGGTGAAAAAGATTCCTCCTATTCTATCCCTTATTTATAACTACCAATCTATCTTTGTTTCTTAAAATATTACCATCTTCATATACATTATTCCTAAACACCCATTTAGTGTTTATGGTCAATGTGTATTTAGTTCTTTCCACTTGTTTTCATACTCATTTTTTTTATCTGATTTAACTTTTATTTCATATCCATTACCAAAAATTCATCATTGGTTGCCTCATTAATGTTCTTAGACTCAAGTTGTGACAAGAAAGCTTGATTTTTAACTGGATTTCTTAGATAATCTATGGTCTATGTTCCTTTATCTAAATCTCTAACAATGTCATCTAAATGATACATATTAAGGGTTCTAAAAGATCTAGAAAAAGAAGGGCTAGTGATTTTAGGTTATTCAACAGGTTTAGGTTCATTATGAATGAAATATAGATAATTTCCTAACCTGGATGATTTTACATATTTCTTAACAATAGTATCAAAATATTTTTCATTTATTTCTAACTTTGAAAAATCATCCTCATGGTTTTCTAGGGAGGTCTTAGGTTTATGTGGATATGTTTCATCGAATCTGACATGTATAGATTCTTCCACACATTTTGTTCTTTTATTAAAGAATCTATAATATTTTCTAGATATTGAGTATCCTAGGAAAACTCTTTCATCACTTTGGATGAAAATTTGTCAAGATTGTCCTTAGTATTTAGAATAAAAACATTTCAACCTAAAACATTGAAGTAATTAACTATGGGGTTTCTATTGTTCCACAACTCATAGAGGTTTTTCTAAATAATTAGTATGATTAAGTCATTATTAATAATATAGCATGTTTTATTGAAAGATTTATCCCAAAAGTAGATAGGTTGGTCATATTCACTAAGCATGGTTCTTACTATTTCTTATAAGGTTCAATTTCTTCTTTCTATAACACCATCTTGTTGAGGTGTCCTAGGGGAAGAGAAGAGATAACTATAGCCATTTTGTGAGAAAAAATATTCAAACTCTTGGTTTTTAAACACAAAACCATAGTCACTTCTAAAGGATTTAATTTTAATACCACATATGTTTTATATTTTTCTAGAATACTTGGTGAAATGAAAATAAGATTCACTTTTGTGGGATAAGAAAAATGTCCAAGTATATGTAGAATATTAATTTATAAGAATATATACATTGTGCTTCCCATTAAGACTTGAAACTCTATAAGGTCTGAAAAATTCCATGTAAACCAACTCAGGAGGTTGATAAGTTGAAAATTATTTTTTATTTTCAAAGAGATTTTGTTTTGTTTACCTTTTTGACAAGGATTATAGACTTTTTCATTTGGAAACTTATGTTTGGGTAGATACATGACTAATCATTTTCTATTAATCTTTCTAAGAGACTATATGTTATAATGTCCTAGTCTTCTATGCCAAATACAAGACTCTTAGTGAAATACACTTAAGAATGAAATATTTTTAGAAAATAAAGAATCTAAGTTAATAGCATAAAAATTTTCATTTCTAGAAGAAAAAAATACTAATTCATTTTTAGAATTTGAAACATAACAAGCATATTTTTCAAATTTAACATTAAAACCATCATCACAAAATTATGAAATACCAAGCATATTATATTTTAATCCATTAATAAAAAGATCTTTAGAAATTAAAACTGAGTTATAGTTACCAATCTTTCCAAGGAAAATTATTTTCCCTTTATAATTATCCCCAAAGGTGACATGTCCACTATATATCTTTATCATATTCTTGAAGCATGAGTAATCTCCTATCATTTGTTATGAACATAAACTATCTAAGTACCGTATACTTCTATAGGATCTCTTTAAACATCATTCCTACAAAATAATTGAGAAAGAGATGATTTTTTTACCCATGTTTGTTTGGGTCCAGTAACATTATTAATAAGAGATTTTGGAACTAGTACTTGCTTAATGGGTTTTCCTATACAAATTTTGAAATATATTAAAAAAGTATTCTTTGTATGGTCCTAAAAAATTAGAAGCAGTGAATGACATCCTAGCACTATTACTAATATATTTTTTAGTTCTGGGAATGAAAATAGATTTTCAATATTTTTTTATAAAATGAGTTTTAGCTATGTTCCTCTATCCTGGTTGGTATCTTATACCAGTAGTGTACTTAGGAGCTACTTGTTTACCAAGAATTTGAGTTAGATTATTCTTACAATTGGTAAATTTTTCTAAGTCCCTTTTTAAATTCTCATTAGATAATTTAAATTCATTTTTCTCTTTAAGTAATTGATCATTCTTTTCTTTTTATATAGTTAGATCATATTAAATAGTATAAGTAAGAGCATGTTGTGTCTTTAGAGATTTATATTTATCTTTTAATTAATTAAAAGTATCTTCAAGAATTTGGAAGTATTAAAACATTTCTTCACTTGTCATATTTTTATAGTAAATTTCATATCCATAATAATAATAAAAAAAATATAATCAAGGGTTACCTTATATGTGTTTGTCTTGAAACACATATTGGATTTCTCATCCCTCTCATCATGTGAAGATTCTGAGTCACTGGAGATGTCCTTAGAATCACTCCATGTTGATTTCATTTATGTTTTATACTTTCTATATTTGTCCTCGTAATTATTCTTATACTTTAGCTTGGGGCATTCAACTTTTACATGTAATTTTCTCTTACAATCATATAAGACTATTTCATTTGTGTTCTTATTCTTTTTTCAGTCCTTCTTCCAGTTTCCCATATGATCATACTTTTCATTATAGCTGGGATTTATGAATAATTTATTCCCTTTATAATAACTCTTAAACCTTCTGGATAGTTGAGAAATTTCCTCAATCCTGTTTGATAGTGAATCATTTTTACTAGTACTATCATAATGATTTTGTATCATTTCCATATCCTTATTCTTGGAATTAGTGGTTTTGAAAGCCACTAACTTTCTTTTTGGTTCATCCTCTTTCTATTTTTTACCTTTAACTATTACTCATACATCATTAATTTATCTACCATATCCTTGATTGGAAACTTACTGATGTCACAATATTCTCTAATAGATACTGAGGTTCCACTCCATATTTTAGGTACACATCTAAGTAGTTGCATGATTTTTTCTTTGGCACACATTGGATTTCCAAGAGAACTCGTTATATTAAATATTTCATTAAACCTGAGATACATATCAAAAATGGGTTTATCGGGATTTATCTTAAAGTTATCATACATAATAGTATAGGTATCAAGGCTCATTTATTTATCAGTATTAGTTCCTTCATGTGAGATAGCTATGGTGTCCCAAATTTCATAGTTAGATTTACAAGAAGATATTCTACTAAATTATTCATCCCCAAAATCACAAAATAAGGAAATCACAGAGTTAGAATTATTATTTTAAGTATATATTGTAGCTTCACTCCATGTAGTTCTTGTTTTTTCTGGTATTTCATATTTATCTTCTATTACTAGCTAAATATCAAATCCCATACTTTCTAAGTTCATTTTCATTTCAATTTTCCACTGAGCAAAATTTGTTCCATTAATGTAGGGAAGTATGTTGGTAGTAGAACCATCCTACCTATTATCCATAACAAAGTATAAAGGCTATATTTTAAAGAGATATAAATTTAAAACTAATATAAAATTAGAGATCATTATCACACAACAAAATCATATTTTAAAAATATGAAAACGTTTTGAAACCATTGAGAATAGTAGTTTAAAAAAACCTATGATACTAAATGTTGGATAGAGTAGGAAACTCAAGAGGGGGTGAATTGAGTTCCTATTAAAATTTCTATTAAAAACATTATATGAAGAACCCCCATTTTAAAAACAATAAAGACTAGTTAATCAATGTAGTGAATTTATAATAGTATGACTTTTCAAATAGTTTCTCAGAAGATTGTAGTTTTTAAATTATAACAATATGAAATATTGATATAAGTTTTGAATCTAATATACTAAATAAAAATCGTCATAAACACTATCCAATACTATCTATCAAAGTGAAACTTGGTTTTCTGAAATATGAGTTAAAACCGAGTAAACTAAATATGAAAACACGTCGGATTATAATAATTGGTTCAGTCTCGATCCAAGATCTATTCCACTCCACTTGGTGATCCCCTACCACCATGAAAAATATATATATCGCTTTGATACACACATTGGATCAGGGTTTACAAAAAAGTACACAAGTCTGTCCAGGTCACTTGACTTATACCACAGTTCTATATGGGAAATATAACAACCAAGTCACACAGGACCTCTTTCATAGTTATACGTGGCTGAAATAATGGGTAAAAAGAATTTTTTTGAGGATATCTTGTATCCACTAGTTTAGTGCAGGACACAGTGCATGTTTTTAGAACAAACACACACACACTTATCAAAAGATTAATAAAATAGTACAAATTAGATAAGAATATAATAATAAGATATTATAAATTCTCTGAGTGTTTTTATATGTAGTTATGTACTTCTAGGATGTAGTAGATTTGATGTCTTGGTCCTCTTCTAAAATAATACACTGAAATAGAGTGTCATGACTTCTGTGTTCTGATTTTAGTTTAGCGAGTTGAAATTATTCTCTTTTGGGTTGTTTCTGCAAGGATGTTCGAATCTTTTATCCATATCTAGTAGAAAATGAAAGTTATTCATGTGTTATTCTGTGTTTTCATGCATTCATGCATGTTCTCTATAACATCTCTTTTAGTCTCTACACTTCACTTCTTCCATCTCGTGCACCACCTTGTATTTTATCTTGGGTGTTTGTGTTATGGCTGACAGGAAGCATGATCTCCGCACCTCATACCTCATAATATCAGGTGTAATTTCTACAAAAGATCATTAAGTATTTTAGTTTCATTAAATGAATCAAATATGATCATTAGAAACAAATTTTAATTTTAATAGAAAAATATGGATAAACTGTTAAGAAACATTGTCACAGTTGCAATGAGTCAGAAGTGGTGCTACAGTTAGGGTGAGTTGAAGCGGTGACTTGGTATTGAATCTTATTGTGGTGTTTGTTTTTAGTGTCCTAGAAATAGTAGCATAGAAACATTGTCTAGTCCTTTTTGAATTCTGGAACCGGTAGCACGGTAATGGTGTCAGGTCTTTTGCAAATTCTAGAACTGGAAACCTAGTTATGGTGCGAGGTCCTTTGCGAATTCTGGAACTGGTATCACGGTTACGGTGTTAGGTAACAGTGTCAAGTCCTTTTTCAAAATATCAAATGGTGTCTTGTTATAGTGTCATAGAACCAGTTTTATGGAAATGGTGTCACAAACTTTTCCAATTTTCTGACTAAATGGTGAGACAGTTTGATTATAGAAATGGTGTCTCATACTTAGTCAAATATCTTCCAACTTTCTGAGGAAATAATACTCATAGAATGATTTAGGGTCATTCATAATCAAAATAAAACATAGTAGAACAATAGTAATCATTATTTAAAAGATTTAAATTTTATGTACATGATTTTTATGATTGGCATAATTTGTGAGCATTAAAACAAGAGGAGTCCAAAAATATCCCCCTTTTTTGATGATCACAAACCATGGCATTTACAAGGCATACATTTGCTAATAATATCAAGGTATTAGATCATATATGTAACAAATAGCATAAATGAAGTTATTATTTCTCTCCCTTTATCATAAATTCCAACTATTCTCCCCCTTAGTTATTATCAAAAACAGAATGAACTAAGGTAAAAATAAACACTAAAGGATACCAACAAGTGAATGAAGGATTGAAAACCTTTAATTGAATAAAATGATAGAGTATAGATATATCAGAAGAATAGAATACATCATAGCCTATCAAAAATTAGTCTTCACTTCTCATCAGATTCTACAGCATTCTCTTGATCCTTATCAGAGAAAATATGAGGAGAGGCAAGAGGTGCAGAAGTGGAGGTGGAAGATGCATGAGTAAGGGAAGGTAATGGGAATCCTTCAATAATAGAAGGGGGAAGATTTATTATAGTAGAAGGCCGAGGAAAAGGTTTCTAAACAATAACTAGTTTTATATGGCTCCTGATCCTGGAAATCATTTTTTTTATTTTCTCAAAGCCGATTTATGGGTTACTGGTAACCGTACAGAAACTGATACAAAATAAAAACAAACACCCCAACCACATATTCAACCATCCAAATTCAAAAATAAAAAATCATTCCATCATTTCAAACACGAGTACCATGGCGTCTTGGGTAGAACGCTACCACGAGCCACACCCCTGCAGTGTAAGCTGTACCGTCGGCAAACAACCACCATCGCCACCGCAGCCTTGGACGTCGGCGAAAACCCTTCCACTAGTGTCGTCAAACCTTCAACAACGCAACAACACTAATCACCAATTTCAATGAGGTAGGAACCCTCAGCACAACTCATCATCATCACCGGAATATAACAAAATTACCAGCAGGACCATCAAAATAACCAGAAAAAAAGAACCACATAACCACAAAATCATCTCGCACAGTAATCAAAAGCATCCATGGCTCGTTAGAAAACCCCATCAACGGAAATCATCATGCGCATTCAGCGCATCCTCGACCAGCAGTGGCGCCGAAAAACCCATCAATCCAAAAAAACAACCGGCAAAAATATACCCAAGATGACTGAAACCAGAGCAAAGAACCTTCCCCCCTCTATGCCACTCGCCGGGCCAGGGCCTTGCTTCGCCTTGGGAGTCTTTCCTAGAACATGTCGGCAGGAGAACTGGAAGAAACCGCATGCCATAGCCTCGCTCGAGGCTATATCCACACCAATGCCAGGCCAAAAGGAATCAAGCCATGTCTCAAACAAGTTGTTGTAGGAGCAACAACGAATGTGCACTAAACATGAAAATAATCCTTCAAAAACATGATACAATTTGTAATGATTTCACCACCATACAGCATGGCCTTCTCAAAATAATCTTTATTCTACATAAATTTATCAAGATTAGGTGTGAAATCCTTTAGCTTCTATACATGCTCTTTGAGAGATTGAGTTATAGGATGCAGCATTGAATTCTCTACAAGATACTTGAAATGGTCGGTCCACTCATGATAGGAATAGAAATTCTTGAAGAAGTAATCCACATTTTTAGATATTTCTTCTTGAGAATATGTGGAAATTTTGGAGTGAACTCTTACCAATTCAAGAACATGGTCATTGTTCTTACTGATTTTATAGAGACTCTCCCAATTAGTATCACTCAACACAGACTGAAGTTATTATTTAAATGTGGATATGATCATGTCCTTTTTTAAAGGATGAGATGGATGAGCATAAGTATATAGAGAAAAAACTGATGTGAGAGTTTTAAACTGATTTAGAGAAATCTACAAACATCCTTTATATTTAGTGGATAGAGTATTGATTCCAGATACAATCCCACACATCAAATTTTCAATTTTTTTGTTTTTCTCAACCAACTTTTCATAAACAGTAATAAATTTAGGTTGAGTCAGGGATTCAACCTTCTATGGGGTCTTATCAGAATCATTCTCACTAATATGAGTAACAGGATCTTGAGAATCATTCAAGTCTTTCCCCATTTCCTCAACCATAGATTTTAAATATTTCATTTCATCACTCAACTATTTTTTCTCGACCTAGAATTCCAAAATTTCATGAAGCATCTTAGGATGGATCTACCATATGAATTTTTTCAGAAGAAATGTAGCATCCCTTTAACTGCGATTTGTTATAGGATAAGGTTGAGATTTCATGAGCCTCTCAAAAAGATACAACAAGTTGTCTCAAAAAACTTTTAGATCTACTTTCCTTGCGTAATTAGAAGTTTCTTGAGAATGTTCATATGGAGGTAGAGAAACTGGTTCTGGTTCATTGGAAATCATAACTTCAAAGACCGGTTTTAGCTAAAAAATAGTTAAAAGATATAATACCTAAACTGGGATTCCTTGAGACTCATCATCATCAAAATACCATGTAAACTTGTTCCATGTATCCATAGAACATGAATCAATGAGATTTGGCATCTCAATCCTTTCCAAGTTGAGTTTTTTCTCCCGCTCAACAAATACATCTCCTTGAGGACCAAGGGACTCAATCTCTTGGCCATCTTCTACACCTTTTTCTTTATTACACTCATCCAAACCTCAAGATAATTGAAAAAAATTGCTCCATTCATTCTTTAGAAGATAAAATCACTTCTGTTTCTTTATGTTCTTCCTCTATTTATTCCTCTATAGTATTAGGTTCTTCCATAGCATCAACTTCTTCATCAAAAATAACTTTAATTTTATTAATATCTTCACTTCCTTTTCTAACATCTTCATCTCCTTTAGAGAGAGTATATTCCCTAGAGGGAATATCATGAGGTTCATAAGATTCTTCCATAATTTCTTCACTTTTATCAGCATCTTTTTCTCTTTTAGGTATTTCGACATATATTCCTATATCTAGGTATTATATAAGCTCATCTAACTCTAAACTGTGGTCAGATACATTATTGGGTCTAGAAGGGTGCTTAACAAGATTAAAATCCTCATAAAGTTTATCATTATCTTTAACATGTGATCTCTTCTATTGATTCCAACTGAACTTCATTCATCTGCATGTATCCTTAGATATAAAAATAACAATAATCTTGAACCACTTCATCATTCATACCATCCACACCTTTGGCTAGTAGCATTTTAGAGATAAAATTTTAATTGAAAAGAGAGGTTGAAATTGATGTTTTCTTAATCATGTAACATATGTGAAGGATAATATAATTGCACATATTAATCTTATGACCATTCTTCAGAAGATGTATCAAAAACACATATTGAAACTTGAGATTATAAAATCCTCATTTCCTTGGATATATTAGTTTTTGGATAAACCTAAAAAACAACCTAGTCTCTCCATCCATTTCAGCAGTAATGTGCCTTCTTTTCATTACGTTTCTAGTCAACTCACCCAAGGCCTCTTCTAAACTAAATAGGTTACATGGAGGAGGAGGAACTCTTAGGTAGTCCTCAAAAATTATCTCATGTATTATTTCATAGTTGGAAGCCCAAAACCTTAAATAAAAGTTGAATCTCTATCCATTCACCCATATTTTAGCCACAAAATCATCTTCCGGGTTGAAAGAAAACTGAACATACTAATAAAATTCTAAAACAAGCTTTTGATAAAAAGGTATTTTCTCTTTTTTTAAACAACTCTAAACTTCCCTATTATTACGATACTTCTAGAAAAAGTGACTTACTTGATAGGATCCAATTTTCACAAATTTCTTTCTCTATAATGATGGTATAATCCTCAAGACGTGGGTTTAGTGATTTCTCATGCATGGTAGTTGGAGACTTTTTCTATTTCATTGAATATCAATGATTTTTAGGAGATGATGAAGATGGAAACTTCATCCTAGGCATTCAATGATGGATCAAGAGAGATTAGGAGTTCGAGAGAAAAAATATTGGCTTCGGGAGTATAGATTTTGAGTAAAGAGATAAGTGAAAAGATGAGGTTTTATCATTTAGGGAATTCAAACATCACAAAACACAAAAACATATTATAAAAGAAATAAAATAATTAATATTGTGATATGGGAAAAGTATTTTAAAAAAATATGAGTCATAACGGTGATATTGGAATAGGTAGTTATGGTGTCAACATAACAGTGTGAATCTAAAAAGGTGTGACTATAACCAGTGAGACTGCAAACATGTGACCATCCTTGAGTGGCAGTAACTGTGAATTAGTAACCATCAAACAAAAACTGGTCACTCAAGGTTGATCATTCTTAATTCATGTGTTATGTAACTCATCCGTTTAGAATTTAAAGGCTTAGTGAAAATGTTAGCAAGATGGTGTTCAGCGCCAATGAATTCTACAGTAATATCACCATTTTGAAAATGGTATCTCAATATGTGATGTATTAAATCAATATGTTTTATTCTGGAATGAGAAACATGATTCTTAGAGATGTTAATAGAAATTGTGTTATCACAATTTATAAGGACATGTCTAAATTGATATCCATAATCTAGAAAAATGTGTTTCATCCAAAATATCTATGCATAACAACTACCAGCAGATATTTATTATTCTTCTCTAGTAGATACTAGAACAGATTTTTTATTTTTACTACACTATGATACTAGGGACTTGCCCAAAAAGTTACATGTTCAAGATTTGTTTTTTCTATCTAACATACAACCACCAAAATCTTCATCTGAATATCTAACTAAATCAAAAGAATTTCCTCTAGGATAAAACAATCCTAAGTTATTAGTATGTTGGAAGTATTTGAAAAAAAAATTAATAGAAAGAATATGTGACTCTTTAGGATTTTCTTGAAAATGAGCACACATACACACACTAAATACAATATCAGGTCTTCTAGTAGTTAAGTAGGGAAACTCCCAATAATTCTTCTACATGTGGTTTGATAAACAAAATTATCATTCCTATCAAGATCCAACTTAAAGGTGGTACTCATAGGATTATCACTAATTTTAGTACTATCCAAACTAACAAAATTTAGAAGATCATTAGTATATTTACTTTGGTTCAAAATAAAACCTTCTTTATCTTGAAAATTTTGAAATCCAAGAAAGAATTTTAGTTTACCCATCAAAATCATTTCCAATTCATTTTTCATCAACTTTTAAAAATCAACACATTAGGAATTTTTAGAAGATCCAAAGATAATATCATCAACATAGATTTGAAAAACATAAACATATGTAGAAATTCTGTTTATAAAGAGAGTAGGATCATCTATACATTTTTAGAAAAAATTGTAAATAAGAAAACTATGTTGTCAATCATACCAGGCTCTTAGAGCTTTCTTAAAACCATATAATGCTTTTGTTAGTTTGAATCTGTGATTTGGAAAATGAGGGTTTGTAAGACTAGGGGCTATTCAACAAAAAAAATGCTCAATTATATACCCATTTAGGAATGCACTCTTAGAATCTATTTGATATAGTTTTAAATTTAGATGCGCTACATATTCCAGAAAGATTATAATGGATTCAAGTCTAGAAACATGTGGAAAAAATTACTCATAGTCTATCCCATCATCTTGACTATAACCTTATGCAACCAATATAATTTTTTTCCTACAATATTACCAACTTCATTTAAATTATTCGTAACATTATTTAGTGCCTATGGTCAAGGTGTATTTATGTCTATCCACTAGTTTAGATACTTTATTTTCTTTAAATAGATTTAATTATTCTTGCATATCCATTACCCAACATTCATCATTGATTGCCTCATTGATGTTCTTAGGCTCAAACTGTGACAAAAAAGATTGATGTTCAACCTAATTTATTAGAGAATCTCTTTTCTCTGTTACATTATCTAAATCTCCAGTAATCACATTTAATGATGGATTTTAAGGGTTTTAACAGATATAGGAAAGGAATGGCTGGTGATTTCATGTTTTTCAATAGGTTCGGGTTCATTATGACTAGAATTTGGAGAATTTATAGAACTGGAAGATTTTACATTTTTATTAATAGTAGGATCAAAATATTTTTCATTTAAGTCTAGATTTAACAAATCATACTCAAGGTTTTCTTGGGAGTTCTTAAGTTAATGTGGATTTGTTTCATCAAATCTGACATGTACAAATTCTTCCACACATTTGGTTCTTTTATTAATGACTCTATAGGCTTCTCTAGATATTGAGTAGCCTAGGAATATTCCTTCATCACTTTCGGATTCAAAATTTTCAATATTATCCTTAGTATTGGGAATATAAACTTTCCAAACAAAAAATTTGAAATAATTAACTTTATGTTTTCTATTGTTCCACAACTCATTGGGAGTTTTCTTAAAAAAATTCTGATTAATACTCTATTGATAATATAGATGTTTTTATTGAAAACATCATCCCAAAATTAGATAAGTTGGTCATATTCATTAAGCATGGTTCTTTATATTTATTGTAAGGTTATATTTCTTATTTCTATAACACCATTTTGTTGATGTATATTAGGTGTAGAGAATTTATTTCTATAGACATTTTGTGAGAAAAAAGATTCAAACTCTTGGTTTTCAAACTCACGAACATGGTCACTTCTTAAGGATTTAATTTTAAAACCACTTAGGTTTTCTACTATTCTAGCATACTTGGTGAGATGAGAATGAGCTTCACTTTTGTGAGATAATAAAAAGGTCCAAGTATATCTAGAATAGTCATCTACAATAATATAGACATAGTGCTTTCCATTAAGACTCGAAACTCTAGAGAGTCCAAACAATTCCATGTAAACCAAATTGAGAGGTTGAGAAGTTGAAATTTTTTTCTTTGGCTTCAAAGATATTTTATATTGTTTAAACATTAGACAAGGATTACAAACTTTGTCATTTAGAAACTCAAATTTGGGTAGATCCTTGACAAATCCTTTTCTAGTAATCATTATAAGAGACTATAAGTTACAATCTCATAGTATTCTAGGCCAAATCCAAGACTCTTTGTGAAATACACTTAAGCATGAAACATTTTGAGAAACTAAAGAATCTAAGTTAAGAGCATAAACATTTTCATTTCTTAAATAAGTAAATATTAGGGTCAGTGAATGACTTCCCAGTGCTATAACTAGCATGTTTTTCAGTTCTGGGTATGAAAACAGATTTTCCTGATATTGTTGTTAAATTAGTTTTAATTATGTTCCTCTGTCTAGGTTCGTATTCTATAGTAGTAGGGTACATAGGAGCCAATTGTTTACCAAGCATTTGAGTTAGAGTATTCTTACCACCAGTAAATTTTCCTATGTCTTTTTTTAATTTCTAATTAGATAATTTATGTTCATTGTTATCTTTAAGTAATTGAAAATTATTTTCTTTTCCTATAGTTAGATAAAATTAAAATTTGAAGTAAGAGCATGTTTTTTCTTTAGATCTTAATATTTATCTTTTTATTCATTGCATACATCTTCAAGAATTTGGTAGTATTCAAACATTTCTTCACTAGTCATATTTTCATAATCACTTTCATCTCCAGAATAAAAATAATTTTTACAGGAGACTCAAGGGTTACCTCAGATGTCTTTTTCATGAAACACATTTTGGATTTCTTAGTATTTTCATCATGTGAAGATTATGAGTAACTTGAGATATCCTAAAAATCACTCCATGTTTCTTTAATTTCCTTTTTATACTTTCTATCGTTTCCCTCATACTTCTTTTTATACTTTAGCTTGGGATAGTCAACATTTACATGTACTTTTCTCTCTTAAATTAATATACAACTATTTAATTTGAGTTCTAATTATTTTTCATGTCCTTCATCCAGTTTTCCTTCTGATTATACATTCCTTTATAGATGGGATTTCTGAATAATTTCTTCCTGTTATAAATTTTTTTAAAACATTTGGCCAACTGAGACATTTCCTCATCAGGGTCTGATAGTGAATCATCATTACTTTTATTATCATAACGAGTATGTATATTTTCCTTCTCCTTATTCTTGGAAGTTTTGGTTTATAAATCCACTAACATTCTATTTGGTTCAACCACATACAATTTTTTTACCTTTAACTCTTCCTCATACATCATTAATTTATCTATCCTATCCTTGAATGGAAACATACTGATTTCCAAAGATTATCTAATTGATACTGAGGTTCCTCTCTATTGTTTAGGTAGTTTCACACCTCAAGATTCCATGGTAAGTTTCCCTTTGAATAATGAAATAGCTTTCATTGTACGCAATTTTGAGATTCTAACACACCTTGACCAATCAAACTAGCCGTTACAAATAGTAATACCCACTGTTTGAAATTTTATAAATTTTATATTTCAAAATGGACTTCATTTTTGGATTCTTATTATCAAAATTATCCTAGGGTGAATTTTTGGTTTTTTTTTTTGAAAAAATTCAATTTTTGATGAATAGTGGAAAACACTTAGTTATTAGTTAAAACTGACTTTTTATTTAAATAATTATTTATTTTATTTAAATTTAATTAAGGTAAAAATAGATACATAATACCTATATAAGTTCAATTTAATTTATTGGAGTTATTTTAGAATAATTTTAGATATATAAAAATTTGATTGAACTTTTCACCATCTTTTACCCACCTCCTAGGAGAATTTGGAAATTCACATAAAACATAATTTTACCGATTCTGTGAGTGATTTTCTAAAATCCAAGAGACATGGTTAATATCAAGGAGTAAAATTCGGTTCAATAAGATAAAAATAATTTTTGGCGAATAGTAACTTTATACTTTTATTTACCATGGTTAAAAGTAAATAGGGTAACTAAGGGTAAAAATGATTTTAATATTACCCTAACACATGTCCTAATTCTATTGGACAAGTGTATCTCGTCCAAAAAACCCTTAGGAATAAAATATTATAATTTAGGTCCACTTGGAGTAGATTATGACATTTATTATTATTTAATTCTAAGAAGAGTTCAAAGTGTTAAATTCAAAGTTTATTAACTAAACTATTTTTAATATAGGGTTATACATAAGATATATTCTACTATAAATATTCATTAGAAAGATAAAAAGATTTCCTACATCATGGTATTTTATTTACAATTTTTAGACATTAAATAATTTAATTTATTTATTACACAATGGTGATGTAGCAATTACCTAATTAATGAAATATTAACATAATTGATATTATAAATATCAACATAATTGTAATTTGAGACTTTTTATGCATTACACTAATTTTATAGGTTACTATGGCATATTAGTGATTTTTATATAAATTTTTTTCTAAGTAAAAATTCTGTTATAAAATTATCAAAAATAAAATACCCAATAGTGTCAAAATTGTCATAAAAGAGTTTTTAAAACAAATATTATATTATTAATTTGTATTTTATTCCTAAAAATTTAAGGATCAGCCAAAGTAATTATATAATGATAGGTGTATCATTAATGTACTACTTGGGGGTCTCTTGGAAGTATATAGTAAGTTTATTAATTATATAATAGAAAAATACAAAGAGACATGGTAAATGTCAAACTAATTAACTAAGAGTTAAAAATAAAAGATAAGGTTAATATAGTGACCCAAACTGTCTAAAACCAATTGTCTGAATGGTGTTAGACCTATCCCCACCTTAAAATTTAAATAATCCATTTTGGATCCATTATAAACCGAATATTAATTTATTATAAAATAATATTTCAACCTTTTCCTAAGGTGCCCCTCACCCCTCTTATAAAAGGGCACTCCCCCTTCTCTCAAATTCATACCTTAAAAGCATTTGGGCTTTACTAAACTCAGCCCAAATACCCTCTAAAATATACTCCCTTCAACCTAGAGTCCTTAATTTAGTCATAAATCCAACCTAAGGATCCCTTTTGATCAAATCAAAAGGAAGAACTCGAAGAAGAGGTAATGTTTTCACCACCCTCTTTCAAGTTCCTTTCTTCTTCAAATTCTTCCTTCTTTGTTATTCTCATTCTAAAATAATAACTGCAGTATCATATATATACTGTGATGTTATTATAAATATGGTACAACCATATTCATTATTCCATCCATCCTTTGAATGACATGTCACCATATGTGCGTACGTACGGCTTACCGTCTCCACGCCGTGGTGTAATTATTATTCAATAAATTATTATTTGGACGGTTATAATAATGATATATAATTCTTGTAAATAATAAATATAACATGATAAATATTCTTTATATATGATATACCATCAAATTATAAATTATTTTAATATCCAAAGAATGATATCGTCGCTCGTGCGTACGTACGGACTACTGTCTCCACGAACGCGATGAGATTCATTCCTCATCATATCCAGTCACGACTAATTCTAATTTAATGATTAAAAATAATGTTTAAGGATTTGATATCATTATGGATATGAATAAGATACAACCGATCCATAACAAACACAACTTATTTAACAAAACATATTAAAGAAAACGAGTAAGTTAACAACAAAAACAACGATAATACTAAGATATTATAAACAAAGCAATGTTAAAGGATCATATATGATATCATATTAATTTAAATGATTCTTGTATAATTTAATAAAAATTATTTCACCCTTATACAGGAGGTTAACCAACAATCTACCAAGGAAAAGTACAAGGTAATGGTTTATTTCACAACTTCTTCTTTATCTGAGGTTGTTTATACACAATTATCTACTGGGACCTCTTTATCATCCACATCCATGTTTCTTAAAAGTGAATTTAAAATCATTAATACTATTTTATATACTATAGGTTAAAGTCATTTATACCCTTGTTTACATTTTATAAGATGTTTATAAAGGAATATTTCCATCGTTTTCCAAATAAGGTCCTTTCTAACCTTTTCGACAGAATTAAGGTAAGTATGTCTTTTTTTAACTTATATGGTGGGTGAGGCTATTTTTCGCCATTATAAAATCATTGAAGCTTTACTTACAAGATTATAAGTATATTTTCAAAGTAAATGTTTTATTTTATAATTATGTGCCTTTTAAAAGATTTCAAAAAAAGAGATATTTCTCTCAAATAGTTTGGATTTCATCTATGTCAACATCCTTTGATGGATTTCAAGCATATTTGAAGTTGATTTTTTATGATACAAAACTTCCATATTGTATTCAAGGTTTTGTGATATGTTTTACTGTGGATGTTTTATTTTCATAACATTCATGGTTTATAGAGAATTTATTGACATTTCATATTCTAGTTTTAATATGAATGTTTATGTTATGTTTAAACCTGTTGATATGAGGAATGCATTAGACTTAATAATTGATGGGTGGATCTTGCTATAGCTCCTCGATGCATCGGTAGGTCTCATGAGACGAACTAGTGTATTGGCACAAGGCCTTGACAAAATATTATTTGTAGTCTGGGCACGAGGCCTTGGATATGTGGTTATGATAGTCTGGCATTATGCATTCCATCATTATGAAAGTGGTTTTTCATATTGCATGTGATTATTCAACTATTAGAATATCCATGTGAATGAGTAAATTTAATTATTTAATTTTATTTCTACCATATTATGCTGAAGTTTGAGTTTAAAAGGCTTTTGTTTTAGTTATACATTTCCTTAAATGTTTATGCTTATTTATGAAAGTTTCTGCTATATTGTTATCATTACTGGGCATTTGAGCTCACCCCTTTCTATGTTTTTTTTCCCAGGATGGGAAGAAATATTTTATTAATGACCTGATGGAATAGAATAAGGGGATATGAGTGTGGGGACAAGATTTTGTTGTAGTTTTCACATTATGGTGTAATGTAATCTTTATGAATGTATCTAGTGATTCCAAGGCTACTAAACTAATCGGTCTTTCGAGACTTGATCTTTTGTGATCATTCCAAGGTTATGTAATAATGCACTAACTCTGGGTAACTGAGGCCAGGGAATTATAGTTGGTATCAGAAGAATTTTATAAATAACCTTAGAAGCTAGATTTAGATAAACTCTGATTAGAGCACATTGCCCTAAGATAGACTTCAAGGATTAGTATATAATAACTTCTTAGAATTTTGGTATTGTAGAGATTTTGTGATTTTTTTGAGCAATACATCCCTATCTGGATACAAGCAGGTAGAGGAGGCTCTGGCACTGATGTACCTAGGGGTAAAACCCAAAAATACCTCTTTGAGCTAGAATTAAACGGGAACTGGTACACGACAACGGGCCTTGCTGCACTCTTGGTTACGACACTCCCAGGGGATATGCTTAGGATAATTTTCATTTTCTTTACAAACCATTATGAAGTGTTTATGAGTATATAATTCCTCAAAGAAAACATTTTTATGATTATGGATTATGTCCATAAATAGTTCAATTTATGTTAAGTGTTTTACAAGTATGGAATTATGTATTTTGATTCATAAACTGATCTAGTTTATGCCATTATTTAGAAATGACACCTAGTGGAAGAAATGTAATATGTATCAATGCACACACTCCATGTAGGTATTTCCCTCCTGCTCAAGATAATTATATTGGAGTTGGTGATGCAACTGGTGCTGATCAGCTAATCACTATACTGGGACAACTCACTCAGGTTATGAATAATAACCTTACCTGTATGGAGCACACTGATCCGCAGTATAGAGGATCAATTTTAGATCTCTTCATGAGGAGAAAAACACCAAAGTTCAATGAGAGTACAAATACATTAGTAGTTGGGCAATGGATAAGTTCCCTACAGAAAATATTTCAGGCTTTGGGGAGTAGTGAAAGGGAAAAAGTTGTCATGGTAGTTTATTGCCTCACTGGAGATGCTGATCAGTGGTGGTCATTGATACAAAACAAAATGGAAGATGATGGAGTATCAAATATGGAAAGGAGAGAGTTCAAAGATATTTTATTAGAAAAATAATTTCCTCATGACCATCGAGAAGATATGGAAAGGAAATTTCTCAATCTGAGGAAAAAGGAGGATGAGAATGTCGCAAATTATGAGGCTAACTTTACAAGGTTAGCGAGGCATGCGGCAGATTATATACGTAACCCAAGAAGTAATATTGATAGTTTCTTTGATGGGTTACAACCATTTCTCTGTCGAGCATTATTATCAAAATCCTTCTCGTCATATGAAGATATTTTCTCATGTGCTATCAAGACAGAAAAGGAATTCTCTAAGTCTTATGACTTTAAAGAAACCCAAGAGAAGAAGATATCTTCTGATCACTCTGGAAATGGAAATAAGGGGAATAAGGAAAATGTTGAATATCCATCATGTTGTAAATGTGGTAAGAAACACCCTGGTACTTTTATGAATGTAATGGGAGTCTGTTACAAGTGTGGTGAAAAAGGCCTCCAAGCTCGTGATTGCAAGGGGAATAAACAAGGTGTCGATGTTCAATGCTACAACTGTAGGGAGATGGGACATGACACAAATGAAAGTCCTAAGCGTCAGGTGAACTTACCTCAGAAGAGGCCAAGGGATCAAGGCCAAGCTTATGCTATCACTAATGCTGAGGTAGAAGCTCCGAAAGACGTGGTGGCAGGTAATTTAATGGTTTCCTCAAGTTTAGAAAATGCATTATTTGATTCTAGATCATCGCATTGTTTCATATCTTCCTAGTTTGCTAAGAAAATTAAATATTTCCAATTTTATTTAACAAGGGAGTTGTCAGTTAAAACTCTTAATGGAAGTATCATTGCAACAAAGTTTTGCGAATCAGTCCCCATTAGAGCACATAAATCTTCTTTATCCACTGACCTCATAGTCATATCTATGATTGAATTTGATATAATCCTCATTATATATTGGATTTCGGACCATGATGAAAAAAATTATTGTAAGAAGAAGGTGGTTACTATTTTTGATGATGATGATAAGGAACACCTTATCTTAAGAGCGGAATCATCACCACCTAATTCTTACCTAGATCCACACCCAGTAGCTGAACTAAATTCAATTATTGGGGAAGAAGAGAATGAAATGACTGTGGGTAAGGAAATAAATGTTCAAATAGAGGATGTGCCTATTGTGAAAGAATATGCAGATTTGTTTTCAAAATATTTACCTGGACATCCTCCAGAATGAGAAATTGAGTTTTCCATTGATTTAATTAATGTATCAAGGCCCATATCGAAGACCCCTTATGGAATGGCCACTGTGGAATCAGTGGAACTAAAGAAAAAACTAGAGGAATTGAGTAATAAGGGATTTATTCGCCCTACTGTTTCTCCCTGGGGATCCCCTGTCCTTTTTGTTAATAAGAAAGATGGATCTATGATGTTATGTATCGACTACAGGGTGATCAATGCTAAAAAAATAAAGAACAAGTATCCCCTACCTCTCATTGATGATTTATTTGACCAACTACATGGAGGTCAATACTTTTCAAATATTGACCTTCAATATGGATACCATCAGTTGTGTGTGATGAAGGAAGTCATTCCGAAGACAACATTTCGAACCAGGTACGGGCATTACGAGTTTACAGTAATGCCTTTTGGGATGACTAATGCACCCTCTGTATTCATCGATCTAATGAATAGAGTTTTTAAGGAATATCTCGATGATTTTGTGGTGGTATTTATTAATTATATCTTGGTATACTCCAAAAGCTACGAAGATCATGAAAATCACTTGCGCATTATCCTGAAGACTCTAAGAAGACATAAATTAAATGGGCAGTTTAGCGAGTTTGAATTCTGGATTCAGGAGATTTCTTTTCTTGGTCATATTGTCTCTAAAGATGGAATCTCTATTGATCCTTTTAATACCAAGGAAATCCAAGAATGGATTACACTGACGAGTATAACTGAGGTATGCGGTTTTATTCATTTAGCAGGTTATTATCGACATTTCATCCAGAAATTTTCCCGGTTGGCTAACCCATTAACAAAGCTCATACGTAAAGGGATTAAATTTGTTTGGACAAAAGATTTTGAAGAATGTTTTGAAGAATTTATAGTAGATTAGTCAATTCACCTATATTGACTATACCATAGGGGAATGATGGGTTCGTTATTTACAGTGATGCATCAAAGAAATGACTTTGTTGTGTCCTTATGCCGAATGATAGGGTTATTGCCTATGCATAACGATAGTTGAAAACTCATGAGAAAAACTATCCTACTCCTGATCTCGAGTTAGCAGTTATGATATTTTCTTTGAAGATATGGAGACACTACCTCTATGGTGAAAAATGTGAGATTTACACTGATCACAATAGTTTGAAGTATATTTTCTCACAAAAAGAACTCAACATGAGGCAAAGGACATGGCTTGAATTACTCAAGGATTAGTATTGCACGATACGGTACCACCCAGGGAAGGAAGATAAGGTGGAAGATGCTTTCAGCAGAAAAGTTCATGGAGTTTTGAACAATAGGATAATTGAAAGGGATCCAATTTTCATGGATCTAGTGAAGATGGACATGGGAATAACAACGGAAGGTGAAGCATAAATTCTTTTTCAAATGGTTCCCAAACCATATTTACTAGAGAGGATAAATAGTTCTTAGACCGGTGATGAAGAGTTTCAAAAGAAGATTAAAGATATGAATATTGGGAGATTGAGTGACTTTGTGTATGAAGATAGAATTTTGAAATTTGGGAAGAGACTTTGTGTTCCCAATAAACCTGATCTAAAAAGAGAGTATTCAGATGATGCTCATAGTTCCAATTTTTATATACACCATGGGAGCACCAAAATGTATAGGGATTTGAAGGAACATTTTTGGTGGGACAACATGAAGAGGGAGATTGCTGATTTTGTGTCATGATTTATGGTTTGTCAACAAGTGAAAGCTGGAAGGAAACAGCCTGGAGGAGTCATGCAACCTCTTCCCATACCTGAGTGGAAATGGGATAATATCATTATGGACTTTGTCATGGGACTACCAAATACTCCTATAAGGAACAATGCAATATGGGTCAGTGTTTATCATCTTACCAAGTCAGCACATTTTCTTTCTATAAGGGAAGATTTACTACTTGAACATCTAGAAAGACTATATATTAATGAAGTTTTGAGACTTCATGGAGTACCCCTATCAATTGTTTCGGACCATGATCCCCGTTTTACTTCAAGATTATGGAAAAGTCCTTAGAAATCCCTGGACACCGAACCTTATTTGAGAACTGCCTACCACCCCCAAACTGATGGACAATCAGAACAAACTATTCAATCCTTAGAAGACATGTTGAGATCATTCTCACTTGACTTTAAGGGTATGTGGGATCAATATTTACCTCTGGTGGAATTTTCCTATAACAATAGCTTCCATTAAATTATTCGGATGACACCATATGATGTGTTATACGGAAAGAGATGTCGCACACCAACCTGTTTGGATGATGTTGGTGAAAGAAAACTCATAGTCCCAGAACAGGTGGAGGAAACAATAGAAAAGTTAAAAGTAATCCAAAACCACATCAAAGCAGCTCAAAGTAGGCATAAGAACTATGCCGATGACTGAAGGAAGGATTTGGAATTTCAGGCAGGAGATCATATTTTCTTGAATTTATCTCCATGGAAGGGAGTCATACGTTTCGGTAAGAAGGGTAAATTGAGTCCCTGGTACATCGGACCTTTCAAAATTCTAGAACGAATTGGGGATATAGCTTACCATTTGGAAATGTCTCCAAGTCTCTCCAATGTTCACGATGTGTTCCACATATCACTGTTGAGAAAATACATGCCTGACCCAACGCATGTACTCACCTATGAGGAATTAGAACTGGAACCTGATATGGCTTATTGCGAAGAGCCCATCGGGATTCTTGATACAAGAGAACAAGTGCTGAGAAACTGGATGACTCGTCTGGTAAAAGTTTTACAGAGAAACCATAAGATGGAAGAGGAAATGTGGGAACCTGAGGAACTTATGATGAGGAACCACCTGATTCTTTTTAAGAAATAATATTCTATAAATTTCGAGGATAAAATTATTTGAAAGAGGGGAGAATGTAACACCCCAAAATTCCACAGTACGTTTCCCTTTGAATAATGCAATAGCTTGCATTGTACGCAATTTCGAGATTCTAACACTCTGTGACTAATCAAACTAGTCGTTATGAATAGTAATACACACTTTTTGAAATTTTATAAATTTTATCATTCAAAATGGACTTCATCTTTTGATTCAGAATATCAAAATCAGTATAGGGTAAATTTTTGGTATTTTTCTGAAAACTTTCAATTTTTGATGAATAGTGAAAAACACTGAGTTATTGGTTAAAACCGACTTTTTATTTAAATAATTAGTTATTTTATTTAACTTTAATTAAGGTCAAAATAGATACATAATACCTATATAAGTTCAATGTAATTCATTGGAGTTAGTTTATAATAATTTTAGATATTTAAAAATTTTATTAAACTTTTCACCGTCTTTTACCCACCTCCTAGGAGAATTTGGAAATTCTCATTAAACATAATTTTACCAATTATGTGAGTGGAATTTAGAAAATCTGAGAGACATGGATAATATCAAGGATTAATATGTGGTTCAATAAGATAAAAATAATTTTGGTGAATAGTGTCTTTTTACTTTTATTTACCACAGTTAAAAGTAAATAGGGTAATTAAGGGTAAAAATAATATTAATATACCCTAACACGTGTCCTAATTCTATTATAAAAGTGTATCTCGACCAAATACAACCTTAGGAATAAAATATTGTTATTTAGGTCCACCTGGATTAGATTAGGACATTTTTTATTATTTAATTCAAAGAAGTGTTAAAAGTGTTAAATTCAAAGTTTATTAACTAAACCATTTTTAATATAGGGTTATACATAAGATAAATTCGACTATAAATATTCATTAGAAATATAAAAATATTTCATAGATCATGGTATTTTATTTATAATTTTTAGAAATTAAATAATTTAATTTATTTATGACACAATGGTAATGCAGTAATTACCTAATTAATGAAATATTAAAATAATTGATATTATAAATATCAAAATAAATGTAATTTGAGAATTTTTATGAATGAAACTAATTTTATAGGTTAATATGACATTTTATTATTGGTTATAGAAATTCTTTTCTAAGTAATAATGTTGTTATGAAATTATCAAAAACAAAATACCCAATAGTGTAAAAATTGACATAAAATAGTTTTTAAAACAAATATTATATAATTAATTGATATTCTATTACAAAAAATATATGGTGCGGCCAAAGGACTTATATAATGATATTTTTATAATTAATGGACCACTTGGGGGTGCTCTTGGAAATATATAGTATGTTCATTAACTATATAATATAAAAATTCAAAGAGACATGGTAAATGTCAAACTAATTAACTAAGAGTTAAAACTAAACGATAAGGTTAATATAGTGACCCAAACCAGTATAAAAACTATTGGTTGAATTTTTTTACACCTATAACCTCCTTAAAATTTAAACAATCCACTTTGGATCCATTATAAACCGAATATAAATTTATTATAAAATAATATTTCTAGCTTTTCCTAAGGTTCCCCTCACCCCTCTTATAAAAGGGCACTCACCCTTCACTCAAATTCATACCTTCAAATCCATTGGGCTCGTCCAAACTCTGCCCAAATACCCTCTCAAATATCCTCCCTTAATCCTAGAGTCATTCCTTTAGTCATAAAGCAAACCTATGGATCTATTTTGATGAAATCAAAAGGAAGAACCTAAAAAAGATGTAATGTTTTCACCACCCTCTTTCAAGTTATTTTATTATTCAACTTCTTATTTCTTTGTTATTCACATTCTAAAATAATAAATCCAGTATATTCTATATATTGTGATGTTATTTTAAATATGGTACAACAATATTCAGTATTATATCCATCCTTTGAATGACATGGCACTATACGTGCATACGTACGGCTTACCGTCTCCACGTTGTGGTGTAATTGTTATTCAATAAATTATTATTTGGATGGGTATAATAATGATGTGTAATTCATTTAAATAAAAAATATAATATGATAATGATTCTGTATATATGATATAACATCCAATTATATATTATTTTAATATCAAAATAATGATATTGTCCCTCGTACGTACGTACGCACTACCGTCTCCACGAACGCGATGAGATTCATTCCCCATCGTATCCATTCAAGACTAATTATAATTTAATGATTAAAAATAATTTGTAAGGACTTGATATCATTATGGATAAAAAATAATATACAACCTATCCCTAACAAACATGGCTTATGTAACGAAACATATAAAAGAAAACGATTAAGTTAACAGTCGAAACAACGATAATACTAAGATAATATTAACAAAGCAATGTTAAAAAATCATATATGATATCATATTAATTTAAATGATTCTTTTATAATTTATTAACAATTATTTCACCATTATATATGAGGTTAACCTATCCTATACCAAAGAAAAGTACAAGGTAAGGGTTTATTTCACAATCTATTCATTATCCGAGATTGTTTATACGTAATTATCTACTGGGACCTCTTTATCATACACTTCCATGTTTCTCAAAAAATATTTCAAATCATTCTTACTATTTTATAGAATATGGTTTAAAATAATTTATACCCTTGTTGACTTTTTATAAGATTTTTATAAATTAATATTTCCTTCCTTTCCCAAACAAGGTCTTTTTTAACCTTTTCGATAGAATTAAGGTAAGAATGTCTTTTTTCTTACTTATAAGGTGGCTGCAGATATTTTCTGCCATTATAAAATTTTCAAATCTTCCCTTACAAGCTTATAAGGATATTTTCAAAGTAAATGTTTTATTTTATAATTATGTGACTTTTAGATGATTTCAAGAAAAGGGATATTTCTCTCAAATAATTTTGATTTCATCTATGTCAACATCCTTTGATGGATTTCAAGCTTATTTGAAGTTGATTTATTATGATACAAAACTTCTATATTTTATTAAAAGTTTTGTGATATGTTTGACTATGGATGTGTTATTTTTATACCATTCATGGTTTATGATGAAATTATTGACATCTCGTATGCTATTTTTAATATGAATGTTTATATTATGTATAAACCTATTCATATGAGGAATTCATTTGACTTAATAAGTGACAGGTGGATCCCCCTATAGATCCTTTATGCATAGGTAGGTCTAATGAGACAAACTAGTGTCTTGTCACAAGGCCTTGACAAACTATGTGGTTATGATAGTCTGGCATTATGCATTCCATCATTATGAAAGTGGTTGTTGATATTGCATGTGATTATTTGACTAGTAGAATATCCATTTGAATAAGTAAATGGCATTATTTCATTTTATTTCTACCATATTATGCTAAAGTTCAAGTTTAAAAGGCTTTTTTTAGTTATACATTGCCTTAAATGATTGTGCTTATTTATGAAAGTTTCCTCTATATTGTTATACTTACTGGGAATTTGAGCTCACCCCTTTCTATGTTTTATTTTTTCCCAAGATGTGAAGAAGGTTTTTATGAATGACCTGAAGGAATAGTATAAGGGGATATGAGTGTGGAGACAAGATGTTGTTGTAGTTTTCACTTTATTATGTAATGTAAACTTTATGAATGTATCTAGTGATTCCAAGGCTACTAAACTAATCAGTATTTTGAGACTTGATCTTTTTTTATCATGCCAATGTTATGTAATAATGCATTGACTCTGGGTAATCGGGGTCGGGGAGTTACAGGTAGACATCTGAGTAGCTGCATGATTTGTTCTTTGGCACCCACTGGATTTCTAAGAGAACTCTTTATATTGACTATTTCATTAAACCTGAGATACATATCATAAATGGGTTGATCATGATTCATCTTAAAGTTATCATAATTAATAGTATAGGTATTAAGTCTTATTTATTTATCATTATTAGTTCCTTCATGGGAGATAACTAATGTATCCCAAATTTCATAGGCAGATTTACAAGCAGATATTCTATTCAATTCTTCACCCCCTAAAGCACAAAATAAGGCAATCATAGGGGTATGATTTTTATTTTAAGATTATTTTGTAGCTTCAGTCCATGTAATTATTTTAGTTTCTTGTATTTCATATTTATCATCCATTACAATATAAATATCAAATCACATACTTTCTAAGTGCATTTCTATTTTAATTATCCACTGTGCATAATTTGTTACATTAAAGTAGGTAGGTCTATTGGTAGCAACATTTTTGTACCTATTATCCATAAAAATGAATAGAGGATAGATTTTAAAGAGCTAGAAATTTATAACTAACATAAATTTAGAGATCATCACAATGCTGCTAAATCATAGTTAAAACTATTTAAAAAATCTTTGAAACCACAGAGAATAGTTGTTTAAAAAACCTCTTATAGAAAATGTTGCTCGGAGTAGGACACTCAAGAGGGGGGTGAATTGAGTTCCTATAAAAATTTTGGTTAAAAAGTTTATTAGAAGATCTCCCAATTTAAAAACAATACAGGCTAGTTAATCAAAGTAGTGAATTTATAATTGTATGATTATTCAAATAGTTTCTCAGAAGATTGATTATTTCTCAATTATAAAAATATGAAATATTGATATAACTTTTGAAACTAATGTACTAAATCAAAACAGATATAAACACTATCCAATACTAACTATCTAAGTGAAACTTAGTTTTCTAAAATATGAGTTAAAACAAATTATACTAAATTTGAAAACATGTTAGATTATAATAAGTGTTTTAGTCTCGAGCCGATACCTAATCCAATCCACTTAGTGATCACCTACCACCAAGAAAAATATATTAATCATTGATCCACACCCTGGGTCAGGGTTTACACAACATAAAACAAGGTTTTCCTAGTCACATTACCTCTACCATAGTTCTACATGAGAAATATAACAACCATGTCACACATGAACTCTTCTATAGTTATATGTGGGTGAAATAAGGTATAAAAAGAACTTTTTTTGAGGATATATTGTATCCCCTAGTTTAGTGTAGAAGATAGTGTGTGTTTTTAGCACAGACAGACACACTTCTCTAAAGATAAATAAAACGGTATAAAATAGAGAATAATATAATAAGAAGAGATTAGAAATGATATAAGTGTTGTTCTATGCAGTTCTAGACTTCTGGGATGTATCAGATTTTATGTTCAGGTCCTCTTATGAAAGAAGACTCAGAAAAAGAGTGTCATGAGTTCTTTGTTCTGACTTCAGTTTCGAGATTTTCTCTTATTCTCTTTTTCTGTTGTTTTTTAAAGGATGTTTTATTCTTTTATCCATAGCTAGTATAAAATTAAATTTATTCATGTGTTCTTCTATGTGTTCTTTCATGCATATATGTTCACTCTAACATCTCTTTTAGTCTCTACACTTCACTTCTTCCAGCTCATGCACCACCTTTTATTTTATCTTGGGTGTTTTTGTTATGGCTAATAGGAATTGCAATATGCACACCTTGTACCTCATACTATTAGGTGTCATTTCTACAAAATATCATTAATTATTTCAATGTCAATAAATGAATCAAATATGATTGTTAGAAGAACATTTAATTTTAATAGAAAAAATGGATAAATTGTTAAAGAAAAGTGTCACATTTGCGATGAGTCAGAAGCGGTGCCACAATCATGGTGAGTTAGAAGAGGAGACTTGGTATGGTGTCTTATTTTGGAGTTAGGTTACAGTGTCATATAAATGGTAGAATATAAATAATGTCTAGTTATTTGTGAATTATGGAACCAACAGCATGGTAATGGTGTCATGTCCTTTGCAAATTCTAGAACCGGTATCATGGTTATGGTGTCAGGTCCTTTAAAAATTCTGGAACTAGTAGTATGGTTATGATGTTAGGTAACGGTGCATAGTAACTTGTGAAAATTAAAAACGATGTCTTGTTATAGTATCATGGAACCGATGTTATGGAAACAGTGACATGGACTTTTCCAATAACCAGACAAAATGTTGAGATATTTTGATCACCGAAACGACGTCTCATTCTTAGTAAAAAATATGCCAACTCTCTGAGGAAGTAATACAGAAATAATTATTTAGGTTTAATCATAATCATAAAAAACATAGTATAACAATAGTAAGAAGTATTTTAAATATTTAAACATTATTTACATGATTTTTTTGAATGGCATGATTTGTGTGCATTAAAATAATATGAATCCAATATTCTCCATAGATTTAGTGAAAAAAACCACCACATATCCATATCATGGGTGTAATAGTTTCACTCATTGGGAATTAACTGCATAGACCCATCAGAGATCATCACCTTCCACTGTATTATGATTCTCCCAAATCCCAAATTTTAGGGTATGGATCCTACTTGGTGTTGGCTCATCATTGGTGATGGTTCAGCGCTTCACCCTTCCAAGTCAGTGTGGTGATGGCTGCTACATCATCCCCTCCCTCACTCGTATAGAGGGGTTTACCTTCCTCACCAAATCCTCCTCCCTTCATTCCGTTCTCAAATCCCAATTGTATTCCTTCTTTCCCTCATATTACCCGAAATCCAATGGTTCCTGAACGGTTTAAGTATTCTCCGTAGCTTTCAATCTCAGAACTCAAATTTTATGATGTATCTGATGTTCTAAATCTGACATTGATTTAAAAATTCATAAATCATCGACACTTATTGGATCTCTTTGATTGATGTATTTTTAATTCATGGGGGTTCCAAGATCGCTCTATGGTATGGCTGCTCGACTCCAACCATTTCATGATTCGATTTTCTTCAGAGGAAGACTTGATTCTAGCCTGGTCATCTGCATCTTGTAGATGTAATGGATAGAGATTCTTCCTTTTTAAATGGTCATTTTATTTTCATATGAATTAGGATATTTCAATGATGGTGATTAGGTTGATTTTCCCGGAACTCCTACTTCCATTTCAAAATTATTCTATTCTTCGTATGTTAGGGAACCTTATGTGATGATATCTCTTCTCAGATAGTATGAATGGCACATTTTTTCATCCAATCTCACCCATAATCTATGTTAAGGTGGATTTGGAAAAACCATGGGTTGATTCCCCTTGGATTCCTGTAAGTGATCAATTTCGTTACAAACATTCAGTCATTTTCAATTCCTAGTGTGATTTCTATTCATCATGAAACAAGCTGGGTCACTTACCAGTGGTGTGAAAGTGTGGAATGAGCCAACTGAATTCATCTGGTCTTGCAACCCCTTTCATAGAAAATTCTCATCTTGTAGTCTCGTTGGGTCGAGCCTGTCCTACAAGTCATATTTCTAAATAACCCTCATATTTGGCACAGAGGGACTCTCATGCTGTTGTATAAGATAAATTTGATCTATAATTGAATAATTCCTTGTGTGAATCTGATTCACTTTAAATGAATACTTCTTATCCTGGTGATGTGAGGGAGGTGTTGGTGGAGGTTAGAACTGGGCATGAGGAAAATTACTCATAACAAATTGTATGTGGGGGAATGAGGAAATGCTTTTAGCACATAACACTGTCTTTGGGAGTGACGGCAGGAAACATGAGAAAATTAATGAAGGAGTCCTTACTAAACCTCCTACTCCTATGATCCCTGATGAGGCTTTCAAGCTTTTGAATATGCTACAACATATTACAATAGATAACCCTTTTGTTTCTATAATTTTTAATAGGTTGAGGTTGTGACGCCCCAGGATTTATGAACTTGTCTAAGTGAACAAAGTTATGTATTATAGTGATGTTTCATGTTTTACATAGTTTGTTTTTGGTACCAATAAAGGGATTGAAACTAAATAGATGAAAACAAGGGGAATAAAGAGAACTATTATACATTAAAATTTTACATTGCTACAAAGACCCAAATTAACCAAGAACACCATTTCCAAGACTTAACATGGACACAACAAGACTACTAAGAATCACAACTCGAGTAATCGGATAGTGGTCATCTTCTAGGTCCATCAGTGTGAAAAATATAATAGCCAGAGCCATGGCACACACACTCAGTACCAATGGTATGAGGAGAGCCATCCACCTAGGGTTAAGTGTTTTGATTTTATGAAAAACCCTACACCCCTGTTTTTAGAATAGTCCTTTATGAAATTCTGACCATTATATATATAACCGTTGGGGTTTTCAAAATAACCTTTGGGTTTCTTTTGATAAAGTTTATATTTATATAAAAGCTTGGTTTTTGTAATTATCTTATAATATTTTGATATTTCAAATATTATAATATTTATAAGATGTTTTTTTTAAATAAAATCATAGTTGTAAAATAAAAAAGAATATTCTTGAAAAAAAATCTAGTAGTTTTTAAAAAATCCCGATGGATGCCTATATGGATGAAAACATAGTACTTTAAAATGTTATGAAAGTTATGTTTAAAGTGTATCTATGATAATTGAAAAGATATATATTATTGGATCTCTAAAACTATGTATTTTAAATTGGGGAAAATTATTGGTCTTTTAAACAGAATTTTATGAATCAAATAGTAGAGTATATTGTAATTTTGTTTTTTTTTTGATTTTTTTAGGGCTATTTACAAAGTTTTTTCATGTTAATGATGAAATATATTTATATCCTTTAAATGGGTTATATGAAAGTGTAATGTATTATACATAGCCTAAAATGGGATTTTAGATTTTAAAATTTTTAAACTGTTTATTTCATTGTATAAAAATTCAATTTTTACCAATATTTGTATTTCACACTATATTGATACTAAGTATGCTTATTCTATTTATTTTTTATATCAAAAAAAATTATTATAAAAAAAATTAGGTTGGGACCCAGCCAAGACGAGGGTATCAATTCAGGACAAGCCCTCAAGGCTGAGACCGAGCCCCTAGGGACCTGATGTACCGCCAATCGGATCTCGAACCGAGCATAGCTCTGTTCAGTCACACACGGGCCCCTGTATAAGGCTCGCGGCACACGTTTCATATGGTTGGGCCAAGGCCCACATGGGGATCGTGTATAAGGGCCCGATGTGTGTGTGTTGGTGTTATTTCTAAGAAGGCAGCACACTCTGTATTATAAACCATGCCTCATCTGCGGTTTGTTTTGTTGTGGGACGCGTTCCGCACAATCAGAACTGTCCGATCGATTTCCGCTTCAATCTCGTATGTCTGTTCCTTAGCCGTGCGATCGCCCTGTTTGTTTTTCCCATTATATTCTAATCTCTCGTGAGATATAATCTCAGCCATTGGTTCTTTAAAATTGCACAACCCATATCCCGCGCCCCTCCATCCATCTAATCATACCTGGACCTAATCTGGGTTGTCCGCTTCTCTCCTGCGTCGACCTCTCCAGCGTCTTCTTCCTCACATCGGGGTCTCGCACCAGTAGCCCTGCACCCGAGGATGCCTCGGCTTCTCCTTTTCACTTCTCCTCTTGACCCCCGCACACCCCCCTCCTTGGCCACTGTTTCTTTGTCTTCCCCACGCCGACAAACCCTTTGGCTGAGTGCCCGTGTTTCATCAAAGCCCTACTTAACTCTCTTGCCTCATGAAGCCCGACATCTTCTCCTCCTTCCCTCCCTCGAACTCCCAGCAAGCCAGCGACATACCTCCAGTCCGAACTTCCCCCTCAAGCATGGTAGGGGTGCTTTCATGCATATTTTTGTTTTGAATCCACGATATATACAGTTTATATATGTACATATAAAGTTGTTACGAACCCCTCAGTTTGTAAGGTCTTCAAGGGGTTTTTTCCATCAGGTTTTCAGTAGGGATCATATGGGAGGATCTCCCCTTTTTTTTAAAAAAAATACATTTATACAGAACCTAAAAACTATATGTATGTATAACATGTATATATAGTTTTTATATATATAATTTTACATCGATTGTTTTTAGATTTTGATCAACCTATGTCTCTTTTAAAAGATAGGACCTTCGGGTACATTAGGTTTTGATTTTTTTTTTGGTTTTACTTCATAAGAACTATACATATATATATATTCAAAATATAGAGTTTTGTATATTTATATAAATATATTTATAACCCAAACTCAAGCTATTTTCAGATTTCCAAAATTATCCAATATGTAATAGTAGGAATTATATATTAATGAGGCTTGTTTGAAACTGTTTTACAATGAAAACCCCCTCTTTGAAAACTTTATATATATATCTATGTACTCACATACATTTAGTCCAATACGAATCAAATTCAGATTTTTAAAAGGATGGATATCAATCCTTAAGTAAATTATTATTTTCTGTGAATCATGTTTTATTAAAGAAGTTTATTTGACATTTCCCATGATGTGTTTTATGATAAAGTGTATATTTTAGCTTTATTAAAATATGTTTGAGGATTTAGGAATTTTGGGATCGTATTATCATGTTGTGTCCATTTATTATCTTATTATGAAATGAACCTGCTTTGGTGAATGTTATTAGTTAATCAAGCTATGGTTTAATGACGTATTTATCACCATAACTAATGTCAGGTGTTTTCTTTAAGAATTTCATTTCCAGAAAATAATAATTTTTAAAAGATTCATCATTTATTATATCATACTTTTATATGCTTTAATAATTAACTTGTGTGCAAAGAATGGTTACTAAACTATGTATGCCTTTTATTAGTTATTGACATATTTTTCATTGTTAACTGTCAAATCATGTATTAGAAAAATGTGTAATGATTCATTATTTATTTAAGTTATTATTGTACATAATTGATTGCTTTGACATGTCACGATAATGAACTAAGAAATTAGATTACACAAAGTGGTATGGGACACCTTGGGTAATATGAAAATGAATGAGTTATTCAAAATGGTATGGGACATCATTAATATACAAACCGTTTAAGTAAAGTATGAATGATGTGGCTCACATGATAATAAAGGAAAATTCAAGGGTGCACCCTGATAGTGCTCCAATGCATTTGGTAAAGACTTAATCTCTAGAGATGACCAGTTTAATGATGCATTAGTTATGGACCTTGGTAATTTTTTTAAATGACACCTTGGGGACGGATCTTGGTGATACAGAAATGTTTGTCTATGTTAAATGTTGATTCAACATAGTTCAAGTTATTTTTCAATTTCTTTTCAAAATAATATTCTCATTCTTTCATGACCATTGCATTTATGTTTTCATAAAGTTCTTATATCACTATTATAAGTTTGGAGCATGATTTGTGTTCATCACTTAGTAAAAGAGTAACCATCATATGAAAATTTAAGTTGTTTCCTTTATACGCAACGCTGATTATGCATTACGCTTAACTGTTTAATTTTATGCTTAAGTAATCACATGTCGTACTTGTTTATGATGACCATTACTAATCCTTTTAGAAATTTCATAGTTGGTTCATATATTTCTTAAACATCTTGATTGAGGATTTTGATGATATGTGTTATAGTTTTTCCTTAATATACTGTTCTACGGATAATTTTGAATGAATGTTTTCAAAAGTCACACTGTTTTTATTTTTTGTAAAACACCTTACTGAGTATTTCATGGATCACCCTACGTTTTGATATAAAATTTTTAGGTAACGGCTTTTAAAAGATGAATCATTTCAGAAGTAGCTTGTTTCCCAGAACCTAAACCACACACGATCCTCTATATGGGACATTATGTGTGTTTTTTTTAATGCCTGTTTTTTTTCAAGACACACATCATGTTCAGAAGGCACCAGCTCATGGGTTTCTGGAGTCAAGGTCCTCACAGATGGTACCAGAGGTTCGGTTCGGATAACTCTAGAAGGCTAGAAACTGAAACAATATATATATATATATACTTTATTTTTACTAAAAATGAGTTTTATTAAATTTTAGATGGAAAATGAAGGTACTAATATTTTGTGTCTCCCCACTGAGGTCCTAGATACCATTGTGTCTTTAGCTATCCATAAGGATTTTCTAAACTATTCCCATATCTGAATGACATGAAAACACCTTTACGACTTGTCCAACTCACCACGGGTACTTCAGTTACACCGGGGGTTAGGAGTGGATTACCTCCTTATGATGATGACCCAGTTTCCCTCCTTTGTATATCGGGGAAGGTACCATGAGGGAATTTTCCGGGAGTTCACGGAAGGTGAGGATTTTGGTTTTATGACCCTCAACGCTTTTCAAGAGGCTGTGGCTACCAGTGACCTCCGAGTATCCTACCTCTATCAAATCTTGAACTTCACCTTTTGGGGAAAGTTTTTGAACTTCAGAATTCTAGAAGATGAATCCACCCAACAGTCTTGTAGACAACAAGTGTATTCTGACATCTCCAAACTTCATACCCCATAAGCTAGACTCAGGAGACATCACAGGTTCCCCCATGATTTTATACCTGAATGCTCAGCCTGTGTTTGGTTTGATGAGATAAGGAATTTTGCCTCTTTGTGTGGAGTTCATGTAGTAAATCATTAGGGGAAACTCAAGAACTTACGTGTAATAATATACTTTTTTTTACTGATATGTTTCCTTTCCCTTTTAGTCTTAGATTTGTTTCTACCTTTGAATGGTTTTCAAGTGATTGAACTCCCATCATAAAATATTAGATGGAAGGACAAACCCACATGTTATCTCTTCCCACTGAGATCCTCGAAATCATTGCAATCAAAACATGTGAGGATGATTATGACCCCTTCGCAAATTTGAAAAAAACGTGCAGGAAATGGTTTGAGGTGACAAATTGTCCGAAGATTCTCCGCACCTGCCAGGGGAATGCCTCCATCTGCTACTGCATAGGCTCAGCACAGCTGGCCAGGCATGAACGGAGAGGGAGTTACCACAAAGGGATCTTCCTGTGTTTCACCCTAGGCCGGAACTACATGGACATGGTAAAATTTCAAGAGGGTGATTTATAAGGAAACGTTTATGTGACATATATGTACCAACTCCTCAGCGTTAGCCTATAAGACAACATCTATGACTTGGATATTCTCGATCAAGACATAATTAGGTGAGTTCTTCATATGTTGGTCCACATGGACATTTCTAAACTTTGAACTATTTGAGCCTCCCTCTGGAAGCCTGAATGTCTAGTACATGAGTTCAACCCCTCCTTCCCTAAGTGTATCTGGGTTAGGGAACTGGAGTAGTTGAGCATCGCTATGGGGATTCTACTAAATGCACCTATTGATCCTCTACAATGGTATAGATGGTGAGAACGTCGCAGAACCTTTGTTGTTTTGTGAAATAAATTGCGAGGCCACAATTTTCTAAAGGGGGGGATAATGTGACGCCCCAGGGTTTATGAACTTGTGTAAGTGAACAATGTTATGTATTATAGTGATGTTTCATGTTTTACATAGTTTGTTTTTGGTACCAATAAAGGTATTGAAACTAAATAGATGAAAAACAAGGGGAATAAAGGGAACTATTATACATTAAAATGTTACATTTCTACAATGACCCAAATTTACCAAGAACACCATTTCCATGACTTAACATGGCCACAGAAAGACTACTAAGAATCACAACTCGAGTAATCAGATAGTTTTCATCTTCTCGGTCCATTAGTGTGAAAAATATAATAGCCAGATCCACGGCACACGTACTCGGTACCAATGGTATGAGGAGAGCCATCCACCTAGGGTTATGTTTTTATTTTATGAAAAACCCTACACCCCTATTTTTATAATGGTCCTCTAAGAAATTATGACAGTTATATATATAATCGTTGGGGTTTTCAAAATAACCTTTGGGTTTCTGTTGATAAAGAATATCTTTATATAAAAGCTTTTTTTTTGTAATTCTCTTATAATCTTTTGATATTTAAAATATTATAATATGAATAAGATGTTTTTTTCAAAATAATCATAGTTGTAAAATAGAAAAGAATATTCTTGAAAATAAATCTAGTTTTTTTACCAAATCATGATGGATACCTATACGGTTGAAAACTTAGTACTTTAAAATGTTATGAAAGTTGTGTTTAAAGGGTATCTGTGATAATTGAAAAGATATATCATGTTGGATCTCTAAAACTATGTATTTTAAATTGCGGAAAACTATTGGACTTTTAAAGAAAATTATGAATCAAATAGTAGAGTATATTGTAATTTGTGTTTTTTGATTTTTTTGGGATATTTACAAAGGTTTGGCATGTTAATGGTGAAATATATTTATATCCTTTAAAAGGGATATATGAAAGTGTAAAGTATTATACATAGCCTAAAATGTGATTTTAGATTTGAAAATTTTTAAACTGTTTATTTCATTGTATAAAAATCCAATATTTACCAATATTCATATTTCACACTATATTGAAACTAAGAATGCTTATTCTATTTATTTTTTATATCAAAAAAAATTATAAAAAAATTAAGTTGGGACCCGGCCAAGCTGAGGTAACCCCTTGGGGACAAGCCACAAGGCCGAGACCGAGCCCCTAGGGACCCGAGGTACTTCCAATCAGATCTCGAGCTGAGCAGAGCTCCGTTCAGTCACACGCGGGCCCGTGTATAAGGCTCGCGGTGAGTGTTACATAGGGTTGGGCCAAGGCCCGCATGGTTCCTTTGAATAAGGCCCATGTGTGTGTGTGTGTGTTGGTGTTGTTGCTCCGAAGGCAGCATGCTCTGTATTATAAACCACGCCTCATCTGTGTTTCGTTTCGATGTGGGACGCATTCCACACGATCAGAACCCTCTGATCGATTTCTGATTCGGTCTCATCCGTCTGTTCCTTAGTCGCGCGATCGCCCCGTTTATTTTTCCCGTGACCGTTTGATATCTCGTGAGATCTAATATGGTCTATTGGTTCTTTAAAATCGCACAACCCATCTCCAGTGCCCCTCCAATCGTCCGATCATGCTTGGACATAATCTGGGCCATCCTCTTATCTCCCGCGTCGACCTCTCCAGCGTCTTCTTCCTCACGTTGGGGTCCCGCACTATTATGCCTACACCCAAGGATGCCTCGGCTTCTACTTTTCACTACTCCTCTTGACCCACGCACACCTCCCCTCCTAGGACACTTTTTCATTGTCTTTCCCACACTGGCCTACCCTTTGGCCGAGTCACCATGTGGCACCAAAGCCCTACTTAAACCCTCCTTCCACATGAAGCCCAACGGCTTCTCATCCTTCCCTCCCTCGAACTACTAGCAATACAATGATGTACCTCCTGTCTGAAATTCCCCCTCAAGAAAGGTAAGGTTGCCTGCATTCTTAGTTTTTTTTTTCATCCACGGTATATACGGTTTATATATGTACATATAAACTTGATACAAACCCCTCAGTTTGTATGGTCTTCAAGGGGTTTTTTCCAACAGGTTTTTGGTAGGGATCATATGGGAGGATCTCCCCCTTTTTTAAAAACATTACATTTTTACAGAACCTAAAACCTATATGTATGTATAACGTGTATATACAGTATTTATATATATAATTTTACATCGATTTTTGTTAGCTTTTGATCAACCTATGTATCTTTTAAAAGATAGGACCTTCGGGTACGTTATGTTTTGATTATTTTTCTTTTGGTTTTACTTCATAAAATCTATACATATATAAATAATCGAAATATAGAGTTTTTTCTATGTATATAAATATATTTAAAACACAAAATCAAGCTGTTTCGGATTTCCAAAATGATCAAACATGTTATACTAGGCATTATATATTAATGATGGTTGTTTGAAACTGTTTTACCATGAAAACCCCCTCTTTGTAAACTTTGTATATATATATCTATGTACTCACATACATGTAGACCAATACGTGTCAAATTAATGATTTTTAAAAGGAAAGATATTAATCTCTAAGTAAATTCTTATTTCATGCGAATCATGTTTTATTAAAGTAGTTTTTTTGACATTTTCCATGATGTATTTTACGATAAAGTGTATATTTTGGCATGCTTAAAATATGTTAGAGGATTTAGAAATTTTGGGATCATGATATCATGTTGTTTCCATTTATTATCTTATTATGCAATGAACCTGCTTTGGTGAAAGTTATTAGTTAATCAAGCTATGGTTTAATGACAAATTTATCACCATAACTAATGGAAATTGTTTTCTTTAAGAATTTCATTTCCATGAAATACTAATTTTTAAAAGATTAATCATTTATTATATCATCCTTTTATATTCTTTAATAATTAACTTGTGTGCAAATAATTTTTACTAAAATATGTATGACTTTGATTAGTTATTGACATATTTTGCATTGTTAACTATCATATCATGTATTAGAAAAATGTGTAATGGTTCATTATTTATTTTAGTTATTATTGTACATAATGAATTCCTCTGACATGTCACAATAATGAACTAAGAAATTGGATTACCCAAAGTGGTATGGGACACCATGGGTAAAATGAAAATGAATGAGTTATTCAAGGAGGTATGGGACATAATGAATATACAAAACGTTTAAGTAAAGTATGAATGATGTGGCTCACATGATAATAAAAGAAAATTCAAGGGTTCACCCTGATAGAGCTGCAATGCATTGGTTAACGACTTAATCTCAAGAGATGAACAGTTTAATGACGCCTTGGGGATGGACCTTGGTAATGTTTTTAAATAACATCGTGGGGATGAACCTTGGTGATACGGAAATGATTGTCTAAGTTAAATGTTGATGCCACATAATTCAAGTTATGTTACAAGTTCTTTTCAAAATAATATGCACATTCTTTCATGACCATTGCCTTTATATTTTCATAAAGTTTTTATTTCACTAGTATAAGTTCGGAGCTTGATTTGTGTTCATCACTTAGTAAAATAGTAACCAACATATGAAAATTTAAGTTGGTTCCTTTATACACAACTCTGATTATGAATTACGCTTAACTGTTTAATTTTATTCTTAAGTAATCACATGTTGTACTAGTTTATGATGACCACTACTACTCCTTTGAGAAATGTCATAATTGTTTCATATATTTATTAAAAATCTTCATTGAGCATTTTGATGATATGTGTTACAGTTTTGCCTTAAGAGACTGTTCTATGGATAATCTTAAACGAATGTTTTCAAAAGTCACACTGTTTTTTTTAAACCCCTTACTGAGTATTTCAATGCTCGCCCTACATTTTGATTTAAAATTTTCAGGTAACATCATTTAAAAGATGAATCGTTTCAGAAGTAGCTGGTTTCCCATAACCCGAACCGCACACGATCCTCTGTATGGGACATGATGTGTGTTTTGTTTGAATGCATGTTTTTATTTTAAGACACACATCATGTCCAGAAGGCACCAGCTCTTGGGTTTCTGGAGTCGGGATCCTCACTGATGTCTAATTTGGGGATTTATTTCCATGATGAGGTGGATTTTAGTTATATGTATTTGTGTGAAACTAATTATATATTAATTAAAAAAATCGGTTTTCCTCTAAGTGATTATTTAGGGAATGTGCTATGTGAAGTGAAGGCCTTGTAGTAGATCCCCTATGTTGGGTAGGATGGACAGTAGCTGATCTATAATACCATCGATGGGTATAAATAAAGGTGATGGATCTTGATTTATTTCTCTGAGAGTGAGTAACAATGGTTGGGTATTGGGAATACGAATAGCCTAATAGAACATAGGTAATTGAACCAGCATTCATGTGATGGTCTGAAAATGGAGGATCGAGAATTATAGTCAGTCTCAATGGTTCATGAAGGAGAATCTTGGGAAAACCCTTATCATCTGGTTCGGGGGGAGATGGGCATGAGGGACATCAATGTATAGACACAGCTCTTAGGATATAACTTTGTGCAATCCAGGGTTCCTGGTGATGGGGATCCTAGAAATGAAGGATAGAATGTTAATCCTTAGTAGGGAATATGGGTTTATGTTACTAATGATGACAATAAAGATGGTGGTTGAAAAACTAAGGCCTCGAGTACGGCCAGTGATGGCCTGTTACATGGGATGGAGAATGTACCTAAGGTTTTCTTCTCTGCTCCCCCAACAAGGAGGCCAATTAAGGATTACTCCACCTTGCCAATACCCATGGCTACCAAGGCCTCTTCTAAGGCCTCTAAATATAATTATAATTATACCAGGAAAGGTAGTTCTAACAATTTTTCTTCCCAAGATTAGTATACATTGGAGAAACAAAGACTCTGGGACATATATTTGTCACTCTTCAACCAAAAAGAAGACTTGGAATCTAGATGGGAGTCGATGGATGGTTGAGTAGGTTTTGATTTTGGTTATAGAGGTGATATTGATCCTTTTGACATGTAGTTTTAGGATTTGGGTTGTTTGGCATTGAATTTCTATTCTACCTTACCTTTAATTTTTTATTTAATTTTGGGGGGCCAAGCATTCTGGGTCCCAAGCCTTCTTTTACAAATCTTAATCATCATTGTAACAATAAAATGTTACCACTTCCTCTAGAAAGAGAAGCACTAGATCACTAATTGATCTCCCCATCAGGTAGTTAAATGTTTCCTCACATTAACTATTATAAGAAACCCCTAGTATTTCTTATTCAAAGCTATAAAAATGGCCACAATCCATGAAAAATAAGACATGAACCTTTGGAAATGTCCCACAAGATTGAGGAAACTGCAAACCTATTCCACATTATTAGGTGATACCTAATAAACAAATTATTTCAATATTTAATAGGTTCAGGAAAACACCCTATTATGATGCCACATGATCTAGGAAATATACCTATAAATTACAAAACATTCACTTCAATAACATTACATGGAGTAAAATAACCTATATGGAAGTTCGTAGATGGTCGATATGATCCTCCATTGAAATTGATTAGATCAAGATTTCATCGATGAAAAAAACTACAAACTACTCTAGGAATTATCCAAACAGATATTCTTTGAGCCTTATGAATATAGAAGGGGAATTAATGACAATAAAAAACATGACCACAAATTCGAAGTTTCCATACCTACACTAGAAGGTAATATTCAAGATATATTCCTCCTCCATCCACAATTGTTGATATCCAAAACACAGATCATATTTAATAACCAACTAGTTCCCCTAAATTTTTTGAAAAGATCATAGATCCTTGGTAGAGGGTAGATATTATTATTCATCACCTGATTTAGCATTCTATAGTCTATACAAAGCCTGATACCCTTATCTGCCTTCCTGTCGAATAACACTATATCTCCCTACAGTGAAAACCTGGGCGCACTGAAATTCTTCTACATCAGGTAATCTATCAAAATCCTTAACTCCCTCGATATATAGGGTTCAATTAAATAAGGATCCCTATAAATCAAAGAGACACATTGTTTTAATTTTATTCCAAACTCGATGTCACATTATGAGAGTACTGTCACAACCTCCCCAAGAAAAACATCCAAAAACTCGTAAACTAATTTGGGAGCCTCCATAATCCAAGAACCCAAAGATTTCACTGAATACACTTCCATTAAGTAAATAAGGGGATCGATGAATCAACTATACATCTGAAAACCTCATTCACCAATAAAAACTACAAACTGACCATACACATCTAAGAATACAACCATCCCCCAAAATTAGTCGATAATTGCACACATTGAATACAACCAATCGATGTTGAGGACGAAATTGTATAATAGTATCTATATTAAGAAGAGATTCTGGAATGACTAATGTTACCCCATTATCACTCTACATCCCTAACACATATCAAACAAGATGGGTTGGCATCCTAATGGCATATTCAACACTAGGGTCATGGAAAGACTCTCGAAATATAGTCACAAATCATAGGCTATGTCAGGTAAAATAAAAGAGTGTGAGGATCTAGAATCAAATAAGGCGCAAACAAGGGTTTGTGATGAGTTCATCATACCTTGGATGATATTTGTTCCCTTTAATGTGGGAACCTCTATAACAAGTGACTATCCATGTCCGACTCCACTTCCTTGTGCTAATAAACAACTCCACCACAAAACTCATTGCATGGTTATTATCCAAGATAATGATTGACTGAATATCTCAAGAGGGGTTTAATTGAGTTCTAAAAATATTCTTTGAAATATAGACCACCCTCTACAAAGTATGCTCAACCAATTTTCTTTCATAAGAGTATATGTAGTGTAAATGTAAAACATGTAGAATATAAATTGAACATAGAGGTTTATAGTGGTTTAGGGAATAGAAATAATATAGTTCCCTTCACCAAATATCTACTCTATGAGCTTGGTGGTTTTCACTAAACAACCCTTTTACTAAGAGATCCTACCTGAGTACAAGAAAATTTCACTTAATACAAAGGCATAAGAGCTTTCAACTAGGGTCTCCCTTTACAATACCTATACTAGGTATTAACCACACTCATACATAGAGTGAAAATACAGTAGTAAAGATACAAGGTTTGGGTAAAAATTTTGGACCATGGTTTCAAACAGGAATAGGCAGTAGTTGGAGATTTATACTAAGAAATGATATGTTTCAAGCATAGACCAAGATGATATTCAGTGTAGCAGTTGAGGCACATTATCTTAGAACTTGAAGAATTTATTTTCAATATTTACAAATATTTAAGGTTAGATAGTGTAAACCTTATTTTTTTCTCTTCAGATTCTTTGGTCCATACACATATCTTTGAGTTTTTTACAATAGTTTCTTATATATACTAATTCAAACATAAGAATAGGATAATTATAATAGTCGAATGATCTATTTGAACATCCTAATAATATATTATAAGGATATTATGTATCCATTTCTTCCAAATATTGAATTGATTTTTCTACCACAATGCCCGGGATTTTCTCGCTTTTGGAAATTTCATATTCATAATAAGGCATGAGAATAATGTTCTTTCCTTAAATCAATAATATTCTTTTGATGTAATCAAAAGGTATGAAATATTTTATCATGAGATTATCAAGGATAATAAGTACATTCTATATTAACAAATCTTTTAAGGATATCCTCTCTATAAGATAAGGAAATTATTTCTTTGTAAGATAATCTGTCTTCAGTGAATCATAAAATAATTTTCGGCATAATATAAAGTGTTACTAATTAGGCATTCACTTTTATTCAACTTCTTCTTGCCAATAAAAATACTCTTAAGTTAAATTATTATATTTTTATTTCTATTTATGAGTAATTAAATATGTTCCTTAATCTTCATAAGATAATATACATGTGTGAGATAAATACTAGAGCATCCAACATAAGATGAATACAATATGAAACACTTAACAAAATATTCAGAATAAGAGTATGGATTTTTTGAATCCTAAAAACACATAGAGAGGAGATGTACTGGAAAAATACCATTTATAAAAATCTACACCTTTTTATGATCAAAAAACCCATGCAATGGGAAAACAAATATTTTTAAATTTAGATTTAAATAAGAAATAGTTTTGTAACACATGTGAAATTTTGTATTTCCCTTTTCTTATTCTCCTTTTTGTGATATAAAAAATAAGGGTAAGAAGGAAAAAAAATAATATTTCACATATATATTAGTTAATATGTATGTTTTTTGTAGAAATAGTTGTCCATAATGAAACATTGAAATAACAAAATCAGAGAAATAGTGAATATCTGAATAGTGAAAAGAAATTATAATTCAGAAATATAAACATGCAAAAAGTAAAGACTTAATGATGAGAAACATCACATAAAATGTATAATAAAAGTAAATGTAGAAAAATATTGTCATAAACATTCATAGAAAATGTTATATTAAGTCGATGTAGATGTTTAAAATTATATAAAAACATTTGAATATTTAAAATGTTTTATAAAGGCCCAACCATTGGGAAAAACGTCATGAGCTTCCTGAGGAATGATCACCAACCTGTCTCATGAAAATGACTTATATAAGGTGATTCCATAAATGACAGGGTATATTTGTGAGATAAATAAGACACAGGTAGAGGATCATCAGTTTTTATACCAACAACATCTTCTAACATTAGTGGGGAAGCCCCAAGACCAACATGATCTTTACTAACAACCCTAACTGGTCTTGATTGAATCTTGTGGGCAAATAGATATGATTGCTCCATGTTAAATTTATATTTATGTGTAAAGTGTATTTTAATTAAAGGTTAAGGGAAGGAAGAGTATTTATCTATGTCCAAAATTTGGGGTTCCTTGGATTGATCCACTGATAGATCAAAGTATTCCTTTAGGTGCTGCGAGGTGTACTGATAACAATCATAGATTTGGGGTGCAGGTAGCCTTGTTCCATGGATTTGAAATATTTAATCGACACACACATCCATTCTTCTTACTAATTCATTTTTATAGATGTATAGAATTATTTCAAATCAATTCCACATTATTTCAGAGAAATTTCTAATAAAGTTGTAGATATCCACTTTCTTTAGACAAGTAGTGATCATGTTCCTGAAAACAACCACTGATTATCAGATATCGGCATCAAAGAGAAAATTACATTTTCTTTTGAGGTCTCAAATATATCATAGGATTCTTTAAAATAATCAATCTCAACTTCTTCATCATTTGACAAATTTTTATTGGCATTGTTTATTACTACTTCATGTTGATTATCAATCTTCTTCTCAATTTCGACATAGTTATTCTTAAATGATCCAACAATATTTACTAAAATGGTAAAAAAGAAACTTATGTATTTATTCACTTGGAAAGAGATTTAATGTTATTCTAAAATCTATTCAATAAGTATAGAACTTAACTATTTTTTTTGATTTATCAACACTTCCAACATCTTTTTTATCACAACTGGAAATCTTCTAACTTCATCAACAACTGATTTCTGAAAACTATGACATACTTCAATTATAAAAACGTCAAATCTCAGTGAATTGATATATTAAGTGAGGATTCAACAAATTTTGATAGTTTCAAGAGTCTTGACTAAATATTGGAAATTATAATAATTCCAGCAGTAGGGCATTCTGAATATTTTTCAAAAATAGATTGTACCAAACTCTTAATTTCTTAAACACCGTCAATTGATAAAATCTGTTCACAAAGGGTTATTTCTTGATGTGGTACTTTAGAAACTTAAATGTTTAGAATTTGAAAATCCAATTTTTAACCTTGTAAATGTTCTTTTAAAAACTAGTAATTCCTTATTTTGTGATTATTAAGGAAAGGGTAATCACATTCACGGTGAACTTCTATACTACTTTCTTGAACATATTGATTTTTAGAAGCATTTCTTACATCATCCTCATGGAATGATTCTTGTTAAAAAAATCATCTCTTTATTCATCCATTCATTCCACAACTTGACACTGATTAGGAACTATAATATTATATTGTCTTTTCCTTACAGAGATAGAATTTTGTTGACCAATGGAAAACATCTGAGTGATAGATGATGTTATCTTTTAACTTGTATTTTGAACTTATGGAGGGGTAGAAATAGGAATTGTGATTTACTGATCGACAACTTGAGATGTTGAAGGAATGGAAATTCTAACTCTCCTTCTCAAACTAAGAGGTTATTCTTCACCATCAATGATTTTTCTAGTTTCAAACTGATTAGAAGATTCTTCTACAAATATGAGGGTTTTATCTAAATTTCAACACTCCCCTTGAATCTGATAAGGGTAAATTTTAGGCATATAACTATAAATAATAATCTTTTTCACAGATAATTACCTATGTAAACCACTCTTCCCTAAAATTCTTGGATTGAGAGTCGTCAAACCATGACATAGATTTGTGTCATTATCATCCAGGACAAATACAACATTTTGAAAGATTAGGGTAAGGATTCATCTATAAGGATAACATTTTAGGGACTTATTCTAAATATGGAACATATATCTCAAGATATATTGATCTAATTTTATAGGTTTTTCAGGTAAAAATATATAAATCAAAGAAACATCTTGAAAAATAATTTTCTCAAACTCACCATTTCTTTGGGAAATTCCAGACAGAATGAACTTCACTTTCATCTTACTTTCTTGTTCAAGAGTCTTTAATTGCTTATTTTCCACTATATTATTTCCAAAGTGTGAATTCATGGTTTATATAGTTTTGAAACCATCTATGGTAGATAGATAGGTGTAAAAGAATGGATAAGATTCATGTGGGACTTTTAACATTTCAGCAAGTTTGAATGATGTTAGGGACAACTCTTTCTCATTGACTATTGTAGTAACTATGTCATTATCTATAATAAAGATAAAAGTAATAGATTCATAGATCTCATGATATAATTTCTTATAAACAATAGTTTTTTTCAAGGAATCAATGATAAATTCCCATCCTCGATGATTTATAACCTTCTTCAACAACATATCAGTTCTATCTAACCACTTGAAATTAATGGTTGTACCTCTCAACACATCCCTTTATATATTCTTTAATTTCATACTATTAGATGAACCACCATTTGTTACTTTATTTTTGGCCATTTTCAGAGGGTTTAGGGATTTAAAGATCAAGATATCTAGGGTAGCAATGTTTCCGACAAAGAGAAAGTAGGGTTTAAAGGGTTTGAGAGTTATTTCACATGTAGAGTTGATACTCAATATCAATTTTTATTTTTTCATGATAAATTAGGGTCTACACTATAATTTTAGAGTAATTATTAATACGTATAGGTGAAATGGCCTATGGTATGTGACTATTACTCAAAATGGTGGCACAAAGATATATTTAGATAAATTAAATAACAAGATCACTATAAAAGTGATATATAATATAAGATATTACTTTATAAAATTAAACATATCTAATTCAGATTTAATTAAATCATATATTTCAGTAGAAAAGGGTTTAGTAAAGATATTTGTTAATTTTCTTGTGAAAACAATTTCTAAAGAGATATCTCCTTTTTGTTCATGATCTCTTAAGAAATATTGTCTGAAGTTAATGTTCTCTATTCTTGAATGGTTTAATGGATTTTTTATATATTTATAGAACATATGTTATAACATATAATTGAAACATAATTAAAACCAAATAAAAAATCCATTAATGTGTGTTTCATCCACAACACACGTGAACAAAAACTTCCAGTGGCAATATATTCATCTTCGGCAGTTGATAGTTCTATAGAATATTGCTTTTTACTTGACAAGACAAAATAGATTTTCAAATAAAATGATAGGTTCTTGAGGTTCTTTTCCTATCTAATCTATATCTAGAAAATTATTTATCTAAGTATGAAATTTAAAATTAGATGTTTTTGGAAAATGAAGATAAATATTTATAGTTCCTTTTAAATATAATAAAATTATTTTTATAGAATTGAAATTTGATTATTTTGGATTAGATTGAAAGCTCACAAAAATAAATATATAAAACCAAATATCTGGTGTACATGTAGTAAGGTGTGGCAAACTTCCAATGATTCCTCTATAGAACTTGTTGTCAACTGGTTTTGGAGTTTCATCTGAGTCAAGTTTGATGTTAGATCTCATAATAGTTGAGTAGGTCTTACTATTTTCATGTCCAAACATATTTAGTAAGTCAAGTATGTATTTTCCATGATTTACAAAAAATTAAATCTTTTTTATAAACTTTTATTTCTAGAAAATAATTTATTTATCCCATCATGCTTATTTCAAATTACTTTTTCATAAGTTTGGAAAAATAATTTCAATGATTTTGATTCTTTTAGATGAAGATAACGTCATCTATATATATTTGTACTAAAAAAATATCAAAAAAAAGTCTTCTAAAATAGGTTAGGATCTTCTATTCCTACTTTAAACCCATTTGATAGAATAAATGAACTTAATCTTTCATACCATGCCCTTGGAGCTCATTTATGTTCATATAGATATATGGTATGTTTGAAAATAGAATTTTCATAATGAGGATTTTCAAAACTATATGGTTGTTCTACGTAAACTTCCTTTATTTAAAACCAATTTCAAAAGGTAGATTATAAATTCATATGATATAATTTAAAATTATTATAGGATGCATATGATAGAATAATTCTAATAGCTACTAATATAACAAAGAGAGTGGAGGTTTCTTCATAATATATTCCTTTTTATTGATTGTATCCTTTGGAAACCAATCTAGATTAATTTCTTTTAAAATAATTTAGTTTTCTTGCATTTTCAAAAACAAATTTTATCTGATAAAGATTATTCTACAGATTTATGATCTAATTGGGATAAAAATGTAGATTGTTCCACTAAATTTACAGCATTTCTTTTGGTTATTACTCCTCCATCTAGGTTTCCTGTAACAGTTTCTAAAGGATGGTATCTAAGGATTCTGGGTGTTCTAGGGGACCCACATTTTGGTTCTCTTTTTTCATTGCTAATTGGATTTGGTTTAAATTAATCATGTTTCAAATCATTGTCCTTGTTTTCATGAAAGAATTTTTTTGGTCTCATATATTTGACTGAATCATTTTTATCATCAATTTGAATTATTTTGTGAATAAAGGGATTAGTTTAATCAAATTTTACCTAAGCTGATTCTTCAATAATCCTTGGCCTTTTATTAAAAACTATATAAGATTTAGATTTTTTAAAGTAACCTAGGAAGATACCTTCGTCATCCTTTGGATCAAAATTTCCATGATTATCCTTGGTGTTCAAGATGTAAACCTTTCATCCAAATAATTTAAAGTATCCTACCTTTTGATTTATATTATTCCACAAGTCATTGGGTGTTTTATTTAAAATAGATCTTATCAAAATTCTATTAATGATATAACATGTTGTGTTAATATATTTATCCCAAAAATGAGTTTCCATGTTATATTCATATAATATAGTCTTGTAAATTTCTTGCAAAGTACTATTTTTTATTTTGACTAAACCATTTTGTTGATGTGTCCTAGGAGTAGAGAATATATGTTTAATTCCTTTATTAGATAAGTAATAATTAAATTCATGATTCTCAATTTCACCTCCTTGATCACTTCTTAAAGACCCAATTTTTACATCCTTTTCATTTCTCAAAAGTTTACAGAAATAAATAAACACAAAACAAGCTTCACTTTTAAGTCTTAAAAATTAAACCCATGTAAATGTCAAAAAAAAATCACCTAATACATAAAAAAAGAACTTACCTGTGAGGATTTAAATTCTATTTGGTTTAAAAATCCATGTGGATAAGCTCAAGAGGTCTAGAAGTATCAAATTTGTAATATCCCAGTTCCAGAAGCCACCTAGAGGCGCCCCGTACCCAGTTGGTCACATGGACCCAAGCGCATTTCCCTGAATTCCAGAGGCTGCTGACTAGCAATGAGGGCCTTGGGTTTGATAGATGGGAAACTATGCCATCATTGGCAGAGTACACAGCGGAAGTAAACAATACACAATAGTAGAAGTAGTAAATATCCAACAACAGTAAACATCGGAAGACTGATAAAAAAACATATGGAGCATAAATATATGTGAATGATGCATGATATATATATGTCTAGGAAAGCAACCAAATATGTCACAATGCTGAATACAGTACTAAACCAAGGTACCAAAGGAAAACAGATGAGAAACTCCTCAGCATCGCAAGCCTCGGCTTGGTCCCATGCTCTCCATCTCCAATGTTATCAAGTACCTGAAGTCGAAGGGCACTTTTCCTTGTCTATACCTGCAACAATATAATCTGTTTGGGCCAAAAATAATGCCCAAATAGGGTGTGAGACGAATCCTAGAAAGTAACCACCACAAGATCTGTTCCTAACCGTCAGTGAATAAATGGAAGGTAAAAGTGCAGAAAGCAGTAAACAAGGAAAGCACTAACCAATAAAGAAACCATAGTTTTGAGCATTCAAAACACCACACAGCATGAAACAGCAAAATAGATAACATAATATGTAACCCTCTGGGAAGTACCCATGGCTTATCAGCTCTGGTCCTACCTATCAATTACAAGCAACCCTCTGGCCAGCACACACAGTCTCACCCCTCTGGTTCAGTTAAAGTATAGACTCTCTGAGGAAGTACTCACCATCAATTCCCTCTATAGTCTTGTATCGTACTAAAGGCTCTCTGGGGAAGCACTTAACATCAATTCCCCTGGTGGCCTGTGTCGAGGAACTACAAATACTCTGGGGAAGAACTCAACATCAATTCCCCCTTTTGGTCTCAAATTGTATAATTATAAAGACTCTATAGAGAATCCCTCAATGTCAATTATCCCTATGGTCTATACACTAGGTTCTCTTGGTCTTGTGTAGGTAAATCAAGTGTAGCAGTGCGTAACGGCCAAGGTAAACCTCAAGAACTACTGGGATAGCATTCTGTAACACAACAGCATAGCAGAAGAATAATCATACCATCCTATAATACTAGGCATGGAAAGTAAACAGCAGCCTACCAGCAAATAGGACCTAAAGGTAAAAATAGGAAAAACATGCATGGGTAAAACATCCAAAGCACAACAATTCACCCTATTCACAATCAATAAACATATACTCGGGCATACTAGTATAACAGAGAAACAATATGGCTAAAATGGTAAACACGCAATACCCTGTTCATGGGTATTGGGAGAAATTTCACATATAACTCAAAGAATTCCTACAGAAAGGAACAAACCACCGACCTCGGGTTTAGGATATCAATATACTTGAACCTAGAAGCTTGAATCTCCTTATATTGTCGTGGATCTACAAAAAATCCTAAAACATTCAACCCACGATAACATGGAAAAGAAGAGGAATCCTGAAACGAGGTTCCAGATGAAGAGAAAACTCATTGATGTGATTCCAACATAATCAATAGTGTTCTACTCGAAGGACGGACAGAGGCTGAGGGGCTCATCGAAGATCTACAGCTTCTCGGAACTCTCAGACGAACGAAACCAAGAGGACGTGTGTTATGTCTGTCAGATGCGACCCTGGTGCATTTAATAGAAAAAAATACACGGCTTGTACTTTTATAGTTCACAGCGTGTACTTTTTGTTTCCTTACTCAGCATTAGGAGGCCTATAGGTCATCACACATGGTCGTGTGCAAGGCCTCTACACGGACATCACACAGCTACCCGTTGTAACCGAGTACACAGCGTGTACTCATATAGTACACGGCGTGTACTTCAATGATTTCCAGAAACTCCTCTTTTCTCAAAAACTACAGGAAAATGAAAAACATACCTAAAATTAAGGTCATGGTTCTTACAAACTTCGCCTCCTAAATAAATTCATCCCTAAATTACCTTAGCACGACATAGAAGAAGAAACCCTGAACAGTTCTGTCCACTGTGCTGGTACATCGATCTCCCACATCCAAGTCTCATCCTGCACCCGCCCATGCCTCCACCACACTAGTACAAAGGGAACAGACCGGCCACGGATAACCTTTGTACTGTGGTCCAAAATACAATTAGGATTCTCCTCAAATGACGCATCCACTTTGAGCTCAACCTCCTCAGGATGGAAGACATGAGATGAGTCTGAAAAGTAACGTCGAATCTGAGAGTCGTGGAAGACGTTGTGCATAGCCCAGTACCTCAGAGGTATCTGAAACTGATAGGCAACTGGCCCAACTCTCTCCAACACCTCAAACAGCCCAACGTACCTCGGTGAAAGCATACCCTATCTCTGATTCCTTTTGTGTCCCAACCCCGGTGTGACATGCAGGAACACCAGATCCCTGACCTCGAACTCCAGAGGTCGTCTCCACAGATCAGCATAAGACTTCTTTCGAGACTGCATAGTAGCCATCCTCTTCCGAATCAACTATATCTACTATGTGGTTTCTTGAACAAGATGAGGTCCATGAAAAGCTGCCTCTCCTGCCTCCAGCCAACATAAAGGTGATAGGCATGGCCTACCGTAAAAATCCACATAAGGTTCCATCTAAATAGTTACTTGAAATCTATTATTTTAGCTAAACTCTATAAGAGGTATTTGATTCTCCCAAGAACCTCCAAAATACAGAATGCATGCTCGGAGCATATCTTCAAATACTTGAATAGTACGCTCGGACTGGCCATCTATCTGGGGATGGTAAGTTGTACTCAAAAGTACTTGTGTTCTCAAATCCTTCTGAAGCCCCTTCTAGAACCAAGAAGTAAAATGGGAATCCCTGTCTGAAACAATGGACTGTGGAACTAAATGTAGACATAAAATCTCCCAGATGTACAATTTCCCCAGCTCATTAACATTGAAGGTCTCCTTGATCAGAAATAATTGAGAAACCTTCGTGATCCTGTCAATGAAAACCCAAACTGCGTCATTCCCTCAAGGCAACCTCAACAAACCGGTCACGAAATCCATCACGATGCCATTCCACTTCCACTCGAGAATGGGTAACTGCCGCAAAAGCCCTGCTGGTCACTAATGCTCTGCATTCACCTCCTGATAGGTGGAACACCTCATGAGGAAACTTGCAGCATTCCTCTTCATACCTGGACACCAATGCTGACAATATAGATCATGATACATCTTGGTGACAGCAGGATGAACTGCCCAAACTGAGAAATGAAAGTCTTGCATCAGCTCCTCGCATATATCTGTTGGCACCCATTCGCATCCCTGGAAATGAAACATCTCATCCTCACCTACGGTCTACCCAGGAATAGGGTCCTCTACTGATATTCTTTCCCTTAGTACTAGGTCTTCAGGATCTAATAGCTGCCTCATTCGTACTCAATCAAGAAGGGTAGAGGTAACCGCTATAGAAGAGGGAAAATTCATCCCCCATCTATCGTGCACCTCCAAATTCATCTCATAGAACAGATCCATAATCTTTCACTCACTATTGGCTTCCAGAACTGCATGTATATGAGTCCTCCAGGTCAACACATCAGCCACTGTGTTGCCTTTCCCAGGCATATAGGAAAGCTCAAATTCGAAGGACTGTATGTACTAGACCCACCTGCGCTGTGTCCAATTCATATCACGCTGAGGGAAGATGTACTTGAGACTTTTTTGGTCAGTAAAAACCACAAAATACTCTCCTAGAAGATAGTGTCTCCAACAACGTGAGGCATAAACAATAGCTTCCAAATCCAGATCATGCGTCGGGTAATTCCTCTCATGTGGCCTCAACTGCCGAGACCTGTACGGAACGACTCCATCTCCCTGCATAAGCATAGCTCTTAGCCAGATACCTAAAGCATCACAATACACAGTATAGTTGTTTCCTGGCTCTGGAAAGACTAATAGAGGTGCTGAGTCAACCTCCCTTTCAACTTCTGAAAGGCTGACTCACAAGGACCTGACCATAGGAACTTCGCACCCTTCTTAGTCAGGATCGTCAGTAGTGCTACTAAGTGTGAAAAGTCATGTATGAAATGTCTGTAGTATCCAGACATCCCTAGAAAACTCCGAACCTCAAATAAGTTCTTCGACTACTCCCAGTAAACTACATCTCTCACTTTATCTGGGTCTTCTATTACTCTTGCCTCTAAAATAACATGACCCAAGAAGTGAATCTAATCTATCCAAAAGTGGCATTTTGAGAGCTTAGCATATAACTGATGCTCTCTCAGTGTACTGAAAACAATCTCAATATGGGTAGCATTTTTGTGTCAAGTGTGAGAGTACACCAAGATATCGTCCATAAATACCACCATGAAAGAGTTCAAGTGTGGATGGAACACTCAGTTCATCAGTGCCATGAAAATTGCAGGCGTATTCGTGAGACTGAACGGTATAACCATATACTTGTATGGAACATACCTACTCCGAAAGGCTGTGAGAGGTATATCAGAGGCTCTAACGTGCAACTAATGATAATAAGACCTCAATTAAATAATCTAGAACACCCAGGATCCTCGAAGTTGATCAAAGAGATCATCAATCCTAGGTAAGGGATATCAATTCTTGATAGTCAATTGGTTCAGCTTTCGATAATCCACACAAAGCCTAAGGGTACCGTCTCCCTTCTTCATAAACAGGACAGGTGAACCCCAAGGATATGTAATGGGTCAGATGAAACCCTTGGCCTATAACTCCTCCAACTACTTCTTGAGCTCCTACAAGTATGGTGTAGTCATCCCATAAGGTGGAATGGACACCGGTGCCACACCTGGAACAAGCTCAATTGAAAATTCTACCTCACACTTCAGAGGAAAACCTGAAAATTCCTCTAGAAAGACATCTCTGGAATGATCAACCACTAGATAAAAGACTAATTGTGAAGTTCCATGGTCATCCAGATAAAGACTAGAAATCTGGGTTGTAATTGCTCACAACCCATGATGCTCTGGACCCGCTCCGATCTCCTGGACATCTCACTCTCCCTTATGATGAAAATATCCACCCTCTGGTGATTTGAAACTCACCTGGTGGTGATAACAGTTAATGACTTCCTGGAAGGTAACTAGCCAGTCAATTCTAAGAATGAAATCATATCATGTCATCTCTAGAACATAAAGATCCCAAAATAAGTGACACCCACCAACATCGGGAGGTAACTCCTTACACTGATATACACTAGATGTTCTTGTCCCCAACGGAGTGTCTAGTGTCAAAACATCGGCAGAAGAAAATATATAGAGCCCAAGGCTCTCCACAATAGCAATAGATATAAAGTTATGCATAGCACCAGTATCAAAAAGAGACGAAGATAAAACTAAGGCAACTAGGATCGTACCTCAAACCGTATAGGGGTCGTGATCCTGCTCCTGAGGGGTGTGCTCCACTACAAAATTCCGGCCAGCTCTGTGGCCCTATGACCCTGCCTAACTACTCTGAGCTGATCCACCTTGATGTCGTAGGTGGCCTGGTGACTGACCACCACGGCCGCAACCTCCACCTCGGCCTGAACAGCTAGAAGAACTCCAGTTCCCAGACTAGTGAGAAACTGGCGGAGATGCTCCTATACGAGGGGTCATAGATGAACCCCGGTCACCAGCCGCTGGTGATAAGACCTGAAAGAAATGTTGAAGGTGTCCCAACATGCTGTATGATCGGCACTCCACTGGGTCTCTCTGGCACTGTAGCCTCATATGCCTGCTTCTCCTGCACTGGTAGCACACCGCCTAGCTATCAGAAGATACATCCCAGCTACTCGGATCTCTCCGTGTAGTCTCCCTACGGTGCTTCCGACTGTCATCTGGCGAATCACTAACTCTGGATATCGAGCCTCCCTGGATCACAACCCCAGATTCCCTCATATTCCACTCTGTGATCAGTGCTTTGTTGATTATGGAAGTGATGTAAGTCAACCTAAAGATATTCACCTGAGAGCGAATGTCCTGTCTGAGGCCATCCTCGCACTTCCTTTCCAGAAATAACCCATCTCCTCCAAGGAAGGTTTTGAAACATTAAAGCTTAGTGAAATGATAGGAATACTCCATAACCGATAGGGAACCCTAATCAAGGCTCATAAACTCCCAGTCTTTGTCAGCCCTCAGGGTCTCTGGATAGAATTAGTCATAAAAGATGTGCTGGAACTCCTCACAAGCCATAACCTACTGATGAACCGCCTGTGAGATCACATCCCACCATCTCTTGGTGGAATCTCATAACATATAGGTAGTGATATTAACTCTCCTCTCTAGAGGTTTCTATAGATTCTCAATGATCGTCATCATGGATTCTAGCCATGACTTTACAGCTTGAGTTCCTCCTCCCCCTTAGAAGGTGGGAGGATGTTATTGTTGGAAGACCTGCATCAAATCAGTCATCGATAGGGCAGGAGGCGACACTCACTGAAAAGTCTTCATCATCCCCATGAAGCCTTCCTTGAACTGTGCATCAGTATTGGTAATAGGTAGAACTATCGGTGCCAAGACTGGCACAACAGGAGGATCTGCGGGAAGTCTCGGATCAGCCATATCTAGTGTCTAATCAATGCCTAGTAACTGGAAGACAGCTGGAGGACGTCTCATTGGCATGAATATAGATGGTCAAATGCACATCATAGATCAGAATTATCAAGGACTGAAAACAAGGAGTGTAATAAGAGAACAAGAGGAAGAAAGCATTCAAGTTTTACAAAACATGGTTACACGGCGTGTACAATTCCTACACAGCATGTTCCCTAAAGTCATTCACATGGGCGTGTATTCCTTCCTAACTGGTCGTGTAACAGCCCAAACACATAGTGTGTTCTCTAAACACACGACATGTACTTTAATCCTCTCCCCCTACTCAGGTCCTTCTATGTGGTTAAGCTACACAGCTCTCCTAAGACAAGACTACACAGCGTGTTCAAGGTAGACACGGTGTGTACTGGACAATCTTCACCTAGCCCGTGTTGTTCGTGACATGACCTAACACATGGCTCACACTACATGGCGTGTTCTAGACGATAATGACATGTATGAGAAAGGATACAACCAACCCGTGTTGTTCGTGACACGGCTGGGTATGTCAAAACCCATCCTCAGGGTCCCTGTCGTGACTACCCCAAACCCGTCTTCCATAGGACAGGGGCTGGCGACTACCACCAAAGGCGTAAATCCTAATAAAATGGAAGGAATTTCCTTTATAAAAGTAAACAAACACAACAGAGTACAAAAGTGAAGTAAGCACTAAGTAAAACCGAGTACAAAAGTAAGTGTTGAAAAGTAAATGGGCCAATATAGAAACCCAACTGAAAGTACATTACAATTGAAAAGAAAGTACAATTGAAAAGAAAGTACAATAGTAGTAAAGAAAATCAGCAACCACTGAGTAGTCCTATGGATATCCCACCTAAAAGGTAGGTATAGATGCTCTACTCAGCTCCTTGGGTCTGGTCGTCCACCCCGTGTAGGTCCCACCAAGGGGTCCACCTCTGGGTACCGTCCAGCTCTACAAGCCTCCACCTCGATCAGTGTCGTCCTTCATATGCATCCAACACAACGTTGTGCAGGCATAGCCCATCCAGGGGTGAGTATACAATACTCAGTAGGGACCCCGAGACCCACGAAGGTCTCCCTATATCCACTAAGGATAAACCACAAAGGAAATATACAATCATGAAGAATAAACCAACCCTACTTAGGTATATTCCCATACATATACCTAAGTTTTCAATTATAGTTCAGCTCCAACTCTCGAGCCCAAGAACAACCTAGTCCACACAGGAAAGAAGTCAATCACATCAAGGATAATGATTTAAAGTCAAGACTCATCTCACACAGGTATACTACTCACGAAGAGGGGTGGAGATGATTAGATGTAGCCTCTAGATCATCTCCTCTGCCGAACCCACCTAGGATCCTAGTACAGAAGTCGTCGCTGCCAAACCCACGGAGGATCCAAGTACAGTCGTCACCACTACCGAACCCATAGAGGATCCAAGTACAGTAGTCGTCATTGCCGAACCCACAAAGGATCCAAGTACAGTCATCATTTCTACTGAACCCACGGAGGATCCAAGTACATTGGTCATCGTCGTCGAACCCACGGAGGATCCCAGCATGGTATTAGTCATAGTCGCAGCCAGCTCTAGGTTTCCTGCACACAGCACGCTCGATTTCGGAGGGGTCTGCTCCTCAAGCCAAGGGGGGTCGATACATCAACTATCATAAAGACTTGAGTTGATGTATCCCAATGTTTTGTCTTGTAAAAAGGAACTCTACGCGACAAACGGCTCATCAATAGGATGCCTAGTATGAGAGATATTGGTTTTTCCATTCCAGGGGCCCGGTTAAAAATATGTTTGTTTCTAATCGGGCCAATCCCAAAAGTCATCCAAAACTCACTTAGAGTAACGCAAAAGGACCGCATCATTGCGAGGGTCCCAGTGCCGTAGACGGCACATCTATCAGATGTGTGGTCTTCATGTTATTCACATTTAAGTGAAAACGGGCCCGGACCATTAAGCCTAGTGGGCTGGCAGGTTGGGTCAACCCAAATTTGGCAGGTCCGACCCGGCAGGGGGTGCCTGACCGGCCTGATGAAATGCGTGGCTCGGCCCAATGGGGCGCGCCCTAGCGGGGTGAGGCACGGCCGGCAGCAACCCGTCCGGTTGGTCGAGCGGTCCGAGGCAGCCCCCCCCCCCCCCCCGGCTGCCCGAACTGGCAGCGCCAAGTGGCACTGCCCTCCCTAACCATCCGGCCACAGCTGGCCGGCCATCTTCGTGCAAGTGGCCCACTCGGACAGGTCGTGGGTTCTCCAGCGCGACACCCTAGTGTCGCGGCATTCCTCCGCCCGGTCGGCCGATGAGCCGGCCGGTTCTTCCTCCGAAGAGGCATGCCCTGTGCGGGCAGCGGTTCTCCACAGCGCGGCGTCGTGGGGAATCGTGGCTCCTTCCTTTGGATCGACCAGCTATAGATGGCCAGTTCTTTCTCAGTCGAGAGGCCCGTGATTTTGGGCCGCGGTTCTTCTGCATGCATCCAGTGCACGTTCGTCGCTTCTCATGTCGCCACCTCTTCCATTCGTGAATTAAAAGAACAAGAAATTTTGGAGGGTCGTCGGGTCGTGTTTGTTCGGTCCGCGCCCTCCACATTAGATGGTAGTAGTTGGCCAAATACAATACAATTTTTACAACGTAGAACAAGAACAATTTTAATCCATTAAAATTGAACATAATCCCCATACATCAAACTAAGGTTTACAGTAATCGGCATCACGAAAGACGACGTCGTTGGGAGAGGATTTGTAGATGACGTTATTGTGCGTCCGAGGAGGAAGCGGCGTCTCCTCACTTGTTGAGGATATGAGGAAGGATGGCATGTCGTCATTGGCGTTCACGTTCATCAAATCGTAGAGTGTTCTTCATCGAGGAAGAAAACCATTCTTCATTGAGGAGAGGAACACTATCTCTATTTCTCTAGAGATTCCTCCAGATTCCCTCAGCACAAGAAAATCCCCAGAATAAAATAATATCCAAGGCTATTATTTTATTAACCCATGTAATTCAAATTTCAAACCACTTTAATTAATTTATTTCATTTCAATTCATTAATTAAAAGTGTTTTCATAGAATTAAAAGGGGAGGGGAATGTGAAGAGATCATAATTAGTTTAGGGGGAGTTGTCAAAGAAACTAATGAAGGGGAGAGTTATGGGGAGTTCAAGAGAGTTATGGGGAGTTCAAGAGATTAAGACATGTGTGGGCCCCAACACACAAATATCCTCTCATGGGAGGTTATGTGTGTGTGGGACCCACATCTAACTCCCCTTGGGAGGAAAATAACCACCCTCCACAAATAAAAATATGTATCACATATTTTTATTTATTTTTTTAATAACAACCGGAAAATTAACTTCTCCTCCCGTCAAAACGAAACTACAGTAAGGGTCGCCTTAGGCGAATATCGGCACTGCGATTTCATCAGTGCCCTCAGATTTATATTCCAAGCAATGGTTCAAAAGATAGAAAAACTTGCTCGTTCGTTCACTGAAAGTACCCGAGCTAAACTTTAGAAAATTATTCTGGGCATACCGGGCCTCAGAATCAGGCGCCGTCAGAAACTGCATACTCGTAAAATTACAAATAATTTATGAAAAAAATTCCCTTTAAATTTACAGGTCTTTACATTACCCACACCTCAGGTATTTATATCCCCATAAAGCTATAACATAGACTATGAAAACAGATGAGGGTACTGAGCACGCATCTGAGCCTCCCACTCCCATATGCTCTCCTGGAGGTTCCTGTGCTTCTAGCAAATGCGCACCAGGGGAATCAACTGTCCACGTTGGAATTTCTCCTGTTGATCCTAGATCTCTACCTAGACATCTGTGAATATCACCCCATCATTAATGTCTAGCTACTTGTGATCAATGATGTGTGATGGATCGTGCACGTTTCTCCTCAGTTGAGATACGTTGAAGACGTCGTGCACCCGATGCAACTGAGGTGGAAGGGCTAGGCAGTAAGCCACCTCGCCTACCCTACTGAGGACCTATAATGTTCTGATGAATCACGAAGATAACTTCCCGCCTCATCCAAATCTCGGTATACCTCATCAAGGTGAGACTCGTAGGAAAACGTGGTCGCCATCCTTGAACTCTAGTGGTCTCCGTCTCCTATCAGCATAGGAATTCCATCTTCTTTATGCAGTCTTCATCTGCTCCTATAAGATCAGCACCCTCTCTGTCGTAGCCTAAACCATCTCTGGTCCAACAAGTGCTGACTCCCAAGGTTAGTCCATCACAGAGGTGATCTCCAAGGTCGACCGTATAGTTCCTCATAAGGTGTCATCTCGATGGTGGAGTGGTAAATATTATTGTACACAAACTCCTCAAGGGTAGGTGATCCTTACAGCTACGACCAAAGTCAAGGACACACGCACGAAGCATTTCCTCGAGAGTATGAATGGTCTTCTCTGTCTGGCCATCCATCTGAGGATGGAAGGCGGTGCTCAGATGTAGCTGCATCCCAAAAGCCTCATGTAACACCTTCCAAAGCCATGAAGTAAATAGAGCATCTTGATCAGAGAGGATAGTCTATGGAACACCATGAAGCCGTACGATCTCATGAATATAGAGGCATCCTAAGATCTCTACCCTGACCTGCTCTCTGATTGGTAGGAAGTGGGCCGACTTGGTGAGTCGGTCGATGATCACCCAGATAGAGTCATGTCCTCTGGATGTATGTGGAAGCCCCGTTATGATATTCATTGATATCTCATCCCACTTCCACTCTGGGACCTCTAAGGTATGTACCAAGCCTGCCAGAACCTGGTGCTCCGCCTTCACTTACTGAAAAGTGAGGCATAGTGAAATGAACTCTACTATAGCCGTCTTCATACTTGTCCACTAGTGATGCCGTCTAAGGTCCGGGTACATCATCACCACTCCTGGATGTACCACTAGAGGGGAAGTGTGAAACTCCCTCAGCACTTCCTACTGTAATGAAACCGGTACCATAGTACCTCCCCTAAAGAGGATGACGTGCTCTCCTCCTTCAGAAAACCCATCAGGTGCCTGCCCTGTGGATATCTGAGCACGTCGCGTCTCATAGTCAATGTCCCCACATTGTGCCTCTTTGACTCGCTGAAGGAGTGGGGGAGGGACTTTGAGTGACTATAGAAAGAATGCTCCATCTCTATCCACAAAGGATATATACAATGTGGCAAGCTACTCTGTTGCCTCTCCTAGAAGTTGAATGCATGATCTATTGCTAAGAGCATCTGCTTCTACGTTCCCCTTCCCATGAGTATAAACCATCTTGATGTCATAGTTCTGAAGGAACTCAAGCCAAAGCCACTATCTCAGGTTCATTTCCTTCTGAAAGAATATGTACCTGAGATGCTGGTGGTCAGAGTAGACTATAAAGAAATCTCCCATCAGATAGTGTCGTCACATCATCAAGGTGAATACCACTACTGTTAACTCTAGGTCATGGGTAGAATAGTTCTTCTCTTGTTTCCTAAACTTCCATGAACTGTATGTGATCATTGCTTTCTCCTTTATCATGACACACTCTAGTTTGGTCCCTGATGAGTCGCAGTAAACTATGTACTGAACGCCCTCCTCTGGTTGCCTCAAGATGGGCGCACTAGTCAACCTCTATCTCAGCTTCTGAAAGCTCTGCTGGCATCTATCTGACCACATGAAGGGTTTCCCCTTCTTCTTCAAAGATGAAAGAGGTTCTGCAACTCTGGAGAAGTCTAGCACAATTCTCCCATAGTACCCAGTTAGACCTAGGAAACTCTGCAGCTCTGTCATGCTCCTAGGTTGCTCCCAAGCAAGTACCGCCTCGATATTCGCTAGGTCCACCGAAACCCCAGCCTCTGAGTTGACGTGTCCCAAGAAATGAACCTCTCCAATCTAGAACTGTCACTTTGAGAGATTACCATAAAGTTTGTTCTCTCGGAGTGTGTCTAGTACAGCCCGCAATTGGTAGGCATTCTCCTCCTCAGTAGTCGGGTAAATCAATATGTCGTCACTGAAGACATCGAAAAATAGATCAAGGTAAGGCTAGGGGATCCTGTTCATGAGACCCATGAACACTTCTGGAGTGTTGGTTACGTCGAAGGGAATAACCAAGAACTCATAGTGGCCATACCGACACCTGAAGGTCATCTTCTGCACATCCTCATCTTGAACTCTAAGCTGGTGATAGACTAACCTGAGGTCTATCTTCAAAAACCATCGTGCTCCATTGAGCTGATCAAAGAGGTCGTTAATCCTTGGGAGTGGGTACTTGTTATTTATGGTCACCTGATTCAGGCGACGGTAGTCATCGAATAGCCGTAAGATCCCATCTACCTTCTTGGAAAACAAAATCGGAGAAGCCCAGGGTTAAACACTGGGTCGAATTAATCCCTTTCCCTACAAGTACTCCAGCTGTACCCGCAGCTCATGAAGATCATCTGAAGCCATCTGATATGCTGGAGTAGATATCAGTGTTATCCCGGGGTACATGTCTATGTAGAAGTCTACCTCTCTGCAAGGACGTAGTCCTGGAACGTCATCAAGAAAAAAGTATGCATACTGATCCACCACACCAGGAAAACTCGGACATCGTACATCAACCGCTCCTAGAATGAGACTAGCCAACTGATGTGTGATCGGCTGCCCTCTCCTCTGCGTAAGTCCATCCTGTACTTCAAAGGCTCCCTTTTCACTGGTGAAGGTGAACCTGGTCCCATCTGTGTGGACACACTGCACTTTGCGCCTAATACAGTCGATCTGGGCATGGACTGTAGATAACCAGTCCATAACCAAGATGGCATCGTAAGGCCTTGACGCCGCAACAAGAAGATCCCAACCGAATCACTCGCCTCCTATATTAATATCACACTGCTGACACCAGTGCGTAAACGTCGAGTCTACTTCCGTAGGAGTCTCTAGCTGTAAGTATCGAGCCAACGGCTCTGTCGGAATCTCCGAGCTCCGAACAAGGCCAGTGGAAATAAAAGAATGACTCGCTCTTGTGCCTATAAGTACTGAATTAAGGGTGGAGTTGACACAGATAGTACCTCAAATCATCTTAGGTGCACCGTGGTATTAGGCCTCGACTTCCTGGAGCTGAGCCGTCCCTTGTCTTCCAGCTCCCTGTAGTCGGGGTGGTCCTCCTGGTGGTGGTGGTGGTAGAGCCTTAAAGCGTCATCCACCACCCGCTGCTCGGCCAGCTCCTATGCCGTGTCCACCTGCTCCGGGTGGACCTCCACAATCTAACCTCTGCTTCTGCTTGGGAGGTCCCTTTATTGTCTGTTGCTCATCCACAAGGCGGTTCGGGTAGTCCTGAGCCATGTGACCATGCCCGCCCCATGCATAGCACTGCCTGCCCCACGAATGGCTAGCTCTGTTTCGTGTGCCCTGAACCTCCGAACCTATATCCTAGGGTCACCCACCTGATGGCCTGGTCCACTTAGACCTCTAAAACATCTGTCTACTACCGGGTGCAGAATACTCCACTACGTGTCAAACTGTGGTGGGTCTCGCTGCTGGCGTTGGCTCATCAAGAAAGATATCCACGAGACGGGCTCGCTCCAGCACTCCTGCCTGTATCAGAATGATGAGTGAGATCATCAAAGCCCTGATATCATGCCTCATTCCCTGCTCGAAGGTCCAGGCCTGGAAGAATGGGTCATGTACCATGTCCATTGAGTAGCGTGAGACGTCAGTGAACCTCGCTGAGTACTGAGCTATTATCATATTGCCCCGCCGTAGATGAAGTAACTCCTGAATCCGCACCGCACGAAGGGTGAATGGAACAAACTGCGAGCGGAAGAGACTCTCGAAGTCCGTCCAAAGTTGAGATGACTCATCATGCACCTGGAGCATCAGGCTCCACCATCTACCTACTGTTGCATGTAGGACAATCGCAGTAAGGACCACCATAAGATCAGCTAGTGTCACTACTAATCTGAAGACTCTGACGATAGCCACCATCCAATCCTCAGCTTCGTGAGGGTCCATCTCTCCATGGAACCTGGGCGGCCTCTGTCGCAGAAACTCATGCAGCGCACTCAGGCAGCGTGCACTCTCTGCTGTTGGGGATGGTGGTATCGTTGGCCCAGCGGGTAGTGGTACCGATGGTGCCACCGCTGTGATGGGGCCATGCACCGAGGCCTCGTCACTCAGTGGGCTGCCATCTCGCTCATGACTCGGAACCCTAATTGGTTGACTTCATGGGGCCATCCTGAAAGGAAACAGGTGTGCCAAAGTCAAACAGTATACCTGGTGAGCTAACACAAAGTAATCAGAAACAAAACTTTTGAAACACATATGCAATCAATGTTTTCATGCACTGAGTTGGAAATCAGGAGTCAGTGTCCTGGTATACGGATAAGTTGGCCTCCACACCAAAACTAGGCTCCCTGGAATGATAACCACAATCAATACTCTTAACACTATTGATTCACAAAAAATAATGGTTAGAGTCCTGAGTTCTATGGTAGAACTGACCTCCCACTATTACCAATTTTTCAGGACCCATCCTCAGGGACCGTGTCATGACTACCCCAAGCATGCCTTCTATAGGCCAGGGGCTGGCGACTAGAACCAAAGGCATAAATCCCAATAAAACAAAAGGCATTTCCTTTATAAAAGTAAACAAACACAATAGAGTATGCAAGTAAAGTAAGCACTAAGTAAAATTGAGTACAAAAGTAAGTGATGAAAAGTAAATGGGCCATTATACAAACCCAAATGAAAGTATAGTACAACTGAAAAGAATGTACAATAGAAAATAAAGTACAACAACAGTAAAGAAAATCAGAAACCACTCGGTCGTCCTCCGGATATCCAACCTGAAGGGTGGGTACCGATGGTCTCCTTAGCTCCTCGGGTCTAGCCGTCCACCCCGTGTATGTCTTACCAAGTGGTCCTCCTCTGGGTACCGTCCAGCTCCACAAGCCTCCATCTCTATCAGTGTTATCCCTCGTCTGCATCCGACACAACGTAGTGCGAGCATATCCCGTGCAGGGGTGAGTATATGATACTCAGTAGGGACCCTGAGACCCCCGAAGGTCTCCCTATGTCCACTAAGGATAAACCACAAAGGAAAGATACAATCACGAATTATCAACCAACCCTACTTATGTATATTCCCATACATATACCTAAGCTATCAATTAAATTTCGGCTCCAACTCTCGAGCCCAAGCACAACCCAGTCCACACAGGAAATAATTCAATCACATCAATGATAATGATTGAAAGTCAAGACTCAGATCACACAGGTATACTACTCACGAAGAGGGGTGAATATGATTAGATTTAGCCTCTAAATCATCTCCTCAATCGAACTCACGTAGGATCCTAGTACAGAATTCGTCGATACCAAACCCACGGAGGATCCAAGTACAGTCATCACCAGTGCCGAACCCATGGAGGATCCAAGTACAATAGTCGTCGCTGCCGAACCCCCGGAGGATCCAAGTATAGTCTTCATCACTACTGAACCCACGGAGTATCCAAGTACAGTGGACATCATCGTTGAACCCATAGAGGATCCCAACACGGTAGTCATCATAGTCGCAGCCAACTCTTGGGTTCCCGCACATAGCACGCTTGATTCCAGGAGGGCCTACTCCTCTATCCAAGGGGGGTTCGATACATCAACTATCAGAAAGTCCAGAGTTGATGTATCCCAAAGTTTCGTCTCATCAATAGGAACACTACGTGACAGACGACACGTCAATCGGACGTCCAGTCTGAGAGATATTGGCTTTTCCGTTCCAGAGGCCCGGTTAAAAATACGCTCGTTTCTAACCCGGCCATTCCCCAAAGTCATCCAAAACTCACTTAGATTAATGCAAAAGGACCGCCTCCTCATGACGGTCCTAGTTCTGCAGACAGCACGTCGATCGGCCACGCGGTCTTCATGTTATTCAATTTTAAGTGAAAACAGGCCCTGTCCATTATGTCGAGTGGGCTGGCGGGTTGGGTCAAACCAGAGTTGCCGAGTCTGACCCGGAAGGCGGTTTTGGACTGCCCTGATGAAACGGGCGGTTCGGCTCGGCCGGCCGTAACTCGGCCGGCAGGCTGAGCTGTCTCAGGCCCCCCCCCCCCCCCCGGCTGCCTGAACCGGGGGCGCCAAGCGGCACTGCCCTCCCTAACCGGCTGGCCGATTCCGACTAGCCTTCTTGGCGCAAGTGGCCTGCTTGGGCGGGCCGCGGGTTCTCCAGCGTGGCACCCTGGTGCTATGGCCTACCTCCGCCGGGCCGGCCGACGAGCCGGTCGGTTCTTCCTCCGAAGCGGCCCGCCCTTTGCGGGCGGCGGTTCTCTGCAGCGTGGCACCATGGGGCACCGCAGTTCCTTCCTTCGGCGTGGCCGGCTATAGTCGGCCACTTCTTTCCAATCGAGTAGCCCGCGGTTGCGGGCCGTTGTTCTTCCGCATGCGGTCGGCGCACTGTCGCCGCTTCTCCCATCGTCGCCTCTTCCATTTGTGAATTAAAAGAACAATAAACGTCGGAGGGTCATCGGGTTGTGTGCGTTCGGCCTGCGACCTCCGCGTTAGGCAGTAACAGTTGGCCAAAGACAATTCAATTTTTATAACATAGAACAAGAACAATTTTAATCCATTAAAATTGTACATAATCCCCCTTCTTCGAACTAAGGCTTGAGGTAGTCGGCGTCGCGGAAGACGGCGTCACGGGGAGAGGATTCGTAGTAGACGTTGGTGTTCATCTAAGGAGGAAGCGGCGTCTCCTCACTTGTTACAGAGATGAGGAAGGAAGGCACGTCGTTGTTGGCGTTCGCATTCTCTGAATCGTAGAGCATTCTTCGTTGTAACACCCGAGACATTTATGTGAAATATTTTGTTTTTATGTTATATAAATCATCAAAGGAATCTTTCACTACACACAATACTATCTTGGCTTGCTTTACACGCAACCGCGGCCTTCCTCGATAGCTTGTGTCGTACGTAATACCGAGTTTCACTAAACAATGATATGCTATTAAAATATTATTAAAACTAGTCGTTATGAATAGTAATAACCACTTTTTGAAATTTTATAAATTTAATTTTTCAAAATGGACTTCATTTTTGGATTCTTAATATCGAAATTAGCCTAGGGTGAAATTTTGGTATTTTTCTGAAAACTTTCAATTTTTTTATGAATAGTGAAACCACTAAGTGGTAGTTAAAAAAAACTGAATTTTTCATAAAACTTAATTTTACTGCTTCTCCAGGTGGAATTTTGAAAATCTGAGAGACACGGTTGATGTCAGTAAGTAAAATGTGGTTCAATGAGATGGAAATAATTTTTTGGTGAATAGTAACTTTTTACTTTTTTACCACAGTTAAAAGTTAATAGTGTAATTAAGGGTAAAACTGATATTATTATTACCCTAACACATGTCCTAATTCTATTGGACAAGTGTAATTCGACCAAAAACAACCTTAGGAATAAAATATGACCATTTAGTCCCACTTGGATTAGATTAGGACATTTATTATTAATTTATTTAAAGAAGGGCTAAAATAGTTAAAATCAAAGTTTAATAAGTATATCATTTTTAATAATGGGTTATACATAAGATAAATTCGACTATAAGTATTAATTATAAATCTAAAAAGATTTCCGACATAATGGTATTTTAGTTTTAATTTTTAGACATTAAATAATTTAATTTATTTATGACACAATGATGATACACTAATTATCTTATTAATGAAATATTGACAAAATTGATGTTATAAATACCCAAATAAATGTAATTTGAGATTTTTTATGAATTACACTAATTTTCTAGGTTAATATGACATGTTAGTATTGATTTAAGTAACTTGGTTCGAACTAATCATTCAGTTATGATTTTCACAAAAATCAATTACTAAATAGTGTCAAAATTGTCATAAAACGGTTATTAAAAAAAATATTATATTATTAATTGTTATATTATTCCTAAAAATCTAATTTTCGTCCAAATGACTTAGATAAGGTTATATATTTTAATAATAAACAACTTGGGGTTCGTTTGGCTTGATATAGTAAGTTTATTAACCTTATAGTGTAAGAAAACAAGAAGACACGGTAAAAGTTAAATTATCTAACTTAAAGTTAAATCTAAACGATAAAGTTAAAATTGATACCTAAACTAGTCTAAATTCTATTTTATGAGAGAATGTCGACCCCTACCCACCTTATCTTCGAAATATATCAATTTGGAGCTATTAAAAATCAAATTTGACTTTATAATAAAATAATATTTTTAGTTATTCCAAAGGTGCCCCTCTCCTCCCTTATAAAAGGGAACCTCCTCCCCCTCTTTCTCACACCACTTTGAGTCTTCAAGCTCGGCCAACACCTGCCAATTTCTCCTCTCCACTTTCCTAGAAACATCCTAGAGTTTCTGGTCTTCTTCAAATGCCTATTTTAGTACCCTAAAAGGAGGTCTCAAAGAAGCACTTCAAAGAAGAGGTAATGTTCGTTACCAATTCTTTCATCTTTATTTCTTCTTCCACTTATTCTTCTTTTTTTGTTTCATTATGAAGTAATAACATCAGTATCAATAATATACTGATATGTTATTATAAGTATGAAACAACCCTATTTCACCATCCATCCATCCTACGGAAAAAGAAATCACCGCGCGTGCATACGTACGGAATACCGTCTCCACGCCGTGGTGTAATCTATTTTCTTCCACCACCTTACTTGGATGGGTATAATGGTGTAAATAATGAATATATATGATTATTATAAAGTGATATTGATTCTGAAATAGTATACATACACTCCAATACAATTCCACGATCATAGGAACGATATCATCACTCGTGCGTACGTACGGAATACCGTCTCCACGATGTGATGCGAATCGTTCTACATTATCTTCATTTCATAATGATTATATAATTTAATTTAATGAATGAATATGATATATATTACACTAATACCATTTTGGAAATAAGTTATCTATAACCTAAATAGAAGAATGATAATTTATTAGACAAAACACGCATAAGAACAAAAAGTAATAAACACCCGAATAACAAGTAGTAATGAAATATTACTAATAAGAAGCTAAGAATATGACCATATATGATATCATAACAATAAGTATGATTCTTGAATAAGTCAATGACACTATTTAAATCATTATATAGGAGTTTCGGACACATACAAAGCAAATCGGACCTAAGGTAAGGGAAATATCACAATCTCATTTCTATCCGAGATTGTTTATACTTTGGAATTTACTGGGGTGTATTTTATCATCCACATACATGTTTCCTCAATATGTAATATTTATATCCTTCTACAATAGTTTATATCCAATTTTACCCTTCAGTGAGTTTTTAGTAAAAGATATGAAAGGAATCTTTTGTCGTTTTTCATAGGAGGTACTTTTTGACTTTTCCGACAAAAGTACGAGAAGAATGTTTTTTTACTTATACGGCATGAATGAATTTTTAAAACATTATTTCCAAGAATCTTCCTTTAAAAGTTTTAAAGTTTATTTTTAAACAACTTCTTTTAGTTTAAAATTGTATGACATGTTAAGAAAGGAAAATGTTTTTGAAGTAGAAAGGATATTTTCCTCAAGAATGGAGTTCAAGTGTTTTATCAAAATTATTTTCCATCTACAATAATATAGGGTTCTGTTTCTATCCCTATTATTACATTGATTTGATTATGTTGTGATGGAATTATTTTTATGAATTCCTTTATCTTATATGAATTGTTTGATGATGTCACGATGTTTAAGATTCCCATTTTTATTACATGGCTTATGCAATGATGTATGATTTATGATTTTGTGGAAAACATAAGAATGGTATCATTATGAGATGGGTGGGACCTATATCTCCCTCCAATGCCTTGGGTAAAGATTTTATATCTCATGAGATAGACATGGCTGGAACGGTAGGTTATACCGGTTCAGTGAAACAGGACTGAAACGAGGAGTGAACTCGGTTCAGAAATGGACTTTGTCCACTAATATAGTCTTGGAAATGAGTCTTGACTAATAAGAAATGAGCCTTGACTAATAATAATTGATTCTCTATGATTATGTGTGTATGACACAAATTTTCATGTTTTATGTTATGATTATTGGGATTCCATTTCATTACTATGATTTATCCCATGTTATGAGATTATGCTCTCTTTTGTAGGTTATGATTTCCAAAAGTTATGTTCTTATGAATATGATGTGATTGATATTTCTTTTGTTTACCCTTACTGAGCATTTGAGCTCACCCTTTTGTATGTTTTCTTTCCCTAGGTCTGGAAGAAGGTTATTAAGTAAGATATGCCAAAAGGGTCTATAAATATGATGAAATAAATGGGAGATAGTGTAGACGCTTTATGAACCAGTTGTTTATGTTTCCCAGTTTCTAAAGACACTATACATATACGGTCCTTTCATGGTTTTGTTATATGTGGTAATAAGTATGCTTAAATTTTGAATTATTAATAATGTATGTAAAGTATGGGTCGTTATAGTTGGTATCAGAGGAAAGGTATGGTCAACCTTTGGAAACTAGGATGTGAAAGCCTTAGTAAGAACCCTAAGGATAAGTCTAAGCATAGAACACAATATTAGTGTTTTAGAAATGGCCAAGAATAACCTAGGATAAGACCTTAAGTGTGAAATTTTATTCTTGATTATGTGGTTTTCCTATTATAATTAGTGTTTCTCACACTATTCTTCTTGGTTTTAGTCAACGGCTGGAACCCGAAGGAACCGTGTTAATGCGGAATGCGACGGGCGATGCAATGATTGTCCCCCTGAGCAACCAAACGTTATGGGAGCTGGAATGCAAAATCTTGTAGCCATGCTCACACAACTTTCTCAAGCTATGAATCATTCAGGACTTCCAAACAAGCAAAGGAAGGAGTAACATTCTGTTGAATCCTTCATGAGACAGCATCCACCTTCATTCAGCGTGTCTACTGATCCATTAGTTGCTGAACAATGGATTAGTACTACTAAAAAGATATTTTCATTTCTTCAATGTTCTGAGCATGATAAAGTCATCTTAGAAGTGTATCGTTTGGATGTTGATGCTGATCAATGGTGGAATCTTATTAAGAATACGAGGAAAAGGGATGAAATTGAGTCCATGGAATGGGATGAGTTCATGAACTTATTTTTCAATAAATACTTCCCTCGTATTCTCCGAACAAAGATGGAGAAAGAGTTTCCTGAACTGAAGCAAAAGGATGATGAATCTGTTGGTACCTATGAAGAAAATTTTACAAGACTTGCAAGGTATGCTTCTGGTATTATTATCCAACCTGATAGTAAGATCGATCGATTCTTTAGTGGCTTAAAACCAAGTCTTCGAAGGGCGTTAGCCATAAGGTACTTCAATAGCTACGAGGAAATCGTTTGATGTGCTCTCAAAGTCGAGATGGAGATTGGAGTAACCCATCAGTCATGTGGGTTTGATAAGAAGAGGAAAATGGAATTCAAAGGAAAATCTAAAGAGCACACTGAAAAGAATATGATCTTTCCCTTATGCTCAATGTGTGGAAAGAAACATGGAGGGAGTTGTCTTAAAGGTAAAAGTAAATGTTTCAAGTGTGGAAAGGAAGGTTATCGGGCATTTGAATGTCGCGATGATGGGAAGAAGATGTCTAATGATGCAAACAAAGGAAGGGATGCACATAATGAACCTACTACACTTCAATGTTTCAAGTTCAAGGAGATGGGGCATTATGCCAATAAATTCCCTAACCCAAGGGTTGATGATGATGGTCGACGTCAACAAACTCTTAAGGCTAAAGACAAAGGAAAGTCACATGCAATTTCTATCAGCGATGTGGAGTACGATAACGATGTGGTGAAAGGTACACTTACCATCCACTCTAAAGTAGAAAATGTTTTATTTGATTATGGATCCACCCACTCTTTTATTTCTGAAGAATTTTCTAAGGGTATCACCGTATTACCTCAACAATTAGATGTTGAGTTAGCTGTGACAACACCTAATGGCACAACAGTCGCATCAAAAGTTTATAATTATTCTCCAATCGAAGTTTGTGGGAAAGTTCTTCCTGCAAATCTTGTGATCCTTCCTATAGTGGAATTTGATGTTATTCTTGGCATGTATTGGCTTTCTTTATTTGGAGCTCATATTAATTTCCAAAGAAGGGAAGTCACATTTCATATTTTAGATCAATCTATGATCGTATATCAATGCAAGGATGAACATAACTTTCCAGTGGAAATTCCTTCTACCTTATGGGTCTTGATTCCACTAAATGAAGGTCATTTATCTCAAATGGTTGGTGAGAAACTCACGATTAAGAATATGCCCATTGTACGGGAGTTTGATGATGTCTTTACGGAGGAATTATTGGGTCTTCCACCAAATCGTGAAGTTGAGTTTTCAATAGAACTCGTACCGAGTGCTTTGCCTATTTCAAAGACACCTTATAGAATGGCCCCAATTGAGTTGGAGGAATTGAAGAAGCAACTCCAAGAGAATATTTATAAGGGATTCATACGCCCTAGTGCGTCACCTTGGGGAGCACCTGTTCTATTCGTTAAGAAGAAATACGGATCAATGAGACTCTGCATTGATTATCGAGAACTTAACAAGATCACTATCAAGAACAAATATCCTCTCCCACGCATTGATGACTTATTTGACCAACTACGCGGAGCTCAATACTTTTCCAAGATTGACCTTCGTTCAGGGTACCTTCAATTAAGGGTCAAAAGGGAGGATATACCAAAGACGGCTTTCCGTACAAGGTATGGACACTATGAATTTATAGTGATGCCATTTGGTCTTACTAATGCCCCTGTTATCTTCATGGATCTGATGAATATAGTCTTTAGAGACTATCTTGATCAATTTGTGGTAGTCTTTATAGACGATATTCTTGTCTATTCAAAGAGAAAGGAAGAACATGAAGATCGCTTGAGAATTATATTGAATACCCTGAGAAAGGAGAAGCTTTATGCCAAATTTACCAAGTGTGAATTTTGGCTTCAAAAAGTTTCATTTTTGGGTCACATAATCTCAAAAGAGGGGATATCTGTGGATCTAGCAAAAACAGAGGTTATCGAAAGATGGTCGAGACCAACAACAGTAACTGAGATCCGAAGTTTTCTTGGTTTGGCTGGATATTATCGACATTTGTGAAAGATTTTTCACGATTATCTAATCCACTCACCATGTTGACTCGGAAAGGAGTTAAGTTTGTTTGGACGGAAGAATGTGAAGAGAATTTTTATCCAGTGCACCTGTGCTCACACTACCTTGTAGTGGAGAAAGGTTTGTGATCTATAGTGATGCATCAAAGAAGGGATTGGTGTGTGTTCTTATGAAAAATGATATGGTGATAGCTTATGCCTCACGACAGTTGAAAATCCATGAGCAAAATTACCCAACACATGATTTGGAGTTAGCTGCAGTAATCTTTGCATTAAATATTTGGAGGCATTATCTTTATGGTGAAAGGTGTGATATTTATACTAATCATAAAAGTTTAAAGTATATTTTCACACAAAAGGAGCTGAATATGCACCAAAGAAGATGGTTGGAGCTGATTAAGTATTATGACTGCTCAATCCGTTACCACCCTGGGAAAGAAAACAAGGTGGTAGATGCATTAAGTCGACAAGACCATGCCAGTTTATCCATGATGAGGATCACAAAAGATCCAATATTTATGGATTTGAAAAGGATAGATCTTGGAATTATAATGGAAGGGAAAAAATCTTATCTTTCTCAAATGAATGTTCAACCATCTATAAATGTGATGATTAAAGAGGCACATAAAGAAGATGTTGAGTTACAAAAGAAGGTGAGAAATGTTCCTGAATTCAACCTTGATTGTGATGGGATAATAAAGTTCAGGAATCGGGTTTGTGTTCCTCCCATCCTGGAATAAAAGAAGGAGCTGCTGGATGAGGCTCATAGTTCTTCATTCTCTATTCATCCTGGAAGCACGAAGATGTATATAGACCTGAAAGAGTACTTCTGGTGGGATGGCATGAAAAGAGATGTTGCTGAATATGTCTCTCGATGCTTGGTTTGTCAGCATGTTAAAGCCGAGAGACAGAAGTCTACGGGGATGTTACAACCATTACCCATACCCGAATGGAAATGGGAAAACATCACTATGGACTTTGTCACAGGACTTCCTAAAACATCCAAAGGCAATAATGCTATCTGGGTCACAGTTGATCATCTTACCAGGTCTGCACACTTCATTGCTATTAGAGAGGATTTCTCCCTGGATCAGCTTGCCAGGATATATGTAAAGGAAGTGGTAAGATTGCACGGAGTACCACTTTCTATTATATATAATCAGGATCCGAGATTTACCTTGAAGTTCTGGTGAAGTTTTCAGCATACTCTGGATACAGAGTTGAGTTTCAGCATTGCTTATCATCCTTAGACAGACGGTCAGTCTGAGAGAACAATTCAAACCCTAGAAGATATGTTGAGAGCTTGCTCTATGGATTTCAAAGGTGGTTGGGATCAACACTTACCTTTGGTGGAATTTTCTTATAATAATAGCTTTCACTCCAGTATTCAGATGGCTCCTTATGAATCTCTCTATGGAAATAAATGCAGGACTCCAACTTGCTGGGATGAAGTTGGGGAAAGAAAGCTATTAGGACCTGATCTCGTTGATGAAATGGTAGAAAAGTTCAGATCTATTCAACAACACATAAGAGCAGCTCAGAGTCGACAGAAAAGTTATGCTGAAAACTGAAGAAAAGACCTAGAGATTGAAGTGGGTGATAAAGTGTTCTTACGAATATCTCCCTGGAAGAGAGTCATGAGATTTGGAAAGAAGGGGAAGTTGAGCCCTAGATTTATCGGTCCTTTCGAAATACTGGATCGTGTTGGGAAGGTAGATTACCGATTCGCGCTTCCACCGAATCTCTCTCATGTTCATGATGTGTTCCATGTATCTCTCCTGAGAAAGTAAATACCTGATCCTTCACATGTACTTAGCTCAGAAGTTGTACCGCTGGAGCAAGATCTTTCTTTTGAAGAACAACCGATATAGATTCTGGATCGTAGCGAAAAAGTCCTACAAAGCAAGACCACTCGATTGGTGAAAGTTTTATGGAGGAACCACCAATTAGAAGAAGCTATATGGGAGCTTGAGGATATGATGAAGGAGAGTTATCCACATCTGTTTGTTACAAAGTGACGAATTTCGAGGGCAAAATTCATTTTAAGGGGGGTAGAATGTAACACCCGAGACTTTTATGTGAAATATTTTGTTTTTATGTTATATAAATCATCAAAGGAATCTTTCACTACACACAAAACTAGCTTGGCTTGCTTTACACGCAACCGCGGCCTTCCTCGATAGCTTGTGTCGTACGCAATACCGAGTTTCACTAAACAATGATATGCTATTAAAATATTATTAAAACTAGCCGTTATGAATAGTAATAACCACTTTTTCAAATTTTATACATTTATTTTTCAAAATGGACTTCATTTTTGGATTCGGAATATCAAAATTAGCCTAGGTTTAAATTTTGGTATTTTTCTGAAAACTTTCAATTTTTGCTGAATAGTGAAATCACTAAGTGGTAGTTAAAAAAACTGAATTTTTCATAAAAAATAATTTTACCTCTTCTGTGAGTGGAATTTCAAAAATCCGAGAGACATGGTTGATGTCAGTAAGTAAAATTTGGTTCAATGAGATGAAAATAATTTTTTGGTGAATAGTAACTTTTTACTTTTTTTACCGCGGTTAAAAATAAATAGGGTAATTAAGGGTAAAAATGATATTATTATTACCCTAACACATGTCCTAATTCTATTGGAAAAGTGTAATTCGACCAAAAACAACCTTAGGAATAAAATATGACCATTTAGTCCCACTTGGATTAGATTAGGACATTTATTATTAATTTATTTAAAGAAGGGTTAAAATAGTTAAATTCAATGTTTAATAAGTAAATCATTTTTAATATGGGGTTATACATAAGATATATTCAACTATAAATATTAATTAGAACGATAAAAAGATTTCCTACATAATGGTATTTTATTTTTAATTTTTTGACATTAAATAATTTAATTTATTTTTGACACAATGATGATGCAGTAAATATCTTATTAATGAAATATTGACATAATTAATGTTATAAATACCCAAATAAATGTAATTTGAGACTTTTTATGAATTACACGAATTTTATAGATTTTGATGAAATGTTATTATTGATTAAAGTAACTTGGTTCGAACTAATCATTCTGTTATGATTTTCACAAAAACCAATTACTAAATAGTGTCGAATTTGACATAAAATGGTTTTAAAAACAAATATTATATTATTAATTTTTATTTTATTCCTAAAAATATAAGGTTCAGCAAAATGACTTAGATAAGGTTATATATTTCAATAATAAACAACTTGCGGTTATTTTGGCTTGATATAGTAAGTTTATTAACCTTATAGTGTAAGAAAACAAGAAGACATGGTAAAAGCTATATTATCTAACTTAAAGATAAATCTAAATGATAAAGTTAAAATTGATACCTAAACTTGTCTAAATTCTATTGGATGAGATGATTTCGACCCCTACCCACCTTATCTTTGAAATATATCAATTTGGAGCTATTTAAAACTGAATTTGACTTTATAATAAAATAATATTTTTAGTTATTCCAAAGGTGCCCCACTCCTCCCTTATAAAAGGCCACCACCACCCCCTCTTTCTCACACCACTTTGATTCTTCAAGCTCGGCCAACCCCTGAAAATTTCTCCTCTCCACTTTCCTATAAACATCCTAGAGGTTCTGGTCTTCTTCAAAGACCTATTTTAGTACCCTAAAAGGAGGTCTCAAAGAAGCACTTCAAAGAAGAGGTAATGTCTGTCACCAATTCTTTCATCTTTATTTCTTCTTCCACTTCTTCTTCTTTAGTTGTTTCATTATAAAGTAATAACATCAGTATCAATAATATACTGATATGTTATTATAAGTATTAAACAACCCTATTTCACAATCTATCCATCCTACAGTAAAAGAAATCACCGCGCGTGCGTACGTACGGAATACCGTCTTCACGCCGTGGTGTAATCTATTTTCTTCCACCACCTTACTTGGATGGGTATAATGGTGTAAAGAATGAATATATATGATTATTATAAAGTGATATTTATTCTGAAATAGTATACATACACTCCAATACAATTCCACGATCATAGGAATGATATCATCACTCGTGCGTACGTACGGAATATCGTCTCCACGATGTGGTGCGACTCCTTCTACATGATCTTCATTTCATAATGATTATATAAATGAATTGAATGAATGAGTATGATATATATTACACTAATAACATTCTGGAAATAAGGTATCTATAACCTAAAGAGAAGAATAAGAATTTATTTGACAAAACAACCATAAGAACAAAAATTAATAAACACCCGAATAACAAGTAGTAATGAAATATTACTAATAAGAAGCTAAGAATATGACCATATATGATATCATAACAATAAGTATGATTCTGGAATAACTCAATAACCCTATTTAAATCATTATACAGGAGTTTTGGACACTTACGAAGCAAATCGGATCTAAGGTAAGGGAAATATCACAATCTCATTTTTATCCGAGATTGTTTATACTTTGGAATTTACTGGGGTGTATTTTATCATCCACATCTATGTTTCCTCAATATGTAATATTTATATCCTTATACAATAGTTTATATCCAATTTTACCCTTCGGTGAGTTTTTAGTAAAATATATGAAAGGAATCTTTTTTCGTTTTTCGTACGAGGTACTTTTTGACTTTTCCGAAAAAAGTACGAGAAGAATGTTTTTTTTACTTATACAGCATGAATGGATTTTTAAAAAATTATTTCCAAGAAGCTTCCTTTACAAGTTTTCAAGTTTAATTTTAAACAAGTTCTTTTAGTTTAAAATTGTATGACATGTTAAGAAAGGAAAATGTTTTTGAAGTAGAAAGGATATTTTCCTCAAGAATGGAGTTCAAGTATTTTATCAAAATTATTTTCCATCTAAGATAATATAGGGTTCTGTTTCTATCCCTATTATTACATTGGTTTTATTATGTTGTGATGTAATTATTTTTATGAATTCCTTTATCTTATATGAATTTTTTGATGATGTCACGGTTTTTAAAATTCCCATTTTTATTACATGGGTTATGCAATGATGTATGATTTATGATTTTGTGGCACACATAAGAATGGTATCATTATGAGATGGGTTGGACCTATATCTCCCTCCAATGAATTGGGTAAATATTTTATATCTCATGAGATAGAAACGGCTGGAATGGTAGGTTATACCGGTTCAGTGAAACAGGACTGAAACGAAGAGTGAACTCGGTTCAGAAATGGACTTTGTCCACTAAGATAGTCTTGGCAATGAGTCTTGACTAATAATAAATGATTCTCTATGATTGTGTGTGTATTCCAAAAATTTTCATGTTTTATGTTATGATTATTGGGATTCCATTTCATTACTATGATTTATCCCATGTTATGAGATTATGCTCTCTTTTGCAGGTTAAGATTTCCAAAAGTCATGTTCTTATGAATATGATGTGATTGATATTTCTTTTTTTTACGCTTACTGAGCATTTGAGCTCACCCTTTTGTATGTTTTCTTTCCCCAGGTCAGGAATAAGGTTATTAAGTAAGATATGCCAAAAGGGTCTATAGATATGATGAAATAAATGGGAGACAGTGTAGATGCTTTATGAACCAGTTGTTTATGTTTCCCAGTTTCTAAAGACACTATACCTATATGGTCCTTTCGTGGTTTTGTTATATGTTGTAATAAGTATGCTTAAATTTTGAAGTATTAACAATGTATGTAAAGTATGGGTCGTTATATTCGTCGATGAAGAAAACAGTTCTTCGTTGAGGAGAGGAACATTATCTCTATTTCTCCAGAGCTTCCTCTAGATTCTCTCAACACAACAAAAACCCCAACATAAAATAATAGACAAGGATATTATTTTATTAACCCATGTAATTCAAATTTCAAACCAATTTAATTAATTAATTGAGTTTCAATTCATTAATTAAAAGTGTTGTCATAGAATTAAAGGGAGAGGGGAAGGTGGAGAGATCACAATTAATTTATGGGGATTTATCAAAGAAATTAATGAAGGGGAGAGTTATGGGGAGTTCAAGAGAGTTATGGGGAGTTCAAGAGTTTAGGGCACGTGTGGGCCCCACCCCACAAATATCCTCTCATGGGAGGTTATGTGGGTGTGGGACCCACCCCTAACACCCCTTGGGAGGAAAATAACCACCCTCCACAAATAAAAATATCAATCACAAATTTTTATTTATTTTTTTAATAATAACCCGAAAATTAAATTCTCCTCCGTCAAAACAAAACTACGGTAAAGGTCCCCTTAGGTGAATTCCAGTGCTGCGAGTTCATCTGTTCCCTCATATTTCAATTCCGAGCACCGTTTCAAAAGATAAAAAAACTCGCTCGTTTGTTCCATGAACATACTCGAGCTAAACTTCAGAAAATTATTCCGGGAACACCGGGCCTCGGAATAAGGCGATGTCAGAAAATGTGTACTCGTAAAATTCCAAAGTATTTAGGAAAAAAATTTCCTGGAAATTTATGGGTCTTTACCAGTTACCTGGGTCAGAATAAATGACGTGTTTAGACGGCACATGACGTGTATCAGACATGACTCGTCCAAACTGTGTTGTTAGTGACACGGGTGGGCACAGGGTCGATATGACACAACGTTTAAGGAAGATACATGGCATGTTCACTCTATATTTTTTTTCCATCTTGTGTCTCTTCCCACACGGCCTACAACGTGGTCAGATACGACACGGTGTATATATAGTGTACACAGCATGTACTTGAGAAAAATTGTTTCTTCCCGAACAGATGAACACATGTCATGTACTTAACATTACACGGCGTGTATTCTAGGTTTTTTGGGACAGTAAGCCTCAGAAACTACTCCAGAGCCCAAAAAAACTAAAAAAAATATTGAAACAACCAAATTCTTATCTGTGAGGGCCCATAATCCACGCAAATCAAATTTTGGCATCTTATACATGTTATAAAGAGAATAACAGTGCAATGATCCACCAAATTCCGGTCCATGAGGGCACATAACAGTGCATGAATATTCGTCACAACTTCTATCACAACAACATGCAGTCGCTAATGCATCCTAGATGGCATGGCAAGAATGAATGACATGTGATTTCTAGAAAGTTCCTATATGATGCATGAGATGGCATACCCTCATCTCATTAGGTTCCAACAGAAATATAACCTCAATAACATCAACAATAATAGCACAAATCATGTGAGTCACTCAAGGTGAAATCAGATTAACTGTAATAATTTCAAAACCAGAAAAATTGAAATTAAACGAGGTAGATTGGCTTTTCCCTATATACGGGTTGGCTAATCCTGGGCACAGCTTAATAACAAGTAACTATTCCTTCCTATCCCTAGATAAAGGATCCAAACAGTAAATCAAGAGAAAAGAAATCCTATGATACCACTTTGTAACGTCTTGGTTCTGGAAGCCATCTAGAGGCACCCCGTACCTGGTTGGTCACATGGCCTCAAGTGCATTTCCTCGAATTATAGAGGCTGCTGACTAGCAGCAAGGGCCATGTGTGTGATAGTGGGGAAAAGATGCCCTAATTGGATGAGTAAACAGAAGAAGTAAACAACACACAATATTGGAAGTAGTAAATATCCAACAACAGTAAACAACAAAAGACTGATAAAGAAACAACTAGAGAATAAATATATATGAATGATACATGATACATATATGTCAAGGAAAGCATCCAAACAAGTCACAATGCTGAATAAAATAATAATCCAAGGTAAAATAGGAAAACAGATGAGAAAATTATGAGCATCTCAAGCCTCAGCTTGGTCCCATGCTCTCCAACTCCAATGCAATCAAGTACCTGACGTCGAAGGGCGCTTGCCCTTGAATATACCTAAAACAATATAATCTTCTTGGTCCCAAAATCATGGCCCAACAGGTTGTGAAAATAATCCCAGTAAGCAACCACCACAAGATCTGTGCCTAACAGTTAGTGAATATATGGCAGGTAAAAGTGTAGAAAGCAGTAAATAAGGAAAGCACTAAGCAGTAAACAATCCATAGTTTGAAGAATTCAGAACACCACACAGCATGTAATAGCAAAAAAGATAACACAGTAGGTATCCCTTTGGGAAGTACCCACAACCTATCCCCACTTTTCCTACCTATCAAGTACAAGAAACCCTATAGGCAGCACACACAGTCTCACCCCTTCCGTTCAGCTAAAGTATAGACTCTCTCAGGAAGCACTCACCGTCAATTCCCCCTATAGTCTCAGATCGTACTAAAGGCTCTTTGGGGAAGCACTCAACGTCAATTCCCAATGTGGCCCACGTTGAGGAACTATAGACACTCTAGGTTGTCACTCAATGTCAGTTCCCCCTATGGTCTCACATCGTATAATTATAAAGACACTCTCTAGAATCCCTCAACATCAATTCTCCCTATAGTCTATACACTAGGTTCTCTCGGCCCTGTGTAAGTCAAGCAAGTGTAGCAGCATGTAACGGCCATGGTAAACCTTAAAATCTACTTGGATTGAATTCTACAACACAACATCATAACAAAAGAACAGTCACACCATCCTATAATACATGGAATTGAATGTAAATAGCATCCTACCGGAAAACAAGACCCAAAGGTCAAAACAGGAAAAACATGCATGGGAAAAACATACAAATCACAACAATTCACCTTCTTCACAATAAATAAACATCTACTCAGCCATAACATCATAGTAGAGAAACAATATGGATAAAATGGTAAACATGCAATACCTTGTTCAAGGGTATTGGGGGAAATTGCACATATAACTCAAAGACTTCCAAAAAATGTCACAAAACACCTACCTCAGGTTTAGGAGATCAATATACTTGAACCTGGAAGCTTGAATCTCCTTATAATGTTGTTGATCTATGAAAACGCCTAAAATGTTCAACCCCTGATAACTTAGAAAATAAGAGGAACCATAAAATGATGTTTCAGTAGAATATAGAACTCACTAATGTGATTCTAATGCAATCAACGGTGTTCGAATCGAAGGAAGGACAGAGGCTTGAGGGCTCATTGAAGATCTACGACTGCTAGGTGCTCTCAAATGAATGAAACCTAGAGGAGGTGTTTCATGTCTGTCAAATGCTACACCGGTGCATTAAATAAAAAAAACACAATACATAGTGTGTACTTTTGGAGTACATGGCATGTACTTGCAGTTTCCAGACTCTGCATTAGGTGGCCTCCATGTCATCACACATTGTTGTGTGCAAGGCTACTACATAGCCAGCACACGGCTACCCGCGGTAACCGAGTACATGGCGTGTACTCATAATGTACATGACATCTACTTCAAAGATTTATAGAAACTCCTCTTTTCTCAAAAACTCCAGGAAAAATAAAAACATACCAGAAAAGAAGGTTCTGGTTCTTACAAAATTCATTAATCAATTTTAAATATGACTTATGTTGTTTTCCCATTTGGCGTGCATCACATAATTTCTTTCTGTTCAATCTAATATTAGGTAAGTCATAAATCAAACGTTTTTATACAGTTTTCTTAAGTAATAAACATTTTAGTGTCTAATAATTTTATGCAAAGTCCATGATTCGTCAATTCCATCATTTAAACAATTTACATTCAATCTATGAATTGAATTGAAATATATTGTGTAAACATTTTCTTTTCTAGGTGATTTAAATTTGAGACATTTATCCTTAAAAAATAATCTAAAATTATTTTAAAAATCATCAAAACAACCATCATCATAAAGTAGAGAAATACTTTTTAGGTTGTCCTTCAGGCCTTCAATGAAAAGTAATTTTTTGATAATGATAGATTGTGGATTTCCAACTGATCAATACCAACTATTTTTCTATTTGCATTGTCTCCAAACGTGACATGTCCTCTATATAATTAGGATAAATAATGAAAATTAGTGTAATCTCCACACATATGTCTTGAAAACTATTTTCCCTGAATCATTTTTCATTGTTCTTCATACGGTCAGTTTACTACAATGACAAGTCAAACAACATAATTATTTGTTACCCAAATTCTTTTAGGTCTGGATATGTTAGCTATAAAATATTTAGGCATCCATAATTGTTTCTATTTTCTAAAAAACATTGGAGTTTGTTTTTTTTTTGAAAGAATATTTTATAATTTCACTGGTTTTATGATTTTTCTAGTAAAAATGTTTTCTTAGTGTCCTGATTCTCCAGAATTAAAGCAAGTAACTTTATAAAGATATTCATTTTTTGATTAGGGCACAAACATTTTTTTATTAAGTTTTGATTTATCACATTTCCTTCCAATTCCATAATTTTCTTTTTTAATTTCATTTTTACAAATAATTTGATTAAATAGTCCTCTCATTTTGTAGGAACACTTTTAGTATCTTTAAAAGTTTGAAAATAATTTTGTATATTTTCAATTGTTTTTTATTTTTCATCATTGAAAATAGTATATTTTTATTGATATCTTTTTAGTTCTGAAATCTGATAATTCAAATTTTTTTATTCACTAAAAATTTGACTATAAGAATTTCTAAGGGATTTATTTTTCTTCTTCCGAATTTTGTACTTAATTTAAAACATAGTTCATTATTCATTAATTTCATATTATGAACAATCTTTATTATCTAATTCATGCTCAGAAGAGTATAAATAGTGTCCCTCATCTGACTATTCCATAAAACATATATCGTCCATTTGATTTTAGTTTCAACTTCTGATTCTGATTATTTTAATTCACTAGAATCTTCAGAAACACTCTAGGTGGTCTTCATGGATTTCTTGGATTTCTTATATCTGGTCTTCCTAAAATAATTATTTCATATATTCATTTCATCTTTGACTACCAGACAATTAGGCTTGATGTGTCCTATATTTTTCCATTCCAAACATCTAAACTCTTTAGATTTTCCACCATTCTTTCTATTATTTCTAAAAGGTTTTATGGATCCTCATATCTTGTTATATAATTTTTTAAACTATTATACAAATTAATAAATATCATCATTTTATTTAGCTTCACTTGAGTAGTATTCCTCCTCTAATGATTTAGATATTTGTTCTCTTCAACTTTTTTTATCATCTTTAGAAGTGGAGACTTTAAAGGAATCATTTTCCTTTTTGATTATTCAGGGCTCCTCATATGTAGTTTCCATCTCAAAAACATACATAATATGATTTATAATAAAATATTTTATCTTTAAATCTTTTACTTTTTTAGATTTTATGAAATCAGTTGAGATTCCACTCCATTTTGGTGTTAATACTCTTCGATATTTTAATACTTGTTCAGGATCAGTGATAGGAATTCCTAGATCAGTATTGTTATTCCTGATCTTAGTGATTCTTCCATTTAGTTGAGTAATGATTTATCATTCATCCTTTTTGAAAGTATCAAACTTATGCTTGGTTTTATAATATCTATGATTTTTCACATTGTTAGTACCTTCATATGCTACTGCTATTGTAGTCCATATTTCAGGAACTCTCAAACATTGAGAGACTTGGTTAAACTAATATAGTTCTAACCCATAGATGATATCATTCCTAGAATTTGAATTTAGATTATACTTTACTTCAGTTGAAACATCCCGTGTTTCAAGTTCTGAATTGGGAATTTCATAGGGCGTAACATCATTGATGTAGACTTTCAAACCAATATTCATTTGATAAATGACCATGAATTCTTTCCAACAACATTAGTTTTCACCATTGAAGTACGGATCACTAATCATTAACATACCTTCTCCATTATCATATGTAGTATTCATTTGATAATAGATCTTTGTACTTTAACTTTAGAAATTTGTGAACTCGAATGTCACAAGCTCTAATACCAATTTTTTCTCCCAAGTAATAACTAATAGAATATCCCAAGAGGGGGTAAATTGAGTTCTAAAAATATTATTTGAAATGTAGAATAACTTCATCAAATTATTCATGTCAAATTTTATTTTTTAAGAGTATATGCAGAAAAAACAGAAAAACCTGAAGAAAGGAAATTGAACAGAGAGGTGTATAGTGGTTTGAGGAACAAAAATCCCCTAGTCCACTCCACCAACACACTACTCCGTGTGATTAGTTATTTTCACTAAACATACCCATTTTTGGGGTCTCCCAGCTGAGTACAAGTAGCCATCACATAAAAAAGGACCAATATATTTCAAGTAGGCTCTACCTTTACAATACAAATCCTCGATATTAACCAAACTCATACAGAGAATTAAAATATAGTAGTAAAGATTCATGGTTTATGAAATGTATATGGAACACAGTTATAAGCAGCAATAGACGGTGGATTAATATTTTTCCTAAGAAAAGATAAGCTTCAAGTGTATCATGGGATGATCATCGGAGAATCATATGTAGTATATTAGCTTATAACATTAAAAATATATTTTCAATATGTACATATCACTATTTTTAGGTAGGGGAAACCTTATTTTGTTCTATTCACATTCTATTTTCCACACACATATCTTCGAGTTGCTTCCAACTGTTCCTTATATATACTAATTCAAACTCAATAATAGGATAATTATAACATTAAAATGATCTATATGGAGATCTTGATAAGATAGGATGAGGATATTTTTTATTTTTTCTTCGCAATATTTAATTTATTTTGCGACCATAATTTCAAATATTTTCTTAATTTGTAAAATTCCCTATGCATGGTAAGTCTTGAGAAAACCGATCTTTCCATAAATCAATAATCTTATTTTGATGTACTCATAAGGTATGAAATGACTTATCATGAGATAAAAAATGATAATCATGACATTCAATACTAAAATATCTTCAAAGGATATCATCTTAGTAAGATGAGTCAATTTTCTCTTTGTATGATAATCAGCACTCAGGGAATCGTATTATAATTTTTTTGCATAAGATAAAGTGTTACTGATGAGGAATTCACTTTTCTTAAAATTATTTTGGCTAAGAGAAATCCTTGTAAGATAAAGTATTACATTACCATTCCTATTTTTTAGTAACTAGATATGTTCCTTAAGCTTCTATGATAATATATTTTTGTAAGATAAATACTTGAGCATGCATCATAATATGAATAAAATGTGAAATACTTAAAAACATGTCATAATAAGAGAAGGTATTTGGTTAATCATGAAAACACATAGAGCAGATGTTTATTAGAACAATGAAATTTAAAATTAGGGTCCCTAAATATGGGGAACATAAAGTGACTCAATCCTTTTACACATATAATTAAATGATTTCTAAATGTAAAAATCCAATGATTAAAACCCCAAAGATCATGAAGCCTAATATATTTAGAATACTATATAAATAATACACCAAAAGAAACTATAACGTAATATCTAATTTTATATATACTTAGTGGGCTCTAAAATATCTTTAACCTCCTAAAACTATATAGTTTAACCTGGGGAATACATAAAATAAAGGGTTATTATAAAAATCACAGTAAGGAAAAAACATGATAAAGATACATAACATGCGAGTTAAAGGTATAACATGATATCATAAAGATATGGAACATGAGTAATCACATGGAATTATAATATAAACAAAATGGTATCATAAGATCATGGAATTAAAGGAAATTAGGAAGAAACATATAACATGACATAAACATGAGTCAAGGATAACTTCCTAGATATAATCACATGGTGGAAAAATTCGCACAATGGATTAGGTTTACTCCATAATCCCATACATGATTCTTGATGAGGAAAAAGCTTCCCCCAATGCATTGGAGTTTTATTTTGGAATAATCATCATAAAGTTTTCATGGTTTATGTGTTCCATATAAAAAAAATTAATCATAATTACTAACATAATAATTACCCATATAAAGAAAACAGGTTGCCTAATCATGTCTCATATCTTAATCAAATAAGATTCCATAATGAAGACATTTTTGAAATAAACATAAGGCTTGCATTACCCCATAAATATAATGTAGAATAATATAGGTACATATTTTAGAGATATATATAAATAATTTATAATCAATCCATAACATCAAAGGTTTTCCACATTGATGAAAATGCCTTTAAAATATTACATGGAATATTTCTTGAAAAAAATACCCTTTTCACTTTGAAATCACTAATAAAAATCTACAAAATAATATAGAAAAAATTTATTTAAAAATAACCATTGAATCTTATAAAGTAATCTTCAAATAATTAAGTGGTCATATCTGTGGGTAATTATATACATTCTATATAAGTTAAAAACCCATTCCTTTTACAAATTTGTAAAAATGTTAAAAGTACCTTGTTCAAAAAATGATAAGAATATTTCATTCAAACCATTTTATAAAAACTAAAAAATGGGTATAAAATTATTTAATAAATATTTTTTTAGAATGTTAAAAACATTCTTGATTTTTTATAAAACATTCATATAGAAAAAAATTGACTTGAGAGAGAAATAAATTCATATTTTCTTAAGAACATTTTCTCAATAATTTTATGTACCAAAGAGGGAGAAATGGAACTATTTCTTTAAAAGTTGGTGAATAACTAAAGGATAAGAAAATATATTAGGTTTAAGTTATAAATTTCTAAAAAATTCTCAATGTGAGGCTTAAACATAAACAATCTTGAATAATGATGATATTGTGAAATAAAAACTTATTAATTTTCAAAATTTTGTATAATAACTTCCATTAAATAAGTAAATTAAAATAAAACTTCAAATAACATGAATATAAGTATATAAATTATATAAAATTTAAAGTATTATTATATACACTAAAAAAATTAAATATGTGTTGAATATGGCATATGTCTCATAGAAGTAAAAGTGAGATGAGAAATCTCTTACATCGTGTCCAGATTTATCTTGTATGTCTTTTTCTTATGTATAATAAACATATATAAATTATTGATTTTATTAAGACAATTTTCTAGGGTTTATTACTTATACTTAGAACATTTACTTCATTTATTTTAATGAAATATTTTATTACTTTTTTAGTTATGTACATTTTAGGTGTTTTGAGGGCACTCAATTCATAATTTCAAAGAGGTTTAAGTGTGTTCACCATGGTCAATGGGATCATGGTTCCATAATATATAGAAAAATAATAATTAAATAATTATCATTTTTTTTAATAAATTATACATTTAAAACCAACCATGAAATATGGTTATGTAAAACTAATTATATTACAATCATAGAGAAGGTAGGTCATACGTACACATGAGTAATGCTTAAATTTTTCAACGATAATGATGGAAAGAAGTTAAGTATTATTTTTTCATTCGATATTGATATTTAAATCATACATTTCATACAATTTCTTTAAATACACTTATATATAATATCCATGTGATGCGGAAACAAAAAATGAATCACATTTTTTTTGAGGTGGTAGTCCGCCATACACATGGATGATGTTACCATTTCTCAATGGATGGAAAGGTAAGAAGGTATTTGATATGTTAAATTCACAGAATTATTAATATTTCATTAATATAATATATTAATTTAAATAAATTATTATTAATAGTTATGATAGGTTATGATGGGAAACAAATTACATGAGTTCATGAGGATGTAGTCTTCCGTACACATGAATGATGGTTCATTTCTCATTTGATGGAAGAGGAGATTGATAAATATTATTACAGAAACATAATAAAATATTATTGTATAATATATAATGGGTTTATTATATTTTAATTCTTAATACATAATTAAATGTGAAAAAAGAATAAGTAAAATTTAGGAACTCAGTGAAGACGATAACCTTTACATAGAAGAACCTCCTTTGGATATCTTATTAAGGACCCTAAGGTTGGTATTTTAGGTATACCAGAAGATATAAAATATGTATAAGTATTTTTAAGAGATATGTTTTCAAGGTTTCATCTATATAAATATATTAGGTGGTTTGGAAAGGAGAATACTAGGGTGGCATTTTATAATGGAGTAGGATTGACATTTTTTTAGATACAAAACAATATTCAATAATGGGAAGTTACTCTCAATCCAAGTGCCACAAAAATTGAAAAATAAAGGATTATAGAACATATAAGGCTTATAAAAACCTAAAAAACAAAAAATAATCGTTTTTTAAACATTTTAAACTATTTAAATCTTTGGTTACTAACCTTTACCATTTTAAATTTTTTTTCAATGGTAACAAGTTTTTTTACTTTTTTTACTATACAGTACGGAAAAAATTAAGTTGAACATATTATATAATATAAATTATAATGATTAAAAATATTAAATTCATCTTATCAAATTTAACTCACATAAGTGGGATAATTTAATTTAAAATAAAATTCGTAAGTCCAATGAAAAGTGGTTTTCTGGAAAATGCATTTTCAAGGAAAATTGATTTTATAATAACTCTATGAATATTAATGTTCACCATATATATTTTAATTCACTAATATAGATATATAATATCTAAATTTAAGTTAAATAATTCCTTTTTTGAGGTTATATTAATTAATTAAAATGGAGTAACATTATGAACTTTAAAACAGTTTTTTAGAAAAAAAGTGTTTTTAAGCCAAGATATAAACATATACAAAAATAAAATATAATGATTATTTAAATTTAATTAGTTGGTTTAAATATAAATTAATAAAATTTATTCTACATTAAATATAATTATAATAATAAATTTACATTTAAATTACTTAATTTGTTTAAAATAAATGATACTTTTACTAAAATTAGCTTTTTACACTATTCATTAAGAATTCATTTTTTCTAAAAAATCCTAAAATTTAACTCTATTATAATTTTTATATTATTATTTAAAAAATTAATTTAATTTAAAAAAATTAATTTTCTATAATTTCTAAAAATTAATTATAATATTTGTTTCTAAAAATCTATAAAAGCTTTTTTGAAGAAAACATATTTTTGATGGATAAAATGACTAGTAAATATTAATTAATTATTTAAGAAGAATTTAATGAAAAAATTATATTGAGTAGTAAATTTATAAATATATTATTTTCTATCTAATCTTATTCATACCCTTCTGTTTAACTACTAGGTTATAATGGTCATATTTAAATGATAAAAAAAATTTAATAGTAAAATGTGGTTCATCAAAACACAGTGTTTCATTTAATGCAAGCTATCAAAGAAATAAAATTTATTTAAATATAAATATATTATAAATTCTCATTGTTTAAAATTATCCCCCCATAAATTAATTGCGTCCTCACAATTTGAAGTTGAATTAGATAATCAATGGTTTAATATTCCAAAATTCATTTGTGGAAAACCCACATCATTAAAAGGGCTAATTAACCATTCTATGAAATAGAGGGAAATGGAAATAAAAAGTTCATAAAATAACAATGTTTCCACATATGAGAAAATTTTTGGGAACTAAAAGCATGGATTTGGATAGAAGATTCATTTTTTAGATAACATTATATATTTTTTAAGAGAGAAGAGACCATCTATTTATCGAAAATGGGTAACATTTTTATTTCAAGATCTTTTTACTAAATTTGAGGGATATTTTTACCATATATATTAATAACATAATAAAATATACTCACATGAAGAATATAATTTCATCTTTTAATATTTTTCCTGAAAAAATCGCTTGTTTCTCCAAATGATGAGTATTCTTGACGTATTGTTTTATACTTGATGCACTAAAATTAACTTCTAATGGATCGAAAAATTTTTAAAAATTCTATAATGATATTTATATAATACTTACACATTAAAAAAACAATAAATAGTTAGTTAAAGGTAATATAATTCCACAAATGAATATACCTTCATATTAATCACCAAATCCAAAATTTAACTTGTATCAATCCATAATTAAACAACCCCACATCCCAAATAACCTCAAAATTCCAGGATTTATTTGTGTTCTTCCCAAATAAAATTTCATGTTAAATAAAAAAATTTACCTAAGGTTTACATATAACAAAATGCAATGAAACATTCCCTAAAATGTCATTAATCACCTCAAAATCAGAAAAATTCAAAAATATTTGATCCTAAAATTCATTTCCCAAAATCAAATTAATATTTATTAATTGAATTGCTTAAGTGAAAACAATTTCATAATAACTAGTACATCGTATAGTCCAGTGGTAGGAACTAAAACCTTTTCAACCTTTGTTTATGGGTTTAAGACTCATGGCCCTTCCGGATGTGGTGAGTCTTCATCCGGCTTTTAGGTTGTCCTTTTTCAAAAACTACGGAAAACAAAAGTTATAATCATATTCTTAATTAACCTTAATCTTATAACATTATCAATAATATGATAAAAATCATAAAAAATAACTTTTTTCATCAAATAAATTTTTATTAACCACAAATTATTTATATCCAACTTATTATTTTCCACAAAATTAAATGATTTTAATTAACTTCATTTTCCTAAACATCAGGAAGATATCAAAGTTTATATTTTAATTAATAATTTTCATTTACATAAACTATCACCTTACCATTATAGAAGATTTATAAATAATTATTACCATTAAATAAATTCTATAAAAACAAAAAAAGAAAACTACTATAGAGCAATCCTTATAATTTTTATGATTCTTATCACTAGAATTTTATTGATAAAAATAATTCAAAAAATGATTCTTGAGTTCTAACACCTAAATACATAAATCATTCCACTTCAATAATTTTTATATATAAGACCTTATTAATTAATACTTATATTATGTAATTGAATAAAATAATGACTTATTTCCCTACATCAATGACATTAAACTATTAGTTGGGTCTTAGGTTGAACATTATTTCCCTGAATCTTATTAACTGAAATCATTATTTTTATTTAGAAATTAGAAATTTTCTACCCTCTATTTTCCACACAGAAGAATTTTTCCTATTAATTTAATGTATTTTCCATGGTTTCTATTCCCACATATTTTAAATTTAGGAAATTTAATCTTCTTTTCTTTATAATCATTAACACTTGAACTTACATGATATTTAATCCTTCTCTTCTTTGATGTGTTTGGAAATTTAACAATTTTTCAGTTGTTAATTGTAATTAGATATTGTTCATTTGTAATGATCATGGGATCTATAAATTCTATTCCCATTAGGGTAGATATATCATTAGGAAAATTATTACATTTCCCATCACATTTTTTATTGGCATGCTTTCTCATATTTCCCATCGTTAAAAAAATATTAAAAGAAACAACATAAGAATGAATTGACATACAAAAGGTAAAATTATAAACCAATAAAGAATAGATTATAAATGATAAATATATCATAAATTAAGATTATCTTGGTTTCAATATAGGTTATCCAAGGTAATGTTTCTTATTAGGTTTTCAGACCAAATAATTTGTCCATGTCCTTCATAATGCTTCATAAAGAGTTTTGTGAATCTCCATAGCATATCCACCATGTGTTTCCAACTCGTTGTTCCAAAAGTCCCATTATCATGTAAAATGTGATGATTGAGTCTAATATAATGTTAACCTTTATGTATACTACCCCTAGTTACAAGTATTCCAGAGCCACATCCACTTTTATTACCAAGATAGGGATGTAATTTCTTGAAAACCACTCACTCTATCCTTCACCAAAATTCCAGTATATTTTCCTAAAATTATAATTAAACTATGAATTATCCTTAGGGTTATAACTAAAGTTTTCGCATCATAATTTTTAAAGGTTAAATAAACCTTTTCTTTGATACCAACTAATTTGACCCAAGCATTTTACACATTTTGTTACCTGATTTTTAAATATAAACAACCAATGTCTACAACCCCAAATATTATGAGGACTTGTGTTTTTGTAAGACTAGATATATAAAACATTAAAAGTAACTAAAAAATAATATATTTTTTCCTTATTCAGTGATCTCCTAAATCTATTTGATCTCTTAAAACTGCATAGGATAACTAGGTGAATACATAAAAGAAAGGGGTGGTATAAAATTTTTTTAAAGGGGAAAACATGATATGGAAACATAATGTTCAATTCAAAGGTATAACATGATATCATAATGATAAGTAACATAATTAATCACATGGAATAACAACTTAAAGAACATGGTATCATAATATCATAAAATCCTTGGAAATTTTGTAAAAATATATAACATGACATAAATACGAGTTAAGTTTAACTTCCTAGATAATATCACAAGGTGGAAAAAGTACCATATTGGATTAGGTTTACCCCCTAATCCTATACATAAAGCCCAATGATAATAAATATTTACCTAATTAAATAGAGTAATATTTATGTGCACTAATCATAACATGTTCATGATTTATGTGTTCCACATAAATGAAATCAATCATAAGTTATTACATAAGAATTATGTACAGAAATAAAATGGGTTCCATAATCATATCTAATATTTTAATCAAATTAAATTTCATAATTAAGGCATTTTAGATATGAAAATAAAGAATGTATTACCCCATCAATTTAAGGGAGAATAATATAGGTATATAGTTTAGAGACACATATACATAATTTATAAGTAATCCATAACATCAAAGGTTGTCGTCATTAGTGAAATGTCTTTAAAAGATTTCATGGAATATTTCTTAAGTAAAATAAAATCATCAATTCTAAATCACTTATAAAAATTTTAAAAATATTATAGAAAACCCTTACTTATAAAAAATCATGTAAGATTAATATAATTTATTGATCATTTCTATGGGTAATTTTGAACAGGTTTTATAAATTTAAAAAAACATTCCTTTCACGTAGCTATAAAGAGGTTAAAAGTACCTCATTTGAAAAATGATAATAAAATTCCTATAAATATATTTTTTTTAAATTAAAATATGGGTAGAAATGTATTTATTAAATCATTATTATAATTTAAAAAAAAAATTCTTGAAAAAATTCTTTGAATACATGTATAAGAAAAAATAAAAATATTTTCGACTGAATAGAGAAATAGAGTTATATTTTATTAAAAATAATTAAAAATAATTTTAAGTAAAAAATAGGGGAAATTGATAATATTACATAAAAATTTCATTAATAACTATATTATATAAAAATAAATTTTCTAAAAGATAGAAATGTCACAAAAATTCCTCCAAGGGAAGCTTAGACACAAGGATTCCTGAATAATGATGAGACTGTGAAATTAACCATTACCACTTTGGTAACATTTGAATCATAACCACCATGAAATAAGTAACATCAAAAGAAACATTAAATTACATTAATATAATTATATTCTATATATAAAATTAAAATTGGTATTATATACATTACATAAATTAAATAAGTTGTGAATATGATATATGTCTCACAGAAGTAAAAGTGAGAGGAGAAATCCCTTACCTAAAGTAAAGACTTGTCATGTATGTACATTATATAATTTATAATAAAATTATATCAATTATTTTTTTAATAAGAACCATTTCTGGGTTTAATCCCTTATACCTAAACCATTTAATTCAGTTTTTTATAGACTTATTTAATTACTTCTTAAGTTATGTCCACATTGGTTTTTTAAGGATGCTCAGTTTATAATTTCAAAACAATATTGTTGTATTGACTATGTTCAAAGGGTTAAATGTTACATCATCTCCATAATAATAATCATGGAATAATTATAATTTTTATAAAACAATTATAATTTTAAAACCTAACATAAAATTTTTTATGAAAAAATAATTACGTTACAATCATGAAGATTGTTGGTCATTCATACGCATGAGTAATGTTCCCATTTTTCAATGATCATAATGGAAAGAGGTTAAGTATTATTTTACCATTACATAGTGATAATTATATCATAAATATCATATATTTCTTTAAATACGCATACATAAACCATCTGCATGATACGTCAATAAAAAATGAATCATGTCACTTCAGAAGGCAGCATCCCACCGTACAACTGAATGATGTCATCATTTTTGAAAAGATTATATGGTAAGAAGGTATATGATATGTTAATTTTCTATAATTATTAATATTTCCTGAATATAATATGTAAATATTAAATCCATAATCGTGAATTACTTTGATAGGCCATGATGGAAATAAAATTGCATAAATTCCTGAGACGGTAGTCCATTGTGCATATGAATGATGGTTTGGTTTCCCATTTGATAGAAGACGAGATGGATATATATTCTTATATCAATATAATAACATCTAATTATTTATGATATACTTGTTTTATTATATTTTATATTTTAATACATAATTTAAGGTTGGAAAATAAGAAGTAAAAAATAAGGAGCATGATGAATATGATTACCTTCGCTTAGAAGAACCACCTTTGGATCTTAAATTAAGGGCCCTAAAGTTGGTATTTTTTGAAGAACAGAAGCTATAGAATGTGGATAATGATTTTTCAGATAGATTTTTTCATGTTTTTTTGTTTCCAAATAGAATTGGAAGTGTGTAATGTAAATAAGTGGGGGTGGCCTTTTATAATGGAGAAGGAGTGACATTTTTGTAAATACCCAAAACTATTCAATAATTGGAAGTCACCCTCAAGCCTAGTGCGTCCAAAATTGAAAAATAAAAAATTTAAAGAGATATAAGTCCCATAAAACCCTCCAATAATAACTTGAAATGTGTTTTAAAAATGTTAACCCCTTTACCTATAAGGTTAATCACTTTTACAATTTTAAATTTTTTACCACGGTAATTAGTTTTTAACTATTTTTACTATTCATTATGACAAAAAATTAAGTGATTCTTATTCTATAATACAAATTTTTATGATTAAAAAAATTCAATACGTTTTATCAAATTATATTTAAATAATTTTTAGAATTTAATTTAGAATAAAACCAGTCAGTGTGATGAAAATAGATTTTCTGAAGAAAACAAAATACATTTTTCAAGGAAAATATGATTCTACATTAACTCTATGACTATTAATCTCCATTATATGAATTTAGATTAAAAAATATAGATATATAATCTTTACATATCATTTAAATAATTCCTTGTTAGTGGTTATTTTAATTAATTAAAATGGAAAAACATTATTCACTTTAAAACATTTTTTAGAAAAAACATTTTTAAGTTTAAAAAAATTTATAACAAAATATTTTCTAAATTTGATTTAGATGTAATTAATTATATTAAATACAACTAAATTATACTTATTTATGTTTAAATAAAACTCAAAATATAATATGGCTTTTAAATTTCTTGATTTATTGAAAATAAATAACATTTTTACTAGTCGGTAATTTTCACTATTCACAAAAAAAATCAATATTTCTAAAAAATAAAAAAAATCAACTTTTGATAATTTTAATAAGATGATTTAAAAAATTAAGATCACTTTATAAAATAAATTTTCTAAAATTTATAGAAATTAATAATAATATTTTCACATAAAAATAAATAAAAATTATTTTTAAAGAAAACATATTTTAATGAATAAAATGAGTTTACTAAAAATGTGAGATTATTTAATAAGAAATTATAAAAACATTTATATTGAGTAGGAAATTTATAAATATTTCATAATATAGTTAATCCTAGTCATACCCACTAGTTTAATTTTCATGTTAAAATAGTCATATTTAAATAATAATAATAATTTAATAGTACATGTGGTTTTTTAAAACATTGTGTTGTGTATAAAGTAAGCTATGAAATAAATGAACTTTATTTATGGATGAATATATTATAAATTATTATGGTTTTGTAGAACATACTAAGGTCAAAAACTAACTACACCATCTCCTCTCGGTGGAGGATAGGCATACTTCCCCTATGGATGAGACAACCTCACTTGTGGTTGCCGTTGAGGTTGTGGTAGAACCTGAGTACCTCCAACATGATGAGTTATAATAACCACTAGGAGATGATTCTGATGATGAACATGACCCACACATACATAAAACACTTGTTCAAAGACCCTAACAAATTCTTGAAGACCACTCGCACCAGAAGGTTGAAAAGGTAGTTGTTGGGGTTTACTCTCCACTAGTAGAAAACTTTAAGGCCCCGGAACTTAAGACCTTAAAAAAGAAACCTTTATCCTTGTATAAATCAGTATTATCCCCTATCATTGTAACCCTCCTTTTGAGTGCATATACTTGATCACCTACACCTTATTCTATACCTATAAATATGGCGGCATTAAAAAAGGAGTAACTAAACATTGGATTGAAGGACATAGTGCCTACTCAAAATGCTACACATGAGACTCCATGTTAGTGAAAATATTGTGGGTAAAGTAAAAGAGATATTTTAACTTAATGGAAATCTCCCACATAGTCATACTCCCCTTCTAGAGAAAAGAACCTACTACCTCTTTTCTACTTTCATGGTCTATGACAAAAAATCTTCTCAGAACTCCTTTTGGAAGTCTACCTATGAAACATCCACCACTTTATAATCAATAGTCTAAATCATCCATCACTGAAGAGCTGAACCCATCATATGAATGAATAATACTCAATAATCTTTTATTGCCTAAATTAGACTAAAGGCATTCTTGAGCTCCACTAGAAAGTGGTCTATCTATAAGTTAGATATTTTTCCCTTATATTTTTCTAGAACATTATGCTAAATGGTATGAAATTTAATATACCAATTATTGTCGTATTTAGTTGGATTAGCCATTTGGTGATCAATCAGGTCATATTGATTAACCTCACCAAATTTAACCACACATAAATTTAAACCGAGATCCATAATTGAGAGATAAAACAAGGATTCACTATGCCCATTAGCATGTAATTTTATTAATTTTCATTAAAGTAATTAATTTTAATATCATAATACTACCCATTTCATATAATAACAAAAAAATAATGATTTTATACCTCTCTTAGGTCTCTACACTATAAGAGTAACCACCTCACTTAGTCACTCGATAAACTCAGAGTCCTTTCATCAGATCATGGGGGAACCTAAAATCGTGTGACCTTGCTAGTATCCCTAGCCTATGTTACATAACAACATTTTCAGGAAATTGTGTCATATAAACCTATAAAATCCTCATTTTAATTAACTCCAAACTTCATCCTATCTCTCTACCTAATCCTATGATACCACTATGTTATGAGCCCCTCCCTCCAAAGGTACCCCTCCTAGGATAACAATGAATGATGAGAGATAATGACCGTTGAGTCCCACATTTTGTAGGACGTGGTTTAGAAACTATCATTGATGGTATAAAAATATCAAAAATGGAAGGAATTTTCCTCAATAGAGAAACTATGATCATGAGATTGCAAAAAAATAACCAAAAAACATTATAAACTAAAAAAATAAGGGACCTAAATCATCCCAATATATATGTGTAATGTAAATGAATATAAATATTATCGAAAATAAATACCCAAAAGAGTCCTAAAGTTGTGACTCGGCAATGGGTATAATGTCTGGGCTAGTAATGTTCAGCTTATTCCCTTACATCCTCCAAGAAATATGAAAAATAGTTTGTTTATATATACGGTGAGAATAACATTTATACTCTGCATGATCATACCCAAATTCTGTTTTTCACATGTGAAATGATGATATTAATGCACCAGTGGAAAAATAGAAGAACTAACATGCACTTAAACAAGTAAAATAACGAGTCCCATTCTCACCATGGCAGACTCACCAAAAAACACATCCATATTTAGTAATTTAATATGAATAATATCAATAAAGAGAGTACCTAAAACATTTTCACACTAATTTTACACTTTCACACCGAAAAATTGTATGTCCTAGAACTCAAATACCTTATATAGAATCCTTGAATATAGATGGTAAACAACATCATACTAATCACCCCACATGAAATTTGTAATCACATCCACCTCCTCTCATAACCACTGTTATATATCTAGAGTAGTAAGGTATCAAGAACATGAAGGACATCTACCTTGTTCCAACCAACCATAAATAACCCCTACTCTGAACCACCAAATAAATCTCATCATCCCAACCATATGTTCACTATATTTTAATTCCACTAAAACAAATACATAACAACCCCACCTGGATGAGAGAATAGATAAGAGGGGTAGTCAACTATCCATCCTCACTATATGGGATTTTTTAAAAACACCCCCCCCCCCAACATTTTTCGGTCAGTACATAATTCAAAATATGGGTGGAGTGGTTATAGAAATCATAATGAAAATACAATATATAATAGTTACACACACAATCTTTTCTTGTGGGTTTAAATAAATAAAAACATTAAAACTCACAACACCACCATAGGTCATCACAAATTCTTCCACTTTCTCTACCACCTCTAAATGAATTATACCACAAATTAAGCCACAACCACAAGAAACATTCCTTATTTCCTTTTTAAGCTAATCTATTTCTAGTTTTTTCTAATTATTAATCATTTCTATTTATGAATCCCATTATTTCATGTTTAATAATAAAAAATTTAACAATAATTACCACTTTTAATTTAAGTGTTATTTATCCATTCCCACCCATGCCATTTTATTTTCATCAATAAACATTTCATTCCACCAATATCAAGAAAATATTACAATAGATCAGAACACAACACACCCCATTCTTTCCACCTTAATAATCCCTGCATTACAACCACTACATATCACAACCTCAACATATCACAACTTCTACACACAACCAAACTGCTAAATAAATATTAACCACCACACATTACTACCACTACAAAACACATTTCAGTACACATCACATTTTAGTTTTAAAAAGGTCTCTCATAAGTTTTAATTTATTATTTTCAAGGGAATTCTCACACAACTTGACATTCCATGGGAAACCATTTTAATATTTGTATATATTTTATTATACTTTTTCATGTGTGTTGATCCAATTCAACAAGAACAGAAGGTTTTAATAATTCAACGACCAAAACAACACAAAAAACTCAACAAAAGAAAAAATATAGAAGGAATAACAAGAATGTTGAACCATATAAGAGATGACAACAGTAAAAGTAAAACTCATGAGATTTCTTCCATTCCCATTTAATTTCATTTAAACTGATTACATTTTTTATTAAACCATTGAATACAATCTCTCCAAAGGAAAAAAAAGAATAATATTTCCTTATGTACAACTAAAGTGGGGCATGAAGGATCACCTAACTCAAACAGATCTTTCCTTTTCCACACAAGGTTAGAACTAGATGAGAAAAAACCAAAAACCATGAAAAAATGGAGCAAATTGATCGACCAATAGCATAGTAATTCACATCATTCTCCCACTATAGCATCACCAAAACTATTTTTTCCCTTTAAAAAACCTTATTCAGATGAAGAATGGGAATAAAATAAAAAGGATAAGGGAATGTAACCCACCAAAAATCATAACGGTTGATCTCATGGGTCTAGGGTTGAAAGAAAATGAAAGTTTCATAAAATACCTCTAAGGGATTCACCTGTATCATCCATGGATCAAGGGAAATGGTGGAAGATTATTGGGTTTTGATGGGGTTTGATAATTTATTTGCTAACTGGAAAAAAGAATACCATGATACCACATACATTATTGTAGTGAAAATATTCTAAAATAATGCAATATTATGATGCAAAGGAAGGGACCATGCCATATTGTGGCTGGTCAAAACTAAATCTAATAAACACAATGAGTTTTATGTTTTATATCTGATAAACCCTAAAAATGACTGTGGCTCTAGGAAATCCACCACACCACTGAATTGGACCACTAAAATATGGCCACACCTCAACCCAACCTTACCATGAAACTATCATAAATAATATAGAACCACATTAATCCATCCTCCGTGACATCATAATGTAACCTACCCATTCATTACATAGCTAAATTGAAAATGTTAGAACCACCCAAACTCCACCACCAAGTCCTTATGTCGTGATATTCCTCTCCATGCCATAAGGACCTTCTTTATGGTGAAACATAATCCTTTACGCTGAAAATATTCTCAAGGTCAAATATCAGTTATAACTCCACCATTCACCCCTAAACTTCCTCGAAACCTCCCCCAAACATCACCATTGGCTGAATTTTCACAAAGTAATGGGTTGGAAAGTATGGACTATTTTATTGTGCACCTATAGGCATAAACCAGAAGACATGAAATTTTCCAAGGATAAGAAGTATCTTGTGATACAAATTTTTGATTAGGTTAGCATAACTATGACATATATTTTATGAAGCTATATCTATATATGGTTCGAGTGATTTCAACTAAATAAGTATATAATACAATAACAATTAAGGAAAACTAAATTATAAAATAGTTTAAATAATAAAATTTGTTTATGAAGTTATTATTGATGTAGAAAAAGTAATCCTTGTCCCTTTAGAGTAGTTGAATGATTTAGCTTGGGAAAATCCAGTAAGGTAGTGTAGAGGTGATGAGGTAATGTAATGTTTTGGACCTTTTTAAAGTGTACCAGGTTTTTCATAGTTAATAATACATGGCATATATTCTTCTTCATTTAGCTTCAAGTTTTTATAAAAATTATCCAATAGATACTTTCACTTTAATTCAAAATCCACAACTGATCTCTAAATAGATATAGCCTTGAATCGCATAGTAGTTTTAAAAATAATTCAAATAATTCAAATTATAAAGGGGTGGAATTATTAAAATAATTCTTGTGGAAATTATATATTTTGATAATCAGTCGATAAAACTCAATAAAATTGTCCAAAATATCATCCTTGAAATAATGAACTACATAAAAGTGGTCTAATACATTGAAAGAATATCAATAATAATTAGTCTTGAATAATTATTCAAAATAATTTGAAAATTCCATAAAATTTCAGGGTTTAGTTTCCTTTTAAAAAAATTAATTTAAATTTTTTTCCCTCAAACATGAAGTGAAATGTGATAAAAAAAATTCACTTCAAAACCTCCTTTTTAATTCATATCAAATATACATAAGTTTTCTAAAATATCTATACAAATATTCCTAAGATAGTTGATAAATTACAAAATTTCAAAAATAAATAATATGTAACATAATAAAAAATATAAGAAATACATAAGATAATTTAATACATAAGAAGATTTCATACCTAACATAATTTATTTTAAAATTGATATAAATTATAAATTTTAAAAAAGAGAATATATAAGATTTATATAATAGTATAAAATTACCACATAATAAAATGTACATTATGAAAGATACAATTCATAAAATAATTTATATTTTTCCCTGTAATATCTAATATAAATTATTATCAAAAAATATAATGTGTCAGATAGTTTTTAAACTAAATAATATTTGTAAGATATTCTCTTAAACATATATGATATTTAACATTTCTAAATTTTCAAATCATATGATATTTTATACATCCAAAGAGATATGTAATATATTATACAAATCTCTCTCTAATGTGTACGATCTTTTCCTTTGAAAAATATCAATATGTAACATATTTTTTTATATATCCAAGAGAATATGTAACATATTATTCTTAAATAATTTTTCTATCATAAGGTTTTTATCGTGGGTAAAATATTTTTTAAGAATACGTAATATATTTTTCAACACAAAGTACTCACCCATTGGTTTAGGAAGAGTTGGTGGGTGTTTCTGGCCTTATGTGACATCCCCAAGACACCAAAGAATGGAAATAAATTATAAGGTCCTCAATAACATTTAGTGGATAATTTTCCCTTATAAAAAACACCCAAACCACAAAGAGAATATCCAAAAAAAACTTCTTTATGATGCATAAGTTCCAAAAACTCAAAATATAACCAAAAAACAGTCATATTAGAGTAAAAGTATAAAAAAGTGACATAAGAAAATAATCAAAAGACAAAAAAACTCAAAGACACCAAAGGAATCAAACCAACAATTCCCAATCTGCTCCAAGCTCTAACTCAACAAGAAATTATCATGGTATCAATAACAATCACAAAATAACTAAGATACCTTGCATTTTCCCATGTATTGAAAGATGAAATTTTAAAATGCATAATAATTCCCAAGGATGGGGTGAGTTTAAAATTAGTAGGATTCCCCCAATGAGGCGAGTTTCAATCCCCGAAGGGAAAGAGAGGGTACCTGCCATAAGGTCCTTGTTGTGGACCCAGTTGAGCTCAGCCTATGTTTTGGGTTGGGGTGTGGTCGGCCCAATGAGGCACTAAAAAATGGGGAACATTCATCCTTTTCCTCCCAATTCATGATAGTATGTTCCCTTCAATCTTGGAGTAATTTTTAGGTTATTAAAATCCAGTTGAAGATCCATATTCACTGGTAAGTCTCATTTCTTTGTAGTTCTTATTAGATCCACTATCTTTATCCTTCATAAAACCATAGATATAATATATTAGGGATATATAAATATTATTTGATGAATTTTTATGAGATATTGGTGAATAATTATCATATCTTGGGAGGTAAAGGTTGTTTCTGATCAGATATATAAAATCATTATGTTGTTCATTATTTTTTCCAACATTTGTGAGGTTAATGGATTCTCTCTCAACATCACTTTATTATAAGTTGAAGTATCAGCTTGAAATAAATTTTTTATGCAAGTGATTGTGATATTATTATGTTATTCTCATTGGAAACCTCTTTAGTGATGGTTTCGGGAAATTTTAGAAATTGGATGGTTTTTTGGAAAATTTTCTTTATGGATAAATTTTAAAATGGAGGTTTTAAAATGATGTGTTTGATTTAATACATGGAAAATAGTTTTTGGAAATGGCTCAAAGAAAGATAATTTTTTGAAATGGTTTGGAATGGGTTTTGGAATTCATGGTTTGTGAGAGTTCATTTGAATTATATGTTACTCTATGGAAGGGAAGTGTTCCATTGGGGCACCTAGTATTAGTTGCCTTGTGATGAATTTGTAGATCATTGATAGACCACTGATGAGTATAGAAGTGTCACCTGGGTAGGCATGTACGAATGTGTGGATGTTTAGAATCATGAAATGGGTATGAAAAATGCATTTGATAATGGTTTTAAAGTATTGATTATTTCTTTCCATGTAAAATTGTTTTAAATTTGATATAAAATGATTTAAATTGTTTTTTTAACTATTTTTAACTATTTTATAAAAGGAAACTTTTCAAAGGTCCCCATTTGGTTGTGCCTCATTGGGCCAACCATTCCATATCCCACAATTGGGACCAGACCTAATTGGGTCAACAACCGAGACCATGTAGATGGTATTGTCCCCTACCATTTTGGAATTGAAACATTCCTCCCTCACAACCTAAACATCAGACCTAATGAATAATATCTAAATGGGGAGCATTTCAAGTATGACCACGTAGATTGAATTTTAATTCAATAATTTTCCCTTGAGTATAATATAATGCATGTTTAACTTATTTCTTCATTTAATTTGAATATCTGATTTAAAGTGTATTATACTGATAATGATCCCTTAGACCGGCCAATACATATTTTGTGCATTTTTCTTTTATTAAATTTTATTATTGTAATGGTTTTGTAATAATTAGTTTAAATAAATTATGATCTTTGAATTGTCTGCATCATTAAATGATTAAGGGAAGGCATGTCCAATTCAAAGGTGTATTTTATAATATCTAGTTCCCCTTACCTATGAGAAAGTATTTTTCTATAATGGAAAGATGATAAGTGATGCACTTTACATTGAGTTATGGTGATGCACCAGATAGTAGATTAACGCATTGGATGGGTAGTCACTATAATTTGTGTCACAAGCAATGCGACTCCAGGTATTTCCCCTAGATTCTAGGTTGATCCATTATTCATTCAATGGATCAACCATTATAACCATATCATGATCTGGTCATCATTTTATTTTTTTCATGGTTATTTATTTTTTTTATGTGTTGTTAATGTGCAAACACATAAAATAATAAACAAGCATGCAAGAAAAAATGAACATGTGACATGATAAATATTTTTTATTGCATGGTCAGTTGTGAGTGAGATCAAAAGGTATATTCTTATAAGATAAAAAATGATTTCTTTCTTCACATAAACATATAAACCCATCAATGAAATATTATGTCGTAACCGCCTTTTACCATTCGACTTTGTACAAAATCGGGTGTTTGGGGTGCTCATCATGCCAAAGTTGTGGGTTCCTCTTACTATAAAGGAGTTCTTATGAGAGTGGTTATTTGACATAACAAAATTGGTAGTAAGGAATATCTAAAACTAACATTATACCATTTTAGAGTTAGGTTCTGAGTAAATCATGTTATGATTTTAGAATAAGGGACTTCACTCAATAGATTAAGGAACCGTGAGTTAATGCGATTTTCTAGGAAAACTCCTACCTTAAACCCTATGAGTAATGGTGTAGCCATATCTTGGAGAATATGATGGGAGGTGTGAGGTTCCATTCCACTAGAATACATAAGTGGAAGAGTATTATGATTCTATTATAGAGGGTTCCAATAATTAGATAAAATAGTGGGAGACATTTAAATGATATAATAAATTCATCAATAATATATAAAATTGGTAATCAAGATAAAAAAGTAATAATTTGATAAAATTTATTATTTTAGAAAAATGGAAAGTTATACAACAAAACACTATGATAAATATTGGAAAATTTAAATTTCCACAGTGGCACAAGTTTACAAGTGCAGTAAAAATGCTCACACACAATACTATAGTACAAGAAATTAAAGGTGCTAGTATCCCCTATACCTGTTAAACTACCTTAAGAAGCAAGGGTGAAATTTTTTTAACAAGAGACTAATGTACAATGTGTATAATGGTTATGTCATTATGCAATCATCAACATCTGATGTAAGTTGTTGTCACTACATTTGACCTCAATGATATAACATTTAGTCTTGTATCTGAGTAGTTTTTAAGGAGAAAGTTAAGTAAGATAAGAATGAGATGATTACACTGACTATGTTTAAATTGGAAGAAAAATCATGATCTTTCATGTCATCCCACTCCTATATTAATTTACCCCAATTTTGTTTTAGGTAATAAAACAAACAATTTGGATTAAACAGTTCATTTCCTTTTTAGGTTTTTTTATCCATGTAAATAAAAATATAAGAGATAGATTCATCTTTAATTCTTATAGAGAAAAATTTGGAAGACAAGGAGAAAAGGAAAATGACAAGTAATTCCAATAAAATATTTGCAACATCCTTTAATAAAAGTGGTATTAACATGAGTTTATTTTTATTTTATAATATGAAATAATTCCATAGAAGCTAAAGGCAATAAACTAAATTGAATAATCAAGTATCCAATTCTTCTTTAAGTATATTCATTAGTATAAAATTAATGTTTCAATTTTACCTATTGGGTATTAAAGATAATGTTCCTATCACATATGTTTCTTAATATACATTAACCAAGTAAGTATAAAAACATTACTTAAATTAAGGTGTTCTCTTCAAGAAGATGAGAAAGGGTGATTCTTAAGTCATTGGTAAGAAGCACGTAACTTGTTATTGCCAATTCAATGGTTCAAGTATAAATTTTATTGAGTATGATCAAAACATTTAACTCAGGTTTCCATTGGAAATAGGGAGAAATTATTCTAGATTAAGGAATGAATGTTGTTTGTGGTAAGGATTACTCAAGTAATAGTTCAGTGGTACATGAATCATAGGGAATATCTAATGAATATAAAATTAATGACTTTTATACCATTTTTTGGAAAGGTAATTCTTTAACAAGTAATACTAAAAATGGACATCAAGAATATACCAAGTTTGGTATTTAGGATTGGTAAAGATAAACACCAATGGTATTATCGATATATTTAGTTTGGAAAGAGAAACCTTTCGAAATAAAGGTATTCCACAAATTCTTTGGAATTAGTTTAAAAAGAGATTGTGAACTATTATAATGTTGATCTTGTGGTAAATATACTTCATTAAATTCCTTTAAGTAATTAAGGAATACTAAAGTAAAGTATATGCATATTCAAATGATATGAGTTTATTTGGGACTGCATGCCAAATAATATCTTGACAAAGCAATCATCAATCAATATAGTGTATCTCTGAGTAATTAGAAAACGTAAATTACCTTATCTACATCATGAAATTTATGGTAATGAGGAGGATCGATGGTAATTATTACATCTTAACATTGATCAACAAAATATAGCATGGAGAAATTTCTAAACACACATTTTATACATTAAATTTATGATGTAAGTTGTTTCAATGTTGTAACTTGTAGAAACATACATTAATTCATAAGACATGTGTTTAGATGAAAATATTGTATTAGGATGCAAATAAGATTACATAATGTAAAACACATTGTGCATATAAAGGGATAATCCTAAAAGTTTCTTAGGATATTAAATAAATTCGTAACATAGAAAAGTGGTAGTTAACTAATGGACTAAATTTCTATAAAAGGGTTCACATCTCTACTTGAGATAGTGGGAGCCAAATTGACTTGGTTTTAGTCAATGATTAAGATTCACATGTAGTTGGAATAGGAACTAGTTCCACCAGGGAATGTGGAATAGGAATGTTTCAGAGACACATACTATGTAGGAAGATTAAAACCCCGGTGATGGTTTTGTATTCATCATGGATGGTGATATAATATTCATTGAGAATAATTGTTCCTACAAGTAAGAAGTAAGTGGAAATTAGCTAATATTGAAAAAATCAATTAAAATTAAATAATGGATTCCATGTATCAAAATGTAAATGGGTTATTATTTTGAATACTACGTTGGGTGTTCAAATGATATTATACAAGGATGGGACAAGAATAATACTAATAAGGCTTGATTGGTTATACCAAGAAATTCTACCTAAATCCATTAGCATTTTACTTATCATAGCTAATTTCTATGGTCATTTTAAATTTATCGTGAGATTTCATGAAAACCAATCATGGGATGTGTATGTACGATTCAACTAGAAAGTGATGGTCATGTAATAGAATTATAATAAATGTTTCAAGTTACTAAAATATTGTTTAGGATTGAAGTAAGAAATTGGATCATAGAATGTTCATTTGGAAGGAAAATTTTCTATGTGTCTACTAGAGGTTAGTGGGAGCACCATTATTTTCCATGTAAAATATGTTCGAAAACATATGAAAAACTAATATTGGTCTAACAGTTAGTTTGGATTAGGATGAAAGTTATTCTCCAATGCCTGAATTAATATAGAAACCTATGTTTTAGGTAACCTAGTCTACAAAGTTGGATCAAACAATTGCTTGGACCTATTCAATCATACATATAGTGACATGGTATTGAAAAATACAAGTTGTAACAATTCATCAAAATAATTGTTGCTAGTTTCACATGGCATAATCTCTCTAGGTTGACATGTCCAGGACATGGGAGAAGATTGATGTGGTGATTTGTATTACAATCTCTTAATATATGGATTAATAACACATGCCATGATATGTAAAATAATTGATATTTCAAAGATATAATTTATACTAGGAAAATATCAGTGATATCTAGGAGAACTGCAAGTGAAGTAGTCAAAACTATTCATTTGTACTTTGGAATGTATACAAGATAAAAACCTAGTACGTGTAAAAGAAAGTATGCTAGTTTTTAAGGGACACAAACTAGACTTCCTTAGATCCATGTGATCTAGTATTTCAGTTAGGCTAAGTTGATGAGTGAGACAAGACCATATAATCTAGTGGTACCCATACCAATAAATACTAAGTATGTTAAATCTTATGAGGTAGATAGGAAGAAGTTAAACGAAATGATTTGTTCCAATTCATAGAATCTCACTTAGTAAGTAAAGAATTATCATAATGAAAATTATTGTAACGCCCCGAACCTAGTTACCTAGAGTTTGTGCATTATTTTAATACATTGGAAAGATTACAAGTATTCAAGTCCTGAAGGACCGGTCGGTTTAGTAGTCTTGGAAAATAGATTACATACATTAAAATTACATTACAATTTCAAACATCAAACACAGCGTAAATAGTTCTTTGAAGACGCCATTACTCCTTTTAGCTTAACCTTGAATATCAATCATAATACACTTCTTGGGATCCTGGGAAAATGAAACATAAGAAAGGGGTGAGCTCAAATGCTTAGTAAGGGTAAGTAATACAGTGGAAAATGACATAAATATTAAGCATGGTGAATAATTAAAACTGCATGCCTTTACAAATAATAATCATGAATACTTTTATGGAAAGAATATGATCTGAGTAAATAATGCCATAATAAAACACAGTCATGGGTATTCTTCTAGTATAATGACCACATGAATGATCAATATTATTTCCATAATGAGGGAATGTATAATTCCATACATTCTAAAACATCTTGTCAAGGCCTCGGCCAAGACATCTAAAAATGATTACGGCCTCAGCCAAAACCATAAATCAAAATTGGGAAAAGGCCTCAGCCAATTCCTCGTCTAGTTGCCTACTGAGACCTACCGATGAATCGAGGATCTATATCGGGCTCCACCTGTCCCATACTATGTCCAATACATTCATCATATTAAAAGGTTGAAACATAACATAAACATTCGTATAAGAACTAGGATACGAAATGTCAATACATTAACCATAAACCATGAATGGTATAAAAATAACACATACACAGTCAAACATATCACAAAACCTTCGATAAAATATGGAATATTTTTATCATAATAAATCAACTTCAAAAAAGTTTAAAATCCACCAAAGGATGTTGACATAGATGAAAATGATTCATAAAACTATTTGAGAGAAATATACATTTTTCATGAAAACATTTAAAAGTCACACAATTTAGAAAGGAAGACATTTAAATACATTTTTGAATCAAAGTTACCCATACCACTTTGAAACTTTTGAATGTAATTAACAGTTTAAAACATTCTTGTCCATTTAAATAAATCCTTAAAACCATTTTAAAAACATGGACATTAATGAGAATGGTCTAGAAGAATAAATCTTTAAAACATTTAAAACGATGTTTTAGTAAAAATTACCCTAAAATAATCCCTTTGAAAACTATTTTATGAAACATGGACATGGATAATAAATATGTCCCAGTAGATGCTTATGTAAAAACAACCTCGGAAAATAAAGATATTGTGAAATTAACCCTTACCAATTTGGTAACTTACGAAACATACACCCTAGGAAAGAGGAATCATACAATTAATATGTAAATACACAAAAATAAAAGTCTATTACACAAATAATACAGTTATGGGTAGTACATACACCACACAAAAGGTAATAGTGAAAATATGGTATGAATCTCACAAGAATAAGGAGTGAGATGAAAACCCCTTACCTTGCACTTTCCTTTAGTCAAGGGTATGTTTAACCTCCTGTATAAAGACAATAGTATGTTGTTAAATTATACCAGAACCATATTAGTATTTATGATATCATACATTATTCATTTATGACTTTATGATACCTATTTAATAATAATTTCCATTTTATATTAATATTTCGGGTAATAATCACTTTCTTTATTGTACGTGTTTTAACTTGTTACTCTTGATTGTATCACATAGATCATGATTTAAATACTTCCTGAATATAAAACATGATTTATAAATCATATATATATATATAATTTAAATTTGTATAATAGACATATATATGAAATGGAAAAAACCGTTTATGGAGACGGTAGTCTGTACGTACGCATAAACGCCGTTTCCGTTTTCATATAGTATTGAATGGAAGTAAGTGAATAAGATATATGTAAGTAAATAAATACTTATATATATAAATATATATATCTCCAGTATCATTATTATGTCATATATTTTACGCTTATTAGTAATATATATTTTTATAATTGTCGATGAATGGTGAACTTGGAAATGAATCTAATCGCGTCGTGGAGACGGTAATCCGTACGTACGCACGAGAGAAAATATCATTCATTTGATATTAAAATAATATATAATTGGATTTTATATCATATATACAGAATAATTATCATGTATATTTATTAGTTTCATAAAATACACATCATTATTATACCCATCTGAATAATAATGTAATAAATAACAATTACACCACGACGTGGAGACGGTATGCCGTACGTACGCACGTATGGTGACATTTCATTCAAAGGGAGGATAGAATAATGAATTTGGTTGTACCATAATTATAATAACATCACAGTATATACAAGATACTATAGATATTATTTTATAATGGAAAAAACAAAAAAAATGATGTGGAAGAAGAAAGGAACATGAAAGAGGGTGGTGAAAACATTACCTCTTCTTCAGGTTCTTCCTTTTGATTTGATCAAAAGGGCTCTTTAGATTGGATTTATGATCAAAATAAGGCCTCTAAGATAAGTTTAGGGCTGTTGAGAGGATATATGGGTAGTTTTTGGCCTAACCAAAAGGCTTTTAAGGTATGAAGAATTGGTTAGAAGTGGTGTTCTTTTATAAGGGGAGGAGGGGCTCTTTAGGAAAAAATTAAAGTATTATTTTATAATAAATTCATATTCGGTTTCTAATGGTTCCAAACTGTATTATTTAAAGTATAAGGTAGGTATGGGTAGAAAACCACTCAACCAATATATTTTAGATAGGTTTGGGTCACTATATTAACCTTGTCTTTTATATTTAACTCTTAGTTAATTAGTTTGACATTTACCATGTCTCTTTGTATTTTTTTATATTTGGTAAATAAGCTTACTATAAACTACCAAGATAACCCCAAGTGGTTCATCAATGACATAATTGTAATCATATAAGTCCTTTGGAAGAACCTTATATTTTTAGGAATATTATATCAATTAATAATATAATATTTGTTTTAAAAACTTTTTTATGGCATTTTTGACACTATTTAATAATTAATTTTTTTTACAGTCTTAATAACTTTATTAATTCAAAAAAAATCATTTAAGTAATCCTAACAGGTCATATTAACCTATAAAATTAGTTAAATTCATAAAAAGTCTCAAATTAAATTTATTTGGAAATTTATAATATCAATTATTTTAATATTTCATTAATTAGGTAATTACTGCATCACCATTGTGTCATAAATAAATTAAATTATTTAATTTCTAAAAATTATAAATAAAATACCATTATGTAGTAAATGGTTTTAGATTTTTAATGAATATTTATAATCGAATTTATCTTATGTATAACCCTATATTAAAAATGTTTCAGTTATTAAAATTTGATTTTAACTCTTTTAACTCTTCTTTGAATTTAATAATAATAAATGTCCTAATCTAATCCAAGTGGACCAAAGAGGTTCATATTTTATTACTAAGGTTTTTTGGTCGAATTATACTCAGCCAATATAATTAGGACATTTGTTATGGTAATAATAATATCATTTTTACCCTTAATTACCCTATTTACTTTTAAACAGGGTAAATAAAAGTAAAAAGTTACTATTCTCCAAAAATTATTTTTATCTTATAAAACCTTATTTTACTCCTTGATATTAATCGTTTCTCTAGGATTTTTTAAATTCCACTCAAAGAAGCGGTAAAATTATGTTTTAGGTGAATTTGCAAATTCTCCTGGGATGTGGGTAAAAGACGTTGAAAAGTTCAATAAATTTTTTATTAATATAAATTGACTCCACTGAATTACATTGAACTTATATAGGTATTATGTATCTATTTTTACCTAAAATAAATTTAAATAAAATAAATAATTATTTAAATAAAAATTCGGTTTTAACTAATAACTCAGTGTTTTTCACTATTCATCAAAAAATGAAAGTTTTTAGAAAAATACCAAAAATTCACCCTAAGATAATTTCGATATTAGGAATCCAAAAATGAAGTTCATTTTGAAAAATAATATTTATAAATTGTAAAAAATTTGGTATTACTATTCATAACAGCTAGTTTGATTGGTTGTGGTGTGTTAGAACTCGAAGTTGCGTACAAGACACGCTATTGTATTATTCAAAGAGAAGCGTACTATGGAAGATTGGGGTGTTACAATTATGGTATTCTTACTGTCCAAGATTTAAATTCATGGAAGCATACAAAATGGAAATACTTGGGGATACCATCTCTTGATAATTTTTAGTAAAGGATTTGAGGCCGCAAATAGAATATTTTCCATACAGAGGAATCGTGGTAGGTCCAAAAACTAAATCGATGACTCAATAGAAACATCATCTTAATCATGTGAGAGATAACAAATATGGTTAGAAATTTCGATCCAGTGTGAGTGGGAGTGTTTTAATAGTGGGTTCCCTATACCAACAATACAGTACTTTTGATTACCATATCATGTATAGAGTTGTATTTTCATGATGTATACTTACCATTATAGTGTAGATATTTCTACGTCCACTATTTAAGGGTAATTTTCAAAGATTAGTTTTTGTATTAAAAGTTTATAGAACACCCCATACTATAAGAAGAACCTTGAGATACAATCAAAGTAATCTCAAAAAAATTTCATATGGTCTAGATATATCATACTAACTGGAAAATTTAGATATATGAATATTAGGTGTTGGGGGCTCATAAGCATTGAGACATCTTCTCGGGAAGTTTGAACTTGGTGATCTCTAGTAATGATATCATGAGAGCAGACCCGACAATAGGGACACCACATGTGTTGGGTGTCATTGGATGCTATTATCTATAGACATGTGTAATGGTCTCCTGACTTGATATTATTACCAATGTGTGCAATTTGATCATGTAATTTGATGCAAGGAAAAAACCATGATAATGAAATCATGGAAAAGTATCTTAGGTTGTGTGCATCATAGGTAGTATGGCATTGGTTGAATGGTCAAGAAATGATTGTTCACTTATATGTTAAGGGGTTTATATATCTTGTGCCTAATTGATTAGGATGGTAGTAAGTTTATAAGACCATGTCCATAGAAGTCGACAGTAAATTCTTCCATTTAGATCAATAAATAATAAAGAAATAAAATGATGATGGCATGGGTGTGCATCCTGCTTTCTGAGATATTAAAGACAAAGTGACTATATTACACAATGCATGTTCTCAGTTCGGTTGTCTCTTTTATGACTATTATTTTCTCTTTAGGGGACATGATGGGTTTCTATGTCTCTATCTTGGTCTACGAATAGTATTCACTACTATCGAGATAACAGCATAGAGGGTCACACACAATAGCATATTCAAGAATCTTCCATATTCGGTTGGATAGGTTTTTAGGACACAATGGCCCCACCACTGGGGTCCGGCATTTTTCCAAGGAGAAACAGCCACCAAAGTAATAAATAAATTCATATTATTCAAGTTAATAATAAGTGGAATTGAATTTATTTATTAAATGTACTTACAATATTTAAATTAAATACATGATAAATATTATTTGAATGAATATTTGTCATTTATTAATTTTATGAATGAAGAGTCGAGATAAGGACTCAATTATAATCAAATAATATATTAATTATATTAAAACACAGTGATAATAATATTTATGACTCAGTACAGTAGTCATAATATGTCATTGATAGTGTGTTAATTATTCGATGGCAAGATAGGCAATTATGGGTGATTTTATTACACACTATATATAGAGGAGGAGAGGAATTTCCCTTTTACTATCCATATATTATCCCTCTCTTCTTCTCTCTTCTATATTATAGAGATAGGGGCTTTGGATCTAGGATCTCAAATCGATTTCTCTCTCATGCATCACAAGCAAGGTGATGTACTGATCGTCATATCATTAAAGGCCTCGTCGGAATTCAGTGCTAGTACTCGAATTTCGATGATAGAAACTCCCATAGATTTTTGAAGTTCATGTGGATGATCTATTACAATTCAAATTTATATTATTCATGTAGTGATCATCATTTATGAGAATACATTGATCATGACATCATATCAAACCAGTTATTTAAGGATTTAATTATTGTGCATAAATTTATCAGACGAGATCCTTGGGAGGTAATTAATTAGTGATCTGCCACCACCGACAAGTTCAAGTCGATCGTTAGTGGGAAAAAATTTAGAATACCATATTATGGGACTTCTGCTGTGTACCCAGTACCTTCAAAGGAGTTAGGGATTATTAAATATTAGATAATTAAAAGAGGTCTTGGGACTTAATTAGAATTAGATCCATAATTTTCAAATATGATAATGCATGGTGCATGGTTAGGGAGCATAGTTATTCAAACCATGTGATAGAAATGCACAATGTACAATCTCAATCCAATCCCTTGGCTTGTTTCCTCTCCTCATTAAACAAACCACATGTCGACAATGCTTTTCCCACTTTCTAGCATTTCACGGTTTCCCCTAAACATCTTCTTGGTTTGTAAACAATTCCAACTGTGTGATTACCTAGAGCCCTATATCTTCCCATACACTATTTCCTAGAGGTGATTCATGGTTACTAATAACTGTTATCAAATCGTGCACCTATAATAAATCCTCCAAATCATGCCAATATTTTTTTAACCTCACAAAACATAACCTGATCATTATATATACATAAAATACATAAATAAAGGGTCTTTTACTTGAATTTGGGGGGGGGGGGGTGATAAGTTCTCTCATCCATTAGTCTTTATATCCTAAGATAGTTGAAAATTGGAGTTTTCGGTGAAGAATTCAAGTCACTTCTCCATCATATCCTTTTCACACTCCCATGTTTCTTCCTAAATCCAACCATGTTTCCAAAAAATGCACTAGAATGATTCTTTTCAAAAGAAAGACTTTCTATTTCCTATCAAAAATAAATAATGACACGTAAATCAATATTGAATCCATATCCATGTTATTGTGATACAATTGAATTACATGGTTCGGATTAGGTTGCTACTTATTCCATTTAGATACATGAAACACATTATTCACTGAAATGAACCTTGGTGGAATATCCAATCGATATTCCACCTCACCAACTCATTATATTTTCCTAAAAGGTATTATTTATCAAGGATATAACATTCCCTTATTACCAAAACAATGATTCCCAAGCCTTGGAGAGATTCTCAAAAACACATGATCACTCACCTGAAATGAAAAAAGATATCAATGATGATCCACGTATGATTTTTGATGACTCTGAGTCATCTCCATCCTCTTTCTAATCAACTAAATATTTTATGTTGTTTCTTTCATAAGGATGGATCCAACTAGTAAATTCTCACCCATTTTCACCCAACAGAGTGGAGAGGGACAAGGATACCCATAAAATGATTCAAAATGATCCATATATATTTAGTCATGATTATTATTATTGTATAGGAACTCTACTAGTGGTCTTTACTCCTCCTATAATCCACCAAAATCCATTACACAAGAACTAAGAATGTTATTTAATCTTTGGATCATTATTTCAGAAAATACATCAATTTAAGGATAATAGACCATGATCATAGTCAATTGATTCCCAAGGACTTTCTAATTGGATTTCAAAACTGAAACATAAACTTGGGGACTCTATCAGAAGCAATCGAGACTATAATGACATGCAGCCTTGAAAATTCTTGTATATATATTTTTGAAAATTCCTCTACCATATGAGATTCAAGAATAGGGATAAAATGAGATGACTTCATGAGTCAATCCAAAATTACTCATATGGAATCTTGTTTCCCAACCATTCTTGGTAAACTTTTCACAAAATCCATGGCTATCTACTCTCATTTCCATACAGGAATCGGAAAAGACTACAACATAACTATTTGTCATTGGTTCTCCACATAGACGTTTTGATAGGTGAGGAATATCCTAATGAACTCTACCACTTAACTTTTCATGAAAACCCACTAAAAATATGCTTTCATCATTTCATACATATTTTTATTTCCTTGATGAATGTCCCATTTCGAATGGTTGTAAAAATTAGGAATTTTTCCATTCTAAACCAAAGGTACCATGATCAAATATCTAAACTGAAATACAAAACTCCCATATAGCTTAAATATCTTAATGGTCTTCCCACCATTGAGTTTTAACCTCATGGTAACACATTCAGAATTAGATATATGTTCCTTTATAACTTTCTCAACCAAATCAGGAATAAATGAAACTAGGAAAAAATTACAACATCACCCTGGTTGGTACAATCCAAGTGCACGTCTTCTATGACTAACATCATCTATAACTAAAATGAAGCCTCCTTATCCAACTTATTATATGAATTACTACTTAATGCATCCACCACTAAATTCCCTTTACCTGGTGTAAAAATCTTTTCAAAGTCAAATATTTTAAGGTATTTTATCCATCTTATTTTTTTTAGACTCAAATCTATTTATGAGATAATGTGTTTCAAACTCTTATGATTCATAAAAATTGTGAATTTATCACTAAAAATATAATGATTCCATGTTTTTAAAACATGGGAAACAATATCCAATTCCAAATAATGTGTTGGGTATTTCTTCTTATTAAATCATAACTACCATGAGCCATAAGCTACAACATGATCTCTCTGCAAGAGAACACATCCCAATCCTGATTCCAATGCTTGAAAATAGACTACATATCCATGTTCAAACTCTATAAACATGAATATAGGTGCTTATGTAAGTCTATCCTTAATATCTTTAAATGATTTCTTGAATTCACTATTCCATTGGAAAGGAACACCCTTTATCATCAAATCTTTCATCGGTGATGCAAAATGTGAAAAGTCACATACAAAACATCTTTAGTATCCATCCTACCCCAGGAAAATATATATATCAGATACATTATTTGGTGGTTTCCAAGAGATAAAAACTTTTATATTTTTAGGTTCTAAGAAGACACCTTTTTCAAAAATGAAATGCAAAAGGAAACATACCTTTTGTATCTAGAAATCAAACTTTCATAACATGACATAAAGATGATTCTCCCACAAGATACCCAACACAATTGCTAAGTGTTTCTCATGATCCTCCTTTTTCTTAGATTACATTAGTATATCATCCAAAAACACCACCACAAATTAATACAGATACCCTTGAAAATCCAATTCATCAATGCCATAGATGTTGTTGATGGATTCATAATATCTAAGTGAATAAAAATGAACTCATAATGGACATATCTTCTTATAAAAAATGTATTCAAAATATTCTTCTTGTGAATCCATACTTTGTGATATCCCAAACATAAGTCAATTTCAGAGAACTAATAGGATTCCCTCAATTGAGGGAACATATTTTCAATGCATGGAATAGGATACTGATTCTTTATTGTAACTTAATTAATCTTAGAATAATATACACAAGTAATAAGAGTTACAAATAACTTCTTCATAAAAAGAACTGGTTCTTCCCATATAGTTGTAATAGGTTTAATGGACCCTTTATATTACAATTCTTCTAATTAATCCTTCAGTTCTCCCATTTCTATTAGTTCCATTTGATAAGATATAAGGGAAATACGAATGGTCCCAAATTATAGATTATTTATAAACTCTACATCTCTTTTGGGTGGAAAACTTGAGAGAATTTTAGGAAAAATATAATGGAACTGGTCCACTATGGTTGGAAAATATCTAATAATGATCACATATACTAATACCAAAGAAACTACTATCAATTGGTAAGATGTAGTTCCAACCACTAGTACCAAGGGTCCTACTTTACTTGCATCGATTGCCCGATATCCTTTAACGAGATGTCTAGAACCATTAGAATATTTGCAACTCACTTTACAATTATAACAATTGATATGGGCCTCAAAATTCATTATCTAATCCATTCCAAGAATCAAGTAATAAAAATCCATATCTATCACATATAAATATTATACCAACTCATTCCCATCAATTTTTATTGATCATGATGTACATTTAAAGACTTAACACTCATATTGTACCAAATGTGTTTGATGTTTCATAATAGAAGGAATCATCTCCACATGAAAACCTGTCATCAATGAAATGAGAAGTAATAAATGAATGAGAACTTCCCATATCAAACAAAGATTTCATAATGGTAGAATTAAAATGAATCAAACCTCTCACCACTAAAGGTCCTTATTAATCATGCATGATTGCCTAATATGTTCTATAAAATTACTTAATCGTTGTGCCTTTCTCTTTATTACACTAATTATATTACATAGATTGCGGAGTAATGGTGTTCCAAGAATCACCATGACTTGTTAGGTTATGCTGATGGGAGTTATTCTACTACAATTATCCTATCAAATAATACAGTTCCTGAGAAGAATCAGATGTGTATCTAGAACCCGTCCTTAGAGAACTATGAAAATAGCACTAAAGATGTCCGATATTGTGGTAATGGTAACATGATCTAGGTGGTTTCATAAAATCACACATCATTTGCTCAAAAGAGCCACACTAAAAACATCCCAGATTACTCTTCATTCGATGAGTTAAGTTAACTAATCTCATAGTCTGATTCAGAGATATACCATCACATTTGGAATAGGTGTCCCTCCTCCACTTATTTCAAACATTGGATTTCTCACATGTTCCCATAAGAATAGACATGATTCCTCATTCTGCATTCCCTTATATGTCTTTTTCTTCTACCATCACTCTATTGACCATATTTTTATAATATTTTATACAATGAACATCAATATTTGAGTAAATTTATGGTTTTAACCCTGACTAAAAAATTCATGCCCTGAATGATGCACTTGTAGAAACTTCTGGTGAAAGGAAAAAAAATTCATAAATCTTTTCACATACAATGTTTCCGAAATATTATCCTAATTCAAACAAAGAAATTCCACTGTTCTAGAAATTATGAATGTATGGGGATAGAATATCTTGTTGAAAAATTCTTCAAAATCCTCCCATTCCATGACTTGGTCCAATATTAGCCTAAACTACTTAATCACACCACTAGAATGCTATATCCTAAAGTATATATGTTTCCAAAGTCGCATTTAGCTCCGCTTATGTGCTAAAAAATTTAATATTCAATTCATCCTATTCTTCCACACTTCTGTATTTATAGGCTCTGATCACCTCGAAATATGGGTGGATTATACTTTTGGAACAAATCCAAATGATCCACTTTCCATAGTTCCTTGTTTTTGTTCCCTCTATCCATGCCCTAAAAATCCTGGACAATACACTGGACTAACTATTGGTTCACCTATGGATCATGTGTAACAATATTCTCAGTATCCTCTTCTAGTTGGTTCTTACGATGCATACCCAGTTCCGTTCACTATAGCCAAAACAAAATCCATTTAGTATATCAAATAAATGATTATTTATTTCCAAATACTATTTTAAAAAGTTCCAAAATCATGTTTATCCCTAATAAACCATTTTAACAATTTTTAAAACACCATCATAAATCCTTTTCAAAATATCATTATTTGAAAAAAAAATTAACTCTTTTAAAAAATCATTACTTTTTACAATTTCTATAAATCATTAACTCAATAATGAATAATACAGTCCTAGTAAGAAGTCATACTAATATTTCATTTCCTAAAACTTCCATCATCTAAACCCATGATAGTGATTTGAAAACACACCTATAAGGGTCTAAAAAACTCATGTACCAAAACTTCCTAGTAATTATTCTCTATATTTTAATTTTGAACAATCCGACTCCTTTCAACAATCCCATGAAATAGATGAAAATATATAGACTAATACCATTTCCAAGTTAAGGATCAAATAAGTTGATACCATTTTTAATATCCCACACCTCACCCGCTGGCTTGGGAAGAGGTGGTGGGTGTTATTGGCCTTAGGAGACATCCCCAATACACCAAAGGATCGAAATAAATTCCAAGATCCTCAAGAACTTTGGGGCATGATTTTCCCATTAAAAAATAAACATCCAACCCACAAAGAAAATATCCAAAAAAATACTATATAATGAATTAGTACAAAAAAACTCAACATATAACCAAACCAAAAACTATATCATAGTAAAAGCTTAAACCAAGTGTCATAACCAAAGAAATAGAAATAAAACAAAACAAAAACACATGAAATACATCAAACCAGAAACTCACAACCTAATGTAAGCTTCTACTCGAAAATCCATTCCCACGGTATCAAGAAGCATCAATAAAGTATTGAGACACCTTGCATGTACATGTGTCTTGATAGATTACATCTACTAATGAAGAACAGTTTTAAAGCATGGGGTGAGTTTAAACTCAATAAGATTTCACTAATGACATCCCAACTCATTCTACTAGGAAAAAACTTGTTTGCACATTTATATGTAATCGTAAAAAATAGTTAAAACAATTTAAACTATTTTATATCAAAACCAAAAAAATATATGGAAATCAATAAAAAAAAGCCTTCAAACCCTTTCTATAATCCATTTGGCATACCCATTCCACGATTCCACACATCCAAACATTAATTACCTTGTGAAACTTTCATACTCATGAGTGTTCTCTCATTGATCTACCAAATCATCACAAGGTAAGAAATACCAAGTTCCCCAATGGCACACACCCCTTCCATTGGGTAACTTCTAATGAAAATGAACTCATAGCGACCATGTATTCCAAAAACCATTTGAAATTTTTTTACAAGTATTTATTTCTTTTCTACCATTTCCAAAAACCATTTCCCATGTATAAAATCAAAACCAACATTATAAAATCACTATTTTAAAAATTATCAAAAAACGGAATTTTCCACAAAGGCATCCAGTTCCACAATTTCACAAAACCATTACGGGAGAGGATTACTATAAGAATCATACAAGATTTTCACAATCACTTTAATAAAAACTTTTATTTCTAGATAAGCCACTATGTTTTTATCAAGTGGAGTCAAGAGAGAATACACCTACCTCACAAACATTAGTGTAAATGAAGAATGACCCGATGATTCTCTATATATGATCATTAACTAGCTATAATTACCTAGACACAATAAGGATTCATAAGGATCTCATAAAAATCCATAAAATAACATGGACCTGTCCCTATAAAATTAGATCTAAGGTTTCAAGAAAGAGAAAGGGAATATATCTAAGAATAATGACTAATAACTGAGACTTAACGGTGAATATAGATATCCAATGGGAATTGAATCAACTAAAAATTTATCTGGTATAGAAATAAGTCACCTCTCAAGACTTTGGGGGAAAATTAGATTGGTATTATGAAATATTAGGAAATTAAAAGTGGTATTAGGAATTAATTCAAATTAGATCAACAATTTGAGGATCTGAAACTGCACATTACATGATTAGGGTGCACAGTTATTCAAACTGTGCACTAACCATGCATCAAATACTATCTCAAGCCAACCCCTCACATGTTTGGATCACATAATCATATAAACTGTGTTCCAATCATTCATTTCCCACTATCCACCATTGAATGGTTTCCCCTAGAAATCCACATGGTTTATCCAAATTATATGCCAACCATGAACCTACCCAAATCCCACTATCTTACCTTACATGGTTTTTTAGAGGTGCTGAATAGTTTCTAAAAACCATTATCAAACTTTGTGCCTCTTAAAAATCCCATAAATCATGATAAAACTACTATGAACCTCCCAAAACAAAACCCAAAAATTATATATACATAAAATACATAAATAAATATTCATGTACCCAAAATTGGGGGTACTACACATAAGTTTTGTAACATATAAAAAAATCTGTATGTAAAAATTGAAATACTACCATGAGATGCATATGATTTTGTCTTATCCCAAAATTACAAATATGTGATTTTTGTTCAGATCCAACTGAATACGTATGAACATTTTTTTATAAAAATTCTCCAACACATAATTTGAATAGAAAAGAATAATATTTCCTACATAATAAAAACTAATAAAAACTAATTAATTAGAGAATAAATACATAATCACTGATTATTAAACAAAAAAATAATTAATAATTAATTATTAATCTAATTCAACATAATTATTTTCTTCTAGATGCAGTGAAAGCTTCAACAATAGAATCCTTGGAGACAAGTATAAAGATCGATGTAAATATAAAAAAATAAAGATATAATTAAATTGGATAATTAAAATTATAAAAACATAAACAATGTGGCAAGGAGGTAGTAAAAAATATGCCCCTTCTTGATAATTACAAAATTGAACATTACTTAAAAATTCTCCCCCTTTTTTAATCAATCAAAAAATTCAAATAGTGAATAGTAACTTATATAAAAAAACAACTCTCCTCTTAAAGATAAAAATATTAAATAATAAATAATAAATATTTCTCCCCCAAATATTACATAGGAATAACGATTTAAATCTAAAATAGTATAACAAGTTTAATTTATAAGGAATTTTTAAAAATTGAACTTTTAGTATGTTGAGGTAAAAATAAAATACCAACATGTTAAAGGAATATAGATCCCACATAATTCATGAATTTTAAAAATAGATTTAAACTAAAATATAAATATCTCTAAACTATAAATATCCCATATAATTTCATATTCCTTTAGTTTAATAACTAAAAAAATTAATACAAACAAAAACTTTCAACTGTAAAAAAAAGTGATAAATCCTATACAAAAAGCATTAAAATCTAAATAGAGAAAAAAATAGATTAATTGTATTTAAATAATTAATAAAATATTTCTAATGAGTTAAAAATAACCAAATATTATACACATTCTAGTAAACAAAAAAATATATTTATATACTCATTATAAGGCCCCAGCCTTAAACCTTACTTAATCTTGAGTTATTACAAGATTACACATTGAGGATCTTTTCAGGTTTAGAGTTTTAGATAATTAGATCATGAAACTTGCATTACATTCCACATTTAAACAAAGTGGTTACATAAAATACAATATTCATTCTTCCCATAAACGGAAACATATTTAAAATAAAACACGTATTCATTCTTGACACATCCTTGACACTATCATCACATCATGTACATTTCCCTTGACTTGTGAAAAACATTTCAAAAACTTGGGATGAGCATAAAAAGCTCAGTAAGGGTTATAAAAATATAGAAAGGAAACATGAGTTCATATATATATAAGAATGAAATCATACTTTACCCATAAAACATAGGCACTTTAACATACCTCATCAAACCATGAATAAATCAATGAAATAATAAGACATAAAGGTAACTTGAGGCATTCATAACATTCTTACGTAGGGAGTAACCCTCTTGGCTATGTTTTGGAATACCCATCACAGTATATTCTCTAAATATCTTCGGAGAAACCTTAACGTTTCACTTCTTCGCGTTACCCAATGCATTGGAGAGCTCTAACGGGCTCACCCTCCCTTAGTTTATCACGGAACCACCCATCTTCATAATAATGCCCAAGAACCATAACATAATCCTATCACATAAAACATGCATAAAAGAAACATAAAATTTCCACATTTCAATCACAAGATATCAATACAACACATTGATATAATAAAAACATTATGAAAATCATTTTTGATACCAAAATAAAAGAAAAGTAAAACATGTTATTTATTTTTCTTTTAAAAAGAAGGTATGGCTTGTAGAGGAAGCCGAAACTCAAATAATGGTCATGGTGGCGGAGAAGTCGTTGTCGCCGCATACGTACGACAAAAACATTCCATTTTTTCGTTTTGTTAAACGCTTCGTATAAAAAAAATATTTCTTTTGGATAAAAGTAAAAGTCAAAGGGTTTTATACACCGTATAAAATAAAGTTGTGTATAAAACAAAATATGCCTCAATGAAAGGAGATTGAGACGAAGTCCCATACAAAGATGGTATCCTTGGTTTAAGGATAAATCAATTACATAATTATGTGTGAAAAATGAATACACCAAATATATGTGGATATTATGTGTAAAATAATGAAAGGTCATTCACACATATTCAAAGGATGACATTTTCAATAACTACATGTTGATCCCAAAGAAATCGAAATTGGGTTAAGAAGTTCCCTTGACATCCTAACGGCGTCACATCAAAATGAGTTGATGAGAGATAAAAAGTGTAACTCATAACTTGGACATAAAAGTTACATCAATAAGGATATATGAGAACATATCCCAACATAACAATATGTAAATTAAAAGACCCAACAACAGAAGTCTTTTAAAAAGAGGAGGGTGAAAGGTTCCTTTACTGACTTGGGTATCTTTCAAAACATACGCCCCATGAAGGAAGGACAATACAACATTGATGTAAATACTCATAAATGAAATAATATTACACAATGAGTATAATAATGGGTAGTACATTCACCACTCAAAGGAAATTGTGGCAAATGTAGCATAAATCTCATGGGAATAAAAGTGAGATGAAAAATCACTTGTGAAAACTTGGCAGCCTAACGGCGCCACAGAAAACTTACAAAAATCGATTGATGAGATCAAATAGTGTATCTCATCATATCAACATAATGTTTACATAAATAGGAATAAAAAAGAACATCCCCAAACATAACAAAGAGGAGCTTAAAAGAAGTGATATAAAGGAGATTACTTAAAAAGAAAGAGAGAGGTTAGATCTCTTACGAAAATTCGGCAGCCTAACAGTGCCACTCGAAACATCCAAAATGGATTGATGAGAGATAATAGGGTCTCTCATCATATGAACATAAAAATTACAGTAATATTAATATAAAATAACATCCCAATCACAATAAATATGAGCTTTAAAAGGAATGACATAAAAGAGCGTACTTAAAAAGAAAGAGAGGAGTAGGATCCCTTACCTCGGGTCCGACTTGACTCGATCATTCTTTAACGTCCTGAATAATAAACTTGAGTTAATTTCCACTTTATTGAGAACCTTTTTCTTGTTAATTATTCCTTTTAGATCACTTATTGTCATGTTATAAACATTATGCAATCATTTATGTTAATAATGTTTGTTTTGTCGATATTTGGTTCTTAAGTCGAAGGTGGACTTCTTACAATTACATGTTGTTCATGTGGTAAGAGGTTCTTTATATCCAGAATGAAATTCCTGATTTGGATAACATATATATCATATATATCCAGCATATAAATGTATTTATAATATTACATAATCATTTAGAGGTAAGAAATGAAATGCACCGTTCATGGAGACGGTAAGCCGTACGTACGCATGAACGCTACTTTCATTTCTTTGTCATATTAATGGAATTAAAACTAAATGAGAGGTATGTATATTTTAATTCCATAATTATATTCATCATTTATATGTATCATTCATCATATATATCCATTATATACATGTACTTATAATAGTACATTACATTTGGGGATAAGAAATGAAATGCACCGTTCATGGAGACGGTAAGCTGTACGTACGCATGAACGCTACTTTCATTTCTATCTCATACTTTAATGGAAAGAAATAATAATTATATCTAGGTATATTATAATTCCAGTATAAAATCATATATAATAACATTAAATCCATCCTTTATACGTCCCACGTATGGCATTAAAGAATCACATCACTTTGAGGGGGCGGTAGTCCGCACTTCCTAAAATGAAGATATCGTGTATACCCATAATGCAAACATTAATGGTATGCCATAAATGAAAAATACAAAAGCTTAAGGAAAGAATAAACATATTATATATCATATATAAAAATAGTGACATCAAAATGGCCACCTTTGAAGGTGTTAAATAAGTATTGAACAATCATCGTTTCGGGAGGCAGAATTTCGCCATCCACGGAAACCGTATGTTATTTAACCATTTGATGTAGTTGTGTGATAGTGTAGCTCGAATAAATCTTATAACAACATCCTAGTATATTTAAGATACTTCATTTGTTACAAAAGAAGTAAATAAAAAGAGTTTATGGGGTTGGAGAAGCAAAATAAAACAAATGAACATGAGAGAATGAATTACCTTTAAAAGTGTAACTCCTTTTGATTTGAGCCAAAAGGATTCCTTTGAAAGGATTCTGCCCAAAGGAAATCCTCTAGGATGAGTTGAGGGACGTGGAGAGAGTAAATGGTCATAGTATGGCCTAGCGAAAGGCTTGAGGAGTGTGTGAAATGAGGTAGAGGTGGGGGCCTTTTATAAGAGGAGAGGAGGGGCACTTTTGGAAATCATGAAACTATTATTTTATTTTCAAAAGTGTTTCGAATTTATAAGGTTCCACATTGATATATTTCGAATATAAGATGATAAGGCTTCTAAATATTCCCATCCAATAGTTTTTTGACAAGTGTAGGTATTAGATTTTATATTATCGTTTCATTTTATTTAAACTGTTCCTTAATGAGGTCATCGTTGCATCATCATGATGTCATAATTAAATTAATTTATTTAATGTCTAAAAATTATAACAAAAATATCCTGATGTAGGAAATCTTTTTATATTTCCAAATAGTCTTTATAGACAAAAATATAATTAGTATAACCCCTTCTAAAAATTGTTTTAGTAAAACAATTTATGTTAGTGTCATTTTCACCTTTATTTAAAAAAAGGCATTAAAGTCATTATCTCACCCAAGAGGCTCCATAGGGTCCCCTAAATCGACCCATGGGTAGTCTTGGTCTTCCATGACTCATCCAATAGGGGTAGGACAAGTTTCATGGTGTTTTCATATTTTTATAATATCATTTTTACCTTAAATTACACTAATTACCTCTAAGCGTGATTAATGAAAAAAAGTTACTATTCATCAAAAAATTATTTTCATCCTATTGAACCACATTTCACATACTAATGACAACAATGTATGTCGGATTTTCAAAATTCAATACACATTAGTGGTAAACTTTCATTTAACTGAAAAATCGGTTTTCTTGATTACCACTTAGTGGTTTCACTATTCATCAAAAATTGGAGTTTTTCAGAAAATTACCAATAATTCACTCTAAGCTATATTTGATATTCTGAATTCAAAAATGATGTTTATATTACCTAATTCAAATAATATAAGTAGAATTAATTAATTTAATAATTAACTCCCGCTGTCAAAACAAATAGCGTGTTTTTAAGAAACAATATATATCAAAAGATTGATATTTGTTTATGTCGAATTTCAAAGTGAAATTAATTCCGAAGTCCACCATTGAATAAAATGGTAAAAATATTTTATGGCTTCACTTTAAAACCAATTCAAAATATAATCTAATCATATAAATATATTAGATTAAAATAGGTTTTGAATTAAAATACAACATTTTTCACTTATTCATAAAAAATGAACTTTATCGGAAGAATAACAAAAACATACACAAAGTAAATTTTGATGTCCCAATTATAAACAAGGATTTTATTTCGTCCAAAAGAATGTATAAGAGTGACCAAAACTATATTTAAAGAGGGTTCTCCATCAAAAGGTGATAAGTGAACCTTTAGTGAAAACTAGGGCATATACACCTAAAATTGAATTCTTTCCGTATTTTAAGCCTTTATCTTTTATTGGATAAATGTAAAAACATTTAAAAACATATATAATCATATTTTAGTTATTTCTATCTATTCTCGCCAATACAACGGCTACATGTTAACTTCCATTTAAAATAATATTATTTTATTATTAGAGTACAACGTAAGATTCCCAAGAAACTCGTTGTTGCGTGTTGGGTACGCCATCGAGCATAGCATCCCCTTTAAAGTCATATAAATATTTTATTCAAAAATATGGATAAATATGAAAATTTCATATTCTTTATTTACCTGGGGTGTTACATCCTTCCCCCCTTTTTGGAATTGCGTCCTCGCAATTTTTAAAATTGAGCTTGAAAACATCCTTGAAAGTCCCACATTGGAACAAGAGTCGGTAAAACAATAAATTTAAAATAAAGGAAGATAAGTAAAGAGGTAACCCGAGTTAATCCACACTAGGATTCCATGTAGAAAACATGGACATGGAAGAAAAAGCAAAGGGTCATGTTCTTGAGGGAGAGTGATAGTAAACATGTCTAGGAGAAAGTTAACCATAAGAAAATCACAAACTTGTGATGGGTTAAACGGTATTTGATTCCCCAGTAGGAAAAGTTAATAGACAACATTTTTTTAAGTTACTTTTTATTGAGGAATTTATTCATAAGTAAACATAATCACTTATCATGTTGACTTTCAACTTTTATTAGATTCCTTACAAAACTCATATTTTCTCCAAAAGGCGAGTATTTAGGAAGACTTGTTCACATTAAGAGTGTTATAATCAACTTTTAGAGAATCACCTAATCCACAAAAGAGAACTATATAATTCCCATGTCTTTAGACTTTAACCAAAACCAAAACCAAAAAGGCTAGTACAAGACCAGATAATCCAGAAAAGGATTAACCTTTATAAAAAGAAAATCTATTCTTAACCTCCAAAATTTGTCCAACAAAACCCAAAGTTCAACGAGGACCATCCGATAAACAATTTGTCCATAAAATTCTTCAAAGTTAACCAATCTAAGATTGAAACCCAAATATTTGAATGATTTAGTAACATAGTCTTCCAAGTTAAATCGTAACATTTATCTCCAAACAACATCAGTTGCTCCTAAAGTCTCGTATTGAAAAGTAATTAACCTAATCACATATCCTCCATGATAGGTTAATCATTTTCATAAATAACCCAAAATAAACTTACTCTTAATTTATAAAATCATATAACTAGAAAGAATCAGTCAAACTAACCAGGGACTTCACGTAGTCCAGTGGTAGGCGATAAATACCAGTCTCACTTTGGATGTGGGTTCGATTCCCACAGCATTGTCCGACGCGACGGGTTGTCACACGGTCTGTGTTTTGTCCTTTTTCCAAAACTATATAATTCTAAAAAAATTTCCCAAAACGAGATTAAATCTTCAAAAATAAACATAACATATTTTAACCTCAAGTTTATCTCATGCCTTTCATTTTCCATCATAACATATAATAACCCATAATTACCTCAAAAGTAAGGATCATATAAACCCTAATGGTTACCTTTTTAATTATTACCTGAACTTCCACATCGATTGGTCATCTCGTACATGATGCATTATAGAACATACCAAGGTTCACGTGGTTGATCATGACTCCTTGATAGTTGGTTTAGAACAACCATGAGTTTCCTCATTGAATACCCCATTTCATCGAGTCTCTTAATCAGAGAACCACCATAGTTTCCTTCAAACCAATTGTCACTTTGGTGCCTGCGAGATCCATCAATTCACTAAAAACAGAAATGTCAGTGTGAGTATATCAACAAAACCATCATGTACTAATGAGGAAGGTAAACACTAAGATATACTTACTCATTCACTTTATCTAAAACTAGGACTCTTTCTGAAATACTAACCATTATGGTAATGTCACTTATGCTTAGAGAATACCCTAACCTCAAAAGTTATCTAAACCGACCTCTGATACCAACTATAAGGCCCCAGCCTTAAAACTTACTTAATCTTGAGTTATTAAAAGATTACACATTGAGGATCTTTTCAGGTTTAGAGTTTTAGAGAATTAGATCATGAAACTTGCATTAAATTCCACATTTAAACAAAGTGGTTACATAAAAGACAATATTCATTCTTCCCATCAACAGAAACATATTTAAAATAAAACACGGATTCTTTCTTGACACATCCTTGACACTATCATCACATCATGTACCTTTCCCTTGACCTGTGAAAAACATTTCAAAAACATGGGATGAGCATAAAAAGCTCAGTAAGGGTTATAAAAATATGGAAAGGAAACATGAGTTCATATATACATAAGAATGAAATCATACATTACCCATAAAACATAGGCACTTTAACATACCTCATCAAACCATGAATAAATCAAAGAAATCATAAGACATAAAGGTATCTTGAGGCATTCATAACATTCTTACGTAGGGAGAAACCCTCTTGGTTACGTTTTGGAATACCCATCACAGTATATTCCCTAAATCTCTTCGGAGAAACCTTAACGTTTCACTCCATCGCGTTACCCAATGCATTGGATAGCTATAACGGGCTCACCCGCCCTTAGTTTATCACGGAACCACCCGTCTTCATAATAATTTCCAAGAACCATAACATAATCATATCACATAAAACATGCATAAAGGAAACATAACATTTCCACATTTCAATCACAAGATATCAATACAACACATTGATATAATAAAAACATTATGAAAACCATTTTTGATACCAAAATAAAAGAAAAGTAAAACATGGTATTTATTTTTCTTTTAAAAAGAAGGTATGGCTTGTAGAGGAAGCCGAAACTCAAATAATGGTCACGGCGGCGGAGAAGTCGTTGTCGCCGCATACGTATGACAAAAACATTCCATTTTTTCGTTTTGTTAAACGCTTAGTATAAAAAAAGATTTCTTTTGGATAAAAGTAAAAGTCAAAGGGTTTTATACACCGTATAAAATAAAGTTGTGTATAAAACAAAATATGCATCAATGAAAGGAGATTGAGACGAAGTCCCATACAAAGACGGTATCCTTGGTTTAAGGATAAATAAATTACATAATTATGTGTGACAAATGAATACACCAAATATAAGTGGATATTAAGTGTAAAATAATCAAAGTTCATTCACACATATTCAAAGGATGACATATTCAATAACTATATGTTGATCCCAAAGAAATTGAAATTGGGTTAAGAAGTTCCTTTGACAGCCTAACGACGTCAAATCAAAATGAGTTGATGAGAGATAAAAAGTGTATCTCATCACTTGGAAATAAAAGTTACATCAATAAGGATATATGAGAACATATCCCAACATAACAATATGTAAATTAAAAGACCCAACAACAGAAGTCTTTTAAAAAGAGGAGGGTGAAAGGTTCCCTTACCGACTTGGGTATCTTTCAAAACATACGCCCCGTGAAGGAAGGACAATACAACATTGATGTAAATACTCATAAATGAAAGAATATTACACAATGAGTATAAAAATGGGCATTACATTCACCAATCAAAGGAAATTGTGGTAAATGTAGCATAAATCTCATGGGAATAAAAGTGAGATGAAAAATCACTTGCAAAAACTCGGCAGCCTAACGGCGCCACAGAAAACTTACAAAAATCGATTGATGAGATCAAATAGGGTATCTCATCATATAAACATAAAGTTTACAGAAATAGTAATAAAAAATAACATCCCCCAACATAACAAAGAGGAGCTTAAAATAAGTGACATAAAGGAGATTACTTAAAAAGAAAGGGAGAGGTTAGATCTCTTACGAAAATTCGGCAGCCTAACGGTGCCACTCAAAACTTCCAAAATGGATTGATGAGAGATAATAGGGTCTCTCATCATATGAACATAAAAATTACAGTAAGAGTAATATAAAAGAACATCCCAATCACAATAAAGATGAGATTTAAAAGGAATGACGTAAAAGAGCATACTTAAAAAGAAAGAGAGGAGTAGGATCCCTTACCTCGAGTCCGACTTGACTCGATCATTCTTTAACATCCTGAATAATAAACTTGAGTTAATTTCCACTTTATTGAGAACCTTTTTCTAGTTCATTATTCCTTTTAGATCACTTATTGTCATGTTATAAACATTATGTAATCATTTAAGTTAATAATGCTTGTTTTGTCGATATTTCGTTCTTAAGTCGAAAGTGGACTTCTTACAATTACATGTTGTTCGTGTGGTCAAAGGTTCTTTATATCCAGAATGACATTCCTGATTTGGATAGAATATATATAATATATATCCAGCATATACATGTATTTATAATATTACATAATCATTTAGAGGTAAGAAATGAAATGAACCGTTCATGGAGACGGTAAGCCGTACGTACGCATGAACGCTACTTTCATTTCTTTGTCATATTAATGGAATTAAAAATAAATGAGAGGTGTGTATATTTTAATTCCAGAATTATATTCATCATTTGGATGTATCATTAATCATATATATCCATTATATACATTATATACATGTACTTATAATAGTACATTACATTTGGGGATAAGAAATGAAATGCATCGTTCATGGAGACGGTAAGCCGTACGTACGCATGAACGCTACTTTCATTTCTATCTCATACTTTAATGGAAATAAATAATAATGATATATAGGTATATTATAATTCCAGTATAACATCATATATAATAACATTAAATCCATCCTTTATACGTCCCACGTACGGAATTAACGAATCACATCACTTTGAGGGGGCGGTAGTCCGCACTTCCTAAAATGAAGATATCGTGTATACCCATAATGCAAACAATAATGGTATGACATAAATGAAAAATAAAGAAGCTTAAGGAAAGAATAAAAATATTATATATCATATATAAAAATAGTTACATCATAATGGCCACCTTTGAAGGTGTTAAATGAGTATTGAACAATCATCGTTTCGGGAGGCAGAATTTCGCCTTCCACGGAAACCGTATGTTCTTTAACCATTTGATGTAGTTGTGTGAGAGTGTGGCTCGAATAAATATTATAAAAACATCCTAGTATATTTAATATACTGTTTTTGTTACAAAATAAGTAAATAAAAAGAGTTTATGGGGTTGGAGAAGCAAAATAAAACAAATGAACATGAGAGAATGAATTATCTTTAAAAGTGTAACTCCTTTGGATTTGAGCCTAACGGCTTCCTTTGAAAGTATTATGCCCAAAGGGAATCCTCTAGGATGAGGAGAGGGGTGTGGATAGAGTAAATGGGAAGGTCATGGCCGAGCCAAAGGCTTGAGGAGTGTGTGAAATGAGGTAGAGGTGGGGGCCTTTTATAAGAGGAGAGGAGGGGCACTTTTGGAAATCACGAAACTATTATTTTATTTTCAAAAGTGTTTCGAATTTATAAGGTCCCACATTAATATTTTTCTAAGATAAGATGGTAAGGCTTTGAAATATTCCCATCCAATAGTTTTTGGACAAGTTTAGGTCTTAGATTTTATATTATCGTTTCATTTTATTTAAACTGTTCATTAATGAGGTCATCGTTGCATCATCATGATGTCATAATTAAATTAATTAATTTAATGTATAAAAATTATAACAAAACTATCTTGATGTAGGAAATCTTGTTATATTTCCAAATAGTATTTATAGAAAAAAATATAATTATTATAACCCCTTCTAAAAATTGTTTTAGTAAAACAATTTATGTTAGTGTCATTTTCACCTTTATTTAAAAAAAAGGCATTAAAGTCATTATCTCACCCAAGAGGCTTCATAGGGTCTCATAAATCGACCCATGGGTTGTCTTGGTCGGCCATGACTCATAAAATAAGGGTAGGACAAGTGTCATGGTGTTTTCATATTTTTATAATATCATTTTTACCTTAAATTACACTAATTACCTCCAATCGCGATTAATGAAAAGAAGTTACTATTCACCAAAAAATTCTTTTCCTCTCATTGAACCAAATTTTATATACTAATGACAACCATGTATGTTGGATTTTCAAAATTCAATACACATTAGTGGTAAACTTTCATTTAACTGAAAAATCAGTTTACTTGATTACCACTTAGTGGTTTCACTATTCATCAAAAATTGGAGTTTTTCAGAAAATTACCAAAAATTCACTCTAAGCTATATTCGATATTCCGAATTAAAAAATGATGTTTATATTAACTAATTCAAATAATATAAGTATAATTAATTAATTTAATAATTATCTCCCACTGTCAAAACAAATAGCGTGTTTTTAAGAAACAATATATATCAAAAGATTGATATTTGTTTATGTCGAATTTCAAAGTGAAATTAATTCCAAAGTCCACCATTGAATAAAATGGTAAAAATATTTTATGGTTTCACTTTAAAACCAATTCAAAAGATAATCTAATCATATAAATAAATTAGATTAAAATAGGTTTTGAATTAAAATACAACATTTTTCACTTATTCATAAAAAATGAAATTTATCGGAAGAATAACAAAAACATACACAAAGTAAATTTTGATGTCCCAATTATAAAGAAGGATTTTATTTGGTCCAAAAGAATGTATAAGAGCGACCAAAAATATATTCAAAGATGGTTCTCCATCAAAAGGTGATAAGTGAACCTTTAGTGAAAACTAGGGCATATACGCCTAAAATTGAATTCTTTCCATATTTTAAGCCTTTATCTTTTATTGGATAAATGTAAAAACATTTAAAAACATATATAATCATATTTTAGTTATTTCTATCCATTCTTGCCAATACAATGGCTACATTTTAACTGCCATTTAAAATAATATTATTTTATTATTAGAGTGCAACGTAAGATTCCCAAGAAACTCGTTGTTGCGTGTTGGGTACGCCATCGAGCATAGCGTCCCCTTTAAAGTCATATTAATATTTTATTCACAAATATGGATAAATATGAAAATTTCATATTCTTTATTTACCTGGGGTGTTACACTCATTGTCTTTAATAGAGATATCTAAGTGCATGTTATTAAATGATAAAAATAGATTATGCATGGTTACTGAATAAAATAAAAACTAACTAATAGTAAATCATAGGTCACTATATCAAATAATGAAACAAAAAATAATATCCATTTTTTCCAACATGATAATAAATTCATTACTTTGTCACCCAAATAATTTTTGTTCTAGTAAAAGTTTTATAGGTCCCTTTAGGAACAAAAGTTACTCCTGGTTTAGAAAATTTATCCTTGAAATAAAAGATAGTTAAAAAATATTTCTTTTCAATAATATATTAAAAAACATAAATAAAAATCATATACATAATGAATAAAATCACCACATGTGGAAAAATTGATAGATGAAATATATATGGATTTTCCATTTTCAAATATAATTTTGAACATTATTGGAATATGAACATCATATAAAATTCCTTTTTTATTTTCTCAAATTTTATTCATTGGAATAATATTATCTTGTATTTATATTCCATGACCAAAAGTAGATAGTTTTTTTAATACATTCTATCTTATCTTTTAGCTCACTATTCTCTTTTTTAACAACATCCAAATCTTTAAAAACTTTTCCTGAAGAACTTGAATCCTCCTTCATTAATTTATCACTCAAAATTAAATTTTTATTTAAGGAAATTAATCCTCAAGGAGGTATAAAGTTATGTATAACATGTGAATCACTATAAATATTGTAAATACATTCAGAAGGAAATGATACAGTATAAATATAAAGAAAGAGTATGTCACTTCAACTCGCTTTCCTCACAAGGATATTAACAAAAAAATTACCTTCCCTCCATGTATTGAGAGAAATTGTACCTTGATCTATGAGAATATTACATCATCGAAAAAAATAATTCAAATACCATGTAATATTAGAGTTATCAATCAGATACCTTACCATGGTTTTATAATCAGATTCCATGATATTCAGATGAATGTTGTGTTGTTTACATATCGAAAGTATAATATGGAGAGCCCTTAAATCTACCCCCACGAAGTTTCATAGGTTGTAAAAGGCACTCAATCCAAGGATAACTAATCCTCCCACATCATGAACCAAATCATCCCCTCATATTTCCATCAATACAAGATCCAATATCTTTCAATTTCAAACCTTAAATATGAGGTTCCCACTTCACCCATCACTCTAAAGAATATGGTCTGAGATCCCTGAGAGAAATGCCATGATAAGGTAGAATTTCTATAATAATATCCTTTGACCACCCCATGGAATAAGGGTTAGAAATTTAAAAACTAGAGTTCCCACATAGACCTATATACAAAGTTAGTAAAAATTCCATCTCTTGGTTTATTCTTGGAATTCCAATGTTCCCATAAAACTACATTGAAAACCACACTATGAGATTTTGTATCACTACCTTGATGCTTAACCACCTAGAAACAAGAACATAATAAGGAATATATCATCTATCCCGAAAAACATTGAATTTACATTTTAAAATAACATACTATATTATTCTATCCCATTATCCTTTTAAAAAAATATGTTATACTGATTCTAAACATGAATTATTGAATCACTGGAACAGAGATGCTAAGAGAACTCCTATTTTTTTGAATGTTATCATCCTTAAGGATTTATTTGTTTCTCATACTCCAAACATAGAATATATTCTTAGTCATTATCTTATGAAATCAAATCTTTCTTTCCCATTCATCCTCATCGCAAACCACCTGGATCAGATTATGATATGCTTTTTCACAAAGAAGGACGTACATAATACCTTAGAAAGAACACCTATTTGTTATGTTAACTAAGCTGATAATCTCAAGAAATTTTTATTTCTCCTTATAATGGTTCACACTAGTGAAAACAAAATAAATTCTCTCCTCTCTAAAAGAAATATTAGTGAATAGGAAACCTAGAAAAAACAAAACATCACCTGCCCAATTATCTTTCCAACACTTGACATCTCTGTAACTATCACCCAATGTGATTGGTCCTTTAAAATATCTAGATGATGGATCATGCATCTCATAAGGTAAGAAACGCTCCTGGATCAGTTATCCCAGTCCCTCCGATACTCAACATACATATCTCTCATACACTTTTCCCATACAGGTTTAACTTTAATAATCTCAAAATAAAGCCAGGCCAACAATCTTTTCTAGGCATCTAAGATAATACATAGGTTCACCCCCCCCCCCATTCCATGATCAGTCTCTCCAGCTGGTCTGATGAGGCACATTGGAACTTTACTTCTAGATTTTCAACCCAAATAAAAGATATCATTGTTTTTTCTAAATTTTTAATGGATCCTTTGGGCACCCAAGTCATAGAAATATTGTGCATTAGAATGGATGTTAGAACACAGTTTTCCACAGTGAACCTCCCTAAAAATGAAAGGGATTTGTTCTTCCATTTAAAGATATGAGAATGTATATTATTAAAAATATTATCAAAATAAATATTCTTGATCCTTCTATCTAAAATGGTAAGTCCCAAATGCTTCATTACTATATTTTACTTTTGAATTCGTAGCTTGTCCTAAATTTGAGTAATTTTCACGTGACAAAAACATTTAAAAATATAAACACAACTACCAGTTCAATAAATCTATTGCCCACTCTATCCACTATATGTTTCCATAATTTTGTTGAATCCTTAAACCACTCAGTACATAAAAACATCCAAAAACAACATGCCTAGAATTTTCAACCACTGGGATCCTCAATCTGGTTTTTGGTTTACAAGATGGCTCATCCAACAATGGAGAAAAAAGTCAAACTCTCTAAAAATTTTCAACCCAATACAAAACATGGGAAATTGAAATATCCACACCATAGAACTTCTCATCCTTGAAAACCCTTTGGGAATAATTAAAACATCACACAACCTACCTTGGTTGTGAATTCTCACTCAGAAATCCATGTTGCATCTCTGAACACCCAACATGATTCCAAGTGCACCTTCTGAACATACAATTCCTATCCAAAAAAGAGCCACTTGCAACCCGTAGAAATGAAGACAACACTTTGTCAAAACGTATGGCTTTATTGGTGGTCGGAAGATTGGCGACCGAGGCACCATTTAATCTAAAGGCCCTCAGGACCACCCTTCAAAATATCTGGAAATTGGAAGCTGGAGTAGCCATTCGGGAAATTGAGAACAAACTCCTTGTTTTTGAGTTCTTCAGTGACAAAGACAAAGATAAAGTCCTCAGAGGACGACCTTGGTCCTTTGACAATCATCTCATTCTGATGGAGGAATTTAAAGGGGGAGACGAGATTCAGAACTGCACACTTACCCGATCCCCGTTCTGGGTAAGAATTAAAGGAATACCGTTCCATGGGAGATCAACACATGTGATGAAAGAAATTGGAGACCGGATCGGTCACTTCCTAGAGTGGGATTGCTCGGACCCCATACAATGGGGACCCTGGGTTCGAATAAAGCCTGAGATCGATGTGTCTGAACCCTTAATGCGAGGTATGTTCCTGAAAATTGATGATTCCAACACCTGGATCTCGTTCGAATTCGAAAAACTACCAATCTTTTGCTTCCTTTGCGGACGTATCGGCCACATTGAGAAAGTGTGCGGGGCAAAGCTAGAGAATTCCGCCGAAAATATTACCCTACAATATGGTTCGTGGCTCCGGGCCAAAGCACACAGAGAGGCATATATTCCTGAGGCGGAAAGACAAATTGATCGGGACCGTCTCATTGCAGCCCATCTAAGGCGACCGGAATCTGGACAACCTTCTATTATAAGGATGGGACCCCCTGTCTTCCCTAAGGATTCCCCAGCTGAGCTTAGGGGAAATGGAAACGCCTCCCAAGAGATTATCGGCAGAGGCAATGATGGGGCCCGGCAAGACAGTCACCTGATTCAGGGTATCACAAATTCCGACTTCGCTTTATCTGCACCGAACTTAACGTTCCTTACTTCAAATGAGCCGCTACCTAAACCAAAAGAACCTCCAGAGAAACTCCCGAGACAGAAACATGTTTCCTTGGATCTGCCTGAGGCTGAGCAGAGTCCAAATCGGATCCCAGCTGATGCCCTTCTGCAAGCTGATTCTGGGATGACTGAAGCCTCACCTTCGGGACATGTTATTCGTAGAACCTGGAGAAGGGCACGCGGCGGTGGTAAAAGCGATTGCCCAGGGAATCCCAAACCAGGAGATCTGAAATGGAAAATCGAGTCCAGTGGTATGCACACCAGTCCTCCCAAAAGGAGGAAAGCATTAGGTACGTCATCAACCCCACAAGAGACAAAGGCGGAGGCGGGTCAGGCCCGGCCCCGCCTAGAGCAATGATTGTTTTATGCTGGAACTGTCGTGGGCTTGGCAATCCACGAATGGTTCGTATGTTCCAGCGCCATTGCGCTCAAAGTCGCCCTGATATGGTTTTCCTGTCCGAAACCATATTGGAAAACAAGGACATCACAAATCTTGCTCTAAAATGCGGTTTCCAGGGTTGTTTCCCGGTTCCCCGACAGGGTCATTCAGGGGGATTATGTCTTCTCTGGAAGGATAACGTCGATGTTAGGCTCCTATCTTTTTCCCAGCGCCATGTGGCTGCATCCATTTGTGTTCCCCACAACCCCCCCTGGACGTTTGTGGGCTTCTATGGCTGGCCCTCCCAGTCTGAAAAGTGGAAATCTTGGGATCTTCTTGGAAAACTCCGTCGTGATCTGCCAAGCCCCATTCTGTTTGGAGGGGACTTTAACGAGATCCTTTTCCAGAAGGAGAAAAAAGGTGGAGCTGTGCGCTCCTCCACGTCTATGTCTGATTTTAATGATGCTATCCTTAAGGCAGAGCTGATGGACCTGGGTTACACGGGTAATCCTTTCACTTGGTACCGAGGCAGTTCAGACGGAAATCGAATCGCTGAACGTCTGGATAGATTCTTTGGCTCAATGGATTGGATGAACCTCTTCAAAATGTACCATATCAGACACCTCACGTTCAACTGTTCGGATCACTGCCCAATTGTCATTAACTGCACCCATAATGAGCACGTTACTAGTCCCAGGAAACCATTCAGATTCGAAAGCTTCTGGTCAAATTATCCCGAGTGCGAGGCGGTAATCCGTTCAGGCTGGAAGAATGGGCAAGCTGATCTGAGAACCAACCTTCTACGAGTGGCGTCTGATCTGAAGACATGGAGCTACTCTAAATTCCGTCACCCGGACCGGCAATGCAATTTGCTTGAAAGGAAGATTGGCTATCTTCTCAGCAAACCCCCGTCTAGTAGCATTCTCTCCAAAATTAGTGAAACCCAACGAGAGCTGGATGTTGCCCTGCGCAATAAGGAAGGTTTTTGGGCTATGCGAGCGCGTGATATTCATATAACAGAAGGGGATGCTAATACCCGTTATTTCCACCAGAAGGCTTCAGCAAGACGCCGAAAAAACTTTATTTCTGGCATCCTAAAACCAGATGGTAGTAAAGTGTCTGACACAGGGGGAATCCAAGATGCATTCCTGAGCTATTTTCAGACGCTCTTCTCTGCAGGCCATTCTAACATTTCTCCTGAGATTGAGGACTGCATCAAACCCGTGATTTCTGATGATATGAATAGACAGCTTTCTAAAGATGTGACGAATGACGAGACTCTTAAGGCTTTAAAGAAAATCCACTCTACGAAGGCCCCGGGACCAGACGGATTCCACGCCCTCTTTTTCAAGAATTACTGGCATATCATTGGTCCAGACATATGCAATCTGATGCGGGACATTTGGGCGGGGAAAAGGGACCTGTCTTCTCTTAATGAAACTATTATTACCCTCATTCCCAAGATGAAAAATCCGCAAGGGGTTTCGGATTATCGACCTATCAGTCTGTGCAATGTATCGTATAAGATCTTTTCGAAGATCCTGGCGAATCGGTTGCGTCCTTGGCTACCCGACGTCATTTCAGAGAACCAAAGTGCTTTTGTTGCAAAGAGGTTAATCACTGATAATGCCATTTTTGCTCATGAAATTTTCCATTCCATGAAAACTCGAACACGAGCAAAGAGAGGGATCATGGCTTGGAAATTGGATATGGCTAAGGCTTATGATAGAGTGGAATGGAACTTCCTCGAATTGGTGATGCTCAAGATGGGTTTCTGCTCGAAATGGATAGACATGATCATGCAATGCGTCTCATCAGTTTCCTTCTGTATTAATGTCAACGGGGTGCTCACCCGAGGCTTTTCCCCATCCCGTGGGCTTCGCCAGGGAGACCCTCTTTCACCCTTCCTCTTTATTTTGGTGGCTGATGTGTTTTCTAGCCTCCTTTCCAGGGCAGCTTCGCTCTCCATAATTCATGGGGCGAAAGCATGCCGCAAGGGCCCTCCGATATCCCACCTCTTCTTCGCCGATGATTGCCTTCTATTTTCTCGAGCTACCCCTAATGAATGTACTGCAATTTGCCAGGCGATACAACAGTATGAACGGGCTTCAGGACAAATGATCAACCAGAGTAAATCAGAAATTTCTTTCAGCTCTGGAGTCCCTCAGCCGAAAAGAGAAGATCTCTGCTCTATAGCACGCATTCCTGGGGTCGATAAGCACCAGAAGTATCTTGGGCTCCCGACGGTGGTTGGACGGTCAAAGAAAGAAATCTGTTCAGCTATTGTGGATCGAATTGAAAGAAAAATACAAGGTTGGACCCCTAAAAAAATCTCCAAGGCCGGGAAGGAAATCCTCATCAAGGCGGCACTTCAATCTATCCCCAGCTATTTGATGTCTATTTTTAAACTCCCTGATGTGGTGCTCTCAAAGATTCAATCCAGCACATCTAACTTCTGGTGGGGACGAAAGGACGGAAAAAATAAAGTCCATTGGATCGCATGGAATGCTCTCTGTCAACCAAAATCTGAAGGCGGAATGGGCTTCCGGGACCTTTCTCTGTTTAATGATGCTTTGCTGGCTAAACAAGGTTGGCGTATAATTAATAACCCTTCATCCCTATGCACGCGAGTTCTCCGGGCTAAATATTTCCCACATAAGGATTTCTTGGATTCCCATCTTGGCTATCGACCCAGTTTTCTCTGGAGAAGCATTTGGGGTGGTCGTAATCTGCTGAGGCAAGGAATAGGCTGGAGAATTGGGAATGGTAGTACGGTCAAGATTTGGACTGATCCCTGGCTTATTGATCAGACAGGCACGAAGGCGTCATCCCCTATTTTTCCAGGATCCGAACATGCCACAGTCTGTTGTCTTTTTGATGATCAAGGGGCGGGATGGTGTCTGGAAAAACTCTTCTCCTGGTTTAATGAGAGGGATAGGAGAATCATTCTGAGTATTCCCTGTGTGTCTGACGCAGGGCCAGATCATCTCTTCTGGACAAATGACAGCTCAGGAGAGTATACAGTGAAAGCTGGCTACCGGCGAGCTCTTTCTTCTCAAATTACAGAAGGAGATGTGAGGCCCTGGACATCAATTTGGAAGCTTTATGTTCCCCCTAAAGTTCGCTTTTTCTGGTGGCAGGTGTGTATTGGTATCCTCCCAACTAAGAGCCTCCTTGTCTACAGACACTTTTCAAACGACAACTCATGCCCTTTCTGCCCCTCTGTGATTGAATCCCCTCTCCATGCCCTTTTTCAATGTCTCGGGGCTCAGGAGATTTGGAATGGCTGGGGATCAACTTTAGAGCTGAGACTGGACGCCGCCTCAGATCCTTCATCTCTTCTGATGCGATGGTGTTCCTCCTTTTCGCCGGCTAAAGCAGGCGCCCTGTGCATTTTGACTTGGATTATCTGGAATAGGCGGAATGAGGCCATTTTCAATCATTTCCGGAGGCCCCCCAGATTTTGGATTGACCGGGCTTTGTCTTGGATTGCTGTCTGGCATAACCGCCCTGAACAACAAAGACTTTTAACCCCCCCTCCTCTTCCCCAACATTGGTGCCCCCCACCAGAAGGGACGGTTAAAATCAATGTGGATGCCTCTCTCCCTAGGGATGGCCCAGTTGGACTTGGTTTACTGGCCCGAGACAACCTGGGAAATCTCATCGCCGCCAAATACGAAGCACGTTATGCACTTTGAAAGCCCTCAGTCGCGGAGGCCGCCGCCATCCTTGCTGGGCTAGACTTTGCAAAAGATCGCGGTTGGGATTCCATTCACATCGAATCCGACTGTCTCACTGTTATCAATGCCATCAATCTCACTGACGGCGGGCTTCAACTTTTCAGCCCCATTATCCGGTGTATTCACTCGCGGAGACAAGGCTTCAATTACTGCAATTTCTCATTTATTAGAAGGGAAGCGAACGAAGTCGCTCACAAGATGGCAGGCATTGGCCCTCCTTACGAGGATTTGCTGTGGTTCAATCATTTTCCCTCGTGGTTATGCTCCTGTATTTCTGCTGATCTCCATCATTAATGGATCCGTCTTCTTTTGTCAAAAAAAAAAAAAATATAAATAAAGCATTAATATGGTGCTTACTAGATCTCATATAACCCAATACATGATAATTTAATCATCTCTTTCATCAAATGACCTATGGTGCTCCCCACTATAGGTTATTACTTTCAACAATAAATTATGAAACATGGTGCTTCAACCATTGGAATTTCCTATAAAAATATTCCCATTAAATCCTAATGACACTCATAACATGTTTATTAACTCAAAGAATCTAGTCACACAAGAGGAAACTTCTCTCAATCTATGATTAAATATAAATAGTCAAATTATCTTCAATCAAGCTTTGTATAGTTGCAAAGGATTTTCCTTGAAAACCTCAAATAACCCTTTTATTGTAACCATTTAATACCAACTGTATAGATGATGTGGTTCCTTACTAATTGCATACAACTATGAAAAATAATATAATTTGAACCACCTATGGTCGACTATTATCAAATAAGCATGGCATCACTACCCGAGCATCACTAAAACATATTCTAAAGACTTTATCTCATGGTGTGTCAAGATCCTTATGAGAAAGCTCACTGAAGCTTGTAACCAACTTCAAGTGGAATCTCTTATCCAAACTAGTCCATGAACATTTACATTATCATTCCAAAAAAAACACCGATACATTTATAATCCAGTACTCATGGATTTTCTTAAGATATCATGGGCCAATGCCCACACTCTAACACCACTCGAGTCCACATTAAAACTTGAAACTAACATTTACTAAGAAAATCAGGTATACACAATTCCATTTATCCAAAATCCAAAATATCATCAAATGATTGGTCTCACCCCACACCCCACCTTATGAGAATCATTTTAATTTCACTAATGGAATGAATCATTGATCACTATATCCCATTTCTATCTATTATCGAAAATAACAACTAGCAAGGTAAAACACTCGCTCACACTTGGTTTTCAACACAAAAATTTCCCATCTCCTATTACAAATCAAGAAATAGGTACCCATGGAAAATGTTGAACATAAAAATCCCAACAAGTGTCACCACATTTAAATGTACAATGGTGTACTACATGCCATATTTCATACGTTATACCACTCCTAGAGAATAACCTAAATATGTTTCTCATCAAAATAGGAAATATATTTAGATATAGCTCATCCAATAGCCTACATTCTCTTAGAATACTCAATACGATGCCAATATAAAGGGAATGATCATCTCTAAAAATGAGTATGCTAAGAGTCCATAGATATGTGTGTATTAATATCATCAAATAGGCTAAACCCGATTAATCCAACTCCTGACACATTTTCTCTTGACAATGTGTGTACAGGTCTAATGATGGGTCAACTACCTCCTGACACCGAATTTATACTTGATGTATCCTCTACTATAGAGGGACATTTCCCCCTTTAAGTAAAAAATTCTAGGATACTAGGCCTATAGAATTTATTTTTAAAACCATTGGTCCTCACCTCACACCCAACCACTCACCAATTTAAAATTTAAATTGTGCCATATATATATGATGTTTACTAATACGTCCTATGAAATTGGTGTTAAATTTTGTAACACCCTATAATCATCACTCAACTAACACTTACATGAGTCATTCATCAACAAGGCCAGCTAAATTTTCTATAAGACACATCAGTCTTAAAAATCCAAGAGTGCCCTTGGAACTCCTCTTCAAAATCAGACACCTTACCTATTCCACGTTTCATTTCCATTACCTCCCTTCACCCAGTGTCATTTTTTGAAATTTAAGTGTCAAAAACAAAACCATTGGTTGAAAGTTATTGGAACTAAAATAGTTCTTCACATCAAATCCAATCTCAAAACACAATCACCCTTTGGTTTTATATGAGTAACCATGCATCATTGGGCCTATATTAAAAAACTTGAGCACCTAACAGGCATTGATCTAAAAATGTGCATATAACTAGGACCACTTCCAAGAAAGGAATCTATAAACTTAGTACAACCTCACTCATATGTTTCCCACTATCAAATTTAATAATTACTTACAAGGGTCTAAGCCACATCTAAGTGTCTCTAGGTCTTCCAACTAGCCATAATGATCAAATCTCATAAGAGGGTCACTAGGTCTTACCACATATCCCAAAGTTAAAACCTCCCAACAAGGTCACATTTTAAGGGTCCTTATTCATTAACTCATCTTAGAATACGTCATCTAACATTACTATTGACTCTCTCTAAAAGAGGTAAGTAAAACATTAACCTATAAGGGTAAAAATTGTTAAGAATCATCCTAACTCTACCCTGATCACCTTTAATATTCTTTATAAGGGACTACCCCAAGAGTATCATGATATAATGTAGAAGAGATACAGAACTGACACACATCAGGTGTCTATATATGGTTATACCCCCCTTGAGTTATAGTTCACAAGAAACATCCTAGTACCTATCAGCTTCGTACTCAGTAATTCGACTAGATAACCAAAAATAAGGGACTATCAAGTCGAATTTAATTCCAAGATATATAGTAAAAAACCATATAGGTTGTTAATTATACATTAAATAATATAACCTAATAAAAAAACCATGAATGGGTATAAAACATGGGAATTAAATTCCCTAATGACCAACTAGAGTCACTTCACCTCCCATGTATAAGGAATAAGTCATCAGCCGCACTATAAAATGTGTCCCAATAGATCCATATAGCCTTCTATTAGAAAGAAATATATATAATTCTAATCAATTGAGTTGAATGAAACCAAAAACATATACAGGAAAACACCATTTAGTATGTTTTCGACACATAACCAAATTGACCTATATCATCAAAAATAATAACATAATAGCGAGAATTTAACATGTGAATACTACTTTCCAAATATGATGCATGAGATGATTCTTTATTTTGTTGGAAAAGAGTTAAAATCAATCACTAGACACTTTCCAATGACCAGGAACCAGAAATCCATCAATAAATCATAAAATCCAAATAACATGTGCATCTCTCAAATTGAAAGTTGTATAAAATTGTAATATCACATATCAAGAACATTAATCTCAAATACCTAGTAACCTAGAGTTATTAATGAAATAAGTGTTCTAAATACACTAGTATGATATCTATCATAGATTCCAAAACATTCATAATACTCATGTCTAATATATCCCAAATTGTAATACAATGGAAACTAAATAACTATGATACCAATTTGTAAAATCCTGACCTAGATGCCACTAATATGATGCCCCAATCCAATTCACCACAAGGCCTCAAGTGATTCTCCCCATATTCTAGAAGCTACTGACTAGCAGTGAGGTCTATGGTTGTATTTATGGGGGGAATATTCCCTCTTATTGGAGTAAAACAATAGTTGAAATAACCAGATATAATCCAAATAAGTAAATAAACAGTGTGTGAAAACAATAAATAAAATGAAACATGATCATGCTATAGTAATAAATGGAATTTTGTAAAGGTTAAAATGGCCTTGTCAACACATACATCATTGATTTCCCACTGGTTCAATAACATTCATCGGAGTAAATAAAATAAACAAAAAAATAACAATGCTCCACTAAGTACACTAATCAAAACCACATACTCGATCTTCGTATAAATGTCTGATTCATCATGATCAGTCGATCCTATTCCTGAGCCCAAACCTGTACATACAACTATGTGAAAGTCTACTTGAGAACCCTAATTTAATGGTGTGTAATGTCCCATATTTTTTCATGTATTATTATTTGTAAATATTATATTTAATTAATTAGACACTAGGCACTAAGATGATATGTGATTATGAGGCCAGATGTGCTTGGAATAAATGTTCGAAATATATTAAATATATTAAATATCACGGGCATGTAGTTTTCCTAAAAAAGTGGAATAACATCTAAATAGGTTCCCAGATAAGAAATCCAAGAGCACCATTGCATTCAGATTAGAGAGTTTACCCATAGTGTGACCTAACATTGGTCAGTGTAATTAAACTAAAAATAGTTTTTGGTGTTTTAATAAATAAAATAAATGTTGAATTTATTTTATTTTAATGTTTTGTTGATGTAGTAATGATTTATTTTTAAACAAACCTAGAGTCAGGGATCCAGGGTTAAGCTCATAACCCTAGAATTCCCTGGAGGCTCTGAAGAGGAATTTGGAGAATTATCTGAGTGGTGAACAATAACATAGCTTGAATCATAGATCAATGGATGTGTTTTTGACATATCTCGCCAACGGTGGTCACAAGATGATTGATCCTCTTAAGTGGACAATCCAACCATGAAGTAGTATTTTTTTTATTTGGAATTATATCCCCATTCTTATAATTAATGATGAATACAGATCAACCAACCAACAGGATGACCTACATATTGACCTCTCTTACGGGATGGGCCTTATTTGTTGGGATTTTATTGTTGGGGTTTGATTTTTGGAATTGCTTTGGTTTTTCTTGATCATTCTTTTGGAATAGATCAAGGCCAAAAAAAATAATTCAAGAGATTCATTCCTTTGGTTGTTCCTTGTGAATTTATCCCCTGAAATTCTTTGTGTTATTTTTGGTTTACAAAAAAAGATCATTGTGCCTTTGTTTCATGGCCTAAAAATCCGAGATTGAAGAACTGGCATCGATATGACACGAAAGAGGTGTGAAAGTTGTTGCGACAGTTTATTGAATGATGGTGGGTGTTGATTTCATATTCTTCTTCATAAATGAAGAACAGTGATGATCTTGTTTTCCAAGTTGATTCGAGGCCCAAATCATATTGATTTGGTGATGGTGTGGCCAAATGACCTCATAACTGGAGTTCCCAAATGATTCGTGGCTAGGATCGGTGGCCAGAATAATGGGGAAGATGATGGAACATGAACCAGGGTTTTTGGAAAATCTTGATGAACCTGGAGTGTATTTCAGAATACACGGCGTATGGCCCCCACTGAGTAGAGGCTAGGGTTTTGGGAAGCAGTGAAGTTTCACATGACATGTGAAGCCTATCATAGAGAATGTGGACCCTTCCGCAAGACTCGGCATGTATCTCAAAAGATACACGGACATGGGTTGGAGTACATGGGGTTCCAACATGGCACGTAATCCCCCACACGGCATGGTAGGACCATTTATGTGGATTATTTTGTGTACTAGTACATAGGAAGAACTACATAGGTTGACAACATATAATGGAACATGTCCAAAGCACATGGGTGGACCCATATGGAAGGTCATAGTGAGTGAATATTTCTACATGTTGTGTACTCTTTTTTCCATGAAATATTCTAAACAACACAAGTCATTGTACATGGGAACAACCTGGGGTTAAGGAACATAGCTTGCGACCCTGATATGCGCAGTGTATACCTTTCTACATGGATTTAATCTCTTGTCCATTGTATCATGAACAACCTTCATTAGGGTTTGTTCTAATAGTCATTTTTCTGATGCTTGGTGGGTATTTTTTCTAACTCATAGGAGTATGATACTATTAGTAGGAATTTCTTAATATTATCATTGGAATCCCCTCCAAGAGGCCCAGTGTAGGATACTCTATTCATTCTTCAGGACCTAGGTAGAGACCTTGGTATTCATGTTACCAACATTATTGGGAGTTGATCCTCTACCTAGCATGTTAATCCAGATAGATTTATTGGTATCACCTTTGTCCATGGTTGTGATCCTCATCTATGTATCGTATCTCTCATCAGATCTATCAGTGTATGTCTCTCATGATGGTTCCCAATGAACAACACTTCTCCTAGATTAGTTCTTTGTGGAATGTTCAGATAGATTTCCTAGTGTTGGTATTTTGTAGTTTTGACTTACCTCTGGACTATGTGTCTGGGTTTGAGTATATCTAGATATTCTTATTATATGTTTTGTAGACATATACTATGTAGATCTGACTGTATCTTCCTTTGTGTATTGCTTTGTGGTTTCGGGGTTTCCTTTGGAGTATTATTATACTAAACCCTACACAAGAGTTTCATGCACCTATCATGTCTTGTGAATATGATCAAACTTTTAATGGACTAGGACTGGAGAGGCCTTTGTGAGTTTGGGTAGGCCTAGTTTTTCCTACTTCTTTGAGTAGCAGTCCCAGTACCAATTTTGTTTACATTTTTACTTTTTAGTTTATAGAATCATTATTTTGGGGGGATTTTATTTTATCGTAGTTTACTTTAATTCACATTAAATTTCTATCATACTCTATTGGATTGGATAGTGGTATGCATGCATTTGTTTCTTAGTGGTTTTTTACATTTCATTATTTGAGCGCTAGGAGATGTGTGCATACATATATGTACATAGTCAATGCCTAATATATTAGTGACATTCCTACTCAATGCTAGTCACCAACCCATGGCATATTGGAGGTGGGATTGGGGAGTCATGTAATAGGCCCCACTAGGACGGGTCATAACATAGTGGTATCAGAGGTTTCAAATTAAAACTTAGAGTCAGGTGTCTGTGAGATTGATTTGGGGCAATAGTGTTAACTGTTTCAAGTTCAGTTTTCAGGATTGGAACTCCAGTGTTTGTGCAGGTGGATGACATTTCTATACACTAGGACCCTAATAACCTACCTTTGGACATGGTACATGAGAACATTGGTTTCAAAAAATAATAATGGCACATATATCATATTGGAATGGGTTGTGGTTCCATATCCTTCTTGAGTCATCTCTCTAGATATACACATTGACCATGGTACATCTTTTTTCTTAAAAAATTACATCGAGATCCATATGATCAATGATTCAATAGCTCAATCATGATACTGGCCCACTCATTAATGAGGCTTTGATATGGGGACCAGTTCTCTAGGTGTATTCTTTAAGGGGTGCACCAGCTATACTGCCACCTATGGAGCAGCACATGGTACCTACAGTACCATAGATGAGGAGCATAGGATGATCCCTCTCCATGAGTTTTAGAGATTGTGACCCCTCAGATTCCTTGGTGATCACATCCCTCAGGAGCCTAAAGACTAGCTTGAGTTGGTGACAAGAGTTATTCATTTACTCAGGACACCAGCAGACCATATGGTGAACCTGGTGGTGATCCTTCTTTAGGGTTCAGTAGGGTTCTAGTGGAGTTTGGCTATTGAAAATCATGACAATGAGACTCATTCAAGGATGGAGTTTTAAAATCTCTTTAGAGAGGATCTATCACTATTTACATAGAGATTTGTGCATATATAGGAGCTTCTTCATCTCCAACAGGGTATCTTGATCGTGGATGACTATTCATTGAGATTCACCAAACTTTTTAGGTGCTCGATGGATATGGTTAGATATAATTACTTCAAGGCTCAGTACATTGACTGAGGTATGTGTAGAAAAATATGAGATAGTGTAATTCCTTTAGGAATTTCAACTTATTTTGGAGTTCTCAAGTGATATTTGGTGGTCAAAATCTTCTTGGATGAGCAGATGTAGCTAGTGACAGTTAACAGTAGGTAGGCAGGTGCAGAGACCTCAAAAAAAGAGAGCTAACATCAGTCTCAAGGAGCTAGATGTGGAAGATGTTTTATAAGGAGGTACTAGGAGAAACGGTTAGCATTTTAGGGTTCACAGGGTTGATCTAGTCATCATAGGGAGATGCAGTGCAATTCATGTGATGGAAGGGTAAAACTCACTCGAGATTATCCAACCCATCATGCTGGTGATGTGGAGATTGTGGATTGACCATCGAGGAAGAGACAATGTCATGATAAAAAATATCCATAGCCTGGTGGATGTGGCAGAGGAGCTAGGAGAGCAGCTGGAGGTGGTCGACGTTTCAACTTATTACCACCACCACCCCTAGTAGGTCCATCCCAGGCTTCGGGAGATGGAGGATAGGGGTGGGGAAACCTTCATGCAGTTGAGAAATATAACCCTGGGGCTCTGGGAATATTTCTAGGTATGATGTATGTATTTTCTACTTTATATACAGTGTTGATAGACATAGGTGTAGTCATTCCTTTCTCTCAATATACCTTGTTTAAGACCTATAGATTCTAGTTGTACCATTGACTCAAACATTACACTTAGATATAACCACTTAAGAAGACTCAGTGATCACATATCAATGTTGATAGTGAGACCTAACCCCTGGAGGTGAGAGTTTCACTTGGAACCACTTGGTGGAAGCATTGTGGCCTTATGATGTCATTCTTGGTATTGACTTGTCATCCATGGTCCATGCCTACATTGACTATTGTAGGTAAAGGGTGTGGTGTGTATATAGTGATGGAATGAGTTTTTCCTTTATTTGTGAAAAGTAAATATAGGAAGCATGAGAAATACTCATTCATATGAGGTTATATCCAATTACTCATCACTTTTCTAGCTTGACCCTCAGTGCAACAGATGCTATGAGTTTTCAGTTCCCAGTAGTTGTGGTGGAGTACGAGGACATATTTCATGGAGATATTCTAGGATTACCTCTTCAATGGAAGATATAATTATGAATCTAATTACACCTTAGGACGACAATGATATATTCACTACCATATCAGATGGCTCCAACAGAGCTTCACGAGATGAGGGTGAAATTTGAGGACCTGCATTGGATGGGCTTCATGAGGCCCGATGTTTCACCCTAGGTGTCCCTAGTTTTGTTTTCCAAAAAGTCATATGGGAGATTGAGGTTGTGTTTGGACTAACAATGGATAAAAGTCGTGACTTTGTTTAATAAGTATCCACTACTATGGATCAATGAAATCTTCAATCAATTGATAGGGGCACGATGGTTCTCGAAGGTTGACCTTCGATCATGATATCACTAGTTATGAGTATGGGATAAGGATATATCAAAGATGGATTTGAGATGCCTCTATAATCACTATGAGTACTTGGTAATGCCCTTTGGCATGAAGAACTCCCCAAAAGTGTTCATGGGACTCATTAACCGGATCATTCAACCTTATTTAGATCAGTTCATGGTAGTATTCATTGATGATATCCTTATGAACTCAATGTATAAGGAGGAGTACCTGAGACACCTAAGGATTATTTTGGACATACTCTGAGAGAACTATCTTTATCAGAAACCCTGAAAGTGTCAATTATGCATTGAAGCGGTCCACTTTTTGGGACATGTTATCTTAGTAGATGGAGTGGTAGTGGACCCAAACATGGTGAATGTAGTGTTAGCATGGGATCCTACTAGGAGCATGATATATTTGTGGAGAATCCTTGGACTAAATGGATATTATTAGATATTCATACTTTATTTCTCTAGGGTATCAGCACCTATGAAATATTTGACTTGAAAGGGTCAAGATTTCATATGTATAGTGATGTTCCTATACGCTTTTTAGTAGTTGAGGTAGAGTTTGAAGTGGACTCTGATCTTGAGGTTGCTAGAGGAGGGTTTAGAGTATGTAGTGTTCTACGATGGATTAGGGATCAGACTTTGTTGTTTCCTCATGCATAAGAATGATGTGACAGCCTATGGTTTACACCAGTTGAGGCCACATGATTACAACTATGTTACCCGTATTCTTGAGTTTTCAGTGGTAGTCTTCGCATTGATGATGTGGTGACACTACCTGATGGGAGATAGGATTATCTTCTACTTTGATAACAAGATTCTCAATTATATCTTATTTCAAAGGGATTTGAACTTGATATAGATTTAATGGTTAATGTTCCTATAAGACTATGAATTTGAGATTATATATACTTCTGGGAAGTGGAACATGGTGGAAGATTCTCTCAGTAGGAGATCTAGATCGTGGTTTCTGAATGAGGCATCAAAGTAGTTAGCCTCATTATAGTTATCTGTTTGGGATGAATATTAAGTATCTTACATCCAGTCAATGGTTTTATCCCCTTCACTCTTATTGCGAGTTAAGGAGCCACAACTTGGGGATATCGACTGTGATACCCTATATGCTCAGATGTCCGTAGGACATGCACCTAATGGATATTCCCAAAGTGGAGAGCATGTCGTCATTTTTAGAGGATGCACAGTTGTACAAGTGGCATTGTGAGAGGAGGTTCTATAGGAGTTTCATATGCCTCCATTGGTGGTACATCTTAGATTGGTGAAGATATACTAGGACCTATGAAATCAAATTTGGTGGACATGGATGAAGAAGGAAGTGATATAGTTCCTTTATCGATGCCTTATGTTCCAGGTGGTGAAGGTTGAGAACCAGGTTCCAGCAGGTTTAGCTCAACCCCATGAGGTTCCAAAATGGAATTGGGATGAGATACCGATTGACTTAGTGATGGTCTCACCACATATTTCCAGGGTACATGATTTTATCTGGGTGATTTTTGACTGACTCACCAATTCATCCCACTTCCTAGCTATCCAAGAGCAGGGTTTAGTATAGATATTGGGACGCCTCTACATGCAGGAGATACTTTGACTCCATGTATTCCCATCAATGATAGTTTCAAATCATGATGATCACTTAACATACCAGTTGTGGAAGGTATTGTAGGAGTCATTTGGGACTCATTTACGCTTGATCATAGCATTTCACCCCTAGATAGATGGTCAGACAGAGCAGACCATTCATTATTAAGAGGACATGCTACGAGATTTTATGTTAGACTTTGGTCATAGTTGTGTGGATCACATACATCTGGTGGAGTTCATGTAAAAAAACTACCATTCCACCATTGGTATTGAACCATTCTAGGCTTTGTATGGGAAACCCTATCGGTCACCACTTTTCTGGAATAACAGAGGAGAGTCAGCACTCACTGGCCTGGAGTTGGTGTGAGCTACTACCAAGAGGGTGTAGATTATACAGAATAGGATAAAGACTACCCATATCTGTCATAAATCTTATGCTGATAGGAAGTTGAGGCCTTGGAAATTTGAGGAAGGAGACCATGTGTTCCTTAAAGTTTCACCTCGATGAGGATTGTAGATATTTGGCTAGGGTGGAAAGTTATCTCTAAGGTTTTTTGGCACTTTTTAGATACTACGTAGCGTTGGTGAGGTAGCATACCACTTAGCTCTACCCCTGTAGTTAGACTGGGTACACGATGTCTTCCACATTTCATAGCTAAGGAGGTATGTGCATGACCCATCGCACGCCATCAATTGGGGGGAACTAAACCATGATTATGGGATGAATTTTTTTATGTACCCTGCGGGGATCAAGTATCAGCAAGAGAGGATCCTACATGGTTCAGAAATTCCCTTGGTGCATGTCTGGTGGTTTCATGGTAATCTTTAGAAGAACACATGGGAGAGGGAGGCTCATATTCATGCATAGTACCCACATCTTTTTATAATGCCATTGTTTTTGGATTTTCAAGGATGTAAATCCCCAAGGTGGGGAGAATGTAATGTCCTGTATTTTATCATGTATTATTTTTTTAAAATATTATATGGAATTAATTTGAGACTAGGCACTAAGACGACATGCAATTCTGAGGCCTCGTGTGCCCAAAATAAATGTTTGAAATATATTTAATATCACACGTGGATAGTTTTCCTAAAAATAGTATAATAGATTCTAAATGGGTGCCTAGATCAGAAATACAAGGGCACCATTCCATTCAGAGTAGCGAGTTTATGCTAGGCATACCCTAACATTGGTCGAAGTGGGTCAACTGTAGAAAGTAGTGTTTGGAATTTTAATAAATAAAATAAATAGAGAATTTATTTTATTTTATTGTTTCACTGATGCAGTGAAAAATTTATTTTTAAATTAACATAGTGGTAAGGATATAGGATTAATCTCAATCCCTAGAATTCCTTGGAGGCTTTGGAGAGGAACCTGGAGAATTCTCTTGACAGTGAATGACAGCGGAGCTTGGATCGAAGATCGATAGGCGCTGTTTTTTATGAATCTCACCAATGGTGGTGACATGACGATTGATCCTCTTCATCAAATGATACAACCCTAAGGTGGGATGCTGTTATTCAGAATGATTTCCTCATTCATTGAATTAACGATGAACGTGGATCATCTAATGAATAGGTTGACCCACGGATTGACCATTCTTACAGGATGGACCTTATTGTAGAGTATTTTTTTGTTGAGGTTCAATTATTATAATTTCATTGGTTTTCCTAATTGTTATTATGGAATGAATCAATTTCAAAATGAACAACGATTGGGGTCTATTCCTTGGGGTGTTCCTTGTGAATTTCTCCTCCAAAATTCTTTGTGATCTTTTCCTTCATCATGGTTTAAAAAAAATGATCATTGTGCCTTCATTTTTTAGCGCAACAATCTGAGATTGAAGATCCAACCTTGGTACGACTAGGTGGAGGTACGATGATGGTTTTGGTAGAGGATTGAATGACGATGGGTGATAATTTCTCATTCTTCTTAAAAAATTAATAATTAAAATTATCTTGTTTTCTGAGTTGATTGAAGGCCCAAATCTTACCAATTGGGTGATGGTGTGACCAGACCACCTTAGATCTGGAGTTTCCCAATGAGGTGTGGTTGGGATCGGTGGCTGGTGTGGTGGGGTAGATGACAGAGCATGAATGAAGGTAAGTAGAAAATATGATAAACAAGGTGTGTATTTCGGAATACATGACATGTGGGCCCCTCTAATTGGAGGTTAGGGTTTTGGGAAGTAGTAAAGTGTTACATAGCATGTGGGCCCTTCCCAGAGACTCGATGTGTATCTTAGAAGATACACTGATACGGAGTATAGTACACAGGTTTTTGACACAGCATGTACTCCCCCACATTGCTTGTTTGGACCGATTACATGGATTACCTGGTGTACTGGTACACGGGAAGAACGAAATAGGTCGACACTATTTATTGACACATGGAAAGAGAACATGGGTGGACCCCAGATGGAATGGAATAGCATGTGTGTCTTTCTACACGTCATTTACTCTGTTTTAAAACGACATGTTATAGACGACATGGTCCATTGTACATCGGTAGTACCTGAGGTTAAGGAACATGGAATGTGACCCTACTACACATCGTGTATACCTTTCTACATGGATTGAATCTATTTTCCACCATATTTTGGAAAATCTTATTTATGCTTCATTCCCTTGATTATTTCTCTAAAGGTTATTTGGTATCATTTCCTACTAATAGGAGTATAATTCCTTCAAACAAACTTTCTGAATAGATTTTTTGGTATCCCCTCTGAGAGGCCCAAAGATGGATCCTCTATTCCTTATTCATGCTCTATCTATATTCATTAGTATTGAAGTCACCAAATTCACTAGGAATTGATCCTTTTCTTATTACGTTAACTCATATGGAGTTGTTGGTATCACCCACTAGCCCTGACTGTGATCCTCATCTATGTATCATATCTCTCTTGAGATCTATCAATGTATCTCTCTCATGATGGTTTTTGAAGAATAATACCTCTCATATTGACATCATAAGTTCTATCAGAATTAGGAGTGTGTTCTCTCATATGAGTGCTTCATGGAATCTTAGGGTGGACGTCCTAGTGTTGGTATGTGGTAGTTGTGACTTACCTCTATATTTTGTTTCCTGTTTTGAGTATATCTGGATATTCCTCTTATATGTTTTGCAGTAATATATTGTATATAGCTGCCTATATGTTACTTTGTGTATATCTTTGTGGTTTTGGGGTGTCCTAGTGAATATTTTTATACTCACCCATGCATGGTATTTTCCCGAACCTATCGTGTCTTGTGAAGACAAGAGACCTTTTGATAGACCAAGACCTGACAGAGCATTTTTAGTTTAAGCATGATGATGTGTTCTTACGGCTTTAACTAGAAGTCTTAGTACCTATTTTGTTTATGTGTTGGAAATTATAGTTTACTGACTCTTTATTTTGGTGGGATTGTATTCTGACCTCTTTTACTTTACTTCACTCTACATTCCTATCATACTCTTTCGGTTTGGATAGTGGTATGCATGCATTTTCTTCTTAGTGGTTTTGAAATTTAAACATTTTTGTTCATGGAGATGTGTGCATGAGCATAGGTATATAGAAATTCCTCCCATGTTAGTGATATTCCTACTTGGTTCTAGTCACCATCCCCTGGCCTATTGGAGGCGGGCTTGGGGAGTCGCGGCATGGGCCCCACAGGGATGGTTCATGACATGGTGGCATGAGAAGTGTGTGATTAAAAAAATCATAAGGATAACAACAATAATAATAATAATAATAATAATAATAATAACTATTGGAAAGAATCTGAATGACAAAATCGTACAAGGAATGCTCAAGTAAAGTTCTCAACCTCTCTGAGACACAACTGGAAAAAGGTGGATTCATGTATATATATATTTATATGAGTGTATATATATTCCCATATATATATATATATATGTGTGTGTGTGTGTGTGTGTGAGTAAGCATACAAGTAACATGAATCATATCGTAGCTAATCCTTGGGTCTATAATCCCAATCATTTAGACATCTGATGAATACTGAGTTAAACTAGATGTCGTACCGCTGAAGTCATGTATCATTAATTTGATCCTTAGGTTCATAATCATGATAAAAATAAATTCTTCGACCAATGTCAAAAAATTTATGAGCAATCTGTATCCCCATTGAGGGATAAATTTCCTAGACCTGTGTTAACTCGTACTCACCTTTAATAACTAAGATTAAGTATTCATAGTATCAACTTAAAATCCATAAAATATGTCATTGAACTAGATGTCATGGAACACAATCCACATGTAATATATTTCTATGTTTGATTCCTAGGTCCTAAAACATAGGCAATCCTATCATTTCAACTCGTATAATCCCAAAGGGGGATGACCATTGGGTAATATAAAAGAAATACTCTCATAATCCCGTATAACCACAAGGATTCATTCAATAACTTGATCAAAAGCCTCATCCCCAAACAAGTTTTTGAGATACTATAATAGGGAATCCACAAATTATAAGGAGTATCCTAGGAATCAAATGAACAGATCAAGTCCATCCTCAGGGACCTCCTCAACATCTCACTTCTTAGGGAAAATGCACCCACCTAAAAACCATTAGAATCACCTGGAATGCTAGAGGACTATAAATTCAAAGAGTGACCCAGTATAAGAGGGGATCTGAGGAAATCATAGTGACCCACCTCTATAATTTTCATATAGGGTGGAATCCTAGATAAAATGGGAATTCTAGTAATAGTAGATGAACCATTCAACCAATAGGTCTCATAAACTAGATCCAAAGAAGTAACTCTTTGTATAATGATAAAATAATATCCAATAGAAATAGATCATCAATCGGTTTTTAGGAAGTATGTAAGGGAACCCCAATAATATGACAATAAAATAAAAAGTCTCAAAAGCGGGATCACAAGAGGCATGTCTAGGCATGCTAGTAATAATATCTCATAAAAAGTCTTAGAATTCAGATCGCATGAAGTATGTCTGGGAATCATAATAATATAAGAATATTTAATAGTTTGATCCTCGGAAGTATGTATAGGAATACAAATAAGATAACAGTCAAAAAAGAGGCACATAATCCAAAATCTTGGAAGAACCTCTAGAAATCATATCCACATCAATAATAACTAAATTAATTCATAAATACAAGATTTGTAGTGGTTAAACACCTAAAATTACCACTACCAGAATATCCACGTAGGATTAAAAGTTTTTTATGGGTTATAAAAGGACACATGCTATGATATCTACCCAAAACCATGTCGTACTAGCTCTAGGTCATTCAAACATTAGTGCACCCACTGGTTCCCACTAGGTTGGTACTCTAGAGAGGCATACTACATGGGATCATCAAGGTCAGATCATAAGTAGAGGTATCCTATAGGGGATCCAATAATTCAATACATAAGTGAATGTATGCTGGTCGAGATCATCACTTGGAGTAAAAAAAAGTGGAGGTAATCTACATGGAATCCCTAGGTCATATCATAAGTAGAAGAATCCAACAGGGGACCCTCGACCTCAGGGACAAGACAAAACATGAAGACAAAGTTGAAGGTTTTTCAGTGAACCCTAGAATTCAACAATTTTATTACCAACTAAATAATTTTATTTAAAAATTAATCTAGGTAAATATAAACAGGGGAATATCCCTCTAGGGAAATCAAAAGCATTCACATACCACATAAACTTGTATAAATACTCTAGTCCAGGTACATCATACCACCTACCTTTAGGGTTCTTTAAAACATTTATAAACACCTCTCGACTACTCCATCCAAGATTACCAATGGCCATGACAAGATGAATCAACTTAAAAACTCCTAACTAACATTGGATAGCTCAAGTATAGTCCAGAACATCAGTTTCATCATTAATAATTTAACATAAAAAAGAAGACCAAAAAGAAATAATAGGTGATATCTCACAACATGCTTATCACTCGATAAAAATCATATCAGCCATGTATAAAAGATCTACCAGGTACCCATGGCATAATTTCTAGGAAAATACCTAACAAATGGGGTCAAAAAAACATCTCAAAAATTTTAATTTAAGATTTAAATCTTCAAAAAATCACCATAGTGATATACGTCAATCAATAGGCATGAAACAAAGTGCAGACAACCTTTCAGGATGTCCTCTTTCTAGGCAGAGTAAAAAACCACATTTGAAATTGTCAATTCCACCGTGATCTGGTGGAACCGACAAAGAACCCTAAATGAAAACTCTAGAAATTAGAATTATGGGGTAAAAATAACATAGAGTAAAGGAAGAGGAAGAGCTTACCAATTAATGCTATCAAATCTCACCCAACATCACCTTGATCAATGAAGAACGAAGGGATAGGAGTTTGGGATGAGAGCCTCTTTACACCCTTCTATTTTTCTGATGAAAAAATGGGGAAGACCCTATTTATCATTTTAAAAAATACATCAACACATGTTTCACAATGTGAACCAGTTTCAATACATGAACCAGTTTCACAATGTGAAGTAGATTCATGACATGAATTCCTCAGGGTAAACACCTTAGATTTCACATCTTGTGCCTGCTAGGATGCACCCCATAAAACCTAGTCTTGTCGTTAATGGGATTCATGATGTGAATGTATTTTTGTGAGATTTTTTAGTATCCCATATAAATTTTCCTCCTCCAATACATTCCTAGAACCCCACCAGAACATCCATCGATACATACAACACATCCAAAAACACCATTCCTGGATATCTCAACCACTTATAACCTTGTTTTAATTTCTTGTTTTCAAGATAGAACATCAAACAATGGAGAAAAAATTTCTAAATCACTCATAATTTTTGAACCCTTTCTAAAACAAGGGAATGTTATAAAGAAATATTTACTATTTCATCAAAGGGCTTAAGCCAGTTATTTTAAGGTCACTAGTTTCTCAATATTTTTCATCATATGATGTAAAATTTGTAAGTTACATAAAAATGGAGAGCTATTTTTCTAGATTTTATACATTCAAGGGAAATCAATAGAAGAAATTTTCATCTAAACACCAAGGAAAATGGTATGAATCAAAGAAGAAAAAATGAAGCAATTTTAATTATGTAAAAATCATGGAAAGAAACATCCTAGAAAATTCTTAATGGTCAAGGGATATTTTATGTGTAGTGATAAGGGTCATATGGCCAATGAACATAATAGAATGAAATAGACCACTACTATATAGTGATTCAAATTAATAAAATGGGGAATTGTTCAAACTAATGTCCCAAGTGTAAAGGGAACATACCATACAATAGGATAAGGAGAGAATTCCAAGCTTATGCAGTTACTACAGCTGAGTTTGATGTTCATAAAGATGTGGTGATAGGTACTTTAATCATATATTAAAATTCATAAAATGGTTTATTTTACTCTAGATCATCACACTCTTTTATATCTTTTATATTTTCTAAGATAATTATATATTTCCATAGAAACTTAATAAGGTGGTTGTCGGTTAAAAATCCTAGTGGAAATATCACTATAATAAGGATGTGTTAATTAATTCCCATTATGGTACATAAATATGCTCTATTTAATAATGTTGTTTTAATAATTATTCTTGACTTTGATTTAATCCATGGTTTGGACTAGAATTAAAAATATGATGAAATTTTTTATTACATAGAGAAGGTAATTATGATTCATGGTGAAGATGATGAATTATTTATCTTCAAAGTAGAGACTTCATCATCTGGGTGATTTCTAGATCCACCCCCATTAGCAATTCTAAATGAGATTCTTGAGGAAGAAGAGTATACACAATCAATAGATGCAAATGGAAATATTCAAATTGAGTATGTACCTATTTTATAAGAATACTCTAATTTGTTTCTTGATGAATTACATAGACATCAAATAGAGTGTGAAGATTATTTTTCACTTGATTTAATCCCTAATTAAATAACAATATCAAAGACTCCCACTCGAATGGTCATTGTAGAATTTTTTATTTAATGAAAAAACTAGATGAGTTTTGTGATCAGATATTTATATTCCCTAGTGTTTCACCTTATGGATCCTTAATTCTATTCATTAAGAGGAAATATGGAACTATGAGGGTCTAAATTGTTTATAGGTAAATCAATATTATTATGATAAATAAAATTTATCCTCTACCTCATATTGATGACTTATTTCATCAACTTCATAGAGATAAATATTTTTTATAGGTTGGACTTTGGTTTGGTTATCCTAATATGTGAGTAAATAGGGAATAAATTCAAAAGTAATAGTTTTTTATGAGGTATAGACATTACGAGTTTATAGTAATTCCATTTCGATTGAATAATTTAGTATCTATTTTTATGTATCTAAGGAGCAGAGTATTCATGGAAAATCATGATGAATGTTTTGGTATTTATTGAATATATCTTGGTGTATTCTAATAGCTATAAAGACCATGAGAATCACTTTTCAGTCATTCTTCAGACACAAAGTAGAACAATATTATATGAGAAATTCAGAAAATATAAATTTTGGATTAAAATATATTTTTCCATATTATCTCCAATAATGGAATCTCAAATGATATAACAAATAAAATGGTATTTTAAGAATTTATTACACTAGTAAACATAATTTAGGATCATAGTTTCATTGGGTTGGTAGGTTACAATTTGTGATTTGTTCAAAAAAAATCCTAATTTGATAACCTATTAATGAAGATTGCATGTAAAGGGGATAAGTTCATATGGAAAACGGAATTTGAATAATGTTTTGAAGAATTGAAGAGGATATTGTTCAATGCTATGATTTTGACTCTACCATCAGGAAGTGGTGAATTTGTGATATATAGTGATTCATCGATGAAGGAAATTGGTTGTGTCCTTATAAAAAATAATAAATTTATTGACAATAAATCAAGGTAGTTAAATACTCATTAACAAAACTATCCAAATACTGGAATTGAGTTAGAAACTATAATATTTTCTTTGAAGATATTGAGACATTATGTCCATAGAGAAAGATGTGAGATATATATAGATCATAAGAGCCTAAAATATTTATTTTCATAGAAAGGGATCAACATGAGGAAATGGTGATGTCCCATAATACTCAAGGATTATGATTGAATAAAACACTACCACCCAAGGAAAGAAAATAAGGTAGCATAATCATTGAGCAGAAAGATCATTGAGTCCTAACCAAAATGAGGATTATAGGGACTTTTGTTCATAGATTTTGAAAATATGGATATGGTTGTTATTAATGAATTGGGAAACATAAATATTTTTCAAAAACTATTTCTAAACCATCTTTATAGGTAAATATTAAAATTTATTAGCCTGATGATGTGAATTTTCAAAATAAAATTAATGTCATGAATGATGGAAAACTGGCTGACATCATATATGAAGATGAAATTTTGAAATTTGAAAAAAGGATATGTAATCATTATGCACTTGAGAAAAAAAATGGAATTATTGAATGATTTTAAAAGCTAAAATTTCATTATATAACCTATTAAAACCAATATGTTTAGGGTTTTGAAGGAACATTTCTGGTGGGATAATATAAAGTGGGAAATTGATGTTTATATATCAAGGTGGTTTATTTTTCAACAATTGAATGCTAAGAGACAGAATCCTAGAGGATTCATGCAACCTATACCAATTACTATGTGAAAAATGATGACATTACTATGGAATTATTCACTTGATTAATAATTATTCCAATAAATAATGATGAAATGTGGGTTATTATTTATTTCCTAAACAAATATTTACATTTCCTTTCTATAAGAGAAGATTTACCATATGAGTTCCATGCATAGCTCTATGTCAAAAATATTTTAAGGCATCATGGAACACAAATTTTAATTTTGTCCAATAATGATCCATGATTTACAATAAAAGTATAGATAATTATATTGAATGATCATGATATCGAGATTCATTTGAGCACCGCATATCATCCCTAGGATAATGGAAATTCTAAAAATAATATTCAAATAATAAAAGACTTGTTGAGATTGTGATCAATTGACGTTAAAGGTATATTGTATCATTATTTACCTTGTGTAGAGTTTTTCTATAATAATATATTCTATTCAATTATTAAAATGTATCCATATACAGCATTATATGTAAAAAGATGTTGTAATCCAACTTATTGGGATGAAGTTGGTGAGAGGAATATTATAGTACCAAAACTTATTGGGGAGAAAACAATAATGGTAAAGACTATTTAGACTCATGTTAAAGTATCTTAAATAAAGATAAATATTTATTATAATAACCAAATGAAATATTGGGAATTTTAAGTGAGAGATCACATTTTCTAGAAACGATGTCCATGGAAGGGTGTTAGAAATCTTGGTAAGAAGGTAAAACTAATACCGAGGTAAATTGGACCATCTAAATTTTTTGAATGAATTAGATCTATTTATTACTAATTTTAAATTTTCCATGTATCTAAAAATTACATAATTTTTTCCATATATCATTATTAATGATTTACATTCCAGACCCAACACATGTTCTCACATCAAATGAAATATAATTGGAACCTAATCTATCTTATTGTGAAGATATTATACAGATTCATGACACTAGAGTGAAATTATTGAGGAACTAGAATACTTTACTGGTAAAGGTACTCTAGATAAATCATAAAATGGAGCAAGAAACATGGGAACCAAAGAATTTAATAGAGAAGATCCTCCCTCATTTGTTTAGAAAGTAATATCTATGAAAATTTTGATGATGAAATTTTTATAAGAGGGATGAATGTAAAACATGAGATTAAATTATAGTAAATGAAAATATTATTTTAATAAAACTATAATACAATTATTTGTCAATATAATCTAATTTTATTGGATGAATTGTGATTTTAAACTTATTAGGTCAAAATAAGACCAGAGTGAGTTTTTGAAATTTTCGAATAGAAATAAACTTCATTGAATAATTGAAACATTAGAATTTAACAATTCATAATATTATTTATAATAATTTTTCATAATATGTATAATTAAAAATTTATTGACTATCAATTTTATAGAAATAAATATAAGATCATTTGGAGGTAAAAAGGGATATTTTTCAGAAAACTATTTTCAAATGAATAATGAATTTCTATTTTTATTAATTGAAATAATCATTAATTATGAATGATTTAAATAAAAAATATTGATTATATGTCTGAAAAAATGAATGTAATTCTATATAATTACTAGTACATGTTATATAGTTAATTTAAGATAATCTTATGCTTGAAAAATCATTTTTTAAAATTTTTTATTGATACGTTTTGCAGGTCTATGTTAAAATTAAATTCTTACAATTTTTTGAATTGAATTATATAAAATAGATTTAATATTTACATTTAAAATTTAAAAATTTTTAAGGAGGTCACATAAATTTTTTTCATAATTAATATTAAAAACAATAAAATTTTGTCACCAAGGTTAAGATTAAAATGGGTTTCCCAGGGGGTAACCTAAAATGATAAGGGTTAAAATGATTGAAAAAAAGACATGAAACCCAATTGGTTGGTTTAATATAAAATTTATACTTATAAAATCATAATATGATCCATTTTGGATCTATTTTTTCATAAATTATAATTGAAATTATTTTAAAACTTGAAAAATTACAAGTGTGCCACTCACCTCAATTATAAAAGGGGACATTTTCCCCTCACTTATCCACACCACTTGAGCCATTTAACTAAAACAAAACATAAAAAAATATCTCAAAAAAATACATATACATTTTCTAGAGTTTATTTTCATCCCAAAATACCAACACTAGTGTTATTAATAAAATATGCAAAGGATATTTTTCTATGAAAATGTAATCGTCTTTACCAAGATCTTTCTTTTTCACTTCTTCATTTTCCACCTTCAAATATTTATTAAAAAATACAATATAATAAAACCAGTATCTAAAATATACTGAGATTTTATTATGTTTATTGAATAATATATATCCATCTCCTTCTCCATCAAATGGGATACAAAACCATCACTCATGTGTGTAGTAGACTACCTCCTTACAAACCGATGTAATTTCATTCCATCACCAACTCACATGGATATCCATAATGGTAGAAATAATTAATATATATGATACTTATAATGTAATATTTATTATTCCAAATTAATATATCATCCAATTACTTACCCATTCACCCATTAAGGTAATGATAATGTTTTTTGTGCATATATACGGTCTACCGTCACCATGAAGCAATGTGATTCAATTTCCATGTCCAATTTTAAAGAATGATTCAAAAAATATATCGAATTAATAAATATAGTAATTATTTCATATCAATATATAGATGATGTAGATATATACTGTTCACATGAACCAAAACTTTTGTGACAAAACATGCATGAAAAAATGAACATGTTAACACCCAAAACAATGGTAATAATCAAATATTATTAGTGAACGAGTGATAAGATGATATTAAAGGATAATTTATGATATTATAAACATGATTATGGTTATTTTTTTAATTAATAACTATTTTAAAACAATTATAATATATTTTAAATCATTTTTAACTAAAGGAAAGTGTGAGGTAAGGGATTTCATCTCAAACTCCACACCTTTGAAACATATTTATTATTATGAACCTATTTACATTTATGTAGTTTATATATTGACCCTTTCATATATTTAACATGAATACATATCTATTAATTATGGATAATGTTTTTATTAATTTTTATACTTTAAGGGGTTACAATTTAAAAGTTTCAAGATAGGTAAGGATTTATTTTCCAATATAATTTGTTGGGATTGATTTTATTTTCATTAAAATAATATTATAATATTTTTTTCATAAACTCGATATATTTTCTTATCCTCTAGATGTTTAAAAAAATTAATATTTTACTCCAATCTTTCCTATATTAGGCACTTTAATTAAGAAAATAAATGTTTAAAAAAAAACCTAATATTATTTCTCTATACATCGGATATATTTTTTTTCCCTATCCATTTTTATAAAAAAAATTCACTCAGTCCTTTTTATTAGTAAAGTTATTTGTTAATGAAATTTTAATTTATAATTTAATTTTTATAAGAAATTAAAAGGAATATGTTTAATGTTTTCTAGAATTTTGGTTTTTTACTTTCTTTAAAAAAGTAAAAAGGAATGTTTTTTTAATGTATACGATGTTAATGGACTTTCCCTATGCTATAACCATTTTAGGACATTTATCTTCTACTTTAATTTTTCAATGGTTTTAAAAATAAAACTATTTAGTAAAATATTATTTTAAAATCCTAGTTTTATCTTCCTTATTTATCCAAAGGATATGATTTTATTTCAAAACCTATGTTTCTTATGAATCAATATTCATATTTTAATTCATTAATTTTGTGGTTATTAAATTTCTATTGAAACATTCACTTTATTTTAAACATCGGACACTACATTTCCCATAAATATACATATTCTTTTTTTTGGGATATTACTATTTCTTAGACCATATACCATTTCTACAAATGATGTTTTACTTTGAATGTTATTCTATTGATTAAGGAAATATTGATATTCCATATTTTTTATTCAATAGATAAATTTTTTGATAAGGAATATTGTTCATGAAATACATTAATATTTAAATATATGTGAAATTCATTAGACATAGAGTGATGATTGGGGACGTGAATTATATATCCCCTCTATGCATTGAAAACTCTCATAAGACAAATCAGTTATCCAAATTAAATTGGTTTCTACTGTATAAATACCTATCAGTTAAACTATCTTAGCATAACGATTTGACTATATAGATATCATGATGCTTGAGATAATTAAATCCAAAATTATTCATTTCCTTCATTAAGAATGTAGTTATTATTATCAATGATATTATTTCACTAATATTATACATGGATGCATTTTTTTCTAATGTTTTTTATTAAATGGAATGTGTCATCAGTTATTTACATTTCAATATTGATCATGAGTTATTTACTCATGAAAGATTCCACTATATGTAACCCTTACTAATCATTTGATCTCACCCTTATTTTTTTCATTTCACAAGGATATGTAGAAGAATTCATTGAATAAGTTCAAGGATGATGGATGTTTTATATTACTATATTTTATGTTCTATTTATAACTTAAAAATTGGTAATCACATATCTATCTAGTTCTTAAATACTACTAAACTAATCTATCTTTAGGATTAGATCTCTTATATTTATTCTAGTGTAATAAACTAAATACCGATTTTCAGTTGTTGGAGTTAGTTTTGTTACAATATCACAAAAAACAAATCTACTAGAGCCAAATCTTGGATTCAAATTTTTGGTCCTAAAATGATGATAATAATATATAATAGTGTTGAATTTTCAATCCATAAAATCTCAAAGTTAACATTTTACAATGAAAAAATTTATAAACCCAAGGATTAAAAAAATCTACTGAAAATGATAATCCAACAGAATGATAAAGAACAAGATGGAACAATGTTTCTTATAGTACCTAAAATTAACATATTCCAATATCTATTATTTACAACTATCTATACTTTATAGATATGGAACCTGTAGGATCGAAATAATGATGTAGATGCTCAATGTACAAGATGGGGGGTGAATTGTACACTTTAAAAATTCCTTTTGAACCTTTAAAGTTAGTTACGAATAACTATGTTTTCCTAAAGCAAAGGAAAGGGCTAAGTTTAACAAAGTTAAACTAAGTAAATTCACAACACCTCTAACACCGAATACAAACTTGGAATGAGATTCCGAAAGTGGGTTCCAGAAATATGGTTCCGAAAATTAAAACTTAACAAAAGTTACAATATGAGATTCTACATTAAAGTGTATAGAATCTAAAAGAATCAGAGTATAAGTAAGGAAGTATAAGAAAGTTATACTTTCCTTAAGATACAAAATGCAGCGGAAATAAAAACAAGTAGTTAAACTACAAGTAACAAGATATAATTCTTTTAACCCAGAGAGAAGGGTATCCAACAACCATGGATAAAGGTACCTTGATTTATACTTTCAAGCAAGTCTGTCTTACCCACACCAGGGTAAGCCCTCGATACGAAGATCGGAGTCTCTGTCTTGCTATCCCCGCAAGCCCTCAACTTCAAGGTAGTTGGCGACCTCTGTCTTCCTCAGCAAGGAAGCCCTCGAACTTCAAGGTAGTCGGCACCTCTGTCCTCCTATCCCCGGAATCCCTCGAATGTAATCACCAACATTTGGAGTTGCATGAAGCTTTGAGAGTTAATAAGAGCCTCTCTCTCTAGAAATCACTTCAAGCATGTAATCACATGAGTCGAAGATCAGTCAGCCTTTCAGCACCGAGCTCTTTCAAATGAGCTCCTATTTATAGGTAAGGTCGACTCCTTCTCCAACGGTCATATTTTCCTTAAAGATCGGAGGGACCTGTACACGTGTCACTTAGAAAACGGTTAGTTTATAACAAAATAGATGACATCGTTTTATAACAAAACAAGTGTAACACAATGTACGACATCTTTTTAATTCTAACTCAAAAGTTCGGAATGAAAGCTTCGGAGTGAAGATTCAGAGTGTAATGGAAATAATAAAGCGTAGACAGATTATAGAAATGTAAGCAGAATAAAAGTTCGTTGTCTAACCAAAATATTTTTCAGAGTCTGAATTAATTCAGAGTGTATAAAACAAAGATAATCAGATTCTGTTTAATAGGTGAATTCGGAATGCGAATTCGGAATGGGAATTCGTCATTAGAATTCGTAATAAGAATTCATCATCAGGATTCGGAATGATAATTCGTTATCAGAATTCTTAATGAGAATTTTTCATTAGAATTCGTAATGAGAATTCTTCATCAGAATTCGTAATGATAATTCTTCTTCAGAATTCGTAATGAGAATTAATCATTAGAATTCGTATTGAGAATTCGTTATCGAACTTCATAAGAATTCGTATCCTGAATCTGGAATAGAACTTAGTCAGAGTTCATATTTGGAATTCGGAATGAAACATCCTTATAGTTCTTATCTAGAATCTGAATCCTAAAACAGAATGCTTCATATCAAAGTTTCAACGATTCCGAGAAAATAGAAATGAATCCGAATCTCATACTTAAGAAAAATATGGATGAAAATAAGATAAGGATAATTTTTCTTATAAAAGCGATTTTCCTTAAGAAAGAAATTTTCCTTATAAAAGCAATTTTCCTTAAGAGAGCAATTTTCCTTAAGAAAGAAATTTTCCTAAAAGTAAGGTGTTTGTGATTTTCAAAATAAGAAGGAGTGGAAAAGTCATAAGGAAAACCTTATTGACTCAACAATCTCCCCCTTTTTGGAAAGCCCAAATATCCTTACGAAAAATAAATTCTAAGAAGAAAGAAAAACATTAAGGCTTATCTCCCTTGGCTTTAAGGAAATTGATGAATACGACTAACTACCCCTTAGGCTTTGAAACACTAAGGATCATATTCTAGATTTCTAGAGTGACATTTCATTACGAAAAATAAATTCTTCTTTGATGAAAAAAACTCCCCCTTATATAAACTTTCTTCTTTTTCTTAAGGATCTTTTCCTTCTCCCCTTTAGATAAAGTTTCTTCTTTTTCTTAAGGATCTTTTCCTTCTCCCCCTTTGTGATTTTTAAAAATAAATCGAGGGAATGGGAAAAAAATAACAAAGTACCTGAAACATTAGTAGCAAAAGGAAGGACAAGCAAAAATTTCACTAAGTTTGAAATCTCGGGAACAAAGAAAATTAGATACAACAAAAAGATCGGATTTAGTTATTTCGGATCTTTTTCCTTCGACATGAGCCCCTTAAGAATAGTCTTGATCTTCTTCAGGTCTTTATGATCTTCTTCAGCATGCTTCTCTAATACCACTATTCTTGCACTTTGAGTTTCAATTCATTCTTCCTGGGCTTGAAGTTTTTCTTCCTGAGCTTTGATCTTTTCTTCCTGAGCCTTCATCTTCTCTTCAAACTCAATCCGATGATCTCTTTCAAATTTCCAGTTCTGAGAAACAGAATTTAACTTCCCATTCAGATCTCTGACTTGTTGAATCTGGAAGTTCTTTTCATCTGTCAGATTCTCTTTAAAGGATGAAGTCAGGTCACTTATCTTCTTGTCCTCAGTCTCAAAGGCATCCTTGACATTGTCTTGAAAATCATCAAATAACCTCATCTCTTCAACAGTCTTCTTCAACCAATTTGTCATCCTCTTGCAAGATTTTCTATGATCTTCGTAGCCAACAAAAAAGGTTTTGAACTGAGCCTCAATGTCAATGCACTTGTCCATAACCATGGATACGGAGTCTGTTTTCTGATTCAAAGCATGTTGGAGCATCTGGAATCTTGAATCAATACTTGAGAAGGTCGGAATGGTTCCCACCAACTACTTCAAAGTCTGAACAACAATGTCATGCCCCACCGAAGATGACTCCGAATCTGAAACTTTTCTTGGAGAATTTTCTTCTTCAATAAGGTCAAGATTTCTTTTCGAAGTACTACCAACTTCCTTCCTCTTTCTCACTTCTGAGCTCGGAGTATCAGCAAGAATTTTCTTTCCCTGGTCTTTTTCTTGAATTAAATCCTGTTCCAGAGTTCTCTTCTCACTATCAGAAACATTAACAACATTATCTTCCTCATCAGCAACTTCCTGAACACGAACCCCTACGTTTTCCTTCTGAGCAACATCATGTAAAATTTTTTCTTCTTCTCCATGATAAGTAACTTCTTCTTCTCCTTTCTCTTCTTCCATTGCTGGAGTAACTAGCTTCGAAGATTCAGCTTCTGAAGTTCGGAGTGATAAGTGTTCCGAAGGTGTCCCCTTGTAATCATCTACTTGTTTCAACACATCTCCAGTTTCACCACTTCATTCAGCACCATCTTCTTCTTGTTCCACTTGCTCAACTTGCTCTAGTTCCTCAGTATTCTTAGCAACAGCTTCTTCCGGAGCAACGAAATTTCTTCCTGTAGTCTCAGGTAGAGATTCCAAGGAGAAAGATCTCGGAACAGGAATAGTTGCTGAAACCATCTCATTGAATTTCAACAAAGTCTGAGCTACCTCAGCCTCAAACATCTTCTTCTTGATCTTCTTTTCCTTTAATTGTTTTTCAAGCTTATCAGCAGTTCTCTCCTTCAAGGCCTTAGCCTCTGTAGGGTACAATCCAAACTGCAGATCCCCTTCTTTCCTTTTCTCTTTATCTGCTCTCCACTTTGCAACAACTTCATCAGGATAGGATTTTTTTTCTTCTTTGGTTTTGGAGGTGTGGAATGGACTTCCTTAGACTTAGGATTCTCTTCTTCTACTTCCACTTCTTTCAGATTTCTCTTCCTTACTGTCTTAGAGGATTCCAGATCAGCATCTTTCGGAACTACTTCTCCTTGAGCAGGTAAATCAATAAACTATCCAGACTCCTTTTCAAAAGCTACAAGCATTCTCTTAAGAGTACCATCTCTCACTAGCATAATCTTGCAGACTCTTGTCTTATATTTGCAAGCCTCCTTGAAAGACTCTAGGCACCGAACTATCAACTTCGAGAGGATTGCTGGATACATGATAATCTGAGCTCTTAGATTTCCTTTCTTCAAATTTTCAAGAGTGATAAGAATGTGCTTCATCAAGTTAAACTTCCTCGGATTTATCAGAAAATCTAGGATGTAGATCTCACTCTTATTCAAGCTATCTTTGTCACCTTTCCTTGGTACGATAAGACCTTTTACCCATAGCTCTAGAATCCGGAAATTTGTAGATAAACTAGCAATCTTCGGAGCCTTGTCATCAGCCAGTCCGAGAGTTTCTAAATCTTTTTCCTTGTCAAAGCTACCTTTAGAATCCGTCAATACATGAGAAACAATCTCAGCTTCACCTTCATTATTTAGGCCTACCAAGATGGCTGCCTTGGCATATGAAAGTTTATAAGTCTTCCCATAAGACTTAAAAGTCAATTTGTCCTTTCCATCTTCCTGAAGAAAAGAAATTGTCTCATAGAATTCAACAAGCAAGTCTGAATACACTTCATCTTGGTTCCCGGGTTTTGACACCGCAACATCTTCCCAACCATTAAGCTTGATATGCTTAGAAATAAGAGTGTCATACTTGTTGAAGAAATCCGGATGAACCAACCTCTCTCTATAAACTAACCACTTTGAGATTGGCTTAGATGAAGACATATCTTGAGAAGCTACTTCCACAGACATTCAGATTTGAAAACCTTTGAGAAGATCGAAATGGAGACAACTGAAGTTCGGAATGGCCTTAAAATAGAGAGGCAGATATTCGGGACGCGAGATCTTGAGAACCGATGTGGGACGAGTATTCGGGTCCCCTTAATATAGGCAATGAGATGACGGTTCAACTTCCTTGGTTGATCTAACGGTTGTGATAAGCTGAGATCAGATCTAACGGTTGAAAACCAATTCTCTTGAAAACTTGAATCCGATCTTTTTGAGGATTTTTTTATTAAAATAGAGAATTATGAAAAGTATAATCTGAAAACCTAATACAAGAAAATTCCAGCAAGTAAAATATGACTACGAAAAATGAAGTAAGGAAATCATACCTTTCGGATTTTCTTAGGAGGATTATTCGTAATGGGTAATATAAAAATGTCTACGAAAAAAAATTTATTATGAGAAGACAGAGTTCGCAAAAGCTTCACTATGGAAAATAAAATTAGTACGAAAATCTCATTACGGAACAGTCATTACAGAAAACTTAGTATGGAAAAAAAACTTAGTAAGGAAAAACTTAGTACGAAAAATTCATTATGAAATTTTGAAAACGAAAAACTTATTATGAAAGATTTAGTACGAAAGTCCCATTATGAAAATACCAGTACGAAATTTTCTATTCCGGATGTTTTCCAATACAAACACTTCCAATCCAGAAGTATTTTGTATGAAAATGTCCGTTCTAGAAAATTGTAGTTCCGGAAATTTCATTCCGGAAATCTCCATTCCGAAATATTTGAAAACAAAATTTTGAAAAAGAAAAAAAACTTTAAACTAACAAACAAATGTACTCCCCCTATGAAAAAAGAGTTTATTGCTGTAAGGATACTTTTTCAACAGAAAGTTACTTAAGGAGGATTACCTTACAGTTATCATCCCTAACTTCTGTTTGATATATTTGAATCTATCAGAAGGCAAAGATTTTGTGAAAATATCAGCAAGTTGATCTTGCGTTCCGATAAACTGAATAATAATATCTCCTTTGAGTGTGTGATCCCTAAGAAAGTGATGCCAAATATCTATGTGTTTTGCACGGGAGTGATGTGCAGGGTTCTTACTAAGGGAAATGGCACTTGTGTTATCACACAAAATTTGAGTTTCGGTAAAACTCAAGCCATAGTCTGTGAGTGTGTGTTGCATCCACAACACTTGAGCACAACAACTTCCAGCTGCTGCATATTCAGCTTCAGCCACTAGTGCAGAAAACATTTTTTACGTCGGTTATTTTTTATTATTTACATCGGTTTTTAGGCGACGTTAATACGGACGACGTTATAAATAACGTTTTTTACGTCGGTTATTTAAAACCCGCCGTAATATCCCTAACATCACGGTGGTTATCATGTCGGTTCATATAATAACCGACGTGATAAATATGCGCGGGGGGGCTTTATCACGTCAGTTATTCCCTAAACCGACGTGATAAAACGCCTGGGATATCGTTTATCACGTCGGTTATGTTATAACCGACGTGATAAACCCTTCCCCTGGCCTATTATCACGTCGGTTATTTAAGAAACCGACCTGATAAAAAGGCCTGGGAAACGTTTTAGCACGTCGGTTATCCAATAACCGACGTGGTAAATCGATTCCCAGGCCTTTTAGCACGTCGGTTATATAAAGAACCGACGTGATAAAAGCCCTGGGAACGGTTTATCACGTCGGTTCTAGAAAAACCCGACGTGATAAACCCCTACCGATTTATTTACCACGTCGGTTATAAAATAACCGACGTGAAAGACATTTTTTTTTTAAATAATTGCACTGCTCTCACCAAAAAGCAACCAGAAACCAAACAAAAATAACCATGCCAGCCCTCCCCCAAGCCCAAACTGAACCCCACCCTCATCTATACCCACCTAACAACCTGGCCAGCCCTCCCCCACCACATTGGAGCCCCACCACAACCCTTGGACACCCCCCCCCCACCCCTTGGACAGCCCCCCCACGCTCATTTACACCCCCACGACCCCTAGTACAGCCTCAAACACCCATTGGAAACCCCTCCCATATCCCTTGGACACCCTCCACCCCTTGGACACCCCCCACCCCTTGGACAGCCCCCCCACCCTCATTTACACCCCCAAGACCCCTAGTACAGCCTCAAACACCCATTGGACACCCCCCCCCCCCACACCTTGACAGCCCTCCCAGACCCCTTGGACACCCCCCCCCCCCTCGACCCCTGGACACCCCCCCGAGCCCTTGGACAGCCCCAAACACCCCTTGGACACCCCTCCCATATCCCTTGGACACCCCCCACCCCTTGGACACCCCCCACCCCTTAGACAGCCCCCCCCCCCACCCTCATTTACACCCAACCGACCCCTTGGACAGAACTCCCAGACACCTTGGACACCACTCCCATATCCCTTGGACACCCCCCACCCCTTGGACAGCCCCCCCACCCCACCCTCATTTACACCCAACCGGCCCCTTGGACAGAACTCCCAGACACCTTGGACACCACTCCCATATCCCTTGGACACCCCCCACCCCTTGGACACCCCCACCCCTTCGACAGCCCCCCCACCCTCATTTACACCCCCCGAACACTATGACAGCCCCAAACACCCCTTGGACACCCCTCCCATATCCCTTGGACACCCCCCCACCCCTTGGACAGCCCCCCACCCCCTGGACAGCCCCCCACCCCCTGGACACCCCCCCGACCCCTTGGAAACCCCCTACCCCTTGGAAACCCCCCCCCCCATCCACTTGGACAGCCCCAAACACCCCTTGGACACCCCTCCTATATCCCTTGGACACCCCCCCACCACTTGGACACCCCCCACCCCTTGGACAGCCCCCCCCCCCCCCCCCACCCTCATTTACACCCAACCGACTCCTTGGACAGCCCCAAACACACCTTGGACACCCCTCCCATATCCCTTGGACACCCCCCACCCCTTGGACACCCCCCCACCCTCATTTACACCCCCCGACCCCTAGGACAGCCCCAAACACACCTTGGACACCCCTCCCATATCCCTTGGACACCCCCCAAACACCCACCCACCCCCTTGGAACCTCTCCCCCCATACCAAAATCCAGACCAGAAAAACCATCAACAGTAGACCAAAACAAGAAGTAGAGAAAAATTAAACATTCACTTATATAACATTCAAAACTTACACTGTCAACTTCAAAAAAAAAACTAAATCCAACCTAAACGACTACGAAATACACAATTACATTGACAATATTCAAAATTACATTTTACATTACAAACAACTAAAAGTCAATCAAACCTGTAAAATAATTTGACCACTCCACTTGTAAGTGTTTGATATCTTCAGCAGTAAAGGGTTGAGGGTCATCAAAAAGCTACAAAGGAAAAGGATAGTAGTCAACGTGTATAATGAATAAATCAAATTGAAATATTATTAGAAAGAGGAAATCTTACCAGGTCAAAACTCAGAACTGTCCCAGTTGTTATTATTTCATACATAAATCTTAACATGTAATATCCGCATTCGATGATGCCTTGTTGCTCATGACATTTCTGTTTGAATGAGTGTAAATTCAATATATTATTTTTATGTAATAAACCAAAATGTACAAATTATAAATGGATATTTACCTTCGCTTGTACATATTTGATCTTGAAATTCCTTTTCTTTGCACTTTTTCGAAAGTGGACCCATGCCCTGTTAGAAAATAATACGAATGGGGTAAATTTAGAATTCATTATAATATATAAAACTATTGTGAAATTGAAACTTACGTTTCCAATATATTCTTAAAACTTTCTCGCACATCATCATGGAGAGAGCATATCCAATAAAGTGTTTTCTCCCTAGGGCAAAAAACCCCTAACATCCAATGATCCCTGATAAAAGGAAATTTAACGTTAGTGGTTTTTTATGTTAAAAGTTAATTAACTCTTTGAGAGGGATGTGTTTCATACCTCTCACAAAAAGGCATCATCCAACACTGTGTGATTACATTCTTTTCAAATCTATCAGCAATATTAAGCATTCTTTGTTCCTCATCCAATGCACATGCTTCAGGGGAAATCAATTGTGGGTCCACGAATCCATATACATCTGTCAGCTCATTCCTCTCACAAATTTTATACAGATACCTAATACAAAGCAGACATAAGTATACATTTTTAATAAATATAACGCAAGGAAATGGTGTTAAGACTTACATGATAAAAATTTGCACCACGTTGATGCCCAACTTATCTCCAGTGACAAACTCCATGATATCAGTTTTCATAATCCCCACACATAGTTCACGTCCACAGACATGAGCTTCCATTGTAAAGTCATAATGATCCGCCAACAAATTTGAATATCTTGACAATTTGTCAAGACTGCTAGTATCTGCATCTGATGTCATAGCTATCTGTCTTTGTTGTTGTCTATACAGTATTTCTTTACCTTTGAAGTATTCCTGTAAAAATAAATTGAAAAATATATTAGTTTTCAAATGATAAAACATTAATAAAAATATAAAATAAAAGATATAACATCCATACCTCTATGGTAATGAGTCGAAGAAGTCTGGATGGCCAAAGTAAAAAATGGCCGATACTATGTCCAACTGTCGTCACCTCATCTGTGGGTAATGGTATCCGAGCTGATCTATCTATAATATCCTGTACGGTGACCCTCTGATTCTCTACCTCTAACTGTTGATGATGAACTGTATCTCCTATACAATATACCATCCCATATGCAACTATATGATGTTGAGGATCATCAACATACAACTCACAATAAGTAGGTAGCTGCGGCGGAGGAGGAGGATCAAAAATGGGGTCCGCAGGCTGAGGTGGGGGAGTGGGAGCTACTGGGAGAGGTGGAGTGGGAGCTGCACCCTGAAATTGTCTTTGCAAGTCTGCAAACATTAACTGCATTGATGCTCTAATCTTGTCCTCCATTGTCGCATTAATATTATGGACTTCAGCCTCCAAGGATTCTATTTTTTTTTATAAACTCCCTCAACGTTAGAAGTTGAGGAACGTGGAAACACTTTTCTTACCGATACACCTGCCGGATATCCTCTTACACGGCCAGGATGTTCGGGCTTTCCCAATGCCACAGATAAAATATCTTCCCTCCCAGATGGTGTAAATGTCCCCTGTGAACTCTGTTCCTCAAGAGAGTCCTGTAATAATTAATTGAACATTTCTATAATGATTGGAAATATATGACGAAAATAGTAAACTTAAATAAATAAAATAGATATCTTACAATCCTCTCAACTACGAGTCTCGATTCTTCCGAAAGATATTGTCCTTTTTTGCCCTTCCGAGCTCTTTTCCATTTCTCATGTCTAGATGGAGGGGATGGAGGGGCCACCTCTCCAGAGCTTGAAGACTCAGCTCTTAGTTGTTGAAATTTTTCTGCCATCATTTGTTCTTCCAATAATGCATACCCTCCCCGAGATAAACTATGAGGGTATACATTTTTAGATTGGATCTCTTGATTAGCTTTCCTTGTTTGCTGTAAATTAAGAATAAGTAATCATTAACAAAACAATAATAAGATCATTTATATAAGAAAGCTTATAAAAGTTTACATTGCCCTTACCAAAAATGATTCTTTTCTTCTACTTTCAAAAAATTGTCTCCATGTGTCTTCATCTATAAAAGGATATATACGACATGGATTCTCACGACTCCTATGACCATAAATGAAATCAGATGAGAGGGTTGATTTGAAATCCCTCCATCTCCTAGCAGCCAACGATAAGCATTTATTCCTGACTCCTCCAGTGTCAGGAATATCAAATGTCATCTGATAAAAAAGAGGTTAAAAATATTATATATACTAGAAACATTTAAAGAACAGTCAAACAATAGCAAAAGATCTTACCAAAATGGTCTCCCACAGGTGAGAAATTATCGCCTTATCCACACTTCTCCAATCATCATAGAGAATGCTTACTTTGCTCTTAGCCTGAGTTGCTACAAAACCCTTAAAATCTTTAGCATTTGGACCTCTAGGAAGATCATCATCATCAAACTCCACGACTATCCTCTCCTCCTTCGTACGGGCAAGTGATAATTTTGGTAAACGTGTGCACCCACGCTTACCAACCTTTGAACTCTTTTTCGTAATAGGAGCATGTGAATGTTCCTCCCCAGATGTATGACCAATATGCTCATCTCCAGAATCATGTGGCTGATCAACTGATTGATCTGTCATTTTCCTTCAAATCAAAAAAACAAACATTAGTTCACAAATAGAAAAGTGTACTAAATTACATAATAGTAAACATTGGTAATATGGTAAGCATGTTAAACAATGATAAACATGGTAAACACAGGCAAAAGGTTGCCAAGGAGTTGGCCCAAGAAAGCTGAAAAGTGGACTCACTGAGTCCACCGGTCAGCCGGTGTGAGCACACCGGCCAGCCGGAGGACCCAGGCAGTAGACTTTCCCACTGCCTGGTGCCACCGGCCGGCCGCTGGCTCACCACCGGCCGGCCGGTGGACCAGACAGCCTTCCTCTGTCTGGACCACCGGCCGGCCGCTGGATCACCACCGGCCGGCCGCTGGCTCATCACCGGCTGGCCGCTGGTGATCCAGACAGAGAGGAAGGCTCTCTTTCTGGACCACCGGCCGGCCGGTGGTGATCCAGCGGCCGGCCGGTGGACCAGACAGAGCTTTGTTCTGGACCACCGGCCAACCGGTGATCCACCACCGGCCAGCCGGTGCGCCCAGGACTTCTCCTCTTTACGGTTTTTATTGTTTTATCATTTTGGTTTGATACATGTTTTAATAAGTAAAAAATTTACAGTATCTAACATTATATGAAAAAACTAAATGTAAACAAGAAATAAACTTGGGTTACCTGTAATTTTAGGAATGTACAGTTGGATTGTTTTCCCAAATTCCTTCGTCGTGATCGTTCCTTATGGCACAAACCATGTCTTCAACATACTCATCATTATGTTCTATTAATCTTTCCATGGAAGTAGGGATCTCACATAAATCAGCATCTTCATCAAATTCATCCTCACCAACATATTGGTTTTTCCCTTGTAAAACAACAGCCCACTGCATATCTGATTGATCTACTACATAGAAAATTTGTTTGGCAGGTGTTGCCATTATAAAAGAATCAGCTGTGTCTTGCAATCTATTCAGATTAACAAGTGTCATTCCAAATTCATCGTGTCTGAAACTGTTGTTACCGATAAACCATTTACAGTTAAAAACGGGAACTTTAATTTTAAAGTAATCAGCCTCCCATATGTCTTCAATCACTCCATAATATGCACTTGATGCCGAAATTGGGTTTCTGTCCTTAGCACTCGAAAAATGCATTGCTTCTGCAAACACCAATACACCACTATTCTGAACTGCACTTCTGTTGTCCTGAGCTTTCGTATGAAATGTATAGCCATTAATGTCATAAGCAGACCATGTTATCACATTTAAAGATGGACCACCCACTATCCATTTTAATGTCTCTGATACATCTGATCTACCAAGCAAGGTCTTTTTAAACCATGGCAAAAAAGTTTTGTTGTGCTCATACAAAATCCACATTTCTTTCTTCTTTGGATGACATTGTTTCAACTCATTAATATGCAATGTGATATACGGTTGATCATCAGCTATGTTATTCAAGATGTATGATTCTAACTTCTTCATATGTTCAGCTGACAGTGATTTGACTTTCAAGCCACGAATCCCCTTTCCCTCATTATTAACCCGTTCATGGCGAGATGGAGGCAAACCTATGTGTTGCGCCGTAGCCAAGTAGCTCGTACAAAACTCTGCTACCTCCTCAGAAATATACTTTTCAATAATGGAGGCTTCAGGTCGATATGGATTTTTAACATATCCCTTTAATATTTTCATATACCTTTCAAAAGGATACATCCAACGAAGATATACAGGTCCACAAAGCCTTATTTCTCGAACCAGATGAATCATTAAATGCACCATCATATCAAAAAAAGTTGGGGGAAAATACATTTCCAAATGACAAAGTATAAAAATTGCATCCTTTTCCAAAATGTTCAAAGCATTCACATCAATCGCCATGTTGCAAATTGAATTGAAAAAATAACACAACCTCATTATAGTCTTTCTGACACGGATGGGAAATATTCCACGCAGTGCAACTGGTAGAATTTGTTGCATCATGACATGACAATCATGTGATTTCATACCTATCAACTTCAAGTCTTTCAAGGAGACAAAATTTTTTACATTTGAAGAATAACCTTGAGGCACTTTGATATCATGAAGACACTGACAGAAGCTACTTTTCTCCCTCTTCGATAATGTATGACAAGCCGGGGGAAGAAATGTTCGTCTTCCTTTAGGAGTGGGAGCTAACTCCAAACGTATTCCCATTGATAGTAGGTCTAACCTTGCATTCAACCCATCTTTTGTCTTTCCTTTAATATCTAGAAATGATCCGATCAAAGAATCACAGATATTCTTCTCCACGTGCATGACATCAATATTATGTTTGACTTCATGATACCTCCAATATGGTAGCTCAAAAAATATTGACCTTTTCTTCCAAATATGTCTATCATTACCAGATTTCTGTGTCTTTCCCAATGTCACATCAAGTTTTTTCACCCTCTCAAAATACAATTCTGGGGATAAAGGTTGAGGAGCAGTATCAAATTCTTGTGAGCCATTGAATGCCTTTTTTAGTCTTCTATAAGGGTGATCCATAGGCAAAAACTTTCGATGACCCATGTACACTGTTTTCCTCCCATGATGCAATTGACAATATGACGTCTGTTGTTCGCAAATTGGACATGATTTATGCCCTTTAACACTGTATCCAGACAAATTTCCATATGCTGGGAAGTCATTTATAGTGAATAGAAGCATTGCATGCAGTTGAAAATATTCCATTTTATAAGAATCATACACCCTAATACCATCAGCCCATAACAGTTTCAAATCATCAATCAGCGGTGACAAGTATACATCAATATCATTGCCGGGTTGCTTTGGACCAGAGATCATGATACTCAACATGACATATTTGTGCTTCATACAAACTTCAGGAGAGAGGTTGTAAATTACCAATAAAACAGGCCATGAACTATGTGTGCTACTGAGGGTTCGGTATGGATTCATTCCATCTGTGCACAAGCCTAGTCTCAGATTTCTAATTTCATTTCCAAATGTAGGGTACTGGGCATCAATTTTCTTCCATTGTGGACAATCAGCTGGATGACGTATTTTTCCATCACATACCCGCTCATCAGCATGCCATCTTAACCTTTTTGCATCATGTGAATTAGCAAATAAACATTTGAAACGAGGAATTATAGAAAGATACCAAAATACCTTTGAAGGGAGATTTTTAATATCTACATCAGCTTGTGATTTTTCTTTCACCTTATACCGTGATGTCTCACATTTAGGACACTCTTTCAGAAATTCATATTCCTTCCTATATATAATGCAGTCATTCGGACAGGCATGTATTTTCCTGTATCCCAATCCCATCGGGCATAATATTTTTTTGGCCTTATAATGTGAATCTGGAAGATCGTTATCTTTTGGAAGAATGTCTTTCATCAATTGTCGCAGCTCTGTAAAACTTCTGTCACTCCATCCATGTTTCGCCTTTAGGTTAATCAATCTTAACACCGCCGACAAAACCGTAAAATCTGTACAACCAGGATATAATGGTTTTTCGGCATCACCATATAGACGTGCAACTTTCGGTTCTATCTCAATTTGTTCTGCTACAATATCGCGAATCATTTCTTCAATTCCATCGGAGTTACCATCTTGCGATTCATTATCATCAGTGACATTCTGTCCAGTTTCGCCATGCCAAATCCAAGGGTTGTAACTCGGATTGAAACCATGACAAATCAGATGATCTTTTATCTCTCTACTTTTCAACTTCTTCATATTCAGACATTTCAGGCATGGACAGAAAAAAAATGTCACTACTTGGAACATTTCGTTTAGCAAATTCCAAAAAGGCATCAACACCTTCCTCATATTCATTGCTCATTCGATGTGCCGTAATCCAACTTCGACTCATTATTACCTATAACAAATAGCAAAAATATATATATTTTTTAGATAAGACAAATATATGTTTATATGAAAAAAATCATAATTTGAATGTAAACAATTTTGAAATATAAAACAAATCGATGTGTAAACCCCCCTGGACACCCCCCGACCCCTCTGAACAGCCCCCCACCCCTCCTGGACACAACCCCCCACCCCCGACCTGCTTGGACACCCCCCTGGACACCCCCCAACCCTCTGGACAGCCCCCCACCCCTCCTAAACACCACCCCCACCCCCGACCTGCTTGGACACCCCCCCAACCCTCTGGACAGCCCCCCCCCCCACCCCTCCTAAACACCACCCCCACCCCCTACCCCCTTGGACACCCCCCTGGACACCCCCAACGCCCACCCACACCCTTGGACAGCCCCCCACACCCACCCACCCCCTTGTAAACCCCCCTGGACACCCCCCAACCCCTCTGGACATCCCCCCACCCCTCCTGGACACCACCCCCCACCCCCTACCCCCTTGGACACCCCCCTGGACATCCCCCAACCCTCTGGGCAGCCCCCCCACCCACCCGGACAACCCCAAATACCCTCTGGAAAGGCCGCCACCCACTTGGACAGCCCCCCACACCCATCCACCCCCTTGGACAGCCCCCCCACACCAATCCACCCCCTTGGACACCCCCCTGGACACCCCACCGACCCCTCTGGACAGGCCGCCACCCCCTTGGACAGCCCCCCACACCCACCCATCCCCTTGGACACCACCCTGGACACCCCCCGACCCCTCTAGACAGCCCCCGACCCCTCTAGAAAGCACCCCACCCCTCCTGGACACAACCCCCCACCCCCGACCTGCTTGGACACCCCCTGGATACCCCCCAACCCTCTGGACAGCCCCTGACCCCTCTGGACAGCCCCGCACCCCTCCTGGACACCACCCCCACCCCCCCTGGACACCCCCCGACCCCTCTGAACAGCCCCCCGCCCCTCCTGGACACCACCCCCACCCCCTACCCCCTTGGACACCCCCTGGACATCCCCCAACCCTCTGGACAGCCCCCCACCCACCCGGACAACCCCAAATACCCTCTGGAGAGGCCGCCACCCACTTGGACAGCCCCCCACCCCCTTGGACACCCCCCTGGACACCCCACTGACCCCTCTGGACAGGCCGCCACCCCCTTGGACAGCCCCCCACACCCACCCATCCCCTTGGACACCACCCTGGACACCCCCCGACCCCTCTGGACAGCCCCCGACCCCTCTAGAAAGCACCCCCACCCCTCCTGGACACAACCCCCCACCCCCGACCTGCTTGGACACCCCCCTGGACACCCCCCAACCCGCTGGACAGCCCCCCCCCCACCCCTCCTAAACACCACCACCCACCCCCTACCCCCCTGGACACCCCCCAACACCCACCCACACCCTTGGACAGCCCCCCACACCCACCCACCCCCTTGTAAACCCCCCTGGACACCCCCCGACCCCTCTGGACAGCCCCCCGCCCCTCCTGGACACCACCCCCCACCCCCTACCCCCTTGGACACCCCCCTGGACATCCCCCAACCCTCTGGACAGCCCCCCACCCACCCGGACAACCCCAAATACCCTCTGGAGAGGCCGCCACCCACTTGGACAGCCCCCCACACCCATCCACCCCCTTGGACACCCCCCTGGACACCCCACCGACCCCTCTGGACAGGCCGCCACCCCCTTGGACATCCCCCCACACCCACCCATCCACTTGGACACCACCCTGGACACCCCCCGACCCCTCTGGACAGCCCCCGACCCCTCTAGAAAGCACCCCCACCCCTCCTGGACACAACCCCCCACCCCTGACCTGCTTGGACACCCCCCTGGACACCCCCCAACCCTCTGGACAGCCCCCCACCCCTCCTAAACACCACCCCCACCCCCTACCCCCTTGGACACCCCCCTGGACACCCCCCAACACCCACCCACACCCTTGGACAGACCCCCACACCCACCCACCCCCTTGTAAACCCCCCTGGACACCCCCCGACCCAAAATCCATGCACCTATTCCATGGTTGTGTGTGAATAAAGTAGTAACAACTGTAAAAGGGCAACCCATCCAAATGGACACGCCCCAACCCTCTCGGGGATTTATAGAAAACGATGAAAAATTAGTGAAATCATAAAATTACTCAATATTGCAAGTCGAACAAATAGATCTAGGGATGATAAATAAGATTATGGTGCCAAAACAAGTTAAAAGGGTTCGCAATCGAAGAATCTTAGCTAGTTTCAACAAAAAAATCACAACACATATATATATACTATCCGTGAAAAAAACGAACGAGTGGGAGGATTACCTGAGTGCTGCGAGTTTAGATTATTGATCTGAGGAGATTAAATATGAGAAACGATGATCGCAAAACGAATCTAAACCAACGAAATGGACGAGCCGATTCGGGTTTACGAGCGAGAGAGACGAGTCGCGACTGTCGAAGGTAAACTCGCGAATGACAATCCACGGGTCTGGGTAAATTTTTAAATGAGTTATCACGTCGGTTATTCAATAACCGACATGATAATTGTTTTAAAAACATTTATAACGTCGGTTATTTCAATAACCGACGTAAAAACCTTCCTCTGATTCATTTTTTACATCGTTTATTTTATAACCGACGTAAAAAAGCCTTCAAAACCCGCGTTTGTTACGTCGGTTATTCAATAACCGACGTAAAAAGGCCTTCGAAAACCGCGTTTTTTACGTCGGTTATAAAAATAACCGACGTAAAAAACGAAGCCGCGCGATTAATAACGTCGGTTATAAAAATAACCGACGTTAAAGGTGTACCGAACAAAGGTTTTTACGTCGGTTAAGAAATAACTGACGTAAAAAACCTCGTTTTACATATTATGACGTCGGTTTTATATAACCGACATAAAAAATGGTGACGTAAAAAACGTTTTCTGCACTAGTGAGCAGTGGAAAGTGCTACAAAATGTTGCTTCTTGTAGGACCAAGAAACTAATGAATCTCCTAAGAAATGACAAGTTCCGGATGTACTTTTTCTATCCATTCTACATCCACCAAAGTCATCATCAGAAAAGCTTTTTAGAACAAAATCATTTCCAGAAGTATAAAATAATCCTAGATCCATGGTTCCCTTAAGGTAGCGAAAAATTCTTTTTACTGCCTTTAAGTGAGATTCCTTAGGATTGGATTGATATCTTGCACATAAGCATACTGAAAACATTAAGTCTGGTCGACTAGCTGTTAAGTATAGTAGGCTTCCTATCATACCTCTAAAAGATGTTTGATCTACTGGTTTCCCAGCTTCATAAAGATCTAAAGAGTTTGAGGTACCAATGGGAGTACTTATACTCTTATTGTTCTCATAACCATACTTTTTAAGAAGATCTTTAATATACTTATGTTGAGATATGTAAGTTCCTTCTGGTTTTTGAGAAATTTGAAAAGCAAGGAACAATGTTAACTCACCCATCATACTCATTTAAAACTCAGATTTCATTAGAATTGCAAAGGAGTCAGACAAAGATTGCTGAGTTGAACCAAATATGATTTCATCAACATAAATTTGAACAATCAAAACATTTTTCTTATATTTCTTTATAAAAAGAGTTGGATCTGCATTTCCCTTAACATAGTTATTTTGAAGCAAAAATCCAGTGAGTCTATCATACCATGCTCATGGGGCTTGTTTAAGGCCATACAAAGCCTTGTTAAGTCTAAAAACATGATCAGGATGTTTTGTATCTTCAAAGCCAGGATGTTGTTCAACAAAAACTTCCTCTTGAACATAACCATTAAGAAAAGCACATTTCACATCCATTTGAAAAAGATTGAAATTAATGAATGCTGCAAAGGCAAGTAGAATACGGATAGATTCAAGTATAGCTACTGGAGCATAGGTTTCTTCATAGTCTATTCCCTCTTGTTGATTATAGCCTTTAGCAACAAGTATAGCCTTATTTCTTACTATAACTCCATTTTCATCACATTTATTTCTGAAAACCCATTTTACTCCAATAACATACGTTTCCTAAGGTCTTTCAACCAAGTTCCAGACTTTGTTCCTTTCGAATTCATTTAGTTCATCTTGCATGGCTTTAATCCAATCATCATCACCTAAATCTTCATCAGTGCTTTTAGGTTCTAATTGGGAAAGAAATGCTAGATGTTCTACTTCATTTCATAAGGAACTTCTAGTCCTTACAGGTTGATTTACATCACTAATGATACTATCACTGGATTGATTCTTAAGAAACACCTGATTTGGGTTTTGTAAAACCTGTTCATCAACATAGGGTAGAAAGTCTTCTAGGGTAAATGTTTCAGAAGTATCTTCTTGAACAATTTCTTTATCAGAAGGTTCTTCTATCAAAGGTTGATAATCAGTTTTTGAAAACACATCTGAGGAAGAAGGTAGGAATGGTTTAAAAACAAAAGGATCTGACTCATCAAATTTTACATGTACTGTTTCTTCAACAGTACAAGTATTTTTATTAAAAACTCTATAAGCCTTAGAAGTTGTGGATTATCCTAAGAAAATCCCTTCATCAGATTTTGGTGTGAATTTATGTAAGTTATCTTTAGTATTCAAAATGAATACTTTGCAACCAAAAACCTTGAAGTAGGATAGTCTATGTTTTCTACCATTCCATAACTCATAAGGAGTTTTATTAAGAAAAGGTCTAATCAAAACTCAATTTATAGTATAGCAAGCAGTACTTACAGATTCATCCCAGAAATGTCTAGCAATAGAATATTCACTCAACATGGTTCTATTTATCTCTTGAAGAATTCTATTTCTTCTTTCAACTACACCATTCTGTTGAGGAGTTCTAGGTGCTGAAAAATTGTGAGTAATACCTTTCTTACTACAAAAAGTTTCAAAATATGAATTTTGAAATTCTCCCCCATGATCACTATGAATAGTTTCAATGGAAGGTTTTTCTCATTTTTAACTTGAGCTCTAAAACTTTTGAAATAAGAAAAAGCTTCAGACTTATTTGTTAGAAAATAGACCCAAGTAAATCTAGTGTAATCATCAACTAGAACAAACACATAGTATTTTCCTCCAATACTTCCAGTTTGTGTTGGACCAAAAATATCCATGTGCACTAACTGTACTGAATTGGTTGTTGAGACTTCACCGATTGATTTAAAACTAGATTTATGTTGCTTTCCATATTGACAAGGATCACAAACTTTAGAAGAATCAAATCTAAGCTCCAGTAGAACCTTAACTAGTTTCTTCTTAGAGAGTTTACAAAGGTTCCTAAGATTACAGTGACCTAGTCTTCTATGCCATAACCAGGAGTGGTCTTCCATTGCACTTAGTCAAGGTAAATCTTGGCTTCTGAGGAATTCTAAATTTAAGATGTAAACATTTTCTTTCCTGTTGGCTGAGAGAATAAATTCTTCCTTGGAACTGTGAACTAAACACTTATCATTCCTAAAATTCACAAGGTAACCTTCATCACATAATTGACTTATTCTAATGAGGTTGTGCTTAAGACCTTTAACAAAAAGAACATTTGAAATCAAGGTTTTACCAAGAAGAACAATATTACCAATACCAACAATCTCTCCCTTAGCATTATCTCTGAAAGTTACCTTTCCTCCTTTCTTTTTGATAATATTTTCAAAAAAGCTTTTGTTACCAGTCATATGCCAAAAACATCCACTATTCATGTACCATGTATTGTTGCTGGTACTTCCTTTGTTTTCCTGAAATCAAAAAGAAAATTAGACTTTCGGAATCCAAACTTGTTTGGATCCGAGATTTCCAGATAATAAAATTTTAGGAACCCACATTTTCTTAGAAAAGTAAGATTTGTGAAATCCTAAATATTGAGTTTTGTTTAAGGAACAATTCTTTTCCCAGTGACCACCACATTGACACTTGGTACAAAATGGGGCACTTTGAGGAACAAAATAATTGTTACTGAAAATAGGTTTTGCATGGGTATAACCAAATCCGTATTTATTTCTTAAAGGCCGTATTTGGGAATACATCTTATCAAAATTTTCCTTACCATGGGTAAAGTTTGATAAACACTTCTTTAAGGAAAAAATTTTGGACTTGAGTTTTACAACCATGTTTTTATCCTCAAAATCATTAGTTTTTGAACTAGAGTTAGGCTCGAAAACATTTTTCTTAGAAATTACTTTTTCTAACTCTTTAGAAAGTTTATTCTTCTCATAACTTACTTCCTCAAGATTTTTTGAAATACTTTCAAAATCAGCATTTTTCTTATTAAGATATTTAGAAATATCTGATATCTCTTTTGTAAGAATAGAATTCCTAGAGTTTGCCTTATCAAGTTTCTTATTGAGTTTGGAATTCTCAATATCAAGAAGTTCAGCAAAGCTAGAGAATTCTTCATAAGTAGGTAATGTATTTTCTTCATCAGGAGAAGATTCTTCATCAGAAGAGTTATAATACTTAATATCATTAGAATTTAAAGAAACATTGGTCAATGATTCATCATTCCGTACCTTAGCCCTGAAAAAATGATTATCAATAGGTAATCTGGCTATAAGACCAAGATTCTTCTGTCCTGAAGATTCATAATCAGAAGATTCATCTGAAGAGTCACCACCACTGGCACTCCAGGTGTCATTAGCTTTCAAAACATTATTAGCTTTAGCTTTGTAATACCACTTTCCATTCCTATCTGAATGACTTTCTTTTCTTTCTTTCTTTTTGAGCATAGGGCAATCTTGTCTTATATGTCCAGCTCTCTTGCATTCATAACAAGTAACTTCTCCATCTTTCTTATCTTTCCTTTCCTTTTTCTTATACTTGGATTGGAAATTTATCTGGCCAGCTATCTTGTTCATCCTTCGAGCAAGATTTTCTAGTTCATTTTCTGAGATTTCACTCTCACTAGATTCGGATTAGAAAATAACTTTCTTAGACTTGGATCTGGTTACTCTCTCAGGAGTCTTAGCTTTCATCTGATTTGAAGTTGTAGTAAAAGCAACAGTACCATTTCCATTCTTCTTCTTGATGTTGTCTGTATCTCTCTTCATTCTGGTTTCATGTTGTAGAAGAGTTCCAAAAATATCATCAAGAGAGATCTGAGTGACCTTCCTGTTCTCATATATAGCTATTCTTTTGGATTCCCACTCATTGGGAATAATATCAATTATTTTATCCACAAGAGATTCATCATCTAAACCTTTTTCTCCCATAGACTGTATACGGTTGACTATAGTCATGAATCTCTATTGAACATTACAAATAGGTTCACCATAAGAAAAATTGAAGCCATGATACTCAGCTCTAAGCATAGCTCTTCTAGTCTCAATCACCTTAGAAGTTCCAAAGTGTGTAACCTCTAACTTCTTCCAGATACAGTTAGCTGCTTCACAAGAAGAAATTTGGATATATATATTTCTAGTCAATGAACAAAGTAGAGTATTTCATACCTTATAGTTGAGTTGATATTCTTGCTTTTCATGGTTAGTGAATGTTCTAACTTCCTTGTCAGGAATTTTATAATCACCAGTAAGCATAACAAAATTATCTACTCCAGTGTTGATAAAAAAAGTCTTCATGCGATCTCTCCAGTACTCATAGTCATTACCATCAATGATCGGTGGTCTTGTAGGATTTAGATTGTCAATCGAACCAACATTAATTCCTGCCATACTAGAAACCTTCGACACACAAACATGTTAGTAGCAAAAGATTCGTAATAACAAAGTTCGGATTGGAAATATTCGGAATAGAAAAGTTCGTAATGGAAAAGTGAGCAAGAAAAACTTATTCGTAAGTATAAGTATTTCAGATACCTCCTCTGATACCAATTGTAGGATCAAAATAATGATGTAGATGCTCAATGTATAAGAGGGGGGTGAATTGTACACTTTAAAAATTCCTTTGGAACCTTTAAAGTTAGTTATGAATAACTATGTTTTCCTAAAGCAAAGGAAAGGGATATGTTTAACAAAGTTAAACTAAGTAAATTCACAACACCTCTAACACCGAATACAAACTTGGAATGAGATTCCGAAAGTGGGTTCCAGAAATATGGTTCCGGAAATTAAAACTTAACAAAAGTTACAATATGAGATTCTACCTTAAAGCGTATAGAATCTAAAAGAATCAGAGTATAAGTAAGGAAGTATAAGAAAGTTATACTTTCCTTAAGATACAAAATGCAGCGAAAATAAAAACAAGTAGTTAAACTACAAGTAACAAGATATAAGTCTTTTAACCCAAAGAGAAGGGTATCCAACAACCTTGGATAAAGGTCCCTTGATTTATACTTTCAAGAATGTTTGTCTTACCCACACCAGGGTAAACCCTCGATACGAAGATCGGAGTCTCTCTCTTGCTATCCCCGCAAGCCCTCAACTTCAAGGTAGTTGGCGACCTCTGTCTTCCTCAGCAAGGAAGCCCTCGAACTTCAAGGTAGTCGGCACCTCTGTCTTCCCATCCCCGGAAGCCCTCGAATGTAATCACCAACATTCGGAGTCGCACGAAGCTTTGAGAGTTAATAAGAGCCTCTCTCTCTCTCTAGAAATCACTTCAAGCATGTAATCACATGAGTCGAAGATCAGTCAGCCTTTCAGCACCGAGCTCTTTCAAATGAGCTCCTATTTATAGGTAAGGTCGGCTCCTTCTCCAACGGTCATATTTTCCTTAATGATCGGAGGGACCTGTACACGTGTCACTTAGACAACGGTTAGTTTATAACAAAATAGATGACATCGTTTTATAACAAAAAAAATGTAACAGAATGTACGACATCATTTTAATTCTAACTCAAAAGTTCGGAATGAAAGCTTCAGAGTGAAGATTCGGAGTGTAATGGAAATAATAAAGAGTAGACAGATTATAGAAATGTAAGCAGAATAAAAGTTCGTAGTCTAACCAAAATATTTTTCGGAGTCTGAATTAATTCAGAGTGTATAAAACAAAGATAATCAGATTCTGTTTAATAGGTGAATTCGGAATGAGAATTCAGAATGGGAATTCGTCATTAGAATTCATAATGAGAATTCATCATCAGGATTCGGAATGATAATTCGTTATCAGAATTCTTAATGAGAATTTGTCATCAGAATTCGTAATGAGAATTCTTCATCAGAATTCGTAATGAGAATTCTTCTTCAGAATTCGTAATGAGAATTAATCATTATAATTCGTATTGAGAATTCATTATCGAAGTTCATAAGAATTCGTATCTTGAATCTGGAATAGAACTTAGTCAGAGTTCATATTCGGAATTCGGAATGAAACTTCCTTATAGTTCTTATCCAGAATCTGAATCCTAAAACAGAATGATTCATATCAAAGTTTCAACGATTCTGAGAAAATAAAAATGAATCTGAATCTCATACTTAAGAAAAATATGGATGAAAATAAGATAAGGTAATTTTTCTTATAAAAGCGATTTTCCTTAAGAAATAAATTTTCCTTATAAAAGCAATTTTCCTTAAGAGAGAAATTTTCCTTAAGAATGCAATTTTCCTAAAAGTAAGGGGTTTGTGATTTTCAAAATAATAAGGAATGGAAAAGTCATAAGGAAATCTTTATTGACTCAACAGAACCAACTATAAAATAAAGATAACATTTTAAGGGACGTCACAATCCTTTATGACCTACATTTTTTTGGACCCATGGTATAACCAGAATGAAAAAAAATCCACAACATTTCACTTCGATTCCTTACCCAGAACCCCTACCTTCTATCAAGGAAAATGACTAAATGTTATCCTACCTTTTTATCAGGTTATCATAACCAAAACCTACCCTTTATGGAGGTATAAATTTTGGTTATTTGAGTGATTACAACATGATAAAATTTACAATAAAAGAAAAATTACAACATACTAAAATATAAAATAGTTAAATCAATATAAGATGTTAAGTTTTATAGTGTCATAGAATTCATCCTCGACCAATCAAAGTAGTTTAATGATTTAGCTCATGGAAATCTAGTGATCTAGTGTAGAGTAGATGAGGTTCAGTAATGTTTCAACACTTTGTAAAATTTTAACCCGTTTTTATCATGAAAAAACTATATCATGTATTATATTGAATGTAGATTTAAATTTTTATAAACATTATAAAATAGATATATTATCTTAAATTTAAACTCCACTAATAATCTCCACATATATCTATTCTTAAATATCATAATAGTTATAAAAAATCATTATAATAATTCAAATAATAAAGAGATTAAATTTTTGACCTAATGTTTACCACAATTATAGTAGTTGATAATTAGTTGAGAATACTAAGACAAAATTTAAAAAATATGATCCATGAAATAAATAATTACATCATAGTTATCCAATTATTTTAAGTAATCCCTATAATTATTAGTCTTGAATACTTATTCAAAATAATTTAAACAATTTTTGAAATCTTTAGTTCCTACTGAAAGCATTTGAATTTTTTATATTCTTCCACACACAAAAATGAAGTGTTGTGTGATAAAAAAATTAAACTAAAAAAACTTTTTAATTAACAAGAAATACATACAAGTTTTAAAAAATATAAATACTAATATGATTAATATAATTGATACGCAATAAATAATTAATCAAAAATAATATATAACTTAATTCCAAACTAAAGAAATATGTAATATAATTTAATGTAGAAGATGATTTCATACGTAACATATTTTCAATTAAAAATGATACATAAATTAATTCTTTTAATATAAAATATTTAATATATATACAACTGAGTAACTCAATATATAATATATTTTAAATTATGAAAAATACAATATGTGTAACACCCAAAACTTTTAAAAGAAGAAAATTGTGTTCGATAGGGTAAACGACATGAAAAAATTAATATAGATGAGAATTTAACTCCCCAAGATATTATTATATACTCATTTTTAAATAAATTCAATTTCCTCTATGGATTTTGGTACACTCAACCCTAATATATTTATGTTCAATGGTGTATTTAACTTGTAACACTAAACTTAAACGACCCATGATATGTATTAATATTATAAAATAGCTGTTAAATTTGCAATGTGTATAGTATTAAATATTTTATGAAATATATATTTATTACTCAATATAAATTATTGATAATTTTTTAGTAAATAACTAATCAATTTTTAGTAAAGTGATTTTATTTTTCAAAAACATGTTTTCTTCAAAAATGATTTTATTACTTTTGATGAAAATATTATTAGTATAAATTTTAGGAAACATTATATAATTAATTTTAAAAAATTAACTTCATTTTTGAAATCAAAATATCAAAATTTACTTTGGGTTCAATTTTGAGACATTTTGAAAAAAAAATTATTTTTTAGTGAATAGGGAAAAATACAAATTTTTTTGTAAAAATCCTTTTTATTTAAGTAAATTAATTAATTTAAAAGTCTCAATGTGTTTTTAATATATTTTAAATTAATATAAGTATTATTTTGGATATATTTAATAAAATTAAATACTTTTACTCAACATTATATTGCTTTTTATTATAGGTTTTTTTGTGTAAAAATAGGTTTTTTTAAAACTGGTTTTAAAATGCATAATGTTTATCATTTTTAATTATTTAAAATAATCCATAACGTGAATTTTTTTAAATAAAATTTATTTATTATATATAATTAAATGCTAATTTACTTTCATATAATTATTATTATTAGTCATCTATTTAATATAGAATCATCTTTTTTAAGAAAATACTCTTTACAAAAACTTATTGTCCCGTTATGTATGTGGGATTAATAATATGTTAAATTATTTTAATTTTGTGAATTTAAATTAGAAAAATAGATTCATATTTTTAATAATAATAATTTATAACTCATAATAATTCCAAATTAATTTTTTACCATAATGATTAGCAAAAACAATGAAAATTTATTACAGTGATTAAGGGTTAAAAGAGTGTACTTAGTGGTTAAACATAGAATATAATGCATAAAAATGACAACTAACTAGTAAATAAACTATTTAATGGGCATATTTAGACCTTATCACTTATATTATCAATAATTAACCATAATTGTGTCCTCTTTATATGAAAAAAAACAAGGTTAGAATTCACTTTTTATGAAAAAATACATGTGTGCCACTCACTTCACTTATAAAAGGCTACCACTTATCCTCCCCTATTAACACATTAAAACCTATTTGGTTCAAACAATATGTCACAACCCAACATTTCATACTTCTTTATTTTATCCTTTTATTCATCTTGGGTCTTTTGCTAAAGGTTCAGGTTTGAGTCCTGGTTAAATTTTTTGGTTTTTGGAGTTTTTGGGAGGTTTTCAAGGTGGATCACGGTTACCACGTGGTTAGTAGAAACTATGTGGCCAAGTCATGTGGTAGTTATAGGTTTGAACAAAACCTACCACATGGCTAGTTCATGGTCGTGCGGTATGTCCCAAGTAACCTTGCACCTTTTCTTCCATGGACATAGGGGTCTGCACGGTTACCACACGGTCTGACAAACCATGCAGATATGTGAGTTCATTAAAAACTTGATTCCCTCTTTTCCCACTCTCATACCATTATCCCTAATTCAATACCCTCTCCACAAATTCATTTTAGGCATACTAAGGGGTCCTGATCCACTTCTCCCTTGGCTCTCCTCCCTCCATGGATCGTCCTTTAAGCTTCCATGATAAGATTTTAGGGTTTTTGTCTTTTTTCTTTAATCTTTCTCCATCCCTCTTGGATTCTAGGGTTTTTACTTGGGGTATTTCTCCTTGGAGAAACCCTATGGTTAGGGATGGATAATTTTTGAGTGATTTCATATGGATAGTGTGTACTAATCATCTTTAAGTCTTGGTTCTTCCCCTCTTGGGAGTTTTATCCCATCCGCACATGTTTGAGGTAGGTGTTTCCAACATTTTCCTTTATGGAATGATCCATGCGCACTTGACTGTTTTAAATTAATTTTCAAATGTTATTCACACTTCCATATTAACTATGGGTAGATTTAAATAGTGATTTATTTAGTTACAATTTACTAAAAATATGTTTCCAAAGAGATTTGTGTGTAATACCTAGGTTTATAGAATATAGGGTGTTTGTTGAAATGTCATTGTTTCATTAATGTGAAATTGGGGAATTTTATGAAATTTCTATCCCTTATTATATTGTTATGATTAGTTTGTGTTTTTGAATTTGGTTTGGTATGATTTGGTAATGTTTTAGTTTGTTCATTGTATTAAAATGTTTTGGAAAGTGTTGTATAGATTCAATGAGATGATTTGTGTTCTCTAAATGATGTGGGTAGTTGGAAGTGATGTTAAAGAAAAAAATGACTTTGAGAAAATGGTTTTTAGGCATTTTCATGGATTTAAGGTGTTCCATTGGATATTGTAACATCTATGGGTACATTGGGTGAACACATTTATGTTCCCTCAAAGGAATATGGTACTATACATTGGTGTTCTCTTTAAATCTCAGTTTCTCAAATGGCGTTTTTCATCCAAATGAAGTTGGTTCTTTTATGTGATTTCAAAAAATGGTTTAAAATGTAATATCATAGGGTTTTCCCATTTTTATCTTTGTGTGTGTATGCTTTGGTAAATGTTTGGATTAAGGGGTCGTTTGGAATGTTTTACAAGTTATATGTTTTTATAAAAAATGGGGATTTGTAAAATGTTCTTGGTGAATGAATTTGAGTGTGAAACAATTATAGGATTGTTCAGAATTTTGAATTTATAGGAGTTTTTTTGTATTAAACATGGAAAGGATTGTTTTTTGGAAATTCGGTGTGCCCAGTGGGCAACCCAAAATGTTTTATGAAAGGAATTTAATGTTTATATGTTATAAAGAACCATTTAGCACCTTAATATGATATAAAATATATGTATATCTATATGGGGAACCTCTATAGTATGGATTTCCCTTTATGGGATATTGTATATTGGTGTCAATATTTGGGGTTGGAAAGTGTAGTGATGGAATTTAATCTGAATCATGTGTGCATTGGCCTCCTACTTACACAGCTTTACAACAACCATGGATTCGTGGGTATATTTTAGATGATTTAGTGATGGTAGATTACCAGCCCTGATTAGATGGGTTGGTACCCTCGTGGATTTATAGAAGGGACATCAGGGTTGTGACACTAGTGAGGCTAGGATAGATCATCCATTTGGTTATTGACTTAGGGGCTTCACCATACGCCAATAGGTGGTTCTGAACTGTGTACATCCAGGGGTCTTCTAAGGATGTTTAGGATCACCCATGGTTATTATTTGTAATGTTTGTTTACTTTTTACTACACATTACCCAAAATTCACTATTTATCTATTTCTTTTTATCATAGCCTTGTATTTCCTTATTAAAGATTTTGTTTATAAAATGGAAACTAATTTTGGAAATTATATGTTGTGTGTATTGGGTTTTAAAATGGGACACCATGTTGTTTAATAAAATGTGGAAACCCTACTTTTATAACTATATTTCAAACTAGTGCTAATGTACTATTTTGTGAAAAGAAACACTTGGATTCTGTGGAGATTAACTACTGAGATATCGAGCTCACACTCTACTTATACCACTCAATTTCTGTAGGCCCATGTTTTATTTCAGGTTCTACTTTTTTTCATGTTCTTTTGGTCCAGTTGAGCAATGTCAGAGCAGGTCTGGTCTTATGGTTGGAGGTGACCAAGAGGTCACATAGAGATTGTGGTAGCGTGCTTTAGTTTTCAGTTTTGTATTTTGTTCTTCTTATTCAGTTGTATTCTTTACCTAGATCAGTTGTTTAATCATTTATATTTAGTTGTTAGATCCTATGAGTAGTTTTCATTGTTTTGGTTGTTATCATTTTGGCTGAAAATGTTCCCAGTTGTGTTGTATTTGATGCCCTGCACTAGTTTCCGGCCCATGGTGATCGGGAATGCACTTTGGGCCATGTTGCGGACTGGGTGAGGTGTCCGTTTAGATAACATATCTGGAAGGTTCATGAAAAAATGGTATCAAAGTGGGTTCTTAATATTTGGGGTGTCTAGTAGAAGGAGATTAAGACTATCGAGACTCAGGAGGTAGGTACAAGAAGAGAATTAAGAACTCTTGATCGCACTAATCCTTAAGTTACTAGGGGTAGTCCAGTATTTGTATCTTTTTTATTTGGTTTTTTGGATTGATGGATGATAATAGAGGTGAATTGATGTCATGTTGTAGCCTCACATGGATTAGTAACCCATGTGGAGTCCAGGTTCCAAGTTCAAGGTCCTCTTAGTGTTATTCCTTACTTGGGGCATGGCCCACTGCCATGTTCACAGGATAAGAATAGGAACTAGTTTCTCATTTCGGTGTTTAGTTGTTGTTTGTGTTTCGTTTTGGATTCAGTTTTTATAAGATAGATTTTGAAATGGAAAAGTATTCATTTCAAATATATTGAAATTGGTAAAGTGGGTTTTAAATGATAAAGTATTTTGGAATGAAAATCGGTTTAAAATGAAAGCACTTTCCATCAAATGGTTATAAATCGATAAAGTGGATATTAAAATTGAATATGTTTTGGGTTTGAGTATATGGATTGGGTGTGTCCCTTGGTGTTCCTAATGAATGATTTCATGTGTTTGGGTAAGTATGGGAAGTACGTGTTGGCATGAATGGATGGAAACGGACAAACACACTTGTAACGGTTCAAAGGATTCCATGGGTGGGGTATTGTAATCAAATGTTTTCCTTAGTTTTCTAAAATTGATTTGAATGAGGAGATGATTTCATAAATTGGTTTTTCTTGAAAAGTGGGTTTTGGTGTTTGGTATTTGGCCTTAAAAGAAGGCAATTTTGTAATCAAATAGAAAATGGTGGTTTTTTTATAAAGGTATGTTTTGGTGGTGTTTGTATTTGTTTGGTTTCTAAAGAGATTATTTTTATCAAGGTGTTCTTTTTTATTTTTACCTCTGTTTGATATTGAATTTGGTTTATGTTTTCTATGTCTCCTATGAAATGCTGCCTAGAAAGGTCTCCAATGTTTCTGATGTGTCATTGTCCTTATCAGGTGTTTCCAATTTTCCATGGCGATCGAGGCCTGTTAGAGGTTGTGTAGTGTCTTGAGGTAGTCGATTATGTTTTTGGGCCATTGGGAACTCCTGGAACTATTAGAATCTATGCAGTTTGGAGGTTGTATGAGGGTCCATCCATGTACCAGTGGGATTTTGTTTTCTAATCATCGATCTAGGTTTAGATAATGTGGAAAGTGTTTAATACCACTTTCGTCCAAAGGTTCATACCAGAGGAGGTGATGCTATGGAAGGTGGTAGAGTTGTGGGATGTTCGGCACAGTCAGTTGTTAGTAAAGTCATACATTGGCCATTTTAAGGAGATGGTGTCATTTTCCATAGAAGTAGTATAAGAAGATCATATTAAAATCCCAAATATTTTCTAGGGTCTTCATATTGAGATTGTAGAAAAATTTATCTCTTCTAGTCAAACCTATTTAGATAGTTTGGTGGATGGGGCATTAATGGATGATCTGATTTTGGGGTGTAGTCAGTGGTGGTCATTTCTCATGAATGTTCCCCATCTGGAGACTAGTTCACACCGGAGGAACCTTTTTTCAAGTAGTCTCCTTTATTAGTATCAATTCCTTGTTTGTCAGACTATTCCCTTGTATGTTTCTAGTGCGGTCGATTTGGACACTCTAATTCATCCTGTCACAATCCTCTGAAGACCAACTATCATTGTGGCTATTTGGGTTATTTGGAGTAGTTTTATAGGAAGTGTTTTCTAAAAAGGAATTATAAATCAAGGTGTGTGTTTCCTGACTACGAGGTAGGAGATGCTTCAGCTGTCAGAACCCTATCCACATGTCTTGGGGTGAATCTCGTGCACTGTCAAGAGTTTCCTGGGGTACCAGAATCCCCGAACTAGTTTCTGGTTTTAATTATTTGTTTATATGGTTTTTTTATGTTCATCGATTATTGTAATAGTGTGATGGGCACCTTCTTCCTCAATCTAAGTATCTTCATCTATTCTAAATGTGGTCCCTCTGAATTGTTGATTTACCTTAAGGGATGTTCGACCTATGGATAAATTGGTTCATTTGGGTGGTGGTTTTAGTTTTGGTTTCACTGGTGCACCTTTGGGGAATGTATTGGGTTTTCTAAAAAGGATGACTAGTAGTTTCAGTTCACTATTTGGTTTTAGATTGAATTTTTCTCATGGGTTCTCCTTGATGTGGGGAAATTGGGCTAGTGTGGGGTGTTTTTAATTTTATTGGTGATGTTGTTCGCCCTAGGGTGGTGAGTTTTTATTCCTTGTAGGAAGTTTCCCTGTTTTGTCATCTTGTGATATCAGGATGTTTCGGGGTAGGTTTTCTACTTGAGTCCTTATGGTGGAGTTTTTTTCTAAATCTAAGGGAGTTGGTTTAGCTCAGTTTAAGAATTCCTTAGTTTCCGATTACAGTAAGGCCACTTCTTGGTCAGTGGTAAGAAGTTGGGTGAATTTGGGTTGGTAGTACTCATATTTTTCCCCTCCCTAGGGTGATGTGTTTAGGTTTCAATTCACATGTTAGTGGAATTATGGTGGTGGAGAGAACCCTCCAGTGTCATCCCGTAAATCATGGGGCCTTGGTTTCTTCTTGAATCAGTCGGTTGTGACCTGTTGAGACAAAGGTCATCCCAGGATTCACAGTTTCCACAATTTTCTTTGGGCGTGGACTTGAGTTTTTGTTACCTATCAGCTTGGTGAACTGATGGGGGAACAAAGTTTCTATAGTGGGTGAACGTATCTCACCTCAACCTCAAATACTTATTTATTTTATCCTTTTCTTGATCTTGGGACTTTTTGTTCAAGGTTCAGGTTTGAGTCCTAGTTGACATTTTTTGTTTTAGGTGTTTTCGGGAGGTTTTCCAAATGGAGCATGGTAACCACATAGTTAGTAGAAATCATGTGGCCCGGTCATGAGGAAGGTCCAGGTTGAGATATAACCTTCCATATGGATAGTGAATGTTCATGTGGTAGGTCCTCGGTAATTATGTGCCTTTTCTTCCATGGACATAGGGGTTCTCATGGTTATCACACGGTTTGTAAAAATGTGTAGCCAAACTATACAGACATGCTAGGTCATTGAAAACTTGTTTCCCTCTTTTGTTTCTCTCCTCCCTTTAACCCTAATTCGAGCCCCTATCTTCCCCTTCATTTTTGGCACACCAAGGGGACCTAATACCACTTCTTCATTTTCTCTCCTCCCACCATGGATCAAACTTCAAGCTTCCAAGGTATGTTTTTTGGGTTTTGGCCTTTTTGTTCCCTCTCTCTCCTTTCCTCTTGGTTTCTAGGATTTTTATTTGAGAGATTTATTCTTTTCCAACCCTAGGGTCTGGTTTGGATAATTTTTGGGTGATTTATTATTTCTAGGGTATTTGGATAATTCGTAAGGCTCGATTCTTCATCTCCTTGGATTTTTATCCCATCCTCACTTGTTTGAGGTATGCGTTTCCAACTTTTTATTTTTTGTAATGATCTATGGGAACTATTTGTTTTTCAATTAATTTCTAAATGTTATTGACACCTCTATATTATCTATGGAAAGATTTAAATAGTGATTTAATGTCTTTTGAATTTACTAAAAATAGGTTTCCAAAGGGATTTGTGTATAATACCAAGGTTTGTGGCACCTAGGGTGTTTTTTGAAATGTCATTGTTCCTTTAATGTGAAATTGGGAAATTTTATGAAATGTTTATCCCTTATAATGTTGTGATAATGATTGTGTTTTTTTGAATTTGGTTTGGTATGATTTGGTAATGTTGTCATTTGGTCATTGTATTAAAATGTTTTGGAATGTTTTTTATGGTTTCAATGAGATGGTTTGTGTTCTCTAAATGACGTGGGAGGATGGAAATGGTTTTAAAGAAAATAGTGAATTTAAAAAAGGGTTTTTAGGTGTTGTATTGGATTTTAGGTGTGGCATTGGATGTTGGAACATCCATGGGTGAACTTGGTGTACAGAAATATGTGCTCTCAAATGGAGATGGTACTTTAAATCAGTGTTCTCTTTAAATCTTAGTTTCTTAAATGTTGTTTAGCTTCTAAATGAGGTCGGTTATCTTATTTTATTTCTAAAAATGGTTTAAAATGTAATCTCAAAGGGTTTTCCCATTTGTCTCTTGGTGTGTGTGTGATTTGGTAAATGTTTGGCTTAAGGGTCTGTTTGGCATGTTTTACAAGTTACATGTTTTTACCAAAAATGGGGATTTGGAAAATGTTCTTGGTGAATGAATTTGAGTGTGTGAAGATGAAATTCCCATTTTTCATTGTGTATTTTGAAGATATTTTTTTATTAAACATGGAAATGATTGTGTTTTGGAAAGTGTGTGTTACCATTTAGTAACCCAAAATGTTTTAGGAAAGGATTTGAATGTTTATATGTTAGGACGGCCCGGTTAGAACCTCCGTATGATATGAAATTTATGTATATATATATGGGGAACCTCTATAGTAGGGATTTCCTGTTATGAGTTATCATATATTGTTTTTTGTGTTTGGGGTTGGAAAGTGCAGTGATAGTAGGTAAGCTGAGACATGTGTGTGTTGGCCTCCTACTTACACAGCTTTATAACTACCTTAGGTTCCTGGGTGTCTTTTAGACAATTGAGTGATGGTAGATTCCCCTCCCAAATTATATAGGTTAGTACCCTCTTGGAGTTGTAGACATTACACGAGTTTTGTGCTACTAGGGAGGCTAGGATAGAGAATCCAGTTAGTTATTGACTTAGGGGCTTCACCATACGCCGGCAGGTGGTTCCAAACTGATTACATTCAGGGGTCTTCTTGGGATGTTTATGATCACCCATGGTTATTATTTGTAATGTTTGTTTACTTTATTCTAAACTTTACCCATCCTTCACTATTTATATGTTTTTTTAGCACATACTTGGTTTTCCATATAAAATATTTTTTTATAAAATGGCAACTAATTTTGGAAATGATATGTGGTGTTTGTTGGGATTTAAAATGGGAAACAATGTTGTTCAATAAAATGTGAAAACCACACTTTTATAACTATATTTCAAACTAGTTCTAATAGATAGTTTTTGGAAAGTAAACCCTTGAATTCTATGGTGATTTCCTATTTAGTTGTCGAGCTCACACCCTACTTGTACCACTCAGTGCGGATAGACCTGATTTTTTTTAATGTTATGATTTTTTTATGGTTCTTCTGGTTTAGTTGAATGATGTAGGAGTAGGTCTGGTATTGTGGGTGGCGGTCGCCAAGAGGTCACATGAATATCGGGGTAGCATTATTTAGTTTTCATTTTTTTATTTGTTTCTGCTTATTCAGTTGAATTATGTACCTAGATTAGTGGTTTAATTTTTTATGTTCAGTTGTTAGATCTTGTGGCTTGTTTTCTTGGTTACTTTTGTTATCGTTTGGGCTGAAATAATTTCCAGTTTTGTTTTATTTGATTCTCGATATTATTTTTCATCCCGTGGGGATTGGGAACACCCTATGGGCCGTGTCACAGACTGGGTCGGGTGTCAGTTCAGATAACATCTCAGGCTAGCTCGTTACACAATACCTACCCAAATAACTTCTCAAATTCCATCATCTCATATTATAATACTTATTTTGGGTATAAATCCTATCTAGGAAGGTTTTGACACAAACCTAAGGATGATACTTGAATAAGTGGTAACATTTATCCATGAGCATTTTTTTATATATTCCTTGACCTATTTAAGTTATTATTAAACCATGATGATAAAATAATCTCAGTATTTTCCATATAATGAGATTCTTTATGTTATTTTTATTACCTAGAACCACACACATTTTCATCAAATGTGTTAAAAATCATCATTCAAGAGTACGGAAGACTACCGCCTCGTTGAATGATGTCATTCATTTTTACATTACCACCTCTCAAGGTTGGGTATAATAATGGATATAAAGCTTATATATGATATTTATAAAATAATTACCCCAATAGAGTTATTATATAATATATAACCATTTTACATTCCAATACTAAAAGTATACGGTAGTGTCACTCCTGTGTATGATAGACTACCACCTCACGAAGCGATGTGATTCATGTTTAACTAATGTGTTATATAGAAGGTAGTAAGGGTAAATATAATAAATATATGTGTTAAAAATGAAATATTTCTTATATTTATTACATATTTATCATTCTAGAAATATAATATATCATTTTATTTTTACCTTTTCACTCACTGAAAAAAATTGATAACTTCATTTGAGGACGTGTGTACTACCACCTCCTCGAAATGATGTGATTCCTTTTTTCACCATCACATCACAAGAATGATATATATAAGAATATATATAATTCAGTAACATACTACTTATTATATTATGATCATTCTCGAAAAATAAATTATTACATACCTTCTTTCCATAAAGATCATTGAAAAATGGAAATGTTACTCATGCGTGCATACGGCCCACTACTCCATGATTGTAATGTTAGTTAATTTTTCCGAACAATATTTCATAATAGTTTTCAAAATTATAATTTATGTATAAATATGATAATTATTTCTTGTATTTTATTCTGGATATGTTTAAATAATGACCTATTGATCATAGTCATCCAACCGAAGTCATTTTTGACACATAATCCAAATATCATCAAACATCCTCTGTAAACTTAAGTGATTAATTAATTGTATATAATATGATAATAAGTGAAATAAAATTAATAATAAACATGATAAAGGTTCTAAATAAATAAATTAATTAATATAAGTTTATTATTTAGGAAGATAAAGACACATGTTCCAAGTTGGACTCAAATTAAGGGTTTTCTCATATCACTTTTGTTTCTGTGTGATATATTCCATATTGACCACTTATTTTTGTTGTGTGGTGATTATAATTCCCATGAATTTATTATATGATTATAATACATAAATTCATTAGGATTTAAATATAAATTTTTTGATCTCTCTTTCATGGGGTTTATGGTTTCAAAGTTACCACAATGGTAATGTATTTTTGTCTCAGTTTTCTTTCCTTGAGATTTATGCCATTAATACACCAATATTCTTGTATGTGGTGTATATACTTCCCCTTTGACATATTTTATCATGAAACTACCCTTTTCATGATATTATAATATTAATCTAATGTTATTATTTCAATTTTATTATGATTGAATGTTACAAAAGAGGTAAGAATCTTTTGTTACGATCTCATCATTTATCAGGATGGGGTATGATTAATTATATGATGTTAAAATATTATAATTATCATAAACAATATTATAATATAGTTATTCATGGTATGTTTAAGTAATTGTACCATCTTTAAACTCTTTTTTAGTTAAAATTATTGATAATGTTTTTTATGAAAATATGATTTTATTTCTCTTTTCAGTCGAAATCTATTTTTCTTCCAAAAACATGTTTTTATAAAAAATGATTTCAAAAATGTTTTAAAAGGTTTTTTTAAATATTAAAGGATATTTTTCTCAATAATTTTTTTTATTTTTTTTAAATATTCATTTATAATATTCCAAGGTTAATTTCAAAAAATGTTTCAAAAAGGGAGAGGTGTGATGCACCTGAAGATGGTCTCGCACAAAGCACTGAAGAGGATAAATCTACTGATATTGAGGAGAAATACTTAAGGGACATGGCCCGGAAAGGTAAAAAACCAATAGTAGATGAAGATGGGTTTGTCACACCCAATCCAAAAAGAACTAGAAAACGTAGGGATTTTTCCCATGTGGAGAGGACTATTGTCACTCGTTCTTTGGACATTGCTAGACATAATGTTCATGCCCCTATCGAAAATCATCATGTAGAGAAGGAGAAACAAGCTGAAATGGTTGATAATCACACTATACCAACTTGTGAAGCTCTTGATTCTTCAGAGGGACTCAGTGATGAAATCCTATATAACTCTTTTAAGAAAGGAGAGATCACTAAGAGCGCCTATTTGGCTGCAAAGCAGGAAATTTTCAATGAAAGAATCAGGAAAGATTTCTTAACCTGATTATGTTTTGGATTTCTTTGTCATGCTGTCTTTGTGCTTCTGGATTTTCTGAGAAAGCTTACAACCGGGCTGCACTGTCTGTTGGTCTTCCTTCTTCACTCGATGTCTGATTTTCTCTTTGGATCAAAATGGAGCCTGTTTTTCTGTTTCAATGTTTATTGAGGATATTGTTCCCACTTTTTAAAGTAACAGTTTGAGCTTCAGTTTATTGTCCCCTTGGGGTGATGGATGGCTTGCACAGACCCTCTGGCAGATTTGGAGCCTTTATGGATGGATCTGACTTTCTCTAGTCGGTTTTCCTGCATTGCTTGGAGTGAAAGAAGATGGGTTTTATTACTTCACTATTTTCTCACCTGGGGTTGACTTTCTCTCTTTTGGATATCACTTTCAGAATTGTTCTTACTCAGCTTACACAGTGCATTGTGGTGAGGTTTTTGTACAGATCCTTTACTTTCTGAGTTTGGTTGAAAGAGCAGATTGGATCCTTTATGGTTTGGCTCCACTAGCCGATTGTTTTTTCAATTTTTTCAGACCGCTAAGATATCTTGAAGGGTTTCAATTTAATCTGATTTTTTCTGCTGCTATCTGATTGGGGTGTCTCTCTGGTAGTTTTTAATCTTGCTGAGTTCTTAGAATCAATGTTTTGATGTTTCACAGAACAGATCATTGCACTGCATCTATTCCAGATCTCTGATCTTCCGGCTTTTGTGCATTCTCCCTCTTTCCCCTGAGTAGCATGATGTTTCTGTTATATTGGCCAGAAGGGGATTTCTCTTGAAGTATATAAGATGATTTGGGCTATGACTGTTTTTCTGCTTGGGGATTTTTATAATGGATGAGTTCCTTGTTGCAGTGATTTTCAGATATCATGATGGATAATCCTCTTGCGATTTCAGATTTGGAGTTTGTGAAGAATGATTTTGGACTCACTTGGAGTAGCTTTTATAAGGAATGATGACTACTTGAAGATGTTTGGCTTGCTCACAGCTTTTAATGTTTTCAATTCTGCTTCTGTCTGCATGGTTCTGATGTCCCAACCTGATATTGCTGTTTGGAATTTCATGTTGGAAGCTACGGATGGGGAGCACCTTGTGGCTGCACCAACATGAAGCCTAGATGGCTCATCATTTCTCATGGACTGCTTCGGCTGCAGCCTTTCTGTATGCCTGGTCCATCATTGAAATTTGGATTTTTCAATGCTTTGAATCCTGTTTCGGGTTTTGGAGTTCAGCTGAGGGGTGCTTGCTGAATGCTGACTGGTTTTTGTTCCAGGCTATCAGAATTTTATCTTCTCGATCAGGATTTACTTTGGCTGGATCTTTTCTTGACGTGAGGTGGATTTGGGTCTGTATTGGTTTAATTGTTTAATGTTTGGAGACAGCAGGATTTTGATGTGGCACTCAAGGAAGGCCATCCTTTGGATTTTAAGGCTAAGGAAATCTAGAGATGGATGGCACACCTGCTCGCTTGAAGGAAGGTCACGCTGCATACTTTTTGACAGTCTTTCTTTTTTGAAATTGGCATGTTTTATCTTCCTTACTTGTTTTCCCAATAACTCCCCGCTGGTGTAAGTTCTTTACACCTCATGTTTGTAATGTTACATTTTGATTTTAATAAACTCCTCTGGGGGCATGAATTGGGAATCCAATTCATGTCACCATCTTTTTAAAAAAAACATACATAAAAATTAACAACCCTTGTTTTTTCTTATGATCCAATGGGGATATTTTGTAATTTTAACTTACTCATTATTTATTCTGATAGATTAATATTGTTTCAATGAGATTGTTATGGAACTCATTTCTTTTTAGTGGGTTAACCATGTTACAATGATATTGTTATGACACCCATTTCCTTTCCACAGGTTAATCACATTTAAAATGGACTGACATGAAACCCATTTATTTTAAATGGTTTGATTAAGTTATGAAATAATTATTATTAATTTAGGGTTTTTATGAGGAAATCAATGATCTTTGTACTTTTTTTGGTTGATAGACATTACTTATATGATGGGGCAGCCAAGATAGTGCTTGGTGAGCCTATTTTAGATTATATGATGGGGTGGACTCGATATTGTCAAGTGATCCCATTAAAAATTACATGATGAGGTGTTAAATATAGCGTTGGGTGATCCCATTTCAACTTATATGATGGGGAATCCCATATAAATCTAGGTGAGAACGTTATAGAATAAATGATGGGTCCTCTTAGATAGAACTCTAATGAATTGGGTAATTATTATAGTGTATGTATAACATATGGTTATTCAAATTAAAATGGTTTTTAATTTTTTTTAGGAATATGATGCTCCATGTTAACAAAAAGTGTTTTAATGTATTGTTATGGGTTTATAATGTTTCTTATGATCAAGATTGATATCATGTGAATCATAATTATTGATTCTGATGATTCTTTCCTTTTTCATGTTTTCTTATTTGATTACGCAGGTACTAATGGGTATGAGTTATTTTATAATTCACTCATGCACTTGATTATGTCATTATACCCTTATACAATTATTATTATCATTTATGACATTCAATTGTTAATGTATATGTTTACCCATACTGAGAATTTAAACATACCCCTTTTATGTTTCCTTTTCCCTAGGATATTAAGAAATTATGTTAAGAAAATTATGTCTAGAAGGGATTTCAAATGGTTATTGAAGATTAATTATTGTGAAATAAGAAAATATTGTAAAAGTGGGATAAATTATCATTTAATTACATGGGAATTGTTTATTTAGGGGTTTGACCAAATTATGTAAAACACTAAACCAAAAAGGTACTAGTGAATGTAAGTGATAAAATATTTCCTTTTGATGTTGTATGTTTTGGATGGTGAAAATTGGATCACCTCCATTGGTATCAAGGATGGAAACATAAAGTTTACAATTTCAACATCTAATCTAAGAGTGTGGGTTTTGGGTTGTTCTATTTAGTATCAGAGTAATGGTTTAGATAAATTTGTAGAATAGTACGTTTTCATGTGATGTTATCTTAAGAGTTATAGATATCATCATATTTCAATAAACTTAAGGGTGATCATAATATCAATGTATTAAACACACTTTTTAGGTTTTAAGTGATGGGATATTAAGGTGATTAATTACATTTTAGGACACATTTTCATAGGTCAAAGTATTTGTAAAGTTGTAGTTTAACATGAACTATGAATTTAACTTTTTTTAGAAATGATATATAAGGTATTGATAACCTTTAGAATTTATGTGATCTTGGATTTTGATAACACAAGTTTTATAATATATATGAGCACATGATTGAAAATTTATTTAGTGACTAAGTGATTAATGTTAATTAAAATTAATATTGCCAAAAAAATTGTGTTTATTTTTTAAAAGGCATGAGGTAACATTTTTTTATTAAAATACTCTTTAATTTTGAGGTTATTGAGGTTACTTGGGATTAAGATTATGGAATGATTTAGTTTTATCTTTGGGTATTACTATTTAATTTTCAATATTATTGTATCATATGAAGGTTTATTAATTTTGGAAATTATCTTACTATGTGATAACCATTTTGGTTTTGGGTAATGTTTAATGAAATGACGAATATATTGTTATCCCTATTATGGTTATGATGTATTTAAAAAATTAGTGATTCATGCTTGAGTAATTCATCTTGAATTAACATAGTTTAGAGAAAAATATGAGTTTGTGGTGGAGATTAATTAAAGGGTCAAATTCTAATAATAAATTAATTATATTTCTATATTATCTTAGTCTAGATAGTAATATAATTCCTCAACTCTAGGAAAAGTATCTTGAAACAAAAAAAATATTCTAGTACTTTAAATTATAATAAACTGATGGACTTTTCAATAATCCAAGATTTATGGTTTTAGGACCTTAACTTTCCATTGATCAATCACTTACTTGTGATCAATTTCATCAATCACTCTCTATAATTATGTGTTGTTTTCTTCCATTCCCACCTATGTTCTCCAACTTGGAATCCTAGTTAGATGTTATTCCATATGAACTTTGTACTTCCCTTTCTCTATGATTATGAGTATGTTTTATTAACCGTTTTTACAATGTGTGTTTACCAAATATTATTTTCAAATGTTAATAATTTGATTTATTATATAAATTTTAACCTATAAGGACACAATTTATTAAAGAGGGGATGATATAACACCTCAAGATTCTAAAAGAAGAAAATTATGTTTGATAGCATAAACGATATGCAACACTAAATATAGATGAGAATTTAAATCCTAGAGAATTTATAATATACTTATTTTTAAATAAATTTATTCTCTTTTATGTATCTTGTTAAATTAATATCTTGATATTTTTATGTTCAATAGCGTATTCAACATGCAACACCAAACTTAAACGACCCCTGATATATATTACAATTGTAACCTAGCTGTTAAATTGGTGGTTCTAAAAAGTATTAACTATTTTATAATATATATATATATATATATATATTGCACGAAATATAAATTTTTTATAAATATTTAGTAAATAATCTATCATTTTTTAGTAAAGTGATTTTATTCTTCAAAAATATGTTTTCTTCAAAAACAATTTTATTTATTTTCAAAAAAAATATTATAATAAATATTTGGAGCTTTTAGAAAATTAATTTTATACAATTAAATTTATTTTTGGAATTATAATATCAAAATTTACATCGGGTAAAATTGAGGAACTTTTCAGAAAATATTTATTTTTTAGTGAATAGAGAAAAGTACTAATTTTTTGTAAAAAAACTTTTATTTTCAATAAATTAAGTAATTGAAAAGGCCCAATATTTTTTTAATATTTTTTCACATAAACTAAGTATTTTTTTAGTTATTTTAAATCCACTTAATTACTTTTAATCAAATTTATTTTGGTTTTTAGTATAATTTTTTTTTCGGTGTAAAAATGGGTTTATCTGAAGACAGTTTTAAAATGCATAATGTATACCCTTTTTAATTATTTACAATATTAAACAATGGGGAATTTTTTTAATTAAATTTATATATTATATATCATTAAATAATAATTTATTTTCATGCAATTATTATTATTATTCATAGTTTTAATATAGAACCATATTTTTTCTAAAAAATACTCTTCTTAAAAACATGCTCTCTCATCATGTTTGCGGGATTATAATTAAAATAATATTTTCTAATTCTGTGAATTGAATTAGAAAAAATGGATTCCATATTTTTTAAAAATATAATTTATAATTTATAATAAGTCCAACAAAATTTTGGTCTAAAATTATTAGTAAAAACAATTAAAATTAATTATAACATTAAGGTAAAAATTATTTTACTTTTTGGTTAAACATGGCATATATGGTGTAAAAATGACCGAACACTTGTCAAAACCCTATTTTATTACAATATTTCAAAATTTTATCTTATATTATCAATAATTAACCTTAATTTGGTCATGGTTACATGAAACAAATGTGTTTGGAATCCACTCTTTCAAAAAACATACAAGTGCGCACTCGCCTTACTTATAAAAGGTCATCACCCCTCCTCCCATCTTGACACTTTAAAACCTATTTGGTTTAGAAAATAACTTCCCAAATAACATCCCAATTTATCTAATATAATACAAGAATCCTTATTTTGAGAAAAAAAATCCAATCTTGGGATGATTTTTTGGAAACCTATGAAGGATGCCTGAAGAAGAGGTTACATTCACCCATAAGGGTTTTAGTTTTATATATTCCTTAACATCTGTAACACCCTTAAAGTAGTATAAAAACATGAAAACATAATAACATAATTTTATTAAATTTATGTAGATGTTTTTATGTTATTATTAAAATATAAAAACAAACATACATCCATCAAATGGGTTATGAAATCGTCAATCTTGTTTACGGCGGACTACCACCTCGCTTAACGATGTCATTAATTTTTCCATTTCCACCTCTCATGGTTAGGTATGATGACTGATTTATAGTTTATATATGATATTTATAAAATATTTATACCTATGGAGTCATTATATCATATATACCCTTTTATATTCCAATACATAAGGATACAATAACATCGCTCGTGTGTATGGCGGACTATCGCCTCATGAAACAATGTGATTGGGTTCTCACTAATGTGTTACGTGGAAGGTAATAAGGGTAAATATAATAAATATATATGATATAAATGGAATATTTATTATTTTAATGACATATTTATCATTATTTGAATATAATATATCATTTTATATATACCTTTCCACTCACTAAAAAATGATAATGTTTTTCGTGGACGCGTGGACAACCGCTTCCTTGAAGCGATGTGATTACTTTTTTCACAGCCACATCATAAAAATTATATATATAAGTATATATAATTCAATAATATGGTAATAAATATATTATTATTATTATTTAAAGATAAAAAATTTCAGACCTTTATTCCATAATGATCATTGTAAAATAGAAATGTTACTTATATGTATATGTGGCCTACCATATCCATGATCATAATGTTATTTAATTTTTCTAAACATATTTCACAATGGTTTTAAAAATTATAATTTATGTTTAAAGATTAAAATTATTTAATTATTATTATTGTGGAGATGTTTAGGTAATGACCTCTTTGACCATAGTCATCCTACCTAAGTTCTTTTTGATGCATAAGCCAAATATCATCGAAACATCTGATGTGCATTTAAGTGATTATATAATTGTATATAAATTTTTAATAAGTGAAATAAAATTTATAATAAAAATTAAAAAAACTATCAAGATATTAAATAATTAAAATATATTTATTATTTAGGAATATAAATACACGTGTGATAAGTCAGACTCAAGGTAAGAGTTTTCTCGTCTCACTTTAATTTTTGTGAGACATATTCCATATTCACCACATATATTTATTGTGTGATGTATATACGGCCCATGAATGTTTTTTATTATTATTATACTTAAATTTATGGGTATCCAAATATCCATTTTAGGATCTATCTTTCATGGGGTTTATGGTTTCCTTGTTACCAAAGCGGTAGGGTATTTCTATCTCAATTTGGCTTCTTTGAGATGTATGTTATGTTATACACTTATATTATTTTATAAATTGTATGCATTGCCCATTTGAAATTTTATATCATTAATATAAATATTTATATGATATTATAAGTTTCATTTAATTTTATTCTTTCAAGTTTATTATGATTCAAATTTACAAAAGTGGTAAGAGTCTTTTGTTAAAAACTCCTAGTTTATCAGGATTGTGTATGATTAAGTCTTCCATGCTGAAATGAAATGGTTCTCATGAATTATCATATCCTGTGTTTATACAAGATTTTTTCATGTAATTTTACAATTTTCACACTATTTGGTACTTAAAATGTTTGAGAAAGTGTTTTTAAGAAAATTTGACTTTATTTCTATTTTTAGACGAAAAATCCTTTTCTTCCAAAACCATGTTTTCATAAAAACTATTTTCAAAAATGTTTTAAAAATATTGTTTCAAATATTAAAGGATATTTTCCTCAATAAATGTCTTAAATTATTTTCAAAATCTTAATTTATAATATTTCAATTTTATTTTCAAAGAAATTTTTTTAAACTGTTTTGTGTTTTAAAAAGTGATTTTTAAAAGGAAAAGGGCATTTTCCTCAAAAAAAAATTTATGATATTTTAGTGGTATTTCCATTCACCAATGTCAAAAAAACCTTATTATTACTTATGATCCAATTGGGATATTTTGTAATGAAACAATCTTCATTCTTTCACTATATAGATTAATTTTGTTTCAATAAGACTATTATGGCACCCATTTCTTTTCCATGGGTTAATCATACTCCAAAGAGATTGTTATAGAACCCATTTATTTTCTACAGCTTAATCAAATTTCAAATAAATTGACATAAAACCCATTTCTTTTCCATGGTTTAATCAGGTTATGAAATAATAATGATTGTTTTTATGAGTTTAAAATGAAATGTAAGACCATTGTAGTTAATTCATGTTGCGGTTCTTGAACATTACTTATATGATGGGGTAGCCCAGATAACACCAAGTGATCCCATTATAGATTATATAACAGGATGACCCAAATAACACCAAGTGATCCCATTACAACATATATGATGGGGTAGCCCAGATAGCATTGGGTAAGCCCATTAAAACTTATATGATGGGGTGGCCCATATAACACTGAGTGAGACTATTATAGCTTAAATATTGGGTTCACCTAGATAGAACTCTAGTGCATTAAGAAATGATTATATTAGAATCCAATCATATGGTTATTCTAATTAAAATTATTTTTTAAAGGGTTTTATGAATATGATGCTTGAAGTTACCAAAAAGTTTTTTAATTGCTTGTTAAGGGTTTATAAAGTTTATTTTAATCATGATTGATATCACATGGCTCATGATTATTGATTTTGATGACTCTTTCCTTTACCATGTTTTCTTATTTTATGATCCAGGTATTTATGTGTATGAGTTATTTTATGATTCACTCATGCACTCTGATTTTGTTAGTATACCCTTATTTACTTCATATTCTCATTGAATAAATTCAATTGTTAATGCTTATGTTTACCCTTATTGCTCATTTGAGATAACTCGTAATATGTTTCCTTTTCCCTATGATATCTATAAATTATTTTTAATTAATTATGTTTAGAATGGATTTCATATAGATGATGAAGATTAATTATTGTTAAATAGGAAAATTTGGGTTAACTGGGTGAAATTCCCATTTAACAACATGGGTATTTTGTTTGTATGAGTTTGTTTTAATTCTCTAAAACTCTAAACTTAAAAAGTCTTGTAGCAATTAAGTGATCCAAAATTTCCTTCTGATGTTGTATATTTTGGATTGTGAAAAATGGGTCACCTCCATCAATATCAAATCCAAAAATGTAAAGTATATGATTACAACACCGAATTAAGGATTGCAGGTCCTAAGATGTTATAGTATGGGATATTTAAATTGTATCCCCATAATATGTAATTTAAATTAATTTAAAAATATATGATACATAATATATTTTTTAAACTAGGGAATACGTGTAATATTTTTCTTCAAACATATATCATATTTCACTTTGCTAAAATTTTAATGCTTAGGACATTTTATAATGCCAGGGAGATATGAAATATACTATCTAATTTTCTCTATACTGAGTATGATATTTTTTATTGAATAATATGAATATATAACATATTTTTTAACTCTAAGGGAATACATAACATAATATTCATAACCAATTTTTCAAAGGATTTTATCCACACATAATATATTTTATAAGAATATAAAAAATATTTTATGTCACTAAAAATACCTATGTTTTCTCATATAGAAAAAATTTATTACATAGAATATTTGAAAAGTTTCTTAAATATGCATAAGATTCTATCCTTTACCCAAAATCCAAAAATAAGATTTTTTCACCTTAAATAAAATACATTTTAGAATTTACATAGAAAAATTCTTCCACGCAAAATTAAAAAAGAACAATAGAATATAACAATAATAATAAAAATAATAATAAAGGTAAATTAATTATAGAATAAATCAATAATTAATAGTTAATAGGAAAATTATTAACAGAAGAATAATTAATAAAAAACAACAACATTTGTATCTTATATAAGAAGTGAAAGTTTCAATAATAGAATCAATTATTCCCTCTATCTTTAGATAACTAAAGTGAAGGATATACATATCAAAACATAAATAATTAAATAATTTAAATAATTGTGGTTATCAAAAAAAATAGTGGAAAAGATCCACACAACAACCATCATATCTCATGTTATACCATATACATATATTCATTCCTCTAATTATTTAGTTTGAAATAATATTCTATCTACCAAATTAATATGTTCAAACCATATTGATGTGAATATCTTTACACAACTCACACCATTTATCCCTAACTTAATTAAATTTCTATAAAATATATACATATCCAAATGAATCATATGACTAGTGTAAATGAAACCCTTTCATATAAAGGGTCAAAATTATATTAAATGAACAATATCTACATGAGTAAGCCCATAGTCATAAATATGAAACCCTCAATTATCTAGGAAAGGAATAATCCTCTAGGATAGTGAGCAGTTCAACCCAAAATCCCTCTACCCATAGATACATTAACTAAGTGAGTTCTCAAAAATATCATAATTCTAACACCTAATATTTATTATTCTTAATTAACTACTTAATAAAATCTCACAACCTAGTACAATCCAATTTCGAGGTATATGAAAACTAAACCATTATCATACCAAACATGTAACTCTATTGATGTATGCATAATAACTTATAAGTATCTTAACAGGTTAAACTAAATAATAAACATATTCATAATTTTAATAATTTAAAACTATGAATAACAAAAAAGGAAATAATAAATAAATAAACAATTCAATCATTTTAACAACAAACAAACATTTATAAATAATTAAGAAATTAAGAAACTATAAAAATATTATAATGTAGAAAGCATTATGTAAATTCTATAAATCAAATAAATATAAAAACTTTAAATTTATATCTAGTGTGAACATTTTTATATAAAAAAATTATATATAATTTAAATATATGATATCAAATGAAATATATATATATTTTAAAATTCAATTTATATTTTGAAATTAAATTACAAAATCAAAATATCCCATCTTAATTATTTTTCCATCCTTGATCAAATCATTCATAAAAACTCTTTTTGATATAGTTTAAATTATTTTTCAAATAAGTCCATAAATTTGAACAATTTATATTAAATATTATGAATAATTCTTAATATATATTTAAACTATTTTTTAATTTGGCCTTATATTATAATTTATAATAATTTTATAAATTACTATTATAATTTAAAAATAATAACTTTATTTATAAATAATTAAATCTATTTAATTAAAAAAACATTTTTTCATAATAATAATAATTAATATTGTGGGATATTTAATAAATGTTTCAAATTATATTTAAATAATTAATTTTAAAAAATAAATAAATAAATAAATTTTAAGTATATTTATGAATAAATAAATAAAATTCCTAATTTACCTTTTTTCCATAATATATAAATAATTTATAAAATACATAATTCAATTCAAAATTGTATTTTAGGGGGAAACTTGTTTCTCTTCATAATCAAATTCAATGATATTCATAGGTCATATGCTATGATAGATGAACCAAATCATCAAAAAATTCCATAGATAGTCTACTATGATTGATATTAGGGATTGTGTGATATTAAATAGCCCTAGAGGGACCATGTATGAGATTAAAGAGGCCAAGGGTGGTCTATGTAGTAGTAATCAAGCAACATAGTATGTCTCCCCTTCTGATAAAATTCCCATGTCAGAATAAACCAACACATTTATGTTGGGGTTGGTTCCTTGTAACCAACTTATAGGTATTTTATGATAACATGTATTCATAGTTTTGAATATTAATAAACTCTTTATCACATCCTGATTGTTCTTCTGCCTATTATAGTATGTGATAATGTTCTAAGAGAAGTTGTCTCACTAAAAGGTCATAGAAGTTCCCCGCTCTGATGAGAACCTAGAAGTGCTACGACACTATTCTTAAATATATATTCCATAACCAGAAGATATAATTTGAGGGACACAAATGATACATACTATCAGGGGTGGATACTCATAGGACTTTGAGGCACCTTCTCATAGTCTATGCCCTTGGTAATATCAGGTGTTGGATATTATGAGAATGAGAACCGCCAGTAGGAAATACATAATTATATGTGTAATTAGAAGATCATATCTGTGGAAATTTTCATTGATCCATAGACTTTAAGATTATTATTAATGAGTATTGAAAGTCATGTACTTTGATGTCGTAAGGGAAACCATGACAACATACGGTCGTAGTGAGATATGGTACATTTGGTTCATCATGAGTAATATTGCATTAATGAATGATACGAGAAATGACTTTTTCCTTCTATTATTTAAAAAAGTTGATATCTCAGGCCCATTGATGGAAATTATATAGCCTAAATAAATCCATGGACCTATTTTTTTATAGGTATATTCTATTTCTTAGAAGTCAAAGAAAAAGACATCAAGTACATAGGTTTATGGCACCAGTATGCAACCTGCTTGATTAGATATATCATGATAAAGTGATTATGTTACATGGTAAGTGTCTATATAAGGTATTATGTCATTTCAACATTAACTTCTTTCTCTATGGGTGCCTTGGTGGGTTTCTAGATGCTAACATATTAATTTAGGTTGTTTCTCCTAATGCCACTTAGAAAAAGTCCTAGAGGGTCACACACTATGTGTTTCCATAATCTTCGATAAATTATATATTATTATTTATTATTTAACAAGTTGAATGAATATTATTTCCACAAGTGGATTAATAATTATTCCCATATACTTGACTGCATATATTTCATCACTAATTATTCTAAAAAATATTATGTTTGTTTAATATTGAATAAATATTTACTTTCTATTTAGTGGAAATATTATTTATTTATTAATTAAAGAATAATACAATGATATTTATTTATTAAATAAATAGTCATTATTTAAGTCCTGATAAATTTTGGAGGAATGGTGGACATATTGTTTTGGTCAGGTGAGAAATAATATTTATTGAATAAATAATATTTAATTTTAATTCTAAAGTTAAGAACATGTTTGTAAATAATAATAATATTTTAATTTTAGATGTGGGGTTCCTTAAGGGATTAAATAAATAATAATGGAAATTTTTAAAATTATAGATTTCTAACCCTAGCGATATATAAACCCAATTATATTATTTTTAAAGAGATCCAATTCATTTTTTAGTTGTACACAACAGATTTGGAGAATCCTCTCAAGCCCTATAAAGATCCCTTATCCAAAAATTCCCCCAAGAATGGAGAGTGATCTTCCTCCACCTCCCACTCTCATGTTTATAGAGATCAAGGAGAATGATTTACAATAAATTTTCAAAGATATCAAAGGTGTATAATGCAAGTGATAGGATATTCCATGCTATAACCTATAGATTCCTTTGGATATGTTTAGATATTTTTGGAATATATGTGGATAACTTATAGAGGGAATATGATCTTGATTCATACAACACAATGATAGTAAAACACATATCTATTTTCAGGTCCATGAACAAAGAAATAATTCTAACAAGGTAATTATTTAATTAATTAAATTAATTATAAATAATATGTGATGATCCTTCACTTGGTTCTAGTATTTTTTCCATTTTCTATTTTTCTTTGATTTAATTCCTTTGATCACGACGTTTATCATTAGGTAATCTTGGATCGATCATTAATTATGAAAGAAAAGTTGGGCAGGACCCATTGCACGCTTCTATTATTCCCAAAACCTAAAAGTGGTACTAGAGCATTCAAATAATTATTTATTTTTATTTAAAGATAGTTGATTTATTTATACATTTGTGATTTAATTTTCAGTTCAATTTTAACCATTTCTTAATTTGAATTGTGAGATATTATTATTCCACTTTTATTTCTCATAGATCTAATCAAATGACTAATTTTATGAATGAAATAAAATTGAATAAATAATTTTAATGTGCTAAGTATTTTGGCTAGATAACATAGGAGTACATGTTATGTAATTAGAGTTATTCACTGTGTACTAGGGTTCAATCCACAAATAATTAATTCATAATTAATTCAAACCCTGTGCATTGATTACACATGGTGAATTTAATTTCTTACATCACATGTTAACTGGGCTATCCCAAAACAAGAACAGATGGATTACATGCCATGTGTCCTACATACATAGTGTGTAGTCCTTTAAGTTATTGATAGGATGTGTATTTCCATACATGGACTCCCTGACTGGTGATCGTGTAACTCAGAAACCACACACTATGTTGCTCTTTTTTACACACCATGTACTCCAATCTTTTTGATGTATGGTTTACATGCTGAGTCCCTAGACATGTTTCTTGGATAGATAGTGAGATATGTACATGTTGTGAAGCTCATGTTTACACTCCATGAACTTATACCAAATTACATATAATTAAAATTATTTTTTTATACTATGTAAACCTTAGAGATATGTTCTTGTGTGTGGTTATTATATTTAGAGGACACGCCATGTGATGGGTTTTAATATATATATATATATATATATATATATATAATTGATTTTTGTTTAATGATCAGATCTTCATATCATGTGTAGGTCATATGATAGATATTACTCTATATACATTGAAGCATTACAAATTACAGAAAAATCATCTAATTTTTGTAATCATTAAGTTGATAGTACTTGTCAAAAAATTACATGATAAGTTTTGTATGCCATATATCATAAGAGTAAATAATATTCAAGTATAATACATGTTGGGTAGATTTAAATGTTTATTCATTGTGTTTCCTCCATGGTATATTTATGTACATAGAAAAATTTTAAATAAATTTATTTATGTTTTTTAAAATTATTTTGTATAAGAATATCAAGAAAATTTAGATGAGAATTAAGATAAAATAATTGATTAATTAAATAAGATAATTAATTGATATGAGTTTGATTTATCTTAAATAATAATGATTTAGAATTTAATTCCAAATTTATTAAATGTTTAATCATTTTCATGTTTTTGGATGATCATGATCCCAGACTAGACCTTTGTATTTGATTGGTTTCATTTAATTTATTATTAAATTAAATTGTTTTCTGGTATGTCTTCTCTCCTCTTATTACGTAAGAGAATGTGTGTCCATGGTTTCTTTTATGTAAACCCCTTATTTCCCTCACCTGTGTGTGAGTAAAATCATATGTAATGGATGGATCTCCTTAGCTAGTGGAGGTAGTTCAAGTTTTGAGTCAAGGAAAAACCAATCCAAGAGAGATACATAGTTGAACATGGGGAAAGTTATAACACAAACATTAATTGGTTCAAGGTGTTTTTACCCTAGGTAAATGGTTAGCATATCAACAGCTACATAATATGACCATTAGTAAAGGCTCATGATCATACTGCTTTTTTATTTTATTTCTTTCAAGTTACATGGTTATTTCATTATAGATGTTTTTTTGTGATCACATGAATTAATGAAATTAAAAGTCATAAAAGATAGAGCTAAAATAAATTTTCTTATGTATAAATATTATCTAAGACTTGGTTAATACCTTAATTAAATTTACATAATATTAACAAGCATGTGATAAAGATAATAATTTGAAATTTGTGCATAAAAGGATAACATCCCTCAACAAAATATATTAATTCGGCATAACCTTCCAATAATTCAGTTAAAATTGAACTATAGTTCAAATTTATTGACAATACAACATTAGGGTACTTTCAATTATCAAATAATTCTAACATGAAGTTTAGGTTTGACTTAAATTGGTACACCTTAGGGGTTGACTACCAAAGCATGACTTGGTCTAACTGAGAGGAAAGGGTTAAGAAAATCCAATTTATGTATTTCTGGATTAGGGATTCCACTCAACAGATCAAGGAGCTATGAGTTAATATAGTTGGCATTTATAATGCCTTCCTAAAACCATTCAAGCTTCTTGAACAACCAAAGATAGGGTAATGAGAATGGGAATATGGATAATTTTCACTAGAATGTCTCAGAAATATGATATTCTGAATCCAATTGTGAGGGATATTGGGTTTTTGACAAAATGGTAGATTATTAATGAATATAATAATTATTAATTTGTATAAATTTTATCATATAAAGTACAAAAATTATTATCATCTTATTCTATAAAAGTAACATTAAAATTACTTCAAATAAATCACTAATATCCATACTTGGTAAGGATAACCATCTCACTAGAAAAAAAATTATAAGAGTGGAAAAGGCACTTATGTGTTGTCCTTCTCCATGAAAGTAAGTTTTATGTGCTGGAAGAGCCTATTCCTATTGTTCCTGGTAATGAGGCAACAGATGAAGATTTATCACTATAGTAAAAAAATTGATCGATTCCATAGATGTTCAATGTTTCCTGCTATTATCCATGACCGGGGATATTTTGATGCAACATGAGGACATGGATGTGTATATCATGATGTCTCAACATCGAGATCTCTATTAAAAGAAGTCCGGACATGAAATTTTAAACATCTAGAATGCTTTGTTTACAACTAATCTTGGAGATTATGTGCCAGTTATACCTCGTGAAGTCACGATTATTGGGTACATTGAATTCTTAAACATAATTAGGATTAAATTCCCATATGAGTTGCATAAAGATATCATACTTTCATGACTACATAATACAATCTCTAGTTTTATTGTTAATTATAATATGAGACATAATGAGAGGAGACTTTTAAAAATTAATACTTTCATTTTCCAAGTGGATAAGGACATAGGGTATGATAAAATTATGGTCCTTATGGTGAATAATAAAATGAAGAACAGGGAAAAGTGTCACAAAAATCACATCAAGTATAAATCTCCCGAGAACCATCCTTCCTAGAAGAGGAAGATCCAGAGGCAAAGAAAGGAAAAAAGAGGCAGTATGTTTTCATGTGGAAATAAAGGAAACTAGAATAGGAACTACACCTATAAGAAAGTGGCAGTTAAAGGTGTGTTTTTTATTGAGTGTAATATTTCAATATCTACACATTGGGTATTAGATACTACTTTTGGTGATCACATCTTTATCGCAATGCAGGAACCAAGTTGATTCTGAAAGATTTCTAGAGGAGAGGTGGATCTGATTGTTGTGAATGGTGTTTGTTTTGTTTCTCTATCTATTTGTGACTACCATATTTCATTACCAATTTTAATGATTTTGGTTTTTAAAAATTGTTATTATATACAAATGATTACTAAGAACATATTATTTATATCATTCTTAGATGCAGATGGGTTATTTTCATTTTTTTTAAATAAATCTTATTTCTTTTATAACAACAACATATGGTATGGTATGACACATTTAAACGATGGTATTTATGTATTAAATTTTGAAAACCAAGTATTGGTCATTGATAACGAATGATGTTCACACAAATCTTATAAAAACCAACTTTGGCATTATCATCTTGGTCATGTAAATGAGAAGTGTTTGAAACATTTCGATCAAAATGGTTATTTAGAATCATATAAGATAAAACCACTTGAAATATTTCATGCTTTTTTACAAGGAAAAATAACCAAACCATAATTCAGTGGATAGGATAAAAGGTCTGCAAATCTTCTAGAATTTGTACACACTGATGTGTGCGGACTATTTATAGTATAATCTAGAGGATGGAATTATTACTTCATTACTTTCAATAATAACTTCAGTATATATGATTATGTATAATTGATGAGGTATAAGTTTGATTATTTTGAGAAATCCAAGGAATTCAAGAATAAAGTAAAGAATCAACTTGGAAAGAATATAAATAAGATTCAATTGGATAGAGGTGGTGAATATCTTAACCAATAGTTTACTGAATTTCTATAAGATTTTGGGATTCCTTCTCATCTCACTCCACCTTACACACCATATTGGAATGGTGTTTCTTAAAGGAAGAACCATACCTTACTAGACTTAGTGAGGTATATAATAAGTCATGCAGATCTTCAATTATCCTTTTGGGGATATTAATTACAAACTATGGAATACAAATTAAATCAAGTACAAACTAAAGAAACAAATGTAATTATCTTTGATTCATCGAGTAGAAAGAAACTCGTTTTGTCACATACATTTGTATGGGGTTTAAAAGCATCTATTAAGGCCTTATTTGGAAACAGACTAGCACCCTAGGGCCCAAATTCTATCTTTGTAGGGTATCCCAAGGAAACAATGGGATACTGCCTATACAACCCCTTGAAAAAAAGTGATTGTCACCAGAAAATCCATCTTTCTTGAGAGGGAGGAAATCCTCAAAAGGATGGTGGGAGAAACATTCACTTTGATGAAGTTAATGCTCAAGATACACAAGAATTGGTATAGGAAAACGTTCCATGCGTCCCCATGGAATAAGTATATCCTAAAACACAAGTAATGCATATGAGCATAAGATATGTAAGAGAATCAGATAGATATTTTCATTCTAGTCACCGAAGATGGTGACTCATTATTTATTGAAAATGATGAACCTCTCTCCTACAGAGAGATATTAGAGAGATTAGATGATGCAATATGGAAAAGACAACAAGAATTCTGAAATGGATTACACGCATCAGAACCAAGTTTGGGTTCTGGTAAATGTGTCAGTGGATGTAAAGCTCTTAGGGTGAAAATGGGTATTGAAGATTAAACAAGACATTAAAGGTAAAGTAAATACATATAAAGCAAAGCTAGTGGATAAAGGGCTTAAATAATATCAAGGAATTGACTATGATGAACAAATTTCACCATTTCCCATGTTTAATTCCAACAATATTCAACTTTATATAGAATCTTACCATGAATACGAGATTTGGAAGATGGATGTTAAAACTGCATTCCTTAATGGGATCCTTTATGATGATGTCTATATGACACTGTCAGAATTTGTTGTGACTGCAGTTAATGCCAAAAATATTTTCAAGTTACAATGATCCATTTATGGATTGAAACAAGCATCTAGGTCATATAACATTAAATTCAATAAAGCTATAAAAGAGTTTAGTTTCATTAATAATGAATTTGTGCCATGTGTTTACAAGAGGTTTAGTGTAAATACAGTCATTATACTTGTAGTATATGTTGATGAAATATTACTTATTGGAAATGAAATACTAGTCCAAAATTTTGTTAGGGACTAGTTAAAAAAATGTTTCTCCATGAAAGAATTTGGTTAAGTAACATATATTCTAGGTATCAAGATCATTCGTGATATATCCCAGAGTATTCTTGTACTAAGTCAAAGTAAATAAATTAACTAGATACTAAAGAGATTTAGTATGAAAAAATAAAAGAGGGGATTGGTTCCAGTGACACATTGTTTACATATTTCTAAGAAACTTTTTCCTCAAAGACAATTGGAGAAAGAAATAATGAGAAAGATATCATATGCTTCATCAATATAATCAATCATGTATTCCATTTATATACTAGATTTGATGTTTCTTATTCATTGAGTATGTTAAGAAGATATTAAACAGATCCAAGAGAATAGAATTGGTTTTCTATTAATTCTATCCAAAGTATCTTAGCATAACTTAGGATACATTCTCAATGTATGGAGGAGACGAGGATCCAGTTATCAGGGGTTATACTAAATCTAGTTTTCAAAAAAAATAGAATGATCTAAAATTTCAATCAAGATATGTTTTCTGTCTCAATAGAAGAGTTGTGAGATGGAAGAGTTCAAACCAGCCAGTTATCGTTGATTATATAGAAAATTCCAATTATATAGTGGCTTATAATATTTGTAAGGAAGCTATTTGTATACAAAACTCTTTATAGGAGTTTGATGTGGCACCTATAATTAAAGGCCCTATCACATTTTATTATGATAATAATGTAGTAGTGGCTCTTGAAAAATAACTAAGGTCCCAACAAAGGAAAAATATATACTACAGAAGTATCACCTAATGAGGGATTTTTATCAGAGAAGTGAATTTTTTAGTAAGAAGAGTGACTATGGAAGAGAACATGGTGGACCCCTTGACTAAAGGCCTATCTCTTTAAAAATATGAGTATCATGTGAGAGCTATTAAACTAAAGGTTATTAGCAGTTTGATCTAGTGTAAGAGGGAGTCTATTGTAGTTGGTTCCCTAGAACCAACTTCTGTGTGCTTTGTGATAACATTTATTCATAGTTTTGAATATTAATAAACTCCTTATCACATCATGATTGTTCTTCTATGCAACATAGTATGTGATAATGTCTTAAGAGTAGCTATCTTGTTAAAAGGTCATAGTTGTTCCCCGATATGAAGAGAACCTATAAGTGTTGCAACACTTTTCTTAAATTTATGTTATATTATTAGAATATATCATTTTAGGTACATAAATGATAGAGTATATTAGGGGTAGAGACTCATGGGACTTTGAGGCACTTTATCATGGTGTACTCCCTTGGTAATATCCAATGTATGATATTATGAGAAAAATACCTTCCAATAGGGAACCCACATTAATATGTGTCTATATCTGATGATTTCATCGGGGCACGTGCATCCGTCTGTAAGGAAGGGCCGCTGTTACCCCGCATTCCCACTTTCCAAAGGCGGGCGACATCCGTTCCTTATTCAGGGACGTCGCTCCTTGATCGAAATCGGGATGATGGGATGTCGGTTCTTCCTTCCGTGGATTTCTCCTCAGAGCTCGTCACCTAGTCCGGGTCTCCCTCATAGATTTAATACATGGTTCGTTAATCTCATTCTCGGTGCCATATCTTCATGGGTACCTGTTAATTACACTACTTCTGTCAAGACATTCCTTGGGGTCTTGACATGGTAGCAACCTTCGGTCGGAGTAGATGACAACATCAGGCATGTAGAGGAATCTATGGGTGTGTGGACATTGGGGAACTTGTATTCTTCCTCATAAGAGGGTATCTCAAGGGTGTATAACCTGAGGCATCCCACATCGAATTCAGGGAATCACAATCCATAGGCATGTATCTGAGGTTTTCCTCAGATTCCCATGTTTAACACTGGGTATTCTGCGAGTTTAACGTCGTGCGAAGACGGTTACACGCAAGGCGTGTCCTCTGAGGTTTTCCTCAAGCATCTCATGTTTAACACGAGGTAGGTCGTGAGTTTAACGTCTTGCAGAGAAAGAATTAGGGTGATCAGAACGTCCCATAGAGACGGATCATATTGGTACATCCTAAGGAGGGAACACCTGGAAGACGGGTGGATCAGAACACCCAATGAGGACAGATCTGAGGTGGTACGCCCCGTGGAGGGGAGATTTCACACCGTAATGGCTGATCTGAATAGAACTGAGGCAGATCAGGGAGAGTTCACCCCAGAATGGAGGACACCAAGGATTACCATTGGCTGGGATTGAACCTCATGGAGGTTTCCTACGTACCCTATGTAGAGGACAGGGATCAAAAGCCACGTAGTTCGAAGGGGTGATGAATCGGGGTGTACACAGCGGACAACGACCCGGAGACATACTAGGGATTATGCGTGGATAGTGGCCCAAGTACTACTAGGAGTAGGGAGGAGGGTGGATGGCATGATTCCACCGGGATGTGGCGGCCCGGGTAAGAATCAGAATGGCTGATGGATGGATGAATGAAGTGGAGGGGGAATGAAATGGGACCATTGTAAGGGCGACGGTAGTGTTGGTCTTGATCCTCTAAGAGACCTCCTATGTATCCCTATGGCAGGGAATCAAAGTCCGCGTAGTTCGGGATGGTGTCGGTGAACCGGCGTGAATGTGGACCTTGGCCTGATGGGTGTCGTCAGCGAACCGACGTGAATGTGGACCTTGGTCCGATGGGTGTCATTAGCGAACTGACGTGAATGTGGACCTTGGTCCGATGGGTGTCGTCAGCGAACCGATGTGAAGGAGGTCATAACGACTAGGTGATGGGTTTGAACCTCATGGAGGATTCCTACGTACCATGTCATGACATGGATCAAATTCCTTGTAGATTCGGTGAAAATGGTGGGTGTCGGCAAACCCCTGAGAAAGATAAGAGACCTTGGTCCAGATGGTGTGGGGCTTACACACTAGGCTGACCGGGTGTTGGTGAACCGACATGAAGGAGGTTGGAGTGACCAACGGGTTATGGGCTTGAACCTCATGGAGGCTTCCTACGTACCACGCCTTAGCACAGATCAAAGACCACGTAGTTCAGGTTGGGTTTTGTCGGTGAACTGACATAAAAGAAAACTTGGGGGGTCCACTGGTGGTGGGATTGAACCTCGTGGAGGCTTCCTACGTACCACGCCTTAGAATGGATCAAAGTCTTCGTAGTTCAGGTTGGTCACAACGGCTTACCGCTGGGCGGAAATGCAGTTTAATGTCATGCAGGATGAGAGTGAACCCTGACGTGAATAAACGATGGGCTGTGGGCTTGAACCTCGTGGAAGCTTCCTACGTACCATGCCTTAGCATGGATCAAAGTCCCAGTAGTTTGCTTAAGGTGGGGTTCAGGTTCGGCACTCACTCTAAGCTCACGTGAGTCATGCTCAGTGTGAGAAACAAGAGGTTGCAGGGACCTGACGATCACGTCGCGAAGGATGCTTCCGTGGGAAATGAAGATAGGCTTACACGTTATTCGGACCATGGTTCTAGGACTTACTCCAGGATTGAGGCCCAAGGAAAAAAATGACGATAGTTTCGGTCTTGAGCCTTGAAGAGGCTTCCTACGTATCCCTGTGGTAGGGAATCAAAGTCCACGTAGTTCTTCTGATTAAGTCTTACTACCGATTGGGTGTTTCAATGGCTTACTGCTAGATTAGGCCATAACGGCTTACCGCTGGATAAGGATTTGAACGGCTTACCACTAAATGGGGTCGCAATATCTTACCGCTGGATGAGGATGTCAGCGGCTTTTCGCCGAATGGGGTTGCAACAGCTTACCGCAGGATTGTGTCACAACGGCTTACCACTGGATAAGGATTTTAACGGCTTACCACTGCATAGGATCACTATAGTGGATGGGGCTTACGTGAAGATGTTTCTCGGGTGCGCTAAGGAGCGGAAATGGTGAATGGGGATTAAACAAGGAAGATGCTTGGGTGTCGCTATGGAGTGGCAATGGTGAATGGGGTTTATGCAAGGATGTTTCTCGGGTGCCGCTATGGAGCGGCAATGGTGAATGGGTCTTACGCAAGGATGCTGCTCGAGTGCCGCTATGGAGTAGTAATGGTGAATGGGGCTTACGCAAGGAAGCTTCTTGGGTGCCGCTATGGAGCGGCAATTGTGAATGGGGATTAGGCAAGGATGCTGCCCCGGTGCCGCTATGGAGTGGCAATGGTGAATGGGGATTACCCAAATATGATGCCTGTGACGTCTTCCTCATCTCTGGTAATGAGGGCATCCCAACTCACTGGTGGGTTGAGGCCTTCACCTATGCGCTAGTGCACAAGCGGGATATCGCCAAGGGGTCTTGGAATCATGCCACTATATTCATGGAATTAAGTGTCTTATGCTTGGAGCCTAAGGAATCTCTTGTTTAGTGCAATAGGCATCCTATTTTTGGAACATAGGGAGTATTATAGTTTAAAGTCATGCATATAGGACTATTAACATCTCATGATTGGAGCATGAGGCATCTCTTAATTAGAGTAAGCGGCATCCTATGTTTGGAACATAGGGAGAATACTACAGTTTATAGTCATGTAGGTAGGACTGTTAGCATCTCATGCTTGGAGCATGAGGCATCTCTTATTTGGGGCAAGAGGCATCCTATGTTTGGAACATAGGGAGAATACTACAGTTTATAGTCATGTAGGTCGGACGGTTGGAATCTCATGATTGGAGCATGAGGCATCTCTTGATTGGAGTAATAGGCATCCTATGTTTCGAATATAGGGAGAATAATACAGTTTATAGTCATGTAGGTAGGACTGTTGGCATCTCATGCTTGAAGCATGAGGCATCTCCTAATTATAATAAAAGGCATCTTATGTTTGGAACATAGAGAGAATACTATGGTTTATAGTCATGTAGGTAGGACTGTTGGCATCTCATGCTTGGAGCATGAGGCATTTCTTGATTGGAGAAAGAGGCATCCTATGATTGGAACATAAGGAATTACTACAGTTTATAGTCATGTTGGTAGGACTATTAGGCAGAAGGTGACTAGAAATGGTTGGTGTTGGGTCTTACGCAAGGGCGGCCCTTTCTGGTTCAACCTGACATAGGAGCCAAGTGATTGGGTTTGGATGAGTTGCCTGAGGAATGGTTTAACTCGAGGTACTTGGGGATTTGATGATGAGAATCTCAACTCATGACGTGGGAATGGAACCAAGAGGAATGTGTCGACTCAAGGTGTTTCATGGTGTGTAGAGGAGTATCTCAAATAATGGTATTCCATAGGTGGAAGCCGAGTGCGCATAAGGGTGCAATGGGAAATCCCGACATCCCGGCCTGAGAAGTTAGCGGTGTGACTCTCCATTTTTCATGGGGGTCTGTGACGGTATTGAAGGGACCGGCCCGAAGGTCCGGGACTACAGCCTAGAAGTGACCCCAAGTGGGGGTGCGGAGGCGTAGGCCTCGCGGTATGGACCGGTGGGTGCGGAGGTCAGATCCTCGCAAAAGGATAGGTCTTCGTGAAGTAGCTTCGTGGAGCAAAGGGGCTCGGGGAGCATGGGGTCTCATGGAGCATGACCTCGTAGAGCATAGACTCGTGGAGTAGTATAGCGGAGCATGGACTCGCAGAGCATCATCGTGGAGCATTGACTCGCGGATCATGGTCTTGCGGACCATGGTCTCGTGGAGCATGGACTCGCGGAGCATCGGCTCGCGGAGCATGGACTCGCGGAGCATCATCGTGGAGCATGGAGTCACGGAGCATGGTCTCGCAGAGCATGGTCTCGCGGAGCATGGACTCGCAGAGCATCGGCTCGCGGAGCAGCAACGCGAAGGAAGCTGCTCGCGGAGCATAGCCTCGCAGAGCCGCAAAGCGGAGCTCCGCAGACTTGGAGCTCGACCGCCCAAGGGGCAAAAAAATGGACATCTGGAGAAGGGGGTCGAGCTGGGTATTTATAGGCAAGGGGGCCCATGAAGAAAAGCTCACGCGGCGTGAAGGGGGAATTCGGTTACTTCGCGGCGGGTCACGAACATCAACTGGATTCGCAGAGTGGTACCGCCTCCTCTGCTTCGCGGCGGGTTCGCGAACGTCAGGGCTTTTGCGGAGAGATACCACCTCATGTGCTTCACAGCGGGTCTTCGCGGCACATCGCGAACGTCATCCAGGTTCGTGGAGCATCCTACCTCATTGCTTCACGGCGGCACTCCGCAATCATGGAGGGGAGCTTCACGAATGGACTTTGCGAACCAGTTTTCCAGCCCAACTTCAAATGTCCATAACTCCTAATCCGTAGCTCCATTCGGGCCCTACGACCTACCAAATAGAATCTTTCGAAATGGACTACGATCTTGGATTTTGTATGGAATCATTTGGAAAATATTTTGGGACGCGTTTTCCGGTGCCAACAAATGCCACCCCTAAGAATGGGGTCCAACGAGGACTAGGGGGTGAGGCGGACCGTGTTCTAAGGAAACAACTGGGGAAAACGTGTGCCTTGGAATCCATTGCATCTCGATTTTATTGAAGAGACAGTCGACTAAATATTTAAACCCGCGTGATCAATGCTCAGTGTGGGAAAAAATAGATAATGGGTGCTCTTGTACAAGAGTGTTAAACAACGGAAGGAGTGCATGGGACATCAATCACCATATGGGAGAATCTTGAAAGAGAGAGGCGTCACGGCTGAAGAGCATGTCTCTCTAGACGGTCGTCCTGCTTCTCCCACCCTGCTCTAGTGCACGAGCAGGGTAATTCCAGTGGAGTTAGAGTCAATCCGAACAGAGGAAAGTGGAAGGTTTGAATCACAATACCCAAAATTCGGAACACTGTGGGGGTGGTGTGACAATAAAGGATGACCGTTAACCGTGGAGGAGAAACGGTATCCTTACAGCGTTAGCCTGAAATGAGGAAAACAAATGAGGGTCGACCGTTGACCATGTTCGAAACACGTGACCATGTCACAAATGTTGTTGAGAAATCCTTCAGGACGTTGGCCTAAAACAGTAGGTGGACCCTAGGTCTAGCACCCATACTGTTAGGGGGTCCTTCCAAACATGACCAGTCTTCCGGAACGTTGGCCCAAACAGTAGGTTAGCCGATGCGGCATGAGACCGGGCCGTTAGGGGGTCCCTTCAGACATGAAAGGGGATGAGGGTCCGAATAACGGGCACACAAACCGTGGAATATGGAGTGATGGTTTTTCCGAACAGAATCCAACACTCATGTAACTACCCCACCGTGGTGTAAGTACGCCAGATGACCGCATCAGTTTGATTGTGGATCCTTCTTTCTTTGGGACAGGGCCTCTCAGGAAAGGGGGTATGTTTCCTCCCAACGGGATCTTGGGGAATCCTAAACTTGTTCAGGGAAGAGTTGTGGTTGTTCGGTTCCCTACGAGGGGTCCAACCAAGGGGCCGGAAAATGGGAAGAACAGGTTTTACAAATCTTGTGGGTTGGACCCTGGGCAAAATGTCGGGGTGTCTGTACATATCCCATAAGGATGAGAATCAAGTCGTACATAGTTTTGGAGGCACAGTTTAACGTCATGTAGGACGATGAGAAGCTTGGTCGTGTTGGTACACATCCTGCCACAACTACTAAGCCCACGTGAGTCATGCTAAGTGTAGGAAACAAGAAGTAGTGGTGGGAATTTCCCAACACATAAAGGGGGAAGGTTAGGGTGAGGGGACGCTCGGTGAATACCGGTCCCTTAATATTAACACAACCATGTCGCGCACCTAGATGCGCGAAGAGATAGAGCCGAGTGTGTAGGAATCCCACTTGAACACGAGGGAGTGGAAATGTGTGAATCATAACGCTCGATATTTGGATCAGAATGACGGTGGCAGGATGATAGAGGATAACTGTTAACCGTGACGGAAACGCAGCACCCATATCCCGTTAGCCTAGAATGGGGACAGACAAATGAGGGTCGACCATTGACCATGTTCGAAACACAAGACCATGTCACAAATGTTGTCAGAGATCCATAGGGACGTTGGCCCGAAACGATCAGAGGTCCCTTAGGTACATCGTTCATGGAGAGCCCTTAAGCCTAGTATCCATGTCTTCCGAGGGTCCCTTTGGATGTGGAATAGGATGAGGGTCCAAATAGAAAGCTCACGAAGCTTGGTCATGGGACGAGGGGAATGTCCCCATGAAAATCCCACACTTCAGGCTCTTTGTCAAAACGCATTTGAATACGAAAACTAGGTGTATTATATAGAGGTAGAATAGTCTTTTCCCATAGGGGGATCTTAGTTTAGGGTCATAGAATTCAGACCAAAGGGCGGAAGGAAACACAAGAGGCACACGGTGGGGTAACTCAGACACCTGACATGAATGGGAACTGGGGGTTCCGACCACCATGTGCTTCCCAAACAGTTTTAGGTCGAGGGACCTTAAACGAGAGTTGAGCTGGGACTAAATAAAAATTCAAAGGCGTTCCTACGTACCCCATGAGGATGCGGATCAAGCTACACGTAGTTCTTGAGAGAGTCTTAGTTTAACGTCCTAGAACTCGGAACATGAATGGGTACGGGGATCAGGGGACACATGGAAAGGCGTTTACAAAATCCGATGTGAATGAGGACCTAATCCCTACTTACCATGTGTTCTCTGTGGAAATGCTCGAGTCGAGGGACCGAACATGAAGGTTAGACTAGGCCCGCGGGGAAGTGTCTGGGCACTCCTATGTATCCCATGAGGATGGGAATCAAGCCATACATAGCTCTGAAGGGGTGTCACGGTAAGGTACCAGTTCTAGGGAAAAAGGGAAGTGAGGGTGTGGCCCTTGCACTAAAAGAAGCGGAATTTGATAAATCTTGTTTTTCCTTTAAGGTGAGTGGGTTTTTTTGTGAAGCGACGGGCCTAGGGTAGCAGGCACTGGTGTCTCCCCAATAATCAAGTCGTGATAAGCGTTGACAAATGGCATGGTATGTGACCAATACCCAACGTGATGTCCTCTACAACGAGGTCATCAAAATGCAGTGTCATTTTTCGTCGTGTGGCCAGGATGATAATGTCATAGTTTAGGGTCATGTGATAGGACCAAGCATGCATTTTAACGTCATGTAGCGTAGACATAGCAGAGACGATGCTAGGAGGGGAATGGGTATGGTGTCATGCGACACGACCGACGTGAATGAGGACGTATCCCACACCACGCCATGCAGTCCTGTAGTCAGGGTCCCGAAGGCAAGATGCTGAACTCAAACTGGACCCAAAGACAGGAGTTCTGGGCATTCCTACGTATCCCATGAGGACAGGAATCAAGCCAGATGTAGTTCTTGGGAGATCTTAGTTTATGGTCTTTAGAGCTTGGACCATGGGTGCCCCGAAGGACGCCGTATTTCAGATTTGTCCCACTTACATGAAAAGGTGTACTGAGGGATAGCACTAAAAGTGTCAATATTCCACCTGGACATGATGTGGTGGAAAATGATGTGAATCATGCAACCAACATTCGAGTACTGAAGGGGCTAGCATGACGACAGAGGATTACTGCTGACCATGTTCGCAACACAGCATCCTCTCGTGTTAGCCTGAAATGGGGACAAAAAAATGAGCATCAACCACTGACCATATTCACAACACAGGATTGGTATCAATTTTTCGTTCAAAACCCTCGGGGGTATTGGCCCGTATCGGTAGGAGAGCCCATGGGCATTGTATCCAGGCCATTCTTGGGGGTCCCTTTGGGTATGAAAGATGATGAAAGCCCGAATTAAGGGAAACAAAAAGCTTGACAAGCAGAGGGAACATGACCAATTTGAATCTGACACACTTGGTCCTAGACCAGAGTACTCTTAACACATAGGCGAACCACTGCAAGGGGTCGAGGGACTCAACTTGAGGGTGTCCAAGAGATGGCGGATTCCCGGGAAAAGGGGCATAGTTCCAAAAACCTTGTATCATACCTTTATATCCCCCTCCTAGAGAGGGACAAGCCAAGGGGCCTAGGTGACCGGGAGATTGGGAGATCTCTAAGAGGTGGGGCTGGACCCGAAGTCTGTACATTCAGGTGGTCCTACGTATCGCATGAGGATGGGAATCAAGCCCCACATAGTTCTGAAGGGTTCCTTTTAATGTCATGTGGGACAAGGAATAGGAGGGCTAACTATTAGAACGGGGTGCACGTGGTAAAACTATTGAAAACCCGTCGTAAATGAGGACATAATCCGGAACTATGCTACACAGTCCCGTAGTCAGGGTCCTGAAGGCAGGAACGGAGAGGTGAATTAGCTGAACTCATGCTAGACCCAATGACAGGGGTCTGGGAATTCCTACGTATCTCATTAGGATGGGAATCAAGCTGAATGTAGTTCTGAGAGGATCTTAGTTTATAGTCATAGATCTCAGACCATGGATGGTGAAAACTTCCCGAGTAAGTACAGACGTCAACCCAATCCCTAAGCCGACGTGAGTTAAACTCGGTGTGGGAAACAAGGGGGAGATCCTTATCGCAATACTTGGGGCGTCCATCAAAGGGGAGTTGGCAGAGATCCCCGAAGGACACCTTTAAGGCGGCTTTTTCCCTGTAACGTGAAGATGTGCACTGAGGAGTAGTACCAAGAGCTTCGAAACTCTACTTGGACCTGATGAAGTGAAGAAAGATGTGAATCGTGTACCCGAAACTTTTGGCTTAATGGGGTTTTGGCGTGGCGATGGAGGATAACGGTTGACCATGGCGGAAAACAGTATCTATATCGATTAGCCTGAATTGGGAACAACAAAAAAGCATCGACCGCTAACCATATTCGCAACGTGGGATTTTATCGATTTTTTGTCCAAAACCCTCAGGGGAGTTGGCTCATAATGGTAGGAGATCCCTTGGGCGTTGTATCCAGGCCGTTATTGGGGGTCCCTCCGGGTGTGAAAGGTAATGGAAGCCCTAACGAAGGAATACACAAAGCCTGAAAAGTAGGTGGAAACATGTCCTACAGAGTCCGTCATTCCAGGTAATAAACCAGAGTACCCTTAGGCACATTGGTGAAACACTAAAAAGGGTCGGCGAAATAGCTTGGGAGGGAGAGGTGCATGGTGTGGTCAATACAAGACCGATGTGAATGAGGACATAATCCCGTACCATTCCATATAATCCCCTTGTGGAGGAAGGTTAGACCAATGGGACAAGGTGGGATGAAGATTCTCTATAGATGGGGCTGGACCCGAAGCCTAGGCATTCATGTGATCCTGCGTATCCCATAAGGATGGGAATCAAGCCACACGTAGTTCTCAAGATGCAGTTTAACATCATGCATGACGTGGGGAGGGAGTAAGATACCCCCAAGAAAGGGAAGTGTATGGAACGGTGAATAAACCGGCGTGAATGAGGAGATAATCCTAGACAACCCCATACACCCCTCATATGAACTTGGGCTAGGGGCCCGAAAATGCCAAGGGGGCTGAGGCTGGGCCTCAGTCGGGAAGGTTTGACCTGCTTGCAGTTTAACATCTTGTAGTGAGGATGAGGACCAGGGGCCCGAGGAAGCCAAGGCGCCTGAGGCTGGGCCTCAGTCAGGAAGGCATGACCTGCTTGCAGTTTAACATCTTGCATTAAGGATAAGGGTCAGGAGCCCAAGGAGGCCAAGGGGCCTCAGCCTGGGCCTTTTTCCGGAAAGCCTGACCTACTTGTATTTTATCGTCTTGCAGTGAGGATGAGGGAAGAGATAACTGTATCTCATCTGGGGATGTATACGGCATGTCAGGTAACCCGATGTGAATGAGGACATAATCCTACATCATACTGTAAAATCCCCTCATAAGAACCTGGGATAGGGGCCCAAAAGGCCGAGGGGCCTGAGGCTGGGCCTCGATCAGGAGGGCCCGACAAACATGCATTTTAACGTCTTACAGTAAGTACGGGGGAAGAGATAACTATATCTCATCTGGGGATGTATATAGCATGGCAGGTAACCCGATGTGAATGAGGACATAATCCTACATCATACCATAAAATCCCCTCATAAGAACCTGGGCTAGGGGCCCAAAAGGCCGAGGGGCCTAAGGCTGGGCCTCGATCAGGAGGGCCTGACAAACTTGCATTTTAACATCTTGCAGTAACGAAGGGGATCGTAGGCTCGGAAAGGCCAAGGAGCCTGAGGCTGGGCCTCGGTGAGGGCATTCGTATGGCATGGCAAGCAACCCAACATGAATGAGGACATGATCCTGCATCATTCCATATACTCCCATAAGAGAATCGGGGTCATGGGCCCGATTTTCGGCACCACCCGGTGGGATGTTTGTCGCTTCGGGATGGGGAAGAAGAAATCACTGCACTCGATGTTTGGGACATCTTTCGGGTGCACCCGAAGATCTAGGACACTATTGACCATGTTCGAAACACAGCGTCCCTATGGTGACCTGATATGGGAGCAACAAATGAGTGTCGACTGCTAACCGAATTCGAAACACGGGACTTGTATCGGCTTGTTTCTCGGAAACCCTTGGGGGCGTTGGCCCATATCGGTAGGAGAGCCCTTGGGAGTGGTATCCAGGCCGTTCTTGGGGGTCCCTCTGGATGAGGAATGTGATGGAATCCCAATCAAGGAGTGGGTGAGGCATAGCTGTACCCATCTACGAAAGAGGCAAACATCTCTATGGAGGGGGATGTACAGCCGGGTCGAGGCTTGCTCGACGTGAATTGGGGAAAAAGTGTTCACCCTACCATATGTTTTGACCCGAGGGGAAGATTTTGGCTTTTGGGCTGGGCCAACAGACGAAATGTCCGGGCGTTCCTACATATCCCATTAAGATGGGAATCAAGCCATATGTAGTTCTTGAAGTCCATGCAGTTTAACATCATGCGGTGAGGACGAGGGAGGATAGAAGAACGGGAGTGGGCACATGGTGAAACCCTTATAATCCTTGTATGAGCGGGGCTAAGAAAGCCTACTCCTCATCCTACAAGGATCCTCTAAGGAAACTATACCCAGGGGGCAGTGGAAGAGGAGAGATCAGGGCTGGGCTCAAGACGATGCGTCTGAGCATTCCTACGTATCCCATTAGGATGGGAATCAAGCCACACGTAGTTCTTGAAGCACAGTTTAATGTCTTGTTGGACAAGAGATGCATCTCATTTAAGGATATGTATGGTATGGCGGGAAATCCGACGCGAATGAGGGTGTATCCCACACCACACTGTACAATCCCATAAGAGAGTCTAAGTTGACAAAAACCAAGGGGCCTGAGGCCGAGCCGCAGTCAGGGAGACCTGACTGGCTGCAATTTAACGTTCTACAGTAAGGACGGGGGTTGTGGGCTCGAAAAGGCCAAGGGTCCTGAGGCTATGCCTCGGTCAGGAAGGCCTAACTGGCTTGCAGTTTAACGTCTTGTAGTAAGGATGGTGGAGATCTTAGTTTAAGGTCATAGATCTCGGACCATTTTGTAGTTTATCGTCTTCCAGGACGATATCGTAGTTTTAATGTCATGCAGGATGGTGGTGCGGTTTAGGGTCATGCGGGGTCATAACATGCAGTTTAGGGTCGTGCGGGATCGTATAGTTTAAGGTCCTATAGGACCATATAGTTTAAGGTCATGTAGGACCATATAGTTTAAGGTCATGTAGGACCATACAGTTTAAGTTCTTATAGGACCATACGGTTTAAGGTCATGTAGGACCAAGAGGAGATCTTAGTTTATGGTCTTAGAGCTCAGACCATTTTGTAATTTATTGTCATGCGGGACGATAATGATTAGTTTAACATCATGATGGATGAAGATGCAGTTTAAATTCATATTGGACGATGGTGAAGTTTAATGTCGTGAAGGACGATAATGTGCAGTTTAACATCATGAAAGATGAAGATGAACTGTTTAACGTCATGCAGGATGATGATTGTTGCACAGTTTAACATCATGCAACTGGGACGTGAGACCACACAGATTGTGTCAGTAGAGGGATGGTCATCTCTACCCCATTCTAGTGGTTTGGAATGACAAAGGGTGTTACAAGGGTAGTATGGATGACTAAATTCCCTCAGTATGGAGGGGAAGAGAAGCCAGGGTCATGGGTACGACGGGGCGAAGGATCCCAGAAGGCGTGGAATCTAGGAACGTCTGTATGAAGGGGCGAAGGAGCCCGAGAGGCGTGGAAGCCTAAAACGTCGGTACGACAGGGCGACGGAGCCCGGGAGGCGTCAAAGCCGGGAATGTCTGTACAACGTGGCGATGGAGCCCGGGAGGCGTGGAAGCCTCGAACGTCGGTACGACGGGGCGAAGGAGCCCGGGAGGCGTGGAAGCCTGGAATGTCGGTACGACGGGGTGAAGGAGCCCGGGAGGTGTGGAAGCCTGGAACGTCGGTATGACGGGGCGAAGGATTCCGGGAGGCGTGGAAGCCTGGAACGTCGGTACGACAGGGCAATGGAGCCTGAGAGGCGTGGAAGCCTGGAACGTCGGTACGACATGGCAATGGAGCCCGAGAGGCGTGGAAGCCTGGAATGTTGGTACGACGGGGCGAAGGAGCCCGGGAGGTGTGGAAGCCTGGAACGTCGGTACGATGGGGTGAAGGAGCCAGAGATGTGTGGAAGCCTGGAATGTCGGTATGACAGGGCAATGGAGCCTGGGAGGTGTGGAAGCCTGGAACGTTGGTACGACAGGGAAATGGAGCCCAGGAGGCGTGGAAGCTTGGAACGTCGGTACGACGGGGCGAAGGAGCCAGAGAGGCGTGGAAGCCTCGGACGTCGTTATGACAAGGACGAAGGAACCCGGGAGGCGTGGAAGCCTGGAACGTCGGTACGATGGGGCGATGGAGCGTAGTATTAGTGGAAGCCTGGACATCGGTATGACGGGGCGATGGAGTGGGGTGGCGGATGCGGCCTGGGCGGCCTCTTGAGTCAGCGGAGTCGGCGAGGAGCCAATGGAGATGGGTGGTAGAGCCACCTGCGCAGCCTCTTGAGCCGGCGGAGTCGGCGAGGAGCCGATGGAGATGGGTGGCGGAGCCACCTAGGCAGCCTCTAGAGGCGTCGGAGTCGGCGAGGAGCCGATGGAGTGGGGTGGCGGATGCCACCTAGGCGGCCTCTTGGGGCGGCGGATTCTGCGAGGAGACGATAGAGTGGGGTGGAAGATTCCACCTGTGGGGCCTCTTGAGGCGGAGGAGTCGACGAGGAGCCGATGGAGTGGGGTGGCGGATGCCACCTGTGCGGCCTCTTGAGGCAGCGGAGTCGGCGAGGATCCGATGGAGATGGGTGGCCGATGCCACCTGCGCGGCCTCTTGAGGCGGTGGAGTCGGCGAGGAGCCAATGGAGATGGGTGACGGATCCACCTGTGCGACCTCTTGAGCCGACGGAGTCGGCGAGGAGCCGATGGAGATGGGTGGCGGATGCCACCTGCGCGGCCTCTTGAGGCGGCGGAGTTGGCGAGGAGCCGATGCAGTGGGGTGGCCGATGCCACCAGCACGGCCTCTTGAAGTGGCGGAGTCGGAGAGGAGCCGATGGAGTGGGGTGGAGGATGCCACATGCGCGGCCTCTTGAGGCGTTGGAGTAGGTGAGGAGCCGAAGGAGATGGGTGGCGGAGCCACCTGCGAGGCCTCTTGAGGTGGTGGAGTCGGTGAGGAGCCGATGGAGTTGGGTGGCTGATGCCACTTGCGTGGCCTCTTGAGCCGGCATAGTTGGCAAGGAGCCGAAGGAGATGGGTGGTGGATCCACCTGCGCAGCCTCTTGAGGCAGTGGAGTCGGCGAGGAGCCGATGGAGATGGGTGGTCGATGCCACCTGTGCGGCCTCTGGAGCTGGCAGAGTCAGCGAGGAGCCGATGGAGTGGGGTGGCAGAGCCACCTGTGCGGCCTCATGAGGCGGAAGAGTCGGCGAGGATCCGATGGAGACAGTTGGTCGATGCCACATGCACAGCCTCTTAAGGCGGAAAATTCGGCGAGGAGCCGATGGAGTAGGGTGGTGGAGCCACCTGTGCGGCCTCTTGAGGCGGCGGAGTCAGCGAGGAGACGATGGAGACGGGTGGCCGATGCCACCTGTGTGGCCTCTTGAGGCGGTGGAGTCGGCGAGGAGCTGATGGAGATGTGTGGTGGAGCCACCTGTGTGGCCTCTTGATCCGGCGGAGTCGGCGAGGAACTGATGGAGTGGGGTACCGGATGCCACCTGCGCGGCCTCTTGAGCCGGCGGAGTCGGCGAGGAGCCGATGGAGTGGGGTGGCGGATGCCAGCTGCACGGCCTCTTGAGCCGGCGGAGTTGGCGAGGAGCTGAAGGAGATGGGTGGTGGAGCCACCTATGCGGCCTCTTGAGGCAGCTGAAGCTGGATAGGAGATGATGGAGTCAGGTGGAAGATGCCACCTACACGGCCTCTTGAGGCGGTGGAGTCGGCAAGGAGCCGATGGAGTAGGGTGGCCCATGCCACCTGCGTTGCCTCTTGAGGCGGCGGGATCGGCGAGGAGCCGATGGACCGTAGTCTTCAAACACCCGATGTTACTCATCCTCTCTCATATAATGGAGAGGGGATTCAAATGGTAGATGCCTCAATTTTCCCAACACATTTGTTCTACTCTCTATTGAAGGAGAAGAGATTCACGTCGGGTTCCCCATTTTTGTTTCCGAAGCTTTCTCCGGGGCGCGCGCATCCATGTGTGAGGACGGGTAGCTGTTACCCCACATTCCCACTTTCCAAAGGCGGGCGACATCTGTTCCTTATTTAGGGACGTCTACTCCTTGATTGAAACCGGGATGATGGGATGTCGTTTCTTTCTTCTGTGGATTCCTCCTCGGAGCTCGTCACCTAGTCCGGGTCTCCCTTATAGATTTAATATGTGGTTCATGAATCTCGTTCCCAGTTCCATATCTTCATGTGCACCGGTTAATTACACTACTTCCGTCCGGACATTCCATGGGGTATTGACATGGTAGCAACCTCTGGTCGGAGTAGATGACAACATCAGGCATGTCGAGGCATCTCTGGGTGCGTGGACATTGGGGAACCTGTATTCTTCCTCATAAGAGGGCATCTCAAGGCTATATAACCCAAGGCATCCCACATCGAATGTGGGGAATCACAAGCCATAGGCATGTATCTGAGGTTTTCCTCAGCTTCCCATGTTTAACACTGGTCATTCTACGAGTTTAACATCTTGTGAAGACAGTTACACGCAAGGTGTGTCCTCTGAGGTTTTCCTCAGGCATCTCATGTTTAACACGAGGTAGGTCGTGAGTTTAACGTCTTGCAGAGAAATATGAGGGTGTTCATAACGTCCCCTAGAGACGGATCAGATTGGTAAATCCCATGGGGGGAACACCTGGAAGACGCGTGGATCAGAACTCCCAATGAGGCAAGATCTGAGGTGGTGTGCCCCATGGAGGGGAGATGTCACACCGTAATGGCTGATCTGAACAACACTAAGGAAGATCAGGGAGAGTGCACCCCAGAATGGGGGACACTAAGGATTACCATTGGTTGGGATTGAACCTCATGGAGGTTTCCTATGTACCCTGTGTAGAGGACAGGGATCAAAACCCACGTAGTTTTAATGGGTGATGAATCGGGGTGTACACAGAGGACAAAGACCCGGAGACATACTGGGGATTATGCATGGATAGTGGCCCTAGTACTTCTAGGAGCAGCAAGGAGGGTGGATGGCATGATCCCACTGGGATGTGGCGGCCCGGGTAAGAATCGGGATGGGTGATGGATGGATGAATGAAGTAGAGGGGGAATGAAATGGGACCATTGCAAGGGTGACGGTAGTGTTGGTCTTGATCCTTGAAGAGACCTCCTACGTATCCCCGTGGGAGGGAATCAAAGTCCACATAGTTCGGGAGGGTTCCGGTGAACTGACGTGAAGGTGGACCTTGGCCAGATGCATGTCATCAGCGAACCGACGTGAATGTGAACCTTGGTCTGATGGGTGTCGTCAGCGAACCAACATGAATGTGGACCTTGGTCCGATGGGTGTCATCAGCGAACCGACATGAAGGAGGTCGGAACGACCGGGTGATGGGTTTGAACCTCATGGAGGCTTCCTACGTACCATGTCGTGACATGGATCAAAGTCCTCGTAGTTCAGGTGAAAATGGTGGGTGTCGACGAACCGACGAGAAAGAAAAGAGACCTTGGTCCAAATGGTGTGGGTTTACACACTAGGCTGCCCAGGTGTTGGTGAACCGATGTGAAGGTGGTTGGAGTGACCAACGGGTTATGGGATTGAACCTCATGGAGGCTTCCTATGTACCACGCCTTAGCACGGATCAAAGACCACGTAGTGCAGGTTGGGTTTTGTCGGAGAACCGACGTGAAAGTGAACCCAGGGGTCCACTGGTGGTGGGCTTGAACCTCATGGAGGCTTCCTTCGTACCACGCCTTAACATGGATCAAAGTCTTCGTAGTTCAGGTTGGTCACAACGGCTTACTGCTGGGCCGAAATGCAGTTTAACATCATGTGGGACGAGAGTGAACCCTGACATGAATAAACGATGGGCGGTGGGCTTGAACCTCATGGAGGATTCCTACGTACCATGCCTTAGCATGGATCAAAGTCCCAGTAGTTCTCTTAAGGTAGGGGTCAGGGTCGGCGCTCACTCTAAGATCACATGAGCCATGCTCAGTGTGAGAAACAAGAGGTTGGAGGGACCTGACGATCACGTCGTGAAGGATGCGTCCGTGGGAAACGAAGAGGGGCTTATGCGTTAGGCGGCCCATGGTGATGGGACTTACTCCAGGATGGAGGCCCAAGGAAAATTATGACGATAGTTTTGGGCTTGATTCTTGAAGAGGCTTCCTATGTATCCCCATGGCAGGGAATCAAAGTCCACGTAGTTCTTCTGATGACGTCTTACTGCCGATTGGGGGTTTCAACGGCTTACCACTAGATTGGGTCATAACGGCATACCGCTGGATAAGTATTTGAACGGGTTACTGCTAAATGGGGTCGCACCAGCTTACCGCTGGATGAGGATATCAGCAGCTTGCCGCCAAATGGGGTTTCAACAGCTTACCGCTGGATTGGGTTACAACGGCTTACCGCTGGATAAGGATTTCAACGGCTTATCGCTGCATAGGATCACAATAGTGTATGGGGATTACGTGAAGAAGTTGCACGGGTTCCGCTAAGGAGCGGCAATGGTGAATGGGGCTTACGCAAGGAAGCTGCCCTGGTGCTGCTATGGAGCGACAATGGTGAATGGGGCTTATGCAAGGATGCTGCCCGGGTGCCGCTATGGAGTGGAAATGGTGAATGGGTCTCACACAAGGATGTTTCTCGGGTGTTGCTATGGAGCGGCAATGGTGAATGGGGCTTACGCAAGGAAGCTTCTAGGGTACCGCTATGGAGCGACAATGGTGAATGGGGCTTATGCAAGGATGCTGCCCTGGTGCGGCTATGGAGAAGCAATGGTGAATGGGGCTTACGCAAAGATGCTTCCCGTGACGTCTTCCTCATCTCTGGTAATGAGGGAATCCCAACTCACTAGTGGGTTGAGGCCTTCACCTATGTGCTAGTGCGCAAGTGGGATATCGCCAAGGGGCATTGGAATCATGCCACTGTAGTCATGGAATTAAGTGTCTTACGCTTGGATCATAAGGTGTCTCTTGTTTAGTGCAAGAGGCATCCTATGTTTGGAACATAGGGATTATTACAGTTTAAAGTCACGCAGATAAGACTATTATCATCTCATGCTTGGAGCATGAGGCATCTCTTAATTATAGTAAGAGGCATCCTATTTTTGGAACATTGGGAGAATACTACAGTTTATTGTCATGTAGGTAGGATTGTTATCATCTCATGCTTGGAGCATGAGGCATCTCTTCTTTGGAGCAAGAAGTATCCTGTGTTTGGAACATAGGGAGAATACTACAGTTTATAGTCATGTAGGTGGGACTGTTGGGATCTCATGCTTGGAGCATGAGGCATCTCTTGATTGGAGCAAGAGGCATCCTATGTTTGGAACATAGGGAGAATACTATAGTTTATAGTCATGTAGGTAGGATTGTTGGCATCTCATGCTTGGAGCATGAGGAATCTCTTAATTAGAGTAAGAGGCATCCTATGTTTCGAACATAGGGAGAATACTACAGTTTATAGTCATGTAGGTAGGACTGTTGGCATCTCATGCTTGGAGCATGAGGCATCTCTTTATTTGAGCAAGAGGCATCCTATGTTTGTAACATAAGGAATTTCTATAGTTTATAGTCATGTTGGTAGGACTATTAGGAAGAAGGTGACTAGAAATGGTTGGTGTTGGGTCTTATGCAAGGGCGGCCCTTTCTGGTTCAACCTGGCATAGGAGCCAAGTGATTTGGTTTGGATAAGTTGCCTGAGGAATGGTTCGACTCGAGGTACTTGGGGATTTGATGATGAGAATCTCAACTCACTACGTGGGAATAGAACCAAGAGGAATGTGTCGACTCAAGGTGTTTCATGGTGTGCGAAGGAGTATCTCAGATAATGGTATTCCACAGGTGGAAGGCGGGTGAACATAAGGGCGCAATTGGAAATCCCGAAATCCCGGTCTGAGAAGTTCGTTGTACGAGTCTCCATTTTTCATGGGGGTCTGTGACGGTAGCGAAGGGACTGGCCCGAAGGGCCGGGACTGCAGCCCGGCAGTGACCCCAAGCGGGGGTGCGGGGGCGCAGGCCCCGCGGTATGGACCGGTGGGTGAGAAGGTCAGATCCTAGAAAAAGGATAGGTCTTCGCGAAGTAGCTTCACAGAGCAAAGGGGATCGGGGAGCATGGGGTCTCGCGGAGCATGGCCTCGCGGAGAATAGACTCACAGAGCTACATCGCGGATCATGGACTCGTGGAGCATCATCGCGGAGCATGGACTCGCAGAGCATGGTCTCGAGGAGCATGGTCTCATAGAGCCTGGACTCGCGGAGCATCAGCTCGAGGAGCATGGACTCGCGAAGCGTCATCGCGGAGCATGGAATCGTGGAGCATGGTCTCGCAGAGCATCGTCTCGCGGAGAATGGACTCACAGAGCATCGGCTCACGGAGCAGAAACGCGAAGGAAGCTGCTCGCGGAGCATGGCCTCGCGGAGCCGCAAAGCGGAGCTCCGCGGACAGGTAGCTCGACCGCCCAAGGGGCGGAAAAATGGCCATCTGGAGAAGGGGGTCGAGCTGGTTATTTATAGGCAAGGGGCGCCATGAAGCAAAGCTCACGCGGCACGAAGGGGGAATTCGGTTGCTTCACGGTGGGTCGTGAACATCAACCAGATTCGCGGAGCGGTACCGCCTCCTCTGCTTCGCGGCGGGTTCGCGAATGTCAGGGCTTTCGCGGAGAGTTACCGCCTCCCGTGTTTTGCGGTAGTTCTTCGCGGTGCGTCGCGAATGTCATCTGGGTTCGCAGAGCATCCCGCCTCATTGCTTTACGACGGCGCTCCACAATCACGGAGGGGGGCTTCGTGAATGGGCTTTGCGAACCAGTTTTCCTGCCCAACTTCAAATGTCCATATCTCCTAATCCATAGCTCCGTTCGGGCCCTGCGACCTACCAAATCGAAGCTTTAAAAATGGAATACGATCTTGGATCATGTATGGAAGCATTTGGAAAAAATTTTGGGAGGTGTTTTCCGGTGCCAACTATGTCGTTGGATGTTCCTATCTATAGGAATGTGTATTGAAACTTTGACATTAATATTATTATTAATAAATATTATAAGTCATGTACTTTGATTTATTGGTGAAAATCGTGATGAAATATGTTCATGATGAGGTGGTATATTTTGGGTGTGTAATGACTAATATTGCATTAATAAATAATGTGAGAAAGGATTTTTCACTTATGCTATTTAAAAGATGTTTATATCTCAAAACATTTGATGGAAATGATACATCCTAAATAAATCCAAATTCATGGTGTTCTATAGGCAAGTTTGATTTCTGAGAAGCCAATGAAAGAGACATTGAGCACATAGGTTGATGGAACGGGCATGCAACCTTCTTGATTAGACATATCATGATAAATGGATTATATTACATGGTAAGAATCTGTGTGAGGTATTATTCCATTAAAGAATTAACTAATTTCTATATGGATTCTTTGGCTTGTTTCAAGATATTAACCTCAACCTTTAGGCTGTTTTTCCTAATTCCACTGAGAAAGATGCCTAGAGGGTCACACACTATGTGTATCTAGAATCTCAGATAAATAATATTTATTTATTTATTATTTAAAAAGTTGAATAAATATTATTTCCAAACATGTTTTAATAATTATACATTTATACTTGGTCACCTATATTTAATCACCAGTTATTCAAGAGAATACTAAGTGAGTGGAATATTTAATAAATGATTATTTAATATTTAGTGAATATTTTATTTATTTATTTATTGGAAAGTAATGATGTGATATTTATTTATTAAATAAATATTACCTAATCAAGGCCTGATAGATATTGGAGGAATGACAGACTGAGTTTTAGGGTCTGATGAGAAATAAAATATATTGAATATTATTTGAATAAATAATACTTAATTTTAATTCATGAGTTAAGAACATGTCAAGAAATAATAATATTATTATTATTATTATAAACATGGGATTCCTAAAGGGGTTAAATAAATAATAAGGTCCATTAATGTAATTATTTATTTCTAAACCGATAAATATATTAACCCAATTATATTATTTTCAAAGATATCCAATTCATTTTTTCAGTTGTGTACAATAGAATTAGAGAATCTTCTAAAGCCCTAGAGAGATCCGTTCTCCAAGAATGATCCCAAGAACAGAGAGCAATATTCCTCCACCTCCTGCTGTCAAGTGTAGAGAGATCAATGAGAATGCTTTGAAATCAAATCTCATGGTGATCAAAGGTGGACGATGCAAGCAATAGGATCTTTTGTGATAGCACCCAAAGATTCATAAAATGATGTTTAGAGATTTTTGGGACACGTGTGGATCACCTCTATAGGGAATATTCTCTGGATTACTACAATGAAATGATGGAACAATGAAGATCTGTTGTCAGATCCATCAATAAAGAAATAATTCCAACAAGGTAATTATTTAATTAAATTTGATTAATTATAAATAATATGTGATGATATTGTACTAGGTTCTGGCGTTCTATCCACTATCTATTTTTATTTTGTTCAATTCTATTAATAACAACATTTATCATTGTGTAAATATTACATTGATTGTCAATCATAAAAAAAAGTTGGAAATGACACATTGCATGCTTCCATTGTACCTTGAACCTATAATTTTGGCCTTGTGTAATGTTATCCGAAGTTGACCTATATAACAACAACTCAAAACACTACAACATTTTATGGGATTAATCTATATATCATCTTATGATAATCGCCTATATAACATTTACACAAAATTTTACATGTGATTAACCTATAAAAGTGGATTATAATTGGAGTAATTCATAAGATTAATTTGTTATGTGTGGACCTATATAGGGTGTGTGTGAGGACTTGTATATATAGTGTGATAATTCAAGGTAACCGACATAGAATTTACTTTCACTGGACCATGAGAGAATAAATTTACATGTATTGGAATTATTATGATTAATCTCATGGGGTTTTTTAAGAGTGATAATTCATTATAGTATCCCAGGTAGCATTAAATCCATCAACCTTTTTGATATCACCTATATCATAATGATTATACAATGTTATGGTTTTAGAAGTAAAAATAACTCTCCACTTTCAACATGATTTTGGAAATTTAAACACTTGATCATGGATCTGATACCCCTATTAGATTCATTAGTATGAAATGAAAATTTTTTATCACATAAGAAGTAATTAAGAAATTATAAACCCAATATCACCATGTAAGATACCCAAAATCACCTAAACAAAAAAAATGAAGAAACAAACATACCATAAACCACAAATTGTTTTCTAATGTTTTCTTCATCAAAAAAATACTAATAAATAACACATGGATGAAATCATAGGATTCCTCTTTCTGTGATGTATCTGTAGGCTAGCTAAATTACTTGATACTTGATCTATATAATTATACCCTCCAATACATGATAGAGCCTTATAACATAAAGGATGAATAATTTTAGAGATTTTCTGGAGAAGGGGAATTAGTAGGATATTTGTAAGGAATGAAACCACATCGTAATACCTTAAACACTTTTTATAAACATCAAGGATTCTCCTCAAACATGCATGCACTTACTCGTCTGTTTACAATGCATGAGTAAATAACTTGTAGTTACAACATTTGTAACATAAGACTATAATAAATCATGAAATAACTTATCATATAAATGAAATATACTTTCCCCATAAATTAAAAATTACTATTAATAGTTGGAGTATGACATAATAACCATGTGAAATCACATGTTTTAAAAGGTATTGGAATGCGTTATGACATTTCCTCAAGGTAAGAATTTGATGTTCATGTTCTCTGTGCATGTCTTATTAAACCACATGATCATATTTTACAATAAATTATAACACAAATACATCAAATGTGTGAGGTTTTATGTCACATCACTATTAGGTATTTTTTTAACACTAGTGGTTGTGCATCCTTATTTATAAAGTTGTATGGGACACTGCCAAAATACAAAAAGTCCATTCCAAACAAGTATAGGAAAAGAGTATTATCTCAAAAAATATATTTATTTTCCTTGTGCTGTGAAATATGAATTGTGAACGATTTTGATGATATAATATGGTTCTTTATTTTGAAAGGACCATATATTTGAAAATTTAATGTGAATTTTCGAAAACATATTTTTCATGGTTTCTTTGATATTGTAACACCCTTCACAGGACACTAGGTTCGAACTAGAGTGCCACATGACCTCATGTGTGCCTCACCGTACACAAGAGGCATCCGACTACAATTGAGGTTCTAAGTACATTAGTAGGGAGACTATACCATTAGTATCATATAATGGGAAAAATAATAATATAAATAAATGTTTAGAGTAAACATGTATAATCTATCAAGATGGCATACCAGTCATATAAAATGTAAACGAGATCCCAATATAATAAGACTAACCATAGTATAAATGCCGAAAATAAATAAATATGTAAACTACGATGTCTATTTAATTATATCTAGTCCCCATTATCATATCCATGCTCCAATACAAAGCCATTGGAAATGGGCCCTTTTTCCTTACTCATGTCCTTATAAAAAAGAATACACATTCATCGGGATAATTCTACAGGGTGTGAGTAATAAATTTTACTAGGAAACCACTAATGCTTCCTTAAAAAGTGTTCACATTTATAAAAATTGTATTCCATGATAATAATAAATGAAATGGTAACCATAAGAAACACACAATCATGTACTAAGTGGTTTTGCACTAAAAAAGCCGTTAAAACCCCCAACCACACCTGCTTCAGCTTTATTCCATAATGATGATCAAAGATGTTTAAAATGATTAGAACTGGCCGCATGGCTAGTGAAATGTCACTTGGTATCCACAAAGTCTATTGAGATGATCATGCTACTCAATATCCACAAGTTACATCAAGTAAAAACATGTTAATCAGTATCCTCAAGTTGCATCAACTAATGACCAATACACAAAGGCTATCATGATACTTGGTATCCAGAAGGTGTATCGAGTAACAGACTAGCGGCAAGGATATCATTCCCCACTATCATCATTGTCACTCATCATGCACACTACCCCAACAAGGGGTAATTGTACCACAATAGTCACCTATCATGTATACCTAGATTAAAACCTTCAAAGGTAATATAATACCAAACAATGTAAACCATGATAGAAAAATATAGCATGCCATCATGAGAAGTATAGTATAAATATAAAAAAGTATGTGTGATATTCTTCAAACATGTTATTGAGCTACACACACCCATGTGTTATAATAATTAAAAATAGATGATAGAAAATCTCTTAAAATAATTATACCATAACAATATGTGTATACAGGATCCCAAAATTCTAAGGAACTTCCTACCTCAAGGTTGTTGACATCATTGTAAAGGTATTTCAAGGTGTTTTCACCTAAGTCTTTGTCACACAAATCAAAATGCTTTCACACTAAGGACTCCTAGAGCCGGTTCCAATCTAATATGAAACTAGTTAGAGTAAGGAAATGAGAAGCATGAAAAATGGTAGAATAAATTCTTACACAAATTCAATCACCTCCAATGAGAGTCTTTGTGTTTGGTTAGAAGAAGGAGAACATCAATCTCAAAAAAGTGAAAAGATAACAAGGCTCCCTATAAGGCCTTGTAAGGAACCATTGTGTATGTATGGAATTGCAACATGGTGGGGTACATAAAAAACCACCACAAGGTGGAGTGGACTAACATGGTGTAGGAAGAATAGTGTTGGCATAGAGAGCACTTGAAGTTGACCTCCATATCACAGAAGGGATGAATATAGTGTAGAACTATGATGATTCAAAAACTTATATGGTTAAAGGAGAATCACTATGATATGGATTCATATATACCTCCCTTAATAACTTTTGTAATGACTTGAAGTTACTTAGGGATATTATGTATTTTTAAAATAATAATACAGTTTTTTGGTTTAATAGTTTTGGAAACCCCCAAATTAAATTCACCGTTTAATTTGTCATTAAAATAGACCGTGAATGTTGAGTGTTTAAAATTATTCATAAAGGTATTATAACCATTAAATGATTCAAATGAATCAATTCCCATGATTTAAGGAATTTCAAATCATAAAACATATTTTGTGTTTGACCTAGGAAGATGAAAACACAAGATTAAGGTTTTTAAATAATTTTTCCCAAAAAATGGTGTTTCATAAGGATTATATGATTTTACCATTATTAAGATCTTATGTATCATGTGAAGGTAAAAGTTTACCCTTACATAAACCATGGATAGAATGAGTTACACTTACATAATGCATCCCAACCCTTAAAATCCATTTTGAAACAATGAGCTATCGTTTATTAAACTCCAAAGTTTTCCTTACAAAGTGTATAAGAAATTCATATTACCCTTATGTAGTGGCAGGTTACCCTTACAAAACCTTTAGAAACTATATGATACCCTTGAGTAGTGTATATTTTACCCTTACACAACTTATGTAAACAGAGTATTACCCCAACTTGAAGCCCTACCTACCATTACCTGAAGCTGGGAAGACCCTTACACAACTCATATAATTGTGAATTTACCATTAAAAAACACCCAAAAACTATCCTACATAAATTCATATGAGTTTTTACTTATTTTTAGGCCCTAGTCCATACATAAGGGTAAGAATAATTTAAAACAATCCATTAAATAACTTATAATATATAGAAAAAATAAGATTTAGAGATTATTTAAAAACTAGGAATATTATAACTCTACCCCTATAATGAATTCTATCCCTTGATAAGTGTCCCTATAATTCATTCTCGAAAAAGTAAGCCCACTGAGATCAAACATCATACGCCTTCTCTCACGTATCCTCTTGGATATGTCTTTTATTCCATAATATCTAGATGATTGGTACTGTATTCCCTCTCAATAATTTTTTTATATAGTAGATAATCTACTTCAGACACTCCTATTATGATGCATCAGGATTCATATTAACATTCTCATACTTTGTGAAATGTGTAGGATTGGGAAGGTACCCCTGGAGCTGAGACACATTAAAGACATAGTGAATAACTCAATAGTGAGAAGAAAGATCTAGATGATATGTCATTATCCTAACCCACTCTATGATCTTGAAGGATCCAATATTGAATATTGATAACTTTACTTACTTCCTCACATGTTGGTGGCCTAACCGAGGAGTCACTCTTAAGAAAATCCAATCACCAAATGTGAACTCCAAATGTATCCTCCTACTATCAACAAGTGTTATCTATCAATTATGAGTGGTGATCGACATATTATAGATAAATTTCACTATCTTGGATGTCTCTTAAACCAAAATGGGAAACACAACCATTTCCTCACTAACCTCATTACAATAGATCAGTGAATGACATGGAATCTCAAAAATATAATCGTAAGGTTCCATTTGAATCAAATACTAATAACTATTTTTGTATATGAACTAAACCATGGATAAGTGATCAACACAAGCTTCACTGAAGTCTAGAACATCATATTGGAGTATATACTCTACTATCTCAACCATTCGCTCTGATTTTTCATTTGTTTAATGGTGGTACACTATTCTCAATTACACCTGAATCCCTAGGTACTTCTGAAAGAACACCCAAAATAGTTAGGTGAAATGTGCATCCCTACCAGAAAAAATGAATAAGGTAATTATATGTAAGAACATAATATTACATACATATAGATTTCCTATCTCATCTATTGGGTGAGTCTCTTGAATCAGAATGAAATGAAAAACTTTCATCAGTCGATCAATAATCACTCAAAAGACATCAGATATCCTTAAGGTCCTGGGTATCCCATTCAAAAATTCTATCAGGAAATTCTCCCACTTAAACATGGGAATGAGTAGTTTCTAGAGAAAATCACTTCGATTCTGGTTCTTGGGCTTTCCCTTATGGTAGTTAAGGCACTAAAAAATAGAACTAGAGATATCCCTCTTTATCCCAGCCACCAGAACAGTCATCTAAACTCATGGTACATCTTTGTCACACCAGGATGTATCATCTATCTAAAGGTATGTAATTCCCTAATAAACTAATCTATAATGGAATTAGGGACTACTACCCTCCTATTCATATATATCACATCATCATCTCCCAATGACCACCTATGTATTGAGTCACCTACAGTTAGTTTTTCATGCATCACAACACACTTTAGGTCTATGTGATGTCCAGTATTAACCCGGTATACTATAGAAAATGTGACAACCAAAGGAGTACAGTTCATTAATCCCTTATCCTTATAATAATACATCTGTTAGTTATCTAAGAAGATTATAAATCACCCATACTCATCTAATTGCCTATAACCAATCACCTACTAAATCTACATCTTACTGCTAAGAGAATCCAGAATGAAATTACCATTCGATAGTTCATAATCCATATAGAAGTGAAAAGTTTGAAGATACTATACCCAAAACCTATACCTAATGTTTATGTCTCATTTCATGATGTAGTCAAAAAAGTATCTTATTGTAAATATAGATAATAAACCTCTCATGAAATAGATTATATCACCAACACTTTAGAGCGTGGACCACCACAGCCATCTATATGTCATGAGTGGGGTAGTTTAACTCATGGGGTTGCATATTTCATAACCCATAATCTATTAACTTAAATATTTATATGATTAATACTCCAAAAAATGTTCATAATTAATCATATTATATGAGAAATCCAATTTTTAGCTCCGGTGGTATCAGTACTAGAGTTGTAGTTAATCTCCTCTTCAGCTCAAGAAACACTTCTTCATACTGGTCAGACCATTGGAACGATACTATATTATTTTTAAACATAGTAATATGTAATGATAGACATGATAAGTCTTGGATAAAACATAGGTTATATTAGACTAATCCCAAGAATATTCTAATCTTTACCATGGTATGAGGATGTTTCAAGGATATCACTACCTACACTTTCTCTAGGTACACGAATATACCTATTTCAAAAACAACATGCCCCAAGAACTTATACTCCTGAATAAAGAATTTACAATTTGATAGATTGGAGTAAATATGATGTTATCAAATAATACTCAAGACTATATTGAGGTTCCTATCATGTTTTTATGGAATCAATGAGTAGATGATGATTTCATTAATGAATACCATGACAAACGAGTTTAGATAGTGGTGGAAGATCTTTTTCATGAGAATCAAGAACATTATTGGAACATTATTCAATAAAAACACCATCACCAAGAACTATTATATCCTATACCTAGTCTAAAATTATTTATTTATGATATCCTCCTATCTAACCCATAACTAGTGATATCTCAATTGAAGATCAATAATGGTGAACCACTGAGATCCCTATAACTGATTGAAAAGATCATTAATACTAAGAAATGGATTTTTATTATTAATTATCCCATGGTTTAGATTTTGGTAATAATTATAGATTTTAATACTACCATCTACCTTCTTATTAAACAAAAAAAGGTCCACCCCATAGTGACATACTTGGCCGGATAAATCCCTTATGCTCTAAGTCATCATGATGAACCTTGAACACATTCATCTTATCAGGGAATATATGATAAGTAGGTATTGAAATGGATTTTCCATCAATAATTATCTCTATATAAAATCCAACTCAAATATCAAGGGGTAAGTCCTGTGAAGTCATCCAAAGAGGCATCTTAATAGTAATCCATGATTGGAGTAAAAGTCAAGAGAGCTTCCACTGACCTTGTTAAAAGAAACAGAACCACCATCTATGTCATGATCTTAATGATCTAAATAAAGTCTATACCAACTCCACCTACTCCCAATTCTCACTCTCTAATAATCAATAACCTCTCTCTCACTTTAGTGAAGTAAAGGACACCCACACCTAATGGAAATCAATGTGAGCTCAAAAAATAGCTAGCCAACATATCTAAGAATCACATTAAAGATCACCATCTCTAGATTCATGAAGTCCAATTGATATCCATAATTTTAAATGACAATAGGACACTCTAGAAATCACTGAATATGGTCCAATTTCATGCCCAAAAGAGTATCAATGAAAAGTAACTCAAAGGATGACTTGTCCAGTATTTCAAGTCTAACTACTACTTTTGATTATAAGAAATAATGGGAAGAACCAATATTAAATAATGAATTAAATAAATTAGACATGATTGAAACCATACCTCATACATTATATGGTCCCTCACCACTTTCTTCTATATTTTAGTATATTATTTAAATATAGCCTACCTCGTCTCTAAGGCTCTATCCTTAAGACCCATGGCTAGTATGAGTCATTTCCTGTCTCTACTGATGAGGACCCTAGTTAGATCCTTGAGTCTTAGATCACGTATATCCCCAACCTCTGTAGAACCTCAACCTTGAATCCCTAGATAAAAATTTCTAAATATTCCTCATCTTTCTATTTTATTGAATAGTGGTCTTATGTAACATCTCACCCGTCCTTATTTTCTTAAGAAGTGATGGTTGTTCTACTAGGCCTTAGGTGAAATCCCCAAGACACCCAAGGCTAGAAATAAATTCCAAGAGCCTTAAGAACATTTAGGGGATGATTTTCCTTTTGAAAGATGAAACTTATAAAGTACATAAACACTAACCAATCAAGCCTCTATATAATTCATGAGTAAAAAAATAAAAATCATAATATAACCAAACTAATAACCCATATTATATTACAAGTGGAAAATAAATATATATTCAAAGAAGACTAAAAGACCACAAAACTCAAAACATCAAAGTGACATCAATCGAAAATACCCAACCCACTCAAAAATCTAACACCACATGGAAACCCTATAGTATCAAGAAGAATCACTAATGAACTGAGATAACTTACCTTTACTTATGCCTTAAAAGATGATATCTATAAATGCACAATAGCTACCAAGAAGGAGGTGAGTCTAAACTCAGTTGGATTTCCCCAACGACTTCCCAACTCATTAAACTATGACAAAAATTGTGACCATAATTTATATAAAATGTTTTAAAATCAGTTTAATAAAATTAAATAAAAACCATAACCAATTTACAAGTAATGAATTTGAAATAATAAAACCTTTTACATTTATTAAACATATCCATAACCATGTATCTAAACACACACACTAGGAAAGCCCAGGTGATAGTTCTATACTCATGATTGGTCTCTCATAAATCCTCTAAGTCACCACAAGGTGACCAATTTCCAAGTTCCCCAATGGATCATTCCCCATATCTAGTTTCATTTCCTTATACCCCAAAGGTACATGCCCCTTATTTAGGGTCATGTAAAATGAAAGGAACTCATGCCCATAATGTATATAAAAAAACATGTCAAAACCATTTTATATGAAACCTTTACATTCTTTAATTAATTTCAATAAAAACATTACATGAATCAAAACCAAACCATCATTTTAAAATAATCATTTTAAAATATTTAAAAAATGGTTTCTCCCAAAATTTATCCATTTTTTTCAAATTCCAATTGTAAAACCACAATAGAGTTTCTATAAAGAATAAAACAAGGATTTCACAACCATTTCAAGAAAAAAATTAAATAAAACTATGAATACATGTTCTAAATAAATTAAAGATAAGATATAATCAACCTAGCTCTCAACAATTGGTGAAAATGAAGAATGAAACTTATATATTCATGATCTAGTCACAACCCATGTCCCTTCACTAAATCCAACATGATTTCATCAAAAAATAATTCATAACACATAGATCTATCAACAATGTACTATAACTATAGTTATAAGAGAAATAATAACCTTGAATAGAAGAATAATGAGGAGGAACAGGTAATTATTGATGAATCAGGGCCTACAATACACTTTGATATTCCTAATAGTCACTTCTGGATCATAGGAGATCATCTCTCAAGCATTTGGAGAAAAATGAAATAACGTTGTGGAGAGAATTGGGGAATTGAGGGGGTATAGGTTCTTAATTCAAATTAGATCCTCAATTTAAGGTCGGATAACTATAAATTTCATGGTTAGGCCCCACAGTTTGAAAAATAATGAACCAATCATGTGGTACTGATGTTTTAAGTCCACACCTAACATGATTGTCTCACAAGATTTGAAAAATAGTATTCCAATGATATTTTTATCTATTTTGAGAATAATTTTTTCCCTTGGGAACTCACATAATTTGGCCAAATTATGTGGTAACCATGTGCCTAACCAGTGCCCACTTTCTTTCCTTACATGGTTTCCTAAAGGTGGTTTTTGGTTTCTAATAACCGTTCACCTCTAAAAATGCCTCCAAAACATGCCAAAACCCCATTAAACTTCTCAAAATGTAACCCAAAAATTATATAGACTAAAACTAAAAGAAGAAAGCACCTTGTATCTAACACTAAGGGTGCTATATTCTATACACAATTACCCTTTCTATGCTAGTAAATTATAAATCCCCCATTTCCCAAGAATAGTTCGAGCCACTACTCTATCATTCCCATTTTATGCGTCCATGTTTCCTCCTAAATTTGACAATGTTGCCATAAAAACCTTACTAGATCAATTAATTTTCTATAAAATAACTTCTCTTTCCTATCCATAGTCCATACCATCACATGTATCAACATAGAATTCGGCTCTAGGTTTACATGATCACATTGAATCACATGGTCAAGATTAGGTTGGTACTTCTTTAACTAAAATACATGAAAAAGAAAATGTGATCTTAACTGGACCTTGGTAGAAAACACAACTGATATGCCACATCACCTACATTTTCAAGTATCTCAAAAGAGACTATATATCAAGGTGACAACATAACATGCTTACTATAATGAAAATTCCCAAGACTTTGAGATATTTTGGAAAACACTTGATCACTCAACACAAATGAAAACATATATATATGATGATCATCATATGATTTCTAATGAATATAATATGTATCTATCCTCTTTCTAATCAATTGAATCTTATCTATGGTATCTCAGACAAGGCTTGGTCCAATAATTTATGTCTCATAGGTTTTCACACAGTAAAGTTGAGAACATCAAGGACGACCATACAATAATTTAATTGAATCCATATGTATGAAAACCTGATAAATGTTATTGTATGACAATTCCACTAAAGGTATATATTCCTCACATGAGCTACAAAAATCCCTCGTAAGATCCCTAATCATGTATTCTAATATTTGGATAGATTTTCCAAACTTTCCATCAATATTAGGATGATATGTTGTAATCATAGTCAACTGGGTTCCAAGGGATTGCAGTAAGGATTTCCAAAAATGAGACATAAACCTATGGTATTGGTCAGATACAATTGAGACTGGAATACCATGCAACCTTATAATTTCCTGAATTTATAGTTTTGACAGGTCATCCACCACATTAATTTCATGAATTAGGATGAAGTGATATGACATTGTGATCAGATCCATGATCAACAATATGTAATCATGTTTCCCAATTATCATTATTAGACCTTGTACAAAATATGTGGCTATCTTTTCCCAATTTCCACATGGGAATTAGTAAGTATTGAAACATACCCACTGGCTGTTGATGTTATTCCTTGACATTTTGAAATGTAGTGAATATCAAGTAATACACTAATACAAATATCTTCATCCCAACCCACCAAAATAGTGCTTTCAATTATTTTTACATTATTTGTATTCCCATATGAATATCCCATATCGAATGGTGGAAATAAATAAGAAGATGTTCCTAATAATCCAAAGGTATGACCATCTAATGTCTAAACTAAAACATTGAACTCCCATCAAGATTCAAACCCCCAATGTTCTCCCCACTACTAATATTTTACCTCATTGTAACAAAATCAGGAACATGTGTCTAGGAAACTTTAACCTACTCCACCAAATCATGAACAAATGAAAATGGAAATAAAACTACAAAATCACCTAGTTATTCATAATTCAGATGCATATATTCTATCACTAAAATTATTTTACACCATTCGGAATCCTATTTATCAAACTAAGTATATTAATTTCTGCTTAATGAATTCTCCATAGAGTTCCCTTTACTTGTTGTATACATTAAGTCAAATTCAAACATCTGTAGATACTCCATCCATCTTTGATGCCTTAAATTCAAATATCTATGTGATAAAATGTGTTTCAAACTCTTATAACCCTCAAAAACTATGAATTTCTCACCGAATAGATAATTATTCCAATTATTTAAAGAATATACCACAATATCTAATTCCAAGTCATGTGTTAGGTAGTTATTCTCATGCAACTATAACTACTATGAACCATAAGATGCAACATGATATCCATTCATGAGAATGAATCCCAAACTAGATCCTAATGCATCATAATAGACTACATATCCCCGTTTGGACTCAAGAAATATGGGGATGGGTGATGATGTAAGTGTAACCTTAATTTTAAGAAATTATATATAACATTAATCATTCTATTGGAAATTAATTCATTTCCTCATCAAATCTATCATTGGTTATTCCAAGAATAAAAAGGAACATACAAAAAAATTAGTATCCCACTAAGCCAAGGAATGTACGTATCTCAAAGACATTTATGAGTGGTTTCTAAAATATAATGGATTCTATATTTTTTGGATTGTTAGAAATGCATTTTTTTCATAAATTAAATGGCCAAGGAAACACACCTCTTTTATCTAGAAATCACACTTTAATAGCCTAGGATACAAATGATAATCCCACAAGATACCAACCACTATATCCATGTGTTTCTCATGATCTAATTTTTTACAATAATAAACCATTATATCATTAAAAACACCACCAAAAAGGAATCCATGTAGCTCTAAATTATATGATTAATCAATTCTATAAATATAGTTGTTTCATTCATAAGACCAAAATACATAACCACATACTCATAATGGCTATAGATTCTTCTGAAATATACATTTGGAATATCCTCCTTTTGATCTCACAATTAGTGATACTCAGAATATAATTAAGTTTTAGAGAACTACTGGCCTCCCCTAAAATGATAAAATATATAAACAATTCATGGAATAGGATACCGATTATTTATCGTACCTTGGTTAATCTTACAATATTCTAAAAAAATACTTAGAGTTCTATCTACCTTCTTCATACAGAAAAACAAGTGCTTCCCACAAAGATATTCTCGGTCAAATGAACCCTTTTATTTCTAACTCTTCTAAATATGATTTTATCTCCCCCAATTATTTTAGTTCCATCTGATAAGAAGGAAGTGAAATTTGACTGGTCCCTATGAGGAGATAAATTGTAAACTCCACTTTTATTTTGGGTGAAAATACTAAGAAATATTTGGGGAAATGTCAACAAATTGTTTAACCATAGTATTAAAATCTATATTTTAAATATCATCCACTGATTTCAAGATAATTAATACTAATTGATAATAGACATCTTCAACCACTGATTCCCATAGTCCTAATCTACTATAATTGACATCCCAATATCCTTTAAAAATATTTTCGTCACCATCTAAATATTTGAAGGTATAATAGTCGATGTGATCCTTGAATTATGTCATCCAACCCATACCCAGAATCAGTTCAAAGAAATCCATCTGTAAAAGAGAGAAATACCAACAAATTCAGCGCCATTTCTTTTTATAAAACAATATTAACACATAAAGGCTTTGCACTCTATTTTTATAGGAAGAGTTTGATGTTTCAAAACATAAGGAATCATCTCGACATGAAAACCATTATTAAAAACAAAATGAAAATAAATTAATGAGTGGGATGTGTATGTATCAAACAAATAATTCATAAAGGTATAATTAAAATTAATCATACCTCTCACCATCAAAGGACCAAATTGATCATCCATGATCACTTTCTAGGCACTATAAAATTTCTTACTTGATGAACTTTTCACTTTGTTACCCTATTTAGATTTCACTAGTTGAGGAGTAATGGTGTTCCTAGAATCAACTTGAATTTCTTTATTCTAATGAAAAGATTTATTTTGTTAAGATAAACTTGTAAAAGTGTATGATACCTAAAAAACATGAGATATGTCTCTAGGACTAGACATTGGCGAATAGCAAAAATAGAGCTAAAGGTGTCCCATCTTGTTGCAACTATGCCATGCTTTATGTGGTGTCATAAAATCTCACTTTATATAGAAAAATAAACACATTGAAAACATCTTGGAATACTTTTTGATTGAGGAGGAATGTTTAATTTTCTAATGGTCTAATTTTGAGGTGTACCACCACTCTAGAAATAGTTTTCCCTCCTCCACTTATTATAAGAATAATATTTCCCACATTTTTTCATAGGAATAATAATTCTCCCCATAACCATATTTCTTGAGATATCCATTTCTACAACCATCTCTCTATTGACCATTTCTGTATAATCTATTTTACTAAGGAAAAATATTTTGTGCAAATTTCCAACCTCAACCCTGACTAAAAAAGTGTGTTCTTTTGAGGATTCACTTTTAGAAACTTCTGGTAAAAAGTGGAGTAAATTCATAAATTTAGCCTCATTCTATGTTACCATGATTATTTCTTAATTCAATCTCAAGAAGTCTATTTTTCTAGAAATCTAAAAGGTGTGAGGATAGAATTGATTATTAAAAAATTCCTTAAAATCCTCCAATGCCATTCCTGAGTCCAATTTAGCATGAGAAGATAATTCCCAAAATTAGTATGGAAAATCATCCAACATATAAGTTTATAACTTTATAATAAGATCTAATGGTTCCTTAAGGAAATCTAAGAGTCAATTTATTTGATTCAACAAGGCTTATGCTTTTCTTGGTTTAGAATCCCCCTAAAAGACGGGTGGATTCTGCTTTTGGAACTGAAACAAATAGCCCAATTTTGGATGTACATCATTCCTTTTACCTTTATCCACATATTGAAAATCCTAGATAATGATTTGGACTAGGTGTTGGTTCACTTATGTCTAAGGTGCAACCACATTCAGATCATCCTCTTATGGTTGATTTCTAAAATGCATAGCCAGTTCCATTCACAATAACTAGAAGAAAATCCATTTAGTCTTACACATTAGCCACTAAAGGCTTATAAATTTCAATTTACAAAATAAAAAAAATATCACAACATATATGTCCATAATTCAACCATCGTTAACATTTTACCCATTTTTTAAAAGACTATAACCATGCCTTTCAAAATCAACCATTTTCACTATTTTCAAAAAAACAACACTTTTTCCATTTCAAAAACCCTTAAAAACATAGTAAACATTGAAATTATATTAGTAAGACATATAATAAATTCATTTCATGCAAATATATTCGGATAAACCAATTATGATGAGGTGATTATTAACCTGGAAGTGTCTTAAAACACACTTGCACCCAAACACCTTGATAACATGAATTTCAACATAAAAAGTATTTCTTTTAATTTTTATGCTCTACATTTCAATTTCTGAAAATATTATCTCTTTAACACCATCCAAAAAAAGTATGAAAAAATTAATTACATTTTTCCAAAAAATACATTTATACTGATCAAAACCAACACCATTTGTAACATCCCACCCCTCTTAAATGGGTTGATAAGTGATAGGTGTTCTACTATTCCTTATATGATATACCCATGACACTAAAGGATAGAAATAAATTAAAAGGTCCTTAAGAAAATTTGGATGATGATTTTCCATTTGAAATATGATGCATACAAACTATAAAAACATTAACCAACCAAACCTCTATATGATTTATGATTATAAAAATACAGCTCTAAACCTAACCAAAAAAATAATCCATATTAAATTACCAGTGGAAACAAGAGACATATTCAAAGAGGAAAAAAAACTCAAAACTCCAAATTGACATTAATCAACAACACGCAACCAACTATAATCTCTAACTCCACTTGCCAAACCCATGGTATCAAGAAGCATCACTAGAGAACTGAGATACCTTACCTTTACCGATGTCACAATAGATGACATATGAAAGTTTAAAATAGATCCAATATGTTGTGTGTCTAAACTCTATAGGATTTCTCCAATGACTTCCCAACTCATGAAGATGGGAAAAAAATGTTATAACAATTTATATAAAACAATTTAAAATAATTTTAAGCAATTTAGATCAAAACCAAAAACAATTTCCAAGGGAATCTTTTCCAAGAATAAAAATTATCTAATTTATTTGGTATACTCATAACCATGTCTCTGCATACAAACCATGCATGGTCAGGTGATATTTTTATACTCATGAGCGGTCTCTTATTGATCCACTAAGTCATCACAAGGTGACCAATGTCCAAGTGCCCCCAATGGAACATTCCATTTATCAATGGTCATACCCCTATACCCTAATGGTACTTTCCCCTTATTCATGATCTCATAAAATGAAATGAACTCATGTAGACCATGAATAAAAAAATATTCCCAAACCATTACACATAAAAACTTTTCTTTCTTTAAATCATTTAGAAAAACATTTCACATGAATAAAAAAACAAACCATCATTTCAAAATTATGAATAAAGGGGTTCTCCTAAAATTCATCCATTTTTTCCCAATTACAATACCATAACCACAATATGGATCCCATTAAGAATCACACAAGAATTTCACAACCATTTCAAAAAAAATATTTAATAAAAACTAATCCTTAAAGGTTTAAATAAATAGAGATTAGATAGAATCTACTTACATCCCAAACGTTAGAGAAAATAATTAATGGAATTTAGATCTTCTAGATCCAATCACAACCAAAATTTCTTTCAATAGAACCAATATGATTTCATCATAAAACTATTCATAACACAAAGATCTATCTATAATGGACTAGATATATGTTTAAAAGAGAGGTAAGAACCTTGAATCTAAAATATTGATGAATAATGACTATTTACCAATGAATCTGAGCCTCTAATGCAATTTCATTTGCTTAATAATTACTCTCAAATCAAAGGTGATTGTCTCTCAAGCCATGGGAGAAAAAGGAAATCAGGTTATGAAGAGCCTATGGTATTATAAGAGGTGTGGGGGATTAATTTGGATTAGATTAAAAATTTATAGAGGGCTAGTTGTATGTCGCATGGTTAGGCTACACAGTTTGGAAAACTCTGCACCAACCATGCCTTGTTAATATCTTATGGACAAACCTTAAACAGTTGGATTTCACATTTATACAAACCATGAACCAATCATATTATTCCCTCTATTTCAAGAATCACAAATTCCCTTGTTCACTCATGTTATTTTTCTAAACTGTTCACCAAACATGCATCTACCCAATACCCATTTTCTTCCCTTACACTACTTCCTGGAGGAGGTTCACGGTTTCTACTAACTATGCACAAACTATAAACCTCCCTAAATGCCTCAAAAATAAGATAAAACCCCTCGAAACATCCCATAACTTATCCTATGAATTATATTGACTCCAAATACAATAATTAAAGGTTATGTATCTAAAACTAGGTGTTCTACATCTTAGGTGTTGTACAAAACTTGTGATAGTGATTAACCTTTCCATTGGTGAAGCACTATAGAAACACTCTAGGCGATATAACAAAGCCACATTATGATTTACCTACATTACACTATCCTATTAAACATTATAATCCTTCCAATTCCTATAATTGTATGTGGAATTCATCATAGTAATAGGATGGCCACTAGTGAATGTAACTGAGGGTGAAAGGAAACCAACTACTTGATCCTCTTCTAGAACCTTCTCTATCATTAGAGCCTTGTGGAGAACCTGAGTATAAGTCATTAGATAAAAGTTATTGACCTGTAATATTAACTCTTATTGAATCCAAATCTCAAACTTTCTGTATTTATGCCTCATCTCCAACCACGAGAGTAGCAAATAGAATAATCTCTTTGAAGTGTGTCGAGTAAAAAGACATTATCATTACTCCTTGATGATGCTACATGAACTCTTGTTCTTATAATATTTTCATAATTCTTATAAAATAACTCTTCAAAGAATAGGTCTTTTAAAATCACACACATGAAACCCTATATTCTTCTACTTAGGAGTATAACATCTCACTAATTCCCTAAAGCTTCCTATATCATAAAGGTCACAAGCTTCACCTTCTAATCATATTGGGTCTCTATTGTGTTGTAGATCCTCTAGAAACTCTGAATGCAGTCATCTGTATCTTGAAGACCTCTGGTTCCCTAGAATGATAGAGGACCCTCGATCCAAAAGTCTCAATCTTAGTGGTTCATAGTCTTTATGACTCCCTCTCCCTAGATGGGAACTAGGAAAAAATTCATGGATGAAATGGTCCTTCTAACTGAACTACTGTAGTGGGTGTGGGAGTATGATCAGTAGCTTCCTCCTGTAAGGTAGACAATCCAACTAGTCATCTATGTGCAATCATTTTCTATATCATGAAGGTAAGCATTAAGACATAATTTTTAATATACTTAGTAGTGTAAGGGATCAAAAATGGCTTCAATAAGATTCTACCCATAACCTAACGCATAACCATCCTGGAACTAACCAAATTTATCTATCCCTGCACGTTAATTATAGTCATATATAAAAACAAACCAAAAAATAATTTGTAGTTCAACTAATTAATTCCAACAAAGATGTACCACAATATCACTATGAACAGATATATCACAGAATAGATAAAATATCTCAAATAGAAAACACGCATTTTAATAAAATAAATTATAGAACTAATACACAACAAAAAAAAATTATAAATATGGAATGTGATCCTATTTTCCTAATCAGGATGCATAACACACTCAAAATATCATAAAAATAGTAATATAAATCCCATCTATGGTTCCTCAATGGTCCATTAAAAATGTGATGGATAGGCATATGGAAACTCCCTTACCTGAGTCCAACATAGTTATCTACTTTATATGATGTATTAGGTAATTCCAAAAATAAAACAATACATTTTTCCTATGATACTATACAGACCCGAATCTTGACTTACATGGACATTACATTACTTTTTCAGAATACTTAGTACATAAAAAAACACACACACAAGGATCGTAATAGTTTAGTGTCTTTGGAAACTCGGAATATAATCTTCTAATCGTGGTGAAATATCTTCAACATCTCCCATAAAGATCTTCTCTTTTTTTACCTAAAAACCTTTCTTTATATCCAGGGGAAAAGAAAACATAAAAGGGTGATCTCAAATGCTCAGTAAGGGTAAACAAAAGAAATATCAATCACATCATATTCATAAGAACATAACATTTTGGAAATCTTAACCTGCAAAAGTGAGCATAATTTCATAACATGGGATAAATCATAGTAGTGAAATGAAATCCCAATAATCATAACTTAAAACATGAAACTTTGTGGCATACACACATAATCATAGAGAATCATATCTAATTATTCAAGACTCATTGCCAAGACTATCTTAGTGGACAAAGTCCATTTCTGAACCGAGTCACCCTCGTTTCAGTCCTGTTTCACTGAACCGGTATAACCTACCATTCCAGCCATGTCTATCTCATGAGATATAAAATATTTACCCAATTCATTGGAGGGAGATATAGGTCCCACCCATCTCATAATGATACCATTCTTATGTGTTCCACAAAATCATAAATCATACATCATTGCATAACCCATGTAATACAAATGGGAATCTTAAACATCATGACATCAAAAAACAATTCAGATAAGATAAAGGAATTCGTAAAAATAATTCCATCAAAAAATAATCAAGTCAATGTAATAATAGGGATAAAAACAGAACCCTTTATTATCTTAGATGGAAAATAATTTTGATAAAACACTTGAACTCCATTCTTGAGGAAAATATCCTTTCTACTTTAAAAACACTTTTCCTTTCTTAACATGTCATAAAACTTTAAACTAAAATAAGTTGATTAAAAATAAACTTTAAAACTTTTAAAGTATTCTTCTTGGAAATAATGTTTTAAAAATCCATTCATGTCGTATAAGTTAAAAAAATCATTCTTCGTACTTTTTTCGGAAAAGTCAAAAAAGTACCTCGTACGAAAAACGACAAAAGATTCATTTCATATCTTTTACTAAAAACTCACCGAAGGGTAAAATAGGATTCAAACAATTTTAGTTGAATGGAAATAATATTACATATTGAGGAAACATGGACTTGGATGATAAAATACACCCCATTAAATACAAAAGTATAAACAATCTCGGATAAAAATGAGATTGTGATATTTCCCTTACCTTATGTCCGATATGCTTTGTATGTATCCGAACCTCCTATATAATGATTTAAATAATGTCATTAACTTATTATAGAATCATATTTATTGTTATGATATCATATATGGTTCACTTATGACTTTATATTACCCGTTCTTTTGTAAATTCCATGTTAAAGAAGCGTTTTGGGTAAAATCGTTTCATTTATCGTAGGTGTTTGGACTTTTTGTTCTTGACATTATTATTACTTATATCATGATTTACATACTTCCAGAATATAAAACATGATTTATATATCATATATATTCATTATATATATATATATATTAGATAGATAAATTAAATGAAACACACCGTTCATGGAGACAGTAGTCCGTACGTACGCATGAACGCTGTTTTCCTTTCCTTATTGTCTTGAATGGAAGTAAGTAGATGACATAAATATATATATATACATAAATCCAGTAGATTTAACATGTCATATATTTCATTATTATTCATTATATATTCTTTATAATCATTCATGAATGGTTAATGTGGAGAATGAATCTCATCGCGTCGTGGAGATGGTATTCCGTACGTACGCACGAGCGATGATATCGTTCTCATGATCGTGAAATTGTGTTTAAGTGTATGTATACTATTTCAGTATTAATATGAATTTATAATAATTATATATAGTTACTCATTACACCATTATACCCATCAAATTAAGGTGGTGGCAGAAAATAGATTACACCACAGCGTGGAGACGGTATTCCGTACGTACGCACGCGCGGTGATTTCCTTTTTCTGTAGCATGGATAGAAGGTTAATTAGAGTTGTTTCATATTTATAATAACATATAAGTATATAATAAATACTTATGTTATTACTTTATCATGAAACAACTAAAGAAGAAGAAGTTGAAGAAGAAAGAAATTGAAAAAGATCGGTAATGGATATAACCTCTTTTTGACGCGCCTTCACTTAACCTCCACTTAAAGAACTAAGGATGGACTTTGAAGAAGACCAGGACCTCTATGATGATACTGGGGAAGTGGAGAATATATTTTGGCCGGGTTTGGCCAAGCTTGAATGCTCAAATTGGTGTGAGGAGGAGAGGGAGGAGGTTCCCTTTTATAAGGGAGGAGAGGGGAACCTTAGGAAAATCTCAAAATATTAATTTATATTAAGATCAAATTCGGTTTATAATGGTTCCAAAGGGTATTATTTCAACGCTAAAGTGGGTATGGGTCGAAATACTCTCATAAAATAGGATTTATACATGTTTAGGTTATTATTTTAACCTTATCAATTAGATTTAACTCTAAGTTAAATAATTTAACTTTTGCCGTGTCTTTTTGTTTTCTTACACTATATGGTTAATAAACTTACTATATCAAGATGAACTAACCCCAAGTTGTTTATTATTAATATATATAATCTTATCTAAGTCATTTTTCCGAACCTTAGATTCTTAGGAATAAAATAACAATTAATAATATAATATTTGTTTTAAAAACTAATTTATGTCAATTTTGACACTATTTGGTACATGATTTTTATGAAATTCATAACAGAATGATAAGTTCTAACCAAGTTACTTAAATAAACAATAAAATGTCATATTAACCTAGAAAATTAGTTTAAGTCATAAAAATCCTCAAATTACATTTATTTGGGCATTTATAACATCAATTATGTCAATATTTCATTAATAAGACAATTATTGCATCATCTTTGTGTCATAATAAATGATAATTATTTAATCTTTAAAAATTCTAAATAAATTCCTATGATGTAGATAATGGTATTAGATTTCTGGAGACTATTCATGTTAGAAGTTTCATGAAGTTTATCACTAGATTAAAATTATTATACTTATAAGATTTAAGAAAGTGACATGTTGTCACATTCATTGGTTTTATTAATAATTAAATTATTTTCATTGAAAAAATTTAATTAAATGAATCTAATCCGACCCTTAGGTGATATGGGTCGGATTTTAGTCATCCAATAGGATTTTGACATTTTTTAGGGTAATTTTAAAATATTATATTTACCCTTAATTACACGATTTACCATTAACTATGGTAAATAAAATTTACCGTAGTTATTATTCATAATTCCCAAAAATAAAAATTAGCTTATTAACATAATTTGGATCCACTGATTCCAAATATGGAATCCATTTTTCCAAATTCAATACACAAAAGTTGCAGAAATTAAATTAAAATTATTCCCGTTGTCGAAAGAAAACGAGTTTTTCTTTAAAACATTGAAAAAATTGAATTGATTTAACCTACGAATTCAAGGTAAAATCAATGCTAATGACATACATTATATTAAATGGTAAAAATATATTCTATTTGTACTTTAAAACCATTCAATATTATAATTTAACCACATAATATATTACGATGAAAAAAGTTGTTTTTAATTAAAAAATAGCGTGTTTTTACTATTCATTAAAATATGAAAGTTATCGGAAAAATATCAAAACTTTATCTAATGTAAATTTTTATATCCTGATTCAAAAGAAGAATATTATTTTGTCAAATTTAACTTATAAACATGTCAAAAACTAGATTTAATGTGGGCGCTCCATCAAAAGGCGGCAAAACTGCATTTTTTGAAAAATACTTATTTTACCCAAAAAATTTATTTTGTTCTTCTACTATGTCCTAGAAATGTGTAAGATGAATAATAATGTTATAAAATTCAAAATTTAGTTAACACTATTCATAACGGCTAGTTCATAACAATATTATAATAATATATTTTTGTTTAGTAAAACCCAGTATTGCGTACAACACACACTATCGAGGAAGGTCGCGATTGCGTGTAATGCAAGCCAAATCAGGGTTGCGTGTTGCACAAGAATCCTTCGTTGTTTCGTATAACAGAATCCAACAATATTTCATTTATACATTGAATATATATATATATATATATACTCAGTGTTGCATAGAATAACTATTATCCAAATTGTGTGTAACACGATCCAAGAATAGTGTTGCGTATACTGCAAGCTAATATGGTGTTGCGTATAGCGCAAGATAATCTTGGTGTAGCACAAGACATTGATGAAATTAAAAGAATATTTTTCATAAAATCTTGGGGTGTTACATTCTACCCCCCTTAAAATGAATTTTTCCCTCGAAATTCATCGGGGTTATAAATGGTTTACTACTCGAAAGTTTGTTTAATAGAAACCCACATCATAAAAAGGAATACCAAAACATGGATTTTAAAAACTAAAGTATGAAATGTAACAGTTACCCAAATTAACTCATCACGGGGTTTCCACGTAGGATAACATAGGTGAAAATATGGATATGGAAGAAAAATTTAACCATCAAGTTCTGATGGAGAGTGGTAGAGAACATGGCCATGAAAAAGCCAACAATCACAAAGATATTGATTTGTGATGATCTAAGGTACCATCTGATTAATTGGATATAAGGGAACTAGGACAACATTTTTGGTTTTCAAAATCATTTCTCTAAATTTGATAAATTAAAAGAAATACTTTCATGATTTTGGAACAATCTCACTGTTGTTCGTGAATTGAACAATTTCCACTTCATCCCTTAAAGAAATGAAGTTGAATTTTTTATTTGTGATGTGTTAGAAGATCATGTGATAGAATGATGGGTCATTCCATCTCTTTCAAACAGAATGTTAGAAAAAGTTATAAGTCCATCTTATGGTTAGATTAATCGTATATGGTTCCAAAAATGAACTTATATATCATACCACTTAATAAAATAAAACTAGTTTATACTAACCAGGGACTTCCTGTAGGCCAGTGGTAGGCGATAAAGGCCAGTCGCACTTCGGTTGTGGGTTCAATTCCCACAGCCTTGTCTGACGCGATGGGTTGTCTCCCATCCTATAGGTTGTCCTTTTTCTAAAACTACATTACTATATCATACCATCAATAATATCGAAAAATGGTTCTATCCTGAAACAATACTAACTTATGTCCAACATAATCCATTCCAATCTTTAGGCTTATCCAAAATACTTCGGTCCAAGCTCATAGTATAGAGAAAATGATCACGTGAATGCCATAATTCATCCCTCATATATCTTGTTCGTCACATTCCAGTCCTGTGAATACCATAATCATGTAATCCCTTGAAAAATGAATACCCATTGAATCTTTGTAAAAACATGAGTGCTGTCAAAAGTTAACACATTCCACATACCAAAAACCCAAAATTCTATATACTCAAACCATGATATAACTATTTCCTTGTATCAGTCATGAGCTCATGAATACTATCAAACATTTAATTTTCTCCTTATCCCTTCATTATGCACATATCATCTACATTCTAAAAATATCTGAATAATCTTTCATGGATACTGGTACCATTAATCATACACTTTCAAAACTCAAGGAAATACAATAGTGTAACAATCCTTAGATGTCTCTTTATTCCATAGTACCATGAGATTACTTATACAACATTACACATGATAAACATGTAATCATTCCACTTCATTCTTAAACCATTGACCGAGCTTCAACAATTCTTTCATCTCACATATCATTTTTAGTCTCTTCATCATCATCAACATAAATACTACCCATACGACCATACTGATTCTCTTCATGAGACTTTACCTTAGGGCATTGGTTTGCATAATGCTCGTGCATTCCACATTTAAAACATTTAACCATTGTTGATGTTATAGAAATACCATTATCCACATCCCTGGTGTTAACTGAACCTTTCCCTTTGCACTTACTGGCTTTGTGTCCTTCTTTTCCACACCCAAAGCATCTTCTAGTTCCTTTGAAACATTCTCCTTGATGCCTCTTACCACATGATTTACATAGGGGAAATTGAACTTTCTTTCCTCTATGATCATCATGAAACTCCATCTTTCTCTTATTAGATGAGTCAGGAAACTTACCAAATTTGAGTTTATTGATCATATTATGAGATTGCTGATTCGGCATAATACTGATGGTTGGATTTCCAAATCCCATTTCATTTGGTTTCTCATGAATAATATCATTCCATTGTCCATAATATCCTCCATTATCGTGAATCATCTTGTTTCCAACCATTTTCTAAAACCCAAAAAGAATAGTGTTAGAGGCAAAAATCATAATAAAGGGGGAGTAACTTCAATATCTAACATCTTAGGTTAAATTCTAAGATCTTTACCATAGTTATAGGACAATATCCTATACGTATACTTATCCTTAGGGACATCCCTAGACCTACCTTAGAAATATATCTAGGGATCTTACTAATGTTCTCACATCCTAGTTTCCAAAGGTTGACTAAACCTTTCCTCTAATACCAACTGTAGAGACCCGAATCTTGACGTACATGGACATTACATTACTTTTTTGGAATACTTAGTACATAAAAAAAACACACACACAAGGATCGTAATAGTTTAGTGTCTTTGGAAACTCAGAATATAATCTTCTAATCGTGGTGAAAGATCTTCAATATCTCCCATAAAGATCTTCCCTTTTTTTACCTAAAAACCTTTCTTTATATCCTAGGGAAAAGAAAACATAAAAGGGTGAGATAAAATTCTCAGTAAGGGTAAACAAAAGAAATATCAATCACGTCATATTCATAAGAACATAACATTTTGGAAATCTTAACCTGCAAAAGGGAGCATAATTTCATAACATGGGATAAATCATAGTATTGAAATGAAATCCCAATAATCATAACTTAAAACATGAAACTTTGTGGCATAAACACATAATCATAGAGAATCATATCTTATTAGTCAAGACTCATTGCCAAGACTATCTTAGTGGAAAAAGTCCATTTCTGAACCGAGTCACCCTCGTTTCAGTCCTGTTTCACTGAACTGGTATAACCTACCATTCCAGCCATGTCTATCTCATGAGATATAAAATATTTACCCAATGAATTGGAGGGAGATATAGGTCCCACCCATCTCATAATGATACCATTCTTATGTGTGCCACAAAATCATAAATCATACATCATTGCATAACCCATGTAATACAAATGGGAATCTTAAACATCATGACATCATAAAACAATTCATATAAGATAAAGGAATTCGTAAAAATAATTCCATCACAACATAATCAAATCAATGTAATAATAGGGATAAAAACATAACCCTTTATTATCTTAGATGGAAAATAATTTTGATAAAACACTTGAACTCCATTCTTGGGGAAAATATCTTTTCTACTTTAAAAAGACTTTTCCTTTCTTAACATGTCATACAACTTTAAACTAAAATAATTTGATTAAAAATAAACTTGAAAAATTGTAAAGGATGCTTCTTTGAAATAATGTTTTAAGAATCCATTCATGTCGTATATGTTAAAAAAACATTCTTCGTACTTTTTTCAGAAAAGTCAAAAAAGTACCTCGTACGAAAAATGACAAAAGATTCCATTCATATCTTTTACTAAAAACTCACCGAAGGGTAAAATAGGATTTAAACAATTGTAGGTGAATGGAAATAATATTAAATATTGAGGAAACATGGATGTGGATGATAAAATACACCCTAGTAAATACTAAAGTATAAACAATCTTGGATAAAAATGAGATTGTGATATTTCCCTTACCTTATGTCCGATATGATTTGTACATATCTGAACCTCCTGTATAATGATTTAAATTATGTCATTAACTTATTATAGAATCATATTAATTGTTATGATATCATATATGGTTCACTTATGACTTTATATTACCCGTTCTTTTGTAAATTCCATGTTAAAGAAGCGTTTTGGGTAAAATCGTTTCATTTATCGTAGGTGTTTGGACTTGTTGTTCATGACATTATTATTACTTATATCATGATCTACTTACATCCAGAATATAAAACATGATTTATATATCATATATATTCAGTATATATATATATATAATAGATAGATAAATGAAATGAAACACACCGTTCATGGAGACGGTAGTCCGTACGTACGCATGAACGTTGTTTTCCTTTCCTTATTGTCTTGAATGGAAGTAAGTAGATGACATACATATATATATATATATACATAAATCCAGTAGATTTAACATTTCATATATTTCATTATTATTCATTATATATACTTTATAATCATTCATTAATGGTTAATGTGGAGAATGAATCTCATCGCGTCGTGGAGATGGTATTCCATACGTACGCACGAGCGATGATATTGTTCTCATGATCGTGAACTTTTGTTTAAGTGTATGTATACTATTTCAGAATCAATATCACTTTATAATAATAATATATAGTTACTCATTACACCATTATACCCATCCAATTAAGGTGTTGGCGGAAAATAGATTACACCACGGCGTGGAGACGGTATTCCGTACGTACGCACGGGCGGTGATTTCCTTTTTCTGTAGGATGGATAGAAGGTTAATTAGAGTTGTTTCATATTTATAATAACATATCAGTATATAAGAAATACTGATGTTATTACTTTATCATGAAACAACTAAAGAAGAAGAAGTTGAAGAAGAAAGAAATTGAAAAAGATCGGTAATGGATATTACCTCTTTTTGACGCGCCTTCACTTAACGTCCACTTAAAGAACTAAGGATGGTCTTTGAAGAAGACCAGGACCTCTATGACGATACTAGGGAAGTGGAGAATAGATTTTGTCAGGCGTTGGCCGAGCTTGAATGCTCAAATTGGTGTGAGGAGGAGAGGGAGGAGGTGCCCTTTTATAAGGGAGGAGAGGGGCACCTTAGGAAAATCTCAAAATATTATTTTATATTAAGGTCAAATTAGGTTTATAATGCTTATAAAGGGTATTATTTCGAATATAAATTGGGTATGGGTCGAAATAATCTCATATAATAGAATTTATACAAGTTTAGGTTATTATTTTAACCTTATCTATTAGATTTAACTCTAAGTTAAATAATTTAACTTTTACCGTGTCTTTTTGTTTCCTTACACTATATGGTTAATAAACTTACTATAAGAAGCCAAAAGAACCCCAAGTTGTTTATTATTAATATATATAATCTTATCTAAGTCATTTGGCCAAAACTTAGATTCTTAGGAATAAAATAACAATTAATAATATAATATGTTTTTAAAAAACTAATTTATGTCAATTTTGACACTATTTGGTACATGATTTTTATGAAATTAATAACAGAATGATAAGTTCGAAACAAGTTACTTAAATCAACAATAAAATGTCATATTAACCTAAAAAATTAGTTTAAGTCATAAAAAGTCTCAAATTACATTTATTTGGGCATTTATAACATCAATTATATCAATATTTCATTAATAAGACAATTACTGCATCATATTTGTGTCATAATAAATGATAATTATTTAATCCCTAAAAATTATAAATAAATTCCTATGATGTAGATAATTGTATTAGATTTCTGTAGACTATTAATTTTCGAAGTTTCATGAAGTTTATCACTATATTAAAATTATTATACTTATAAGATTTAAGAAAGTGACATGTTGTCACATTCTTTGGTTTTAATAATAATTAAATTATTTTCATTGAAAAAATTTAATTAAATGAATATAATCCGACCCTTAGGTGATATGGGTCGACTTTTAGTCATCCAATAGGATTTTGACATTTGTTAGGGTAATTTTAAAATATTATATTTACCCTTAATTACCCGATTTACCTTTAACTATGGTAAATAAAATTTATTGTAGTTACTATTCATAATTCCCAAAAATAAAAAGTAACTTATTAACATATTTTGGATCCACTGATTCAAAATATGGAATCCATTTTTCAAAATTCAATACACAAAAGTTGGAGAAATTAAATTAAAATTAATCTCGTTGTCGAAAGAGAACGGGTTTTTCTTTAAAACATTGCAAAAGATTGAATTGATTTAACCTACGAATTCAAGGTATAATCAATGCTAATGACATACATTATATTAAATGGTAAAAATATATTCTATTTATACTTTAAAACCATTCAATATTATAATTTAACCACATAAGATATTACGATGAAAAAAAGTTGTTTTTAATTAAAATATAGCGTGTTTTTACTATTCATTAAAATATGAAAGTTATCGGAAAAATATCAAAACTTTATCTAATGTAAATTTTTATATCCTGATTCAAAAGAATAATTTTATTTTGTCAAATTGAACTTATAAACATGTCAAAAACTATATTTAAATTGGGTGCGCCATCAAAAGGTGGCAAAACTTCATTTTTTGAAAAATACTTATTTTACCCGAAAAATTTATTTTGCTCTTATACTATGTTCTAGAAATGTGTAAGATGAATAATAATGTTATAAAATTCAAAATTTAGTTAACACTATTCATAATGGCTAGTTCATAATAATATTATAATAATATATCGTTGTTTAGTAAAACCCAGTATTGCGTACAACACACACTATCGAGGAAGGTCGAGATTGCGTGTAATGCCAGCCAAATCAGGGTTGCGTGTTGCACAAGAATCCTTCGTTGTTTCGTATAACAGAATCCAACCATATTTCATTTATACATTGAATATATATATATATATATACTCAATGTTGCGTAGAATAACTATTATCAAAATTGTGTGTAACACGATCCAAGAATAGTGTTGCGTATACTGCAAGCTAATACGGTGTTGCGTATAGAGCAAGGTAATCTTCGTGTAGCACAAGACATTGATGAAATTAAAAGAATATTTTTCATAAAATCTCGGGGTGTTACAGATACCATTTTGTAACATCCTGTCTTAAACCATCGGGTCCAAAATGGAGTTCCACATGAACTCATGCGTTCCCCCCCCATACATTGGAGGTTGCCGACTAGTAGTGAGGGTCTAAATCCATTAGTGGGAAGACTATACCCTCAATATCATGTCATAAGAAAAATAATAATATAACATAATATAAATAAATAAATAATTCAAGTAAACATGTCGATACTATCAAGATGTTATATTGATCATGAAAAGATTAAATGGACTCCCAATGTGGCAATCCAAACTAGAGTATAAATACAGAAAATAAATAAAAGAGTAAATTGTTGTTTCTCTTAGAGTATGTCATAGTCCTACCATTAGCTCTATAAATCCTAGTATGACACCACTAAATAATTCTTAATAATAGTTTACATATATAATAGGTGTATGTAATGATAATAATAAATTTTAAGGTAAGAATATTGATCTCATAATCACATACCAACTGGTTGTGCACTATCCAAGCAGCCATAAACCCCTAGAATTACCTGCTTTGGATCCATGCTGGAATGATGATTAAAGATTTTGGAAATGATTCAAACTACCCTTAAGGATGGTGAAATGTCACTTTTAATTCATAAGATTCATTGATATGATCATGATACTTGGTATCCACAAGGTACATCGAGTAATGATACATTACTTGATATCCTTAAGGTGCATCAAGTTGTGATTGGGCCATGAGGCTATCATACTCTACCACCATCATTATTGATCATCACACGCATTCCCCATCAAAGGGATAATAATACTACTATAATAACTTATCACATTTACCAATATTTAAACCTCTAAAGGAAATATAATACACTACAAATTAAAGCATGATAAACAAACATATCATGATATCATGATAAATATAATAGAATTAGAAAAAAGTACATGTTATAATCATCAAACATGACAATGGGACACACACACACCCACATGTGATCATACTTAAGCATAGAATATAGAAAATTTATCATAAGAATTATACCATAGCAACATTTTCATATGATATCCCCAAATACTATATAAATTTCAACCTTATGGTTGTTGAGGTCAACACCAAGGTTCATCAAGGTGTCATCACCCAAATCTTGCTGACACCAACTGAAACCCCTCCCAGGAAAAGAACTTTTAGAAATAGTTTCAATAAAACATGACATTGGTTCTAGATCAATTAAAAAAGAAACAAGGAAAATTGTAGAAACAATTATTACCAAAAGTCTATTGCTAATAGTGAGAGTCTTCAAGCACAATTGGAAGAAGTAGAACATCACTATTGAAACATTGATAAGTGAACAATGCTCCCAAAAAGACCCTTGAAATCACCATAGCACACATAGGGAACTATAGTGTCGATTTGTACTTGAAAAACCCATCATGGTTTAGAGTGGACGTCCATGGTGTGGGACTAATAAATATGATATTCATTGCATCGAAAGTCGATCTCCCTGGTGCAAAATCAACTACTATGGAGTAGAACAGTGAAAATTCAGGAACTATTGTGGTGTAAAGAGAAGAACTGTGGAATATATTTGTTTGCATAGACCTTTAGAAATCTTTTAAGGATTCAAAACTGAATAGGGATAATGGTATTTTTTAAATAATAATACCTCATTTTGGTTTTATTGTATTGGAAACCCCAAAATTAAATTCACAATTTAATTTGTGATTAAAACTGATATTGAATGTTGACTATTTAAAATCCTTTATAAAGGGACTAAATCATTAAATTATTAAAACGAATAAATTCCCATGATTTAATGTATTTAAGAACATTAAATGAGTTTTAGGATTAAATTCGGAATAAGAGGATAAAAAACTTGGTTTTTAAATCATTTTTTCAAAAAATAGTGACGCGTAAGGGTAACATGATTTTATCCTTACACAACTCTTAAGTGTCACATGTGGCTATTATTCAACCCTTAAATAACCCATGGAAAGAAATAGATACCCTTTCACAACTCGTACCTACCCTTATTCACCCTTTAGAAACCAAGAGCTACCCATACATGACTCTAATGTTACCGTTAAGTAATAGCATGTTATCCATACACAAATTTTAAAAACACTATCATACCCTTAAAAAGTGTATAAGTTACCCTTCAAAAACTTCCCAAAATAAGATTTAGTGAGGGTAGAATACTTTTTACTTTTATAAAAACCCTAGTTCATAGATAAGGGTAAAAACAAAGTTTATTTCTTAAAATTTTCCACAAAATAACATATAAGATATAGATAAAATAGGGTTTGAAGATCATTTTCAAACTGAGAATATTATAAATATATTATATGACATTATCTAAAATATTTATAATTTATGAATTGATTATGACCTTAAAATTACTTTATTATAGTGTATTTGAGGGAAACCCTAAATTTTTTCAAAATTTTAAAATATTTAAGGAAGATAATTTTTAAATATATCCAATAAAAGGGTTGTATTTTGATAAATTATATCAATTTTGATTGTTGTGTATTATTTCATACTTTTATATAGGCATTGAAATTATATTTAGGTGAGAACTATTTTGAATCATATATTCTTTATCTATGATAAATTATAGATATAAAGGGTAGGATATTAGGAAAAAATGGTTGGGATGAACAAGGAAAGAAGGAAATAACTTACCCCTTTTCACGGTAAATAAAATTTTTTCAGGTTTTTATGAGTGGGTGAGGACGTTGATTACATAATTCAATGTGATAAATTTTATTTAGATTTTATGAGTGGAAACTCATGCCTATTATCTTTCTAATATTGATTTTTTTTTTGGATTATATGTAACATTTTCCATTGAAAATGTATATTTTTAGGAAAGAAATATTTTTTTTTGGGATATGTGGGGATGGAAAATCTCTTGTTTGATTGGTGAAAAATAAGATTGTTTCCCCTTAAAACTTATATTTAAGGAAATTTATCATTTATAAATATTTAAAGAAAGGTTATTTTCCATTTATAACATGGTAAAACATAGAGTTTTAAAATTATACCCTCAGAGAAGAAAATAAGGTTTTTAAATCAATTTTAAAAAAGTGAATTTTTAAATAGTGTTTCATTAAAAATAATTTTAAAAAAAATTAAAGAATAATGTGTGTAATTTACTTTTGGTAATTCTACTTATCTATATGAAAATGTATATTTATCATTAATGATTAATATTATATTTTTCCAATTCCTCGTGAAAATTTCTTTATTAGTTTTGTTTGGAAAATCCTATTGAGTTTAAACTCACATCCAACACTTATACTACAGTGGGAATAAAAGGATTATTGGATGAAATTAAAGGATAAGAATGGTTTTTTTACAAAATTAGTGGTGAGTAAGAGATCCACATTGGAGATATGGAAGGTAGAGATGGTGGATTAAATTTGAGTCACATTTTTTTTATTTAGGTTATTGTAAAGACTTGTATGCTTCCTTTATTTGTTTTATAAAATTATTTAATTTATTTTCAATATAAATTTGATGGTTTTTAATAAAATGATTTTATATCTATTTGAATTTTATATTCATTAGGGTTATGAATTTTGATTTAAAATTATTCCCAAATTATTTTTCATTATCCTTAATTTTTTCCTGGAGTTATTAGGGTAACATGCTTGACACCATGTGAGAACCATACATAAGTCTAAAGATTTAGGTTCATATGTACAGGTGCTATAAGATGTTATATTAGTATGTATTTTTTATTAAAATTTGTTATTTCCAATAGTAATGGGTAATATGATGTTTAGAAGTCAAAATATATCCAATAAAATATGTATCTAGCATTTTTATGTAAAATATTAGACCCCTAAGAAGATCAGGTAAATGAATAGTTGATATTAAACTCAAATTATATTTTTATTTATAACAACATAACCTTGAATTGGTCATAAAAAAGAATATTTCATGAATCATGAAAAGTAATATCAATAATTATATTTGATATCCATATTATTAATAGAGATTTATTTTCTTTCATAAAAGTATATTTTCAATGGTCAGGTGATTTTAGTTTTTTAAAAGTAATTTCTATAAGTTTGATATAAAATCTTCAAAAACAATTATGTTAAAATAATAAGAAATAGGTTTATCTAAAATAAATTTATTTAAATCCACCTAAACATAGTATTAGTGGTATTTTATGATGACGGTCAATTGGGATGTTCTGTTACATTAATTAAATAATTCAACATATTATATAATTATTCCTCTTAAAATGGATTCTTATAGAATAATAAAAATATTATTGGGAGTCACTCCATTAGGTACTTAGTTGTTAAGTATAATTATACAGGCTATTTGAGCATTGGATAGGGAAACTAACCTTTTTATACCTAGCATTATTGATTGTGTATCAATTTCTTGAAAGTCGGTTTCACTATCATTTAGAGGTGATATTGGACATGTGTTACTGTAAGAATCATTAGAAAAAATCAAACATATACTATTTCTTCTATAAATATAACAAACCTTAAGAATATTGTTCATGTCTTATTTTCTAAAAGTAATGACTTGGAAATTGTGTTAAATTGTGATAAAATATGTACTTTATAAGGATCATGTCAAGAATGTTTATAGAAGATATTAAAATATTATTATTTTACATAGTATTTAATGTTTTTCATGTCTTAATAATTTCTAGTTTTTTAATAATGAAATATATCAGTGATAATGTATACACTAAAATATTTTGATCTTTTAGGTTATACACTAGAGATGGTAAATAAATAGAACCTAGAGTCTATAAGGTTTGAGATATGATTAAGTCCAATGATAAGGTTGGAGAATATTTTTTTAATACTACCTACCTACAAGGGAAGAAAAAACTATAGTTTCTATAATGGAAGTGAATAAAGTAGATATATAGTGTCTGGTTACCTACCTTCCATGGAAAGATGGAGGGAATAATCATTTTAGTTATTAGAATAATAAGTGGATTGAATTTTTAGGAATGTTGGTATATTTGAATTTTTATTTAACTCAAAGGAAAACATTAACTAGAATGTTTTTTTCAATGAGTGGGGAAACCAAGATACTAGTTCCCAATTCTAGCTTGAGATTATATCCAGTGTGGGATGATTGGACATCTAAATAATTATTTTATAGGATTTATGTTTGTGAGTATAGGTGGGGAAACCAACTAAGTTAAAATATTGATGATATAGTTTGGGTCACCATGGAAGACTGAATGTGAGACTCATAAATAATGTAGAGACCTCAATAAGAGGATTAAACTATATTGTTAAATGTTAAATGAATGATAAATGAAACTAAACATGAATTAAAAATGGGAGAATAATGTCAGACCATCACTAGTAAGACGTAACACTCTAATTACTTTTATGGTTATTTATACAACATTTGATACTTTAGAATCATATTTATTTGTCTATATATGATTAATATATCAATTAGGGTTACTATTGGAGTTGATTCGATATAATATTAAGATTAATACTTGAGTGAGATAAATAAATGAGTAAGGGTATATTTATTTATACTACTTGGTTATGATTGGAATTTTATATATCTCTTAGTACTTCATGGTCCATGAGAATAAATCATATGAAATTATTATTAGAATTTATTTGTTAAGTAAATTCAATGTCAAAATAAATTTGTATTGGCATACATTTTTCTCTCTAACAGTTGATAGAATTTCCCATAATTTCAGTTGAGATAAAGGAATTCATCCTAGAAGTGAGGATCAAATGAAATGTAACGAATTTTAAATATCTTATCAATTGGTTTTTTTGATTATATTAACAATAAAAGGAAATAATAAAAATCTAGTTCATGTAGTGGTGAATAGGTATATTAATGTCTTACCAGAGGATTTTTATGGATTCTAACCAATGGCTGATAGAGAATTTTCTATTAACCAAGTACATGGAAAAAATTCTATTTATCTACCATATTATTTCATGTAACTAGAAATTTTGTGCATATAAAATTTTTGTCTAAATTATATTGACTAAAAGTGATTCTTTGAATTGAGTATGTCTCATTGGTAATCACTAACTCTTTTCACCAGAAAATCTAATGGTTGCAGGTATTTATGCATTAACTATGGGAAATAGAACTTTGAGATAATAAAGAAAAAATATTATATACCCAGAATTTATTATCGCTTAATCCGTATAAATTGATCTCATTCGTTTCTAAGATAAAATATTCCACTGGATATCATAAATTTTTGGGAAAAGTTAATGAATTTTCTAAAAATGATATTTCATTATTCATTTGGATAGTATAAGGTTTTTATCATTATTTTTAGAGTTACCAACACACTTGTAGTGCTTATATCTATAAAGAACTAAATAAATAGAAAATATTTGGCACCTTTGTGGTAGTGTTTATGGATAATATCGAGATATAAAAAATAATGAAGTTTGATCAGGAAAAGTGTATAGATATTATTTTTGGACTTTTATAGGATCATAAATTTTATGTCATGTTTACGGAGTATTAATTTTTTATTTATAAACTGAAATGAATTATCTAATAAATTTTAAATAATGTAATCTTCATTGACCTTGAGAATATTCAAGTGTAATTTTCATCATAAACACCCACGAATTTTTAAAAAAATATAATTTTGGGGGTGTAGATAGATTTAATTTAATGTTTATTGTGGATTTTGTTTACAAATTGAATTTCCTAGGATATCCTTGATATAGAAAAAGTGAGATATTTTATAGGAGTTTGAAAGACTTGAAGTTATTTGAAAAATTAATAAATAGACCTACCAAAACACTTATTTTAATTATTCCTAAGTGAGGATATAGATATAATGTGTTTTCTAATGCCTCTAGTTTATGAATATGATGAATTATGATTCAATGGAGTAGTGTTGTGTCATATGGGTCTAGGATTCAAAATTCTCATAAGAAACATGACACTATTTATGATATAGTTATAACTATTATGGTTCATACTTCTAAATTTCAATGTAATTGCATATTTATAAAAAAAATTAGGTTATATTTATCATAAGAGTATCATGTATACATTCATGTAGAATAATCAAAAAATGAAACTATGTAATTTGATTAAATATATGAATTTTTTTATTATGAACTTATATTTACACCAATAACTATAAATGATGTATTGTATGATTTGAGTAGAAATAATCTAGCTCAATTAGTGAAGGATGATGGAGGAAGGTGTTAAATAATTAGATTATTGTTTGGACATTAACGTAGAGGTAATATAATGTTCTTTACATTCCAGGTCAATTACTTTTCCATTTTTTGGTTGTTGGAGTGTTTAGGGGAGGCTTAAAGGGATTTATGAGGATTTAAGTTGCTAAAGGCTAGAAAAGGGGGATTACCCATTGTGTAACAAGATTACATGACATGAAATTCTATTTCACATATTTTCTTGGATTTTTCACTTGGTGAAAACATTTTACACTATGTGAAGAAGAGTTTCACAATGTGTAATATTTCAGGGTTAAAAAATTAAAATAAAATGAAGAGGTGATGTGTTTTTCTGCAAAAACTAATCCATGGGTATTACACAACATGAAAGGGTATTACACATCGTGTAATACCCCCAATCTAGTTTTGTTTAAAAATCCTCTTCGGCCAAACTTTCATTCATTCTGCTATTTTCTCTCTTTCCTCTCATTCCAGATGAACCCTCGATGCCCTAAGGAGTCCTTAGATCCCCTCTCCTCCCTCCTTGGTCTATCACTCCTGGTGGTTGTTTTTTGGAGATATTTGATCAATTAATGGTTAATTTTCTCCTCTTTCTCATATGTTACCTCTTATTCTTCCCCCGAGATTCACTGTTGTTAAACGGGTTGGCATGAGTTATATGTTTTGGAAGTGTTTTGATAATCTTCTAGTGCAGAATAAGTTGATCTGTATTTCAAGTAGTGCAGTTGTCGCTTGCACGCATTCTTCTTCACCTTATGGCGCATAGATGATTTTAAATGATTCTTCAAGATAGGATTTATTTTGTGTCACCTAAATAATGAATTATGTGGGAGGGATTTACTTTTATTCACCTATGGATCATGGTTGTGGTGGTTTAATCAAAGATAAGAATCAGTTAAATGAAATTGAAAGGGGTATATGGATTTGACATTCACAGTTTTTTGTTCTAATATTATGATTGTGATATTTTGAATATATGATATTGATGCCCCACTGAAAATCATGGACATTGGGGGCCCTTGTTTGTGCACTAAACGAGTTTCATGTTGGTTGGTTCATGTTGAACACTAACATATGAAAATTGGTTAATCATGCAAATCCAAATAATGAGTTAATTCCCCAGTTCCATTTTTGTGTGATAACACCCTTAAATAATGTAGTGGAATTAAATAAGTGTCCCCTTTTCTAAATCTTAATATGTGTTAGGTCGTTGTCTATGATGAGATGTGTGGAATGGTTGTGGTTATGTGCATGGGGAATATGAAATGTTAAGTGGTTGTGTTTTGATGTGTGTTTTTTCTCTGGTTTGTGTTGTGGTATGTCTGTGAACACAGTTGTGTATTGTGGGTTAGCCTGGTAGGTGTTATTGATGAAATTTTAGACCATATGTCAACCTGGCTATGTAATGGAATCATAGGTTGAGAGATTTATTAATTTAATAATATATGATAAGTGTTGTGCTAAAGGGATGTGATCAGGCAAGGCGCTGATGTGTTGTTCGATGTGGTTGTCTGTGGACAATTTTTTTAGGGATGAATTGAAGAAGCATGGTGATGGTTGGTATGGGTAATTTTCCCCGATTTTCTCTATGTATTACTTTTTTTGTGTTTCTTATTTCATGTTGTGATTGGTAGTTTCCAGGATAGAAATAGACTAAATGAATAAATGATGGGTTAATAAATTTTTGAATTTACTTGGGTCGTTTTGGTTAACAGAATGAATTAATGAGTTCTGAATAAATAATGGTATTGGATAATTATGTTTTTTGTACATATGAATTGGGTGGTGGCATGAGGTGTGGTGTTTTTTATTTAGAGGTAGTAGAAAAGTTGGAAATGTTTTGATCTGGTTGTTTGTTTGAGAACCCTTAGGTCATTCTTGATTGTTTGGAATTATATTTATATACATATACATGTATTTCCCTTGTGATTTCTATACACACCCCACCCTAATTGAGGACTATGTTCCAAACAGCCCCATCATCCTAGGGGAGGGTGCCTTTCCTAAATGTCCCAATAGGAGGATGGATGGCTAGCCACCCACTCTTCCCTACTCCCTCTTCTAAGAGGTGGTATCCCAAGATTCTTCAGGCAAGTTTTGGGTTGTGAGGCCTAGGTGTGTGCAGGTGGGTTGTGCTTTCCCATGTGTTTTATGGATGATATGAGTTGTTCTTTACTAGGTGTTTTTGGGATGATATGCATTGTTATTTCCTAGGTGTTTTGGGGATGATATTTTTTTGTGGTTTCCCAGGGGTTTTGGGGATTAGATGTGTTTTTTCTTCTTAGGTGTCTTTGAGATGTGGTGTGGTTTCTGGCCGAGGTGTCTACGGGTAGGATGTGGTGTGGTTTGTGGTTGAGGTGTCTGTGGGAGTGATGTGGTGTGGTTTGTGGACCAGGTGTATGTGGGTAGGATGTGATGTGATTTGTGGGGCCAGGTGTGATGTGGCACTTTTGGAATAGGTGGGAGCGTGAGGATGTTATTCATTAAGCAAGAGTGGATAATCAGTGGGAAAGTTGTGTGGGGTAACCTATCTTCGATGTGCAATATATTACATTAATTGACTTGTGCTATTTTTTTAGAATTCCTCGGTGAGTTTGGAATAGTTAGTATACCTATTAAGTGTTGTTTGGTTCTACTATTTTCTCATAGGTTCATTAGTATGCTTCTTTCACATGTACACGAGAGAATTTGGTTTTCCTACTTAGTATAACTATACACTCACCCTATGTATATGAAACTTCTTTTAGGTTTATTGGAGGATTACATGTATTGTGATGGACTTTACATTTTCAAATCTTGACAGTTGTTGTGTCACTGCTTTATCTCGCAATTGGGTACCTTATTTTGGAAACTTGTTTTGTACCAGTTATATTTTATTCATGCATATGGGAAGGTTTTTGTATTTCTTTTATATATATTTCTTAGAGTTGTTTTGTGGATGATCCATCATATCTCTGGATCGAGTTTCAAAAAAAGGGTAATGCCCCCAATATTGTTTGATTAGTATACCCTTCGTTCTTTTCACCAACCTTGGGCCTACTGGATGTAGGACTTTGGGGGTCATTATCTCCCTTTCATCATTACCATACTAGGAGGGGTATCCATTGGGGGAGGGTCATGAAAAAATGGTATCAAAGGTGATGGTTGAGAGGTAGGATGAAGTTTGGAGTTAGGAAAAGTGAGTATTTCATTGGTTGGTTTGGAAACACTGTCATGTGATCTTGGTGTGTGACATAGGCTAGGGAAAACGGGCTAGGAAAAGGGATTTTAGGGCCCCCCATGATCTGATACAAGGACTTTGATCCTACTGAATGACCAAGTGAGGCTACACCCTTTTCATGGTGGAGACCCTAGGAATGATAGAGTCGTCATAATGAATTGTGTTATTGTTTTAATATGGACACTTTGGGAATGTTAAAATGGGTAAAAATGAATAAAATGAATTAAAAATGTTAAAATGAATCTTAAATTCCATACTACTTAGGATTAAGAAATATTTGTTTTCCCTTTCAGTTATGGCTTCTGGTCATTGTTCGTATGTGTCTCGGGAAGTTGAGGCTCAACAGTCTGATCTGTTTTATAAAAAGAGGCTTAATCTAGTTGAGGAGGATGACCAATGGAAGAATGTGTTTCATGATTTCTAGCGGAAGGCTTTGGGAAAGTACAAGGGTATTTTTTTGGATGTAGAGACAGAAAAATGGATCGAGGAACTTGAGATCACCTTCATTTTGATTTGGGCCCTAATAGAGTACTGGGTTACCCTTTTCGTTATTCATATACAAGGAGTTTCGCATTAGTGGTGGAAACTATATCTAGGGGAGAAAATGGGTAGAGGTTTTGTGGTCGACTTTGAGATTGAATTATGATCAGAGTTCCTTTCCTCGACCATGAAGGTTAAGAAGAGTAAATATCTACTCTCCCATCAGCTGGGGAGTATATCGGTACAAGAACTAGGGATAAAGTTCAACGATCTACTTCTTTTTTCCCCAGATCGCTTTCAAGATGAGGAGTCTTGTGCAAGACATCTTGAGGAGGCACTTCATCCTTTGATCCAGTATGCAGTTACTCTTTTTTTGTTATCGACATACCTGTAGGTTTATAAGAATGATGGTGTGATTAAGAGGATTCACTCATGATGAGGTTTACTATGAGTGGGGATAAAATGGGGTTCTTCAATAGGTAGGGTTTCCAATGGAAGGTTCCAAGTGTTAGGACATTTGAGGTTTCGATTGGTAGGAAGTCGACCTTAGCAGCTTCATTTTTTACCATCTGGACCTTGTGAATTTCCTGAGAACTTGGGACTGAAGTGTTTACTTTTTGTAGTTCATGGTAATATTTATAATCAAATACTAGTGGATATTTGATCTTATTTTGGTGAAGGTGGACAGGTTCGATGATCGCCTCAGTAGCAGTTTCTAGTCAGGTTGTTTCAACTGTAGGGGTAGTAGGATAATGTTCCACCATGGGGAGATGGAGTGGGTATAGGCTGACCTTAAGATGTTCCTCATGTTCAGGCACCTCAACTTGGAAATTTTCATGGAAGTAGTCATCAGCATAGAGGTAGAGGAGTTGGGTGTGGTCAGTTGCAAGTAGTGGAGTGAGCAGTTCAAGCAGGACATGAGGTTGTCACATGTACGATCAGTTTACTTAGTAAACTTTATTATGCCTTGTTTGAATCAATATATTCACACTCCTTTGTTACACCCACTCTTTCTCAGGCTTTGGGACTAGATATAGAGAAGCTTCCCAAACCCCTGATGTTTAGTATGCCAGTCGGAGTCCAAATTATCATGTTTGATGTGTGTCGAGGGTATAGACTAATCATGGGTCCACATCAGTCCTATGGGGATCTCTTCTTTATTTAGATTCACCCATATGATCTCATCCTCAGAATCTAATGTTTTTATTCTATACATGAAATTATTAAAAACTTATGGGGGAGAGTTGTGTTTTCATATGTGTATGGTTAGCGTATGGCTTTCATTGGTGAGCTAGGTTGTTATGTGGGCAGTTGGCATGTGGATCCGCTTCATTCTTTTTTAGCTGAGCTGTCAGTGGCATCAGTGGAAACTGGTATGGTGGAGTTTCCCAGGTTATTTTGGGAGTTCTTATATTTTTTTTCTAAGGATGTTGGGACTCTACCCCCTTGATGTGACATTGAGTTCAGGATAGACTTACAGTTCAGTGATTCTCTAATTTCGATGAATCCCTATCGTATGCAACCTTTTGAGTTACAGGAGTTGAGGATTCAGATAGATGATCTGATGAAGAAGGTCTTTATCTAGCCTGGTTTGTCATCATGGGGTGATTTAGTGTTGTTAAAAAAGATGGTGGATGGTGGTATGAGGTTGTTTATAGACTACTGGAGGTTGAATAAGGTGATGGTTAAGTACAATTATACTCTTCCAAGAGTAGATGACATTTTCAACCAGCTGAGAGTAGTGAGATGGTTTTTAAGATCAATCTTAGTTCTAGATATAACCAATTGAGGGTGAAGTAGACAGATATCCCAAATACTGCCTTCAGATGCAGGTATGGGAACTTTGAGTTTATATTCATTCCTTTCAGTGTTACAAACACTCCAACTGTGTTCATTGGGATTATAAACTCCATGTTATGTGAGTTCCTAGATAGTTTTTGCATTCCTTTCACGGTTTTCTTGATCTCATGGCCTATTATCATAGGTTTGTACTAGGTTTGTCTCGAGTTGTAGCTTCTTTGATAGATATGATTAGGAAAGAACAAGATTTTTTGTGGATTGAGAAGTTCTAGGAAGATTTGGCTATATGAAGGGGAAGTTTTTTGGTGCTATAGTGCTCCAGTTTCCAGTGGAAGGGGTGCTGTTTGATGTGGTTTGTGATGCTTACCATATAGGATTGGGATGCATCTTGATGAAGCAAAGGAGAATGATATCTTATGGGTCTAGGTAGTTAAATCCCCATGAGTGTAATTTTGCCACCCGCAATCTGTAGTTTTTAGTAGTTTTGTTCGCTCTAATGTTATGGTGGAATTAACTCAGAGGGGAGAACTTTGTGGTCTTTATGGATCATAAGAGATTGAGGTATATCTTTTACCAATGATATCTAAACTTTTTTTAGATAATGTGGATGGAGTTTCTTCCAAAATACAATTTTGAGATGTTCTACGCCCTAGGAAAGGGAAATCTCATGGCCGATTCATTGATCAGGATGTCATAGAAGGAGGTTATTTTTGAATTTGTGGATGCTTTGAAGGAGATGGGGGAGTTAGAAGTCTTTCACCTGGATGCAAGGGTGGACAGAGGTAGAGGCTATTTTTTCAGATGACAGTGCAGTCTTCTCTGATGTAGAAAGTGGATGAGTCTTAGTGGGGATACTCATATGTAGAGGTGTTTTGTGATCGTGTTTTCCATGGGGATGCTCTAAAAGGATGGTCAGAGGATATTCTAAACCAGATTTTGTTCCATGGAAAGTTCTTCATTTCAGTGGTGATGCTTGAGGGAGTCCTTAGTGAGTTCCATAACTTGCCCTTAGTAGTACACCCAAGGATTTATAATATGTAATTTGGGTTGAAGATGATTTTTTTGTGTATTAGGATGAAATGTGCAGTGGTGGAGTTTGTTGAAAGGTGCTTGGTTTTCCATTCAGTAAGACTGAGCACCATGTTCTCGATGGTTTGTTGCAGCCACTGTATGTCCCTGAGTGGAAGTGTGATGATATATCAATGGATATCATCACAAGGTTACCCATATCTTAGGGAAGCTATGATTTGTTCTAGATGATAGTGGATTAGTTGACTAAATTGGACCAATTCTTAGTGATTAAGGAGTCGGGCACTATGAATGTCTTGGCTAAGAGGTACATGGACGAAGTGGTGCTGTTTTAAGGAGTTCCAAGATCCATTATCTCATATTGGGATGTATGATTTACCTCATGAGTTTGGAGGGGATTTCAGCATGATTTTAGCACCATGTTACACCTGATCACTACTTTCCATCCTCAGACAGATGATCAGATAGAGCGGACTATCCATACATTTGAGGATATGTTGTGGGCAGGCATCTTGGACTTTTACAAATTTTGGGTACAATACCTACCTTTGGTGGAGTTTTCTTATAAAAATAGCTATCACACATCCATTGTAATGGATTCATTTGAGGTGTTTTATGAAAGATCTTTTCATTCTTTATTTTACTAGATTGAGGTTTGGTAGATAGATGTTCTTGGTGTGGATGTGGTGTAGAGCACGATAGAGAAATTTCAGATTGTTCATTAGAGAATGAAATCAGTATAGGACTGGAATAAGTCATATTTTGATCATAGAAGTAGGACCATGGAGTTCTAGGTTGGGTACCACATGTTCTTAAAGGTCTCCCCTCAACGTGGGTAGTGGAGGTTTTGTAGAGAGAGTAAGCTTTAGGTTTGTTGGCCCCTTTCAGGTGTTAGGGTGAGTTGGTGACGTTTCATATCATTTGGAATTTCCACCATTGTTTGAGAGGATCCATGATGTATTCCACATATCAAAACTCCATTGGTATTTACATGATGAATATCATGTCATTGACTGGGGATAGTTGGATATCGATGATGACACAACATTTGTGGAGCGACTAGTGTAGATCTAGGATCATCGGGATAAGGTGCTGCATGGATAGAACATTCCATTTTTTGTGTGTTGTGGAGGTATGGTGGCTAGGAGGAGAGTACTTAGGAGAAAGATAAACATATGTGTTCCCAGTACCCAAAGTTTTTTTTGAGTTTTTCTCTTCTCTATTATGTCTTGTGGTGTAATGCTTGAACCTTGTTTTATATGAGATGAGATGCTTTCCTTGCCTTGTGTGTATATTGTGTAATGTGTGGTGAATTATTAACATGTAAAAAGGGTAGGACTTGATTCCTAATCAAGATGCATTAACTAGGATGTGATTAAACCCATGTGGACGATTCAGTCCCGCTCAGAGAGGATAGTATCTCAATATGGAGGATGTAATTCCTTGATTCATGTGTTCAGGGTGGTGTAGTTTATTGGTCGTGTGGTAGTGTGGTTAGATAGTTTTGCAGTGTTTTTTGGTTGTTTGGGTTGTTGTTTTTGGAAGGTGATGGTTCTTGAGAAGTGACGAGACTCTTGAGAGGTATCACACATGGTGGTTGTTCGGACCCCTTTTCTTCTGGAATTGTTTTTGGATTCTTGAGGAGGATAATCATTTGAGAGGTATCTAATGTAATGGTTCATGCCTTTCTAGTTTATTACTTTTATAGTTTTTGGTTTTTGGAGTGTTCAAAGGAGGATCAGAGGTAGTTTCGAGTATTTTGGTTACTAAACATTTGGAAAATGTGGATTACACATTGTGTCATCGAATTACATGACATGAAAGTTGGTTTTGTGGCTTGTCTTGGATTTTTCACATCATGAAGGAATTTTACATGACTTGAAGAAGAGTTTCATGGAATATAATAATTCAAGGTTATATAAATAAAATAAAATGAAGAGGTGATGAATTTTTTTAATAAAAACTGAACCCTAAGTATTATATCATGTGAAAGGGTATTACAAAACATGTAATACCCTAATCCATTTTTTTAATTTTTTCGTCTAAAATTACAATCATTCTACTATTTTATCTCCTTCCTTTTATTTAAGATGAACCCTAGGAACCTTGAGGAGTCCTTAGATACCACTCCTCCCTCCTTGATCAATCAATATCGATGTTTGTTTGTTGGTGATCTATGATTGATCCTAGGTGAGTTTTCTCCTCTTTCACATCTATTTCCTCTTATTCTTCCCCTGGGATTTGCTTCCATGATAAGGGTTAGATTGATTTTTATGTTTGGGTTGTGTTTTGATAATCTTATGCTACATAATAAGTTGATATGTGTTTCTAGCATTGCATTTTTCACTTGTGGGAATTATTCTTCACCCTGAAGTGCACGGACGAGTTTAATTGTTTCTCTGAGGTAGGATTTCCTTTATTTATCTTCAATATTGCATCATGTGGGAGTAATTTTCTTTTTTCACCTATGGATCATGGTTTTTCCTAGATAATCAAAGATAAGAATTAGTTAAATGAAATTGAAATGGATAGGGGGGGTTTTAATTATTTTTCAGTTCCCATATTTTGATTATGATATTGTGATTGTACGGGATTGATGCCCCACTGAGAATCATGGATCTTGGGGGACTTTTTTCACACTAAAAGGGTTGAATGTAGTTTGGTTCATGTGGAACACTTGTATATGGAAATGGTTAATCACATAAATTTGTCTAATGAATGGATTCCCCAAGACATGGTTTGTCTGATAACGCCCTTAAATAATGAAGTAGAATTAAATATGTTCCCCCCTTACTAAATATGAAAAACTTTTAGGTCATAGTATGTTATGAGATGTGTGGAATGGTTTTGGTTACGTGCATGGGTTAGATGAAATGTGAAGTGGCTATGTTGTGATGTGTGGTTATTCATTGGTTTGTGTGGTGGTATATCAATGAGCACAGTTGTGTGTTGTGGGTTGGTCCGAGTGGTGTTATGGATGAACTTTTATATGATATGTCAACCTGGATATATAATGGAATATCAGTTTGAGAGATTGATTAATTGTGGAATAGATGAGAAGTGTTATGTAGTATGGATGTGATCGTGTTTTACAGTGATGTATAATTCGATGTGGTTATGAGGATGGTTTTTTTGGAGGGATTACTTGAAGAAGGATGGTGATGGTTGGTTTGGATAATTCACCTAGAGTTTCTCTATGTATGACTTTTTCTACGTTGCTTTTTATGTGTTGTGCTTGGTAGTTTCTTATATAAAAATGGAATAAAAGAATAAATGATTGGTTAATAATGTTTGGTACTAACCTGGGTTGGTTTGGTTAACAGAAAAAATAAATGAGTTGTGAATCATAAATGTTAATAGTTAATTAAGTTGGTCACAAATATGAATTGGGTCGTGGCTTCATGTGTGGTGTTGTGCATTTAGAGGTAGTATAAAACTTTCTAGTGTTTTTAGTTGGTTTTTTTAGAACCCATTGGCCAGGATTGAGTGTTTGGTATTATATTTATATACATATACATGTATTTACCTTGTGATTTCTATACACACCCCCACCCTAGTTGATCACTGTGTGAAAAATACTCCAATCTTCATGTGGGAGGGTGTCTTTCCCAATCATATCGGTGGTAGGATAGATTGTAGGAAAACCTATTTTCCATGCTCCCTCTTCCAGGAGATGGTATCCCAATATTCTTCAGGCAGACTATGGGTTGGGAGGTCCAGGTGTGTGTAGGAAGGTTGTTCTTTCCTAGGTTTTTAAAGATGATATGTGTTGTTATTTCCTAGGAGTTATCATGATGAGATGTGTTGTGATTTCCTAGGTGTTGTTTAAATGAGATGTTTTTTTCTTTCCCAGTTGTTTTCGAGATGAAATGTGTTTTGATTTCCCAAGTGCCTTTTGGAAGTGGTGTGGTTTGTGGCCTAGGTGTCTGCGAGTGGGATATGGTGTGGTTTGTGGCCTAAGTGTCTGCGGGTGGTATGTGGTGTCATTTGTGGCCTAGGTGTGTGCAAATAGTATGTGGTGTGGTTTTGGGGGCTCATGTGTGTGCGGGCAGGTTATGATGTGGTACTTTCAAAAGAGGTGGGAGTGTGAGGAAATTTTTCATCGGGTAAGATCGGCTAATCAATAGGAAAGTGGTGCGGAGTTACCTATAATAAATGTACATTATATTATGTTACATGACTTGTGTTATTTAGGGAGTGTGACTTGGTGAGGTTGGGATGGTTAGTATACCTGTTAGGTTATATTGGGTTATCTTCTTTTCTAATAGGGGCATTAGTATGCTTCTTTCACATGTTCATGAAAGACTTCGATTTTCCTACAGAGTATAACTATATACTCACCCTGCGTATATAAAAATGATTTCATGTTTCTAGGAGGATTGAGTAGACCATGCTGGACAAAACTAAATCAAGTCTTGACAATTGTTTTTTCACTATTCTAGCTTGATTTTGGGTAACTTATTTTTAATACTTTTATATTTGTAAAAGTTCTATTTTATGCATGCTTATGGGATGGTTTTTTTATTTCTTTTATATATATTTTTTGGTATTGTTTTTTGGATGATCCATCATATCTCTCAATATTGTTTCAAAAATGGGTAATGCCTTTCATATTGGGTGCTCTATATACCCTTGGTCATAGTCTCCAACCCGAGGCCTACTAGAGGTAGGACTCGAGGGGTCATTATCACCCTTTATTAGTTTCCATCCCAGGAGGGGTATCCTCGGGGGGGAGGGGGTTGTGACAGGTAATGGATGCGATGTATGTTTGGTTATTTTACCATCATAGGATGAAAATACTATTGATATACAGAGTGAAAGAGTAAAATTTAATTGATAATGAGTGATATAGGATGAGGGATGATTTACATGATTTAAAACAAATTGATGGGAAGAATATTATAAAATATTAGATGATTTATTTTAAAAGATAATATTTGGTTCTTATGGAAGTAAAAAATAGAAGTTTTGAAAACATTTCACTATTAATTTGGAGCATTTTATCATGGACTTACTAAGATATATCATCACATAGAATACCATTTTTAGTTATTGGGATTAAATGAGGGTGTTGTTTTAATTTTTTCCCAATATTATTTTTCTAATAGGTAAAGGTAGTGTATCGATTACCAGTATAGTTATTTCCACCATTAACCATTATGATATAAAATTTTCAAGACATTTACAAGAATTAAATGATTGGGTTTTCATAATCACCTTCAAAGGATAGTAGTTTTTAGGTTGTTATAGACTAATAGATAAAATTAATTTATATATTTTTATTATAAACCATTGAAAATATTTATTCTATATTTTATGAAAAATATACAAGAGCCTAATTAAACCAAAATATAACTGAAAAAATATAAAATATATATATATCTATGATTAAAAAAATATTTAGGGATGGACTTGCACTATCTGGGTACCATCTATAAATAATTTCCTTTGAAAAAATAATTGTAAAATTCCACAAACACAACATAAATCTAACCAAAACAAGAAAAATAATACAGTTTAGGGAACCAATATGATACATTCCAAACAACCCCCTAAGACAACCAAAATATATACATCCAAGAATATCATACCCATCACTAAATATAATAAGCCATAATAGTTTTGATTATCCATGGATAACCTCACAACCCTTAAATATTTCTAATACAATCCATCAACCTTCATCATGTAAAAATCTCTGATAGATCACGGGATCAAGATCAACTCATATTTATAATATATTAGAAAAATAACACTCAATTTTATTCATCTTTTAATACCCATCTACCAGTTAATCTCATATAATTCTATATCAATAGTCGATCAAGAAGATCCATGTTTAAAACTAAATATAAAACATACAAACACCAATATTAAAAAATAAAAATATTCTTAACATCATTTATCATCTTCATTTCCCCACCCTACTAATAATTTTAGTAAACACAACATTGAGAATCACTACTTGATTTAAAAACATATGGGAAGCCCAAAATAAATAATACCATCTCCAAAATTCCATCCCTATCATATATGGGTGGTGATGAAGATGAACCATTGCTAGGGATCTAATTTATATAGATGAAAAAAATCCAAAAACTAAAACCAAACCAAACCCATCCATATGGGAACACAATAAAATAAATGAAATTGAATAGTGAAACTATCCAAGGTAATATAGAACACTGGTTTTTAACATTTATTGAAGCCATTTTAATTTTAACTCCATTAACCAAGAAAAGTAAATATTGAGACTCAAACATGAATGTCGTTGAAAATAATTCCATCTGTAAACCACTGGTCTAACTTCAATTTTGATGTAAGTGAGAGGAATGATCTAAATCACCAACCATATCATCCTATAACATAGAAATCATAGATTTACAATCCATATTTTTATGATCATGTTTTCTATATAATATCACATCCACCACTACACCAATAGCACAAAGGGTGAAAATTTTAGTACTGACAATCCCAATCACCATTATGATAGGTAATAACAAGGTTTGGTCCTAAATAGGGATCACATAGGGTATAATAACCCTAAAGAATGATTTAACCATAAAAAAAATTTCTAGAGTCCCTTCTTAACCCCATTAAAGAACATTGAAAAGAAACCGTCCAATAATAATACACCACATTTAGGGCTGTGTTGAAGAATCCTATGAAAAGTTCATCAAAATTAATAATAGGTAGAGGCCATACAATGAGGGTACCAAAATGAGATTAAATCACCAAAACCATATAGAAAAAAAACCACTCTAATAAGTATTAAAATTAAATTTTAAAATAAATTAGTGAACACTAATGATCAAATATATAAACTAGTAGTGAGTAGATCTCACTTCATAGAGCTAACATTCATAGGGAAATAACACATACATTTTAAATCATATCTTATGTTTAATATATTTCATTATTATTTGAAAAAAATGTATAATTGAAAACCTGGGTAATTTATATGTATGTGAATGTCTTACACATCCTGGGGTTTGGAATTTAGTTTTATTAGATATAAATCCTTTATCTTTATTAAGATTTATTTATAGGATCTATAGTTCCATGAGAACATGGCTAAATATGAGGAAAAATTACCACAATTATATATATATATATATATAATTATTTATTCAAATTCTAGAAGTTATTCACTATAATTTTTTTTCAAGACTTTTCGAATTCACGGAAAGACCATTTTTCATTAGTAGATTTTTATTTTAAGAATAATTTTAAATCATTTATAGCTTCTAAGTGATATATGACTGACCTAATAAAAAAATAGTATATTATTTTTAGATTGGTGAAAATATAATTATGACACCATGTTTGGAAAAATAAATAACAAATTGAGTTAAAATTATTTTCAAATTTATAGTTTTTCCCCAATGTTGGTATAATTATTTTACCAATCATAAAAAAACCAATGTAATTTGATAATAGGGATTGATTATTATTTAATGGAAGTTGAATTTTGTTTAAAAATATATTGTAAAGATAAGGATAATTAATTCCATGATTTTATTTCTTTTCAAGACTAAATGATGTGTCATGTATAAAAATATTAATATATATTATGAATTAAAGTTAAAAATTTCTCTGATGGTGTGTAACGTTAGAATATTTCTTATAGTAACATGTGTAAATTAGTAAATAAAACTAGGTGATAGTGGCTCATTTATTGAATGATTGGTGGGAAATTTTTATTTATTAATTCATTTAGTGTCCCTTCATAGATGAAATGTGTTATGGTTGGGATTATTGTCTCACCCTTGTTTTTTGAGTTTATTTAATGATGTGGTGAATAAATTTATTTTATTTAAAGAAGTTCGGAAAACATGTAAAATGAAAAAATGAGATCATTATCTCAAGGATCTATCAAGGATATTATCATATAGGGTTTCTACCATTGCACCCATGTTTCTCCTTTATCTTCATGAAGATTTTTTTTGGATTTTTACTTTCCCAATTTATTTTATTTGTCACCGAATTCATCTTAAATGTGTTTTCTTTACACTCTGATAGCTTTAATATCTTTTATATTTCAACTCCTTTTTAATCAAATCATATTTCTATATCTCCCTTCTTGTTTGTGTGTCTTATTTTACATCAATTGGATTCATTCTTCCTATATTTTTTTGTTTTAGAGGAAATTCTTAGTGGAAAATTATATTATGGATTTTCTTAGATGGAATCCTCAATGGAATATTTATGTATTTGTGGTAGTCATTATAACTGGAAGAGGAATTGGTATATATCCCTTGATCTGATGGTGAATAAGTGATTCAACAATTAAATTTCTCTTGTAGTGGATAGTGGGTGATAGAGCTTATGGGTTTCAATTATTCGATATTATTTCTTCACAATAGAGGTATTTTGGGTTTCTTTTGTCACTTGGTCAGTATATTTTCTTTTATTTATATTGAAATTTTCTCAGTGACTATGTTGATGTTTCTTGTTATTTTTTACTATCTAGTTGTAGAGTTATAATATGATCCACAAGGTGATGTCTTGTATTCCCTTATTTACATTATAACCTACTCTTGTTTCCTATCCCATTGTGTTTCATCCCATAATATTCAAGCAAGATGGTGCATTTTTTGGTTTGATAAGGTGATGAAAAAAGAATTTGATGGTGGATCCACATGATCATTATTTTTAAGGGAACTTATAAATTTTTTTAGTACTAGTGATGTTATATAATTGAATTTGGGGATAACCATTTTATGCTTGTTATGTAGACATTCCTTTTAAGTCATCTATATGCATTGGTGTACAATAGAATCATTTTGGTGATGTTTTTGGTGTAGTTCATTGTGATACTATTCTATTTGGAATTATTTTCTATTGGTATTTATTTATGTCATAAGTTCTATATAATTTTATTGTTAGATTTTGGTTATGGTGTCTTTTGGTGAGGCTCAGCAGTTAATCGACCGTCTTATGGATAGATGAAGTGGGATCATTGGTTTAGGCAGTGATAAAGTGGATAATGGTGAGAGGCAGTTAACAATGAGCACCCCAGAATACACAACCTCAATTAATGTGTGGTGTAAGGCTTGAAACAAGTTTATTCCATTATCAAGATTCCTGATACCTTATAGCCTATTTTGGCTCTATTTTTTTGTGTTTTGAATTTATATTATGTTTGAATTAGTTTTTGAATCTATGGTAATTTGTAGTTGAGTTATTTGGTTGTTATGATATTTTAATGGTTATCACTCACCCCAAAAACTAGTTATATTCAAAAATAAAAATAAAAATATTTGAGAGAGTGTTGATAGGAAAAATGTTATTAAATGTTATTTTTTAATTATTTGGCATTAATTTTATTATAATCTATTTAATAGGAGTAAGGAAATTAATGTGACATGGAAAATTAATTTTTAAAACTAGTTTATATATTTTGGTTATGTATGATTGACTTAGATATTATTTTCAACATTTATGGTTTTATTTTAGGTATTAAGATATATTTTTGTGTTGGTGGTCCACAATGGAATTTATTATGGGGAATAAAATTTTGAACATGGATTATAGTGATGAGGGAGAGTGAGAGAGAGTTAATTTTGGAGTAATTTTAGAAAATGAAGTTTACATGGAAAATTATAAGATTAAAATGAAAATTATATGATTTAATGAAATAATATTGACTCATAGAACATGGATTTCCCGTGAATTAACAATGTAATTAAAAAATATAATTTATGAATACAAGAGATTGTTTATTTTATTTTATTCTATTATGACCTCTCTTATGGACTCCATGATGGTGGAATTTTCATTTAAGGTTAGATGAATATTTATAATATGATGGTTTTTGGTTTAATTTTTAATTCATGTACAATATTTAATTCTTTATATTTTATCTGAATTATTCCAAAATTTCAGATGATATACCAATGCCTTAAAATTTTAATTTTCTATAATCTCACATTACTATAATTGAAATGTGGCTTCAAACTATTTCACATGGGTTTATGAAAAATTTCATGGGGACTATTCTACATTTGGGATTTTTTTCATTTGTATCTTCTTCTCTTATGCCAAAAAACCAGTTAGTCACATGATAACATAACCAAGTTGTGTGGGGGTCATGCGACTTTTTTTAAACAAGTCTGAGACACATTTTATTAAAAAAGAGGAGAAAACTACAAGAGTCTGAAATAAGGAATCTTATTAAAATGTTTATCATAAAGTGGAAGAAGATCAACCGGCAAGTCATCCTTCCAAGTGATGCCCTGATTGATTCCTTTGTTAGCAAGACCATTATCAAACATGTTAGCTTCTCGAAAGGCATGTGTGGCAATGAAATTAGAACTCATAAGAGAAATGAGACTCATTAGTGGTCATAAACTATTATATATAGAGTTGTATGATGTCATTATTAAATTAATATTATATTACAAATATTTATAAATAGATATTTATGTTCTTTTTATTATGACCTATGATTTATCATGGATTTTGAAGATAGGACTCATATGTTTATTTTGAATGGATCATCATTTTGCAATTTTTTAGTATATTCAATAAAACTAATTTATATATGTGGATTCAATACAAATAATGATATTAGATAATACATTATTAATTTTTAATATATTTTAATATTAAAATAAATTGATTATATTTTTTTATAGAACACGTGATATTGTTTAAAATGGGAAATTATATGAAATTATTTTTCGAAAGAATACATTGTAAAGGGTTAGGTTTTGATAAATTATTTTAATGTTTCTTATTTGATATTCATGTGTGGGATTTTAATTTGTTTATGTTCATATAAAATAGTATTTTTTATAATATCTTTAAAAGTTGTAAGTAACATCTATTGTAAAGAATATTCTTCAAGAGTAGACATTATAGAGAGGGATGGTTACGATGATTGGGACTAAAAGGAAAAACCTCACTCACTGTAATGGAAAAGTAGATGTTTTGAGGGGTCATGTAAATGAGTGAGGATATGTTGTACACACTATTAATAGGATAAAAATTATTATATTTTTTTGAGTGATGTCTCATTCTAGGTATCTAAATAGTATTAACCCATTTTAGATTATTCTCAATATTTACCTTATCTCAAATTGATTTTCAAGAAATGGTTGTTTGTGTGGTGAAATAAAGGGAAGTGGAGTCTCTGATATGATTTGGGAATATGAAAAGGATTTTCTATTGAAACATAAGAAAACAGGGGTGATTTTCCATTATAATCTATGAAAATGAGGAGACTTTTCCATTGGAACATAGGTAAATGGAATTTTCTAAAAGGATGTTTGAGGGGGTGATGCTATAAATAAATTTAAATATTTTTAATTTTCATATATTATATTTATAAAAAATATTGAATCTAAAAGATATGTATATTCATGGAATATTGGATTTTTGATACATTTTATTAATCGATTTTTTTTTATAAAAAATTATTTGATTTGTCATCATTAATTAGAATTTCACTATTTTAGTATTCATCATGCATAAATATTTTTCTAAGTTATCTATGAAGTCTTATAGTGTTTATAATCATTCCATTCATATTCACATCCATAGATATGTACAATGACTAGTCATGAGACAAGGTAAGGGTGGGTTTTGAACTTTATCAATAGTGAGACATAAATTTATTCTAAAGATATGGGAAGAGGAAAGGGTGGCATAGACCGATATAATAATTATATATTTCATCAATGTAGAGTATTAGATGTTTCTATTTTGGTTAATTTTATAAAAAACCCTTGTGAATTTAATGGTTTTAATAAATGTTTTTTACATCCTTATGAATTTTTTCCTCTATTATTCTTATGTATTTTATGTGAAAATAATTCACCAATGATTTACATTGTATCTAATAACCATTTTTTATTCTATGTATATAATTGTATTGTTCTTAAGTAAATTTGTTACTATAAGTTGGTTCATTGAATTCATGTCCTTGAGTCAATGTATTACACCTTGACTGCAAGGATTTGAGTAATGGGTGTGTTGTGAAATGTTAAAAGGGATAAAACATGGGATGGAATAAGTGTATGGGATGACCTTTAAGATGGTTTGTGTGACCATATATTGATTGAGTAATGAGTGGTATCATTAAATATTATACATATAGTATTGTATTAACATATCCATTCATCGAGATTTTATTTCTTAAACCTTTCATAGAGTTCCCTTTGGTATTACCTCAAGAACTAATATAAGAGATATTCAAAAAATCATTTTGATTGATGGTTAAGAAAATATTTGAGTATATATTAAAATATTGATAAAATATCATAAGAGGGACCAGGATTATGGAATGAATTTCTAGTGTTATCATTAATCCATGGTAATAACATAGAACCTCATATAGGAGGAGAATGGGTTTCCCGCCATTATGCAGTTAATATTTTTCCAATTTGAGATAAGGTTACTAGGCATATGGATTATGAAGTATTGGTTCTTGTGTGATATAATTCTTATAAAAATATAAAACCGCATAGTAGTGTTGATTTATGGTATAACCATAGGGTTTTTATTGATTTCAAGGAGAATGATTATAATTTCTTGAGAGGTCATATACTCTAACTTGTTTCCAAGTTGAATTTACACTCATGCTAGAAACTCCCTCTCTATAGGTGGTTTGAAAATTATAAAATAAATGACTAATATATATACAAGAGGATTCATATTCATTATAATATCTGATTATATGAGAGTGGCCTTACAATACACATCATTTGTACACTATGGTATATGCTTCTTTGATCAAAAGAAATATGGACCCAAAATGAGTTATATAGTATTGGGAATTGTATCATTAGGGTTTATGTACCCTATTTCCCATGGTTTCATATATGAATAATAATATTTCAAGAAAATTAATCAGATATATTTTTGTGGGTGTGTTGATGGACACTCACCTAAGAATTGTACATGCATCCACTTAATAACTAGTACCTAGTGAGTCATGGTGAATATGGAAATCCTATTGGGTCATTGGACTCAAACCCACTTATATAAACAAAATGGGTAATAGTTTATTCTGGTTAAAATTCATGTTACATTTTATGCTTTTTTATTATCTTGTAAATTTACTTAACAGTCATGATAAACAGTGTGAATGTGGATGATTGTTTCATAAGATGTGGCAGGTGAATTTCTATGAACACCATTTTATTTATTTATCTATTTACACTCTATATGTATCACCTAATAGAAAATACTATTTACTATTTCATTTAGTCATTATTATGTATATTAACAGATAATTTCATTGTATATAATTTATTTAGTTATACTACTTCTTTGGGTTTCTTTATTTTACTATGGGATACCATTTCTATCTCTATGGTTTATTTTCATTTGTTTTAGTATGTCTGATAAATCAATGGGATGTGTTAATAGTTTGATATATTGGGGATTTATAATTGAGTATTTCTGTATAGAATAGTCATATATTATTTGGAAATTTCTCTAACCACTATTCACTAGCCTATGTTCTATGGGGAGGTCACCCTAGGATCATGTGAAGAATTGGTTTGGGAACTATTTGTGTCGACTAGGATGTGGATGTTATATTTCATGAACCCACACAAAATTCCCTAGAGTTGGAAATAGGACTGATTATGACTCTAATAGATAATATAAATATTTCAATCCTTAAATACTAAAAACAAGGTTATTATATCATCTATATGGATGGAATTTCTCTTATTAAAGAAAACTCCACATCACCATATGTATAAAATATAAAAATCCCAACAAAAAATACATGGATAATGTATAACTAAATTCATGTTAGGTAATATATAATAAATAAAAACAAGTATAATTCTTTTTAAGAAAACTATAATTCCAAAACTCCATTACACCCATAGTGGGTTACATTTTTTTGGTCTTAAACAAGGTAAATACCCTAAGAGGGGGGGTGAATCCAAATATATCGATTTAATTAAACAAACCTTTCCAATGATCTTATTACTCCTTTAGTATTAACACCAATCTCTATCATGATAAATATAAAGTGAAAAGTAATATAAATATCTATAAAATCAATTTTCACTAGGTTCACCCACACAAGGATATGTCCCATGAGAATAAAATGATGATGTATCGATATACCAAATTCACTAAGCACACTTTTTTCTAATTTATACTTTCAAGTGGTTTCACTAAGCCAATAGGATTAAAATCCTTATAAATTAGATAAATCACTAATCTCAATCACTTAGGAAGCTCATGAATCCTCCCAGTGAATTTTTATCGATTTTCATGAACATAGAATGATATAACACTATTTTTTGTATATCATTAAACTCTTCCTTAATCTATGTGATGAATCTCTTTTATCTTAAAACAAGTTAGGTCCAAGGATCTTATTTTTTATTTAATATTTCTCTCTATATTATATCTATAATTACAAATCTTATGATCCATGATCCTCATTTCCTTTTTTTGTAGAAATATATCTCCTCAATATTGAGAGAATCTCTGAGTTACCTCATTTATTTGTCATCAATTCACATTTATTAAAGTAATAAAATTCATCAAAAATATATCTTAAATTCTGATTCAAACTTCTATAATTAAAGTTAAATAAATTCCCTAAATCATAGGAACATTTAACTTTGTATATTCTTCTTGCCTCGACACTATTTTAGCACAAACCGCAACATCACAACATAATTCCTTTCATTACTCGAAAGATCAAATTTGTGCTACTACTAATTTTGACATCACCATATTGTGAACACTACCTTTATGATGTAAAGACCTTCACCTCTAAGTTTTCAAGATCAAAATCCTATATTTATAGTGTGATAAAATAATATAAAATAATATTAACCAACCATAAATAGTGTGAGCCTCAATATATATGAAAAAAATACCATATTTCGCGTATATCACAAAATTTAAACACCAAATACTTCATGATGAAAATATCTCCAATACAGATTGATCTATTATTTTTAAATCTTCAATAGGGTTGAGTTATTTATATGTCGCATCAGACCCACCTTATATACGATATGATATAACTTTTATAGGTCCATTACAGCATGACTTAATTTCTCATGGTGAAATTACTATTATATTCATAGAAGTCTAATCTTACGTGAATCCTAATATGGTGTGATTTTTATGATTGTGGTGTGATTTTTTTGATAAATATAACTACTCTAGATTTATCTAATTTATTGTAATCACCTTCAAAAATTATGGTATGAGTTCTTAATTCAGTTTTAAGGTCTCTCTCGTCATCCTTTCCAACAAAAGAAACCCAAAAATACCCCAATGGTATTTTTTAATAATATACTCCATTAGGTTCCCCGATAATACTTCAATATATTCATCACATATTCATAATTATCCTTCAAAACCAATTAGTATCACAAGATTAAATTTCATTCCATCATATATTGTATCAATGTTTTAACAATCATAAACTTTATGGCCGCATGAGTTAAGCTCATTTTATGAAATAAGATTTAAATAAAAAGTTACTCATAAATAAAATTCTTCTAACATCATTATCGTTATAAATTAACCAAAAATAAACAATAAAATACTCCCCCATATTTTGGATCTTTACCAAGGAATATTTTCCTTTTTACTAACACGAGAGAACAATTACAACTATATCTAATATCTAAAAATAATTAACAACATATCCCCCTTTTTCAATGAATGAAATGATAAATTCTATGAATGTTCATAAGAGAGTATTAGAGATAAAAAAAATTAATTCATGATAATATTCATACAATTACATAAATAGAAAAAAAAAATATAGGGGAATGAGAGTCCTTTCTCTAAACTATCTTGATATATGTAGACAGTTTGACTCAATAACTTAGTAGATGCCTTTCAAAACCAACTTAGGTAGTGACTTCAACATGATTTACACATCATAATATTATACAGAAAATTTCCTCTATAAAAACTCATGATTTTATTATATATTTTTATTTAATTAAATACTATGTTTAATATCTTCTTTCACAAGCACACAACACCAAAATGAACCACGATACATTTTAATAAGATAAAATTTTATGTATTAAATAGTCAATGAATTGGTGGTTATAAATGGAAGTAATAAAATATTAAAATCTATAAATAAAAATATATGTTAATTTTTAATGTCAATTAATTTATAAAATTTAATTAGTGTAGTTAAATATGTAATGATATCATTTTATGATTAAAAACGTATTTTTTAAAATTTCTCTTCAATGCACTTAGTGTTTTTATTTTTAGAAAAAATATATAATATGGTTTAATAGTGGTAAAATATATTCTTTATATGAATAATATATTATCACAAATTAAATTAGTAATAGATAGGAAATAAGAATAAGAATAATTAATATTTGAAAAAATAAAAAAAAATTATAAAAACAGTTCTTCATTAAAATTTATGTCTAAATTTTAAAGTTAAATTCTTAAATTTAAGAATTTAAATTTGAAAAAAAAAATCATTTTTGGATTACTCTTTTTGATATTATATTAAGAAAAATATTTGGTATTTTTATGAAAATATTGATTTTTAGATGAATAGTGTAAAATGCTATTTTCACAATTTCTGGAACTTTTATGACATAATTATGATATAAATACAAATTAAAAATTTATGAAGCCCATTTCATGATCATAGAAGTATTTAATATGTAAACTTATATATTTAAATTAAAATTTTAATTTATAAAACCGGAATTTAACATTTTTCAGGTCATGTAATATTATATTCCAAAAAATATTTTTTCGATATTTTCTTTTAATTAAATATTCACATGGTAAAAAATGGGATTGCATTTAAATATGCATAAATATTAATTGATTGATAATAAAATATTTAATGTCATGAAAATAAATAACATTGATAATTTAATCATAATTTTTAGGCTTAAAAATATTATTTTTCTAAAAATGATTTTTATGTGTAATTTGTGTTAATATTAAAATGAATTTTCCACTCCATTAGAAATATAATTTGAGATAATGGTTTTTATATTTTTAAAAAGAATTTTTAAATTAGGTATTAAGTTTATTTTCATTTTTAGTGATAAAAATAAGTTATTCAGGTTAAAAAAATTACCCAAGTAAATGTAAATAATGATAAAAAAGATAAATTAAGGGAAAATACCTAAATACATCAAAACATTATCTATTATTTGTTTTTATGAGATATGGATCGATCCAGGGTCATACATTATCTATTCTTGTCCACTTCAGAAGGAACCATCCTCTAAAAATGAAAATATGGTAATATAAATTTATGAATATTTCCAAAAAATCCATTTTCCTCACTTAAAAATATGACTTACACCACCCCTTTAAGGTAACTTTATAAATAAAATTACTCTTGAACTTATTCCCTATATTATTCCCCAAGATCCCTATCCCACTTTTTACAAATCTACCATTCTCCTCCAAAAATATCTTAACCATTACCACATGTTGAAATAAATATTATTTTTGTACTGATATGTTGTTATATTTATAGAATAAGCATTACCTACCTTTTACCCTTTTTCCTTAGAAAAATGAAAAATTCATCATGTATATGTGCGGACTACCGCCTCCATGAGATACAAGTTCAATTTTTCATAACTTCCTAACTTGGATGGTTCAAAATGGTATTTAATTATCTAATATCATATTTAAATCATGAGTAATATTCTAGAAATGGTAAATCATTTCACACCCTTATCCAACTCAATGTAAAATTAAAAGATCATTCATGTGCACGTGAAGATTACTACCTCCACAAAGTGACATATTTAGTTTTCAATCCTTATTGTTTTTCTTGTTTATATAAATATGATAAAATATGATTAAACACCTTATGAAAAATAAATAATATTATTATGATACTATAATAATGATATTAGGACCAAAAATAACTTTATAAACCACACTCACCCATCAATTATAGCATTTCTTGTTTGGGTCAGTTTAACCACCTACATGAGCAATTATATAAATTTATATCGTTCATGACTATAGAAACTCAACTTCTGGGTTTATTAAAAATTAATGAGAAAATAATTTTGGGTTTATGGTTTTGTAAAGTTTATAATATTGTTTAATATGTTTGTAACATACAATATTTTCTTCATAAAAAATTATTAAAACAAGTTTAACTTTGATTCTATCTTCATGAATCGTGACTGAAATTATCATGGAATAAAATTATAGATTTATAAATAAATATAAAAAATCAATTATAGTAAATTTTACAATCTTGGAATGATGAAATTGATATTAATGAAAATTAATCCACATCAACTCTTTAAATCATGCATAGATCAATCAAAATCACTAACATCCAATGTTGGAAAATACAATAAAAAAGTCAATGAATAATAAATTATTATAATTAAATAGTAAAAATTGTAAGAGATAAAAATATGGTTTTGAAATAGTTGATTATATTTATGATACAGGATAATAATGTTCTTTCTCATAAGTCGAGAGTAAAGGTAATAGGTTTTCTTATTCAAAATCATAACAATTTATTTTTAAATATGTCTTTACAAGAAGTATTTATTATATTCTATGATAATATTATAATATATTTACTCATTAATTTAAATGGAAGTACATTTATGGATTTATTTCTTCATAAAATTTGATGATGTTAATAATAAATATCATTCTCTACAAATGAGTCTTTTTTCTTCTATATCTACATTCACTCTTCCTACTAATGTTATCCTTTATTAGTTTGAAATCCAAATATGTTTTATTTATGGTAATATTAAAATATCTCATTATGTCTTATCAAATGAAAGATTTATTTCTATCTTTATAATGTGTGTTTCAATAAGGTTATTTTAAAAATATTAAAAGGAATTTCCCACCCAAGTTTTTATTTTTATCTTCCTATACTCCACATTTCCTTTAAAATCATTACTTATTTTTCAAGGTTCCATTATTGATTATTCTTTTTAAAAGAAAATTTTTCCAAAATTTTATCACTTAACCTCTTCGAAACATTTATTTATTTTTCAAGTATTTATTATAAATATTTTTTCCAAATAATGATTCTGAAAATTCCTTCTCTTCAATTTCTTAAAAGTGATTTTTTTACATTAAACCTAACTTCTTATTTTTACAAAAATGTTACAAAATTTTTTCTAATGAATCATTCATGTTTATTTTTCATTTTACTATTTCACTATGAAATTTTTATCTTCTATAGATTTATGTTTTATGAATCACCTTCTAAATTCATTTAATAAATACTACTTTTTCTGATTGAATTTTTGGTACCAACAGGTCTGATTTTGATATCATGTAATGAGATCCATTTAAATATGAAATGAATCCTATTTTTATTTCATGTTTTTTCATGATATTATGAATTAATTATATATTAGTGTGCACATATGTATGGATGATGATGTATTGGTTCATATATATCCTTCTAATGCACTAGTTAATATTTTATATCTCATGTGATAGAAATGGGTTGTGAGTTATGATACTCAAGAAAATAATAGACCATGAGTAATGATACTTGAGTCAATAATGTACTAAAATTTATGATACTAAAGTCAATAATGGGTGGTGATTTGTAATTATCAAGTTAGTAATGGGTCATAGAAAGTAATTTTTGTGCCACCATGTAATGGGTCAGAATATTCTGATGCCTACACCACTATGTAATATTTTCCTATGATTATTTTTATGACTTAATTACTTATTATTAAATTTTCCAATTACAGGTCATATTTCTATGATTATGATATATATATCTCATTTTTACTATCTTGAACTCTTATTCCATGGTACATATTTTTTATTTTTATATTACATGTCCTGTTATCTACAATTTTAGAGATCCCTTATTATTGAACGTATTTTTAAAAGATATTTATCTTTTTATAATTATTTCTCATATGATTATTATATAACCCATGATGAAATTTTGATAAATTTTAATTTTCTGAGAATTTTACCTCACCCATTTATTATTTTTAAATTACCCATGTTATGATGATGAGCATAACTTGTGAGAGTTATATAAGGGAGTCTAGTGTTGTTTGATTATGGAGAAGTGTTCATAAATACCAAAAAATAAGTCTCTTATACAACTGATCCTTAAATAAACTAAGCCTCACATTATTGGGATTATTTGATTTTTTGTAATATGTAGTGTTTAACTTATTGAAATGATAGAAAATAAATATATTTATTTCCTAGGTTATCTCAAATGATATTTATTGTCTGGGAGTGTGGTTCTGGGGAACCTCATACTCAAATTTGACTAGCCATTTCTAAACCTTATCATTGATGATATTATACATTATCAAGATGTGATTTCTCTAGGAGTTATGGATATGATTTTTTCTCAAATTGATAAAACTTGATTTTTAACACTTATTTGATATAGGATTTTTCATATCACCCTCTACATCCTCAATTCATTTCATCATCCAAATTAATTCGGAATAAAATTGAGAAGCCACAATATATTTTGATTCTATGGTGATCAATGAAATGAAATTTTTCTTATTTATAAATCTTCTAGATAGAATCAACCTCCATATTTCAACTAGATAATATCCTCTAAACAATCAAAATCTTCATACATAAATAAAAATAACTCATATTATACACTAGCACTGTAAAATAGTCCAAAATACTCATTCCTTTGGCATACCATATTTTTATTTTCATTTTTAACATCTGGGCCATTGGGATTTTTTATACCATTATACTTGAATATTGGAACACATAATCTCATGTCATATAGTTATCTAGTACAATAGGCTTTGAATAATTTTACTATATTCTTTCACATAAAAATATTTTCAATCATCATCCCTTGATAACATCAACCAAGTAGCTACCATTATTTTCATTAGCTTATAATCCTCCATTAAAAAACTGTTGGGTACCTCCTTTTAAAATTTATATTTTGAAATAAAAGGAATAGACCTTCCATGTAACACTTATAAACCAAGGGAAAATATTAACTCACTAATTAAACACATTTCAAACTCACACCTTATAAACTCTATAAACTCCTTGAAATGTTATTTTTTATATATTTTAAATATTTCATTATCAGAATAAATGAGATCCATTATAATTTTATCACTCTCTATTTGGATGGAGATATTTTTATCAAGTCATCCTCTTTAGAAACCAAGCCTTGAATATTAATCACTTTGTGCTTGATTTAGCCTATATAGTGTGTTCTTCAACCACCAAAAATTTATCTATTCTACATGAATAATAAAACCATATCATTATTTTATGTGTATATATTTATCAATATATACATTTATGAACATTGATTTGATATCCATTTGAAACACCTTGAATCCCTTGTGCACTGTAATGGCCATGAAACGTCAGATTGTCTCTGGTTATTCCACAAAATAAAATGTATCATCTAGAATAATTAATATAATTTTGGATTATAATTTAAAAACTTGTTGAGACTTGTTCTAAATAACCTTATCATCTTCATTTTTTGTTATGAAATCCCCACTTGTTTTCTATAACATTTTTTTCTTTCATACTTGAAACAATTTCCCAGGATTGATTCTTCTTAGTTTGTCAAACCTCTCCATAAATTGACTTAATAAAATGTTAATATTTAATATCCTTCTATAAATTCATTGGATTTAATTGAGATGATAATTTTTTCAATTGTAGAGTCTTCATTCATTTATTTTTCACTGAAGTGTTTTGGTCACTTATGATGTATTTATCGTTGATTTTATCCCTTATTCTTAATTTCCTTGACGATACTAATGTTACTTCATAGTGATCACCATAAATATATACCTTAAAATCATCTAATACTCATTATACACCCTTGACTGTCTCATTTAATCATAAATTTAATTTGAATACCACTCACTGGTATTAGAATTATACTTGTTTTCCACAACTATGATGTCCTAATTTTTAGCTATTTTTCTTATACTTTTATTGTAGAACTTTTATTCCATTTTGTTATTATAATAACTAATATATATACCTTAATCCCCATGATATAATAACATTATATGTTTCTATTTTTTGAGAATAAATTTCTTTCTCCCAAAATATTAAAAGTAATTTAGAATTGGCTTCTTCTCACACCACATCTCATAAGGTGACTTTTCTTTATCCAAACAAAATAAAATCCATATTAGTACTTCTGAACACTTTAAAGATTAATTACCTAAAATATATCATGCTTAGATCATTATAAATGATCAGAATATGGGATATATTTTTGATGATCTATTTCCCACTCTCAATGATTCTATTTTGTTTATAAATCCTTATTCTCATAACTTGGTGCCCAATCTTGTGATTTTCATGATAATAATATACCTGATTACTGGTAAATTCCATTCCAATATCAAACCATATTTTTTTAATTTTTATCAAAAAATATTCTCCTCCAATATTTTATATTATGTAATACACTTAAACACTTTCGATTTATAATAAATCACCATTATATATTCCAACCTATTATAGTATTTGATGAATAAAACATTGAACCTTTTTTCCATCAAATGGTTTAATTGATATTTTCCCACAAACATTAACATGCACCACCTTTATAAACTATGTCAACATATTTTTATTTGGCTTGTAATACTTATGAATATTTTTTCCCTTATAAAAAGCATCACTCATGTGTGTGTGACCATGTGAAACTTTAGGGATATCACAATATCCTTGATTATTCCCCAAATATTTCATGTAATTTATACCAAGTGTCCAATCCTTACATACCAAAATTTTATCTCATATTTCTTAGTTAGAAAACACTTTTCCTCATCTCCAACAATGAGGTAGAGATACCCTTTTTTCCACTTCCATTGTATCACCACTATTTCATCACATCTTTTGACAATTCAATCTTTCTTTTTGAAACCAACTACATTTCCCAAGTCACATGGTTGACCTACTATTGTAAAATTATAATAAAGGCCTTCAATAACCAATAAATCCATGATACTCATGTTTTTCCTCAATTTTGTCTTTTTTTAGTAACAAAAATCTTTAAACATTCATTATTAGGGAAATTAACAACACTTTCTTTATCATACTTGATACCCGTGACAAGATTTTCATTTTTAAATCATATGGGAGGTGAATCCAAAATCAAGGATCTACAATTTATCCTGGTATATTTCTTTTAAATAAAATTATGTGATATTAATCTTCTCAAAACCACAATTATTGACCCATATTCACTACTTCACCTCTTTAGGTGGATAACACCATTTTTTATCAATTGGTTCCATTAGATAAACATTATCTTATAGAGTCACAAACTGGTTTTGTGTTTTCAGCCTAATTGATGATGATTCCAGCTGCTAAGATATGCCTTTATGATTTTATTTTTGGCACCATCCTTTGTAGTTTTGGTTTTTAATTAACATATTTATGTCTCTAAAATTCACACCAAAAAATAGTAAATGAAAACATACAATTTATATTAATTTATACAAATATTTTTTTCTTTTTTTCTACATTTAAGTGTTTATTTTCTATGGATAACATGTATTGAGTATTTCCCAACAATACACAATAATAAATCATGATATTTTTTTATTTTTTTCATGTCTTATTTAATGAACTATCGTTATTTTTTGTCTTGTTTGAGATACCCAAGTCAATATTCCTCTATGATGTGGGTGATTAAGACTTTCCATATACTGACACTAATGTTTTCATTCAGTCAAGCACCACTATTTATTTTACTTTATTTTTTTAAAACCATGTTTATGGGAAATCATAAAAAATTTCATTTGGATAATCGTATTTTACATCCACACTATCCACAGCCCATTCATTCCAGTTCCCTGATGTCATTTCTGGAGTCAATAATCTTTCTTGATCATCAAAATCTATCCATAATCCAACATTATCTACTATAATATCTTTTATTTTGTTGAATTTATATTTAAATGTATTAATAAATATATAATTATGCAATATTTTTCATCAATTTTGATATTATAATAAACCTCCATCTATATGTTTTTTGGATTTCCATATTTTCATCCCTTAGGTTCCACATTCAATAAGTGTTTCTATTATTCTTGTTACTATATATAATGTTTGTTATAATGAACAAAAACATTTTCCTTCTTTTATTTTTGTCCCTAAAAAACAATTTAATCAAGAGTTTCTTCTAGTTCAACCTTGTTGTATGCTCTTCCAAAAACATAAGCATCTTCACCATCATATTCCTTTGGTGTCTATTGTCTATAATAGACACAATTAATTATTTATTAATGTATTTATATTTCTCAACTTCTTATACCCCATTTTATTCTAATCTAGAATCCTCTTATTAAAGAAATTTTTTATTTTTAAAGAATATCTATAGTGAACTATTCTTTAATTTCATATCTTTTAATGATTTCATTTATAATGATACATATTTATAATTATCTAAGAACTTTATGGGACACTTTTTAGTGAGGTAACCATCCTTTCAACATAAAAATAAAGTGAGTGAAATATTCACCTTGAATAGTAATTTTCTCATTTTATAACTTAAGGAAATAAAATACATAACTATTTCAACTTTTTTATCATCAGGATTATCCTTAAATGTGAGTGTATTCAATACCTTCAATGGAACTACCTAATATTTCTCCATAAAAATTAATCATTTCCATTTTTCATGATCTCATATGCAATGAGAGTTATATGAAAACTATCAAATATGACTTCATTTGGATTTATATCTTCATGAACTGAGACCTTTTTATTGAAATATAGTGGTCATTTTCTTAAGGTAGACTTAAAAATCATTATTTAGCAGGGGTTTCTCTTTTTCATCAAGATAATATACAATAATGTCCACCAAATCCAATAATTCATTAATAAAGTCTTTCATTTGAATCCTTAATTCTTATTTCTTGTTCTAAAGAACAGGAAATTTAACTTCATGTACCTTAGAATTTATTTCATAGGTGTTGAGTAGTTTTTCCCACGTAGAGTATCAGGATTTACATGACATTAACTTAATATATATTTCATTGAATAAACATCCCACTAACATATTGACTCTTTTAGAATCAATATCAATCTTACATTAATCATTCTTATATAATGATCCTCCTTCAATGATGATTGAGATCATGTGTGTGGAATTCATGTAGACATCCATTCCAATTTTTTGTAAATAGTGCTTCATCCAATAACTATATAATTATTATTATTTAAATCAAGATAAAAATTATGTTGTTCTTGTTGAACGCTACCATGAATTCCAAGATAGATATTTCCCCACAATAACCTTTTGATATGATACCAAATGTTAGTCCTAGAAAAGGTAGATGCCTTGACATAAGGGATTAATTAGGGTATGTCTATTTACATAAAAGAATATTTGAAATTATATTTTTCAAAAAAACAAGAAAGAAAAACATCACTCTCCCAAGATAAATATGAAATAACAAAGAAAGTAAAGAGATACAAAGGATATTTTTACTTGGTATACTATAACTGGGATACATATAATGAGTATATGGTTATAATTTATTGATGTACAGGATATACTAAGTGAACTATTTGTTTATTAATAATATAGAGATCATATAATGACCCACTAGGTTTATTAGCTTCAAAAATTAAATAACTCATTTCTATCAATCAATTAGGGAGATTACTAATGCTAAAAGAAAAATCTTATTGATATTTACAATCCATTAATGAGATTATATTATTTATGGAATATAAAAAAGATCCTCCATCCACATGAGGAAACTCTATAATATTTTAGAAATATAGTCATCTATATCTTCCTCATTTCTTCTCCCTTTATCTATAAAATAAATATAATATTACAACTGTTACAACCCATAATAATCTTTCACTATTTTTAGAACAATATATCTCTCGAATCTTATGAGAATATCCATGTTTACTTTTTATTTTGTCCTCAAAATCTATTAGATTATAATGTGAAAATTCATCAAAAATATGTCTTTAATTATGAGTCAATCATCCATGATTTAAGTCATAAAAATTCTTAAAACATAGGAACCTTGAATTATAAATTTTCATATTTAATTAAAATTATTGTGGAATGAAACACATCATCATAGTGTAGTGACTTTATTCACATAAAGTCTAATATTTAAATTCTAGAAAATTATGACATGACAATAGTGTGTGCACCTCCTTCACAGCACAAATACCTTCAAAAACATTTTTATCATATCATACTTCTATATTAATAGTAAAGTGAAATATTATAAAATAACCTTGACCAACCATCTATGGAATGTTTCTCCATCCATGGAACAAACCACATATTCTAGGAAGATCTCTATATATTAGTTCAAAATGTTTCATGATGAAAAAATATCCACTATAACAAGATATATTATATGTTAATATTCCATGGTTTTGAGTTATTACTCTAGATAATTGAACTCGTCATATATAGAAGGTGATTTAATATTTGGTAGGTTCATTATGATGTGACTTCATTACTCATGGTGAAATCACTCTTCCAGATATAACAAATTGATCTAATTTGAAACCTATTATTGCATTATTAATACTCTTACAACATGATTTCTATCCTACTAGTAGAACAAATCCTACTTTAATTAGATTTATATGATCACATAAAAACATAATGGTATGACCTCTTGAACCTATTTGTAAGTCTCTCATATTATCCTTGTCAACAAACATAACCCAAAACTCTCTAAGGGTAGTTTTCTTAAAAAATTAAAATCACATCTACTAATAAAAATAATTTGTAAAGAGTTATGTTCACCTATACCCACCACTAAATATAACTAAATATCTTATATATATGTGTGTGTGTGCATGTGTGTGGGGCAATGGTGAACATATAAATATACTTACTAGATCCCTTCTTAGAACACACTTGTTTCCAATTAAATGAAGAAAATTAATGTGTATATGTAGGAAGTAAACAAAATAATAAAATAAAAAATTAATTTCAAATTCCAAAAATTTGACCCATATTTATTTCATCCCTTAAACATAACATACTCCCCAAAGAAAAAAATTCATATAGCTACTACAAGAGAATTTTAACTATTCCAAAAAAATCAATACTTCATAGATTTTCAAAAATTTAGAACAAACTATAATATATCGAATTATTTCTCTAAACATATTTAATTTCATATAAAGTGCATTGTATAGGTAGTTTTCAACCCATAGGTACACTCAATGTTACTAGGTGTCTCCATTCAAGTACTCTCCCAACATCAAAACACCTCCCATATAATATATTGGTTGGGAAGATTTCCATACATATGGACACTTACTATAACTAGGTATACACCCTTTATGAACCCACCATATAAACCTAAATAACTACCCCCATAGTAATGAACTAGCCTTTTGGAATTTCCTTTGTGTTTTTTCAAGTATTGGGGATGTTTTGGGGGAGTTTAGGGTCAATTTGGAGGCTTGAGGTGGTGTTTTGGCCTTTTGATGGTCACCAAAGCATGTAACATGGTTTGTATAGAAAAGGTGGTGGTCATGTTGGCTTGTTTGTGATCCTATGTATCATAGTCTGTGTGACCATTCCTTAGGGAAGGTGAGGTGTCAGGAATGCTAGCCTGGTGTTCTGCTTGATCTCCATTGGTGGGAAGCACGCCCGGGGTGGGATTAGAGTTAGGTTTATAACCTCAGAGGACCAATTATCTAAAATGGAGAAGAAAGGATTTCCAATACATGGCCTTAGGTATAGAGAGGGTGAAATGGTCAGTTTCTTAACACTAGGCCCTAGTGTTTGGCTATGGTGGTGGTAAAATATGTTTTTCAAAATGGGTGGGAAAAGGGGATATCATGTGGGGGATTCAGAATGTGTATTGTCCTAGTGTCCCCATGGTGTATTTGTGGTTTAAACATGGTATGGTGAGTGTATTTTATCTTAATTTATAAATAAGAGCCCAACTACCCACTTGTATTAAATTTCAGAACTTCCCTCAACTATTGGATGAAACCTTCTCATTCTCCCCTTCTCCAGTCACCTCCCTTGGTGTTTTGAATATATTTTTTCAACTTGATTGTTCATATTTGATTTATTTGGATTAATGTAACCCTATCATTTACTATTCTCCCTTCCTTCTCATTATCTTCAATCTGAGAGTTCATTGTGGTAAGAATTATCTACTATTTTGTGAGGTTTTTAATTAGGGCATTTTGAATATAGTATTAGGTGGTGATTCCTGTAAGAACGATGGTGTTTAATCCATGGTTCTTGTGTAATCATTCCTTGAAACTTCAACCATGTTAGTGGATCCTTAGTATCTCCTTTTTTAGATGCACATGTTATAATATCATGATTTTGTATCCCTTTGGGTAGATGGTATGAATGGTCTAAATAAAGATAATTAATTTTCTACATTTAAATTCAATGGAAGGGATAAATCACATGATTTTTACTTGTTCTTGTAATTTATGATAATATCATTGGGATTGTTTGTGGTTTTTTATAATAAGACTTCTTTTGAGATTAGTATATTTTTGTGATTATTTTATTATACTCTCCATGCATGAAAAGGTATAATAATGAATATTCTACTAATAAATTAGATTCCCACAGATTCCCAAATTTTTGTGAGAATACACATGAACATAATGAATTAATTGTCATAAAATACATTGTTGAGACAAAATATGTGGTGTTTGAGGTGTGTAGTGGATGTAATGGTGGTGATTCTGATATGCGGTGGTTATGTTGTGTGGTGGTTGAGATGTGTGGTGGTTATAATGTAGTAGTGGTTGTCAAGTTTGGTTCATTGGCCTAATACGTATGGCTTTTTTTGTGTTTTGTTATGTTTTTTTCCATCATCCACCGAATAAACTTGAAATGTTGAACATAAATAATGAAATTGAAAGAGTATGAATGATTAATTAACATGGGTGGAAGTTAATTGGGACAAATAAAGTATTTTTTTAGAATGGATAATTGATGGTTTTGAATTAAAATATGAATTGAATGATATTGTTAAATTAAAATGGTTTGTAATTAGAGAAATCTAGAAATTAATTATTTTGAAAGGGAAGATGGAATGTGTCTTTTGTGTGGCTCGTTTTTGTGGTGTATTTAAAGGTGGTAGCGGTAGTTGTGGAGGTGGTGAGACTTTATGGAAATGTTGTGAGATAGTTTAGTTCTCATATTGTAAAATTCATATTAGGATTGTGTGTTATATATTTATCTTGTACCTTTAGGTGGTTTTTATATGCACCCATCCAAGTTGTGTTTTTGTAATAATGACCAATGTTTTTAGGTTCTGGGTGTTTTTTCCAATATCAAAGATGGTGACGATAGATGGCTAGCTACCCATTCTTATATGGTCTCTCTTCCAAGAATTATTCTTACACATGGGCTATGATGGATAGAATTCAAAATTTTACAAGTATTGATGTTTTATGAAAGTATGAGGTCGTTCATAGTGGGGTCCATGTATGGTAAGAGGAGAGTACATGTTTAAATCCCATATTATCCATGATACCCTACTATTATTGTTATGGAAGTGGTTATAGTGTAATGTAATGGACCAAGTGTCTTCGGGAGAGATTTAGTGTGGTGGCCCATGTGTCTTTGGGTGATGTGCGTTGTAGTTTCCCAAGTGTGTTTAGGAATGGTTATTATATAAGGGATGGGATCATTAGGATGTAAAATGTTAGGGAGAGAGACTTTGGGTAGGATCCTAAAATTATACTGAATGTTAGATATGTTATTGAGTCATTTACTTAGGATTTCTTTTGGTATTAATTTTTGAAGACTTGATTTTTATATGTTTACTTTACATATAAATCTTGGTATGGTTTTTGGTTTACCTTTTTCATTTATGAGTTGTATTTACATGGTGGTTTCTTTCTATCTCCTAATCCTTATTAATTAATTGGGTGTAATACCTTCTATATGTGATATTTTTATAACCTTGGTGTTAGTTGTAAAATCAGGGCCTACTAAAGGAAGGACTCAGGGGTAATTATCTCTTTTCCTTTATTTCCAATATAATAGGGGAACCTTTGGAAGGAGGTGGTCATGAAAGGGTGAAATCAGAGGGGTTAGGTTGAAGAATTGTCTAGAGTTTGGTGTTAGGCACTGTGGGGATTATAGGGGTTTCCATGGAAATATTTCTATTCAATCTTAGTGCTTGAAATAGGACAACGAGATTGACTAGAATGCATAATTGTAGGGGCCATTTTGATTCAACGCAAGGAACCTAAGTCTTCTGAATGACCAAGTTAAGTGGTGATACATGTAGGGTAGAGACGTTGAAGAGGTACATGTGTCATTATTGATTTAATTCATTTTTTAATTGTGTGGGCTTGGGAAATTTTAAAAATAATTAATTTAATAAAACTTAATAAAATTACATACAAATACCTTTAGGTAATCCTAACTTTCTCTTCAGATAAGGATCCTAGATGTCATCTGTGTGTTATTAAAGCTAATGAGGTTTAGTAAGTTGATCGAAATGTTCATCATAGGGTTTATTTTACTGAGGATTATGTTCAATGGTAGTGGAAGTTATGTTATTTTTAGTGGAATATATGGGTAAAGTATGAGGGGGAGTATTTGATATAGAGAAAGAGCACTGGTTAGAGGACATAATGATCACATTTATTCTAATTCAAGCCTAGGAAGTGTATTTGGTTCCTCTAACAATCAGTCAAAGGATGGGTACAGAACATTAGTGGGGGATATTATATCTTGGAGAGTGGAAGTAGGTGAATGTTTCTTGGGAAGTGTTATAGAATAAATTATTATTGGTGTTTTTATCATCGACCATAAAGGTATTGAAGAGAAAGAAGTGTCTTTCTCTTCAACGGGAGAGTGTGTCTATGTAGGAGATTGGGATTTGGTTCAAGGATAATTTTTTTTCACCCTTGATATTTTATTCTAGAGAGGATTCCCATGTGTAGAATCTTATAGAGGCACTCTGCCCATATATCTAGTATACAGTTAATGCATTTACATTTTCAAAATAATTGGAGGTGCATAATAAGATGGAGGTAATCAATAATATGTACTCATGAGGAAAGATACTACAAGAGGGGAACTAAAGGGGTTCCTTGAGGAGAAGATTTTTTGATGGTAGGATTTATATTCCAATGATTTTGAGGTTTTGGCCAGTGGGGAGTCAGTCACAGTGATATTATCCATGTTTTTCTAGGGCTTGGGGTTCCTAATAATTTTTTGGGTGCATTACGTTCATGTTCATTGCCTATGGGGGTTATGGTCATCATCAGGATCAATGCTTTAATTCCCAAGTAGGGAATTTTGGTTTGGGTAGTTAGACCCATCCACAACAACAACATAGGAATCCACTACTTGTTTAATTACTAATGGGATATGGAGCTGGTATAGGTCAGACTTGAGATATCCTCCATCATCAAATAGATAGGTCAGATCATGGCTATATAATTGGCCATTAGTAGTAAGGTAGATAGGATGATCAAGGATAGTTTCATTATATGAAGGTACCATCACCATAGGGGTCAGATATCATTAGAGTTATGATTAGATTATCATCTACCCTTTTTACATTTTTTGTTTCATGAGACTCTCACTCCTTTATTTAAACAACCTTAGTCCTTGATTTGGGACTAGATGTGGAGAGACTTACCATTCCCCTACATTGACTATGTCAGTCAGAGGCCAAACCTTCTTGTATGATGTGTTCCAAGTGTGTAGGTTGGTGATGGGGAAACATCAATCACTTGGAGATATCTTCTTACTATTGAGATATCCATAGGATGTCGTCCCATTCATTGATTGGTTGTATTCCATGAGTTTTTCTATTTATTTCTTCCCTATGAAGGTTGTTTTATTATATTTGAATGGTCAACATGTAGTTTTCATTGATAAATGGGGTTATTAGATGGGCGGTCGGAATGAAGAACCCATTATTTCGTTGATGGAAGAATTGGCAACAAAGTAAGTAGGCCATAGGATAATGAATACTCATATATTTTTTAAGTAATTATTGGATGTCTTACCTGAGGAGGTTATAACACTACCCCCTTTATCATGATATCAAATTCAAGACAGATTTATAGTTAGGTTATTCTCTGATTTAAATGGATCCTTATCAGATGAAACCCTATGAACTATGGGAGTTGAGGATATAGGTAGATGGATCGATACAGAAAGGTTTCATCTAGTCAAGTGTGTCTGCATGGGGTTCTCCATTGTTCTTCACTAAGAAGATGGATGGTAGTCTAAGGTTGTGTATAGGGTACCAAAGGTGGAATTAGGTGATGATCAAGAATCATCATCCACTTATGAGTACTTATGATCTTTTTTACTAGTTGAGAGGATAAATTTATATTTCTAAGATTTATTTATGGTATGGATATCCTCAGTTGATGGTAAAGTAATAAGATATCCCAATGACCACCTTCTGGTTTTGATATGGGAACTTTAAGTACTTAGTCATACCATTCAATTTCATGATTGGACTAATTGTATTCATGGATCTTATGAACTCTTCATTCTATGAATGCCTTGAATATTTTTTACTCATTTTCATTAATGAAATATTGATTTACTCATAGTTTAGGGAGGATTATGTTGATCATATCAGAGTTATATTTTAGGTTATTTGATTCCATTATCTATATGGAAATATTTCCAAGTGTATGTTTTGGACATAGTAGGTGCATTTCCTTAGTCATGTGGTATCCTGTAAGGGTGTTTCCTAGAACCCATAAATTATTTAGGAAGTTGTTTCATGGGAAGCACCTAAAAATGTGGTAGAGGTCTACAGTTTCCTAAGTCTCACAGTCCACTACTAGAGGTTCATGTATGAATTCTCATGAATTGTGGCCCCATTAAAAGATTTTACCAGGAAATACTAGGACATCATGTGAACCAATCCATTCCAAGAAGAATTTAACTTTCTAGATGGGAGATTTATTAGTTCTCCAGTTCTTATGTTACCAAAAGAAGGGGTGATGTTTGAGGTTTTTTTTTATGATTCTAATTGGGTTTGGGATGAATCTTAATGCATAAAATATGGTGATAACTTATTGGTCTAGTAAGTTACATATCAATGACTATAACTATTCCACCCATAATTTGGAGCTAGGGGAAGTTGTGTTTTCACTAAATATTTGGTGACATTACCTCATCAAAGAACACTTTGTGGTCTTTATATATCATAAGATCTTGACGTATAATTTCTCTTAGAGCAACCTAAATCTGTGGTAATTAAAGTGGATGGAGTTTTTTTCAGGATTATGAATTCAATATATTTTACACCTTAGGAAAGGGTGATGGTATAACTATCACACTAAGTAAGAATTCATAAAATGATTTTGTTCAAAAGTTTGGGGATTATTGGAAGGAGATAGTGGAGTTAGTATCCATGCACCTAGATACAGGGGTAGTTGATGGTGGAGATTTATTATTTTATATAATGGTGTAGTCTTATTTGATGCATCACTTGGATTAGTCTTAGTAGGAATACTCATAGGTAGAGGTGATGTGTTGTCGTGTTAGCCATTTTGATTCCCTGAATAGATAGTCGGAGCATGGTTATAACAATTTTTTTTATAGGAGTGTTTTTTTCTGATGGTGATGCATGAGAGAGTCCTTCATGAGTTTCCTATATCACTTTTTGTAGTATATCTAATATTATATAATATTTTACATGGTTTTAGGAATCATTTTTTGTGGGATAGGATGAAATAGGCGGTGGTAGTGTTTGTGGTTTAATGTATGGTTTTCCAGTAGGTAAAGGAGAAATATCATGTTGGTGGATGTTTTTTACTACCCATGAACATTCCTAAGTGGAATTAGGATGAAATCAAAATGGATTTATTCATAGGATTACCCCAATATTAGGGAGGTTATGATGTTATATAGGTAATCATGATTCAACTAATAAAATTTTCTTACTTACTACCAATCAAGGAGTCAATCTTCATGGAAGATTTGAAAATGAGTTATGTGGATGAGTTTGTATGGATACATGGATTTCATAGGTCCATCATCTCAAACCAGGGTGTTAATTTTACCTCATGGTTTTGGAGAGTATTATAGAACACATTTGTAACTTAGTAACACCTTAGCATTTATTTCCACCCTCGCATAAATGGGAAGATAGATCGGACTATCCAAACACTGAAGGATATGTTACAGGCATGCATCATGGATTTTCGTGGATACTAGGAGAATGAATTTCCATTGGTTTAGTTTCCTTAAAATAATATTTAACACACATCCATAGACATATATCAATTTAAGGCATTGTATAGGAGGTATTTTTAACCCTCGTTGTTCTAGTTCGAGGTTATAGAGTCATCTATTCTCAGACCTCATGTGGTTCAAGGCATGATAGAGAAGGTCCATATAGCTTTTTATAGGATAAATATGGAACAAGTCCAGAATAATTATTATGTAAATTGAAATAGGAAGACCATGGAGTTTGAGGATGTAGACCACATATTCTTAATGTTTTACCATCATTAATAGAAACAGATTTTTGGTAAATGTGGTGAGCATTCTCATTGATTTGTTAATCCTTTTGAGGTGTTGTAATGCATTGGTGAGGTGGAAGATCAATTGTCACTCCCAACACATCAAGTAGGATCCATGATTTCTACCGTATTTCCAAGATTCATTGGTATCTTCATAATGAATCTCATTTAATTGACTGGGGTGAGTTAAATATTTATTATGACCTGAAATTCATGGAGAAACTAGTAGAGATCCAAGATCATTGAGATAATGTGTTACATGGACAAACCATTCCTTTGTTTCATGTGTTTTGGAGGAATAGTGGTTTGGAGGAGAGTACTTGGAAGTGTAATATGTAGATGTGTTCCAAGTACACTAAGTTGGTTTGATTTTTTATTTGATTTTTTCATTGATGATGTAATTCTTGAAAAAAAATTATTTATGAGATGTTCTTTTTTTCCAGTTGATGGAATATGTTATGGAATCCTATATATAAAGACGGGTGATCCCCTTGAAAATAAATATTTGTTATGTTTAGGGCATGTTTTTAAATCATGTGGGTGAGTCAGTGCTGCCAAAAATAGATAATACATTGATATAGGGGTGGTTTTTATTTATTTTTATACTTGGGGAATTGTTTTGTGGGGGTTTTAATGGTCAGTGGTTTGGTCTATGTCGATTTTGGGATAGTGGTGCGAATGGTTTTATAGAATAGAGGTATCTTGAAGTAGGTATAATATAGTGGAATTGTTTCGATTGTAATGAGATCCTTGAGAGGTATCTCATAGGGTGGTTGTTTCGACCACATTGTTTCTATGTTCAAGTTTAGGTTTTTGTTATCAAGGATGATAATTGTTTGATAGGTATTTGATATAATTTACCTGACCTTTCCATCCTTTCCTCTATGATTTTATGAGGCTTGGGGATGTTATTGGGGAGTTTGGTTGTGATTTGGAGGCTCAAGGTGGTGTTTGTTTTCTTTTTATGATCACCCCAACTCATAACATGTTATTTTTGGTTATGGAAGTGTACAAGTTATCTTGGGTGTGCTTCTATGTAACACGAGATGTGTGACCATGCCCTAGGGAATGTGTGATTAAAGAAATGTTGGTTGGGTGGTGTCCATGTGTTCCATGGGAAGAGGAACCATTCTTAGGGTGGGTGTGTCACTAGGAATGTCTCCTCAAAGGGCCTCCAATTCAAAATGGGGAAGAGGAAGTCACCATGTCGGGGCCTTGTTCATGGTGACGGTGAAATAGTAAGGTTCTTGATATAATTCCATGGTTTCTATGGCATTCAAATCATGTTTTTAAAACAAGAAGAAAAGGTGGATCTCGCATGGGGGATTTAGACCGTGTGTTTTCCAAGGGTCTCCATAGTGTGTTTGGGGTGTCAACATATCATGTTGAGGGTGTTTGATATGAATTTATAAATATGACATTGGACACCCCCTTATCTCATATTTTAGATCTTCCATTGACACTTAGTCAACCCTTGTTCATTCTCCCCTTATCCATTCACCTCCCTTGGTGTTTAAAACCTCTTAGTTTGTATTGATTTTTTGACTTGGAGTTTATTGGATTGAGGTGACCCTTTATTTTCCTATTCTACCTTTCACCTCCTTATCTTATCTCTAGGAGTTAACTTTGGTGAGAGTTCTTCTCTATTTTGGTTAGTTTTTTCTGAGGGTTTGTTGTGTATAGGATATGGTTTAAATTACCTCAAGATCAGTGTTGGTTTATACTTTTTTCTTGTTTGATCCTTCCTTGAATATTAAATAAAGGTAGGCAATCCTTCATATCTCTTTATTTAGATATACATGTGGGAATATAATTATTTTTTTCTTCCTTTAAGTAGATGGTATACACCATATTAATAAAGTTAATTAATTGTATGAATTTAAATTCAGGGGAAGGAATGAATGGGATGGGTTTTACTTATTCTTATGGTTTATGATTATTTGTTGGAGTTTACTTTTTTCCCAAAATAAATTGTGTTGATATTGGATCATTGTTTTTATTTTTGATTAAACATTCCATACATGAAAAAGACTATGAATGTATATCCTACTAATAAACTGGTTTCCCATGTAATATCATATTTGTGTAAGAATGCCCTTGAATATAATGAATTAATTGAAATAAAATACCTTATTAAGACTAAATATATGGTAGTTGAGATGTGTGGTGGATGTGATGGTGGTGCTTGTTATGTGGGGTGGTTGTGATGTGTGGTAGTTGTGATGTGGTAGTGGTTTTGAAGTGTTGTCTGTGGCATGATAAGGATGGGTTTGTAATTTTTTTTTGTTCTATGATGTGTATTTTCACAATAACTATGGAATAAATTTGAAATATTGAACATGGATAATGAAATGGTGTGTGTTGGAATGATTAATGGTCATGGGTGGAAATTAATGTGCAAAAAATAATGTAATTTATAGAATGGATAATGGATGGGTAGGAATTATAATATCTAATGAATGGGCTTGTTAAATGAAAATGGTTAGAAATTAGAGAAATATAGAAAGGGAATGTAGTTAAGGTTATGATTCTTTTTTGAAATGTCTTGAGATATTTTGGTGCTCATGTGGTGAACCCTAGGTTGGGCTTGTGTGTTGTTTATTTATCCTATACTTTTATGTTATTTCTATACGGACTCCACCTAAGTATCATGTTTACACTAAAACCCAAATGTTTTAGGTTTTAGGTGTTTTTTTCAATATCCATGATGGTGAATATGAATGGTTGGATACACCCTCCTCCAAAATCTCTTGTCTATGTGAGGTTCTTATATATGGGTTGTGATGGGAAGAAGTCAAAAGTGCCTAAGTGGTGATGTTTGATGAGAGGATGAGGTGGTTCACAGTGGGTTCATGCATGGTTGGAGGATAGAATGAGGTTTTTGTCCTTCATGTTCATGAAAACCCACTATTCTGGTTATGCTAGTGGTTATAGTGCCTTGTGGTGGTTATGGTTTCTTCAGGTGAGATGTTTTATGGTGGGCCAGGTGTCTTTAGGTGAAATTTTTTTTCCCCAAGTGTCATTGGGAATAATTATTATGAAATAAATAGTAGAATCAAGATGTATGATGTTGGGGAATGACTATGCTAAATCGGTGTGAAATTATTATTGGGTAACCTTTTATCGATATGCTTCTTATTATGGTACTATACTTGGATGCGTTATTTGGTGAGCATTCCAATGTGAGGTTAGTATTGGTTAGTTTACCCACTTAGGAATCATTGGTTATACTATTTTATCATGGGTGCTTTGGTATTCTCTTCTCACATGTGAAGTAGATATATTGGGTATAATACTATTGATTATACATGCTATGGGAATCCCAAGTATATATAAAATGTTTTTTAAGTTTATAGGAGGAATAAAGGGATTGAGTAGGACATTACTAGCCCAAATGCTGGATCTATGGATGAGCCATTTCATTAGGATTTATTTTCAGATTTATATTTGGAGACTAGATTTGTAACTATTTACTTTACACAAGTATCTTGGGATGATCTATGGTTTACCTTTTTCCTTTATTAGTTAGAGTTTCTTGGTGGTTTCATTCTATTTCCCAATCATTGTTAATTTATTGATGGTAATGCCTTCCATATGTGATATTTTTATACCCTTGGTTCTAGTCTCCAACCTGGGGCCTACTAATGGTGGGACTCTGAGTTCATTATATCTCTTCCTTATTATCTATCCTAGGAGGGGTACCATTAGAAGTATGGGGTCATTACAACCACATATCATATGTTACCACCTTAAGATAATCAAATTTTCAGCACATTTATTATAAAGTTTAACAAATGGATTCATACCCTTAATATATATTATGTGTCCCACAAGGGATTTTCATATATATATATATATATATATATACTTCATATGGATTTAATAACTATATCAAGTAATTGAGCCACATTCCATCCTAGTTCTAAAATATAGATAATTGAGAGTTAATTAATGTATCTATGTATTCCTTTTATCCTAGGAATTTAGAAGTTTTTCTTAACTCAATCATCTATCATCATTATTTTGTAAATTTCTCATAAGATCCATTACACAACCTCCAAAATAGTAGATGAAATCATAATGTTATGTTCCTCTCATTCTTGAAATATCAAAACCACTTTCTCAGTTGGCATGGCCCATGAAAAACCTAAATGGCCACAATGAAACTCATTTGATTAAATTTCATCTTTATAAGAATTTTTAATGAACCCATGATGGTTCCAAACATAGTGGAAGTGTTTTTTGAGGATAATACCAACTCATCAATTGTCGGATTCAATGGAACATTCACATATTGTAAAAGACATAAACATCATGATAATGAAATTTTTTCAAAGAATATTGAAAAAGAAGGTTTTTATAACCATGAAGAGATATTTTCACGTTAAATTTATAATTAATTTACATATATTGCATGAAATAATACCTCGGTCTTGAGATATTTCTTTGATGGATATTTTTATTCTATGAAACCCTTTTCGATCAACCATCATTCTATTTATAGGATCCAAGTGTAGAATCTCTCTAAGTAGTGACCCAAATGCACTCTTTTTATCTATTAACAGTATTGATGGACTTTTGGATACTGGAATGATAGATCAATCATCTTGTTGTTTTCTTCTTGATAACTGATAAAATCCCTTCAGGATTGAAGAATTGTCCTTCAACTCTTGTTCTTAAGATAATTGAAAAAGGAGAATACCTATAGCATTTTATGGTCTTTATAGAGAGCACTACACTTCACTGTGCACAATGACTCTTAATTTCAATCAACCTATACATAATAGAAACAATCATTTATTTATAGAGATAAGTATAGGGTTAAAATATTTTTAACTGCACAAAATTCCTTAAATATTATAATAAACATTATATGACGCCATACCATGTAATAATAATATTATTATTATTATTTTCTCATTTAATATATTGACTAAAACAATAATAAATATTATTTACCAACTTGAAAATTAATATTTGTCATTGGACACAATCTTGGTCTGTTAATCCTCTTAGGGATTTATAAATAAATATTATATATCCTTGTTGTAATTAATTACCTTATGAATAAATATTTATTTAATTTATGGGATCAATAAATCCTAAATAAAATTATTCCTATGTCTTGAGAATAATATTTATTCCAATAATTAAATTCAAATAAAATATAATTGAGATCAATGAAAACACTTAATGTGTGACCCTCTAGGCTTCCTTATCATTGATATTAGGAACGCTTTCCAAAAGTCTAAGATTATTATATAGAAATCGTCGAAGGAACCTGAGATAAAGTATTTAATTTTTTAATGATGATAAACACATATGATCCCTAATTCTGTATTATAATCCCTTTATCATGATATATCATTAATCAGGTTTCACACATGTGTCATCAAACTACATGTTTGATACATCTTTCTTTGAATGTCTAAAATAAACTCTTCATTAAACCTGGTCTATGTAATTTAATGTTATGGTTCTATTTCAATCAAAAGGTTCAAGATATAAAATCCCTTGAATATGAAAGGGACAAACCCTACCTTAATTTATTCATTAATAACACATCATTCATAATGTATCCGACATACCCAAATTTTCCATGAACTATTTTCATCATGGTTTATAGAAGTATATATAAGAGTGAGATTCACGAAATTCATTAATAATAATATTAAAGTCTAAGTACCATTACTCATGCTTATAAATAGGAATATACAATGACACATAAGAAAGTAGAATTCCTATTGGTGGGTTTGTTCTCATAGTATTATGTCTTAGTGACTAAAAATGGTGAACTTCATGAGATAAAGTCTCATTAACTTAAAATTAATCACATTTTATGATCAACATATTATTTTGCCATCATAAAAGGATATCTGACTATAAAACAAGGTTTTAAGAATATCATCATGGCATTTATGGTTCTCATCGTAGAGGGGAATTGTTATTCCATTGTTTATGAGATAGATACTCTCGGAAATTATTAAAATATGGTCATTTGTAACTATAAATTGGGTGTAATAATATATTTTAATTAATATTCACTTTTTTGAATATAAAAAGTTCAAATGGTTTGTTCTAGGGGACTAACTCCGATAGACTCCCACTAGGACTAGAGCCAATGTCCAATAAATTTTACTCTTTAGATATCACATTATTATCATGATACTATTGAGTTAAGGAATTTTTTAAGGGGAAAATTATGTATTATTTTTGGGAGACTATGATCACTATGACTTGACCTCTCTGAGAAAAATAACTCAAGAGATGATATTTCTAAAGTATGTTCTTCATAAGCTGATGTGATCTTGGTTCCCTTGTGATATTCACCACAGTAGTATTATCAAAAGAGTGTGTGATAGGATTTTTACTACTAGGAATCATATCAAGATATTTTATGAAGTTTCATATCCAAATTCCTTCATTATCTACCTTAGAATCTGTAATACACACAGACTCGGGTGTAGAATTTGAAACCACAACCATATTTGATCTCTTCAAGCTTACAAAACCTCTATTGAGAGTGAAGATGTACCGTATATGTGATTTTTTATCATATTTATCAATTTGGAAAGTATAATCTACATATCCTTTGATGAATATCTTCCCATATATTAAATATACCAGGAAAATATCCTTAGTTTAACTAATATATTTAAGGATAGTCTTGACTTCCATCCAATGCCGGTCACCTGGGTCATCTTGATATCTTCCTACCACACATAATTCATAGGTGATATCTAGAATTATAGATAACATACCAAACATGAATGACCTAATTTGGTATGTGTATGTAATCACTTCTATCCTTTATCTCATCATGTGTTCTTGTGGACACATTTTCTTAGAAAGATGAATTCTATTTTTCATTGGAAACAATCCCATCTTGAAATGTTCCATACTGAAAATTTTCAGGAATTTTTAAATATATTTACTTTAACTTCGATTTACAAGTCTCTAGAATATATCATGATAGATCTTAATCCTAAGAATATACATTTCTTTTCCTAAGTACTTCATGAAGAAGAATGTTTTCAAGCAGGCTTTGAAAGTCAATAAACCTGGTATTTCATTTCCAATAAGTAGTATTTCGTCAAAAAAATATTAAGAAAATTATTGACACAAACATTGTTAATTCATGAAAAAGTTTAATTGTTTATAAATCCAATTTACTATTTTATAGTAGTAGTGGTGTATCGAGTCCAAGGGAAGACTATTCATATTATTTTGTAACCAAATTTTCAAAACAAAAAACTACTACAAGTAGTGGATTAAATTCTTTTTTTAAATATTTTATATTGAAACAGTATATATTGATATAGTGATTTGTTTTTAAAAAGTACATATTGGTGTTGGAGTAATGATGAAATATAAGTGAGGATAGAGTTTTAGGGGAAAATAATCAAGAAAAAATGATCAGGTAAAAATTAAAACTAATGGTTGAATGAATATATTTTTTGAAGAAATTTTTTTGAAATCACAACCTCAAAAAATTAATGGATTACTCTCCCTCACTGAGAGATTAATCATGCAAGCTAACGAATCTTGAATTTCACCACTTCAATAAACATTACTAAGCTAAGGGTTTGTAATATAGTAGAATCAGAAAAGATATCACTGACTTTTTTTCTAATGTTTTTTTATATCAAATCAAAAGTAATTCTTTAAATATCAATATTGTTGATTGATCTTGAAGTTTTTAATTTGAAAACAAGATGCATAAAACAGTTTTTGGGAAAATCAAAAATGATATCACCAATTGATTATGATTTTAAGAAGTATAATGAGAATAACCAAATAAATCTAAACCATCATACTAGAAATCCACCGAGCTAAATGTTTTATCTAATAATCATATTAAATTAAAAATATACAATTATAGTATGAAATAGATGAAATAAAATACCAAGGAGATGTGATCTCCCTTAACAAAAAATCGTTAAGTGTTGTTGTATATCTTTGAGTCTCTAAGTCTCTGTCCAGCACCCCCCAATCTCCAAAATCAAGAATGTATATAAGTCCCAATATGAATGAATGTCTCCTCAATTTATCCTTCTTTATCTTTCGATTCATTTCTAACTTCTTAGACCGACTAAGATTGGTCAGTGCTTTTCATGTGACTTGAGCAACCCACATATAATGACCTTAACTAGTCTGTTTTAGAAAAACCTAAACATGATTATGAGATTGGTTCAAAACTACATATTAAAAACAAATTATAAATAATAATTTGTTATTAAATTATTCGTAAAAAATATTACTTTTTTAAAAAAATATTATTATGATAGATATTAAATATATTTATAAAAAATTATTATTGTTGTTATAATTATTAATATAATTATAAGTTTATAAATAAATAAATATTATTAATTTTATTCCTTATTAATATTAGATTTAAATATTAAATAATTATGTTTAATTATTTATATTTGTATATTTAAATTCATTACAATTATTATATTTAATATAATTAAATATTTATAAAGATAAATGAATTTTCATTTTTATTATTATTAAAATTATATTATGGTATAATTTATATTATAATATTTTTTATTTCTTTTATTTATTATTATTATTAGTATTATTTTTCTTTTTCTTTTTTTTCTTTTTTTTCTTTGGTTTATCCTCACTGCTCGGCTTCTTCTATAAACCACGAGAGGCATTCTTTTTTCCTAGGAGGGATCATCTATGAGTGCTTCGTCCTCCAAAAAGTAGGATGATGGTGTATCATCGGCTTAGCTCAACCTTTCTCCACAGCAACTCATTCCAATGGCTCATCCTCCAAATTTATGCCCTTTTTGGTGTCTCTAGATCTAGTGGTATATTTTGATTCGGTTGTAGTTCATTTGGCCACAATGGTGGTAGAGGGGAGATCCCAACTCCAATTTAACACTTTTGTTTATCTTCTTTGCTTATTTTGGTTCGATCTGTGGTGGAAGGTGATTTTTGTTGCAAATTTGGTGGTGGGTTATAAAGTGTAAGAAGCTCGAGCAGTGGGAGACAAACAACAGATCTCAGTTTAATGGTGGTGATCATGTTCAGTGGTGGGTGATACTGTTCAACGGTGGTTTCCCTTCCAATGGTGGTTCAAGTGAGGATGGTGGGTTCAAGTGATGGCATGTAAATTTTTAATGGAGGCTTGTGAGCTACCGGTGAAGTAGAAAAGCCAATGGGGGGTGGCTTCGACGGTGGGTAGTTTTTTTTTGTGGAAGGTTGATAATGGTGGTGGGGAGTGAGAAACATAAGAGGATTGATTTACAATGGTAGGTGGATTGAAATGGTAGATGTGATTTTGTTATGGCGGTGAGTATTTTTTGTGACAGTGGGTGCAATGGATAAGAGGTGGCGACGGGTAATTTCCCACCAATGGGTTATTTTTATAGTAGTGTCTCAAGAGAAATAGAGAATCTGGTGGTAGGTTTGGGAGTAACCATTGGATTTCCAAAGGTGGGTCACTGCATAAAATGTTAAAAATTATTATTAACTGAAGTTCCAAAGGATTGAATCACAACTCAAAAGAGGGGTTGAATTAGCTCTTCACTTTTTATGAATTTCAAAACTTTTAAAAAGTTAACCCCTACAACCTATTAATATTTATTTCCTTATCATCTTTTATTAAATACTCTTTAATGAAAAATTATGAAATCAAGTAAAGCACGCACGATATATAAGGTTCAGCCTCAGTGTGAAAACATACATCCTTTCCATAGCCACTCTCATGGGTCTATGGAAATACACTATTATTAAGAAGTTAATTAATCTTGTGTCATATCATGTTAGACACCTTCAATCTATAGATATGAAAGATTATGCTGACTCCCATCATTTTACAAAGTATGTTTATAAAACAATTGATCCAAAAAAGAATAAAGAATTTATTGAAACTGATCCACAATTTCTCAGTTTGAATCCTCAGTCCGATTTGGCTGGATCTAATTTTCTCAATCTGATGAAGTCAATACGATTCTCCCTTACTCAATCTGCACTTCTCAAACTCTACTCAGAAACTCAATACAATAGACTCAATACAATGAACTCATTTTCAATATTTAAAACTCAAAATCTACTCAAATGATTAATATGATATTCTTCCATTTGATTCACTCAATCTGATGAACACAATATGATCTTCTCAATATGATCTTTCTAAATCTAGTAAACAAACAATTAGTTGTCTAATCTTCTTCATGAGATCTTTGGAAAGAAATGAATTTCACTTGATTTCTTCAGTTCACTTCCTTTTTTGATTGTGTGAAAGTTAATAATGAAAGAATTATCTGAGTAAGTATTTATAACTAACTCGGAAAAAAATTAGTAAACATGAAATTTTCCATGCTTCCTAAAATTTCAAAACTTCAAAAATCTATCGCATTTAATCTTTAACTTTTACTTCTCCAATCCTCCTTAGATTTCTCTGAGATTTATGCAAAAATTGAATTTCAAGTTTTACCCCTTCAACTCTTCATAAAACTTATAGAATCTTATTTTTGAGTATTCTTTATAATAATCTCATTACGAATCTATTTCCTTCTTACTTCATTGTGAATATTTTTCCTTCCCATTTCATTATGAATTGTTTTCCTTCTCTACTCATTTTGAATTTTGTTTCCTTCTTAACTCATTACGAATTATGTTTCCTTCTCATCTCATTATGAATTTTGTTTCCTTATCATCTCATTATATATTTAATTTCCTTCTCATCTCATTACAATTTTTTTCCTTCTCGTCTCATTATGAATTCAGTTTCCATCTCAAATTATTATGAATATGTTTCCTTCTCAACTCATTATGATTTACGTTTCTTTATCATATCATTATGATATTCCATTCTTCTTAAGAGTTAGTCTGATTGAATTTTCATCTCACATTCGGTCCAATGGAATCCACATTAAAATGGGATTCTCATTACAATAGAATTCCCATTACAATGGAATTTCACATTATGAGGAAAATCCCATTACGATGATTTTCCATAATGATGGAAAGTATTCAATGATGAATCTACATCGCAACTTTAACTTATTCAAACTTCATCAGCTTCATAGATTCTTATTCTTTATTAAAGATTCTACCTTTGATGGATATTTCATAATCATATAATCTCTGTTATGATGGATTTCTCATTATGATCAATTGTATCTGATGATAACTCCACTTAAAGAAATTGACAAGTCTCAAATTTCCTTATCTATTACTCATTGAAAAACATTGTCTTGATTTCTAAAACTTATATAACCATTATAGTTCCTAAATTCCATAAAAATATTTTATCATGAGTATATTTCATGATTTATAATAACTTCATGATCATCAAAGCATCATCTAATTAGGTTTATAAAGTATGAAAATTTTATAACTCCTAGATTCATAATATTCCTTCAAAACTCTTTATCAAAAATACAAAATCTTCAACCAGAAAAATCTAATTTTCTAAAAAATGTCGAGTCTGATGAATCTTTATTAAGATGGAAAATATCCAATTCCTAAAAAACAAAATAATTCTTATAAAAAAAGGCAAGTTTTCAACAAATACAAAAACTTTGTTTAAACAATTTATAATAAAGGTTCTTTAGTCTCCCCCTTTGTATTTGTTGACAACCCTTGTTAAAAACATTTCCAAATCTCGGAATTTTTTCACAACTCAATTTTTGTAAATAAATCATGTTTTTTGAGTTTTATCAAAACATAGCCTTTCTCAAAAGAGAGTGTCCTAACACCACAGTAATAGATAAAGTAATGTTTTTTAAATAATTAAATCTCTTAGTGGAAAGTAAAATTTTAAACTATGTAAAGATAAACTCCCCATCACTTATATTTTTTCATCTATTACTTTTCTTTTTATCTCCCCCATTATATGATAACCACAACTTTAGATTAATTGAACAAAGATAAGTAAAAACTTCTTACAACGTAAAAAATTTGTTACTTTCTCTCCCACTTTGTCAACATAATCCAAAGCATGGAGGGGTACTTTTTTATTAGGTTTATGAAGTCATGGGATGAGGATGAATATGAAGTTGAAACCTCAATTCCACAAACCTTTATTTTAGCATTGATTTTGTAAAGATATCAGCAATCTGATACTTTTTTGAAATGTATTCCAGGAAAACATCTTGAGTAGAAACTTTCTTGTTTATAAAGTAAAACTTTATATCAATTTTTTTTTATCTTGAATGTTGGAAAAGATTCATAGAAAGATAAATTTTACTATAATTAACACAAAGTATCTTTCATGGTTTATAAACATTTACATTCCAATCTTCCAGATGAATTTTCATAACCAACCTTTTAGCACATGCCTGAGTAGTTGTAACATATTCGTATTCATTTGTGCTCAATGTTACTAAACTTTGTTTTTTACTATTCCAACTCACACAACATTCACCCAAGAAAAATGTTCCTCCTAAGGTTTATTTTCTATCATTACAATCTCCAGCCCAATCGGCATCAATATAACCATGAAACTTCATCTCACAACTTCTTTTATACAAAAACCCATGTGAATTTGTTCCTTTTATATATCTCATAATTCTTTTTTCAGCCAACATATGTGATTCTTTCAGATTACTTTGATACCTGGAACACAAATTCATATCATAAATAATATTAGGTCTTGAGTCTATAAGGTAAATTAGACTTCCTATCAACTTCTGAAAATATTTCTATTTCACATTTTTTCTAGATTCATCTCTACACAACTTTGTGCTCACTAAAATAGGATTAGAAACTTGTTTGGATTAAGTCATCCCAAACTTCTTTTATAATTCAATAGCATACTTTTCTTAAGATAAGAAAATGTATTTTTCTTTTGGTTGAACTTTTAAGCTATGAAAGAATGTCAATTCTCTTAACAATAACATTTCAAAATTATTCTTCTTTTATTTAGATATTTTTTTACAAAACTCTTTTATATCCCCAATAAAAATTATATCATCCACATAAACAATTATAATTAGAGGTCCAGAGTCAATATCTTTCACATATAAGTTTTATCAACTTTTCCTTTATAAAAATTTAACATTTTAAAACAATTTCAAGATTTGAATACCAATCACATGGAGCTTGTTTCATCCCATAGAATGTTTTCTTCAGTTTACAAACTTTGTTTTCATCCTCATCAAGTAGAAACCCACAAGGTTCTTCAATGTAAAATTATTCTTAAATATCCCCATTTAAAAAATCTGACTTTACATTCATCTGATAAACTTTGTAATTCCAATGTGTGGCCACTAAAACAATCATTTCAATAGTTTATAATCTTGAAACTCAGGAGAAAGTTTCTTTAAAATCCTCACCTTTTACCTATGCATAGCCTTTACAAACAAGTTGGTCTTTGTTTCTTAAAACTACTCTATGCTCATTTAACCAATTTCTATTAAACCACTTGGTTCCAATAACATTTTTATTTGTTTATTTCGGTTCAAAATTAGATATAAGTGAAGTATGATTATCTAACTTAGCTTTCTTCTTGTCTGAAATAGAGACTTATGATTTCTAAAAATGTTTTTTGAATCAAAGTATTTTTGTAAAGTATGAAATTCAAATGTTTCTTTCCCAATTTAAATTTCTTCGTCACATGAATTTTCTGAATCTTGATAAGAATGTTTTGACTTACTTTCACTATTATTTGAAATATCTTGTTTATCCTCCTTAGGATTCTCAATAACTTTTGTTAATTAATTTTTATTTTCAATTACTTTCAAATCATATGATTACACCATCTTTTGTAAATGTTTTTTCATGCATTTTTAACTTCTTCCAATTGGTGAACAACCCAAAAAAGTTTCTTCCTCAGCTTTCTCATTAAACTTTCTCAAATATTTATTTTTTTATTTGGAGCAATCACTGACTTCCAAAAATATTGAATTATTTCAATGAAGTTATTGTGTTATAACAAATTTCATAAGGAGTCATGTTGGTTTCCTTTATCAAAAAAAATCTATTTTGAACTTGTATAATAGTACTAACAACTTCTCTCCAATAGAAAATTGAAATTTTGTATTCTGCTAACATAATTTTGCCCATTTCCACTAAGCTTCTATTCATTCTTTTTACTACTCTATTTGTTTGTGGAGTATAGGGAGAACTATATTGAAGTGTGATACCATTATTTCTCAGATAAGTTTTAAAATTCTTTCTTGTGAATTATTTTCCATTATCTATTCTTAACCTTTTATAAAAAACTCCATTTATTTCTCAATATATTTTATAAATAATTTGAACATTTCAAAAGCCTCTAACTTTTGCTTCATAAAAATGATATTTCCATCCTAGTCAAATCATTAATAAAAGTGATAAATTATAAATCTCCTTTTGTTGATTGATGTCTCGCCAGCACACATAAATCATAATGAATAAGATCAAGTGTTATAATATATTGAATCTCAACTCTTTATGACTTTTGTTAGTTGTATTACCTTTTTAAAAAGTTTCACAAACATCTTCTTCTATTCTATTCAATTTTGGAAAGTTTTGAACAGAATCAAATCTGGAAATTTTTTTCATACTTTTCTACCCAAATTTCCCAATTATTTGATGCTACAAATTTTTTTCATCTTCAATTTTCAAGTAACAAGAGTTATTGAATTATCTTATTTTGAAGATATTCCTACTAGTTCTTTCCCCATTTGTAATAACTTTTCCATCTTTCACACTTTTGATGATACAAAAATATTTTCTAAAAACAATTTATTTTACATCATCACAAAGTTTAATTACACTATGTAAGTTATGTTTTAGTCCATCAACAAAAAAAATTCATTATATTTTATATTTTCTACTTCAATCTCAACCACTTTGATTCCTCTGGTTTTTAAGGAACTATCATTACCAAAGGTAACTGCTCCTACGTTATGTCATTCAACATGTTTCTATATTTTTATAACACTTTCCATATGTGAATAATAGACACTATTAAGTATCCGTGGTTTTTTCATTTTACTTGATTTCAAATCTATCTCAACAATAAAATCTCTTTCCTTGACTTTCTTATTTTCAAATTCCTTTTCTTTTTTATCATAAGAAACTTTTTATGGAAGGAGTTTCATACATATTTTTTCATGATGACCATCCAGATCACGTCTTATAAAAACTTCTTCCAAGCATTAAATTTTATTTTTTTGGAAATTTTCTAATATCTTGAGAATTAACCTTTTTAACTTTTGGTATGTTAGGAAAGTTACTCATTTTAATTTCACTATTTCATTCAATTTTCTCAAACCTTCTTCTAGGTAGACATAAGTTGTGCAAAAAATTCTATGATTTGTTTCTATACATTCCAAAACACTAGAAATATCCATAAAATCATGAATTTCAATTAAAGAACGATCTTTCTCTATAGAAACTTTCTTGAGGTTGGTAACTTATTTCAGATCTAACAAACTCGTGACATGGACCATATTTTCTTTGGAGTGAGTTTTATACTTTTGTTGATTTTACAGGTCTCTCACATCCTCTCTTCACCCCATCTTTCCTAACACCTTTTCCTAAACCTGAAATGTTAAAAGAATGAGATAAAACATTAATTTTGGTGAGAAAATATTTCACCTGATTCTTGAATTGAGCCTTATCAACAAGTTTAGAAGTCTTTGATTTTACTTTCAAAGATTTGTTGAAATTGTATTTCATCTTTCTTAAGGTACTCTAGGACTTGATAAGTTCTGATTGAAATATGTTAACTTCTTAATTAGCCACCATCTTCTTAATAAGATCCTTAATTGTCTTTCCTTATTAAAAAACACTATGTTTGTAACTTAAGATCTTCTAAATGTATTTATCTTCCTTCTTGATGGAATATTTTCTTTCTTCAATAACTTCTTAAAAATCTTTCTTTATCATTCTTATTTATTTATAGAGAAATTTTTTTTGTTCGATACATGCAAAAAATTTCGTTCTGAGTGGATATTCTCTATAATATTCTTCACCGCCTTCTTCACTATTTTGAGAATCCTTTTTTTATCAACTTTTGCAATTCAGGTTCAAAATTTCTATGAACGTTCATGTTTAGATGAATTTTTTTCATTTTATTCTGATTCAAAATTCTTACTCAATATACTTATTTTGTTTTTAGTAAACTTATTTTTTTATTTTTTTGGATGAGTTTTCTTCTTAATCATATTTACCACTTCTTCCATCAAGGTTTTTCATCAAAATTATCTCGATACTATCCAACTTTATTCTTGGGTCAATTAATAGAAAAGTATTTGATTCCACCACACTCAAAACATTTTAGAGGAAGTTTACCTCTATATTTCCTTCTTCCTCTCTAGTATTTTTTAGGGATAAGATACATAATATTATCATTTAACTCATCATATTACTTGTCTATAGACACACAAGGATTAGATTCTTAAACATCATGGATTTTCATCTTTCTCATAGCTTCAAAATCTATTTCATCTTTCATTTTATTTTTAAATATTGGATCATTCCTCATTTGATAAGAAATAAGAATGTTATGAAATTCATCAAGGGATAAATCATCCTTATCTTCTAAAGATGAAATTTTAGAATCAAACCTCTTTGGAAATTTTCTCATAGGTTTATTCACTATTGTAGAATCTTCCAAGACATATCTAAATCCTCTGATGTTGCAAACAATTTCATTTAACTTGGTGAATTATTCATCAATAGTTTCTTCATATATTATTCTGATGTCTTCATACTGACTATGCGATATTTATAGATTTACTTCCTTTACATTAGTATTCCCTTTGAAAGTATTTTCCATCTTATACCACATAATTTTTGAAGTATTGAGACCCACCATCTTCTGATATTCATACTATGATAAGGAAATAAGGATTGAATATCTACCCCTTCCATCAACTTCTATATTTCTCTCATTAGTAAACATCAAATGAGAATCTTTCTCAATAGGAGTAAAACCAATTGTAGTAGCATTAACAACTTTCAATTAAAGAGATAGAAGATAAGGAATCGTCCAATTTTTCTATCCATGATAATTTTTTCCATTAAATGTAGTAATTACACTACTATTGACAGAATTTATATTATCCATGATAATAATTCAACAAGGTAACATTCCCTCTGATACAAATTGAGGTTAAAAAGTATCTAATGACAACTGTTAGGGGGGTTGAATCATTTGTTACCTTTTTAAGAATTTCAAAATACTTAGAAACTTAACCCCTACAGTCTGTTAAGATTTATTTCCATATGAACTTTAAGTAAATACTAATGCATGAAAAAGTAGGAATGAAATTAAAGCACACAAGATTTAGAAGGTTTTTCCTTAGTGTGAGAATCTACAACCTTTCCATAGCCACTATCGTGGGTTTATAGAAATCCACTATTATGATGAATTAAATAAAACTTGTGCCAACTCCTATTAGACACTTTTTATCTCCTGATATGAAATATTATACTATATCTCGTTAGTTTACAATGTTTTCTTATAAAATAATTTATCCAAACAAATAAATAAAGACTTTTTTGAAACTACTCTACAATTGATCATATAAATCCTTTGTCCCATTTGGCTTCATCCAAATTTCTCAATCTGATGAAGTCAATATGATTCTCTCTTACTCAATCTGCACTTCTCAAACTCTACTCAAAAGGACTATATAATGGTCTCAATATGATTAACCCATTATCAATATGAAAAACTCAAACTCTTATCAAATTATTAATATGATATTATTCAGTATGATTGACTCAATCACATGGACTTAATATGATCTTCTCAATATGATCTTACTCAATCTGTTAAACAGACATTCAACTGTATGATCCTCCACATGAGATCTCTCTACAAAAATAAATTTCACTTGATTTATCCAGTGCTCCACCTTTTATTCTTGCATGAAAGTTAATAATGAACAAATTATTTTAGCAAGTATTTATTGGAGACTCGGAAAAAAAAAGTGGAAAACTTGAAAACTTCCCCTACTTACTCAAATTTCAAAACCTTAAAAATCTCTCACATTTAAACTTCTACTTTTACTACTTCAATCCTCATTTTATTTCTATGATATTTACACAAAATTGAATTTCAATTTTGACTTGTTAAACTATTCATAATACTTCTAGAATCCTATTTTTTAGTCCTTTTCATAATCAGCTCATTAATAATCTATTTCCTTCTTAGCTCATTACAAATTTGTTTGCCTCTTGGAACATTACAAATCTATTTCCTTATGAACTCATTATGAATTTTTTTCCTTCTCAACTCATTATGAATTATATTTCCTTCTCATCTCGTTATGAATTTTGTTTCCTTCTTAGCTCATTATGAATTATGTTTCCTTCTCATCTCATTATGAATTTTGTTTCCTTCTCATCTCATTAAAAATTTTGTTATTTTCTCAGGTCATTATACTTTTGTTTCTTTCTCATTTCATTATGATATGAATTTCTTCTTTAGATTTAGTCTGGTTGACTTTCCATTTCAGAGTTAGTTCAATGAAATCTTCATTATGATGGAATTTTCATTATGATGGATTTATCCATTATAATGGAAATCTAATTATGATGATTTTCTATAATGATGGAAAGTATTCAACGATGAATCCACTTTTAAACTTTGAACTTCTTCAAACATAATTAGCTTCATACATTCTTCTTTTTTCTTAAATAGTCTACCTCTGATGGATATTTCATAATGAGGGAATCCCCATTATGATGGATTCTTCATTATCATCATGTGTATCCAATGATAAATAAACTCAAAAACATTGAAAATTCTCAAATTTGCTCAGCTATTACTCATTGACAAACTTTTTATTGATTTATGGAACTGATAAAACCATTAAGATTCCTCCATTCCATAAAAAGATTTTATCATGAGTATATTTAATTATTTATGAGAACTTCATGATCAGAAAATATTTTCTCATATGGTTTTAGAATGTATGAAAACTTTCTAACTCTTGACTTCACAGCCTTCTTTCAAAACTCTTTAGCAATAATACAACTTCTTCAAACAAAAAAATTGAATTTATAAAAAAAATTGAGTTCGATAAATCTCTATTATGATGGAATAGATCTCATTATTTAAAAACAAAAAATATTCTTAAAAAAAGTTAAGTTGTCAACAAATACAAAAAAACATTGTTATAAAATTTTATCTGTAATTTCTTGACCCCAGTTACCCAGAGTCGGTGCATTATTACGTAACATTGGCATGATCACAAAAGATCAAGTCTCGAATGATCGATTAGTTTAGTAGCCTTGGAAACACTAGATACGTTCAAAAATGTTACATTACATCATAAAGTGAAAAATTACAATAACATAGTATCCATAGTCCACACTCATATCCCATTCCAATTGTCCTTGCAGGTCATTCATAAAATACTTCTTCACATCCTGGAAAAATTAAAACATTGAAAGGGGTGGGCTCAGATGCTCAGTAAGGATAAAAATATTGCGGAATATTTCATAAATAAATATAAACATTTAGGGCAATGTATAACTAAAACAAAATACTTTTAAACTTGAATTCAGCATATTATGGCAAAAGTAAAATGGAATAATTCCATTTTCTTATTCACATGGGTATTCTACTAGTCGAATAATCACATGAAATATCAATAACCACTTTCATAATGATGGAATGCATAATGCCAGACTATCATAACCATGTAGCCAAGGCCTCGTGCCAAGACTACAAATAAGATTTTGTAAAGGCCCCGTGCCAAGAAATTAGTTTGTCTCATGAGACCTACTGATGCAATTTCGTAGAATATACTTACATTTAAAATTTCTCAAATATACTCCAGTGTTTTTCTGAAAACATTATGCAAGCTTCTCAAAACAAAATAACTAATTTGGATACTGCTCGACTAATTACAGGCCATGATGGGTCCACGCCCAATCCCTTCCTGTCTACCACACTCGAGAGTCAGGTTTTCTAAAAAGAAATTTAATCTTGTGTTAAATACGTATACATTTGCACTGGATTTTCATATATTTGAGAGAAATATCTCTCTCTTTTTTTAAAACATTTAAAAAAAAGTTATGGCATGTAGAGGAAGCTGAAACTAAAATAATGGTCATGGCGGCGGAAAAGTCATTCTCACCCCATACGTACGAAAAAAAACATTTCCTTTTGTCGTTTAGTAAAATTATTCATATAAAAAATATTCCTCTTGAATAAACGTAAATGTCAAATGGGTTTATACACCGTATAAAAGAAATTTGTGTATAAAAAAAATATGCCTCAATGAAAGGAGATTGAGACGATGTCCCTTACAAAGATCTTTTTTTTAAAATAAAATAAATCTATTATGTGTATTCACTATAAGTACACATAAATAAAGTACAAATACAATATAGGACATAATAATATCATGACATAATTTGAAAGTATGAGATTAACCCAAAGAACAGAAATTGGGTTAAGAAGTCTCCTTACCTCGTGTCCGACTTCACTCGACCGTTCTTTAATCTCCTGAATAATAAAATAGAGTTAATATCTACTTTATTAAGAACCTTTTTCAAGTTCATTATCCCTTTTATATCACTTATTACAATTTTACAAAAATTATGTAGTCATTTAAGTTAATAATGGTCGTTTTGTCAATCTTTGGTACTTGAGTAAAAAATAAACTTATTATAATTACAAGTTGTTAAGGGGGTAAAATATCCATTATATACAAAATTATAATCATGTTGTATATATCATATATATCATATAAATCCATTATATACATTCATTCATAATATTACATAACATTTAGAGGTAAGAAATGAAATGCACCGTTCATGGTGACGGTAAGTCGTACGTACGCATGAACGCTACTTTCATTTCTATTTCGTATTTAATGGAATTAAATCATAATGATATGAAGGTGTATTATAATTCCAGTATAATATAATATATAATATCATTTACTTCATCCTTTATAGGTCCCACATATGGCATTAACGATTCAAATCACTTTGAGGGGGCGGTAGTCCGCACTTCCTAAAATGAAATTATCGCGTTTACCCATAATGGAAATCATAAATGTATGCCATAAATGAGAAACGAAGAAGCATAAGAAAAACCAAAACATAATATATATATCATATATGAAAATATTTTCATCAAAATGTCCACCATTAGAGGTGTTAAAAGAATATTGAACAATCATTGTTTTGTGAGGCAATATTTCGCCACCCACAGAAACAGTATGTTCTTTAACCATTAGACGAAGGCGTGTGTAAGTGTAAATCGAATAATTATCATAAAAACATCCTAGTATATTTTATATACTGGTGTTGTTAAAAAATAAAGTAATAAGAAGATTTTAAGGGGTTGGAGAAGAAAAATAAAACAAAAGAACATAAGAGAAGACATTACCTTAAAATCGGGTAACACTTTTTCATTTGAGCCAAAGGCTTCCTTGGGAAGACTTCTGCCAAAAGTGAGGCTTCTAGGAGTAAGATAGGGAAGTTGAGAGATTATTTGGGTAGAGTTTGGCTGAGAAAATGGCTTTTATGGTGTGAGTAAAGTGGTAGAGTTGGGGGCCTTTTATAAGAGGAGTGGAGGGGCACTCTTGGAAAGTCATGACATGTTACATTATTATGAAATGATTTTCGGATTTTAAAGGTCCCAAAATGATATATTTCTAGGATAAGGTGATAAGGGTTCGAAATCTACTCATCCAATAGGTTTTTGACAAGTTTATGTCTTAGATTTTACATTATCTTTTCATTTTATTTAAATCGTTAATTAATGAGGTAATCGCTGCATCATCATTGTGTCATAAAAAATTTAATTTATTTAATGTCTAAAAATTACAAAAAAAAAATACCATGATGTATGAAATCTTTTTATATTTCCAATGAATATTTATAGTCGAAAAGTTACTTTATATAACCCCATGTAATAATTGTTTTAGTAAAAAAACACATGTTTGTGACAATTTTATTTTTACTTTAAATAAAAAATTATTAATGTCATTTTCTTACCCAATTGGATCCATGGGGTCCCCAAGTTGACCCATGGATTGTCTTGGTCGGCCATGAATCATCCAATAAGGGTAGGACAGGTTTCAAGATATTGTTTTATTTTTATAATATCATTTTTACCTTAAATTTCACTAATTACTTTTAATCGCGATTAACAAAACTTAAAAGATACTATTCACCAAAAATTATTTTAATCCCATTGAACCACATTTTACTTCCTAATTACAACCATGTATGTAGTATTTTTTAAATTAAATACACAGAAGTGGTAATGTTTCATTTACATGAAAAATTAGTTTATAAACTACCACTTAGTGGTTTCACTATTCATCAAAAATCGAAGTTTTTCAGAACAACACCAAAAATTTACCCTAAGCTATATTTGATATTAATAATTAAAAAATTATGTCTATATTAAAAAATTCAAAACATATAAGTTGAATTAATTGATTTAATAATTAATTCCCGCTGTCACAACAAATAGCGTGTTTTTAAGAAAGAATATCAATCAAAAGATTGACAATTGTTTATGTCCAATTTCAAAGTGAAATTAATTCTAATGACCGGAATTGGATAAAATGGTAAAAATAAATTCTAATTATACTTTAAAACCACTCAATAGTATAATTTATCACTATAAATTATATTTATTAAAAAAGTTTTTTTAAAGTATTTTTCACTATTCATAAAAAATTGGAAGTTCTCTGAAAAATACCAATAATTCAACATAGGCTAATTTAGATATTCTGAATCCAAAAATGAAGTCCATTTTGAAATATAAAATATATATAAATTCAAAATTTGGGTATTACTATTCATAATGGCTATTTTGATTAGTCGCGGTGTGTTAGAATCTCGAACTTTCATACAATGCAAGCTATTGCATTATTGAAAGAGAAGCATATCGTGGAATCTCGGGGTGTTACATTCTCCCCTCCTTCAATAAATTGCGTCCTCGCAATTTGAAATTATCCTTTGAAAATAAAAGGATGCAAATAGAAAATACCTTTTTGGAAAACCCACATCGGAAATAAGGTTAATAAAATTTATCCTTAATAAGAGGGAAAGGGAAATGAAAAAGTCACCACCAAATTATGATCTCGAAAAGGATAAAATTGGTGGAAATTAGAGACATATAATTGGAGGAAAAACTTAAATATTTGTAGGGAGTGATTGAGGTCATCAATCACAAACACGTGTAAAATTGAGGGCTTCAAAGCCTTCAATCTATGTTGATTTAAAATATTATCAGTTAAACAAGACATAAGGTATTAGGATAACACATTTTTTGTTTTAATATCCCTTTAATAAAGTTTAAGAATTAATTTATTCATAGAATAAGAGATGGGTATATATATATTTATTCTTGACAAGTAGAGTTTCAACCTTCAACTAATTTCTACCAAAAACTCATCTTTCACTCAAAAAGATAATAGAACTCAAAAATATTATATTTATCCTAATCGTACAAGGTTCAAAATATTAACACATACCATTTAGATTAAGAAAACTATTTTTTAATAACCAGGGACTTCCTGTAGGATATTGGTAGGAAATAAAGGCATGTCGCACTATGGTTTTGGGTTCGATTCCTACAGCTTTGTCTGACGTTACGGGTTATCCCCCGACCTATAGGTTGTCCTTTTCCTAAAAATATAGTATTATAATATTCCAAAAATAATATTCTGAAATGTTTTAACCTTAAACAATACTATCCAAGGTTCAACTTAATCCATTCCAACCTTTATAGTTATCCAAAATACTTCTGTCCAACTCACAGTCCAAATTTTATAATGAAGGTAAACATAATGAAGATACTTTTTTTCGTGTAACAACATGTGAACACCTTCATCATGTATTCTTTTAAAACACTGCAACATCCTGAATTACCATGATCCCTTATTCCTTATAGAATACTAGATATACTCCTTATATCCAAAAATGTATACAAATCATTAATCATTTTCAAGGAAGTTAAGAATATCCAATATAATTTATCCAAATCAATCATGTCTTATTCCAAAATCACTATCTCGGTATCAGAACCATATTACGGTTTATCTTTCTCTAAACCATATATTTTCCAAAAATTTAACGTGTTATGGAGTCACTTTTCTTGGTTCCGCACAATCTCAAGTCCTTGATGAAATAGTACTGCAGTACAATCCTTATATACTCCATAATTATTATAACCAGTACATCATTGATACAACACTCAAATGACAAAATTCTTTAATAACAACATAATCACTCTAATCATTCCTCCTCATATGTGGTAGTATCATAACTTGATTATTATCCAATAACATCATTTGGGGAATACTCTGATTATTTGGACATTGGTTTGCATAGTGTCCCCACTCCTTGCAGATGAAGCATTGTACATTTGAATGATTTTTCTTACCCTTGCAGTCATGCACTTGGTGTCCTTTTTCTCCATAATTATAACAAACTCTCATTCCCTTCAGGCAAGTTCCAAGGTGTTTCTTCCCACAGTTATCACATATTGTAAAATTCTTCTTTTCCCTCATCCCTTTATCCATCATTCTCCCTTTCATCCTTTTCGTCTCTTTCTTCCCTTCAAATCCATAAGACTCGGAGAATTCTTTAATTATCTTATTAACACATGATACTATTTCTTCATATGTTGAGAACACATGGGAGACTATTTCCCTTCTAAATGTTGGCTTAATACCGTGAAACATATGATCCTTATTACTATTTGGATCATACATATTGATGGAGTTCACATTCCTTCTACTGGGCGTCATTTCTATATAATGGCATAAACTAGGTTAGTTTATGAATTGAAATGAATAATTCCAAACATGTAAAATACTTAATGTAAATTGAACGGTTTATGGATATAATCCATAATCATAAAAAAAATTTCTTTGAGGAAGTATATACTCATAAACCCTTCAAAATCGTTTGTAAAAAATGAGAATTATCCTAAGCATATCCCCCAGGAGTGTCGTAACCAAGAGTGCAGCAAGTCTCGTTGTCATGCACCAGTTCCCGTTCGAGTCTAGATCAAAGTGGTGTTTTCAGGTTTTAGCCCTAGGTACATCTATGCCAGAGCCGCCTCTACCTGCTCATATCCAGAGAGGGATGTATTGCTCGGAAAACTCACAAAATCTCTATAATACCAAAATTCTAGGAAAAATTCTTCTATACTAATCCTCAAAGTCTATCTTTGGGCTATGTGCTCTAATCAGAGTTTATCTAAATCTAGTTTCCAAGGTTAGTAATAACATCCCTCTGATAACAACTGTAACGCCCCGACCCCAGTTACCCAGAGTCGGTGCATTATTGCGTAACATTGGCATGATCACAAAAGATCAAGCCTTGAAAGACCGATTAGTTTAGTAGCCTTGGAAACACTAGATACATTCAAAAATGTTACATTACATCATAAAGTGTAAAACTGCAATAACATAGTCTCCATAGTCCACACTCATATCCCCTTATGACTATCCCTCCAGGTCATTCATAAAATACTTCTTCACATCCTGGAAAAATTAAAACATTGAAAGGGGTGAGCTTAGATGCTCAGTAAGGATAACAATATTGCGGAGGCTTTCATAATTAAACATAAACATTTAGGGAAATGTATAACTAAAACAAAAGCCTTTTAAACTTGAACTTCAGCATAATATGGAAAAAGTAAAACGAAATAATGTCATTTACTTATTCACATGGATATTCTACTAGTCGAATAATCACATGCAATATCAATAACCACTTTCATAATGATGGAATGCATAATTCCATACTATCATAACCACGTAGCCAAAGCCTCGTTCCAAGACTACAAATAAGATTTTGTCAAGGCCTCGTGGCAAGATACTAGTTTGTCTCATGAGACCTACCGATGCAATTTTTTATAATATACTTACATTTAAAATTTCTCAAATATACTTCGGTGTTTTTTTGAAAACATTATGCAAGATTCTGAAAACAAAATAACTAATTCTGAGACTGTTCAACTAATTACAGGACATGATGGGTCTACACCCAATCCCTTCCTATCTACCACACTCGAGAGTCGGGTTTTCTAAAAACATTTTTAAGCTTGCGTTAAATACTTATACATTTTCACTGGATTTTCATATATTTGAAAGAAATATCTCTCTCTTTTTGAAATCATTTAAAAAAAATTATGGCTTGTAGAGGAAGCCGAAACTCAAATAATGGTCACGGCGGCGGAGAAGTCATTGTCGCCGCATACGTATGACAAAAAGACATTCCCTTTTGTCGTTCATTAAAATGATTAATATAAAAAATATTCCTCTTGAATAAACATAAAAGTCAAAGGGGTTTATACACCGTTTAAAAGAAAGTTGTGTATTAAACAAAATATGCCTCAATGAAAGGAGATTGAGACGATGTCCCTTACAAAGATCATTTTTTTAAAATAAAATTAATCTATTTTGTGTATTCACTATAAGTACACATAAAGAAAGTAAAAATAAAATATAGGACATAATAATATCATGACATAATTTGAAAGTTGGAGATTAACCCAAAGAATAGAAATATGGTTAACAAGTTTCCTTACCTCATGTCCGACTTCACTTGATCGTTATTTAATCTCCTGAATAATAAAATAGATTTAATCTCTACTTTCTTAAGAACCTTTTTCAAGTTTATTATCCCTTTTATATCACTTATTACAATGTTATGAAAATTATGTAGTCATTTAAGTTAATAATGGTCGTTTTGTCAGTCTTTGGTACTTTAGTCAAAAATAAACCTCTTATAATTACAAGTTGTTTAGGTGGTAAAATATCCATTATATCCAGAATTATATTCTTGTTGTAGATATCATATATATCATATATATCCATTATATACATTCATTCATAAAATTACATAACATTTAGAGGTAAGAAATGAAATTCACCGTTCATGGAGACGGTAATCCATACGTACCCATGAACGCTACTTTCATTTCTATTTTGTATTTAATCGAATGAAATCATAATGATATAAAGGTGTTTTATAATTCTAGTATAATATCATATATAATATCATTTACTCCATCCTTTATACGTCCCATATATGGCATTAACGATTCAAATCACTTTGAGGGGCGGTAGTCCGCACTTCCTAAAATGAAATTATCGCGTTTACCCATAATGGAAATCATAAATGTATAACATAAATGAGAAATAAATAAGAATAAAGAAAAGAAAAACATAATATATATATCCTATATGAAAATAGTGTCATCAAAATGGCCACCATTAGAGGTGTTAAAAGAATATTGAACAATCATCGTTTTGTGAGGCAGTATTTCACCACCCACAGAAACAGTATGTTCTTTAACCATTAGACGAAGGTGTGTGTAAGTGTAAATCAAATACATATCATAAAAACATCCTAGTATATTTTATATACTGGTTTTGTTAAAAAATAAAGTAATAAAAATATTTTAAGGGGTTGGAGAAGCAAAATAAAACAAAAGAACATAAGAGAATACATTACCTTAAAATCGGGTAACACTTTTTTATTTGAGCCAAAGGCTTCCTTGGTAAGACTTCTACCCAAATTGAGGCTTCTAGGAGTAAGAAAGGTAATTTGAGAGAGTATTTTTTCAGATTTTGGCTGAGCCAAATGGCTTTGATGGTGTGATTAAGGTGGTAGAGGTGGGGGCCTTTTATAAGAGGAGAGGAGGGGCACTCTTGGAAAGTCATGAAATGTTACATTATTATGAAATGTTTTTCGGATTTTAAATGTCCCAAAATGATATATTTCGTGGATAAGGTTATAAGGGTTCGAAATATACTCATACAATAGGTTTTTGACAAATGTAAGTCTTATATTTAACATTATCTTTTCATTTTATTTAAATCGTTAATTAATGAGGTAATCGCTACATCATCATTGTGTCATAAACATTTTAATTTATTTAATGTCTAAAAATTATAAAAAAATTACCATGATGTAGGAAATATTTTTATCATTCCAATTAATATTTATAGTCTAAATTTTAACTTATATAACCTCATGTAATAATTGTTTTAGTAAAACAACACATGAGTGTGACAATTTTATTTGTACTTTAAATAAAAAGTTATTAATGTCATTTTCTTACCCAAGTGGATCCATGGGATTCCCAAGTTGACTCATGGATTGTCTTGGTCGTCCATGACTCATCCAATAAGGGTAGGACAAGTTTCAAGATATTTTTATATTTTTATAATATCATTTTTACGTTAAATTTCACTAATTACCTTTAATCGCGATTAATAAAACTTAAAAGTTACTATTCACCAAAAATTATTTTAATCCCATTGAACCACATTTTACTTAATAATGAAAACCATGTATGTAGGATTTTTGAAATTCAATACACATAAGTGGTAATGTTTCATTTACACGAAAAATTAGTTTTTAAACTACCAGTTAGTGGTTTCACTATTCATCAAAAATTGAAGTTTTTCATAACACCAAAAATTAACCCTAAGCTTTATTTGATATTCCTAATTCAAAAATGATATATATTTTACAAAATTCAAAACATATAAGTTTAATTATGACGCACGCCTATCGTAGGGCATGGAAAAACAATTATTTCATAAGTTAAAACGTAGTAATGTGGTTGACCGAGGATGTCTCCCGAAGAGGAGTGCACACAAAACGGGTTGTCACTTTAAAACGGGGGTAAAAATGTTGTGAAAGGAAATTTGAAATTCAAATGATTGAAAAACTATGAAATTTAAATGGGTGATTAGGTCGGGGTCGGTTTCCTAATTATAATGCTATCCTTGTTCAATTTAATTCAAACCTCTTCTTCTTAGTTGATTAAAGTGAGTTTCCACAATCGTTTCCTCTCACTTCCTTGGTGAAATTATTATTGTGAGAGAAAACCTTACCAAGATCTTGGTTTGGTCAACTCTCCTTCCATGTGTAAAATAGTTGTATTGAATATCCTTAATTTAAATGGGCAATACCCGATCGGGTTTTGTTTATCCCAAACAATCAAGAACATTCACTACACCTTTTACAGGTACTGACAATCATCGTGTACTTCACCACTAATTCCTAGTTTATTCCATCGTATATAAACCAGAAATTAGTGGAGGGATATATTGATTATTCTACCAAGGTAAAAATAAATAACAAAATTAATATTCAAGAACGATCGAACTTGATAATAAAATCCGCTATAAGAAATTGAAAACAACTTTGAAGAAGAAAGAAATTTATTCAATTGCGTCCAAGAACTCAAGCATTACAATGTAGAAAACCAACTCTTCCCCAATCACTCCAAATGTTTACCCCACCATGGTAAGGGTAATCGAGTTGAATGGGGAAAAATAAGGCATTAAAAAACTATGAAAAAGAAAATAAATAAAAGAGAATGCTGAAAAGTTCTCCTTCTTGGTGTCCCAGAAGGAATGGGGTGGAGAATGGATGCCTTGAGAGGGTGGAGCTCTCCTCCTTTTATAGCCAGAATTCTTCCCCCGAATTTCGATGCGTTGTATCCCCATTAAATGACATATTCACGCATTGAGACCTTCTTTAATGTTGTTAATAATTCCCTTGGATGTGTCTCCTCAAAATCTCAGTGGATTTGGACATGTATTCCGAGAGTTATAGTCGTTTTACTATGAGAATTTATTCTGTCCAGTCAGACTCTCCAAAACGAAATCCTCCGGATTAAGGTGATTTAATGACCCCATAAACGGACAATTAACTTGGTTCTTCCTTCACAAAAGATGCTCCAAAATTCGTTTTGCGTCCACCCACCGAATGTCACAAGCTTTGGGCCCACCGTAGATGAGTTATGGATCCCACATGAAAACTAGGCATAACTGAAAAAAGTTTTCTTGAGCCAACGTGTGAGATTCTTTTGAGCTTCCATATGGCCGATTCAGATTTTAGTCCAAAAATAGTAAATGAACCCCTGGATGTGTAGAATCTGGAAAAGAAAGAATATTTCAATTTTGATCAGTGTAGATAATGTTATGGCCAAACTACCAAAATAATTTAAAACTGTTAAAAATCCAAAATGGCCAATTTTTACTATTCAGCTCAAAATAACACCATTATCATAAAAATGAAACAATTCATCTTAGATGAATAATTTTGTGGGTTTAAAACAATGATATTCAATATAAATTAATTGAAAATATTTTCTCTATAAATTCCCCCACCCTTAGCACTTGGACTCCTGGACAAGTAAAAATCAAATCAAATCAAATCCAAAACACATATCAATGAGATCAATCAAATCAATTTCAAGAAACACAAAGATATCATGCCTCATCAAAAACTATTATTTCAAGTTATCCATTTATAATTTTAATATATTTCCACTTCATTTCTTATCTCACACACCCAAAACACCTACCTCACATGAATTTTCTCTCATCTCACAAATGTAAAGGCTGAACAAGGCTTTTCTCATCCAAACTCACACAAGAGTCACCATAGGTTTGATAAATTCTTATTTCTCCACGCGATGTGAGTCAAGGACATGTGTTTCTCCAGAGGACTTTTCAGGGTTGTTCTGTGGCTTCCGGTTGGTAGGATTTAGATGTTTAAATTTCTGAGGCAGAAAAAGGATGGCTTGGCTCTTATTGAAGCAAAATTGCAAGATTCTAATTTTCACTCAAATATGGTCTCCTTCACTTCCCCTATGTTGAAAATAGGCTCCATCATCATTCAATCAGCTCAGCATCAAACATTTCAATCTTTTCAAACATGATTTTTTTTAAAGCCCCAAATAGGCACAGCTTTCTTTTTATATTGGAAGCTCCAGAAAGGCACAACTTCTCTTGTCATAAAAGCTCCAGAAAAGGCACAGATTTCAACAGAATAATTTTTCATCATCACACACATCTCATACACAATTTATTTTCCACCCATATTATAACCAAATGAGTTAGTACACCATAAGACATCTTCCCCCACACTTAAGTTCAACTAGATCATGCAATTTTACTTCAAGAGCAGGTATGATAGAGAAATTTGTTTTGTAATGTGGCTAACCTAACAGGAAATTCATGGCTACTAGGGGATACAATAAAGGATAAATGTAAAAGTGGGCCATAATGAAAAGGATTATTTTGAAAATGGGTCTTGAAACAAAATAAATGGCTCTATCATTTAAAACACACGTACCCCAACCCTCAAGTTTTCAAAGGAATAAATCAAATTCTGGTTAAAGCATGCATGGTCTGGTTCTCTCATGAAATGAGGTGAATGAAAAGAAAATGACAAAAATGGTTCAGAATCCTCACAGGAAAGTTATTTCAAAGATATAGACAGTGAAATATGGCATGAGATTCAAAAGTCAATGTACTTTTCATGAAATTCCAAAAAAAATGAACTTGAAAAAAATTCATTTCAGCATTCATTTAAGCTTGATTTCATGAAATAGATAGGTTCACTCATTGACATGGGTTTAAAAAATGGTATTGATAATCTTTTCAGCTCAAAAGTTTCAGAAACACACCAAAAATTGAAAAATAAACACACAAAAATTTGAAAACACACAATTTTTTGTATTTTTTTATTTTTGAAAACAAACATCAAATAAAAATCATATACTACAAAGGTTCCCTCCCCCACACTTAAATGATGCAGTGTCCTCGATGCATTCAAGTGAATTTAACATGTAAGACAATTTTAAAGTGAATCACAATATCATGAAAGTGTGAAGGAGAGGTACAACCTGATTTATTTGCAGTGCAACATTGATTTAACCTCCTAAGTGTTTCACTCTAAAAACCTAAAAATAAAAGAACAATAGTAAACATAAGATATTTATTGAAAGTAATGAAAATAGAAATAGGATGAGAATAAAAGGATAAAACTTGGTTTAATCCCCCAAGTGGGCCCTGGGTTTTGATTCCCTCTAGAGGGGCAGTTCTAATCGGTTATCCCCAATCTGATGGTGGGTGAGGTTTCTTGCTCAAAAACCAACAAAAATTCTTCTTTCCATCATGCACTTGTTCATTTTTGTTGAGGACTCCATGGATATAAATCACCAAGTCCACCCCCAACATGAATGTTGGGGTTATGATAATGAATGAGTCCTCCTCTTTCTTGGGTTCTGCATGAACAACATCTTCTTTATTCTCCAGTGGTTGTTGAAGGTATGATACATCTGGGGAAAAACAAATGGAATGTCAAAGTTTAATTCTATTTGAAAAAAATTAAAGCATGAAGAATCAATATCAAATAATTCCCTTTTAATGCAAGTAGATTGTGTCTCATTTTCCTCCAAAAACACCACTTTGATCTTCTCATGTACTCCCTCCATTAAATGTTCAATAGGTTTGCGGAGCTCCAAATGTTCCTCTTCAGATGCATATTCTTCATCCAAGGAAATACAACTGTTGGATGAATCTGAAAAATTAAAACAAGGGGAGGTAATACTCAATTCAGTTTCAAAAAAATCAAAAGATAATGAGTTTGTGAAAATATTAACTCCCTGAGCTTCTTTGAATTTAATTTCTTCTTCAATTGGAAGTGGCTCTTGGAGTTTAATTTCCCTAGATAGAGGAAGGTAGTCATACTCCTCTATCTTCTCTTCAAATTCCACTGCTTGGTTGGTTTCTTCCAACAATGTTGCCGAATCATCGACATTATGAGGAATAGTTGAATCAAGAAGTTCCTCACACTCATTCCAGAAGTTATCCAGATCTTTTTGATCACCAATATTCATTTCAATAGTTAAATCTTCTTCATCACTCTCCTCTAACCTTTATTGAGTTTGGCTCAATGCATAATCTTTTAATTTCATCAAGGACTCCATGGGTTCTTCAACTTGAAGGATTTGTGGGGATACTTCTTCCATCAATTTTTTTGGTTCTGGTTCTTGTTCGGGCTCAATGTGTTGATCCTGGGATGCATGTACTTGTTCCGCAATCCACTGTATTCAGGTCTCTAGGTTTTGAACTGTTTTACTAATTCTTTCAAATTGGGATTCAATATCCTTGTGAACTTCTTCTTCTTGGTTTTTTACATTGATCATTTCTTGATAAAATTCTGGAAAAAACTCCTGAAGTTCAATTAATTCTATTTCCAAACCCTCTAATACTAGGTATTCGAGGTTCCCTTTAAGGTTTTCAATGAGATCCTTGAATTCATCCTCTGTGATGATTTGGATTCGAGATCCCCGAATTTTTTTAGCCGAGAAATAAACTTTATACTCTATAGACCAAGGTGATTCAATAATTGGTTCTTGAACTTGTGGTTAATTATTCCATGAATTAAAGAAATAGTCATTTCAAAACAACATGGCAAAAGATTTTTTTTTAAATTGAAAAGGTCAAATATTCACAATTAGTTTGTGGCACTACCTCCCTGGCAACGGCGCCAAGTTTGATGCACGCCTGTCGTAGGGCGTGGCAAAACAATTATTTCCTAAGTTGAAATGTAGTAATGTGGTTGACCTAGGATTTCTTCCGAAGAGGAGTGCACACAAAACGAGTTGTCACTTTAAAATGGGGGTAAAAATGTTGTGAAAGGAAATTTGAAATTCAAATGATTGAAAAACTATGAAATTTAAAAGGGTGATTAGGTCGGGGTCGGTTTCCTAATTTTAATGCTATACTTGTTCAATTTCATTCAAACCTCTTCTTCTTAGTTGATTAAAGTGAGTTTCCACAATCATTTCCTCTCACTTCCTTTTTGAAATTATTATTGTGAGAGAAAACATTACCAAGATTTTGGTTTGGTCAACTCTCCTTACATGTGTAAAATAGTTGTATTGAATATCCTTAATTTAAATGGGTAATACCCGATTGGGTTTTGTTTATCCCAAAAAATCAAGAACATTCACTACACCTTTTACACGTACTGACGATCGTCGAGTACTTCACCACTAATTCTTAGTTTATTCCATCGTATATAAACCAGAAATTAGTGGTGGGAGATATTGATTATTTTACCAAGGAAAAAATAAATAACGGAAGTAATATTCAAGAACGATCGAACTTGATAATAAAATCCGCTATAAGAAATTGAAAACAACATTGAAGAAGAAAGAAATTTATTCAATTGCATATAAGAACTCAAGCATTACAATGTAGAAAACCAACCCTTCCCCAATCACTCCAAATGTTAAACCCACCATGGTAAGGGTAATCGAGTTGAATGGGGAATAAGAAGTCATTAAAAAACTATGAAAAAGAAAATAAATAAAAGAGAATTCTGAAAAGTTCTCCCTCTTTGTGTCCCAGAAGGAATGGGGTGGAGAATGGATGCCTTGAGAGGGTGGAGCTCTCCTCCTTTTATAGACAGAATGCTTCCCCCAAATGTCTACGCCTTGTAGCCCCATTAAATGACATCTTCACGCGTTGAGCCCTTCTTGAATGTTCTGCATATTTTCCTTGGTCGTCTCTCCTCAAAATCTCAGCGGATTGGGACATGTATTCAGAGAGTTATGGCCGTTTTACTATGAGAATTTATTCTATCCAGTCAGACTCTCCAAAACGAAGTCCTCCGGATTAGGGTGATTTAATGACCCCATAAAAGGCCAATTCACTTGGTTATTCCTTCATAAAAGATGCTCCAAAACGCGTTCTGCGTCCACCCACAGAATTTCACAAGCTTTGGGCCTACAGTGGATGAGTTATGGATCCCACATGAAAACTAGGCAGAAATGAAAACAGTTTTCTTAAGCAAACTTGTGAGATAATTTTGAGCTTCCATATGGCCGATTCATATTTTAGTAAAAAACTAGTAAATGAATCCCTGGATGTGTAGAATCTGGAAAAGAAAAAATATTGCAATTTGGATCAGTGTAGATAATTTTATGGCCAAACTACTGAAATAATTTAAAACTGTTAAAAATCCAAAATGGCCAATTTTTACTATTCAGCTCAAAATAACACCATTATCATAAAAATGAAACAATTAATCTTAGAGGAACAATTTTGTGGGTTTAAAACAATGATATTCAATATAAATTAATTGAAAATATTTTCTCTATCAATTCCCCCACACTTAGCACTTGGACTCCTGGACAAATAAAAAATAAAATCAAATCAAATCCAAAACACATATCAATGAGATCAATCAAATCAATTTCAAGAAACACAAAGATATCATGCCTCATCGAAAACTTTTATTTCAAGTTCTCCATTTAATATTTTAATATATTTCCACTTCCTTTATTATCCCATGCACACAAAACACCTACCTCACATGAATTTTCTCTTATCTCACAAATGTAAAGGCTGAACAAGGCTTTTCTCATCCAAACTCGCACAAGAGTCACCATAGGTTTGATAAATTCCTACTTCTCCACCCGATGTGAGTCAAGGACATGTGTTTCTCCTGAGGACTTTTCAGGATTGTTCTGTGGCTTCCGGTTGGTAGGATTTAGATGTTAAAAGTTCTGAAGTAGAAAAAGGAAGGCTTGGCTCTTATTGAAGCAAAATTGCAAGATTCTAATTTTCACTCAAATATGGTCTCCTTCACTTCCCCTTTGTTGAAAATATCCTCCATCATAATTCAATCAGCTCAGCATCAAACATTTCAATCTTTTAAAACATGATTTTTTTTAAAGCTTTAGATAGGCACATCTTTCTTTTTACATTGTAAGCTCCAGAAAGGCACAGCTTCTCTTGTCATAAAAGCTCCAGAAAAGGCACATCTTTCAACAGAATAATTTTTCAGCATCACACACATCTCTTCCACAATGTCTTCCACCCAAAGTATAACCAAATGCGTTAGTACACCATAAGACATCTTCCCCCTCACTTAAGTTCAACTAGATCATGCAATTTTACTTCAAGAGCAGGTATGATAGGGAAAATTGGCTTGTAATGTGGCTAACCTAACATGCAATTCATGGCTACTAGGGGCTACAATGAAGGATAAATGTAAAGGTGGGCCATAATGAAAAGGATTATTTTGAAAAGGGGGCTTCGAACAAAATAAATTCCTTTATCATTTAAAACACACGTACCCCAACCCTCAAGTTTTGAAAGGAATAAATCAAATTCTGGTTAAAGAAAGCATGGTCTGGTTCTCTCAAGAAATGAGGTGAATGAAAAGAATATGACAAAAATGCTTCAGAAGCCTCACAGGAAAGTTATTTCAAAGATATAGACAGTGAAATATGGCATGAGATTCAAAAGTCAGTGTACTTTTCATGAAATTCCAAAAAAATTGAACTTGAAACAAATTCATTTCAGCATTCATTTAAGCTCGGTTTCATGAAATAGATTGGTTCACTCATTGACATGGGTTTCAAAAATGGTATTGATAATCTTTTCAGCTCAAAATTTTCAGAAACACACCAAAAATTGAAAAATAAACACACAAAAATTTTAAAACACAAAAAAAAATTATTTTTTTTTATTTTTGAAAACAAACATCAAATAAAAATCCTATACTACAAAGGTTCCCTCCCCCACACTTAAATGATGAAGTGTCCTTAATGCATTCAAGTGGATTTAACATGTAAGACAATTTTAAAGTGAATCACAATATCAAGAAACTGTGAAGGAGAGGTACAACCTGATTTATTTGCAGTGCAACATTGAGTTAACCTCCTAAGTGTTTCAGTCTAAAATCCTAAAAATAAAAGAATAATAGTAAACATAATATATTTATTGAAAGTAATGAAAATAGAAAAAGGATGAGAATAGAAGGATAAAACTTGGTTTAATCCCCCAAGTGGTCCCTGGATTTTGACTGCCTCCAGAGGGGCAGCTCTAATCGGTTATCCCCAATCTGATGGTGGGTGAGGTTTCTTGCTCATAAACCAACAAAAATTATTCTTTCCATCATGCACTTGTTCATTTTTGTTGATGACTCGATGGATATAAATCACCAAGTCCACCCCCAACATGCATGTTGGGGTTAGGATAATGAATGAGTCCTCCTCTTTCTTGGGTTCTGCATGAACAACATCTTCTTTATTCTCCAGTGGTTGTTGAAGGTATGATACATCTGGGGAAAAAACAAATGGAATGTCAAAGTTTAATTCTATTTGAAAAAAATTAAAGCATGAAGAATCAATATCAAATTCTTCCATTTTAATGCAAGTAGATTGTGTCTCATTTTCCTCCAGAAACACCACTTTGATCTTCTCATGTACTCCCTCTATTAAATGTTCAACAGGTTTGGGGAGCTCCAGATGTTCCTCTTCAGATGCATATTCTCCCTCCAAGGAAATACAACTGTTAGATGAATCTGAAAATTTAAAACAAGGGGAGGTAATACTCAATTCAGTTTCAACAAAATCAAAAGATAATGAGTTTATGAAAAGATTAACTCCCTGAGCTTGTTTGTATTTAATTGCTTCTTCAATGGGAAGTGTCTCTTGGAGTTTAATTTCCCTAGATAGAGGAAGGTAGTCAGACTCCTCTATCTTCTCTTCAAATTCCACTGCTTGGTTGGTTTCATCCATCAATTTTGCCGAATCATCGACGTTATGAGGAATAGTTGGATCAAGAAGTTCCTCACACTCATTCCAGAAGTTATCGAGATCTTTTTGATCTCCAATATTCATTTCAATAGTTAAATCTTCTTCATCACTCTCCTCTAACCTTGATTTAGTTTGGCTCAATGCATCTTCTTTTAATTTCATCAAGGACTCCATGGGTTCTTCAACTTGAAGGATTTGTGGGGATACTTCTTCCATCATGTTTTCTAGTTCTGGTTCTTGTTCGGGTTCCATTTGTTGATCCTGGGATACATGCACTTGTTCCGCAATCCACTGTATTGAGGTCTCTAGGTTTTTAACTGTTTGACTAATTCTTTCAAATTGGGATTCAATATCCTTGTGAACTTCTTCTTCTTGGTTTTTTACATTGATCATTTCTTGATAAAATTCGAGAAAATACTCCTGAAGTTCAATTAATTCTCTTGCCAAACCCTCCAATACTAGGTATTTGAGGTTCCCTTTAAGGTTTTCAATGAGATCCTTGAATTCATCCTCTGTGATGATTTGGATTTGAGATCTTCGAATTTGTTTATCCAAGAAAGAAATTTTATACTCTATAGACCAAGGTGATTCAATAATTGGTTCTTAAACTGGTGGGTAATTATTCCATGAATTAAAGAACTAATCATTTGAAAACAACATGGAAAAAGATTTTTTTTTAAATTGAAAAGGTCAAATATTCACAATTAGTTTGTGGCACTACCTCCCAGGCAACGGTGCCAAGTTTGACGCATGCCTGTCGTAGGGCGTGGCAAAACAAGTATTTCCTAAGTTAAAATGTAGTAATGTGGTTGACCTAGGATGTCTCCCAAAGAGGAGTGCACACAAAACGGGTTGTCACTTTAAAACGGGGGTAAAAATGTTGTGAAAGGAAATTTGAAATTCAAATGATTGAAGAACTATGAAATTTAAAAGGGTGATTAGGTCGGGGTTGGTTTCCAAATTATAATGCTATCCTTGTTCAATTTAATTCAAACCTCTTCTTCTTAGTTGATTAAAATGAGTTTCCACAATCGTTTCCTCTCACTTCCTTGGTGAAATTATTATTGTGAGAGAAAACCTTACCAAGATCTTGGTTTGGTCAACTCTCCTTACATGTGTAAAATAGTTGTATTGAATATCCTTAATTTAAATGGGAAATACCCGATCGGGTTTTGTTTATCCCAAACAATCAAGAACATTCACTACACCTTTTACACGTACTGACGATCGTCGAGTACTTCACCACTAATTCCTAGTTTATTCCATCATATATAAACCAGAAATTAGTGGAGGGAGATATTGATTATTTTACCAAGGAAAAAATAAATAACAGATTTAATATTCAAGAATGATCGAACTTGATAATAAAATCTGCTATATGAAATTGAAAACAACTTTGAAGAAGAAAGAAATTTATTCAATTGCGTCCAAGAACTCAAGCATTACAATGTAGAAAACCAACCCTTCCCCAATCACTCCAAATATTTACCCCACCATGGTAAGGGTAATCGAGTTTAATGGGGAATAAGAAGGCATTACAAAACTATTAAAAAGAAAATAAATAAAAGAGAATGCAGAAAAGTTCTCCTTCTTGGTGTCCCAGAAGGAATGGGGTGGAAAATGGATGCCTTGAGAGGGTGCAGCTCTCCTCCTTTTATAGCCAGAATGATTTCCCCGAATGTCGACGCGTTGTATCCCCATTTAATGACATCTTCACGCATTGATCCCTTCTTGAATGTTGTTCATAATTCCCTTTTCCGTGTCTCCTCAACATTTCAGTGGATTTGGACATGTATTCCGAGAGTTTTGGCCGTTTTACTATGATCATTTATTCTATCCAGTCAGACTCTCCAAAACGAAATCCTCCGGATTAGGGTGATTTAATGACCCCATCAACGGACAATTAACTTGGTTCTTCCTTCATAAAAGATACTTAAAAACTCGTTACGTGTCCACCCACCGAATTTCATAAGCTTTGGGCCCATAGTGGATGAGTTATGGATCCCACATGAAAACTAGGCAAAACTGAAAACAGTTTTCTTGATCCAACTTGTGAGATTCTTTTGAGCATCCATATGGTCGATTCAGATTTTAGTCCAAAAATAGTAAATGAATCCCTGGATGTGTAGAATCTGGAAAAGGAAGAATATTGCAATTTGGATCAGTGTAGATAATGTTATGGACAAACTACCGAAATAATTTAAAACTGTTAAAAATCCAAAATGGTCAATTTTTACTATTCAACTCAAAATAACACCATTATCATAAAAATGAAACAATTCATCTTAGAGGAACAACTTTGTGGGTTTAAAAAAAATGATATTAAATATAAATTAATTGAAAATATTTTCTCTATCAATTCCCCCACACTTAGCACTTGGACTCCTGGACAAGTAAAAATCAAATCAAATCAAATCCAAAACACATATCAATGAGATCAATCAAATCAATTTCAAGAAACACAAAGATATCATGCCTTATAAAAAACTGTTATTTCAAGTTCTCCATTTAATATTTTAATATATTTCCACTTAATTTCTTATCCCGTGCACACAAAACACCTACCTCACATGAATTTTCTCTCATCTCACAAATGTAAAGGCTGAACAAGGCTTTTCTCATCCAAACTCACACAAGAGTCATCATAGGTTTGATAAATTCCTAATTCTCCACCTGATGTGAGTCAAGGACATGTGTTTCTCCTGAGTATTTTTCAGGGTTGTTCTGTGGATTCCGTTTGGTAGGATTTAGATGTTAAAATTTCTGAGGCAGAAAAAGGAAGGCTTGGCTCTTTTTGAAGCAAAATTGCAAGATTCTAATTTTCACTCAAATATGACCTCCTTCACTTCCCCTTTGTTGAAATAGGCTCCATCATCATTTAATCATCTCAACATCAAACATTTCAATCTTTTCAAACATTATTTTTTTTAAAGCTCCAGATAGGCACAACTTTCTTTTTACATTGGAAGCTCTAGGAAGGCACAGCTTCTCTTGTCATAAAAGCTCCAGAAAAGGCACAACTTTCAACAGAATAATTTTTTAGCATCACACACATCTCTTCCAAAATTTATTTTCCACCCAAAGTATAACCAAATGAGGTAGTACACCATAATACATCTTCCCCCACACTTAAGTTCAACTAGATCATGCAATTTTACTTCAAGAGCAGGTATGATAAGGAAAATTGGCTTGTAATGTGGCAAACCTAACAGGCAATTCATGGCTACTAGGGGCTACAATGAAGGATAAATGTAAAGGTGGGCCATAATGAAAAGGATTATTTTGGAAAGGGGGCTTCAAACAAAATAAATGCCTCAATCATTTAAAATACACGTACCCCAACCCTCAAGTTTTGAAAGGAATAAATCAAATTCTGGTTAAAGCAAGCATGGTCTGGTTCTCTCAAGAAATGAGGTGAATGAAAAGAATATGACAAAAATGGTTCAGAAGCCTCACGGGAAAGTTATTTCAAAGATATAGACAATGAAATATGGCATGAGATTCAAAAGTCAGTGTACTTTTCATGAAATTCCAAAAAAAATTGAACTAGAAACAAATTCATTTCAGCATTCATTTAAGCTCGGTCTCATGAAAAAGATTGGTTCACTCATTGAAATGGGTTTCAAAAATGGTATTGATAATCTTTTCAGCTCAAAAGTTTCAGAAACACACCAAAAATTGAAAAATAAACACACAAAATTTTGAAAACACACAATTTTTTTTATTTTTTTATTTTTGAAAACAAACATCAAATAAAAATCATATACTACAAAGGTTCCCTCCCCCACACTTAAATGATGCAGTGTCCTCGATGCATTCAAGTGTATTTAACATGTAAGACAATTTTAAAGTGAATCACAATATCAAGAAAGTGTGAAGGAGAGGTACAACCTGATTTATTTGCAGTGCAACATTGAGTTAACCTCTTAAGTGTTTCACTCTAAAAACCTAAAAATAAAAGAACAATAGTAAACATAATATATTTATTGAAAGTAATGAAAATAGAAATAGGATGAGAATAGAAGGATAAAACTTGGTTTAATCCCCCAAGTGGGCCCTAGGTTTTGACTACCTCCAGAGGGGCAGTTCTAATCGGTTATCCCCAATCTGATGGTGGGTGAGGTTTCTTGCTCATAAACCAACAAAAATTCTTCTTTCCATCATGCACTTGTTCATTTTTATTGAGGACTCCATGGATATAAATCACCAAGTCCACCCCCAACATGCATGCTGGGGTTAGGATAATGAATGAGTTCTCCTCTTTCTTGGGTTCTGCATGAACAACATCTTCTTTATTCTCCAGTGGTTGTTGAAGGTATGATACATCTGGGGAAAAAACAAATGTAATGTCAAAGTTTAATTCTATTTGAAAAAAATTAAAGCATAAAGAATCAATATCAAATTCTTCCCTTTTAATGTAAGAAGATTGTGTCTCATTTTCCTCCAGAAACACCACTTTGATCTTCTCATGTACTCCCTCTATTAAATGTTCAACAGGTTTGGGGAGCTCCATATGTTCCTCTTCATATGCATATTCTCCCTCCAAGTAAATACAATTGTTGGATGAATCTGAAAAATTAAAACAAGGGGAGATAATACTCAATTCAGTTTCAACAAAATCAAAATATAATGAGTTTATGAAAAGATTACCTCCCTGAGCTTGTTTGGATTTAATTGATTCTTCAATGGGAAGTGGCTCTTGGAGTTTAATTTCCCTAGATAGAGGAAGGTAGTCAGACTCCTCTATCTTCTCTTCAAATTCCACTGCTTGGTCGGTTTCTTCCATCAATGTTGTCGAATCATTGACATTATGTTGAATAGTTGGATCAAAAAGTTCCTCACACTCATTCCAGAAGTTATCCAGATCTTTTTGATCTCCAATATTCATTTAAATAGTTAAATCTTCTTCATCACTCTCCTCTAACATTGATTGATTTTGGCTCAATGCTCTTCTTTTAATTTCATCAAAGACTCCATGGGTTCTTCAACTTGAAGGATTTGTGGGGATACTTCTTCCATCAATTTTCCTGGTTTTGGTTCTTGTTCGGGCTCCATTTGTTGATCCTGGGATGCATGTACTTGTTCCGCAATCCACTGTATTGAGGTCTCTAGGTTTTGAACTGTTTGACTAATTGTTTCAAATTGGGATTCAATATCCTTGTGAAATTCTTCTTCTTGGTTTTTTACATTGATCATTTCTTGATAAAATTCCGGAAAATACACCTAACGTTCAATTTATTCTCTTTCCAAACCCTCTAATACTAGGTATTCAAGGTTCCCTTTAAGGTTTTCAATGAGATCTTTGAATTCATCCTCTGTGATGATTTGGATTCGAGATCCCCGAATTTGTTTTGCCAAGAAAGAAACTTTATACTCTATAGACCAAGGTGATTCAGTAATTGGTTCTTGAACTGGTGGGTAATTATTCCATGAATTAAAGAAATAATCATTTGAAAACAACATGGAAAAATATTTTTTTAAATTGAAAAAGTCAAATATTCACAATTAGTTTGTGGCACTACCTCCCCGGAAACGGCGCCAAGTTTGATGCACGCCTGTCATAGGGCATGGCAAAACAATTATTTCCTAAGTTAAAATGTAGTAATGTGGTTGACCTAGGATGTCTCCCGAAGAGGAGTGCACACAAAATGGGTTGTCACTTTAAAACGAGGGTAAAAATGTTGTGAAACGAAATTTGAAATTCAAATAATTGATAAAATATGAAAGTTAAAAGGGTGATTAGGTCGGGGTCAGTTTCCTAATTATAATTCTATCTTTGTTCAATTTAATTCAAACCTCTTCTTCTTAGTTTATTAAATTGAGTTTCCACAATCGTTTCCTCTCACTTCCTTGGTGAAATTATTATTGTGAGAGAAAACCTTACCAAGATATTGGTTTGGTCAACTATCCTTACATGTGTAAAATAGTTGTATTGAATATCCTTAATTTAAATGGGCAATACCTGATCGGGTTTTGTTTATCCCAAACAATCAAGAACATTCACTACACCTTTTACACGTACTGACGATCGTCGAGTACTTCACCACTAATTCCTAGTTTATTCCATCGTATATAAACCAGAAATTAGTGGAGGGAGATATTGATTATTTTACCAAGGCAAAAATAAATAACGGAATTAATATTCAGGAATTATCGAACTTGATAATAAAATCCACTATAAGAAATTGAAAACAACATTGAAGAAGAAAGAAATTTATTCAATTGCGTCCAAGAACTCAAGCATTACAATGTAGAAAACCAACCCTTCCCCAATCACTTCAAATGGTTACCCCACCATGGTAAGGGTAATCGAGTTGAATGGGGAAGAAGAAGGCATTAAACAACTATGAAAAAGAAAATAAATAAAATATAATACTGAAAAGTTCTCCTTCTTGGTGTCCCAGAAGGAATTGAGTGGAGAATGGATGCCTTGAGAGGGTGGAGCTCTCCTCCTTTTATAGCCAGAATGATTCCCCATAATGTTGACGTGTTGTATCCCCATTAAATGACATCTTCACGCTTTGAGCCCTTTTTTAATGTTGTTCATAATTCCCTTGGCCGTGTCTCCTCAAAATCTCAGAGGATTTGTACTTGTATTCCGAGAGTTAGGGCCGTCTTACTATGAGAATTTATTCTGTCCATTCAGACTCTCCAAAACGAAATCCTCCAGATTAGGGTGATTTAATGACCCCATAAACGGCCAATTCACTTGGTTGTTTCTTCATAAAAGATGCTCCAAAACTCGTTTCCCTTCCACCCACATAATTTCACAAGCGTTGGGCCCACATTGGATGAGTTATGCATCCCACATGAAAACTAGGCAGAACTGAAAACAGTTTTCTTGAGCCAAATTGTAAGAATCTTTTGAGCTTCCATATGGCCGATTCAGATTTTAGTCCAAAAATAGTAAATAAAGAACTGGATGTGTAGAATCTGGAAAAGAAATAATATTTCAATTTGGATCAGTGTATATAATTTTATTGCCAAACTACCGAAATAATTTAAAACTGTTAGAAATCCAAAATGGCCAATTTTTACTATTCAGCTCAAAATAACACCATTATCATAAAAATGAAACAATTCATCTTAGAGGAACAATTTTGTGGGTTTAAAACAATTATATTCAATATAAATTAATTGAAAATATTTTCTCTATCAATTCCCCCACACTTGGCACTTGGACTCCTGGACAAGTAAAAATCAAATCAAATCAAATCCAAAACACATATCAATGAGATCAATCAAATCAATTTCAAGAAACACAAAGATTTCATGCCTCATCAAAAACTGTTATTTAAAGTTCTCCATTTAAGATTTTAATATATTTCCACTTCATTTCTTATCTCATGCACACAAAACACCTACCTCACATGAATTTTCTCTCATCTCACAAATGTAAAGGCTGAACAAGGCTTTTCTCCTCCAAACTCACACAAGAGTCACCATAGGTTTGATAAATTCCTACTTCTCCGCCTGATGTGAGTCAAGGACATGTTTTTCTCCTGAGGACTTTTCAGGGTTGCTCTATGGCTTCCGGTTGGTAGGATTTAGATGTTAAAAGTTCTGAGGCAGAAAAAGGAAGGCTGGGCTCTTATTGAAGCAAAATTGCAAGATTCTAATTTTCACTCAAATATGGTCTCCTTCACTTCTCCTTTATTTAAAATAGGCTCCATCATCATTCAATCATCTCAGCATCAAACATTTCAATCTTTTCAAACATGATTTTTTTTAAATCTCCAGATAGGCACAACTTTCTTTTTATATTGGAAGCTCCAGAAAAGGCACAACTTTCAACAGAATAAATTTTCAGCATCACACACATCTCTTCCACAATTTATTTTCCACCCAAAGTATAACCAAATGAGGTAGTACACCATAAGACATCTTCCCCCACACTTAAGTTCAACTAGATCATGCAATTTTACTTCAAGAGCAGGTATGATAGGGAAAATTGGCTTGTAATGTGGCTAACCTAACAGGCAATTCATGGATACTAGGGGATAAAATGAAGGATAAATGTAAAGGTGGTCCAAAATGAAAAGGATTATTTTGAAAATGGGGCTTCAAACAAAATAAATTCCTCAATCATTTAAAACACACGTACCCCAACCCTCAAGTTTCGAAAGGAATAAATCAAATTCTGGTTAAAGCAAGCATGGTTTGGTTCTCTCAAAAAATGAGGTGAATGAAAAGAATATGACAAAAATGGTTCAGAACCCTCATAGGAAAGTTATTTCAAAGATATATACAGTGAAATATGGATTGAGATTCAAAAGTCGGTGTACTTTTCATTAAATTTCAAAAAAATTGAACTTGAAACAAATTCATTTCAGCATTCATTTAATCTCGGTTTCATGAAATAGATTGGTTCACTCATTGACATGGGTTTCAAAAATGGTATTGATAATATTTTCAGCTCAAAAGTTTCAGAAACACGCTAAAAATTGAAAAATAAACACACAAAAATTTGAAAACTCACAATTTTTTTTTATTTTTTTTATTTTTGAAAACATACATCAAATAAAAATCCTATACTACAAAGGTTCCCTCCCCCACACTTAAATGATGCAGTGTCCTCGATGCATTCAAGTGGATTTAACATGTAAGACAATTTTAAATTGAATCACAATATCAAGAAAGTGTGAAGGATAGGTACAACCTGATTTATTTGCAGTGCAACATTGTGTTAACCTCCTAAGTGTTTCACTCTAAAAACCTAAAAATAAAAGAACAATAGTAAACATAAGATATTTATTGAAAGTAATGAAAATAGAAATAGGATGAGAATAGAAGGATAAAACTTGGTTTAATCCCCCAAGTGGGCCCTGGGTTTTGACTGCCTCCAGAGGGGAAATTCTAATCGTTTATCCTCAATCTGATGGTGGGTGAGGTTTCTTGCTCATAAACCAACAAAAATTCTTCTTTCCCTCATGCACTTGTTCATTTTTGTTGAGGACTCCATGGATATAAATCACCAAGTCCACCCCCAACATGCATGGTGGGGTTAGGATAATGAATGAGTCCTCCTCTTTCTTGGGTTCTGCATGAACAACATCTTCTTTATTCTCCAGTGGTTGTTGAAGGTATGATACATCTGGGGAAAAACAAATGGAATGTCAATGTTTAATTATATTTGAAAAAAATCAAAGCATGAATAATCAATATCAAATTCTTCCCTTTTAATGCAAGTAGATTGTGTCTCATTTTCCTCCAGAAACACCACTTTGATCTTTTCATGTACTCCCTCCATTAAATGTTCAACAGGTTTGGGGAGCTCCAGATGTTCCTCTTCAGATGCATATTCTCCCTCCAAGGAAATACAACTGTTGGATGAATCTGAAAAATTAAAACAAGTGGAGGTAATACTCAATTCAGTTTCAACAAAATCAAAATATAATGAGTTTATGAAAAGATTAACTCCATGAGCTTGTTTGGATTTAATTTCTTCTTCAATGGGAAGTTTATCTTGGAGTTTAATTTCCCTAGATAGAGGAAGGTAGTCAGACTCCTCTATCTTCTCTTCAAATTCCACTGCTTGGTTGGTTTCTTCCATCAATGTTGCCGAATCTTTGACATTGTGAGGAATAGTTGGATCAAGAAGTTCCTCACACTCATTCGAGAAGTTATCCAGATCTTTTTGATCTCCAATATTCATTTCAATAGTTAAATCTTCTTCATCACTCTCCTCTAACCTTGATTGAGTTTGGCTCAATGCATCTTATTTTAATTTCATCAAGAACTCCATGGGTTCTTCAACTTGAAGGATTTGTGGGGATACTTCTTCCATGAATTTTTCTGGTTCTGGTTCTTGTTTGGGCTCCATTTGTTGATCCTAGGATGCATGTACTTGTTCTGCAATCCACTGTATTGAGGTCTCTAGGTTTTGAACTATTTGACTAATTCTTTCAAATTGGGATTCAATATCCTTTTGAACTTCTTCTTCTTGGTTTTTTACATTGATCATTTCTTGATAAAATTCCGTAAAATACTCCTGAAGTTCAATTAATTCTCTTTCCAACCCCTCCAATACTAGGTATTCGAGGTTCCCTTTAAGGTTTTCAATGAGATCCTTGAATTCATCCTCTGTGATGATTTGGATTCGAGATCCCTGAATTTTTTTAGCCAAGAATGAAACTTTATACTCTATAGACCAAGGTGATTCAATAATTGGTTCTTGAACTGGTGGGTAATTATTCCATGAATTAAAGAAATAATCATTTGAAAACAACATGGAAAAAGATTTTTTTTAATTGAAAAAGTCAAATATTCACAATTAGTTTGTGGCACTACCTCCTCGGCAACGGCGCTAAGTTTGACGCACGCCTGTCATAGGGTGTGGCAAAACAATTATTTCCTAAGTAAAAATGTAGTAATGTGGTTAGCCTAGGATGTCTCCCAAAGAGGAGTGCACACAAAACGGGTTGTCACTTTAAAACGAGGGTAAAAATGTTGTGAAAGGAAATTTGAAATTCAAATGATTGAAAAACTATGAAATTTAAATGGGTGATTAGGTCGGGGTCGGTTTCCAAATTATAATTCTATCCTTGTTCAATTTAATTCAATCCACTTCTTCTTAGTTGATTAAAGTGAGTTTCCACAATCGTTTCCTCTCAATTCTTTGGTGAAATTATTATTGTGAGAGAAAACTTTACCAAGATCTTGGTTTGGTTAACTCTCCGTACATGTGTAAAATAGTTGTATTGAATATCCTTAATTTAAATGGGCAATACCCGATCAGGTTTTGTTTATCCCAAACAATCAAGAACATTCATTACACCTTTTACACGTATTGGCAATCGTCGAGTACTTCACCACTAATTCCTAGTTTATTCCATCGTATATAAACCAGAAATTAGTGGAGGGAGATATTGATTATTTTACAAAGGAAAAAATAAAAAATGGAATTAATATTCAAGAACGATCGAACTTGATAATAAAATATGCTATAAGAAATTGAAAACAACTTTGAAGAAGAAAGAAATTTATTCAATTGCGTCCAAGAACTCAAGCATTACAATGTAGAAAAGCAACACTTCCCCAATCACTCCAAATGTTTACCCCACCATGGTAAGGGTAATCGAGTTGAATGGGGAAATAGAAGGCATTACAGAACTATGAAAAAGAAAATAAATAAAAGAGAATGTTGAAAATTTCTCCTTCTTGGTGTCCCAGAAGGAATGGGGTGGAGAATGGATGCCTTGGGAGGGTGGAGCTCTCCTCCTTTTATAGCCAGAATGCTTCCCCCTAATGTCGACGAGTTTTAGGCCCATTAAATGACATCTTCACGCATTGATCCCTTCTTTAATGTTGTTACTAATTCCTTTGGCCGTGTCGTCTCAAAATATCAGTAGATTCGGACATGTATTCCGAGAGTTATGGCCGTTTTACTATGAAAATTTATTCTGTCTAGTCAGACTCTCCAAAACGAAATCCTCCGGATTAGGGTGATTTAATGACCCCATAAACGGCCAATTCACTTGGTTCTTCCTTCATAAAAGATGCTCCAAAACTCGTTGCGCGTCCACCCACCGAATTTCAAAAGCGTGGGGCCTAGATTGGATGAGTTATGGATCCCACATGAAAACTAGGCAGAACTGAAAACAGTTTTCTTGAGCCAAATTGTGAGATTCTTTTGTGCTTCCATATGGCCGATTCAGATTTTAGTCCAAAAATAGTAAATGAATCCATGGATTTGTAGAATCTGTAAAAGAAATAATATTTCAATTTGGATCATTGTATATAATGTTATGGCCAAACTACCAAAATAATTTAAAATTGTTAAAAATCCAAAATGGCCAATTTTTACTATTCAGCTCAAAATAACACCATTATCATAAAAATGAAACAATTCATCTTAGAGGAACAATTTTGTGGGTTTAAAAAAATGATATTAAATATAAATTAATTGAAAATATTTGCTCTATCAATTCCCCCACACTTAGCACTTGGACTCCTGGATAAGTAAAAATCAAATCAAATCAAATCCAAAACACATATCAATGAGATCAGTCAAATCAATTTCAAAAAACACAAATATATCATGCCTCATCAAAAACTGTTATTTCAAGTTCTCTATTTAAGATTTTAATATATTTCCACTTCATTTCTTATCCCATGCACACAAAACACCTACCTCACATAAATTTTCTCTCATCTCACAAATGTAAAGGCTGAACAAGGCTTTTCTCATCCAAACTCACACAAGAGTCACCATAGGTTTGATAAATTCATACTTCTCCACCCGATGTGAGTCAAGGACATGTGTTTCTCCTGAGGACTTTTTAGGGTTGTTTTGTGGCTTCCGGTTGGTAGGATTTAGATGTTAAAAGTTCTGAGGCAGAAAAAGGAAGGCTTGGCTCTTATTGAAGCAAAATTGCAAGATTCTAATTTTCACCCAAATATGGTCTCCTTCATTTCCCCTTTGTTTAAAATAGGCTCCATCATCATTCAATCAGTTCAGCATCAAACATTTCAATCTTTTCAAACGTGCTTTTTTAAAGCTCCAGATAGGCACAACTTTCTTTTTACATTGGAAGCTCCAGAAAGGCACAACTTCTCTTGTCATAAAAGCTCCAGAAAAGGCACAGCTTTCAACAGAATAATTTTTCAGCATCACACACATCTCTTCCACAATTTATTTTCCACCCAAAGTATAACCAAATGAGGTAGTACACCATAATACACCTTACCCAACACTTAAGTTCAACTAGATCATGCAATTTTACTTCAAGAGCAGGTATGATAGGGAAAATTGGCTTGTAATGTGGCCAACCTAACAGGCAATTCATTGCTACTAGGGGATAAAATGAAGGATAAATGTAAAGGTGGGCCATAATGAAAAGGATAATTTTGAAAAGGGGGCTTCAAACAAAATAAATGCCTCAATCATTTAAAACATGCGTACCTCAACCCTCAAGTTTTGAAAGGAATAAATCAAATTTTGGTTAAAGCAAGCATGGTTTGGTTCTCTCAAAAAATGAGGTGAATGAAAAGAATATGACAAAAATGGTTCAGAAGCCTCACAGGAAAGTTATTTCAAATATATAGACAGTGAAATATGGCATGAGATTCAAAAGTCAGTGTACTTTTCATGAAATTTCAAAAAAAATAAACTTGAAACAAATTCATTTCAGCATTCATTTGAGCTCGGTTTCATGAAATAGATTGGTTCACTCATTGACATGGGTTTCAAAAATGGTATTGATAATCTTTTCAGCTCAAAAGTTTCAGAAACACACCAAAAATTGAAAAATAAACACACAAAAATTTGAAAACACACAATTTTTTTTATTTTTTTTATTTTTGAAAACAAACATCAAATAAAAATCCTATACTACAAAGGTTCCCTCCCCCAAACTTAAATGATGCATTCAAGTGGATTAAATATGTAAGACAATTTAAAAGTGAATCACAATATCAAGAAAGTGTGAAGGAGAGGTACAACCTGATTTATTTATAGTGCAATATTGAGTTAACCTCCAAAGTGTTTCACTCTAAAAACCTAAAAATAAAATAACAATAGTAAACATAAGATATTTATTGAAAGTAATGAAAATAGAAATAGGGTGAGAATTGAAGGATAAAACTTGGTTTAATCCCCCAAGTGGGCCCTTGGTTTTGAATGCCTCCAGAGGGGCAGTTCTAATCGTTTATCCCCAATCTGATGGTGGGTGAGGTCTCTTGCTCATAAACAAACAAAAATTATTCTTTCCATCATGGACTTGTTCATTTTTGTTGACGAATCCATGGATATAAATCACCAAGTCCACCACCAACATGCATACTGGGGTTAGGATAATGCATGAGTCCTCCTTTTTCTTGGGTTCTTCATGAACAACATCTTCTTTATTCTCCAGTGGTTGTTGAAGGTATGATACATCTGGGGAAAAAACAAATGGAATGTCAAAGTTTAATTCTATTTGAAAAAAATTAAATCATGAAGAATCAATATCAAATTCTTCCCTTTTAATGCAAGTAGATTGTGTCTCATTTTCCTCCAGAAACACCACTTTGATCTTCTCATGTACTCCCTCCATTAAATGTTCAACAGGTTTGGGGAGCTCCAGATGTTCCTCTTCAGATGCATATTCTCCCTCCAAGGAAATACAACTGTTGGATGAATCTGAAAAATTAAAACAAGGGGTGGTAATACTCAATTAAGTTTCAAAAAAATCAAAAGATTATGAGTTTATGAAAAGATTAACTCTCTGAGATTCTTTGGATTTAATTTCTTCTTCAATGGGAAGTGGCTCTTGGAGTTTAATTTCCCTAGATAGAGGAAGGTAGTCAGAATCCTCTATCTTCTCTTCAAATTCCACTGCTTGTTTGGTTTCTTCCATCAATGTTGCCGAATCATCGGCATTATGAGGAATAGTTGGATCAAGAAGTTCCTCACACTCATTCCAAAAGTTATCCAGATCTTTTTGATCTCTAATATTCATTTCAATAGTTATATCTTCTTCATCACTATCCTCTAACCTTGATTGAGTTCGGCTCAATGTATCTTCTTTTAATTTCATCAAGGACTCCATGGGTTCTTCAACTTGAAGGATTTGTGGGGATACTTCTTCCATCAATTTTTCTGGTTCTAGTTCTTGTTCGGGCTCCATTTGTTGATCCTGGGATGCATGTACTTGTTCCGCAATCCACTGTAATGAGGTCTCTAGGTTTTGAACTGTTTGACTAATTCTTTCAAATTGGGATTCAATATCCTTGTGAACTTCTTCTTCTTGGTTTTTCACATTGATCATTTCTTAATAAAATTCTGGAAAATACTCCTGAAGTTCAATTAATTCTCTTGACAAACCCTCCAATACTAGGTATTCGAGGTTCCCTTTAAGGTTTTCAATGAGATCCTTGAATTCATCCCCTGTGATGATTTGGATTAGAGATCCCTGAATTTTTTTAGCCAAGAAAGAAACTTTATACTCTATAGACCAAGGTGATTCAATAATTGGTTCTTGAACTGGTGGGTAATTATTCCATAAATTAAAGAAATAATCATTTGAAAACAATATGGCAAAAGATTTTTTTTAAATTGAAAAGGTCAAATATTCACAATTAGTTTGTGGCACTACCTCCCCGGCAACGACGCCAAGTTTGACGCACGCCTGTCGTAGGGCATGGAAAAAAATTATTTCCTAAGTTAAAATGTAGTAATTTGGTTGACCTAGGTTGTCTCCCGAAGAGGAGTGCACGCAAAACGGGTTGTCACTTTAAAATGGGGGTAAAAATGTTGTGAAAGGAAATTTGAAATTCAAATGATTGAAAAACTATGAAATTTAAAAGGTTGATTAGGTCGGGGTCAGTTTCCTAATTATAATGCTATCCTTGTTCAATTTAATTCAAACCTCTTCTTCTTAGTTGATTAAAGTGAGTTTCCACAATCGTTTCCTCTCACTTCCTTGGTGAAATTATTATTGTGAGAGAAAACCTTACCAAGATCTTGGTTTGGTCAACTCTCCTTACATGTGTAAAATAGTTGTATTGAATATCCTTAATTTAAATGGGCAATACCCGATCGGGTTTTGTTTATCCCAAACAATCAAGAACATTCACTACACCTTTTACACATACTGACGATCGTCGAGTACTTCACCACTAATTCCTAGTTTATTCCATCATATATAAACCAGAAATTAGTGGAGGGAGATATTGATTATTTTACCAAGGAAAAAATAAATAACGGAATTAATATTCAAGAACGATCGAAATTTATAATAAAATTTGCTATAAGAAATTGAAAACAACTTTGAAGAAGAAAGAAATGTATTCAATTGCGTCCAAGAACTCAAGCATTACAATGTAGAAAACCAACCCTTCCCCAATCACTCCAAATGTTTACCCCACCATGGTAAGGGTAATCGAGTTGAATGGGGAAGAACAAGGCATTAAAAAACTATGAAAAAGAAAATAAATAAAAGATAATTCTGAAAAGTTCTCCTTCTAGGTGTCCCAGAAGGAATGGAGTGGAGAATGGATGCCTTGAGAGGGTGGAGCTCTCCTCCTTTTATAGCCAGAATGCTTTCCCCGAATATCGACGCGTTGTAGCCCCATTAAATGGCATCTTCACGCAATGAGCCCTTCTTTAATGTTGTTCATAATTCCCTTGGACGTGTCTCCTCAAAATCTCAGCGGATTTGGACATGTATTCCAAGTGTTATGGGCGTTTTACTATGAGAATTTATTCTGTCCAGTCAGATTCTCCAAAACGAAATCCTCGGGATTAGGATGCTTTAATGACCTAATAAAGGCCAATTCACTTGGTGCTTCCTTCAAAAAAGATTCTGCAAAACCCATTGTGCGTCCACCCACCGAATTTCACAAGCTTTGGGCCCATAGTGGATGAGTTATGGATCCCAGATGAAAACTAGGCAGAACTGAAAACAGTTTTCTTGAGCCAACTTGTGAGATTCTTTTGAGCTTCCATATGGCCGATTCATATTTTAGTCCAAAAATAGTAAATGAAGCCCTAGATGTTTAGAATCTGAAAAAGAAAGAATATTTCAATTTGGATTATTGTAGACAATGTTATGGCCAAACTACCGAAATAATTTAAAACTGTTAAAAATCCAAAATGGCCAATTTTTACTATTCAGCTCAAAATAACACCATTATCATAAAAATGAAACAATTCATATTAGTGGAACAATTTTGTGGTTTTAAAACAATTATATTCAATATAAATTAATTGAAAATATTTTCTCTATCAATTCCCCCACACTTATCACTTGGACTCCTGGACAAGTAAAAATCAAATCAAATCAAATCCAAAACACATATCAATGAGATCAATCAAATCAATTTCAAGAAACACAAAGATATCATGCCTCATCAAAAACTGTTATTTCAAGTTCTCCATTTAATATTTTAATATATTTCCACTTCATTTCTTATCCCATGCACACAAAACAACTACCTCACATGAATTTTCTCTCATCTCACAAATGTAAAGGCAGAACAAGGCTTTTATCATCCAAACTCACACAAGAGTCACCATAGGTTTGATAAATTCCTACTTCTCCACACGATGTGAGTCAAGGAAATGTGTTTCTCTTGAGGACTTTTTAGGGTTGTTCTATGGCTTCCGGTTGGTAGGATTTAGATATTAAAAGTTCTGAGGTAGAAAATGGAAGGCTTGGCTCTTATTGAAGCAAAATTGCAAGATTCTAATTTTCACTCAAATATGGTCTCCTTCACTTCCCATTTGTCGAAAATAGGCTCCATAATAATTCAATCAGCTCAGCATCAAACATTTCAATCTTTTCAAACATGATTTTTTTAAAGATCCATATAGGCAAAACTTTCTTTTTACATTGGAAGCTCCAGAAAGGCACAACTTCTCTTGTCATAAAAGCTCCATAAAAGGCACAGCTTTCAACAGAATAATTTTTCAGCATCACACACATCTCTTCCCAAATTTATTTTCCACCCAAAGTATAACCAAATGAGGTAGTACACCATAAGACATCTTCCCCCACACTTAAGTTTAACTAGATCATGCAATTTTACTTCAAGAGCAGGTATGATAGGGAAAATTGGCTTGTAATGTGGCTAACCTAACAGACAATTCATGACTACTAGGGGCTACAATGATGGATAAATGTAAAGGTGGGCCATAATGAAAAGGATTATTTTGAAAATGGGCCTTCAAACAAAATAAATTCCTCAATCATTTAAAACACACGTACCCCAACCCTCAAGTTTTTAAAGGAATAAATCAAATTCTGGTTAAAGCAAGCGTGGTCTGGTTCTCTCAAGAAATGAGGTGAATGAAAATAATATGACAAAAATGGTTCAGAAGCCTCACAGGAAAGTTATTTCAAATATATAGATAGGGAGATATGGCATGAGATTCAAAAGTCGGTGTACTTTTCATGAAATTCCAAAAAAATTGAACTTGAAACAAATTCATTCCAGCATTCATTTAGGCTCGGTTTCATGAAATAGATTGGTTCACTCATTTACATGGGTTTAAAAAATGGTATTGATAATCTTTTCAGCTCAAAAGTTTCAGAAACACACCAAAAATTGAAAAATAAACACACAAAAATTTGAAAACACACAATTTTTTTTATTTTTTTTATTTTTGAAAACAAACATCAAATAAAAATCCTATACTACAAAGGTTCCCTCCCCCACACTTAAATGATGCAGTGTACTCAATGCATTCAAGTGGATTTAACATGTAAGACAATTTTAAAGTGAATCGCAATATCAAGAAAGTGTGAAGGAGAGGTACAACCTGATTTATTTGCAGTGCAACATTGAGTTAACCTCCTAAGTGTTTCACTCTAAAAACCTAAAAATAAAAGAACAATAGTAAACATAAGATATTTATTGAACGTAATGAAAAAAGAAATAGGATGATAATAGAAGGATAAAACTTGGTTTAATCCCCCAAGTGGGCCCTGGGTTTTGACTGCCTCCAGAGGGGAAGTTCTAATCGGTTATCCCCAATCTGATGGTGGGTGGGGTTTCTTGCTCATAAACCAACAAAAATTCTTCTTTTCATCATGCACTTGTTCATTTTTGTTGAGGACTCCATGGATATAAATCACCAATTCCACCCCCAACACGCATTCTGGGGTTACGATAATGAATGATTCCTCCACTTTCTTGGGTTCTGCATGAACAACATCTTCTTTATTCTCCAATGGTTGTTGAAGGTATGATACATCTGGGGAAAAAACAAATGGAATTTCAATGTTTAATTCTATTTGAAAAAAATTAAAGCATGAAGAATCAATATAAAATTCTTCCCTTTTAATTCAAGTATATTGTGTCTCATTTTCCTCTAGAAACACCACTTTGATCTTCTCATGTAATCCCTCCATTAAATGTTCAACAGGTTTGGGGAGCTCCAGATGTTCCTCTCTAGATGTATATTCTCCCTCCAAGGAAATACAACTGTTGGATGAATCTGAAAAATTAAAACAAGGGGAGGTAATACTCAATTCATTTTCAAAAAAATAAAAAGATAATGAGTTTATGAAAAGATTAACTCCCTGATCTTGTTTGGATTTAATTGCTTCTTCAATGGGATGTGGCTCTTGGAGTTTAATTTCCCTAGATTGAGGAAGGTAGTCAGACTCCTCTATCTTCTCTTCAAATTCCACTACTTGGTTGGTTTCTTCCATCAATGTTGCCGAATCATCGACATTATGAGGAATAGTTGGATCAAGAAGTTCCTCACACTCATTCCAGAAGTTGTCCAGATCTTTTTGATCTCCAATATTCATTTCAATAGTTAAATATTCTTCATCACTCTCCTATAACCTTGATTGAGTTCGGCTCAATGCATCTTCTTTTAATTTCATCATGGACTCCATGGGTTCTTCAACTTGAAGGATTTGTGGGGATACTTCTTCCATCAATTTTTCTGGTTCTGGTTCTTGTTCGGGCTCCATTTGTTGATCCTGGGATGCATGTACTTGTTCCGCAATCCACTGTATTGAGGTCTATAGGTTTTGAACTGTTTGACTAATTCTTTCAAATCGGGATTCAATATCCTTGTGAACTTCTACTTCTTGGTTTTTTAAATTGATCATTTCTTGATAAAATTACGGAAAATACTCCTTATGTTCAATTAATTCTCTTTCCAAACCCTCCAATACTAGGTATTCGAGTTTCCCTTTAAGGTTTTCAATGAGATCCTTGAATTCATCCTCTGTGATGATTTGGATTCGAGATCCCCGAATTTGTTTAGCCAAGAAAGAAACTTTATACTCTATAGACCAAGGTGATTCAATAATTGGTTCTTGAACTGGTGGGTAATTATTCCATGAATTAAATAAATAATCATTTGAAAACAACATGGCAAAATATTTTTTTTAAATTGAAAAAGTCAAATATTCACAATTAGTTTGTGGCACTACCTCCCCGGCAACGGCGCCATGTTTAACGCACGCCTATCATAGGGTGTGGAAAAACAATTATTTCCTAAGTTAAAATGTAGTAATATGGTTGACCTAGGATGTCTCCCGAAGAGGAGTGCACACAAAATGGGTTGTCACTTTAAAACGGGGGTAAAAATGTTGTGAAAGGAAATTTGAAATCCAAATGATTGAAAAACTATGAAATTTAAAAGGTTGATTAGGTCGGGGTCGGTTTCCTAATTATAATGCTATCCTTGTTCAATTTAATTCAAACCTCTTATTCTTTGTTGATTAAAGTGAATTTCCACAATCGTTTCCTCTCACTTCTTTGTTGAAATTATTATTGTGGGAGAAAGCCTTACCAAGATCTTGGTTTGGTCAAATCTCCTTACATGTGTAAAATAGTTGTATTGAATATCCTTAATTTAAATGGGCAATACCCGATCGGGTTTTGTTTATCCGAAACAATCAAGAATATTCACTACACCTTTTACACGTACTGACGATCATCGAGCACTTCACCACTAATTCCTAGTTTATTCCATCGTATATAAACCAAAAATTAGTGGAGGGAGATATTGATTATTTTACCAAGGCAAAAATAAATAACGGAATTAATATTCAAGAACGATCGAACCTGATAATAAAATCTGCTATAAGAAATTGAAAACAACTTTGAAGAAGAAAGAAATTTATTCAATTGCGTCCAAGAACTCAAGCATTACAATGTAGAAAACCAACTCTTCCCTAATCACTCCAAATGTTTACCCCCCCATGGTAAGGGTAATCGAGTTGAATGGGGAAGAAAAAGGCATTAAAAAACTATGAAAAAGAAAATAAATAAAAGATAATTCTGAAAAGTTCTCCTTCTTGGTGTCCCAGAAGGAATTGGGGTGGAGAATGGATGCCTTGAGAGGGTGGAGCTCTCCTCCTTTTATAGCCCGAATTCTTCCCTCGAATGTCGAGGCGTTGTAGACCCATTAAATGACATCTTCACGCTTTGATCCCTTTTTGAATGTTGTTCATAATTCCCTTGGACGTGTCTTCTCAAAATCTCAGCAGATTTGGACACGTATTCCGGGAGTTATGGACGTTTTACTGTGAACATTTATTCTGTCCAGTCAGACTCTCCAAAACGAAATCCTCTGGATTAGGGTGATTTAATAACCCCATAAACGGCCAATTAACTTGGTTCTTCCTTCATAAACGAAGCTCCGAAACTCGTTGTGCGTCCACGCACCGAATATGACAAGCTTTGGGCCAATAGTGGATGAGTTATGGATCCCACATGAAAACTAGGCAGAACTGAAAACAGTTTTCTTGAGCCAACTTGTGAGATTCTTTTGAGCATCCATATGGCCGATTCAGATTTTAGTCCAAAAATAGTAAATGAAGACCTGGATGTTTAGAATTTGGAAAAGAAATAATATTTCAATTTGGATCAGTGTAGATAATGTTATGTCCAAACTACCGAAATAATTTAAAACTGTTAAAAATCCAAAATGGCCAATTTTTACTATTCAGCTCAAAATAACACCATTATCATAAAAATTAAACAATTAATCTTAGAGGAACAATTTTGTGGGTTTAAAACAATGATATTAAATATAAATTAACTGAAAATATTTGCTCTATAAATTCTCCCACACTTAGCACTTGGACTCCTGGACAAGTAAAAATCAAATCAAATCAAATCCAAAACACATATCAATGAGATCAATCAAATCAATTTCAAGAAACACAAAGATATCATGCCTCATCAAAAACTGTTATTTCAAGTTCTCCATTTAAGATTTTAATATATTTCCACTTCATTTCTTATCCCAAGCACACAAAACACCTACCTCACATGAATTTTCTCTCATCTCACAAATGTAAAGGCTGAACAAGGCTTTTCTCATCCAAATTCACACAAGAGTCACCATAGGTTTGATAAATTCCTACTTCTCCACCAGATGTGAGTCAAGGACATGTGTTTCTCTTGAGGACTTTTCAGGGTTGTTCTGTGGATTCCGGTTGGTAGGATTTAGATGTTAAAAGTTCTGAGGCAGAAAAAGGAAGGCTTGGCTCTTATTGAAGGAAAATTGAAAGATTCTAATTTTCACTCAAATATGGTCTCCTTCACTTCCCCTTTGTTGAAAATAGGCTCCATCATCATTCAATCAGCTCAGCATCAAACATTTCAATCTTTTCAAACATGATTTTTTTAAAAGCTCCAGATAGGCACAACTTTCTTTTTACATTGGAAGCTCCAGAAAGGCACAACTTCTCTTGTCATAAAAGCTCCAGAAAAGGCACATCTTTCAACAGAATAATTTTTCAGCATCACACCCATCTCTTCCACAATTTATTTTCCACCCAAAGTATAACCAAATGAGGTAGTACACCATAAGACATCTTCCCCCACACTTAAGTTCAACTAGATCATGCAATTTTACTTCAAGAGCAGGTATGATAGGGAAAATTGGTTTGTAATGTGGTCAACCTAATAGGCAATTCATGGCTACTAGGGGCTACAATGAAGGATAAATGTAAAGGTGGGCCATAATGAAAAGGATTATTTTGAAAAGGGGGCTTCAAACAAAATAAATTCCTCAATCATTTAAAACACACGTACCCCAACCCTCAAGTTTTGAAAGGAATAAATCAAATTCTGGTTAAAGCAAGCGTGGTCTGGTTCTCTCAAGAAATGAGGTGAATGAAAAGAATATGACAAAAATGGTTCAGAAGCCTCACAGGAAAGTTATTTCAAAGATATAGACATTGAAATATGGCATGAGATTCAAAATTCGGTGTACTTTTCATGAAATTTCAAAAAAATTGAACTTGAAACAAATTCATTTCAGCATTCATTTAAGCTCGGTTTTGTGAAATAGATTGGTTCACTCATTGACATGGTTTTTAAAAATGGTATTGATAATCTTTTCAGCTCAAAAGTTTCAGAAACACACCAAAAATGAAAAATAAACCCACAAAAATTTGAAAACACACAATTTTTTTTTTTTTGAAAACGAACATCAAATAAAAATCCTATACTACAAAGGTTCCCTCCCCCACACTTAAATGATGCAGTGTCCTCGATGCATTCAAGTGGATTTAACATGTGAGACAATTTTAAAGTGAATCACAATATCAAGAAAGTGTGAAGGAAATGTACAACCTGATTTATTTCCAGTGCAACATTGAGTTAACCTCCTAAGTGTTTCACTCTAAAAACCTAAAAATAAAAGAACAATAGTAAACATAATATATTTATTGAAAGTAATGAAAATAGAAATAGGATGAGAATAGAAGGATAAAACTTGGTTTAATCCCCCAAGTGGGCCCTGGGTTTTGACTGCCTCCAGAGGGGCAGTTCTAATCAGTTATCCCCAATCTGATGGTGGGTGAGGTTTCTTGCTCATAAACCAACAAAAATTCTTCTTTCCATCATGCACTTGTTCATTTTTGTTGAGGACTCCATGGATATAAATCACCAAGTCCACCCCCAACATGCATGCTGGGGTTAGGATAATGAATGAGTCCTCCTCTTTCTTGGGTTCTGCATGAACAACATCTTCTTTATTCTCTAGTGGTTGTTGAAGGTATGATACATCTGGGGAAAAAACAAATGGAATGTCAAAGTTTAATTCTATTTGAAAAAAATTAAAGCATGAAGAATCAATATCAAATTCTTCCCTTTTAATGCAAGTATTTTGTGTCTCATTTTCCTCCAGAAACACCACTTTGATCTTCTCATGTACTCCCTCCATTAAATGTTCAACAGGTTTGGGGAGCTCCAGATGTTCCTCTTCAGATGCATATTCTCCCTCCAAGGAAATACAATTGTTGGATGAATCTGAAAAATTAAAACAAGGGGAGGTAATACTCAATTCAGTTTCAAACAAATCAAAACACTATGGAAAAATGGGTATTTGCGACGGGTTATTTGCGACGAGGATAAATCCCGTCGCAAATAGTCTCGTTAGAAACTTATTTGCGGCGGGGGAATTGACCCCTCGCAAATAACTACTTATTTGCGATGGGTTAGCTTCCCCCGTCGCAAAAGGACTGGCGCGCTTTGCGCGCCAAATCGCGGAAAAAGTTATTTGCGACGGGCAGTTATCGCCCGTCGCAAATAAGCGGCGGCGATAAAAGATATTTGTGACGGGAATCTACCCCGTCGCAAATAACCGGCGGCGGTAAAAGCTATTTGCGACGGGAATCTACCCCCGTCGCAAATAGTATGTCGGCAGGTTATTTTTTGCGACGGGGCCCGTCGCGAATAACTTGTTAATCGTTGACCGTAATAAATGAGGGCTAAGGTATTTGCGACGGTACCCGTCGCAAATACTACGATTTCTGACGGGATACCCGTCGCAAATGATCTAACCTATAAATACCCCCATCCGTTTTTTCATTCATTCTCAAACTCAATCTTCTCCTTCTCTCAAAATTCTATTTTTAGATTTCAGCGTTTCTTCAGTTTAATTTTTTTTCCGGAGTTGATATTGAAGTTTTCAACAACGATCAGGGATCAACCTCAGACCAATTTTAAAGGTATTTATGTTCTTTTTAATTTAATATTTATTTTAAATTTTTTATTAGTTTCAATTATTCTTAATTAGTTGTAATTTAATTATTTTTACATTGTTTTGTTACTTAATAAATTTAAATTATTAGTATTCTTTGTTCATAGTTAATGGTACTTAGGAATAATTAGTAATAATTTCCAATAATTAAGAATAAATGCTAATAATTAGTAATAAATATCAATAATTAGGAATAATTAGTAATAATTACCAATAATTATCAATAATTAGTAATAATTACCAATAATTAGTAATAATTACCAATAATTACCAATAATTAGTAATAATTAGTAATAATTACAAATAATTCGTAATAATTACAATAATTAGTAATAATTTCCAATAATTGCCAATAAATAGTAATAATTTCCAATAATTACCAATAATTAGTAATAATTAGTAATAATTACCAATAATTAGTAATAATTACCAATAATTAGTAATAATTAGTAATAATTAGTAATAATTAGTAATAATTAGTAATAATTAGTAATAATTAGTAATAATTAGTAACAATTAGTAATAATTAGTAACAATTAGTAATAATTAGTAATAATTAGCAATAATTAGTAATAATCAGTAATAATTACTAATAATCAGTAATAATCAGTAATAATTACTAATAATCAGTAATAATTACTCATAATCAGTAATAATCAGTAATAATTACCAATAATTACCAATAATTAGTAATAATTAGCAATAATTAGCAATAATTAGCAATAATTAGTAATAATTACCAATAATTCGCAATAATTAGTAATAATTAGTAATAATTACCATTAATTAGTAATAATTACAAAAAATTATCAATAATTAGTAATAATTACAAATAATTAACAATAATTACTATTAATTACCAATAATTATCAAGAATTACCAATAATTAGTAATAATTACTAATAATTTAACAATAATTAGCAATAATTACCAATAATTAGTAATAATTAGTAATAACTACCAATAATTATCAATAATTAGTAATAATTACCAATAATTAGTAATAATTTCAAATAATTACCAATAATTACCAATAATTACCAATAATTACCAATAATTAGTAATAATTACCAATAATTACCAATAATTAGTAATAATTACCAATAATTAGTAATAATTACAAATAATTACCAATAATTAGTAATAATTAGTAATAATTATCAATAATTAGAAATAATTACAAATAATTATCAATAATTAGTAATAATTACAAATAATTATCCATAATTAGTAATAATTACCGATAATTAGTAATAATTACCGATAATTAGTAATAATTACCGATAATTACCCATAATTAGTAATAATTACCCATAATTAGTAATAATTACCAATAATTACCAATAATTACCAATAATTACCAATAATTAGTAATAATTGGTAATAATTAGTAATAATTACTAATAATTACCACTAATTAGTAATAATTAATAATAATTACCAATAATTAGTAATAATTAATAATAATTACCAATAATTCGTAATAATTAGTAATAATTACAAATAATTAGTAATAATTAGTAATAATTAGTAATAATTACCAATAATTAGTAATAATTACCAATAATTAGTAATAATTACCAATAATTAGTAATAATTACCAATAGTTAATAATAATTACCAATAATTACCATTAGTTAGAAATAATTACCAATAATTATCCATAATTAGTAATAATTTTTGATAATTATCCATAATTAGTAATAATTTCCGATAATTATCCATAATTAGTAATAATAACCAATAATTACCAATAATTAGTAATAATTGGTAATAATTAGTAATAATTACCACTAATTAGTAATAATTAATAATAATTACCAATAATTAGTAATAATTAATAATAATTACCAATAATTAGTAATAATTACCAATAATTACCAATAATTAGGAATAATTACTAATAATTAGTAATAATTACCAATAATTAGTAATAATTAGTAATAATTAGTAATAATTATCAATAATTAGTAATAATTACCAATAATTAGTAATAATTACCAATAATTAGGAATAATTACCACTAATTAGGAATAATTACCACTAATTAGGAATAATTACCAATAATTACCAATAATAACCAATAATTACCAGTAATTACCAATAATTACCAATAATTACCAATAATTACCAATAATTACCAATAATTACAAATAATTAATAATAATTACCAATAATTACCAATAATTAGGAATAATTACCAATAATTAGGAATAATTACCAATAATTAGTAATGATTCATAATGATTACCAATAATTAGTAATAATTATCAATAATTAGTAAGAATTACCAATAATTATAAATAATTATCAATAATTAGGAATAATAACATTATTAAATTATTAGTATATTTTATTATTAATATTAAAATAATATAATTTTTTATATTATATTCAATTCTCCTTTCATCTATGTGTTTTCTGTCTCCACATGTAATATTTGTATGTGGAGACAGAAAATACACAGATAAAAGGAGAATTGTATATAATATAGACAATTATATTATTTTAATATTAATAATAAAATATACTAATAATGTAATAATGTTATTATTCCTAATTATTGGTAATTATTCCTAATTATTGGTAATTATATGAATAATTACCATTAATTAGGAATAATTACCAATAATTACCAATAATTACCATTAATTACCAATAATTACCAATAATTAGGAATAATTACCAATAATTAGGAATAATTACCAATAATTAGGAATAATAACATTATTACATTATTATTATATTTTATTATTAATATTAAAATAATATAATTTTCTATATTATATACAATTCTCCTTTCATCTGTGTGTTTTCTGTCTCCACATGTAATATTTGCATTCTTTTTCAAAATTATCAACCTACTCACTAATGGAGAGGTGAAAGTGAATGAAAATATTACATGTGGAGACAGAATGTTAAACACACAGATGAAAGGAGAATTGTATATAATATAGAAAATTATATTATTTTAATATTAATAATAAAATATATTAATAATGTAATAATGTTATTATTATATTATAAATATTTATGAAAAATAATATTAGTACTAAAAAAATAATAAAAAATTTATATAATATTAAAATTATCAATATTTGTAATAGGTTTTGCTTTATTCTCAACATATTCAATTCTTAAAGGGTCAATTTTTAGGTCTATCTCAATAAAATGTTTGTGTCAGTCGTGTATGATGTAAACTCTATAATTATCCTTGCTTGAGTGTTTTTTCTAAAAAATTATTCAAAACCAGTAATGATTTTATATTTTATAGAAAAATATGGAACAACGAGGTCGTCAACAATCATTATTAGGTGACCGCATATGGATAAATCAACGTAGAAATCCAAACGGTTCTGGTTTAAATCCAGTATACGTAGAGGGTGCAGAGAATTTTTTATCATTTGCGGCATCAAATCCAGAATTTGTTTCAGAAGGCAAAATAAAATTCCCTTGTAGAAAATGTGCATTGAGAATGTTTGACACGTTTGACAAAGTGGGGGGACATATCTTACATTTTGGTTTTCAACCAGATTATGTTTTTTGGTATCAACACGGTGAACGCAGTTCCAGAGCAGGTGATACCAACTTGATTTAGGATCCATCTTGGTTTCAAGATTTAGTACATGATGTTGCAGGTTCATATGTTCAACATACAGAAACTCCGACTGATATAGCTTCAAATCCTGAGTTGGCACCGTCTGAATTTTATGAGTTGTTGAGGTCTGCTGAGGATGCATTATATCCTGGCTGCAAGATGAGCAAATTAGAAGCAGGTGCAAAATTTATGGCTATCAAATCAGATAACGGAATATCAAACACCTATTTTGACCAGATATTTTCTTTGCTTAAAACACTGTTACCCGAAGGAAATGTTTTGCCTGCAAATTACTATGAGAGTAAGAGGCTGGTTCAAAATTTGGGTCTTACTTGTCAAAAGATTCATGCATGTTCAAATGACTGCATTTTATATTCTGGGGAAAATGAGTCGTTGGATAGTTGTCCCACATGTGGGAAACTGAGATATAAAGAAGGACAACATGGAAAGTCTGGTTTGATTCCTATAAAACAGTTGAGATATTTTCCACTTACATCCAGATTTCAGCGTTTATTCATGTCTAAGAATACAGCGACAGTGATGTCATGGCATAAAGAGAATATTTCAACTGATAAAAGCTTGAATCATCCAGACGATGGTGATTCATGGAAACATTTTGATAGAGTGCATCCATCCTTTGCTTTAGAAGCTTGAAATGTTCGACTGGGCCTTTCCACTGATGGTTTCTGTCCGTTCGGATCTTATGGTAGTCAATATTCATGTTGGCCTATTTTTTTAACTCCGTACAATTTACCTCCATGGATGTTGATGAAGGAGCCATATATCTTTTTGACTTTACTAATTCCAGGACATCCGAAGAAAAATATTGATGTTTATTTGAAACCATTGATTGATGAATTAAGTTTATTGTGGAGTACTGGTGTCAGTACATATGATGTTGCAACGAAACAGAATTTCATACTGAGAGCAGCATTGATGTGGACAATTAGTGACTTCCCGACTTATGGGATGTTATCTGGCTGGAGTACACATGGTCAAAAATCACATCCTTACTGTATGGGAGAGAACAAAGCATTTATTCTCATTCATGGAAAGAAACCTTGTTATTTTGACTGTCATCGCAAATTTCTTCCAGCTGATCATCCTTTTCGCAGAAACAGATCTCATTTCAGAAAAGGAAAAGTTGAAAGGGATGGACCTCCAAAAATGTTATCAGGTTCGGAGTTAAAATCAGTTGTATTTTCATTACCTCCCATAACTTTTGGTCCCACAATAAACCAACAGAAAATTTCTGGTTTTGGGAAAGAACACAATTGGATTAAACGTAGCATATTTTGGGATTTTCCATATTGGTCTGATTTGTTGGTCTGACACATGTTAGATGTCATGCACATTGAGAAGAACTGTTTTGATAATTTGTTTCATACAGTTTTGGATACGCCAGGAAAGAGCAAAGTCAATGTAAATGCATGTTCAGATCTTGCCCAAATTTGTAGGCGTCCAGAACTGGAACTGTTTGAGAATGTCAGAATAGAAAGGTTACTGAAACCAAAATCAGCTTATACACTTTCTAAAGAAAACCGTTTATTATTTTGTCAGTGGATTGCAGATTTGAGACTTCCAGATGGTTGTGCTTCCAATTTGGGTAGATGTGTAAATAATGGTCATATTACTGGATTAAAAAGTCATGATTGTCATGTTATAATGGAAATACTTCTATACATTGGATTAAGAGGTATGTTGAATTCTGTGATTTGGGATTCCATAGTAGACATGTCTCATTTTTTTCGGGAAATTTGTGCGGCTACAACAGATTATGATGCTCTATGAAAACTTGAAGAAGATGTTGTTGTAATTATATGTAAACTGGAAAAAATATTTCCGCCGTCTTTCTTTGACTCAATGGAACATTTGATGTTACATTTTCCATATGAAGACAAATGTGGAGGTCCAGTACAGTTTCGATGGATGTACCTATTTGAAAGATGCATGAAAAAATTGAAAAGAAAAGTACGTAACAAAGCATCTGTTGAAGGATCTATTGCAGAAGCTTATTTTCAAGAGGAAATATCTTTTTTCTGCTCCCATTATTTTGAATCTTAGTATCCTTCAAAACACAACCGAATGGGATGGAATGAGAGGAATATTGATGAAATTTACAATCAATTATCTGTTTTCAACCAGCCATAGCTTGGTTTTGGTGGAGTTTATGAATGCTGGCTTTCGGATGATGAACATCACAGAGCTCATACGTATGTTCTGCTCAACTGTGAAGAGATGACATCAGTTGTACTATAAGTGTTTATATCACTTATTCTATCATTTATGTTACAGTAAATAACTTTGGTTTTTATAGGTTGTATAATAATTATATCAAGAAACAAATTCCACAAATTACAGCAGCTGCTCTCGAAGAACGCCGACTGAAAAATTTCTCTCAGTGGTTTCAAAAACTGGTAACATAAATTCTTTATCTTTTAGAAACTCATTCAATGTATAGTTTACTATATTGATAATTATTTCACAAATTTTCAGGTGTCTCGACATGCTGATAAAATTGACAAACGGTTGTGTATATTGAGTAACCCACCTTCCAAACTTGTTAAAACTTATAATGAATTTGTGGTGAATGGATTTCGATTTCACACACATGCATATGGGGAATCGAAAAAAATAATGAAATGTGGAGTTAGCTTGAGAGGATCTCATCATCGAGAAAATGAAGTTGAGTTTTATGGCATACTTGATGAAATCATTGAACTCTGTTATCTTGGACAACATTACATAACCATGTTCAAATGTCGGTGGTTGGATACACAGAGAGGCGTGTGTGTTCATCCGACTCATGGAATCATCGATATTAAATGTAAAATTGTTCTCACAGTAAATGAACCATTCTTATTGGCTCAACAGGAACATCAAGTTTATTACGCAAAGTACTGTGCTACATCAAGAGACTTGACTGATTGGTGGAGTGTAATAAAAATAAAAATTCGAGACAATCAGTTTAGTCAAAGTGAATGTGCTTTCACTGATATGCAAAGAATTGAAGTTTTTCAAGAGAGTCATCAAAATCAATCTTTTTTACAAAGAGACATGAGTATCGATGACGACACCCCGCATTTAAGTGTCAGTGATGACGATGATGTTAATGATGTCACATATGAATTTGAAATGGTAAGAGATGAAGCAACTGGAACTCGAATGGATATTGATGATGTTGAGGAGGAATATGAAGATGACATTGACATATAAGAAGATGATGATGAATATGAACACTGATAGAATTCCATGGTAGTTATATACAATCATAATATATATATATATATATATATATGTATATATAATATTAATTATCAATTATTTTCTAACAACATTAACATTTTCTATTTCAGATGGATGACGAGACATTTCGTGAGTTGGCAGATGCTGACCTGCCTTTCGATGTGGATGAGTTGCTGGCAGATGACCCTCAGCCTGCAGGCACTCCAGGGAGTACGCGGAGGGGGCGCGGTCTTGCACAATTGATGATTCCTGACCCCGTCCCCAAGTGACGTCCACGTCTTGGGTTTGATCCACGCACACGGAGGTGTGATAACCTGTGTGATAATCTATGGATTTGACTAAGATTTCATTAATCTATTCACATAATAAATGTTTATTATTTTTACAGTTTTCCGCATATAGCAATCGGACAGGGCAACGCTATTTTGCACAACTATTTCTCTCAGTCGTGGACCACATGGGAGAAGATTCCCATTGATGTGCAGCAGGCCATGTTCGGCCATTGGTTGGTACGTACGTAAATAAATAATTTTTCTTTTGAAAATTATTTCATTTCTAACTTGATATTTTGATTTATTTGTAGGGTTTATGGTATCCGATCGAGGATACCATACGCGATGCCATCCACAAGGCATGGGAGGTGGCCATGCGTGATCGCTTTCATCAGTTTTGCACAATTTAAGAAAAGCTTCCACAAAGAAAGCAGGAGTGTCAGATTTTGACGAGTCATGTAGAGCACACTGACCAGAGTACATTTTATCCCATGTATGGGATCGAATATGCACGCACTGGTTGAGTGGTGCCTTTCAGAGGAGATCATCGGTGGGGAGGCAGAATAGGGGGAGACAGGAGGTGACTCATCGAGCTGGGAGTCGTTCTTTCAGTACTCATAGACAGCATCTGGTACGTACATTATTTATAAATATTTTATATAACTATAAATATTAACAGTTTATTTTTTATTCTTATAGGCTGTCGAGCACCCCGATATTACGGAGTACGACATATATCAGAGGATGTATAGTGATCCTGCTACTGGGGAGCTTAGAGGTGATCGTCAGCATCACATCATGGTCAGTATTATTTGTTTTCAAGTTTAAAAATTAACTGCATATAATATATTCACAATTTTAATTTTAAATTTCAACTACAGGAGTCATATGAGGCCACAGCGTCACAGACCTGGCCTGAGAGTCAGGCCGAGTCATCAGATCAGACCACTGGCCGTCAGTTTGATGAGGCGGCATGGATGCAGGCCACCTAGTATGCCTTCGAGAAGGGTCGGGTAGTTGGTATTAGCTCTCGACTGACTCCCGGAGATTATTATGGCAGTGCTGCGATGTCGGCGTCCAGCTCTAGAGGAGCTCGGGCATCTTCTTCTACTACACAGTATGAGAATCAGTTGCGATCTCAGACTGCACTGATAGAGAGTCTCCGACAGGAGCAGTAGTAGATGCGTCAGCAGCAGCAGCAGCATGAGGAGGAGCGTCGATGCCAGCAGTAGCTGTACGAGGAGCAGATGAGTCGGTGGCAGCAGTAGCACCAGGAGCAGATGGAGTACATGCGCCGACTCACTCATGCTTTAGGGATGGAGTTTCCTCCACCAGCATCTGCAGATCCCCCCCCCCCTCCCCCCCTCCTTCAGATTAGAGTTTGTTTTTATGTTATAAAGTTTGTTAAATCAAAATATGAATTTTTTTCTATTCGTAGTTTCTGTCTCATTATCAAATATTAATAATATTATATATTGAAATAACAATATTAATATGAATAATAATATTATTTATATTTTATAATATTAAATTATATATATATATTAAAATTTTATAATATTATAATTTAATTATATTTTTTTGTAATATTTGAATTATTTTAATATTTAAATGTAAAATAATTCTAGTATTTTTATATTAATTAAAATAACTTATTAATATTTTTTTATTTATGAATTATAATTCTAATATTATTATATTAATTAAATCATTTATTAATATTCTATTATTTTTTATTTTTGAATTATAATTTTATTATTATTATATAAATTAAAATAATTTATTAATAATTTATTATTTTTATTTGTGAATTATAATTCTATTATTATATTAATTAAAATCATTTATTAATATTGTATTATTTTTTATTTTTGAATTATAATTGGATTCTTATTATATTAATTAAAATAATTTATTAATAATTTATTTTTTTATTTTTTTTTATAGTATTTGTGACGGGATACTATGCCTGTCGCAAATAGTATTATTATATCCATTAAAATAATTTAATAATAGTTTTTAATTTTTTTTCAAAAAATGTAATTGCGACGGGCCCCGTCGCAATTCGTAATTGCGACGGGCCCGTCGCAAATACCTGTTACGACGGGACCCGTCACAATTACTATTTTAAAAGTTTTTACAAATATACGGAGTAATATTTGCGACGCGAAGGATCCCCATCACAAAAATTATCTGTAGCGACAGGCCCGTCGCAAATAATTGTTGTTGCGACGACGTTTTCCGCAACGGGCAATTTGCGACGGACCCCCGTCGCAAATACCTGTTTTTCTAGTAGTGAAAGATAATGAGTTTATGAAATGATTAACTCCGTGAGCTTGTTTGGATTTAATTGCTTCTTCAATGGGAAGTGCCTCTTGGAGTTTAATTTCCCTAGATAGAGGAAGGTAGTCAGACTCCTCTATCTTCTCTTCAAATTCCACTGCTTGGTTGGTTTCTTCCATCAATGTTTCTGAATCATAGACATTATGAGGAATAGTTGGATCAAGAAGTTCCTCACACTCATTCCAGAAGTTATCCAGATCTTTTTGATCTCCAATATTCATTTCAATAGTTAAATCTTCTTTATCACTCTCCTCTAACCTTGATTGAGTTCGGCTCAATGCATCTTCTTTTAATTTCATCAAGGACTCCATGGGTTCTTCATCTTGAGGGATTTGTGGGGATACTTCTTCCATCAATTTTTCTGGTTCTGGTTCTAGTTCGGGCTCCATTTGTTGATCCTGGGATGCATGTACTTGTTCCGCAATCCACTGTATTGAGGTCTCTAGGTTTTGAACTGTTTGACTAATTCTTTCAAATTGGGATTCAATATCCTTGTGAACTTATTCTTCTTGGTTTTTTACATTGATCATTTCTTGATAAAATTCTGGAAAATACTCCTGAAGTTCAATTAATTCTCTTGCCAAACCCTCTAATACTAGGTATTCGAGGTTCCCTTTAAGGTTTTCAATGAGATCCTTGAATTCATCCTCTGTGATGATTTGGATTTGAGATCCCCAAATTTGTTTAGCCAAGAAAGAAACTTTATACTCTATAGACCAAGGTGATTCAATAATTGGTTCTTCAACTGGTGGGTAATTATTCGATGAATTAAAGAAATAATCATTTGAAAACAAGATGGAAAAATATTTTTTTTAAATTGAAAAAGACAAATATTCACAATTAGTTTGTGGCACTACGTCCCCGGCAACGGCGCCAAGTTTGACGCATGCCTATCGTAGGGCGTGGCAAAACAATTATTTCCTAAGTTAAAATGTAGTAATGTGGTTGACCTAGTATGTCTCCCAAAGAGGAGTGAACACAAAATGGGTTGTCACTTTAAAACGAGGGTAAAAATGTTGTGAAAGGAAATTTGAAATTCAAATGATTGAAAAACTATGAAATTTAAAAGGGTGATTAGGTCGGGGTCGGTTTCCTAATTATAATGTTATCCTTGTTCAATTTAATTCAAACCTCTTCTTCTTAGTTGATTAAAGTGAGTTTCCACAATCGTTTCCTCTCACTTCCTTGGTGAAATTATTATTGTGGGAGAAAACCTTAACAAGATCCTGGTTTGGTCAACTCTCCTTACATGTGTAAAATAGTTGTATTGAATATCCTTAATTTAAATGGGCAATACCCGATCGGGTTTTGTTTATCCCAAACAATCAAGAACATTCACTACACCTTTTACACGTACTGACGATCGTCGAGTACTTCACCACTAATTCCTAGTTTATTCCATCGTATATAAACCAGAAATTAGTGGAGGGAGATATTGATTATTTTACCAAGGCAAAAATAAATAAAGGAATTAATATTCAAGAACGATCGAACTTTATAATAAAATCCACTATAATAAATTGAAAACAACTTTGAAGAAGAAAGAAATTTATTCTATTGCGTCCAAGAACTCAAGCATTACAATGTAGAAAACCAACTCTTCCCCAATCACTCCAAATGTTTACCCCACCATGGTAAGGGTAATCGAGTTGAATGGGGAATAATAAGGCATTACAAAACTGTGAAAAAGAAAATAAATAAAAGAGAATGCTGAAAAGTTCTCCTTCTTGGTGTCCCAGAAGGAATGGGGTGGAGAATGGATGCCTTGAGAGGGTGGAGCTCTCCCCTTTTTATAGCGAGAATGCTTCCCCCGAATTTTGACACGTTGTATCCCCACTAAATGACATCTTCACGCATTGATCCCTTCTCGAATGTTGTTCATAATTCCCTTGGCCGTGTCTCCTCAAAATATCAATGGATTTGGACATGTATTCCAAGAGTTATGGCTATTTTACTATGAGCATTTATTCTGTCCAGTCAGACTCTCCAAAACGAAATATTCCGGATTAGGGTGATATAATGACCCGATAAACGGAAAATTCACTTGGTTCTTACTTCATAAAAGATTCTTCAAAACTCGTTGCGCATCCACCCTCCGAATTTCATAAGATTTGGGCCCACAGTGGATGATTTATGGATCCCACATGAAAACTAGGCAGAACTGAAAACAGTTTTCTTGAGCCAACTTGTGAGATTCTTTTGAGCTTCCATATGGCTGATTCAGATTTTAGTCCAAAAATAGTAAATGAATCCATGGATGTGTAGAATCTGGAAAAGAAATAATATTTCAATTTGGATCAGTGTAGATAATGTTATGGCCAAACTACCGAAATAATTTAAAACTGTTAAAAATCCAAAATGGCCAATTTTTACTATTCAGCTCAAAATAACACCATTATCATAAAAATGAAACAATTCATCTTAGCGGAACAATTTTGTGGGTTTAAAACAATGATATTCAATAAAAATTAATTGAAAATATTTTCTCTATCAATTCCCCCACACTTAGCACTTGGAATCCTGGACAAGTAAAAATCAAATCAAATCAAATCCAAAACACATATCAATGAGATCAATCAAATCAATTTCAATAAACACAAAGATATCATGCCTCGTCAAAAACTGTTATTTCAAGTTCTCCATTTAATATTTTAATATATTTCCACTTCATTTCTTATCCCATGCACACAAAACACCTACCTCACATTAATTTTCTCTCATCTCACAAATGTAAAGGCTAAACAAGGCTTTTCTCATCCAAACTCACACAAGAGTCACCATAGGTTTGATAAATTCCTACTTCTCCACCCAATGTGAGTCAAGGACATGTGATTCTCTTGAGGACTTTTTAGGGTTGTTCTGTGGCTTCTGGTTGGTTGGATTTATATGTTAAAAGTTCTCAGGCAGAAAAAGGAAGGCTTGGCTCTTATTGAAGCAAAATTGCAAGATTCTAATTTTCACTCAAATATGGTCTCCTTCACTTCCCCTTTGTTGAAAATAGGCTCAATAATCATTCAATTAGCTTAGCATCAAACATTTCAATCTTTTCAAACATGAATTTTTTTAAAGCTCCAGATAGGCACAACTTTCTTTTTACATTGGAAGCTCTAGAAAGGCACAACTTCTCTTGTCATAAAAGCTCCAGAAAATCCACAGCTTTCAACAGAATAATTTTTCAGCATCACACACATCTCTTACACAATTTATTTTCCACCAAAAGTATAAAAAAATGAGTTATTACACCATAATACATCTTCCCACACACTTACGTTCAACTAGATCATGCAATTTTACTTCAAGAGCAGGTATGATTGGGAAAATTGGCTTGTAATGTGGCTAACCTAACAGGAAATTCATGGCTACTAGGGGCTACAATGAAGGATAAATGAAAAGGTGGGCCATAATGAAAATGATTATTTTTAAAAGGGGGCTTCAAACAAAATAAATGCCTCAATCATTTAAAACACACATACCCCAACCCCCAAGTTTTGAAAGGAATAAATCAAATTCTGGTTAAAGCAAGCATGGTCTGGTTCTCTCAAGAAATGAGGTGAATGAAAAGAATATGACAAAAATGGTTCAGAAGCCTCACAAGAAATTTATTTCAAAGATATAGACAGTGATATATGTCATGAGATTCAAAAGTCAATGTACTTTTCATGAAATTCCAAAAAAATTGAATTTGAAACAAATACATTTCAGTATTCATTTAAGCTCGGTTTCATGAAATAGATTGGTTCACTCATTGAAATGGGTTTCAAAAATGGTATTGATAATCTTTTCAGCTCAAAAGTTTCAGAAACACACCAAAAATTGAAAAATAAACACACAAAAATTTGAAAACACACAATTTGTTTTATTTTTTTTTATTTTTGAAAACAAACATCAAATAAAAATCCTATACTACAAGGGTTCCCTCCCCCACACTTAAATGATGCAGTGTCCTCGATGCATTCAAGTGGATTTAACATGTACGACAATTTTAAAGTGAATCAAAATATCAAGAAAGTGTGAAGGAGAGGTACAACCTGATTTATTTGCAGTGCAACATTGAGTTAACCTCCTAAGTGTTTCACTCTAAAAACCTAAAAATAAAATAACAATAGTAAACATAAAATTTTTATTGAAAGTAATGAAAATAGAAATAGGATGAGAATAGAAGGATAAAACTTGGTTTAATCCCCCAAGTGGGCCCTGGGATTTGACTGCCTCCAGAGGGGCAGTTCTAATCGGTTATCCCCAATCTGATGGTGGGTGAGGTTTCTTGCACATAAACCAACATAAATTCTTCTTTCCATCATGCACTTGTTCATTTTTGTTGAGGAATCCATGGATATAAATCACCAAGTCCACCCACAACATGCATGATGGGGTTAGGATAAAGAATGAGTCATCCTCTTTCTTGGGTTCTGCATGAACAACATCTTCTTTATTCTCCAGTGGTTGTTGAAGGTATGATACATCTAGGGAAAAACAAATGGAATGTCAAAGTTTAATTCTATTTGAAAAATATTTAAGCATGAAGAATCAACATCAAATTCTTCCCATTTAATTCAAGTAGATTGTGTCTCATTTTCCTCCAGAAACACCACTTTGATCTTCTCATGTACTCCCTCCATTAAATGTTCAACAGGTTTGGGGAGCTCTAGGTGTTCCTCTTCAGATGAATATTCTCCCTCCAAGGAAATACAAATGTTGGATGAATCTGAAAAATTAAAACAAGGGGAGGTAATACTCAATTTAGTTTCAACAAAATCAAAAGATAATGAGTTTATGAAAAGATTAACTCCCTGAGCTTGTTTGGATTTAATTTTTCTTCAATGGGAAGTGGCTCTTGGAGTTTAATTTCCCTAGATAGAGGAAGGTAGTCATACTCCTCTATCTTCTCTTCAAATTCCACTTCTTGGTTGGTTTCTTCCATCAATGTTGTCGAATCATCGACATTATGAGGAATAGTTGGATCAAGAAGTTCCTCACACTCATTCCAAAAGTTATCCATATCTTTTTGATCTCCAATATTCATTTCAATAGTTAAATCTTCTTCATCACTCTCCTCTAACCTTGATTGAGTTCGGCTCAATGCATCTTCTTTTAATTTCATCAAGGACTCCATGGGTTCTTCAACTTGAAGGATTTGTGGGGATACTTATTCCATAAATTTTTCTGGTTCTGGTTCTTGTTCCGGCTCCATTTGTTGATCCTGGGATGCATGTACTTGTTCCGCAATCCACTGTATTGAGGTCTCTAGGTTTTGAACTTTTTGACTAATTCTTTTAAATTGGGATTCAATATCCTTGTGAACTTCGTCTTCTTGGTTTTTTACATTGATCATTTCTTTATAAAATTCCGGAAAATACTCCTGAAGTTCAATTAATTCTCCTACCAAACCCTCCAATACTAGGTATTCGAGGTTCCCTTTAAGGTTTTCAATGAGATCCTTGAATTCATCCTCTGTGATTATTTGGATTCGAGATCCCCGAATTTGTTTAGCCAAGAAATAAACTTTATACTCTATAGAACAAGGTGATTCAATAATTGGTTCTTGAACTGGTGGGTAATTATTCCATGAATTAAATAAATAATCATTTGAAAACAACATGGCAAAAGATTTTTTTTAAATTGAAAAAGTCAAATATTCACAATTTGTTTGTGGAACTACCTCCCCGGCAACGGTGCCAAGTTTGACGCATGCCTTTCTTAGGGCGTGGAAAAACAATTATTTCCTAATTTAAAATGTAGTAATGTGGTTAAACTAGGATGTCTCCCGCAGAGGAGTGCACACAAAACGGGTTATCACTTTAAAACGGGGGTAAAAATGTTGTGAAAGGAAATTTGAAATTCAAATGATTGAAAAACTATGAAATTTAAAAGGGTGATTAGGTCGGGGTCAGTTTCCTAATTATAATGCTATCCTTGTTCAATTTAATTCAAACCTCTTCTTCTTAGTTGATTAAAGTGAGTTTCCACAATTGTTTCCCCTCACTTCCTTGATGAAATTATTATTGTGAGAGAAAACCTTACCAAGATCTTGGTTTGGTCAACTCTCCTTACATGTGTAAAATAGTTGTATTGAATATCCTTAATTTAAATTGGAAATACCCGATCGTGTTTTGTTTATCCCAAACAATCAAGAACATTCACTACACCTTTTACACGTACTGACGATCGTCGAGTACTTCACCACTAATTCCTAGTTTATTCCATCGTATATAAATCAGAAATTAGTGGAGGGAGATATTGATTATTTTACCAAGGAAAAAATAAATAACGGAATTAATATTCAAGAAAGATCAAACTTGATAATAAAATCCTCTATAAGAAATTGAAAACAACTTTGAAGAAGAAAGAAATTTATTCAATTGCGTCCAAGAACTCAAGCATTACAATGTAGAAAACCAACCCTTCCCCAATCACTCCAAATGTTTACCCCACCATGGTAAGGGTAATTGAGTTGAATGGGGAAGAAGAAGGCATTAAAAAACTATGAAAAAGAAAATAAATAAAAGATAATGCTGAAAAGTTCTCCTTCTTGGTGTCCCAGAAGGAATGGGGTGGAGAATGGATGCCTTGAGAGGGTGGAGCTCTCCTCCTTTTATAGCCAGAATGCTTCCCCCGAATGTCGACACGTTTTAGCCCCATTAAATGACATTGTAACGCGTTTATCCATTCTTGAATGTTGTTCATAATTCTATTTTCCGTGTCTCCTAAAAATCTCAGCAGATTTGGACATGTATTCCGAGAGTTATGGCCGTTTTACTATGAGAATTTATTCGGTCCAGTCAGACTCTCCAAAACGAAATCCTCCGGATTAGGGAGATTTAATGACCCCATAAACGGCCAATTAACTTGGTTCTTCCTTCATAAACGATGCTCCAAAACACGTTGCGCATCCACCCACCTAATTTCACAAGATTTGGGCACACAGTGGATGAGTTATGGATCCCACATGAAAACTAGTCAGAACTGAAAACAGTTTTCTTGAGCCAAATTGTGAGATTCTTTTGCGCTTCCATATGGCCGATTCAGATTTTAGTCCAAAAATAGTAAATGAAGACCTGGATGTGTAGAATCTGGAAAAGAAATAATATTTCAATTTGGATCAGTGTAGATAATGTTATGGCCAAACTACCAAAATAATTTAAAACTGTTAAAATTCCAAAATGGCCAATTTTTATTATTCAGCTCAAAATAACACCATTATCATAAAACTGAAACAATTCATCTTAGAGGAACAATTTTGTGGGTTTAAAACAATTATATTCAATATAAATTAATTGAAAATATTTTCTCTATCAAATTAATTAATTTAATAATTAATTTCCGTTGTCACAACAAATAGCGTGTTTTTAAGAAAGAATATCAATCAAAAGATTAACAATTGTTTATGTCCAATTTCAAAGTGAAATTAATTATAGTGGTCACTATTGGATAAAATGGTAAAAATATATTCTAATTATACTTTAAAAGCACTCTATAGTATAATTTATCACTATAAATTATTTTTATTAAAAAAGTTGTTTTTAAGTATTTTTCACTATTCATAAAAAATTGGAAGTTCTCAGAAAAATACCAAAAATTCAACATAGGATAATTTCGATATTCTGAATCCAAAAATGAAGTCCGTTTTGAAATATAAAATATATATAATTTCAAAAAGTGGGTATTACTATTCATAATGGCTATTTTGATTAGTCACGGTGTGTTAGAATCTCGAACTTACGTAAAATGCAAGCTATTGCATTATTGAAAGAGAAGCATATCGTGGAAGCTCGGGGTGTTACATTATCACTAACGTTTTTTATTAACAAATTAAAATTATAGATATAAAAAAATTAAAAAAATTAATTAATTATTAAAAATGATTTTCAAATTTAAGTTTAAATTAATGTAAAGTTTAAAACTAAGGAATAATTAATTAAATTTAGAAATAGAGCAAAAATATTTAAGATTAATCCTTTAATAAAAACTAAGATTAAAATGCCAAGTAATAAGAAATTTGATATCAGATTTATAAATTGAATTAAAAAATTAAATTTAAAATATTTAAATTAATTATTAGAAATCACAATAAAAATTAAAATTGAAAATTATAGTTAAATTATATAAAAAGAAAAAATATAAAATATTAAGTTAAAAATTCAGTGATGATATATTGAATAATTATTTAATTAATAAAAAAAACAAAAAATTAATAGTTCTAATTCAAGTAGAATAAAAAAATTAAAAAGTAACTAAAAAATAAAATAAATAAAAACAAGACATATACAAATAATTATTTAAAATTTTGAAAATAGAAAATTAAATATAAAAATTATTAATTAATAAATTTAACTATAAAATTACAAAGGTGTGAATATTTAACAATTAAGATACAATTAATTAATTAAATAATTAAAAACTTAGATAAAATATTAGGAAAAACATGTCAATTAAATAGCGCATAAAATCCCCCCATACTTAATCATTTATTACCCTCAAGTAATTAATAATAAAATTTTGAATGAAATAATAGATCTCAAAATTAACATGTTGTTATGCCACAAATAATTGGTTAGTGAAAAATGATTTTCCCCCATAAACCCTTTTAAGTAGAAATTTAAAATGCCCTTCTAAAAAATAGAATTGATTCAAGATTAATTACTATTATACTAAAATTATTGGTTTTGAAAAACTTCAAATTTAATTAAACAAACAGCAATATGCATTTAACTAAGACTCCTAAACTTCACTTTAACTTCAGGTGAGCAGACACACATAATTAACCCTTAAATAATTTTTATACAACTGAATGGATGAGTGGGTTCAATAAATACAGGTAACTCTCCGACCCTAGTATCCTGGATATAGTTCATTATTTTATTTCATTGGCATGATTACAAGGAATCAAATCTTGAAGGACCGGTCAGTTTAACAGTCTTGGAATACCAGATTACGTTCATGATACCTATAATACAGTAGGAAAAGTAAATAGTACATGATACAATATAGAATGAAATAAAATGTATCTTTGAAAGCTTATTCAAAGATTTATTCTTCATATCCCGGGGAAAAGAAACATAAGAAAAGGGTGAGCTTAGATGCTCAGAAAGGGTAAGTAGTATAGTGGAAGCATAAATAATAAGTCATGGTGAATAACGAAAGAACACACACCATTAAAATTTAATCTAGAGTATAATATGGAAGGAATAAAATCTAAATAAATAATTCCACAATAAAATATAACCACATATATACTACTATCTGAATAATCACATGGACTATAAAATACTTGTTTCATAGTGATAGAATTCATAATATGGGACATCATAACCATACTTTCAAGTCCTCGTGCCAAAACCATACATAAAAGGGTAAAAAACCCAACTAGTTAGTCTCATGAGACCTACTGATTCATCAAGGGGCTATATCAAGCCCCACCCATCACTTACTAAGTTTAATTCATTCCTCTTATAAATGGTTGAAACATAAACAACATAAACATTCATTCTGAAAGACTAGCATACAAAATGTGAATAATTCAACCATAAATTATTAATGGTATAGAAAAGAAAATTCATAGTAAAAATAATCATAAACCCATCAAAAACATGTGGAGACGGTATCTTAATAAATAAACCTCAATTAAGTACAAGATTCAACAAAGTAAGTCGATATAGATGGAGATAACATTGAAAATTTCTCTTAGAAGTTAATCTTTAAACATTCCAAAGCATCTCGTACCACTTTGAAACATTCAAATAATAATACATTGTAATATAATTAAAATAAGGAGACTCTTGATATGATATATCAAATGGTGATACATACACCACACACACATGGAATAAGTGGTGAACAAGGAATATATCTTATATAAGTAATAATGAGCCGAGAAAAAACCCTTTATACTTTGGAAAGAAGAGTTTTTTTGGAAAATCATTTGTATTTATCATAAAATAATATTGTAACAATGAATATCACATAAAATAAAATGGAAGGAAATTGAAATTATATTTTATTAATAAATGACTTTCCACTAAAGTGAAATCATGTAAAATGGTTTTTAAGAAACTTTAGAAATAAAAAATTTAAGTGTGGTTTAAGGAATATATTAAAGAGATTTTAAAGAAAAAAGGAATATTTTTTTTCATAAAACCAGAAATTAACCAAGATATTTTTTCATGAAAATATTTTTGATTTTAAAAAACTAATGATGCATTAAAATAGATTATATAGTGCACTTGAAAATGGGTAAGAATTCAAGAAGTTCCCTTTAATCGGGCTTGTTTATCGACAAGAATTAAGAAGGAAACCATTTTAAAACTTGTATATCCCCATAAGGATTATATGATCTTGATATATGATATTGATACATATAGATATAATTTTTAATAAATATACAAAAATAATGAAGCATTACATTTGAGTAAAGGTAGTGAAAAGTAACCTAATGGAAAATAGGGGTTCGGGTTGAATCCCTTTCCAGTTTGTAATCAATCGAATCATACGCCCCAAAATTAATAATCATAAAATGATAAATTGAATGCCATTAAAATAAATAGATTCATGATATGATACATCAATGTTCTGTATAAATACACCATACACAAGAAATAGTTGTGAATAAGGAATATCTCACAAAAATGAAGGTGAGATAAGAAAACCCTTACCTTATGTATGAATGTGTTATGAACTTGAACTTAAGGTCCTAGAATATGAAATTAGACTCATTAATAATTTAATTAATAACATATTATACATTTATATAATTTATTATAATTTTATTGAGTTCATTTATGGACATTTTTTATAAGTTATAATATTTAATTCTGTCGTTCTAGAGTGTTCGTTTACTTGATTTTCACGATCGATCTACTTGTTTATAAGTATCGGAGTTCAGTTGAAATGGATATAATTATATAGAATTGACTTTATATGATACTAATTAACATATATAATATTAAATGGTTATATAATTCATTTTTTATACGATTTGGGGTTGAGTTATTAGATAGGAAATTAGTGATAATCATTTAGATTATTTTGGTTTTTTTTGATCATCATGAACTAGTTTTGTCATGTGAATTAGTATTGTGTATATATACTAGTTATAGAAAATTAAATAGGTTATAATAAAAATATTATATTCTTAATTCACCAAAAAAAATGGTATCATAAACATCCTTGAATAATAAATTTAAGAATGAAAGTTCATCGTCCACAAAGGTTGTAAATCAGCACCTCCCGGATGATGATTTCGTTTTTAAAATAAAAGAGAGAGAGAGAGAGAGTAAGGATATTGATTATGGATATTCTATTAACATTATATCATTATAGTATATAGATGATATTTTATTTATCATTTTAATTTTTAAAGAGTATTTGAGGAGAGTATAATAAATAAATAAATTGAAAAGAAAATAAAAGGAAGAGTAAGAGGATTTTACCGCCTGAATAGTCCTCCTTGAGAACCTCCTTTACGAAAGGGGTTTTGGTCTTTTGGTAAGACCCAAAGCTCCTAGATGTGTGTAGATACTAGGGAAGTGTACTTGGGAATAACTTTGAAATGATATAAGTATTATATGAGTGATTAGAAGAGGGGTGGGGTGGTTTTTATAGTGGAAGAGAGGGGTAATTTCTCATTATTCTATTCATTATTTTATTATTTTTCTCAAGACAACCATTAGTTTTCATTATTGTAATTAATAAATTAATAAATGCACATTATTTCAAACCAATGGTTCTTATATCATCCATGACTCAATTAATAGTTTATTTAGCTTATAATGTAGTTATATTGTAAATTATCTTATTTTACTATTCACTAAAAATTTAAGTATTTCATAAAAATCCCAAAAAAATCACCCTAAAATTTTTTCAACATGTAGAATTAAAAAGTGGAATCTGTTTTATGAAAATAATATTCTAAATATGAGAAAATTAATTTTTAATTAAAATAATCATTTACTTGAGAAATACAGTTTTTAATGTTAAAATAGATTTTATAACACCCTAAAAATTAACAGAGGTATTATTAGATTATCCTAAAATCATAGGACAATAAAAAAATTATTTATGAATACATTTTATGAAAATTACTTTTCTTTTAAATAAATTTATTAATTATTAAATTTTAATTAAATATTTATTACACACAAAAATACCAACACCTAATTATTAATTTTTAAAATATTCACATACTTGTACTATGATATAATTATATCATACTTTCATTTATAATGTTCCTAAATTTTACTTATACTCTCATAGATAAGGTTACTATATATTTGGCTGATTTACTATTCATAATGTTCATGTTACTATTCATAGGGTATATTAGTATTCCAAAGGGTCAATTTACTGTTCACCAAAAAAATTAAGTTGATCCTATAATACTCTAAATATCTTACTGATCGTAACCGTGTATGCCCGTTTTTAGACATTCAAATCACATAAGTAGAAAATTTATGTTTAATAGATAGGTTATAAATATATTTTCTAAATAACTATAATTACAATGTGTTGTTTCATAGAGACATGGTGTTGTGTGCATTACATTCTATATTTAATTTATTTTAAATCCTTGGGGTGTTACATTCTCCCCTCCTTCAATAAATTTCATCCTCATAATTTGATATTACACTTCGATAGTTAATGGTTGATATTTGAATATTCACTTGAGGAAAACCCACATCAGAGATAGGGTTAATAAAATATCCTTTTAAAAATAGGACAAGGAGAGTGAGGTGGTCACTACAAAAGTATGCTTTTGAATGGGGTGACATTAGTTTGAAGTGAAAAATTAGGCATGGATGAAAGATAAAACTATGAATTTATGAAGGAACATGATAGAGAACGTGTTCAGATGAAATTTGATTACCAAAAAACCATAAACTATAGTTATGAAAAATTTCATTGATATTATAAAAGATAATGATGATATGAAAAAGTTCTTTTTTATGACTCTTTTCCTATAGTTGAGGAATTATTCCTCTCTATAATAGTATAAATATATGTTTCTATTTCATAAACAAAATCTTATCCTTTGATCGTGCCTTGAACTAACTATACTTCATCTCTTAGCACAAGTTGTGTCATGTGTTGAAGTGACACATTAACCTCTAAAACCTTATATAATGATCAACTTAAACCATTTCATAAGTGGTTAAACTTTCCAAAAGATCATGATCCAACACTTTAGAATCATTCTTGTGTTGTTATTACTATCCAATTTATTTTATCCATATCAATCATCTACCTATCCAACATTCATTATCTAACCACCATGAACATTTTAAGGTTCATCTTTACCTTAACCATGTGTTTTCCAATTTTTAACTTGTTGTTGAATCATTTTTCATGGTACCATTAAACATACAACCTCAAATATTCAATGAAATAGTAATACAATATAATAATTATATATTAAATAATTCTATATAAAAATAATATCATAACATTGTTCAAAAATACATTAATTATTCTACTTCGACCGTAGTAACATCATAATCTTGACCATGATCCCTTTACTTTTTTAGAGCAATATTTCCTTGACACTTGAGAAATTCATTTTTATAGTGACCCATATCCTTTCAGTTGAAGCATTCAATATTGGAAATTTTTTTCCCTCTCTTGAAATTATGATAATGATGGTGTTTTTCTCGAAACTTGAAGAAAACTCTTTTTCCTCTTAAGCATATACCAAGGTGTTTCCTTCCAAAATTATCACATGTGGGAAAATACTTCCTTCCCTTCTTCCCATTATTTATCTTTTTCGTGGTTTTCTTATTCTTCTCTATCTTCCATCTGAATCCATAATAAATAGAAAAAACCTTTCACATTATTTTTAGGACATGATATTATCTATTCAAATGATGAGAATGTTTGAGAGACTAGTTCCCTTCGATAGAATGGATCAAAACTATTAAAGATATTTTCATTCTGACTCTTTGGATAATCTGCATTGATACAGTTACCATTAATTTTGGCAGGTGCAATTTATAAATAATTTCATACACTATATTAGATTATAACATTATGAAACATAATGTATAATCCCAATACTATTGAAATAATTAACATAAATTAAAAAATTTATGCATGGATAATATCAGAATCACAAACATGGTTTCATTAGGGACATGTTTAATTTTAAATCCCTCACAATGGTTTTTAAATAAAATCTGAATTATCCTAATGATATACCTCATTAGTGTCAAACTAGGTGCAAAGTAAGGCTCGTGGTCGTGTACAAGGCTACCCCGAGTCAGGCCCAAAACACTTTGTTAGAGTTGTTACCCCTAGGTACATATGTTCTACAACCACATCCACTTATAGTATCCATATAAAAATATTATGATAGGTTATATGAAACTAAAGTGATAACATGTAAAAATTGTATTTATGAAACATTAGAATTAAAACATTTTAGTACGGTTTAAGGAAAATATCAAAGATCATTTAAAATGGAAGTGTATAATCTTTTATATAAAAATATAAGTGAACTAAGAAGGTTTTCATAATAAAATTATTGGTTTTATAAAAATAATAATAACTTAAAATAGGTTATGTATTTCACTTGAAAATGGGTAAGAATCTGGGTAGTTCCCTTAAACAACTTTCTTATTGAGAAGTATTGAGAATGGAACAACTTAAAAACATATATATCCCCAAAGAATGATGATTAAAAGGTATTTATACATGAGTTTATAAAATCTATATAGTATTAATAAGATTTACATAAAAATAAAATATAATTTCATTTGGGTAAAAAGAAATATAATAAATAACCTGAAGGACTAATGGAGGTTCGGGTAGAATCCCTTACCTTATGTCTAAAACGATTATGCACATGATATTAATGTCCTGAATAACCAAATTAGATTCATTAATTAATTTTTATATAGCCTCTTCTTCATGTAATTGATTTAGTATAACCTTATTAAGTTCATTTATGTCCTTTTTGATGAGTTTGAAAGGACCAGTTTGGGATATACCTAACACTGAGAGGGGGGGTGAATCAGTGTTGGGGAATTTTTAAACCAATTCCAACTTTTATCCCTGTACCTCTAGACCTTTTAGGATCTTGATTCTCTTATTCTCTTTTCCCTGTCGCATGCAATAATAGAAAGCAGTAAAAATGTGCACACGATATTTTTACAAGGTTCACCACTCAATAAGAGTAGCTACGTCCTTGCCATACATGGGTATGACCACTGCATGGATTCTCCACTATAAAGTAAAATGTTGTTACAATGGAGTGGCTAGGAAAACAATCCTCTAGCCAGTGTGAGTCTCTACACTTTGGAGGGGGGTGGGAAACAATCCTCTTCCCTGGACTGGTGAAAGCCAAGTCCAACTTGCAGCCTCTAGCTGGTTCTTTATACTGCCTATCGAGATAGTCTTCTTCCTTCTTCAAAAGGTTGGTTCTGTTCTTGATCTATTGTAGTGCTCTTCACTTGATTACTTTCAAAGCAGTAGGCAAGAAATTCTCTTCTTACTTTCTCTTCATCTCTAGTGCAAAAACAAACTTCACTAGTTCTTCTTCCTTCTTCCTCTTAGTGCAACAACTGACTTCACTAATCACCTTCTTTCTTTAGCTAGAATCACATACACCAATGTGATTATTCAAACACTGAAGATCTGCTCACAAAGCATCATCTGAATTAAACTGCCCTGAATAATTGTCAGCCTTCAGTTGGGCATACTCTATTCTTCTTCTTTTCTTCCTTCTCTTCTCAATACCAACACCTGAGTGTATTGGTATACTAAATTCTTCCTTTGTGCAGATATGAGTTCAATTGCACATCTAGTTCTTCTTCACTTCGCAAAGAACAACGAGAGTGTTAAACACCAGTCGTGTGAGTGCGGTTCAACTTCTCTTTGTGAAACCGAATGGTTCACAGTTCTTTCTTCTTCACAAAGCTTCTTCGAGAGTGCAATGCACCTATCGAAGGCCTGTGGTACCCTCAAATTTTTCGCGCACCCTTCTAGGCGACTTGCGCATAAAATTCAAGACTTGCGCGGAAAAACACCTTTTGGCGCGAAAAACCTTTTTCGCGCAACTCTTCTTTTTCGCGCAGAACTTCCTATTTCGCGCAGCAGTTCCTTTTCCGCGCAGCACTTCTTCTTTTCGCGCAATACTCTATACTTCAATTTTTCCGCGCTTCAGAGCTCAGGATTTTTCTATGTGTCGAGACTCACTTAATGAGAGGGTTTCAGCCCATATTTATAGGCAGTTTTGACCTTGCGCATAAAAACCTCTTCCTGCGCGTAAAACCTCCTCCATGCACGTAAAAACTCTTTTATGAAACTTCATATTTCGCGCCATGCTTCAATATTTCGCGCACCTCGTGCCTTTGCCATTTTTTATCCTTCTAAGCATGAAGCACCAATTGCGCGCAAAATTCCGCACCGCGTTCCATATTGCGCGCAAACCCAATCTTTCCTGCAACATCAGATTTCGCGCATTGCTCCAATATTTCGCGCATTTTATGCCTTTGCCAATTTTTGATCTTTTGATCTCGAACCATCATTTGCGCGAAAACTTCATTCCTCAATTTCGCGCACCATGCCAATATTTCGCGCATCCTGAAGATTTTTCGCGCAACCCGCTACTATTTCGCGCATCCCGCAGATATTGCGCGCACCACTTTATTTTTGCGCGAAACATGCCTAAGTTTCTGCGCACTCCATTCCTTTGTCATTTTTCATCGTTCTGACCTTTAATAACTCTTTTTCACGTATAAACCATCTTCAATCTTATGCGCAACATCCATTTCCAAGAACATTTCTTCATCTCCCGATTTTCAGGCCCTAAAATTTGGCAAACACTGGAAAACGGCGCCACCTTAAACTGTGCTTTTCTGCCATCCCCAGATTGTCTATTGCTTTTCCATTTTGTCTCTTTACTTCTTCCCATAACCATTCTTCTGCTCTTATCACGAATCCCACTATCGTGATATTTATCCTTTGATAGATCAGCTTAAGCATCGTCAGAGTTGCAATGGGAACTGAATCTTTCCTATCTTCCAGCAGCATCATTCCTTCCAATCAAAACATTATATGACTGGCATCATCATTTCTCCCCCTTTCCTTCATAAGGCTTGCATCACAAGTTCTCCTAACTCATGATTTGTGTGAAATACATACCAGCAAAGCATCGTCTGATTTAGATACAATGTGAAATGCCTGTCTACCTCAGAATGTCAAGCCCTTCCACATTTTCTCTTCTTCATAACCATTATTCTGCAAATCATATGATTCTATTCTTCAAGTAAGCTCTTGCATGGTTCACATGCAATCATAAATCATTGCATTGTCTTCTTCAAATCCTCATTCTTCTTCAACCATCCTTAGATAGATGATAATTCACCATTCTGCTCCAATCATCCTAAAATGGATGATACTTCTCCATTCTTCATTGTTGTAAACAATGTGTCACCATTGACACATGTTCTTTGAACTTAGGATTAGCTCAACAATAGTCTGAATTTATCATCTAAGAGAATTGCTCAATTATGAAATCCAATGCTATGATTCCATAACAATTCTCCAGGAAACTTCACTTCAACCGATCTCCATTAACTTTGGAGTTCTTCTTCATATCCTTCTTCATTTTGACCAGCATTGACAACTGTTGACAACAAATACAATCTTCATATACAAAGTGGTCCCAACAATCTCCCCCTTTGTATTTTGTTGTCAATACATTAAATTCTCCTCAGATGAATGTGTCAATGTCAAAATGAGAATCTAATCTCTCTCCCTTTACTTCATTTTCTCTCCTAGACATTCATTTCATTTCTCTCCCCCTTATTGACAAGAAATACAAAGATCATGGTAGAGAGGGTATCATTCCATACTTAAGCAATGTGCCATCAATCATTTCACTCTAAGTCTACTTGAGCAATGCTCGGTGTAGAAAACAAGAGGATTTGATTTAGACAACAAAGCTGTCCATTACCCACATAATATGACACCTCATGAGATAAGAACTCATACACTTGTCTTCAAGGGTTTTCCACTTTCATTCCAAGCCGAAGATATTGAGTGTGAAAGAAATAATCAACCTGAAACTCCTGCAATCACTTCAACAAATGGATCAAAAACATTCTTGTTCAATTGGCAGGATAAGTGGCCTTGGGGAACTTTCACTCTTCTTATGTCATTGATTATCTTTGTTACCCCCCCTTTAAAAAAAATTTCTTCCTCCCTTTGAAAAGTATTTTCTTGAAAAACACTGAGAGAGGGATGATGTCTCATGTTCTCTTTAGCAAAGAACCTTTAGTAAATCAACTCTAAGTCTACTTGGGCTGACCCGGTGTAGAAAACAAGAGTGATATAACCAAGGAACTCAATGCTATCCATCATTCACTATACATGTGAGATCATGCTTCAGGGGTTTGAAATTTTTCAGATATAACAATGAATTGCTAAATCCTGCACAACTTCACAAAACTCATTAGAAAGTTCAGGTGCAAAGATAAAGCTCCCCCTTTCATCCATTTGTATTCAATCTATACTCCCCCTTAATTGACAAGATAAATACAATTAAGAAACAAGGGATGTAAGTATGATTGGAATACCTTAACTTTTCTCAAGATGGAATTAAATATCAGAATCACATCTTCTACAGATTGGCTCCCCCTTAAGGGGTGCACTCCATTCTGTCCAAACCACTCTCCAGATGAGAATGATCATCATATTCAATTCCCTGCAATGTTAGCACATGTAAATACTAGAAGTATAAGGGAATAAGATGGAACCTCCTTGGTTCATCAATGTGAACAACAAGGTTGAGAAGATTCTCTCAACCACGATGTCTCATTTTCACAATTCTTCACACTTGCACATCTGATCTTTAATGATGATTGTACTGGTGTGGATCTAAACACATCTTCATGTGAAATATTTTGTTTCCTTTTTGCCTTAGCAATTTCCAGTTCTTCATCTTCAGCTCTTTGCAGATCTTTGGCAAGTTGCAACTGATTTGGCCATATGACTAGTAAGTCACTTGGAAGTGTGGCCTCAGTTCTGGATATTCCACATGGTTCCTTAGATGCTTTCAAGCTACCTTTCTTAGGAAACTTGTTTTCAATCAATCCCTTCTGCTTCATCTGGATCGATTGTCTGTTTGAGTCCAGTCTGCTTCTATTCAGTTCCATGGCTTGTTCACAAAGATCCATGGTGTGTCCTTTCTTTCCACAGTAGAAGCATGTTTTCTTGGTGGTCCTTCTGGATGCATCACCCTTCTTGGATTTAGACTCCAAGGACTTCTTTTCCTTTTTCAAAACCTTCTTGGGAGTATCTTCAACTTTCTTCTTTCTTCCCAAGGATTCCATTTTAGCCAGGTTCAGTGATCTTCTCTTCTTTTTAGATCTGTATACAGTTGGAGATTGACATGTATCTTTTTGACCACTTTTGCAATAATCCCATATGTTGTCAAGTAATCCAAATCTATTTGCAGTAAACATATGTCTCTGGACCTGTGGATGTTTCTTCTTTTCTTCTGGCTTTCTCCCCCTTGAAATGTACTTTCTCTGTACTTTTACATTTAAGGGATTGTACCAACAATCCAGTGCACAATGCCCAAATCTATTGCAGCACCAGCATTGACCAACAAACCTTGACTTCTTGTCATCTTCTTGATAAGGTTGCTGAATCTTCTTCTTGGTATGTTGTGATTTATGTGGGGACATATCTTCCAAACTCTTTCCCCTAACTACCCTAGCCATGGTGGTAGGTTTCTTATCACTTTTCTTCATCCATACTTGTTTAGAAATTTTCTTCCAACTTGCATTTTTTGTAGAAACAATTTTTGAAACATTAGTACAAGTCGGTATGGATAGTACCTTCTTATCAACTGCTTGTGATAGATCAATGAGTGAAGCCATGATCTTCTTATCACATGTTGGAGGTCTTTTGATAGTAGAATCTTCCAGAGAACATTGAGTTCCAACTGCTACAATTTCCTTCTTTTGTGGAGACTCAATATGTGTCTTCTCAAGATTGGTTAGTTCAGCTTCCAATTCTAGACATCTCATATTGAGGATGACTTCCTGGTTTTCAATCATAGTCATCTTCTCTTCACAAGCCTTCTTTAATCGTTCAACTTCATATTCATGCATCTTTAATTTGTTTTGTAACAAAGAGTCAAGTTCATTGATCTTCTGGGAGATATCTTCCAAATATAACTTGTTGACTTCATTGCCCCTTTTTAGCTCATCTTCTAGTGCATGGATCTTATCTTCCAGAGTCTTGTTGACTCCCTCCTTTTCTTTAACATCTTTGAGCCACTTTGAAGAACTTTCTTCAAATCCCCTCTTTGTTGCTTCAAAGGCTCCAACCTGTCTGGAGAGCTTTAAACATTCGACAATTTTTGCTTGTAAGCCTTTCTCCAAAACATTAGTTTCTTCTTCCAACTGAGTGATATTTTCTTGCATGCATTGAAATACCCCGCAAACCAGGGATGCACTCTTTTCAGGAATACCATGTAGAATAATTCTTAATCTATCAACTGATATTTCTTGAGATGTTGTAGATTGTTCATCACCACTTGTGCTAGCATTTTCATCATGAGGGTAATTTCCAAATGTACTAACACATACCTCTTGATCAGTTGAGGTAGTAAGGTTTTCCATCTTCTTGGTGGGTACTTGAGCCACCTTCTCATAACTTTCCAAGTCTGGTGTGTCATCAACATCAGCCAAATATGGAGAACCAGATGCTTCCTCCTGTTTAGATACGAGGGAATTCTTCTTCAACTTTCTCTTCTCTTTCTTTTTCCTGTTCATCATGGTCTTTGTAGATATATCTTTCTGCTCAGAGATAGCTGAATCTTTACAAACACTGCTCTTCATTGATAACACAGGAAAGAATCTCATGTCTTCAAAAGAGAATAACTTCACTATAGAGAATCCAATAGAGGTGAACCTCCCTCTGATACCAATTGAAAGGACCAGTTTGGGATATACCTAACACTGAGAGGGGGGTGAATCAGTGTTGGGGACTTTTTAAACCAATTCCAACTTTTATCCCTGTACCTCTAGACCTGTTAGGATCTTGATTCTCTTATTCTCTTTTCCCTGTCGCATGCAATAATAGAAAGCAGTAAAAATGTGCACACGATATTTTTACAAGCTTCAGCACTCAATAAGAGTAGCTACGTCCTTGCCATGCATGGGTATGACCACTGCATGGATTCTCCACTATAAAGTAAAATGTTGTTACAATGGAGTGGCTAGGAAAACAATCCTCTAGCCAGTGTGAGTCCCTACACTTTGGAGGGGGGTGGGAAACAATCCTCTTCCCTGGACTGGTGAAAGCCAAGTCCAACTTGCAGCCTCTAGCTGGTTCTTTATACTGCCTATCGAGACAGTCTTCTTCCTTCTTCAAAAGGTTGGTTCTGCTCTTGATCTATTGTAGTGCTCTTCACTTGATTACTTGCAAAGCAGTAGGCAAGCAATTCTCTTCTTACTTTCTCTTCATCTCTAGTGCAAAAACAAACTGCACTAGTTCTTCTTCCTTCTTCCTCTTAGTGCAACAACTGACTGCACTAATCACCTTCTTTCTTTAGCTAGAATCACATACACCAATGTGATTATTCAAACACTGAAGATCTGCTCACAAAGCATCATCTGAATTAAACTGCCCTGAATAATTGTCAGCCTTCAGTTGGGCATACTCTATTCTTCTTCTTTTCTTCCTTCTCTTCTCAATACCAACACCTGAGTGTATTGGTATACTGAATTCTTCCTTTGTGCAGATATGAGTTCAATTGCACGTCTAGTTCTTCTTCACTTCGCAAATAACAACGAGAGTGTTAAACACCAGTCGTGTGAGTGCGGTTCAACTTCTCTTTGTGAAACCGAATGGTTCACAGTTCTTTCTTCTTCACAAAGCTGCTTCGAGAGTGCAATGCACCTATCGAAGGCCTGTGGTACCCTCCAATTTTTCGCGCACCCTCATAGGCGACTTGTGCATAAAATTCAAGCCTTGCGCGGAAAAACACCTTTTGGCGTGAAAAACCTTTTTCGCGCAACTCTTCTTTTTCGCGCAGAACTTCCTATTTCGCGCAGCAGTTCCTTTTCCGCGCAGCACTTCTTCTTTTCGCGCAATACTCTATACTTCAATTTTTCTGTGCGTCAGAGCTCAAGATTTTTCTATGTGTCGAGACTCACTTAATGAGAGGGGTTCACCCCATATTTATAGGCAGTTTTGACCTTGCGCATAAAAACCGCTTCCTGCGCGTAAAACCTCCTCCATGCGCGTAAAAACTCTTTTATGAAACTTCATATTTCGCGCCATGCTTCAATATTTCGCGCACCTCATGCCTTTTCCATTTTTTATCCTTCTAAGCATGAAGCACCAATTGCGCGCAAAATTCCGCACCACGTTCCATATTGCGCGCAAACCCAATCTTTCCTGCAACATCAGATTTCGCGCATTGCTCCAATATTTCGCGCATTTTATGCCTTTGCCAATTTTTGATCTTCTGATCTTGAACCATCATTTGCGCGAAAACTTCATTCCTCAATTTCGCGCACCATGCCAATATTTCGCACATCCCGAAGATTTTTCGCGCAACCCGCTACTATTTCGCGCATCCCGCAGATATTGCGCGCACCACTTTATTTTTGCGCGAAACATGCCTAAGTTTCTGCGCACTCCATTCCTTTGTCATTTTTCATCGTTCTAACCTTGAATAACTCTTTTTCACGTATAAACCATCTTCAATCATATGCGCAACATCCATTTCCAAGAACATTTCTTCATCTCCCGATTTTCAGGCCCTAAAATTTGGAAAACACTGGAAAACGGCGCCACCTTAAACTGTGCTTTTCTGCCATCCCCAGATTGTCTATTGCTTTTCCATTTTGTCTCTTTAATTCTTCCCATAACCATTCTTCTGCTCTTATCACGAATCCCACTATCGTGATATTTATCCTTTGATAGATCAGCTTAAGAATCGTCAGAGTTGCAATGGGAACTGAATCTTTCCTATCTTCCAGCAGCATCATTCCTTCCAATCAAAACATTATATGACTGGCATCATCATTTCTCCCCCTTTCCTTCATAAGGCTTGCATCACAAGTTCTCCTAACTCATGATTTGTGTGAAATACATACCAGAAAAGCATCGTCTGATTTAGATACAATGTGAAATGCCTGTCTACCTCAGAATGTCAACCCCTTCCACATTTTCTCTTCTTCATAACCATTATTCTGCAAATCATATGATTCTATTCTTTAAGTAAGCTCTTGCATGGTTCACATGCAATCATAAATCATTGCATTGTCTTCTTCAAATCCTCATTCTTCTTCAACCATCCTTAGATAGATGATAATTCACCATTCTGCTCCAATCATCCTCAAATGGATGATACTTCTCCATTCTTCATTGTTGTAAACAATGTGTCACCATTGACACATGTTCTTTGAACTTAGGATTATCTCAACAATCGTCTGAATTTATCGTCTAAGAGAATTGCTCAATTATGAAATCCAATGCTATGATTCCATAACAATTCTCCAGGCAACTTCACTTCAACCGATCTCCATTAACTTTGGAGTTCTTCTTCATATCCTTCTTCATTTTGACCAGCATTGAAAACTGTTGACAACAAATACAATATTCATATACAAAGTGGTCCCAACATAGTTTTAGTGTTCAATTTTATCATTTGGTAGTGCTTGATAAACCACTTACTCTATACTTACCAAAATTTAGGGATGTTTTCTTATACTTAGTCTTATCCCTAGAGTTCTTACTAATGTTATATATTCCTAATATCCAGAAATAATTTCACCTTCCTCTAATACCAACTATTATAATATGGGTAAAATGCTAGGTTGGTGAATTGTTTTATTTCATTGTCATGATTACAAGAAATAAAATCCTGAAGGACCAATCAGGTTAGTAGTCTTGGAAGACCAGATTACATCCATGATACCCATAGAACATTTGGAAAAGTAAATAACACATGATAAAATATAAAATGGAATAAATTGAATCCCTGTAATCATATTCAAATTTTTCTTCTTCATAAACTGGGGAAATGAAACATAAGAAAGGGGTGAACTCAGATGCTCAGTAAGGGTAAGTAGTACAATTGAAGCACAAATAATAAGGCATAGTGAATAAATAATGAACACATGCCATTAAAACATAATCGAGAGCATAATATGGAAGGAATAAAATATGAATAAATAATTCCCTAATAAAACATAACCATGGATATTTTATTAGTCGAATAATCACATGGACTATCAAATATGGGTTTCCTAATGGGGGAATGCATAATACAAGAAATCATAACCATACTATCAAGCCCTTGTGCCAATATCATACATAAATGGGTAGAAACACAAAATGGTTTGTATCATGAGACCTACCTATGAATTGAGGTATTATAGTGGGGCCCGCCCGTCACTTACTAAGTCCAATGTATTCCTCATATGAACGGGTGAAACATAAACAACCTAAACATTCATACGGAAACAAATAGCTTATGAAATGTGAATAATTCAACCATAATCTATGGGTGGTATCAAATATCTCATCCACAGTCAAAATAGTAATAAATCCTTCAACAAAATATTTTAGATGGTATAATAACATATAAACCTCAATTAAGTACCAGATTAAACAAAGGAAGACGATATAGATGGAGATACCATTGAAAATTTCTCAAGGGAATTAATCTTTAAACATTGCAAAGTGTCCCATACCACTTTGAAACATTCAAATAATATCACCTTATAACATCATTATAATAATGATACTATTTATAATATATATCAATGGGAATTACATACACCACACGCATAATGAATAAGTTTTGAATAAGGAATATATCTCACAGAAGTAACAATGAGATGAGAAAAAACCGTTTTTACTTTGGAAAAAAGTGTTCTTTTGGAAAATTATTTGTATTTGTCATAAAATAAGATTGTAAACATGTATATCCCCTAAAATGAAATTTTAGTACCTTTAAATTATATTTTCAGTGATAATTATTTCCCACTGAAGTGAAATCCTATAAAAATAGTTTTTAAGCAATTTTAGAAATAAAATATTTTAGTGCATTTTAAGAAAAATATTAAAGATATTTTAAATAGAAAAGGCATATTGGTTTTTATAAAATCGTAAATGAACCAATTTTTTTCATTAAAGTATGTGGTATTTTAGAAAAATAATTATGGCTTAAAATAGATTATATAGTGCACTTGAAAATGGCTCATAATTCAAGAAGTTCTCTTTAATCGGGATTGTTTAACGAAAAGAATTGAGAAGGGAACCATTTTAAAACATGTATATCAACATCAAAGAAGGATGATATGATATGGATATATTATTTTGGAACACTTAAAAATAATTTAGAATAAATATACAAAAATAATAAATCATTACATTTGAGTAAAGGTAGTGAAAGAGTAACCTGAAGGAAAAATGAGGGTTTGGGTAGAATCCCTTACCAGTTTGTAATTAATCGAATCATACGCCCAAAAACTAATAATCATAAATAGATACATTAAATACCATAAAAATAAATTAATAAATGATATATTACATCAATGGGTAGTATACATACACCATATGTCATGAACCATCCCCCGGGGCCCGTGTCGTGACTACCCCAAGCCCGTCTACCATAGGCCAGGGGCTGGTGACTAGCCCAAAATGCGTAATTCCCTAAAACTGGGAAGGAATTGACTTTATAACCTATAAACACATGCAACCAAATACACATCAAGGTACTAATTCAAGTCCATTGTATAGTAAACAAGTTATTATAGTAAGTAAAAAGGGTCTAGAATACAAGACCAACTGGAAAGTACAAGTACAACTAAAATGCAATACAACTAAAGAAAAAGAAAACAACTAATGGATCGTCCTCTGAGGTTCCTACCTGAAGGGTAGGTACTGATCACCTCCTCAGCACTCCTCGTCTGTACTTCTCCTATGTGTACCGACTCATCATAAGGTCCACCTCCAGGTATTGTCCAGTCCTGGTACTCTCAGCCTCAGTCAGCATTGTCCATCGTCTGCATCCAACACAACAAGGTGCGGGCATATCCCATGCAGGGGTGAGTATAATGATACTTAGTAGGGACCCCAAGACCCTGAAGGTCTCACAAAAATCCACCAAGGATAAACCACAAATAATTAAATCAATAGATAACCCTACTTAGTTATATTCCCATACATATACCTAAGTTATCAAGTGATTCATCTCAATCATGAGGAAAACAGAGAAAAACTGACTCAACTCAACCAGGATTTTATTTTAGGGGTAGTACCAAGTAACATCCCCAGTCACATTTTCGAAACCTCAGATTCTAGAGAACTCCTCCTTTATCGAGTACAATGGGCCTTCTGCGACACCAAGCACACTTCCCACTAACCTAGGACTGCTGAGGTACTCCTCCTGTCGAGTACCGTGGATCTGCCGCATCACCAAGCACACTTCCCACCATGGGTCTACCGCATCACCAAGCGCACTCCCTCTCATAGTATGCTGAGATACCCCTCCTGTCGAGTACCATGGGTCTGCCGTGACACCAAGGTGCTCCCCACTGTGGGTCTGCCATGACACCAAGGTGCTCCCCACTGGGCTAGTATAGTCACTCTGAGTCAAAACGGTTAGCAGTCGTCAGGTCTCAGCCAGCTACTAGGTCTCCGCACTACGCTCATTCGTCTCAGGGAGGATCTGCTCCCCGGGATACTATTCAATACGTCAACTCTCACGAAGTCCCATGAAGAAGTATCTCAAAGGTCCACTACGTCATAGGGGTCTCAATGCAGCAGACGACGCGTCAATCAGATGCCCGGTCCATGAGTTATTATCCTTTTAGTCCTGGGGGTCCAGTTGGATTTGTGCACAATCCAACCTGACTGTAACTCAAATATGCCCCAAACTCCATTGGGGTATACTCAAAGGGACTGTCACACTCCACAATTTCCAGCGCCGCTGATGGTTCATCAAACTGACATCTGGTGCAAATGATATGGCTGAAGGAGCGTAAATGGGTCTTAGTGGGCCCGGGTCCGGTCCAACCCGGCCTGAACTGCTGGGTCTGCCCTAGCCTAGCAGGCCATGAGGGGCCACAGAGATCCGTGAAGGCACAGACCATCCATGAGGGCGTGGATTGACCATGGGTCGGTGCGAGGGCAGTTTGGCCCGGAGGGCACCGCGTGGGCGGCTCGGCCCAGAGGGTGCCGCAAGGGCGGCTCGGCCTGGGGCGTGGGGCCAGTTTGGCTCAGAGGGCTATGGGGGCACGAATGAGGGAAGCTCGGCCGTGGGTCCAAGGTGGCGCGGTCTTGTCCAGTTCGGTCAGCGGGTGGCGCGACCGGGGCCGGTTCGGCTGGGATGTCGGAGTAGCCGGGGTGGCTCAGCCGGCGGAGGCTGCAGGTGGCCATGGTGTGGCTCAGCCAGGGCATAGCATGGCCGGGGTGGGGCATGACTCAGTGTTGGTTCTTCCGACAGTAGTGCGGGACCGATTTGGCAAGGTGGTCGGAGAACCAAGGGGGTGGCATGGGTCGCGGAGGCCGCGGGTGGCGGTGTCGTTGCCTACGTCGCCTTCGTCGCCTTCCTCTGTTTTGAATAACACCGCAAAACAACACAAGGGTTACAAAGAGTATGTGCCATGTTAGTTTTTCCCACACTCTCTACATTATAGAGGTTGCAAGAGGTTCACAAGAACGAACCACATCAAACCCTCCTGCAAATATTCTTCCCAACCCGCAAATGAAAAAGAAGGGGTGTACTTGTGAAGTGATAATCATACAGCATTAAACCCCTACCTTGTTCGTTGACATCGGCATGGGAAGAAGTACAGACGTTGATTCTCCGTAGATGGGGACATCCAATGTCGAAAGAATACCCAAGGAAGAAGGTCTAAGGAGGTTGGCATTCTTCATTGGCGGAGCGTTCTTCATTGGGGAGCGTGTTCTTCATTGGAGAACATGTTCTTCATTATAGAGCATAATCCTCCAAGTGTTGGGTTTCGCATCACTTTACCAGTGCTTCTTCACTTGGTGAAGCCATCCCAAATCCTCCTCCCAAGCTCCTTATATATAGGAGAGGGAGAAAGGTAGGTAACTATTGTGGAATTTATAATGGTTCATTTATTAGGAACCTTCTTAAATTCCAATGATGCTATTACTTAAATTAAAAAGGGGGTAATCCAATTAACTAAGTCGGCACAATTAAAGGTATGTGTGTATTCATAATTAATGTGGAGGAAATCAAGAGGCTCCTCCACATTAATGAGGGGGGTTGAGAGTTTCTGTCGATTAAAGGGGGGATTAATCCTAGGTGGTCCCCACCACCATAACTTCCACATGGAGGTTTTAGCTCCGGTGGAACCCACCTCCCAACACCCACATGGGTGTTGCAAATAATAATAAAAATGTCACACACTTTTATTTTTGTTTTATTATTTCACGAAAAACCCAAAAACTAACTTTCACCCTCAACCAACTGCCATCGAGGTGAAAGTCTCCTTAAGCGAAAAATGGAACTGCGAGTTCTACAGTGCCCTCAGATTTTAATTCCGAGCACTAGTTCAAAAGTTAGAAAAAAACTCGCTCGCACATTTACTGAACGTACCCAAAAAAAAGTTCAAAAAATCATTCTGGGCACTCCGGGCCACGGAATCAGGCGCCGTAAATTTTCACGGACTCGTAAAATTCCCATTTATTTAAAAAAAATTACATAGATATTCTGAGTCTTTAGATTACGTCCCCGTAAATGACATATCGACTAGGAAAACAAGTGGGGGTACTGAGCATGCATCTGAGCCTCCCGATCCCATGTGCTCTACTGGAGGTTCCCGTGTTGCTAGAGAACATGCACTAGAGGTATCGACCATCCACAAAGGACCTACTCATGTCGATCCTCAATCTCTACTAGAACCTCTGTAAAATTCTCCCCATCATCGACATCCATCTCTCCATGTTTGATGATATGAGAAGGGTCATGCATGTATCTCCTCAGCTGGGATATGTGGAAGAAGTCATGCACCCGATGCAACTGAGGTGGAAGAGCTAAGTGGTATGCCACCTCACCAACCCTACCGAGGACCTAAAAAGGTTCGATGATCCTCAGATATAACTTGTCTCCCCAGCCAAATCTTTGCAAACCTCATTGAGGTGAGACTTGTAGAAAGACATGGTCGCCATCCTCAAACTCCAGAGGTCTCCTTCTCTTATCAGCATACGACTTTTTCCTCCTCTATGCAGTCTTCATCTACTCCTGGATGATCTGCACCTTCTCTGTAGTAGCTCTTACCATCTATGGTCCCACAAGTGCTGACTCCCCTAGGTCAGTCCAGCACAAGGCTGATCTTCAAGGTCGCCTGTATAACGTCTCAAAAGGTGCAATCCCAATGGTGGAGTGATAGTTGTTGTTGTATGCAAACTCCATCAAATTCAAGTGATCCTCCCCGCTGCGACTGAAGTCAAGGACACAAGCACACAACATGTCCTCGGAGGTCTAAATGGTCTGCTCAGTCTGACCATCCGTCTGAGGATCGAAGGCAGTGCTTAAACGAAGTTGCGTCCTGGAAGCCTCCAGCAACCCCTTCCATAGCCGGGAAGTAAAACATGTATCATGATTGGAGACAATCGTCTTGGGTACTCCATGTAGATGCACAATCTTCTGCACATAGAGGCATCCCAAGATCTCTACTAAACCCTACTCTCTGATCGGTAGAAGGTGGGCTGACTTGGTGATTCAGTCGACGATCACCCAAATCGAGTCATGTCCCCTGGATGTATGTGGAAGTCCTATCACGAAGTCCATGGATATTCCATCACACTTCCACTCTGGGAGCACTAAAGGTTGAACCAAGCCTGTTGGTACCTAACGCTCCACCTTCACATGCTGACAAGTGTGGCCTCGAGAGACAAACTTTGCAACTGTTTTCTTTATTCCCGGCCACTAGTGCTGTCAACGGAGGTCCTAGTTCATCTTCACCACTCCTGGATGTACCTCTAGAGGGGATGTGTGGAACTCCCTCAACACTTCCTCCTAAAGTGAAACTGGTACCATGGTACATCCTCTGAAGAGGATGACGTTCTCCCCACCTTCAGAAAATCCATCAGGTGCCTGTCCTGTGGATATCTGAGTGCGTCGAGCCTCACAGTCAGCGTTCACACACTGCACCTCCCTAACTCGCTGAAGAAGTGGGGGAGTGACTTCAAGAGACTAAATAAAAGCTTCTCCATCTCTATCCACAAAGGATATCTTCAAAGTGGTCAACTGCTCTATCTCCTCACCTAGCAGTTGTATATCAGACCTCCTGCTGAGTGCATCTGCATCAACGTTCCCCTTCCCAAGGGTATAGACTATCTCGAAGTCATAGTCTTGGAGGAACTCAAGCCAACGTCATTGTCTCAGGTTCAGGTCCTTCTAAGAGTAGATATACCTGAGACTCTTGTGATCAGAGCACACGGTAAAACACTCGCCCATCAGATAGTACCGCCACATTTTCAAGGCGAAGAACACTACTGCTAACTCCAGGTTGTGGGTAGCATAGTTCTTATCGTGTTGTCTCAGCTATTAAGAACCATATGTGATCATTTCTTTCTCCTACATCAGGAAACATCTGAGCCTGATCCCTGATGTGTCAAAGTAAACTACGTACCCTACGCCCTCCTCTGGAAGCCTTAAGATGGGGGCACTAGTCAGCCTCTACCTCAGCTCCTAAAAACTTCGCTGGAATTTCTCCGACCAAACAAAGAGTTTCCCCTTCTTCATTAAGGCTGATAGTGGTGTTGCAACTCTGGAGAAATCTAGTACAAATCTCTGGTAGTATCCAGCCAAACCCAGGAAACTCCGTACCTCCGTCACACTCCTGGGTGTCTACCAAGTAAGTACTACCTCAATCATTGTGGGATCCACTACAACTCCATCCTCTGATCTGACATGTCCCAAAAATTGAACCTCTCGGATCCAGAATAGGCACTTCGAGAGCTTACCATAAATTTGGTGCTCTCAGAGTGTGTCCAGTACTACCCTCAAATGATAGGCATGATCCTCCTCAATATCTGAGTAGATTAGAATGTCATCGATGAAGACTACTACAAAGCGATCAAGGTACGACTGAAAGATCATGTTCATGAGTCCCATGAACACTGTTGGAGCATTGGTTATGCCTAATGGCATAAACAAGAACTCATAGTGACCATACCGACACCTGAAGGCTATCTTCTGCACATCCTCATCTCGTACTCTGAGATGGTGATAGCCTGATCTGAGGTATATCTTTGAGAACCATCGTGCTCCCTTAAGTTGATCAAAGAGGTCATAAATCCTTGGGAGTGGGTACTTGTTCTTCACAGTAACCTAGTTTAGGCACCGATAGTCAATACAAAGCCTCAAGATCCCATCCACCTTCTTAGAGAACAGAATCAGGGCTGCCCAAGGTGAAACACTGGGCCAAATGAATTCCTTCCCCTACAATTTTTCCTACTGTACCCGCAGCTCATGAAGCTCCACAAGAGCCATCCGATACACTGGTTTAGATATCGGTGTCGTCTCGGGGTACATGTAAATGTAAAATTCCACCTCTCTAAGAGGAGGTAGACCAGGGACATCATCAGGGAGGACATCCGCGTACTGGTCCAACACTATAAGATAACTCGGACTCTCCACGTCAATATCTCTGAGGGTAAGGCTAGCCAACTGATGAGTGATCAACTACACTCTCCTCTGAGCAAGTCCATCCTATGCTGCAAAGGCTCCCTTCTCTCTGGTGAAGGTAAACCTTGTCCCATTTGTATGGACACACCACACTTTGCGCCTAATATATTCAATCTGAGCATGTATAGTAGATAATCAGTCTATACCCAATATGACATCGTAAGGCCTCAACGCCACTACTAAGAGATCTCAGCTGAAGCTCTTTACTCCTAGAGTAAACTCGCACTGCCGACACCAGTGTGTAATCATCGAATCTTCTCCAGTAGGAATCTCTAGTCGTAAGGATCGAGCCAATAGATCTGTTGGAATATCCGAGCTCCAAACGAGGGTAGTGGAAATGAAAGAATGACTGGTACTTGTGTCTATAAGTACTGCAGCTAAGGTGGAGTAGACATAGATCGTACCTCATATCATCTCTAAAGCATAGTGATCATAAGCCTAAGCTTCCTAGAGCTGAACTCTCCCCTATGCACCTACTCCGTGCGGTTGGGTTGGACCTCCTGGTGGTGGTGGTGGTAATATCTCGATCGTCGCCCACCGCCAGCTGCATGACCAGCTCCTCTACCATGTCCTCCTGCTCTCTATGGACCACCTCGATCAAACGACCTGGGAGGTCCTTCGACTGTCTACTGATCCTCCAAATGGCCGGTCAGACAGTCACGAGCCATGTGACCCTACCCGCCGCATGTGAAACATTGCCCATTCCTCGCTTGTCTTTCTCCACTTCGGGTGCCCTTCACAACCAATCCTGTGTCATGCAGTCATCAACTTGAAGGTCTGGTCCTCTTGGACCTCTGTGACATCTGTCTGCTTCCAGCTACATAAGACTCTGCTACGTGTCGACTGGTGGTGGATCTCAATACTGGAGACTACTCAGCAAGGAAACTCTACACTAGGAGGGATCTCTCTAACACGCCCGCCTGCATCGGGATTCTAAGAGAGATCTCAAAATCCCTAATCTTCTTCCTAAGTCCCTCATCAAAGGTTAGAGCCCTGAAAAATGGGTCATGAACCATATTAGTGGAGTAACGTGAGAGGTCAGTGAACCTCTCTGAGTACTGACCTATAGTCATGCTTCCCTTCTGCAGATGAAGTAGCTTATATATGTGCACTGTGCGAAGAGTCACTGGAACAAACTCTTCCTGAAACAGGCTCCCGAAGTCTGCCCAGAGAAGCGTCACCTCATCATGAACCTGGAGTATCAAGCACCACCATCTTCCTGTTTCTGCCTGTAGAAGGCTGGCAGCAAGGATCACCATGAGATCGGCTGGTGTCCCTACTAGATGGAAAACTCTAACCATGGCCTCGAACCAATCCTCAACAGCCTACGAATCCGTCTCTCCCCTGAACTTGGGTGGCCTCTGGCACTGGAACTCGTGAAATGGGATCAAGTGGTGTGCACCATCTGCTGATGGGGCTGGTGGCATCGATGGCCCAAAGGGTAATGGTACCGTTGGTGCATCCGCTGGTGCCTCTACCGGAAAAGGGCCCTACAACAAGGCCTCATCACTCAGTAGGCTATCAGTGCATTCAAATCTTGGAAATCTAGCCGGCTATCTATGTGGAGGAATCTTGAAAACAAAATAGGTGTGCTACAATTAAAAGTAATACCTGGTGAGATGACCTGGTGAGGTGACTTAAAGAAAACTTTTGAAAACACACACGCAATCAGTGTTTTCATGCACTATGTTGGAAATCAGATGTTAGGGTCTTGGTGTATGGATACGTCAGCCACTGCACCAACACTGGACTACCTGAACTGAAAACCACACTCACTAAACATATCACTATTTCTTCACAGAAAATATCAGAGTCCTAGTTCTATGGTAGAACTGACTCCTCTGATACCAATTTGTCACAACACGTCCCCCGAGGCCCGTGTCGTGACTACCCCAAACCTGCCTTCCATAGGCTAGGGGCAGGCGACTAGCACGAAAGGTGTAATTACCTAAAATTGGGAAGGCATTGCCTTTATAACCTGTAAATACATGCAACCAAACACATAACAAGGTACAAATTCAAGTCAAATCTATAGTAATCAAGTGAGTATAGTAAGTAAAAAGGGGCCAGAATACAAACCCAACTGGAAAGTACAAGTAAAACTATAATGCAATACAACTGAAGAAAAATAAAGATAGATATTATATTGTCCTCTAAGTTTCCTACCTAAAGGGTAGGTACAGATCGCCTTTTCAGTACTCATCGTCCATATCTCTCCTCTATATACCGACTCTTCGTAAGGTCCACCTCCGGATATCGTCGAGTCCTGGTACTCTAATCCTCATTCAGCACTGTCTATCATCTGTATCCAACACAACAAGGTGCGGGCATAGCCCGTGCAGGAGTGAGTATAAAGATACTCAGTAGGGACCCTGAGACCCTCAAGGTCTCACAAAAATCTACAAAGGATAAACCACAAATAATGAAATCAACAGGTAACCCTACTTAGGTATATTCCCATACATATACATAAGTTATCAAGTGGTCCATCTCAATCATGAGGAAAACACAGAAAAAACTGACTCAGCTCAACTAGGATTTTTTTCTAGGGGTAGTATCAAGTAACATCGTCAGCCACATTGTCGAAACCTCGGCTACTGGAGAACTCCTCCTCTATCGAGTACAGTGGGCATGCCATGACACCAAGCATGCTTCCCACTAACCTTGGACTGTTGATGTACTCCTCCTATCGAGTATCGTGGATCTGCCACATCAATAAGCGCGCTCCCCACCGTGGGTCTGTTGTGTCACCAAGCGTGCTTCCCCTCATAGCCTACTGAGGTACCCCTCCTGTCGAGTACCATGGGTTTTTTGCGACACCAAGGCTCTCTCCACTATTGGTCTACCGTGACACCAAGGCGCTCCCCACTGGGCGAGTAAAGTCACTCTGAGTCAAAATGGTCAGCATTCATCATGTCTCAGCTAGCTACTAGGTCTCCGCACTACACTCGCTCATCTCAGGAAGGATCTACTCCATGAGCTACTGGTCGATAATCCAACTATCATGAAGCCCCACGACCAAGTATATCAATGGTTTGTTAAGTCATAAGGGTCTCAATGCAATAGACGATGCATCAATCGGATGCCCGGTATGTGAGTTATTGGCCTTTTAGTATCGGGGGCCCGGTTGGATTTGTGCACGATCCAACCTGATCGTAACTCAACTATGCCACAAAATCCAGTGTGGTATACTCAAAGGTCTTTTCACGCTCCATGATTTCCAGCACCGCTAACGGTTCATCAAATAGACGTTTGGTGCCAAAGATATGGTCAAAGGATTGTAAATGGGTCATAGTGGGCCTAGGTCTGGTCGGACCGAACCAGCCCAACCTAGCCTAGGCGGACCCGGTTTGGGTTGACCAGGCCTGAACTTTTGGGTCTAGCCCGGATCGCTGGGCCCCACCCAGTGGGCCATGGATAGTCCTGAGGGCATAGAGCGGACGCGTGGGCGTGGACCAGCCACGGGTCAGTGCGAGGACGGTTCAGCCCAGAGGGCACCGTGTGGGAGGCTCAGTCTGGAGGGCTCCGCGATGGCATCTTGGCCTGGGGCACGGGGCCAGTTCAGCTCGAAGGGCCACGGGGGCGCAACTCGGGGCGGCTCGACTTGGGGTTTGGGGGGCGCAGTCGGGGCTGGTTCTGCCAGCGGGTGGTGAGACCGGGGCTGGTTCGGCTGGGAGGCCGGAGCCGACAGGGTGGCTCGACCGGTGGAGGCCGCAAGTGGCCAAGGTGTAGTGCGGCTAGAGTACGGCGTGTTCGGGGTGCGGCATGGCTGGGGTGCAATGCGTCTTGGGGTCGGTTCGACTGGCGACGGTGTGGGGCCAGTTTTTCCATGAGACTAGAGCGTCGCGGGGGAGGTGCAGGTCACGAAGGTCATGGGTGGTGGCATCATTGCCTTCATCGCCGTCCTCCATTTCGAAGAACACCGCAAAAAAACACTAGGGTTACGGAGATGATGGGCCATGTTAGTTTGGCCCGCACTCTTCTCATTAGATCGCTAGCAAGAGGTTCACAGGAATGAATCACATCAAACCCTCCCGCAAAGATTCTTCCCAACCCACAAAAGAAAACGAAGGGGATGTACTTGTGTAGTGATAATCATACAGTATTAAACCCCTTCGTCATTTTTTGACGTTGGCACGGGAAGAAGTATGAACATCGATTCTCCATAGATGGGGACATCCCATGTCGAAATAATTCTTGAGGAAGAAGGTAGAAGGATGTCGGCATTCTTCATTGGAGGAGCATTCTTCATTGTGGAGTGTGTTATTCGTTGGAGAATGCATTATTCATTGGAGAGTGTAATCCTCCAAGTGTTGGGCTTCACATCACTTTACTAGTGCTTCGTTTCTTGGTGAAGTCGTCCCAAATCCTCCTACCAAGCTCCATATATATTGGAGAGGGGGAAAGGTAGGTAACAATCATGGAATTTATGACAGCTCATTTATTAGGAACCTTCCTAAATTTCAATGATGATGTTACTTAAATTAAAAAGGGATCAATCCAATTAACTATGTTGTCACAATTAAAGGTGTGTGTGTTGTCATATTTCACGTGGAGGAAGTCAAGATGCTCCTCCACATTAATGAGGGGGTTGAGAGTTTCTCTCAATTAAAGGGGGTTTTAATCCCGGGTGGTCCCCACCACCATAACCTTTCATGGGAGGTTATGGTTCGGGTGGTCCCCACCACTGTGACTTTCACATATAGGTTTAGTTCAGGTGGACCCCACCACCCAACACACACATGGGTGTTTCAAATAAAACTAAAAATTTCACACACTTTTATTTTTATTTTATTCTTACACGAAAAACCCAAAAACTAACTTTCACCCTCAACCAACTGCCATCGAGGTGAAAGTCTCCTTAAGAGAAAACAGGCATTGCAAGTTCAACGGTGCCCTCAGATTTCAATTTCAAGAATCAGATCAAAAGTTAGAAAAAACATGCTCACATGTTCACTGAACGTACCTGAAAAAAAGTTCATAAATTCATTCTGGGCACTCTGGGCCTTGGAATCATGCGCCGTAAATTTTCGCAGACTCGTAAAATTACCATTTATTTAAAAAAATTACATGTAAATTCTAGGTCCTTACATAACCATACACAATAAATATCAGTGAATAAGATATATCTCACAAAAATGGAAGTGAGATGAGAAAACCCTTACCTTATGTCTGAATGTGTTCTACACTTGACCTTAAGGTCCTAGAATATGAAAATAGAATCAATAATAATTTAATTAAAAACCTATTATACATTTATATTGTTTATTATAATTTTATTAAGTTCATTTGTGGCCTTTTTGATAATTTATAAGATTGAATTCCATCGTTCCGAAGTGTTTGTTTACTTGATTTTCTTGATCGGTTCGCCTGTTTATAAGTAATGGAGTTCATGTGGAATGGATATAATTCCTTAGAATTGATTTCATATGATAATAATTCACATATAGATTATTAAATGGTTATATAATTTATTTTTTTATATGTTATGAGGATGATTTATTTTATAAAATATTAGTGATTATCATTTAGATTATTTTGGCAGTTTTTGATCATCAAAAACTATTTCTGTCGTATGAATTAGTATTTTGTATATATAATGGTTATAGAACATTAAATAGGTAATAATACACAAATTATAATCTTTATTAACCATAAAAATGGTATCATTATTAGCCTTAAAGAATAAATTGAAGAACAAAAGTTCATCATCCATGAAGGTTGTAAATCGGTATCTCCCGGAGAATGATTTCATTTTTAAAATAAAAGAGAGAGTAAGGAGATTGATGATGGGTATTAAATTAACATGATATAATTATAGTATATAGATTATAATGGATTTATCATGATCATTTGGATATAGGATATGAGGATAGTATAATAAAATAAATAACTTAAAAAAATAAAGTGAAAAGGAAGAGGATTTTACCTCTTGAATACTCCTCCTTGAGAACCTCCTTAAAGAAAGGGGCTTTGGACTTTTGGAATGACCAAGATCTATTGGATATGTAGAGAGACTAGGGAATATTATTTTGGTATAAATTTAAATGGTTCAAGGATTAGATTATTGATTATAACATGAGGTGAGGGGTGGTTTTTATAGTGGTGGAGAGGGGTGATTTTTCATTATTCTATTCCTTATTTTATTATTTTTCTCAAAACAACCAATAGTATTAATTATTGCGACTAAATACATTAATAAGTGAATTTTAGTTCTAATAAATGGTACTTACATCATCCATGACTCAATTAATAGTGTATTTAGCTTATAATGTATCTATTCTGTAAATTACCATATCTTACTATTCACTAAAAATCCACCTATTTCAGAAAAAATACCAAAAAATCACCCTAACCATTTTTTTTATTTTTATAATTATAAAATGAACTCCATTTTATGATAATAATTTTCTAAATATTATAAAATTAATTTTTAATTAAAATTATCATTTACTCAAAAAATACAGTTTTTAAAGTTGAAACTGATTTTATAATACCATGAAAATTTAACAAGTCTTATTAGATTATCCTAAAATCATATGAAAATAATATATTTATCTATGAATAAATTTTATGAAAATTAATTTTCTTTTAAATCAATTTATTAATTATAAAATTTTAATTAAATATTTATTACTCAAAAAAATACCAAGAGTTAATTATTAATTTTTAAAATTTTCACTTACTTGTACTATGATATAATTATATCATACATTCATTTATAAGATGCCTAAATTTTATTCATACTCTCATGGATTATATTAATATTAATTTGGCTGATATACTATCCATAAGGGTCATATTACTATTAATAAGGGTACATTGTTATTCCAAAGGGTCAAGTTACTATTCACCAAAACAATTAAGATGATCCTATCAGACTCTAAATATATTATTGGTCACAATTTTTTAGGTCTATTTTTAGAAATTAAAAACACATAAGTGGAAAAATTATGTTTAATGGCTAGGTAATAACTATCTTTTTTAAATAACTATAATAACAAAGTGTTGTTTCGCATAAACTCGGTGCTGTGTGCATTAAATTCTATATTACATTTGTTTATAAATCTTTGGGGTGTTACAATACATGAATGAATAATTAAACTCATCCAATGGTTTTAAATTAAATAAAATAATAAAATAATGATGGAAAGAAGCTCAACCTAGACTAGGATTTTCATTTCATAGCTCAAGTAATTGAATATCTTATAAGTTTGATTCAATTCAAAAAGTTCCAATTCAATTGTAGTTGTATAACATTATCTCAAAAAATTTACCATGAACATATAATTTCAAGAGGGTAGGAAATTGATTTAATCACTTAAACTCATGGGGTAATTATGATGTAACCTCTTAAAAGTAGCTTCACAAATTTCAATATTAAGGAAAATTTTGACCTACTAAAAGTGAAAATAAAAGATTAAAAAATAGACCATTTTTTAAAAAAATAAATGAATTTCATGGGTAAACATTAAAGAACAATTAATTCCATATAAATACCCTCTCCCCCATACATAAAATAAAATTTTTTCCCCAAAGTTGAATTCAAATGTTGAAGAAAAACAATTTTAACTTCTAAAGTTCAAAACATATTTAAAATTCAGTAGTTTAATGAAATTTTCAAGGTTCATAGTGAAGTTCAAACAAGTTTTTTTTACACAATAAATATTTTACAATAGAATCACATCAATTAACATTAAGGCACATAAAAAATTATTAAATTTATAACAGTATCATGTGAAATATTAAGTACAAAGTGAAAAAGGGTTTAACAAAGTTTAATAAATTTGTTTTGTTATTATTTTCTACAGCATAGAAAATAATATGCTAAACACCCAGCAAAGACGATCAAATTTACTCAAAGAAAAATAATCCAGGGGTAATTCCCCCCCCCCCACTTAATTTCATAAAATGAAAGAATATAGAATCATTGTAGTACCATTTTCCAAAAAACTATCACATGAAACAACAAAGAAGAAATAAAAGCAAAGTGAAGAGTGGAAAAGGAATGCATAATTTAAAAAGAGTACCCTATTTATTAATTAATATTTTTCATATGAACTTGAGATAATACAAAGTTATTTTATATATTTTATCTTTAACTGAAATACCCTGGTTTATTCACTTTTAGTTCATGAAAAATGAAATAAATTATCATAATAAGTCAAAAGATAATGTACAAATGAAAAACCAGAGGTTGAGTTTATGGAATTATAATCCATTGAGGCTCCCATTTTTTAACTTCTTTTGATATGATAATGAATGGGAAAACATATCTTCTGTTAAAAACTCAACATCATATTTCTCTAAGAATAAATACTAGGAAGACCTGAAATATGTATAAAGTAGAAACAAAGAGTACAAAAGACAACATCAAAGAAGCACTTTATTCTTATCGAAACCAAAAAAAATCAAAAACACATAAATTCCATGAGTTGAATCCCATGAAGCACTGAATTTTAAGTATTCAATTAGACTTCATTGAAAATCAGTTTTCGAGCATAGATATGGAATCCATTCCCTTTGGATTCCCTTCAAAATAAAGTTTGATTCTTTGACTATTAACTAACATTAGTTTATATTCTTCTCCTACTATTTCAACATCTCCATTATTTAACAATCTAACAATAGTGAAGGGTCCATACCACTTAGATTTAAACTTTCTAGGAATACGCTTGAGTATGGAATTAAAGAGAAGTTCCTTCTGTCCAGGTTTGAATTCTCTATGTTGAATGATAGAATCATGAAAAAATTTGGAACTCTCTTTTTAAATCCTAGAATTGTCATAATACTCTCTTATAATCTCATCCATTTCACTAAGATCTAGCATCCTTCTCTCTCTAATAGTCCTAAAATCAATGTTTCAAGCCTTAACATCCCAATATGACTAGTAATGAAACTTAGCAAGAAAATAAAAGCATTTTCAAAAATAATAACCTGTAAGGAGACATACCACTTGGGGTTTTTAATGAAGTTCTGTGGGACCACAATGCATCATCTAATTTCAAAGACCATGCTTTCCAGGAGTTAGAGACATTTTTATATAAAATATGTTTCATCTCCATTTTTTATATTTCTACCTATCCACTAGACTTTTTATGGTAGACAGTTCCATTCCTATGGGTACATCCATATTTCTCAATTAAAACATTAAATTTTTTCATTATCAGTGATAAAATATCATGGCATCCCAAATCTTGAAAGAATGTTCTTTTTGACACATTTTATCACACTGATGTCTTGATTATTGGTTAGTGCTACTACCTCCACCCATTTAGAAACATAATCAATAGAAAATAAAATATACTCAATCCCATGAGATGATGGAAATGGTTATAGAAAATCTAATCCCCAAACATCAAATATCTCAAATTCTTGAATACCTTTATGAGGCAGATATTTCTTCCTTCCAATATTCCCTATCCTTTGAAATCTATCATATCCCACTACAAAATTATAGGAATCCTTGAATAATGTATTCTAGTAAAATCCAACATTAAATACTTTTTTTGTTCTCTTATCTCCACCATGATGTCCTCCCCAATGTGAGTAGTGATAGGCCTCCAAAATTGAAAAACTTTCTTCCTCTTGCACTCACCTACTTAAAAAATAATAGAATATCTCCCAAAAAGCAAGGGGTCATCCAAAATATAGTAAATAATATTTTAAATTAATTTCTTTCTCTGGTTATTTGAAAAATATTTATGAATGGAACTTGCTACTAGAAAGTTGGTATAGTCCAAAAAATAAGAAGACTAACTAATGGAGATAATGAGAATCATCACATCAGAAAAAGAAGAATTTTACTCTATTAGATATTCACACTGCATATTATAAATCCTAGAAAGATGATCTGCAACTACATTCTCAACTCCCTATTTATCTACAATTTATATGCTAGGCTCTTGTAATAAGAGGATGCACCTAATGAGTCTAGTTCTGGCCTCCTTTTGATAGTAGATACTTTAGGGTACAATGATTTGTAAAAATTATAACATTGGAACCTAAGAGTTACTTTCTGAGATTCTCTAAAGTAAACACCTTAGCTAAAAACTCTTTCTTAGTTGTGGTTTAGTTCCTTTTTCTTTATCTATAAGTCTGCTAGCATAATAAACCACATATAGCCTCTTTTCTTTCCTCTATCATAAAATAGCTCCAATATCTATGTCACTTTATTCCCACATAAGTTCAAAAGGTAATTTCCAATATGGTGCCGTTATGATGGGTGATGAAGTGATTTTTTCCTTAAAAAATCAAATGATTCCAAGAAATTTTTATCAAACATGAAGGGTGAATCTTTGAAAAGCAAAGAACACAAGGTATTTTCTATTTTTGAAAATTCTTTTATAAACCTCTAGTAAAAACTGGTATTCCCTAAAAAACATCAAACACCCTTAATGTAACACCCCAGTAAATTGTTTTATAATTTTAAATATATTATTTTGTGATAAATAATAATTTAAAATTAAGTGTTTTAATTAATAATAATACTTATAAATAATTATATTTCATATTTATGGCTTCCAAATTAATTTTAAATTAATGTTATAAAAAAACTATTTTATAGTCTAATTTTGTGTAAAATAATATTTTAATATGAATATATGTAAATGATTATTTTTATTATATAACTCATTTTTATCAAAAGATTATTTAATTAAATATTTTAAGAACAATATATATATTTACTAATATAATTATTTTGATAAATACTAAATTATGTTATGAATATGTTCACTATTAATATGAAACCCCAATATTTTATGGAATGTTTCTTCATAAATAATTACAATTCATTAGATAGCTTATATGCACACAACACTGAGTCTCTACAAAACAAAACTTTGTTATTATAATTACTTAATAAAGGTAGTTATAACCTATCCATTAAACTTAATTATTCCACTTCTATGATTTGAATTTTGAAAAATAGACATACATGGTTGCAATCAGTAAGATATTTAGAGTCTGATAGGTTCAACTTATTTTTTGGTGAATAGTAAATATCCCTTATGAATAGTAATGTTACCCTTATGAATAGTAATGCACCCTTATGAATAGTAAATTTCCCTTAAGAATAGTAGAATCTCCCATGAAATTATAAATAAAATTTAGGCACCATATAAATGAAATAGAATATTTAAAAATTAAATAATTTAAGTGTTGGTTTTTTTGTGAGTAATAAATAATTAATTACAACTTTAAATTAATAAATTTATGTAAAATTAAATTAATTTCAATAAAATGTATTCCTAAATTAATATTTTTTTCATATGATTTTAGGATAATTTTATGAGACCTTAGTTAATTTATGAAAGTGTTATAATATCAGTTTTAAAATTTAAAAATGTATTTTTCAACTAAATAATGATTTTATTTAAAAATTAAATTTCACATATTTAAAAAATTATTTTGATAAGATGGAGTCCATTTTTTAATTCTACATGTTGAAAAATGGTTATGGTGAATTTTTGGGATATTTTTAAAATACATGAATTTTTGTGAATAGTAAAATACAGTAATTTACAGAATAAATACATTAGAAGCCAAATACACAATTTCTTGAGTCATCACTGATGTAAGAGCACCTGGTTCAAATTCACATGCACTTATTAGTATTATTTTTTCCAAGAATCAACACTATTTCTTGCCTTGAGATAAATAATAAAAAAAGAATAAGATGTTCAAAAATCACCCCTCTCCTCCACTATAAAAACCAACCCTCACTCCCTCTTATACTCACTCCTTTAAGCCATGAAGCATCACAAAGTTATACCCAAATAATATTAGATATTTTATTCCCATTTCTATAAGCTCTTGGTCTTTCCAAAATACCAAAACACTTTCCCTTAAGGAGGTTCTCGAGGATGATATTTCAAGAGGTAAGCCCTTTTCCTTTTTCTTTTAATTTCATTTTCAATTTGTTTTATTTTCTTATCTTATCCTAATCTCTTACATAAAAATTGTCATGATAATTCCAATATCACCAATATACTGTAATGATACCATGTTAGTGGAATATTTATCATCAATCTCTTTACTCTCTCTCTCTTTTATTTAAAAAAAACAAAATCATCATTCGGAAGGTGCCGATTTACAACCATCGTGGACGACAAATCATAGTTATTCAATTTATACTAAAATAATGGCCATAAAACCATTTTTTGGTTGAAAAAAATTATAATATATGTATTATAACATATTTAATGTTTTGTAACTAGTATATATACCAAATTTTAATTCCTATGACAAAACTAGTTAGTAAGAATCAAAATACCGCCAAAATAATATAAATGATTGCCATTAATGTTTTATCTAATAATTATTCATCATACCCTATAACCAAATTATATATATAACCATTTACCCTTATTTATGTTCATTAATAATATAAAAAATCAATTTTGGATAATTATATCCATTCCACATGAACTTTCATACTCATATACCAGTATATTGATCATGAAAACCAAGGAAACGAATGCTCTTTAAAGATAAATTTGTATCTTATAACTCATACAAAAGGATATAAATGAACTTAATAAAATTATAATAAATAAAATAAATGTATATAAGGTTATGGATTAATTAATTAATGGATTTAATTTGATTATCCATGATGTAAATGTCAAGTGCATAACACGCTTGGACATAAGGTAAGGGGTTCCTCATCTCACTTTTATTTTTGTGAGATTTCCATTATTCGCCACTTATTTATTATATATGGCGTATGTATACTTCCATTTGATATATAATATCATGAATATTTTTATCTTCATGGTATTCAGTGATTCATTTGATAATTATTATTTTTTTGGTCATATGATTCGATTGATTACAAAGTGGTAAGGGTTTTCTCGTCTCACTTCCATTTTGGTGAGATATTCCTTATTCACCACTATTTCTTGTCTATGGTGTATGTATACTTCCCATTGATGTATCATATAATGAACATACTTATCATTATGGTATTCAATGTATCATTTTATGATTATTAATTTTGGGTCATATGATTTGATTGATTACAAAGTTGTAAGGGATTCTACTCGAACCTTCATTTTTTCCTTCAGGTTATTCCTTCACTATCCTTACCCAAATGTAATGATTATTTATTTTTGTTTACATCTTATATGTTATTTTTTTATGTTAAAAAATCATATATTCATATCATTTCATCTTTTTTATGGTGATTATAAGTTTTAAAATAGTTCCCTTCTTAATTCTTCTCGATAAACAAGCCCGATTCAAGGGAACTTCTCGAATTCTTATACAATTTCAAATGCACTGTATAATATATTTTAAGACATAATTATTTTTTATTAAATAAAAACAATTATCATGAAAAACTATCTCAGTTCATTTATGGTTTTATTAAAACAAATTTTCCCTTATGATTTAAAATCTCTTTAATATTTTCCATAAACCGTACTAAAATGTTTTATTTCAAAAGCTTCTCTAAAAACTCTTTTTTTCATGATTTCACTTCAGTGGGACTAAATTTATGTCTAAAATATAATTTCAATTTCCTTACCTTTTATTTTTTGAGATATACATGTTTAAAATATAATTTCATGACTAATTAAAATGATTTTCCAAAAGAACTCTTCTTTACAAAGTAAAAAAGGATTTTTCTCATCTCACTTTAAATTTTATAAGATATATGTCTTGGTCACCAATTATTCCTTTCATGTGGTGTATGTACTTCCATTTGGTATGTCATATAAATAGTATCCTTATTTTCAAGATATTCTAAGGGATTATGATTTGAATTTTTCAAGGTCTTATGGGACACTTTGGAATTGTTAAGGATTATATCCTCAAGAATTTTTAAATGGTATCATTTAAAATTATCATCATCTATGTCAACATCATTTTTTGAATCATGTAGTTAATTGAGTTTTATATATTATTATATCATCTAACATATTTTTTTGAATGTTTCATGATTATTTTGACTATGTATTTTCTAATTTGATACCATTCATGGGTTATAGTTAAATTATTCACCTTTCTTATGATAGTTTTTCAATAGGAATGTTTATTTTTTCTATGTATCTCTCTTTTAATATGAAGAATTTATTAGACTTAGTAAGTTATTGTTGGGTCTCACTATATCCCCTCGATGTATTGGTAGGTCTCATGAGAAAAAATAGATATGGTTTTGGCCAATTTCTTACACATTTAATTGATTCTTGTCATGAAGCTTTGACAATAATAGATTCTTGGCATGTAGCCATGACAATAATCGATTCTATCATGAAGCCTTGATAGATTATTAGCACAAATCCTTCAATTTATCTTTTAAATAACCATAATTATGCATTTAACTAATTATGAAACTATTGAATTATAGTCTATGTGATTATTTGACTCGTAGAACATCTATACTTATGTTTTATTATGGAATTATTCATTCAGCTTTTATTCCTTCCATATTATGATCATGTATATGTTTAAGGGAATGTATTTTTAGATTCCAAAAATGCCTAGTTTTTATGTTCATGATCACTTCCATTATATTACTTACCCTTACTGATCATCTGATCTCACCCCTTTTTTATCTTTTATTTTCCCCAGGTTGTGAAGATGAATATTATGAATGGCATGCATGGATAATCTAGGAGTTATGGATGTTTCCAATAGAAATTGGTTATATTTTTCCATTAAATTTTTAATATTGAACTTATATATTTATCTAGTTTTCTAAAACTACTAAACTACATGTAACTTCTGGATTTAATTTTTTTGTAATCATACTAATGTAATAAAATAATTCACCAGCTTTGGGCTTCTAGGGTTAAGGGATTATAGGTGGTATCAGAGGAACATTAGTAGAAACCTTGGAATATGGATTTAGAAAACATAGTTTAGGGAACATATTCTGAAGATAGACTTTGATTATAATAATAGAATAACATCCAAGAATTTTGGTAAGGTAGAGATTATCTGGGTATTCCTAGAAATACATCACTGTTTGGATACTACAAGTGGATGTGGTTTAGACACAAATATACATAGGAGTAACAACTGTAACAAGGTATTCTAAGCCTAACTTGGGGTAACCTGGTATATAACAGTGGGCCTTACTATGCACCTGGTTTGACACTCCTAGGGGATATGCATAGGATATTTCACATTTTCCTTAAAACCCATTATGGAGGTTTTAAAGGTAAATAGAAAGCATGTTTATGATTATAGAGCAACTATATGGACATCTTGGGACATTATATGTTCTTGTCTAAATTGTAGAGTCTAGAAGTTTAGTGGTCCTAGTGTTTATTAATTCTGATGATGGAAATTCAGAATTATTTTTAGTCTGATAAATTAATTGTGAGGATGCAATTCTTTTGAGGGTGAATAATGTAACACCCCAGTAATTTTTTTTATAATTTTAAATACATTAAGTTATGATAAATAATAACTAAAAATTAAGTGTTTAAATTAATAATAATACTTATAAATAATTATATTTCAAATTTATAGCTTTCAAATTATTTTTAAATTATTTTTATAAAAACAAATACTATTTTATAGTATAATTTTGTGTAAAAGAATATTTTAATATGAATATATGTATTTTATTATTTTTATTACCGAATTCATTTTTATCAAAATATTATTTAATGAAATTTTTTAAGAACAATATATATATATTTAATATTATAATTATATTGATAAATAAAAAATTATGTTAGGAATATATTCAGTATTAATATTACACCCTAAGATTTTATAGTATATTTCTGCATAAATAATTTCAATTCATTAGATAGCTTATATGCACACAAAACTGGGTCTCTGCGAAACAACACTTTTTTAATATAATTACTTAAGTAATGTAGTTATAACCTGGCCATTAAAATTAATTTTTTTATTATTGAGATTTTAATTTCGAAAAAAAAGACATACACGGTTGTGTTTAGTAAGATATTTAAAGTCTGATATGATCAACTTAATTTTTAGTGAATAGTTACTTCCCGTATGAATAGTAATGTTACCCTAAAGAATAGTAATATACCCTTTTTAATAGTAATATGCCTCTTATGAATAGTAAAATCACCCATTAAAGTATAAATAAAATTTATGCACTATATAAATGAAATAGAATATTTTAAAAATTAAAAATTTAGTGTTGGTATTTTTGTGAGTAATAAATATTTAATTGAAATTTTAACTTAATAATTAGTTTAAAATAAAATTCATTTCCATAAAATGTATTAATAAATAAATATTTTATTTTACTATTATTTTAGAATAATTTTATGTGACCATAGTTAATTTATGAAAGTGTTATAAAATCAGTTCTAAATTTAAAATTTGTATTTTTCAAATAAATAAATATTTTATTTAAAAATTAAATTTAACATTTTAGAAAATTATTATGATAAAATGGATTTCATTTATTAATTATACATATTTAAAAAAAATTATGGTGAATGTTTTGGATTTTTCTAAAATACATGAATTTTTAGTGAATAGTAAAATATGGTAATTTACGGAATAAATACATTCGAAGCAAGATACACTATTACATTAGTCATCATTTATGTAAGAACACTTGGTTTGAATTCATATGCACTTATTACTATTTTTTGGTCATAATAATCAACATTATTTCTTATCTTGAGAAAAATAATAAAATAATGAATAAGATATTCATAAATCAACCCTCTCCTCCACTATAAAATCCACCCCTCACTCCCTCTTCTATTCACTCTTCTAGGCCTTGATTCTTCTCAAAGTTCTACCCAAATACTCTTCCATATTCTCTCATCACATCTAGGATCTCTTGGTATTTCCAAAATACCAAAATCCCTTCCCTTAAGGAGGTTCTCAATGAGGATATTTCAAGAGGTAATCCCTTTTCCTTATTTTTTTAATTTCATTTTAAAATTGTTTTATTTTCTTATCTTATCATCAAATCCTATATTAAAATGATCATCATAACTCCAGTATCACCTATATACTAGAATTATATCATCTTCATATAAGATTCATCATCAATATATTTACTCTCTCTCCCTTATTTTAAAAAACAAAATCATCATCTAGGAGATGCTCATTTACAACCATTGTGGATGATGAACGTTAATTATTCAATTTCTCCTTCATGACTCATCATGAAACCATTTTTATGGTTTAAAAAACTATAATATATGTATTATAACCTATATAATGTTCTGTAACTAGTATATATACATAGTATTAATTCATATGACAAAACTAGTTCGTAATAATCGAAATACAGCCAAAATAATCTAAATGATTGTCATTAATATTTTATCTAATAATTCATCCACATACCCTATAAAAATGATATATATAAAAATTTACACTTATTTTTGTTCATTAATTATATATAAATTTAATTTTTGAGAATTATATCCATTCCACATGAACTTCCACACTCATATACAAGTATATCGATCGTGAAAACCAAGGAAACAAATGCTCCCAACTGATAAATTTGTATCTTATAACTCAACAAAAAGGTCATAAATGAACTTAATAAAATTATAATAAATAAAATAAATGTATATAATTTTTTTAATTAATTAATTAATGGATTTAATTTGATTATCCAGTATGTTAAGGTCAAGTGCAGAACACATTCGGACATAAGGTAAGGGGTTTCTCATCTCACTTTTATTTTTGTGAAATTTCCATTATTCACCACTTATTTATTGTATGTGTTGTATGTATACTTCCATTTTATATATAATATCATGAATATTTTTATCTTCATTTTATTTAGTGATTCATTTTATAATTAATAATTTTTGGTCATATGATTCGATTGATTAAAAAGTGGTAAGGGTTTTCTCATCTCACTTCCATTTTTGTAAGATATTCCTCATTCACCGCCATTTATTGTGTATAGTGTATATATACTTCCCATTGATGTATCATATCATTAATATATTTATTTTCATGGTATTAATTTTATTATTTTAGGATTATTAATTTTTGGGCATATGATTCGATTGATGTGAAAGTGGTAACGGATTCCACCCGAACCTTTATTTTTTCCTTCGGGTTATTCTTTCACTATCTTTACGCAAATGTAATGATTATTTTTTAAAAATATCTTCTATATTCTGTTTTTATGTTCCAAAATAATATATTCAGTTCATTTCATCTATCTTTTGTGGTGATCATATGTTTTAAAATAGTTCCCTTCTTAATTCTTCTCAATAAACATGCCTGATTCAAGGGAACTTCTTGAATTCTTACACAATTTCAAGTGCAACATATAATATATTTTAAGGAATAATTATTTTTGTAAAATCACAAATTTTATCATGAAAAACTATCTTGTTTCATTTCTGGTTTTATTAAACCAAACATTCCCTTAATCTTTTAAATCTCTTTAATATTTTCCTTAAACCGCACTAAAATGGTTTATTTCTAAAGCTTCTTTAAAAAATATTTTTACATGATTTCACTTAAGTGGGACAACATTTTTTACACAAATATAATTTAAATGTCCTTAACTTTTATTTTCTGGTATATACATGTTTACAATCTGATTTTATGACAAATACAAATGATTTTCCAAACGAACTCTTCTTTATAAAGTAAAAAGGATTTATCTCGTCTCACTTTAACTTTTATGAGATATATTCTTTGTTCACCACCTATTCCTTGAATGTGTCATATTTAATTCCATTTGGTATATCATATCAAGGGTCACCTTATTATCATGATATTTTAAGGGATTATGATATTAATTTTTCAAGGTGTTATGGGACACTTTGGAATGTTTAAGGATTATTTCCTCGAGAATTTTTCAATGGTCTCATTTAAAAGTATCATCATCTATGTTAACATAATTTGTTGAATCTTGTACTTCATTGAGGTTTATATATTATGATATAATATAACATATGTTTTTTATGTTTTTAAGATCATTTTGATTATGGATGTGCTAATTTGATACCATTCATGGGTTATAGTTAAAGTATTCTCATTTCTTATGCTAGTTTTTAAATATGAATGTTTATATTGTATATGTATCTCCCTTTTCATATGAGGAATGTATTGTATTATTAAGTGACAGATGGCCCTCAATATCCCCTAGATGCATCGGTAGGTTTCATGAGACAAACTAGATATGGTTTTGGTCGAGGCCTTGCCCATTTAATATATTCTTGGCATGAATCCTTGACAATAATAGATTCTCAGCATCTAGCCATGACCATAATAGATTCTGGCATGAAGCCTTGACAGATTCTTGGCATTAAGCATTTAAGGTATGTTTTAGATTTCCATTTTTATGCATTTCAATCATTATGACACTATTAATTGATAGTCCATGTGATTATTCAACTTGTAGAATATCCATGGTTATGTTTTATTGTGGAATTATTCATTCAGCTTTTATTCCTACCATATTATTCTCAAGTATATGTTTAAGGGAATGTGTTTTAGTGTCTAAACATGCCTAGTGTTTATTTTTATGATCACTTTTTCTATATTACTTACCCTTACTGAGCATCTAAGATCACTCCTTTATTATGTTTTATTTTCCCCAAGTTGCAAAGATGAATAATATGAATGACTTGCAATGATAATATAGGAGTTATGGATGTTTCCAATGTAAATGCTATATTGTTTTTCCTTTCAAGGTATAATATTTAAATTATGTATTTATCAAGTTTTCAAAAACTACTAAACTATCTATTACATTGGGATTTGATTCCTTATAATCATACCAATGTAATAAAATAATTCATTGTCTCTAGGTTTCTAGGGTCCGGGCATTACACTTAACATTTTAAAGAGGTTTCAGTTTTTGAATAACTTCAAAATTGGCATTTTCAACCATTAAAACCATCTTGGACACTTTATTCCCTATAAAAATACCTTCAGTGGCCATAAATTATCATTTCTCTCAATTTAGAACTAAGTTAGTCACTAAGAATATTTCTAAAACCAATTCCAAATTTTTCAGAAAGGTCTCAAATGTGCTTACAACAATAGAGAAGTCATCCATGAATACCTTAATGATTCTCTCTATCATATTTGAAAAGATAGTCATCATACATTTCTGAAAGGTATTGGGTGCACCTCATAATCCAAAGGGCATCCTCTGGTGTGAAAATTTTCCAATGGGGCATGTGAATTTAGTTTTATCTTGTTCCTTAAGGGATATAAGGATTTGGTTGTAACTAGAGTATCCATCTAGAAAAAAAATCACTAGCGGAAAGCCTCTCAAGAATTTTATCTAGGAAAGGTATTGGAATGTTTTCCTTCAAAGTGGCTAAATTGATCTTCCTATAATCGATACAAACTCTCCATTTAGTTGTTTTCCTTACTTTAATTTGTTCATTTTTTCATTGGTTATTATAGTGAAACCTCATATTATTGGAACCGGTTGGACCAGGATGCCCCAAGAACTGTTAGATAAAGGATAGATAATACAAGTTTCTAACATCTTGATAACTTCTTATATCAAAACTTCTTTCATATTTGGTTTCATTATCCTTTGACACTCAACTCTTAGTTTGTGATATGGTTTCATAGGGATCTTATGCATAAAAAATAACGGGTTAATCCATTTTATATCAAATATGGACCATCCAATTGCAGTTTTATATTTTTTCAAAACACCCAACAATTTCTCCTCTTTATTATCTCCAATTTCATCAGAAATAATTTCTGGTAGTGTCAAGTTTTCACCTAGAAATGAATATTTTAGGTGTGATAGGAGTGGTTTTAGCTCCAAAGTGAGTGATTCTTCACTTGAAGGAAGGATATTGGGCATGGTAGGACCAATATCATCAACATTATTTTTATAAGGAGTTTCAAAAGTGGAATGGTTTTTAATTTCATCACAAGTTTTAAAATTTTCTTCACTACTGTCTAAATTACATAGCTCACTCTCATAAGTCTCCAAATCAAAATTCAAAATATTGATCAAAGAAAAATCATCCAATTGTTTAATCATATCTACCTAAAAAATAAAATTATTAAGTAGTGTTTTTATCATTATAATCAACCTAGAGTTCTCTCAAGAATTCTTTAAAATTAAAAATAGAGGATACATCTCTAGCTACAGTAGAAACAAGACTATTGTGCAAATATGGAAAATTTAAAAGATTCTCACTATAAACAGATTCAATAGCAAGTGAAACTCAATTTTCAAATTCCAAACCAATTTCTTCATCAAGGGTTGTTTTAATATTCTTATAAATTGTATGGGGTTCTTTTAGCTTCCAAGGAATCTCTCCTAGAAAAATTTTCACCAAAAGTTAGTCCATTAAAAATTTTAAACACATTGAATTATTCATATTGTTCCCCAATTTTAAATATCAGTAAACCCTTACACACATCAATAACTTCTCCACCAGTGGTCAAGAAGGGCCTACCCAGAATGATGGTCACCTCTTATTCACACTCCATGTCTAGCACTAAAAAATTATCTCGTAGAAATAGATTCCCAAATCCAACTAGAAGATCATCTTAACTTCCCATAGGATAGGTGAGTGAATGGTCATCCAATTTTAGGATGATAGTGATGGGTTGAAGGTAATACACTCTCAGCTGTTGAAATAGTGATAATGGAAGCAGATTAATACTAGCACCTAAATCGCATAAACAAATTGATTGGACAACTATTACCCAAAGTGTAGGGAATGAAAAATCTACTAGGGTCTTTGATTATATGGGATTTTATTTTGAAGAAGAGCATTGCACTCTTCAGTGAGTCTTTATGTAGAAAATTCTTCTATATTATTTTTGTTTAAAATAATTTTTTAATGGATTTAATATATAAATACATTTGAATCAAGGATTGGATGAAAGGTATATTTACTTTGAGAATGGTTAGGATCACAAGGAACTAAATAAGTTTATCCATTTTATTACTCTTTGGTTTTAAATTTTCTAGGAAAGGGATGGGTGGGGAATAGTTACTAAGAATAGAAATAATAACCCCTATTTCTTCAAAAAAAATCATTTCCTTTATTCTTCTTAGTTAAAAAATCAGATAAAGTTTCAAGAGACACATTGTTATTTTCTTGATTTTCAGGACTTTTCTCCTCATTTCCAAAATATATGTACTGCAAATTTTTATTTCCAAATTCATAATTTTTTTAGTTTTGGTATTTTCAAAGACTTTTCCAGCTTTTACTTGAATATTTAACCCAATTATTATGAAAAAATCCATGACATTCACCTTAGGGTTAATTTTAGTTGTTCTATAAAGCTTTCACCTATCCCTAGAAGTCATGTATCTAGATTATTCTTCCATTTATAAATCTATATTGTGTATTATAACATTATATTTTGCCTTTTCAGATACATGTTGAGATTTTTGTGAATCATATTTGGCATCTTTTATGTCAAATATTTTAAACATTTTCTCCATTATATTCAAAAAAAATTCCTCAAAATTCCCTTTGGAATTTGATGACTCACCCCTCTGTTGTTTTTGAAACTATTGTCTGGGTTGGTTTTTGTAAGTAGGTGCAGCATATTGTCTTAGAACTCTTTTTTCTTTCTCGGATAAATTAGGGTTGTTCCTAAATTTTTGGTTCTAAATATTTTAAAAGGGATCATCCTTGTTGGTTATCCTAGGACTATAATTTTCAAAGTTAGAATTTCTTATTGGGTTGGCATGTCAATAATAGGAAATAAATTTTCAGTGTGCCCAAACATACCACACTAAGCACGCTGCTACCTAATATATTGGTTCTGGTTTTTACTGCCCACTTGGTTTACAACTTGTTTGGTATTTTGGTTCATTAATGTTTGAAGTTATTCTTTTATTTCAGAAAGTTAGGAATTATAATCTACTCCTAAACAATTATTTTTTTCACCTATGTCAACTCTTCTTCTACTAGAGTTTTTATGTTGAGAGTAAATTTTTTTATCAATTAGTCATCTATTTTATAATTATAATTAACCCCAACAGATTGGTCAATAGGGTTTTGACTAGAATAGATCAATCCTTCAAAGAAGTTATCTATGAGATCATGTGATGGAATTTGATGATGGGGAGACAGCCTAAGGAGAGACCTGAATCTTTCCCAATCCCCATGAAAGGCTCCCCCATATTCTTGAAAGAAACTTGTTGTTTTAGTTCTTAATTAAACCTTAAGTCTTTTTGTGTATAATTTCATTAAAAAGAGTTTTAAACATGGTCCCAATTTTCAAAAAAAATCAACTAGAATGAAAAAACAATTTCTAGAAACCCATTTAAGGAAAAGGGGGAACACTCTCTTTCTAAGTTCATTTTTAATGATTCTTAGTTGTGGTAATTGTTTCACTATGTTATAAAAGTATCTAATTAAGGCTAGTGATTCTTTATTAGAGATCCCATTCAAATATTTAAACAATCATAGGTGGGACTACTTTAACTCACAGTTCATGGCCCTAGGTGATAGTCTTATAGATAATGGGTTACTTAAAACTTGAGGGAGTTAAAAATCCCTCGTCCTAGGACTCTCATTAAATTAATTATTGAATTTTGGTTGAAAAATTTTGTTGATTATTTTTATGGATTGTCTCACCTAAGTTTTCAATTTCAATTTTGTTTTTCATTTTTAGAGCACTAAGTTTCTTTTCTATTTGAGGCTTTAAAGGCTCTAATCTATCGAATGAAGTACTTATGATTATACATCAGATAATACAAATGAATTTTTAACAAATAAAAATTTGCTGAAGCAATAATATATAATCAAATTAACATAAAATTTATCAAAAAAAGAAACAAAATGAAATAAAAAATGTTAAATAAAATTTTTAATTTTTATGAAAATTTAATATGAATTTTTTACTAATTTTTTAGTATTGAAAATTTGGGTCACTTGAGTACTTCCTCAACAATGGTGGGAAAAACTAGACATGAATTTTATTAATACGTGCCAAAGTTTAACTATTTATAAACCTTATTTACTATTGTGTAGTAGTAATAGTAGTATGGTATCAAAACTAAGGGAATATTATTCATATGATAGTGCAACCAAATTTTTAAAACAAATATCCACTATAATTAGTGGATGAAAATATTTTTTTATATTTTATATTGAAATATTTTTTAATGAGAGGGTGATTTTTTTAAGTACAAATTGGTATTGGAGTAATAATGAAACATCAGTTAGGATAGAGTTTGAGGAAAAAATGATCAAGAAAAAATGATCAGAGAAATACTAAAATTATTAGTTTAATAAATATATTCTTCATAGAAAAATTATTGAAATATAAGCCTCATAAAATGAATAGATTACTCTCCCTTACAAAATTATTAATCATGAAAACTAATGAATCATGGAGTTCACCACTTTATGAAACATCAGTAATCTAAGGATTTCAAACAAATTACAATCAAAACAATCACTCTGATCATTTTCTAAAGTTTTTTTGAAATTAAATATGAATAAATTATTTCAAGATCAATCTCCCTGATTGATCTCAGAGTTTTGAATTTGAAAATAAGATGAGAGAAACAATTTTTGATAAAATTTTAAATGATATCACAGTTAGATTATGATTTTAAGAAGTATGATGAGAAGAAGAAAATAAATCTAAACTAGCATACTAAAAATCCTCTGAGCTAAAAGTTTTTAGTTAGAAATAATATTCAATTCAAAATAAATTATTATAGTATGAAACAAGTGAAGAAAAATACCAAGGAGTAGTGATCTCCCTTAGGAAAAAATGGCGAAGTGATGTTATCTCTATCTGGGTATTCAGGTCTTTTTCCTGCTCCTCATGATCTCCAGAATCAAGAATTTCTATAATTTCCCGCAATGAATGAATGCCTCCCTAATTTATCACCAAATTAGTGTATTGAATAAGGTCTTTTAGTGGTATTCATGTGAATTGAGAAAACCCCATCTAAAAATCATAACTGGTCTACTACAGATGAATTTGGATATGACTTCAGGTGGCTGGAGTTTCTTCCAAGTGTAATATTGTTGTGTTGGATAGCTTGATCGGGGATCCTGCTTTATCCAACACAGATTCTGTTATAAAGGGAGTGAGAATTATGGTTCCTGCTTCATCCAAGGAAGGTTATAGTATATAGAGAGGGGGTGAAGGGGGCCCTTATTTCAACTGGTGGTAATGCTGCACATGCTAATGAGATTGTGGCTCTTGTTTCATCTAGTGGTGATGCTACATTGTAGGTTGTGGAGGCTCTTAATTTATCCATAGGTCTAGTTGACACTCTCACTATTGGTGTTAAAAATGTAAAAGGAACCACTAGTACATTGGATATAAGTGAGATCTTACAAGGGGCCTCCAGTCCTAAGAGATAGGTTGGAAGGCCTCCTAAGTCAAAAAAGTAGGTAACCGTGGGGGTCAAAAATGGGGGAAATCATCCCAGTCTTAGATTTAAATGATGCTTGAGTTCTGGAATTTCCAGGGACTATAAAATCATGATACCATGACGTCCCTTAGATTCTTCATTCAAAATAATAGGGCCCTTCTAATTGGTTTTTCTGAACCCAAAATAGTTTTTTCTCCTAGTATTTCTAATTTTGAAAATTTGGGATTTCACTTTGTGGAATCTAACAGATGTTCATCAGATATTAAAATATTATGTATTTTGGCTCATTGTTCCTTAACTAATATTTCCCTGATTGCTAATAGTGATCAGCATGTCACATTCTCCTTCAATTTTCATGGGCTTCAACATTTATGCTCTTTTATTTATGCCCATAACTTTTATCAGGACCGTAGGAATTAATGGATGGATATTGGATCCCTCAACTCTTCCATCTCTAGTCTATGGTCCATCATTGATGATTTTAACACCATCATGAATTCTGAAGAGAATATTGAAGCCATGACTAAATTCATCTCTTCAAGAGACTTCAAAACCTGCATTGATTATAATAGGTTGATTGAAGTTAACCTTGTCAGGGATAAGTACACTTGGTACAGAAATGTTTTGGATAGATTTTTTGAAAGAAGAATTGACAAGGATTTTTTAATGAAGCTTGTCTTGATTTTTGGGGCTCTATTTCTTGTATGACTCTTTCTAGAATTAATTCTAACCATCATCCCATTTTGTTCGACCTTGTGAGTAAGGATCCCAAACCACCATTACCTTTTATATATAACAAAGATGGGGTTAATCATCCTAAATGAAGAACAATTATCTAACAGACCTGAAGTTCTTGGAATGATAGGTATAATGATTTCACTTGTGTCATCAAGCTCAAAATCCTTAAAAGAACTTTGAAATTCTAGAGTAAATTTCATTTTAGCTCCCTTGACTCAGAAATTTTCTCTCTTGAGGAATCTCTTCATCCCATTTAGGAGACAAATTCATCAAATTACTTCTCTAATATTGTTCTGGGTGAGACTCAGCTTGTTTCCAAGATCAATAATTTGTTGAATCTTAAAGATGCTTTGAAAAGAGACAATTTTAAGGCTATTTGGTTGAGATATGGTGATATAAACTCTAAATTTTTTAACTCCTTGTAGAGAATAAGGAATGTTTTAAGGCCACTTTCTTTGGTCAGAAATGGGAACAATGTCTTTGACAATAAGAAGGATCTTCCGGATCATGTTGTTACTTATTTTAAGGGTCTATTAAATTGGCATGTCTCTATTGTTGATCTAGTGGAGAGTATTATTCTGAGTCTCGTCAATAAATAGGATAATTCTACCCTTACATATATCCCTTTGGACTTTGAAATTAAGGAAGCAGACTTTAGTCTAAAGCCTGATAGTTCCCCTAGTCTAGATAGTTTTGGGAATTGTTTCTTTCAAACGTACTGGGATGTCATTCATGTTGATGTTTGCAGGTTGGATAATCATTTTTTTAAAGGTGGATCTCTTACTTAGGGTATGAATGCTCAGTTCCTTGATCTTATTCAAAATATGGATAATGCCACTGAGATTCATTTGTTAAGGAAAATTTTCATGGTCAACACAATTTTTAAAATCATTTGAAAAATCAAGGCCACGTGGTTGTCCTCTTTTTCTAGTAAGATTGTTTCCCCTAATAATTTTGGCTTTATTAAGGGTTATTCTGTTCAATATTACCTCATTACTACCTCGGAATGTGTTAAAATTCTTAAAAAATACACTAGGGGTGGTAATATTGCTCTCAAATTTGATGTCAGGAAAGATTTTGATACCATAAATTGGAAATTCATTTATATGGTTTTGCATTCTTTTGGTTTTGATGATGTTTTCATTAATTGGGTTAAAATAATTTTTGAGTTTTCTTGTATCTTTGTCCTTTTTAATGGGTCCCATGAGGGCTATTTTGCTTATTCTAGGTGTCAGGTTAAGTGACCCACCCTTAGCCATCATTTTTTCCATTTTGAAGGATTATCTTAGTAGATTAGTTTCTATTATGGCTAGAAATAGGAAACTGAATTATATTCAAGCTAGTAGACGAATTGTTGCTCCCACTCATTACTTTTATACTTATGATAGCATCTTTTTCACTAATGGGGATAAGATAAATATTTAATATATTAAGTTGGCCCTTTTTCATTATGAAAAATTTTTAGGTCAATAGATTAGTTGGAGTAATTCCTTCATCTACTTTGGTAAGAACTTTCCCATTTCCAGGAAGAAGCACATTTTCAGGGATTTGGGTATTCATGAGGGAGTTATTCCCTTTACATATTTGGGTGTTCTAATGTTTTGTGGGATTCCTAAAGCATGTTAATTTTCTAATATTCTTAGTAAAATAAAAAGGCATCTTGCTACTTGGAAGGGGAAGTCTCACTCCTTGGCAATCGGGTATGTTTGGTAAAGGCTGTGATTATTTCTAAGTTTGTTTATTATTTCATGGTATATAAGTGGTCAGTCTCTCTCATGAAGTGAATTAATGTTTCTATTAAAAATTTCATTTGGAGTGGTAACATTCTGGAGAAGAAATTTTCCACAGTCTCATGGAATAATTATTGTAAACCCTATGATGTAGGGGGTCTTGGTATTAAAAATAGTGATCTATTTAATGACCCATTATAGGCTTAATTCATATAGAAGCTTGTCAATAGTAATTGTCACGACCTGAAAATACCCGGGCTCGAGCCGCAACTACCCCAAGCCCGCCTCTATAGGCCAGGGACTGGCGACCAGCGCCGAAGGCACAATAACTCGGGGAGGCCTTTGCCTAAGCACCTGTACACACACACGCAGCAAACTCGATGCAACAGGGCAGAGTAAAAGTAAAGACAAGCAAAGAAAAGAAAGGGGAAAACTGCTATATAAATACCACAAAGTGCATCGAACTCTACAAGTACAAAGTACACACTGAAAAGAAAAGGGGAAAAACACGCGCCCAACCAAAAAGTGTCACAACCCAGCAATAGGTAAACAAAAGAAACTGCTGATGGGTCTCCCACCTGGAACCCAGCCACGACCACCGCACACAGTCCAAGCTCCCAAGCTCCTACGCTCCACTGAAGTCACGCTCCACCTGTCCGTCGTCTGAAAGGGCACACCAAGTGCGGGCAAATCCCAAGTAGGGGTGAGTATAAAAATACTCAGTAGGATATCCCGAAGGCTTGAGGGAGCAACAAAGGAGGTACCGAAGGGTGAGCAGTAGAGCGAACAGGAAAAGTAGAGTACAACTGAAAGTGAAGTAAAGATTCCAGCTCAACCAAACAATAGAAACGTAGAAGACTCGTCCTAACACAAGGAGCTAGGAACGGTGAGAAGATGCACTTCTCGTCGAGCTTTCGCTGCCTATAGTAGGAGAGTGGACTCGTCCAACCATGAGAAGCTAGACATGGAAAGCACGTGGCATACCCCGCGCGTCTTCGCCTCTTCTGGAAGGAGAGTAACCAAACCCAAGAAGTGGGTACCGGAAACAAGGTATATACATATCTGTATGCTCAACAAGAAACCCGAACAAGCTCGTAAGGGGATCTCTATACCGTATCTCAGCCCATGAAAAGAGTATCCAACAGTCTCAGTGTAACCCCATCACTGATGCCCAGCATCCCGCACGTCTGCCCTGAACCGCAAGACAAGGGGCTCAGTCACCGCACCTTGATACTATTCACTTTGGGAGGAAATGACTCCCCCTCATGGTTTTAGATCGTGTCGCAAGAACGCGTCTTAGTGGGGAAAGCGCCCCTCGTACTTGAGAGTTCTAGGAAAGTCAAACCACACCTCATCACTTCCCTGCAGTCGAGAGGTCTCCTCAAAGTTAAGTTGTTCCATCACCGACCCGTATAACCAAGGGTCCTGCTCCGGTAATCACGGAGGAAAGCCACAGACTAGCCTAGTCGAGAGGACTGAGTCTGGAATGCTAATAGGTGCCCCACTGCCCAGCCCCGCTGGAGGGTAAAACATAAAAAGATACAAGGTGACCCATTGCCCAGCCTTGCTGGTGGGTAAACCATAATACATCGTCAGGCGACCCACTGCCTAGCCCCGATGGAGGGTAGACCTTAATACATCATCAGGCGACCCACTACCCAACCCCTCTGGAGGGTAGACCAGGAATAAGTCGACAGGCGACCCACTGCCCATCCGTGCTGGAGGGTAGACTTGGAACTAGACGACGGGCGACCCACTGCCCAGCCCCGCTGGAGGGTAGACCCTAAGAGGTCATCGAGTGACCCACTGCCCAGTCTCTGCTGGAGGGTAGACCCTAAGAGGTCGTCGGGTGACCCACTGCCCAGTCTCTGCTGGAGGGTAGACCCTAAGTGCATCGGGTGACCCACTGCCCAGTCTCTGCTGGAGGGTAGACCCTAAGAAGTCGATGAGTAACCCACTTCCCAGCCCCGCTGGAGGGTAGAACTCAGAACTGCTCTAGACATCTCCACTAGAGGGCACAACACTAGTCAACTGAACATGGAGTGGGTATCGCGCAACCTCCCAACTCCAGAACAACTCACCCAAAAGAGGTGCAGCGTCTGCTCCAGCACTGGGTGTCACTAGAACCGCTACCAGCCAATCCATCGTGAGCGGAACCAGGTGGAGACCACTCAACCCTACTGGTCAAACAAACGAGCACAAAGCAAGTGGAAATAAACTCCACCCTGCTAGCCAAACAAACGAGCACAAAGGGACCCTCTACGCCGCGAGAGGTCCAAGTACGCAAAGCAGAACACGGAACGCACATGGGGCCCACACGATGTGTGGCCCCAAGTCAACCCCAACTGAGCGCACAAACATTCTTAGGTACAAACAACCACACGTACCTCCAAGCGCTCCCGTATACTCCCAGAGTATACCTCGTTCCAGCCCAAAGGCTATCGTGCACACGGCACCCAACGTCAACGCAAAGGCGTGACGTAACAACTCCACCTCAAAGGCCCAGGCACGGTCAACCACATCTCATGAACCATTTATATCACTCTCCCAAGAGTGCGCGATCACACGCCAAGGGTCCGCTACAACCAAAGTAGGGCGAACCACCGCTGGAGCACCTTCCATGCTTTCACATTTCCCAAGATCGCGTAAGAGGCTCCGCACAGTAAAACGGATCACACCGTTGTAATCCTCATGAAAAAATACGCAAGATCGACTACTTACTCGCCTCCAACGGATATCTGACGGAAAAGTCACCAACACTGCCTCACGCCCGAATGGCGTCCCGTGATCCCGAGCCTCAGCCCCGAAAATAGTCAAGTGCATCGCACCATTGCGATCCCTTCGGGAAAACACATCAAAATCACTACTCACACGAGTGCAACGGATATCTGGAGAAAAAGGTGCATCCCGGCGCACCGCACACGAGCGGTTCCACGTGGGACCCACATCCCGGTCCCGAAACTCAATGAACGGATCACACCGTTGTGATCCTCTCGAAAAAGCATGCAAGATGGACTATTCGCTTGTCCAAAACGGTCGCCCGGTGATAAGGCTGGAAAATCACCGTCGATGCCCAAACGGCCCTCGTGGGCCCCGCACCATCGTGCCGTATTAGGGCAGGCGGATTTCACCACTGCAATCCCCTCGGAAAAACATCCAAAAACGACTGCTCGCATGCCCCAAACAGACGTCAGGTGAAAAAGTCAGGAAACGCTGCCCGCAGCTCAAAAGACGGGCCGTGGGGCCCGCGCCTCAACTCCGGCCTCAACGCCTGAAACCACCATGAAAACCTCCGCCTCGACGCCAGGGTCCCAACGCAACTGACGGCGCTCAAAACGGACATCGGATGCGTCCGCGCCATCCAAAACAAGATTTACCGGAAGAACGCTCGTCCCCTTAAAGACGCGTCGCATCTTCGAGACCCCTCGTTTCAGGAATTAAAAATTCCCGAAACCATCTCAAAAACTCCGCCTTAAAGCAAGCTCCGCGCTGCCACAGACGGCGTGCAAAACGGACGCCCGTAGCCCGAAATACGGGCGTCCGAAGACTGAGGGGAAAAGCCCCTTGGGCCGGACCGGCCCGCTGGACCGCGGCCCAGCAGCTTGGCCCGGTCCAGCCGAGCCGCGGGCCGCTGCTCCACGGCCTGCTCCTCTTCACACCTGCGCACCCGCCTTGCGGGATTCCCCACCGACCGGCCACGAGGGCCGGTCACATCTTCCACGCAACGACCCGCAAAGTGCGGGTCGTTGTTGCGCCGCACGGGGCCGCCGCCTCGCGGCCCCTCTCCCTCTCGCCGATGCCCTGCCGGCGCCACCGGCTGCCGCCACCACTCCACACGCCTCTGAGGCCTTCCGAAGCCGCGGCCGCCGCACCGCATTCTGAAGCCACGACCTTCACACCGCCTGCCCGGAGCCGAACTGCGCCGCCGCTTCCACCGAGCCGCGCCGCCGCTTGAACTCGCCGGAACCCGAAAACCCGCAAATTTTGGCGGATCATTGCGGATGCACCGGAGCTTGGAATTTGAATCCTAAAGATGTGTTGAAAAGGGAATTAACTCTACTACGCATTCATGGGTTTTGTTCGAATATCAAACAACAATTCGGGGGGTATAAATTAGGTTCAAAGGAGGTGCGGGAAAGAAAAACGCAAACGATAAACTCCTACCTCTTGGGCGATGCCCGTCGCTTCGCCGTCAACCCGCCGGCACCACCGCACCTTGCCGGAGTCGCCTCGCTGGAGCTCTCCTCACCGGAGGTGAAGGGGGAGGAGGGTTTGAGGAAGAAGAAGAAGAAGAAGGGGGGTGTTTAAGTACAAATCACTTAAACGCCCGCTCGACAGCCCCGAACCCGAACTCCCGACAGGGTCGGGATTTAGCCTCCCCTAGGCTAAGAACCACGCTCTGAGTGCAACGGAGGTATCAGAATTTTATTCCGAGACCCCGTTCAAAAGTTACTAAACTTAGCGCCCGAGGCCGCCAAATTACGAAAACGCCCCTGGGGCCATTTTTCACAAACGGCCCGCGCCAGTGAAACTTATACCCCTCCTAGGGTAAACGGCATGCTCCGAACTCAACAGTGCTCTCGGTTTTCCGATCCGAGCCTCCATTTAAGAGATACAAGCATTTCTCCCTTAAACGAATTAATTTATTTATTTAATCTGTTTAACATTCCAGAAGCGAGCGAGGGGTCCAAACATCCCGCGCAGATAAGTTTTATGTCGTTCCTAGGGTAAAAACCCCATTCCGGACCCATCCGTACACTCGTATCTCTGATCCGGAACTCCGTTTAGGAGTTTTTGCATTTATTTAGCGTTTCTAGTGTGAACGGACTGAAAATTTAATTCTGGCCACTCTGGGCTCGGAATCGCACGCCGTCTGAAGGCGCTGCTCTGGAATATCATCAAGAATATTCCAAAGTCTTTTACAGAAAAAACTGGGTTCTTAAATCATTCCCTCCTTCAAGATTTTCATCCTCGAAAAGCAAAACTAGGGAGCAACATAGGGTACGAAGCCCACACCTGGCTTCCCCATACCGAGAAGAACCCACGCACAGCTCTGCGTCACCGCACACAGACCAAAGGATTGATCTGTCCACGTGAGGTCCGCCCTTGCCGACGTCGTGCACCCACTCTAGACTTTGGGGTTAGGGAAATTTTGTATGGAACCTCGCCATCCCTTTGCATGGGCTCAAACGGCCCGAAGGCTCTCGGGGGTAGCTCAGCTCCCCGGTCAAACCTCTGCATCACACTTCGCGACTGGAATCACCGCCTGCACCTAGAACAAGGCCCGGTGAATCCCTCCTTCAGAATATCCATATGGTGAAACACCCAAGGATATCTGGTCACGCAAGGTTCCACAGTCGATGCTCTCTTACATGCTCAAAAGGCGAAAGAGTCAACACCACCGACTAAAGGAAAAGGTATCACGCATTTTTCCTTACCAACACAGGGTTACACTCGACGCCCTGCGTCACCCTGTTAACACCTCAAACAAGGATCAGGGAGAAAAGCCTTTCACACGCAGAGCCCAAAAATTCTACTGCAAGAAGTAGAAGAGTCGTAAGGGGTACCTCTCACCATCCCGTGCTCTGCAGGATCGTATACATCCAAAGCTCGCGGCTACCCACGGTCCCAACCGTCAGCTCCCAGAGCCTGACATGAACCGCCTAGTGGTGATGGGGAGATCTTTCAACGTCATCCCCCACTACTATCTCCTCCCGCTCCTCTGCTAGCACCACCTTGCTGGGCGCTACTCCGATCACGGCGCTGCCTCTACCGTGGTGGTGCGCCTGCTGCCTGCCCAAAGCTCCCAGCAACTCGGGTCGGGCAGTCTCATGCCAAGTGACCTCGCCCGTCACAAGCATAGTACTGGCGCTCTTTGGGCTTCCCTGGTGCCCTCCGGTGCCACTGTGATGTACGACCACGGCCCGGGATCCACTCTCGGAAGGGAATCCTCAGCTGAGGCCCTGCGCCTTTTCCCCACAGTGGTATACGACCCGGTCTCTGAAACCGGCAGTGGGAAGGCCACCTGCATCGAGGTCCTTTCCTCCAGCACCTTCTAGCTATGGCAGACATCCTGGCTCCATCGCGCCCACTGCCACTACCAACTGCAAAACATGACAGGAAGCCCTCTGTCACCAGCGCCTGCTCTCGCACCCCGAAACATGTGGAAATTCCCAAGGGTACTATGACAGCACGAATCTCTCGGTGGAGACCCTGCTCAAACTTCCGCACTCGGAAGTTTTCGTCATGGACCAAGTCCGGGTAAAAGCGTGCACGGTCTGCAAAACTGGCTGCGTACTCGGCCACCATCATCCCTCCCTGCTGAAACTGCAAGAGATCCCGAATCCGAACGGAGCGCAAGAAGGAGGGGCAAAACTCCTCACGGAGCAACAACTGAAAGTCATCCCAACGAAAGCGATGACTCATCAAGAAACTGAGTCACCAGAATCCACCAACGCCGAGCCGCTCCACGAAAAAGGGTGGCTACCAAAGCCACTCTCTGATCTGTCGACGTCTGCACAAGCCTGAAAAGGCAAACCACTGCCTCTAACCAACCCTCTACTACCTGAGGGTCTGGCTCACCACTGAACCTCAGTAGTCTCTGCTGCTGGAACTCACAGAGTGCGCTCAACCTGCGCTCAAGCTCAGCCTGCCCTGTTGAAGCTGCCTGCTGCTCAACAGGTTGGGGGTGTTGCTACCAGCCCACCCAGAGAAAGGGGCTTGCATGATGGGTCCTGGACTGTGGCCTCGTAGCTCACAGGGTCGTCGTCACGAACCCAAGCTGGTATCCTGGCTGGCTGTCCTCGTGGAGACATCCTGAATATTATCAAGGAGTGTCGCGGTCAGATGAGCATATATGTATATACCACAACAACAACGATAGGGAGTTGACTCAAGATGGACAGTCAAGACTCAGTACTATGTGATGCACAAACAAATTTCCCTGCAACAAGTTTCTCAGCATGCTGAGTCGACAAGCGGGTTATCAAGGTCCTGGTGAATGGATACGTCGGTCGCCGCACCATCACTGGACTCCCTGGCCTAAGAGCCGCTCTCGAGACACGTTAACACTGTTTCCCTATATCCCAACCAATTCCTCTATTAGGGACGTCCGAACAGCGTCCCAAGGAACGAACCACCTCTGATACCACTTTGTCACGACCCGACCCTACTCGAGCTCGAGCCGCAACTACCCCAAGCTCGCCTCCATAGGCCAGGGGCTGGCGACCAGCGCCGAAGGCACAATAACTAGGGGAGGCCTTTTCCTAAGCACCTGTACACACACACAGCAAACTCGATGCAACAGTGAAAAGTAAAAGTAAAGACAAGCAAAGAAAAGAAAAGGGGAAACTGCTATATAAATACCACAAATTTCATCGACCTCTACAAGTACAAAGTACACACTGAAAAGAAAAGGGGAAAAACACGCGCCCAACCAAAAAGTACCACAACCCGGCAATAGGTAAACAAAAGAAACTGCTGATGGGTCTCCCACCTGGAACCCAGCCATGACCACCGCACGCGGTCCAAGATCCCAAGCTCCTACACTCCACCGAAGTCACGCTCCACCTGTCCGTCGTCTGCAAGGGCACACCAAGTGCGGGCAAAGCCCAAGCAGGGGTGAGTATAAAAATACTCAGTAGGATACCCTGAAGGCTCGAGGGAGCAACAAAGGAGGTACCGAAGGGTGAGCAGTACAGCGAATAGGAAAAGTAGAGTACAACTGAAAGTGAAGTAAAGAGTCCAGCTCAACCCAACAAGAGAAATGTAGAAGACTCATCCTAACATAAGGAGATAGAAACAGTGAGAAGATGCACTTCTCGTCGAGCTTTCGCTACCTATAGCAGGAGAGTGGACTCGTCCAACCATGAGAAGCTAGACACGGAAAGCACGTGGCATACCCCGCGCTTCTTCGCCTCTCCTGAAAGGAGAGTAACCAAACCCAAGAAGTGGGTACCAGAAACAAGGTATATACATATCTGTATGCTCAACAAGAAACCCGAACAAGCTCGTAAGGGGATCTCTATCCCATAGATCAGCCCACGAAAATAGTAGCCAACAGTCTCAGTGTAACCCCATCACTGATGCCCAATATCCTACACGTCTACCCTGATCCGCAAGCCAAGGGGCTCAGTCACCGCACCTTGATACTATCCGCTTTGGGCGGCACTGACTCGCCCGCACGGTTTTAGATCGCGTCGCAAGAACGTGTCTCGGTGGGGAAAGCGCCCCTCGTACTTGAGAGTTCTAGGAAAGTCAAACCACACCTCATCACTGCCCTCCAGTTGAGAGGTCTCCTCAAAGTTAAGTCGTACCATCACCGACCCGTATAACCAAGGGTCCCGCTCCGGTAATCACAGAGGAAAGCCACAGACTAGCCTAGTCGAGAGGACTGAGTCTGTAATGCTAACAGGTGTCCCACTGACCAGCCTCGCTGGAGGGTAAACCATAAAAATATACTGGGTGACCCACTGCCCAGCCCTGCTGGAGGGTAAACCATAATACATTGTCAGGCGACCCACTGCCCAGCCCCGCTGGAGGGTAGACCTTAATACATAATCAGGCGACCCACTGACCAGCCCCGCTGGAGGGTAGACCAGGAATTAGTCGACAGGCGACCCACTGCCCAGCCGTGCTGGAGGGTAGACCTGGAACTAGACGACGAGCGACCCACTGCCCAGCCCCGCTGGAGGGTAGACCCTAAGAGGTTGTCGGGTGACCCACTGCCCAGTCTCTGCTGGAGGGTAGACCCTAAGTGCATTGGGTGACCCACTGCCCAGTCTCTGCTGGAGGGTAGACCCTAAGAAGTCGATGAGTAAACCCACTACCCAGCCCCGATGGAGGGTAGAACTCATAACTACTCTAGACATCTCCACTAGAGGGCAGAACACTGGTCAACTGAACACGGAGTGGGTATCGCGCAACCTCCCAACTCCAGAACAACTCACCCAAAAGAGGTGCAGCGTCTGCTCCAGCACTGGGTGTCACTAGCACCGCTACCGGCCAATCCATCGCGAGCGGAACCAGGGGGATACCACTCAACCCTACTGGTCAAACAAACGAGCACAAATCCAAGGGAAATAAACTCCACCCTGCTAGCCAAACAAACGAGCACAAACGGACCCTCTACGTCGTGAGAGGTCCAAGTACGCAAAGCAGAACACGGCACACACATGGGGCCCACACGATGTGTGGCCCCAAGTCAACCCCAACTGAGCGCATAAACATTCTTAGTTACAAACAACCACACGTACCTCCAAGTGCTCCCGTATACTCCCAGAGTATACCTCATTCCCGCCCAAAGGATATTGTGCACACGGCACCCAACTTCAACGCGAAGGCGTGACGTAACAACTCCACCTCAAAGGCCCAGGCACGACCAACCACATCTCATGAACCATTTATATCACTCTCACAAGAGTGCGCGATCACACGCCAAGGGTTCGCTACAACCAAAGTAGGGTGAACCACCGCTGGAGCACCTTCCATGCTTTCACATTTCCCAAGATCGCGTAAGAGGCTCCGCACAGCAAAACGGATCACACCGTTGTAATCCTCGCGGAAAAATACGCAAGATCGACTACTTACTCGCCTCCAAAGGATATCCGACGGAAAAGTCACCAACACCGCCTCACGCCCGAACGGCGTCCCGTGATCCCAAGCCTCGGCCCCAAAAACAGTCGGGCGCATCGCACCATTGCGATCCTTTCAGGAAAACACGTCAAAAGCACTACTCACACGAGTGCAACGGATATCCGGATAAAAAGGTGCATCTCAGCGCACCGCACACGAGCGGTGCCACGTGGGACCCACATCCCGGTCCCGAAACTCAACGAACGGATCGCACTGTTGCGATCCTCTCGAAAAAGACGCAAGATGGACTATTCACTTGTCCAAAACGGTCGCCCGGTGATAAGGCTGGAAAATCACCGTCGACGCCCAAACGACCCTCGTGGGCCCCGCACCATCTTGATGAATTAGGGCGGGCGGATTTCACCACTACAATCCCCTCGGGAAAACATCCAAAAACAACTACTTGCACGCCCCGAACGGACGTCCGGTGAAAAAGTCGGGAAACGCTACCCGCAGCTCAAACGACGGGCCGTGGGACCCGCACCTCAAATCCGGCCTCAATGCCTAAAACCACCCTGAAAACCTCCTCCTCGACTCCAGGGTCCCAACGCAACTGACGGTGCTCAAAACGGACGTCGGATGCGTCCGCGCCGTCCCAAACAAGATTTACCGGAAGAACGCTCGTTCACTTAAAGACGCGTCACGTCTCCGAGACCCCTCGTTTCGGGAATTAAAAATTCCCAAAACCATCTCAAAGACTCCGCCTTGACGCAAGCTCCGCGCTGCCGTAGACGGCGCGCAAAACGGACGCCCGTAGCCCGAAATACGGGCGCCCGAAGACGAAGGGGCAAAGCCCCTTGGGCCGAACCGGCCCGGACCATCCGGTCCGCCCTGCTTGGGCTGGCCCGCGCCGGCCGGCCCACTGGACCGTGGCCCAGCAGCTGGGCCCGGTCCCGCCGAGCCACAGGCTGCCGCTCCGCGGCACGCTCCTCTTCACACCCGCGCGCCCGCCACGCGGGATTCCCCACCGACCGGCCACGAGGGCCGGTCGCATCTTCCACGCAACGACCCACAAAGTGCGGGTCGTTGTTGCGCCGCACGGGGCCGCCACCTCGCGGCCCCTCTCCCTCTCGACGGTGCCCTGTCGGCGCCCTGCCGGTGCCACCGGCTGCCACCGCCACTCCACACGCTTCCGCGGCCTTCCGAATCCGCGGCCGCCGCGCCGCCTTCCGAAGCCACGGCCGCCGCGCCGCCTGCCCGGAGCCGAACCGCGCCGCCGCTTCCACCGAGCCGCGCCGCCGCTTGAACTCGCCGGAACCCGAAAACCTGCAAAGTTCGGCGGATCATTTCGGATGCACCGGAGCTCAGAATTTGAATCTGAAAGATGTGTTGAAAAGGTAATTAACTCTACTACGTATTCATGGGTTTTTTTGAAGATCAAACAACAATTAGGGGGTATAAATTAGGTTCAAAGGAGGTGCGGGAAAGAAAAACGCAAACGATTAACTCCAACCTCTTGGGCGATGCCCGTCGCTTCGCTGTCAACTCGCTGGCACCACCGCACCTTTCCGGAGTCGCCTCGCCGGAGTTCGCCTCGCCGGAGGTGAAGGGGGAGGAGGGTTTGATGAAGAAGAAGAAGAAGAAGGGGGGGTGTTTAAGTACAAATCACTTAAACGCCCGCCCGACATCCCCGAACCCGAACTCCCGACAGGGTTGGGATTTAGCCTCCCCTAGGCTAAGAACCACGCTCTAAGTGCAACGGCGGTCTCATAATTTTATTCTGAGACCCCGTTCAAAAGTTACTAAACTTAGAGCCTGAGGCCGCCAAATTACGAAAACGCCCCTGGGGCCCTTTTTCACAAACGGCCCGCGCCCGTGAAAATTATACCCCTACTAGGGTAAACGTCACGCTTCGAACTCAACGATGCTCTCTTTTTTCTGATCTGGGCCACCGTTTAAGAGATACAAGCGTTTCTCCCTTAAACGAATTAATTAATTTATTTAATCTGTTTAAAATTCCAGAAGCGAGCGAGGGGTCCAAATATCCCGCGCCGACAAGTTTTATGTCGTTACTAGGGTAAAAACCCCATTACGGACCCATCCATACACTCGGATCCCTGATCCGGAACTCCGTTTAGGAGTTATTTCATTTATTTAGCGTTTCCAGTGTGAACGCACTGAAAATTTAATTTCGGCCACTCCGGGGCTCGGAATCGCACGCCGTCTGAAGGCGCTGATCTGGAATATCATCAAGAATATTCCAAAGTATTTTACAGAAAAAACTGTGTTATTACAGTAATTCTCAGTATCTTGACTTTCTCATAAATAAGTTCAGGGATAGGATCAGGAATTGGGTTTTTAATTATCTAGATTCTCTTATTTGTCCTTCTTTTAAATCCATTTTTCTTCTATTGACTCTCATGCCAGATGGCTTGTTTCAAGGAATTCATCTTTGTCCTTTTGGAAGGCCAATTGGACTAGTTGTCCTCTTGTTGATGCCTTGATGAATGATGATTTCAATTATGATTTGTATTCCATGATTAAGGACCAGCTTGATAATATGGGGGGTCTCCCAAATCATATTGTCAATATTATCAATAGTTATTGTTTCTCTAACAGATAGAATTTTTGGGCATTTGAACCTGCTCTCAATGTCTTGTTGTCCTCTAAAAAATATTTACACATTCTTTATCCTGCAATACAGGTTATAAGTGTATGGGGGATTTACATATGAACTTTATTAGGCCCTCTCAGATAGAATTTGCTTGGAGACTGGCTCATGGGAAGATTCCTACTGATTGTTTCCTTCAAAAATGTGGTAGTTCAATATGTTCTTCGTGTGTTATTTTCCATCAATATAGAGAATACATTGATCATTTGTTTCTTAGTTGTGTTATTGCCTCATCCATGTGGAAGGATGTATATGATATCTTTGAAATCCCTATGCCTGGTGTGTCTTCTATCCAAGAATTCCTCCAAGGCTGACATTCAACTATGCTTTCTCCACAATTGTTGGATCTTTTTTGGGTCGCTGCTAATGAACTTATTCATTTTATTTTATTTTTATCGGAATAATTTGATTCATGATAGTTTTTCCTTCTCAGTAAGTGGGGTTTTATCACCTATTCTTGTTGTTGTGCATAATGTTGAAATACCGGGGAATCATTTTTGCTTCAACTTGGTTTATAACTTGTTCGTACTAAACTGGATAGGTGTCAAGGGAAACTTCATACCTCTATATGGAACATTTGAATTTTTATATAAGGAACCACTTTTTTTATGGTTTAACGTTATTTCTGATGGAGCTTCTAGATATAATTTGTGGCTCTCTGGCTATGGTGTTGTCTTTAGGAACCATAAAGGGGATGTTCTGGGAAGTTTTCATGGTTCGTGTGTCCTTTCTTCTTCACTTGAGGGTGAAATTCTTGGAATTATCATTATAGTGGAACAAGACGTGAATCATGTATGGGATAATTTATGGATCAAGATTGATTCTACTATTTTCGTCTCTACTATCAGGATGGGTCTTCCTCACTTGTCTTGGAAGCTAACTAATTGTTGGATTAAATGTTTGGATACTCTATTTTCCTGGAATCATATTATCACTCACATTTATAGGGAATAAAATTAGGTTGTTGATGTTCTTGCAAATAAAGTTTTCAATGGAGTTGATTTTTCTTGGTATGATCAAGTTCCTGATGATCTTCTTCCTTTTCTTAAAAGGGATTGTGATAAGTCTCCCTATTTTAGACTTGTGTAATTTATTTCTTATTTTTTATTTTAATTTGGTTTTAAAATTTTATTTGTAGTGTTTTAATTCAAATTTATTGATTCTTATGATTTCTGAAAATCTCTGGTTGATAATAATATGTAAGGTTTTTCTACATTTCTGAGTTTTGAAATAACTCCTTGGGGCCTTTTTGGTTAGTTATTCATTTTTTTGGCTTCCTTTGAGTGGTCTGTTTCTATGCTTTTTTCACAAGAATGAAGTGGCTTGTTTTTTATCCTTATTAATAGTTTCTACTCTGGATTTCAAGGAATTTATACTATGATGCAGCATCTAAAATGCATGGATCATTTTGAGACTCAGAAGGGACCTCTTTGGGTGAAAACATCATTTTGGTTGTCCAAAAGAGCAGGAATTCTAGGCTACCATAAAGATGGATAATTTCCTCTGGGATGCAATTTTATTTTTTCTAGTTGTCTAATATCTTGAGAAAAAACTCTAGGCAGTCATTATGGTGGGGAATTACCCCCAAGATTCTTAAATATGAGACAATAGAAGCTGCATAGAGATTGTTTCTTCTTTGACGCACCTGGTGTGGCTTGCTTTTCTACTTCTTTGATGCATCTGGAGTGGCCTTATTAGTTACTGGTAATGGAATGAAATGAGTATACTTTTATTGAATAGAGTGGACTTCTGATTTAGCGAGGAAGATCCTACTGATTAACATCCAGATTTCACCCCATCTTCATCAGGAGGTTCTTGATGCTTTTAATTTGAAATCTGGGCTTATGAACACCAACACCTTATCTTTTTCATTATGGTTGTTGGGTGTTTCATGTTTGTATTTTTTTCCTGTATTATTTTCTTTTACTTTAATATTTATTAAAAATTTACATGTTATATATTATTAATTTTATTCCATATTATTATTATATTTAAATATTAAATAATTATGTTAAATTATTTATATTATATATTTAAATTTATTATAGTTATTATATTTAATATAATTAAATATTTATAAAGATAATTTAATTATCATTTTTATTATTAAAATTAGATTAAGGTGTAATTTATAATATAGTGTTTTTTATTTAAATTATTTATTTTATTTATTTATTTATAATTATTATTATTACTATTTTATTTATGTTTCATTTTATTTATTTTATTTATTTTTTCTTTGTCTAATCCTCATCACTTGGATTTTTCTACAAGCTGTGGGAGGGGTTATTCACTCTTAGGAGGGATCGTGTGTGCATGATTCTTCCCCCGTAAAGTGATACGATAGTGCATCATCGTCTCAGCTCAGCCATTCTCCACAACGACTCATTATAGTGGCTCGACCTTTGGATGATTTTAGATCCAGATTAGTAGGTGGAAAATCTTAGGTTAGATCCAAATCTTCAATCGGCAACCAGATTCAATGTAAGCAGGGACTTGGCTTCAAGAGGTGCAGCCTTCATGGTGGTCTTTAGTATATCCAGATTTTCTGGTAGAGTTTGATTTAGTTCTATTTCGTCAAGCCATAATGGTGGAATAGGATAGATCCCAACCCCAATTTGATACTTTTGTTTTTCTTATCTTCTTAGTCTAGTTTGGTATGTAGAGCAAGGTGGTTTTTGTTGCAAATCTGGTGGTGGGTTCACTAGCGGAAGAAGATCGAGGAGTGGGATGGAAATGGCAAGTCTCGGTATAATGGTGGTGAGAAGGTTTTGTAGTGGCTGATAGCGGTTGATGGTGTGTACTCTACCAATGGTGGGTAGCTTTGGCCGTGACTCTCCCCAATGGTGGGTCATGTAAGTATGGAGGGTGAAAGTGATGGTGGGTGCAAGTGATAGTGGGTAAACTGGTAATGGAGGCTCGAGAGCTACCGATGAAGCAAGGAATCCAACTGTGAGTGGATTCAGTGATGGGTTGTTTTTTGTTGTAAGGTTGATAGTGGTGGTGGGTATTGGGAAACAGTGGAGGTTCACTTTACAACTATGGGTGGATTCCAATGGTGGGTTTAATTTTTTTTTTGTTGGTGATTAGTTTATGTGAAGGTTGGTGCATGGGATAAGGTTTGGTAGTGGGTAATTTCCCATTGGTGGGGTTTTTTTTGTAGTGACTCGAGAGAAATAGAGAGGCCAGCGATAGGTGAGGGATTAGTTGTTGGATTTCCAATGGTGGGTCACTAAATAAAATGTTAACAATTATTATTAATAAATTAAAATCATAAATATAAATATAAATATAAATATATTAAGTTAATTATTAAAATTATATTAAAATTAAAATTTGAATTAATAAACATTTTAAAACTATGTAATAATTAATTAAATTGAATAACAGAACAAAAATTTTAAGATTAAAACTTTATTAAAAACTAAGATTAAAATCTTGATCAATTAAATAATGTGTTATTAGAATTATAAAATTAATTAAAATATTAAATTTAAAATCTTCAAATTAATTATTTGAGATCAAATTAAATATTAAAATTGAAAATTAAAGTTAAATTATATTAAAACGAAAAAATATAAAAGATTAAGTTAAAGATTCAGTGATGATATTGAATAATTGTTTAATTAATAAAAACTAACAAAAAATTTATAGTTCTAAGTCAAGTAGAATAAAAAATTAAAAATTAAGTAGAAAAATAAAAGAAAGAAAAACAAATTAGACACAAATAATGATTTTGAAAGCTAAAACTACAAAATTGAATATAAAAAAATGATTAATTAATTAATTTAACTATAAAATTACAAAATTGAAAATATTTAACAAATAAGAAACAATTAATTAAATAAATAACTAAGAAACTAAATAAAAAATATGGAAAACATGTCAATTAAAGGCCACATCAACAACCAAACTCTCAATAAACCATTTATAGAAACAATTCTTGCATTCATTAATTATCAAACCAAATTCATTTGTGGATTCATCCAAATTAATTTTCTATTACCTGGATTCTTTCTTTAATCTATAAATGGATATTTGAAATTTTCATATCTTGTTGGAAGCCTTTGGAGTGATAAACCCTTCAAGTTATGTTATATAGAAATTTTCTTGATGTTTCTCAATAAGTAAGGCTATTATGACATCTATTTTTTAAATCTCATAGTCATGGTAATCTATTATGGTAAGTATAATTATATTTATTTCATCATAGTAAATGATGAAAAGTTTTCATTGTAGTCAATACCTTGATGCTATGTGAACACTTCTGCAACCATTCAAGCCTTATAAGTACTGAATTATCCAACCATGTCTATTTTCTTCTTAAATTCTTATTTATAACTAGTGGGGTGTACATCCACAAGAGAATATACTAAAATAAATACATATTTTTGATATATCAAATCAATTTCATAATTCATAGCTTCTTACCGCTTGGCAGATTCAATGGCACTTAAAACATCCTTGTAGGATACATAATCACTATTATCCACTAGAAAGCTATATTATTTAGATTTTCTAACCACTCTCATGATCTTTTGTAGTAGTTGTGTCTCTAAAACATCTACTTTCATAGGGATTTTTATAATATATTCCTATGTCAACTCATGTGTTTTAAGATCCTGGACTTCATCAAAGTCTATATCACTCCCACTATCTATTTTAGACATATGTTCTCTCTAATAATAATGTGGGACATCTTTCAACCATAACCTTTTTATCATAAGGGAAATATTTGTAAAATATCTTTTTTTTGAGATATCCTATAAAGATAAACTTAGTACCTCTGGGTACTGGTTTATTTCATTAAATATCCTTAAAAATTTCTTTGCATCCACACACTCATACATGAAACAACATTGTTTTATTATATGAAAACACTTTTTTACTTTAGTTGGAACTTGATTTAGAATATGTGTTGTTGTCTGTAATGAATATCCCCAAAAGGATAATGGAAGACATTCATGACTCACCATTAATCTTACCATGTCTAACAGAGTGTGGTTCCTCCATTCACTTACATCGTCCCATTATAGTGTATAAGGAGGAGTGAGTTAGGATATAATTTAAAACTCTTGTAAATAATCTATGGAGGATTTATTATGATAATCCCTACCATGGTATGAGTAGAGTTTATTAATATTTTTAACAATATGGTTCTCAACTTCATTATTATATCCATTGAATCCTTCAAAGGAATTTGACTTATACATCATTAAGTAGACATATCCATATCTACTAAAGTCATCAGTAAAAAATTATAAAGTATGGGTACCCACCCATGGATTCAATTGGGAATGGTATTCACACATTAGTATGAAGCAACTCAAGAATCCCAGTTTCCCTTTCACCATTTCAACAAAATGGGGATTTGGTCATTCTTTTTAATAAGCATGCATGACATACACCCAGTATTTTCAGTTCAAGAGAATCCAAACATCCATCTTAGTGTAATTTGGTTAATTTATTTTATTTTATATAACCTAGTCATGATTTCATATTTGGGTGTGGTATGAGACATGTGAATTGTTTTCATTATCAATTTCTATTACTTGGTTAATGTAATCCAACACATAAGGTTAGTAATTTAAACATGGCTTAACATAAAAAATTATTTATTTATAAAATAATAAACACTTATTTCCGAGCATTAAAATACATACATTTGTGTCAAGCATGGACACATATATACTTTTTTTAGTAACTGACGACAAATAATAAAAATATTTTAAAACCAAGATCCAATTGTGGGTTTTAAACTCCTAGTTCTATTGAGCGGACTCCACAATCCTAAAATCCTAACTTTAATTTCCTCAACATTGGTCTCTAAATTTCTATTTAACTAACTATGGCCATTAAATTCAATACAAATTTAGTTAAGTGGACCCATCATCTTAGTTAAGATTTACTAGTAATTAAAATTTCCCCAGACTATGGAATGAATTGACACTTTAACTATGGATTGAATTAATTTAGAAAATTGAATACATAATTAATTAATATTAACTTCAGGTATTTTATTTATTATGCATAAATATTTCTTTTTTTAACCTTTACCTGAATTTTTAATAAAAAAATTATTTTATTTTAGGGATTAAGCATGTTGTGATAAATCATTTACTAATGGACCATTTATTTAAATTCTATATTTACATATTAAAACATTTATTTATGAGCTATAGGTCTTGAATTAATATAAAAAATCATGCATATATAGAAATAAAAAATAAACAAATTATGTGATCATGATCTTATCTAATGGTTGATTTGTTGAACAGAAAATAAATCAACCTATGACCCTTTGGGAAAACAAATTATGTATGTATAGGTATGAGTTATATCATTCCACCTACCTAATTATATATCACTTGTATTGGTTTTATCTCGGCTCTTTCTTGAACTGCCTCTTCCTAGACTCCACCTTGAACTGGATCCATACACCATGGGATACTTGTAACAACTTCAACATTTATAAATAAAATTCCCTTTATAATGGAATTAAATTGACAATTATATACTATGGTTATAGAAAATACATGACCTTATTTGTTTTTATTATATCCTATTGGATTTAAAATACTATTAAGAAAAATAACCATAGATAATATCATCATTGAACACTAATCATTTGATTATTATAAATAAATGGTTTTGATACATCTAATAGACATAGAAAAAGGAACTAATGTTCTAAACCTATGGTATCATATCCTATAAAGCTCATTTATTGGAACTTATAATGGAAATAGAATCATTGGGCTTTTCCCTTGACCAATCCCAAGCTAAAATCTAACAAAAGCACAATTGAAACCGTTTACAGGAGAAGTTCAAGTGCATCGAAATTACGTTCCAAACCATGTACGTCGAACCACCCCATGAAAGTATCACCATCACACACCTTAACCTCAGGGAATTAATTGATGTAATTAATGTATATGTAATAAGACAGTAATAATATGAATATGTTTGTTATATTTTGATTATAATAATGGTTATATTTACTTCTTATTATTGATACTTTATAAATGATTTCGATTTGATAAAATACAAATGATATTTTTGGGTAATATGTAATTTCAATTAAGAAACAATTTTTTATAAAGTAATGATTTTTTTAAATAAATTATATTTTAGAATAATATTATTATTAAATAATATTTATTATGTATATTTGATAATATAATTTTATGAAGTCAAAAATAATTTTTATATGGGTTTGAAAACTATTATTGTCAAAAAACCCCACATTTCTCAATAAATGTCAATTATTATTTTAAATGTGAAAATTCAAATATTTATAAAATTAGTTTGATAAAATAAATACTAATTTTATAATCATAAATTTTAAATTACTCAATGGTGAATTTTTCATAATTTTTTGAGACAATTGAATTTTTGGGTAAAAATTAAATACGGTATAAATATATGTTGTGTAAGATGAAATCATGATGACCCAAAAGTGATGTAATAAATTATATAAATGGTATCCATGACCAAATAAATTTTCCCTTTTAAATTAATGTGTTTTATGTTATTTTATTAATTTTATAAAGCCTTTATGAATCCTCGAAAACCTATAATATATTTTAAGTTTTTAAAATCATTTCTTTAAGAACATGACTCACTTCCACATAACCAAGGGTAATATTTTAATATGGTCAGCACTTTTCCTTAAAAAATAATTAAAACCAATCCTGTTTGGTTGAAACCATGGTAAGGATTGTGTTTTTTATTACTTTATTATATAGAGTCCAAAACCTAAGTTTTACAAATAATATAGAACTCTACCTCTTTTCTTCTATAAACCCACCCAAACTCCCATTAATATTCACTCAAAAAACTTTTAACATATCCTTACTCTATACAATCCTCATTATTGTCCTCCCATGATTCCCCTAATCTTTTAAGAATCTCCTCACAATCTTTTGGAATCATCCTCTCAAGGTAAGGGATTCTCTCCTCCTCATTATTCAAGTATCTTCATTATTTGATGCATTTTATCTCCAATTACTAATATTGGGATATGTTCTTACATATCCAATTACTTACCATATGATTTAAAAATGATGATAACCCATTTCGCACTCATTAATCTCTCCCATGAATGTTTATGTTCCCTCGTTATGCTGTCAAAGCTTCACTGTGATTTTCCATGTCAAGCAATTGTGTAGTGAATACCCGTACCCATTTCCTATCAAGGGTGTTCACATTTATAAACTTATACTTATTTTATTGGGTAATTACATTTATTTAATACACACTCCACTATTGTGGGATTAAATTTGATGAAATGTGCTCTTATGTTATATGATCCATGCTAGTGGATATTCAAGATATGATCATGATGGGTGCACTCAGATAGCACCCCAATGCATTGGGTAAGGTTTTAGCCTCATTATATTCCATGTATAGTGCACAAGAGGTCATCCTATACACATTATGTTATGTTTTATTTTTGTTTAACTTTTAATTTTTCTCATGATTTCATGTTTTAAGTTGTTTCCAGTTTCTCATGTTCTCTTTATGTTATCATGCTATATCATGCCTCATTGTTCATGTTTATGGTTATCACTTCTTTTATGTCCTATTTAAATACCTATTGTCTAAAATTTAATACTTTATTTATGTCATTCCATGTTTAATCCCTTACTAATATTTTTATCTAACCACTTTCTTATGTATATCACCATGTTATCCCATGAATTTTTAATAATGATGGAACAATATGAGCATATTAAGGTAGTTTTCAATAATGTTGATGTACCCCCTATTTAATTTATTATGTATTTTACCTAATTACAAAAATAAACTTTACTTATCAATATTTTTGTTGGTATTATGTGTACTCTTAGGTAATAAATCATGACTTAATGTGTAATAAAGACAAGAGTTGTTATGGTTGGTATCAAAGAAAGGATCGGTTATTTTTGGGATTAGGATTAGAAAATTCTAGAAAAATATTTACAGATAAGACTAAACAAAATAATAAATCCCTGAATTTTGGTGAAGTATATAGTAAGTGGTTTCCACAAAAATATACCCTTTTTAGATAATAAAAGTGGATATAGATCTGGCATAGATATACCTAGGGATAAATCCAAAAAACACTACATTGAGATAGACTCAATCGGGAATTGGTGTACAAAAATGGGGCTTACTGCACACCTATTTTGAAACTCCCAGGGGATATACTCTGGTAAATTAAAAATCTCATTATGAACCATTATAAAGGGAATAAAATTAACATAAGTGTTTATGTTAGAAAATATATTATGGAAAACATAGATTGAATCCTGTAAATTCATAAGTTAGGTAATAAATGAAATTTACAATTTACACCTTTTATGTTTTTGTATTCATTTTTATTTTTCAAATAGCTTAAAACACTCATCCCTAATTTTCCATTTATTCTATCCAATTTTTAGAAATGTGAGGAACTAAGTAAACAAAAAATATGAAGGTAAATGTGATGACTACCCCAATGAGATATCCAACCTGATGGGAGAATGAATCACAAACATGGTGATGATGATCTCTTAATTGACTCGGGTTATGAATAGAAAGCTGAATCAAGAGGAATTCCAAAATATCCCTAAGAAATTACAAGCTTCAATTGATACCTTTATGCGAAAACAGAATCCAATGTTAAATGGATCATTTGATCACTTAATCATGGAACAATGGATCAATTCCACTGAGAATATCTTCTTCATCATTCAATATTCCAAACAAGAGAAGGTTATATTAATTTTTTATCATATAGAGAGATAATCTGATTAGTGGTGGAAATTAATCAATAATAAAAATCCTAACAAAGATATCAAAATGATGGGGTTGAGGTAATTCCAAAAAATTATTTTTGAAAAATATTTTCCTTACACTCTCCTACATAAATTGGAAAGTAATTTCCTTTCCCTAAAGAAAAAATATGATGAATCCATCAAGAAATATGAGGAAAACTTCACAAGGCTTTCATGATAAAACTCCAGGGCTTTTGTTACCCAAAAATGAAAAGTTGACTACTTATTTGGTGGGATAAAACTTATTCTAAGAAATTCCATAACAATCTGAGATATTGATAGCTATGAATAAATTTTCTTATGTGCCCTCAAATTTGAAATGGAGATCAGAATAACTTAAGGGTATCATGTGGATAAGAAGTGGAAATTGGAGTTTAATTCTGGAAATGTGATAGAAAAGTATAACGTTTGTAAGAAATTTCAACATCTCACTTGTCAAAGGTGTGGAAATAAGCACCCCAAAAATTACATAAGGCGGGTGAGGAAATTATTTAGTTTTGAAAAGGAATGGAACCTAGCTAGTGGTTGCTGACAGGAGAAAACCCACAATTAAATGGTATAAAGGAATGCTCCATTCTACCCTCATCCAATTGTCCAATGTTTCAACTAAAAATAATGAGGACTCTATGTGAACCACTTCCCTAATCCAATGGTTTTCGGAGACAATCAATTCCAACAACCTCAAAGGTATCAAGGGAGATTATATTCCTTCACAACCACTGAGGGGGATCCCTAGAATTAAGTGGTGATATGTAATCTAGTCAAACATTCAAGAGTAATGACTATACTTTTTTATTCTAGTTCTATGCATTCCTTTATATCACACAAGTTCAATAGAATGATTCAAACAACACAATAAAATATGGAAGTAGATTTTTTAGTGAAAATGGTGAATGGGGAAATTATTTCATCCCAAGTATATAACTACTCCCCTATTAAAATTTTGTGGGTTGAACTTCCTAGTGAACCTTGTGATACTCCCTTTAGTGGAATTTAATGCAATTTTAGGTATGAATTATAATTTATTATATAGATACACCATAAATTTCCATGATATGGAAATCACACTCTATATTGTGAATCATCCTCATATTCTAGACAAGTGTAATGAGGAGGATGAATATTCCTTATCAACAACATCTTATACATGGATATTATTTCCCTATGAGAAAGCATATATAGCTCAAATGATTGAGTCTAAGGAAAATATAATCCTTAAATACATGACCATTGTGAGGGAATATGCTGATGTGTTTCCCGAAGAATTTTGTGGTCTTCCTCCTAGTAGAGAGGTTGAATTTTCAATCGAGCTTATACCCAGTGTGTTTCTATTATCCAAGATACTATATAGAATGGATATTTTAGGACTTGAGGAGCTGAATAAAAAAATATAGAAGAATATAGAAAAATGGTTCATATGCCAAAGTGCTTCACTTTGGGGTGCACCATTCCTCTTTGTCAAGAAGAAGGATGAGTCAATGTGCCTTTTCATTGATTATCATGAGCTAAAAAAGATCGTGATAAAGAATAAGTATCCTCTTACATGGATTGATAACTTTTTCAATCAGATATATGGATCCAATACTTATCCAAGGTGGATCTTCGATCAAGGTATTATCAAGTAAGGGTGAATAAGGAGGATGTACCCAAGACTACTTTCCATACAAGGTATAGGTACTATGAGTTCATAATAATGTCGTTCAGAATTAATAATGATCCATCAATCATCATGGGATTGATGAATAAAGTCTTTAGATATTAACTTGAAAAATTTGTTGTAGTCTTTATAGATGATATTATAATATACTCCAAAATTAATGAGGAGCATGAGGAGTATCTAATAACTATGTTAAAGACCATACAAAAGGAGAAACTTTATGAAAAGTAAAGAAAATGTGAGTTTCAGTTGAATGAAGTATCATTATTGGGAAATATTATCACAAGCAATGGGATATCTATGGAACATTTAAATATATAAGAAATTAAATGATGTATGAGGTCAAAATATGTGATAGAAATCCATAGTTTTGTTGGATTATCTTGGTACTATCATCGATTTGTGTGAAATTTATCAAACATTTCAAAGCCTCCTACCAAACTAACTCAGAATAGAGTTAAGTTTTTTCAGAATAATGAATATGAAGAGTGATTCTAGGAGTTTAAAATGAGTATTATCACTAAAATTGTACTTACGCTACCTTCAAGTGGGGAGAATTTCTTGGTATATTGTGATACTTAAAATAAGGGATTGGGTTGTGTACTAATGAAAAATGAAAAAGTGATTGCATGTGCCTCAAGGAAATTGAAAGCTCATAAAAAACTACCTAGTGCATTATCTGTTGTTATTGCAATTATCTTTACATTGAAAAATTGGTAGAATTATCTATTTTGGGAGAAGTGTGAAATATATATGGATCATAATATCCTCAAGTATATATTCACATATAAATAGATGAATATATGCCACTAAAGATGGTTAGAGTTGATTAAGGACTCTGACTTCTCAATCCAATACCTTCCTGAGATAATAAATAAAGTGTCAGATGCTCTAAATATAAATGATCCAAAAAAATTATCATTGAGGGTAATTAAGAAGGATTTGGTCATCTTAGACTTGAAAAGGATGGACATGGGAATCCTAATAGAAGGAACATCATCAATCCTTTCACAAGAGATTTACCAACCCTACCTTCTAGAGAAGATGAAGGATTCTCAAAGACATGATATAAGAATTCAGAAGAAGGTGGAAGCTATAATAAAAGTGAAATACTCATAGTTAAAAATTAATGAAGAAAGAGTTGTAATATTTGGGTCAGGATTATGTGTACCATCAAATCCTAAGTTAAAGACAAATTTTTCGGATGATGTGAATAGCTCAACCTTCTCCGTCCATATAGGGAGCACAAAGATGTATTGAGATCTCTGAGAGCACTATTTTTTGGACAACATAAATAAGGATATTATGGAATATACATAAATATGTCTCACATGTCAGTAAGTGAAGGATGAGAGGAAAAAATAAAAGGGGATGAAGCAACCATTTACCACACCTACATGGAAATCTAAAAACATAACCATGTACTTTTTCATTGGTCTTCCAATTACATAAATTGGAAATAATGTTTTATGGGTTGTGGGGGGACATCTTACAAATACTTCTCACTTCATTACAGTTTGAGAGGACTTCTCACTAGATCAACTTGTAAGGTTATACATTATAGAAGTGGTGAGGCTGCATGGAACACCACTATCGATTGTATATTATCAAGATTCAAGATTTACCTATATGTTATGAATATTCTGCAACATGATCTAAATACTAAGTTAAACTTTATCACATCTTATCACACTCAAACTGAGGTAAAATCAAAGTAGACTATCCAAACACTAGAGTACATGTTGAGAGTATGCCTAATTGACTTCAACGGAGGATGGTATCAATATCTTCCTCTGGTCGAGTTCTCATACAATAATAGTTTTCACTAAATAATAAAAATGTCCCCCAATGAATCCTTTTATGGGAAGATGTTAAAAAGACATTCTTATTGGGATGAAGTTGGGGAACACAAAAAAGAAATGTCCTGAAATGGTCTAGAAAATGGTGGAAAAGTTCAAGACCATTAAGCATCACATCAAGGATGATTAGAGTTAACAAAATAGATATGATTATAATCATCGAAAGGGCCTAGATTTTGATTTTGGAGATATGGTATTCCTATACATATCTCCATGGAAGAAAGTCATGAGATTTGAGAATAAGAGAAAGCTTAGTCTAAGATACATCAATCTCTTTGAGATCATAGATTGCATCGGAGTGGTGGCCTATCGACTAGAAATCCCACCTAAACTATCACAATTACATGATGTGTTCAATGTATCCCTCTTGAGGAAGTACATATCATGTACCTAACATGTACTCAAACCAGATGTGGTACCATTAGAGAAAGATCTTTCATATGAGGAGCAGTTGGTGAAGATCTTAGATCATAGAGACAAAGTTCTACAAAATAAGATAATGCACCTTGAAAAGTGATATGGAGAAACTAAAATTTTGATGAAGCGACATGGGAAGTGGAGAATGTGATGAAACAAAATTAACCTCATTTTTTTAGTGTGTGAAATGAAAATTTTGAGGATGAAATTTCAGAAGGGGAATATTGTAATGACTCAAACTTTTATAAATAAAATTCCCTTTTTGGTTCAATTAAATTCTCTATTATGTATTATGGATATAGAAAACAGATGAACATCCTTGGTTTTATTATATCCTATAGAATTTTAAATACTATTGATAATATATTCATTGAAAAATGATCATATGATTAGTATAAATAAAGGATTTTTAAAAATACAATTGATACTCACAAAGGAAGTTATGGCCTCAACCAGTAGGATCGGACCCTATGAAGCTCATTTATCAGAGCTTCCAAGGGAGATTACATCACAAGGATTTTTACTTGACCAAAATCAAGTTAATATCCAACAACTAAATCATGAGTGAAACTATTTTCAAGATAATTTCAAGTTCATTGAGATCACGAATCAAACTATATACGTCGAACCACCCATTGAAAGTCTCACCATCATGCACCTTACCCTCAAGGAATTCACTAGTGTAATAAAAGGATATATAACAAGACCCTAATAATATGAATATGTATATTTAGTTTTTAATATAATAAAGGTTATATTTACTTCATATTATTATTACTTTATAAATGATTTTGATTCGATAAAACACAAATGATATTTTTGGGTAATATGTAATTTTAATCAAGAAACTCCTTTTTATATATTAATGAATTTTTGAAATAAATTATACATTAATAAAATTTTATTATCAAATAATATTTATTAATTATAGTTGATAATATAATTGTATGAAGTAAAAAATAATTTTTATACGAGTTAAAAAAAATTTATTGTCAAAAAACCCAGAATTTCCTAATAAATGTTGATTCTCTTTCTAAAAATAAAAATTCATATATTTAAAAAATTATTTGTTTAAAATAAATATTATTTTTGGAATCATAATATTGAAATTATCCAATGATGAATTTTTCATAATTTTCTGATACAGTCAAATTTTGGGGTAAAAAATTAAATACAGTATAAATATATGGTGTGTATTATGACATAATAATGACAAAAAAGTGATCTAATAAATTATATAAAGGGTATCCACAAGACAATTCATTTTTACCCTTTAAATTAATGTATTTTTGAGTTTATTTTATTAATTTTATAAATCTTTCATGAATCCTCCAAAACCTATAATATATTTTAAGGTTTTAAAATCATTTCTTTAAGAACTTAACTCACCTCCACAACACAAATGGTAATGTTTAAATAATTTAGACCCTTGGACATATAAAATAATTAAAACCTATCCTATTTGGTATAAACCATGTGTAAAAAACATGTTAAGGTTTTTATTTTTTATTACTTTATTATATAGAGTCCAAAACCTAAGTTTGAGAAATAATAAATAACTCCCCCCCCCTCTTTTCCCATATAAACCCACTAAATATCTCATTACTGTTCACTAAAAAACCTTTTATCATATCCTTATTATTCCCACCCCTCTATATAGTCCACTAAGGTACCCCAAGCTTTTGGAATCACCCCTACAAGGTAGGGGATCCTCTCCTTATCCTCTTTATTCAAGTATAATCATTATCTTATGCCTTTTATCTCTAATTCATAATGTCTGATTTGTTATTTCATATTCCCCTTTTTATCCATATTATTTCTAAATTATGAGATACCCATTTCAGTCTTATTAATCCCTCCCATTAACATTCATGTCCCCCCATTATTTTGCCGAAATTTCAGTGTGATTTTCCATGCCAAACAATTGTGTAGTGAATACTCATGTCTGTTTCCTATCAAGGGTGTTCACCTTTATGAACTTATACTTATTTGATTGGGTACTTACATGTATATAATCCACACACCACTATTATGGTATTAAATGTGATTAAATATGTTCTTATGTTATATGATCTATGTGGCACACTTATGCATGTTCATGATATTGTTATGATGGGTGCACCTAGATATCACTATAATGAATTAGGTAATGTTTTAGTCTCATGAGATTCCATGTATGGTACATGGGAGGTTATCCTAAGAAAATTATGTTATATTTTCTTGGTTTTTAACCTTGACTTATGCTTATGATGTCAATTTTTAAGTTGTTTCCACATTCCCATGCTGTCTTTATGTTATCATGTTATATCACGCCTCATAGTTCATGTTTTTGATTCTCACCCCCTTTGTCCCATTGAAATTCCTATTGCCTAACATGTAATACTTTTTTCATGTCATTCCATGTTTATTCCCTTACTGGGATTTTTATCTCACCCATTTCTTATGTATATCCCCAGGTTATCCCATGAAATTTTAAGAATGATGGAATAATATGATAATTTTAAGGAATATTTTAATAATAGAGGTGTACCCCCTATTTAAGTTGTTATATATTATACCTAATTACCCAAATAGGCTAGTCTTATCAATATTTAGAGTTTTATTATGTGTACTCTTATGTAATAAATCATTAATTATTGTGTAATAAAGACAGGGGTTGTCATAATACTCATTTTATTACATATTCTTTATAACTAACATTTAGGTAAGGGGAACCAAAGGATTGGTTAAGAAGAATTACATAAAATAACAGTGGACATGTAGGTCCTACATATTAATGGATGGATGGATGGCATGCAAGCTATTAAATTTAATTTAATAATAAATAATTTCAAAACCATGTAATAAATTAAATATAAATAAAACTAACACATACATAGGTCTGGTCAAATCTCATGATCGGTCATACACATGAAATGATTACACATTTAAAACAACTACCTAGAATTCATTTCAATTCATTATTTAATAAGATAAAACACTCTAAAATTATTTTGATTAATTGTTTTATTAATCAATTAATTCATTTTTACCTTATTCAATTCTATCATCCATAAATTTCAATCCACCATGATTTTAAATAACATAAATTATTTTATTTTATTTAAAACTTAATAAAATAGTACACACTTTTTTATGTGGATGAAACTTAGTGATTACCTATTTGAACTTCTCAGTATGTTTCTAATTGTATACATTTCACTGATACATGGTATTTAGTACATGGAATGTGTTGTAATTTCATGGTGTGTATTTCCAAATTAGTGCTACACAAAACATGTGAATATTATATTTCTTGTACAATTTAATGTGGCGAGTCTTTAGTATGAAATGGTCATACATCAAATGTAGTTCTGGATCTTATGCAGCATTAATTACATATTTTATATAATAAAAACCCTAATTAATGGTTTGGACTATCAATTTAATGAGCCATAGAAATCAGGTCGATAGGTATTAATGGAGTAATTAATTAAATTTAATATTTTCACATAAACATGTAAAGTACAAGGCGTGTGAAATCTGGTCACATGACACATACTTCTCTTCATCAGAAATATGACTTAGATGAATAGGGACTCATCAAATACTTCTTACAGACATTTATGAAGTGAACGACATGTATAATGGATATATGGTGTATACTTCAAGTTACAAAGTTTCCATCTTGTATGCACTACATATTAAATTCATGTGGTGTGTTAATAATGTGATGTGGCTTGACCCTGTGTTTTTTTCCTTGAAAAAACATGGACTACATGGTAAGTGAAAAAGTAGTACACACCTTGTAACATTGTCTGGTCAACACATGGTTCATTGAATGCACATAGCATGTATTCATTACACGATGACATATATACCACACGGGTGTACTGATGCAATGAACAAGGGTACACAACGTGTGAAAAAAGAGTACATGTCATGAAACCTTATATTATCCAGTCAGAATTCTTGGCATCAATGGATGGAAAGGGAAAAAATCCTTTGTCAACTTATTCATTAATAACATGTCATTCATGATACATCTAACATATCCAACTTCCCTATGAACAACTTTCATCGTTTTTTATGACAATACTTATAAGTGCACGAGTCATGATATGAATTAATAATAATTTTAAACTCCATGAACAATTAAATATTTTCATAGACATGAATATCCAATGACACATAAACATGTGAAATTTATACTGCTCGGTTTGTTTTCATAATATCTCATCTTAGAGACTAGCAAGTTTCAACTTCATGAGATAAATTATTATATGCATGTGAGTACTCATACATGATGGTTAAAAAATTGTGTTCCCCATCATAGGTAGTTTTTTGACCATAGAACATGGTTTTAATAATATCATTGTGGAATTTTATGATTCTCGTCATAGTAGGGAATGGTTATGCCCTTGTCAGTTCAACATACACTTTGAGACATTATTACAATAAAGTCTCGCAGAACTATGAACAATATTTAACAAGATATTTTAATTAACCATCACTTTTTTTAATATACATGAAATCCAGAGTACACATAGTTGGTTCAAGGAAACCAATTTCAACACCTCGTGTAAGTAATTGCCTCATCGTCTAAAGGTATACCATCATCGGGGGATAATTTCCATAAAGATGCACTGCCACCATGTTGAATTGGAATGACCCTTGTTGTAATTCATCAAATTAGTATTAATGAAACATCTATAAAATTTAATAAAAACTTCTTAAAAATGAAATTATAATTTTAAAAAAAATACACATATATGAAAAATTATCAAATATAATGTTTTCTCTATCATAATTTTAAATTTATTTATTAATTCATCATACCCCAATTATAAAAAAATTTCTATATTTATATATTATTTTTTATCAACATCATAAACAATATAGAATTATAATATTCATCTCAAGTTATATAAAATTATCCTTGCATCATACAATTAACAAATCATGATAAATTTTCATTAAGTAAATAGATGAGAATTTAGAATCACCTACCTCAAATTCTCTTCATGGTTAAAAATCCTCAATCACAGAGCATTTTTATTTCGATATAGATCTTCATCCACCTAACATTGATTTGTTAAGACACATGGAAATTATGGATTTCACTCTTTAGAGAAGTAAAAAAAATGAGAATATCCAAATGACTTCAATGGAATGTCAAGTCAAAATAAAAATGAAAATTTTATATCTATCAAAAAACTTTTTCATAACCATCCCTTAATTCCCATAAAACCTCTTTAAATTCCCCACATTGAGATTATTATAAAAAATACCACATTAAAATGTTAAATAATGTATTTTAATCCACCTTTTTCATTCTATTTTTTCATACTTGTTCTCACTACATAAATAACATTATTAATTTTTAAAAGTATTCAAAATTAATGAGTTAAAAAATAAATAAATAATAAATAAATTACTTTAAGAATTATGGAATAAATAATAAAATTAAAACCATCTATAAAAATTAAAAAAACCATCCAAGGATTAGTATTTCTTTTGAAATCCAACAGGTCACACAAATTTTAATTCTGATCTTAATATATTTACCGTTTTACCCTTTATAAACAAAAATGACCACAATAACCTTAATAATTGAAAAAACACCATAATATCAAATTCATTTATCTCTAGAACCCCATTGTTGATCCCTTATAAATGATCCAATATAAAAATTATTTAGATATATATTAAATTGTTTATTAAAATATATTTATATAAAAAATATTTTGAATATTTAAATTTATTTCTAATCGTTTTACAAACTTTTTATTATGATAATTTTTTTGTGTGAGTGTATGTCTGTATATATCCTTTGTTTTTTCCAATATCCTATTAGAATCAGCTTGTACTACAAATAATTGATGACTTATCAATAATAATATTATTACATTTTTCAGTATTTTCATAGTGATAAATGTATATGTAATTAATACGAATTATATTATTTGATTTACATTAATTTTTTAATTATAACGGGAATTTTTGTAAAAATATAATTTTTCCATGATTTTTATACCAATCCTCAATATTTAATATGTTATTTATTTTATTGAATTTTTTTATGAAACGTTATTTTTACTTTTACTTTTAAAAAAAATTCAAACATTTCTTTTTCGAAATAAGATTCTTTGTAACTCAATTTTTTTGACATATATTATTTCAAAAAATGAAAATGAAATCCTTCAATTTTTTTATGGATTTATTCCATTATAATTTTTCCCTTATTTTTAGAAATTTTTAGACTACATATTTATTTAATTTGGTAAATCAATGACTCTCGTTCATATCCTATTTTATTAAATTGACGTATAAAATGAAAAATTTATTACCCTTATTTTAATAAGGGTAGAATGTCAATGTCGATTAAACACTATAATAAGTGGGAATATATCAATTAAAAACATTGTTTCATCCACTATATATGTTAGAAAGTGACAAAAAATTATTTTGAGATTTCGTGTAATACATCCCAACATTTCATATCAATATACAATTTTAAATATCATTGTATATTAAGTGGTATAGAAATTTTTCAGTTTTTGTTTTCTATAATTTTTTACCCTTACCACAGTATTTAATTATTTTTATTTATTAAAATTGTAATCATAATTATAAGAGAAAAAAGAATTTTCTTTTTTACTTTATAGAAAGATAAAATATTAATAAAATATCTATAAGTAGTGGAGAGTAATAAAAAATTTTATGATAATATAATGCATACTGATTTTGAAAAAAAAGGAAAATCGAAAGGTAGTGTCACTACATGATGTGATTTTCAATAGTTAGATTTGATAAAAACGTCAAACTTACAGTTAGGTGATGGTAATAAGTCATATACAACATTTTAATAATAAATGGTTAGTAATATTTTGAAAGCTTCGTTCAATTCCATTTAATGAATCTCAAGATTATTTATTATAACTACTCTAAAATTTCAATTTCAAAAAATGTAATAAATAAGAAATTATAAGGTTATATGTTAGATAATAATAGTCTAGTTTTTTATTTAATTATAATCATAATTTATGGTTGCTTAAATCCTAGTGTTATTTATCCATTGATTGAGATCTAATGAAATATTCAAATAACATTTTTCAATAAATCACTTTACTAATGAATTGAAATGTCTTCAAAATTTTATTATTCTGACAATATATCATTCGGATAAATAGTTCCAACGTTTTTTTATTTCATTATCACGTTGATTGTATAATTTATTAGTTAATTAATGGTTTTTGGTCCCACCTAATTCAAGGTGATGTATCCCGTTGAGTGGTGCCTAAACACATTCAAATGGAATTTCATTACATAGATCATCTATAAACATCATGGAAAATGTTTATCTGATGGATGAGTGTATTAATTCATATATTCTATATCATAGTGATGATGAAATGAAATTATATAAGTCCTTGAATATTAATAATGAACCAATTAAAGAAGAAACACCTTATGATATTGGAAATGGTGAGTGGGTTCATGTTCATTGGTGTATTCTCATCAACATTTCATCATTTATATCAGTGATATAATGAGTTAATTCCCCCTCATAAAAATATAATTTTAAAAAATATTTTTAAAATCAATCTCTCCATTGAACTAATAAGTGGTGCAGTTAAATGTTGGATTGGTTTAATTAGTTTGATTATTTTTTTTAACATTATGTTGTTATTTAAATATATATTTAGTTATATATATATATATATTAGAATACATATGTAAAAAAATAAAAAATAATAACCTTATTTATATTCTATTTTATAGAGTTATATAAACCATTTTGTAAAATAATAAAATAAAATAATAGTAAAAAGGTTACATAGGTTCCCTAGGTGTGGCCTCCTGATCCACTGAGTACTAAATCATTCAACTTATATAACATTCCAAAACAAAAAATATGGAATTTCATGAATTAGTATAACGTCAAATTATTTGTAGCAACCTTCTTGAAAATTTTAAAAATAAACATTTTCTTGGAAATTCAATTTATTATTTATTAAAACTGTGTAGTAAAACAATCAAATAAAATAGTTCAATAAACCCCAATATTATTTCAGATGTACGATGATTTTAACCATCTCACTATAGCATATAACCCACTAATATAATATTTGACAAATAAGACTTTCTAGTGTGCACTGGGTTAAAATTTAATTTTTGATTATGTATTTAACTTAAATATTCAATTTTGTCACTAATAAATTGTAAACGCCTCATTTGGTTGACTATCAAATAAAACAATATAATTTTATATAATTTATTGAGTGGATGAAGACATGTGTTTGTATTAATATATGTTTATTTTTGATGAAAATGTAATATTTATTTATTTCTATACCTCTTCATTTTAATGAGTTATCTAAAATATAAAAGTCTATAAAATACATAAATCCTGTGACAGTTCACTGACTAATGAATTTAACTAACTAGTTGATTTTTCGTTCATGTTTTCATGTCATTTTAAGGATTTATATATATATATAATAGATGTATTTATGTGAAATTATAAATTCACAATAGTATCAATGGTTGTTTTTCTATCATTGTAGGTTATTATTCAGACCAATTTAAAAAATCATTGAATTTATATACACTCATTAGTTTAAATATATATTTCATAATGTTATTTATTCAATTCAAATCATGGATCTAAAACTGAAAAATTCTAATTTACCTTGTTTTTAATTAACAAAATATTTTATAGAGATGTGTGAGTAAGTAATAAGTTATTCGTATTATTATTTTTTGTTGAGAATATTAACTTAGTTAGCGTGTGATATGATCCAAAGTTGAAATTTTTTATTGAAATTTATAATAAGGGAGTTCTTTTAATTGAATGAGAGGAGACATATATTTGTGATTTTTCCATTCAAACTCTTCTGTAAAACAATGTAGTTCTATGTAAAGAATATATTTAAGGGGTATTCCTGTAATGTCCTAGAATTTCAGTATAATTTTTTTCTAAATTTTATGAAGTTATTTCAAGACCACACGCTTTGACAGCATGTGATTCTGAGGCCCGGTGGGCCCGAAATGAAAATGTTCACTTTTTTTAGTTTACTTAAGTAAATGTGAAAGTGGGTTTTCTAATTTTTAAACCAAAACTCGAATAAAAAATATGAGGGCACCGTTGAACTCGAAGTACTGAGATTCTCCTATAAAGGACATAACTTCGACTAGTAAGGGTCATACGGAAAAGTTAGTTTTTTGACTTTTTATGACATAATAAAATAACTTAAAAAGTTATTTAATTTTATTCCTCACCATTGAGCGGAGGATTACGGCGTTGTAGTGTGATGATGAGATTCATTAAAATAAGCTCCTTAATTGCTCATTTTTGTGGAGCATAATATATACGCTATTTCATAAATAAAACAATGTAATGAGGCAACGTCATAGCGTAATAGAAACATTGTGACGTGTTTTATTTTAATAACACATTGGATAAATCAATGGGTGGAATTTCCACTGAAGAACCTATGGAGAAATTCCTCTCATACTACTAATGAAAAATGTGGGTAGGATCACTAGTAACATCGATGCTTTATGAATAACGGGACTGGGAAGTGATGAACATGGATCAACCCACGAACAGGTTGATCTGTGGATCATCTGTTCTTGTGGGAGGGTGATATTTCTTGGGATTTATATTCGGGTTTAAATTATTTTTGATAGAACATCATCCCCAAACCTCCCCCTATTTTAAAACTCTATCGCGAAGGGCGCAGGCCAACATGAACAAGACTTGATCCCCTCCGCCTGTGCATTATTCATGGCTAAGCATTTTGAAAGGGGTGACAAGGAAGATTCAAGGCCTTCACAGGGAATGCGATACCCCCACAGAGGTCGGAGGCTCAATCGGTATGAATAACAGATCATTGGTGTGGACCTAGTGGTGTGCGGAAGAGCCCACTAGCGCGTCGGTGGTGTCCCATGGTGGCAGTGGCAGGCTGGAGGCAGTGTGCCATGATGGCACACCAAGAGGAGCCGCCAGCTAGGCTGGCAGTAGAGACACGGCCCCTTGGCCACATCGGTGGAGCGGCCCACAACCGCGGGACACAATCCGCAAGAGCAAGTAGTAGATTAACCATGTGTGGGGAGTTTGGCCGGCCCCATAGTAGTAGTTGTGGTCACTTGAAAGCGGCAGAGAGTCATCCCCACAAACGACCTATTAGGTGAGGGGAGGCAAATACAGCTGCCTTCCGTGTCCTGGCCATGCGAAGAACCGGTCCGCCTATGGTAGATCAATCATGCCAGTGGGCCAGACCCTCCCTAGTGGGTCAAACCCAAGCCGGGTTAGGTTCGGGTCTAGTCAGCAAACCCAGGTTGGGTCGAGTCGATCGGACTGGGTCGGACTGGACCCAGACCCAACCGGCCCCTTTTTGTAAAAATTCTAATATCTTTCAAACCGAGCATCCAATTAATGAGTTGTTTTCTATGATGGAACCCTTGCGATAAGGTGGGTATTTTGGCATACTCTATGGAAACTTTTGTGAATGTTGAAATTTGATGAATGTCTTGGGGATCATTTCTCCTAAGATCAAGAATGCTACATGTGGAAACTCTGTGATTGGTTGAGACCTCAAGACTACTAACGAGAGACCATGTGTGGATTGGATACTACAATCCAATGGGAAGTGGCTTATGTGCGACCCGGTAGGCCCACAGTGGGGAGCGACTTCTGGGTAACCTGGCAGACCCACGACACTTGACCGGAGGAGTACCTCAGTATGACCATAGGTGGTAAGTAGATTTTATGTGACCCAGCATGCCCACAGTGGGGAGAATCTTCTATGAGACCTAGCATACCCATGGTACTCATTAGGGAAGAGTATCATAGAAGTCCTGAAGTTAGTGGGATCAGCTTCTATGTGACCCGCCAGACCCACTTTACTCATTGAGGAGGAGTTCTCCAACATCCCATACTATTCGACGATGTGACTAGTGGTTCTATTTTGCTACTCTAAATTATACCTGGTGTGAGCTGTGTTGCTTCGTGATCATTCATCGTGATCATGCTTCATGGATTGTTCATGGATTTCTTGTAGTATTTAATTGTTATTTTGGGGTCCCTATTGAGTATTTTGTTACTCACCCCTGCACAGGCTTCACTCGCACGTGTTGTGTCTGGTGCAGAAGAATTCCACCTTTATGGAGGTCTTATTTTCCCAAGACCCGTTGATGCCCAGTAAGACTAGGGAGACGAGACATACTTCTATGGATTCCAACAGTTATTTTGTACCAACCCATCAGGTGGGGTTTTCAGCGGATGGCTATCTAGAGTTTCTTTTGTACTTTATTTTTTTCCAGTTAGTCTTTTATTGGCTTTATATTCTGGCCCATTTTAATTTCATTTGTACTTGTACTCAATGGTTGTTTAGTGGCATGTTGGTTTACATTTCTAGATTTGGGACGTGGTTGTGTGTGTGAATTTACATGTACTCAAGAAAATACCTCCCACTTTAAGGTTGATGCTTTCAGCATTAGTCTCCAACCCCTAGCCTTCGAGAGTTGGGATTGGGGTATGTCACAGCATAGTCCACGGGGGATAGGTCTTGAAAAAGTTGTATTAGAGGTGGAAAGTTCTACGTCAAAGACCGAGAGTTTATTTTTTTGTTCTTGGGGAAATGGTGTTGAATGTTTCGAGTTTGACTTTCAGATTTGGGGAGCCTATTGTTGGTGTGGTGGTCAATGTATCCATACACCAGGACCTTGAATTCTGCTTTTAAGCTCTATAAATGAAAGCGCTGGTTGCATAACTGTCTCTTTATGATATTATTAAATAATATTCAGCTCACCAGGTATAATCTTTTGACTATGGTACATCTTGATCAGTATCAGGATGCCTCCACAGTGATGGCCATCTCAGATTCTGATGCATGACTGTGAGGACAGCCCACCTAGTGATGAGGCATTAGTTCAGGGACCAATTCTAGAGATGTCCCCTCTAGGTGGTGCACCAGTGTTGTCACCACCTATTGATCAATAGTTACTTATATCATTACCGTTAGAGAACGTACATAGACTCAGTGCATTGCAAGATTTTCATTGATAGAGACTTCCCAAGTTCATGGGAGAGATAGATACTCAGGTTACTAATGACTAGCTGGAGGTAGTGACGTGTGTCTTCTGCTTAGTGAGGACATCGCTTGACCAAATGGTGATCTTGGTTGTGAGAATTCTAGAGGGCTTGGTAGGGAGATGGTGCAGCTTGACAATCCAGACGCATTATGAGGTGACCCTCACCTGGACAGACATCATGTGTCTTTTCTAGGAGGAGTTTTTCCCTACAACTTTTCACCCTATGTGCATACAAGAGTTGCTTCACCTGCAGCAGGGCAGCATGTCAATGGATAAGTACTTTGTGAGGTTTACAAACCTCTCTCACTACTCCAAATACATGGTGTGGGACCTTTTATTCAGGGTACAGAATTTTGAGCAGCGAATCATATGGGAGATCAGGGAATCCATGGTGTCTCTCAGCATCCCCACTTAGGCTGGAGTGCTGGAGAGAGCCCTTCTTGTAGAGAGCTTCCTGGTCAAGTAGGTGCTGATATCCAGAGCCACCAGTATACATCAAGTAGTAGAGTCTTCAGTAGTGAGCTAAAGATAGTAAACACAAGAGACCATGTGGGATAGGTCTTTTAGGGGATGACCCTAGGACTCAGGGTCAGCAGTATAGGGAACCAAGAGCAGAGGGAGTTAGCAGGGAACTAGGTTGTGCTTAACATGCGGTGGGAAGGGACGAATGGCTCACGACTGCCCAAATCGTTGCACAGAAAATCATCAGATGGTTGAGAGACTTCCAAGTCATAGGTAGAGGTTCGAGTGAGAAGGTCCATAGGGCGGCGGATGTGGCAGGGGAGTAAGATGAGCAGCAAGTAGTGGACGATGGTTTGAGGTGCTACCACCACCACCCCCAAGTGGTGCACCATGGGATCACGGAGCTAGAATATAGGGGAAAGGCCAACTTCAATCGATGGAGGCATATGACCACGGTACCCCAGAGATGATTATTGCTACAATATGTGTCTTCTAATCTGTATATACAGTTCTTATAGACACAGGTGTCAGTCACTCTTTCCGTTTATAGACCTTGTTCGAGGATCGGAGATTCTAGTGGAATCGTTGGCTCGATCCTTTTGATTAGAGACTCCTACAGGAGGGGATTCGATGATTACACACTGGTTTCAATAGTGTGATCTTACTCTAGGAGGTGAGGTATTTGGTTGGGATCTACAAGTAGTGGTGTCGAGTCCTTACAATATTATCTTGGGTTTGGACTGGTTATCCACAATCCATGCTCAGATCGACTATTTTAGGCACAAAGTACGGTGTGTCCATGAGGTTGGGACCAAGTTTTCCATCTCTCTCAAGAAGGGAACTTTTGCATCATAGGATATAATTTCTCAGAGGACGGCGAAGCCGATCACTCACCAGTTGGCTATCCTCACCCTCGGTGCAGTGGATGAGAGGATTCCTAGCATTCCTATAGTGGTGGACAAGTATGAGGATGTATTTCTTGAGGATGTACTGGGATTACCTCATTGAAGAGAGGTAGACTTCTACATCAATCTGTAATCAGGGACAACACTAATATTCACACCATAATATCATATGGTGCCCACAGAGCTTTGTGAATTGAGGGTACAACTAGAATATTTGCAGGATAAGGGTTCCTAAGGCCCATCGTTTCACCATGGGCAGCCCTACTGTTGTTTTCTATGAAGGAAGATGGGATCTTGAGGTTATGTGTGGACTTACGATGCCTGAACCAGGTGACTGTAGAGAACAAGAATCCACTACCGAGGATTGATGAAATCTTTGATCAGCTGAAGGGAGAGAGGTGGTTCTTGAAGATAGACCTCAGATTAGGCTATCATAAGCTTCGACTACAGAATGAGGATGTACCGAAGACAACCATCAGATGCTGGTATGGCCACTACGATTTCTTGGTGATACCCTTCAGCTTGACCAATGTCATAGTAGTGTTCATTAGACTCATGAACATGATCTTCCATCCCTACCTCGATCATTTCATTGTGGTCTTCATTGATGACATCTTTGTGTACTCGGTGTTGGAGGAGGAGCATGCTACACACCTGCGGATATTCCTGGATACACTCCGAGAGAACACAATTTGTGTTAAGATCCATAAGTTCCATTTCAGGATTCTAGAGGTCCACTTTCTAGGACACGTCATCTCATAGGCTGGAGTTGCAGTAGATCCAGTGAAGATAGAGGCAGTGCTTTCTTGGGAGTCACCCAGGTCCAGGACTAAGGTGCGGAGTTTCTTGGGGTTGGATGGATACTATCGGAGGTTTATTCCCAACATTTCCAGAGTAGTAGCACCTTTATCAGCCTTGACAAAGAAGGGGTAGCCCTACGTGTGGACAAGGAAGTTCCAACAGAGTTTACAGGAGTTGAGGCAGAGACAGATGAGTGCCCCCATCTTGAGACTACCAAAAGAGGGTATTGGGTATGTAGTTTTCTACGACGCATCAGGGACCGGACTGGGTTGTGTCTTGATGTAGGATCAAGTTTTGATCACCTAGGGATCATGACAGTTGAGGTGGAATGAGTAGAACTATGGAACCCATGACCTAGAGTTAGCAGTAGTGGTTGTTTCCTTGAAGATTTAGTGTCACTACATGATGGTTTAATGGTTTACTGTTTACTCTGACCACAAGAGTCTCAGATATATCTTCTCATAGAACGACTTGAACTTGAGATTGTAGTTATGGGTGTATTTTCCCCAGGACTATGACTTTGAGATAGTCTATACTCCTGGGAAGGGGAACATGGTGGTAGACGCACTCAGTAGGAGGTTTGGTTTATAGCTGTTGAGTAGGTGGCAGAGAAGCTAGCCGAGATGCATATATCCTTCATGGATGATGATGGGGAATATTACCTTAATTCAATGAATTTCACTCCCCCACTCTTACAACGAGTTCGGGAGGAACAACTTGTGGATGTTGACTGCGAGGCCAAACGTACTTATATATCCTTGACAGGCTCTTAATGGATTTTTGATAGGTGGGGAGCACATCATCCTTTGCAGAGGATGCACCGTAGTATCGTTGACATTAAAGGGTGAGGTGTTAAAGGAGTTCCATACATCCCCTTTGGTGTTACATCGTAGTGTGGTGAAGATGTACTAGGACCTCTGAAATCAGTACTGGTGTCCAAGAATAAAGAAAAAAGTGGAAGAGTTCGTTTCACAATGCCTCACTTGTCTGTAAGTGAAGGTCAGGCATCAAGTCCCAATAGGATTGGCACAACCACATTAGGTACCATAGTGGAAGTGGGATGGTATCTCCATGGAATTCGTGATAGGGTTACCACGCACTTCCAGGGTCCACAATTCTATTTGGGTGATCATTAACTGACTCACCAAGTCATCTCACTTCCTACCCATCTGGGATCAGGGATTAGTAGAGGGCTTAGGGAACCTCTACATCCAGAAGAAATTATGTCTTAACTAGGTTCCTTAGATGATCATCTTAGACTGTGATGCACACTTTACATCCTAGATGTGGAAGGGGTTACAGAAGGCATTGAGGACTCAGCTGTGCTCGAGCACATCTTTTCATCCCCAAACGGATGGTCAGAAAGAATGGACCATACAAACCTTTGAGGACATGTTGTGTGCTTGTGTCCTTAATTTTGGTCGTAGTTGCGAGGACCACCTACCACTGGTGGAGTTTTAATACAAAAATAGTTATCACTCCACCATCATCATTACACTGTTTGAGGCCTTATATGGGCGGTCATGCAGATTACCTCTATACTGGACAGACCTAGTGGAATCAGCACTCATGGGTCCAGAGTTGGTACGGGCTACCACTGAGAAGGTTTAGATCATCTAGGATAGGATGAGGATAGAACAGAGTAGGACGAAATTGTATGCTGACAGGAGGTGGAGACCTTGGGAGTTTGAGGAGGGAGACCATGTTTTCCTTGGGGTCTCACCTCGACAAGGATTGCAGAGATTTGGTTGGGGTGACAAGTTATCTGTGAGGTTCATCTAAACTTTCTAGATCCTCAGAAGAGTTGAAGAGGTGGCGTACCACCTAGATTTTTCCCCACATATGCACTGGGCACACAATGTTTTTCACATGTCACAGCTGAGGAGGTACGTGCATGATCTATCACACGTCATCGACTGGGGAGATCTAGACATTGACGATGGGGAGATGTTTGTGAAGTTCCCAGTGGAGATATAGGATCAACAGGAGTAGGTCCTTCGTGGATTTTCAATACCTCTTGTGCAAGTTCGGTGGAAGCACGAGAATCACTGGGAGATCACATGGGAGCGGGAGGCTCTGATTCGAGCTCAGTACCCCCATTTGTTTGATTTTCCATTTTTTTGGAATTTGGGGATGTAAATCCCTAAAGTGGGGAGAATTTAATTTCCTATAATTTCAGTATAATGTTTTTTTTTTAATTTTGTGGAATTATTTCAAGACCACATGCTTTTACGGAACGTGATTTCGAGGCCCGGTGATCCCAAAATGAAATTTTGAACTTCTTTTAATTCACTTAAGAAAACATGAGAGTGGGTTTTTCTAACTTTTAAACTGGTTCTTGGATCAAATATTTTAGGTCACTATTGAACTTGGAGTATTGGGATTCACCTAAAAAAGACCTAACTTAGACCAGCAAGGGTCAGACAAAAAAGGCAGTTTTTGGACTTTTCGAAAAATAATAAAATAACATAAAAATTTATTTTATTTTCTTCCACACTGTTGAGTAGTGAATGATGGAACTGTAGTGTGATGATGAGGTGCATTAAAGGAAATTCTTTAATGGCTCATTTTTGTGGAGCATAACAGATACGATGTTTTATAAATGAAACAGTGTAATGATGTGATGTCACAACATAACAGAAATGTTGCGATGTGTTTTCTTTTAATAACACATTGTGGAAATAAATTGGTGAAATTTCCTTTTAATAACCTATGGAAAAATTCCTCTCTTACGACGAATGCTGAACACCAATAGGATCACTAGAAACGTCAACGATTTATGAAGAATGGGATCAGGGAGCGATGAACGCCAATAGAGCCTGAATCCTTGAGGGAAGAGTGCTTCAACAAAAAACATTGATCAGGGTAGGGGTTTATTTGTTTTATATTTTCCCCGTTATTATTCTAAATTATGAACAAAGATTAACCCAAAAATAGGTTGATCTGCGGATCATCTGTTCTTGCGGTAGGGTGATGGTTCATGAAATTTCTATTTGGGATTAAATTATTGTTGATATAACATAATCCCCAAACCTCCCTTTATTTTAAAAATATAACGCAGAGGGTTCGGGCTGACACAAATAAGGCCCAATCCCCTCCACTTGGGCATTCTTCATGGCAGAGCATTTTGAAAGGGGCGAAAAGGAAGATTCAAGGCCTCCATAGGGAAGGTGATACCCCATGGAGGCCAAAGGCGCAATCGGTGTGAATAACAAACCAACGGTGTGGACCCGGTGGTCTGCAAAAGATCCCTCTGGTGTGATGGTGGTGGGCCATGGTGGCGGCAGCAGGCTGGAGGTGGCGTGATACTATAGCGCATCGGGAGGAGCTGATGGCTGGTCCGATACATGGAGGTAGAGACGCTACTCCTTGGCCACATCGGTGGACTGGCCCATAGCCATGGGCCTCTGTTCACAGGATCACGCAGTCGATTGACCGTGTGCGGGGAGTCTGGATGGCCATGTAGCAGCAACCGCGGTCACTTGACTGTAGCAGAGAGTTGACCTCGCGGACAACCCACGAGGGAAGGGGAGGCAGACACGGCCAATTGTCATGTCCTAGCTGGGTAGAGAAACAGTCCAACTATAGAAAACCTTGATATAAAAATGGACCAGACCCCAGATGGGTTGGGTCCAGGTCGGGTCAGTGAAACTGGGTTGGGTCGGGTCGGTCTGACCGGGTTGCACCAGACCTGGACCCAGACCCAACCGACCCCTATTTGTAAAAACGCTAATATCTTTCAAACTAGGCATCTGATTGACAAGTCGTTTTCAGTGTTGGAACCATGGTGATGAGGTGGATCTTTTGGCATACTCTATGGAGACTTTCATGGAAGTTTAAATTTGATAATTTTTTTGGGGAGTGATTCTTCCGAGATCAAGCATGCTACGTGCGGAAACCCTATGGTTGGATGAGACCTAAAGACTAATGACAAGCTACCTTATGTAGATCGGATACTATGGAATAGTGGGAAGCGGCTTATATGCGTCCTGGTAGGCCCACAGTGGAGAGTGTCTTCTGTGTGACCTGGCATACCCACAGTACTTGACAGGAGTAGTACCTTAGTATGTCCATAGGTGGGAAGCAGCTTCTGTGTAACCTGGCATGCCTACGGTGGGGAGCGGCTTCTATGTGACCCAGCATACCCATGGTAATCATCAGGGATGAGTACCATAGTAGTCCTAAGGTTAGTGGGAGTGGCTTTTATTAAACCCAGTAGGCCCACTATACTCATTGAGGAGGATTTCTCCAGCATCCCATGGTGTTCGATGATGTGACTAGTGGTTCTACTTTCCTACTCTAAATTATACCTGGTGTGAGCTCTCTTGCTTCGTGATCATTCTTCGTGATCATGATTTATGGTTTGTTCATGGATTTCTTGTGGTATTCCCTTGTTATTTTGTGGTCCCTACTGAGTATTTTGTTACTCACCCCTGCACGGGTTTCGCATGCCCGTGTTGTGCCTGGTGCAGACGACTGTAGCCTTGAAGGAGGACTTGGTGGCCCAAGACCTAGTGGTGCCCAATGAGACCAGGCAAGCAGGATGTACTTATATGGATTCCAGCATCTACTTTTTACCTACCCTTTTTGTGGGGTTTTCAGCATATGGCTATCCAAATTTTCTTTTGTACTTTCTTATTTTCTAGTTAGTCTTTTGTTAGGTTTGTATTCTGGCCCATTTGACTTTTAGTTGTAATTGTACTCAGTGGTTGTTTAGTGGAATGCGTGTTTACTTTTCTAGATTTGGGAGGTGGTTGTGTGTGTGTGGGGGGGGGGTACTCAAAAAAATGCCTCCCACTTGAAGGTTGAGGCCTTCGGTTCTAGTCTCCAACCCTTGGCCTTCGGGAGGCTAGCTTGGGGTATGTCACAAAACGGGCCTCAGGGACGGGTCGTGACACTGATAGATTGTTTCGAGATATACAATTGATTTTCATGATCAATGAAAGGTTTCCCACTATTTCCTTTACCCATTGTGTTTATGATTGTTTTAAAATTATTTAAATAACATTAAATTATTTGTAAAAATATTTAATTCATTTAACTTATTTAGAATACAAAAATACACATATGTTTGGGTGTAGTTTAATAGATATATTCCCATCATAAGTGGATTCACCCACATCTTCATTCATAGGATACGCTGTCTATGTGTTTATTTCTCTCTCAAATTATTATATAAATCCATTAATATATTTTTTAACAATACACACACACACATATAAAATATACAGGATAAAGGTATAGTGGATATATGTCAAATTGGATGAAATACTATAAATATTATGTGTTATCTCATTTAGATTTATTATTACTTTGATTTTATTTATCTAATCAATTGTTTGATTTTTTTTTAAATATTTAAAGTGACATGCAAATAATTCCTCAAATTTCATTTTCCTTATTAGATAAGTACTCCCCTTATCAATATGTAAATTAAAATCTAACTTTATATGCCTCCCACCATACACGAACTTTTTAACAAACATCTTAATACATTCCAAACAAACACTAAAACGTATATCAATACTTTTCAGTAATAGATCAATTAACGGTTTAAATAAAACACTTATAGATTACCTAACAGTAACATACTTTATGATAAAAAAATTATCCTTTGCTCCCATATTCACTAAAATAATGATTATTATATGGCAAACATCAAACCTAGTTGACTAAAATAATTACAATTTTTTATTTAGAATAGTTCTCATTTATATATAAACTTTTTTTTTATTTTTTATGTGTATATAATAGTTGAGTTGTTATATGAGTAATATAATATATTTTATAGTATTTTATTTCCCAATGTCATTTTTAAGATGAGATTGTGGTAATTTATGTGAAAAGTATTTCTGGATAATTTTTCAATATATTATCTCTAAATAAAGCATTTCAACAAAATTATTCATTTTTTAATGAGTAATTTAAGCTAAAATTACAAAAAATTATTATAGAACAAAATAATAAGTTTATTTGTTATTGAAAATATTTTCCCGGAATTATTCTAAAAGGATGTTATTTTAAATATTGCTGGAAAATATTTTTTCTAATTCATGTTGATTAATTCATTAACTGAATGGATTATATTAATAAATATGATTTAAAATGATAATTTATTGATATTCCATGGTTGTTACCACTCATAGGATTCTCTTAGTAATGATTTTGATATAAATTCATTATTTATTTCTTCATCATTCCATTTATATTGATTATTTTATATTTTCAAAACAATAATTTTCCTAATTATCTCCTCAATAAAAATAGGTTCACCAAATAAATATGTTTTTGCAAATTTAAAATTTATCTTTTATTACATTGTTACTGTCAAATATTTTTTTTATTCATTTGAAGTATTACACGTCTTTATATGTAATTATTTGATTTTTTTTTTATTTTTTTTTAGTCACATATCCTATGCCATCTTTTATTTTTAAAATATTTCTTCAAGTTTTTTTTATATTTTTATATATTTTTTCTTATTTTTTTCTTTAAAACAAAAAAATATAAAACCTACAAACCACATCACCTACATCAATAACATATTATTCAAGCTTATAATATGAATAAATGAAATCATTATTTTGAATTTTTCTAAATTTGAATTATATATGTGTGTGTGCATTTTTTTTATAGATAATTTTATCATGTTTAATAAAATTTTGTTTGTTATTTACATATAATGAAATTATCCTCAAAAAGTTCAAATTAAACATCTATATCTTTTAAAAAAGTTTTTATCCTGGAATATTGATTTTATCGTTGAATCTTAGTTTCTCTCTTAATATTCTATTTGAGTACACTAATCATTGTGTCATGTTAAGTTAGAGTTGGATTATTCATTAGTTGGTTTATATCATTGTTGACTCTCAAAGAACCTCTTACCATACAAAACTAATATTCTTTCACTTAGGACATGATATTTTGACTTCATATGGTGATTTTACTAAAATGTACATTTAATTATTTCATTCTCTTTGAGATTCATGCTAACTAATGACTTTTTATTTTTCATCCATATAATAATTTTAATGTATTCCACTATGATTTTTGTCTAGTATGTCTAACCATGTTATAAAATATGTGTAAATATGAGTATGTAAATGATAAAATATTCTATTATTCCCTAAATGTAGTTTCCACAGACAGTCTAGAGAATGCTTTAAGGGGTTTCCAACCCTTATAGTGGTTTTAGTTGAATATGTGATGGTAAATTAAGGGAAAAAATTTAAGAATTTTTATTTTATATCAAATACTTCAAATAATTTTTAGTAATTCAAATATATAACAATTTATTACATTAAATAAAAGTTTATGAAAATCATCAATCAAGGAACATCACATTACAAGGATGTCCTCATATTCATGGAGCATGAAATATGTCATAAATTGGTCATGATGAATGATTTAATTTTATTCTATATCCATTGTTATTTTGTTCTTATATTATATAAATATAAATAGGTAATTTATATTTTTCTTATGTTTTTACATAACTTTATTATCTTTAAAAATCAAATGTTAGTTTAGATACTGACTTGATGACTCAAAGAGTCCATGATTATCACTCTAGTATTAAGTTATTTTATTTTCAAAAAATTTGAAATTCATCTACAATAATGGTTATTAGTAACGTTTATTAAAATTATTTTATATATTCTATAGACCAATTTTTATATTTATTCAACATAACTACTAAAGGAAAACCAACATATTACAACTCTAAGTGATTAAATATCGGGTTGAGTTATAAGTCTTAATAGATATAGTTATATATTGTTCTATGATAAATGGATTATAAATATTACCATTTCATGATATTATATACTTTGTATCGTTATATTTACTTGGATACACACACAAGATGAGGTAGATATTATTGTTTCTACACTTCCCAGAGAATAAGATTAATTAGTTATGAAAATTTAGGTATACATGGTAGTATATATGTAAAATCACATATGGATTGTTACATAATTAGAGTTAAAAAAATTATGAGTAGATTCTTTCCCAGATTGGTAATTCATAGGAGCTAATTCCAAAAGTTTAATAAAAACATAATTAGAATGGATTTCATTATTTCTGTAATAATAATATTGTTTTTTCATAGGATCAGTATTAATTTAATGTCCTTCGATATGAGTCATTTGATGAGTATATTGATAAAACAAAAGATTCATAAGGAAAATTCAATTATAATGCTATTATTATATATTAAAATATTTAAATTTTATTTTTATCAATGAATTAAGTTTAAAATGAAAAAAATGGAAATCATTATCAAATTTTTATTAAATATAAGAATAATGACTAATGTTTCATTTTCAACAAGAAGGACAAATGTACATGAATCAGATATCTAATAAATTTTTATTATACAAAATTATTAATTAGAGAATAATTTTAAATAATCAAAAATGAGATAAAACATGTTTGGTTTGTCTTAAAAATTTAGTAAAATCATTCTCTAGAAATTTATAACATGTGGGAGTTTAACATAATTAAATATAATAACTAAGGTTCTTGGATTTATAGAAATGAGATTTTAATTTTAATTTTTTTCTTTCTCAAGTGTGAATCTACCATCAAAGTCTCAAAAATGAGCACCAAAATAATGAAAAATGAAAAATTTTAAGGGATATTTTTTTAGTCCTTTTGTGTTTTTTGGTGGTTGGAGGTGTCCATTGATGGATGTAATAGTATAAATCTAGTGTGATATATAATTTTATCTAGATGAGAAGGTTACAGCATGGTTACTGAGGGTGCGACATGGTGTGGGTTTGGAAATAGGACTTGTGGTATAGCCATGGTCCTTGGGGAGTGGAGGTTTAGAATGGAGGTTTTGGTGGTTCTTTCATTTTATAGGTAGTAGTAGTGTGGTGATTATAGATACATTTTGGAGATCGAGGGGTTTTTTTCTTCATCACTTCCATCTGAAGGGTTACTACGACATAGGACATAGGATGCAACATTGAATCATGGTGGTCGAGGCCCTTATTTATTCTATTTAGGAAACCAATAAAAAATGGTGCATGCATCATGCCACAAAACTACCTAGGTTTAATAAGATGTGAATTTTAATTTCATCATGGATTACAGAGGTCAGTTTCAACCATGAACAATATAGTGTGTCCATACCTTCTATATTGTGGTTTTAGTGGAAACCCTAGGGATTAAAGTGTGGCCAGGGGTGCTACACAATGGTTCTATTAAAAAACCAACCAATATATATTTATGACCCATCTTTTATTCCTGTCATTCCCTTTCTCCTCCTTTAAACCCTTGGCGACCCAAGGATCTCACTCAAAAAAAATTTAGCCACCATTTCTTGGATTTGACCCTCTAGTTTCTAGAGTCTATTTCATGTTGAAATGAGGAAAGACTTATCCTCTTCTTTGTTGTTTATGTTCTATATTTTTCTCTCCTTCCATGCTATGGAATATTATTGGATTTTAATTTTTTGAGTTTTCTATTTATTATTTTTAAATTATTCAGAGTGGGATGAAATCCACAGTGATTATGAGTTCCTCATGGAATAGGTGATTTGAGATCTATGTCTGTTTAACAATTCTTCCTTAGTAAATTTTGAATGATTCATGCTGGAGTATGGTATTCATGACTTCTTCTTATTTTACAAGAATTTTTTGAATTAACATGTGTGTTTTTCTTTGTGTAATGGTGGAATCAACCTAATGAATATAATAATATTCAAATATAAGGAAGACTTAAATATAGAATGGGATGCAGTGATCACATATGGATTATGCTATGTTGAATGAATCTTGATATTTTCTTAATATTGTGAAATTTATTTTTGTGAATAATTTAGTTCCTTATCATAGATTATATTCTTGAAATTGGATAAACAATGTAAAGGTGATAAGATAAATTGAATAATGAAAGAGGAATGTGAATTAGATTTCAGTTCTTCATTGAAATTATTGAACATGGAAGTGTTTTCAAAGCATGTTGTTTGGATGCTTTTATAATTGTTAGCTACTAAATATTATGTCTCTAATTGAAAAAACCCACTCATAATTAATCAATTAATTTAAGATGGTGATGGAAAAGGTTGTTTGCTAGAATAAAATTTTTAGTGGCTGTTGGGAACCCATCCTTATTTTCCAGTAGTTTTTCTGCCTCTATTTTGTGGTTTTGGATTTTCCTTGAGTTTTTTTATGATGAAAATATTATTGTCGTTATATATTACTGTTATCTTGTTTCAACCCTTTCTATGTTTTGTTGTGATACTTGATATGGTTGGTATATTATGTGAGGGATAACCAACACAAGTTGAGAGTCGGGATTACTTTTTTCCTGTTCATTATGATGGGGTATATGTTTGGAAGGATAATGAAGTTTTAGAGTTGGGATTACCTATTGTTGGATTATTGTGTTAGAATTTTGATTTAATGATTGGTATAGGTTGAGATCTAGGATTTCCTATTTTTCTTTTTGTTTGTTGTTTGGTGGATGGTTTCTTGATGTTAAATTGTTGTGGTTTCAAAACTACCTCCTATAGTTGTTCAATGCATTGAGATTCCATATAATTTATGGTATTTTAGGTCAATCCCTAGAATACATGGGTTATATAATGATAATGAAATATAAATAAATTAATTAGAATGGGTTTTTATAATGGTTATGATTCAATTTTTGGTCATGTATTGTCTCAACAATACTCAATAATTTATGATGATTTTGATTCTCACAAATACCCTTGTTTTTTTCCTAATAAAGTTTTCTTGAGAGAGTTTTCATAAATTTATATTTAGGTTAAAGGAATTTAGTGTTACAAGAATAATTTTGGAAACAATATTTCAAACCCTGCATTCAGAAAATGAGTGTATGGTTCATTATCACTACGTCGCACTGGAAATTCAACGCTTGCATATGGTATCAAACATACGTTATTCTAAACAATTTGCATTTGGATCAACATCATTGCATTCAGAGAATAGAAAATCATATGGATCAGAAACCCCACATTGGGGTCTAGAATTATTATTCATACCCTATGTTCTGGAAAATTGAACGTATGGTTAATCAATGCTATGTTTAGGATTTTATGCAGATAAGTTGAACGAATGGATTTTCATCCCTATGCTACTTTTGTTCCCCATGTTATGTGGAGATGAAAGTATGTTTGAGGAACCATAGCTTGGTAGGAACCTTATTCTATTAAAAGGATCCCTACACTATGCAAAGGAACCCTACACTATTCAATGGAACCCTACACTATACAGTTCAACCCTACATTTTTTTTTCAACGGTGAAGTTTTTAAGCCGCGTTTTCAATCTGAGATTTCCACAACGATCGAGTCAGAATTAAATACTAATTCGAGGATCGTTGTGATTATTTCAAAAAAAATGTCCATTGGTGAAAATTTCTCTTGTTCTTAAGGGAAATTAGGACTCCCCTATTCAATTGAAATTTGAATTTCTTTAATCATTCAGTCTATTCTTTTGGATCTGGAATAGCAAAGACATCTATTTTTCTATATATTTATTCATAGTATCTATTCTAAAATGTGTTTGATAAGTTATTCACATATGTGACTGTATTATTGAAATTAACTTTTATAGTGATGCTACTGCAACGAAGGAAAAAATCACTGTTATTTTAAAAAAGGCTATGATTTTAAAGTTCTACATATTTCAATATTGAGTTACTACTGCTATTTAGTTACTACCTTATAGAAGATCATTTTGTAACTAGTATTTCTTCATAACTATATCTTATTGAATACTTTCATTTATAAATAAGAATATCCATCTACTATCAGTTTTTTATGTAACTATGAAGATCAACTTTAACCATTGAAATCAATCTCTTGATTTATTGGAGTTTCAACTGCTCGTACTCAATTGTGGTGGAATATAATATTCTTGATCTAAGTTGTGGATAACTGGTTCTCTGTTATAGAACCATAATTCTTTATTATTATTCTTGTTTCTAAAGGTATCAACTACCTTTACTCAGTTGTGAATTCATTGTCTTGTGATAAGAGGAACATTCTAGTGAAAACACTAAGCTTGCAGAGAGAGTGATTAGTGGAGTGGACTAGGGGATCTGTGTGCCCTGAACCCCTATAAAAAATTCATTATTTTTATTTTATCCACTACTCATTTTCATATATAATAAAACACTGTTTATCCGTATTAATCATAGTGGTTTTCAAAATCCAGAATTGTGGAAGATTTTTGTAAAGACACAATTTACCCCTCTCTTATGTTACTTTGTATTATTTTGACCTAACAATTGGTATCCGAGGAGAGATTTTTGGATAAATCTATAGCAAGCTAAAAGTATATGTTCTATAAAAATATGGAAATGGATTGTCTAAGAGAAGGAATGTCTATGGTACGAGATCCATATTTTAATGGTGAAAATTATGGATGTTGTAAATCTTGAATGATTATCTATCTAAAAAATCTTGAATTCAAAGTATATTAAAAAATCATTACTCCTAATAATATTCTTAAGAAACTAGAAACATGGACTACCGAAACAAAATCCAAGTATGATATCAATTCTAAAGCAATGAATTCAATTATTTTTGGTCCTGGACCAAATGAATTCAATCATGTATCACAATGTTCAATTGTCTATAAGATGTGGAAAACTATAGCACTTACTTATATACGAACATATAATGTTCGAAAAATTAGGTATGCTACAACAAAAATAAATTTTACACCTTTAGAACGTTTTATGGAGAAAGCATCATGCAGATGAATGGAAGGCCTATAGAAATTTTCAAAAATATAAATATCTTAGGAGAACCTCATAAAACAATATGATCAATCCTTGAAAGTACTTAGAGTACTACCTTCGAAATGGAATGGAATATCTGCTATTATTCATCAATCATCACCTGTCAAGGATCTGAAAATGAAAGAACTAATTGGGACACAAATGATGTATGAATAACAAATGCAGGCTAAAGATGAAGATCATAAAATTATATTGAATAAGTAAAACATTGCTCTGAAGGTGACATCTCATAATCATAACAGAAGAACAAAACAAGAAGTCAAAGAATAGAAAAATTCAGATTCCATGGATTCTAAAATGGAACTGGATCAGCTATCTAGAAAGTTTAAAAAAATACAAGAAGAAGAGAGGCTTCATAAAACCCTTAAAAAAGGATGACAACAAACCTAGAAAAGTTCAATGCTATGAATGAAATAAATTGGTTTATATTATACCTTATTTTCCTCAACTGAAAGATGAAAAATAAAATTCCACAAAGTAAGTATCATAAGAATATGGATTATGATTATAAAGGAAAAATAGAAATAAAAGATACACATAGTGTATCTAAAGACTCTATAAGCCCTTAAAATTATGATTCATAAAAGAATACATTAAATATAAAAGCCAAAATGCAATTCATGGATAAAGAGGAAAATGTACAAACTTATTACTCCTCTAATTATAATACTAGTATTTTTTAAAATGATAAATTGTATGCCTACTATTTTATGTTAGAATAAAAATATGATTCCTTGTTAAAGAATCAAAAATCATTTAAAACATTCATAATGTTGTTTTTCAAGGAATAGATACCCTGAAAAAACAACATCGAGAGTTTATTGAAAAATTAAAATCATCTACATCAAACTTTTTATCATGAAAAAAGGATGAAAGAATTTCAGGGTGAAGTAGAATCCTATAAAAGTACAGCAATAACTTTTACCAAAGGAGTAAAGGTGTTAAATGAAATTCTTGGAAAGAATGTCATTAAAATAGAAGTATTTGGAATGGGAAGAAAGGGTGATAAATCAAAATTATATAAAAATTATTTTGTTTCAAAATCAAAAAATGGTACTTGTTATTTTTTTAGAATAAAAGGTCATGTCACTAATAAATGTTATTTTCAAAATCCTCAAATTAGTGGTATTAAAAGATTTTGTTTCTAAAAATTTTTCTAAAGCAAGTGATATAAATTATTGAAAAATAAATCAAATCTAGATTCTCAAATCACTACTAGCTAACACTATAGGACCCAAGAAAGTGTGGGTACCAAAACAAACATTTATTTAATTTCTTTTTTAGGTAATAGGCCAAAGTAATATGGATAGTGTTTGTTATAGGAACATGAGTGGATATCCATAAAACATTCACATGTTGAATCAAATGGATGAATTTATTGCCACTTTTGGTCATAATGACACTATAAAAATAGTTGGAGTTGGAATTGTTGGAGATCCAAATACTATCTCAATCAAAAAATAATTGTATGTGCAAGGGACAAAGTTGAATATGATAATTATTTATCAACTTTGTGATGATAGTTTTTATATTTATTTTTCTAAAAAATCATGATCTGTCTTTAAATATAATTTCATTAAATTTATAGCACCTAGAACTAATAATTTTTATACTTTGGATTTGAATTCCTTGTGTAAAAAAACTGAATTGTTTAACTAAAAATAAAAATGAGTCATGGTTTTAGCATAGATGACTTGGACACAATAATATATATGCTTTACATAAATTATCTAAGAAATGGTTTGTTTCTGATTTTTCTAGTCTTAAGTTTGATAATGATAAATTTTGTGATGTATGCCAAATTGACATAAGGCACAAATCTTCGTTGAAATCTATTAACAAAATTTATACATCTAAACCTTTAGAAATTATCCATATGGATTTGTTTGTACCGTCAAGAGTAGAAAGTTTGGTTGATAAATTATATGTTTCTGTCTTAGTTGATGATTATTCTAGATTTACTTGGGTATATTTTCTAAAACCCAAAAGTGAATTTTTTACTGTTTTTTATATTTTATCTAAAATTGTTCAAAATGAAAAATATTTTAAAATAAGTTCATTAAGAATTGATCATGGTGGATGATTATACAATCAAGAATTTAATTCTTTTTTCTCAAATCTATGTATTAAACACACTTTATATGCACCAATGACACCTCAAAAAATGGAATTGTTGAAAGCAGAAATAAGATTATTCAAGAAATGGAAAGGAACATACTGAATGAATATGGTCTTCCTACCTATTTTTGGACAGAATTTGTAAGCACAACCTACTATATCATGAATAGTGTTTTAATAAGGCCTATTTTTAAAAGGAAAACCTATGAACCTTGGAATAACATAAAACCTAAAGTTAAGTACTTTAAAGTTTTTGGATGAAAAGTTTATATCTTGAATACCAAGGAAAACCTTGGTAAGTTTGATCTAAAAGTTGATGAAAGAATATTTTTCAAATATTTTGCTACCTCTAAATCTTATAGATTGTTTAATAAAAAGTCAAGGATTTTTTAAGAATCTTTCCTTGTGAATTTTTATGAAACTAACCCTTTTATTAAAGTAAAAGATCAAATTGATGAAGTTACTGACTCATTTGACAGCATGAGACTTGAAACCCCTAAAAATAATTTTTAAAATGATATTAATATGGTTCAATCCAACTCAGAAGAATATGATACTAAATAACCTGAAAGTTTCTTTCCTAGATAGTCAAGTACTCTAAAGAATCATCCTTTAGAAACTATTATAGGAGACGATATAGGAATTATAACCAAAAGAAATGCAAGAAACCTAGATGAATTCTCTTCCTTTCTATCTCTATTAGAACCTAAGTCTATAGAGGAATCCTTATAAGATTAGAGTTAGATGCTAGAAATGTAAGGACAGATAAATCAATTTAAGAGGAATGAAATTTTGGAATTAGTAAAGAGACCAACCAATTATCCAGTTATAGGAACAAAATGTGTCTTTAGAAATAAACAGAATGATTAAGGGATTATTACCAGAAATAAAGCTAGATTAGTAGCTAAAAGATATAATCAGGAAGAAGGTAGATATTATGATGAAACCTTTTCCCCTATATCTATATTAGAATCCTTTATAATCCTTTTATCCGATGAATCATATATGAATTTTAAATTATATCAAATGGATGATAAATATACCTTTTTAAATGGTTATTTTATAGGGAATGTTTATGTTGAACAACCTCTTGGTTTTGAAAATCCTCAAAAACCAAACTCTGTTTTTAAACATAGTAAAGCTCTATATAGACTTAAACAAGCACCTAGACCTTGGTATGAAATAATGAGTTTTTTCTTCTAAAAAATGGATTTACTGTTAGATTGGAAGATCCAACAATTTTTAAGAAAATTATTTTTTCTAATATTTTATTAATTAAAATTTATGCTGATGATGTTATTTTTGGTTCAACTAATAAAAATATTTGTAATTATTTTTCAAAATTAATGCAAAAAAATTGAAATGAGTATGATGGTAGAACTAAATTTATTTTTAGGTTTTTAGGTTTATCAAAAAGATTATGTAAATGTTTTAAATAAAATTAAATATATTTTTGATTTACTAAAAAAAATTGGACTTGAAAACCGAAAGACATATACAACTCCCATGTATTCCAATATAAAACTTTATTTGGATAAAGCTAGAAAACTAGTGTACAGTAAGTTATATAGACGTATGGTTGGTAGTTTTTTATATATTACTACTAGAAGACAAGACATTATGTTTTCTATATGTTTATCAATAATATTTCAATCAAATCCAAAATAATACCATCTTACTACTGTTAAAAGAATTTTTAGATATTTAAAAGGAACTATTTTTCAATCTCTTATTTACCCCAAAACTTATGATTTTAATTTAATTTCATATTTGGATGATGATTCTGGATTTTTTAGATTAGATATAAAAATTACCTCAAGAACCTGTCACTTTTTAGGAAAATATTTATTATCATGGTCTAGTAAGAAACAACACTCAATTTTCCTATCAACCGTTGAAGCATAATATATTTCCACTGGAAGTTATTAGGAACAAGTATTGTGGATGAAAAATACCCTACTAGACATTAGACTAAATTTTAATAGTATAGATATTTTATGTGATAATACTAGTGCTATAAAATTTGGCTTCCCACCATCCCTTAAAAGGAGTTTTGTTATAATAAAAAAAATTAGGCCTTCGGTCCATTGGATGGACTAGTGCTATAAATATTTCAAAAAATCCAATAAGTCATTATAGGACTAAGTAAATTGATATAAGGAATCATTTTCTAGGAGATAATTTCATTAAAAAAGATAAATCTTTATAATTTTTTAATATAAAATATCAATTAGATGATATTTTTACTAAACCACTTCTCAGTTCAAGTTTTAATTTTATTAAGGGGGAGTTATGATTATTTAATTTTAAATAAATGTTTTATTTTATTTTAATCTGTCTATTTATATTTTAAGTATTAAACTTTCTATATATCATATTTTATCATTTTTTAGTTTATTTATGTAGAGGCCTGAAGCTTGACGTACATGGACATTACATTACTTTTGCAGAATACATAATACATAACAAAACCAGACACACAAGGACCGTAATAGTTTAGTGTCTTTGGAAACATGGAACGTAATCTTCTAATCGTGGTGAAATATCTTCAACATCTCCCATAAAGATCTTCCACTATTTGTTTCCTTACCAAAAACCTTTATTTTAAACCTGGGGGAAAATAAAACATAAAAATGGTGAGCTCAAATGCTCAGTAAGTGTAAGCATGGATAAAATAAAACATACCATATACATTTGAACTTAAAAATATGAACATAATGTTTAAACATCAAAATCTTGAGCAACGACATAAAACATGGAAGTACATAAGGCATAGATCATAATGGTACATAAATCAGGATAAAATAGCATGGGAATAAAACATGTAATTGTGGCATCCATTAACCACATGTAATGATTTCCATAGTAGCCAAGGCATTACTGCCAAGACCATCTTAGTGGACAAAGTCCCTTTCTGAATCGAGTTCACTCCTCGTTCCAATCCTATAATACCGAACCGGATTAACTTACCATTCCAGCCATGTCTATCTCATGATATATAAATCTTTACCCAATACATTGGAGGGAGATATAGGTCCCACCCATCTCATAATGAAATAATTCTTACTTGTGCCACAAAATAAACATACATCATTCATAAAAACCCAATAAATAAAATGGGTTTCATAAACATCATCCCATCATCACATAATCCATATAAAAGAAATGGATATCATTTCATAATAAGAGAAGTGAAACCATGTAAATCATAGAGACATTATAATTGAAACATACACATATAAAATAATGTCATCTTAGTTGAAAAATGGTTTTGATAAAACACTTGAAATGAATTCTTGAGGAAAATATCCTTTTTTCTTCAAAATCATTCTCTTTTCACAAAATGTCAAGAAATTTTAAAAGAAAATGATTTTGTTGAAAATAGTCATGAAATATTTTGGAGGAAGCTTAATGAAAATAAGGATTTATAAAACTGTAAAAATCCATTCGGTCCGTATAAGTTAAAAAAACATTCATCTCGTACTTTTGCCAGAAAAGTCAAAAAATTACCTCGTAATGTAAAAAAAAGAAAGATTCCTTGCATATCATGTAGTAAAGTCAAAAATGGGTAAAAAGGAATTTAAACATATATTAAAACATTTTTATAAAACATGTACATGGATAATAACAATAACCCCAGTAAATATTTACGAATAAACAATCTCAGATAAGAATGAGATTGGAATATTTATCCCTTACCTTAGGTCTGATATTCTTCGTACGTATCCGAACCTCCTGTATAATGATTTAAATAATGTCATTGACTTATTATAGAATCATATTCATTATTATGATATCATATATGGTTCACTTATGACTTTATATTACCCGTTCTTTTGTAAATTCCATGTTAAAGAGCGTTTTGGGTAAAATTGTTTCATTTATCGTCCGTGTTTTGACTTGTAATTATTAATATGATTACTTAGATCACGATTACTTAATTCCAAAATATAAAACATGATTTATATATAATATATATTCATAATATACATATATATAATAGATCGATAAATGGAAATAAATAAACCGTTCATGGAGACGGTAGGCCGTACGTACGCATGAACGTTGTTTTCGTTTCCTCATTGAATTGAATGGAATTAATTGGATGACATACATATATATATACATAAATCCATTATCATTATTATGTCATATATTTCATGATTACTTATTATATGTACTTTATAGTCATTTATGAATGGTTAATCATTGAGAATGAATCTCATCGCGTCGTGGAGATGGTATTCCGTACGTACGCATGAGTGATGATATTGTTCTCATGATTGAGGAATTTTATTGGAGTGTATGTATACTATTAAAGAATAGATAATAATTTAAAATAATCATATATAGTTATTTATTTTCACCATTATACCCATCCAAGTAAGGTGATGGTTGAAAATAGATTACACCACGGCGTGGAGACGGTATTCCGTACGTACGCACGCGCGGGGATTTCGTTTTCTGTAGGATGGATAGATAGTGAAATAGGGTTGTTTCATACTTATAATAACATATTATTATATGATTGATACTGATCTTATTACTTCATAATGAAACAACTAAAGAAGAATAAGTGGAAGAAGAAATAAAGTTGAAAGAATCGGTAACGGACATTACCTCTTCTTTGAAGCGCCTCTTTGAGACCTCCTTTTAGGGCACTAAAATTGGTCTTTGAAAAATACCAGGACATCTAGGATGTTTCTAGGGAAGTTGAGAATAGAATTTGTCAGGTTTTGTCCGAGCTTCAAGGCTCAAAATGGTGTGAGGAAGAGAGGGATGAGGTGCCCTTTTATAAGGGAGGAGAGGGGCACCTTAGGAAAAACTAAAAATATTATTTTATTATAAGGTCATATTCGGTTTTTAATAGCTTAAAATTGAGTTATTTGGAAGATAAGGTGGATATGGGTCGAAATCCTATCAACCAATAGAATTTAGACATGTTTAGGTTTCTATTTTAACCTTATCATTTAGATTTAACTTTAAGTTAAATAATTTTTCTTTTACCGTGTCTTCTTTTTTTCTTACACTATAAGGTTAATAAACTATCTATAACAAGCCAAAGGAACCAAAAGTTGTTTATTATTAATATATATAACCTTATCTAAGACATTTGGCCGAACCTTAGATTTTTAGGAATAAAGTAACAATTAATAATATAATATTTGTTTTAAAAACTATTTGATGACAATTTTGACACTATTTGGTAATTGATTTTTTTTAAAATCATAAAAGAATGATTAGTTCGAAAAAAGTTAACTAAATAAATACTAACATGTCATATTAACCTATAAAATTAGTTTAATTCATAAAAAGTCTCAAATTACATTTATTTGGGTATTATTAACATCAATTATGTCAATATTTCATTAATAAGATAATTACTACATCATCATTGTCTCATAAATAAATTAAATTATTTTAAGTCTAAAAATTAAAAATAAAATACCATTATGTAGGAAATCGTTTTATATTTCTAATTCATATTTATAGTCGAATTTTTCTTATGTATAACCCTATATTAAAAATTATTTAGTTATTAAACTTTGATTTTAACTATTTTAACCCTTCTTTAAATAAATTAATAATAAATGTCCTAATCTAATACAAGTGGGCCTAAACGGTCATATTTTATTCCTAAGGTTGTTTTTGGCCGAATTAAACTTATCCAATAGAATTATGACATGTGTTATGGTAATAATAATATCATTTTTACCCTTAATTACCCTATTTACTTTTAACCGTGGTAAAAAAACTAAAAAGTTACTATTCACTAAAAATTATTTTCATCTCATTGAACCACATTTTAGTCCTTGATATTAACCATGTCTCTCGGATTTTCGAAATTCTATTCACAGAAGTGATAAAATTAAGTTTTATGAAAAATTCATTTTTTTAACTACCACTTAGTGGTTTCACTATTCATCAAAAAAATGAAAGTTTCCAGAAAAATACAAAAATTGAGGCCTAATATATATTTGATATTATGAATTCAAAAATGATGTCTATTTTACCAAATTGAAAACATATCAGTTGCATTAATTAATTTAAAAATTAATTCCCGTCGTCAAAACAAATAGCGTGTTCTTAAGATATAATAACTATCAAACGATTGACACTTGTTTATGTCTGGTTTAAAAGTGAAATTACATCCAATGACCAACATTGTATTAAATTGTAAAAATATATTCTAAATATACTTTAAAACCACCCAAATTAATAATTTATCACTATTAATTATTTCGATTAAAAATGTTGTTTTTAATTAAAATTTAGTAATTTTCACTATTCATCAGAAAATGAAAGTTATCCGAAAAGTACCAAAATTTCACCCTAAGCTAATTTCGATATTCCGAATCCAAAAATGAAGTCCATTTTGAAAGATAAAATTTATAAAATTTCAAAAATTGGTTATTACTATTCATAATGGCTAGTTCATAATAATATTATAATAATATCTCGTTTAGTGAAACTCGGTATGGCGTACTACATACGCTATCGAGGAAGGTCGCGATTGCGTGTAATGAAAGGAAAGTCTAGGGTGAGTGTTGTGCAAGCTCCTTTTGGTGTATCATACAACACAAGACATTAATGAAATTAAAAATAATATTTTTCATAAAATCTCGGGGAGTTACATTCTACCCCCCTTAAAATGAATTTCGCCCTCGAAATTCGTCGGGGTTATAAATGGTTTACTACTCGAAATTTTCTTTAATGGAAACCCGCATCGTAAAATGGAATACCAAAACTTGGCTTTAAAAACTAAAGTATGAAACGTAATGGTTACCCAAATTAACTCATCATTGGGTTTCTATGTAGGAGAACATAGGTGAAAATATGGATATGGAAGAAAAATCTAACCATCAAGTTATAATGGAGAGTGGTAGAGAACATGGCTATGAAAAAGCCAACAATAAAAAAGCCATAAATTTGTGATGATCTAGGGTACCATCTGATTCATCGGATATAAGGGCACTAGGAAAACATTTTTGGTTTTCAAGATCATTTCCCTAAAGTTAAAGAATTTGAATTAGAATAAATACTTACTTTATTTTGGTAAAATATCACTGTTGTTCATGCCTTGAACAATTTCCACTTCATCTATTAAAGAAATGAAGTTGAATTTGTTATTCGTGAAGTGTTAGCAGATCATGCGATAGAATGAAAGGTCATTCCATCTGTCTCAAACAAAAGGTTAGCAAAAGTTATTAAATATACATAAGTCGATCTATAGTGAGATTAATCATATATGGTTCCTAAAATGGACTTATACTTCATATATCATACTGCTTAATATAAAAAAACTAGTTTCTACTAAACTGTGGATTCCTGTAGGCCAGTGGTAGGCGATAAAGGCCTGCCACACTTCGGTTGTGGGTTCGATTCCCACAGCCTTGTCCGACGCAATGGGTTGTCGCTCGTCCTGCTGGTTGTCCTTTTTCTAAAACTACATTACTATAACATCCCATCAATAATATCGAAAAAAGTTCTATCCTTAAACAATACTAACTTTTGTCCAACATAATCCTTTCCAATCTTTAGGCTTATCCAAAATACTGCAGTCCAATCTCATATTATAGTGAAAACGATTACCAAAGAGTTCATATAACAAGCATATTAATACCATCGTTGATCCCCATATATCATGAGATATGTCTTGTTGGTCACATTCCAAATATTCGAAGGCCTTAATCATGTATTCTCTTGAAAAATGAATACCCATTGAATCTTAGTGAAAACATGAGTGTTGTCAAAATTTAACTCTTTTCACATACCAAAACCTCAAACCATGATATAACTATTTCCTTATATCAGTCATGAGCTCATGAATACTGTCAAACATTTCATTTTCTCGTTATCCCTTCATTATGCACATATCATCTTTTTTCCAAAAATATCTCAATCACTTTCCATGGTTACCGGTACCATAAAATTATTGAAAACCACAATAGTCCAATACATAAATATTCCAATATTCCATGATACTATATACAACATTATTTTGGAATCCCATTACATAAACACTTAATAATTCCACCACATCGTTGTCATATGCAACATCGCCAATAGTGATCGCATGTTACTTCCCTTTGTCCTTTTCCTTAAGTTGTTGCTCATGTCGATCATCATTAACCCTTGGATTAGGTCATTTCTTGGCATAATGCCCCATTTCCTTGCACTTGAAGCATTGAAGTGTTGGTGGAGAGTTCTCTGTAGTCTTTTCTCTATTCACATCATTAGCAACATTTTTTCCATCACTTTGACAATCAAATGCTCGATGAACTTCTTTTCCACACTTAAAACATTTTCTAGTCCCTTTAAGACAATATCCACTATGCTTCTTTCCACACTTTGAGCATAATGAAACATTCATCTTTTTTCACCATTATTCTGAGATTTCTCCTTGAACTCCATCTTTCGTTTCTTGTCAAAACTATGAGACGGATAAGTAACACCAACTTCCATTTCTACCTTGATAGCACAATGCGCAATTTCTTCATAGCTACTGAAGTCTCTTATAGCTAATTCCCTTCAAAGATTTGGTTTAAAGCCACTGAAGAATCGATCAATTTTACTTTCAGGTTGGATGATAAAGCCAGATGCATACCTTGCAAGCCTTGTAAAATTTGCTTCGTATACACCAATAGATTCATCATTCTTTTGCTTTAGTTCAAGAAACTCCTTCTCCATATTTTTTTGAAGAATACGAGGGAAGTACTTATTGAAAAATAAGTTCTTGAACTCGTCCCATTCCATGGACTCAATTTCATCTCTTGGCCTTGTATTCTTTATAAGATTCCACCATTGATCAGCTTCACCTTCCAAACGATATACTACTAAGATGACTTTATCGTGTTCAGAACATTGAAGAACTGAAAATATCTTTTCAGTGGTACTGATCCATTGTTCAACAACATGTGGATCAGAAGACCCACTAAAAGAAGGTGAAAGTTTCCTCATGAAGGACTCAATAGAATATTGTTCCCTTCTCTGCTCATTTGGAAGTCCAGAATGATTCACAGCTTGTGTAAGTATAGAAATAAGATTTTTCACTCCATCTCCCATAAAATTTGTTTGTTCATGAGGACAATCATTGCATTGTCCATTTCATTGATCAAAACGGTTCCTTCGGGTTCCAACCATCATCTAAAACCCAAAAAGAATAGTGTGAGAGGCAAAAATCATGCTAGGGAAAACAACATAATAAAGGGGGAGTACCTTCAATATCTAACATCTTAGGTTTAATTCTAAGATCGTTACTGTAATTCTAGGACTATAACCTATACTTATACTTAACCTTAGGGACATCCCTAAACATACCTTAGAAATATCTCTAGGGACCTCACTAAAGTTCTCGCATCCTAGTTTCCAAAGGTTGACTAAACATTTCCTCTGATACCAAATGTAGAGGCCCGAAGCTTGACGTACATGGACATTACATTACTTTTGAGGAATACATAATACCTAACAAAAACAGACACACAAGGACCGTAATAGTTTAGTGTCTTTGGAAACTTGGAACGTAATCTTCAAATCGTGGTGAAAGATCTGCAACATCTCCCATAAAGATCTTCCACTTTTTGTTTCCTTACCTAAAACCTTTCTTTTAATCCTGGGGGAAAATAAACAGAAAAGGGTGATCACAAATGCTCAGTAAGGGTAATCATGGATAAAATAAAACATACCATATACATTTGAACTTAAAAACATGAACATAATGTTTAAGCATCAAAATATTGAGCAACGACATAAAACATGGACGTACATAAGGCATAGATCATAATGGTACATAAATCATGATAAAATAGAATGGGAATAAAACATGTAATTGTGGAATCCATTAATCACATGTAATGATTTCCATAGTAGCCAAGGCATTGCTGCCAAGACCATCTTAGTGGACAAAGTCCCTTTCTGAATCGAGTTCACTCCTCGTTCCAGTCCTGTAATACCGAACCGGATTAACTTACCATTCCAGTCATGTCTATCTCATGAGATATAAATCTTTACCCAATGCATTGTAGGTAAATATAGGTCCCACCCATCTCATAATGAAATCATTCTTACTTGTGCCACAAAATAAACATACATCATTCATAAAAACCCAATAAATAAAATGGGTTTCATAAACATCATCCCATCATCACATAATCCATATAAAAGAAATGGATATCATTTAATAATAAGAGAAGTGAAACCATGTAAATCATAGATACATTATACTTGAAACATACACATATTAAATAATGTCATCTTAGATGAAAAATGGTTTTGATAAAACACTTGAAATGAATTCTTGAGGAAAATATCCTTTTTTCTTCAAAATCATTCTCTTTTCACAAAATGTCATGAAATTTTAAAAGAAAATGATTTTGTTGAAAATATTCATGAAATCTTTTGGAGGAATCTTCATGAAAATAAGGCTTTATAAAACTGTAAAAATCCGTTCGGGCCGTATAAGTTAAAAAAACATTCTTCTCGTGCTTTTTCCGGAAAAGTCAAAAAAGTACCTTGTAATGTAAAACAAAAGAATGGTTCCTTACATACCATGTAGTAAATGTAAAAAATGGGTAAAAATGACTTTAAACATACATGAAAAACTTTTTATAAAACATGTACATGGATAATAACAATAACCCTAGTAAATATTTACGAATAAACAATCTCGGATAAGAATGAGATTGGAATATTTATCCCTTACCTAGGTCCGATATGATTCGTATGTATCTGAACCTCCTGTATAATGATTTAAATAATGTCATTGACTTATTACAGAATCATATTCATTGTTATTATATCATATATGGTTCACTTATGACTTTATATTACCCGTTCTTTTGTAAATTCCATGTTAAAGAGCGTTTTGGGTAAAATCGTTTCATTTGTCGTCCGTGTTTTGACTTGTAATTATTCATATGATAACTTAGATCATGATTACTTAATTCCAGAATATAAAACATGATTTATATATAATATATATTCATAATATACATATATATAATAGATCGATAAATAGAATGAAATACACCTTTCATGGAGACAGTAGGCCATACGTACGCATGAACGTTGTTTACGTTTCCACATTGAATTGAATGGAATTAATTGGATGACATAAATATATATATACATAAATCCAGTATCATTATTATGTCATATATTTCATGATTACTTATTATATATACTTTATAATCATTTATGAATGGTTAATCATTGAGAATGAATCTCATCGCGTCGTGGAGACGGTATTCCGTACGTACGCACGAGCGATGATATCGTTCACATGATCGTGGAATTTTATTGGAGTGTATGTATACTATTAAAGAATCAATAATACTTTACAATAATCATATATAGTTATTTATTTTCACCATTATACCCATCCAAGTAAGGTGGTGGTGGAAAATAGATTACACCACGGCGTGGAGACGGTATTCCGTACGTACGCACGCGCGGTGATTTCATTTTCCGTAGGATGGATAGATGGTGAAATAGGGTTGTTTCATACTTATAATAACATATAATTATATGAGTGATACTGATGTTATTACTTAATAATGAAACAACTAAAGAAGAATAATTTGAAGAAGAAATAAAGTTGAAGGAATCTGTAACGGACATTACCTCTTCTTTGAAGCACCTCTCTGAGACCTCCTTTTAGGGTACTAAAATTGGTCTTTGAAGAAGACCAGGACCTCTAGGATGTTTCTAGGGAAGTGGAGAATAGAATTTGGCAGGGTTTCTTCGATCTTCAAGGCTCAAAATGGTGTGAGGAAGAGAGGGAGGAGGTGCCCATTTATAAGGGAGGAGATGGGCACCTTAGGAAAAACTAAAAATATTATTTTATTATAAAGTCATATTCATTTTTTAATAGCTCCAAATTGAGTTATTTTTAATCTAGGGTGGGTATGGGTCGAAATAATATCATCCAATAGAATTTAGAAAAGTTTAGGTTTATATTTTAACCTTATCATTTAGATTTAACTTTAAGTTAAATAATTTTTCTTTTACCGGGTCTTCTTGTTTTCTTACATTATAAGGTTAATAAACTTACTATAACAAGCCAAAGAAACCCCAAGTTGTTTATTATTAATATATATAACCTTATCTAAGTTATTTGGCCGAACCATATATTTTTAGGAATAAAATAACAATTAATAATATAATATTTGTTTAAAAAACTATTTGATGTCAATTTTGACACTATTTGGTAATTGATTTTTTTTAAAATCATAACAGAATGATTAGTTCGAAAAGAGTTAACTAAATCAATACTATAATGTCATATTAACCTATAAACTTAGTTTAATTCATAAAAAGTCTCAAATTACATTTATTTGGTTATTTATAACATCATTTATGTCAATATTTCATTAATAAGATAATTACTGCATCATCATTGTGTCATAAATAAATTAAATTATTTTAAGTCTAAAAATTCAAAATAAAATACCATTATGTAGGAAATCTTTTTAGATTTATAATTCATATTTATAGTCAAATTTATCTTATGTATAACCCTATATTTAGAATGATTTAGTTATTAAACTTTGATTTAGCTATTTTAACCCTTCTTTAAATAAATTAATAATAAATGTCATAATCTAATCCAAGTGGGCCTAAATGGTCATATTTTATTCCTAAGGTTGTTTTTGGACGAATTAAACTTATCCAATAGAATTAGGACATGTGTTATGGTAATAATAATATCATTTTTACCCTTAATTACCCTATTTACTTTTAACCGTGGTAAAAAAAACTAAAAAGTTACTATTTACCAAAAATTATTTTCATCTCATTGAACCACATTTTAGTCCTTGATATTAACCGTGTCTCTCGGATTTTTAAAATTCCACTCACAGAAGCGGTAAAATTAAGTTTTATGAAAAATTCATTTTTTTAACTACCACTTAGTGGTTTCACTATTCATCAAAAAAATGAAGGTTTCCTGAAAAATACCAAAAATTAGGCCTAAGATATATTTGATATTATGAATTCAAAAATAATTTCTATTTTACCAAATTCAAAACATATCAGTTGAATTAAATAATTGAAAAATTAATTCTCGTCGTCAAAACAAGTAGCGTGTTCTTAAGAGATAATAACTATCAAAAGATTGACACTTGTTTATGTCTGGTTTAAATGTGCAATTACATCCAATGACCAACATTGTATTAAATTGTAAAAATATATTCTAAATATACTTTAAAACCACTCAAATTAATAATTTATCACTATAAATTATTTCAATTAAAAAGGTTGTTTTTAATTAAAATTTAGTAATTTTCACTATTCATCAGAAAATGAAAGTGATCTGAAAAGTACCAAAATTTCACCCTAAGATAATGTCGATATTCCGAATCCAAAAATGAAGTCCATTTTAAAAGTTAAAATTTATAAAATTTCAAAAAGTGGGTATTACTATTCATAATGGCTAGTTCATAATAATATTATAATAATATCTCGTTTAGTGAAACTCAGTATGGCGTACTACACATGCTATCGAGGAAGGTCGTGATTGCGTGTAATGAAAGGCAAGTCAGGGATGAGTGTTGTGCAAGCTTCTTTTGGTGTAGCATAAAACACAATACATTAATGAAATTAAAAAGAATATTTTTCATAAAATCTCAGGGTGTTACCTTTTAGTTACGTGTTAGTTATATTTTAAAAGAATTTTATTTTATTTGTATTTTCAAATTAAAAACTTAATGAGTGTATCCTCAATCGGCGTGTGAAAAATGTCTATCTTCTCCCACTCTTTACCTTCACATCTCTTCATTTTATAGAGTTTTTATCCCTCTATATCGATTCCCATTTTCCAAAACCTATAGATTCAATCGCTTCATACTCAAAACCTTCATAGATGGAAACTTCTCAAAGATCTGAAGATCTTTATTGGATGTGGCTACTTATTCGTTAGGGTTTCATTGCAAAGTGTACCAAGTTAAGGTACTCCATCTCGATTATTTAGATTCAAAAAATATTTAGCTCAAAAAATCCAAAAGATTTCAAGGTCTTGGTTATACTTTTGGATATAAAAACACACCTATAGTATATGACATTGAAGTAAAATAATTTTATAGGAATGATTCATTCGGTCTTGTATTTTATGAAGATACTATTATATCTAAGATTAATGATTCTTAATTTTATATTTCTTCTATAGAAATGGATAAGATGTTGCATTTTCCCAATGAGGGGGTGTTTCAGTTTGATTTGAATAATATAGGTAATGGAAAACATTTTTCAGATGAAATTATATTTTTGGTTGTTTAGAATAATAACTATTAAGAAAGTAATAATGAAAGATCTTGATCCTGATCACTGATTTATGATGAAATTCATTCAATCTGGAATTTTTTCAAGGACTTTTGAGCTGGAAAAATTTATTTATCTAAACATGTATGTCCTATTTTTGTTCTGGAACCATTTCAAGTTCAATTTCTGTTGGTTTATGATAAGTTATTTAAACCATTTCTTCCAAAATGATTCCAATATGGGATATTATACCTATGGAAGGATAATTTATTTATTTTTTTGAGAAGAATAGGAAAAAATTTCAATATGTTTTTTTGGTAAAACATGTCATCAATGAAACATTTTAAATGCTGGGACCATAAATAAGTTAGGATTTTTTTTGAGAAACTCTTGAAATATTCTCTTTCCTGTTGGTATGGAACAATAACAGAGGTTGTTGACTGCAACTTTGGGGGAGCAGAGGATGATTCCTTAAGTTGGTTCTATTAGATAGAGGTTTTATGATGAAGTTGAATCAAGGATGGAAGAAACCCTTGTTCAAAGAAGAATAATTTTAGTCGGCATTCTAGAAACTATGAATCAAGCTATTGTTGGAGCTGAACATGAGACACCAGTGGTAGAGCATGATGAGAAAGAGATTCATAGTCAATAACATCATAGGAAAGATGTCCCAGATTCTGAAAATATTTCTCTCATTATTTCTGATTTTGATGCAATGGGAGTATCTTCCTTAAGATATATATCAAAAGTAAATGAAGATCCAAGTTTCGATTTGATAGGGGTTGGTCAAGTGAGGGATCAATCTCTAGATTCTTCTGACTCTCATAGCGAAGCTTTGGTAAAAAAATATGAATATGTTGGAAGCTCAGAACTTATCTATACGATAATAATTGCAAGTTTAGAAAAATAATTTTGAAGATTTGCAAATTTCATCAGTGCCAAGATCAGAGTTTTGTACTCAAAATCTCCATCTAAGGAAATTCAAATAAAATCTTGTTTCTTTTGGTGACCTTCAAGATTTTATCAGAAAAATTTTTAGGGAGTAAAGTTTTTTGAAAGATGAATCTATTAAGAAGTCAGATTTTGAGGATTTGAAACTGATTATAGGGAGATAATTTCAGTCTCTCAGTGAAAGAAATAAAGAATCAACCTCATATCAATGGACATCGCTAGACCTAATTAGAAGTTTTGAATCTATTAATATAGTGCTAGATGATTTCAGTTATAGACTTCACACTCTTCAGTGTGATAGTACTCCTTTAGGATTTCTGTTAAAAAACCAAAGGCATATTTTTAGTCAACTAAATTATAATGAATCCTGGTTGGGATTAGTGTTTAATCAATTTAAGTATATGTTATCTTTATTCATTCAACTATAGGAATCTATGAATGAGTTTATGAAGGTTAATTTGGTTAAGAATATAAAAAATTCTCAAGATTTGAAAAAGCTTCTACAATAGTGGTCAGAAGTCTTCAAAAACCATTTTTAAAGATTTTTGAGAAATATCAATGATATTAACGGTGTTTTTAAATCCATTACTCATCCTAATGCACCCTCTACCATTGGAAGTTCTGATCATAGCCCTTCATTTTTAAGAAGCCTTTTGTTGGACATGGATTATAATCTATTTTCAAAACATTTTAATTTTTTTTAATTTCAATTAAATTTTTTATTAAGATTTATATTTATTTTATTTAAGTTCAATATTTAACTTCCAATCCTCAATTTATTTCTATTATAACAATGTTTATAACATTTCATTTATAGTTCAGTAATACATTAACAATGGTTTAAATCATTTATTCTTTCAAACCATCTTTTTTACATAAAAAAGGGGGGGAGAATATCTATGGAGAATATATATGGGGGAGAATATTTGAAAACCACAACATTTCATTGACAAAATATATTTTTTAAATTTACATGTATCTATTTTTATTTATCGAAAGAATACTGTGAAATAAAAATGTTTTCTATATCTATTTTCATATGTTTACAAATCCTTTATTTTCATTAAATTTTTTTATGGATTATGTTATGGTTTTTTTGATCATCAAAAAGGGGGATATTGTTGGGAATGTATTTTCTTAACAATACACAATAATTTATGATGATTTTGATGCTCAAAAATACCCTTTTTTGTTTTCTAATGAAGTTTCCTTAAGCGAGTTTTCAAGAACTTATATACGGGTTAAAGGAATTTAGCGTTATGGTACTTGTTCTAGAAACACTATTTCAAACCCCACATTCGGAAAATGATCATATGGTTCATTATACATACATTACACAAAAAAGTTAATGCTTGCATATGGTATCAACCCTACACTATGCTAAACAATTTTCATTTGGATCAGCATCCTTGAGTTCAGATAATCGAAAAGTGTATGGATCAGAAACCCTACATTAGAGTCTGAAATTCCTATTCATACCCTGTGTTTTATAAAATTGAAGGTATAGTTAATCAATTCTACGTTCAAGACTTTTTGCTGACAAGGTGAACGTATAGATTTTGATCTCTATGATACTTTTTCCCTACATTATATGAGAATGAAAGTATGGTTGAGAAACCATACATTGGTAGGAACCCTGTGCTACCTAAAGGAACCCTACGCTATGCGAAGAAACCCTATGCTACGCAGTTCAACCCTATATTGTGTTTTCAATGGTGAAGTTTTTAAGCCTCATTTTCAATATGACATTGTTGCAATGATCAAGTCAGAATTAAAGACTGATTCGAAGATCGTAATGATAGTTTTAACGAATTGTGTTTATTAGAGAAAATATATTTTATTCTTAAGGGAAGTTATGACTCCCATGTTCAATTGAAATTTGAATTTACATGATCAACCAGGAAATTCTTTAGATCTGGAATATCAAAGCTTGATATTTGTTCTATATATTTATTCAGAGTATCTCTTCTAAAATATGCATGATAAGTGATTCACATATGCGAAATAATTATTAAAATTAAATTTTACAAATATTTTTCAATAGAAAATGATCAAATCTCTATTATTTACAAAAAGGATATGCTTTCAAAGTTCTACCTATTTCAATATTGAGTTACTGCTATTGTTTAGTTTCTACCATATTGATGATTATTTTTCAATCGGGGTCTCTTTAGAACTATACCTTCTTGAAGACTTTCATTTATGAAGTAGAAGATCCATATAGTATTAGTTTTTTACTACTGAAACTATGAATATCAACTTGAACCTTTTAAATCAATCTCTTGATTTGTTGAAGTTTCAACTGCTCATACTCAATTGTGGTGGAGTATCATCTTCTTAATCTAATCTGTGGATAACCGGTTATCTATTATAGAACCATAAGTCTTTGTTATTAGTCTTGTTTGTAAAGGTGTCAACTACCTATACTCAGTTTCAAATTCATGGTCTTGTGATAAGAGAACCATTCTAGTGAAATCACTAAGCTCGTAGAGAGAGTGATTTGTGGAGTGGATCAGGGGATCTTTATGTCCTGAACCACTATAAAAATCTTTTTTCTTTATTTCTTTTTTATCCGCTGCTCATTTTCATACATAAGAAAACACTTCTTATCTTCATAAAGCACAGTGAGTGTCAAAATTCAGAATTGTGGAAGATTTTTGAAAACATACAATCCACCCCCTATTATGTTACTTTGTATTATCCCGACCTAGCATCAATAATTAATGATATTGAAGCATGGTGATTGTCTTCTTATATGAAATATAGTTTTCTAGACCTTAGAAGTGGAATTTGGTTGATATTTATGATGAAAGATGGAGTTAAGTCTAGGGATATGTATTTTCCTTTAGTTTGGTTATGTTATGTGTTATTCATCATATTTTAAAATTTCATATACTCCACCACCTAAGTCGTGTAGGAAATTAATGCCTAATTGTTTTTGGGTTCCAATTTTTTTCCCCAACATAAAGGTTGGTGAGGAAATGGAGTTTTTACTTCTCCCTTTTACTCACTATCTATTTAGACTTAGAATTATGTGTAGGAAAACATGGGTTCTGAAGGATTAAATTATAGGATATCTATATAAATGGGTTGTGATGGCTCTTATCTTTACCAGATATATATTCCAGCTGTATTAATTGTGGTTACTATAGGTGTACCAGTAAGGAATGTGATGGATTGAGGTATAATTCATTATACAATGTATTTAATAGCTTCCAAAATCACTATTGTTTATGAGTTTTGTATTTGATATGTGTGCACATAATTAAATGTGAGATATGGATATGATATGGTTTCCATGTGGGTAGGATAACAAATGGTGGGATTTTTTCACATTATGTTTAGTGTTACAGCATGAGAGAAAAAAACCCATAGGGAAGTGGATGCATGGTACCTTTATTATATATATATTTTACATAGTGTTTCTTTATTATATATACCACTAGGTGAGAAAGACTTGGTGATGATGATATATAGTTTTACCTACTAAGGAAATGTGTTGGTTTCTTTTGTTTATTCACTGGCCTTTAGTATGCTTCTCTCACATTTGCACAAGTGATTTTGGGGAGGATCCTACTAAGTATAACTATATAGTCACCCCCCAAACAAACACACACATATATATAAATATATATATATATATACATATTAATATTTTTTCAGCTATGAAGGAGTTGGTTAGTGATTAAGCTATGCATTACTATCTCGTAGAGTTATTCTAGAGATTTTGGAGTTCATGGTCACTTCCTAGGATTGTTTAAAGTATTTTATTTTGTTTCTGCTTGTATTTCATTATATTCATGTATTGGGGTAATTTATCTATTATTTATGTGATGTATTTAATTGATGGATCTTATCTCTTATCCTAAAATATCTATATATTGAGGGAAACACCTCCCATTATATACATTTTATACACTCATTAATAGTTTTCAGCCCATGGATTATTAGAGATGGGCATTTGGGTGCATATGAGTATTCATTTATTTTACATGTGGGGTATCCATAGAGGGTGGGGTGTTGCGACAGAGTGTTATCAAATAAAATTGTTGATAGATAGGATGGAGCTTAGGGATATCCCCTATTGTTTATTTTATGGGTTGGTAGGGAAAAAGTATTAGCTGGGCTTACTATGTGATTCAAGGGAGACTATATATGACATAGGATTTCAAGTCTGCATGTGGTATGACATAAGGACCTTAAGTTTACTTAATATTCTAAGAATAGTGATGTTTCATGCAAGGTAGAAAACTATGTATGGGTCACGTATCATGATTATCCATTCCTATGTTTAAATTGTGAAGATAATGGGAATTAAATCAAATTCTAATTAATTAAGCTTGAATATCCAATACTCCAGGATTCGGATTCCCTAAAAATTTATTATTTTCAATTTTGGATCTATGTTGAAATCAACATTAAGTTCATGATTATAATTTTAGTAATATGTGGCAGTGTATCATCATGGAGTTAAAAACAATGATGATGATTCTTGGATGAAGATGCCTCAAGATTTTCACCTCAAAATTCTAAATAAGTATGAGAGATCTATTTCATATTAAGATATTTATTCTTGGTCATATGAGATAGATATTTCTTTTTATTTGAGTTATAATTAGAGGGAGTATTGGGTTCCATTTAATTTTACAATGTTGTGTGGGGAAGCTCCTAAGTTGTAGTTCTTTTTCATTAAAGATCATATGGAGTTGTCTATTTTAAGTTAGAAGTTTGGGGATCAGTTTTAGGTCAATTTTCTTTCATTGAATGCTATGGATGCTTGCCTCTAGGATATACTCACTCTCATCTATTGTTTTTTTCTAGCTTGAAAAAATTTAGTATCTAGTATAATAAATTCTTGCATTATGATTGAGAATAATTTCCTAGAATAGAGACTAGGGTAAGTCATTTCAAGTTGTTTTTCATCTAGAAATCCAATGTTAGGTCACCCCATTTGTAAAAAACCAACCCAGGTCAACCTGACACATTTCCCAAGTTGTATTGGCATAATTCCTAAAGAGAATTCCCAATATCTATAGGTTTGAGACAATCACACGGGTATCAACATGTAAAATGGTGGAAGAAATTTTACCCTGAATGATAACACAACATGTCTCATTTATAATAAGATAATACAAAAAATTGGAGTACATCATGTAAGAACAAGAACACAAACATGAGACATAAAAAACCAAGAAAAAATGACTACACTTGGAAACAAAGTCAACCAAGGGCAACAACATGTCCCCATGTGACTATCTTTCTTCACCATCCCAATCTATTACCAAGATGATATCAACTAAGAGAAGCTTCCATTCCACATGAAACCCTTCCCTTGAACTATATCCTTCAAAAAAAGACTATAAACACCCAAAATAAAAAGTAGGGTATAGGCTCTAAATATTAGTAGGATACCATCGTGAATATATAAAATTCCTAACTCCATCATTTTGTTAGTTCTATCTTTAAAACAAAATAATTTTGTAAATAAATTTCAAATTAAAAACATTTTGTAAAATATACCCTGATTTTTTTTAAAAAAAATCCACATTCAAATCCAGAAGAATATGAATATAAACAAGTGTGATAAAACAAAAGGGTCAATAATAAAAAACCATCCATATCATTGAAGATAAATAGGTGAGAGTATAATATATTGTACAAAAATGAAATGAAAATAATATAATATAATTTGGAAGTTCCATGTCCACAGAAAATCCATAAGATAAAAAAGTGATAATTTAAACAAGAAACTATACAATCATTTATAAAACCAAGCACAAGTGTTCTCTAGACTATGGGAATACATACTTGGACATGTGAAGGAACACTAAGATGGTAATACTATGAATCCTACTGATATTGAGTCCCTACATGGTTTATCGATATCACAAGAATAACCCCTAGTGGTAACACACTCAGTAAGGTTGCATATATCTATACCCTAATGAACCCAAGGTTCCAAATGTGCTATGTTTACCAAAAAAATTAAAAAAAATCTCACAATTTATAAAACATGTTCAAAACAAATAATCACCACCCCCATGCATGGAAATCCCTTTTTGAGTTAGAATCATCTTTAAGGAATTTAATCGAATACATAAAGTACATAAACTATTTTTAATGAAAAACCACTTTAAAAACTCATTTTTTCACCACCCTATATTCATTTCACAAAAAATCATATTTGATATCAAATCAATAAATTTCAAAAAATTAAAAAAAAAAAAATTAACAACAAGTAATTCATGAGTTATTACCATCTTATAAATACACCTACCACAACAATGAAGTGAATAATGTTACCTTCAAAACTAGAAATGAATAATGAATAGATCAAGTCCTCAATATCCTATATCTAATAAAAATCCATAAATTCTATATTTAAAAATTATATCAGGTAATCATACATCATATAGGTTCACATGACATAGATAAGATGAGAGATCGTAGGTAGATCTGGGAAGAGGAGAAGAAAACAACCATAAAAACACACATACCATGAAAAGATCCGTCTAGATCGATGGATATTCACCATGGAACCAATTTTGGAAACTAATAGAATATAAAATAGTGATTTTTTTGGGATAATGAAAAATCGGGATGGGGTTAGATGTTAAATTGAGTGAGTAAATCAAGTTAATTTTCCATTTTCTGAAGTTTAGATTAGGTCGCGTAGTTAGGCTACACAGTTCAACAAACTGTGAGGTAACCATGAGGTAGCTATTATCCCTGAAAAACTATATCAAATGGTTTATTGGGTTGAGGTAAATGGTTATAAAAACCTTTCTCAAGACATCCAAAAACCACTAAGAAAAAATATAGACACCCACACGATTTGCATGGTTACACACATGGTTAGATAAACCATGTTTAAATCCTAAAAATATCCTTTGGAACTTATAGATCCATCTCATATGGGTAATGAATAGTTACTCTTAATAGTTCATATACCATTATCCAAGAATGTTTTCTCCAAATATCTGAATTTATAGCACTTAACTCTCAAAAGACACTAAAACCTCAAAAGAGATGAAAATAGTTCAAAATTAAACATACATGTGACCATGGGGGCATCACAATTTTTTCTTCTGTGAAACTTTATATCTGTAGAAATCACAAAAGATTATAGAATCATAAAAATATAATGCCAATACTATAAAATCAAGGATTCCCTCTCCCACATCACAAGGTGATCACGTCTTCACCACCATAGTATAGAGACGAAGGGATTTATTTTACCACATGTCACCTAATCCTGTAAATCCATAATCTAAACTAGTTACTCAACCACATAGGTATCAGGATCAAGACCAACATCCTCCCATATACTCAAAAAGTATGGATCTAATTGATACCTTCTCAATTGGAAAACATTAATCATTTCATGAATCGATGTCATATGAGACAATAAGTATAATTATTAAATCATCTTTCCAATTTTTTTAAAGATATATAAATGGATAAAAACTTAAGGGAAAACTTTCTATATTTACCCAAATGATGATGTCTCCAAATGAGGTGACATCCTGAGAAAAATCGGATCACCTATTGTAACCTGAAACGTACAAAGATGGTGTCCTAGATAACATTTTTGGTGTCTTAGAACTACTTCCAACATTTTTGAGATAATTGTTCCTTCCCTGTTATCCCATGATAAGACTCATTATTCTTAGAGACCATTCAATTACCCTTTACCAACATCAAGGGGATCCACAAGTCCACCCACATGTCACTTTGAAGTGTATCTACTTAAAAAAATATCTAAAAATATTCAACACTCAAGTATGATAGAGATCTAGAATGCACACTAGAAGAATATCCTCAATATTTGGATAATTCATCTGGTCTGACTATTCATCTGAAGATTGAATTTCATGATTGAATTTTACTGAGAAAACATTTCCTTCAAAAATTATTTCCATAATTATAATGAAATGAACATTTATCTTTTATACATGGTATCCACAAAGTATGCAAAGGAAATTTACCCCATTGATTATACAATGTTCAATCTCTCCTACTATAATCACATGGTAAGAAAGACATTAGCTGATTTCATGAACTAGGTAGTGGTCAACCAAAATTGTATCTTATTCTACACTAGGAGTATATAGTAGTTCAATTATTAGGTCCATGGTTCCTTTATCTAATCCTATATAATATAATTTGTATGGAAACATCAAACATGTGGTCCTGTAGTGTTTTTCTTCATCTTTTGAATAGGAATGGAATTGAAATATAAGGTATGAAATTGATCAGATCATTCTAGGTTACTAACATTGATGTCTCGGATCATAGCATGTCCTAATAACCCTAGACTTCATGGATCAACTAAATTTATTTTCATGAACATTCAATCATAGTATTCGATCAATTAGAAAAATTAAGTATCTTTAAAGACACAAATCATCACCATGAGACAAAATCCAAAAACCTAAGGTCTTCCCACCATCTACTACATGCCCTAGATGAATTTTGTTTGAAAAATGAATAAATATATTTCTCACAATATGATATTACAAGATCATTAAATTCTAATTTTCAACATACTTTTCTCTACAAATAAGTTCACCAAGGATCCCTCCTCCTTTGATTTCTTCACATACCTCGTGGGTAATTCCCTTCTCAGGGAATTTATGACCACACGTACTTTTTTTATAGTTTAAAAATAATCAAGGAAAATGAATTGAAATTACTTATCCCAAAATTTATATCATAGTATCAAATTCCTCTAGGTAAAATTATATTTCAATATTCTATGATTTGAATTATCATAAACTATTCTTCAAGGGTATAGTGTCACCAAGTTCTAACAGTGTGTATATCTCCTACTAAATTAAATTCATGGTGAGATGGATTCTTTATATAAGGTTGTTATTCATGAAATAATTAACCCATCACCCATGTATCCTAACATCAAGACATATACCAACTTCATGCTTGACATTTTATACTAACATCATCAAGACCTAACTTGGATTAACATGAATCAAAACTAAAGATGATTTCAACCTCACTTAAATCCTTTAAAGGGATTCATTTGCTTCAAATTTAAAAAAAAAATTCTATATAGAGATAAGATACCTAACATGGGTCTCCCCACCATTTCTATTAAATATTAATGGTGTGACAATGAGAAAATACATTTAAACAAGAGATCACCAAAATGATAATAGAGATTTCTAATTTCACATATAGAAAACACCCAATATTTTTATCCATAACCAAGTAAAATTATAATCTATCATCATTTAAAAACTAGAAAGAGGTAAATAGATCAACCCTAAAAAAGATACCATACCTAATAAATGTTAAAAATATCATTGGGTTGAATCACACACATAATCATTAGGAAGAAAAAATATGGATCAAAAAATAAACCATGTCTCTCATAAACAAGTGATGATTAAAATGAAGACATAAATCATCAATAAATGATATGGCTCTAGGATTGGGTTAATAGAATTCACTCATTGTAACCCAGGTTTAGTGAATGAAACTTGATGGCTCTATCAATCCAAAAAAATAAACATAAATATGATGGATTCCTTTTCCCATATTATTACCAAACCAATCCTAGTTACCCAGGCACACTCCCAAGGATCACCATGTTTAGAATGTGAATGAAAAACTTATCGAATATATTTTTCCACAAATCTAGCCCAAACAATAAGGTTTACATAGTGAAATTAAGTTATGGGGTATGAATAAAATTGATATATCCACTGTTTTTAATAGTGAAACCCAAATATGATATCAAAGGTCACACCCAAATTATTATATCCCAAAGAAAAAACCACTCTAAAAATAAAGATTGGTAACTTGGAAGAATCAACACCCAAATCACAAGACGAACTCAAGATTATACCCCTCCCAAAGAACATTGGTAATCTAAGAAAACTATTTCTTACTGACCCGACTACCCAGCTAAACCTATATAGTCCTATAGACAATATATAAAAGAACATATAGAGAGAATATAGCTATTTCCAATCCATTTAGATCCCAATAAAGACTAAATATAAAATAAAATTACCACTCTCTAGAAAAGTATCTCACCAAAACTCATGAACTCTTTGAAAGACTCACTCATGCCATAAACGATGAGAACTTTATCTGGTCATATCATTCAAATCAAATCAGATAACTCTACACACAATAAATTTCTAGGAAAAATATATAAATTAATAAGGAAAGAAAACACCTTTAGAGATGTTTCAAAAAAACCTACTTAAAGAGAAGAAATCTCTTTAAAAACTACTCATTTTGAAAATCTAAAAACACAATTTAAAAACGAGTTATATAAGTAACCCTTTCTAGAAGTATGAATATTCCATTATTTTAATGAAAATAAAAAATAGGCAATTCTTTATAATTCCTCAGTCATAATATGAAACATCTTACCTTTCAAGACAAATCATTAAACATGATTCTTTTTCATCTTGAATTTAATTTTTTATGTTTTAAATTATTTTTAAAATCAAACACAAATTAAACACCCATCAATTTTCTAGAACTGTTCAGGTTATAAAATTGGTTTATAAAAAAATAAAAAAAATCTTTTGATTTACCATTTCTCTTTCAAAATCCCCTTTATCTTCTAAATTACATGTTTAAAACAATGAAAAGTTTTTCCTTAAAAATAAAAACCCTCACCTTTAAAACTTTATATTGAATAACCATTTCATTTAAAACATTTAATTTTTTTTAAATACAAGATTCAAGGGTGAAAAATTCTTACATATATATCATTAATTGTTTTAGAAACCAAAAAAATCTAAGTTTTCATGAATAAAAAATCATTTAAAAATATATTATTTAGAATTACCAACATCATTTCAAAAGAAATAATTAAAGTATCACTTTTCAAAATAAAAAAATTATGTGAAATGATTATACAACACATGCACAAACAAAATCATGCCATAACTACCAATAAAACTAATTCATGATATCAATATACCCCTGGAACCACCCTTGTAATGACCCAAACATTTATAAATGAAATTCCCTTTTTAAATGAGTGAATTATTTATTAAAAAATGAAATTAGAGAAAAAATATACACTACATTAGTTATTTTGGACTCTTATAAGTAATATATAGTTATATTTAAAATATCATTAAGAATCATAACCATTTATAGTATAGATGTTATACAGTGATCACATGATTAGTATATATATTTGGTTACAATAAATCAATTTGAAATAGAAAAAGGAAATGATGGCCTCAACTAATAGTATCGTATGTTGTGAAGTCCATTTATTAGAGCTTCCAATATAGATAGCAACACTGGGTTTTTCCCTAGACCAAGTCCAAGTTGAGATTCAATAACTAAATTATGAGTGAAACCATTTACGAAAGAAGTTCAAGCTCATCAAGATCATGACTCAAGCCATGTTCATCAAACCACCACAATAAAATCTCATCATCACACACCTTACTCTTAAGGAATTTATTGGTGTAATAAAGGTCTATTTATCAAAGTCCTAATAGCATGAATTTTTATATATTTTTTAATAATGATTATATTTATCTTTTATTTTTACTTTATAATGATTAAATAATAATTATGATAAAAAATATATTTTGATAAGATGAAACATTAATAATATTTTGGGAAATATGTAGTCTCAATCAAGACACACTTTTTTTATTAATTAATGATTTTTTGAAATTAATTATATTTTAAAAAAAATATTATTATTAAGTAACATTTATTAAATATATTTTATAACACAATTTTATGAAGTCAAATGTAATTTTTATAAGATTCATAAAAATTGTTACTGTAAAAAAACTAGTATTTTTGAATAAATGTGGATTTTGGTTTAAAATTATAAATTATAATATTTAGATAATTATTTTTATAATATAAATATTTATTTTGAAATTATCATTTTTTAAATTATCTAATGGTGAATTTTTCTTAATTTTTTGAGACATTCAATTTTTTGGGTAAAAATTAAATATTGTATGTATTATGACATTATAATGACCCAAAAGTGATGTAATATATGCCATAAAAGGTATTCATGACCAAAATTATTTTTCCCTTTTAAAATAATTTGTTTTTAAGTTCTTTGGTTTATTTTATAAAGCCTTAATGAATCCTCAAAAACCTATATTATATTTTAAGGTTTTAAAATAAATTCTTTATAAACATGACTCACCTCCACATCACCAAGGGTATTATTTTAATGATTTTTATTATAAAACTTATAAAATAATTAAATAAATACCTCTTTGGTATAAACCTTAGGAAAAAATATGGTTTGGTTTTGGGTTTGGATTAATTTATCATATAGATTCTAAAACCTAAGTTTATAAACTCATAAATAATTCCTATCTTTTTTCTATAAAATCCCACCCAACCTCCCATTACTATTCACTCAAAACTCTTAGTACATATATTTACTCTTACCTTTCATCTATAAATATATCTCAAGGTTATCCCAAGATCTTATGAAGCTCCTCCTAATATTTAAAAATCACTTCCTCAAGGTAAGAGATCATCTCCTTCTCCTCTTTATTTAATCACTTTCTTTATATAGTGACTTTTAATTTCCAATTTTTCATGTTGGCCTTTGTGATTAAAAATTGATCATTATATTATTATGATTTTAAAGTGATGAGAAACCTCTTTGACTCTAATTAATCCCTTTTATTAATTTTTATATACTGCTATTGTGCTATTGAAATTACCCATTGATATTTCATGAAAAACAATTTTGTAATAAATACCCATCCCCATTTCCAAACAATGGTATTCACCTGGATGAACCTATCCTTAATTGATTTGGTACTCCCATTTGTGTATCTCACACAACTTAATCATTGGATTAAAATTAATGAAGTACATCCTTATCTTGTATGATCCATGTGGTATACTTATGCATGTACATGACATAAATGTGACCGGTGGGCCCAGAATTATATATCCCTCCAATTAATTGTGCAATGTTTTCTCCTTAATAAATTTTATGTATTGTATTAAGGAGTGAATATAATCCATTATGGGACTTTTTTCCACCATGTGATGTTGTCTTAGAAGTTATCCTTGACTTATTCGTATGTTATGTTTTATGCAGTTGCCACATTCCTATGTTTCCTTAATGTTATCATGTTATATAATGATTTGTTGTTAAATATTATTAATATCATGCATTTTATGTATATTTTAAATGAATATTGACTCGCATTTATTAATTTCTTCTTGTTGTGCTTTGATTATTACCTTACTGGGATATATATCCCACCCCTTTCTAATGTACATCCCTAGGTTATCCCATAAAGTTTTATAAGATACATGGAATATAAGCGCGTATTAAGAAAAATTAAATAATGTTTTTGTATTTTATTCTATAAGTATTTATGTTATGTACCTAATTTCCCAAAGAAACTAGGCCTCATGATCTTCTAGGATTATATTAATTGTATCTTTATGTAACAAATCATGAAATAAAGTGTATTAAAATATCAGTTTCCATACAAGTGGTTGTGGCTCCATCAGTTGTCATACAAGTGGTTTTGGTAAAGTATAGAGTATGTGGTTTCCAAATAAATACATCTCTGTATGGATACTAAAACTGGTTGTGGCTCCATCATAGTTGTACCTAGGTGTAATTACCTAAAAAATGTTGCATTAAGATGGACTCAATCAACACCTAGTGCACAGAAATAGACCTTGTTGCACACCTAGTTTAACACTCCTAGTGGATTGAATTGGTAAATTAACAAGCTCTTTACATACCATTATAAAGGTAACAAAAATTCACATAAAATTTTATATTAGGAAAAATATCATGTATAACTTTGATTGGAACCTTGAAATTCACAAGTTAAGTAATATATGTCATTAATGAGTTATCCCTTAAAAGTTCATGGTTTACCATTTATGTTTTTAATAGTTTAAAAATATTCATCCCTATTTTCCCATTTATCATAGTTAATGTCTATAAATAGGAGAAACTGATTCAAAAACAATATGAGAGGAAATTAGATGACTGCCAAAATGAGATACCCAACCCGTTGGGAGTAGGAGTCAGGAAATTCATGAAAATAATTTCTCAATTAACTCAATTTTCTAACTGAAACTTAAATATAGAGTAATGATTGAATCCCCCCAAGAAAGATCAAGTTTCAATTGAGACCTTTTTGTGACAATGGACTCTAAATTTTAGTGGATATAATGATCCCTTAATCATTGAATAATGGATCAAATCCATTGAAAATATATTCTGTATCCTTCAATTCTTTGATAAATTGAAGTTCATGCTATATTTTTATCATATTAAAAAAGACTCTAGTCAATAGTGGATGTTGGTAAAAAAATATGAAGCCCAAGGAGGAGATTGAATTGGTGGAGTGTAAGGAATTATGAAAAAAAAAAATATTTCCCACATACTCTCTGATATAAAATGGAGAGTTATTTACTTATACTTAATAAATAATACAATGAATCCATCAGGGAGAATGAAGAAAACTTCACAATACTTACATGATACACCTCCTGATTTTTCATCTTCACCTAAAGTAAAGTATACCACTTATTTAGTGGGATAAAGTTGAGTCTATGAAAATTATTACAAATTAAAGAATATTATAGATACTAAGAAATTATGGGATGTTATATCACAGTAAAAAATTGGTATTAGTAAATCTCATGAGTATCATGGGTCATGAGATAAGAAGCAGAGAATGTATTTTAATCATGGTAGTGCAATGGAGAAAACTCATGGTCAAAAGAAATTATAACATCCCACTTTTCAAAAGTGTGGTAAGAAACATCCCAAAATTTACAAAAAATGGATAGGTAAATAATTTAATTGAGGGAAATAAGATCACCTAGATATCAACTTCCAATTAGAGAATCCCACCAATATAATGGAAGAAATTAATTCTACAATCAACCTTCAACCTATTGTCTAATGTTTCAACTATATGGAATGAGGACATTCTAAGAATCATTGCACTAAGGAAAAAGTTGTTGATGAAAACAGATGACAACCACCTCCAAGTCCTAGAGAGAAAGGGTGGTATTATGTCATCACTTTTATTGAGTTGGATCCTAACAACAAAGTGGTTGTGATACACTGGTTATTGATTAAAATATAGAAAACATACTATTTAATTCTTGTTCTTTGCATTATTTCATATCAAGTAAGTTTACTAGAACTATTCAAATTCCACCACAAAACATGGAAGTAGAGCTATTAGTGAAAAAAGAATATTGGGTAAATTATTTCATCCAAAATATATAACTTCTCCCCTATCCAAATTTATGGGATAAATTTCCTACTAAATCTTTTGATACTCCCTTAAGTGGAATTTGATGCTATTATAGTCGTGGATTTTCTTTCCTTGTATAGATCCAACATAAATTGTCAATGGAAGGAAATTTCCCTCTGTATCATAGATCTACCTTCAATTCTATACAAGTGAAATGTGGAGGATGAATCTACTTTGGTTTATTTATCTCACTCATGGATATTATTACCTTATAAGAAAACATATTTAGATCAAATGATTAAGACTAAAGAAAATATCATCCTGGATGAAATGCCCATTATATGGGAATTCACTAATGTGTTTCATAGAAACTTTATATCTCTTCCTCCTAGAAGAGAGGTTGAGTTATCAATAAAAATTATACCTAAATCTTTCTCAATATCCAAGAATCCATATGTAATAAACCTTGTTAAACTTGAGGAGATGATAAAACAACTACATGAGAATCTAGATGAAAGGTTAGTATTCAAAAGCGCTTCAATGTGGGGAGAACCGGTCCTCTTCGTCATAGGATGGGTCAATGTTCCACTGCATTGATTATCATGTAATCAAAAAAATAATTATAAAGGACAAGAATCCTCTTCCATAGATTGATGAATTTTTCTATAAAAAATGTGGAGCTAGTACTTCGCTAAGGTGGATCTTCAGTCAGGTTTTTATCATGTAAAGGTGAAGAAAGAGTATTTACCTAAAACTTATACAAGGTATGGGAACTATGGGTTTATTGTGATTCCATTTAGACTCACTAATTCTCTAGAAATCTCAATGTACTTAACAAATAGATTCATTAGGGATTACATAGAAAATTTTGTATTAGTATTTATAGATGATATTATTATCCAATCTAAAATAAAGGAGGAACATGAGGAACATATGAATATTGTATTTAATACCATGTGGAAAGAAAAATGTATGAAAATTATAGAAAATTGTATTTTTTTTGGAGAAAGTAACATTATTGGGGAGTTTTTTCACCAGAAAAGGGATATATGTGGATCCTTTAAAAATCACTACAGGAAAAAGATGATTTCCCGGCAGTTTTTTTTGGAAATGGCAATATAATAAAGGAATGCGAAAACAATTTAGTGGCGGTTAAAACCTCCACTAAAAATATTAGTTTTTCTAGGGAAACCGCCACTAAAACCATTAAAATTTCCGCAATATAATAAAGGAATAAAAAAACTATTTAGCGGTGGTTAGAACTGTTGCTAAATTATTGTGTGAAGCATTGGTTTTAACTACCATGGATATCAATATACCATAATTGTAGCGGTGGTTAAAACTGCTACTAAATATATTATATTTATTTTACGGTGGTTAAAACCACCGCTAAAGACATATGTACAAAAAAATGCAACTGATACAGCAGTCCCATTACCAATGCCCTGAAAAAAAAACCATTCTAATAGATATAACATATAACACATCATAACCAAAACACATCACAACCACTGATCTCAATTGAATCATTATTGAATCCAATTAATAATAAGACTCCATCAGAAACCACCCAAAAAAATAAAATTACCACTATAATGAACTCTTGAATATTATAGAAAGATAATAAAGGAGTAATGGGGAAAGAGAGGGCTACCATGAATCAAATAACTTCAATATGAATGATCCAATATGATCCAAGTGGTTTGGAACACAAAGGGAGGTGACTGGGGAAGGGGAGGATGATTAAGGGTCAATTAATAATTGAGGGAAAGTCTAAAATTCAAAACAAGGAGGTAATAAAACACTTATTTATAAGTGAATCACATTGGACTCTACCAAAACATGGTTAATATCCAAAACTCATGTGGTGGATTTGGTAAAACTGTGATCTAGAACCCTCATTGTGGTTTTATCTTTTTTCCCATTTTAAAATGGAAGTTTCCCTCCCAAAAATATTAGAACATGGAGTGGTCTAAGCCATAGTGGTTCTTCTATATTCTTCCATTTATATAATCTATGACCTAGTTCCCATTTCCCAAACATTTTACCCTCAATATTCCCAAGGCTACAATGTGGTGAGCTTGGGTTTCTTGTTTTGGATAGTAGGTCCTTCAATAATCCATGTCCACCGAAGGGAATTTCAAGATTCTCATACTGCATAAAAAAACCACTAGGACAACACGCATAACACCATGTCATCCCCAAGTCATGGTTATATATACCATTTTACACAAGAGCATTCCCAATATAAATCTACCTCCTTCATATCCATACAAGTCATTGCACAAGCTATGGTGGCCTTAAAAAGGCTAAAACACTACCTCAAACCTCAAAATCACCACAAAACTCTTCTTAAACATCCCCAAGACTTGATAATGCACAAAGGGAAGTTTGTAAAGGGAATTTACCATTACACTCATTCTATTTATTTTGGTTTCCCTATTATTTCTCAATTCTAATTCAAGGTGATCATATTTTCTCCAAAATTATAAGAACTGTGTGTGGATTGATTCCTATTTTCATGGGATACATAGTGATTCCTAGATCTCCTATCTCAAACCCGACCAAAAAACTGATATCAAATCCCCCACTTTATCTTAGTGACTGGGTTTCTTAATTCACATTGCTTATCCATCCATAGGGTTGGCATCAAGACAAGTTTATTTCATTTTAAACATCAGTTTAAACTACATTAAACCTCATATAATAAGGTATTTTTCATATGATCTTAAACTATAGATTATTTTAGTCATTTTTACATGATGTTAAATAATGTGATGCATGGTCCATCTTATAAGACTTGAAACTTCTTAGAGTAGACTAACTAGTAAGACATGTCTTCCTCCATATATTATCCAAATCCACATAAGGATCCTTAGCATGTGGTTCTTTATCCATAAACCAATGTTATGAAAAAATGACTCTTACCTTAGGAAAGATCCTAATATGTATAGGGATATTATATAAAATCTATATGTGGATTGATTCATGATGTTTCAATATATGTAATGATATTGGGATCTCTTATAATTGTCCTTGGTGAAAATTATAATCACACTCATTATACCCTAAAGGAAAGACCCTTCCTAATTCACATCAATTTGTTTATTTATTTCTCACATAATGGTTTCCATACATCTCATCCTCCTCCTATGCAGGAGACAAATTTTTATAGAGGACCTCTTCCAAGAACTATGAAGGGATTGATTCTTGTTACTATATGGTATGTTTTTTATCATTCATCCTTTGGTAAAAAACCTAATAAATTTAGGAAAATGAATCATAAAACATGATTTAGGACAAAAAATAATCGACATATATGGTGAATACCACACTCAAGAAATCAAGACATAAAAGGAAATATCAAAAATCAATAAAATACATAAAAGGAAACATGAGAAATCAAGAAAATGTTTGGTCATGAAAATGTTTGGTGGTAACTATGTGCCACACATGATACATATACAAAACGATTGTCACCATATTTGTCCAACATATCAACAAAACAACTAATCACAATCCGATGATGAATAAAGCTTGTCACCCTCTCCACCTCCATCTCTATTTCCTACTACCACCTGAAAGAACATTATATTGAAAATTAAATATTGTTGTGTATTTATATTTAAACTTAAAACCAATAAAAGTTTGAAAACTATATGATTTTGAATTTTTGTGATTTACCTGCTCACCACCAGTTTATGCAATACCACTGAGGGTAGATCCGGTCCTCTTATGATATAAATCAATCAATGCTTTCTGCAAAGTGGATATCTGAGCCTACTGGTTGTGAATTGTGTTTCGTAGAGAAACAATCTCTCTCTGAGTCTCTCAAGGTATGTACTAACTACAACTATAAGTAGATGAAGTTGTAATCCTTAGTGCCCTTCCAAAGAACTTAGATGGTACAGGTCCCAAACCCATCCCGCACACTCTACCGGGATACTCGTTCCTAAGGACTTTAGTAACCGGGTCATCCTAGGAGACTAAGTATGACTGTTCAGGATTGGAATCCCCCAATTCATTAATTTTTACCTATAAATAAAATAGAAGTAATATTAGAAACAATATATATTAACATAATAACAAATGATAATAAGTTATTATAATGAAAAATGAGTTTGTACCCCAACTTCTTTGGCAGGCTCATTAATAAAACTTCCATCAGATTTTTGGTGAACATTCAACCACACTTCTGTTCGGGATGCTTCGTGCCCTAAACTCTATGACAACATTAAACAAACATAAATCAATAATTTAATATATTAAAAAAATAATATTTTATTATAAATATTTACACTATTGAAAATATTACCAGAGCTGATTGGTTTCTAGAAAAACTCTTTGACCCCGCAGTGTGAGGGATGACCTGCTTAGCCCGACTTGATGTATTATTTCTTGAAAGATCCTGAAATAAATAAAATGAAATTTAATAGTAATTTATTCAATGTAATATCCTCTTCATATACATTTATAAATGTAAAATGGTATTATTATTGTAATATATATATTTAAATACCGTCTTCTTCTCATCACGATGTCTGTCAATAAAAACTTTCCACTGATCTTTGGGTACCCCATCGGAAATCTTATCATACATCTATTGGGTGGTCAACGAAGTATCATTGACATCGCCCCAAAATCTACATTTAAAGTCTTTCCATTTTTTTTCCAAGATTTTTCAATGTACACTTTCGTGTTATCACATCAGCAACTATAAAGTGGAAAAATATCTATACATAGAAATTAATTTTGAAAATATTAATAACATGACATTAAATTACACCATAATGTATTAGAATTTCCCTTATTTGGGAATCAAAAACTTCATTTTTACAACTTTCATGCATATTTCTCCAATCATCATATGAAATAGGAAGGGAAACGGGTTATGCAGCTAGCTTCCCTAAAATCTGGCCAAGTAATCCCATGGTGTCATCCATAGGGACCCCATATGAATCAAATGGGAAAACTATCTTCTCTCCAGTCAGATTCTATACATATGAACTTTTTATATTTTTCTCCACAATTGAATTGTTTCCATCTTTAATGAACAAACAGTTAGTGTAAAAAAGTGTAATAAATTTATTCATATTAAAATTTGTACCTATAACAGTCACCCTACAGTATCCCCTTAAAGAACTAGAAGTGGTGCGCCGCTCCCCCATTGCTAAGTCTCCTAAAGTGAGAGGCAACGAATGGGATATTGAAGGGCCACTCAAAGAGGGTGTGAGAGATGGTGCAAGGGAAGATGGTGCAGGGGGCAGGCGGATGGTGGCTCAGATATCATAGGGAGGGAGATAGATGGATTTTCATCTATCGTAGTGGCTGATGAGACATTATATCGCTTCCTCATTGGAATTACATTCATTTAATCAAATAAAATTAAGTTCATAACATATATTTCAAAACAATTATGCATAAAAAATTTAGAAAAGATAACATATGCACAGTACTAAAAAAATATACATAACAATGATAATAAATGATTTCACAAATGAAATAATCAGCTGCTAAATTAATGCATAACTATACATACAATCATTTTCTCCTTCAATCACGTCAGTTTCCTACTCCATTAATTCATCCACTTCATTCATCCTTACTAAACTAATGGTTCCAATAGCATATTGGACAAATAATTCTGAGTCTATGCATTGGAACTAGGAAGTGATATCGCCAAATTACTACAAAATAATCTATTAACACACTTCACACAAAATAAAACTAAATAGAAAATAAATATTTATGTGGTTAGGATAATTCCCTACATCTATGGGAGAATACTAAAAACATTTTCATTGTAAAAGATACAAGAAAATACAAAACTCTTCACTCACATACAATCTATTATAAAGTCTCAAAAAATTAATTTAGAAACTTATAGTATTCAGCATAATCTTATATACAAACTAATTTGGACGAAGCAAATTGATAAACTATTCTAGATGGGAAAATAACCACAAATAGGAATATTGATATTTAAATACTTTATATCAACAATTTAAATTAAAAAACCCATAATTAATTACTATAAATGGTTGATATGGAGTAAGAGGTAAGGATCATAAACCAAGGGATATAAGAGATAAAGGTAAAAGTAGAAAAAACCACCTCTATGATTCAAGATTTTATATAAGAAAAAAAGTACATGTGGTGTAGTGATGGTGACCGATATACCTAAATAGTACTAGGATAGAGCAATACATGACCTCATTTTCACCTCTCAATCATCAAAGGTTGGAAAATAGCATCGGGGTTCTAAGAAGACCAGTTGGATTTAGTTTACCGAATTTTATTAATAAACTAAAATACAGGAAAACTAACAAGATCCAAATAGAGTGAATTCAATATGATAAATATTTACAAATCATATAAAGGTAAATAGTATACAATGATCCCTGAAACCTAAGGCTAAATGAAAAAATAAATCTCTTATCTCCATTTACAACACTAAATGGAACATGAGTCATACAAAAATCAACCATTCTTAGAAAAAACAATTCATCTTAACCTATACTAGTACCTATAGGTACCCGAAAAATAGACCATGAAATTTCATGTCCCCCCTAAGTGTATATGCTGGGTGTGAGCATATAATACCCAGTAATAAACCACTTATTTTTTAACTTATATGGAATATACTTACATATGTTCCTTATATCAATGTAAACATTTATATATATTTATATAAAAATGACATTAAAAATGGTTATTAATAAAAACATGGAAGCATCAGATAATGGAAAACTTCATAAAATATAATCAATTAAAAAAAATAAATCCCTATAATGGTAGGTTCTATACCTAACATAATTTATTTGATATTAGACTTGGATATGAGACATCAGGTTAAGGAATCTATGACTATGTTCCCATCGAACTAAGATTATATCAATACTTCTCATGGTTGAGTCATGGGAAAATATATGTATTTTTGAAAGAGGAAGGTGTGTACAAGAATCAAGTAACTATCATCACATGAATTTAGGGATAGGTGAAAGGGGTATAAAAAATTCATGTCTTTGTGATCCCATCTCATTCATCAATCTTCATATAATACAGACCAGCACACAAGTTATAAAATAGAAAAATACTCCTTCTAACATACTCATTATTTATCACAACAATATCCATGGTCAAGGAAGCATTATTATTTATACTAATCAACATGCTTGGTATAAAAAAAGTAAAAACAGTGATCAACATATCAAAGTAATAGTCTGCTTAAGAAATAATTCCATTATAATGAATTTAATGCTCAACAAAACAAAAGGTAAATATGCTTGAATATGATACATTACTTATAATATCAATAAAACATAATTCCATGTCACACATGATCACAACATAAAACATGAATAAATAATGAATATTATATTATGCAATCCAAATAGGTATAAAAATATCAAACCAAACATTAATTAGGTTACAAGGATACATTCTCTTCATGCTACTCTAAATTCCAATTATAATAGTTATAAATTATTGGATGAGTAATTCATGGTTCACTAAAATATATCCAAAAAATGATCTAGCTTTATCCTGGGAAGTAACAAGTGTGCACTAGTAAAATACTACCTAAGATCAAATATGGTATTTGTCATAACCAATTTGATAAACTACCTCTAAAATGGGTGAGGCGGCTAGGTGGAAAGGTGGTGAGGTGTGGCGACGTGGAGCGGCAGTAGGGAAGTGAGGCATGGCGAGGTGGTGAGGTAGTGAGGAACAGTGAGGCAGGGAGGTGGTGAGGCTCGGCGAGGCAGCAAGGCGGCGAGGTGGCGAGGCGGAGAGGTGTCAAGGCAGCGAGGTGGCAAGGCGGTGAGGTGGAGAGGGGTGAGGTGGCGATGCGGCGAGGGTTTTGGGGGTCTTTGGGGGGGGTCATGTGGGGGTCGGGGAGAGAAGGGGGGTCATGGGAGGTAGAGGGAAGTGTCAGGGTTGAAAAAAACGTTTTAGCTATAGTTTTTAAAAAACCACCGCTAAATCATTAATAAAAAATTTAGTTTTGGTTTAGTAAACTGCCACTAAAAAACTACTTCAAATAATTATTAATGTTGTAGTGAATAAATGCAATTGAAAGATGGCCCAGACCATCCTCTGTGATGGAAATCCATAGTTTCCTTGGACTAGTTGGGTACTATTATTGATTTGTGGAAACTTTCTTATGATTTTTAAAACCACTATCCAAGATAACATGAAAGGGGTGGACATTTTCTAGAATTATGAATGGGAATAAATATTTTAAGAGCTAAAGAAGAAGTAAATAATTATGCATGTGCTCATATTAACCACTAGTGGTGAAGGATTTGTGATCCATAGGAATGTTTCCAAAATGGTCATGGGTTATGTACTCATGTAGGATGAAAAATTAATAGACTATTAGTTCCTCTAAAAAAATATACATGAGCATAACTATCCATTGCATGATCTAGAATTGGTTGTAGTTATCTTCACATTGAAGATTTGGTGACATTATCTCTATGGGGAGAAGTGTGATATATATATAGATCATAAAATCCTCAATTATATATTCATGCAAAAGGATATCAATATGAACCAATGAAGGTGTTTATATCTCATCAAGGAAACAATCCACTATTATCTTGGGAAAAAAAGTGGATGATTCTCTAACTAGAAAGGATCTTACAACCCTATCCATGAATATTATTGAAAGGGATCCAATCATCTTCGACATGAAAATGATGGAAATGGTGATAATAAAAGGATCTTAATCCTATCTTTTTCAAATAACTTCTAAACTATATATTCTTCATAGGATCAATGGGTCCTAGAAATATGATGAGGTGCTATAAAAAAACAGATATTCTGGTGTTTAAATTTTTTAAAGATGGATTCATAAGGTTTAAAATTTGTATATGTGTCCCATAAAAACCAGTATATAAGAAGGATCTTCTGGATTATGCACATAATTAATCCTTATCTATTTATCTAGGAATAACTAATATGTAAAGAGATCTGAATAAAAAATATTATAGTATTAAATGAAGAGGGAGATTAAAGAATTTGTATATTGATGCTTGTTATTCCAACAAGTCAAAGTCGAACAATATAATTATAAGGGTATGATTCAACCATTACCCATTCCAGTATGGAAATGGGAAAACATAAACATGGATTTCATCATAGGAATCCCCATGACACCTAATGGAAATAATTTAATTTGGGTGGTATTCGATCTTCTTTATAATTCGGTGTATTTCATTATTATCAAGGAATATCTTGAACAATTCAATAAGATATGCATAAGGTAAGCTTTAAGACTACATGGAGTTCCAATTTCTATTATACCTGATTGATATCTAAAATTTACCTCAAGGTTATAGAGAATCCTTTAATGATTGTTAGATAAAAACTAACCATCAACACATATTATCACCCTTAGATGGATGGTTAGTCTAAAAGAACCATTCAAACTCTAGAGGATATATTGATATTTTTTTAATAGATTTCCAAGGATGTTGGAATTAACACCTTTCCTTAATGATGTTCTCATATAACAAAATTTTCTATTCTAGTATTCAAATGGAAAATTATGAGGATTTGTATGGGAAGAGGTGTCAGACTCCAACATTATGGGATGAATTTGGAGAGAGAAATCTAATGGGACCTTATCATCTCCAAGAGATGATAGTGAAGGTTCAAAATATAAAACATTATATGAAATCCTTGAAAAGTCTACATAAAATATATACATACTATCATTAATGAGTCCTAGAGTTTATGGTGGGAGATAAGGTGTTCCTTCATATATCACTATAGAATAAATTCATGAGTTTTAGGAAGAATTGAAAGATTATTGTAATATACATCGGCCCCTTTGATATCCTTGATCACATAAAAGTTGTGGCCTATAGACCAATACTTCCATCAAACCTATCTTAAGTGAATAATATGTTCCATGTATCCCTCTAGAAGAAGTAAATACTAGGCCACTCACATGTACTAAATCTAGAGGTGGTACCATTATTGAATGATCATTATCATGAGAATAAACCAGTGAAGATCTTATAGAATAGAGACAAAGTACTATAAAACATTAAAAATCACTTGGCCAAAGTGTTGTGGAGAAAACACAAGTTTTAGGAAGTGACTTTGGAACTAGAAGAGGTGATGGAACAAAATTAACTTCATCCATTTTAGTATAAAAATGAAATTTTGGGGGTGAAATTTTAGAAGGGAAGATAATGTAACAACCCAAACATTTATAAATGAAATTCCCTTTATAAATGAGTGAATTCCATATTAAGAAATGAAATTATAGAAAACACATACGCTAATTTTTTTATTTAAAACTATTATAAGTTATATAATATTTGATTTAAAGTATTGTCAAGAATCATAACCATTGATAGTATAGTCATTTTATAGTGATCGTATGACTAGTATATATAGAGAGTTATGATAAATCCATTTGATATAGACAAAGGAAAAGATGACCTCTACTAGTAAGATTGTACCCTATGAATTCCATTTATCAAAGCTTCTGAGGAAGATAACATCTCCATGCATTTCCCTTGACCAATACCAAGATGATATTCAAAAAATACAGCATGGGGAAAATCATTTACGAGAGAAGTTCAAGATAATCTAGATCGTTATCTAAACCATGTTCATCAAACCACACCAAGAAAATATCATCATCGCACACATTAATCTTTGGTAATTCTCTATTTCAATAAAGGGTTATGTATCCTATCCCTAATAGTACGAATTTCTAAATTTTAATTTTAATAAAATAATAATTATATTTATCCTTTATTATTACATTATAATAATTAAATAATAAGTTTGATAAAATTATATTTTTATACGATGAAACACAAATTATATTTTGAAAATATATATAGTTTCAATCAAGAAACCCTTTTTGATGAATTTATGAATTTTTTAAATAAAATTTTTTTAATGAAATATTATTATTAAATAATTTTTATTAAATATAAATGATAATATAATTTTATTAAGTCAAATGTAATTTTTATATGAGTCGAAAAAAATATTATTGTCAAAAAATCAATATTTTACATTAAATGGGGATTTTTATTCAAAAGAATAAATTATAATATTTAGAAAATTATTTTGATTAAATAAATATTATTTTTAAAATTAGCACATTGAAATTATTCAATGGTGAATTTTTCAAAATTTTCTGATACATTTGAATCCTTGGATAAAAATTAAATATAGTATGTATTATGAAATCATAATAAACCAAAAGTGATGTAATATATGACATAAAGAGTATCCACAACCAAAATTATTTCAACCATTTAAAATAATTTTTTTTTTTAGTAATTTTATTAATTTTATAAATCCTAAATGGATCCTCCAAAACCTACTGAATATTTTAAGGTTTTGAAATCAATTCTTCACAAACATGACTCACATCAACATGACCAAGGGTGTTATTTTAATGTGTTTGTTTATTATAATTAAAAAATAATAAAATATATTCCTATTTTATTATAAAATATGAGAAAAAAATGGTATGCTTTGTGGTTTGGATTAATTTATCGTATAGAGTCCAAAATCTATGCTTAGAAATTAATAAATAATTCCTATCTATTTTGAAATAAAAACCCACCCAACCTCCCATTCCTCCTCACTCAGAACTATTTTATGATGAGTTTACTCCAACCTTCCTTCTGTATGCCCCTACCAAGGTTCCCTCAAGCTCTTAATAAGCTTGTCCCAATCTTTAAGAAGAACCTTCTCGAGGTAAGAGAACTTCTCCTTTTCTTTATTCAAACACCTTCTTTATATTATGATTTTAATTTCCAATTATTCATGTTAGGATATATTCTTACATATCCCTCCTATATTCCTTTTAATTTCCAAGTGATGAGAGGCCCCTTTCACTCTCATTAATCCATTGTATGAATCTTTGTATACAGTCATTATGCTACCAAAATTATCCATATATTTTTTTCATATCAAATAATTGTGTAGTGAATACCAATCCCCATTTCCTATTAAGGGTATTCAACTAGATGTACTTATCCTTCATGAATTGGGTAATTCCATGTATAATTCTCACACTTCTAAATTTTGGGATTAAAAGTGATGAAATACGTCCTTATCTTGTATGATCTATGTGGTACAGTTATGCGTGCACATGATATTAATGTGACAAGCGGGCCCAGAATTATATAGCCCTCCAATGCATTAGGTATTGTTTTTTTCACATGACATGTTAAGTACAAGATTGGATAGTGAACCTAATCTATTAAGGGACTTTTTCCAGCATGTAATGTTTTCTTGGCAGTTGTCCTTGACATATGCTTATTTTATGTTTATGTTGTTTCCACATTCCAATGATTCCTTGATGTTATCATGTTTTATAATGCCTAATTGTTCATGATTATAAATCGAATCCCTTTTATTTCTTATTGATATACCTACTAAATCACATGTATTAATTTCATCATGTTATGGTTTGATTATTCCCTTACTATGAGTTATAGCTCAACCCTTTCTTATGCATGTCCCTAGGTTATCCTATGTAGTTTTAGAAGATCCATGGAAGATAAGAATAGTTAAAAAGTTTTTAAATAATGTTTTTGTAGGCTATTTTTCAATTTTTTATGTTATGTAATTAATTACCCAAATACACTAGGCCTCATGAACTTTTGGGGTTGTATTAAGTGTATATTTATGTAATAAATCATAAATTAAAGTGTAATAAAATCTAGGTTTTCATAACCATGATTATTTTCTCATTAATGAGAGTCACTAAAAGAATCCATTAATCATAGGTTCTGAACAAAAAAATGAATGAAAATTCATGCTTTACCTACTCACATGGTTGAATACCATGTGCTAATCATGTCACATCCACCTTACCATTTTTAAAATCAAGTGTTTGATCATTTTATGGTTTTTTAGGACATCCAAGTAAACCTTGAAAGTTGATTTCTCTTTCTGTTTACCCCTAAGATCTAGAGAAACCCACAAGGAAACCATAAAATTATAATGAGAATCATAGGTATTTATATCAACCCAAAAATCATAGGAATCATCATATAGAAACTTAATCCCAATTGCTCATGGTATGTTGGGTTCATACAATAAAGTGAGATGGCCAAACACCCTTCCCCACTTACTAGACAAATTTAAGCAGTCATAAACCCTATTTACCAAAGACCTTGAACGGAATCCAGGTAGTTATGTCACACTTTTAGATGGGTATTGTATTCGATATCATTTTTAAATGAAACTACTTAGTTCAAATGGACACATCACCCAAGATGGATAAACACAAGGCCCAAAGTGTGCTCCTAGTCACTGTGGGCTTGTGACAAGCACCTGGGAATCAATATACATAATGGTGAGAATTATTTTACCCTAAAAGATAACACAACATGTATCACTTATAACAAGATAAGATAAACAACTATATTACAACATATATTAATAAGAACACAACCATGAGACATACAAAACCAAGATAAAAGGACCAAACCTTGAAGATAAACCAACCAAGAAAAACACAAAGTCTCAATGTGACTATTCAACACCACCATCCTAATCCAATATGAAGGTGATATCAACCAATAAAATCTTAAATTCCACATGAAACTATTACTTTTAATTGTATTCCAAAAAAAATCTATAAATTATCAAAGGAAAAAATTAGTGTGTGAGAGATAAAGATTAATAGAAAACATATAACAATAAAACAAAACAAGTTTATAGAGAAGTTTAAAATGAAAACTATTTTTTAAAACCTAATTTTTTTTCTTTTTAAACAATCCATATTCTAAGACACAAGAATATTAATATAAAAAGGATTGATAAAAATAAATAGGAAGTAATCAAAACCATCTATATCCTAGAATATAACCGAGTTATTTTATTAAACATGGTATTAAAATTAAATGAGGATAATATAATCCAATCTAGGAGAACCATGTCCATGGAAAATCTATAAGATAAACATGTGAGAAATAAAACATGAAGCAATAACATCATGTATAAAACCAATCAAAAGTGGTCTCTAGCCAATGGGAATATGTAATCAGACATGTGGAGGAACACTAAGATAGACATACCATGAATACTACAAATATAGTGTCCTTAAATATCCTATAAATATCATAATAATAACCCCAAGTAGTATCACACTCACCAAGGTTTCATATTACTATAAACCAACGCACCTAGGGTTCCCAATGTGATATGATTCCAAAAACATTTAAAAACCCATTCTAAAAATTTATAAAACACTTTCGTAGAAAATTTTCACCACTCCCATGATTGAAAATCCCTTTTGAGTTAAAATCATAATTGAGGAATTTCATCAAACACAAAAAGTTAAAAAACTATCTTTAAAGAAAAATCCATTTTTCCTGCCACCTAAGAATCATTTCACAAAAATATTCATCTTTGATATAAAATCAGAAAATTTTAGAAAATAAACCAAATTAATTTATAATAATATCACATAATTCTTGTGTTAACACCATTTTATATATACACTTACCTCGACAATGAAGATAATGGTGTCACCTTCAAAACCAATGATGAGAATTGAATATATTAGGTCCCTAAAAGACTATATCTAATAAAAACACCATAAATGATATATCTAAACATTATATTGGACCATTATACCCCATATAATTTTTCATGACATAGAGAGGATGAGATATCATAGGTACATACCTAAAATAGATACATCTAGAAAAATGGAGATTCATTATATGACCAAATGAAGAACCTCATAGAGTGTCAAGGAGAGGCTGGTTTTTTCCAATGAGGAATTAGGAGGGTATTAAAGTATTAATTAAGTTAGGGAATCAATTTAATTTTCCATTTTAAGAAGTTTAGATCAATTCACATGGTTATAAAAACTGTGTGCTAACCATGTAGAATACTTTATCCCCTGAAATCAAAGTCTTGTGATTTTCTAGGGTAAACTACACAATTAGACAAATCATGCACCAGTTGTGCGAAACCCACTAGAAAAAAATCGGCCATCCTCATGGTTTTTATGGTTACTATAATGTTTAGAAAACCCATTTTAAAACTATTAAAACCACTTTTGGAACTTATAGATACATCTCATACATTTATCGAATGGTTACTCCAAACAGTGCCTAGATCATACACCTGGATTGTTTTTTCCAAATCTCTAAATTCCCAAACCTTGAATCTTAAAATCCTATAAAAACATGAAAGAGGTGAACCAGCCTCAAAATTAAGCATACTTATGACCTAGAGGGTGTCACATCCCATTCAAGTTACTAATATATCTCGAGGTGTTGGTGATTTCATAGTTCATTGAGAGGGTTTTGGTAAAGATTGATTCATTATAGCAAGGGAGTCACCAAGATACTCCAAAGATAAGTGATGTGGATTAGATTTTTCATTTTCCTAGTTAGATATAGATTAATATGGAAGGAATTTAGTTTTATAATTCTCTATCCTATTTTTTGAGGTAGCAAGTTCTCATACCCAGGCTAGTGGATCAAGCATGTCTTTTTTTCATGTGTAGTTTGTATCCATTATAATTTCTAGTGCATAACCTTACTTGGTTGTTATCAGGGAGTTGGGGTCCCTATATAAGCACAAAATTTTTAGTAATATATTCCTATGAAGTAACAAATATAGGTTTATGTATTTTTTGATCATTAGAGATGGGATACTATAAGTAGAGGATAGCCTCATGATTCCACTCATCTCCAGGGATAGTGAGAAAAGTTTGACCATGGAGGCGGTCTCCATTGAGATCAGAGAATTCATAGAGATGGATTTGGTCAGATACATACCATATAATTTACAATTCTGAGAGATATATACATCATGTTGGGTATTATATAATTATATTATACCTATGTGTATGCCTTGTTTGATTCAATATCTATACACTCATTCATTGCACCCACCCTAGTCTATTTATTAGGACTTGAGGTGGAGAGACTTATATTTCCCTTAAAATTTACTCTATAAATTTGAGGTTGATAAATATTATGTGGTGTGGGTAGATATTTTGAGTTGATTATAGGGTATAAATCCTCTTGAGGATATTTCCTATGTTTGAGGATACAATAATAAAATGTCATTGGTGGCATAGATATGACATATTAGATGAAGTATATTTTTCATTTATTTAGGGGATGTATTATATTAAATGATTTTGAAGTATATAACATCATGTTTTCTAGTGACTAAAACCATAATATTATTTAGAGACTTATTGAGTTCTTATCATCATTTATGTATGAGTTGATGTTGTGTTCATTGAAAGATAAACTTGTATTTTATCCCAAGGTTGTGGAAGAGTACCCTAATGTATTTATAGAATAGGTGGTGATTATATCACCTCAACATGATATTTTAACATTCTATTACTAATTTTTAGGTAATCCTTGACCCTCTTGTTAATCTTTCCTTGATTGGATCTTATTTTAGGGTTTTTTTGGGTGAAATTTTGGAATTGTTTAAGGGATCTGGGGTTATGCACGATTAGCGCATAGTTTTTCAAAACCATGTTCCCACCTAGTGAAAACCATTCAATACTAAGATGTGAGGATTTTCATGATTGGAAAATTTTTTTAGAAAACAGTGTACCCACCCAGTAGAAACTATGCACCTCAGTAGAGGGGCACACTTTTAGGGTGCACAGTTTCTCTAACCATGCATCCCTTCCCATCTAACCATGTGGATGGTGATTTTTAATTAGGAAAAATATTTTAGAAATTCCTAAATAGACCTTTTAATTTCTTATCAACCCTAACTCCTCATATAATGATATCATAAGTCTTTTTGGCTCTCAAGAACCCCTTTTGGCTCCTCCAAACCCCTTTATAGGCAGATTGAAGCATGGAGGATCTCATTTGATCCCTCTCCAATAAGTGGTTCTTCTCCCATTCCATATATCTTGCTCTATTTTTTACCTCCATATGGTTTGTAAGATAATCATGTGTTTCATGGATCTAAATTCCTTTAATTTTAATCTTGATTCTATTTTTTTTAAAATCTCCTCTGCCATCATTTTTCATTAGAAAATCTCATTACGGGTGTTGTGTTACATGATTATCATGAATAAGGTAAGGTGTTTCTATTGATATTTTCCATTAAATAAACCCTTTATTTGATTTATTTGACTTAAGTTTCTTTCAATTGAGTTATGAAAACCCAATTCATTGTAAATTGTAATTGGAAATTAATTTTGTGTAGAATTTTGGAAAAACCCCTTAATTCCAATGGAATTTAGATTTTGGGGGTAATTTGAAATTGATAGAATTTATGAATTGATTTTAGGAAAATGTATTAAATTGACATAATAGAAACCTATTATTGTTTTGGATTGAAAAGAAATGAAATGATGAAATTAAACCTATGTTTTGGTTTTGAAATAAAATTGGTATATTGAAATTCAAAATGGGGAAAAATTAAACTGATTTGAAATTATTTTCCCATAATTGATTGATTGATTGAGCACATGAAAACATGGGTAGTTAGTGAGTTATTTTATAGAATCACTCTTGGATGGTAATTCCCTAGAAATTAATTTAAGATTACAACTCTAACAAAAACCTAGATAGGTAGGTCATATCTTGGATTTGATATTAATGATCCCTATTTGGCTTGAGGCTAATGTATATGTGTACACGTTTCCCAGATCACTGAGATGGGAGTATGGGGATCCTATAACCAGGAAATATCGTACCATACAGAAGATGACCATGTTGCTTGTTTTGACTATTTTGATCATATATACCATCGATTTTGAAACCTTTTTATTCAGGCTTATTGATTTATATAAATTTTTTATATAAAATGTTTATTAATCCATTGATTTAAATTTTTTCTATAATTTCAAATGAAAATCATGTTTTCTTCTAAATATGACAATATATTTCCATGCCTGTATTTTTTAAAATTGAAATCATGATTGGGTTTATTTATTATGGAATTTTATAATGGAACACTCATTTGGATCCTACTAGGATTTTATCTCACACCCTACCTTTTCCTTTAGGAATTTTTATATTTTGTTCTTCTGGGTCCAAGAAAAGGGAAAGTTCCCCTTTGATGAGGTGGTTTATCATGATCTTTTGGGATTTTTTTTTTTATTCATTTGGGACATTTGAGTGTTATTTGTTTATTTATGAGTACTTTGATGATTTACTATTTTGGGTTTTGATATACCTATTTGAATTTTAGGTATTGTCTCACTTTAGAGTGTTGAGTATATGGATATGTATCTGTTCATTCTATTATTTTGTATCAAAATTGTTCCCCCTTTTATCATGTTTGATTCCAGGTTCTAGTCACCAACTCATGGGGATTGGGAACACCCTTAGGGATATGTTGATGTCAGCTCAGGTGTCAAGGTACGAGCGTATCGGGGTCGGTTCATGATAGAGATTGAATTTTAGATAGGTTTATTGATGGGTGTTACTTTGATATCAATGTATATGTATAGGATGACACCTTCTATGTTGTGGTAGCTATAGATTAAAATTTATGAGCTTATATAGTGAGGTTTTATTTGGCTCGATGTCTCTCCTTAGGATGATCCAATTCTATTTGTGAATAAGGTATATGAAAATATAAATTTTTGTATTTATTATAATCAGTTGAATTGGGTGACAATAAAAAACTTGTATCTCAATCTATGGATTAAGGATATGTTTGATTAGCTGAATTAAAATAGTTGGTTCTCAAAGAAAATTTTTCAGTCAAGATATCATCATACTTAACTGAAGGATGAGGATATTATAAATAATGACTTCAAATTTCATTATAAAAATTTTGAGTTCATTGTAATTCCATTTTTTTATGAACACTCCATCCAAGTTCATGGGACTAATTAATTATATGTTCTGTGAATTTTTGGATCAATTCAATGTAGTGTTTATTGATAACATCTTGGTGTATTTTGAGTCAAAAGAGAAGTATATATGGAATATGTGAGCTATTTTGGGAGATCTTTGATGCAATAAGCTATTTGAGAATTTTTTAATATATAATTCCTAGGAATGTGATGTAACACCCATAAAATTTAGTTTTAAAAAATAAAAAACTAGATATATATCTTAACACAAAATATTGGGCTTTAATAGTCTTATTATATAATATAAAAATATTATTATTTATATGTGACCATTATAATCCAGCCATTAAATTAGTGGTATGAATAAGAATAATTGTATTATGAAAAATAGGTATAATGGTTTTATATAATTAAAATCTATTTATTAATGCATAATAAATAAGTAGTCAATTTTTAATAGTCGTTTTATGCTTCAAAAATATTTTTTCTTCAAAAATGGTTTTTATTGAATTTTGTGTGTGGGAATTATAATTAATTTATGCCTTTTTTAGAAATTTTATTTGAGTAAATTAATATAACTTTTTAATTCATCATTTCAATATTATCTTAGGGTGAATTTTTGTGATTTTTCAGAAAAGATTTATTTTTAAGTGAATAGTTAAAATATATATTTTTCTAAAACTATCATTTATTTTTATTAAATTGAGATAATTAAAAATCCCATTATGTTTTTAATTTAATATTTACATAAGATAATTATCATTTAATTATAATTAATCAAATTAATTACATAGTGATCAATATTATACTTGATTCTGGTATAAGTTCATTTGTGGGCTTAAAACACATTTTTTTCTAAAAATTGTTTTTCATTACATTTTATAAACTTATATTAAAATTGGGTTTTCTCACTTCTATAAATTTAATCTCAAAAAATTGATTCCATATTTGGAATCATGATGTTTAAATTTGGTAAATATGACCCTTTTATTTTTTATTATTATGAATAGAAACCATGGTAAAGATTTGTCACCTCAATAAGGGTAAAACAAGAAAAACTAGGTTTAAAATATGGGATAAGGATTTAAAATGTTTATAACAATTTCCTCTATCCTATTGGGTATGTGGTTTTCAACCAAATAAATTTTTGGGAAGTTACAAAATTTATTTTAAAACATTATTTTGAATTTGGTAACCCATGCTTGAATTTTAAGAAAATAAATTACATTTTATCAAAATTAAAAACTATTTTGGGTCTTTTCCTTTAATGGTATGGTTGGAAAGTTCCATTTGGTTTTGAATAGTTCCCAAAGTCTAAATTCATTCATTTTTTATTATTTAACAAAAAAATATTATTGAAATCAACTTCTTACCATATTTTAAGGTAATTTTTTTATGCTTAAATCATGTATTTTTCTATAAACTATTTTCATATATTTTTTGTACTTATATTAAATGTTATTTCTGAAACTTGTAGATTTTTTCAAGATCTTGTGTCTGTATGATTTGAAATTTTCAAAAGGAATTTTAATTTTTAATTATTAGATGGGTTGAATTGTTATCGTTGATTTGAAACATAATTAGAGTGTTGGATTGAATCTTGAAAGGGATGTTATTAGACGAGGAATGAGGCTTAGAGTGTACCTTAGTAAATACTTTAGATATTATGGTATGTTTTGAGAGTTTTCAAAAGCTTTTGTCCAGAGTGCATGGTTTTGGAAACATGGTTTAGGGGAAACCATGTAACAACATGATGATAGATGAACATTCTGTTTATTTTTTAAGGAACATAGTTAGCTCATATAGATAGTGAATGGTTATGGTAAAACCATATAGAATTTTAGAGGATTCCATGTGAGGTTTTAGAGTCGATGGCATAGTCGGCACATGGTATGTTTAAAACTGTGTGAGGTGGGTTTCCTTGGATAGTGGAGGGTGCATGGTTGGTGCACGGTTTGTAAAACTATGTGTCTAAACCATACAGCTCATTAAAAATGATATATTTACCATCCCATTTAAAATTTTAAGTGTTTATCCTTATATTCTCTTCAAATCCATGCTTGACCATACCTCCTTCCTCCCATTGGGTCTTCTCCTCATTTGATTAGGGGGTGTTTTTGAAGCCATTATTCGAAGATTTGTGGTACGTCTTCAACTTTGGTAATCTCTGTTGACCTCTTTTTTCCTTCTCTATAATTTTGGTTCCTTAGTTTTAGGATTTGGTTTCAATTACATCATATCATTAGGTAATTGTATGAGTACATTAAGGATTTTGTTTTTCCTAGGATGATGGTAACATGGGATGCCTTATGCATATGATAGGTCGTCATTTTGGTTGAGCTACATTGTGCTATTGAATTTTCTTTGGATTTTATTTTAAATTAAATTAAAATTCATCTAGTTTTGGAACCAATTATTAGATATTTTTATTAGTTCAGGGTTGGGGGTATGTCATGAGTTATTTGTGAATGTTTAGACACAGTTCTGATGTGATAAGATTGGTTGGGCCTCAAATGTCCTATATGAGGCCAGAAGAGATTGGATGGTCCTTGGTAATAGTTGTCATCCCTTGGATAATTTGAAAATCTTTAGAAAAAGGATGGTGTTCCTTGTTTATTTCCCAACATCTTTTTTGATGGTGTTTATATTCATGTGGGTATACAACCTTTCAAAAATAGCGACAACTTAATTTTAATGAAATTTTAAATTTAAAATGAAATGATTAATTTATTTAAAAAGTTTAAATGAAATAAAATTCTCAAAATTATACAATGTTTTGAGGGTCCCATTGGACCCTTGTGCACTGGCTGGTTTCCAAAGGATGTGGTTTTGACCCCATTACCTATTTAGAGGGAACCTTCTTGTAGGCATCTTGGGTATGTCCCCTTACAATCATATGATGGTCATGATATCACCTTGAATAATGTGTATAGAAGGGGAATGAAAGGTGTATTGTAGGTTCCTACCTCCAACATTTTTTATGTGCTTTCTCTTCTCAATGAAAGTAATGAATTACATCAAGATAAAAAGATGCAGGTGGTCTACCAGCAGCAGGGGTGATGGGGTATCTTTATTAATTAATAGAGGTCTCCCTCTATTCTTTCTTTGGCTTAAAGAGTGAAGGATCCATAGGATAATATTGGTAATGTAAAATATTCCTTTCACAATGATGAGAATTTCTCTATTAATTATGTGCAATATGGAGATTCGGTAAATATGGTTTAAACTAACACAAAAAACAAGTATTGAAGTTGATAACTTTTCTAAGAAGATAATGGATCATCCAGATGAAAATAAAATGAACTCTGATAGTAGTGACATTAAAGGGATCCTGCAATAAGTGATCTCTTTTAGGAGAGTTTGTCACCCAAGAAGTTGAGGTCTGGGTGTGGAAGAGTTTATTGGAATAAAATACATGATGAGGAACAATGAATTAGTGCAAATATTAGATATAAACTTGGTCTTTGATAGTATCTTGATGAAGGTAGTTTTATGTTTAACCAATTCTCTATTTTCTCCATTTTCTCTGTTTCTCAATAATTGGGACATTGTCGACATTATCCCTAACTTTTCAGAAAAAATTAAAAAAAATCATTTAAAGGGAAAAAGAGATGTTTTTATGAAAAACTATTTTTATGTGTGTAATTTGTTTTTGTATTAATAAATTATATTTATCACAATTTGTAAATTATTTTAATAAAATTTTTATATGATATATTTAATCAAATTTTTTAACACTCATTTAGATTTTTTACTAGGAATGGGATAATAATAAATCTATTTTTATGTGTAAAAACGGTATTTTTCTAAAAAGTTGTTTTCATCATATTTTTTTAACATAATATAAAAGTAATTTCTTCTATTTATAGAAATTTAATATTTAAAAATAGATACCATATATAGAATCAGTGCTTTTAAATTTTTTTATATTACACCCATTTATTTTTGTCCATTATGAATATTAACTATGGTAAATTTATCACCTCAGTAAAGGATAAATCAAGTTAACCTAGGTTAAAACTAAGTGTTAAGTTCACAATTTGTTTTCCTAATTCTTATTATATGAATTTAATTTTACCCTTATCACTTTAATATTGAAATTTAGATGTTTAAGGGACACTTGTCTAATAAAATGACTTATATAATATTTATTTCAAAGAAACATACAAAATATCACACTATTACTTTTAAATATCTATTATCTGTTCAGATAGGGATAAAATGATTTTTTTTAAATATTAAATGTTATTTGGAAAATAAATAAATTACTTTCATGATAGTAATTTATTTATAATTTTTAGAGATTATATATTTAACTTAAATTCTTACACAATGCTAATATAGAATTTATTCAATTAATATGAAAATAAAATTAATGGTTTTCAAAATATTAAAAAATATATAATTTGAGTGATTTATATTGTTTAATTAATTTCATAGATTAATATATCCTATTATTTATCTTTTTAATTTTTAATTTCTAATTATATCTTTGTATTGATGTATTTCAAGTCCAATTTAATTAATAGTGTCAAAAATTTCAATGATGATATTTTTTGAAAATGATATTTTATTAAATTATATAAAAAACATAAAAATATTGAAAGATGTCAAATAGGGTAATATATGTTCAAAAATATCATTCTTTTTCAATTTATTATCCAATTTTCACCTTATAAGTTAAATTAAAACCCTTTAATATTAAAATTCATTACCATGGTTAAGATTAAAATTAGTTAACTAAGGGGTTAAAGAAAAATATTAGGATGCAAATGAAACCAAAACCTATCTAAATTTAATTTTATGATTATGTCTATACCTTATACTAATTTTCATTAAATTTAGGTCCATTTTTAATCTTTTTTATTGAGGATGAATAAGTTATATTTTAATCTTATTAAAAATTTTAAGTGTGTCATTTACCATACTTATAAAAGGAAACCCATTTATCTCAACTATTTACATGAATTTGATCCATATAGTTTAAAAAAACCCTAAAAATTTATATTTTAAATCCCATTATAAAATATATAAAGTTTATGGTCTTTCCAAAAGACCAACCCTAGGGTACTTAAGAGGAGATATAAATTAGTTCTTTCAATGAAGTGGTAACCACCTTAACCGAACACTTTCTTTTTAGTTATTATTTTAAATCCTATAAATATGTGTTATTTATCATAAAATAATAAATTAAGTGTCCAAAATATACTAAAATTTTATTAATATTATGAAACAATCACTATACAACCTCTTTTCCATTAACTGTGAAGGGAAAGTATCACTCGTGCATACGTATGACTTACCATCTCCTAGTAGCGATACAATTCATTTTTCATCACCATATATTAGGGATGGGATTAATATATATATATATATATATATATATATTTATATATATATATATTTATATCTGTGTGTGTGTGTGTGGTATTTATGAAATAATTGTACTTCTATAATTATAATATCATATCTACCTTCTTACCTGCTAATCTGTTGGAAAATGATAATGTCGCTCATGCGTACATGTGGACTACCACCTCCACGTAGCGATGTGATCTGTTCTTCATTTATGCATTACATTGATGGGAATATATATTGATTTAATAAATATATATATATATATATATATGATATATATGATATAATAATTATTCTTTAAAGGTGAATTATTATTTAAATATTTTTTATTCCATTCATCTATAAGTGAAAACAGCGTTCATGTGTACATATGATTTATCGTCTCTATGAATGATGTAATTCAATTTTCTTATCTATAATTTATTGATGGATATAAATAAAGATATAAAAAATAAATATGATATTTATATCATGGATAAAATTTTGTGGATGATGGAACCATGATCAAATAGTAAGTACCAAAACTACTAAACGAAAATATACCTAAAAACAAAGTAGTTATCATTAGGAACATTGATTTTAATAAATAATTGTTAATAAATAGGTGATAAAATGTTATAATTAAATAATATATGGTATTATTTTTATAATTAGGTTTTTATAATAGATTTATAATAAATATTTATTTATTATATAGGATTTTTTAACACATGCAAAGGAACATAGACCTGAGAAAAGGGTTTATTTCACAATCTCATCATTATTTGGGATCGCTTATGTTTAAGTCTTAACTGGGAGAATTATTTGATATTTATACCTTAAACACAATAAATATTATTCTCCTATGGTTATTTATATAAATTAAAAGTTTTAATTTCATTTCCTTCTCTTTAAGGACTAAATATGTTGAACTAATGTTTTTAAGGGAAAACTGACTTTGTTTTTCTACTCGGCCGGGAATATTTTTCTTCCATGTCTATATTTTCCATAAAATGTTTTAAAGAATATTTTTAATATTATAAAATGATTTATTAAATATATTTTTACCCATGTTTTAATTTTTAAAAATTCATTTTTAAGTTATATTCCTATCATTATCAAAACAAGGTAATTTTTTTCAAAAACTATGAAAGGAATGTTTTTTTAACTTATACGACATGATTTAAATTTTCCACCATCATAGAAAGATAATTATTTAAAGATTGTTTTATAATTTTACAAGTTTATTTTCAAATAATATTTCTTCCTTAATATTTGAATAATTTTTTAGATTATTGGTTTCAAAGTGAATGTGGTAAATTCCCCAAGAAATTTTTCAGTGATCTTTTTAAAGTATTTTTATCTATGTCAACAAACTTTCTTGAATATTTTGATTTACTAGGGATATAATCCAAAAATAAAATCCTATATATTTATTTGGATTCTTTTGATCATTTTGATATGGAAAATTATTGAAATTATATTTTCTAGTTATTCCAATACAGATTGTTATTTATTTTTAAGGCATATTGATTTAGTTGTGTTTTTTATTCATATGATGAATGAATTATAATTATTAATTGTTGGGTGGAGCCTTGAATTATATATCCCAGTAATTCATTATTAGGTTTAACAAGACAAACTATATTGGGTATGTGGTTGATTCCTTACCCATTTATGTATGACATCATTGCACAAGTCCTTGATGGTATGTTTTAGATGTCTTGGCATGAGGCCTCGATGGTAAGTTTTAAATGTTTGAAATTATGAATTACATTATTATGAAATTAGTTATTGGTGACCATATTATTATTTTAATAGTTATTATATTCATGGATATGTTTTTATCTCATGTAATTGTTTTTATTTCATTATTTATTCATAATTTATTCTTTCAATATTATTTATTCCTTATTAGATTTGGTTATAAACATACCCTTACTACGAATCTGATCTCACCCCTTTCTCATGTTTAGTTTCCCTAGTATTCTAGGAATTTTACTATGATTTATATGTAGTTAAATGATAAAGGTAATAATGGTTTTCTCAAAGAAAATAATATGTTTCATGTTTTCAAATTTAATGTGATATTTAAGTGTGTACCTAGTTTATAAATACTACTAAAATATTCTATCCTTTGGGGTGAGATTACTTATATCTAGTACTAATGTAATAAAGTAACCACTAGCTCTATGATGCTAGGTTTGGGGTCTTTATAGTTGGTATCATACCAGGTTTAGTAGAAACCATGAGAACTAGATTTATAAAAAGATAGATTAGGGAACATAACCCTACGAATGATCATAAGGATATGTATAAATATAGGATAACATCCTAAATATTTGTTAAGGGAGAGATTATTTATTTTTACTATAAATACATATTTTTCTATAAACTAAAAGTTTACATGGTTTGAGAAAAGATTTATATATTGGTAATAGCTCCAAAATGAGTTTTTTTAGTACATATTGACCATTATTCTGGTTCACGGTGAGTGTGTCCTTACTGCACACTTGTTTTGACACTCCCAAGGTATATTCTAGGGTTAATTCAAACTTTATTAACTAACCATTATGAAATATTTGGAACCTAGTGGAATTAATGGTAATTTTATTAATTCATGTAATATATCTAAGGATTTCCCTCTTGGGAAGGATAATGATGTAGGATTTAGATCTGTAGCTATATCGAAGAAAATTATAACTATATTGGGGAATCTGACTCAGGTTATGACCAATAATCGTTCCTATTTGGAGAAAACTATTGATCTACAACCTGGTGGAACAATATTAGACCACTTCAAGCATCAGAAACCTCATTTATTCAATGAGTCTATAAATCCATTTATTGTTGAACAGTATATAAGTTCCTTAGAGAAGATATTTATCACTTTGGGAAGTAATGGAAAGGAGAATGTTGTCATAGAAGTTTATTATCTCTAAATAGATGTAGATAAATGGGGGTCATTGATTAAAAATACTAAGTATGAGGAGGAAATAATGAACATGGAATGGAATTATTTTAATTTACTTTTTGTAGAAAAATATTTTTCTCATAAACAATTAGAAGATATGGAGAGACAATTCTTGATTCTATGAAAAAAGTAAGAGTAAAATGATTCTATGTATGAATCTAATATTATAAGGATAGTAAGGAATGTGTGGACTACATACATAATCCAAGGATAAATATTAACTGTTACTTTTATGGGCTTAAGAAAATCTTTTGAAGGGTATTAGTCTCCTAAACATTCACATCATATGAGGATATAGTATCATGTTCTATCAATACAGAGAAAGAATTCTCCACGTATTATGACTTTGAAGTGAAGAAAGGGAAGAAGATATTAGTATATATAAAAAATAGTTAAGGGGAATTATAGAAAGGGGAATTTACTAACATGTGATAATTGTGGAAGAAAACACCATGGAATTTTCTTAAAAGGAAAAATAGATTTCATTATTTGTGTAGAAAAATTCCATCATGCTCATGAATTCAAGGGCAAGGGAGAATCCATAAAATTATAGTTCTTTAACTATAAGAATATGGGGAACTATTATGACCAATACCTTAAATTCCAAGGGAACTTATAATAAATGAATCCAAGTGGATAATTCCAAGCTTATATAATTACATCAATGGAAGTGGATGTTCATAGATATGTGGTGAAACATATAATTATCATCCACTCTAGGATTGAAAATATTTTATTTTGATTCTGGTCCTACCCACTCTTTCATATCTAAATAATTTTCTAAATTTCCCACATCACCACCTCAAATATTAAATGTTGAGTTAGTGGTGAAAATTCATAATGGAAGGATGACAGCATCTCACCTATATAGATCATCTCTGATAGAAGTTTCTGGGAATATTCTTCCATTGAATCTTGTTATTCTTCCTCCAGTTGAATTTTATATTATTTTGTGTGTGTATTGGCTCTCTCAGTATATATTCCATATCAATTTTTGAGGAAGGTAACTCACATTCAATATTTTTAATCAACCTTCAATCATTTATCAGTGTGAGGATGAACTTGAATTCCGAATTGAAATTACTTCTATCATATAGGTTTTTCTACCTACACGTGAGGCGTATTTATCTCAAATGGTTAGGGAGAAACTCAATATTGAAAATGTAACTATTATTCATGAATATACTGGTGTATTTCATGAGTAAATTCCTAGTCCTAGAACGAATCATGAATTTGATTTTTTGATAGATTACATACATGGTGCTACGTATATTTCAAAGTCTCCATATAGAATTTCCTTGATTGATTTTTCATAATTAAAGAAGAAACTCTAGGAGAATCTAGATAAGGGATAAATTCGGCCCAGTTCTTCTCTCTAGGGTGCACCTATTATTTTAGTTAAGAAGAAAGATGGCGCAATGCATCTTTGTATTGATTATTAGAAACTTAACAAGGTCACCATTAAGAAAAAGTACCCTCTATTTTGTATCAATGATCTATTTGATCAATTGTATGGAGATTTTTATTTTCTAAAGATATATCATCGATATGGATATCATCATTTAAGGATAATGAAGGAGTATATACCCAAGATAGACTTCTGTATGAGGTACTGTCATTATTAATTTATAGTAATTCTTTTTGGACTTAACAATGATCTTGATATCTTCATGGATTTAATGAATTTAGTCTTTATATATTACCATGATTAGTTTGTGGTAGTATTTATTGATGATATTCTTATATATTCAAATAGAAAGGAAGTGTATGAAAACACTTGAGAATTGTGATGAAGACCCAAAGGTAAGATAATTTAGATGATAAATTTACAAAGAGTAAATTTTTTATTTATAAAGTTTCAATCTTGGGTCATATAATCTCATGTGAGGGTATATAGGTGGATCCTTAAAAGATGGAAGTTATTGTGAAATGGACTAGACCAACCAGTATAATCAAAATCCATTTTTTTCTTAGATATATGGATACCAAAAACACTCAATGAGAGATTTCTCATGACTATCTAGTCTGCTCACAAAGTTTACTCGAAAGCGAGATAAGTTCTTATGGATAAATGAATGTGAAGAGAGTTTCAAATAAATGAAGGTAAGGTTAATCAGCTCATTTTTTATAACACTACCCTATAGTAGAGAAGTATTTTTATTCAATAGTGAGGAATCAATGAAATGACTAAGATTCATTCTCATGAAAAATGACATGATCATAGAATATGAGTCTTTTTAATTAATAATTCAGGAGCATAATTACCTGACTTGTGATTTGGAGTTGGAAGGAGTAATTTTTTCATTGAAGATATAGTGTAATTATATATAAAGTGAAATTCGGGATATATATACTAATAATAATATATTTAATTATATATTTACAAATTCATAGTTTAATCTTCACAAAATAAGATGGTTGGATTTGACCAAATATTATTATTGCTCAATACATTACCACCCTGGTAAGGAAAAAAAGTGGATGATGCTCTGAGTCTTAGAAACCATACTATTTTTTCCATAATGAGGATTGAAAGAGATGAAATATTTATGGAATTTTAGAAGATAGAACTTGAATTCATGAGTAAAGGGGGAATACATTATCTTTATTAAATTAATTTCCAACCATCCAAATATAAGAGGATTATGAAGGTATAAAAGAAAGATGTGGAATTATAGAAGAAAGTGAGAAATTTACATGAGTTTAAACATGATCAAACTATAATTATAATGATCGGGAAATGTGTGTGTGTCATATCTATAGAATACTTGAATAAGGATTTATAAGATTAAGCTTATATTTAATCATTATCTATTTATCTTGGAAGTATGAATATTTGTATAGATATGAAAGATTATTTTTGGTGGGATAATAAGAAAAGGGATATTTTAGATTATATATCATGATACCTAGTATATGAACAAGATAAGGTTTAGAAATAGAAGTCAAAGGTGATTTTACAACTATTACCCATACCATAATGGAAATATGAAAACATCACTATGGATTTCATAATTAGACTCTCCAAAACATCCAAAGGCAATAATTCTATACTGGTTGTAGTAAATTTTCATATAAAATCATTGAATTTTATTACAATTAGATAAGATTTTTCTCTTGATCAGCTTTCCAGAATATAAATTAAGGAACTTTTAAGGTTTCATGGAGTACCAAATTCTATTGTATCTTGTGTTTGACCTTGATGTTCTTGTGAAGTCTTAAGTATGATTTGGATACAGAGTTGTGTTTTGGTGTTATTTATCATTATCAGACATATTTTAAGTCTAAGAGAACCATTAAAAATCTAGAATACATATTGAGAGTGGTTTGTATCAATACATTTGGTGTAATTTTCGTACAAAAATAGATTTCACTCAAGTATTCAGATGGATTATTATGAATACCTATATGGAAAGAAGTGTAGAACTCCAACGTGATGGAACGAAGTTATAAAAGGAAATTTATTGGGGCCAGGGGTTACTAAGGAAATGGAATATAAGGTTAGAGTCATTAAACAACACATAAGGGAAGCTCTGAGTCGATAAAAATTTTATGCTGACAATCATCAATGGGATCTAAAGTTTGAAGTTGGTGATAAGGTATTCCTATTAATATCTTCCTGGAAGAAGGTAATGAGATTTGGAAATAAGGGAAAGAGTATCCCTAGGTATATTGTCTCCATCAATATTATTGATCATATCAGAATGTTATATTATCACTTGGTGATTCCACCAAATCTCTGTTAATTTCATGTGGTATTCCATGTATCTCTCTTGAGGAAGTACATACTTGATCCTTCGCAAGTATTGAATATAGGGTTCATACCCCTGACACAATATATATCTCATGAGGTATAAACATTATATATTCCATATCATAAATAAACATTCTAGTAAATAATTCCACTCACCTATTACTATTTTGTAGTGAAATCATAAAATTGAAGAAGTAATGTGATAACATGAGGATGTGATGAGGTAGAAGTATCCTCAATTGTTTGTATCAAAGTGATTGAATTATAGGGGTGAAATTATTTTAAGGGGTATAATGTAACACCCATATATTTTATGATATGTTTTTTTAAAATACATTAAATTTCTTTGACAACTTCCGTTACACGCAACCCCAAGTTTTAATGAACCATGATCTACTATGAAAATATTATTTAAATAAGACCATTATAACCTCACCATTAAAAATGGTGGGTATGAATAAGAATAAATAAATTACCAAAAAATTATGTTTTATTGATTTATAAAACTAATTAATTATTTATTAATTTATTATAAGTCAACATAAAAAACATTTGAATGCCAAAAGAGATGTTTTTCTGAAAAATAGATTTTTTGTACACAATATGTTTCTATCTTAATAAATTAAATTGATCAATATTGGTTAATGATTATAACTGTATTAAATTGTTATATATTAAATCAAATTTTTTAATATTCATCTATAGTTTTTACTAGACATGATATAAGAATAAAACCGGTTTTACGCTTAAAACATTATTTTTCTAAAAAACGATTTTCATCTCATTTTTCACAATTACTTAAAAATTAATTTCTATCACATCTATAGATATAATCATGAAACATGGATACCATATTTTTAATTATGTGAATCATATAACATGAATATAAAAAAATTATAATTTAAAACTAAAATCTTTTTTTGACATTTCATATACTGTTTATATATTTAAACAATTCATATTTAGAAATTACATGATAAATTTTAGATATTCATATTTTTTAAAATATATAAATAAAAAAATAACTTTTGAAATGTCATATTTTTTATGATCAAATTATATATTAAACTATAAATAATTTATATTATATTAATAATATATATTTTTATTTTTATTTTCTATAGAAAGTTTCTATAGGTGTTGATAATTTCTCACAAAACATTTTTTATATGACCTAAATTCAACTATATTTGATGTGGTTACTATATATCCACATTTATAATGGTTTTAAAGATAATAACTATTATTATATTTTTTTATTTATTAGATATTTAATTAAATTTTAATAATTAAATTATAAATAATTAATAATTTGAGGTACTTTTTTTAAATTTCCTTAATTATATAATTTAAACTAAATTTAAAAAACATTTATTAATTTAAAAATTGAAAAAAAATCAATAAATTTTACACACTAAATCATTTCCAACAACATATTATAGGTTAGTATGTATGAAATAAGAAAAATATATATCATTTTGTGAAATAAATCATTGATATTATATGTCATAGTTGGATTTAAAAAATTGAGATATTCTATATCACATCCAACAATATGGGTGAACAACATTATTGTATCATTTATTCTTATAATAATGAAAAAAAATTGTTGTGGAAAAAGATAATGTTATATATCTCCCAAATGATACCCTAAAACTCAAGAAATATATTTCATCACACTCAATGATATCATTATATATCTTCTAATGAAACATTAGATACCATGAGAGAATAAAAATAATTCATTTCATTAGTTAATATTTTATTTTCATAGAGAGATTGAATTCTCTCAAGACCTTCACTTTATCATGTGATGAGGATTATGGAATTTCTCCTATAAAATGTGAAGAATGTAATTAAGTGAGATGATTGAATCAATATTTTTATTTCACATGAATTAATAATCTATTTATCATGGTATTGAGTATCATATTAATTTTTTTATTATAATAATTATCAAATTTCTAGAGGTTCAAATAAAAGTTTCACAGGAAAATGAAAGAGTTTTATGCACATGAGATACACTTCTATTTTTATGGGGAAGTAGATGTAAATTACATGTTTTTATAAAGGTTAAATGTGTTTAAGGTATTTAAGATCCTCTGATTCACGCTCAAATTTACCCAAGAGAAGAAGGTAGAACGGTCTTTGTAGTTTAGCTTGGGTTGTTGAATCCTCAGAGACCTAAGAAGTAACCTATGGACATGTACATTCTATGGACTGTTTTTGGCTATTGAGTGGAAAAATTTTGGTTGATTTTAGATGGTTTTAAGTTAACACTAAAATTCTTAGGTTAATTAAATTTAAAAGTGTGAGTTGATCCTAGGTTATCACTTGGGGTGGATTGGACGTATTCTTTTTCAATGGTTTCAATTTCTTATATTTGAGATGGGTTAATTTAAGGAGATAAAACAACATCATCACTTAATGGTTTAATACCTACACTATTTAATAATAATAACCTATACACTTGAAGGATCTAAGTTTTGAGCACTTCAAGGTAAAGGTTCGTATTAGCACTTGAAGTGTGTGGCCTTAAATTCAACAAGAACGATGGAGTTTAAAAATCATCAAATAAAAATCTCAATTAAAGAAGTGATTAGAAATTAAAGGGGTGATAAATAAAATCCAATCCAGCCCCTTTCTACTCCCTTGGATCAACCCATAAGTGTTTTATCCCTCCATTGATGTTATGGTTTCAATGGAAGCGGGAAGTAGACTCACGAGGGAGGAATTGAAGAAGTAAAGAAAACAATAAAAAGAAAATGGTCACTCCACCATTGTGTGAATAATTTCAAAAGTTTTGGTGTGAATAAATTCACACCTTGAACCAACAGTATAAAAATGATATTAAGAACAATATAATAATATAAAAAGAGGATATTTTATTAAGAAACTAAATTTAATTGAACAACTTACATGTGAAAGACAAACTTGAGACAACAAAATCACAGCATAATATTACAATTGAACAAATCACCAAATATCATCAAATACTCCACCACCACTACCTTAAATAGGAATTTGTGGAGCCTTGTTTCGATCCTACAATAGTTCAAAGCATCTCAATTAATTTTGGTAGGCCATAGGTGGGAGGAAAGTTGAGGGAGAGTTGATTTTTCCACCCTTGACCCGAGGTGGCATCCAGCTTTCATCCACCGAATAGACGCACTTGGAAAACCTTATAGATGGCCGAATTAGAGTGGGTCATATAAGAATAAAATGGATCCCAGGATTTATCCTAACCTCATGTAAAAGTTGGGCCCATTTGGAGGTTTTTATTAGGAGATATTATTAGATTAGTGGGCTGTTTTTCTGGGCCGCAGAATCTGGACCATAATTTTATCTCGAACTTGGTCCACCTAAATGACCACAATGGAGGCCGAATTAGCATTGTCTATTGAAGAATTATTTGTTCCTCTATATTTATTCCAGCATCACACGAAATTTGGGATTCATTGGGTCTGTACTGTGGGTTCCACATTCTCATCAGTGGGCCAGTGTCCAATCTGCCTTCTCAAAAATTGCTTCCATTCATCTCCAAATATCTCCATCATACTTTATGAATACTCCAATTATCCCTGAATTAAACATGTTAATATTGAAGTATATATCAATTTCCCAAAATATAAAATTAAAATATGGATAATTACATTCCTTAAAGTCAGATGAATCATTGGGTACTTTAAATAATGTTCAAAAATGTACCACATAATAGTGCATTTTAAGAAGGTATTACAATCATAATGTGAAATGATGTTAAAAGTGTAAAATGCACTAAAATGGTGTTTATGAATAATAAATAACATGAATATTATATATATTAACAATGAATATTAGCCTCATTTAGTGGATAATCAGACCCCCCAACTTGAGTTTTTCTAGTCCCGAGGAAAATATATCTCAACAATATGAAATTCGAATTCCTTTTTCCAAAAACATTTTAATACACAATGATCACCAAAAAACCTTATACCAAACAATCAGGAAACCCATAAAAATATTTTAATTCAAGATAGTTTCATAATCATATCCCAATCCCATGCCCATTCCTTTGTTCAAATTCATTTCCATATTTCATCCAATATCAATTAAGTATGAGGATGTGTTGTGTATCACAATAGACATGGGGGTTAATATTTATTCAAGGGGGAAATGATATAAGCTCTAGGTGGAATAACATTTCAATATTAAGATGAGTATTCAATTTTTTTTGTATTATATATATATATATTTTGCAATTTTTCCATGGTAATTGAAATTGCACTCAAAATATTCAACCCCTTTAGCGAGACTTTGCCGATGACTCCCAGGCTCAAAGACCTTGGGCACCAAGTGAAGACCACATACTTGGGAATCATATCGAGCTAACTCAGTCAAAAACAAATTCAGATTACCAAAAATAGAGATAAAATTACTAACTCTGGGCCAGACAACTATGGAGTCGTGATCCCCAAGTGTCAAAAGCCACGCATTAGGTCATTTCATTTCTCTACGTGCAAATTTATTGTTTTTAAAAAAAATTATTTAATACTCATATTAAAACTAAAATTATCAATAAATCTATGCTATTTATTTGGGGGACCCCATGAACTCAAACTAAGACCCCATTATCCAAAGGACGTGCATTGTGATCTTTTTTTTATTTGGATGAAAATATAAATGATGAAATATCACATTGGACAGCCACACTTTCCAAAATCTATGATCAAGAAATTATAAAATGATTAAAATAAGAATTGGGGCATGCTAAATAATTTTATATTCAGTTTCAAAGTGTGTAATGTGTATTACCATGTTCAAATTTAAATGAATTTTTCCTTCCATTTACACACTTTTTTTTCAAATCATTATTTTTTACACAAAAGCAATTTTTTTATTTTATCTCCCCCCAACTTAAAACAAAATTATCCCTAGTGTTTCAAGAAATGAAAATTTAGAAGGAGTAGAGGCAGATAAGGGAAGTTCAAAAAGAAAATTGAAATATGAGGATCATGGAATGAAGTCACCTGGTGGTTGAAGTTGAAGTTCTTGTTGCTCCAATTTAGTCTCTTGATCTCGATGTAACTCTGAGAATTCCCTAATAGAAAAAGGAAAAAAGAAATAAAAAAACAATATATATATTTATTTATTTATTTATTTATATAATAAAGAAATTAAAATATATGTATATATATAGAACTTATATAATAAGGAAGCACAAAAGGTTGTAGGTCAGTGGTAAGTGTGCGCCCCTGTCTCCCTTCGGTCCCGGGTTTGATTCCCCACGGCTTTGCTGGTTGTGACGGGGTTTGCCCCACAACCTATGAAGTTTACTTTTTATTTATTTATTAATATATATAATTATATATTTTTTATTTTTATTTTAACCTACAAACACATTAAAAAAAACTAACTGATGATATATTGTCTTATTTTAAAATTTATGGGTAAGTTATTACTCAAGGATCACACCACGTGACATGGATGAATATAGTTCTCCCCTTTCGTACCCACCCATACTCATAATAGAAGAACAGGTCAATAGTAATTTTTTTAAAATATCTAAATGATTCATGAATCCTATTTAAAAAAAATGATTCGCAATGATGAAAATCACAGGTTGCCTCCCATGAAGTGCTTTGTTTAACGTCATTAGCCCGACATGAAACCCTAATTGATTAATTATTTTCATCATTTAAGGTAGGTTCACACAATTCTTCATCAACTTCATGTTTTTGGAATGGTTCTTTGAATGGTTTGACTCTATGACCATTAACTTTAAATGTTTGAACATTAGTGGGATCTTTAATTTCAACAGCCCCATGGGGGTACACCTTATGAACTATGTATGGACCTGACCATCTAGACCTCAACTTTATCGGGTGTAAATGAAGTTTAGAACTATAGAAAATAATAGGTTTACCCGGTTCAATGTTTTTGGTTTTAATATTTCGAGATTGGTAGCCTTGTACTTTAGCTTTATTGATCCTTGAATTTTCATAAGCCTCCATCCTAAGTTCCTCAAGTTCATTGAGATCTAATTTCCTTTTTTTTGGCCAATGAGAGGTCATAATTCATTTTCTTAATTGCCCAAAAATCCTGATGTTCAATATCCACTGGTAAATGGAATGATTTACCATAAACCAACCTATATAGGGGCATTCCTAAAATGGTTTTATATGCGGTTCGATAGGCCCAAAGAGCATCTAAGAGTTTGCTTGACCAATCTTTCCTAGATGGTTTAACATTTTTCTCAAGAATTTTTTTAATTTATCGATTGGATAACTCATATTGATCATTGGTATGTGGATGGTATGTAGTGGAAACTTTGTGATAAATTCCATACTTTTCCATGAGTGATGAGAATGGACGATTGCAAAAATGAGTTCCATGATCACTAATGATAGCCCTAGGAATTCAAGTCTAGATAAGATGTTTTCTTTTAAGAATCTAATCACAATTTTATGATCATTGGATTTTGTGGTAATGGCCTCAACCCATTTTGATACATAATCAATAGCTAAGAGAATGTAAAGATATCCCCTAGAGTTTGGGAAGGGACCCATGAAATCATTTCCCCAACAGTCAAAGATTTCAACTACTAAGATGGGAGTGAGTGGAATTTGATACCTTTTTTTGATGAACACTACTTGTTGACACCTAGGAGATCTTTGACAAAATGTGTAGGATTCCCTTGAGAGGGTGGGCCAAAAGAGACCACACTGAAGAATCTTAGCAGATGTTTTCTTAGAGGAAAAGTGACCTCCACATGCCTCACTATGACAGAATTTAAGGATGGACTCTTGTTCAGATTCAGGGACACACCTCCTAATGACTTGGTTAGGGAAGAACTTATAGCGGTATGGGTCATCAAACACATAGTGCCTAACATTAGAAAGTAATTTCCTTCGAGCATGATTCCCTAATAATTTTGGAATGACTCCTATAACTAATAAATTGGCTATGTTGGCATACCAAGGGCAGTCACTCATAGAGTATAGGTGTTCATCAGGAAATGAATCAGACACATAAAGGTGATGTGATTTGTCTTTGAATTCCATCCTAGAGAGTTGATCATCTACAAAATTTTCAATGTGCTTTTTTTCCTTGATTTTGAGGTCAAATTCTTGCAAGAGAAGGACCCACCTAATCATTCTAGCCTTAGCATCTTGTTTTTGGAAGATGTATTTTAGTGAAGAATGGTCAGTGAACACAGTGATGGGGGATCCTAAGAGGTGGGACCTAAACTTGTATATGGGAAAACAATAGAAATTAAATCCTTTTTAGTAGTGGTGTAGTTGATTTGGGCATCATTTAAGGATTTTCTTGCATAAGAAATGATATAAGGAGTTTTATCAAAATGTTGTCCTAACACAGCTCCTACAGCAAAGTCACAGGCATCACACATAAGTTCTAAAGGAAGGTTCCCATTTAGAGATTTCATAATGGGAGGAGAGGTGAGATAGGATTTTAGGGTTGAGAATTAACCCTCACAACTTTCTGTCCAAACAAATGGATCATCCTTTACTAGGAGATCACAAAGGGGATGGGATATTGAACTAAAGTCTTTGATGAATATTCTATAAAAACCAGTATGTCCTAAGAAGTACCTCACTTCCTTGATAGTTTTGGGTGATGGAAGGTGACGAATGATGTCAACTTTGGGTTTATCAACTTCAATCCCCCTACCTAAGACTAGATGGCCTAGAACTAGTCCCTCTTTAACCATGAAATGGCATTTTTTCCAGTTTAGGACCAGATTCTTTTCTTCAAATCTTGAAAATACTCTCTCCACATTCTGCAGACATCCCTCAAATGTATCCCCGAACACATAGAAGTCATCCATGAAGACCTCTAGAAAATCCCCTACCATGTCTGAGAATATTCCCATCATGAACTGCTGGAAGGTTCTAGGGGCATTGCATAACCCAAAGGGCATGCGTTTGAAAGAAAAGGTGCCAAATGGATAAGTGAATGTAGTCTTCCCTTGATCCTTTAGGGAGACCTCAATTTGATTATACTCCAAGTACCCATCTAAGAAACAGTAGAAGGCATGACCTGCCACTCTCTCAAGGACTTGGTCAATGAATGGTAAGGGGAAATGGTCCTTCTTGGTGAATGAGTTTAGCTTTCTATAATCAATGCATAACCTCCATCCACAACTCACCCTAGTTGGAAGAATCTCTCCATCCTTATTTGTTATCACTATGATTCTTGCCTTCTTGGGAACTACTTGGATTAGGATGACCCACTCACTCTCAGCTATGGGATATATGATACCAGCTTTTAACAATTTCAGAAGTTCCTTCCTTACTACCTCTATGAGATTAGGATTTATTCTCCATTGAGGTTGACGACATGGATTTGAATCAGATTCTAGAACAATCCTATGAGTCCTGATAAGTGGGCTAATCCCAGGAATATCAGATAGGGTCCAACCAATGGATTTTTTATGTTTCCTAAGGACATCTAGAAGCATCCTCTCATGATTGGCTTCAAGAGACGAAGAAATGAAAATAGGATGTGTTTGATTTTCCCCTATGAAGTCATACTTGAGTGCAGCGGGAAGTTCCTTAAATTCAAGATCAGGTTGGTTCAGAATTTCAGTAGAATATTGGGACATTGGATCAAGTTCAACTTTGTTTTCTTGAGTTTTAGATAGAATTGATTCCCCACATGTAGAAGTTTCAGCTACAATATTGGTTTGATCAGATTTAGGGAAGGATGTTTTATTGGTCTCTATGAAATTGGTTTCTTGAAAGGTTTCACTAATTGTTGGACCTAAGACTTCGTCATAAGAGAAATTTGAAAATGATTCAAGCCAAGGAGATAAACTTCATTCATGTAAAAAAAGTAAATCACTCTCATCCTAACTTAAACATCCATCAAATATTCCTTGATATTCTATGGATTCATTATCAATGCTTCCTATCATGTTTACTTCATGAATGTCCTCATCATATCCTATTTGTGATCTTGCATTATAGATGTTCAAGTCTAGACTCATGTTACCAAAGGTGATGGTCATGTTCCCATTTCGAACTCGGATAACAGAGTTGATTGTTTCAAGGAATGGATGACCAAGGTAAATTGGGGTTTGTTCTTTATTTATTAAGTTTGGATGGTTTTCAAGGACAATGAAGTCAGCAGGGTAGATGAAGTTTTCAACCTTTACCAGAACGTCCTTTAAAATACCCTTTGTAACCCTAATGCTACGATCAGCAAGTTGAAGTGTGACAGATGTGGGTTGGAGTTCTTCTAGGCCTAACTAGTAGTACACAGTATAGGGAATGAGATTGACACTATCACCTAGGTCACACAAGGCCTTGAAAACTTTTCTCTCTCCTAGTTCAATATTGATGTAAGGGCAACCCGGGTCTTTCAACTTAGGAGGAATAGTCCATTGAATGGTGGTATTCACATTAGCATCCAAAAGGACTTGGTTTTTATGTGAAAATTTTCTTTTAAAATTGCACAAGTCCTTAAGGTACTTTGAGTAGGCAGGTATGTTTTGGATGGCATCAAGAAGGGGAGTGTTCAACTTGACTTGTGAGAAGATTTCCCTCAATGTTTCACTCAATTTAGGCTTGGTTTTCCCCCTCATGTGTTGAGGAAATGGTTCAGGTTGTGGGGTTTTTTGTTGAAGAATTGTTTCTTTGACAATGTTATCGTGTTTTTCAATTTGATCATTTGGTTCATTTTAATTTTCATCCAAGTTTTAATCTTTAGGTGGGTTCTGAATTAGTTGTTCAAGTTTTTCAATTGATTTACCACTTCTTAAAACAGTCACAGCCTTTAGTTGTTCATGAGTTGTTTGAGTACAAATTGACTCTCCCCTTGAAGCTGAGGATGGAACCGCCTGAGTAGGCATGGGTGCCTTTCCAATTTTGATGGTTTGAAGTTCTTATTTTAGGGAATAGACTTCTGAGTTCATCCTCTCCATTTTTTTCACAGTTGTTCTAGTAGGCTTTGTGGAACAGTTTGGTTTGGTGCTTGAGAAGATTGGTTTATCCTAGGGGGATATTTTGGAGGTGGTATGGTTTGTTGAAAATGGACTCGTGGCTGTTGGTATTGGATAGGTTGGGTTTTGAACTGGTTATGGGTTTGATAGTTCTGATGGGGGTAAGGATTTTGTCCATGTGGTTGGCTAGGTTGTTGGTTATCTTTCCAGCAGAAGCCTAGGTGGTCATTATACCTTGGGTTGAAGTTGTTTTGGTATTGAGGCTTTTGAAAGTTCCAAGCATTTAATTCCTCTAGGGGTCCTCCTAAAAGAACATCCTTGATGGATGGAATGGTTTGAAAATTTTCTGTCTTATGGTCATGTTTTTCACAAATTGTGCAAACAGGGTCTACAGTTTGGATTTCAGGGACTTTCCTAAGGTCTATCTCTTCAACATTCCTAGAGAGTGTTGTGAGTTTATCCCTAAGGATTTCCTCTTATCTAAGTGCATTAATTCTAGTAGTTCTTTGTGTCTTTTTAGAATAAGGTGAAGTTACCCATGTTTGGTTTTGTTCTGAAAGGCTTTCTAGATACTCGTAAGAATCATTTGGGGATTTGTTTTTAAAGGTTCCATTATACATCATGTCAATGAATTGATTGCTCCCTAGATCCAACCCTTCATAGAAAATTATCACTTATTCAGGAATAGAAAAACCAAGGTGTTTAACCATGTTTAGAGTGTCGTTGAACCTCTCCCATGTTTCATAGAATGACTCTCCCTCTTTTTCAAAAAAGTTTTGGATTCTCTTTTTAAGTGAAATTGTTTTGTGGTGGGGAAAGTATTTTTTGTATAATTATCTTTTTAGTTGGTCCCAAGAGTTGATGGATGATGGTATCAAATTGTTTAGCCAATATTTAGCTCGATCCTTTAACGAAAAATGAAATATCATCATCTTAGATAATTCTAGTTGATGTGGGGGACACATGGTTTCTACAATGTCATTGAACTCCTTAATGTGAAGGTAGGGCATCTCGGACTCCATTCCATGGAATGTGGAAAGGTGTTTTAGGACATGTGGTTTAAATATGCAGTTGGAATATCCTAGGGAATTGTGTCTAATGCATGAGGGGGCATTGGTCTAGGAAGGTGTGAGGTAGTCATTCATGGTTTGATCAATTGCATTCCCCAAGTTTGGGGCTGTCTCATTTGGGTTTCCATTTTGGTTCCCACCTGGGTTTATGAGTTGGTTTCTTTGAAGAACATCCATTAAAATGGGCTTAATTTATGAATCTAAAGTATTAGGAAGATTAGGATCTAATGGAAAGAGTTCCCTTGGTGTACTTGTCTCCCCAACCCCAGGACTATCCACCCAAACTAGACGGTTTGATTGATCGCAGGTGTAGGCGGACATGCGCCAAAAGAAAAAAAAATGAGAAAGGGACAAGATAAGAGAATTTGGATGAGAAAATAAGAAATGGGGGAGAATAGAATGGTTGTTTATATGACTTACATGGGTCTCCAGCAACGGTTCCAAAATTTGATTCACACTCAAATTTACCCAAGAGAAAAAGGTAGAACGGTCTTTGTAGTTTAGCTTGGGTTGTCGAATCCTCAGAGACCTAAGAAGTAACCTATGGACACATACATTCCATGGACTATTTTTGGATATTGAGTGGCCAAATTTAGGTTGATTTTATATGGGTTTAAGTGAACACTAAAATTATTAAGTGAATTCAATTTAAAAGTGTGAGTTGATCCTAGGTTATAACTTGGGGTGGATTGGACGTATTTCCTTTTAAATGATTTCAATTTCTTATATTTGAGATGGGTTCATTTAAGAAGATAAAACAATATCATCACTTATTAGTTTAATACCTACGAACTTTAATACTAATCACCTATATACTTTAAGGATCAATGTTTTTATCACTTCAAGGTAAAGGTTCGTATTAGCACTTGAAGTGTGTGGCCTTAAATTCAAAGGGAACGATGGAGTTTAAAAATCATAAAATAAAAATCTCAATTAAAGAAGTGATTAGTCATTAATGGAGTGATAAATAAAATCCAATCCAGCCCCTTGATGCTCCCTTTTATCAACACATAAGTTGGTTATCCCTCCATTGATGTTATGGTTTCAATGGAAGCGGGAAGTAGACTCGCGATGGAGGAATTGAAGAAGTAAAGAAAAAAATAAAAATAAAATGGTCACTCCACCATTGTGTGAATAATTTCACAAGGTTTGGTGTGAATAAATTCACACCCTGAACCAACAGTATAAAATTAATATTAAGAACAATAGAATAATAGTAAAAGAAGAGATTTTATTAAGAAACTAAATTGAATTGAACAACTTACATGTAAAAGACAAACTTGAGACAATAAAATCACTGCATAACATTACAATTGAACAAAGAACCAAAGATCCTCAACTCCTCCACCACCACTGCCTTAAATAGTAATTTTGGGAGCCTTGGGTCGAGCCTCCAAAATTACAAAGTATCTCAATTAATTTTGGTTGGTAATGGGTGGGTGGAAAGTTGAGGGAGATTTGATTTTTCCACCCTTTACCCGAGGTGGCATCCAGCTTTCATCCTCCTAACAAACTCGCTTGCAATACCTTCTATATGGCCGAATTAGAGTGGGACATATCATAAGAAAATGGATCCCCGGATGTCTCCTAACTACCTGTAAAATAGGGGCCCATTGGGAGTTTTTTATTCATATATATGACTAGATTTGTAGGATATTTTTCTGGGCCTCAGAATCTGGCCCAGAATTTTATCTCTAACATGGGCAGCCTCAATGACCACAATGGAGGCCGAATTAGCACTGGATCCTGAATAATGATTTGTTACTATATATGTCTTCTAACAACCAAAGAAATTTGGGCTTCATTGGGTCCGTAATGTGGGTCCCACATTCTCATCAGTGGGCCAGTGTCCAATCTGCCTTCTCAATAATTGCTTCCATTCATCTCCAAATATCTCCATCATCCTTTATGAATCCTCCATTGATCCCTGAATGAAACATGTTCATATTGAAGTGTAGATCAATTTCCCAATATATCAAATTAAAATATGGATAATTACATTCCTTAAAATCAGATGAATCATTGGGTACTTTAAATGATGTTAAAAAATGTACCACATAATAGGGCATTTTAAGAAGGTATTACATTCATAACATGAAATGATGTTCAAAGTGTAAAATGCACTAAAATTGTGTTTATGAATAATAAATAACATGAATATTATATATATATTAACAATGAATATTAGCCTCATTTAGTGGCTAATCATCCTCATCAACAATGATTTTACTAAATAATAATGTTAATGGAGAATTGTTTATAACATAAAACGTAATATAGAGATGTTTAAAGCTCAAAAAAAGAAGGAAATTTCAAATGAACATATGTTATATTTCATTTTTTTCCATAAATTTAAAATATTTATAATTTGTAGAATCAAATAGATTGATATAAATATTTTTATATCTTGTGAAATGTAGGAAAAAAATTATCCTTCAAATACAAGATGAATAAGATATAATAATGATTTATAATAGAATGTGTAAAGGTCCTAATTTTTCTAAAACCTTAATTTGTATTTTTTCAGATGTCGAGAGATTCCTAGTACATTTCCAGTTAGTTTCAACAGTTTAGGAATTTTTATGTTGATTTTAGTAAATTTTATTTTTCTTGGGTTAAAATATTATTTTTAAAATTTTGGTTATATATAATATATTATGCATGATAATAAAATCTTACACATGTTTTGAAATATTATGCATCTATTTAAAATATTCTGTTAATATTATTTCTTACTGATTTTAAATACTTTATTCATTGATATTTTTTTCGAATCATAAAAAATATATGAATTTAGTTTTTCACATGTAAATTATTTTATGCATATAAAATATATTATAATGTTATATATTTCATTTTATTTAAGCATTGAGAAATTTTTATATTAAAAAATATCATATATATATATATATATATATTAAATTATTATATATTATGATTTTATATATTATATTTATATTATATGTTTTTATTATAAAATTTTTTGTTATAAAAATTTTCTATTATATATATTGGAAGTTTAACTAAAAAATGTTTTAAGATGAAACATTTTTATATTTTGATGTTGAAAATAAAAATTATTCAAGTAGCAATTGTGTTCTTAAAAACACATTAATTGGTTTGTGAGAGGGATTTATTTATATGATAATTTTAATATTAAAAAAGAAATGATGAGAATTAAATTGGATGGGAGTGCATGTTATGTACCAGGGGGTGTATCATGATTTTTAAGGGGATTATAAAACCTTATAGCTTAAAAAACCCCTAATTATGAGTTTAAAACTTAGTATTTCACATTATTACATTCCAATGATATTTTAGGTCTTGATTTTTAATAAATTAGGAAAACCATTACATAACAAGGAGGAAAATTGAAAACAATGCACATTTTTTATATAAACATAGGTTCTTAAATTTTCACCCATATTTCATTCAAGACACTTTTTATTAATTTTAGATGAGTTGACATAGTGTAATGATTTACCAAGCTATATTTCTTACACATCCTTAGATCTTATGATGTTTTTTGAAAATATGGGATGAGAAAAAAACCCAGTGAGAGATATAAAAATAAAGGGACCCATTGCTTCATTGAAAAGGTTGAAAACCCATAAAAATGATTATATTTTTTATAATAATATTTATAACATAAATAAATCATATCCACATTCGAAAATCAACCTTTTCTAAAATGAAAATTTTAAAACCCAAAGCAAGCATAGAATAAACATGAAGGAATCTTATTTTTTTCATATTTATACTTATTGTATGATCTTTCATATAAACCTTTTAATATGATTAACATAACCAGTTATCTTCCACATTTTTTCTTTGAAGACTAAATCATTACCCAATGCATTAGAAATATATATATTAGGCTCATCATAATCATTCATAATGTCTAAGTACTATATCAGGAATAAAAAATTTATAATATTTCACTTTTTAGTTATAAAACTATTTAAAAACTAATTTATTTCCATAAGAAATAGAACTTTTAATTTTCATAAAAAATAAGGAGAAATATTGTTTTCCTTTGAAAACTCTTAATAATGAAAAATTGATAAAAAAAATGGTAATAAGATCATCATTAAAAAATAATGAAAATTGTAAATGAATAATTATAATGAATAAATTTTATAATAGCTATAAAAGGATTCATGTGGTAAATTTTAAAAAATAATTCTTTTTCACTTTGGTAAAAAGAGTCAAAAGTGATGCATATGAAAAATATTAAAAAGATTCCATTTTTAAACCATTATAAAAATAAAAGGATAGTTCAAAAGGAATTTATAAATTTTTTGGAGTATATATAAGGAAAATATTGAAACATTTTTAAGAACGTGCATATGGAGGAAATAGAGTTGGAGGAAAAACATTAAAAAAGGTTTTAAAAGAAAAATCCTTTATAATTTTAGTAACATTTGAATAAAAAGAACATTAAAAGAGGGAAATTAAATGTTTTTGTAATACAAGTTAATTTTAGGAAATAAATGACAAAATACATCCATATTTATTTTTATACAACACATAAAAGAAAACATGTGGTGAAAATGGTATAAGTCTCAAAGAAATTAAATTGATATGGAAAATCCATTACCTTAAGTATCAATTCACCACATACACATTTTACTTCCTTTAATAATAAAATTATATTGATTATTTAATTTATTAAGATCATTTTTCATGTAAATTAAATTATTATTATTCCTTTAATTTCAAATATTATCATTGTTTATTTAGTTACTAAAAGTTCATGTTGGACATTCTTGGGTCATTCTATCCAAAAAAACATTGGTATGTTGACTATGGTAAAAGATGTCATGGTAACATCATCCCCATAATTATAAAAAATTTATAACTATAATTTTTAAAAAATAAATTTACTTTTATTTCGAATCACGTAAGGGGGTGATGAAAAATGATATACATATTTATTAGAGACGGTAGTTTGCATGTACGTATGAGCGGTGTTTTCATTTTTCTAATGTGTGAAAAGTAAATAGAGTATATAAAAATTTACCCTTATAGAATCATAATTTTATTGTAAATATCATATTTATTCATTAAGTACATCCTTATGACTATTAATGTTATACCGTATTGAAAAATGAAGAGCATCATTCAGGGAGGTGGTAGTCCGTACATACGCACAAGTGAGGTTTTAATTTTACAATAGATGAGGTAGTAAGAAGGTATATAATATAATATATTTATAAAATCATAATTATTTAATAAATATATTATATATCTATTAAAAACTTCTTTATAACCTACCATGTAAGGTAGTGATGAAAAATTATATACACTATTTTTTGGAGGTGGTAGTTCGCATGTACGCACAAGTGACATTTTCCTTTTCCATTGGATGGAAACAAGATAGAAATAATTTTACACAAAAATAATAACATCTAATTATATTAAATAGTCTTATTTCATTACATTGTGTTGTTTAGAATATATTTTAAGGAGGTATAATAATAAATAAATTTTAATGAATTTGGTTAAGAATTATACCTCATTTTAGATATCTTCCATTGTCTAACACCTTAAGCCTTCTAGGATTGGTATTTTGGTGATAAAAAGTAATATAGTAATTGGTGAGGATATTTGGAGATATATTTGGGTATATATTGTTCAAAATAATTTTGTAAATGTATGTGAATAAGTGAGGATAAGAGGTTCCCTTTTATAAGTGGTAGTAGTGGTACCATTTGAAATATTAAGAACTTTAAAATATAATAAATGTTATTTTCATGGAATGGGGATCAAATTTGAAAAGTAATAAAATATATGATAATTTAAGGTCAAAATACACTCATACAATGAAATTTAGACTAGTTTAATATATATTTGAAACCTTATTTTTTAGTTTAACCCCCTCTCAAACCCTTTTAACCATTACTACTGGGACAAAGTTTTACCACAATTATTTATTATTACTAAAAATGTAATTGAAATAATAATAAAATTAGAAAATTATGAAAACAAAAATGTAAAAAATTTTATATTATTCTATTTCTATAGGTGGTAAAAATTAATTTTATTATAAGTTTACAAAAAATAATGAAAAAATGTTTTTAGACAAATTCCCCTTTTAAGAATAAAAAGGATTTTACAACAAAATCTATTATAATATTGATTCTCATGGAATTAATTGTATTATTTTTAATAAAAATAGACTTATTTTACTTTAAAATAATAAAAAATGTAACCTTGTGAATACTTGATTGAAAGAAAATAACTAAAAATGGTTTTTATTTTAATTAAAACATTACTTAGATTTTTAAATTATCATACATTGATTTATAAGTTTAAAATTATATATTTAAATTACATATATTACTTATTAAATAAATATTTGTTCAATATAATATTTTACAAAGAATTTAAAGTCATTATTTTATCATTATAATTTCATTAAATGGACAATATTTATAAAATCATCATTTTTCACTATTTTCCTAAAAATCAACCTTTTTGAGATAAATAAAAAAATCAACCTAAGATAATTTTTACAAGTTGAATTAAACATGAAGTTAATTTCATCAAATTAAAATTATAAAATTCATAGATTTTTATTTTGAATTAAACTACATAATATAAAGAAAGCCCAATCTTATAGGAAAATGAAACTTTTAAACATTAAGTGTTTTTAACATTATTTAATATAATTTACCAATGTGTGATAATTTAATTTTTAAAAAATTGTATATCCACAAATTATTGATGTTTACCTTTCATTTTATAAAGTATTATTCCCTTTAGTTTTGTGTTTCTTGTAACATAAGATAGCTAGCATAGTATTATTTAGAAGAAAATTCATACTCAAATCTAGGGGTCCTCATTCTCCCTGCCTTAAAGAATTTTCATCTTGATAATTTTAATTTTTTTATTATAAATATGAGTGAATCATGGAATATTAATTAAATATGATGTATATTCTATCATGATAACTAATTTCTAATTCACTATATAGAAAATTAGTATTTCTAAAATAAATATTTATAATATCATGTTTGTATAATTATATGACTCATATATTTAAATAAACTTACAAAAGCATACCTTGATAATTGGGTTGTATTTTCCACATAATAATTGATAGATTTATCATTTTTTCTCATTTTTTGGAATTATTTTACCATAAAGGTAGATAATGATAAAAAAATTCTTACATGATTTATTTCTATTCCATAAGAAAAATTTTATCCTTCGGTTGTGTTTTAAGTAGTTTTCCATCTATGATTCATCAAATATTCAAAATGATAAATAAAAATAAATAATTTTTCATGCATGAATCAATAAAATTAAATTTAAAAAAATTAATATTCATAAATTGTATGAAAAGGTATTCATATTGTCTCTAAACATCAACTAAAACAAAAAATGGTTAGTATAAGTAATGATAATACACAAAGTTCAAATTTAGTCATTACACTAATAATATAAACCTCATTAAAAGAAAATCCCATACTATCCAATAATATTTAATTTACCTTAATCATATAATTTAACTAATATATTGAACTTCTTCAAAAAATAACTTTAATCTCTTCTCAATATGTTCTTTTTTAAAAACAATAACCATAATAAAAACATCAAGGAACATGAAAACCCTAAAGGTTTTATATTTATTAATAATGTATAATTTATAAATCATGAGAAAAATTTCCCAAAATATCATTAATTACCTTATAATACATTCACATATGGATAAGAAAAGGGTATTTATACCTTTGAACTTATGATCATCCTTAAATATAACAATATTTAAATAAAATGAAATTGAATCATAACTCTCAAAAATGAATATATAGACATTATAATCATTAAACTTCTTTTATTAACCTTTAACCAAGATTTTCCATATTATTTAAAAAAACTTTATTTATATAATAAAAAATATAAATCACATCCTAATATTAATAAATCTCAATCTAATCATGTTTCCAAATTTAAACCTTAAAAAATTGTTAAAATAATTCATACATTGTATATGTCATTCATAGATTTTTTACCTTCTATACATGGCCTTCCTAAACCTTTAATAATATGATGTTTATAAACCCTTAATGATATTTCCTCCTAGGGAATTAATTTTCATAATTTCCATACTACCCACATTTGAAACATTTAATTTTTAGTGATAACTTAGGAAAAATTTATTTACTTTTATTAAGTTAATAAAACTCTTCATTTTTTCTCAATAATTTAGTGTTCTATTCCATCCTTTCCACATGTAAATCATCTTCATTTTCCTTTGATAAATTCATCTAGGCTATTATTCACACATTTTTGACATTTATAAAGTGGAATTTTTTTTCTTCCATGGTATTTGTTACTTGAACATTAGTAAAACTCAATTTTTCTCTTATTTTTTATGTTACAAAATTCAGATATGTGTAGGTTGTTAATCATAACTCGAGATAGATGGTTAGGTATAACAAAAATAATTTTTAATCCACATTATATCTCATGTGTTTTCTTGTTTAGACAACCACTGTAGTTTCCTTCACACCCATTTTTAACTTGGTCTATCCCTAATCCAATCATTAATTAAGGCCAAAACTATTAGTGTGAGTATTTAAAATCTTGATAGACCATATTATGAGTAAAATAAACGCCATTATGTCCTTAACTATGTGACTTTATATTCAAATCTTTTAGATGATCCTTTAACCCCCAAAAATAAACATAATTTTCCATATCATACTATCCTTTATGATTATAGGGGAATTTTAATATATAATCCAAAACCAACATATTAACCCATAAAATTTATAAAATATTTAAAAATATTCTCATCTAATGACAACCTAACCTCTAAAGTTATCTAAACTATTTCTCTGATACCAAAAATAACTCTCCATAGTTTAAGATTTTAATATCAAGGATTTTACATTATTACATTTCTATGATCTTTTAGGTTTTGAGTTTTATAAAATTAATAAAATCATTACATAATAAGAGTAAATTTCCACATAGTGTATGTTTTTTACCACAAAATCAGGTTCTTAAATTTACTCCCCTATATTATTCAAGGCGCATTTCCTTTATTTATGAAAAGTCATGATAACAAAAATATTGACCTTTTTGTAGTTCTAATACATCCATAAATCTTGTGAAAATTATTTGAAAAAGTGGGACGATCAAAAAAACTCATTAGGAGATATAAAAATAAAGGAAACATAATAATCTAGTGAAAAACATGTAAACTAATAAAATTGTTTACCTATTTCATAATAAACATTGATCATGTAATTAAAACATAACAACATATGAAAATAAGTCTTTTCTCAATTTTTTTAAACCCATATAATGAATAGAAAAACCATGAAGGCATCTTGTTTAAAGAACCCAACCCCAGTAGCTAAGATCTAGGGGTTACTTTACTTCTTCAGCATAATTAGAAAGCGATCACAACCCAAAGGACCGAACAATTTAGTAGTACCGGTAAACTAGATACATAATTGAATCTCAAATTACATTTGAAAATATGAAATACAATATAGTGAAAGTAAAAAACTCCACATCCTTAAACTCATTCAAATATTATATCTTCATATCCTGGGGAAAAAATAAAAAATAAGGGTTAGTAAAAATACTTAGTAATAGTTACATAAATTAGAATCTATCAACAATAAGTAAAGTATAAAAATAGTGAATAATAAATATTTTAAGGCAAATATCTAAACATGAATTCCATTTAATCAATAAATTAACAATCATGATTAGATAAGGCATAATAAATGTGGAAAGGTAAATAACTGAACACACATTCCTTTTAACCAATAACATAAGCACAAAATTCATCCATAGATAATATCAATGTAATAATATCATGGATAATAATAACTGTAACATCTTGAGATTTTAGGAAATATATTCTTTTAAATTAATTTAAATTCTTTGATAGATTGAGTTACAAATAATTTATAGTTTACCTTGTGTTATATACAACGATAATTTTATCTTATGTTGTATGTAAAATTGAGTTTCATTAATACCTTGTGTTACATGCAAGGCAGGGTCTTACCATAAAATAATATATAATAAATACTACTATTTAACATGATAGTTATCACCCAACCATTATAATGGTGGGAATGAATAATATTAACTAAATTATGAAAAATATGTTTTACTCATGTTTATAAAATTAATTCATTAGTTACCAATTAATTACAAATAAATATAAAACCCAATTGAATATAAAGGAAGTGTTTTTATAAAATAAACTATTTTTATACAATAAAGGCGTATTATCTTATGAAATTAAATTAATTACTATTATTGAATGATATTAATTAAATATATATATATATATTATATATTAAATAAAATATTTTTAAATTCATCTAATATATTTTATAGGCATAAGATAAGGACATATCAAGTTTTACAAATAAAAAGCTATATTTTTTAAAACCATTTTCCACCCTTTAATGGAACAATTTCTTTAAAACTAAATTTTAACTATTTTATAAATTTTATTAAAAAAATAAACTTATTTTATGAAATATTATGGTGAATTTTTTGTGCTTTTCTGAGAAGTTTTATTTTTTTATGAATAGTGAAAAGCACTTGATTTTAATTGAAAATTGTTTTTCATCTAAATAATTTATAATGATAAATTATATTTTGAAGTGGTTTAAAAGTAAATATAGTTCAATTATATATCTATTAATCTAATTTATGTTATTTTAATTAATTTTAAAATGAAATTAAATATAAAAACATTTCAAACTTTTGAACATTTGAACATTTTCACTTTTAAAAACCCACTTTCTCATCCCATTTGTGGGATTAGTCTTATATTAATTTCTACTAATTATGTTATTTTAGTTTATAAAAATGTATTAAATATTTTTAATTAGAATAATTTATAATTTATATTAAGTTTAACTTGTTTTTTTACCAAAAACATCATTAAATAAAATTAAAATTAATTATAGTGATTAAGAGAAAAACGAGTTTACTTAGTGGTTAAACATAGAATATAAGGTGTAAAAATGATCCAAAACTTGTAAAAAACACATTTTATAGCCATATTTTTACCATTAAACCTATAATATATATCTTTTTGTATTATTTAATACTCTTTTTAGGTAAAAACGTGGATTCACCTAACCTCTTTTCAAAAATGTCAAGTGTGTCCTTGCCCCAACTTATAAAAGGCCACCAACTCTCATACTCTATTCACACCTATAAATCCATTTGTATTGGCCATTAATTATAATAATATATTCCCCAATTTCCTCCCCTAATCACAGAATCCTTAAATTGGGAATAATTTCATTCAATGAAGTCCTTTGGTACAAACCAAAAGGAGTTACCTGAAGAAGAGGTAATGTTCATCAATGAGAAGTTTTGCTTTCTTTATTTATCAAAACCCTTAATTTATTTTTATATCATGATTAAATAATAACATAATTATTTTTAATATAATTATATTTTGTTATGTTAATTTTATAACCAACAACTTCACACACTTCCATCAAATAGGATATGCAATCATTATTCGTGTGTATGGAGGACTACCGCCTCATGAACCGATGTCGTTCATTCTTCTGTTACCATCTCTTAAGGTTGGGAATAATTATGTGCATACCTTTTTATATGATATATATGATATTTATTATGTATTTATTCTTATTTAATTATTATATAACATATATCTTCATGCTTTCCATTTTTGGGAATACAATAACATTGTTTGTGGACGTGTGGACTACCACCTCCTCAAGGCGATGTGATTTGGTCATGCTTTACATGGAATATATTAAGGCTGGGTTTAATAAAAATATGTGATATAAATTAAATATATATGATATTCATGACAAAAATATATTTACATAAATATCATATTTCACTTTATTTATTACCTTTTCACACCTTGAAAATTGATGGCATCTTCTGTAGATGTGTGGACTACCACCTCCTCAAAGCAATGTGATTATTTTTCTTTCATAAATAAATAGACAAGGATGATATATATATAAGTATATATAAATAACTATAATATATTTTATGATATATTTTTCATTCTTTAATGATAAAATATTACTTACCTTCTTTCCATAATGATCATTGAAAAATAGAAACGTTACTCATGCGTACATATATCCTACCATCTCGATGATCATAACATTGGTTCATTTTTTATAACTAAATTTTATGATTGGTTTTAAAATTATAATTTATGTATAAATATGATAATTATTTCATTATTATTATTCTTTATATATTTATATAATGACCTTTTTTACCTTAGTCAAACTACCAAAATCAATTTTGACACATAAGCCAAATATCATCGAAACATTCGACGTAAATTTAAGTGATTAAGTAATTTTATATAACATACTAATAAGTGATATTAAATTAATAATAAAATTGAATTATTTTATCAAGAAATTAAATAATTAAAATAAGTTTATTATTAATTTAGAGAAATAACAAGTGAGATGATTCAGACTCAAGTTAAAGGTATTTCTAGTCTCGCTCTTATTTATGCGAGACTTATGCCACATTCACCACTCATTTATTTTGTGTGGTGTATATAATTACCTATAACATGATATATCATGAATTTAATTTATTTAATTGTATTTAATGTTTCAATTTATTTTATTATTTTATAGATCTCATGATTCAAAAGTTACTCAAGTAGTAAGGTTTTTCTCATATCACTTTTATTTCTGTGAGATACAAGACATATTCACCACTTATTTTTGTTTTATGATGTATATAATTACCATGAATTTATTTTATTAATATTATAATTAAATTTATGGTGATTTAAATATCCATTTTATCATCTCTCTTTCATGAGGTTTACTGTTCCAAAGTTACAAAAGCAGTAAGGTATTTTTTTGTCTCAATTTTCCTTCTTTGATATATATGTTAAGAAATACACATATATTATTTTATAATGTGTATATATAATTACCCTTTGACATGATATATCATGAATCTAATAATTTTTCTTTATATTCTATGTTTCATTTAATTTTATTACTTCGTGGGGATTATGACTCAAAGTTATAAAAGTGGTAAGAGTCTTTTTGTTACAATCTTATTATTTATCAAGATTGTGTATGATTATGTATCTAGTGTATAATTATTATAATTATCATAAATTATATTATCCTATGGTTATTAATTATACTTCCAAGTAATTATACCATTTTTTCCACTCTTTGGTACTTAAAATTTTTTAGAAATTGTTTTTATGATAATCTGACTCCATTTCTCTCTTCAGTCGGAAATTTATGTTCTTTCAAAAAAATGTTTTCAAAAATGTTTTTAAATGAAATTTTAAGCTAATTTTTAAGGGAAAGGATATTAAAAATATTTATATTTTAAAAAAAATTATTTCCAAATCATCCTTTATAATTTTACAAGGTTATTTTCAAATAAAAAGGTTTTATTAATGTTTTATGTTTTAACAAGTGATTTTAAAAGTGAAAAGGGTATTTTATTCAAAATGTTTTTAATGATATTCTAATAGTAATTCCATTAATAAAAATAAAAAAACCTTACTGTTTTTTATCCTACACTGGTTATATTTTTTATTGATGTCATCCTCATTCTTTTATGGATGGATTCAGATTATTTCAAAGTGATTTTTAAAGAACTCATATATTTTCCAAAGTTTAACCATGTTTCAATGAGAGTGTTGTAGAAACCATTTATTTTTCATGTGTTAATAATATTTCAAAGATATTGTTATAGAAACCATTTCTTTTCCAAGTGTTAGTCAAGTTATAATAGGGATAATGGTTATTCCTATGATTTTATGACGAAATGCATGATTTTATATGTTATGTTATTTAATGGTACTTATACATTTGATGGATGGTTACATTATAAACCAATGATGGGGGGTTACATGATAAATCAATGATGGGTGGTTCCATGATAAACCAATGATGGGCGGTCCTTGATATCCTTCTAATGCATTAGGTGTGGAAGTTTATCATAAGGTTATTCCATTTGTAAGAGTGATTGTATGAGTGAAGTGAAAATCATGTCCCAAGTTATGAACATGTTTTCTTTATGCTTTATATGGATTTATAATGCTTATCATGACCAAGATTGAAATCACATGGCTCATGATTATTGATTATGATGACTCTTACTTTTTCCATGTTTTCATATTTGATGATCCAAGTATTGATGGGTATGAATTATTTTATGATTCTCTCATGCACTTTGATTTTGTCATCATACACTTATACACTCTTATGATCATCGATGAAATTCAATTCTTAATGATTATGTTTACCCTTACTGAGAATTTAAACTCACCCTTATTATTTTTCCTTTTCCCATAGTTATAAAGAATTAGGTTGAAAAAGTTATGCCTATAAGTTATTTCACAATGATAATGTTGATGGCCTAATGTGAAATTAGAAAATCTTGGTTATGTAGGAGAAATGATCATTTAAATTCATGTGAATTGTTTATGTAGTATTTTTTCTTAATTCTCTAAAACTATAGACCTAAAATTTCATATTGAATATAAGTGATCCAAGTTTTCCTTTTGTTGTTGTAAGGTTTGGATTGAGGAATTTGGGTCACAATTATCATCATTAAAGATCGGAAATTAAAGCAATGGATTTTATCATAGGATCCGGGAGTGTGGGTCCTAGATTTTTATTGTTGGTATCAAAGTTCAGTTTATATAACTTTGTATATTATGATTATTTCATGTGAGGTTTTCTTAAGAGTTATGGATACCATCATAGGTCTAAAAGATTAATAATGATCATAATTTTAATGTCTTAGAAACCCCTTGAGGTTTTAAGCGATGAATTCCTAGAGTGATTAATGAAATTTTTGGAGACTTTTTTAGGTTTGGGGTATTTGTAAACCATAGGATCAACATGAAGTGTTATTTAGGAAGGGATCATTTTTCATGTTTTAAAAAAATTCCAACCCATATGTTGGGTGACATCCCATTACATCTGGTAAGGTAGTGGGGCTTAAACCCATGACCGAAGGATGATAAGGGTTTTCATGCCTACCACTAGACAACATGATGACCTGGTTAGTATAAAAAAAAATTATAGTTAAATATTATGTTTTTTTTTTAATATGGGTTTTTATTTGAGGAATCACTATTGATCTATCTTGGAAAAATATATGGTCAAACCCTTCTAATATTTGGGTTTCAAACATAGACATGAAATGTTTGAAGAATTTTAAGGATAGTTACTTATGGAATGATTTGGTTTAAATTTAATGACTTTTATTTTCCTCATATTTATTTTAATAAATTAATTGGGAAAATACTAAGATTGTGCACTGAGACGGCACGAGATTCCAAGACCCAGTGTGCTTGGAATAAATTTTTGAATAAAGTTCAGTTTTAAATTTAAAACTGCTCGACGACTAACTTTGAACTTTAATAACTTCTAAAAAGGTACCCAGATCAAGAATCTGAGGGCTCTATTACATTAAGAATAGTGACTTTATCTTAGGCGGATCCTAACATCATCCAGTACGGGCTAGACAAAAAAGTTAGATTTTGGACGTAACCATCATTAAATATTTTAATAAAAATATTTTAATGATGCAATGGATTTTTGTTACCTTTTTTAACCTAGATTCAAGGGTTTGGGGTTAGAATTCATAACCCAAGAAATTCTCTAAGAGCTCTTCAGATAAAAAAATTCAGAAGGAGGGTTGATGAACGACAATGGATTGACACCATCTCGAATTAAGGATCGAGGATCGAAAGTATTCTTCAGTGGATCATCAATGAAGATGAATTCTTCCAATGTTAAAGAATGATCTAATCCTAGGTAGGGCATTTTTTTCTTTGTGATTCCTTATCCATTCTTGAATTTGAAGATGAATGCGGACCAACCCTCGAATAGGTTGATCCACAGTTCGATCGTCCGTGCAGGATGGGTTAAAATTGCGGGGATTTAATGGGAGTTGATACGTGTGATTTTTTGTTCCTTGTTAAACCTTATAAAAAGAATGAATCAATGACAACATGAACAACAGCTATGATATGTCCTTCGTGTATTCATTGTGTGTTCTTCTGCCCCACCATTTCTTTGCGTCTTTGTGGCTAATGAAAGAGCGATTGTTGCACCTTCGAACTAAGGCGCAATAACCTAGGACCGAAGATATGACCCCGTGATGACATCAGGGTGGTGCGAGGATGAAGTAATGGCACATCGATGGTGACATGCAATCCCGAAAGGATCCCGATGATGGATCGGCCTGCAGTAGGATTTTGCGGGTGGCGGCAAGTAGAGCCACTGGCTCGATGGCCGGTGGTGGGAAGACCCGCGGCCAGATACCACCGGTGGGGGTGGCTCCAGGTGGTGCATAGGGATCATGGATAGGTGGGTCATAATGGAAGAGTACATAGGTGTTAAAAGGTTGTGGTGTTGGGGAGACACAGCTAGCTAGAGCTTCGTCGGTCGGAGAATGGACCCGCGACAAAGTTATGGGATCTACTGGGTATGCAGAACGGTTGTTCCATGTGGTCTGGCCATATTGACCGAAGGCAGCACATGTGGCTGAGCCAAATGCGGGGGATATGGAGGTTGCAGTCAAGTTGGGATGTGGATGGCAGAGAAAGTCGGTCCGCCGAATGCGGGCTGGACCGAATAGATGGGCCACCCCAGCAGACCAGAACAGTTGTGCCACCCCAACGGCCCAACAGGCCAAGTCCAGAAAGCCAAATGGGCTAGTCCCCCAACCCAGTAGACTGGGTCCATCCAGCCCAAATGGTCGGGTCGGTGGACCCCAGGTCGGGTCGGTCCGAATGGGTCAGACCAGGGCCAGACCCAACTAACCCCTTTTTTACAAAAAAGCCCCATAACTTTAAAATCATAAGTCTGTTTGATGAGTCATCTATGGAGTTTGGACCCTTTTGGTGATTTGGTCTTTTTGATATATCTTTGTGAGACCTTAGTGAGGGAAAATGATGGTGTAGAGATTTTCCACTTAGTCCTTTCCTCCATGGTTCGGTACGGCACTGTATAACAATCCCCTCAAGCAACAGACTCCCAGATAGAGTGTGGAATCCTCCTTGGGACCGGAGTTATACTTTATCACCCATAATTGAGTTCTTTGGGTATTGAAGTGAACACCAGGAGAAGGGCATTGATCCTCCTTCTAGTGGCCCGTATCAGTAGGTTTCCCGGCATTCTTCAAAATCCCTTATGTTACGAGCCTCATAGGAGGGTTTTTGGTATTATCTGAGAATCCCCTATGTTGTGGGGTAATAAAAATTGGGTTCACGGTATTCTATAAGAGAATCCCCTATCTGTATAACATAATTTTGACCAGTAATGACTTCAAGATTTGAGGAGAGAGTCCTCCTAGAACTAGCATGCCTCAAGAAGAATCATGTGGCTTAAGTTTGGCTATAACTTATCCATTCAACCTTGTGATTGGTATTTGAGTATATCTGGATATCCTTGGTATATGTATTAGAGTATACCTATGTAGAGTTGATTGTGCATTGTTTTGGTGGTTTTTACTTTGTGGTTTCATGTATTACCCCTAGTTTCTAGTATGTAATCCTTTCTTCGTGTTTTAATGGATATAAAGTATAAAGAGGAAAGTTGGGATAGTTTGGGGAACTTTCAGTATGTTTTGGGGGATAAAGGAGAGGTGCATGGGTTGCGCACGGTTTATCCAAACTCTGCGGATATCCTAGTAGAAACTAGGAAAAATGGCAAGTTTAAGGTAGAGAGAATTGATAGGGTGTGTGCATAGTTAAGGAGATCATGTGAGGAGGCCATGAGAGCGTCTATCCAGATAGTATCTAATGCACAGTTAGTGCACTATTTTTTTAACTGTGTGAACTAACTATGCGCATGTTTAAATTGAGATCCTAAAAAAGTGGATCTCACACATTTTTTCCTCTAAGTGGCTCATTTTTCTCCTAAGTGGACACAACTCTGGATTTATCTTCCTTTAAGGTATAATAACCTCTCCCAAGTGATTTGGAGTCAATATAAAGGCATTCATTGGTCTTTCGAACCCATATTCTTGAGGTATGTGATCATTCTTCATCATTCTTGATCGGTTTCTTAGATCTACTTAGATATACTTCTCTTCTCTTCATGGATTCTTAGATATACACCTATTATGGGTAGATCTATGATTTTGGATGCCAAATAAGTTGATATTTGGTCTTTATCCTGCTAGGATAATAGATCTAAGGAGGTTTCATAAAGAATCGACCCGATTTTTTTAAGCGTTCTTCAGATGTTGTCAAGTTTTGTCAAAACATTTGAAGTAGTTGGCTTCACTCGTAACTCCTCTTGATAGAAATATTTTTAATCCATTAAATTTTTTTCCCTTGTGATGAATTGATCATTAATTTTATAGTTTTGAATTTTTGTAAACCTTCTTTTTTGATGGTTTGGTAAATTGTAGAAATATGGAAAATTGGGTCTTTTGAACAAAGTGCTTTTGTTCATGGTTTTAAAATATGGATTCTAAAATGGGGATTTTTTTGGAACTATGGAACATGGATTTGATTAGATATTTTCAATAAAAAGGGGATGTTTTATTGAAATGAAATGGTTTTTTTAATTGGTTTATTCTTTGGTTTTCAATAGAAGTACAGTTTTGTTAAAATGGTTTTTAAATGGTTATTTAGAATAGTTTTCACATACATTGGGTTTGGTTTGAGTTCATGTTTGATGTTCCCTTAAATAGGGGATGTGTACCATTAGCATACAAGATGAGTGACCATGGATTGGGGGCATCTGTCATTGGGACACAAGGTAATTGGACAAGAGACCGCTCAAGAGTATGGAACTATCGGATGAAGCATTCATGTGTGTGTGAGTTGTGAACTATGGAATGGTTATGCCAAAATAAAAATCAGAATTTTTTTATAATCCTTGATTAGTTATTTTTCTGTAAAATAACTTGCTGGAAATTGGTTTCATTTACTTTTGATTGCACTTGGTTATAATTGGTTTTCGAACTTGTTTATATTTGGTTACAAACTGTTTTGGTAAATTGATTTATATAAACTATTTTATATAATGTGATAACTATTCTATTCTAGTGGCATGAGTAGGGAAGTCATTGGGAAAACCTACTATGTTATATACTCACCCCTACTTTGGCACTTTGGTGCTTTTACAGATGCTACCTTCTGGGACTTGGGAAAAGGTAAAGTATCACACTTATTTAACACCACATCATGATACTTTGGACTACTTAGTGATGTTGGAGCATCGATCTTGTGGATCTTGGAGTTTGGGTGTCATTTTGAAGTTGATTCGTTGTCTTTCCACGGTTTACTTTGATGTTGGTTTGTATTCTGTTTTAGCATACCCTGGTTGGTTGTTTTAAAGAGAATTATTTTAAATGTCTTAGTTTATTTCAAGTATCGTATGAAGAACTATTTATGGATAGTTTGTCGGGATTTCTATTTTGAGACACTAAAGGTTAAATTTCCTCCCACTTGATTTGAAACCCGTCAGCATTTATTTTCATCCTTTGGAGCATTGGAGATGTTGTTTAAGTCCAAGTAATGACTCGTTTAACTCTCAAGATAATGACAATTAGCGGGTCATTACATTTCGGGGTGTCCTGATGAGTACTATTTTAATCACCCCTACACGGGCTTTGCCCGTATGTGTTGTGTCTTGTGCAGACAACTGACATTTCAATGGAGTCCTAGGTGGATCAAGACTAGGACCAGGATCGGACACTGCCTTGTGGGATCAAATGGACCGAGGTGTTTCTATCATATTTCAACTACAGCTTTAGTACCCTTGTTTCCTGGTCGTACTTTGCAGTTGTCTTTCTTTTGTGGGGCTTTTATTCTAGCCCAGTTTACCTTCAATTAATTTACTTTCTTATTTTACTTTGTGGTTGGTTCTTATTTTATTCATTCATAGTGGTTTGTTTTTTCTATTTTTTTATCTTTGTGGCTTGGAGACATGTGTGTGTGTACAGGTACTTAGGCATAGGCCACCCTTTTGTGAGATATGCCTCCTCGGAACTAGTTTCTATCCATTGTCCTATCAGAGGTGGGATTGGGGTAGTCATGACATGGGCCCCATTGGTATGGGTGATGACACTAAAATTTGGGTATTAATGTTGAAATTTGGAGATTAATGCATGAATTTTTATTCATTTTCAAAAATATCTTACCATGTGATAACCATTGTTTTGTTAATTACAAATACAATGGCATGATTATCCCTTTTATGGTTATGTGGTCTTTAAAATTTGATTTTATTACTTAAGGTGTGGAAAATTCATCTTGAATAAACATCAACTATAATAAAATGAAAATATTATGGTGTAAATTGGTTAAAGGTTGAAATTTTACTTTCCAAGAAAGTATATTTCATTATGGTTTCAGTCTAGATGGTGAAATAATCCTTTAACTTTTGGAAAAGGTTCTAGAAATTAAATTTTATCATATTATCCTCTTTTTTTATGATATAAATGAAATTTTCCACACCTATTTTTCATGTGGTTTTTTTTCATTTACTTTCTCTTATCCACATTCTCTATCACTCTCCATTAGTCCATAGTAATTAGTTTTCCCTTCCAAATCCATCTTTTTAATTTCCAACCAATGTTATCCTTATGTGGAATCCTAGTTATGCGTAACTTTAAGTGACCTTTATGTTTCCCACTTTCCCTTTTTAAGGGATATTTTCTTTACTTAATTGTTAGGATGTAGGTTTCAAAAAAGTAATTATAAAAAAATGTTATTCCTTTTATAACCCAGATGAATTTTGAGGGTGAAATTCTTTTTAAGGGGGTAGGATGTAACATCCTGAGATTTTATGAAATATCTACTTTCAAATTAATTTAAATTTTATGATATCATGAGTTACACACAATAAAAAGTTTATATTTTTTTATACACAATACCAATTCTATCTTATGTTGTTCATATCATCAAGTTTCTTTGATAACTTGTGTTACACGTAAGGTCGGTTCTTACCAGAAAACAATACACTATTAATACTATTATTTAACATGATAGTTATCACCTAGCCATTAGAATGAAGGGGATGAATAAGATTAACTAAATTATGAAAATATGGTTTACACATGTTCATAAAATTAATTAATTTTTTAACAATTAATTATAAATGAATATAAAAACTAATTGAATATAAAGGAAGTGTTTTTGTAAAAAACTATTTTTATGCACCAAAGGTGTGTTATCTTAATAAATTAAATTAATTAATTATATTTAATGAAATTAATTAAATATATATAGATATATTATATATTCAATAAAATATTTTTACATTCATCCAATATATTTGATAAGAATAAGATAAGGAAAAATCAAATTTTATGCATAAAAAGTTCTATTTTTTTAAAGGCAGTTTTGTCACCTTTTAATTGCGTGCTTATTTTAAGACTAAATTTTGAAACTTTTATAAAATTTATTTGAAAAAAAAATATTTTTTGAAATAATAATGTAAAAAAATTATCTTAAGGTGAATTTTTGGTTTTTTTCTAAGAAGTTTCATTTTTAATGAATTGTTAAAAATACTAGATTTGAATTGAAAACTACTTTTTCATCTAAATAATTTATAATGTTAAATTATAATATTAATTTTTTTTAAAGTTAAAATAGACCTATTAAATATATTTTAATCTAATTTAGGTCATTTTAATCAATTTTACATTAAAATTGGATACAAAAACATTTCAAACTTTTGAACATTTTCACTTTAAAAACATGTTTTCTCATCCCCTTTGTGGGCTTGATTTTAAATTAATTTTTTCCACTTATATGATCTGAATTTGGAAAATTTTATTCAATATTTTTAATAATAATAATTTATAATATATATAAATTTTAACTTTGTTTTTTTACCAAAACTTTTAGTGAAATCAATTAAAATTAATTACAGTGATTAAGAGAAAAACTAGTTTACTTAGTGGTTAAACTTAGAATATAAGGTCTAAAACTGACCCAGAACTTGTCCAAATCCCATTTTATGACCCTATATAAACCATTAAACCTATAGGATCTAATATTTTATGTTATTTAAGCTTATTTTTAGGTAAAAAACATTGGTTTATCTAACTTATTTTCAAAAATGCCAAGTGTGTCCTTTCGCCCTACTTATAAAAGTCCACCACCTCTCCTCCTCTCTTCACACATATCAATATCATTGAATCATCTATTAATTGTAAAAATATCTTCCAAAATTTCCTAAAATCATTCTAAAATACTTAAATTGGTCATAAATCCATCAAATTAAGTCCTTTGGTTCAAACCAAAAGGAGTTACTCGAAGAAGAGGTAACATTCATCAATGAGAACTTTTGTATTATTTCTTTATCAAACCCATTAATTTATTTTTATATAATTATTATATAATAACTTCATTATCTTAAATATACTTAGATGTTTTTATGTTAATTTTATGACCTAAAACTTCCCACACTTCCATCAAATAGGATATGCAATCATCATTTGTATGTATGGCGGACTACCGTCTCTCGAGCCGATGTCGTTCGTTCTTCCATTACCACCTCTCAAGGTTAATAATAATGATGTAAATACTGTTTTTATATGATATATATTATATTTATTATGTATTTATTCTTTTTTAATTATTATATAACACTTACCTTTATGCTTTCCATTTTGTGGGAATATGATAACTTTGTTTGAGGACGTGTGGATTGTCGCCTCCTCAAGGTGATGTGATTCATTTATGCTTTAAAAAAAATTTATTAAGAATGTGTTTAATAAAAATATATGATATAAATAAAATATATGTGATATTACTTAAATAACTATCTTTATATAAATATAATATATCACTTTCTTTCTTACCTTTTCACACCTCGAAAAAGTGATAACGTCGTTTGTTGACATGTGGATTACTGCCTCCTCAAAGCGATGTGATTCTTCTTCTTTCATCACCAAATCGATAATAGTGATATGTATAAGTATATATAATTAATCATAATGGTATTTATTATATATTTATTATTATTTAATCATAAAATATTAGTTACCTTTTTTCCATAATTATCATTGAAAAATGGAAATGTTATGCATGCGTACGTACGGCCTATCGTCTCTATGATCATAACTTCAGTTCATTTTTCATAACCATAGTCCATGATTGGTTTTAAAATTATAATTTATGTATAAATATGATAATTATTTCATGATTATTATTTGTTATATATTTATATAATGACCTCTTTGACCTTAGTTGGCCTACCAAAGTCAGTTTTGACACATAATCCAAATATCATCGAAACATCTAATATAAAATTAAGTGATTAAGTAATTGTATATAACATAATAATAAGTGAGATGAAAGTAATAATAAAATTGAAAAAATTTATGAATCATGAAATAATTAACACAAGTTTATTATTTTGTAAGATCAATAATAAGTGTGAAGAATCGGACTCAAGGTAAGGGGATTTCTAGACTCACTTTTATTTATGCGAGACTTATGCCATATTCACCACTTGTTTATTTTGTGTAGTGTATAGAATTACTTATAATATGTTATATCATGAATTTCATTTATTTTTTGATATTTAAAGTTTCAATTGATGTTATTCTATCATAGATCTCATGATTCAAAAGTTACTTAAGTAGTAAGGGTTTTTCTCACCTCACCTTTTATTTCTGTAAGATACATAACATATTCACCACTTATTTTTGTTATGTGGTGTATATAATTCCCATGAATTGATTTAATGACTATAATTCTTAAATTTATAGGTATTTAAATATCAATTTTATATTCTATTTTTCATGGGGTTTATGTTTTCAAATTTACCAAAGTGGTAAGATATTTTTTACCTCAATTTTCCTTCCTTGAGACATATGTTAAGTAATACACCTATCTTCTTTTATAATGTGTATATATACTTACAATTTTAAATGATATATCATGAATTTACTTGATTTTAATGAAATTATAATTTTCATTTAATGTTATTACTACATAGTGATTATAATTCAAAGTTACAAAAGTTGTAAGATTCTTTTTTAACAATCTCATCATTTATCGGGATTTTGTATGATTAAGTATCTAATTTTGAATTCTTATAATTATCAAGAATTTCCTATAATATGGTTCTTAATGATACTTAAAATTAATTGTAAAATTTTTTTATCTTCGGTACTTAAATTGTTTGAGATGTTGTTTATAAGAAAATCTGACTTGATTTCTCTCTTCGGTCAGAAATATGGGTTCTTTCAAAAAAATATTTTTGAAAAATGTTTTCAAAATGTTTTTAAATTATCTTTTAAGAAAATTTTCAAGGGAAAGTATTGTAAAAAAATATGTTTTAAAAAGTTTTTTAAATGATTTCCAAATATTCCTTTATAATTTTTCAAGTTTATTTTCAAAGAAAAATTTATTCAAATTGTATTATGTTTTAAAAAGTGATTTTCAAAGTGAAAAGGGTATTTTTATCAAAAAAAAATTCATAATATTTTAATTTTATTTCCATTAATCAACATAAAAAACCCTTTTTGTTACTTATCCTACACTAGAGATATTTTTTATTGATACTATCCTCATTCTTTTATGTATATATTAAACTTATTTCAAAGAGATTGTTATCAAACCTGTTTCTTTTCCATAGGTTAACCATGTTTCAAAGAGATTGTTATGGAACCCGTTTCTTTTCAATAGTTTAATCATGTTTCAAAAAGATTATTAGATAACCTCTTTCTTTTATATAGTTCAATAAAGTTATAAAATGTATAATGGTTGTTCCTATGAGTTTATAATGAAATGAAAGCTGTTAAATGTTATGATTATATAATGGTACTTGGATATTTGATGGGTGGATATGTTATAAACCAATGATGGTTGGTTTTGTGATAAACCAATGATGGATGTTTCTATGATAAACCAATTATAGGTGGGTTTGTGATATCCCTCTAATGCATTGGGTATGTATTTCAACCATAGGGTTATTCCATTTGTAAGAGTTATTGTAAGAGTGAAATGAAAATAATGTCCCAAGTTACATACATGTTTTATTTATGATTTTTTGGGTTTATAATGATTATAATTATCAATATTGATATCACATAGCTCATGATTATTTATTATAATTACTATTTCCTTTTCCATGTTTTCATATTTGATGATCCAGGTATTTATGAGTACGAATTCTTTTTTGATTCACTCAAGCAGTTTTATTATTTCATCATACCCTTATGAACTCTTATTCCCATTGATGAAATTAAATTTTTAATGATTATTTTTATTCTTAATGAACATTTTAAGTCACCCTTATTATGTTTCCTTTTCCCTAGATTATAAATAATGAGGTTGAACAATTTATGTCTATAAAGGATTTCAAAAGGATTATGTTAGTGACCTAATGTGAAATAATAAAAGTTGAGTTAAGTGGGAGAAATGATCATTTAAAAGCATGTTAATTTTTTATGTAGCAGTTTTTTATAATTATATAAAATTATAAACCTAAAAGGTCCCTAATAATTTTAGTAATCCAAATTTTCTTTTTTATTTCCTAAGTTTTGGATAGAAAAATTTGGGTCACAATTATCAGCATTAAAGCCAAGAATGTAAAGTTATGGATTTCAGCATAGGATCTGGGAGTGTAGATCATGGGTTGTTATAATAAATGAATCCATAATGAAGGAAATTATTAATATTGGATTTTTTGATCTTAGACATCATGATATATATACCATCAAGACCTTTCACAAGACAGTTTAAAAATTTGGGTAAAAACACATTTAATTTTATCTTATTGATTCACTTCATGAGATGATTGATGCATCGAGGGGATATATAACTTTAGGCCCCACCTGTAACTACATGTCCAATGCATTACTCATATATTTAATGATCAATTTAATTCATGAACACTATACTTTATCAAAAAATGTCTATATTTAGTAAATAATACATATTATCAATAATCCAATAGTTAATCAAATAACTCTTAAAGTAAAACTACGTATTTATAAATGATATTTGGTTTAATCAATAAACATTTAAATGATAAAAAATATGGATATTTAGTAGAAATATAATGTCCATTGATCATGTGAAAGTGAATGTTTTAAGGTAAAGTTAATGATTAAAAAATTAATTAAGTGAGTGAATATCAATACTTCCCTCAGTCAAATTAGTCATAAAACATCCAGAGAAAGAATGAGGATGGCATCACTAAAACATATTCACATTTTAGTCTGAGTAAAATATAGGTTTTTTTCATTGATAAAAAGAAATACCATAAAAATATCATTAAAAGATTCTTGACAAAAATATCCTTTTCACTTTTAAAATCACTTTTAAAAAATAAAAATTTCCAAAATATTAGGAAAAAATTTTAATTGAAAATAACCTTGTAAACTTGTAAAGAAAGATTCAAATTAATGATTATTCATTATGATAGAGAGGTTATATTCATGATAGGTACGTTAAAAACAAATATTCCTTTCACATATTTGTAAGAAAATTCAAAATAACCTTGATTGGAAAATGACAGGAAGACTCTTTTTTAAAATATTTTGTAAAAACCCAATTATGGGTAAAAATTTATTTAAACAATCATATTAAAATAATTTTTTAAAATATTTTTAGAAAACATGGATTTGGATGAAAACGTATTTTCAATTGAAGAGATAAATGAAGCCTAATTTTATTAAAAACATTTTCTCAATCATTTTAATTAAGAAAGAGAAAAAATGGTACTATTTCATGAAAACTTCATGAATAACAAGAATATAAAAAAATTAAATGGTTTTATTATTAAATGATCAAATAATTTCATTCAATGTAAATTCAAGTATAAAAAATCCTAATTAAAATGATTTTGAAACATAAATCTCTTACTACTTTGGTAATATTTGAATTATAAGCCTTGTGAAAGGAATAATATCAAATGAAACATTAAATAACATGAATATAAAAATAGTCATGATATAATACATCAAAGGGTAATTAGATACACCTCCCTACACACATAATATTATAATATCAAAGTAATGATGACGTAATATAACCTAATGAAAAGAATTTGAGTTATAAAATTCTTCACCACTTGGTAATTTTCAAGTCAAATTAAATTTGATGAAATAATTCACATCAAAAATTAAAATAACATTAAATATTAAGGATTCATGATATTAAATTTAAAATGTTCATTATATACACTATACAAATAAATTAGGTGTATAACATTATAGTATGCCTCAATGAAAAGAAATTGAATCAAAATCCATTACCTCACGCTTCATTTTTTTCAATGAAATTTAACCTCATATAAAATGGTTTTAAGAATTTTATTAATTTATAAAAACTATATTTATATTTATAATATAATATATGAACCTATTATAACATCTTACCACTGGTTTTTAATAATATTTTATTGTTATTATTATTGTTTTGGGTTTTAATTTCCATATTTTCTCATGCGTGTTTTTTCATGCAAGTTTTAGTTCTTGTGTATAGGATATAGTTTCATCATCTCCATAATTATATTAATGTTATAAATATAACATTTTATTATTGGATTTATTTTTAAAATCATTATTCAAATTTGGACTTAGAAAATGAGTCGCATCTCTTCATGGAGACGGTAGGTCATACACACATATGAGGGACGATATCATTCCCTTAATGGGTGAAAGGGTAAGGAAGTGGATGATAAATTAAATTTCCAAAATTAATATCTCTTAATATTTATCATAATATATATTAATTCCAAAATTAATATTATCCATGTGAGTCAGTGATGGAAAATAAATTACACTGATTCATGAGGCAGTAATTCACCGTACACACAAGAGATGTATTTCTTTCCCATTTGATAGAAGAGGATATGGATAAATACTATTCCATAAACATAATAACATTTAAGTATATGATAGATACTTTTGTTATTATATTATAATTTTTAATACATAATTGAAGGTGGAGAAATAATAAATAAAAATAAGGAACTTAGTGAAGACAATAACCTTTGCTAGAAGATCCTCCTTTGGATCTATTATTAAGGACTATAGGGTTAGTATTTTGGGAAGAAAAGAAAATCTATAATTTATATAAGGATTTTGGGGAAATATTTTTTCAGGGTTTTTTATCTAAATGTCTTGATAGTTGTGAATATGTTGGGGGAGGTAGTTCCCTTTTATAATTGAGGAGGAGGATACACATGGAATTTTTGAAAAGAATAAATCATAACCACATTTTTCACAAGCCAAAAGGATCTAAAATGGATCATTATCGAACCTTATATGTGATAAGTACAAAATATATCCATAAAATATGATTTAGACAATTGTTTGGACTATTTTAACCCTTATATTCGTAGGTTAACCCCCAGTAAACCCATTTTCACCTTAATTGTTACAAAATATTTTTATTGTTTTCACTATTCATTATAACCAAAAATTAAGTGGAAATTATTATATAATATAAATTATTATTTTTCCAAATATTTAATAAAATTTTCCAAATTCAATTCACAAAATTGGTAGAATTTAATTTAAAATAAAACCCACATATGTGTCGAAAAATGGATTTTCAAGAAATTCATTTTTCAACATAGGATGATCTTATAATAAATATATGACTAGGGATAATAATTATATGAATTTAAATTAATTTGTTTATATATATAATCAATACATTTATTTTAAATATTTATTTATTATTGTTTATTTTAATTAATTAAAATGGATGAACATTATGCATCTAAAAATAGTTTAAAGAATGTGTATTTTGAAGCATAAAATGACTTCACTAAAAGTTTGAGTAATAATTTACTAAAATATTACAAATAAATTTGTATTGATAAGTATATATATATATATATCATTATTCATTTAATCCTTTTTATACCCTCTAATTCAATAACTAGGTTATATTGGTCATATTTGAATAGTATCTCATGGTTTGTTTAGGCTCAGTGTTGCGTGTCATATATTCTATTGAAAATAATGTTCTTCTTTTAAATTATTGGGGTTTCATATAACATAATCTATCAAAGATATTAAATTTATTTATAATAAATATACTTTAAAATATTAGGGTGTTACATTATACTCACCTTTAATAAATTTCATCCTCACAATTTTCACATTCACTTAGAAAACTAGGGTTTGAAGTTTGAAAACTCTTTTGTTGAAAACCCACATCAAAAATGGTGTTAAAAACATTCTCTCGATAAGAGAGAAAATAAAGTGTAAAAGTCATCTAGAATAACACGTAATTATGTTTCCAATAGGATTAAATTGATGGGATGTGTAAATATAGACATGGAATAAAATTGTAATCAATTATAGAGTGTGATAGGTAGCATTGATCACAAGAAATTGAATGATCAAGAGAAAGTCAAATAACCATTGATTCATCAGATATAAAGGTAATATAATTAAATTTTGGTTTAAATATCTATTTCCTAGTTTTGATGGGTTATTTTACAATTGAGATAGAGATGACAAAAAAATATACTTTCCTAATTTATTATTTTTTCCATAAGAACAATTTCATCCTTTGTTTGTTATTAGATCAATTCAACTTCACCTCTTACTCTAAGTAATAAATTTCCAGTATCAATTTTCTTATGTATGGATCACAAAAATAAACTTCTAATGTATTAAATAATCCACAAAAGGATAATAAGTTATTCCTATAGAATATACTAAAATCAAAATGATTAAAAAAAGTCATCAAATATGGATAAATATAATACATTAATCTCAAAAACCTCAACAGTAGCACCCAAAATTCAATTTAATTCATTCCATAAGTGTTGTAATGGATTGAACCTGTCTGGTCCATTACTTTTCTAAAATCTAGTGTTAGAGGTGTTCTGGGGGGTGAAGGTGACATATTCCCAACACTTTTCCAAATTTCTAGTTCATGAACAGTATTTCAAAAATAGTATGTTATTTCTAACAGTAGCCTTCCAATAGTAGCCATTTTCCTTTTCCAAATTTCTAGTTCATGAATAGTGTTTCGAGAACAGTAGGATATTTCCAACAGTATCCTTTCAACAGCAGCCTTCCAACAGCAGCCTTACTAAAGTAGCCTTCCAACAACAGCCTTTTTTCTTTACCAAATTTTTAGTTCATAAATAGTGTTTCCAGAATAGTAGGTTATTTCCAGCAGTATCCTTCCAATAGTGGCCTTCCAACAGCAGCCTTCCAACAACAGCCTTCCAATAGGAGCCTTCAAACAGCAGGCTTCCAATAGTAGCCTTCCAACAGCAGCCTTCTAATAGCATCCTTCCAACAGCAGCCTTCCAATAGTAACCTTCCAATAGAAGCCTTCCAACAATATCCTTCCAACAGTATCCTTCCAACAACATCCTTTTTCCTTTTCCAAATTTCTAGTTCATGAAAAGTGTTTCCAGCTTCCTAAAATTTCTACACTTTGACATAAAATGAATTTAAATCCTCATTTTAAGGACTCTAAGGCCAATTTAAAGGCCATAACTCCGATTCTAATTTTCCTAAGTCTCAGAATGCTTTTACTTGGTCAAACTGGGTCATTAAATGCAATCTAATTTTAATGGAAAATCCAGCATATCTTAAACCTACTCCATAAATCTTCTAAAGGATCGATATATCTTCCTCCCTAGTTTTACCTTATTGTTCCTTGGTGTGAAAACCTCAAACCATTATTTCTTCCTATAGGAGCGGTGTGATTGAACCTTAATCCTCATATCATTTCCCCCTTGAAGTTCCTTCCTTCTGCATGCACACCCCCTTTTTGGTGCAAGAAGCAAGTTTCAATCCTTCATCTATAGAAGGTGTGATATACCTTTGTTCTTGTGTATTATTCAATACTTATCCTATTGTTTCTCATTTCTATGTTATGTCATGTGATCTTTGTGATTCTAATGGAGTTTTCTAGTTGTAGGATGGTACGGAAATGTTGCGGTGTCCTTGGGTGGATATAGTTGTCATGGGGGAGGATAACATAATCTGTTGTGTGATTCATTCTCATATAAATAACATCAATAACCTTTTTAGGTAGGGGATTTGTGGATTCTCTATTATTTTACGTGTAAATTAAGAGTTAGCATGTTTTAGCCCACTGAATCACAATGGAATTGACATATTAAATATATGAACCAAATAAATAAATTGATATCGATTGTATGTTATTGCCTCTTGATTTTCTAGATAGTGTGATATCTATGCTTTCTTTGTTTAGTTTTTTGTTCTTGATGTAAATTAGTAATGAATGTAAAGATAAAATTAATTGATAATTGTTTGGATAAAGATAAAGAGTCATGTAAATGAATCTAGCTGTTTTTTTATAATTTGACGTTAACCAAAATGATGCAGTAAGCATGTTTAATTAGTTTGTGATAGCTTACTATTTAGGTTTCCCATATTTGGAACCTAAAAATAATAAATCGGTTATTTTCTAGATGGATTAAATGACTAGTTGTTTGATAATAGATAATGCCTCGTAGGGTTTTGAGTTACCCTCTTTCTAGATTAAGGGATAAGAGTCCATTTGATATGATGTTTGTTTTCCTAATACTTGTGTTGTGATATGTGGGGGTAGGGAGGCCTATTGGTGGTGGTAGCAGTTAATGCCTAGAGTGGCAAGATGCATCGGTTTATGCATGTGGGTGTCGAGGAGGACACTGAGTATGATGAAATGGGTTGGATGTGAAGGTTTAGATGCTTGTTGATTCTTGTTGGTTGTTTATCTTATTTACTTTCCCCATTTCTCAAGGCAACTAGTTTGCTAACCCTCCTTCCAAAATGGGTTAAGACGCATAGGTTATTCCACATTCTTTCCGTGTTTATCTTCCTCAGGGAGGATTCGTCTACGCTCTTGCTATAGGCGCCAAAGACTCAATGGGTAGTTCATCTACTCACTGGGTTGATCCCCCTTGTGTTTAGTAGATTATAATGTTTTTCTAGAATTCCTGGGAATTTGGGAAATTAATAATATTTTTAATGAATGATTGAATAAATTATGTTAACCCATGGGGTTGGAGCTTGCTGGGATGCAACACTGAGGTTGTAATTTTCTTTAAAGGAACAGTGGACTTTGGGTGTGATGAAAATGAAATATAATGTGGAAATTATTAATGGTTAATTAATGTTTAAATAATTAAATAATGTAAAGTGTAACTGATAAAAAAAGGGGAATTAAGTAATGTAATAATTATCTTTAAATGGTTGTGTTTTTATAGGATACCTAGTCTTAGAAGTGGAAGTTGGGAGTTTGAGATACGTTAGCTGCAGTTGAGTCTAAGACTAGGTCATTCCCATAGTGTGGTGGTGAGATATATTATATTCTATACTTTTTGAGTTTCTATATGCTACTGCATCCCGTTAGTTAGGGAGACTGACACCACGGGGATTCTGATCCCTGGGGGGTGTTTTGCCCAAAATTCTGGTGGGAGGATAGATGGATGACTACCCCCTTTGGACCCACTCTCTTCTCTGGGTAGTTACTTGTGCTGGTAGGAATAGTGGTTAGTTTTTCCCATATATGTGTGTAGAGGGCTGTAATGTCTTGTGGTTATTCACACACATATATTCTAGATATAGTTTCATATGGACTACTATAGGTGTAATGTGTATAGGTTTTGATGGCTTGAGGATCCTTACTCAGTGTATGGGCCGTAATGGCTTGAGGTATAATGCCCGAAAAATGATACATGTTATGCGAGCTCTGGTGGCTCCCAAAAACTACCTGGTTACTTTTCTTGCATGGATGTGGTGGTTTTTTCCACAAGGTGCACGTTGTAGTGCTTCGCCCAAGTGTCTGCAGGTAATCTTTTTTGGAGATAGGTGGCTTAAGACATGCGATGTTGAGGAAAAGAGAAAAACCAGTGGGGAAGTAGTAGCGGGGTACCCTTGATATTCTTTTTTACATTATATACTCATGTATGCAATACTTAGTGAGAGTATCCATGGTGAGGCTGGGAACTTAGTATACCTATTTAGGTGATGATTTAGTTTCACTTGTTGTTCACTATGCTTTAGCATACTTTCTTTACTTTTACACAAGAGGATCCGGGGAGGATCCTATTGAGTATACTATTATACTCACCCAATGAATATATGAACTATTTTATAGGTCACATTGAGTAGGTTGGTGATCAGGCTGGTTACTATTAGCTTGGGGTGGCAGGAGCTATTCGGGATTTTTGGTCGTTGTCGTTTTTACTTTGTTTTGGTACTTTCAGTTTTTCCCTTTAAATTGTATTATTTTTTCATGAAATTACATATTTGAACTTGGGATTTCTTTTATATTTTTTCTGAGTTTGAGTTGGTTGGTTTCTATCTTATATCTCTCTTTCACATGTGTTCTCTTAGAGGGTAATTCCTCCCATTTGTGTGTTCACTATACCCTTAGTGCTAGTCACCAACCCGGGGTCTACTGGAGTCAGGACTCGAGGGGTCACTATCTCTCTTTTCACACTTCCATCCCAGGAGGGGTACACCTTGTGGAGAGGGGGTCATGAAAATGTGGTATCATAGGCTCTAGTTGAAGGATATGATGGAGTTTGGTGTTAGGCATAGGTGAGGATTCATGGGTTTGTAAGGAAATGATGTCAGTCAAGTTTAGAAAGTGATGTAAACACTAGAGACTGGCTGAGACATAGGCGTTTAGGTCCCCCTATGATCGGATGCACGGACCTTTAAGTTTATAGTGGATACTGAATGAGTTGATACGAGTTTCAGGGTAGAGACCTAGGAAAGGATCATGCATCATTATTCTTTGTGCCTGTGTTTGAATGGGTAGACCTTGGGATAGGTTAATCTAAAATTAATAAAAAAAATTAATGTTGAGTCTTCCATATTTCTAGTTTAGGAGCTCTAAATGTTTTTTATTTTTCAGAAAAGGCTCCAGGTCGATGTCCTCATCAGGTTCATGTAGAAGATGTCCAGAAGGTTGTGCCAGAAAATCTCCAAAGTTAATAGGTTGACGATGATGAAACTTAGAGGAGGACACTCTGAGAGTTTCAGTGCCAGAGTCTGCAGAAGTATGAGGGATCCGTTTCAGATGCAGTCACAGAAGACTGGTTGGAGGAGGTCGAGATAGGCTTCAGTTTGAACCTTTCTCGGAAGGAGCACTAGGTTTCCTTGGTTGTGACGATGCTACCTGGAGTAGTGAGGCAATGGTGGTTGTTTTTCCTCAGGGATCTCTAGGAGTCGGTGATCTCATGGGAGGAGTTTCAAGACAAGTTTAGAGTCCAGTATCCTTCTTCGACCATGAATGCATCCAGTTCGAGGATCTTCTTAACCTTCGACAGGGGAGCTCCAGTGTGTGAGAGTTTGGAATCTGTTTCAGGAACCTTTTACGATATAATTTTGACATGTTACCAGATGAGGAGTCTAGGGAATGGCATTTCAAGGAGGCTTTTCATCCAGAGATCCAGCGCTAGGTCACCCCATTTATGATAAAGACATATCTTGAGGTGCTGGTGATGGAAGATGTCGTCGAGATGACAATGGCCATAACTGGATCATCATGATAGGGGAGTCATCATGATTCCTTGTAAAGTAGAGCTGTGGTTCGGGGTTCCTGGTTTTTAGGGCAGAAGAGTTTCCATTCAGCCAGGGGTAGGTCTCATACCTAAACATCTCGTTTCTCTGGGATCAGTGGCTCTCAGGCCTATTCTAAGCAATCAGACATTTGATTTTCTTATTGTGGTCGAGGTCATCATTAGAGAGAGTGGTCAAAATTTCAGAGCAGTCATCGTGCACCAGGTGTTCCACTCTAGGTTCCTCCATTGAGGCAGTTTCATCCAAGGCAGTAGCAGTAGTTTTCACCAACTTTGGATCTGAAGAGGGTCGATAGGGAAGGTAGAGGATAGCCCCGTGATGATCCCCATCCTCATAGAGAAGAGTGTGGTTGTGGTTGTGGTCATCATTATGGTCAGAGAGGTCATGGAGGAGGTCATGTTTAGCTTCATGCTTTAGTGTTGTCAGCGCCAGGCGATCCAGACATCATTCGAGGGACCCTTTTCTTGTTTTCTACCTTGAAATATTCCTTGTTTGATTCAGGAGAAACACACTCTTTCATATCACCTACCCTTGTCCATGTTTTGGGGCTTGAGGTAGGGAGGCTTCAAGTGCCCTTGGCATTGACTATGCCAGCTGGAGGTTGAGCTGAATTGTTTGAAGTATGTAGAGACTGTGAGCTAATGCTGGGGCAGCACCGCTCTTGGAGAGATTTCCTATGTTTACAGATACAACCATATGATTTCATCCTCGGCATGGATTGGTTGTATTTGGTGTAGGCTATTGTGGATTGCTTCAGGAGGCAGGTTGTGTTATTCTATGTGGATGGAGAGCTAGTAGTGTTTGTTGGTGAGCGAGACCCTTGGATGGGTCAGAGGCGTATTCCATCCTTATCATCCTTGATGGTTGAGTTGATGCTGAGTTATTCATAGGTTCATCAGTTGGCATTTTCTAGGGTCGTAGAAGAGTAGCCTGATGTATTTCCATAATAGGTTGTAGCATTACCCCCTTGATGAGAGATCGAGTTTGAGATCGAGCTAAAACAAAGAGGGTATACTATCTCTATGTCTCTATATAGGATTGACCCTTCTGAGTTATGAGAGCTACATATATAGATTTATGGTCTGTTACAGTGTGGTTTTGTTCAGCCGAGTGTGTCACCGTGGGGCGCACCAGTTTTGTTCATGAAGAAGGCTGATGGAAGTTTGCGGTTGTGTATTGATTATCATCTCTTAAACAAAGTGATAGTGAAGGATCGAAATCATCTTCCACAGATTGATGATTTATTCTATCAAATAAAGGATGAAGGTGGTTCTCAAAAATTGACTTTTGGTAAGGATATCATCAGATGCGTGTGGAGGATGAGGATATCCTGAAGAATGCTTTATTTTGTATTCATGATCATTATGAATTTGTTGTAATGTCGTTCGGTGTGAAGAATGATCCATCTGTGTTCATGGTATTGATGAACTCTATGTTCAGTGAGTTCCTAGATAAGTTCTTGGTGGTTTTCATCAATGACATACTTGTGTACTCCATGTATGAGGAGGAGCATGCAGATCACCTACACGCCATTTTGGGATTTCTTCGTCAACATCAGATGTTTGGGAATTTTTTGAAGTGTGATTTTTGGGCTCGAGAAGTCCATTTCGTGGGGAATGTTGTGTCCCAATAGGGAGTAAATGTGGATCTATAAAAGATAGAATCAGTTTTTTCTTGGGAAGCCCCCAAGACAATGGCATAGGTGCAAAGTTTCCTTGGTCCGGCAGGCTACTCTAGGAGGTTCGTAGCCGATTTATCTCGGGTTATGACTCTTCTGAGAGTACTGACTAGGAAGGATTTGGCATTCATGTGGACTGATCAGTATCATGCAGCCTTCGAGTATCTGAAGGAGAAGTTAGTAAGTGTTCCATCTCTTTGTCTTCTAGCAGAGGGAGTTCAATTTGATGTTTTCTACGATGCATCTCATCTAGGGTTAGGTTGTGTTCTGATGCAGTAGTGATCAGTTGTTTCTTATGGGTCTCGGCAGTTTCATCCCCATGAATGTAACTATTCCACCCATTATCTTGAGCTAGCAGTCGTGGTGTTTTCTCTAAAGTTGTGGACACATTACCTCATTGGCGAGTGTTTTGTGGTTTTCACCGATCATAAGAGTCTAAGGTATGTTTTCTCCTAGCGTGACTTGAACTTAAAGTAGCATTAGTGGATGGAGTTCTTATAGGAATATGACTTTGAAATATCATATACCCCTGGAAAGGGTAATGTTGTAACTGATGTGCTGAGCAGGAAGTCACATGGTGATGCAGTGTGTGAATTTGGTAATTCCTGGAGAGTAGTGGAAGAACTGTCAGCATTACATCCTGATATGGGAGAAGTTGGGGGTAGAGTTTTTCTTTTTCAGATGATGGTGCAGTCATCTCTAGTGCAGTAGGTGGAAGATTCCTAGTTGTGGGATATAGAGGTGGAGGTTTGGAGAGACCAAGTTGTTTGTGGCGAGGCCCCTGATGGTTGGTCTGAGAATGAACAACATTGAGTGTTATATCATAGAAGGATATTTGTTCCTTTGGAGAAACACGAGATGGTTCTCAGAGAGTTCCATAGTTCGCCTTTATCAGTGCATCCTAGCGTGACAAAGATGTACTGAGCCTTGAGGAGTCGGTTTTGGGGGCTTGGGTTGAAGTGAGTAGTTGCAGAGTTGGTGTCTTGATGTTTGGTCTACTAGAAGTTCAAGGCTGAGAACCGTGTCCTTGTTGGTTTTCTCCAGCCATTAGATATTCCTCAGTGGAAGTGGGAGGACATCTCAATGGACTTTGTTAGTGGTTTACCTCAATCTTCGGGAGGACATGATTCTATTTGGTTGGTAGTGTACCATTTAACGAAATCATCCCACTTTATAGCAATCAAGGAGTCGAGATCAGTGGAAGTTTTTTCAAGGCAGTATCTGGAGGAGGTGGTGAGACTCCAGGGAGTCCCGAGGACGATCATTTCTAATCGAGATCCTCATTTTACCTCTAGGGTGTGGAGAGGTCTCCATCATTCTTTTGGTTCTCAACTATTCCTTGGAAATCCTTTTCATCCGTAGATGGAAGTTCATATAGTGCAGACTATCTAGACTCTTGAAGACATGTTATTCTCTTGTGTCCTAGATTTTGGAGGTTCCTGGATGAGGCACTTACCCTTGGTGGAGTTATCTTACAAAAATAGTTCTCACTTCACCATCGGTCTGTCATCGTTTTAAGCCTTGTATGGTCGACCTTTTTGTTCTCCGTTGCACTGGACTAGGGTCAGAGAGTCAACAATTCTCGGACTGGAACTAGTTAATAATACAATTGAGATGGTTCAGGTGATTTTTGATAAGATGAAGACAGCGCAGGATCGTCATAAATCATATGCAGATCGAAGGATGAGACCTTTGGAGTTTGATGTTGGGGATTGCGTGTTTCTGAAGGTGACTCCTCGTCATGTGCAGTGAAGGTTTGGTCGTGGGAGTAATCTTTCTCCCTGGTTTGTTGGGACTTTCGAGGTGTTGGCTCATGTTGGAGTTGTGGCATATCGAGTAGAACTTCCCCCATGGATGAGCGGGATACATGATGTTTTCCAGGTATCACAGCTTCGTCGTTATCTTCATGATGACTCGCACATCATCGATTGGAGTGAGATCGATGTTGATGATGATGCGACAATTGAGGAGCAAATGGTAGAGGCCTAGGACCGCAAGGATAAGGTGTTTCATTATTGTTCTATTCCCTTGGTTCATGTCTTGTGGTGACATAGTGGCATTGAGGAGAGTACTTTGGAGTGGGAGTCCTATATCCATGTCCAGTACCCAGAGCTATTTTAAGTTGTTGTGTTGAGTTTTTCTTTGATGCTTTCTTTTTTTACCTTTTGTGTGATGTTTTGATTGACTTGTTTGCATATGGAATATTTCTTCCACTATTCTTGGATTTTGAGGTTTTGTTCCAACTTTCGAACAATTTAGGGTGGTTTTCCCCTGAGAGGTATCTTATTGGGTTGTTATTCAGACCCATATTTTCTTCTGGGTTGGTTTTAAATTCTTGGGGATGAGAAATATTTTATAGATACTAATGTAATTTCCTAGACCTCTCTAGTCCATTACTTTGCTAAAATCTGGTGTTAGAGGTGTTCTGGGAGGTCAAGGTGACTTATTCCCAACACTTTTCCAAATTTCTAGTTTATGAACAGTGTTTCCAGAATAATAGGCTATTTCCAACAATAGCCTTTTTCCTTTTCCAAATTTCTAGTTCATTAATAGTGTTCCTGAATAGTAGGTTGTTTCTAATAGCATCCTTCCAACAACAACCTTCCAACAATAGGCTTTTTTATTGGCCAAATTTCTAGTTCATGAACAGTGTTTTCAGAATAGTAGGTTATTTACAATAGTAGCCTTCCAACAGTGGCCTTCCAAGAGAATTCTTCCCACAGTAGTTTTCTAATAGCATCCTTCCAACAGTAGCCTTCCAAAAACAGCCTTCCAACAATATCCTTTTTCCTTTTCCAAATTTTTAGTTCACGAACAGTGTTTCCATCTTCCTACAGTTTTTCCCCTCTAACATTTACTTTGACATAAAAGTCATTTAAAGCCTTGTTTTAAGGACTCTAAGGGCGATTGAAAGGCCATAACTCCTATTCTAATTTTCTTGAGTCTTGGGATGATTTTACTTGGTCAAACCGTGTGGTTTAATGTGATCTACTTTTAATCGAAAATCCAGCCTATCTTAAACCTACTCCCTAAATATTCTAAAAAGATGATATATCTTCCTCCCATGTTTTACCTTCTTATTCCCTGGGGTGAGATGCTCAAACCATTATTGCTTCCCATAGGAGTGGTTTGATTGAACCTTAATCCTCGGATCGTTTCCCCCATGAAGTTTCTTCCTGCTATATGTGAACCCCCTTTTTGGTGCAAGTAGAAAGTGTCAATCCTTCATCGATAGAAGGTATGATCTAACTCTTTTCTTATATTTTCTTCAATCCTTCTCCTCCTATTTCTCCTTTCCATGCTATTAAATGTGATCTCCTTGCTTCTAATATAGTTTTCTTGGTTGTCGGATGGTGCGGTCATGTCGCGGCATCCTTGGATGGATACAGTTGTCACGGGGGAGGTGAACGTAATCCGTTTTGTGACTCGTTCTCATATAAAGAACGTCAAGAACCATTTGAGGTAGGTGATTTGTGGCTTCACTATTCTTTTACATGAAAATGTAGATTTAGCATGTTTTATCCTACTAGATCATAGTGTAATTAACATATTAAATATTTGAACTAGATAAATAAATTGATATCGATCGTATGTTATTACCTCTTGTTTTTCAAGATAGTGTGATATCTATTCTTTATTTTTTTAGATTTTCATTATTGACGGAAATTGGTAATGAACAAAAAGATATAATTAATTGATAATTGTTTGGATAAATATAAAGAGTTATGTAAATGAATCTGGTTGTTGTTGTTTTAATTTGATATTAATCAAATTGATGCAGTAAGCATGTTTAATCAGTTTGTGATAGCTTACTGTTTAGGTTTCCTGTAGTTGGAACCTGTAAATAATAAATTGGTTATTTTCTAGAAGGATTAAATGACTGGTTGTTTGATAATAGATAATACCTCGTAGGGTTATGAGTTTCCCTCTTGCTAGCTTAAGGGCTAAGAGCCCAGTTGATATGACATTTTTTTCCAACTTCTTGTGTTGTGATATGTGGGGGAGGGGAGGCCTATTGGTTGTGGCAGAAATTGACGCCTAGAGTGGGGAGATGCATCGTTTTATGCATGTGGGTGTTAGGGATTACATCGGGTATGATGAAACCAGTTAGATGTGAAGGTTTGGATGCTTTCTGATTCTTATTGGATGTTTATCTTCTTTACTTTCCCCATTGGTCAAGGCAGCTAGATTTCTTAACCTCCTTCCAAAATGGGTGAAGACGCACGAGGTATGCCACGTGCTTTCCATGTTTAGCTTCCCGAGGTCGGATGGGTCTACGCTCTTGCTATAGCCGGTAAATACTTGACGGGTAGTTCATCTACTCACCGTGTTGAGCCCCCTTGTGTTTAGTAGCTTAGAAAATTTTTCTAGAATTCTTGTGAATATGGGAAAGTAATAATCTTTTTAATAAATGATTGAATAAATGATGTAAACCCATGGGGTTAGAGGTTGATGGGACACAACACTGAGGTTGCAATTTTTTTAAAAGGAAAAGTGGACTTTGGGTGTGATTCTAATGAAATATAATGTGGAAATTGTTAATGGTTAATTAATGTTTAAATAATTGATTAACATAAAGTGTAACTGATAAAAAAAGAACGAAGTAATGTAATAATTCTATTTAAATGGTTGTGAGCTTATAGGATACCTAGTCTTAGAAGTGAAAGTAGGGAGTCTGAGAGATGTTATCTGCGGTTGAGTCTAAGACTAGGTCATGCCCATAGTGTGGTGGTGAGATATAGTATATTCTATACTTGTTTTGTTTCTATACGCTACTCCACCCCTTCAGTTAGGGAAACTGACACCTCGGGGATTCGGATCCCTAGGGGGAGTTTTCCCCAACATTATGGTGGGAGGATGGATGGCTGACTACCGCCTTTATCCCCGCTCTCTTCCCTTGGTAGTAACTTATGCTTGCAGTAACAGCGGTTAGTTTTTCCCATATTTGTGTGTAGAGGGTTGTAATGGCGTGTGTTTATTCACACACATATATTCTAGATATAGTTTCCTATGGACTACTATAGGCGTAATGTGTATAGGTTGTGATGGCTTGAGGATCCTTACATGGTTTATGGGTTGTAATGTATTGAGGTATAATGCCCGGTGTATGATACACATTATGCGAGCTGTGGTGGATCCCAAAAACTACCTGGTTACTTTGCTTGCGTAGATTTGGTGGTTTTTTCCACAAGGTTCATTTTTTGGTGCTTCTCCCAGGTGTCTTTGGGAAAGAATTTTTAGAGAGAGGTGGCTTAAGACATGCAACATTGAGGCAAAGAGAAAAACCAGTGGGGAAGTAGTAGTGGGGTACCCTTAATATTCTTTATTATATTATATACTCTTGTATGAAATACATGGTGAGAGTAACCATGGTGAGGCTAGGAACTTAGTATACCTATTTAGGTGATGAGTTAGTTTCACTTGTTGTTAAATTTTCTTTAGCATGCTTTCTTTACTTTTGCACGAGAGGCTCTAGGGAGGATCCTACTAATTATACTATTATACTCACCCAATGCATATATAAACAATTTTATATGTCACTTGGAGTATGTTGGTGATCAGGCTTGTTACTACTAGCTTGGGGTTACAGGAGCTATTCGGGATTTTTGGTTGCTATAGTTTTTACTTTGTTTTGGTACTTACAGTTTTCCCCTTTCAGTTGTATTAGTTTTTCATGACATTATATATGTGTACTTGGGATTTCTTTTATATTTTTGTCTAAATTGGAGTTAGTTGGTGTTTATCTTATCTCTCCCTTCTGCATGTGTTCTCTTAGAGGGTAATGTCTCCCATTTGTGTGTTCAATATACCCTTGGTGCAATTCGCTAACCCAGGGCCTGCTAAAGTTGGGACTCGAGGGGTCATTATCTCTCTTCTCACATTTCCATCCCAGGAGGGGTACACCTTGTGGAGAGGGGGTCGTGACGGAGTGGTATCAGAGGCTCTGGTTGAGGTATATGGTGGAGTTTGGTGTTATGCACAGGTGAGGTTGCATATGTTGGTAGGGAAACGATGTCAGTCAAGTTTAGAAAGTAATGTAAACACTGGAGACCGGATGATACATAGGCCTTTAGGGCCCCCTATGATCTAATGCATGGACCTTTAAGTTTACAATGGCTACTAAATAAGGTGATATGAGTTTCGTGGTAGATTCCTAGGAAAGAATCATGCATCATTCTTCTTTGTTATTGTGTTTGAATGGGTATACCTTGGGATAGGTTAGCCTAAAATGAATAAAAGAAAAAAAAAATTAATTAATGTTGAGTCTTCTATATTCCAGGTTTAGGAGCTCTAACTATTTTTTATTTTTCAGGAATGGATCCAGGTTGACGTCCTCGTCAGGTTCACGTAGAATATGCCTAGCAGGCTGTGCCAGTAGATCACCACAGGGAAGAGGTCGAAAACGATGACACTTAAAGGAGGACACTCTGATAGTTTTAGCGCCAGAGTCTACAGAAGTATGAGGGATCCGTTTTAGATGTAGTCAGAGAAGACTGGTTAGAGTAGGTCAAGATAGGCTTACGTTCAATTCGTGCTTGGAAGGAGCACTGGGTGTCCTTGGTTGTGAAGATGCTATGTGGAGCAGTGAGGAAATGGTGGTTCTTGTTCCTTGGGTATCTCTAGGAGTCGGCGGACTCATGGGAGGAGTTTCGAGACATGTTTAGAGTACAGTTTCCTTCTTAGACTACAAAGGCATCCAATTTCCAAGAGCTTCTTAACCTTCAACAGGGGAGATCCAGTGTGCGAGAGTTTGGAATCTATTTTAAGAACCTTTTACGATATACTTCGCACCTGTTACCAAATGAGGAGGATAGGGTGAGTCATTTCAAGGAGGATTTTCATCTACATATCCAGCTTCAGGTCACCCCATTTATGCTGAAGACAAATCTTGAGGTGCTGGCAAGGGAAGAGGTCATTGATACGACATTGGCCATAACTGGATCATCACAAGAGGGGATTCTTCATGATTCCTCATGAAGTAGATTTGTGGTTCGGGGTTCCTGGTTTTCAGGGCAGAAGAATTTCTGTTCATCTGGGGGTAGGTCCTAGCCCTCAACATCTCATTTCTCTAGGGGTAGTGGCTCTTAGTCCTATTCCAAGGGATCAGGCACTTGATTTTATTGTGGTGGTTGAGATCATAAGTAGCAAGAGTTCCTGACCTTTCAGAGCATTCATCATGCACCAGGTGTTCCACTCTAGGTTCCTCTGTTAAGGCAGTTCCATCTGAGGCAGCAGTCGTAGGTTGCACTAGCTTTGGATCAGTATAGGGTAGATGGTAAGGTAGAGGATAGCCCCGTAATGTTCCCCATCCTTAGAGAGAAGAGTACGACTATGGTGGTGGTCGTCATTAGGGTCATATAGGTCATGGAGGAGGTCATGGTTAGCTTCATGCTTTAGCGTTGCTAGCATCAGGAGAGCAAGAAATCATTCAAGGGGCCCTTTGATTGTTTTCTACCTTGGAATATTCCTTATTTGATTCAGGAGAGACACAATCCTTCGTATCACCTACCCTTGTCCATGCTTTGGTACTTGAGGTAGAGAGGCTCCCAGTGCCCTTGGAATTGACTACGCCAGCTGGATCTCAAGCTCACTTGTTTAAAGTATGTACAGAATGTGAGCTAGTGCTGGGTCCACACCACTCTTTGGGAGATTTCCTATGTTTAAAGATACAACCATATGATGTCATCCTCATCTTGGATTGGTTGTATTCGGTTTAGTATAATGTGGATTGCTTTAGGAGGCAAGTTGTGTTATTCGATGCAGGTGGAGAGTCAGTAGTGTTTGTTGGCGAGTGAGACCCTTGGATGGGTCATAGGCATGTTCCATCCTTATCATCCTTGATGTCTGAGTTGATGCTGAGTTATTCAGAGGTTTAGCAGTTGGTGTTTCCTAGGCTCATAGAAAAGTACCTTGATGTCTTTCCATAAGAGGTTGTAGTATTACCCCCTTGATGAGAGATCGAGTTTGTGATCGAGCTACACTAGGATTGTCTCCTATATCTATGTCTCTATATAGGATGGTCCCTTCTGAGTTATGATAGCTACGTATATATCTTGATGGACTATTACAGTGCAGTTTTGTTCAGCTGAGTGTGTCACCGTGGGGCACACCATTTTTGTTCATGAAGAAGGATGATGGAAGTTTCTGGTTTTGTATCGATTATCGTCACTTAAACAAAGTGATAGTGAATAATTGCTATCTTCTTCCATGAATTGATGATTTATTCAATAAACTAAAGGGTGAAAGTTGGTTCTCAAAGATCGAATTGTAGTCAGGATATCATCGGATGCGTGTGAAGGATGAGGATATCTCGAAGACTTCTTTCTGTTGTAGTCATGGGAATTATGAGTTCATTGTAATGTCGTTAGGTGGGAAAAATTCTCCAGTTGTGTTCATGGGATTAATGAACATTGTGGTCCATGAGTTCCTAGATAAGTTCATGGTGGTTTTCATCAATGACATCCTTGTGTACTCCACGTCTAAGGAGGAGCATGAAGAGCACCTACACTTCGTTTTGGGATTTCTTCATCAACATCAACTGTTTATAAAGTTTTCAAAGTGTGAGTTTTGGGCTCTAGAAGTCCATTTCTTTGGGAATGTTGTGTCCCAATAGGGAGTAGTTATGGATCCATCGAAGATATAAGTAGTTGTGTCTTGGGAATCCCCCAAGATAGTGGCAGAGGTGTGAAGTTTTCTTGGTCTTGTAGGATACTCCAGGAGGTTCATAGCAGATTTATCTTGGATTGTGACTCCTCTAACAGCACTGACTAGGAAGGATCATATGTTCATGTGGACTGATCATTATCAGGTGGCTTTTGAGTATCTAAATGAGAAGTTAGTAAGTGCTCCAGTTATTTTTATTCCAGTAGAGGGAGTTAAATTTTATGTTTTTTGTGATGCTTCACATCTAGGGTTAGGTTGTGTTCTAATGCAGCAGAGATAAGTTGTTTCTTATAGGTCTCGGAAGTTGCTTCCCCAAGAACATCGCTATGCCACCCATGATCTTGAGTTGGAATTCATGGTGTTTGCTCTAAAGTTGTGGATACATTACCTCATTAGCGAGCACTTTGTGGTTTTCACTGATCATAAGAGTCTAAGGTATGTTTTCTCCCAGTATGACTTGAACTTATGGCAGCATCGGTGGATGGAGTTCTTATAGTAATATGACTTTGAAATATCATATACCCCTATAAAGGAGAATATTGTAGCTGATGCGCTGAGCAGGAAGTCACGTAGTGATGTAGTGTGTGAATCTAGTGATTCCTGGAGAGTAATGAAAGAACTGTCAGCATTACATCTTGATATGGGAGAATTTGGGGGCAGAGGCTGTCTTTTTCAGATGACGGTGAAGTCATCTCTAGTGCAGTAGTTGGAAGATTCCAAGTTCATAGATCTAGAGGTGGAGGTCTGGAGAGACCGATTTGTTTATGGTGAGGCCCCCAACAGTTGGTCTAAGGATAAACAACACTGAGTGTTATATCACGGAAGGATATTTGTTATTTTGGAGACACGTGAGATGGTTCTCAGAGAGTTCCATAGTTCTCCTTTAGCGGTGCATCCTGGCGTGACAAATATATACCGAGCCTTGAAGATTTAGTTTTGGTGGCCTAGGTTGAAGTGAGTAGTTGTATAGTTTGTGTCTTGATGTTTGGTCTTTCAGAAGGTCAAGGTTGTGCACTGTGTCCCTGTTGGTTTGCTCCAACCATTATATATTCCTGAGTGGAATTGGGAGGACATATCAATGGACTTTGTTACTGGTTTACCAAGAGCTCCAGGAGGACATGATGTTATTGGGGTGGTAGTGTACCATTTAACAAAATCATCCCACTTTATAGAAATTAAGGAGTCGAGATCGGTGGAAGTTTTGTCAAGGAAGTATCTGGAGGAGGTGGTGAGACTCTACAGAGTCCTGAGGATGATCATTTCTGATCAAGATCCTCGTTTTACCTCTAGGTTGTGGAGAGGTCTCCATCATGCTTTTGGTTCTCAGCTATTCCTTATCCCTCCTTTTCATCTACAAATGGACGGTCATATAGATCAGACTATCTATAGTCTTGAAGACATGTTACGCTCTTGTGTCCTGGATTTTTGAGGTTTGTGGATGAGGCACTTACCCTTGGTGGAGTTATCTTACAACAATAGTTTTCACTCCACCATCGGTATGGCACCATTTGAATCCTTGTATGGTTGATCTTGATATTCTACGTTGTGTTGGACTGGGGTTAGAGAGTCAGTAATTCTCAGACCGGAACTAATGATGAATACAATAGATATGGTTCAGGTGATTTATGAGTGGATGAAGATAGTTCATGATCATCATAAATCATATGCAGATCAAAGGAGGAGACCTTTGGAGTTTGATGTCGGGGATCATGTGTTTCTGAAGGTGACTCCCCATCATGGGCAATGAAGGTTTGGTCATGGGAGTAAGATTTCTCCCTGGTTTCTTAGGCCTTTCTAGGTGTTGGCTCTTGTTGGAGATGTGGTGTATCGAGTAGCACTTCCCCCACAGATGATCCAGATACATGATGTTTTCCATGTATTAGAACTTCATTGTTATCTTAATGATAACTCACACGTCATCAATTGGAGCGAGATCAATGTTGATGATGATGTGACATTTGAGGAGCGGTCGATAGAGGTCTAGGACTGTAAGGAGAATGTGTTTTGTGGGAATTCTATTCCATTGGTTTGTGTCTTGTGGTGACATAGTGGTGTTGATTAGAGTACTTGGTAGCGGGAGTCCCAGTTCTGTGTCCAGTACCCAAAGCTTTTTTAAGTTGTTGTGTTGAGTTTTTCTTTGATACTTTATTCTTTTGTAACATTTATGTGATGTTATGATTGAATTGTTTGGATATTAAATGATTGTTCCCTTGTTCTCAAATGTCGAGGTTTTGTTCAAACTTTCAAACAACTCAGGGTGGTTTTCCCCTGAGAGGTATCTTATGGGGTGGTTGTTCGGACCCCTCTTTTCTTATGGGTTGGTTTTGAATTCTTTAGGATGAGAATGTTTTGAGAGGTAATAATGTAATGGATTGAAACTCTCTGGTCCATTACTTTGCTAAAATCTGGTGTTAGAGGTGTTCTGGGAGGTCAAGGTGACTTATTCCCAACACTTTTCCAAATTTCTAGTCCATGAACAGTGTTTCCAAAACAGTAGGCTATTTCCAACAGCAGCCTTCCAACAGTAGCCTTTTTCCTTTGACAAATTTCTAGTTCATGAATAGTGTTTCCCAAATAGTAGGCTATTTTCAATTGTAGCCTTCCAAAAGCAGCCTTCCAAAAATATCCTTTTTCCTTTTCCAAATTTCTAATTCATGAATAGTGTTTCCAAAACAGTAGGCTATTTCCAACAATAGCCTTCCAACAGCATCCTTCCAACAATAGTCGTCCAACAGCATCCTTCCAATAGTATATTTCCAATAGCATCCTTGCAATAGTATCCATCCAACAACAACCTTCCAACAGTATCCTTCCAACAGCATGCTTTTTCCTTTTCCAAATTTTTAGTTCATGAAAAGTGTTTCCATCTTCCTACAGTTTTGCCCCTCTGATGTTTCCTTTGACATAAAATGCATTTAAAGCCCCATTTTAAGGACTCTAAGGCTGATTCAAAGGCCATAACTCCTATTCTAATTTTCCTAAGGCTCAGGATGCTTTTACTTGGTCAAACCATTTGGTTTAATGTGATCCACTTTTAATGGAAAATCTAGTATATCTTAAAACTACTCCCTAAATCTTCTAAAGGGAATATATATCTTCCTCCCTTGTTTTACCTTCTTATTCCTTGGTGTGATATGCTCAAGCCTTTATTTCTTCCCATATGAGCAGTTTGATCAAACCTTAATCCTCAGATCGTTTCCACCTTGAAGTTTCTTCCTCCGGCATGTGAACCCCCTTTTTGGTGTAAGTAGCAAGTTTCAATCCTTCATCGATAGAAGGTATGGTCTACCTATTTTCTTATCTTTTATTCAATACTTATCTTTATTTTTCTCCTTTTTATGCTATGACATGTGATCTACATGCTTCTGATGGAGTTTTCTTGGTTGTCGGATGGTGCGGTCGTGTCGCGGCATCCTCAGGTGGATACAGTTGTCATGGGGGAGGAGAACGTAATCCATTTTGTGACTCATTCTCATATAAAGAACTTCAAGAACCATTTGAGGTTGGTAATTTGTGGCTTCTATATTCTTTTTCTTTCAAATTTATATTTAGCATGTTTTATCCCACTGGATCACAGTGGAATTGACATATTAAATATTTGAACCAGATAAATAAATTGATATCGATCGTATGTTATTGCCTCTTGTTTTTCTTTATAGTGTGATATCTATGCTTGATTTTTTTATCTTTTCATTCTTTATAGAAATTGGTAGTGAACTTAAAGCTATAATTAATTAATAATTGTTTGGCTAAAGATAAAGAGGCATGTAAATGAATCTGGTTGTTATTTTTGTAATTTGATATTAATCAAATTGATGCACTAAGCATGTTTAATCAGTTTGTGATAGCTTACTGTTTAGGTTTCATGTAGTTGGAACCTATTAATAATAAATTGGTTATTTTCTAGATAGATTAAATGACTGATTGTTTGATAATAGATAATGTCTCGTAGGTTTCTAAGTTACCCTCTTTATTACTTAAGGGCTAAGAACCCAGTTGATATGATGTTTTTTTTTTCTTCTTGTGTTGTGATATGTGAGGGTAGGGATACCTATTGGTTGTGGTAGCATTTGATGCCTATAGTGGTGAGATGCATCGTTTTTTTCATGTGGGTGTCCGTGAGTACACTAGGTATGATGAAACCGGTTAGATGTGAAGGTTTGGATGCTTGATGATTCTTATTGGTTGTTTATCTTCTTTACTTTCCCTTCTGCTCAAGGCATCTAGTTTTCTTACCCTCCTTCCAAAATGGGTGAAAAAGCACATGGTATTCCATGTGCTTTCTGTGTTTAGCTTCCCGAGGGGGGATGGGTCTACGCTCTTGTTATAGGCGGCAAAGACTCAACGGGTAGTTCATCTACTCATCGTGTTGATCCCCCTTGTGTTTAGTAGCTTAGAATGTTTTTCTTGAATGCCTAGGAATATGGGAAAGTAATAACTTTATTAATAAATGATTTAATAAATGATGTTAACCAATGGGGTTGGAGCTTTCTGGGATGCAACGCTGAGGTTGTAATTTTTTTTAAAAAGGAACAGTGGACTTTGGGTGTGATGCTAATGAAATATAATGTGGAAATTGTTAATGGTTAATTAATTTTTAAATAATTAATTAATGTAAAGTGTAACTAATAAAAAAGGAATGAATTAATGTAATAATTCCCTTTAAATGGTTATGTGCTTATAGGATACTTAGTCTTAGAAGTGGTAGTCGGGAGTCTGAGAGACGTTATCTATAGTTGAGTCTAAGACTATTTCATTCCCATAGTGTGGTGGTGAGCTATAGTATATTCTATACTTTTTTTGTTTCTATACGCTACTCCATCCCGTCAGTTAGGGCAACTAACACCCCAGGGATTCTGATCCCTGGGGGGTGTTTTCCCCAACATTATAGTGGGAGGATGGATGGCTAACTACTGCCTTTGGCCCCGCTCTCTTCCCTTGGTAGTTACTTGTGCCGGCAGGCATAGTGGTTAGTTTTCCCCATATATGTGTGTAGAGGACTATAATGGTGTGTGGTTATTCACACACATATATTCTGGATATAGTTTCCTATGGACTACTATAGGTGTAATGTGTATAGGTTGTGATGGCTTGAGGATCCTTACTCGGTATATGGGATGTAATGTCTTGAGGTGTAATGCCTGACATATGATACATGTTATGAGAGATTTGGTGGCTCCTGAAAACTACCTGGTTACTTTTCTTTCTTGGACTTGGTGGTTAGTCTGCACAAGGTTCATGTTGTGGTTGTTCGCCAAGGTGTCTGCAGGTAAGCCTTTTTGGAGAGATATGGCTTAGGATGTGCGACGTTGGGGAAAAGAGGCAAACCAGTGGGGAAGTAGTTGAGGGGTACCCTTGATATTCTTTACTATATTAGAAACTCTTGTTTGAAATACTTGGTGAGAGTATCCATAGTGAGGCTGGGAACTTAGCATACCTGTTTAGGTGATGAGTTAGTTTCACTTTTTGTTCACTGTGCTTTAGCATGATTTTTTCACTTTTTCACAAGAGGATACAAGGAGGATCCTACTGAGTATATTGTTATACTCACCCTATGCATATATAAACTATGTTACAAGTCACTTGGAGTGGGTTGGTGATCAGGATGGTTACTACTAGCTTGGGGTTGCAGGAACTATTCAGTCTTTTTGGTTGCTATTTGTTTTACTTTGTTTTGGTACTTGCAGTTTTCCCCTTTCAATTGTAGTAGTTTTTCATGAAATTACATATGTGTACTTCGGATTTAATTTATATTTCTATCTTATTTGGAGTTGGTTGGTTTCTATCTTATCTATCTCTTTTTCATGTGTTCTCTGATAGGGTAATGCCTCCCATTTGTGTGTTCACTATACTCTTGGTGCTAGTCACCAACTGGGGGCCTACTGGAGGTGGTACTCGGGGGGTCATTATCTCTCTTCTCACATTTCCAGCCTAGGAGGGGTACACATTTTGGGGAGGGGGCATGAAAAGTATCTATTAGTCAAATATTTTAAGTAAAAACAATGACATACTTACCATTATATCGTTTAGGCTAGTGGTAGGATTCACACCTTTTTCATCCTTTGGTTGTGGGTTTAAGCCCCACAGCTTTTCTAGATGTGATGGTTTGTCATCCAGTATGTGGGTTGTCCTTTTTTCAATAATATATTAATATAACTCCTAAAACATTCCCAAATTATAATGTCCTATAATTACCACAATATAAAATATAATATAAACCTTAAAGGTCACCAATACCTTTAATGTTATGTTCACAAAATATAATGGTATTCTTCTTTAAATAACTTTTTCAATAAAAAATACGTGAAACCAATTATTTTTATTACCATAAATGTCTCCCAAGATACCCTTAATATTTATAAAATCCCCATCACTGAAAAACTCAAAATTGGGTGTTTGGGACATTTAACTTATGACAAAACTTAAACTCATGAACCCATTATGGTATCTATAGAACTTAAGTGAATCTTACATGAATACATTAACATAATACTTAGATGTTTCATGATTATTATAACAAAAATACCACTAGTAAAAATACTTCTATAATAAAATTATCGAATCTAAATACATAAATACTTTAACCATTTTACTTCAACATAGGTCCTTCTTTGGTCTAGGAGTTATCCTTTAAAATATTTAATCGAATTAGATGATGCACAGGTTCCCCACATTCAAGAAAACAATCTATAAATGGATTATTTGGATGATATTTATTTCTCTCCATTGAAATATTTACTTTTCTTAATAAATTCAATGATCTATTACCTTATTTTCAAAACATAAAACATTTTCCTATTCATTTGATACATTCTCCTCCTTATCTCTTTCTATTATTCTAACATGAAGGAAATAGATACTACAGAGACCCATTTTTTCCTTGTAAGACTTTGGAATATTTCTACATGCATTTCCAGAGCTAGGTGCTGAGATGGAAGGAAATTCTAAGGCTTGGTGTTCCCAGAATAAATTATACAAAAATATTTTTTATATTTTTTACTATGCATGTGATAGAAATGGGATATATCTCAAATGGAATCTTGGATCAGAAATTTGAGGCCATGATTGAGTCTGGAGCACGGCATTTACCCAAGGTGAGACATAATATTTCTCATGTGAGGCCTTCTATAGAAAACACCACAGAGGACGTAACCGTAAATTAAATTATTAAATTAAATTATTTTATCTTTGATGTTGATTTTAATAAATCTAGAATGGGGACATGGATTAGAAATCTAAGGCCACTGTTGAGTTTTTAATGGGTTGCTTTCCCTAGGGGTGACCTCAGGTGTGAGGGTGTGGGAGGTTTGGATTCTATGACCGCTGGAAATCTCTTATAAATAGGGGTTTAGAAGAAAAAATGAACTAGAGTTATCTTATTTCTCTCATGGGTGGTGGAGCTCTATACATCTATTTCCGATGGTGCTTTGAAGTCCAAACTTCATCGGATCGTGATGAATATGCAGGCACTAGTAGACCAGAGCGCAGTGAACACAACAACGGATCCAAAATCGAGGCAGGATTTCTCTTTAGGATTCCACCCCTCCCCAATTGAATAATTTGTTGTCTTTTTTGACTTATAATTGTTTTTTATGCATTTATATTCCTTGTTGATGGCCAAACTAACACTGGTCATCGACTGTTTAATTTCTGGATCACCCGTTTTTCACTTTCTTCATCCGTTCTTCATCGTCAACTTTTCACTTCATCAAAACGTCAACAAAACATGGGAAAAACATATATCTATGAATCCCTCCATCCAAGGAGTCTATAACTATGCTATTTTTTTAGTTTTGGGCATTGGAGGAGGCATGGTGGTGAGTGGAAGCAGCAGATACTTTTTGATATGCTGAAATGTCGACGGATATTTGACTGGAGGATGTGTTAGTGAAAATCTCAATGCAAGGAGTCCAGATCTGGTCTTAGACTAAAATTTTGGAAACTGAGGTGTTCTCTATAGTTCATGAAAGGACCATCAGCACAGTGGCGCCACTGGATATTGGTGATGGTCTGTGAGGCAGCATCAGAGCCTCACGGCGGTGCGTGGCGGAACACGCAGCGGTCGTAGGTTGAGGTAGTGACATAGGGGTGCATAGTGGTGGTGCATAACATTGGTGTGGTTGGGAGGCAGAGCCGCAATAGGCTGCAGTGGAGTAGGATGAGCCACAAAATAGTGGTATGGGTCATAGTGGTTGGGATGAAGCGGTCGGATCGGGCCTAAGTGGGTCGGGGTAGTTTCAAACACTGATAACTCCTAAATGGAGCATCCATTTTGTGTGTCGTCTATGGTCACACATTCCTCTTATCGAGACAGATCATTTTAGACTGGTTCGGGACTTTTAAGTTTTGGTTTGGTTTCTTGGTTCCATGAAATGCCTGATTTTAAAAATAATAATATAATTATTATTATTCAGGAAACTTGTATTGGACCATACGTCTGCATACTACGTCTGATTGGTGCATTGTCAAAGGTGTTGCAACCCTAGATTTGAGGCGGACATTTCAAGACTGATTTCAAGCACTTAAACTGAAATTGAGGTTCAATCCCCATGAGTCCCTATTTTAGTGTTTGTGGTGAAATGCATATTTTTCACCGTGTGTACATTTGGTACAAATGAATAGTCAATATTGTGTTCTCTTCTGAGAGGATTGAAATGACACAATCTATTTGATGTGTTTCAGGATAGTGGCATGGATCCCACAAAGCACCATTCGTGCACAATTATGTGAAATATTTTTTCTTCACTAGGAGTCTGATTCAAGCAAATGAATAGTCGATCCTATGCATTTTTCTACAAGGAGTGTGATGTTTTGATTAGTTTGATTATCTAGGTCCATTTGAAGAGGTGTTTCGGTAGAATAATTTTTTCACCCTTTGGATAAAACAATGATTAGTGTGCACTCATCAGCCTTTTGGGCAAGAGGTTCCATGTACTCTGGGAGTATACTGGCACACCTAGGGGTAATTTTTCAAAGTTTATTACCCGTGTATGGTTGGGTACAAGGACAGGTGATGAGGAAAGGCCACACATTTTTTGATCCCCACACTCTCCATGTATCACACTTAAAATCTTCTACCTCTTGTATATCCTTCTTTTGGACTCAGATTTTGGCATACGAGCAGCCTATCCGGAGTGTTTTCCCATATAGAACGTGATGGTTCCCTCTATAGTGGATTTTGAGATACAACGTGAGATGTTTCGAATATGAATCATATTAAGGCGACGTTCGATGACAGTAGTAATTAGGCACTGTCATATGAGTTCTTTTCAAGAGGTACCATCCAATAGGGATGGCCAGTGTGGTTCCTCAATACCTTCTGAGTGGAACCACCTAATGAGTATGGTGTGGGTCCTTGATGACCTAGAGTGGAATCCCCCATCGGCATGGTTGTGGGTCCTGTACAACTACTATGAGAGTGGAATCCCCCTGATGTACCAGGGTGTGGGTTCTCTACAACAATAAGAGTGGAATCCCCCATTGGAATTGGCGTGGGTCCTCTATAAGCTACTTCTAAGTGGAATCCCCTGGACGCACTAGGGTGAGGTTCCTCGATGAACAAGAGTGGAATCCCCTTAACACATCAGGGTGTGGGTCCTCTATGATAACAATTAAATTGGAATCCTCCTAACACACTAGGGTGTGGGTCCTCTACTTTGGGTTTATTATTTCTGGTTGTGGACCAGTGGTGACACATGCTTTGATGTTACTTTGGACTCATGAGTAAGAGGGGAATGTTTTCCAATGAGATGCATCCTTGTGACATGACCTAAGACTATGTGGGTGAGACAGACCCACCCAAAGTGGATAGTATCAAGGTGTGGTGATTAAGCCCCTTCGACTCGCGTGTTCAAAGAAGACATGAGGGATGTTAGGTATTGTCGGAAGTTACTTATAGAACTATTGGATACTCTTCTTCTTGGGATAAGATATGAGATGGAGGTCCCCTTACTCTGTTTGTTTGGGATTCTTTAACTAACTATATATCAATATCCTATTTCAGTACCCACTCCTTGGATTTTGGTTACTCTACTTCCAGGAGAGTGAAGACGTGTGAGTTATTTCATGTTCTTTCCATGTCTAGATTTTTTTTGGTTGGACGAGTCTACTATACTACTATAGGTAGTGAAGACTTGACAATAATTTCATCTTCTCACTGTTTCTAGCTCCTTGTGTTTTGGATGAGTTTACTTTTCTCTCTTATTGGGTTGAGTTTCACTCCTTTAATTGTACCTTGTTCTATCTACTTCTCCCCTATTCAATATATATTTTTCTACTCCCATGATCCTTAGGGGCATCTTACTGAGTATTTTTATACTCACTACTTCTTGGGATTTTCCCCCACCTGGTGTGCCTTTTCAGAAGAAGGATAGGTTGATCGTGACTTTAGAGGAGCTTAGGGATATGGGGTACTTGGACCATGTGCAATGGTAATGGATTTGGATCTAGGATTGGGACTCTCTCATCTATTTTACTTGTCCACTTGTTGTCGGGTTGTGGAACTTCACTAATTGGGAGTGTATTTTTTTCCCTTTTTCCCTTTCAATTTAATTTTTTGTACTGGTACTATTTTGTAGAGACCCGAAGCTTGACGTACATGGACATTACATTACTTTAGCGGAATACTTAATACATAACAAAAACAGACACATAAGGACCGTAATAGTTTAGTGTCTTTGGAAACTTGGAATGTAATCTTCTAATCGTGGTGAAAGATCTTCAACATCTCCCATAAAGATCTTCCCCTATTTTTTTTCTTACCTAAAACATTTCTTTATATCCTGGGGAAAAGAAAACATAAAAAGGGTGAGATCAAATGCTCAGTAAGGGTAATCATGGATAAAATAAAACATACCATATACATTTGAACTTAAAAACATGAACATAATGTTTAAACATCAAAAGCTTGAGCAATGACATAAAACATGGAAGTACGTAAGGAATAAATCATAAAGAAACATTAAGAATGATAAAATAGCATGGGAATAAAACATGTAATTTTAGAAACCATTAATCACATGATATTATTTCCATAGTAGCCAAGGCATTGCTTCCATGACCATCTTAGTGGACAAAGTCCCTTTCTGAATCGAGTTCACTCCTCGTTTCAGTCCTGTTTTTCTGAACCGGTTTAACCTGTCGTTCTAGCCATGTCTATCTCATGAGATATAAATCTTTACCCAATGCATTGGATTGAGATATAGTTCCCACCCATCTCATAATGAAATCATTCTTACTTTTTCCACAAAATAAACATACATCATTCATAACAACCCAATAAATAAAATGGGTTTCATAAACATCATCCCATCATTACATAATCCATATAAAAGAAATGGATATCATTTCATAATAAGGAAAGTGAAACCATGTAAATAATAGAGAAGGTATACTTGAAACGTACACATATGAAATAATTTCATCTTAGATGAAAAATGGTTTTGATAAAACACTTGAAATGAATTCTTGAGGAAAATATCCTTTCTTCTTCAAAATAATTTTCTTTTCACAAAATGTCATGAAATTATAAAAGAAAAGTATTTTGTTGAAAATATTCATGAAATATTTTTGAGGAAGCTTCATGAAAATAAGGTTTTATAAAACCGTAAAAATCATTTCATTCCGTATACGTTAAAAAAACATTCTTCTCGCACTTTTGTCGGAAAAGTCAAAAAAGTACCTCGTACGAAAAACGACAAAAGATTCCTTTCATATCTTTTACTAAAAACTCACCAAAGGGTAAAATTGGATTTAATAAATTGTAGGTGGATGGAAAAAATATTACATATTGAGGAAACATGGATGTGGATGATAAAATACACCCCAGTAAATACCAAAGTATAAACAATCTCGGATAAAAATGAGATTGTGATATTTTCCCTTACCTTAGGTCCGATTTGCTTCGTAAGTGTCCGAACCTCCTGTATAATGATTTAAATAATGTCATTGAATTATTCCAGAATCATACTCATTGTTATGATATCATATATGGTTCACTTATGACTTTATATTACCCGTTCTTTTGTAAATTCCATGTTAAAGAGCGTTTTGGGTAAAATCGTTTCATTTGTCGTCCGTGTTTTGACTTGTAATTATTCATATGATTACTTAGATCATGATTACTTACATCCATAATGTAAAACATGATTTATATATAATATATATTCAGAATATACATATAATAGATCGATAAATGGAAAGAAATACATCGTTCATGGAGACGGTAGGCCGTACGTACGCATGAACGTTGTTTTCGTTTCCTCATTGAATTGAATGGAATTAATTGGATGACATACATATATATATATATATACATAAATCTAGTATCATTATTATGTCATATATTTAATGATTACTTATTATATATACTTTATAATCATTTATGAATGGTTAATCATTGAGAATGAATCTCATCGCGTCGTGGAGACGGTATTCCGTACGTACGCACGAGCGATGATATCATTCCCATGATCGTGGAATTTTATTGGAGTGTATGTATACTATTTCAGAATCAATATCACTTTATAATAGTCATATATAGTCATTATTTACACCATTATACCCATCCAAGTAAGGTGGTGGTGGAAAATAGATTACACCACGGCATGGAGACGGTATTCCATACGTACGCACGCGTGGTGATTTCTTTTTTCGTAGGATGGATAGATGATGAAATAGGGTTGTTTCATACTTATAATAACATATCAGTATATGAGTGATACTGATGTTATTACTTCATAATGAAACAACTAAATAAGAAGAAGTGGAAAAAGAAATAAAGATGAAAGAATCGGTAACGAACATTACCTCTTCTTTGAAGAACCTCTTTGAGATCTCCTTTTAGGGCACTAAAATTGGTCTTTGAGGAAGACCAGAACATCTAGGATGTTGCTATGGAAGTGGAGAAGAGAATTTGTCAGGGGTTGTCCGATCTTAAAGGCTCAAAGTGGTGTGAGGAAGAGGGGGAGGAGGTTCCCTTTTATAAGGGAGGAGAGGGGTACCTTTGGAATAACTAAAACTATTATCTTATTATAAAGTCAAATTAGGTTTTAAATATCTCCAAATTGATTTATTTCGAAGATAAGGTGGGTATGGGTCGAAATCCTCTCATAAAATAGAATTTAGACAGGTTTATGTTCCTATTTTAACCTTATAATTTAGATTTAACATTAAGTTAAATAATTTTACTTTTACTGTGTCTTGTTGTGTTCTTACATTATAAGGTTAATAAACTTACTATAACAAGCCAAAAGAACCCCAAGTTTTTTATTATTAATATATATAACCTTATCTAAGTCATTTGGCCGAACCTTAGATTTTTAGGAATAAAATAACAATTAATAATATAATATTTGTTTTAAAAACTATTTTATGTCAATTTTGACACTATTTAGTAATTGATTTTTGTGAAAATCATAACAGAATGATTAGTTTGAAAAAAGTTAATTAAATAAATACTAACATGTCATATTAACCTATAAAATTAGTGTAATTCATAAAAAGTCTCAAATTACATTTATTTGGGTATTTATAACACCAATTATGTCAATATTTCATTAATAAGATAATTACTGCATCATCATTGTGTCATAAATAAATTAAATTATTTAATGTCTAAAAATTACAAATAAAATACAATTATGTATGAAATCTTTTTATCTTTCTAATGAGTATTTATAGTCTAATTTATCTAATGTATAACCATATATTAAAAATGATTTACTTATTAAACTTTGATTTTAACTATTTTAACTCTTCTTTAAATAAATTAATAATAAATGTCCTAATCTAATCCAAGTGGGCCTAAATGATCATATTTTATTCCTAAGGTTGTTTTTGGTCGAATTACACTTATCCAATAGAATTAGGACTTGTGTTCGGGTAATAATAATAACATTTTTACCCTTAATTATCCTATTTACTTTTAATCGTGGTAAAAAAAGTAAAAAGTTACTATTCACCAAAAATTATTTTCATCTCATTGAACCACATTTTACTTACTAACATCAACTGTGTCTCTCGGATTTTTGAAATTTCACTCACAGAAGCGGTAAAATTAAGTTTTATGAAAAATTCATTTTTTTTAACTACCACTTAGTGGTTTCACTATTCATCAAAAAACGAAAGTTTCCAAGAAAATACCAAAAATTAGGCCTAAGCTATATTTGATATTATGAACTCAAAAATGATGTCTATTTTACCAAATTCAAAACATATCAGTTGCATTAATTAATTTAAAAATTAATTCTCGTCGTCAAAACAAATAGCGTGTTCTTAAAAGATAATAACTATCAAAAGATTGACACTTGTTTATGTCTGGTTTAAATGTAGAATTACATCCAATGACCAAAATTGTATTAAATTGTAAAAATATATTCTAAATATACTTTAAAACCACTCAAATTAATAATTTATCACTATTAATTATTTCGATTAAAAAAGTTGTTTTTAATTAAAATTTAGTAATTTTCACTATTCATCAGAATATGAAAGTTATACGAAAAGTACCAAAATTTCACCTTAGGCTAAATTCGATACTCCGAATCCAAAAATGAAGTCCATTTTGAGAGATAAAATTTCTAAAATTTTAAAAGGTGGTTATTACTATTCATAACGGCTAGTTTTAATAATATTTTAATAGCATATCGTTGTTTAGTGAAACTCGGTATTGCGTACTACACATGCTATCGAGGAAGGTCGTGATTGCGTGTAATAAAAGGCAAGTCAAGGATGTGTGTTGTGAAAGCTTCTTTTGGTGTATCGTACAACACAAGACATTAATGAAATTAAAAAGAATATTTTTCATAAAATCTCGTGGTGTTACATATTTAGAGGTCGATGCATATTTTTGGTTTATATATAGAAGTGTTGTATCTTTTCCTTTTCCTCTGCACTTTTTTATTGAGTTGGTTGTGTGCATGTGTATAGGTTTTTAGGAAAAGGCCTCCCGGATATTATTGTGCCTTCAGTGCTACTCTCCATCCCTGGACCATGGAGTCGGGCTTGGAGTAGTTGTAGCTCAAGACCTAGTGTGGGTTAGGTCATAAAAAAGTGGTATCAGAGGTGGTTCAACCCTTGGGTTGTTGTTCAGATGTTTCCCTGAAAATTTCTTGGTTGGGTTAAGGGAAATAGTTTCAATGTGTCTTGAGTGTATCTCTTAGGCTAGGGAGTCTAGTGATGGTGCAATGGCCGACATAGCCATTCTCCAGGACCATGATTACTGGCTTATCGACTCGGTATGCTGAGACATTTTTTTTAGGGAACTTTGGTACATTAATCATATTGGATTGAGTCTTTAACTATCTTTCTTGAGTCAGCTCCCCATTGTTGTTGATATATATTTACATTCTCTTTGACCACAGTACTCCTTGATGGATTTGGGATTCCTCCGCAATGACATCCAGCCAGGATACTAGCTCTGGTTTGTGATGAGGCCTCAGTTCAGAATCCATCATAGGATCCACCTTCCTCTAGGTGGACTGGTAGCAGCACCTCCACCTGTTGAGCAGCAGTTAGTCCCAGTAGAGTAGGCTGAGGACGTGCATAGGTTGAGCGAACTTCATGAGTTCTAGTTCCAGAGACCTCTTAGGTTCCACAGTGAGCCATAACCCCAAACGGTTTAGGTTTAGATAGTCAGTTGTTCACCTCTTCAGGCTTGTTCGGACATTGATAGATCAGATGGTGGCTTTGGCAGCCAGTCTTTTCCATGGACCAGTTTTATGTTGGTGGAGTTCAGTTATACAGATACACGATGAGTCAATACTCTCATGGGATTACTTCTAACAGTTTTTATGTGAGGAGTACTACCCCTCCTACTTACGCTCCATCTAGATTCAGGATCTCCTTCAGTTTCAATAGGGAGGGATGACAGTGTCTGAGTATACAACTAGGTTTTTAGACCTTGCACGCTACTCTATAGACATGATCTATAATGGCTAATTCTGATCATGGAAGTTTGATAAGTGACTCCATAGAGAGATTCATGTTATAATATTACCCTTGGGCATCTCCAACTATATTGGTGTGCTGGATCAAACACTAGTGATAGAGAGATATCTATTAGAGGGGCACCATACAGCCAGTTGTAGTAGTAGGTGCAACAGATTTGAGATGTCTACCGCAGCTAGTAGGCATCAGACGACAAGATCTCGACACAAGAGGCCTCCCCATAATCATTCTCAGGTGTGTATTTATATGGGGTTGAGGTAGCATAGAGTTTGGGTATATCCTAGAGAGGGTTGGTGTTGTTATTTTTATGAGAGAGGTCACATGGAATGAGACTACCCGACCATATGTGCTAATTTTTCCAAGCATATAGTAAACGAACCACTGTGGTAGAGACGACGTCGTGATCAGGGATCTTCTAAGCAGGGATAGGGTGGTCCCCAGTAAGGTGATGTATGTAGGATATTAGGATGATTTTTGGTTGGTGGATGATGTAATGAGATCCTTCCACCACTACCAGGTGGCCCCCGTCAGACTCAGGGAGTTGGCAGTTGGGGCTACGGGCAGTTGTATGATATGTATGTCTATAATTCTATAGTGCATGAGATGATAAGAGATACACCCTATGTCTTTTATACCTTTTTTCGGTATAAATTTTTAGAAATTGGTTGAGGTTCTCCTTAATCCCTACTTCTTGCTTCTGGTTTTACCATGGTGACGTGGGGTGTCTGTGTAACCATTTTTCAGTATTGTTCAATGTAGCTTTGAATACATGAGGTATAGGGGTCCTTCCCCCACCGAGATTTTTTCTTGTGATGTGAGAAAAACCATTATAGTGAGTAAATTCCACCCAAAGTGGATAGTATTGAGGTGTGGTGGATGAGTCCCTCTAACTTGTGTGTTCATGGCAGGGTTGTACAGTGGAGTGTTGGAGTAGGTCCTGGCATTGTCATAGGAGTTTTTCTTCTTGACCCTATTTTTTTTTAAGATTCCACTACTAAGGGTAGTGGAGTATCCAATTTGGGAATTACTATCCTTCTAAGAGAATTGAAGACATACAGTATATACTGCATTCTTTTCATGTCTATCTTCTTGTTGTTGGATGAGTTTACTAACCTACCCTATTCGTTGGCACCTTACGTGATCAACATCAACCTTGATACAACAGTTATCAATTAAAGGTTAAGGTGATAGAGACCTCATGAATAGAACTATATGATTCATTATTTGGTGATAATATTGGTAGTCTTCGCCCTGAGAATGTGGAGACATTGTCTTTTGGGAGAGCGCTTTGTTGTTTCCTCGTACCACCATATTCTGAGGTGCATCTTCACCAAGAGAGACTTGAACCTGAGACAGCAACACTGGTTGGAAATTCCCATAGTACTACAACTTTTAGATAATCTATACTCTGGAAAGAGGCATCATTGTAGCATATTTCCTTAGCAGTAAGTCCCAAGCTCTCCAAATGCTGGAAGTTTCAGAGTAGTTAGATTCCTAGTAGCTGACCTTGGTGGAGCAGAAGTGTAAAGTTTTCTTCAGTCGATGGTGTTGACTCCTTCACTTCTCGAGCATGTAAGAGATTCTCGGTTGTGAGATATATAATTATAGATCATGTGTGACCATATATCCTTATTTGCTTCACCATATGGATATTTAAAAGGAGATAATCACCAGACCATGTTCCAGGGGAAAATAGTGGTTCTGGTTGTGATATTGGAGGAGTTGATGTCGGAGTTCCACACTTCTACCTTAGCTATATATCCTGGTGGGGAAGATTTACATGGATCATTAGTGGAATTTTTGGTGGTCTAGCATGAGATGAAGCGTAACCAAGTTCATCTCACACTGCCTCACCTATCAGTGGGTAAAGGCTAAGCACTGAGTTCTGGTGGGTCGTTGCAACCTCTTGAAATCCCTAAGTGAAATGGGACAACATATCCATGAACTTCATCATAGATATTTCACACACAATGAAGGTCCATGATGCCAACTAGGTAATAGTAGATCGACTCATGAATTCAGCGCACTTCCTTATTTTTTGGGAGCATAGTTAGGTAGAGTGTTTGGGGTAGTTGTATATCCAGAAGATCATCCACCATCATGGGGTACCCTCAAAATTTGTCTCTGATCGTGACACGTGATTTACATTGCGATTGTGGAGATCCCTACAAGAGGAATTGGGTACCCAACTATGGATGAGTACAACCTTTCACCCCCAGACCAATGGGAAGACTGAGCACACTATCCAAGTGTTAGAGGATATTTTGAGGGATTTCATGTTAGTTTTTATCCAGGGAGACAAGCTATCCATGAGGTTCTTTGGGCCTTTTCGAGATAGTATGAAGGGGTGGAAAGGTATCCTACTGCCTTTCCCTACCCCCACAGTTGGAGTAGGAGTATGATGTTTTCCACGTATCCCAGTGAAGGATATACATGCATGATCCTATGCACATCATCAACAAGAGTAGACCTTATGAGGATGGACAATCCTTTTGGTTCGCATGCTATTCCAACATGTAAACCTGCAGGTTTTCCTGGGAGAGGGAGAGAGAGGTGTGAGATCAGTAACCTAATATGTTTTCCCTTGTTTTTATTTTAAGGTATGAAAATATTGAATTACAGAATTATGTAGAGACCTATTTTTTCCTTATAATACTTTGGAATATTTTTACATATATTTCCAAAGTTAGGCACTGAGACAGCGTGCAATTCTGAGGCCTGGTGTTCCTGAAATAAATTATACAAAAAAAATAGTATATTTTATACTATGCACGTAATGAAAATGGGATATCTCTCAAATCGTGGTTTGGCTTAGAAAATTGAGTCCATAGTTGAGTCTGAAGTGTGGCGTTTACTCTAGGGAGACATAACTTTTGTCGGCATGGGTCTTCTGTAGAAAACACCATGGAGGACATAACCATAAATAAAATAATTAAATTAAATTATTTTATATTAGACATTAATTCGAATAACTCTTGAACAAAGACACATATTAAAAATATGATACCTCTGTTGAGTTTTTAATGGGGGTTTTTCCCTAGGGGTAACCTCATGTGAGAGGGTGTGGGAGGTTTGGATTCCACAATTGTTGGTAGCCTTCTATAAATAGGATTTTAGGAAAAAAATGAGCTAGATTTAGCTCATTTATCTCATGAGTGTTGGAGCTTTGGCCATCTATTTCTGATGGTGATTCGATGTTTGAAATTCATCGGATCACGATGAAAATGAAGGTGTTAGTAGATCTGAGCGCAATGAACACTATAACAGTTCCAAAATCAAGGTAGGATTTCTATTTCAGATTCCGCACCTCCCCAATTGAAGAATTTATTTTTGTTTTTTACTTCTAATCATTTTTTAGCTTTAATATTCCTTTTTGACGGCCAAACTAACGATGGTCATCGACCTTTTAATTTTTAGATCACCCATTCTTCTCCTTTTTCATCCATTCTTCATCTTCAACTTTTCACTTCGTCGAAATGTTGACAAAACAGGGGTAGAATAATAGATCTGTGAATCCCTCGATCTAAGGAGTCTGGATCTATGCTAGATTTTGACTTTCAGACACCAAAGGAGGCATGGAGGATAGTGGAAGTGGAAGCTACTTTTTGATATGCTGAAATGTCAACAAATCTTCGATTAGAGGTCGTTTCAGAGAATATCTTGTCACAAGGAGTCCAGATCTCATCTCAGACTAAAATTTGGGAAACCGGGGTGTTCTCAGTGGTCCACGGAAGGACCATCAGTGTGGCACCAGCACGCTGGCACCAGTGGATGCCGGTGGAGATCTGTGACATGGTGGAAGCAGGCTGCGATGTCGGCGACGATGCTCGGCAGAACACACGGTGGTCATGAGTTGAGGCGGTGGTGAGGGGGTGCATAGGTGGTAGCATGGAACACCGGCGTAGTGGGGAAGAAGATCTATGGTGGACCATGATAGAGTGGGCTAAGTTGTGGTGGAGTGGGATAGGCCGTAGCTGTTGGGCTAGGCTGAAGCGGCCGGACTGGGCCTGAGTGGGCCGAGGAAGTTTCAAACACTGATAACTCTTAAATGGAGCTTCTGTTTTTCATACCGTATATGGCCATGCATTCCTCTTATAGAGGATGATCTTTTTATACTAATTTAGGAATTTTAATTTTTGGTTTCATGGTTTGGTTCCATGAAACATCTATGTTTAATAATAATAATATAATTATTATTATTTGGGAAACTTGTATCAGATTGTACGTCTGCATATGACGTCTGATTGGTGCACCATCAGAGGCATTGAAACCCAAGAGTTGATGTAGAATTTTCAAGACTGATTTCATGTGCTTAAACTAAAATGGAGGTGCGGGCCCCAAGAGTCCCGAGTTGGGTGTTTGTGGTGAAATCCAACTTCTTCATCAGGTGTCTATTTAGGACGAATAAATAGCCAATCCCATGTGATCTTCTGAGAGGATCATAATAGAACAATCCATTTGATGTGTTTTGGGATCATGGCATGGGTTCCATGAAACATCATTTGTGCGCAATGCTGCGAAATGTAGTTTCTTCACCAGGAGTTTGATTCAGGTGAATGAATAGTTGATCCTATGTGTTTTTTCACAAATATCATGATGGTGTGGTCTGTTTGATTATACAGGTGAATTTGAAGAGGTGTGTCAATAGAATTATGTTTTCTCCCTTTAGATCAAACAAAGAGAATTATGCACTCATAAGCCTTTTGGGCCAGAGGTGTCATGCACTCTGGGAGTACACTGACATGCCTAGGGGGTACTTATCCACAGTTTAGTACCCCATTATGGCTGGGTATAAGGCTAGGTGATGAGGCAAGGCCACATGTTGTGTGGGCTCCATATGCTCTGTGTACCACTTTATGAATCTTCTACCTCTCGTATCTCTTTCTTTTGGACTTGTATTTTTGCATGCGAGTAGTTTATCCTTAGTGTTTTTTCATGTAGAACATGATGGTGCCCTCCACAGTGGATTTCGAGATATGATGTGAGATGTTCTAGATTTTATGCCTATTCAAGCAATGTCTGATGACTGTAGTGATCAAGAACTGGCATATCAGTGATTTCCAAGAGGTACCATATAGTAGGGATGGCCAGTGTGGTTCCTGATACCTTTCGAGTGGAACCCACCCTACTGAGTAGGGTGTGGGTCCTCAATTACCTAGATTGGAGTCCCCCATCGGCATGGGTGTGGGTTCTCTATGACTACTATGAGATTGGATCCCCTGATGTATCATGGCATGGGTCCTCTATGACAATAAGATCAGAATCCCACATCAGCATGGGCATGGGTCCTCTATCAGCTACTTCTGAGTGGAATCCTCCTAACACACTAGGGTGAGGGTCCTTGATGAATAAGAGTGGAATACCTTTAATGCATTAGGGTGTGGGTCCCCTATGATTACAATTAAAGTGGAATCCCCCTAACACTAGGGTGTGGGTCCTCTACTTTGGGTTTACTCTTTCCGTCTATGGGTTAGTCATGAGAAACATTTTGAAATCACTTTAGACTCATGTGTAATAGGGGATATTTTCCCACCGAGATGGATCCTTGTGGGGCGACCTAAAACTGTGTGGGTGTGACAAACCCACCCAAAGTGGATAGTATCAAAGTGTGGTGATTGAGCCCCTTCGACTCGCGTGTTCAGAGTAGACGTGAGGGATATTGGGCATTTTTAGTGGTTACTTTTGGAACAGTTGGCTACTCTTCTTACAGGGATGAGTTGTGAGATGAAGATCCCTTTATTCTCTTTTTTTATTCTTTGACTGATCATAAATATATATGTAACATCACAGGTAAATAATGAATAAATAATTTTCATATTTATTAATATTTGCGAATTAAATATTAATTTTACTTTAAAGGGGTTTCTATGTTCGATAAGCGTACCCGATACGCAACAAAGAGTTTCTTTGAAATCGTACGTTCCACACTAGTAATAAAATAATATTATTTTAAATGTTAGTTAACACGTAGCCGTTGTACTGGTGGGAATGGATAGAAATAACTGAAATATGATTATACGTGTTTGTTAAATGTTTTTACATTTATCTAATAAAGGATAAAGGCTTAAAATACGAAAAGAATTCAATTTTAGGCTTATATACTCTAATTTTCACGAAAGGTCCACTTATCAACATTTGATGGCAAACCGTTATTAAATATAGTTCTGGTCACTCTTATAAATTCTATTTGACCAAATAAAACTCTTCTTTAGAATCGGGACATCAAATATTACTTTGTGTAATTTTTTGGTATTTTTCCGATAAAGTTCATTTTTTAATGAATAGTGTAAAATGTTGTATTTTAATTCAAAACCTCTTTTTAATCTAATTTATTAAGATTATTAGATAATCTTTTGAATTGGTTTTTAAGTTCAATTAGAATATATTTTTACCATTTAATCCAATGGTTGACATTGGAATCAATTTGACTTTGAAATTGGACTTAAACTAGTGTCAATCTTTTGATACTTATTGTTTCATAAAAACACGCTCTTTGTCATGACAACGAGAATTAATTATTAAATTAATTAATTTTACTTATATGATTTGAATTTTGTAAAATAGACATCATTTTTGAATTGGGAATATCAAATATAGCTTAGGGTGATGTTTTGGTTTTTTTCTGAAAAACTTCAATTTTTGATGAATAGTGAAACCGCAAAGTTGTGGTTACAAAATTTGATTTTTCGTTTAAATGGGACTTTACAACTTCTGTGTTTTGAATCTCAAAAATCCAATTTAAATTATTTTCATTATTAAGTAAAATTTGGTTCAATGGGATTAAAATAATTTTTGGTGAATAGTAACTTTTATGTTTTATTAATCACGATTAAAGGTAATTATTGTAATTTAAGGTAAAATGATATTATAATAAAATGAAAATATATTGACACTTATCCTAACCCTATTAGTTGAGTTATTTCCGACCAATAAAACCCATGGGTCTATTTTTGGTACCCCATGGAGCCACTTGGGTATGATAATGACATTTATGCCTTTTATTTAAAGTTAAAGTAAAAAAGACACAAACATGCGATGTTTTACTAAACCAATTTTTACATGGGGTTATACAAGTCATATTTTTTACTATAAATATTCATTAGAAAGATAAAAAGATTTACTACATAATGATATTTTTTTTATAATTTTTATACATTAAATAAATTAAATTATTTATGACACCATGATGATGCAGCGATTACCTCATTATTTAACGATTTAAATAAAATGGAAAGATAATGTAAAATATAAGACCTACACATGTCCAAAACCTATTGTATGGGTGTATTTCGAACCCTTATCACCTTATCCTAGAAACACATCAATTTGGGACCATTAAAATCCTAAAACCATTTGAAAATAAAGTAACATTTCCTTACCTTCCAAGAGTGCCCCTCCTCTCCTCTTATAAAAGGCCCCCCCTCTACCAGCTTACCCACACATCTCAAGCCTTTGTTTCTGCCAATCTCTGATCATTTTGTCTCTCCAAATCTTTCTCTTACTCCTTGAAGCCTCAATTTGGGCAGAAGTATTCCCAAGGAAGCCTTTGAGCTCAAACCAAAGGGAGTTACCTGATTATAAGGTAATGTCTTCACTTGAGTCCTTTTGTTTTATTTTGCTTCTCCAACCCCCTAAAATCTTTTTATTAATTTCTTTTGTAACAACTTCAGTATCTTCCATATACTAGGATGTTTTTATAAGAAATATTCAAGCTACACTTACACACACCTACATCTAATGGTTAAAGAACATACTGTTTTCATGGATGGCGAATTTCTGCCTCCCGAAACGATGATTGTTCAACATTCTTTTAACACCTTCAAAGGTGGCCATTAAGATGACACTATATTTATATATGATATATAATATATTTATGTTTTCTTTAATCTTATGTATTTTTTAAGATACACTTACACACACCTCTATATCATTATTATTTCTTTCCATTAAAGTATGAGATAGAAATGAAAGTAGCGTTCATGCGTACGTACGGCTTACCGTCTCCATGAACGGTGCATTTCATTTCTTATCCCAAAATTTAATGTACTATTATAAGTACATATATATAATGGATATATATGATGTATGTTACATATAAATGATTAATATAATTCTGTAATTAAAATATACATACCTCTCATTTAGTTTTAATTCCATTAATATGACATAGAAATGAAAGTAGCGTTCATGCGTATGTACGGCTTACCGTCTCCCTGAACGGTGCATTTCATTTATTACCTCTAAAGGATTATGTAATATTATAAATGAATTTATATACTGGATATATATGATATGTATGATATCTACATCATGAGTATAACTCTGGATATAATGGATACATGAACAACTTGTAATTATAAAGAGAATATTTTTGACTCAAGTACCAATGATCATTAAAACGACCGTTAATAACTTAAATAATTACATAGTGTTCATGACATGGTAATAAGTGATATAAAAGGAATAATGAACTTGAAAAAGGTTCTTAATCAAGTAGAAATTAACTTAAGTTTATTATTCAGGACGTTAAAGAACGATCAAGTCAAGTCAGACCCGAGGTAAGGGACTTCGTCTCAATCTCCTTTCATTGAGGCATATTTCGTTTTATACACAACTTTCTTTTATATGGTGTATAAAACCCTTTTACTTTTACTTTTATTCAAAAGGAATCTTTTTATACAAATCGTTTTACTAAACGAAAAAAGGGAATGTTTTTGTCGTACGTATGCGGCGACAACGTCTTCTCTGCCGCCACGAGTATTATTTGGTCTTTGGCTTCCTCAACAAGCCGTAATGTTTTTTAAAATGAAATAAATACCATATACTATTTTATGTATTTTGGTATTGAAAATGGTTTTTATAATGGATTTGTTATGTAAATATATTTGAGTGATATATTGTGATCAAAGTGTGGAAATGTTTTCTTTCCTTTATGTTTGCTTTATGTCTTATGATTTTATAATGGTACTTGGACATTTGACGGGTGATTACGTGATGAACCATATGACGGGTGGTGCCGTGAATACCAGGATGGGTGGTTATGGTATAACCTCCAATGCATTGGGTATGGAAGTCGGTCGTATGGCTATTCCATTAAGTATGTATGGAAGTTGGCCGAATGGCTATTCCATTAAGTGATATGTGTGGAAGTCGACCGTATGGTTATTCCAATTAAGTATGTTTATGTCCCAAGTTACCTTTATATGTTATGTGTTCTTTATATGGGTTTTATGGTAATATTTTGGTTACAAAAGGGTAAGTAATGATCTTTTATTCCGTGAAGAGTTTTTACTACTTCATAAAGATGAAAAGTATTACTTTGATAAAGTATACATGGTTTACATTTTGTTTTGATAAACTAATAGTTTTTATTCTTTGTGTATCCCTTACTAAGCTTTTTATGCTCACCCCAAGTTTCTTTGAAATTTTTTTCACATGACTTAATGTGGAATAGGGTCAAGGATGGGATCAAGGGAATGTCATGCTATATAAAACATGGAACTAGACATGTTTTTTTAAGAGTTTTTTTTATTCTATGTAAACTTAGTAGAAGTGTCTACTTTGTAATCTTTTGAGATGTAATAGTTATGTTCAAATTCTCTAAAACTCTAAACCAGAAAATATCCTCAATGTGAATTAGTCATTTAATTCAATGTTAAGTAAGGTTTAAGGTCAGGGCCTTATAGTTGGTATCAAAGGTCGGTTTAGACAACTTTAGGAGTTAGAAAATTGTTAAATTATAAGTTAATTTATGGTATGAATGAAATGATATAGCATTTAAAGATTACCATGTTGCTTCGCCTAAGATATTTCTGTGTTCAGTATGGTTTTCCGCAGAGGAAACAAAGCAGCTATGTTGGGACGACATCAGGAGGAAGGCAACCTTCCAAATCAGCAACCTGAGATGGTTGGAATCAGAACTGAACAGTTTGTTGCAGTGATGGCACAGTTGACTCAGGCTATAAATGGTGGTGGTATCCATGCACGAGATCAGCCAGATCAATCGCAGAGGAACATGTCAGAGGTGGAACATTGCATGAGGCAACATCCCCCATCATTCAGAGGATCATCTGACCCTGTTCAAGCTTAAGGGTGGATTAAAGCACTGGATAAGATTTTTGATGTCATGGGGTGTTCAGAACATCAAAAGGTTAGTCTTTCTGTTTACCGTTTTGAAGGTGAAGCTGATCAGTGGTGGTCGATGGTGAAAAATATCAAGGATAGTGATGAGATTGAGGATCTTCACTAGGACTAATTCAAAGGTATGTTTCTTGAGAAATATTTTCCTAAGGTGGTTCGTCTTAGGATGGAAAAACAGTTCCTAGAGTTGAGGCAGTAGGATGATTCAGTGGCTACTTATGAAGAAAAGTTCACTCGATTGGCAAGGTATGCTCCAAACTTCATACGAGATCTTGATAGTAAAATAAACCGTTTTTACTCAGGGTTAAAGCCAAAGTATCGAAGGGATTTAGCTTCTCGTGAGTTCAAAATTTATGAAAAACTTGTTCGATGTGCGGAGAAGGTGGAAATGGAGTTTGCCAATGATCATGTGTTCTATGACAAACAACAGAATAAGAGGTCCAGTTGGCAGGCAAAGGGGAATAATTCATCAAAGAAGCAAGGAGGTAAGAAAACCAAATATCCATCCTGTGAGAAGTGTGGTAAAATGCATCCTGGAGAATGTTTATCCAAGTCTGGTAAGTGATTTCAGTGTGGTAAGTCTGGTCATATTGCTCGTAACTGTAAGGAAGATGATCAAGAGGGCAATAAAAAGCCAGCGGTAAGATGTTTTAAGTGTAATGAAATGGGTCATTATGCAAATGAGTGTCTAAAGAAGAACTTGAATGGGGGAAAACAGAAAGACTACAAGCATAAATGGGTGGTGAAATCCTTTGCAACCACTTCAGCAGATGTTGGGCCATCGAATGAAGTAGTATCAGGTACACTGTTTGTTTGTTCAAAATTATGCCAGTGTTTTTTTTTTGATTCAAGGTCTACACACTCTTTCAATTCTGAGAAGTTTTCTAGTAAATTGGAAATTCCATCTCAATATATGAATCCTGAACTTATGGTAAAAACACCCGGAGGGAATGTTGAGACAAAAAGGAATTATGAGAACCTTTATATCCTTGTGTGTGGAAATAATCTACCCGCAAACCTTATTGTTTTTCCTCTAGTAGAGTTTGATGTTATTTTGGGCATGGATTGGCTTTCTGTTTATCATGATAAGATTGACTTCAGAGCTAAAATGGTTTCTTTTCAGAAGGATTTTCAGTTTGTGTACAAGAATGATCCCTTGATTTTGATAACATATCAGGAAGTTGAGAAACTAGTAAAAGATGGAAATGAATGTTACCTTTCACATATTGTTGAAAATAAAGGAACTGTTCAGATTAATGATGTGCCAGTGGTAAATGAGTATCTTGATGTTTTTCCTGATGAGTTGCCTAGTATTATTCATGATCGGGAAGTTGAATTTACTGTTGACTTAGTTCCTGATTCTAAGCCAATTTCAAAACCCCCTTATCGAATGGCTCAAGTTGAACTTTTAGAGTTAAAGAACCAATTGCAGGAGTTATTAGATAAAGGTTTCATTCGACCTAGCACATCACCATGGGGTGCTCCTGTCTTTTTTGTTAAAAAGAAATATGGCTCAATGAGACTTTGCATTGATTATAGATCCATGAATAATATTACTGTTAAGAATAAGTATCCTTTGCCTCATATCGATGATTTGTTTGATCAGCTCCAGGGAGCTCAGTATTTTTCGAAGATTGACTTGAGGTCGGGGTACCATCAGTTGAAAGTAAAAGAAGCAGACGTTCCAAAGACTTTGTTCCATACTAGATATGGCCATTATGAATTTGTAGTTATGCCTTTTGGGTTAACTAATGAACACGCTGTATTCATGGACCTTATGAATAGAATTTTCCATGAGTTCTTGGATAAGTTTGTGGTTGTTTTCATCGATGATATTTTGGTGTTTTCTAAAATTAAATAGGAGCATGAAAGTCATTTAAGGGTTATCTTTCAAACCTTAAAAGAAAATAAACTATATGGAAAATTCAGCAAGTGCGAGTTTTGGTTACAAAAAATTTCTTTCTTGGGTCACATTGTTTCAAAAGATGGCATAACTGTTGATCCCGCTAAAACAAAAGTTGTTGAAGAATGGCCAAGACCCACAAATGTAACTGAGATCCGTAGTTTTCTTGGTTTGGCAGGTTACTACCAAAGGTTTGTTGAAAATTTTTCACGGTTATCTAGTCCAATGACTAAGATAACTCATAAGGGTGTTAAGTTCATCTGGACAAAAGAATGTGATGATTGTTTTCAGAAGTTGAAAAGAAGATTGGTGAATGCTCCAGTTTTGGAACTTCCTTCCAGGAATGGTGAGTTTGTTATATACAGTGATGCTTCGTTGAAGGGACTTGGTTGTGTCCTTATGCAGAATGATCAGGTAATTGCTTATGCTTCACGTCAGTTGAAAACTCGTGAGGTAAATTACCCTACACATGATTTGGAATTAGCTGCTGTTGTTTTTGCTTTAAAAATTTGGAGGCATCATTTGTATGGAGTAAAGTGTGAAATATATACTGATCACAAAAGTTTAAAGTATATATTCACTCAGAAAGAATTGAACATGAGACAGAGGAGATGGCTAGAATTAATCAAGGATTATGATTGTAAAATTCATTACCATCTGGGAAAAGCCAATAATGTGGATGATGCTTTGAGTCGAAAAAGTAATGCTTCATTAACGATGTTGCGTTTGGAACTTGATCCTTTGGTTAAGGATTTGATGAAATTTGGCATAGAAGTTGTTGGTGCAGGATGTCCTTCTATTTTGTTTCAGGTATCGGTGAGATCTTCTCTATCAGACAGAATCAAGAAAGCACAGAAGCAAGACAGTGAGTTGCAGAAAAAGGTAGAGCTGGTTCAGAAAGGTAAGTTGCATTAATTCAACATTGATAGTGATTGTGTTTTGAGATTTGGGAATAGATTGTGTGTGCCTTGTGATTCACAGTTTAAGAGAGAGTTGTTATGTGAAGCTCATAGTTCTCCGTTTTCAGTTCATCCTGGAAGTATTAAGATGTACAGAGATCTGCGGGAGTATTACTGGTGGGATGGAATGAAAAGAGATATTGTTGATTTTACTCTGAAGTGTTTGACTTGTCAGCAGGTTAAAGCAGAGCGGCAGTTACCGAAAGGGATGCTTCAGCCTCTACCAGTGCCAGAGTGGAAATGGGAGAATATATCCATGGACTTTGTTGTGGGATTACCGAAGACATCTCGAGGTAATAATGCAATCTGGGTTATTGTTGATCGCTTGACTAAATCTGCTCATTTCCTTGCTATATGAGATACTTTTTCACTAGATCAACTTTCCCGTTTGTATCTTAAAGAGATAGTCAAGTTACATGGAGTTACTCTCTCCATTGTGTCCGATCGTGATCCCAGGTTTACTTCTAAATTTTGGAAAGGCCTTCAGAAGTCGTTGGGTACTGAATTAAATTTTAGTACAGCTTTTCATCCTCAATCAGATGGGCAGTCAGAATGAACAATTCAGACCTTGGAGGATATGCTACGAGCTTGTTTGATGGATTATCAGGGAAGTTGGGACCAACATCTTTATTTGGTTTAGTTTTCTTATAATAACAGTTTTCATTCCATTATACAGATGGCACCCTTTGAGGCATTATATGGGAAGCGGTGTCGAACTCCAGCATTTTGGGATGAAGTGGGTGAAAGGAAGCTGATGGGACCAGAATTGGTATAAGAGATGGCAGAAAAAGTTCAGTTGATTCAGAAACACATGAGAACAGCTCAAAGCAGGCAGAATAGTTATGCGGATAACCGGAGGAAGGATCTATCTTTAGAGGTAGGTGATCATGTTTTTCTCAAGGTTTCTCCATGGAAAAGTGTGATGCGATTTGGTAAGAAAGGAAAGCTGAGTCCAAGGTTCATTGGACCATATGAAATTCTGGAGAGAGTTAGTTTAGTTGCATACAGAGTTGCATTACCTCCGAGTTTATCTCAGGTACACAATGTTTTTCATGTTTCGATGTTGAGAAAGTATATGCCAGATCCATCTCATGTTTTGAGTCCAGAGGTAGTTCAGCTGGAAGAGAACCTATCTTATGAAGAACAACCAGTCCAGATTCTTGACTGAAGAGAGCAAGTGTTGTGAAATAAGGTAATTCACCAGGTAAATGTTTTGTGGAAAAACCATATGGTTAAAGAGGCAACATGGGAATCTGAAAATGCTATGAGGGATAAATACCCCCACTTATTTTGATAAGTGAATAAAATTGCGAGGACGCAATTCCCAAAAGGGGGGAAGGATGTAGCATCCCAGGTAAATAATGAATAAAGAATTTTCATATTTACTAATATTTGCGAATTAAATATTAATTTTACTTTAAAGGGGTTGCTATGTTCGATAATCGTACCCGATACGCAACAAAGAGTTTCTTTGAAATCGTACGTTGCACACTAGTAATAAAATAATATTATTTTAAATGTTAGTTAACACGTAGTCGTTGTACTGGCGGGAATGGATAGAAATAACTGAAATATGATTATATATGTTTTTTAAATGTTTTTACATTTATCTAATAAAGGATAAAGGCTTAAAATACGAAAAGAATTCAATTTTAGGCTTATATACTCTAATTTTCACAAAAGGTCCACTTATCAACATTTGATGGAGAACCGTCATTAAATATAGTTCTGGTCACTCTTATACATTCTATTTGACCAAATAAAACTCTTATTTAGAATCGGGACATCAAATATTACTTTGTGTAATTTTTTGGTATTTTTCCGATAAAGTTCATTTTTTAATGAATAGTGTAAAATGTTGTATTTTAATTCAAAACCTCTCTTTAATCTAATTTATTAAGATGATTAGATAATATTTTGAATTGGTTTTTAAGTTCAATTAGGATATATTTTTACCATTTATTCCAATGGTTGACATTGGAATCAATTTCACTTTGAAACTGGACTTAAACTAGTGTCAATCTTTTGATACTTATTGTTTCATAAAAACGCGCTATTTGTCATGACAGTGGGAATTAATTATTAAATTAATTAATGTGACTTATATGATTTGAATTTTTTAAAATAGACATCATTTTTTAATTCATAATATCAAATATATCTTAGGGTGATGTTTTGTGTTTTTTCTGAAAAACTTCAATTTTTGATGAATAGTGAAACCGCAAAGTGGTGGTTACAAAATTTGATTTTTTGTTTAAATGGGACTTTACCACTTCTGTGTTTTGAATCTCAAAAATACAATTTAAATGATTTTCATTATTAATTAAAATTTGGTTAAATGGGATTAAAATAATTTTTTGTGAATAGTAACTTTTATGTTTTATTAATCACGATTAAAGGTAATTAGTGTAATTTAAGGTTAAAATGATATTATAATAAAATGAAAATATCTTGAAACTTTTCCTAACCCTATTGGTTGAGTTATGGCCGACCAATACAACCCATGGGTCGATTTTTGGAATCCCATGGAGCCACTTGGGTATGATAATGACATTTATGCCTTTTATTTAAAGTTAAAGTAAAAAAGACACAAACATGAGATGTTTTACTAAACAAATTTTTACATGGGGTTATACAAGTCATATTTTTTACTATAAATATTAATTAGAAATATAAAAAGATTTCCTACATCATGATATTTTTTTATAATTTTTAGACATTAAATAAATTAAATTATTTATGACACCATGATGATACAGCGATTACCTCATTATTTAACGATTTAAATAAAATGGAAAGATAATGTAAAATCTAAGACCTAAACATGTAAAAAACCTATTTTATGGGTGGATTTAGAACCCTTATCACCTTATCCTAGAAACACATCAATGTGGGACCATTAAAATACGAAAACCATTTGAAAATAAAGTAACATTTCCTTACCTTCCAAGAGTGCCCCTCCTCTCCTCTTATAAAAGGCCCCCACCTCTACCACCTTACCCACACCTCTCAAGCCTTTGGTTCGGCCAAGATCTGATCATTTTGTCTCTCCACATCCCTCTATTACTCCTTTAATCCTCACTTTGTGCATAAGTCTTCCCAAGGAAGCCTTTGAGCTCAAACCAAAGGGAGTTACCCGATTATAAGGTAATGTCTTCACTTGAGTCCTTTTGTTTTTTTTTTATTCTCCAACCCCCTAAACTCTTTTTATTCATTTATTTTGTAACAAATACAGTATATTCCATATACTAGGATGTTGTTATAAGAAATATTCTAGCTACACTTACACACACCTACATCTAATGGTTAAAGAACATACTATTTCTGTGGATGGCGAATTTCTGCCTCCCGAAACGATGATTGTTCAACATTCTTTTAACACCTTCAAAGGTGGACATTAAGATGACACTATATTTATATATGATATATAATATGTTTATGTTTTCTTTAATCTTATATATTTTTCATTTTGGGAATACCTTTATGGTTTCCATTATGGGTAAACGCGATATCTTCATTTAAGGAAGTGCGGACTACCGCCCCCTCAAAGTGATTTGATTCATTAATGCCATATGTGGGAAGTATAAAGGATGGATTTAAAGTTATTATATATGATGTTATACTGTAATTATAATATACCTATATATCATTATTATTTCTTTCCATTAAAGTTTGAGATAGAAATGAAAGTAGCGTTCATGCGTACGTACGGCTTACCGTCTCCATGAACGGTGCATTTCATTTCTTATCCCCAAATGTAATGTACTATTATAAGTACATATATATAATGGATATATATGATGTATGTTACATCTAAATGATTAATATAATTCTGGAATTAAAATATACATACCTCTCATTTAGTTTTAATTCCATTAATATGACATAGAAATGAAAGTAGCGTTCATGCGTACGTACGGCTTACCGTCTCCATGAATGGTGCATTTCATTTCTTACCTCTAAATGATTATGTAATATTATAAATGCATTTATATACTGGATATATATTATATATATGATATCTACATCATGAGTATAACTCTGGATATAATGGATACATGAACAACTTGTAATTATAAAGAGCATATTTTTTACTCAAGTACCAATGATCGTTAAAACGGCCGTTAATAACTTAAATAATTACATAGTGTTCATGACATGGTAATAAGTGATATAAAAGGAATAATGAACTTGAAAAAGGTTCTTAAGAAAGTAGAAATTAACTTAAGTTTATTATTCAGGACGTTAAAGAACAATCGAGTCAAGTCGGACCCGAGGTAAGGGACTTCGTCTCAATCTCCTTTCATTGAGGCATATTTAGTTTTATACACAACTTTCTTTTATACGGTGTATAAATCCCTTTGACTTTTAATTTTATTAAAAATGAATCTTTTTATACGAAGGGTTTTACTAAACGACAAAAGGGAATGTTTTTGTCGTACGTATGCGGCGACAATGTCTTCTCCGCCGCCGCGAGTATTATTTGTTCTTTGGCATCCTCAAAAAGCTGTAATGTTTTTTAAAATGAAATAAATACCATATACTATTTTTTGTATTTTGGTATTGAAAATGGTTTTTATAATGGATTTGTTATGTCAATATATTTGAGTGATATATTGTGATCAAAGTGTGGAAATGTTTTCTTTCCTTTATGTTTGCTTTCTGTCTTATGATTTAATAATGGTACTTGGACATTTGACGGGTGGTTACATGATGAACCATATGACGGGCGGTGCCGTGAATACCAGGACGGGTGGCTACGTTATAACCTCCAATGCATTTGGTATGGAAGTCGGTCGTATGGCTATTCCATTAAGTATGTATGGAAGTTGGCCGAATGGCTATTCCATTAAGTGATATGTGTGGAAGTCGACCGTATGGTTATTCCACTTAAGTATGTTTATGTACCAAGTTACCTTTATATGTTATGTGTTCTTTATATGGGTTTTATGGTAATCTTTTGGTTACAAAAGGGTAAGTAATGATCTTTTATTTAGTGAAGAGTTTTTACTACTTCATAAAGGTGAAAAGTATTACTTTGATAAAGTATACATGGTTTACTTTTTGTTTTGATAAACTAACAGTTTTTATTCTTTGTGTATCCCTTACTGAGCTTTTTATGCTCACCCCAAGTTTCTTTGAAATTTTTTTCACAGGACTTAATGTGGAATAGGGTCAAGGATGGGATCAAGGGAATATCATGCTATATAAAACATGGAACTAGACATGTTTCTTTTTAAGAGTTTTTTTTATTCTATGGAAACTTAGTAGAAGTGTCTACTTTGTAATCTTTTGAGATGTAATAGTTATGTTCTAATTCTATAAAACTCTAAACCTGAAAATATACTCAATGTGAATTATTCATTTAATTCAATGTTAAGTAAGGTTTAAGGTCGGGGCCTTATACTATATCATATTTTAGTACAAACTCCTTGGGTTTTGGTTACTCTCCTTCCAAGAGAGGGTAAGATGTGTGTGCATGGTATGCCCGTACTTGGTGTACCCTTACAGAAGACGAATATGTTGATCATGACTTCATAGGATCTTTGGGATATGGGGTGTTTAGACCATGTGTGGTGGTTATTTCTTGGGATTGAGGAGAAGTGCTATATCAGCTGTTTTACTTTTCCACTTGTTGCCGGGTTATGGCACTTTTCTGGTTAGACGTGTATTTTCCCCCTTTTTCCCTTTTAGTTTACTTTTTCTATACTAGTATTATTTAGAGTTTGATGCATATTTGTGGTTTATATATAACATTGTTGTATCTTTTCTTCCTCTTCTGCACTTTTGAATTGATTTGGTTTTGTTAATGTGTACAGGTTATTAGGAAAAGGCCTCCCTAAGATTATTGTGACTTCAGTGCTAGTCACCACCCCCTAGCCAATGTAGGTGGGATTAGGTTATTTGTGACTCAAGCTCAAGCATGGGTCGGGTCATGATAGATACCTTTTTCCTCCATGGTCTCCACCACTCGAGATCTTAACAGACTCCATCCTTCTCATATTTAGTGAGTCAAAGATTTTTTTAAGGTATATACCATATATCATGATAACTGATTAGGCATAATCACGATATCTTTCACCCACTACTAGAAACTGGCTCTAATAAAATGGATCTATACCCATGGTTTAATGAAACCATGGGTATAGACCATCTGCCCAAATCTATACCCATGGTTCTTTAAAAACCATGGGTATATCCCCTTGTGTAGTCGGCCTCACTCAGGATCCACCTCCCCCTCCTCATTTGAGCCCTATTTCACTCCTCCCCCACTTCTCAATGCACTCTCTAAGTGATGCCCTGAGTGATGCCAATGAGTGTCCTAGTGGCAGTCAAGCTAATGGTGAGGGAAATGATTATGATGATGATGATGATGTTTTTGCTACTCCATATGATGTTTTTGGTGATAAGTATGTTGTTGATGGTGACGAGGATGAGGATGTTTACAATGGTGGAGATATTGATCCCCTATATTTTTTACTTAACAGTAAATAGACATGTGTATGTTTTTTAATGAATTGAATTGATTGGTTGTATAGATGTATATATATTTTATAGTATTGTGAATGGTTTGAAAATTATTACAGGTAGTTGATTTAATGATAAATATATAATATTTGTATTTATTTGAATGTGCATTATTTTTTATAGGTTCAGGGGATGGAAGAGCCGCTACTTCTTCCAAATGGGGGTAGCTACATATACCCACAGTTTTGAGAACCATGGGTATATGTTTTGTTCAGGGAAAATCTATACCCATGGTTTGGATTAAATAGTGGGTATTCTAAAATCCTCTAAGGATATACCCATGGGTTCTATAGAAACCATGGGTATAGATCTATACCGATGGATCTCAATTCCACAGTTCATAAAACTATGGGTATAACCTATAAAAATGGTTTTAGGGGCTATACCCATAGTTCCAAATTGTGGTTCTAGGTTATTTTCTCAATAGTGACTCCAATCATCTTCCCATTTGGTTAATCATAATCACCATGTTTTCTATCATATTTGATGTTAGCATGATTCCTTCATGTTTCGGCCATTGATTGAAACCAAAAGGCATAGTGTGTGAAAAAATTATCATAGTGGGAAAACCATATAATCATTTATAGGATGTGTAAATCACATCACCTTCTTTTGAATCTAAGTCATCATAGGTTTAACCCAGGATATTAATTTTTATCATCTATTCAGATCCTTTATAATGGTTTGTAAATAAAATATAAATTATCATAAGAATATTCCTAGGGAGTTTTAAACTAGGTGTACTATAAGGCATGTTTTCATGAACTAGGTGGTGATCGATTCAAATACCAATGCACCCTTTTTGGTGTTATTACACCTTGGTATAAATGTTCTAGAACCATTTCCACTTGTCATATCCAAATAGGGATTTATTTCCTAGAAAATCCACATAGTCTCTTCTATACCAAAAAAATAGGATGATCCTATATACACATACTCAAATTCAATCATAGGTTTACATTCCCTAATCTATGTTTTCCTAAATCAAGTTCCCAAAGTTTCTACTAAGCATTCTATCATACTGACTGTAAATACCCCAACCATAGTATCCCAAATTTGATGGTTACTTTACTACTTTAGAATAAGGTATAAGCGATCACATCCCAAAGGATTGAATAGTGTATTATTATTGGTAAATAATATATATACACGAATCTCACATTACATTTGAAAACATGAAATAAAACATAGTAAAAGTAAAAAAATCTTCATCCTTGAACACAATCAATGATTCCTTCTTTATATCCTAGAAAATGGAAAGAAAATAAGGGTGAGTTTAAATTATCATTAAGAGTTATGTAAAGTACAAGGTAAAATGAATAAATAAATCAAAATCAATATGTCAAGGTAAATATCTAAACACACATTCCATTTAATCAATAACTTGAGTATCATGACTAGATAGGGAATAATCAATATGAAAAGGTAAATAACTGAACACACATTCCATTTAATCATCAAATTAAGGAAAAAATGCATCCATGGATAATATAAATGAAATAATATATTGAATAATAATAACTAAATTCTTAATTAAGGAAATGATTAATATTGGACATCATGATCTCAGAAATCGTGATATCTATACCATAAAGACCTTTCATAATAAGGTTTAACCCTATGGGTAAAAACCCATTTAATGTTAGCTTACTGATTTGCCTCATGAGACTAATGATGCATCAAGGGGATATATAATTCTTTTCCCCACCCATAAATTCATATCAAATGATTGATTTAATTCATGAAAATATTCCTTATGAAAATATGTCTATGTTGAGTAAATAATACAGATTATCAATAATTCCCCAATTAATCAAATAAATTTTAATGTAAAACATAGTCTTTAGAAATGATATATGGTTTAATAAATAATAATTTCCATGATAAATAATATGGATATTTAATTTAAATTTAATTCCCAATGGTAATAAGAAAGTGAATTTTTCAAGGGAATGTTAATGAATACAAAATTAACCAAGAGGATGAATGTCAATATTTTCCCTGGTCAAAATGGTCATAAATAATCCAGAGAAATAATATGGATGATATAATTACAATATATACCCACTAGATTATAATTAAAATAAAGGTTTTTTATATATTATGAATTAAAATATAATAAAAAGATCAGCAAATTATTATTGAAGAAAATACCATTTTCACATTTAAATCACTTTTAAAAACTAAAATAATTCAGAATACTCGGAAAAAAATTTCTCTGAAAAGAACCTTATAATATTTTAAAGTAATATTCAAAGAAAATAGTGTCTATGAGTTCATAAAGGTTCCATTCAAGATATGTTAAAAATAAATGTCCCTTTCACATTTTTTAAGAAAACTTAAAAGTTCCTTGTTTGGAAAATGATTGGAATATTACTTTTTAAAACATTTTTTAAAAATAAAAATATGGGTAAAAATGTATTTAAAAAATCATAGTAAAATACTTTTTGAAAACATTTTTAGAAAACATAGATTTGGTAGAAAAGGGATTTTCAATCAAAGAGATAAATGATGTCAAGTTTTATTAAAAATATTTTCTCAGCCATTTTAATTACTAAAGAGAGGTAAATGGTACAATTATCTTGGCGTGCTTATCTTTTGGGGAGGACCTAAATCCAGCTACTTCTCCAACATTCATGACCAAGTCATTAACCAGTTTGCCTCTAAGAAGGTTAAATCCCTTTCCATGGCTGGTAGAATTTGTCGTGTCAAATCTACAATTTTCTCTAAAATGGTTTATTTGATAATGGTTTACAAATTTCCTACTGTTATGCTAAAGAAAATTAATGTTTTCATTAAAAAATCTGTTTGTACCGGAAGCATGCTTGAAAGGAAGGTAATGACCATCCCTTGGTCCACCTATTGTAAACCTCTAGATAAGGGTGGTATTGGCATCAAAAACCTGAACCTTTTTAATGATTCTCTTCAAGATAGCCTCACTTGGAGGCTTCTTAATAACAAATATGACTCTATTACTTTTCTCAAAAAAAGATTCATTACTAAGCTTAGAAATTGAAATTTGAACTATATCAACTCTTCCATCTGGTCATCAATTAGACATTCCTACACTAAAATTATGAACAACTCTAGATGGATGGCCACTTCTGATTCTACCATGAAATTATAGATTGACAACTGGATGGGGGTTCCTCTAATTTTCATGTTACCTCCAGATTCCCCTTCTGATAACACCAATTCCACTATAAGGGACTTTGTAAATTCACACAACATAGACCTTCCAGAAAACCTCATAAATGTCATTGACAACTATCCCTTTTATAACTTTGAAGAATTCCTTATTTGGGAACCTTCCTGTAATGGTGTCCTTGACTCCAAGAGTTTCTATAATCACAACTTCATTGATAATGATTCTAACTTATATTGGTTGAATTCCTTAAGAAAACCTTGGATTAAACCCTCGAGACTCACGCTCGTTTGGTGTATTGCGCACAACAGAGTCCTCACTGAAGTTTTTTTGCACTCCTTTGGGATACAACTTGTCTCTAAATGTCACTTGTGCAACCAATATAGGGAATATGTTGACCATATATTTTTTTCTTATGCTACAGATTCATCTCTTTTGAACTATATTTTTGATATCTTTGGTTGTAGATGGTTACTCCTTAACTCAATCAGCTCCCAACTTTAAAGATGTACTAGATTTGATTCTTCGTAACAAATTAAGAATCTTTTTTTAGATGTTGTTCATGAGCTCCTCCATGTGATCTGGTATGACAGAAATAATATTCTTTATAATAAATTCTCACTCAAGATTAATGCAGGTCAGGTGTGGATTTTTATTTCCATTCATGATGCTGCCTCGATTTAGAAAGCCTATTGTGACAACACTGTGAGAGACTTTGAGATCCTGCATCATCTTCAGATTTCTGGTTTTTATCGTCCACCTAGATGCACCTTTGAGGTATTCTGGCAAGCCCCACTCCCAGGATGGATCGAAGTGAATGTCGATGGTGCATCCAAAGGAAACTCGGGACCTGCTAGATGTGGAGCCATTTTTAGAGACCATCTTGGCCAATGTCTCGGATTCTTTTTTGGTGTATTTGGTACAACCACGTCTCTTGAAGCGGAAATGATGGGGGTCATTCATGCTATGGAATTTTCTCAACTAAAAGGTTGGAACAATATCTGGATTGAAAGTGATTCAACCACTATTGTCCAGGATATTTGGATGGGTGTGATGCATCTTTCTTGGTCTCTCACTTCTCATTGGATGAATTTTCTCTCTTTTATTTTGGATACCAACTACATTATTACACATGCTTTCCTTGAAGCAAATATGGTTGTCGACGGTCTTGCCAATAAGTAATTCAACCAGATCATTACTTGGAAGGATGATTTTCCTAGAGATTTTATTACTCTTTTTGAGAAATATTGTAATAAGATTCCTTCTTTCAAACACATGTAATCCTTTTTTCACTTTCTAATAATTTTTGCCTTTTTAAAAAAAATAAACAATCATGATTAAAATGATATTGAAACATAAATCTCGTACCACTTTGGTAACTTTTGTATCATAAGCCCCATGTAATGAATAGAATCAAATGAGAAATTAAATACCATGAGTGTAAAGAGATTACTAATATAAAAAATATAAGGGAAATTATATACTCCTCATTACACACATAATCTTACAATATCAAAGATAATGATGAAGTAATATAGCCCAATGAAAATAAATTGAGTTATGAAATTTTTTACCTCTAGGAAATTTTTAAGTCAAATACCCTTGGATGAAATAATTCAAATTAAAGCTTAAAATACCATTAAGTATTAAGTATTCATGATATTATGTACAAAAGGTTCAGTATATAAATCATATAATTAAATTAGGTGTATAACATTATAATATGTCTCAATGAAAGGAAAATGTGACAAAGTCCTTAACTCATGCTTCCTTTTGGTAGAATGTGCTTTAACCTCATATGTAATGGTTTTAAGAATGTTATTAATTTATAATATAACCATATTCATGTTTATAATATCATATATGATCCTCTTATAACATATTACTACCCATTCATACACAATATTTTATTATTACTATTATTATTATTTCAAGAGTTAATTGCCTTTTTCTCTCATGCAAGTTTTGTCATGAAAGTTTGAGTTCTTGTATATTTTATATTATTCTATCATCTCTAAAATGATATTAATTTTATAAATATCATATTTACTTATTTTATTAATTTTTAAAATCATTATTTAAAGTTGGATATAGAAAATGAGTCGCATCGCTTTGTGGAGATGGTAGCTCGTATGTACGCATGAGCAATGATATCATTCCCTTAATGGGTGAAAGGTTAAGGAAGTGGGTGGAATATTAATTTTAAAAAAAATAATATCAGGTAATATTTATTATATTTATTCATTATTATTATCCATGTGATTTGTTTATTGAAAACAAATTACATCAGTTCGCAAGGTGGTAGTCCATCGTACACACAAGTGATAAATTTGATTCCCATTTTAGGTAGGAGGGGTGGATAAATATCACACCATCAATATAATAAAATCTCATTATATGGTAGATATTGGTGTTATTATATTGGAATTGTTAATACATAATTGAAGGTGGGAAATAAGAAATAAAAAGAAGGAACTTAGTGAGGGAAATTACCTTTTCTTAGAAGAACGTCTATTGGATATCTTATTAAGCACCCTAGTTTTGGTATTTTGGGATTAAAAAAAGCTCTAGAATGTGTCTAATGATTTTTTGAAGAGATTTTTTTTAAGGAACTAGATATATGTAGTTCGGCCCATTGAGAGTTTCTGAGGATCATGGTACTTGGATGAGGCTTGGAATAGGTCTAGAAGGGTTTTTCTATGAAAAGATAGAATCAAGGAGAACAAATGGTATATAGGTATTTCAAGTCATGTATGTGTAGTTCACAAATTTTATAGGTATGTTTCACAGTGTGTAAATTTTTGGGGTTAAATAATAAAAAAAATTGTGTTTTTCAGCAAAAATTGAACCCCAAAATTTACACGACGTAGAAGGGGATTACATGTTGTGTAAATCCCTGATGTAGTACATCTTTAAATTTTTCAGCTCCTCAAGTTTTATCTAAACCCTACATCCATCCACACCTCACTTTCTCATTCCATGAAACTAATATCTCCCATCCTTGGAGTTTTGAGAACCCTTCAATGGGAATCAAACCTTGGATTCTCATCTTTGACCCATGGTGACCCGAGTTGATCCAAGGTGAGTTACTTCTTCATTTTCTAGTAGTTTATTATGTTTTGATATTTTTTCCTACCATTTATTCTTTCCATGCAATGGATGATCATCTCCCATGTTTCTAATGGGGTTTTTCTTGGTTTTTTTAATGAGTTTGTGCCACAAAGTCCTCATATGGATGAAATTACTACAGTAGATGTGACTGGAGATCCACAACATGGTCTATTCTTGTCAAAAGAAAATTGATGTCTTTGAGGTATGATATTCATTTATTCTGTTATTTTATTTACATATAATTTTTAATTGATCATGGTTTAGAACTTTGTATGAAAATTTAATTAACCTAATAAATATTGAACTAGATTAATAAAATTAGTAGTGATCACATGTTGATGATGTTGTTGTTATATACTGTGATAGTGGTTTACCTATTATTTTGCTAGATAGTGTGATATTTATGTCTTTCTTATTAGAATGTTCTTATTATATGGATTATCATGTTTTTTCGGATGTAAATCATTAAATAATGTATAACCATAATTAATTGATAATTCATTGGATTGATTAATTAAATAACAGGCATGTTTGTAATCTAGTGGTTGATGTTATTTGATGATAATAAAATTAAAGAAATATGCATGTTTAATTGAAATCAATCTTCCATATAATTAATGTAATTGATAAATATTGTAAGTCATGTTGATTCTCATTGTCGATAATAATTGAGAAGTCATGATAATTGGTAATGGTACTTATCTAGGCTTTTTGAAACCATAATAAATACTAATATTATGTTTTCCTTTGATAGATCATTATAGCTTGATGCCTTAGGTTTCCCATAGTTAGAACCATCTAATAATTAATTAGTTATTTCAAGATGGAATAATAACTAGTTGTGTGAAAGATATTTTCTAGGTCCTGAGTTTCCCATTTTCTTAAGAAGTTTGAGTGTATTATTTTAGAGTCATGAGAGCTTGTTTACATGAGATGGATGGATGCCTTATTTTTGAGGGCCCAGTTACCCTATTGATTTTTTATTGTTTCCTATTGTCATGTGATGTGCTTTGTATATGATCCTTATGATATTAACCTGATACAACTGATCTTGGGATGGTTGTTGTGACATGGGGTGGGGAAGCCCAGATGTGATGTTAGCTTAGGATAGTTGTTGTGATATGTGCACAGGGAGGCCCAAATGATGTGGTAGTACATAACGCATGTGTTGGATAGGTGAATCAATATATGCATGTGTTCGTTGGGGATGGAACCAAATATGATGTAATATTTTGAATCTGGTCTTACATATTGTTTATGAGATGATAAGGGTTGGTATTATCACTTATAAACCTATTAAATGGATTATAGAATGGTTTCTTGTTTTTTTTCATTCCTTTCCCCACTATTTGAGGCAGCTATATGTTCTTGGTTGCTTGTTTTTTCTTGGTGGTAGTTTAGGATGGTTTCTCTAGGGTAACTGGATATAAAATGATGCTAATAATTAATGAATAATTATTAATCCAATGGGTTATTTGATGGAGAATGAAAATTATTAAAAGATGTTAATCTTGATAAACTATAAACTTTGTTTGGATTATGCTGGGAGGGAAGGGACTTTACTCTGATGGTTAATGTAATGTAATTTAATGCAATGTAAGGTAATGTGGAATAATGTTAATGGTTAATTAATGATTAATGAATTAATTAATATAATAAAATGATTAAAAAAATAAGTAATTAATGTATCTCTTTTATATGATTGTGTACTTATAGGATATCTAGTCTTAGTAGTTGCAGCTGGGATTTTGAGCGATGTTAGCTACATTTGAGTCTAATACAATGTTATGAACTTAGTGCGGTTATGAGATATATTATATCATGTATGTTATATGATTTTATACACTATCCCACCCATGTTGGTTAGGGAAACTAACACCCAGTGGACTCTGGGAGGGTGTTTTCCCTAACGTCCAAGTGGGAGGATGGCTGGATTACTACCCCCTCTAGGCCTGCTCTCTTCTCTTAATAGTTACTTATGTTGGTATACATGGAGGTTAGTTTTCCCATATATGTGTGTAGAGGGTTGTGATGTATTGTAGTTATTTCATACACATGTATTATCAAATATACTATCCAAAGGATTATTATAGGTATGAAGGGTATAGGTTGTGATGACTTGAGGTACTTACTCAGTGTATGGGCTGTAACGACTTCGGGTATAATTCTCAATGTATGATACATGTCGTACGGGCTGTGGTGGATCCTGAAAACTAATTGGTTATTATATATGGATATTTGGATGGTATTATATAGTGATGTGATGCATGATTTTCATGTTGTGATTCCTTGACCAGGTGTTTTTGGGGTGGATGATTTTCAAGAAAGATGCTCAGGATGTGTGATGTTGGGGTAGAGCGAAAAACCTATGGAGAAGAGGGAGAGGTATACCCTTGATGTTTCATTACTATATTATATTATCTCTTGTATGAGATACTTGGTGAGAGTTATCCATGGTGAGGTTGGGAACTTAGTATACCCATTTAGGTGATGAGTTAGTTTCATTGTTGTTCACTATGCTTTATTATGCTCTCTTTTTCTTTTCTATGAGAGGATATTGGGAGAATCCTAATGATTATATAGTTATGATCACCCTACATACACATAAACGGATTTTTAGGTTATCTGAAGTAGGTTGATGATTGGGCTGGATATTACTATATTGTGGTTTTAGTAGGAGTTGTTTGGGATTTGTGGTCGCTACCATCTTTACCTTTTTAGTACTTATAGTTTTTCTTTCAATTTTTTAGTATTGTATGGAATTTAATGTTTTCAATTGTGTTATATATATATATATATATATATATATATTTGTGTGTGTGTGGGTGTCTAAGAATGTGTTGGTTGTTTCATCCTTCTTATTTCTCTTTTCCACAAGTCTCTCATATAAGGCAATGCATCCCATATGCATGTTTATTATACCCTCTATGCTAGTCACCAACTTGGGGCCTAATGGAGGCGGCACTTAGGTAGTCACCATAACTATCCCCTTACTATAGTATTTTTATGTGGAGGGTTTCATGAAAGAGTGGTATCAAAGGTTCGTTTTTGAGTGATAGGATGGAGTTTAGAGTTATGCACAGGTGAGATTTCATGGCTTAATAGAGAAACGGTGTCATCTATGTTTAGTGAGCGATGAAAAAATTTGATACTAGAGGAGACACTAGTATTTAGGGCCACCTGTGATCTGATTCATGGACCTTTAATTTTACTAAGACTACTTAACAAAGTGATAGAGGTTATAGGGTAGAGATATAGGAAAGGATCATGCATCATTCTTCTTTGCTCCTATATTTGAAATGGATATACCTTAGGATAGATTAAAACCTTAAACAAAATAATAAAATAAATAATTAATTAATGTTATATATTCCATATTCTAGGTTTAGGAGCTCTAATATTTTGTTCTTTTTTCAGGCATGGCTCCAGGTCAATGTCTTCACCAAGTTCATGTTAAAGATGTTCAGCAGGATGTGCCAGAAGATCTCCACAGAGTAGAGGTCAACAATGATGACACTTAAGGGAGAACACTATGATAGGTTCAATGCTAGAGTCTACAAAAGTATGAGGGGGTATATTTTAGATTCAGTCACAAAGGACTAGTTGGAGGAGGATGATATAGCTTTTAGTTTCATATGTTCTCAAAAGAAGTATTGGGTTTCATTGGTTGTGACAATGCTGCATGGAGAAGCGAGGTAGTAGTGGTTATTGTTCCTCAAGGATCATGAGGAGTCAGAAGTATTTTGGGAGAATTTATAAGACTATTTTAATTTAGATTTTCTTTCTTCTATAGTGAAGGCATCAAATCTCCAAGAGTTTCTTACCCTTCAGTAGGGGAGCTCCAGTGTGAGAGAGTTCGGGATCCATTTCAGGACCCTTCTGTGATATGATTTAGAACTGTTACAAGATAAGGAGATTAGGGAAAGGCACTTGAGGGTTCTTTTCATCCAAATATCCATCTTTAGGTCACCCCATTTAAGTTGAAGATGTATCTCGAGGTTTTGGTGAGAGTATAGGTTTTCAAGAGGATATTGTCCAGAACTAGATAATCACGAGAGGAGAGTCTCCATGATTCCTCATGAAGAAGAGTTGTATTCCAGGGTTCCTATTTGTTAGGAATGAAGAGCTTTTAGTTATATGGGGGCAGTTCCCAGACCTCTTCATCTTGTTTCTCTAGGGCGATGACTCTCATACCTATTCTGAAGTATCATATGTGTGTTTTTTTAGGGAGGATGAGGTCATTAATGGAAAGAGTGTCTAACCTTTTTTGAGCAGTCAATGTGTCCCAGTTGTTCCTCTTTAGGTTCCTCAATTGAGGTAGTTTCAACTGAGTAATTTGTAGAAGATTGATCCATTTTGGGATAAATGGATAGGAGATGGGGTGGGTAGAGGACACTCCTAATATGCTCATCATCTACAGAGAGTAGATAAAGGTTATGGAGGTGGTCATCAGCAAGGTTAGAGAGGTTGTAGAGAAAGCTATGGTCGGCTTCATGCTTTAGTGTTTCCAGCATCGGGTGATCCAGACATCATTAAAGGTACCATTTTCTTGTTTTCTATATGGGTGAATGCTTTTTTTGATTCAGGAGTGACACACTCGTTTATATCACCAACCCTCATCCATGCTTTGGGACTTGAGGTAGATAGGATTCTAGTTCACTTGGTGTTGACTATGCTAGCTAGAGTTTGAGATGACTTGTATAAAGTATGTAGAGAGTGTCACCTAGTTCTAGGGTAGAACCTCTCTTGGGGAGATTTCCTATGTTTACAAATACATCCATATGACATCATTCTTAGCATGTATTGGTTGTATTTGATGCAGGCTATCATGGATTTCTTTAAGAGGTAGTTTTTGTTTTATGATGTCGATGGAGATCCATCAATGTTTGTTAGTGAGTGATACCCTTGGATGGGTCAGAAAAAATGTTCTTTATTTGTCATATTTAATGTCCTAGTTGATACTGAGTTCATTAGAGGTTCAGTAGTCAGTGTTTCCCAGGGTTATATAATAGTACCCTAATGTATTTTCATAGTAGGTTATAGTGTTACCCCCTCGATGGGAGATCGATTTTGAGATCAAAATATAGTTAGGCATGTCTCATATCTCAATGTCTCCATATATTATGGAACCATATGAGTTTTGAGAGTTTTTAGTACATCTTGATGATATGTTTCAACGATGTTTTGTTCGGCCAAGTGTTTCACCTTGGGGTGCACCGGTTTTGTTTGTCAAGAAGGAAAATGGTAGTTTTTAACTTTTTATCAATTATCATCACTTAAAACAAGTGAAAGTGAAGAACCTATGTCTTCTTCAATGTATTGATGATTTATTCAATCAGTTAAAGGAATCAAGTTGGTTCTAAAATATTGATTTAAGGTCAGGATATCATCAGATTCTAGTGAAGTATGAGGATATTCAGAAGACTACTTTTTGTTACCATCATGGGAATTATGAGTTCACCGTGACATCGTTCGGTGTAACGAGTGATCCAATTGTGTTCGTGGGGTTGATAAATGAATTTTTCATATATTTATTGAATAATATCATGATTGTTTTAATCAACAACACTCCACATCTAAGGAGGAGTTTACAGAGCATCTGAGTGCCATTTTAGGAGTTCTTCTTCATCATAAGCTATTTGGGAAGTTGTTGAAGTGTGAGTTTCAGGATCCAGAAGTTCATTTGTTGGGTCATGAATTATCCCAATAGAGATTATTTGGGTAACCATAAAATACATATTTAGTTTTGTATTTGTAATCCCCCAAGACAGTGTCTTGTGGATTGACTAGTTTTAGGAAACTTTTGAGTACCTGAAAGTGAATTTATTTAGTGCTCTAGTTTTTTTCTAGCTGAGGGAGTTTAGTTTGAGGTTTTTTGTGATGCTTCATGTCTTAGCTTGGGCTGAATTCTAATGAAGTAGAGATATTTTTTTTCTTATGGGTATCATTAGTTACATCCCCATGAGTGTAACTATTCCACCCATGATCTTGAGTTGGTGGTAGTTGTGTTTTCTTTGAAGTTGTGGAGACATTACCTCATTGGTGAGAATTTTTTTTAGTTTTTACTAACCATAACATACTAAGGTATGTCTTCTATTATCATGAATTAAACTTTCATTAGGGTTGGTGGATTGAATTCTTGTAGGATTGAGAATTTGAGATTTCATATACATCAAGAAAGAGAAATTTTTTAGTTTATTATCTAAGAAGGAATTCATATAGTGATGTCATGAATGAATATGAGGATTCCTAGAGAGTGATGGAATAACTTTTAGTGATTCATCTAGATATGGGAGAGGTTTGAGGTGGAGATTGTATTTTTTATATTACAGTGCATTCATATTTGGTGCAATGGGTGGAGGATTCCCAGCTAAGGGATTTTAAGTTGGTGGTCTGGAGAAAGAAAATTGTTTTTGGGGATTCCTTATATGATTGGTATGAGGATGGACAACACCATGCATTATTATAGGGGAGGATTTTCATTCCTTTAATGATGTGTGATATGGTTCTTTTATAGTTACATAGTTCACCATTTTTGGTAGATCCCATTTGTGGAAAATATGTAACAAGATTTGATAGGTCAGTTTTGGTGTCCTTGGTTGAAGTTTACAATTGTGGAGTTTTTTTCTTGATGTTTGGTCTTCCAGAAGGTGAAGGTTGAGCACCGTGTTTCTGGTGGTTTTCTACAGTCATTATATATTCCCTAGTGGAAGTAGGAGGACATATTGATGGACTTAATTATTATTTTACCTTTATCTCCGGTAATATGTGATTCTATATGGGTGATAGTGGATCATTTGCTGAAATCAACCCACTTTATAGTGATTAGGGAGTCAAGCTCAGTGGAGGTTTTTTCAAGGTAGTATCTAGAGGTGTTGGTGTGACTCCATGGATTCTCGAGGATAATCATTTATAATCAAGATCATAATTTCAACTATAGGGTGTGGAGAGGTCTCAAACATGATTTTAGTTCTTAGTTATGCCTTATTACTACTTTTCATATGTATACAGATAGTCAGATAGAGCAGACCATCCAGACTCTTGAAGTCATGTTGCACTATTGTGTCTTGGATTTTGGAGGTTTGTGGATAAGGCACCTAACTTTGTTCAATTTTACTTACAGTAATATTTTTCACTCCAAAATTGGAATATATCCATTTGGAGCTTTGTATGGTTGTCCTTTCCATTCTCCATTGTGCTAGACTGGGGTCTGAGAGGCAGTAATTCTTAGTCTAGAACTCGTATAGAATACAAAAGATATTGTTTAGGTAATTATATAGAGGATGAAAGTAGTAAAGGATCATCATAAGTCCTATAATTATCATAGGAGGATACTTATGGAGTTATACATTGGAGATCATGTGTTTCTAAAGGTGACTTCTCATCATGTGCAGTGAAGGTTTGGTCATGGGAGTAATCTTTCTCCTCATTTGTTTGGGACTTTCAAGGTGTTGCCTCATTTTGGAGACATGGTGTATCAAATAACACTTCCCCCATAAATTATCTGGATACACAATGTTTTTTCACATGTCATAGTTCCATCGTTATATTCATAACTACTCTCATGTCATCGATTGGAGTGAGATCGATGTTGACGATGATGTGAGCTTTGAGGAGGAGCATGTGGAGATCCAAGACCACCAAAAGAAAGTATTTTATAGGCACGTTATTACCTTGTTTCATGTATTGTAGTAGCATAGTGTCATGGAAGAGAGTACCTAGGAATGTGAGTCATATCTACACACTCAGTACTCCAATCTATTTGATGTTTATCTCTTCTCTTGTAATGTTGTTCGTTTGTAGATGTTGACCTTTCTGGTTTATGAGAAGGTTTCCTCTTGTTTCTTATTGTAGATTCACTCTTGTTTGAGAGGTATCTCCCCTAGGAGAGTGTTTATGAGATGTTTTTTTCATGGTTTTAAATTTTTTTCATCTGAGTGATGTATTTAATCTCTTGATATGGTGAGATACTTGAGAGATATCTCGTGGGGTGGCTATTCAGATGAACCATTTTCATTTACTATCTGGGTTTGGTTTTGGATTCTAAAGGAAGATAATTGTTTGATATGTATCTAATTAAAGAGCCCAAAACCATGTAGTCTAAACCTTTGCAAGTTTTTTAGGCTTATGGTACTCAAAGGTGGATTAAAATTGGTCTGGAGGGATTTAGCTGCAAAAAGTTGGAAGAAGGGAGGATACACAACATGAAATTATTTCACATCATGTATGTTCAGATCACAAATTATGCAATTCTGGTTCAAAATTTGTAGGTTTTTGGGGATAACTAATAAAAATTGATTCATTTTTTGGAAAAAAATTGAACCCCAACATTTACACGACATGAAAGGGGATTACACATTGTATAAATCCCCAATATGGTACATCTTTAAATTTTTTAGCCACTCAGATTTTCACCAAACCCTATGGCCATCCTCAACTCTCTCTCTCATTCCAAGTGACTACTGGATCACTTCCTTGGAATTTTTAGATCCCTTTGACTAGAATCAATACTTGTCTTCTCATATTTGATCTGTGGTGAACCAAGTGGAACTAAGGTGTGTTACTTCTTTGTTTTTTAGCGGTTTCTCCCAGTTTGATCTCTTTTCATCATGTTTCTTTATTCCATATGATTTAGAATTATCTACCATGTTTCCAATGGGGTTTTTATTGATGTTTTTGTGTGGTTGTTCCATAGTTTCCTTGAATGTACTTATTTCTTACGGTATAAGTGATCGAAGATCCGCAACTTGGTCTGTTATCGTTCAAAGAACATTGAAATATTTGAAAAAGGGGATTCATTACTTCTCTTATTTTATTCAAATGAAATTGTAAATTAATCATGGTTTATCCATTTGGATGGAAATGGAATTAACCTAATAAATATTGAACCAGATTAAAGAATTTTTTTGTGATTGTATATTGATGATGTTGTTTTTTATTCCGTGATAGTGGTTTTCCTGTTATTTTTTTAGATATTTGATTGTTAGAATGTTCTTATGATATAGACTATCATTTCATTCCTAAAGGAAATTTTTAAAGAATGTAAAGTTGGAATTAATTGATAAATAATTGGATTAACTAATTAAATAATGTGTTTGTTTTTAATCTGGTGGTTAATGTAATTTAATGATAATAAAATTGATTTAATGCACATGTTTAATTGAAATTTATCTGCCATGTGATTAATGAAATTTATAAATAATGTAAATCATGTTTATTCTAGTTTTTTATAATAATTTAAACGGAATGATAATTGATAATGGTACTTCTCTAGGTTTTTTAAAACCAGAATAAATTCTAAGATAATGTTTTTTCTTTGATATCTCATTATATCTTAATGCCTTAGGTTGACCATAGTTGGAACCTATTAATAATTAATCAGTTAATTCAAGATGGAATAAGAACTGGTTGTGTGAAAGATACTTTCTAAGTGTTGAGTGTATCGTTTTCTTGAGAAAGCTGAGTGCATTATTTTGGATCCATGAGAGAACATTTTCATGAGAATGATAAATGCATTGTTTTGGAGGGCCCAGTTTCCATATTGATTTATTTTTATTTCCTATTATATTATGATGTTCTCTAGATATGATCCTTGTGATATGATCTTGATACAGATGATCCCGGGATGACTATTGTGACATGGGGTGGGGATTCTCGGATGTGATGTGAGCCTAGGATGACTATTGTGATATGTGGGTAGGAAAGCCCAAATGATATGGAATTAGATGACTCGTGTTATGGAGAGATGCATCGATATATGCATGTGGGTTCAAGGGATGGATTAAGAGATGATAAAATAGGTTGAAGCTGGGATAACCTTTTGTTTATGAGATACTAAGAGCTGGGATGATCACTTATGAATATAATAAATGGATAATGGTTGGGTTTCTTATTTTATCTACATTACTTTCCCTACTACTCGAGGTAGTTGGATGTTCTTGGTTGCATGTTTCTTCTTGGTGGTAGCTTAGGATGGTTTCCCTAGAGTACCTGGATATGGAATGATAGTAATAATGAATGAATAATTCTTATCCCATGGGGTTGGTTGATGGAGGAATGAAAATGCTTAAAACATGTTAATCTTGATAAACCAGATACTTAGTTTGGAATATGCCTGGAAGTCATAGATTTTACTCTGATGGTTAATTTAAGGTAATATAATGTAATTTAAGGTAATGAGGTATAATTTTAATGGTTAATTAATGTCTAATAAATTAATTAATAGAGGGAAATTATTAAAATAAAATAAGTAATTAATATAGATATTTTATATGCTTGTATACTTATAGGATATCTGGTCTTAGCAGTGGAAGTCGAGAGTCTGAGAAACCTTATCTACAGTCACTACTACAAAATGTACCTTTAATAGAACCTCCATTTATCAGTTATAGAAATATGAACTGAGAAATTCCATCTTTATCAGTGATAAATAAAATAATTGATAAAAGAAACCCTTTATCAGTGCTCTTTATTTAGTGCTAATAAAATTTCACCTTTATCATCACTTTATTTTAGTGCTGATAAAGGCTACCCTTTATCAGTGATTAATTTTTAGTTTTGATAAAAGTTACCCTTTATCAGCACTAAAAATAAAGTGCTGATAAATGTTAACCTTTATCAGTACTTTTTTAGCACTTATAAATATCGATTTTATCAGTGCTTATTAATTTAACATTTATAAAAGGTTTCTTTATCATCACTTGTATGAAATAACTGTTAAAATTGTTCCCAAACTATTTAAAAGAACCCTAACCAGTACTCAGTCAGTCATGATTCTCATGATCTCACAAAACTCCTCTGTTTCCGATGTGACTCCACTATGTTCCCTTGGATGAATCAATGATAGAATCAAATGTATACTATTTTCTACTTTTCCTCTATCATTGTTTGATCTTTTGGGTTCTGCTTTTTGTATTTTTGTGTTGTTCTTAACCTTAAATAACCCTACATCAGATCTCCTCACCAATACCAGTGTGACTCCTCTAGGTTCGTGTAAAGATCATAAAGATGTACCATGATAGTAGTCACCAGTTTTTGTATCTTGTAATGAATAAATAAATCATAGTATTACATGATAAAAAAATTTCCTATAATTTGGTTAAGGAAAAAATATAAAAAACCAATAAAGACTCCTTCAATAATTTATTTTCCTATTAGTAAATGGTATGAACTCGATTATTTATATGTCAAAGAGATAATAATTATTCTAGGTGTACCAGCTATTGGTGTATCGGATATGATGTTTTTATCTTGGTTATAGTTAGGACATTAATTTTCAAGGAGGTTATGGGTGAAATTTTATACTTCCAATGGTTGAATCTATTCCCTCAAGAATCTGGTTTAATCTTATTGAGTATGAAATACTTGAGGCTATGGAGGTTTTAAATTCCTCTTCTGATCTAACCATGTAATCCCCTTTAATGTAAGTATCTTATTCTCATTTTGGGTGTATTTTTTGTTGAAGGAGTGTTAAAATATGGGTTATAGTATTTTATAGGAGAGATTAGTGAAGAGATAAAGGTACCCTTATGAGATAGACACTGAGTGCCTGATGGAATAGAACCAAGTACCTATTGATAGGCTAGTGTAAGTAGGGCCATTTTTAACACAACCAAGAACCTGATGGCCTGGTATTATGTATATGGTGGTACTTTTTAGATTTTATTAGTGATTGGGATTTTTTATTTTTTAATCATAGTAAACTCGTATACTAAGTAAACTATGGCCCACTACCATGTCGTCAGGTTAAGTATGACTACTAGTTTCTCATTCTGTAGTGTGAATTATGTCTTGTTTTGGTCTCATTTGATGTAAGTAATATTTTAAAATGAAAACTATTTTGAAAATTAAAATTATTTCTTTCAAATGTTTTTAGATTGGAAAAAAATAGGTTTTAAAGGAAAATTTTTTGGATTGAAAATTTGGTAAATTGTTGGGTTTGGTGATAAAGTGGTAAGTGAGACCCTCAGTATTCCTTATGAGAATTTTCATATATATGGGTATGTGAGGAAAGTGCTTGTTGGAACATGTGGATGGAAATGGATGGACACATATTTGATGGTTCATAGGGTGTCTTGGGTGGGATTTGAAATCAAATGCTTGGCTTGGTTGTCCAAAATAGTTTTTGGAAAGGGGAAAATGATTTTCAAAATTGGATTTTCTTTAAAAATGTTGGTTATTATGTTGTAAAAAGTGTACTTAGAATAATTTGGATTGAAATTGAAAATGAAATATTGGTTTTTGAAGAGAGAATTCTGATTGTGTTATGAAATTTTTCTTGTGATCCAGTTTTTTTGGCCTCGGATGTTTCTTTTAGTTGTGTTTTAGATTGATTCTAAACCTAATTTTATGATTTTTGTGTTATTTGGAATATTCCACCTAGAAAGGTCCCCAAAGTTTCTAGTGGTTCTCACCCTATTTATGGTTCTCCTCATTTTTTTTCCATCTTCCATGGAAATCAAGTTTTGTTGGAGGTAGTGAAGTGGCTTGAGGAATTTGAGCATATCTTCAGAGTGTTTGGAACTCCCAAAGCTGTAAGAGTTCATGTTATTTTGGGTCTACTTGGGGATTCTATCTTTGTAATAATGGGAGTGGTTTTCCCTAACAACAATTCTAGTTGTAATGATGTGGGAAGTTTTTAAGTCCATCTTTGTCTAATGGTTTATACCAGAGGAGGTGAAGATGAAGAAAAGGGAAGAGCTCGTGAGTGTCCAACAAGTTCAGCAGATGGTGAAGTCTTATGTTGAACACTTCAAAGAGCTGGTTTCCTTTTCTCTAGAGGTGGTGTCGCAAAATCTATTGAAAGCTTCTCTTTTCATTGGGGGTCTTCATCCAGAGATCAAGGAGCGAGTACTCTTCTCCAAGGATCTCCATTTTGAGAAGTAAGTGTAGGAAGAATCTTTGGTTGATTTGTTGTAAAAGAAGAATACAACACATTAGCTCAGTTGTTGTCTCTTGTGTTGGGGTTAAGATGTTTGGAGTTTCCTCGTTTTTGTTTGGTGTCTATTGTAAGTTCATATTTCATTATAAAAGTATGATGAAATTATCCTTTTGTAGTTCAAATGGTTTTGTTTTTTTTTAATGTGAACCATTAAATGGTTATCATTTTAGGAATTGTTTCCCCTATTTCTATTGTTTCTATTTAGAGATGTATATTTTTGTAGAAATTGTACTTTCTGCCTTGTGTGTGGGTTCGTTGTTCGGTTAGATATACTTTGTGGGTTTATCCCATTATTGTAAGTAACATAAATAAATTTTCATAATAAAGGACAACAGGTTTTATATTCAGATTTTTTTGGTACTTTAGGGTAATGATCTATAAGTCATTTTTGATGTGTAGGAATCAGTCACACCTCAATTTGACTCATGGTGTAACCGTATGACTCAAAGTGTGTGTTTTTATTCAAAATTTTCATTAATTTTAGTAAAAAAACAAATAACATACTCTATAATGGTGTTTTTTTCTTATATTTCTATTAGAAATTTTATTTCATTTATATTATTTATTTTGGTCATTTATTATGTTTTTTCTATTGATGTAGTGTGTTACAGCACACTACACCTATTTCTGGTGTTGTAATGTGTTGTAGCTTCACAAGGCAGTTTTGATCTTTATCAGTGCTACTAAATGTACTGATAAATAGATCCTTTATTAATGCTTGTATAAGCACTGATAAAGGTATCCTTTATTAGAACTTTTTAAAGCATTGATAAAGGTATATTTATCAGAACTAGAAAAGCACTGATAAATAGTATCTTTTATCAGTGCTTTTAAAGGAACTGATAAAAGTATGATTTATTAATGCTTTTATTTGTACTGATAAAGACACCCTTTATCAGTGCTTTTCTAGTGCTGATAAAAGACTTTACCTTTTAACTGTGCTAATAAAGGCCTATTCTAACGTTGTTAAAGGTATGTTTTTTAGTATTGAGTTTAGTCTAAGACTATGTTATGCCTATAGTGTGTTTTTGAGCTGTATTATGTCATGTATATTTTGTGATTTCATGTGTTTCCCCACCCATGTCAGTTAGGGAAACTATCACCCATTGGACTTTGGTAGAGTGTTTTCCCCAACATCCTGGTGAGAGGATGGCTGGCTGGCTACCCCCTCTAGCTCTTCTACATTCTCTTGGTAGTTACTTATACTGGTATGCATGACAGTTATTTTTTTCATATATGTGAGTTATGTGATGGATTATGGTTATTTCACACACATTTATTACCAAATATAGTATCCAAATGATTATAATAGGTATAACGGGTATAGTCTATGATGGTTTGTGGTACTTACTTGGTGTATGGGCTATAATGGATTGAGGCATAATACCCAATGTATAATACATGTCATATGGGTTGTGGTATCTCACAAAAACTACTTGGTTACTATATATGGATATGTGTATGGGATAATGTTGTGATGTGATGCACATGGTCCATGTTGTGATGCCTTGCCCTAGTTTTTTCAAGTTGGCCTATTTTAGAGAGAAAAGCACAGGACGTGCGACGTTGGGGTGGAGTGGAAAAATTGTGGGGAAGTGAGAGCGGGGTACCATTGATATTTCATTACTATATTATATGATCTCATATATGTTATACTAGGTGAGAGTTATCCATGGTGAGGTTGGTAACTTATTATACCCATTTATGTGATGAGTTAGTTTACTTTTGTTAATTTTTATTTTGCATGATTTCTTTATCTTTTACACGAGAGGCTCTAGGGAGGATCCTACTGAGTATACTATTATGATCACCCTACATACACATAAATTTTTTTTCAGGTTAGATGGATCAGGTTAGTGATTGGGATGGATATTACTAGCTCATGGTTTAGTAGGAGCGGTTTGGGCTTTGTGGTCGTTGTTGTCTTTACCTTTTTAGTACTTGAAGTTTTCTTTTTAGTTGTTTAGTACTGTATAACATTTCATGTTTGAAAATGGGTTTTATTTATATATATATTTATGATTAGATTTTGTTTTTTATAATTTTTATATCTCTCTTCAAAATGTTTCTCTTAGAGGGTAATGCCTCCCATATTCATGTTTATTATACCCACAATGCAAGTCGCCAACTCAGGGCCTATTGGAGGTGGGACTCAGGCAGTCAACATCTCTCTCCCCTCATTAAAATATCTTTGTGGGGAGGGGATTATGAAATTTTTGTAGGTTTTTGTCAATACAAATGGTTTTATAGGTGTTAATAAGTGAGGGGATGAAGTTCCCTTTTATAATTAAGGAGGAAATACATGGAATTTTTTAAAATAATAAATCATACCCATGTTTTTAAGATGACACAAGGATAAAAAAATGGATCATTATCTAACCTTAGATGTTATAAGCTATAATTATATAAATATAATAGTATTTAGATAAGTTTTTAGGTCATTTTCACCCTTATCTTTTTAGTTTAACCCCCTGATAAACACGTTTTTACCATAACCATGGTAAAATATTTTTACCATTATCACTATTAATTATGACCAAAAATTAATTTGATCATATTATATAATATAAATTATTCTAGATTAAAATATTGAATCCATTTTTCCAAATTTAATTCACAAAAGTGTTGTAATTTGAATTTAAATCAAACTTGCAAATGTGTCAAAAAACGGGTTTTCATGAAATGCATTTTTCTAGCATAAGATGATCTTATATTAACTATATGAATTGTAATCATAATTATATGGATTTAAATTAATATATTTATATATTTAATATATAAATTTAATTTAAATACTTCCTTATTATTGGTTATTTAATTAATTAAAATGGAAGGAACATTGGACATTTAAAAAATGTTTTCAGAAAATTGTGTTTTTAATCCTTAAAAAAAACTTACACCAAAATATGATATAAATATGATTCAAATGTACTTAATTATTTAAAATATATATAAATAATAATTGCATTAATTTTAAATAAAATTCATTTCATAATGGGAATTTAAAATTACTTAATTTATTGAAAAGAATGACAATTTTACAAGAAATGGTATTTTTTACTATTCTTTAGAAAATCACACTTTTTAAGAAAATACTAAAATTTCAAACAAAGATAAATTTGATGTGCCTATTTCAAAAATTATATTTCATTTATAAAATATAATTTCTATAATTAGTATAAATTTTTTATAATTCCAAACATAAAATGGAAAGTAAAATCATTTTTTGAAGAATATATATTTTGAAGCTTAAAATGAACTTTCTAAACATTTGAGTGATTATTTATTAGGAATTTATAAATATATTTATATTTATTAGGAATTATCAATATATATTTCATAATTTTGATAATCCTATTCATAATCTCCGATGAAACATCTAGGTTGTAATGGGCATATTTTAATATTATTTGAAAGTTTGTTCAGGCTCGATGTTGTGTGATGTATATACTGTCAAACATAATTTTATTCATTTAACGTCTCGGGATTCTATGTACCATAATATATCAAAGTTATTAAATTTATGTAGAATAAATATAGTTTAAAATATCAGGGTGTTACATCTTTATGCATTATATCCGAACTAATGTTAAAATCTGGAACAAAATCCTTTCAATAGGAGTAACCTAATAGGTTACCTCCAACATTTTGTCATCAAAGACTAAATCATTACACAATACATTGGAAAACTATATCCTAATATCACCCATAATAATATATAATTCCCAAGTACCATATCATGAACTAAAATTTTATAATATTGTACTTTTTCATCATAAAACCCTTGAAAAAATCATTTGAGCACATAAGAAAAATCATTTCCTATTTTCACATAAAAATAATGAGAAATGTCTATTTCCTTTTAAAACTCTTAAAAATTGTCAGAGGAATGGGAATAAGATATTATCTAAAACCCCATGAATTTTTTTAGATGAATTTTGGTAATGAATAACAGTTATGATAATAGGAATAAGCAGTCTTTGAGTAAATGTTAAAAAACATTCTTTTTCACTTTGGTAAAAAGAGTCAAAAGTAACCAATATAGAAAATGTTAAAAAAATAATTTTTAAAAAACATTTTAAAAAGTATAATGTAATATAAAAAAAATTAGAAATTAATTTTAGTATATGTAATAACATTATTGAAACATTTTTAAGAACAATGATATGGAGGAAAAATAGTTGGGGGAAATCTTTAAAACAAATTTTAAAAGAAAAATTCCTTATGACATTAGTAATGTTTAAATAAAAAGAACATTAAATGAGATAAAATTAAATGGATTTATAATACATTTTAAATTTAGTAAATTAATAATTAAATAAATCTATAGGTAAATTTATACACCACGTAAAAAACATGTGGTGAAAATGACATATATTTCAAAGAATGTACATTGAGATGATAAATCCCTTACCTCGAGTCTCAACTCGCGATGTACGTATTTTAAATTCCTGAATAATAAAATTATATAAATTATTTAATTTATTAATAACCTTTTCATGTTCATTAATTTATCATTATTACTTCCATTTAATTTATTATCATGTTCTATTTAGTTACTAAATCGATGAAGTTCGTGTTAGACATTTTGGGGCTGTTCAATCCAAAAAAACTTTTATGTGCTGGATATGGTCAAAGGTTTCATAGTTCTATAATCTCAAAATTAATAACCATTTTATAGATATCATTTTTATAAATTAAATATACTTTTATTACCATTCATGTAAGGCAGTGATAAAAAATTAGTTACATCATTCATAGAGAAGGTAATCTACACATATACATGAGTAACATTTTTATTTATCTAGTGGATAAAAATGAAATAAAGTAGATAAAGGTTTAACCATATGTAATAATAATAATAATATAAATATATTGTTTATTAAATAATTTTATCCTTATTATCATCCATTTTTTATGGTAATGAAAAACGAAAAGTATCGCCCATGGAGGGGGTAGTTCGCACATATGCATGATCAACGTTTTCATTTTCCAACAGATTGTAGGGTAAGAAGGTGGGTAATATATTATTATTAAAAAATAATAATAATTTAATAAATATCATATATATACATTAAATATATCTTTATTACTATCTATGTGAGTTGGTGATGAAAAATGAAATACATCACTTCGTAGAGCTGATAGTTCGCATAAATGCACAAGTGATGTTTTCATTTTCCATTTGATAGAAAAGAGATAGGGAATATTTATTCCAGTGACCTAATAAAATTTATGTGAAATAAATATTATTATTTAATTATATTAGGATTTTTAGAATATATTTTAAGGAGTTAAAAGAATAAATAAACATGAATGAATTTGGTTAAGACTTAAACATCCTCTTTGGATATCTTCCATTGTCTTACACCTTAAGCCATATAGTCTTGGTATTTTGGTGATACTAGGACCTCTAACACATAGTAAAACATTTTTGTATGGATTTGGGTTAACCTTTGTGAGATAATGTGCTCAATTTCTATGAAGTGGTGTGGAGATGAGGTTTCGTTTTTAAGTGATAGAAGTGGCACTCTTGAAAATATTAAGAACATTAACATATAATTAAAATATTTATATTGGAAAATATACCCAGTTTCATCTAATTTTGAATATAAATTATATTAAGGTTTAAATTAACTAAATTAATTAAATTTATAAAAGTTTAAGATTTAATTTTAGCCTTATCTTTTAGTTTAACCTCATTTTAACCCTTTTAACCTTTACTGTGGTGTCAAAAATTTACCATGGTAACAATTAAATATGATTAAAACTAAATTTGAACTCATTATAAAATTATAAAATATTTATATAAAATATGGTGTCCATTTTAAATGAGTAAATTTCTATATATGGTAAAAAAATAATTTTAATATAAGTTCATAAAACTCAATAAAAACCCATTTTTTAAAAAAAAATCCCCTTTTAAGAATAAAAAATATTTTACACCAAAATAAAGTAAATTTTTTATTCTTATAGAAATAATTTTGTTATTTTTAATAAAACAAGTATTATTTTACTTTCAAACCTGTAACAACCTCAACCCTAAAATCCTAGAGCTGGTTCCTTACTTTATTACGTTAGCATATATACAGGGAATCAAATCCTGGATGAGTGATCAGTTTAGTAGTTTTGGAGAACCAAATACATACATGATACCCATTTTACATTGGGAATAGAAAATAAAAAATAACATATAAAAATCTAATAAAGTGAATCCTTGAAAACTCATTCAAAGATCTCTTATTAATAAATTTTGGAAAGGAAAGAAAATAAGGGTGATCTCAAATTCTTAGTAAGGGTTACGTAATACAGAATATATCATGAATTAATAATCATAATCAATATGGAAAATTAAATAACTAAAAACTCATTCCATTTGATCAATAAATAGAGAATTAAATGCATCCATAGATAATATCATAGTGAAAATTCGATCAATAATAATAAAAAATTTATGAATTAAGGAAATGTTTAATTTTTGGACACAATGATCTCAGGAATCATGGTACCTATACCATCAATAAATGTCATAAGGGAGTTAAAAACTATAGGTAGAAACCCATTTAATTTGTCCAATTAATTTGTCTAATGAGACCTACCAATTCTTCTAGGGGATATATTATATCAGTACCCACCCATAACTTTATCTCCAAAGCATTACTTATATATCTAATAATCAATTTAATTAATGAATAATTTTTCTTATCATCAAATATTTGTATTGAGTAAAAGATACAGATTTGTCAATATTTCCCCAGTTAATCAAATAACTTTCAAAGTAAAAACCATATGTAGAAATTTTATAGGTTTTATTCAATAATAATATCCATCATACAATAATATGGATATTTAGGATAAATTTAATGGCCAATGAAAATTATCAATAAATTTATTTCTTCAAGAGAAAGTTAACAATCGTAAAAAAAGTGAGATTATGCAATAACTTTTACCACTTGGTAATTTTTAATTCAAATCCCCAAAGATGAAATAATTCAAAGTGAAACATAAAATAACATGAATTATGGATTAAACATGATATTAAATTTCAAAGTTTAATTATATACACCACATAAAAGTGGATTGATGCATAATAACAAATAAGTCTTAATGAAATGTAAATTGAGATGAAATCCCTTACCTCATTATTCCTTTTGGGATAACATGATTTAACCTTCTATATAGTGATTTTAAACATTTATTAACTTATTATATAACCATATTAATATTTATAATATCAAATATGATCATTTTATAATGTCTTATCAATCATTTATTAATAATCATTCATTATTTCTGTTGTTTTGTGTGATAATTGTCATGTTTTCTCATGCGTGTTTTGTCATTAAAGATCCAGTTATTGCACATATTACATGTTTTAATCATATACAAAATAATAATCATGAAATAATAATCATATTTATAAATAAATTGCACTTATAAGACCAATCATTAATGGTGGTTATGGAAAATGATGTACCTTACAATCATGGAGACGGTGGGTCGTACGTACGCATGAGTAACATTTTCTATTTTTGAATTATCATTATGGAAAGGGTGTAAGTAATATTTTATATTTTAAAAATGATTATAATATTATATATATAATTTTATTTCTTTAAATATATATATATATCATCCATGTGGTTTGGTGATGAAAAGAGTGTCACGTCTTTTTGTGAAGGTAGTAGTCCACACGTACACAAACAATGTTATCATCTTTAAGTGTAACAAAATAAAATGATATATTATCTTTAAAAAATGATGAATATTTCATTAATATAATAACTATTCAATTTATATCACATATAATCATTAAAATTAATCTTTATCACCTTTCATGTAGATCATTACTTAAATATGAATCACATAGTTTTGTGAGGCATTAGTCCACCGTACACACGAGCGATATTATCGTGTATCCTATAGAATATAAAGTAATAAGGTATATATTATATAATTAATATAGAGTATAATTATTTTATAAATATTATATATATACTTTATATCCATCATAATATCCAACCTTGAGAGGTGCTAATGGAAAAATGAATGACATTGGTTCACGGGACGATAGTTCGCCATACACACAAATGATGATTTCAAAACCCATTTGATGGAAGTATGTGTGGTTTTATGTTGTACCCTTAACATAATTAAATATCATAATATGTAAGATACTGATTTTATTATATAATCATGTTATAAAAAATTAAGGTGGTGGATAAGGAAATAATAAAGATGCTTGTTAATGAACATTACCTCTTCGTCAGGTATACTCCTTAGAATTGTAATAAAGCCTTCAATCACTACTACAAAAATAGGCAATAGAATCCCCACCTTATATCAGCGCTAAGAAAAAAACATTGATAAAGAATCCTTGTATCAGCACAAAAATTTTAGCGCTCATAAAGGGTAACCTTTATCAGCGCTTTTCTAGCGCTGATAAAGAGACCCTTTATTAGTGCTGATAAATAATCCCTTTATCAGTGCTAGAAAAGTGCTAATAAAGACTCCCTCTATCAGCGCTAAAATTTTAGAGATTATAAAGGGTAACCTTTATCATTGCTAAAAAAGTTCTAGTAAAGAGACCCTTTATCAGCCCTAAAAAAGCACTGATAAAGGAAGGCTTTATCAGTGCTTTTTTAGCACTGATAAAGGGTCTCTTTATGAGTGCTAAGAAAGTGTTGATAAAGTCTTCCTTTATCAGCGCTAAAATTTTAGTGTTGATAAATGTATCCTTTATCAGTGCTTTTTTAGCACTGATAAAACCGTAGTCCCATATTTTATAAAATCGATCGCACGGTGTCCTCTGTTTATCATGCCCTAAATCTCTCACGATACTGTACCCCTACGACAACTCCCCCCCTGATCTTTGCATTTCCAGACCTCTGCCGCCACCCGATCTTCGCATTGTCGGACCTCCGCCGCTAGCCCTTCTCCTTATCCTCCCCCTCGAACCCCTTAGGCGGATCCTCCTCCCCGCAAAACCTACTTAAACAGAGGACAGAGGGTTTTATAGTGGAGCAATATATTGTTGAGGAAGCCATTGAATTTTGTGCCGAATACCTATCTGATGTGGAAAGAATTGGTCTCCTGAAATCTTATCACACTGGACGCATTGAGGGTGAGGGAATTTCTGGAAGAGATGTTGTGACAATCAGTATTACAGATCAGGAGAAGTCCCACCTTTATGTTTTGCATAATAGTTGGGAGGAGGCTCCATATATTGAAACTCACAAAGAAATTCTTAGGCAGTTAAATCCATCAAGGGATGAAAATGGATATCAAATACACATAATCATCAGTTTATAGGATGGTTTCCGGACCATATTTTTAAGGAGTTGGATGAAAATCTGAATTCAATTTTAGAATGACTTCTATGGCTAGCCGTCGGACCAATTTTGTATGTATTATCTTAAAATGGTTATGTAATTAATGGTTATACATTCTATAAAGATGAACATGATAAAGATAGTACCATGAAAAATAGTGGAGTTACACTTTTAGTTGAAGCGATGCATGTTTCTGGTAGTAAGGATAGAAATCCAATTTATGCAAATATGTCATACTTTGGAATTATCAAACAAATATGGGAGTTGTATTATACGACATTCTAATTGCCTATTTTTCAATGAAAATGGTTTTATAACAACAGTGGTGTTAAAATAGATGAATGGGGATTTGTGAAAGTTGATTTTAGTAAATAAGGGTACAAAGAAGAACAGTTTATAATGGCATCACAAGTGGTACAAGTTTTTTATGTTCCAAATCCCGCAAACCGAAAGTGGTCGATTGTTATGTAATCGTCCAAAATTACTGAAGGGTCCGATGAAAATTCACGTGAGGACGATCCTTTCAGTGGTACGTAGCAATCATTTTGCAGTGGTCTCAATGTAGATGATGTTTTGTATGTTATAGGAGACCACAGTGAAGGGATTTGGATAATCGATAGAGGTGTCAAATCCCTTCATCCATTAAAAAAATAAATAGAGTTAAATAAACAAGTTATATTTTGTTTGTAATATAGATCTTGTTATCTCATGTTATTATCTTATCATTTCTGAATTTGTGTAATCTAAATTAACTATTCAACCACTTTTGCAGATAATGACTTCTGCATGTTTTGGTGCTCCTAACCTTGAGGCTGAACCAGTCTCTCAAGCTGCTGCTGCTACTACTGCTCCTGCTCCTGCTATGGTTGCTCATAGTTCAGAGCAACAACAAGTTTCTGAACCTGTTGTTGCTCCTAGTGTTGAGGTCCAAAAACCATCAGCACATGTCATTGGTACCATTTCAAATAAACATATAGATGATGTTGATATCGATGAAATGGTCGGGGATGAAGGACTGACATCGTAGAAAACATAGGTGCGTCATAGTTTGACGGTGTTAGCCAAAGTTCTTAAGGTGAAAAAAAACGCATCAAATTTGATTTCGGATGGAATGAACAAGGCCAACATGTGAATCCCAACAAGTCTATGTTTAGTAGTTACATTGGATTTTTCAATTGGTAACATGTGCTGATTGACATATATTCATGGAACCATGTTGTGTTCGGGTTGAAGGCTGTGATCTGGGAAGAAATTACGGTAACATTATGATATTATTTCTTTAATTTACTAGCAAATAAAATAATGAAATATTGTCTTACTCTTCTCAATCTATTTCAAAGTACATTTATAGTATACGATTCACACAAGAATTATATACTAAGGCTTGTAGGAAGGATTCATCAAGGTTTTCGCACTATTTTAAAAAAATGTCACCTGAAAGATTCCAAAGGTAAAATAAACCCACACCCACCCATTGTCTATGCTCACCTGATATCCCAAGAAGCATGGGATGCATTTGTTGGCCGCCGTGGGAAAGAGAAGTTCCAGGTACATTGTGGGTGATAATATGTTATTTGAGTATACATGTATTCATCACTTTGATTGTCAATATTTCATTTATGAAACAGCAACTTTGTACTAAAAATAAGGAAAGTGCATCAAAACCAACATACCCCTATCGTAAAGAAAGGATGGGGTACGCTTCACTATAAAAGAAAATGGTATGTATTTTAAATTTACAGTAATATTGTTAGGTTCCAATAAACAACATCATAATTATGTTTATATATTTATATGTATATTGATGAGTCTAAAACCAAAGACACTTCCATCCCACGTCATGTGCTATGGAAGGAGGCACATGTGAATAAAAAAGGGAAGCTAGTAGATGAGAACAAACAAAAAGTGTGGGAAATATGTGTAAGTATGACACGACGATAAAAATATTTGTTTTAAATTGATATTAAATAAAAATAATTAGTTATTTTCCTATATCCATGTAAGAATCTAGACCTTCCTTTCAGGTATGTTTTTCTTTTTCCTGGAGTTTTTGAGAAAAGAGGAGTTTCTGGAAATTTTCTAAGTACACGTCGTGTGCTTTATGAGTACACATTGTGTACTTCCTTTCCACAGCAGGCCATGTGTTGGCCGTGTAATATCCACACACACGGCCATGTGAGAGTGACTTGGAAGCCTCTTAAAGTAGAGTACGGAAAAGGAGAGTACACACTGTGTACTTCAAAAACAAACGTCGTGTACTTTTTTTTCATTAAACACACCAGGGTCACGTCTAATCACCAGAAAAAACTTCTTTTAGGTTTTGTTCGTCCGAGAGCACCGAGCAGCCATGGATCTTCGATGATCCCTCAAGCCTCTGTCCGTCCTCCGAATCGAACACTGTTGATTGTGTTGGAATCGCATCGGTGAGTTCTCTCTTCTATTAGAACCTCTTTTCATGATTTCTCTTCTTTTCCAAGTTATAGTGGGTTGAACGTTTTAGATTTTTTATTAGATCTACCGTGTTATAAGGAGATTCAAGCTTCGAGGTTCAAGTATATTGATCTCCTAACCCCGAGTAGGTGGTTTGTGCCTTTCTGTAGGAAGTCTTTGAGTTATATGTGCAATTTCACCCAATACCCATGAACAGGGTATTGTATGTTTACCATTTTAGACATTTTGTTTCTCTACTATGCTGGTATGCCTAAGTATATGTTTATTGATTGTGAATAGGGTGAATTTTTTTGCTTTGGATGTATTGTCCATGCATTTTTTTCCTGTTTTCACTTTTGGGTCTTGTTTGCCTATTAAGATACTGTTTCTTTCCCATGCCTAGTATGATAGGATGGTGTGACTGTTGTTCTATTATGATTTTGTGTTGTAGAATGCTATCCAAGTAGTTCTTGTGGTTTACCTTGGCCGTTACACGCTGCTACACTTTCTTGACTTACACAGGGCCATGAGAAACTAGTGTATAGACCATAGGGAGAATTGACGTTGAGGGATTCTCCATAGTGACTTTATAATTATATGATGCGAGACCACAAGGGGAATTGACATTGAGTGCTTCCCTAGAGTGTTTGTAGTTCCTCGACATGGGCCACAGGGGGAATTGACGTTGATTGCTTCCCCAGAGTTCCTTTAGTACGATACGAGACTATAGAAGGAATTGACGGTGAATTCTTCCTCAGAGAGTCTATACTTTAGCTGAACTAGAGGGGTGAGACTGTGTGTGCTGCCCAAAGGGTTGCTTGTACTTATTAGGTAGGACCAGAGGGGATAGGCTGTGGGTACTTCCCAGAGGGTTACCTGTTGTGTTATCTATTCTGATGTTGCATTATGTGTGGTGTTTTGAATTCTTAAAACTGTGTATTGTTATTGCTTAGTGCTTTCTTTGTTTATTGCTTCCTGCACTTTTACCTACCATATATTCACTGACTATTAGGCACAAATATTTTGGTGGTTTCCTACTGGTATTCGTCTCACACCCTATTTGGTCTATGCTTTTGGGCCCAAACAGATTATATTGTTGCAGGTATAGACAAGGGAAAGTTCCCTTCAACTTTAGGTACTTGATTGCATTGGAGCTAGAGAGCATTGGACCAAGCCGAGGCTTGAAATGCTGAGGAGTTGCTCAACTATTCTTCTTTTGTACTTTGGTTTAGTACTATATTCAGTATTGTGACTTGTTTGGATGATTTCCTAGACATATATGTATCATGCATCATTTATATATATATTTATGCTCTAATTGTTTCTTTATCAGTCTTCTGTTGTTTACTATTGTTGGATATTTACTGCTTCTGCTATTGTGTGTTGCTTACTTCCACTGTGCACTCTTTCAATGAGGGCATAGTTTCCCCACCATCACACCTAAGGCCCTCACTGCTAGTCGGAAGCCTCTGGTGTTTGGGTAAATGCGCTTGAGGCCATGTGACCAACCAGGTACGGGGCACCTCTGGGTGGCTTCCAGAAACGAGACGTTACAAAGTAGTATCAGAGGGAGGTTTCTTTTCTCTTGACTTACTGTCTGGAGCCTTTATCCAGGGATAGGAAGGAATAGGTACTTGGTAATAAGTTGCTCCCAGTAGTAGCTAACCCATGTATAGGGAAAATCTAATCTACCTCATTATTGCATTTTTTTTTGGTTTTTCAATTATTACAGTTAATCTGATTTCACCTTGAGTGATTCACATGATTTGTGCTGTTATTGTTAATTTTATGGAGGTTCTATTTTTATTTCAACCCGATGAGATGAGGGTATGCCATATCATGCATCATATAGGCACTTTTTATAAATCTCATGTCATGCATTCCTTCCATGCCATCTAGGATGCATTAGTGACTGCATGTTGTTGTGATAGATGTTGTGTAGAATATGCATGCTATTGTGATAGATTCCTTGATATAAATACCTATTGTTTGATAGGGTATTGTTTGTAAGGTTTTGTTTGAATGAACGCTAAACTTTGGTTCTTGAGGTGTTATGGTCCCTCATGGACCGGAATTTGGTGGATCATTGCATTGTTCTCTTGTTTATAACTTGTATAGGATGCCAAAATTTGATTCATGGGGAGTATAGGCCCTCACGGATCGGAATTTGGAACTTCCAATGTTTTTTTCAGTGTTTTTCTGGGTCCTGGAGTAGTTTATGAGGCTTACTATCCAGAAAAACCCAGAATACATGTCGTGTAATTTTAATTACATGCCATGTGTTCTTCTGTTCGGGAAGAAACAGTTTTTCTTAAGTATACGCCGCGTAATTTATATACATGCCGTGTAGTCTTTGAATGTCTTGTAGGTTGTGTGGGCAGAGACACGGGGTGGGAAAAGTCTGGTGGAAACACATCATGTCCATGTTGAACAGGTTGTGTAGTATAATCCTAGGAACCTGGTCATGTAGCTAACAACACGGGTCGGTGGAGTCTCTTCTTATACATGTTGTGTCCACCTTGAACACACCGTGTAGTCTAACCCAGGTACCCAGTCATGTCACGAACAAACACGGGTTGGTGTTATCCTTTCACGTACATGTTGTGTCTGTCAAGAACACGCCGTGTAGTTTGAGCCATGTGTCTGACCGTGTCACTAAAAACACGGGCCAGGTAAAGCTTGTCTAGTACACGTTGTGTCTACCTTGAACATACCGTGTAGTCTTTTATTAGGAGAGTTGTGTGGATTAATAGTGTAGAAGGACCCGGGCAGGGGAAGAGGATTCAAGTACACACCATGTGTTTTGAGAACATGCCATGTGTTTGGGGTGTTACATGACCAGTTTAGGCAAAAGTACACACCCATGTGAATGAATTCAGGTAACACGTTGTGTAGGGATTGTACACGTCGTGTAGTCATGTTTTGTAAAACATGAATGTTCTATTCCTATTGTTCTCTTCTTACGCTCCTTGTTTTCAGTCTTTGATATCTTGATCTAAGGTGTGTGCTTGACCTTGCAGAGTCATGCCACTGAGACATCCTCCGGTTGTACGTTGGTTGTCAGGTGGTGATCAGACACTAGACATGGTTAATTAGGGACTTTATTCGGATCCTGTTGTTGTACCAGTCGTGGAACCAGTAGTTATACCTATTACCGGTGCTAATGCATAGTTCAGGGAAGGATTCATGAGGATGATGTAGAATTTTCAGGGAGCGCCGCCTCCTGCCCCGTCGATGGCTGATTTGATGCGGGTCTTCCAGCAGTAGTAGAATCCCACTTTCTCAGGGGAAGGAGGACCTCAGGTTGCAGAGTCATGGCTAGAATCCATGCTGATGATCTTTGAGTATTTGGATCCACCTACATATAGGAGAGTCAATCTCACTACCTATATTCTATGGGATTTCGCCAAGAGATGGTGGGATGTGATCTCACAGGTGGGTCAACAGCAGGTTCTGGTTTTGGAAGAGTTCCAGTGCATCTTCTATGACTACTTATATCCGAATACCCTAAGGTCCAACTGAGCCCAGAAGTTTATGATCCTTGAGAAGGGTACCCTATCAGTTATGGAGTATTCCTCTCGTTTCACCAAGCATCAGCATTTCACACCCTTCCTGGGAGGATATGGGTTATTTCTGGCAAGTAAGTTCGAGGATGGCCTCAGAGAAGACATCCTCTCTCAGGTGAATATATTCAAGTTGACTTCCCTTGCTTCCATCGTCAACTAGGCACTAATCACAGAGTAGAATCTGATGGAATCCGAGGTTGTGATCCAGGGTGGCTCAACATCCATAGTTAGTGCTTCGCCAGCTGATAGCCGGAAGAACCATAGGGAGACTACTTGGGAATATCCGAGTAGGTGGGATGCATCTTTTGGTAGCCAGGTGGTGTGATACCAGTGCGGGAGAAGCAGGAATACGAGGCTTTAGTGCCAGAGAGACCCGGTGGAGTACTGATCTTGCGGAAAGTTGGGACACCTTCAGCGTTTCTGTCAGGTCTTCTCACTAGCAGCCGGTGACTGGGGTTCATCTATGACCCCTTTTACAGGAGCAGCTCCACCATTTTCTCACCAGTCTAGGAACTGGAGTTCTTCTGGCTGTTCAGGCCGAGGTGAAGGTCATGGTCGTGGTAGCCAGTCGCCCGGTTCTCGGTGACATTAGGGCGGATAAGCTCAGATTAGTCAGGCAGGGTCACAGGGCCGCAGAGTTGACTAGGCTTTTGCAGTGGTGCAGACCCATTAGAAGTAGGATCACGACCCCTCTACAGTTCGAGGTATAATCCTAGTTGCCTTGGTTTTATTTTCATATCTTTCCGATACTGGTGATACACATAGCTTTATATTTGTCGCTATTTTGGAGAGCCTTGGGCTCTGTATCTTTTCTTCTGTCGATGTTTTGACACTAGACACTCTGTTGGGGACAAGAACATCTGGTGTACGTCAGTGCAAGGAGTTATTTCTTGAGTTTGGTGGGTGTCAATTCCTTTGGGATCTCTATGTCCTAGAGATGACATACTATGATGTCATTCTTGGAATGGACTGGCTAGTTCCCTTCCAGGAATTCGTCGACTGTTATCATCACAGGGTGAGTTTCATATCACTAGAGGGTGGATCTTTTCTTCATAAGGGCGAGTGGGATGTCCAGGTGAGAAGATTGGGTCCAAAGCATCATGGGTTAGGAGAATTTATAGCCTATATTGCTAGTCTTTATCTGGATGACCAGGGGACTTTACAGTTAGACTTTCCTCCTATGGTGGATCGTTTCAGAGATGTCTTTATAGAGGAATTTTCAGGTTTGCCTCTAGAGCATGAGGTAGAATTTTCTATTGAGCTTGTTCCAGGAGCGGCACCGGTGTCCATTCCTCCTTATAGGATGGCCACACCTAAGTTTCAAAAGCTCAAGAAGCAGTTAGAGGAGTTACAGGAAAAGGGTTTCATCCGACCCAGTACTTCTCCTTGGGGTTCGCCTGTCCTATTTGTAAAGAAGGTAGACGACACCCTCAGGCTTTGTGTGGATTATCGGAAGCTGAACCAGTTGACGGTCAAGAACCAATATCCTTTGGCTAGGATTTATGATCTCTTTGATCAGCTTCAAGGAGACCATGTGTTCTCGAAGATTGACCTAAGATCCAGTTATAATCAGTTGCGCGTTAGACCATCTGATATACCTCTTACAGCCTTCCGGAGTAGGTATAGTCTATACGAATATATGGTTATGCCATTAGGTCTCACGAATAAATCTGCAATTTTTATGGCACTGATGAACCGAGTGTTTCATCCATAATAGGACTCTTTCATGGTGGTCTTTACAGATGATATCTTGGTGTACTGTCACACTCGACACGACCATGTTACCCATCTTGAGATCATTTTGAGTACACTGAGGGAGCATTAGTTATATGCTAATCTCTCAAAATGCCACTTTTCGATGGACCGTATTCACTTCTTGGGTCAAATTATTTCAGAGACAGTAGTATTAGTAGACCTAGAGAAAGTGAGAGCTGTAGTTTCCTGGGAGCATCCGAAGAACATCTTTGAGGTGCAGAGTTTTCTAAGGATAGATGGATACTACAGACATTTTATATAGGACTTTTCACACTTAGCATCACCATAGACAGGTCTATCCAAGAAGGGTGAGAAGTTCTTATGGTCAGATTCTATTGAGTCGTCCTTTTAGGAGCTTAAAGGGAGGTTGAATTCAGCACCGATACTAGTCATTCTAGATCTGGGCAAGAGCTATACTATTTATTGTGATGCTTCAGGTATCGGGCTGGGAGCTATACTTATGCAGGGTGATGGAGTCGTTGCGTACAGGTCTCGGCAGTTGAGGCCACATGAGAGGAATTACCTGACGCACGATCTAGAGTTGGAAGCTGTTGGTCATGCCTTACGATGTTGGAGACACTATCTTCTGGAAGATCATTTTGTTGTTTTCACTGACCACAAAATTCTCAAGTACATATTCACTCAGTGTGATCTGAATTTGAGATAGTGCAGGTGGGTTGAGTACCTACAGTCCTTTGACTTAGAGCATGCCTATACGCCTGGGAAAGGAAACGTAGTAGCTGATATGTTGAGCAGGAGAACTCAGATACAGGCAGTTTGGGAGGCCAGTAGTGAGTGGAAACTTATGGCTATGTTCTCTGAGATGCATTTGGAGGTGCACGATAGATAGGGGCAGACTTTTCTATCTTCTGTAGCTGTTACCTCTACCCTTCTTGATCGAGTTCGAATAAGGAAACTATCAGATTCTGAAAGCCTGGTCCTAAGGGAGAGTGTTTCAGGAGAGGACCATATTCCTAAATGGACTGTAGGAAAGGATGAGATCTTGCGTTTCCAGGGACGCGTATGGGTGCCAGCAGATATACACGAGGAGATAATGTGGGACTTTCATTCCTCAGTTTGGGCAGTTCATCTTGGTGTCACCAAGATATATAATGATCTACACCATTAGTATTGGTGGCCAGGTATGAAGAGGGACATTTTTGGTTTCGTCATGAGGTGTTCCACTAGTCAGCAGGTGAATGAGGGGCATAAACGACCAGTAGGGATTCTACAGCAGTTACCCATTCCCAAGTGGAAGTGGAACGACATCACGATGGACTTAATGACAGGGTTGTTGAGGTCGCCTCGAGGGAATGATGCAGTATGGGTTGTCGTTGACAGGCTCACGAAGGTTGCTGACTTCTTTCCGATCAAGTAGACATTCAGTGTTGATGAGCTGGTATAATTGTACATCTGTGATATTTTACATCTTCATGGAGTTCTACACTCCATTATTTCAGACAGGGATGCTCGTTTTACTTCTCGGGTCTGTCAGTGGCTTCAGAAGGCTTTGGGAACACAGGTACTTTTGAGTACAGCTTACCATCCCTAGAAAGATGGCCAGTCCAAGCATACTATTCAGGTGCTTGATGATATGCTCCGAGCATGCATTCTGGATTTTGGAGGTTCTTGGGAGAATCATATACCTCTTATGGAGTTTTCCTACAACAATAGTTTTCAAGAAACTATTCAGATGGATCCTTATGAGGCTTTTTATGGTAGGCCATGTCGATCACCTTTATGTTGGCTGGAGGTAGGAGAGGAAGCTTTGTTGGGACCTCGTCTTGTTCAGAAAACCACTGAGAATATAGAGTTGATTTGGAAGAGGATGGCTACAGTGCAGTCTCGACATAAGTCTTATGCTGATCAGCAGAGATGACCTCTGGAATTCAAGGTCAGGGATCAGGTGTTCCTACATGTCACACCGAGGTTGGGACACAAGATGATTCAGAGATAGGGTAAGCTATCACCGAGGTACGTCGGGCCATTTGTGGTGTTGGAGAGAGTTGGTACGGTTGCTTATCAGTTGTAGTTATCTCAGAGGTACCAAGCTATGCACAACGTCTTCCATGTTTCTCATCTTCGACGTTACTTTTCAGACTCGTCTCATGACTTTCAACCAGAGGAGGTTGAGATCGAATTGGATGCGTCGTTTGAGGAGAATCCTATCTGGATTATGGACCACGGTACAAAGGTTCTCTGTGGCTGGTCTGTTCCCTTGGTATGAGTGTTGTGGCAGCACGGGGGGTGCAGGACGAGACTTGGGAGAGGGAGGCCGATGTACGAGCACAGTGGCCAGAACTGTTCAGGGTTTTTTCTTCTACGCCATTCTAGGAAAATTTGGGGATGAATTTCTTTAAGGAGGGAAGTTTGTAAGAACCCAGGCCTTCCTTTCAGGTATCTTTTTCTTTTTCCTAGAGTTTTTGAGAAAAGATAAGTTTCTGAAATTTTCTAAGTACACGTTGTGTACTTTATGAGTACACGCCGTGTACTTCCTTGTCATAGTAGGTCATGTGCTGGCCGTGTAATAGCCACACACACGTCTATGGGAGAGTGAATTGGAGGCTTCTTAAAGTGTAATACAGAAAAGGTAAGTACATTCCATGTACTTCAAAAGTACACGCCGTGTAATTTATTTTTTTCATTAAACGCACTGGGTCGCATCTAATTTCTAGAACAAACTTCTTTTAGGTTACATTCGTCCAAGAGTGTCGAGTAGCCGCAGATCTTTGATGAGCCCATGAGCCTCCGTCCATCCTCTGAATCAAACACCGTTGATTGCCTTAGAATCACATCAGTGAGTTCTATCTACTGCTAGAACCTCATTTCATTATTTATCTTCTTTTCTAAGTTATATTGGGTTGAAAATTTTAGATATTTTCTTAAATATATGGATTTCGAAGGAGATTCAAGCTTTTAGGTTCAATTATATTGACCTCCTAACCCCTAGGTATGTGGTTTGTGCCTTTCTTTAGGAATTCTTTGAGTTATATGTGCAATTTCGCCCCATACCCATGAACGGGGTATTGCGTGCTTACTGTTTTAGCCATTTTGTTTCTCTCCTATGCTGGTATGCCTGATTAGATGTTTATTGATTGTGAATATGGTGAATTATTGTGATTTGGATGTATTTCCCATGCATGTTTTTTCTATTTTGACTTATGGGTCTTGTTTTCCTGTTAGGATACTATTTCTTTCCCATGCCTAGTATGGTAGGATGGTGTGACTGTTGTTATGTTATGCTTTTATGCTGTAGAATTCTAGCTAATTAGTTCTTGGGTTTTACCTTGGATGTTACATGCTACTACACTTGCTTGACTTACACAGGGACGTGATAACCTGTTGTATAGACCATAGGGAGAATTGACGTTGAGGGCTTCTCTAGAGTGTCTTTATAATTGTACGATGTGAGACCACTGGGGGAATTGACGTTGAGTGCTTCCCTATAGTGTCTATAGTTCCTCGACGCGGGCCATAGGGGTAATTGATGTTTAGTGCTTCCCCGGATTTCCTTTAGTACGATACGAGACTATAGGGGGAATTGACGGTGAGTGCTTCCTCAGAGAGTCTATACTTTAGCTGAACCAGAGGGGTGAGACCGTGTGTGCTGCCCAGAGGGTTGCTTGTACTTGTTAGGTAGGACCAGAGGGGATAGGTTGTGGGTACTTCCCATAGGGTTACCTGTTGTGTTATCTATTCTATTGTTGCATGCTGTGTGGTGTTTTGAATGCTTAAAACTGTGGATTGTTACTGCTTAGTGCTTTCCTTGTTTACTGCTTCCTGCACTTTTACCTTCCATATATTCACTGACTGTTACGCAAAGATCTTGTGGTGGTTGCCTACTCGGATTCATCTCACACCCTTTTTGGGACATGCTTTTAGGCCTAAACATATTATATTATTGCAGGTATAGACAAGGGAAATCTCCCTTCGACTTCAAGTACTTGATTGCATTGGAGCTAGAGAGCATGGGACCAAGTCGAGGCTTACGATGCTGAAGAGTTTCTCATCTATTATTCTTTTGTACTTTGGTTTAGTACTATATTCAGCATTGTTACTTGTTTGGATACTTTCCTAGATATATATGTATCATACATCATTTATATATATATATTTATGCTCCAGTTTTTTATTTATTAGTCTTCCACTGTTTACTATTGCTAGATATTTACTGTTTCCGCTATTGTGTGTTTCTTACTTCCGCTATGTATTCTGCAAATGAGGGAATAGTTTCTCCACCATCACATCCAAGGCCCTCGATGCTAGTCAGCAGCCTCTGGCATTTAGGGAAATGCGCTTGAGGCCATGTGACCAACTGGCTGTGGGGCACCTCTGGGTGGCTTCCGGAACCGAGATGTTACAATCTAACATTCACAGGAATCATCTACTCCTGTAGCAGATACAGACCTATTATCGACGGCTTTAAAGAAGCCAGAACAATATGGTTGTGTCATAAGTGCGGGGTTTGGGGTGACACCCTAAATATATTTTGAGAAAAAAAGAAATGGATGATAGAGATGAAAAATTGAAACAAATGAGTGAATGAATAGAAACTCTTGAAGAACGATTACAATGGAAGGGAGAGTTGCTAGCAACTTTTATGGGTGGGAAGCAAGGAGAAGACACAACTCAGAAACAACCAGAGTGTGAAGATCCCACCCCACCTCCCACCATATTTGAGGCAAGCCATTCCCCTCAAAGAGCTATCTTAGCTGTGGTAATCAATATTCTAATAATTATTTCGATGAAATGTTAATCATCCAAACACTAATACTTTTCCAGTACTGATCTTCTACAGGGTGATAATGACTATGAAATATATCTGTCAACACCCACCTATTACCTTGTAGTGAGGGCTACAGTGTTCAATATCCTAGATGACAAGCTGCATAATAGACCACTTCTGAAAGATCATTTGAAAGTGACGATTACTGTAGCTCATGATCCAAATGCAGAGCTACCTATTCTACTTGATGACGATGATATTTATACAGTCGAAAAGGCTATTGGGACATTCATTTCATGGACTTCACAACTTGTAAGAGAACATGCGGAAAAAAAGGTATTTATTTCTTTTTTTTCAAGATAAACCTTTAACAATTAATGAAAAAAGGGTATGAACCAATGAATGTTATTATAGATGGAGAAAGGGAAGGGGGTGACAAAAGTCAGCTCAAAACCATCTAAAGGATCGACCAACCGATCCCAGAGAGCTACTGAAAGCACAATAACACCACATGTTCTCTATCCACATTTACTAGCATTGAAGACTTATGTGGATACAAAGCTAAGAGGTGGTAGTATTCATATAGTGGTTTTCGAAAAGAATATATAAAAATAGGAAATTAAATATTTCATTGCTGCTGAAAATGTAAATGAGATCCTTGAAAATGGTTGGCTAGGCATCACAGTTGTAAATATATATATGAGGTATGTTTTCATGAATTGATTTTCTAAAAGCTGATCTAATGTGAAAATTATGACTAAATGAATTTTATATTGTTGAAAGACGTATATATGAAAAACAGTTAAAGGAGTTTTCCCATGAGCCAAAATTCAGACTCGTTAGTCCTCATACCACATCAACACATCTAACGAAATTAGAGCCATCAAAAAAGGATGAAATAGTGAACGGCTTGCTGAAAACATTTGAAAGCAAGATTACAGATGATAGACTCTTCCTAATACCAACCATCCAGGGGTAAAACTCTATGATTAAAGAATATCAATTATATTTTCACTTATTTTATTACTTATTGTTTTCTTTGTTTTTAGGAAACATTGGCTGTTAATTACAGTGAACTTGGATACTACAAATATTTATTTTTTGGATTCAAATCAAGGATATCCATCAAAATGACCACACATGATGGATTTTGTGAATCTATAAGACACTAAATCCTATGTTTTAGGTCTAAACATCAAGTAATATAATTTATATTATCTTTTACTGAGGATTATGTTATGATAGGTTGGTGTATCATTATCATCTAAAAAAAGGAATGAGGACAGGGGCTAAGCATAAGGAGGCGATAAAGTACTACGTCTAGACAAATATCATGGTATATATAATAAAATTTCACTATCCAAACACTTATCAACACATATCAACACAAGTTACTTATTATTCTAATCATAAAATTTTTTGTAGTGTCCAAAACAAAAAAAATGATAATGATTGAATTTATTATGTTTGTAAATTTATGAAAGAGGTCATTTTTCATCAACAAACTAGCATCCCTAAAGAGGTATTTTCAAAAACAACTACTATTTCATTTAATTTATTTATTAATTATTTATTTTTATATTTTGCAGTACTACTCTGACTTCCGAAAAGCCTCATACTCACAAGATGATATATATTTATTCATAAATGAGTGGGTCGCATACCTGATGGCAGATTGTACACAAATATCATGAAGATCTGACTTGGGGATGTGTATAATTGGCGGTCATTTTTTAGAGGGATTAAGGGGATCAAAAGATGAAACATTGTTGTATGTAAATGTTCGTAGGAAAATTGTAATTGTTATTAAATAAAACATCCTTTCTATAATGAGTCATTTTCCCATTTTAACAGATGAAATGCACCAGCAACATTCAATAATGATGAACCACTCAAAAGGTCTCTCTTTGTTTAAAATGGACAGAATTTTAAGTGAAAACAACAACTGACATACGTAAATCCAACCAAACGCATTTAGATTGTGTTAATAATTTAGGAGAACGATACATGGGTCATTTTTGACATTTACGAGTTAACACCACCTCAATCTGAGGCAAGGTGTGGTCGGTATCACTCAAAAGGTCTCTCTTTTGTTTAAAATGGACAGATTTTTAAGTGAAAACAACAAATGACGTACGCAAATCTGACCAAACGAATTCGGATATTGTTTATAATCTAGTATAATGATACATGGGTAATTTTTGACGTGTACGAGTCAACCCTACCTCAATACGAGCCACGGTGTGGCTGGTATCACTCAAAGGGTCTCTCTTTTGTTTAAAATGGACATAATTTTAAGTGAAAACAACAACTGACGTACGCAAATTTGACCAAACAGATTCGTATTGTGTTGATCCTTTAGTAGAAAAATCCATGGGTGTGTTGTTGACGTGTAAAAGTCAACACCACCTCAATCCGAGGCACGATGTATCTGGTATCACTCAAAGTGTCTCTCTTTTGTTTAAAATGGACAGAATTTTAAGTGAAAACAACAACTGACGTACACAAATCTGACCAAATGCATTCGGATTATGTTAATATTTTAATATAACGATCCATGGGTGCGTTAGTGACATGTATGAGTCAACCCCGCCTCAATCTGAGGCATGGTGTGGCCGGTATCACTCAAAGGGTCTCTCTTTTGTTTAAAATGGACAGAATTTTAAGTGAAAACAAAAACTGACATACGCAAATCTGACCAAATGCATTAGGATTATGTTGATACTTTAGGAGAATGATCCATGGGTCATTTTTTACATTTATGATTCAAACCTGCCTCAATCCGAGGCATGGTGTGGCTGGTATCACTCAAAGGGTCTCTCTTTTGTTTAAAATGGATAGAATTTTAAGTGAAAACAACAACTGACATACGCAAATCTGACCAAACGCATTCAGAATGTGTTGATACTTTAGGAGAAAGGTCCATGTGTGCGTTGGTGATGTGTACAAGTCAACCCTACCTCAATCCGAGGCACGGTGTGCCCGGTATCACTCAAAGGGTCTCTCTTTTGTTTAAAATGGACATAATTTTAAGTGAAAACAACAACTGACGTAAGAAAATCCAACCAAACGCATTTGGATTGTGTGTATACTTTATTAGAACGATCCATGGGTGTTTTGGTGATGTGTATGAGTCAACCCCACCTCAATACGAGGCACAGTGTGGCCGGTATCACTCAAAAGGTCTCCCTTTTGTTCAAAATGGACAAAATTTTAAGCGAAAACAACAACTGACCTATGGAAATCCAACAAAATGCATTCAGATTATATTGATCCTTTATTATAATGATAAATGGGTCATTTTTTATGTGTAAAAGTCAACCTTGACTCAATCCGAGGCACAGTGTGGCCGGTATCACTCAAAGGGTATCTCTTTTGTTTAAAATGGACAGAATTTTAAGTGAAAATAAAAACAGACGTATGAAAATCAAAACAAACGCATTAATATTGTATTGATCTTTTAGTATAAAGATCCATGGGTGTGTTTTTTATGTTTATGAGTCACCCCCGCCTCAATATGAGGCACGGTGAGTCCGGTATCACTCAAAGGGTCTCCCTTTTCTTTAAAATGGACAGAATTTTAAGTGAAAACAACAACAGACCTATGAAAATCTGACCAAACACATTCATATTGTGTTGATAATTTATTATAATAATCCATGGGTCATTTTTGACATGTAAAATTCAACCCCACCTCAATCTGAGGCACGGTGTGGCCGGTATCACTAAAAGTGTCTCTCTTTTGCTTAAAATGGACAAAATTTTAAGTGAAAACAACAACTGACGTACGTAAATCTGAAAAAACACATTCAGATTGTGTTTATCCTTTAGGAGAACAATAAATGGGTCATTTTTTATGTGTATGAGTCAAACCCACCTCAATTTGAGGCACAGTATGGCCGGTGTCACTCAAAGGGTCTCTCTTTTGTTTAAAATGGACGGAATTTTAAGTGAAAACAACAACTGACCTACGGAAATCCAACCAAATGAATTTGGATTGTGTTTATCCTTTAGTATAATTATAAATGGGTAATTTTTTAGATTTATAATTCAACCCCACCTCAATAAGAGGCACGGTGTGTCCGGTATCACTCAAAGGGTCTCTCTTTTGTTTAAAATGGACAGAATTTTAAGTGAAAAAAACAACTGATGTATTAAAATCTAACCAAACACATTTTTATTGTGTTGATACTTTAGAATAATTATCCATGGGTGCATTGGTGATGTGTAATATTCAACCTCGCCTCAATCTAAGCCACGGTGTGGCTGATATCACTCAAAGGGTCTCTCTTTTGTTTAAAATGGACAGAATTTTAAGTGAAAACAACAACTGACCTATGGAAATCCAACCAAATGCATTCCAATTGTGTTGATCCTTTAGTATAACAATACATGGGTCATTTTTGACATTTAAGAGTCAACCCCACCTCAATATGAGTCACAGTGTTTCCGATATCACTCAAAGTGTATCTCTTTTGTTTAAAATGGACAGAATTTTAAGTGAAAACAACAACTGACGTACGTAAATCTGACCAAACGCTTTCAGATTATGTTGATCCTTTAGGATAACAATCCATGGGTCATTTTTGATGTGTAATATTCAAACCTGCCTCAATCTGAACCATGTTGTTTTCGGTATCACTCAAAGGGTCTCTCTTTTGTTTCAAATGGACAGAATTTTAAATGAAAACAACAACTGATGTACGCAAATCCAACCAAACGCATTCATATTGGGTTGATACTTTAGTATAAAGATCCATGGATAATTTTTGATGTCTAAGAGTCAACCCCACCTCAATCCAAGGCACATTGTTTCCGGTATCACCCAAATTGTCTCTCTTTTGTTTAAAATTGACATAATTTTAAGTGAAAACAACAACTGACTTACGAAAATCCTACCAAACACATTATGATTATGTTGATACTTTAGAAGAACAATACATGGGTTATTTCTGACGTGTATGAGTCAACCCCAGCTCAATCTGAGCCACGGTGTGGCCGGTATCACTCAAAGGGTCTCTCTTTTGTTTAAAATGGACAGAATTTTAAGTGAAAACAACAACTGACATACACAAATCCAACCAAATGCATTCGGATTGTGTTTATCCTTTAGGAGAATGATCCATGGGTCATTTGTGACATGAAAGAGTCAACCCTGCCTTAATATGAGGCACGATGTGTCCGGTATCACTCAAAGTGTCTCTCTTTTGTTTAAAATGGACAGAATTTTAAGTGAAAACAACAATTGACGTACGCAAATCTGACCAAACGCATTCAGATTGGATTTATATTTTAGGATAACGATCCATGGATGCCCCCCCAACCCCTGGACTCCCCCCCACCCCACCCCCCCTAGACACCACCCCACCACCTAGACACCTCCCCCACCCCCATGGACAGCCACCCCCACCCCCCCCCCCCGACCCCCACCCCCTTGGACACCCACCAACCCCCTGGATGGCACCCCCACCCCTCCTAGACACCACCACACCACCTGGACACCCCCACCCACTGGACACCCCCCCACCCATGGACGGCCACCCCCACCCTCCTGGACACCACCCCACCCCCTTGGACAGCCCCACCAACCCCCTAGAACGCCCCCACCCCTCGAACACCCCCCACCCCTAGGAAATCCTCCCCCCCCCCCCCCCCCGACACCCTGGACACCACCCCACCCCCCTAGACACCCCCATGGACAGCCCCCCCCCCCCCACCTGGACACCACCCCACCACCTAGACACCCCCACCCCCCTGGACACCCCCACCCCCATGGACAACCCCCACCACCCCATAGACACCACCCCACCCCCTTGAATAGCCTCCCAACCTCCTGGACCGCCCCCACCCCCCTGTACACCCCTCATCCCCCCTGGACACCCCTATCCCCCGGACACCCCCATACCACCCTCCTGGACACCACCCCACCCCCCTTGGACAGCCCCACCAAACCCCTGGACACCCCCCTAGATACCCCCATGGACAGCCTCCCCCCCCTCCTAGACACCACCCCACCACCTAGACACCCCCCACCCCCCTGGACACCCCCACCCTCATGGACATCCCCCAACACCCCCTGGACACCACCCCACCCCCCTTTGGACAGCCCCCCAACCTCCTAGACCGCCCCTCACCCCCCCTGGACACCCCTACCCCCCAGACACCCCCATCCCCCCGGACACCCCCTACCCCCCCCCCCTTGGACAGCCACCCCAAACCCCTAAACAGCCCCCCAACCCCCTGAATTCTGAATTGAATTCTTTATTTATTTAATTAACTTATGAATTATGTGTTAATGTTTTATGGGTATACTTTTTGTATGGGTATACTTGGTGTAATTACCTTATGAATTATGTGTTAATTTTGTATGGGTATACTTACTTGTTGAGATGCTGAATTTTTTACAGGTGTTGTTTGGGTGTGCTGCTGTAGAATTTTTTGTTGCGGTAGACGAGGCATTTATCAGCGCTAAAAAAGTGCTGATAAAGGATCATTTTATCAGCACTAAAAGAGCACTAATAAAAAACACATTTATCAGCACTTTTCTCTCGCTGATAAAGGGGTACTTTATCAGTGCCTTTTTAGCGCTGATAAAGTCTCCCTTTATCAGCACGTTTTTAGAGATGATAAAGGTATCCTTTATCAGCACTTTTTTAGCACTGATAAAGTATCCATTTATTAGCGCTTATTTAGCGCTAATAAAAGGGACCCCCCCCCCTTATCAGCACTGAGCTTTACAGTGCTTTTTAGCGCTGATAAAGCCCGTTTTGAGCGCTGATAAAGCCCGTTTATGTAGTAGTGAATGGTTCACTTTATTACCAAAATAAGGATTATAGGATGAGGTTAGGTATTTTGGTAATTGATCTTTTCAGGTCTTTGATGAACCAAAGTGGTTTAAAAGTGTCAATAAGTGGAGAGAGTGAGTGTGCTTTTATAGTTGAGGATGAGTGGCATTCTTGTAAATACTCAAAATTATTCACTATTGGGAGGTCTCCCTTACCTCATGTGCCTCAAAAATTTAATGATAATGTATTTTAGGGTTTATTTTTTATATACACACCTCCAAAACACAAAAATAAAATCATTTTTAACATTTTTTTCCTTATCCTTTAAGTTTACTCAATTATACCCTTTTTGTTTTTACCACGGTAACTAGTTTTCTAACCTAAGTAATTTATACTTTAAGACTAAATTAAAGTGATAATTATTATAAAATTTATACCCACTGATTCTGAATATGATATAAAACTTATGAAATAAAAATCCCATTGTGTTTTGAAAAATAATTTTAACAAAAGTGCATGTAACGCACAAAAACACTGCTTTAACCTTAAATGTGATGATAGTCTTTTTCCTATTTAGGGGTCAATATATTAATTATAATTGATAAATTGGTCCATGAATCGAACTTAATTTATATTTATTAACATTTAAAAATCTATTTTCATAAGATAGTATTTTTAGTAATTTTAAATCATTTAATAATATATCATTTATTAAAAAATAAGATTAATGTCAATTTTCACATTATTTATTTAATTTGAATTTAAAAATATAAATAAACTAATGGAATTTGTTTATATTAAGTTAACACCTATAAAAAATGATATATTCATCTAAAAAATTAATGTAAGACAATAATTCATTAAATTTACCTCACTTTTAATATTTTTAGTATCATTTATTTTAGTTAATTATTAACTAAATAATTACTATGTTGGTGTTTCTTAAGCATTTTAAGTAACTAATTCATCTCTAAAAATTAAATATAAATTATTCTGATAACTAAAACTCATTTATATTTCAAAATAATATGTATAAAAAACAATGTTGTTTTTTGTCCCTATCCCAAAGCATTATATATATTAAAGACAAGGAAGGCTCCTTTTTTATTTTTCTTTAATTAACTTATTATATAGGTAAATTTCAAGGAATAGTATCCTGATAATTCATAAACATAAATAATAATGTGATAACAGTATAAATATTCCCATTAAATAGGTATTTTACAAGTTGGTTAGTAATTTTTTACCCCTTATCTATTAAGTTTAATCCCCTGATAAACTCATTTTTACCTTAATCGTGATAATTAATTTTAATTGTTTTCACTAATCATTATGGTCAAAAAATAATTTAACCTTATTATATAATATAAATTATTTTGATTCAAAATATGTAATCAATTTTTCTAAATTTAACTCACATAAGTGGTAGAATTTATTTTAAAATTAATCTCGTAAGCTCGATGAGAACGTAAGTTTTTAAAGTAAAAATGTTCAAAAGTTTACAATGTTTTTATATCAAAATTCTATATGAAAATTATTACAATGACCTAAATTGGACTAATTGATATAAAATTTATCTAATTATACTTTAAAACCAATTAAAAATATAATTTAATGATATAAATTATTTAAACGAAAAGGTAGTTTTCAATTAAAATTCAGTATTTTTCACTATTCATTAAAAATTAAACTTCTCAGAAAAATACCAAAAATTCACCCTAAGATAATTTTTTTATTAAAATTTATAAAATTAATTTTATTTTTTAATTTAATTTTATAAAATTTGTAAAAATTAATTTAAAATTATGTGCGCCAAGCACGACTAAACTGTCTTTTATGAAAATTCAGTGTCTTTGGAAACATTTATTTTTCTTTTAAATGATTATTATTATTATTATTTATAATCAATAGATAACCAATAAATTTTTGTAAACTATATATTTTCATAATTTAGTTAATAATATTCATACCCATTATTCCAATGACTAGGTGATAATTGTCATATTAAATAATAATATTAATAATATATTTTTGTTCAGTAAAACTCAGTCTTGTGTGTAATGCAAGATATCTAAGAAACTTGTTGTCATATTTAATGAAAGATAAACTAATTATCATTTGAATTTCAAGTTATATAATGAATTGAATTTGTTTAAAATATTAAATATATCATAAATTCATGGGATGTTATATTCCTTTCTATGATTGATGTTGTGTTTCATACACGCTATCAAATATGATGTTCATATTTTAAAATTTTGAGGTTTCACACTCTCCTCACATTAAATAAATTACATCCTCACAATTTAAACATGATCTCGGTAACAAGGGTTTGACATTTGGAAGTATCATTGTTAAAAACCCACATCGTAAAATAGTTAATAAAATATCCCCTTAATAAGAGAGAAAGGGAAGTATAAATGTTATATATAATAACACATATCTAGGTTTTTAAGTTGGATAACATTAGTGGAAAGTGAAGATATGGAGACAGAGGGAAAGTATAAAAATTTATAGAGAGTTATTGAGGTCATTTTTCATAAGCAATTGAATGGTCAATGGAATGTTAAGGGCCTCAAAACCATAAATATGTGATGATTTGAAAGACCATCAGTTCAACATAAATGAATGCATTAAGATAACATATTTTTTCAAGATCATTTCCTAAAGTTGAATAATTATTTTATTGTATAATAATATAAGGAAATTTAATTACTTGATGCATTTCTATTTCATAAGTAAAATTTCATCCTTTTTTTATGCTTCAATCAGTTTATAATCCATCCCTTACTGCAAAAATTAATTTTTTTTATGTTTAAAGAATTAAAATTCACTTTTAATGCATCATAAGACCCATAAAAGAGTGATAGTCATCCCGTCTATCTCAAAATATTTTACAAAATCAATATTGTTAGCAAAATTTATCAAATATAGATAAATATTCATATGTTTAAGTAATACATTAATATCTAAAACATTGTCTAAAGTTCAACATAAACCATTTCATAAATGGTTAACCTTATGAATCTTCCAAAATATTATGATCTAAAACTTTAGATAGAAGGTCACTGAATTTCCAAAATTATCTTATCATTAATCAATTCCAAGGTAGTAAGTGGTATCCAATTTACTTTTTCCATATCAATTATCTCTTTATCTAAACATTACTATCTCAACATCAAAAACATATTAAGGTTTGTCCTTACCCCAACCATTTGTTTTCCCAAAAAAAATCGACTTGCTACTAAGTCACTTTTATTGGTACCATTAAACATATGCTATCAAATCCTTAATTAAATAGTAATGCATTACAATACTTATATATTTCATAATTATTATTATGATAATATCATCAATAAAATATTTTTACAACATATTTCTTAGATCTAAGTACACAAGCACATTAATCAATCCACATTGGTTGTATCAATAACATAATATTGGCCTTGATATCTTAGCTTCATTTTAATTATATTCCCTTGATGATTGGGAAATTCATCTATATATCACCCCATATCCTTACATTTGAATCATTTAATATTGGAAATTTCTTTCTTTCACTTACAATAACGAGCTTATTGGCCCTTTTATCTACACTTATAAAAAACTCCCAATCCTTTCAATAATTTCCCATGATGATTCTTTCCATGGTTATCACATATGGGAAAATAATTATTTCCCTTCCATTTATCTATGATTTTTTCTTCCATCCTATTCTTCTCTTTCTTCCCTTTTAATCCATAATACTTGGATAATTCTTTCTCTGTATTGATAAAACATAAAACTATTTCATTGTATGAAGAAAAATTTTGAGATACTAGAATCATTCAAATAATTGGATTAATACCTTCAAATAAATGTTCAATATTTCACTTCATGTTGTATATGTAATCCATAGAATACATTGATAACCTTATAAATGTAGCTTCATACTCCACAACACTTTTTCTTTTTCTTTAAGCTAAGGATCATTCCCTTCATCACATTTTGTTTCTCACAAGGGAAATATTTATCAAAAAATGTCTCTTTAAAATATTTCCATTCCATAAGTTCTATTTCCTATTCTTCCATGGTATTCTAGATCAATAACCACCATTTATTAGCACCTCTTTTTATACAATACGCTATAAATGTAACCTTTTCCTTTTCACCAAATCACAATGCCATAAATATCTTCTCCAGAGACTTAATACATTACTCAGTTTCCATTGGATAAGTATTCCCACTAAATTATAGGGGCCTTTGTATCATAAAGTGGTCCAAAATAGGATAATCTCATTATGGAATAGGTTAATCCATCTATTCAAGGTTATTTTTCATAACTTGATTAAGTTGTCCTAATATAGTGATAACTTTCTTAGTTTCAATACCAACTATATTGGCTTCCTCAGCAGGGAAATCTTTGCATTGTCCATGAGTATTGAATACCTTATTCCTTATAGGTACCATTTCTAAATAATATAATATTTTGGTTTATCTCATAATATTATAAATTTTAAATCATAATGCATCATTCCAAATATGGTGTAACACTTAGCATAAATTAAAATTTATGAATTTTTAATCTCAAAATCCTAAACTTGGTTTCTTTTGGGAATATCTTTGTTTTCAAATCCTTCATAATGGTTTATATATAATATGTTAATTATCCTAAGCATATCCTTTGGGAGTGTCAAACCAATTGTGCAGTAAGGCCTGTTTTTGTGTACCAATTAATGCTCAAGTCAAACTCGACATTCCTTTTTCAGAGTTATTACCCCTAGATACCTCTATTCTAGAACCATGCCCACTTTTAGTATCTAGACAAGGGTGTATTACTAGGAAAAACCACATAATTTATACCTTAACAAAATATTAGGATGTTATTATATACTATCCTTTAAGTCTATGATAGGGTTATGTTCCCTAATCTACATTTTCCTAAATATAGTTCCTAAGGTTTCTACTAAACTTCCTTTGATACCAAATATAATGAACCCATCCCCAACATCCAAGATTCGGTGCCTTACTTTATTAAATTGGTATATATACAAGGAATCAAACCACAAAGGAATGATCATTTTATCATTTTTGGAGAACCATATATATACATGAAACCCATTTTACATTGGGAACATAAAATAAAACATAATACATAACAAAAACTAATAAACTACATCCTTGAAAACTCATTCAAATATCTCTTCTTAAAAGATTGTAGAAAGGGAAAAAAATAAGGGTGAGCTCAAATTCTCTGTAAGGGTTAAGTAAAGTATAATCTATTGTGAATCAATAAGCATAATCAATATGGTGAGGTAAATAACAAAAAACTCATGTCATTTAATCAATAAACTAAGAATGAAATGCATCCATAGATAATATCATAGAGAAAATATCATGGGTAAAAACAATTGATTTCTGAATAAAGGAAATTATTAATTTTTATATTCCATGATCTCAGGCATCATGGTACCTCTACTATCAATACCTTTCACTAAACAGTTTAAAACTACAGTAGAACCCCATTTAATTTGGCCACTTAATTTGTCTCATATGACCTATTGATGCATCAAGGGGCTATATCATACCAATAACCTCCCATTAATTCATTTCCAAATCATTAATCATATATCGAATAATCATTTTAATTAATTAATAATGTGTCTTATCATAAAATATTTGTATTGAGTAAAAGATACAGATTTATCAATATTTCCCCAGTTAATCAAATAACATTCACAGTACACACTGTATGTAAAAATGTTATTCAGTTTAAGAAATAATCATATCCATTATACATTAATATGTATATTTAATATAAATGTAATGACCAATGAAAAATTATCAATAAATTTATTTCTTCAAGATAAAGTTAATAATCACAATAACTTTTACCACTTGGTAATTTTAAAGTCAAATCCCCTTGGATAAAATAATTCAAAGTAAAAAACTTAAAATTCCGTGAATTATGAATTAAACATGATATAAAATGTCAAATGGGTAGTATATCACATAAAATTGAATTTTTTTTATAATAACAAATAAGTCTCAATGGAAAGTAAATTGAGATGAAATCTCTTACCTCGCGCTTCCTTTTGGGTGAACATGGTTTAAACTCCTATATAGTGGTTTTAAGCATGTTATTAACTTATTATTGAACTATATTAATATTTATAATATCATATATGATACTTTTATACCATATTATCAACCATTCAATAATAATATTTCTTTATTTCCATTGTTTCGGGTGTTAATATCCTTGTTTTCTCATGCGTGTTTTGTCATTAAAGATCCAGTTCTTACACATATTACATAGTTTCATCATATATAGAAAAATAATAATTAAATAATCATCATATTTATAAATAAATTATACTTTTATGTTCAATCATTGATTATGGTTATGAAAAATGATGTACATTATGATCATGGAGATGGTAGGTTGTAGTTGGGGTTTGGCTTAGTGGTAAGAACCCCTTAATTCTACATGAAAAATGGGGGTTCAAAACCCATTGGGCATAGACTTTATTAGTACTGCAATGTACTATAGTGGAGGTAGGTCATTGTATCAGTGGCAAGGTACTGTAGCGGCGGCAAGGTATTGTAGCAGCGGTGGGTATTGTAGCAGTACTATTCACAGAATGGGCCTTGGGCCAAAAAATGGGCTTATGGGCCATGTAATGGGATAAATGCCCACTTGGACTTAGAGATATGTAATGGTTCTCCCTCTACCTAGTTGAAGAGGTATTTTCTTTTCTTTAATAATAAATGAGACTTCGGCCCCAGCCTTTTAAAAAAATGGAGATGGTACGTCATATGTACGCATGAGTAACATTTTTTATTTTTAAATGATCATTATGGAATGGTTGTAAGTAATATTTTATCTTTACATAATGATAATAATATCATATATACCATGTTATTTCTTTAAATATATATATATATATATATATCATTCATGTAGTGTGGTGATAAAAAGAGAGTCACATCACTTTGTGAAGGCGGTAGTACACACGTACATGAATGACGTTATCATCTTTAAGTGTAAAAAAATAAAATGATATATTATATTTATAGAATTATTAATATATCATGAATATCAAAATTATTTAATGTATATCACATATAATCACCAACCTTATTCCTTATCACCTTCCAAGTAGAGCCTTAGTGAAGGACGGATCACATCACGTTGCGAGGCGGTAGTCCACCGTACACACGAGCGACGTTATTGTGTCTCCTACGGAATGGAAAGTAATAAGGTATATATGATATAATGACTCCAAAGGTATAATTATGTTATAAATATTATATATATAATTTATATCCATCATAATACCCAACCTTGAGAGGTGGTAATAGAAAATTAATGAGACTGGTTCGCGAGGCGGTAGTCCGCCATACACATGAATGGTGATTCCATAACCCATTTTATGGAAGTGTGTGTGGTTTTAGGTCATAAACCTAACATAAAAACATCTAAGTATATGTAAGATAATGATATTATTATATAATCATGGTATAATAGAAATTTAAGGAGGTGGAGAATGAAATAATAAATATTCTTGTTGAAGAATATTACCTCTTCTTTGGGTATCCTCCTTAGGTTTGCACTAAATCCTCCAAAAGTTCTATTTATTCTAAAAATAAGTCTTATAGGAAGAGGGTAGGTAATTTTGGAAGTGATTTCGGTAGGTCTTGTCTGAAGAAAAGTGGTTTTAAATTTTTAAGAAGGGGGAAGAGTGAGTACCCTTTTATAGTTGAGTAGGAGTGGCATTCATTTAAATACTCAAAAGTATTCACTATTGGGAGGTTTACCTTACCTAATGTACCTAAAATATTGAATAATAATGTATGGTAGGATTTATAAAGTCAATAAAAACCTTAACCACTAAAAAAGAAAATCTTTATTGTTATTTTGTTCCTTGGTCTTTAAGTTTACTCAATTTTACCCTTTTTGTTTTTACCATGATAACTAGTTTTCTAACCTAGGTAATTTATCCTATAAAACTAAATTAAAGTGAGAAATATTAGAAAATTTAGACCCACTAATTCTAAATTTTCTATCTAACTTATAAAATAATAATCCCATGTGTGTTATAAATTAATCTTAACAGAAGTGCGTGTAACGCTCCAAAACACCGCTTTAACCTTAACTGTGCTAATAGAGTTTTTACTATTTAAGGGTCAATATATTCATTATAAAATATCAATTGGTCCATGAATGGACCATATTTGATATTTATTATCATTTAAAAACCACTTAGAAGAAATCCAATGTTGGATAAAGCGGTATTTGTGGTAGTGGATGCTACAAGATTGCATGTTTTTCACTAGCTACCATGACCTTTATCCACAATAAAATAAAGCACTGATAAAGGCCAGATTTATCAGTGCTAATAAAGGGGACCTTTATCATTTATTTTTTTTATTGGTGATAAAAACTATAGCAGAATGCGTCTTTCCCAGCACCATCTTTTTTCAGAGCTAAACATAATGCGTTGATAAAAGGGCAGACATTATCAGTGCTAACTAAAAGCACTGATAAAGGTGTACCCCTTATCATCACTTTTTTTAGTACTAATAAATGTGGATCTTTATCAGTGCTATTATTATCGTGGATAAAAACTTTTAATAAAAAATATTATTAATATATATATAATTATCATATTTATATTCAAAAAATAATGTTTATTTATATACATTAATTAAAAAATTCATTTATAAAATTAATATAAATATGATATATTAGTAAATATTTTTTAAAAATCAAATATATATATAATGTTTTAAAAAGAAGTTATGATATTATAAATAAATATATTTATTTAAATAATTATAAAATTATAATAAATATATCTATTATATTTATTATATTTATATTTATATATATTTATATTTATAAATATATAAAAATATTTATAAAAATATTAATTTTTAATAATAATTATAAATAAATACAATATATATTTAAATAATAATAAAATTATAATAAATATGTTTAAATAATAAATATATTTATTATATTTATTATTAAATTTTTTTAAAAAGGTAGTGACCAAATCCCCTTTTATTAAAATAAAAACATGAAAAACAAAGAAATGAAATGATGGGGTCAGACAAGGCATCCCTGCCCTCATCAAGAATAGTAAAAGACCAAGTTTTTTTCTAATTTTTATTCCAATCCTACGTTCTTCTTCCCGCAAGGTGCTCCAATCAATTCCTCGACCACATCTACAGCTACAGCCACTAGAATAATGCTTTTTGAATCCTTTCACCTATTGAAGAATACTTTCAATATCAATTCCATCTGAATCAGGATCCTCTGGTTTCATTTATTCCTTCTTAGTAGCCTATTTAGCTCAACCATTTCATTTGCTAGGATTTTTTGGATGGTGACCCCATTTCCATGATTTAACTTATTTCCAAGTCCCTTCTCTCTCTTCCTCTTCCACTTCAGATATGTTCTTATCCATTGGGGTCTTCTCCATAATGTCCAAGGATTCAACATCAATATATAAATATCTTTCTTGGAAATCCTCACTAGCATCCTACCCACTAGGTTCCTTTGGTAAGATTGCATGCTCTTTTTTAGTCTATTGATCATCACATTTTAAAGTATAAAAATCTACAATGGGGTCATAGATTGAAACCTAATCAGGTTTTTAATCATCTTTCAATGAAGAAATCACTGATGAATATAGATTCTTATAAATCTAAATAGGTCCTTCGAGATGAACAAAAGACAAAGCCTTTGGATAAAATCCTCTGTTGACAGAATTATTGTTAATATATTGATCAGCTTCCACTTTAATTTCATGATCATCATTATAATCTTCCAAAAAAAATAGAATATTAAATTTTAAAAACATAAATCTCTTTCCCAAATATCTCATTATAGATATTTGTATGAGACAAATCCTTTAAATGATCAGAACACTCATCCAAACTGGGTGAAGGATGGGGATTATGAATGACCAAAGGGCCAACCATCACTTTACTGGTAAGTTCTTCAACTACATCAGCCTCACTTTGAATTCCCAAAGAATCCACTATATAAGAAACATGAGCATCAGGATTTCTGGCCAAAATACTAATAGAAACACCCCAATTATTCACAAAAGGAGGAGTTTTGGACTTTCTTGGAATGATCATCTGAAATCCCTCACTATCTACCACCTTATCCTTACCTTTTCTTTTAGCAGCAATAGTAATTTCCTGCCTGAGTTCATATTTGACTTCTTCTTGAAAATTGATCTCCTGATTAGACTATTCCTTATCCTCATCAGTAGCAATGCATTCCCAATAAATAGGATCATAATATGACCCACACCCATCACCCTTATTCTGTCCAGTAGTAGTCTCACTAGATGTCATGTTTCCAACATTCTGTCCCAACAATTAATGACCATCCACAGTAGGATGTAGATGTCAAGACACATTTTCAAGGTAATAACCCAAAACACGAGGATCCAAGATGGGCACAATATAAGTCCCTATATAATTCCTAGCCCCCTACTTGACTACATCAGCAAAAGAAAAACTCCCATCCGAATGAGCATTAACATCAGAAGCAGCTCTATCCTTTTGTTTGAAGATATACCTTCCTTTTATGGGACTAGGATGAACCACCATTTTATCCTCAGAAACATATTGGTTATGCCTACAATGAGGAGAAACATGACCCAATTTCATACATTTAGATCATTTTATGTTCTTATGATAGTACTCAAAAGAGTGGCCAATTCAAAAACAAGTGCCACAAAACTCAGGTATCCATTCAAATTGAATTGAAATCTCTAGTTTGATTTCACCCATTGCAAAGAAAACGGTTTCAAAAAGATAATGGGATAGATAAATCTTGACTAAATCCCCAGAGAAATTACCATGTCAAGCTATCTCAGTATCTTTATCAAATTTGATCATCTTCCCCACTGTAGAGGTGACTTCCCACAAAATCAATGTGTGCCATAAGAACCAATTTAGGGATCTAATTATAATCCAAGCTTTAATAGTGGTGTTCCTAAATGATTAAGGATCAAATATTAGATATCATTCTTGAAAAATGAGAAGCCCAAGTTTAAGAGAGATTGGGCCAAAACTCCAAGAGATAAATTTTAGCTCCTTCGAAGGGAAAACAATGTGGTAAATATCCTTAAAGATTGTTATTATCCACCAATCATCAAAGACCCAATGCTAGTAAAGTCGATTCTTCAAATCCTACAGCCTCCATGGAGTAACCATCTGAGGAACAAAGACCCGAGCAAGGAGGGAGAACATACACTCTTCAAGGAATTCCTCAAATATTTTAGGGTTTTCTTCCAAGAAAGTGATGGACCCATTCCTTGAAATATTTTTGTGAAATGAAGTCGAAGAATCCTAAATATCCAAGAAGAATATATTAATTAAAACCTTGGGATTTAATTTATTAGATAAACTCATTGGATTCAATTCAATAGGCTTTTCCACTTCAAATAAACTTGTTGAATCTTTACATGCCTGAGCCTCAGTATCTATCTTTCATGAAACAACTTAGGTACCCTAGTAACTCGATAACTGAGATAATCCTAACATATCCCTAAGGGAATTCCTGATCCCTATGGTTCAGTGACTGGCACCTAGAATCATACAACATATAATTGGAAATAAATTTTCCAAAAAACATAGCATAAGAAAAAGAAAAATAAAGTATGCATAACAAAAGAAACTCCATTGGGAGTAATGTATAAGAAGTCAATAGGAATTAAATCCAAAAATTACTACAACCCAAGTACCAAAAAAGAGGAAAACATCCCAATTCCAGAAGGACACAACTCACCAAGACCAAGGTTCAATAGTTGGATCCACCTCCAAGAGATCATATCCCCTTGCCAGAAATTGGAAGGAGATAATATAAAAACACTTGAAGGCACAAGTAGGGTGTGATCTAAAAAACCCAGTAGGGTCTCACCAAGGATTCCATAATAGATTCCAATAATAGATTAACCAAAGGAATTATTTCAATTTTAAAATAAATTGGTTTGACATTTTAAAGCATATTTAAATAAATCATGCTATACAGTTCAAATGATGGAAAATACTTCAATAAAAGGATTAAAAATGATGGAATATTTCTAAAATAATAGATTAAATAAAACATTTTATATAAAATAGTTTTCATAAATTCAAAATTCATGAAAATTAGTTAACAACATTGGCATACATTTATATCTCAAATATAAAATAAGCGAGAAACATGGTCATATACCAAATAGGTACAGAAGTTCTAGTCTATAGGACTCTACACTCACTAAGTGATCACAGAAATATGTGTATACACACATCCCTCTAAAACTATCCAAAGGTGACTCATCACCATCCCATCAGGGATGTAACCTGATAAATTTATGTTTTAGAACATTTTATAATCATAGAGTGTGTCTAAATAACTCACAAACTACCTAAGTCTTGCATGTTCTCTTACATAATCAATTATGGGTAATTTATTTTAATATTGATTAAAATATAATCAAATCCCATTCCCCCATTACAAATGCCAATTTTCCATTTGAAACAAAAATGGATTCTAATAAAAAACATTTATGTCTAACAAGATAAAACCATTGGGTTTCTATCAAAAAAAATTAATCCATTTTCACAAGTTTGAAATCAATTCAAAACCAATTCTATCAATTTCAAAATTCATTTTCATAATTAAATTCAAAATTTTAATCAAAATAGTTTCTATCAAATCTATAATTTAAATTAAAAATTTTAAATCAAACAATTTCCATAAACACGGGCCAATTCAGTGGAATTGAGAGTTTTCCCAATTTTTATACCAAAACAGTTTCAAATCTCCCAATTCACTAGAATTGTGTTTTATTAAATAAATTGAAAAAAGTTTGAGCAATTGAATTTAAGTCAAGAATCGAAACAAATCAAGAAATCAAGGTTAATCAATATGGACAAATGAGATGGAATCACCTACCTTTCTCCGAGACGCAACGCCCGCAACAAAACCCACCAATGAGAATGAAGGCATAGAAGACATCGAAACTCAACCTAGAAACAAGATATGGGAATCACACCACAAGCACAATGATGATCGAACACTGAATGAAAGGATACAGAAGGGTTGGAGAGCTCCAAGATCGCATGGGGAAGGCTTTGGGTCAAGAGAAGTGAAATTGGAGAGGATCCCAAAAGGGAGAGATCATCCATGCTGCCTATTCTAAAACAACAGTCATGGTATTACACAATATGTAATCCCATTACACATCATGAAATAGTTAAGTTTCATAACTGCCAAAAAATGCATCACCTTGAATGAAAAACTGTTCATTAAATAACTCACGGTGAGTAAAGGCTCGTCACATTTTGTAACCTTTAATGGTGTGAATATTCTCATGACATGAACCTTCTCACGGTATGCCCCCCACAACCTTTACACAGTGTGTAACCTAGTTATATGGTGTGTAACCCTCCTGCAACCTACAAAAACACCCGGTTAAAGTTGAGAGTCCAAAAAGTCTCTAACTTAACCATTATAGGTATCCTCCCAATTCATTCTCAACTCTATCCAGTTAATGAAAAGAAAAAATCAAGACAAGTTTAAAGATGCACTTGTCAGATCGATAACAGGATGTTACACTATCCTCACCACAACCTTTATAAGAGGTATAAAGACATATTTAGTATCAAAGTAACAATCGAGAGGGTCTGCCATAGATCAAGAATGCTAAATCATCCAGGATTCGCTTAGAAATCAACGATTAGTGCTCCCCATCATTCCCTAAGTTACTAGTTGTTATATTTATATATTAAGAAATATATATATAATTATATATATATATATAATTATATAATTATATACAAATATTTATAAATATATTTATTTATAATTAGTATTATAAATAAATATATATACTTAAATAATTATAAAATTATAATAAATATATTTAAATAATAAATATATTTATTATTTTAATAATTATATAATAAATATTTATATATAATTATATATTAGTAAATATATATATAATTATATATATATAATTATATAAATATATATAATTTTATAAATATATTTATAATTATACATAAATATTTATAAATATATTTATTTATATTTATAATTATAAATAAATAAAGCAATTTGGGTCTTGGCCTAGTGGTTAAGGCTACCCCGTAATACTGCATCAACCAGGGTTCAATCCCGGATAGTAATAAATTGGGGGATTTATTAGGCGGGAGGCAATAATGTTTCGGGGGAGTGGCTGGCACCCGAGGCATGATGTGGGTCAGGCGATGGCTGGTGATGGAGGTGAGGTCTCCAATAGATGGCTCTGACGGTGGGTGATTGAGGGTGGGTCCAGTGAGGCTTGTAGTAAGGCGGGACCTTCAGTGGTGGCCCTTGGCAACGATGCTCGGTGGCAACGACGTCCACTGTGAGATGGGTGATAGTAGGAGATGGAGGTAGGGTCTGGCAGGGCTCATAGCAGGTGAGACCTTCGCTGGTGGCCCCTGGTAGAGACACTCAGCAGTGATGATGTCCACTACGAGCGGCCAAAATAATAAAAAAAATATGTATGGCCTTCAGGATTTCAGGTAATGAATATATATATATATATATATATATATATATATATATATTTAAATAATTATAAAATTATAATAAATATATATAATTATATTTATATATATATAATTATATACAAAAATTTATAAATATATTTATTTATAATTATAATTATAAATAAATATTTTTTTTAAATAATTATAAAACTATAAAAAAATATTTAAAAAATAAATATATTTATTATATTTATAATTATTTATATTTATATTTATATTAATATATATATATAATATATAATTATTTAAGTATATATAATTATATAAATATATATAATTATATAAATATATATAATTATATAAATATATATGTAGTTGGGGGCTTACCCAAGTGGTAAATGCTCCCCAGCCCATAGGCCTAAATTTTTTGGCCTGTAGGCCCCTCCTTATCACACATCCACACACTGGAACTGCTCGCCATTGTCAGTCACCTTCCACCGCTTAAGCTCGCTTCCTTCACCAATCTGATTCCATCAAGACCACCACAACATTGTTGATCCATGCCTTCAACATCGTCGCTGATGTGAAACTCCTGCATCATAGATCGCCATGGGGCCGAGCCCAATTTGATACCACCGTCCATACCATTTGTGACCCCCATCAATCAACATCAGTAGACGCTGACACCCAATCACACCCCGTTGTCGAGTGGGGTTCTCCATATCTGACCAAGGTTGCTAACGGCACCATTTTTTAATCAAAAATTAATCCTATTTTCATAATTTTATACATAAAAATTGTCAAATTTATATTAGTAAAAATGTTTAGTAGTTTATATATATTAGGTTCTTGGGGGTACTGAAACGCACGTTTGATTGTCACCTATCGACCGGTCAAAGTTTCGATGCTCTTCTAATGTGTATAGAAGCACTTGGATCGAATCCTCGACGATGATACTTTTTAAATAGTCGATTGTTTTTAGTTGATTGTATTTTGATTAGGGGGGTTTTTTTGCAGATCTTAATTGAAATGATTGATTTATTATTATTGATTTAACAAATTGATAAAGATTGGGGTGAGTTCATTTTTAGGGAGTTAAGCTTGTGATATCCTTGAGCTTTGCTTTATATTGCATTTAAATTAACACCCACTTCACAATATAACGTTGATTGGAATTCCTAAGTGTTAAGGCATTAATCCAAGCCTTAACTTAACTTAGGGTTCTAATATAAATTAGATCTTTTTGATGGTAGTGTATTTATGGTTCCAATAATCCATGGAAACCACACATTAAACAAAACAATTCATTAATCCATGACATGTTAAGTCCAACATACCCAATGTTAAATTAAAGAATATTCATCGAGCAAATACACTCAATCACATAACATCCCTAAATTTTGACTCACCTCAATAATAGATTTAATCATAAATTTGGGTGTCTAATAATCTGTTTATAATGATTATGATGATAAATTAATAAGAGAAGAAAAATAAAGAGATATGAAAAGAGTGGTGCGTCGAACACACACACACGAACAATGATGATAATTAAAAACAGACTTTCGATTGAATGAGGAAGCAAAATAAGGGAGATATATTCAACTATATTTAAACTATTTTAAGAACATCAATATGAAACTATATAAGTTGGATGAGAATAAGAGATATTGAATAAGAAATTTTCATTAAAATAGAATTACAAAACACAAACGCTTACACGATTACAAACGAAGTACAACACAAAAGTAAATGAAAGGAAGCAAGGAGGAATGGTTTCTCAAGTAAAAACTTGAGTATGTAAGATCCTCCCAAGAATTTGGAAGAGCCTTAGTCGTGCCAACCTATCCTATTTTTCTCTGAAATGCCAACCCCTTTGAAGGAGAGGAGGGGAATGTATTTATAGCCCAAGGAAGTGGACTATTGGCATTCCCAATCTATCCCTCCACTTGTATCGACGATTTGGAAATCTAGATAGATGAATATATAGATATATCCTTCTTAAAAGTTTTATATAATAATGTTGGTCGACCACTCTCAAAATTCGGAGTCATTTGGACCTATGGAGCCAAAGTTATGGCGGTTTTATTAAACAAAGTTAAACTGTCCATTTCAATCCATTCTTTTTCGATGGCCAAAATGTGAATGGATTTTGGAATAGGAATATTCCTTGAAATTCGAATTATTTATTCAACAAAGTCTTCCTTCTATATATCCTCTTTCACAATGAAAAATCTCAGCTTGATTTTATGACTATATCAAGATACATGTCATAAATAGTGTCTGGATTTTAATTTCTGTCCAGAATGGTGGGCTGGACTTCATGGAATTATTTGGGCCCCTTTTTCTTGTGGTTGGACCTTAAAATTTTTATACATGATTACTTTGGATAATCTAGAAGATATGGAAGATATTAATAAAATTTAGGCTTTGGGGTTTAGACCAGTAACTCAATCATCATGGATGGTCCAGTTTCATCACAAATTATTTGGGTCTTCTTGTGTGGTCCATATGGTCCTTCAAATGGCATAATTGGACAATGATTAATTCTAATGGTATGTGAGAAATTGAATAATGAATACTAAAAAAACTAAAAAATTTGAATTAGTAGATTAAGAGTTATAAATAAAATAGTAAACTAAATCAACTGGACTACTTCTAAAAATGCTCAAAAATTATACTTAGTATTAAGACATTAATATTTCACACAAATTATGAAAATTTCATATAAAATAAGTAAAGGGAGTATATAATAACTCATGAAAATATTAATAACATAAACTCCCCCACACTTAGTCTTGTGCATGTCCTCATGTGCAAAAAATATAAAAACATGAAAAAATAATTTTCACTCACCAACAAATATTAAAAAAAATTCTCCAATCAGGGGAGGTTTAGACTATTTCACTCATCCATATTGAATTACACCACAAGTTGTTACAGAAACAATGTTCCAAAAACAATTCATTTTTTTCATGCTCAAATTTAGAAATGGAAAATGTGGACACTCAAAACTCACACCTCTCAAGATGATAAAATTCATTTGTGGTGGTTCACTCTTTCACCAACCAAAAGTGAAAATCTTAGAGTTTGAAGGAGATCTCAGCTTCCAACCCCTATAAAAAGTGCACAATAATCAAGAGGTATTTTGAAGGGGGTTTTCTGTGGCTATGGGATGGTAGGAATATAATGTCCAAGAGAGATAAGAAGAGGGGTAAAACACCAAAATGGAAAATACAATGCACAATATTGTTGAAATAAAACATGAAAGGAAATGGAAACAAATATTTAAAAGGGAATGAAAATGTGAAATAAGACATAAAAGTGGAAGGAAATATGAAGGTAATGGGAAGATGGAATATTTAAAAAACAAAAAACTTCTCCCAATAAGAATATAATGCAAGTTTTCTTTTTTTCTATTCTTTTTTCTTTTTTTCTTTTTTTTCGAAATTTGACCTTGAAAAAGATCTCACACTCATATCCCAACCCATGTTTGATCTCCTCACGAAACTAATTGTAATTGTTATAACAAGATAAAATTTTAAGGAAGAGTGATTTTTGACCTACCTAATACGCAACCCTTTTTTTATTTTTTTCATCATTTTTGATTTTTTTTAACAATTGTCAATAACATTTAAAAAATTACATAAATTGAAGTACATTACATTCCCCAAAACACATTGAATGACAACCTCTCCCCCACACTAAAATGGATTCTTTCCCTCAGGCATATGATAACATGGTGAAATCAACAAATGGTACCCAAAATGAAATCCATTCCCCCCATACTTAAATTTCAAAAAAAATATGCAATGAAAAATCCATGTTGATATTGGGTGGGATAAGGTATTGGGCTTGTAATGTGTCTAACAATGAAAAGGTTTTCATATGCTCAAAGGGGATTTCAAAAGGATGATTAATTTATGGTTAATGAGAGGTTATTTGGATATTGTGATTCTCATGTGGTTCATAAAATTCCTTTATCATATTAATGCACACTAAAGTAGGAAATTCAGCGTGAAAGTCCACAAACTCAAGATTCACAAATAGAGGTGAAAAAAATCATTTTGAAAAGATGGTCATAGGTATCCTTGGAATGAAAGCTAATGTTGGTTCTCACAGTTGGGGAAAATCATTTTCCAAATAAAAAACTGAGCATTCAAAATTTTTTGGTTTTGACACAAAATTCTTTATCCAAATTCATGATGAAAATACAAAATTTTTGAGATGAAAACTTTTCTGTTGAATCCCCAAAAAGGTTGGACAAAATTTCAAAACTTGATGGTGAGTAAGCATGACTCTTGATTTTTTTTTTTTTGTTATGATTCTTTTTTTTAGAGTTTTTTTTAGTTTATAATAAAGACACACTCACAAAAAAAGAGAAAGAGAAAAATAAAGGGTTTGAAAAAGAAAGTGGTAAAAAAATGAAGGACAGGGGAAGAAGAATAAAGATGTAGAGGGAGGAAGAGAGAGAGAGAGAGTTAAAGGGAAAGAGGTGCCCCTTGTTTTGGGGATCCAATGGAAGTCGATGTTGGTCCAGGATTGTGTTTCCTCTCATGGTGATGCTTTAACCGATGTCCATTAACCGTGAATGTCCATTTGGAAGAGGGGTCTTGGACTTGCACTACACCAAACAGGTAAACATTAGTAATAACAAAAGGACATTCCCAACGAGAATTAAGCTTACCTGGGTGAAGCTGAAATCGATAATTAAAGAGCATCACCTTATCACCTTAATGGAATACCTTTCTCAGGATGTGTTTGTCATGGAGTTACTTCGACTTTTCTTTGTAGAGATTATAATTCTCATAAGAATCAAGTCTAAGCTCCTCCAGTTCAACCAATTGAAACAATATTTCTTCACCAGATTTTTCACAATCAAAATTATAGCTTTTCACAGCCTAAAAAGACTTATATTGGATTTCAACTGGTAGATGACATGCTTTACCAAAAACTATCCTAAAATGAGACATCTCAATGGGTATTTTATAGGTAGTTTAATAATCCCAAAGTGCTTCACCAATTCTTTCATGCCAGTCTTTTCTGGTGGGTTTTACAATTCTCTCAAGTACTCTTTTCACTTCTCTATTATAAAGTTCAGCCATGACATTTGTTTGGGGGTGATATGAAGTTGAAGGTTTATATAAAACCCCATTCTTTTTCAAAAGATTTTCCATGGTTTTATTACAAAAATGGGTTCCTAAGTCACTTATCAAGGCACGATGTGTGCCAAATCGGTGGAATATGTGTGTCTTTAGGAACTCACTAACAGTAAGTGAATCATCCTTTCTAGTGGGTTTGGCCTCAACCCACCTAGAAACATAATCAACCATAATAAGAATGTATTAAAATCCATTGGAAGGGGGGAATGGTCCCATGAAATCGATGCCCCAAACATCAAATATCTTACAAAAAATTAATGGATTTTGAGGAATTTCATTTCTCTTTGAAATTATGCCAAACTTTTGGCAAGTAGGACATGATTGACAGAACTCATGTGAATCCTTGAAGAGTGAAGGCCAAAAGAATCCAGAGTCTAGAACCTTTTAGGAGGTCCTTTGTGGTCCAAAGTGTCCACCACCAGGCATTGAGTGATATAATTCTAAGATGGAAGAATGTTAATTTTCATCGACAAATCTCCTTATTACCATGTCATCCCCAGTTTTCCAACGTTTATTTTCTTCTCAGAAATAGTATTTTGAATCACTTTTCAACTTCCTTTTTTGTTCTTTTGAAAAAAATTCAGTAAAAACACCAGAAACCAAGTAATTTACAATTGGGGCATACCATGGTATTTTTGTAGTGAGAGATAAATGGTGCTCAGTTGGAAATTCTAGATCAATTATTTCAGAATGAGAAGAATTAGAAATTCTACTCAAGTGATCAGCCACAGGGTTTTATTTTCTTGGTCTATCTTTTATTTCAAGGTCAAACTCTTGGATCATTAGGATCCATCTTATTAGCCTTAGTTTGGAATCACTTTTATTGATTAAGAACTTTATAGCAGAATAGTCTGTGAAGATAATGATTTTGGCACCTAAGAGATAGGGTCGGAATTTATATAAGAAAAAAACTGCTAAAATTCCTTTTTCAGTGATGGTGTAGTGATATTGAGTTTCACCCAATGTTTTTGAGGCATAATAGATGACATGATTAATTTTTTCTCTTCTTTGACCAAGAACATCCCCAACAACTCTATCAGAAGCATCACATGCCAACTCAAAGGGTAAGGACCAATCTGGGGGTTGGATTATCAGGGCAGATGTAAGAGCAGTTTTGAGTTCAATGAAGGATCTCTTGAAAACCTAATCAAAATGGAAAGTGACATCATTTTGGAGAAACCGAGTGATTGAGAGGGAAATTTTACTAATGTTATGGATGAATCACTGATAGAAACCAGCATGACCGAGGAATGAATGGATGTCTCGAACAGAAGTGGGTTCAAGAAGTGATTGGATCACTTTAGTTTTGGCAGGATCAACTTCAATACCATCTTTTGAAACTATGTTCCTTAGAACAATCCCATTTGTAACCATGAAGTGAAATTTTTCAAAATTTAACACAAGGTTACACTTGACACACTTTTGAAGGACTAGAGAGAGTGAATTCAAGCAAGATTCAAATGAATCACCATAAATGGGAAAGTCATCCATGAAGACTTCCATGCATTGTTCACTAAATTCAGAAAATATACTCATCATACACCTCTAGAATGTTGCAGGATCATTGAAAAGTAAAAAAGGCATTCTCCTATATGCATATGTTTCAAAGGGGAAAGTGAAAGTAGTATTTTCTTAGTCCTGAGGTGTGATTGAGATTTGGAAGTATCTGGTGTATCCATCAATAAAGAAATAGTGTGACTTTCTAACTAATCGTTCCAACATTTGATCAAGTAATGGAAGAGGGTAGTGATATTTTCTTATTTCAACATTCAATTTCCTATAGTCGATGTACACATGCCATTTTTTCTTCACTCGAGTTGTGACTACCTACCCATGTTCATTTGTGACAATAGTTATCCCACCCTTCTTAGGTACAACTTGAATTGGACTAACCCATTCACTATCAGAAATTTGATAGATAATACCAGCTTAAATAAGCTTGGTGATCTCTTCCCTAACTACCACAAGTATGAGTGGATTGAGTCTTATTTGTGTTTGTCTAATTGTTTTGGATGATTCCTCAAGATGGATGTGATGCATGCAAAGAGAAGGGTTGATTCCTGGTATGTCATCTAGGGTCCACCCTAAGGCCTTTTTTTCCTCTTACACTTGAACAAGTTTGGACTCCTCAGTTTTGGTAAGTGAAGAAGAGATAATGACAGGATAAGAGTGATCATGGAAAAGGAATGCATATTTCAGGTATTCAGGAAGAGGTTTTAGATCAGTATCATCTCTCATTTGTGGTTTAGACATCTCAGGAATGGATGAAGGGAATTCAGTTGCTTCAGATTCATTTTCCTTAATACTGTCCAAGGTGGAGCATTAGAGATCAGAGTTGATGTGGGATTCAAGAGAGTTTTCAAGTTCCTCTAGATTGATGGAGTCTATGAATGAGAGGTCCACATCAACTTCACCATTTATGACTTTGTTAATCATGTTGTAGGTTTTACAAGATCCTTTATCATAAGAACATGATGAACATGATGGAATGGGGTTAAATTGACTCTTAGAAGTATCCTCAGAAGCATGGATTGAGAATGTAGAGTAATCCTCATATGGGTATCGCATGGCTTGGAAATTTTAAATTTGACCATTTGGTCAACAAATTTCCTAGATAATATGTATGAATGGACATCAATTTTGGTTCTAGCAGTCATGAGAAATGGTCTTCCTAGAATTATGGGAGATCAATAAGAGTTTTTCTCACATTCCATGTTAAGGACATAGAAATCAGCTGGGAATATAAGATCATTAACACGAACAAGGGCATCCTCAATTATTCCTTCCGGACTAGCAGTGCTTCGATTGGCTAACTGAATGATAACACCTGTTGTATGTAAGGGACCTAGACCAAGGTTATAGAAGATGGATTTGGGCATGACATTAATTGAGGCTCCTAAGTATATGAGTGCATCATCGAAGTTAGAACTTCCAATTTGGCATGGAACCGTAAGGTTCCCTGTATCTTTTTACTTTATGGGAATAAACTGCTAAGTGGAAACATTTTCAAAGGTCCTAAGTTGCCTCTTGTGGGTGAAAAATTCCTTAAGAATGTTGGCATACTTAGGAATTTGTTTGATAGAATTTAAGAGAGTAATGTTGACTTCAACACGTCTACAAATGTCGAGCATTTCAAGATCAGGTTCAAATGACTTCTTTAGCTTAGAGATAGATTGTGAAAAAGGAATTGGATTCCTAAGTGGAATGGAAGGAGGTGGGGGAATGGATTCAGATTCCTTTTCAAGTTTCTTTTTCTTTTCATTTTCTAGGTCAACATTCAAAGGAGGGTTGGAGGAATTATCTTGAGGAATAGCAATTTGATTTCCCAATCTAAGTGTAATTTCACTTACATTACCCTTGGGGTTGTGTGATGGTTGAGCTGGGAGTTGGGAAGAATTGGATGGTTGCTTCTGACTAAGGTGGGATGCAAGTTGACCAATTTGGGTTTCAATGTTCTTGAGACTAGAATGGGTGAATGAGTAAAGATCTTCAACAGCTCTTTCCCATGGTTTGTTGGAAGAAGAGGCTTGTACCGGATTGGGATTACCTTGATTTTGGTTCTTGGGAAAGCGATTGTATTGGTTTTGGAATTGGTAAGGCTCGCTAGGATAATGGAATCTAAGAGGATGATTGTTCCTTTGAGGTTGAGGAACAAAAGGATAAGGTTGTTGGAAGTAACCAACACCTTGACCATATTGGAATTGGTTTTGGGTTTTGAGGATAGAATTGAGGGGGATGAGATACAGGATTCCCATATCTCAAGTTAGGGTTATATGTAGAAGAGAAAGGCTCAGAATGGGGTTGGTTGAATTTTCTAACAAACTGACCTGATAGTTGAGGGTTGGTGTTCCTATGAGCATATGCTGAATTGAGCTCCATTGGTCTAGATGAATCGGATTGATCTTCTTGAAGTTATGGACATGTGTCAGTTGGATGAGATGGAGAGTTTCATATTCCACAGTTTTTGATAGGTCCAGGAAACATTGATTGTGGAGAAGACGAGGTTGGGGATTTGGATGCCACAGCTAGTTGCTGCACAAGACCTGTAAGCTCACTCATCCACTCGGTCATCTTGTTCAGCTCTATCGATTTATTATCTTGGGCTTGTTTGACTTGAGAATGTGCTCGAGTATGGAATTGTTGTGTGTTTTCAGCCATGTTTCTTATAAGATCTCTTGCAGCTGCAGGAGTTTTATCAACAAGAGCACCACCACTTGCGGCATCAACGAGAGTTCTCTCCATAGCCAATAACCCCTAATAGAAGTATTGGATCAAGAGTTGTTCAGGGATTTGGTGGTGTGGATAGGTTGAAATAAGATTTTTGAACCTCTCCTAGTACTCATGGATCGATTCACTTGGGAATTGATGAATACCACTTATTTCCTTTCAGATAGAAGCAGTACGAGAAGCAGGAAAGAATTTCTCTAAAAAGAGTTGCTTCATGTCATTCCATGTGTTTATGGAACTAGGAGGTAGGTAGTAAATCCATGACTTAGTAGTGTCATCTAGGGAAAAAGGTAATTATTGGAGTTTGATATTTTCCTCAAAAACCCCTTGAATATTCATGGTAGAGCACACCACTTGGAACTCTTTAAGGTGGAGATGTGGATCCTCACCGGCTAGCCCGTGGAAATGAGGGAGAAAATGGATCAAACCCGATTTGAGTTCGAAGTCAGATTCTTTGTTTGGATATTGAATACCAATAGGTTGATAATTCATATCAAGGGCAGCAAGTTATTTTATTGTTTTTCCCCTATGATTGGCCATATCTAATTCAATTGGTTGGACAAGGAATGGTTCTTGAATGAGTTGATTATCTCTTATGTTCCTCCTAAGTTGGAGAAGTGTTCGCTCAATTTTAGGGTCAAAAAAATCCAAGGGATTGTTTGGGAGGATACGAGGCATTCATAGAGATGTAGAAAGGAAAAGTAATATGGTTTTTTATTTGTGTTTTTTCTGTTTATGATTTTTATGAGAAGATGGGTTTTTCTTTGTGTTTTTTTTAATCAACTTTTTTTTTTAAAAAAAATTTGTTTTTATTTTTTGATTTTTTTTACAATAACCAGAAACTAATGACTACTAAAAGAACCATCCTCAGAAACAGTTCCATTTGAAATGCATGGCCTATTTTCACCTATCGACCGGTCAAAGTTCCAATGCTCTAATAATGTGTATAGCAACACTCGGGTCGAATCCTCGGCGATGATACTTTTTAAATAGTCGATTGTTTTTAGTTGATTGTATTTTGATTATGGGGTTTTGTTTTCAGAGATTAATTGAAATGATTGATTGATTATTATTGAATTAACAAATTTATAAATATTGGGTTGAGTTCATTTTTAGGGAGTTAAGCTTGTGATATCATTTAGCTTTTCTTTGTATTGCATTTAAATTAACACCCACTTCACAAGATAACGTTGATTAGAATTCCTAATTGTTAAGGCTTTAATCCAAGCCTTAACTTAACTTAGGGTTATAATATAAATTAGAGCTTTTTTATGGTAGTGTATTTATGGTTCCAATAATCCAAGGAAACCACACGTTAAACAAAACAAGTCATTAATCCATGACATGTTAAGTCCAACATACACAATGTTAAATTAAAGAATATTCATCGAGAAAATACTCATAATCACTTAACATACCTAAATTTTGACTCACCCCAATAATATATTTACTCGAACATTTTTGTGTTTAATAATCTGGTTATAATTATTATGATGATAAATTAATAATAGAATAAAAGGAAAGAGATATGAAAAGAGTGGTGCGTTGAACACACACACACACGAACAATGATGATAATTAAAAATGGAATTTCGATTGAATGAGGAAGAAAAATAAGAAAAAAGGATCCAACTGTATTTAAACTATTTTAAGAAAATTAATGTGAAACTATAGAAGTTGGATTAGAATAAGATACTTTGAAGAAGAAAATTTAATTAAAATATAATTACAAAACACAAACACTTACATGATTACAAATGAAGTACAACAAAAAAGTAAATGAAAGGAAGAAAGGAGGAATGGTTTCTCAATTAAAAACATGAGTATGGAAGATACTCCCAAGCCTTTTTTTAGAGCCTTGGTCATGAAAAAATATCCTCCTTTTCTCTTAAATGCCAACCCCTTGGAAGGAGTGGAGGGGAATGTATTTATAACCCAAGGAAGTGGACTATTGGAATTCCCAATATGTCCCTCCACTTGGATTGACAATTTGGACATCCATAAAGCTTAATATAGAGATATATCCTTCTTAAAAGATTTATATAATAATTTTGGTCTACCTATCTCAAAATTTGGAGTCATTTGGACCTATGGAGCCAAAGATATAGCGGTTTGATTAAACAAAGTTAAACTGTCCATTTCAATCAATGATTTTTCAATGGCCAAAATGTGAATGGATTTTGGAATAGGAAGATTCCTTCAAATCCGAATACTTTCTTCAAAAAAGTATGCCGCCTATATCTCCTCTTTCACAATGAAAAATATCATATTTATTTTATGATAATATCAGGATACATGTCATAAATAGTGTTCGGATTTTAATTTCCATCCAGAATGGTGGGCGGGACTTCATGGAATTATTTGGGAACCTTTTTCTTGTGTCTGGACCTTAAAATTTTTATACATGATTCCTTTGGATAATATAAAACATATGGAAGAGTTTCATAAAATTTGGGATTTGGGGTTTATGCCAGTAACTCAATCCTCATGGATGGTCCAGTTTCATCACAAATTATTTGGGTCTTCTTGTGTGGTCCATATGGTCCTTCAAATGGCAGAATTGGCCAATGATTCCTTCTAATGATATGTGAGAAATTAAATAAGAAATCCTAAAAAATAATAACCACACAATTTTAATCAGTAGGGTAATAGTTATACATAAAATATTAAACTAACTCAATTGGACTACTTCTAAAAATGCTCAAAAATTATACTTAGTATTAAAACATTAATATTTCACACAAATTATGCACATTTAATATAAAATAATTAAAGGGAGTATATAATAAGTCATGAAAATATTAATAACATCAAGTACAATAACATTAAACACCCACACACCACACACATAGGTCGGAAAGGCAATCCATTGCCCCCCCAAGGGAAATCTCACATATCAAGCCTTATTTATTCAGTACATGGTCGGATGGCTCAGTGGGCATGAAACCCATTACATATCCCAAAGGCACACAATCTGGCCCGAAGTCTCAGTGCAACGTCATGTCTGCATCATGCCTACGTCGCTGCCTACCTGCATCATGCCTATGTCACTACTTGCGTGCGTCATGCATGTGTCACCACCTACCTGCATCATTTCTGCCACACCACCTACCTGCGTCACCGCATGTCTGTGTCATGCATGTGTCGCCACCTGCCAGTGGAAATTCACACCCACTCAGATTTTAACCCTATTCTGATGCAGAATCATGGGGAAGCTCTACCACTAAGGAACACCCCAACTGTGAAAATGTGTATTTGGGTAATGAAGTATAGGTACGGCCTTGCACCACCTGCACGCCACATGTCCCCAGTGATGCCCAAGGTGGCCAACCTTGGGCTTGGGCCAATTCCCAATGGGGTAGAGGGTCTATGATTAATTATATAAAAATATTTATTTATAATTAGAATTATAAATAAATATAATTATATATACTTATATATTAATAAATATATATAATTATATAAATATATATAACTTTTATAATATATTTATAATATAGTTGGGGTTTTTCTTAGTAGTAAGAACCTCATAATATTACATCGAGGTTGGGGGTTCAAAACATATGGAGTGCAGGTACTATAGCATCACTCTAGCAGTACTGCAGCAAAACTGTAGCATCACTGTAGTAGCAGTGGAACTGTAGAAATAGTGATGTTGTTGTAGTGGTGGGTACTATAGTAGGAACTATAGCGGTTACAACACTGATGCGAGTACTGTAGCAACATTATTCACCAATGGGCCTTCAGGTCAAAATTATGGGCCTACGGGCCATGTAATGGGCTTTCATGCCCACTAAGAATATGATCCATGTAATAGGATTCATGCCCACTAGGAAATGGGCTATGTAATTAATAAATAAGTCTTGATAAGTGGGATATCCCCTTGGGGGTCTATGGCCTACCCTTCCAACCTGTGTGTGAGGTGTGTGTGTGTTTAATTGTAATTTTACGCTCAAACACCTAATATTATATATATATATATATATATATATATATTTATAAATATATTTATATATTAGGTACTTGTGGGTATAATTACAATGAAACACACACATTTCACACACCCACAGAGCCAAATAGGCAGGTTATAGCCCTCCCAAGGGATAATTCACCCATCAAACTAAAGGATCTGAATGTAGTGGAAGCATGGTGGTTGGAAGGGACCAACTTTACCTTTTCCATAATCGATGACCAATCCGGGATCAATAAGATGATAAATTCCAGTATCCATGGATTAAGATCAAATATCTAGACAAAAGAAGAAAAGGGCAGCGGATCCTAGAGAGAGGATCTTACATGTCATGTTTATAATTAATTTAAATAATTTATGTAGAATTTAAATACCTGGATCTTCAGTACTTTCTATATTGATGATGTTGATCATACGGAATTACCCTTCTGGATTATCTCATTGCGCTTGCGATGATCCAAACCAGAATCCCTCTAGTAGTGATCCATAAGTGTTTCGATGGCCTCCAATCAACACCACTCATTCTCCAGGTGCTAGCGCGGTGAAGTGAGTGTCTTACATCAGTCGTTCTTGATCTCCTATTCTTAAATCTTCAAGAATGTCTCTCATTCTTGAGAGGGGAGAGGAGAGGATTTGAGAGAGAAATTGTTTTGTCTTAATAATTCTCTCACCACCGGCAATTCGGTTCACAAGACGTAATGGCACAATAGACGTACCTATCTATATAACAACATGGGGTTTCAGTTGCAATATTTAATTTCGTAACAGTAATTAAATACATTCATAACCTTAGAGAAAAATCATGCTACAGAATAACAATAACAACACAATTATTTGTGGTGTGCCAACTTGTGAAAAATGGAATCATAAATGAAATCTCATTCCAAATAATAATAACAGCATTACTATTATTATTTTTTGTGACAACTAATTAAATAATTATTTACCATCTTGAAAATAATTATTTTACTACTGGACCGGTCTTGGTCTTCTCGAATTCCACTTCCATTTATTGAACACCTAAATAAATAAATAAATTATTTATTCACTAAAATAAATATTTTATTTGCAAACTAGTAAATAAATATTTATTAAATGTTCAATAAAATAAATAAATATGTTTAATTTAATTTATTCTATCATTTTAACTTGAATGAAATTATTCCAAGGTATTGAGAATAATATTTATTCCATTAATTAAATTCAAATTGAATTTAATCGAGACCATAAAAAACACTTAGTAGTAACCCTCTAGGATTCTTTCTCATTGTTATTAGGTGGGATTTCCAATATTCTAAGAGTACTATGTTGCAACGGGTCAAGTCACTCAAGAGAAAAAACTTAAAGTTTCAATGATTATATCCACATAGGAACCTTCACTATGTAATATAATCCCTTTATCTTAATATCTCATCAAGAGGGCTTCATGATAGTGTCATCAACCTGTTTTCTTGATACGTCTTTTTGTGAATACCTAAAATAAACTCGTTGTTACACCATGGACATGGATTTTAGGGTGACAGTTCTATTTCAACAAAAAGTTCAAGATATCAACTTCTATAAATGTAAGGGATAAATCCTTCCTTGAATTATCCATTAATAACATGTCACTCGGGATGCACCCAACATAGCCTACTTCCCACCAACATATGGTGTGATGGTTTTCGTCAATAAATCAAAGTGCGCAAGTCGTAACATGCATTAATGATAATATTAAATTATAAGGACTATTACACATACTCACAGATAGGAATATCCTATGACACCAAAACATGCGGAATTCCTACAGGCGGGCCTATTCTCATAACTTCACATCTTGGAGATTACCAAGTGCAAACTTCATGAGAAGAAGTCTCATCTACTTACGAGTAATCACACCTAATGGTTTGTATACTATGTTTCCCATCATAGTATTTCATCCAACTAAAGAACTATATTCAATAAAATTATCATAGCACTTTAAGGTTCTCATCATAGCAGGGAACTATTATGACCTTTTCAATGCAATAAATACTCTAGGACATTATTACATCATAGTCATGAAAAAAAATTAACAATATGTTATAAAATGTTTAATATTTAATTATATTAAATATTCATGTAATAAAAGTAAAAATAGTTGGTTCTAAGACACCAACTTTAACAAACTCCCACTTGTACTAGATACAACTACCTATGACTTTCAGTTCGCTAAACCTCACATGATGTTCATTTTTCTACTGATTCAAGGCTTTAGTCAATGGTTTTTTCATTTTTTCTTCCATGGAAATTCTAATCACTGCAACTTCACTTCTCTGAGAAAAATATCTCAAGATATGATACTTCTGAAGTATGTTCTTTATACATTGATGTGACCTTGGCTCTTTTGTGAGAGCCACCATTGCAGTATTATCACAATAGAGGGTGGTGGGATCTTTACTTCTTGGTACCACATCCAGCTCTTGGATATAGCTTTGCATCTAAACTACTTCTTTAGCTACCTCCGAAGCTATGATATACTCAGACTCTACTATACAATCTGTGGCTACACTCTACTTTGAGCTCTTCCAACTCACTACACCTCCATTCAAAATGAATATGTATCTCATTTGTGACTTAATTTCATCTTGATTAGTCTGGAAACTAGCATCTGCATATCCTTTATTGACTAGTTTATCATCTCCTCCATAAACCAGGAACATATCCTTAGTACACCTCAGATACTTTAGGATAGTCTTGACTGCCATCCAATGGCAGTTACCTGGGTCAGCTTGATATCTACCTACCACACTCACTGCATAGGTGAAATCCAGCCTAGTACATAGCATGGCATACATGACTGGCCCAATCGCTGAGGCGTATGGATTCCTTTCCATTATCTTTCTTTCCTCATGTGTTTAAGGACACATTTTCTTGGAAATATGAATGCCACATGACACTGGCAACAATCCCCTCTTGGATTGTTCCATACTGAATCTCTTCAGTATCTTTTCAATGTATGTACTTTGACTTAGACCCAGCAATCTCTTGGATCTATCATAATGGATCTTGATCCCAAGAATATATTTTTCCTCACCTAAGTCCTTTATGGAGAATCATTGATTCAACCATGCCTTAATAGACTGTAAGACTTGTATCTCATTTCTAATAAGTAATATGTCATCAATATATACTATTAGGAAAATGATTTCACTCCCACTAAACCATTTGTAGACACAAGGTTCACATTCGTTCTTTATAAAATCAAATTCCATTACGGCTTCATCAAAATAGATGTTCCATGACATGGATGCTTGCTTTAATCCATAAATGGATTTCTAAAACTTGCATATCTTATTGGCATCCTTTGGGGTCATAAACCCTTCATGTTGTGTTATGTAGACATCTTCCTAATGTTTCCTATTAAGGAAGTCAGTTTTGACATATATTTTCCAAATCTCATAGTCATGGTAAGCAACAATGTCTAATAGAATTCTGATGGATTTTAGCATCGTAACTAATGAAAAGGTTCCATTGTGGTCAATTAATTGATGATGTTTGAACCCTTTTGCAACCAGTTGTGCCTTATAGGTATTGACTTGTCCTTATATGTCCAGTTTCTTCTTGAATACCCATTTTCAACCAACAGGCGTTACATCAACTGGAGGATCTACCAAAATCCAGACTTGGTTTTGGTACTCGGAATCCATTTCAGAATTCATGGCTCCTTGCCACTTGGCAATATCTGTGCCACTTATTGCTTCCTTGTAGGTTAGAGGATCATTATTATCAACTAATAATGATTCACCATCCTCAGTAACTAGAAAAATGTACCATTCCAGTTATCTAACCTCTATTGTACTCCTATGAAATACTTGTGTCTATGGAACAGATCTTTCTTCCACGGGGCTTTTTGGAATCTTCTCTTGTACCAACTCTTGTATACCTTGAGCCTTGACTTCATCGAAGCCTATCTTTCTTCCACTATCTCTTTTGGAGATGTGCTCACTCTAAAGGAATATGGAATGTCTTAACACTATAACAATTTTTTTTGAGGTGTCATATAGGTAATATCCCCTTGTTTCCTTGGGGTATCCTATAAAGGTACACCTTCTGCCTTAGGTTGCAATTTTGTTACCTGAATAGGCCTTAACAAACACTTCACTACCCCACACATGTAAATTTGATAACATGGCTTTTCTTCCACTCCAAAGCTAGTATGAAATACCATTTATCAATTTAGTTGATACTTAGTTTAGTATGTATGCCAATGTTTATAATGAATATCCCCAAAATGATAATGGAAGACTTGCATGACTCATCATTGATCTCACTATATCCAACAAGGTGTGGTTCCTCCTTTCTCTTACACCATTCCACTGAGGCATGTAAGGATGAGTGAGTTGGGATAGGATCCCAAACTCCTATAAATAATCAATGAAGTCTTGATTAAGATACTCTTTACCACAATTTGAATGGAGTTTCTTAATATTCTTACCAAGATGGTTCTCAACTTTATTCTTGTATTCATTGAACTTATCAAAAGAATCTGACTTATACCTCATTAAGTAGGTATATCCATATCAACTAAAATCATTAGTAAAGGTTATGAATTATAAGTAACCACCCCTTGCTTAAACTGGAAATGTTCCACACACATCGGTATGAACCAATTCAAGAAGATCTATGACCCTTTCACATTTCCCACTAAATGAGGATTTGGTCATTTTTCCTTGTAAACATGTGTGACATACACCAAGTGGTTTTAGTTCGAAAGAATCTAAATATCCATCTTAATGTAACTTTGTTAGGAGTTTCTCATTTACATGACCTAGCTAGTGATGCCAAAGTTGGGTGTGGTATGATTCATGTGAATTGTCTTTTTTATCAATTTTCATTACTTGGTTAGTGTAATTCAACACATAAGGACTTTTGTATAAATTTTCCCTACTAAAACAAATTCTATCTTTGTAAAAGAAGAAACATTCATTTCCAAACATGAAAACAAATCCATATGTATCTATTTTGGATACAAAAATAATATTTTTGGTCATAGAAGGCACATAATAAGAACCCTTTAACACCAAGATCATCCCAGTCGGCAACGTGAGGTGGTAGTCCCCGACAGCTACAGTAACAAGTCTAGCTCTGTTGGCTGCTCATAGATCTACCTCCCTCGATCAATTTTCTGGAATATACTTGGTTCCTATATTTGAATACATATGTGAGAACCAAAATCTATATCCAATACCCAATTTGTAGAAATAGATAAATTTCACTCAATAAAAAATGCACATGAAGTTTCCCCTTGCTTCTTTGGCTGAGTATGGTTTTTCTTCCAGTGTCCCTTCTTTCCACATGCGAAACAAACAAATTTTTATTCCCTTACCTCCCCTTTGATCTTCCTTTTCTTGGATGGGTGTGAAGAATCTTTGGGATTAAATCTCTTTGCCTTCCCTTTAATCTTATTCAAAATAAGGATAGAAATATTTTCACGCTTCATGTCTTTTTCCACTTGGAGAATGAGTATAAGAAGATCAAATAGATACTTCTCAATGTTGTTCATATTGAAATTAACAACAAAATAAGAGAAGCTCTGAGAGAGTGATGCGAGAATGAGATTACTACCCAGTTATTTGGGGAGTTTAAACCCTAGAATCTATTGGATCTCAATGTATCCAATGAGCTTGACTACGTGAGTCCCAGCTGGGGCACCCTCTCCAAGCTTACTCTAAAAGAGTGCCTTGAATATCTCAAAACCTTTCATGTATTTCTCTCTCCTAGTAAAGACCATGGAGGTTCTCAAGCATGCTATATGCATTCATGTTTTTGTGAGACTTCATGAGTTCACTAGACATTGATGAAAGCATAAAACATTGAACACCAATCGCATCGTTCATATGTTTCTCATAGACCAGGAAATCCTCATCACTCGCCACTTTAGCAGGCAGATCAGGTAATGTTGAATCTAGCACGTAAGACTTTCGTTCATGGTGTAGAACAACCCGAAGGTTTCTAAACCATTCCTAGAAGTTACTACCATTGAGAATGTTTTCTTTATCTAGAATTGATAATAGGGATAGTGTAATTGATTTTGTCATTTTATTCTACAATTAAAAGAGAAGATTATTAGTACTTTCTTGATTACATTTTATGAGAAATAATAAATTAATTTTATTGAGTCTCCCACTATTTTATCAAGTCCCAATGGCCCTCACCATTGAACTCAAAATTTCTAGTTTCTTGGAAATTATAGTGGAAAGGATCCATATTCAGCTTCTCATAACCCTAACAAGGGTTTGTCAAGCTATTTGAAGGTATTTAGGTAGGCAGGTCTTTGCCAACTATGGGTGTGTAGCTCCTTGATCTGCTGAGTGGACTCCCCAATCCAAAAATCCTAATTTGGATTTCCTCAACACTTACCTCCAATATTACACCAAGTCTAGCAAGGGATACTCCTCTTGATGTAATATGGTTAAGTCTAGTCGAAACTTTCATAAGGGATTCCTGTATAAAAGTAAGTTTCCTACCAAGGGTTGGTCAAACACATAGTTTTTTTAAGTCTTTCCCTTAATCAAGTAATGGAAGGCTTAGTCTGACTTAATATTTTATTGAAGTATTTTTTATCTCTTATGCATAAATTACTTATTATATTTGTCACATGCTTGTTAATATTAAGTGGAACTTACTTAAGTGATTAACCATGTCTTGATAATATTTACGCATAAGCCTGGTTTATTTTAGTTCCATCTTACATGCTTATTTAATTAATTAATTATGTGATCTCAACAATACATACATAATGATAAACCATGCAACTGACAGAAATAAAATAAAGTAAAGGGTATGATCATGAGATTTTCTAATGGTCAGTTTATTAAGCGGTTGATAAAATAACCCTAACCAAAACACCTCGAATATTTTGGTTTCGTGTTTACAACTTTCCACCTGTCCACCTTTGTATCTCCTGGGATTGGTTTCATCTCAACTCCAACTTGAAATTCTTCCACTATCTTGGGAGCTCTATCCATTACATATGATTTTTAACTCACACGTAGGTGAGGGGTAAAGGGGGGTTTACATAAAAAACCATGGGCATGCAGACTCTATATATTAATGAGGAGAGATGGCTCACAGGAAAAAAATTTAATTTAACAAATAAAATAAAAGGGGAAACAATCACATACAAAGGTCTGGTCAAGCTCATGATAATCCACATACATGCAACGAGTTACACAATTAATTAAACTATCATTAAATTATTTAATCATTCTTATTAAGATAAATTGCACTCAAATTGATTAATTACTATATTTAATTAATCAATAATTTTATCATAATTCCTTTTCTAAATTTCCTTGAGATTATCATCCTTATACATAAATGTACCTTGGAGGTAACCTTGTGAATACCTGTTCGAATCTACCCAATATGTATTATATTCATATACTATTTTACTCTTCTGACATATGGCATACATGATGCTTTTATGCATAGAGTAACAACCTATAGTATGATTTGTGCATGATAATTAGTTCTAAACATTACGCAAACATTAAATTTTTAACTTTGTGTAATTTGGTAAATTACACGGTGTGTAGTTCTGACTACATGGTGTGTACTACCTTTACTGTCTTTCCCAAAATACACACCTAGGGACTTGGTGTGTGAGATGTACTTCAGATATTTTGGAGTACATGGCATGTCCAGTGGGCCACACACTGTGTTTTATCCACGTTATACGGTTACTGATTGGAACAATCCATGTATGGGATACACGGATTGGCCCCTAACCCGAAGGGACTACACATCGTGTCTAGTGGGCCACACAGTGTGCAATCTGGTAAGTGTGTGCCTATCTGTCCCAGTCAGCATGCGGTGTAAAATTAATTACAACATGTGTAATAAATTCACACAGCTTGAGTAATTTCCAAATTACTCCCGATGCGCTAAACACGACTACATGGCGTATAGTCCATATTAAACGGTGTTTATGGAAGGGAACACAACATACAAGTCTGAACACACTGCGTGTAGTTTCGTGTCACCTGGAAAAAATTGTCGGCTCCTCCTGATGAGTTCCTTGATTTAATTTTAATCAAAAAAATATTTGTTTCTATTAGATCTGTGAGAAATGAAAGAGGAAGAACAGATATCAAAATTCATATTATAAGAACGATTAACCTTGAATTGACAAACTAAATTATTAAATCATAAATCATCAATAAATTATTTAAATAATTATAAACGATGATGATCTCACTCTGATACCACTTAAAGGATCCGAACGTAGTGGAAGCATGGAGGTTGGGAGGGCCCAACTTTACCTTTGTTATAATCAATGACCAATCTGGGATTAATACGACAATAAATGCCAGTATCCATGGATTAAGATCAAAGATCTAGTCAAAAGAAGAAAAAGGCGTAGGATCCTAGAGAGAGGATCTTGCGCATCATGTTTATAATTAATTTAAATAATTTCTTCAGAAATTAAATACCTGGTTCTTTGGTACTTTCTTCATTGATGATGTTTATCATCCGGAATGACCCTTCTGGATAGTCTCGTTGCACTTGCGAGGATACAAACCAGAATCCCTCTAGCGGTGATCCACAGATGTTCTGATGGCCTCCAATCGACACCACTCATTCTTTGGGTGCTAGTGCGGTGAAGCGAGTGTCTTTCATCGGTCGTTCTTAATCACATATTCTTCGACCTTGGGGAGAGGAGAGGATTTGAGAGAGAAATTGTTTTGGCTCAACAATTCTCTCACTATCAGAAATTCGGTTCACAAGGCGTAATGGCACAATAGACGTACCTATCTATTTAACGACATGGGGTTTCAGTTACAATATTTAATTGTGTAACAACAATTAAATACATTCATAACCTTAGAGAAAACCCATGCTACATAATAACAATAATAGAACCATTATTCATGGTGTGCCAACTTGTGCAAAATGGAATCATAAATGAAATCTCATCCCACATAATGATAACAGCATTATTATTATTTTGTCTTGTGCCAATAAGTTAACTAATTATTTACCATCTTGAAAATAATAATTTTACTACCAGACCATCCTTGGTCCACTCGAAATCCACTTTCATTTATTGAACATCTGAATAAATAAATAAATAATTTATTCTCTTAAATAAATATTTTATTTACAAACTGGTAAATAAATATTTATTAAATGTTCAACAAAATAAATAAATATATTTTATTTAATTTATGATATCAGTTTAACTCGAATGAAATTATTCCATGGTCTTGGGAATAATATTTATTCCATTAATTAAATTCAAATATAATTTAATTGAGGCTATAAGAAACACTTAGGGTGTGACCCTCAAGGATTTTTTCTCATTGGCATTAGGCAGGCTTACCTAAAGTCCAAGAGTACTATCTAGCAATGGGTCAAGGAACCGAAGAGAAAGAACTTAAAATCACAATGACGACATCCACATACGAATGCTCACTATGTAATATAGTCCATTTATCTCAATATCTCATCAAGAAGGTTTCATGATAGTGTTGTCAACCTATTTTCTTGATACGTCTTTCTTTGACTACCTAAAATAAACTCATCGTTACACCATGGCCATCGAATTTAGGGTGATGATTATATTTCAATCAAAGGGTCGAGATATCAACTTCCATAAATGAAAGGGATAAATACTTCCTCAACTTATCCATTAATAACATGTCACTCATGATGCACTCAACGTACCCTACTTCCCGCCAACATATGGCTTGACGGTTTTTGTTAGTAAATCAAAGTGCACGAGTCGTGACATGAATTAATGATAATCTTAAAGTCTAAGGACCATTACACACGCTTGTAGATAGAAATATCTGATGACACCAAAACATGCATAATTTTAATAGGTGGGTATGTTCTCATAACCTCTCATCTTAGAGATTACCAAGTGTGTACTTCATGAGAAGAAGTTTCATCTGCTTACGAGTACTCACACCTAACAGTCTGTGTACTATGTGTCCCATCGTAGTATGTCATCCAACCGCAAAACTATATTTAATAATATTTTCATAGCACTTCAAGGTTCTCATCATAGCGGGGAAATTATATGACCTTGTCAATGAGAAAAATACTATAGGACATTATTACATCATAGTCATACAGAACAATGAACAATATGTAATAAGATGTGTAATATTTAAATACATTAAATATTCATGTAATCAAAGTACAAATAGTTGGTTCTAGGACACTAACTCTAACACAAACCTCTCCTATTTAATTATTATATATGGCCCATAGGCTCATCACCATGGCCCACCCCTATACCCAAGCCCATAGGCCTAAATATTTTAGCCCATAGGCCCCTCCTTCCTTCATCAGGCATCATTGTGCTAGCACCGCTCACCACTATAGTCCACCTGCCACTACTCAAGTTCAACTCCTTCGCCTGTCTGATTCCATCAAGACCGCCACAACATCATCGAACCATGCCTTCAGCATTGTCGCCATTGTGCAGCTCATGTGTTGCAACTCACTGTGGGGCGGAGCCAAATTTCAGTCCCCCGACCATACCAGTCGTGGCCCCCATCAATCGACATATGTAGCCACAGACACCCACTCACACCCCCACCGTTGAGCGGCGGTCTCCATATCCGGCCACGGTTGCTGGAGGCACCAATTTTTAAAAAAAATGAATCTTATTTTCAAAATTTTATATATAAAAATTGTCAAATTTATATTAGTCAAAAAAATTAATAGTTAATTTATAGACATTAATTAAAAAAATTGTATATAATTAAAAAATTATAATATATTAATATTTTATTTAAAAAATTATATAATATATAAATGAATATATTTTTTTAGATATATGTTTATACTAATATTAAATAATTTAAAATATATGTACATTTATGTATGTATGTGTATGTGTGTATATTCATGTGTGTATGTATATGTGTATGTGTAGATGTGTATGTGTAAATATGTATGTCTGTAATTCACATAAATGTTATGAATTAAATTTTTAATATTTTTTTAGTTTATTTAATTTTATTTATTCATTTATTATTATATATTCATTAATAATTATAAAAATATTTTTAATCATTTTTTAATATATATATATATATATATATATATATATTTACTATCATGTAATATTTTCAATATGTTTGTAATTTATATGAATAATATTTATTAATTTTTATTTATTAAGTTTTAACATTTAAAATATGTTTGGGATTCATATAATTAATCTATTTAAATGATTTTTTTATAATTTTTTAATTTAAATATTTAATTATAAAATTATAAATATATATAATTTTTTTTTAAAAGTATTTATGAAACTATAAATAAATAAATATACCCCAAGAAAGTTTAGGTACCATTTGTGCCTGACCCTAAATATTTATTGAATAAAATAAAAGTACAGCAAAGACAAAGAGCATGACACATGAAATGTCACCAAACATGAAAGTGGCTAGTTCACCACCCAAAACAAAAAAGATAGTCCTTAGGCCCAAATAAAAGGCACGAGTACCCACAAAAAATGGCCCAAAGGCCCACAAACACCAACACTTTCAAAGCATACATGATCCTACCGATATATGCTGACTCTGAGGATCTCACGCACCCGTCCACATCAATGAAGCTCACCAACAACACAACACCTGAGGTCATCATCTTAGAAGTTGAATCATTCGCATCAAGGATTTTGTTGTGCCCTTCAGCATCATCGCTCACATAATCGAGGTTGTCTCCAATGCCCGTCATCGGAGGTGTCAGTGACACCATGTCATCAGTAGGTGATCTCACTATCGATGTCCAAGTACCATCAACAGCTCGTAGAACCCGAGATCTTCTCCCTCATCATTGTCCTATACCATCACAGGTTATCCCGCAACTGCCAGTCCATCAACATTTAGGATAAAAATATCCCACCAACATAAAAAATCCACAAAAATAAATAAAAAGACTTGGAAGGCCCACAACACATGACCCAAAGGCCCGAATCCACCCTCAAAGATGATAGGCCCATTATCCATAAAACATGCCTAACCTGTCTAAGGTGTCAGCAACACCCACCGATATGTCGGAATCTAGTCGTGGCCAGCCTGTCACCACATCCCAAAGTCATTGGTTTTCCCAACTACATTTTGAGTACATCACTGGCTAGCACATCTCAAGGTCACCATCTCTACATTCGGTGCTCTGTAACCGAGGTCTATGGTCAAAGACGTCATCATCCTTCCACCAATCGTGTCCCGAGGTATGCAAATGTCGCCATCACCATGTTGGAGCACCTTTTCAATCCTCATCCAAGCTTTGGTCCTACTGTCTGCAAATAGTCACCACTGCACACCCAAAACTGTCATTGCGCCTCCCATTGCAACCACTAAGGTCCTAGATCTACTGGGATCCTAGATCCTCACCCCATTGACCCAAATTCACCAACTCTGGCAAGCTCCGTTCATCCTCACTATCCTCTCATCCATCACATAATGCCTCCAATCAACCACAGTGAAGAGATCACCACATATTTGGAATTACCGCCAGCAAAGCAAGTAGTCTATCATTCTTACCAAGACCTGCGTCACCTGACGCTAAGGCTATGGACTACTTCTCAAGATCACCTGCATCAAGGTCATTGGATGATAAGGACGTTGCTTATCAGAATCAAACCCAACCGAGTTCATCACCATACATCCCCTTCGATGGGCAGGACTCCCTGCAACATCTACCGCTGTCATCGGGGCATTTCTACGCTTCTGTGAAACAATAGGTAGATCCCAAAAAATATTAACACCCTTTTCCGAAACAGACCTAGATAAATTAATCCTCAAGCGTGGAGAGTAGAGGGAAAATAGCCCCTTATGCCCAAAAAAATCAGGTTGTGTTCCATCATCCAACGATGAAATCAACTTCTTGCAATCGTTAACATGATCACCATATAAGGAAATAGGGAGAAACTCTCCATAAGAGAGAGAATCCATCTTACATCAATAAATATATATTTAAATAATTATAAAATTATAATAAATATATTTAAATAATAAGTATATTTATTATAATTTTAATTATATATTAATATTTATTTATTTATTTATTTATTTAAATAAATTATAATTATATATAAATAATTTTTAAATATATTTACTTCTAATTATAATTATAAATAAATAAATATGTATTTAAATAATTATAAAATTGTAAAATATATATATTTAAATAATAAATATATTTATTATATTTATAATTATATATAAATACTTTTTTAAATATATCTATTTATAATTATAATTATAAATATATATATATTTAAATGATTGCAAAATTATAATAAATAAATCTAAATAATAAATATAATTATTTTATTTATAATTATATATATTTATATATTCATATAAATATATTTATAATTATTTAGAAATATTTTTAAATATAATTATTTATAATTATAATTATAAATAGATAGATATATATTTAAATAATTATAAAATTACAATAAATATATTTATTATATATATAAGAGATTGGGGGTATAATTACAAAGAAACGCGCACACACATAGGTTGGAAAGGCAGCTCATAGCCCCCCCCCCCCAGGGATAACCCAACCAACCAGCTGCTTTATTACAATAATAAAATATTGGCCTGAAGGCCCCAATGGGCATGAAGCCCATCGCATGGTCTGTATGCCCTGCTTGCACCTTTTCCTGGCCTGAATCGTGCGTCTGCATACATGGAACGCCTGCCTGGTCCCGCTACATTCTACCTAGTCCCTTCCCAAGGGATCTCACTACCACACCTCATCTCCTACATCTTAAGATCACCCACCACCCACGCTAGGAACGCCTAAACACTATCACTCAGTCGTGCCTCCCTGAGGGATCCCGCCGCCGCCACATCTACGTTGCTGAAGCGCCTGTCTACCGCCATCTGGAATTACACACCACCCCTACCTCTTGGATGACGACCCCTGGTCTATGTTTTGGTCTGCTTCTATGTCTCATAATTAATATCATCTAGTGGGGTTGGATCTTTCATCAGACATGAGCCCAATACAATCTTTCCAATCTCAGTGCCTTCAGCAATGCTTGGGGACTGACCTTCAACTCGGTGAACAATGTCGAATTCCTCAAGGAAAACCTCCTTGTTATTGTACATGTTCAAGATTTCAAGAAAGATAAGTGACCTTAATTAAGAGCTATCAGGCAATTCATCCATGCTAATTTTTTCTTCCTTATTTCTTCATTGTTCAAACGAACTAGGTGTTTCAGAAGAGTTGGTTGAAATCTATAGTGTTTGTATTGCCTGAGCCTTAGAATCTTTTACCAATTGAGACTAGAGCAGTGCAATGGTCTCCTTTTGTAGGTTGACACTAGCTAGTGAAATAGACAATACATTAGAATTCCTTCCCTGCCTAGAGGTTTTCAATACATCACTTCTGCTCGAAAGAAATTCAATGGAATTAGGGGAATCTACCAAATTATATTTCCTAGTTCCGTAAAAGGGTCCCCTAATATTGAATATGCCTTTTTTGCATTTAGTTAGAATTCTAGAATTGATCTCATATTTTTTTCTTACCCTTACGGTCAAAAGAGGTAGCCAGGCTTCTCTCCTACCACAGTTTCACATCAATCTCAACATGCACAACAATATCTTATTCCAATTATTTAGAGTCAAAACCAATTCAATCATAGGAGACCAAGGCTTCCCATGAAACATCAGGTCTATTAGATACAAAATTATGTCTCTGGGTATGGTCGGCCTTATCAACAGTCCTATTCATCACTAATGGAGCTTTTCCAAACCTGGTTTCAGTAGCCTCTAAATATGAGTCATTCACACCATGCACTTAATTTCCCTTGATAGGTATGTATTACCCTACCTTGACAGTCACATCCTTCATGTCCTTTCGTGAATACATTCAAGGTTCTGACACCAAGTCCCTAGCCCTCACTACCTTCTTTTTCTTGGGGGGCTATTTTCTTCACCTGCAAATTTTTTACATTTCTATAATTTGATACCAGATGCCCAATCATCTTGAAAAAATAATAGAAAGGGGGACTTGATTCATACTCAAAATTAACCTCAAACCTCTCACCATTGAAAATAAGGATAGAATTATTCATAAGGGTTTCATAAAATCATCATCCACCATAACCCTCGCATAATTACCCAACTTTCATTATATGGTATTCTCATCTAATTTAAGAGGATCACCATTATATGTGGTGCTTTCACTGAGGATTAGGGGATGCCAAAAAAACTCAACTAATACCACTCATCTTAACCCAGATATGGGTGTTGGTGTGGTTTTGATTATGAGGGTTGAAATTAAGCTCCCATGCAGAAATATGGAAGACACCTGAGTTTAGATTATAAAAACTAAAATACCAAGTGTTTTAATGCTACTACTCAAATTGAAAAACAAGATGAAAATATCACTTACTGATTGGAATAATTTTTCAGTTGTTTAATCCCCATATTATAGATAGATTCGATTTTAGGTTATCTTCATTAAACAGTTAATCACCATTTGTAAAGATCAAATAGACAATTATAGATAACCTCCACAAATCCAACCTATCCTTTAACAAATATTGATCAACCTTGATAACGAATCTCCCATCTTCAAATCTGGAGACCCGCAACTCATCTAGGGAACTTTCAGTTGAAGCATCTCTCTAGCATAGGACCTCCACAAAATTGAATCCCTTCTTGGTAGGATGTTTAGGTTTGGAAGGTTGACTAGGGAGATATGAAGTAACCTCCATGATCAATCACCAGAACTCACAAATAGTCGAGGATCAAGAACTCAGAAGAGAATCGTCATCACGTCTCCATGGGAGAACGCTCCAAGCGATCCAAGAAACCCCTTCCTTCATATGATTCAAAATAAATATAATTATATATTTATTTATTTATTTATAATTACATAAAAATATTTATAATTATATTATTTATAATTATAATTATAATTATATATATTTATATATATATATATATTTATAAAATTATAATAAATGTATTTAAATAAAAATATATTTATTATATTTATAATATTATAAATAAATATAATTATATAAATATGTATAATTATATAAATATGTATAATTATATAAATATATTTATAAATATATACAAATATTTATAAATATATAAAAATATTTATAAATATACAGAAATATTTCTAAATGTATTTATTTATAATTATAATTATATATATATATATATATTATTAAAATTAGATCTTTATCATTGTTTTTTGAGTGCTGATAAAGATTCATCTTTATTAACGTTGAAAAAACTCTAATAAAACTACACTTTATCATTACTGATAAATAATCATTTTATTAACACTTTTTTAGTACTGATAAAGGTGTTTATTTATTGGTATTTTTTTGAAAGCACTGATAAAAATCTTATCTGGTCTTATAAAAATAACCCTAATAGAGTCTCATCTCTCATGCCATCGAGATCTCGTAGAACCCAACTACTTTCATAGCTCTCATTGAAGCCTACTATTTTTTCCACTCTTAGTCATCATCGACTTTCTCAATGAATAGATCCTCTCCAAATATAAGGTAGGTGCTAATTTATTTTTTTAGTACCTATGACCGCACTCAGTTATTTGGTTGTTGCACCTCATATTCGTGTCTTCTTCAAGCTCGGAGTGTCGATTTGGTCCTCCTTGTTTTTTATTTTGGGTAATACGCTTCACGATTCACCTCAGTCTCACTTGATCCTCTTATTATTTGAACCAACCTACCCTATGTGGTGTAGCATAATTCCTGTGGGCATTTCATCCCCCCCACAACATCCACCATGACTAGCGTGGAATTTCACCATCATAACAAAGTCCTTGTTGACCATGATGTATATCTTGTAAATTAATTTTTTCAAACACTATGAATCAAAATTGGTTTTTTCCTTCTGGTATGTTTGAACAAAAAAATTGTATTGTTGATTATTCCACCCACTACTATTGGGGTATTTTACAATCATCACTAACCCCCTTACCCCACTCATCCCTTGTCTCTGGTGGTCCTCACACTCTTTGTGAACTCATCCCAGTTATGGATAAGGGTTCCCTAATTCCCATCATTCTTAATCCCATATAAGTTTTTCAAATATATATTAATTATTTGATATGGTTTAATTATATTAAATTAAGTATTATAGTTAAATTTTAGTATTGACGGATTAAATTGAATTTAATATTGCATAATTTTTTAAAGAAAAAAAATAATTTTAGTCAAGTGAAATTTAGTTTGATCCAATAAAATATGTTTGATATAAAATGTTGAAATGAGAAAAATAATCAATGTATCCAAATATATGTCTATTTTTCTACATGTATATTTATTTTTAACCAGAAATTTAATAAGTTGTGTTTAAATTTTCAATTACATATTCTTGAAATATATTTTTTAAAATATTTCTAAAATTATTAAACGAATGTTATTATTGGATCATTATATTAATGAATTGAATAGATTTTTATCATATTAAATATATGAATAAAATACAAGAAATTTCAATGAAAATAAAATACCAGTAAGTGTTATATAATATGTTTTTTAATGCAACTCTTAAATAAATTTTGAAATATTTTATAACATTATATGTTTTATTCAAATGTATATTTTGATTTATCATTAAATCTGGTTATATATTTATAAAATCTATATAATGAATATTATTATTTAATTATATGTAAAAGGATTGGAAGAAAATTTTAGTAATATAAAATTCTATTAGATGATAATTTAGTTTACTTAAAAACTTAATTGATAAATGAATATCATGATAAATTTTTTTAACAAGCATTATTATTGATTCCTAAATTCAGGTTAATATTTATTAATATATAAAAATAATTGGTAGAATCAAATTCAATTAGAGACTCCATGATCTTTTGTCTGAAATATCAATCATATTTTAAGACATAAGTTGAATAAATTTAGCACATCACCCACTTGAATTATATTTTCACTTTAGTCACTGACAACTTGTCAAAATACATCCATAAAATTAGGGATTGGTTTGTTTTTTACATGAAGTATAAAAATAAAAAGGGTAAATAATGCATTACCTTGAAATATGAAGGGATACTATAAAAAAAATGTTGAAGAAGAATATTATAGGAGAGCATATAGGATTAACTTTATGAGGAACATCTATTATTGAAGATTCTAGGTAAGTGGTAATTTATCAATGAGAAGAAGTGATAAATAAGTGATACACTTTTTATTTTACAAATACTCTTTAGAAATTAACCTCTATTATTGATTAAAGTCTTGATCCACACACTTAATAATTTCCTTTTCCTTTTTGAACACTCCTTAAATTTTGTGTCAAAAAGTTGATAGGTGTCTATAGTTATAAATGCAACAAGATGAGTGGTATGTATATTTATAAATGCATACACGTGTAAGGACAATGAGTGGTATCAATATTTATATGATCACATTAACTTTCATAGAACTCCTATATACACAGAATCTCACCTCCTACAAAATATAGATTGATAATAACACCATGTAAAGGGCATGTCACTAACTCCATCCAAGCCATAAGATATCTATCATGACCCCACTCCTACAACCTTGGCCTCATAGGAATCAAATCTCTATTGAGATGCATTCCTTAGACCAAAATCCTTTTCTTTTTCATGTATTAATTGAAGGATTTCTTTGAGTTTTGAAACTAGAACACCTATCTCAACATGAGTTCATGTAAGACCATCTAGTTAAGCCTTCTCACGATCACACTAATCAAGGAGACCCTTGTAGGGATCAAACTATTGCTGCTAATTTTTCCAACTTTAGATAGAAAACTAAGAAATGTTTTTTAGTGATTTTCCAACTCCCCGACCTAGGAACATTTTGATTTAAGGATACAATTTTCATCCTCATAAACTTCATCTCCTGAACACTTATTATTACATTTTTTCATGAGATCCATCCCCCATATCTTCTGTACATGCACCTATTTTACGTGTACTACCATGAGAAATAGTCATCCCATATCAGGTAACAGTGATCATTATGGATGAATTTTGAGGATAACACCTACCACCAGTGGAGTAATTCTTTTCTTAACTTCAATTACCCATTTCCTTCAAAGCATACTGAAATTATTTGAAATGTTGAAATGTTGTGTTCCCCTTACTTGTAAGACCCCTTTTTGTGTATTTATTTATTTTGTTAAATATTAATATTACCAAATCTAATAAGATGGATATGAATCAAAAATGGATGGATTTTAATCATATGAAAAAAGAGTATGGATATGGGGTGAAAATTTTCATCAAGTTTACAAAATATCATGCATATTACACTTATCAAATCCTTTGTCCATATTTATACTATTGATATTCAAGACTAATTAGTACATAGGATTTAGAAGAACATTTGATCTATCATAGAATAGATTGAAGTTATATATGTTGGACTAAACACAGGGAAATAGTTAATGTATCTAGTGACTAAGATAATACTGTGTTTTATGGATCGTCTGATATGATTACAAGTATGTAAAATGAAAAATATTGTATCAAGGAGGTGATTAAAGGTGTGACTGATGATGAAGATCATATTGAGGAAATGAAAATGGCAATTGAATATGAATTTAGTGATTCCCAAAAATTGTTTAATAAGTTAAAGAGTTGTGCAAAGAAACCATTGTATGTTAGTTGTACTAAAAATGCAGCATGGTAAGCCATACTAAAGTTGTATAATTTAAAAGATTGAAATGGATGGAGTGATTCCAATTTTATTGAACTACTTTATATCTTTAATGATATGATCCTAGAAGATAATGAGCTTCCTAGCCAAACTTATGATGCTAAAAAATGATGCATTCAATGGGTATGATCTATAAAAGAATAAACGTCTATAAAAATGACTATATATTGTTTATCAAGGGCCGAAAATCACTTAAATAATGTCCAAAGTATGGTGAATCTTGATAAAATAAAAGATGAATTGGGTTATAAGAAATTTGTATGGTACTTTACAATCATTACAAGGTTTAGGCACCTATATGGAAGTGAGAAGATTACAAGGCAATTGGAACAGCATGCAGATACAAGAAATAAAGATGGGAAACTTAATCACCTAGTATAATTTCCTTAGTGGAAGAGAATTGATCATGAGTATCATGAATTTGGAAATGAACTGAGAAACCTTCATCTTATTCTATCTACAGATGGAGTGAATCCTTCTGGTTTTTAAATCAGCACTCACAGTACATGGCCAATTATATTGGTAAATTATAACTTTCCATTGTGGTTATGCATAAAATGAAAATAAATTATGTTATCTATACTTATATTAGGACCAAAACAACCAGGTAATGATATTGAGGTTTATTTGGCACCATTAATTGATGTTTTGAAATTATTATGGTATTCAGGTGTTACATTGTATGATGCTTACAGAAATGAAGATTTCATGTTGAGATCTATGTTATGTGAGATGATAAATGACTTTCCTACTTATGGAAATTTGTTAGGATGTAGCATTAAAATAATTGAAGGGTGTCCCATTTATGAATAAGGTATACAGTAAATTAGGAATAAACATTCATTGAAGATTGTGTTTCTGGGATATCACATATTTCTACCTCAGTGACATAAGTACCGATCTTGGAAAATATCATTTTATGGGAGTTTAGAAGAATGTACAGAATCATCTACACTAATATTTGATCAAATATTTCATAAAGTAATAGACATAGACACAAATTTTTGTAATCCTTTTCTAAAAAACCTTAGGAAAACAGGTTGGAAAAAGAGATCAGTTTTTTTGAATTACCATACTATAATTGTTTGTATGTCAGAAATCTTCTTGACATTATTCATGTTAAAAAAAATGTATGTGATAGTTTCATTGACACGTTACTAAATGCACTCAACAAAAAAATATGTAATTAAGGTTTTTTTGGACATTATTGACATGGGAATACAGGAATAGTTGGTGCTAGTGAAGGGTGAAAATGAACTTTTCTTCCTCCAGATACTTACACTCTTTCCAGGTATGAGTGATATTAGTTTTGTAACTTCTTGAATGATGTAAAGGTTCCAGTGATGTATTCATAAAATATCAATAATATCATGTCAGTGATTTATTTAAAATTAAAGGTTTTGGTATCACATGACTATCATGTTTTGATACAAGATCTAATGTGTGTAGCTTTACATTGGATTTTGCCCAAGAATTTCCATCATAAATTAACCAAGATTTTTTTCTTTTTCAAATCTATATGAAACAAAGTTATAGAACCAAAAAAATTGTTAACTATAGAAAAGGAAATTATTTTCATATTTTTTGAATTAGAAATGTTCTTCCCACCAGAATTATTTGATATGATGGTTCACTTAATGGTTCACTTGGTAAGAGAGATTCGACAATGTGGTCCTATAAAATATATATGCATGTACCCCATTAAACAGTATATGAATATTTTGAAATGGTATTTCAAAAATTGAAGTTGGATAGAAGGTTTTATTAAGGAGTGATATATTGTTAAGGAATCTATTGAATTATATACCAACTACCTGTCTAGTGTGGAAAGCATTGGTCTACTAAAATTTCATCACACTTGGTGACTTATGGATGAATAAATTTCTAGAATAGATGTTATTGCGATCACTATTACTGATCAGGATTCGTCTCACCTTTACATTTTTCATAATATTTTAGAGGTTTCCCCATATATTGAAACCCATAAATAAATTCTTAGGAATTTTAATCCATCAAGGGATTAAATTTGGATATCAAATATACATAATAAACAATTTATAGGATAATTTTGAGACCATATTTTTAAGGAGTCAAATGAAAATCCAGATTCAATTTTAGAACGACTTCGATGGATAGCTAGAGGACCAATTGTGCATATATTATCTTATAATGGTTACATAATTAATGGTTATACTTTCTATAAAAATGAACATGATGAATGTAGTACCATGAAAAATAGTGGAGTTACACATGTGGCTGAAGCAATGCACATATCTTGTACCAAGGATAAAAATCCAATTTATGTGAATATGTCATACTTTGGAATCATTAAAACAAATATGGGAGTTGGATTATACAATATTCCAATTACCAATTTTCCAATATAGGTGGGTTGATAATAGGAGTGTTGTTAAAATAGATGAATTGGGATTTTTGAAAGTGGATTTCAGTAAGGAAGGGTACAAAGACGAACTGTTTATAATGGCATCATAGGCAATACAAGTATTTTATATTCCTGATCCCATAAACCAAAAGTGGTCAATTGTTCTGTTATCAACCAAAACCACTAAATGGTCAAATGAAAATTCAACTGAGAATAATCCTTTTATTGGGATGTCGCAATCATTTCACAATAGTCCCAATGTAGGTAGGGCCTTATATGATAAAGGAGACCACAATGAAGATATTTGGATACTCAATAGAGGGGTTAAATCCCTTCAACCCTTAAAAATAGAGTTCAATAATTTGGTTATATTTTTTTAAATATACATTTTTTACCCTATAATATTATCAATTCACTACTATATTTACGTAATCTAAATTAAATATTCAAACACACTTTCAGATAATGACTTCTGCACATGTCGATGCTCTTAATCATAAGTAACAACATGTTTCTCAACCTGCTAGTGTTCCCAATGTAGTGGAATAAAAAACTTTTTCACGTGTCATTCCTATCAATCTAAAGGAACAACATATTGACGATGTTAAACCTGGGGAAATGGTAGACAGAGAACAACCGGTGTCCCAGAAAAAATAGGAGCATCATAGCGTGATGGTGTTAGAAAAAAATTATTAAGGTGAGAAGAAAAGGCATCAAATTTGAGATTGGATGGAATTCATGTGGTCATGTTGTTAACCCCCAAAAGTCCATGTTCAGTAGTTTCATTGGGCTCACCACTTGGGAGTGCATGTTGATTGATATAGATTCATGGAATAATGTTGTGCATGTGCTTAAGAAACTAATTTGGGAAGAGATTAGGGTAACATTATGATATATTTTCTTTATTTTACTAAAAAAATGAAACATTGACATATGATTCATTATCCCTTGTAGGGTTCATTTATAGTAGATGACTCCTAGAGAAAATTTGTATTAATTTTTTCTGGAAAGTATCATAGAGGCTTTCACACAATTCTTACCAAGTTTCATCTCAAAGATGATGAATGGAAAATAAACTTACAACCACTGAATATTTATGCACACCTAATAATCTAAGAAGCATGGGATGCATTTATTAGCTGTCATGAGGAGACATCTTTTCAGGTACATTATGGATAGTAATACATTGTTTGAAAATACGTGTATTAATCACTTTGATTAAGAATTGTCAATTTATGAAACAACAAATGAGTGTTGAGAATAAGCAACGAGCATCAAAACCAACATACCCCTATCATAAAGCAAGGATGAGATATGTAAAACTTGAAAAACAAATGGTATGTATTTTAAATATATCGTAATACTTCTATGTGACATGGGAAAAATATATAATTATGTTTTTTTGTTTATATAAATATTTATGATTCCAAATCCCTTAAATCTCATGTCATGTTTTATAGATGGAGGCACATGTAAATAAAGATGGGATGCTAATAGATGAGTGTGGGAAACATGTGTAAGTATTACATAATAAAAAAATCTTTAAATTGGTATTACATAATAATGATTACTTATTTTCATATATTGTTTATCAAACATAGACACATAAATCATCATTAGCTATATCATATGAATAGCTATTATCAGTGGCCTTAAAGTGTCTAGAACAGTATGGTCATGTCATAGGTGATGATTTTGGGGTGACACTTCGAACATATTTTGAGAAAAGAAATGAACATGGGGATAAAGATAAAAAAATGGAAGTGATGCAGTCAATATTAGATTATCTTGAAGAAAAAAATTCTTTAGATGTCTGAGTTTCTAGAAAAGGTTATGGGAAGGAATAAAAGATAAGAAATAACTTGTGAACAACCATTGCTTGATGCCCCCCCTTCCCCACCATCTTTGAGGTGAGACATTCCCCTAAAAGAGCTATCTTAAATGAGGTAATCAATATTCTCATAATTGTTTATGTGAAATGTGAACTAGTCAGACATTGATACCTTTCCTATACTGATATTATATAGGTTGAAAATGATTGTGATTTATATCTATCAAAAATCATTCATTTCCTTATTGTGAAGGCTATCGTGTTCAATATTTAAGATGAAACTCTATGTAACAAACAACTTTCAATAGGTCATGTGAGAGTGGGGATTAGCATATATCATGAGCCAAGTGTCGAGCTATATGTTCCACTTGATGACGTGGATATTCATATAGTCGAGTAATCTATTGGAACATTCATAGCATGGACATAAGATCTTGTAAAAAAACATGTCGACGAGGAGGTATACATTTCCAATTTATTTTTCATGCTAAACCTTTAACAATTAATTAAAAAAGGTCTCAACTGATGAATTTTTTTATAGATGGACAAAGGGAAGGGGTGAAACGAAAGGTCAAATCAAAACGATCTAAAGGATCAACCAACCAATCAAAAAGATATTCGTAAAACACCTTTACTTGTTCATTCAATATCATCTTTTACTAATATCAAATGTTCTTACGGATACAAGGTTACAAAGTGGTAGTAATGTCATAGTTGATTTTGAAGAAAAAATGTACAGAGAGGCCATTACATACTACATTGATCTTGATAATGTAAATGAAATCCTTGAGTATGACTATCTAGGAGTCTCAATTGTAAATTTATACATGAGGTGTGTTTTCATGATTTGTTTTTCCAAAAGCTGATCTACTATGTTAATTATGACTAAATACAATTCATATTTTGTGCAAGCCTCTATATATATACTATTTGAAGGGAAAACCCTATGAACATAAATATGGACTCATTAGTCCTCACATCACTTCTGAAAAACTAACCTCATTGGATTCAGATCAAATTGATGTAATAGTGGAAAAACTAGTCATAGTGTTTGAAAGAAAACTTACGGACAACAGACTCTTCTTATTACCAATGATGAAGGGGTAAAACTCTACAATTTAATAATATCAAATATATTTTCATTCCTTTCATTATTTATTCCTTTTTTCTTTTTTAGGTAACATTGGGTACTCATTGCAGTCAATTTAGATACTCTAAAGATTTATTTTTGAATTCACTGCATGGATACCCAACAAACCGACCACACGTGATGAAATTTGTCAATTTTTAATACACTACATTCAATGTTTTAAAATTAAACTTCAAGTTATATATTTTATATTATGTTTTAATTAGAATTATATTATGATATGGGAATTTTTAAATATCATCAAAATCATGGAATGAGGATAGTCCATTCTCACAAGGAGCATATCGACTTCTACAACTGCATAAGTATTAGGGTATATATAAAAATATTTCACTATCAAAACACATATAAAAACAAGTTACTTATATTTTTCAATGTTTATTTGGTGTCCAAAACAAACCAATGGAAAATATTATGGTTATTATGTTTGAAAATTTATGAGAGATATCATATACCATCAATAAACCAGCATCCCCGAAGAGGTATTTTCAAAGATAATTACTATTTCATTTAAAATATTTATTAATACTTTGTGTATTTATATTTTTCTATTACTACCATGACTATCAAAAGTCCTCATATTCATAAGATGAAATATATTTTTTTAGAAACAACTGGGTAGAATACCCAGTGTCGAAATGTACACATATATCATGAAGATGTGACTTTATACTACTTATTTAGTTATCATTTTATCTACTTCTTTTAGTTAATTACCTTATCATTTTTATCTGATACTTATTTTTTAAATTTTCACAAAGATCATGAAAAAATGACTTCATCACCAAGGATGATTCACTCATGTACTATGATCGTGCACTCAAAACGGATGATGCACTCATGATGATGAAATTTTATTTTTATTCTCCAATGCATTCAACATTCTAGGTTATCAAATAGTAATATTGTTAGATAACCCAAAATGATGAATGAATTATAGGATAAAAAGACACAGTGGAATCAACCATACCTCAATCTAATATATGGTGTACCTGGTATGGCTCAAATTATGTGTTTTTATTTTAAAATTGACATTTTTTAATGTATTGTTTCATATTTATTCTTAATCTATTACTAACATAAGAATTTTTTTCTTATATAGGTGGATTCTTTTTCTTGAGTTGGGGTGGTTTGTTCAAAGTTGCTCATGCTTGTGAGAGATTAGACTTCGAGGCTACAATTAAGATAATAGAAACAATGAAATGGGTCAATAAGTCACACTTCAATCTAATACATAATGTACTTGTTATGACCCGAACTGTATGTTTTTAGTTTATAATTTTCATTTTAGTTCAAAACACAAATCACATACTCAAAAATGATTGAACAAATTTATATTGTTTTGATACTTTAGGGGAATGATCCATAAGTCATTTTTGATGTATAGAATCAACCACACCTCAATCTGACACATGATGTGACCAGTATGACTCTAAATGTGTCTATTTATTTAAAATTGACATTTTAGTAAAAAAGGCAAGTGACATACTCAAAACAAAGAAAACACATTCTGATTATTTTTATACTTTAGAACAATGATCCATAAGTAATTTGTATCATGTTGCAATTAGTTTCACCTCAATTTGATAAACTGTGTGCTCGGTATGACTCAAAGTGTCTGTTATCAGTTTAAAATTGACACTTTTGTTCAAAACATGTGTCAATCACTAAAAACTAAGAAAATGTGCTATGATTATCTTGATATTTTAGAAAAATGATTCATAATTCATTTGTGATATGTAGGAATCGGTCTCACGTCAAACTGACACACGATGTCACCAGTATGACTAAAAGTGCATGTTTCCAATTTAAAATAAAAAAGAAAAGTGACATACTCAAAACCAAGAAAACACATTTGTATTATTTTGATATTTTAGGAAAATGATCCAGAAATCATTTTTGATGTGTAGGAATCATCCGCACATCAATCTGATGCACAGTGTGACCAATATGACTCCAAGTGTATTTTTTTATTTAAAATTGAAATTAATTTTAGTAAAAAAGATAAGTGACATATTCAAAACCAATAAAGTACATTCAAATTTTTTTGATACTTTAGGAAAATAATCCATAAGTCATTTGTGACGTATAGAAATCATCCTCACCTCAATCTGATACACAGTGTTCCCTATTTGACTCAAAGTGTCTGTTATGAGTTTAAAATTGACATTTTAGTTCAAAACGTATGGCACTCATTGAAAAATGAGAAAACACACTTTAGTAGTCTTGATAATATATTACAACGATTAATAAGTCATTTTTGACATGTAGGATTTAGTATCACTAAAATTGACACACGATGTGACCAGTATGACTCAAAGTGCGTGTTTTTAGTTTAAAATGACATTTTAGTAAAAAACATAAGTTACATACTAAAAACCAAGAAAATTCATTCATATTGTTTTGATACTTTATTTCAATGATTCATAACTCATTTGTGACATGTAAGAATTAGTCTCACCTCAATATGACACACGGTGTGACCGATATGACTCAAAGTGTCTTTTTATTTAAAATCCACATTTTAGTAAAAAAATGAAAGTGACGTACTCAAAACCTCAAAAATGAGAAAAACATTTTGATTGTTTTGATACTTTAGAACAAAAATCCATAAGTCATTTGTGACGTGTAGAAATTAGCCACACCTCAATCTGATACATTGTGTGCTTGATATGACTCAAAGTAACTGTTGTCAGTTTAAAATTGACATTTTGGTTCAAAAAGTGTGTTACTTATTGAAAACTGAGTAAAGATGCTCAAATTGTCATGATAATTTAGGAATACTATTAATAAGTTATTTGTGACGTGTAGGAATCAGTCTCACGTCAAATCAATGTACGATGTGACCAGTACGACTCAAAGTGCATGCTTCTAGTTTAAAATGACATTTTAGTAGAAAAGACAAGTGACATACTCAAAACCAAGCATACGTATTTGGATTATTTTAATACTTTAGGAAAACAATCCATAATTCATTTGTGTAATGTAGGAATCAATCTTACCTTAATTTGATGCATGGTGTGACCGATATGACTCCAAGTGTGTCATTTTATTAAAAAATGACATTTTATTAATGTATTGTTTCATATTTATGTTTAATTTATTTCTTTATAGTATTAATAATATAAGAATTGTTTTCTTATACATGTGAATTATTTTTTACTTGTTGGGATGGTTTCTTCGGAAGCTGATACCATGATTGAGCATTTTTGAGAGGGGGTTGCAGGTGCCAAAGATACTGAAGCATTGATGTTTTTAAATGTTTTTGGATAGTAATTACAAATGTAATTATACAAAACATTGTATGAAATGAATAAATAATATCGTTTTTTGTATTTGTGATGTAAATTTTATTTCAATTAAATTTTGAATTTGCACACACGTGTATTTGATGCAGTGTGATGTAATTCAAATAGCACATTACAGCAGTAGAACCTTTATCAACATTATTTCTAGCACTGTTAAATCTCATTTTTCACATTGTTAAAGGATCTTTATGTGGTAGTGAAAGACCAAGCGCTTTTAAGGGCGTTCTGATTGTCATCCCTTTTTTTTCATTGACAAATCCTACTTCTAGTGTTGAGATAGGTCGATTATATAGTAGTGGAGTGGAGGTAATTCCAACCTAATTGTGAGATGATAAAATCGAGCAAACTATGGAACAATGGGATGGGGTGGTGCAGTGGATTGGCAGTGATGGGATTGAGAGATAAGGGTGACTATAAGGGAGTAGGGAAAAAGGATGCTAAAAATGGATTTTTGATAAAATTTCTAGTTTATGTATTCAATCATTTTTCATAGATAATATAAAAAAATAAGTCAAAAAATTGGAAAATAAAAGGGACATAAAAAAGGCGAGTAAAAGAATTGTTAAAATAATAAGGTGTGGAAATATTTTTATAAAATAAAGGTTTTTTATAAAATACAAGAATTTGTAAAATATAGGATTTTTTATAAAATGATGCCGAATTTTATTCAAGAAAAAATCAATTTAGCTATTTCCTTGAAAAATAGAATATACGAGATCCTGTGTATTTTAAGATATTTTAAAAAAATACATTTAGTTATTTGAGTTGAAAAGGGAAACTTGTTTTGATGTAATAATAAAAGTAAAGTGTTTAGAAAAATAAATAATATATATATAAGCTTTGTTGGTAGTGATGTCGCAACCCTTTTCCGCTCAAGCAAAGAGAGACAAATTTTTTGCAGCCAGAAAGTCCCATAAGCCACACAGAAAGAGCACTTTGATAAAAAACAGAACTTCATGGTTCCACCCCTCTAGAACCATCTCCAGGGTATGGAAATAGGTTCCTCGTAGTCTTCACCCCTTTACAAGGCACGCAGATCGCATCATCAGCGCTATAGGACTAGATCTAGAACCGGAAGAAAAAAACCAAGTCAGCTCTAGTGCCAGTGAGGAATCTCAAGTCTATGTTATTCCACACCCTTCAACTCCAAGATCCACACCACAAACAACCAAAGAGCACACTCACAAATCAGTGCAAAATATCTACATGAATTTAAAACAAAAAAAAATAAATGAAATTGTAATGGGAAGCAAAAAAACAGAGAAATCATTCCTTCGCCGTTCCTGTTCTTTCTATTGCCTTAAATAGTGTGATCTTCCAACTTGGAAAGCAGGTTAAAGTCCAAGACATTGAATAAGGGGAAGGGGGAAAATGATATAGCAAAGAACTAATGAATGGTTGTACTGGATAGTATCCATTATATATGAAGAAGTTGTTACCCCATCATATGTGAACTTCTTACCCTTTTCTTCTCCCATGATCTGACTTTTGAAGCCAAAGCATCAACCATGGTTGTTCCAAAGTTAACAAACCCAAAAATTATTAGTCTATTTTTGGAAAAATAAAGACTTTTCAAGAGAAATGGAAAAAAAAACAAGAAAGACTTTACAATAGTTTATTTTTTTATGAATGGAAAATGTGTGATGAAATATGTTAAAAGAGGAATATTCAAGGAAATAATACATAAAATCGAAGAGAAGTAAAAAAGAAAATGAAAAAATATCACAGTAATGAAGGTTAACATATTCAAGTTCCATTTCTACCAAACACAGCCTCAATGAAAGAGTTGCTTCAGTTGTGACAAATCCTAATTTATGGTTCAATATTCATTTGATGTAAAAAAAGAAATTTAAAGCAGCACAAAACCCCATTCACACAAACACAATGTAAAAACTAAATACCTATTCAATAATTTGGGTACTAACAGTGCTTAGGATGAGAGGAGTGAAAGAGATAGTACCCCACACATGCACCAAAGTCGCACCATACTAGAATTTGAGCCCATATACTTGTAACAAATAAAATTACAGTGGAACCACCACTGCATAGTCGTAGATAGACCATGCAACCAAGCTAACATAGCCATCATCAAATCTCTAATAATTGTGTCTTTTAGAAAGGTAGGTGGCACAATTCCAAAGAGACCCAATCAAAAACGCCGGTGTGGTAGAAATTCATATCAAAAGACCCAGTTGAAATTAAGTACATAACCATGGACCCACACTTAAAACCTAACTCTTGTAGTTAACAAAGGTTTAATTTGAAAACACTTGCTAAAAATTGCTTAACACATCACTTATGAGGGAATGAATTTACATAGGATTTTAGTAACCATAGAGTGAGATTTCTCAGCTCATTTGAGAGAAATATGAGTGCTTAATCCAGCATTATATCGATTTTCATCCTAAAATAAAATAAAATAAAAAAGTGACAATAGTAATGGTGCTAAGGCATGAAAAAGCAAGAAAAAGAAAACCTAAAAGTTGAACCACCTTTTTATACTCTTCATGTAATGATTCTTCTTAAAAATAATCCATTCATTTCTCTACCGTTTCAAGTATTTCTTTTCAATTAAAATTCGCATCCTCAGTTTTAGAAATTTGAATCTCAATTTGTTTGAGGATATGCACAAGTTCAAGTGTTCCTAAATGACAGGAAATGATTAGTAAGAACCAAGACACTAAATTGTTTATAATAATTATCACCTATGATAGGTGATTCAGTTCAATCATTCTTAGATTTCTTATTAAAGTTAGCACTTATTTAAGTGGTTTTATTCATTAATTTAAGTATGAGTGTTTTTTTTTAAATAGAACAAAGAGCACTTATTTTTTAAAACTGCTTTTCACAAGTGATAACATAAAACATGTTACTTTAAATAAACACATATCAATGTTTAAATTCATAGAAGTTTTCAAGTTTTCCATAACAGAAATCATGTTACTTTCAATAACAAATAATAACCTCTTCTAAGTAGTTTTCAGAAATTCCAACACCTATTATAACCAATTATTTGTTTAAAATAGTTTAAAATTAAATATGATCATCAAGAAAACATTACCAAAGCTTTGAACAACTATAAAATGTTAAATAATGACATTGAAATAGAGACATTTATGCTTTTTCAGGCAGTAGTTATTTAACAAGAATGAAGTGGGTTACCAAACTGCACTTTAAAATTTCATAGATGTGAAACACTTCTCTTTGAAAAATGTGTTCAGTGAAATATTGTATTAAAATGTATTCATGTAAAATATTATTTGTTAACATGATTCCTTTGATAGTGATATATTCCCTAGTTATTAATGAAATTTCTCTGGTTGTTCAATACAAAAGAGGAAGTGTTAAACATATTTTCATGCTTATACCATTGGATTAGTTTTTATAAAGTATTGATTATGTCCTCATAACTTTATTTTGAACTATGAAAGTGGGGTTAATTAGTTTTACTTATGATAATCTATTGCATGTATTCCATCAAAGACACCTTAACTTGATAAAGTTAAAGGTATGCCTCCATGTAGGTGATTATTTTTTATTGAAAATAACATGATTCTCGTTATAAAAAACTTGAAAACTTGAAAACTGATATGTATTTAAACTTTGATATGTGTTTAAATACTGTGTTAGAGTTGTTCAGAGTTTGTGTGTGTAATAACAGCAGACATTTGTGTGTCAATTTGTGTGAAACTTTATTAAATACTGCTATTACTCATTGGTTTTTGTGTGTATGATGTAATAGCATCAGTCACTTATCATTTTGTGTGTTTAAAATTCCAGTCCAAACCCAATATATCCAACAATGTATAATCTCATTTCAAGGAAAAAACATTTTTTTCCATTAACCTCATGAAATATTTTATACTGGTGTCATTTTACATCACACCAAACACTAAAAAATTATCAAGAACCCATTTTTGAGAAAATTATTTCCTTACATAAAATATTTACCACACACACAAAATTCATGAAGCAGTAAGCTATATAGCTAGAAAATATGACTCACCACAAATTCTTTAAAGATAATAAGCTCATCAATGATTTCCTTGAGCAAAGAGAAGAAGCGCATCAATGGATTTCATTGATTTAAAAAATAATTTTTTTCCATCCTATATGGGATAAACAAATGCAATAATGATATAACATTTGGGAACCATATTCATACACCCAACAATAGACACAAAAATCCGTCAAAACCTGAAACATTAAAGAAATCATCAAGGCTTCACATAGCATAAAAAACAATTCCACAGAAAATAATTAATTATGCATTTAAAATGATCTTTGAAGAAACTAAAATTTTATCTCTATATAGTTTAAACTAAGCTAGATTAATAAAAATTCAAGTATACCAAATAAATCAACAAATTAACATGAAGTCCCAATCAAGACGGAAGACAAATCAAACAAGTGAACGCCACCCACTCTGCAATGCCCAACATTGAAACCAAAACAATAACCTCCATCAATGCTACATAATAAATCCCTAAATCTATAGTGTCTTCCCATCAAGGAAGGAATGAAAATGAACCCTGAGATCCGAGATTCTCATAGGCCTACAACCCCAAATTTCAACCGAAGATGCCCGGAAGGCCCACACTTGAATGTTCGTGCCAGACGGCATTCGTCGTGGCTTCGTGAAGTTGAAGCGGTGAGACATGAGGAAACACTTTGGCAGCTACTCCTCAAAGTTGGTTCTGAACAACATCTGGAAGAAAGACGTCTGTTTCGGCACTGACATTCAAGTTTGGGCCTTCCGTGATGGCAGGATACACCTTGCACTTGTGCTTTCACCTTTCGCTTGCACTTATTTTTCATTTTTTATGCCCCCAAACAGGTGGGGTGGTCGCGGAGTTAGGTGTGGGATGAGTTCATGGGATTATGTGGAACTAGGTGTGTGTTGTTATATGTGAGTATGAAATCAGTGAGGTCGTGAGCTGGTATTGAATTGTAGATAAATTCAGGAATTAGAAGGTAATGAAGTGTCAGTACAACTAAAGGTTTATCCTAACATTAGCAGAAAATGAGTCCTCAAACCACCAGAATGCCACAATCATGGGCATACAACAAATATATTTTCTTCAAAATGGGAACCAATAGGCTCGCGTGGGTGTAAAATCGGCAATTGGAAGATGCCTCCATGCCACATAAGGAAATGAAATTCAGTGGCCATACAAAGGCATCAAAAGGCCATCATGAAAGAATCTGCCAAACATAAAATATAGAAACACCCCAGTTCAATGAAAGTTATGAATCCTTCAAAATAGAATACTTTCAAAAATGTGAAAAGAAATAGAAACATGTCCATTGTAACACCCCACCCCTACCTCATTGACTTGAGGAGGCGGGGAGGGTTACTTGGCCTTAAGCGATGTTCCCAAGGCGCCAAAGGCTGGAAAAAAATGTTGAGGGCTTCAAGGAACAGTGGGGAACGATTTTCCCTTAAGAAGATAACCCAACTCAACCAACCAACAAATAAAGATTCATGCACTTCCAAACCCAACCATGTGATACTAACAATTCCATCACAAACCCCAAAACCATTCAACTAGACATGTCCACAAAACATCAGAGTACAAAGCGAAAACTAAACAACAAAACACCACAAGCCATGACACCGCCACAGCTCCACACCAAGCTCCAAGCTCCAATATCCAACAAAACATCACAGTGCACCACTAAAGGAGGGTGATGAATTAACTTTTCCCATATCACAGTACATGACATTTTCAAAGACACAAAAGTTCCAAAGCAGGGGGTGAGTACAACTACTTAGTAGGATTTCACCAACTGACTTCCCTACACACGCCACTAGGATTAAACCGTTAGCACATTTATATAAAACATTTTAAATAAATTAAAACCAAGCAACAAATTGTTTATAATCCAAACATGTCATAATCCAAACATGCCACACAAGGAAGCCAAATCAACTATGCCATGTAAGGAATCCAATTCAACCATGCCACAAACCTATTACCATTTTCATATTTCACTCACAATCCCTATCTACAAACATCACCAACAAAGCACACAATAAACCATGGTGGCACTTCCCATCCAATCCATTAATTACCAATCCACTCAAGTGGTACTTTTCACCCACTTTCTATTGATGTTGTCCCTTTAGTACACTATCCATCCCCTTTTTATAGTGGCACTTCCTCATCCACCCCATTCATTACCAATCCACTCAAGTGGTACTTCCAGCCCACTTGTTATTGATGGTGGCCCTTCCGTCCAATATCCATCCCCTTTTTATAGTGGCACTTCCTCGTCCACCCCATTCATTACCAATCCACTCAAGTGGTACTTCCCGCCCACTTGCTATTGATGGTGGCCCTTCCGTCCACTATCCATCCCCTTTTTATAGTGGCACTTCCTCATCCACTCCACCACGTCCCAACATCATCCACCCAATGATATCACCCATTTCCACACAAGCCATCTTAATTAATTCAACAAAACATCCCATTTTAAAATCTCCATTTTAAAATCACAACAAGAGCATTTTACCCAAAAACCCCTTTCTTCCCAAAAATCCCCAAAACACCACCAAAGGGATTTCCAATCAATTTCGCACATCAAAAACACAATTAATTTTAAGCAACACAAATTAATTGAAACCAAGATTCAAGTTCTAGCAAAGTGGAGTCGAGATAGAAGCCACCTACCTCTTAGGGTTTGGCGAAATCAACCCTTCGCCCAAACGCACTCCAAACCAGGTGAACACCTCCTTGAAACCACCTTAAAAACCCTTCCCTAACATCAAAAAGCTCAACCTTTAACACACAAAGTCAACAAAACCCTAGATCTACATCAAACCCTTGTAGATCTAGGAAACTAAGAGAGGGAGAGGGCTAACCCTAACCAAAACCTCAAAGAACCAAAAGAGGGAATTACCTGAGGAGAACCGCCTTCGATCCACCAAGAAACCCCTTCGATTTGCCTCCAAAAAAAGCTAAGGAGCTCCCCCAACTTCTGAAAACTGGAACTCCCGCGTGAGCCATGAGTGGGAGGAAGAATGAGGGAAAATGGGAAATTCCAAGTGGCTCGGGACTTAAAACCCAAACTTTAAGTGGTCGTACGGTTACCCCGAACAGTCTTTCAAACTATGCCCCAACTGTGCGGTTGCCACCGTCTCACCCAGGGACTTCGCACGGCTGGCCCGCACGGTCTGACAAACCGTGCACCGCCTGTGCGTATCCCACTGTTAAGGGTGCATGGTTTTCTAGGTTGGCCGCACGGTTTGTTCAGACCGTGCGCCCCTGGACAACCTCCACAACTTTAAAAGTTTTTCCCAGAATTGTCCAAACTTCAACCAACCACTTCAAAAAGCACAAAAAAATCAAAACAAGGGTCACATACCTCAAACTGGGGGTACTACATTCTCCCCACCATTGAATTTCTGTCCTCGGAAAGTAGTGAACTCACCCTTTGCCGAAAGATCTCGGGCCATTGCTCGACCATCTCTTTCTCTCGCTTCCAAGTCTCCTCTTGGATCTGTCCATGCTGCCACAAAACCCGAACCAGACTGATGCTATTACCCCACAAGACTTTCTCTTGCCTATCCACAACCCGCACTGGCATGTGCACCAACTAAGCATCCGGCTCTAGCTCAACATGATCCCATCGAATAACATGGCCCAGATGCGGCTGATACTTTTTCAACCATGAAAAATGAAACACATTGTGCACCGCACTGAACCTAGGTGGAAAAGCCAAATGATATGCCACCTCACCAACCCTATCAAGAATCTCAAAAGGTCCAATATACCTTGGAGATAACTTTCCTTGCTTCCCAAACTGACGATTTCCAGACCTAGGAGAGATCCTCAAGAAAACATGATCACTCACCTCAAATGAAAACGGTCGTCAACGATGATCCGCATATGATTTCTGACGACTCTAAACTGTCTCCATTCTCTTCCTGATTAACTTAATCTTCTTCGTAGTCTCCTGGAAAAGGCTCGGTCCAACCATCGAGGACTCACCCGTTTCCACCCAGCATAGTGGAGAACGACACGGTCGCCCATACAACGCTTAAAACGGAGCCATATGTATGGATTCATAATAAATGTTATTGTATGAGAACTCAACCAATGAAAAGTGCTCCTCCCACGAGCCACCAAAATCCATGACACAAGCCCGCAACATATCCTCCAAAGTTTGTATCGTCCTCTCGTATTGACCATCCTTCTTAGGGTGATACGTCTTACTCATGGTCAACTTAGTTCCAAGGGTTTTATGTAAGGATTTCTAGAAATGAGATGTAAATATTAGATCTCTATCGGATACAATTGAAACTGGAACACCATGCCTCTTTACCACCTCCTGGATATAGATTTTGGATAGATCTTCCACCATATGAGATTCACGAATTGGAATAAAATGGTCCGACTTCATTAGTCGATCCACTATCACTCAAATGGCATCATGCTTTCTGACCATTATTGGGAGACCTATGAAAAAATCCATCGCTATTTGATCCCACTTCCAAACAGGGATTGGTAAAGACTACAACATTCCCACTGGCCTCTCATGCTCTGCCTTGACCAGCTGGCAAGTCAAGCATCTCAAAACAAACTCAGTCGCTCTTATTTTCATACTAACCCACTAGAACTACGCTTTCAACACTTTATAAATTTTCTAAATTCCAGGATGAACAGCCCACCTGGAATGATGATACGCCCTAAGAAGATCCTCCTGAAAAGCAACCGGTACAATCATCTGATTTCGAAAACACAAAACTGAATCTCCATTCAGTTTCCAACCCTCAATGGTCTCCCCACCATTGAGTTTCGACCTCATGTTCACACACTCAGAATCAGATATTTGTGCCTCTTTAACTAGGCCAACCAAGTCAGGAATCTACAAAACCGGAAAGAAGACTGCTCTATTGCCCTGGTCCTCACATTCCAACCGCATGTCAACTATAACCGGCATCAACTGCCACTAGTCCAATGCCTGTTTCACCACCTGAGCATATGATTTTATACTTAATGCATCTTCCACCAAATTTCCCTTACCCAGTGTGTACATCAAGTCAAAATCAAACATCTAGATATATTACATCCATCTCCTTTTCCTTAAGTTCAAATCCCTTTGTGATAAAATGTGCTTCAAGCTCTTATGATCTGAATATACCGTGAATTTCTCACTGAATAGATAATGACATCACACTTTCAAAGCATGGACCACTACTTACAGTTCCAAATCATGATTTGGGTAGTTCTTATCATGCACCCTCAACTATCGTGAGCCATACGCAACCACATGATTCCCTTGCATGAGAACGCACCCCAACCCTGATCCCGATGCATCGTAATACACCACGTACCCTTTTCCTGGTTATGGAAAAACCAAGATTGGTGCTGATATAAGGCGGCCCTTTAGCTCTTTGAAACACTACTAACACTGTTCATTCCATTGGAATGGAGCATTCTTTCTTGTCAAAGCTATCATCGGTGAAGCCAAACATGAAAAATCACGAACAAAATGCTGATAATACCCAGCTAGACTGAGGAAACTCTGTACCTCAAACACATTCTTTGGAGGTTTCCACGAGATAACAGCCTCTATCTTTTTTGTATCTACTGAAACACCCCTTTCAGAAATCACATGGCCAAGAAAACAGACTTCCTATATCCAAAAGTCACACTTAATTTGGCATACAACCGATGATCCCTCAAGATCCTCAGCATTATCGTCAAGTGCTGCTCATGCTCCACCCTTTTCTTTGAATACACCAGAATATCATCTACAAATACCACCACAAATGAATCCAGATATCTCTGAAATATCTGATTCATCAATTCCATGAACACAGCTGGTGCATTCGTTAGACCAAAGGGCATAAACACATATTCATAACGGTCATATTTACTTATGAAAGCTGTTTTAGGAATATCATCCTTCATCACCCGTAATTGATGATATCCCGACCTTAGGTCGATCTTGGAGAACCACTGGGCTCCACTCAACTGGTCGAACAAATCATCAATTCATGGAAGTGGATATCTGTTCTTTATCGTAACTTGGTTAAGTCTGTGATAATCAAAAGAGAGCCTCAAAGTTCCATCCACCTTTTTCACAAACAACACCAGCGCTGCCCACAGAGATGTGCTAGGCTGAATAAACCCTTTTTTTCTAACTCTTCCAACTAGACTTTCAATTCCTGCAATTCATTAGGTGACATTCGGTAAGACGGAAGTGAGATAGTACTGGGCCCCGGAAGAAGATCAATCGTAAACTCAACGTCTATTACGGGAGGTAACCTAGATAATTCTTTGGGAAAAACATCCATGAATTTATCCACCACTACTGGAAGAACACTCTTCTAAACACCCTCTACCGATTCCAATGACAACACCACCAACTGATACGATAACATGCCCACTGCTGGTGCCAACAAACCCGTTGCACCCTGCCTTTCATGTCTCTCTCCTCTAAAGAGATGTCTAACGCCATCGTGTGTCATAAAACCCATTGTTCACACATTACAGTCGATGTGGGCCTTAAACGCCACCAGTCAATCCATTCCTAGGATTACATCATACTCATCCATCTCAAGCACTGAGAAATTTCACATTAACTCAACCTTGCCCACAATGACACAACATGCTCTACACAAGAAGGCTCAAAACTCTCTTCGACCCAGAGGAGTTTGAAGTTTCAAAACTGAAGGCATCATTTCTACCCTTAAACCCAACAACTCAACCACACGTGCAGCAATAAAAGAGTGTGAAGCACCTGTATCAAACAGCACTTGCATCAAGGTAGAATTTAAAAGAATAGTACCTCGCACCGTGGATGGTCCTGACTGATCATCCACCACAACCTTCTCGACTTTGAACAATGCCTTGGTTGCCACACTCTTCTCTTTATTGCCTTGCTGAGGAGTTGTGGTGTTCCGAGAATCACCATGACTGACTTTTCTCTGCTGACAAGGGGTATGTTTTTGTCCTTGTCTCGTCGAAGCATATGACGTCTATGATCCCTGAGGAGTGTCACGTGCACCCGACCTCAGAGCATTCCTACAATAGCGCTGAAGATGACCCATCTGCTTGCAATTGTGACATGTTCGAGGTTGTGTCGTATAGTCCCGCTTGATGTGTGTCGTAGAGACACACTGAAAACATCTTGGTTTTCTCTGGGGATTTGAAGGAAGATTTACCGATCCTTCCATCGGATTATGTGCCATACTCCTGCCCTGGGAATAAGTGTCCCTCCTACACTTGAACCCAGTGTTAGAGTTCCCATTATTCCCCATGGGTACCACCATGTTTCCTCCGCCCGGGGATCCCAACAGATCTCTCTCATCCATTGATGCTCGATTTACACTTCCCACAGCTTGGAAAGCTTGCACTATGCTCTGGACTAACTTCCAGTTCACCTGGGGCTCAGGTGCAAGCACGTTCTTATCGGCCACTTCTAGTTGGTCTCTACAATGCCTACCCGGTGCCATTTCTATAAACAGAAAACAAGAACCATGAGTCTCACTTCTGTAGACATCAAGAATTCCCATTTCAAATCTCATTACACAACACTATCACAACGAGACTTTCCACCTTTCCACATTTTCCATATTTCACCATTTTTGAAACCAAACCATTTTCAAAATACCAAATTTATTCACATTAAAATTTCACACATTTGAAAAACCATTTCTCAATTCATCCCATAAATAATTATGTCTAATGAAATATGCATCCTAGAGGGAATTCATTTCTACCATATATGTCATGCACATCTCATTGGCTACACCCATGACAATGAGATTGGAAATTCCTATAAGTTTCTCCAAAACACTTATGTACCCAACTCCCTGATAACTTTAAGTTCAACATAAAAGGGTTAGATACATCCTTTTATGCTATACATTCCAAGTTACAACATTCATACACCTTGATACCATCCCGACTCAAGGAATATACCACAACGAATGTCAACTCCAAATCCTAGAATCAACTCCAAAGGACTGAAAAAGCTGATACCACTAGTAACACCCCGCCCCTACCTCATTGGCTTGAGGAGGTGGTGAGTGTTACTTGGCCTTAAGCGACATTCCCAAGGTTCCAAAGGCTGGAAATAAATACTAAGGGATTCAAGGAACGGTGGGGAATGATTTGCCCTTAAGAATATAACTCAACTCAACCAACCAACAACTAAAGATGTATGCACTTTCAAACCCAACCATGTGATACAAACAATTCCATCACAAACCCCAAAACCATTCAACTAGACATGTCCATAAAACATCAGAGTACAAAGCAGAAACTAAACAACAAAACACCATAAGCCATGACACCACCACAGCTCCACACCAAGCTCCAAGCTCTAAGCTCCACCAAAACATCACAATGCACCACTAAAGGAGGGTGATGCCTTACCTTTGTCCACATCACAGTACACGACATCTGAAAAAACAAAAAAGTGCCAAAATAGGGGGTGAGTAAAACTACTCAGGAGGATTTCCCCAACTGACTTTCCTACACACGCCGCTAGGATAAAACCGTTAGCACATTTATATAAAACATTTTATATAAAGTAAAACCAAGCTACCAATTGTTTATAATTCAAACATGTCATAAGCCAAACATGCCACATAAGGAAGATAAATCAACCATGCCACGCAAGGAAGCCAATTCAACCATGCCACAAGCCGATTACCATTTTCATATTTCACTCACAAACCCCATCTACAAACATCACCAACAAAGCACACAACAAACCATGGTGGAACTTCCTGTCCAATCCATTAATTACCAATCCACTCAAGTGGTACTTCCTGCCCAATTGCTATTGATGGTGGCCCTTCCGTCCACTATCCATCCCCTTTTTATAGTGGAACTTCCTCGTCCACCTCATTCATTACCAATCCACTCAAGTGGTACTTCCCACCCACTTGTTATTGATGGTGGCCCTTCCGTCCACAATCCATCCCCTTTTTATAGTGGCACTTCCTCGTCCACCCCATTCATTACCAATCCACTCAAGTGGTACTTCCCACCCACTTGCTATTGATGGTGGCCCTTCCGTCCACTATCCATCCACTTTTTATAGTGGAACTTCCTCTTCCACTCCACCATGTCCCAACATAATCCACCCAATGATATCACCCATTTCCACACAAGCCATCTTAATTAATTCAAAAAAACAACCCATTTTAAAATCTCCATTTTAAAATCACAATAAGAGCATTTTACCCAAAAACCCCTTTCTTCCCAAAAATCCCCAAAACACCACCAAAGGTATTTCCAATCAATTTCGTATATCAAAAACACAATTAATTTTAAGAAACGCAAATTAATTGAAACTAAGCTTCAAGTTCTAGCAAAGTGGAGTCGAAAGAGAAGCCACCTGCCTCTTAGGGTTTGGCGGAATCGACCCTTCTCCCAAACGCACTCCAAACCGGGTGAACGCCTCGAAACCAACTCAAAACCCTTCCCTAACATCAACAAGCTCAACCTTTAACACACAAAGGAAACACAACCCTAAATCTACATGCAACCCTTTTAGATCTAGGAAAATAAGAGAGGGAGAGGGCTAACCCTAACCAAAACCTCAAAGAACCAAAAGAGGGACTTACCCGAGGAGAACTGCCTTCGATCCACCAAGAAAATCCTTCGATTTGCCTCCAAAATGAGTTAAGGAGCTCCCCTAACCTTTGAAAATCGGAACTCCTACGTGAGCCACGAATGGGAGGAACAATGAGGGGAAAATGGTAAATCCAGAGCGGCCCAGGACTTAAAAACTCAAACTTTAAGTGGTCGCACGATTACCCTGCACGGTTTGGCAAACTGTGCGCCAACCGTGAGGTTGCCACTGTCTTACCCAGGGACTTTGCACGGCTTGCCTGCACGGTCTGACAAACCTTGCACCACCGTGCGGATCCCACTGTCAAGGGTGCACGGTTTTCTGGGCTGGCTGTATGGTTTTTTCAGTCCGTACGCCAACCGTGTGCCCCTGCACAACCTCCACAACTTTAAAAGTTTTTCCCAGAATTGTCCAAACTTCAACCAACCACTTCAAAAATCACAAACCACTACTACAAATATGGCTTATAATAGCGCTAAAAACGGCCTTTAACAGCGCTAAAAAAGCATTGTTAATCTTGGCGAAGATAAAGGAGGGTCCCCTTTATCAGCGCTAAGCAAGCGCTGATAAAGGTAGTATTTATCAGCGCTATTTTCAGCGCTGATAAATGTATAATATATCAGCGCTATTATGAGCGCTAATAAAAACTACCTTTATCAGCACTCAAAATAGAACTGATATATTATCCATTTATCAGTGCTTAACTAGCGCTGATAAAGGCCAAAGATCCTATCCAAAACCAGAACCTACACAGAACCTGCCCAGCACCTGCACACATTACAGCACCTGCACATAGTCCAAACAAAACCTGTACACAGCACACACAACACCCACACACAAAGCACAGAAGAACAAAAAATGATACATACATTTACTTGAAATCATGAATACAAAACAACACACTTCTATATACATTTAAAACAATGTTTAATTTGGTTACAATTACATTTATCCAACAAATAGTTAAAAACAATGATGTTCCGTCCTTTTTGCATCCATCCGCTCTAAAAATTTATCGTCCATGGCGGCGGTTTCCGAACAAAGCATTCGAACTGAGGAAAAGGATTTCACCTACATAATAAAACAAATATTATGTTAGTAATACAATAATGAAATAAAGAATGGGGTTGCTAAATGGAATTATACTAGTGAGGCACAAAACATAAAATAACCAATTATACTAGTGAGGCACAAAACATAAAACAAATATTATGTCCCCCCATTCCATAAACAAGAAGCACCCCTGCCCCCTTCCCTAGCACACCCCCTACACACTGCCCACCCCCGAGCACACCCCCTACCCCTGCACACTCCCTGCCCCCTGAACACCCCCTACCCCCTTCCCCAGCACACCCCTGCCCACTGCACTTCCCCCTACCCATTGCACACCCCCTGTCCACCCCCTACATATTTCAAAAGAACCCAGCACACCCCCTACCCCTTCCCCCTACCACTTTGCCCCCTTCCCCCTCTCCCAGAAAACCACCCCTGCCCTCTCACCTTGTCCCCTGCACATCATAAAGAAAATACCTTATATGGAAATTGTGCTTAATTTACATTATACACATCATATATATCAACACATTCTCATGTACTTTCATTCAATGTAAATACACATATATAGAATCTCTACATATCATAAGAAAACCCTCTTTAAAATTCACAAACACATTAAATCCATTTGAAAACACCCATCACACAACTTTCTCATTTCTTCAAACACATTTAAAGGACTTAAGCATGAAAATCCACAAGAAATGCAACTGCATTCATTTTAAAAATAACTTTCAAGTCTATACACACCCCAAATTCCTTTGATAACACATTTTTAACCACACAAACATTTCATATAGTACACTTAGAAAGAAAATACAGGATAATAAAATCATCATATAATGTAAAAGCATGGAATCACCTACATAAAGTGTGGAATCTTCCGAAATCTATTGGAAAACATAAAACCACGCCTCCACGATACCTTAATAAGGACTGATTAAACATTAATATTGAATATATTAATGGAAACCCATGTTTAACTTGTGCTATTACATGAGTTTAACATCCCACAAGGATAGAGGGTCATGATTTAATGTCTTACAGAGATGTAAGACCTGGGTGGATCAAAACACTTATAAAGGTGGATCGGGTAGGTACATCTCTAAGAGGGAGCACCTGGAATGTTTACCTGATAGATGGATAAAAACTCCCAATGAGGTCTGACCCAAGTATGGTGCATCCCATAAAGGTAAGGTTTCTCATTTTGAAGAATTATTCGGATTCCACTAAGGGAAATACAAGAGGGAAAATAAGCGAAGGTGTACCCCAATGAGGGGGTCACCATGGTTTACCATTGGTTGGGATTTAACCTCATGGAGGCTTCTTACGTACCCTATTTAGAATACAAGGATCAAACCCCATATATTTAAAAGAGGTATTTTGTGGGTATAACCCATGGTTAGCTTCCCTTCACACTAGGAATACTCTTGGTTGGATGAGTATGGGTCTTGTAGGGCTTATGCATTGTCAGATTCTTAGGTTCTTCCAAGAGTAGCAATGGGATGAATGGGACATACGTGCTAAGATGGACCATGTGAATGGCGTGATCCTTGTAAAGAGGCACGAGGCACAAAAAACATGTGGAGCTATCTGTAAACATTATTTATAGTGGCCTTGGGGCTTATCAGACTCCCCATACCTTCCATAAACACCTCAAAACATCACGAGGACCAGATTCTACATGATGGTGCATCACAGGGTTGATTATTTTGATTATGTACTGGTCGTTTGAGCTTGGATTTCATCTCAACCAGCCTTTCCCTTACTTGAATTATCCTGGGACACATATTTTGGTTCCAAAAAATCCCTCAACGATACTGATTATCTCATGAATCTACCTAGAAATAATTGTGCAAGTCAAACAACAACACATTTGCTCAAATACAAGTTCAAACAAATGAGATACAGAAAATGGATTTTGTTGATATTCGGTGGTTTCGTCGTTCACCCCATACGGACTGCACGCCATCATGCCTTACTTCAATATTGATTTTTTCAAAGATCAATAATATGAATCCGAGGATAGAAAACATTGATTAATAAATTAATATTTCAATACATCAGAGCATTCTCAATTCACCAAAGAAGGTTGGAGTATAATCAATGATCATATATAGATAACATAAGTGGTAGGAATTCACCTTTATCCTATTTGTGTACAATCTTCCATCAGGTATATTGCCCATTCGTTTCTAAACACATGTATATCATCTTCTGAATATGAGTTTTTGTGACAGTCATAGTAGTACTGAAAAAATATAAATACACAAAGGATTAATAAATATTTTAAATGAACTCGTAATTATTTTAGAAAATGACTCATCAGGGATGCTAGTTTGTTGATGAAATACGATCTCTTTCATAAATTTACAAATATAATAACCACAGTCCTTTCCGTTTGTTTGTTTTGGACACTACAAAAACATCGACAACAATAAGTAATTTGTTTTGATATGTGTTTGGATAGTGAAATGTTATTATATATACCCGGATACTTTTCCAATTGTAGATCTTGTAGGCATGCTCATCCTTATGCCTTGGATTCATTCCATGCATTAGATGATATTGATGCACCTCCCTATCATAACAGAATCCTCATTAAAATATAACATAAATTATATAACTAGATGTTTTGTTTTAAAATGTTGGATCTAGTGTATTACAAATTAACAAACTCCATCATGCATGGTCGGTTTGTTGGATATCCATGCGTTGAATCCAGAAAATAAATCTTTGGAGTATCCAAATTGACTGCAATCAGCATCCAATGCTCCCTAAAAATACAAAAAAGAATAAGTAAAGAATGAAATGAAAATATAGTTGATATGATTAAATTGTAGAGTTTTACCCCTGCATCATTGGTATTAAAAAGAGTCTGTCATTCGTAATTTTGTTTTCAAACGATTTGAGTAGGGATGACATTATTGCAGCCTCTTTAACAGAATCTATTTCATCTTTTGAAGATGTGGTATGAGGACTAACGAGTCCAAATTTTTGTTCATGTGGAAATCCCTTCAATTGTTTTTCATATATACGTCTGCGACAAATATAAAATGTATTTATTCAAAATTATCAGAGTATATCAGCTTTTTTAAAATTAAATCATGAAAACTTACCTCATGTATACATTTACAACTGAGGCTCCTAGCCATTCATACTTGAGGACTTCATTTACATTTTCATCACTAATGAAATCTGATATCTCCTCTCCATACATATCTTTTTCAAAAGCAACTATGTGAGTACTGTCGTCTTTCAACTTTGTATCCACATGAGCCTGCAATGATATTAACTGTGGATATAGAACGGGCGGGGTAAAGGTGCTCTCAGTAGACCGTTTCAATCGGTTGGTTGATCCTTGAGATAGTTTTGAGCTGATATTTTGTTTCACCCCACAGTCTTTGTCATTCTGTAATAACAGTCATCGGTTCAGACCTTTTTTCATTAAATGTTAAAGGTCTAGCTTGAAAAATAAATAAGAAATGAATACCTTTTTGTCGACATGTTTTTTTACAAGAACTGTCGGCCATGCGATGAATGTTCCAATAGCTTGTTCAACCGTATGAATGTCGTCATCGTCATTTGGAACATGTAGCTTGGCACTTGGCTCATTAGCTATGTTAATTGACACTCTAAGATGATCTTTTGGAAGTTGTCTGTTGTGTAGCATGTCGTTTTGCATATTGAACACCGTAGCCCTCGCTACAAGGCAATGGGTGGGAGTTGATAAATATAAATCACAGTCATTTTCACCCTATGGAATATTAGTACAGGAAAGTTATCAGTGTCTATGTAAATCACATTTCACAGAAACAATTATTAAAACATTGATTATCTCATCTAAGTCAGGTTTTTTAAGGGAATGGCTCGCCTCAAAGCTGGTGGGGGTGGGGCGAGATCGTCACGCACGGGTTGTTGTTGAGTTGTTTCTTCTCTTTGCCTCTACCCCATCAATTTTGATATCATCTCTCTCTGGTATTGTAATTATTCTTGAAAAATAGATAATTGTTCTTGCATCTTTTCCATTTTTTCATTTTGATCCTCCGCTTGTTTTTGTTTTTGAAAATATGTTCAGGGTGTCACCCAAAAACCCGTACCTCTGGCGCGGCCATACTTTTTTGGTTTCTTCAAGGATGCTGAAAGTATGTCTGCATTTGGTGCAGTTGTTGTTGATTCTTGTGACTATTTCAGATAGAAAATATAGAAAAATAAGTAATTATTGTAATGTAATAGCGATTTAAAGAAACTCAAATTTATATTATGTCATACTTATACATGTTTCCCACACTTTTTGTGTGTTTTCATCTATCAATGTCCCCTCTTTATTTACACGAGCCTCCTTCCATAGCACATGGCATGGGATGGATATGGATTTCGATTTCAATTCATCAATCTGCATATAAATAGAGAAACATGGTTATGGTGTTGTTTTATGTCACATACTAGTAGTAGGGTAGATTTAAAAGACGTACCAATTTTTTCTCAAGTTCAGTGTACCCCATCCTTGCTTTACGGTAAGGGTATGCTGGTTCTGTTGCGCGTTTTTTATTTTCAGCACTCAGTAGCTATTTCATAAATAAAAAGCTGTCAATCAGAGTGATGAATACAAGAAAACGTCAAACAACTTATTACCCCACACAATGTACCTGAAAAGTATGCTCCCCACGACGGTTGCTAAACTCATCCCATGCTCCTTGGGATATCAAGTGTGCGTAAAGAGGAGGTGGGTGCGGATTGATTTTCCCTTCTGCGTCTTTAAGATGATATTTCGTTAAAATTGTGCGGAAACCTCTATGAATCCTTCCTGCAACTCTTAATACATATTCCTTGTGCGAGACATCTACTATAAATTCACTCTGCAATGGATGATGAAGAGTAAGTCAATGTTTTGGTATTTTATTTTATTTTAATAAATTAAAAAAATGATATCATAATGTTACCGTAATCTCTTCCCACATTAGTGTCTTCAGCCCGGTGAAAACATGGTTCCACGATTGTACATCAATCGGCACATGTTGTCGAGTGATGATTCCAATGTAGCTACTAAATATGGCTTTGTTGGGGTTAACATGTTGGTCTCTCTTATTCCATCCCACCTCAAATTTGATGCCTTTTTCTTTTTCCTTAAGGATTTTGGCCAACACTGTCAAACTACGTTGCTCTTGTTTTTTTTTGCGCTTTCAGGGTTTCATTTCCTACCATTTCCTCAGAAGTAGCATCAATATCTTCCCCCAGAGCGCTAGCATCGGCAATGGGACCAACAGAAACAGGTTGAGAAACATGTTGTACCACAACACTGGGACCAACAACAACAGGTTGAGAAACCTGTTGTTTCTCTGCACTGGGACCACCAGCATTTGGTTGAGAAACATGTTGTTGCTCTGCAATGGGACCACCAGCTGCTGGTTGAGAGACCTTTTGTGCCTCGGGATTGGGCGCATCAGCAGGTGATGAAGTCATTATCTGCAGAAGTGGTTTAATATTTAATTTATATTACATAAAACAGCATCGAACGGATAATAACATAACATAACACAATGTATGTTACAATAAACAAATAACCTGATTATTGTACTCTCTTTTTTTCTTTAAAGGCTGAAGTGATTTGAATCCTCTATCGACTATGTAAATTCCTTCATTGTGGTCTCCTCTGACATACAAAACGCCGTCTACATTTGGACCGCTGCGAAATGATTGTGAAGTCCCTATAAAAGGGTCAACCTCCATTGAACTTTCATCTGACCCTTCAGTTGTTTTGGTCGATAACAGAACAATTGACCAATTTCGGTTTGCAGGGTCTGGAACATAAAATATGTGTACTGCCTATGATGCCATTATAAATGGTTCGTCTTTCTCACCTTCCTTACTGAAATCAACTTTCACGAATCCTAATTCATATATTTTAACAGCAGTCCTATTATCAACCCACTTGCATTGAAAAATCAGTACTTTGAATTTCGTATAATCCAACTCCCATATTCGTTTGATGATGCCAAAGTATGACATATTCGCAAAAATTGGATTTTTGTCCTTAGCACCGGAAACATGCATCGCCTCAGCCACAAGTGTAGCCCCACTATTCTGCATGGTACTGTCTTCATCATGTTCATTAGTATATAATGTATAACCATTAACTGCATAAGCATTGTAAGATAATACGTACACACTTGCTCCTCTGGCCAGCCATCGAAGTCGTTCTAAAATTGAGTCTGGATTTTCATCTAACTGGTTAAAAATATGGTCTCAAAACCATCCTATAAACTGTTGATTATGTGTATCTGATATCCATTTTTCATCCCTAGAAGGATTCAAATGCCTAAGAATTTCTTTGTGGGTTTGAACATATGGGTCAACGTCGAAACTGTTATGCAAAACGTAAATGTGGGTCTGCTCCCAATCTGTAATATTGATTGTGACAACCTCTCTTCCAGAAATTCCTTCACCCTCAAGCCACTCAGTGTGACGATATTTCGGTAGGCCAACGATTTCCACACCAGACAGGTATTCGGTACAAAATTCAACAGCTTCCTCAACAATATATTGCTCTGCAATACAACCCTCTGGCCGACTTCGGTTTTTGACATACCCTTTCAAAATCTTCATATACCGTTCAATGGGGTACATACATCTATAATGTATAGGACCACATAGTCGAATCTCTCTCACCAAATGAACCATCATATCGAAAAATGTCGGTGGGAAGAACATTTCCAATTCACATAATATGACGGCAATTTCTCTTTCCATAGTTGGCAATTTCGCTGGGTCTATAACTTTGCTGCATATAGCTTTGAAGAAAAAACAGAGCTTCGTTAATGTATGGCGGACATTCTTGGGAAAAATGTAATGTAAAGCTATAGGAATTAGATCTTGCATAAAAACATGGCAGTCATGTGATTTCAGGCCCTTTAATTTTAAATCTCCCATTGACACGATGTTCTTGATATTTGATGAATACCCCTCTGGAACCTTTACGTCATTCAAGAAGTTGAAAAACTGATATCTCTCCTGCTTGGAAAGATTGTAAGCGGCAGGAGGAAGAAATATTCGTTTTTTACCCTTCACTGGTGCCAACTCTTCTCGTATTCCCATCTCAACCATGTCCAATCTAGCCTTAATTCCATCCTTTGTTTTTCCGGGTGCATTTAGCAACGTGCCGATGACACTATCACATACATTTTTTTCAACATGCATAACATCAAGAAAATTTATGACATACTGACAATTCCAGTATGGTAATTCAAAAAAAACTGATCTCTTTTTTCAACCAGTTTTCGTAAGGTTTTTCGAAAACGGTTTACCAAAAGTAGTGTCCAAATATTTCACTTTCTCAAACAATTGATCACTTGTTAGTGGAGACGGTGTTGTACGTTTCTCTGAACTTCCGTCGAATGATGTCGTCCAAGATCTGTACTTATGTCATCGGGGTAGAAATATGTGATGTCCTATAAACACGGTTTTCGATGAATGTTTCAACCTAATTGACTGTGTACCTTGTTCGCAAACGGGACACCCTTGAGTTCCTTTAATGCTATATCCTGACAAATTTCCATAAGAAGTAAAGTCATTTATCGTTCTGTACAATATGGATTTCAAAGTGAACTATTCATTTTTGTAAGCATCATACATCGTAACACCAGAATCCCACAATATTTTCAAATCCTCGATCAATGGGGCCAAATAAACATCAATATCATTACCCAGTTGTTTTGGTCCTGATATAAGCATAGATAACATGATGTATTTTTGTTTCATGCATAACCACGGTGGTAAATTATAATTTACCGACATAACCGGCCATGTACTGTGACTGCTGCTTTGAAAACCAAAAGGATTCACCCCATCTATAGATAACGCCAGACGAAGGTTTCTCGGCTCGTTCCCAAATTCAGGATACTCGTGATCAATTCTCTTCCACTGAGGAGAGTCTGCAGGGTGATGTAGTTTCCCATCTTTAATTCTTGTATCTACATGCCATGTCAATTATCTTGCAGTCTCCTCACTTCTATATAGGCGTCTAAACCTAGGAATAATTGGAAAGTACCATACAACTTTCGTAGGACTAGAATCATCTTTCTTGTATCGGGAAGAACCACACTTTGGGCATTCTTTAAGTGATTTGTGGTCCTTGAGAAATAATATACAGTCATTCGGGAAAGCATGTATTCTTTCAGAGATCATACCCATCGATCGTAGAATTCATTTGGCATCATATGTTCGGCTTGGGAGTTCATTATCTTCTGGGATCATGCCATTCAGGAGAGAAAGTAGTTCCATAAAACTGGCGTCACTCCACCCGTTTCCTACTTTCAAATTATACAGCTTCAATACGGCTGACAATGTTGTATATTTAGTGCAACCAGCATACAATGAAGTTTTTTCACAACTCTTTAACTTCTCAAACAAATTTGGGCAATCACGAAGTTCATCTTCAACTGTCCTTGTCATTTCCTCAATACGATCTTCATCATCGTTCACATCTGTAATCACACCCTCCATACGATCGTCTTCACTGTTCACGCTTCTAATCATATCAGATGATCTATAAAATTTCGTGTTCTTTGAGTCACTACCTACATTGGTTTTTTCCCCATGTTTATTCCAACATGTATAACTTCGATCTATTCCATGACAGATCAAGTGTTCTTCCAACTCCTCTGGACTAATTTGTCTTGAATAACAACAGCGTAAACACGGACAAAGGATTTGAGAAGGGTCACATGCATGATCTTCTGCAAACTTGATAAACTCTTTCACGCCATCTTCATACTCTTTTGTCAACTGATTGGCATTCATCCATTCTTTATTCATATTCATCGTCTTTATGGGTTCGATCTCGAGAAATTGCCTAATATTATGTTTTAATTAATCAGGTAGCATTGTTTGGGTTTTATAAAAACAAATCATGGTACAAATGCCTTTAAACACATGTGAAATCCATATACATGGTGTGTCCAGTAGGGTGAACATCGTGTATGTATAAGATACCTGATTTAATCTGACATATATCAAATTTATTCCAAGTTAGTCTTACAAATACTAAATGATCCCTTAGAAAATACATGACATGCGAACAAGAGGAAACCAATGAGTAACAGGAGAAAATAGTAATAAATATGATGCTATCTCAATGTACTCAAGGTGATGATAAGATGTTGGTCAAGATCAACTATGGGTTGGGAGTACACTAATATTTAATTGAAAAAAACTACTAAAAACTGATCCAGAAAAGGATGAAATATCCTATTCATCAAGTCCCTTAATACAACCAATGCATTAGTTAAACCAAAAATCATCGCTAAAAAATCATACAGGCCATAACTACTCCTAAAAGCAGTCCATGGTAGGTCTATCGATGTTCAACTCATCTAATGGTATCCTAATGTCAAATCTATCTTGGAGAAGATCATAGAACCTCATAGATGGTCAATGTGACTATCAATGCGTGGATGAGGATACATATTCATGACTCTCATCGGGTTCAATCTCCAATAGTCCAACAAAATAAGAAATACCAATCAACCATCTATTTTAGAGAACTATAAAACCCCATGGTAAAGTACTATGCCATATGAAACCATTATATTCTATATCATCAAATTGTAATTCAAACAACTGATGCTCTTTTGGTATTATTTTAGAAATTGTGATAGAAACTGAATTTTCTCCCAAAACTAACTAGATTATAAAGTTTATCTCTTAATTAAGAAGTAAGTTTTATACCTCATCAGTGAAAACATCCTAAAAATGTACTACCATTGGGGAAAAAGAATCCTACATCATTCTAGCAACATCTACAATATGTCTGACTATTTGAGCCATTAGGGTACAGTAAATATATAATTATAACATGCTATTTAAAATGAAATGTGGAAACAGGAAATCATACAGACTCCTGATAAACCCATAATACAAAACATATCACCTAGTATGTCTGTCACATATACAAATAAATAAATTAGAAAAAAACATGCTACAAAGCATAAAGGTACCATTAAATACTTACATTGGTCAACTTGTTTTAGAAATTGTTAATCTTCATTCATGCCTTGTACTTACACCCATGAATTTGAAGGTGAGTATGCGTACACGATAGTTGACCTTCTTAGAGAAGAGTTTCTGGAAGAGTATAAGAGACATGAAGCAATGAAAATCTTGCTATTCATTGTGGCAATCGGCTTGCGCAACGTGGCCTAAGTTACAATACCTGCAAGTTGTAACTTAGGCCGCGTTGCACAAGTCGATTGCCACATTTTTTGTAGCAACCACATTTGCTCCAACACTCTAATGATCTTCATTGCTTCATGTCTCTTATACTCTTCCAGAAACTCTTCTCTAAGAAGGTCAACTATCGTGTACGCATACTCACCTTCAAATTCATGGGTGCAAGTACAAGGAACGGATGAAGATAAACAATTTCTAAAACAAGTTAACCAATGTAAGTATTTAATGGTACATTTATGCTTTGTAGCATGTTTTTTTTTCTAATTTATTTATTCGTATATGTGACAGACATACTAGGTGATATGTTTTGTATTATGGGTTCATCTTTGTCTAATCATATAACTATGAGATTATGCTATGTGATGAAAATTAATATGGATCCATCATCATTTCCATTGGGATAATCTTTGGGAATCCATATAACCATAAGATTAAAAACTATTTCCTTTGTATCTCATACATAAATATTCAACTCGAAGGGGTAGAACTTACCGCCCATGGTAACTCAAAATAAAAAAAAATGAAAACAAGGGTTGGTTATCCATAGAAGTCATCACACATAACCTTGGTAGACCTCTCACACATGTGAACCATCATAACTAACCAATTACCATATACTTCATCTTAGAGTCAAGATATCCCTATGGAACCTATAGGGTATCCAATTCCACATCATTCACAAACAACCCACTTGTGTTGCTAAATATCAATAACATCTCGTATTTCGACACTCATCACTAATTATGAATCACATCCCTAAACATAATCATAATCACATTAAGACCAGACTATCTATTATGGGAATCCTTACTGGAATTAGGCTCAAGATATGGTGTCATTCCTATCTCACATCTATATTCACTATTTGGTCCTCACACACACAATATATAAATAATATACCAATGGAATACCATCCATGGAACTCACCTCCCACCTTGAGAGCACGAGGAGGAGGACGAGGCGGCGGCGGTCGTGGCAGCGAGGGTGGAGGCGGCGGCGGCGGCAGTCGCGGCAGCGAGGGTGGAGGCGGCAGAGGCAGAGGCGGTCGCGGTAGCGGGAGCGGGGGCGGAGGCAGCGGCGGCGGCGACGGCGGCGGCGGAGAAGGAGGAGGACGAGGAGGAGGAAGGAGGTGGAAGGACGAGGAAGGAGGAGGATGCGCGGCGAGGGGCCTGGTTCAGCTTCCGCGATAGCTTGACCGCGTGCAAGCGAGGATGGTCTGTTAGGGTTATTAAATAAAAACCAACAGAACATTTATCAGCGCTCGTTAAAAGTGCTGATAAAGGTATGTTTTATCAGCGCTAAAATAAAAGCGTTGATAAAACATTCATTTATCAGCGCTTTTTTAGCGCTGATAAAGAGCTACCTTTATCAGCGCTTTTATATAGCGCTGATAAAGGCATACCCCGTTATCAGCGCTTTCTGTTTAGCGTTGATAAAGGGCAGCGCTTCCCTTGCCCTGTTTTGTGGTAGTGAACGAACCGAAACAAGGGTCACATACCTCAAACCGAGGGTACTACATCCATGAAGAGAGAGAAATAGGATAGTGCAGCTTCGATTTAAACTGCTTCACAAATTCCAGATTTACACAAACCAAACCAGCAGTATGGACAAAATTGCATCAGAACAAAAAAGCAATCATACTAGTGCAATCATCATGCTCTATTATTCTCACTAGAGTTTCTGGAACGGAAATTTAGGATTCCTACCAAATTCAGAATCAATTTCATCTCACTCTAAGATCAAGATATTCATCCACAGACATCTCCCACTTTTTATATTTGTTAAAATATTAGTGATTCAATTAATCAACTCGGGTGAATATTTCCTCTGTTAGACCCTTCATAATAAAATGATTTTCACTCCTGATCGTGCCAACATCGTCATCCATAGAAAATGATTCATTAGAGGATAAAGGAGGATTCTCCACTATTTTGAGGGGCAATGTCTTTTTTCTCCTAAGTGCAAATTCATGTCGATATCGTTAGAATGGTCCTCTTCAAGTTTGAGTAATCCTTACATTTGTGGTTCTTTCTAGAGCTTGGAGTGATAAAACCATCCAAATCCACAAATGCTTTCTTCCCTTTTATATAACCAGAGGGTAAGAAAATTTCATCAATTTGGTGGGCTTGTTATTGTGTTTCATGAATGGATTCATCAGAACGGTGACCCTCCTAAGCCTCCTCCTCTTTACAGGTGGGTTGGGCATCGTGAACAGCAGCCACAAAACCATAAAAATCAGTTGCCTTAAGACGATCCTGGTTAATCTTGGAGGGGCCAGCAAACTTCCCAGTCACATCCTGGGAGACAATCTCACATTAATTCCTTCTGTCTATCCACAGTGGGATCATTCACTCCAATAGGAGCACCAGGTTTTCCTTTTTCAGTCCAGATAATCTTCTGCCTAACATACAATTGTGGAATGGGTTCCATTGGTGACACATTATCACATAGATCATTAGATTGACTAAATTTCAAACCTGAAAAGCAGTAATCATGAATATTTTCATAAGTCACCTTTCTCCAAAAGCCTTTCTCACCGTTTTGAGTCCATATAACAGAAGGTAGAGGTTTGGAGACATCCACCTCTATACAAATCCTTGTAGCGGATGGTTTTGATAGTTTAGATGTGACTAAATCATTCATAATGGAAGTGCCAATGAGATTAGAAATGGTTGACAGAGCTTCCAAATTAAATATTTGAACGGGTAGGCCTTGAAATCATAACCAGACAGGGTCAACATAATAAACCCGTATTTATGTAATAATAAATACATAAATACATACCAATTTTTTTAAGATCTTTTTTTTTAAAATAAATACATAAATACCCTGTGGGCCGGCGGGAGATCGAGGGACGAGATACTTATGGATCTTAAGATCTTTTTTTTTTTTTTAATAAATACATCGAAAGGAAACCCGTATTTATGTAATAATAAATGGAAACATTAGTTTACCAAAAAAACGCTTATAAATAGAACCTTCGTCGCGCCCCGTTGCCGTAGGCAAAGAGAACCATATTTTCGAGGCCATCATGCTGCCATCCCGCTGGTGCCGTCTCCAGGGTATGGTTTACTCGTCGTCTTCGCCCGCGGATCTTGAACCCAGGGAACCGCCGGAAGTTGCAGGGGACGCGGCTCCCATCATGGATCTGGAACTCCGTCTGTCTTCCTTCCCCGATCACCCGATCGACGGCGACCGGCCGGGGACTAAGGCAGCACTGGCAGAGGCAGTGTTCTCGGACACTGGAACGAACCCTCGCATCATCAGCGATCCAGAACTGGATCTGGAACTGAGTCTGACATACTGCATCCACGAAGGCCCGATCGACGGCGGACGAGAGGCAGGGGAAGTGTCTAGTAAGAGGAGCAAGGCCAGGGAACATAGAAAACAGAGGCGAGAGAGGGGTATCATGGGTATGGCGATTACGGAAGCGCCGGCAGTCATCGGGAACGCGATGGTGGGCATGGGCGGGAGGGAGGTGGCGTTGGTGATTGCGAAGCGGGTGACGAGGACGGACGTGAGCTGGTCTCACAACCGGCTGTCGATGCCGTTTGGGAGGGTGATGACGTTGGAGTTCCTGGTGGGAGAGGAGCGGGAGGCGGTGATGGGGGAGAAGGGAATGTGGGTGAAGTTAGTGGAGCCTGACGGGGTCCGCCGTGGCATGGTGACGCTGAAGCGGTGGGATATGAGGAAGCGCTCCGGCGGCTGCTCCTCAATGCTGGTGCTGAACAACACCTGGAAGAAGATCGCCCGGAGAAACGGAGTCCGTTCCGGCGACGACATTCAAGTGTGGGCCTTCAGGGTTGACGGGGAGCTTCATCTTGCTCTTGCACTTATTCCAGCAACGACGTGATCGTGTCAACGCCACTTGTTAATGAGATTTTTTAGGTTGTTCTTTGGTTGTGTTTAAGTTGTTACAAATCTCTCTGAGATTGAATTAAAATAATATTGATAATGAGATTCGTGAAAAAAAACAGAGATTATTTTAAAACTACGGTTCCTTCTAGTTTTTTTTTTTTTATTTGATGATATAGGTTCTAATAATGCAAGAATATTTGAAAATGTAAAACCCTGTGTTTTTAATACTATTAATTTTGAATATATTGTTCTTATTCAATAAATAAGATGTACATATAAGTATAGTCATTAGGAAATTTATAATTTAATCAGAAAAACTTATATAGGTGATATGTTAATTTGTAACTTAGAACTTATTTAATAATATATACATTAACAATATTTCAAATTATGTCATGCAAATGGATGTTTATAATATTATTTATAAATTATTTAGACAGACAGATAAATTATAGTAAATGATAAATTTAAATTTAGTAATAAATTAATAACAAGAAATAATATTAATGTTGATAGATTAAAATTATGTTTAAAACGAAATACATTAGCCAATATACATCCATAGTACACATAGTTGGATCAAGGACACAAGCTTCAGCACCTCATGTCATCAAATCAGTATTAATGAAACATTTATACAATTTAATGAAACCTGCTTAAAAACAAAACTATAATTTTAAAAAAATACACATATATCAATAATCAAATATAATGTTTTCTCTACCATAATTCCAAATTTATTTATTAATTCATCACACCCCAATTATAATAATTTTTCCATGTTTATATATATATATATATATATAGCATTATAATATTCATCTCAAATTATAGAAAATTATCCTCCCATCACAAAATTAACAAATCACGGTAAATTTTCATCAAGTAAATAGATGAAAATTTAGAATCCCCTACCTCAAATTCTCTTCATGATCAACAATCCTCAATCACTGCCCACCGTTATTCCGATCTATATCTTCATCCACGGGAGTCTTATGAAAAATCCCACATTAAAATGTCAACTAATGAATTTTAATCCACCTTTTCCTTCTATTTTTCCATACATGTATTCACTACATAAATAACATTATTAATTTTTAAAAATATTCAAAATTAATGAGTTACTAAAATAAATAGAAAAAAATAAATTACTTTAAGAATTATGGAATAAACAATAAAATTATAACCATCTATGAAAATTAAAAAAAAAAATCCATCCAAGGATCAGTATTTCATTTCAAATCCATCAGGTCACGCAAATTTTAATTCTGATCTTAATAGATTTACCATTTTACTCTTTATAACCAAAAATGACCACAATAACCTTAATAATTGCAAAAACTCCATAATAGCAAATTCCTACATCTCTAGAACCCCACTGGTGATCCGCTATAAATGATCCACTACAAAAATTATTTAGATATATATTAAATTGTTTATTAAAATATATTTATATAGTAAATATTTTGAATATTTAAATTTATTTCTAATCATTTTACTTACTTTTTATGATGATAATTTTTGTGTGTGATTGTATGTGTGTATTATTTTATCTGTTTTTTTTTTCCATAGCCTATTAGAAACAACTTGCACTATAAATAATTGACGACTTCTCAATAATAATATTATTACATTTTTCAATATTTTTCATAGTGATAAATGTATATGCAGTTACTATTAATTGCATTACTTGATTTACTAATTTTTTTTAATTATAACGGGAATTTTTGTCGAAATATAATTTCTCTATGATTGTTATACCAACCCTCAATATTTAATGTCATTTATTTTATTGATTTTTTTATGATTATTTTACTTTTAATTTTAAAAAAAATCATTACAAATATTTCTGGTTGGCAATAAGATTCTTTGTAACTCATTTTTTTCGACATATATTATTTGGAAAAATGAAAATGAATTGTTATAATTTTTTTACGGATTTATTCCATCATATTTTTTCCCCTTATTTTCAGAAATGTTTAGACTACAGATTGCTTTATTTTGGTAAATCAACGACCCCCCTTCGTATCCCAGTTTATTAAATTGGTGTAAAAAATGAAAAATTTATTACCCTTATTTTAATAAGGGCAGAATGTCAATGTCGATTAAATACTATAATAAGTGGGAATATATCAATTAAAAACATTATTTCATCCGCTGTATATGTTACGAAGTGAAAAAAAAAATCAATTTGAGGTTCCGTGTAATACATCCCAACATTGCATTTCGAGATACAATTTTAAATATCACTGTAGATTAAGTGAGACGACGATTATTTAGTTTGTGGTTTTTAGAATTGTTTACCCTCTCCACAGAATTTTATTATTGTTGTTAATTAAAATTGCAATCATAATTAAAAGAGTAAAAAACATTTTTCTTTCTTTTTTTGCTATAGAAAGATAAAATATTATTAAGCAGTGCACAGTGAGAAAAAATTTGTATGATAATATATTGTAGACCTATTTAGGAATTAAGGGAAAATCTAAAGGCAGTGTCAAAACATGATGTGATTTTCAAGAATTAGGTTTAATAAAAACATCAAACTTACACTTGGGTGATGTAATAAGTTATATACGTCTTTTTAATAATAAATGGTCAGTGATATTATGAAAGCTTCATTCAGTTGGATGATGGATCGTTATCCTAAAGTATCGAAACAATCGGAATGCATTTCCTCGGTTTTCAGTATGTCAGTTGTATTTTTTTACTAAAATATCATTTCAAACCGAAAACATACAATTTGAGTCATATCGGTAGCAGCGTGCGTCGGTTTGACGTGAGACTGCTTCATACACATCACAAAGGTCTTAGGAATCAATGTCCTTAATTTGGAAGACAATCGAAGCTTGTTTGTTTGGTTTTTAGTGAGTGACACGTTTTGAGTTAAAATGTCAATTTTAAACTGATAGAGGGCACTTTTAGTCACATTGGTCACACCGTTCGTCGGATTAAGGTGAGGTTGATTCCTACACGTCACAACCGACTCATGAATCGTTGTCCTAAAGTATCAAAAAAATCCGAATGTGTTTGATCGGTTTTTAGTATGTCATTTATATTTTTATTACTTGAATTAATATCAATTTTAAATAACAAGACACATTTGGAGTCATACCGGTGACACCGTGCGTCGGATTGAGGTGAGGTTGATTCCTACACGTCATAAATGACCGATGGATCGTTGTCCTAAAGTATCAAAACAACCGGAATGCATTTTTCTCGGTTTTCAGTATGTCAGTTGTGTTTTTTTACTAAAATGTCATTTCAAACCGAAAACATGCAATTTGAGTCATGCTGGTCGCATCGTGCGTCAATTTGACGTGAGACTGCTTCATACACATCACAAAGAACTTATGAATCGTTGTCTTTAATTTGAAAGACAATCAGAGTGCGTTTGCTTGGTTTTCAGTGAGTGACGCGTTTTGAATTAAAATGTCAATTTTAAACTGATAACGGACACTTTTAGTCATACCGGTGACACTGTTCGTCAGATTGAGATGAGGTTGATTCCTACACGTCAAAACTGACTCATGGATCATTTTCCTAAAGTATCAAAATAATGCAAATGCATTTGCTCAGTTTTCAGTATGTCAGTCGTGTTTTTTACTTGAATTAATGTCAATTTTAAATAAGAAGACGCATTTGGAGTCATACCGGTGACACCGTGCGTCAATTTGAGGTGTGGTTGATTCCTATATGTCAAAAATGACCGATAGATCATTGTCCTAAAGTATCAAAACAATCGGAATGCATTTCCTCCGTTTTCAATATGTTAGTTGCGTTTTTTACTAAAATGTCATTTCAAATCGAAAACATGCAATTTGAGTCATACCGATCGCATCGTGCATCAGTTTGACATGAGACTGCTTCATACACATCAAAAGAGATTTAAGAATCACTGTCCTTAATTTGAAAGACAATCAGAGTGCATTTGCTTTGTTTTCAGTGAGTGACACGTTTTGAACTAAAATGTCAATTTTAAACTGATAACGGACACTTTTAGTCACACCGATCACACTGTTTGTCGGATTATGGTGGGGTTTATTCTTACACATCACAACTAACTCATGGATCGTTGTCCTAAAGTATCAAAACAATCCGAATGCATTTTCTCGGTTTTCAGTATGTCAGTTGTGTTTTTTTACTTGAATTAATATCGATTTTAAATAAGACGACACATTTGGAGTCATACTGGTGACACCGTGCATCGGTTTGAGGTGTGGTTGATTCCTACATGTCAAAAATGACTGATGGATCGTTGTTCTAAAGTATCAAAACAATCGAAAGGCATTTCGTTAGTTCTCAGTATGTCAGTTGTGTTTTTTTACTAAAATATAATTTTAAATTGAAAACATGCAATTTGAGTCATATCAGTCACATCGTGCATCGGTTTGACGCGAGACTGCTTCATACACATCACATAGGACTTACAAATCGCTTTCCTTAATTTGAAAGACAATCAGAGAGCATTTGATTGGTTTTCAGTGAGCGACACATTTTGAGTTAAAATGTCAATTTTAAACTGCTAGCGGACACTTTTAGTCATACTGGTCACACCATTCGCCGGATTAAGGTGGGGTTAATTTCTACACGTCACAACTGACTCATGGATCGTTTTTCTAAAGTATCAAAACAATACGAATGTGTTTTTTCAGTTTTTAGTATGTCACTTGTGTTTTTTTACTTGAATTAATGTCAATTTTAAATAACAAGACACATTTGGAGTCATACCGGTGACACCGTGCGTCAGATTGAGGTGCGGTTGATTCCTACACACCATAAATGACTGATGGATCGTTTTACAAAAGTATCAAAATAATTGGAATGCATTCACTTGGCTTTCAGTATGTCAGTTGTGTTTTTTTACTAAAATATCATTTCAAACCGAAAACATGCAATTTGAGTCATACCAATCGCATCATGCATCAGTTTGATGTGAGACTGCTTTATACACGTCAAAAAGGACTTACAAATCACTGTCATTAATTTAAAAGACAACCGGAGTGCGTTTTCTTTGTTTTCAGTGAGTGACACATTTTGAACTAAAATGTCAATTTTAAAGTGATAACAGACACTTTTAGTCAGTCACACCGTTCGTCTGATTGAGGTGGAGTTTATTCCTACACATCAAAACTGACTTATGGATCATTTTTCTAAAGTATTAAAACAATCTGAATGCATTTTCTTGGTTTTTAGTATGTCAGTTGTGTTTTTTTACTTGAATTAATGTCAATTTTAAATAACAAGACACATTTGGAGTCATAGAGGTGGCATTGTGCATCGTATTGAGGTGTGGTTAATTCCTACATATCAAAAATGACTGATGGATTATTGTCCTAAAGTATCAAAACAATCGGAAATCATTTTCTCAGTTTTCAATATGCCAGTTGTGTTTTTTTACTAAAATGTCATTTCAAACCGAAACATGCAATTTGAGTCATACCGGTCGCATCGTGCGTCGATTTGACATGATACTACTTCATAAAAGTCAAAAAGGATTTACGAATCTATGTCCTTAATTTGAAAGACAATCAGAGTAAATTTTATTTGTTTTTAGTGAGTGACACGTTTTGAACTAAAATGTCAATTTTAAACTGATAGCGGACACTTTTAGTCACACTGGTCAAACCGTTCGTCGGATTGAGGTGGGGTTGATTCCTACACATCACAACTGACTCATGGATCATTTTACTAAAGTATCAAAACAATCCGAATGCATCTTCCCATTTTTCAGTATGTCAATTGTGTTTTTTTACTTGAATTAATATCAATTTTAAATAACAAGACACATTTGGAGTCATATCGGCAACACTATGCGTCAGATTGAGGTGCGGTTGATTCCTACACATAAAAAATGACTGATAGATCATTGTACTAAAGTATCAAAACAACTGGAATGCATTTCCTCAGTTTTCAGTATGTCTGTTGTGTTTTTTCACTAAATGAATTGCATGTTGATTGGTTTTTTAAAAGAAATTGGTGGTTCTTATTTACTGGTTATGTGTGTTATTGATAGACCACAAAAGATAACGAGTATCCAAAAGGGGTTTCTCCATCCCTTGAGTTTGTTGTGACATCTTTGATCCCTATACAGTTGACACAGAATAACATCCTCCTTCTATAGCCTAGCTTTAGTCAGCCCATTAAAGAACCAACTGTCATATATTTTTACCTCCAAATGAATATATGACAGTTGGTTCTTCACCGGGTCGACTAAAGAGTGGAGTAAGTTCTCGTGCCCATTATGTCTCAAGATGTCACAACAAACTCAAGGGATGGGGAAACCCCTTCTGGATACTCGTTATCTTTTTTGGTCTATCAAAAACACACATACCCTGTAAATGAAGACCACTAATTTCTTTTAAAAAACCAATCAACATGCAATTCATTTAGTGCTCAAACAAGGACCACCAATGACCATGATTTTCAACGGGGTGTTTAGCCCATACAAATCACAACATTACCATCAAGCAAATAGAAAGATAAGGTAGACAAGATTATTAAAGTCAAAATTATTTGAGAAGTTTACCATCTTCATTCTATATTTGTACATTCTTCCATCAGGTATACTACCTATTTATTTCTAAGCATATCTATATCATCTTGTGAATATGACTATTTTTGGAAGTAATGGTAGTATTGAAAAAATATAAATACACAAAGGATTAATAAGTATTTTAAATTAAATAGCAATTATCTTCGAAAATACCACTTCAGGGATGCTGGTTTGTTCATGGAATATGATATCTTTCATAAATTTACAAACACAATAACCACGGTCTTTACTGTTTGTTTTTTTCGGGCATTGCAGAAACATTAAGAAAAATAAGTAATTTCTTTATGTGTTTGGATAGTGAAATCTTATTATATATACCTTGATTTGTATCTAGTCATAGTACTTGTCAGGTTTCTTGTCCTTTTCCCCTGACCTCATTCCATGATGTAAACGATATTCACGCACTGCCCTATCATAATAGAATCCACATTAAAAGATAATATAAATTATATAACTAGATATTTAGTTATAAAATGTTGGATGTAGTGTATTACAAATTGAAAAACGCCATCATTTGTGTTCAGTTTGTTGGATATCCATGCATTAAATATAAAAAATAAATATTTGGAGTATCCAAATTGACCGCAATGAGAATCCAATGCTGCCTAAGAACACAAAAAAGAATAAGTAATGAAATAAATTAAAATATATTTGAGATGATTAAATTGTAGAGTTTTACCCCTTCAACATTGGTATTAAGAAGAGTTTGTCATCTATAATTTTTCTGTTAAATGATTTGAGAAATCCTGTCACTATTTCACCCTCTTTCTTGGAAGTTATGTCTTCTTGTTCTGTAGAGGTGACATTAGGACTAACGAGTCTGAATTTTTATTCATGGGGAAATCCCTTAAATTGTTTTTCATATATACGCCTGTGAAAAATATGAAATGTATTTAGTCATAATTATCATAATATATCATCTTTTGGAAAATAAAATCATGAAAACATACCTCATGTAAACATTTACAACTGAGCCACCTAAACAATCATAGCTGAGGATTTCATTTTCACTCTCAACACCAATAAATTCTGGATCTTCCCCTCTATACATATTTGCTTCAAAATCAATTATGTTATTACCACCATCTTTCAACTTCGTATCCACATACACCTTCAATGATAATAAATATGGATATAGAATGAGGGGGTTAAAGTGCTTTGGGTAGATCATTTTTATCAGTTGGTTGATCCTTAAGGTGGCTTTTAACTGTTTTTTCATTTCACCTCCTCCCCTTTGTCCGTCTGTAATAATTGCATCAGTTTAGACCTTTTTTCATTAAATGTTTAAGGTTTAGCTTGAAAATTAAATTGGAAATATATACCTCATTATTGATGTAACGTCTTGGATTTGAGTGTCACCCAAAGGTGCCCCGTACCTGATTGGTCACATGGCCTCAAGTGCGTTTAACAGAATGCCAAAGGCTACCGACTACCAGCAAGGGACTTGGGTGTGATAGTGGAGAAACTATTCCCTCATAAGCAGAATAACACAGTAGAAAAAAATAGTAAACAATAACGGAAGGAGTAATACCATACGACAAAAGTAAACAGTAGAATACTGGTAGTATAAACAACCACAACACATATAAATAAATGATGCATGTCACATGTATCTTGGAACGAATCCAAAAAAGTCACAATGCTGGAAATACAATACTGAAACCAGAGTACATAAAACAGTAAACTCTAACAGCATCACAAGCCTTAGATTGGTCCCATGCTCCCTAGCTCCAACATCAATCAAGTACCTGATGAAGAAGGGCGCTTGACCTTATCTATACTTGCAACCATATAATTAGTTTGGGTTCAAAATCAAGACCCAAATAGGGTGTGAGACAAATTCCAGTAGGCAACCACCAAAAGATCTGCGTCTAACTGTCAGTGAATATATATAGCTGGCAATATGAAAAATGAAGCAATAAACTAGGAAGTACTCAAAAGTAAACAATCATACAGTTTCCAAATTACATTCATTTACATTTATTAATTATTCAATCCACTAAATAATGTAACCTTAGGATCTAGCCTAAGCTCTGTATCCCCCCTGTACAACAGTAACAACAGACATCTCAGAAGACTATATAACAAACCAAGTAAGACCGAGTCCATGCTTGTGCTTTGGCTTGGAAGACTTGTCACAATCATTCAAACATTTAAATTCAACCCTCTAGGAAATTTCTCATAGTATTAACCTCTGGTTTAACATATCATCAATTCCATAAATAATAAAGGCCCTCTAGGAAATATCTCATGGTCTAACCCCTTTGGTCCCACATAGCACTAATCAATTAAAAACAACCACATGGGTAGCTCTCATGATCAATAAACCTTGGTCTGTATAACAAAAATAATTATAATGACCCCCTGAAAGCTCTCATAGTCAATGCCCTATGGTCCAACATTCATTTAATAATGACCCTCTGGGTATCTCTCACGGTCTATACCCATCTGGTCTATGACCCCACGACAGCTCTCACAGTCAATACCTCTGGTCAACAATAACAACAATTATACATAAATGACCCTACCTTAGGAAGCTCTCATAGTAAATTCACCTTGTCCATACTTTCACAATGCGAAACTCATGTATCTCAAATAAACAAAAACTCCATCCTAACAACATGAGGCATGGAACAATGCAATCATAACATACTTCCAAGACCCAATGACCATAATCAATCAAATATGGGAAAACAAATCCATAATCAAGGTATTAAACCTTACTTATACCAATTACCCTTTTATCAATCTACCATATCATAATAGGTAACAAATAAGGTCAAATTACAAAACACGCAATACCCTAAACCTGGGTATTCAACACTTTTAGCATATATAATTCAAAGACAAACAAGGAAAGACAAAAACTACCTACCTTGATGTTGTATGAAGAACAATATTGAACGTAGAACCTTGAATTGGCCTAGAATGATGTATATCTATGAAAAGGTTAAAAATGATCAACCCTCGATAACTCAAGAGAGAGGAGAAATCAGGAGGAGAGGATCTAGGGGAAGAGAAAACTCATCAATGAGAATCCAATGCACCTGACAATGTCTCGATCGGAGCTCAGATGGAGGAACAGGAGGAGATTGAAGATCTTTAGTTATACGTCACTCTCCTGTATGAGACACGGAAAGAAGAAGTTCATTATATAGATTAGACACGACCCTGAGCCGATTAATCAAATAAAAAGAAAAGTACATGGCATGTTCATTTAATGTACACACTGTGTACTAGCCTCAATTGGTTCCTGCTTTAGGCGGTCTACCAGGTCACCCAGACGGCCATGTACTTGGTCGTTACACATCCAGTACACGATTATGCATGGAAACTGGGTACAAAGTGCATACTCTTAAGTATACAGTGTGTACTTAAAAAATTACCAACTCTTTTTTTTCCTAAAAAACAACCCGAAATAAAGATCCATACCTAAAAGGAAGATTCTGGTTCTTAAAAACTCCCCCTTAAAGAAATTTGTCCCCAAATTTACATTCTAAGGGCGATGAAGAAGAACCTTCAAACAACTCTGGCCACTGTGATCGTATGTCGAACTCCCTCTCTCAAGTCTCGTCCTGTACTCGCCCGTGCTGCCATAACACCCGTACTAGAGGAACAGACTGGCCACAGAGAACCTTTATTATACAATCCACAATTTGAATAGGGTTCTCCTAAAAGGATGCATCCACCTCCAACTCAACCTCCTCGAGTTGAAAAATGTGAGACAAATCCAAAAAGTATCACCGTAGTTGAGAAACATGGAAGACGTCATGCATATCCCGATACCTCTGAGGTAACTGCAACCAATAAGAAACTGGTACAACTCTCTACAAAACCTAAAATGACCCAACATATCTCAGTTAAAGATTCTCCTATCTCCTAATCCTACCTTGTCCCAACCTTAGTGTGACATGTAAGAAAACTTGATCCCCGATCTCGAACTCCAGAGGTCATCTCTATCAATCAACATAAGATTTCTGGAAAGACTGTGTAGTAGCCATCCTCTTCCAAATCAACTCCACTTGCTTAGTGGTCTCCTGGACAAGACGAGGTCCTAACATAGCCACCTCTCCTACCTCCAACCAATATAGGGGGTGATTGGCATGACTTACTGTAAAAGGCCTCATAAGGTTCCATCTGAATCTTTGCTTAAAAACTGCTATTGTAGGAAAACTCCACTAGGGGTATGTGTCTCTCCCACGAGCCCCCGAAATCTAGGATACATGCTCGAAGCATGTCCTCCAAAACCTAAATTATGTGCTTATACTGACCATCTGTCTGGGGATGGTACGCTATAATCAGAAGTACCTATGTATCCAAATCCCTTTGTAGTCCCTTCCAGACACAAGAAGTAAACCAGACATCCCTGTATGAAACAATAGAGTGAAAAACCCCATGAAAACATATAATCTCTCAGATGTAAAACCTTCCAAGATCATCAACACTAAAGGTTTCCTTGATTGGAAAGAAATGTGCAACCTTTGTGATCCTGTTGATAACAAACCATACTTCATCATTCCCTCGAGGCGACCTCGGTAAACCTGTTACGAAATCCATCACGACATCATTCCACTTCCACTCGAGAATGAGTAACTACTATAAAAGATATGCTGATTTCTAATGCCTCGGCTTCACCTGACGACAGGTGGAACATCTCATAACAAAACCAGAAACATCCCTCTTAATACCTAACCACCAATACTGACGGTGTAGATCTCGATACATATTGGTGACATCAGGATGAACTTCCCAAATTGAGGAATGAAAATATCGCATCAACTCCTCATGTATGTCTGCTGACACCCATACACACCCATTAAAATGCAAGAACTCATCCTCATCTACAGTCCACCCAGGAGTAGGGTCCTCTCCTGACACACTCTCTTGTAGGACTAGGGCTTCAGAAACTGATAACTGCCTCATTCGCACCCGATCCAATAGAGTAGAGGTAATAACTATAGAATAGAGAAATGTCTACCCCTATCCGTCGTGAACCTCCAAATACATATCAGAGAATAGAGCCATAAGCTTCCACTCATTATTGGCCTTCTGAATTGCCTGTATCTAAGTCGTCCTACTCAATGCATAAGCCACTGCGTTGCCTTTCCCAGGTGTGTAGGCAAGCTCAAAGTCAAAGGACTGAAGGTACTCAATGTAACGACCCGAAATTTTGAATAAATCTTGTTTCCTAATTTCATGTGTTATTTTTTATACTCAAAAAAAAAATATTTTATTTGATAAACATGATTATAAATAAAATGAGACCATTGGTTTTTGAGTGTTATATGACCATCGGTCAATATGACCACCGTGAACAAAATGTTTTTATTATTGTCTCTAAATTTAAGTAATCCTGGTTAATTATTATAGAAAGAAGATTTGATGGCCACACCTAGTAGCCTTGGGCCGATCGAAGCCCATCTAACAGAGATTGGGAAGGAGGTAGCACCATTGGGCTTTGCTCTGGACCAAATCCAAGCCGAACTTCATCATGTGAAGCTAGAACGGAATCGCCTTCGCGAGAAGTTCAAACTGATAGAAATTACTACTCGGGCAATGTTGACTGAGCCGCCCCAAAATTCTATCACCCTAGCACACCTTACTCTTAGGTCCTATGCTGGTATTATAAGGGGTTATGTAACGAGACCGTAATTGCCTTGTGTAATCTTTTTTTTTAAATAAAAATTTGGATTTCTTCTTATGATGATGTTTATGAATTTTCAAATGACCGGATAAATATTGTATGCATATTTTTGATGAATTTTAGAAAAAGGATATTTTAAAAATGGTTGTGTAAACCTTAAATAATTAAAAATGTGTAATGATTTTCGAAAAATGGTCTTCTACAATTATGTTCAGTACGAAATTTAGAGTCTAATAAGATCAACTTGATTTTTGATGAATAGTAAATTATGAATAGTGATTTTATGATTAGGATTAGTAATATGACCAAATGGATTAGTAATCTCACTTAAATAAAGTTTTAAAATAATCTAGGCACCTTGATTAAGTAATGTGATTCAATAAAATAGTTAAATAACGGTTTCATTAATTATTATTCAAGTATTAGTTTTTTCGGGGTGAATAGTGTTTTTTAATTAAAAATTTAATTAAAAATAATTAGAAAATTATTTTTATAAAAATGACTTCATTTTTGAACTCAGAGCATCGATATTATGTTATGGTAATTTTTGGGGATTTTTCTGAAAAATGTGAATTTTCGATGAATAGTGTTTTTATTTAAAAATTAAATTAAAAATATTTAGAAAATTATTTTTATAAAATGGATTTCATTTTTGAAATCAGAGCATTGATATTTGGTTAAGGTGAAATTTTGGGGTTATTCTGAGAAGGTTGAATTTTTTAGTGAATAGTAAAAATACAGTTTTAGGGTTTCGGTATGTTTAATGACATCATAATGGTGTCATGATGATGTCATGAGATCTTTTGAGGGTTGGCCGGCCAAGGGTGATGAATTATTGTTTTGGGGGCCCCATGTGGCCTAACTCCATGATAAATGCCAAGGGAGAGCACATGGGTTTGAGAAAAGCACATGTGAGGTGTCCCTTGGCCATTAATGTCTTGTCCCCTCACTTTCCCTATAAATACCAAGCCCTCCTCTCATCAATTAGACTCCCCACTCTTCCCCAACGAAGTTCTGGTCTCATTACCTCCCAAGGAGTCCTCCCAAGGTGCCCCCAAGCCCTCAAGTTCCCAACCTTTGAGGTTTAAGAGTTACATTTTAAGGTAAGGGATCCGACCTCTCTCTTTCTTTTCAAGTAATCTCTTTTATGTCATTTCTTTTATACTCCATGTTCTTATGTTGGAGGATGTTCTTTTATATTCATCCTACTGCCTATTTCATGTTCATATGATGAGATACCCCCCTTGCTCTCATCAATTCGTTTTGAGAATGTTTAAGTGGCGCCGTTAGGCTGCCGAATTTTTAAGGGGTTCTTTCACCTTCCTCGTTTTCAAGTTCTATTTTCATTCAAGTCTTTCATGTTCCTTTTTATTATGTTGGGGTATGATCTCTAAATTATCATACTGATCTTTTATGATCATATGATGAGAGACCCCATTTGATCGCTTCAATTCAGTATTTTGAGGTTTTACGTGGCGCCGTTAGGCTGCCGAAATTTTAAGTGGTTCTTCACCCATCTCGTTTTGAAGTTCTAGTTTCATGTCAATTATTTCAAGTTCATATTTGTTATATTGGGGTATGATCTCTATATATATCATACTGGACTCTTATGTTCTTATGATGAGAGACCCCATTTGATCGCTTCAATTCAGTATTTTGAGGTTTTACGTGGCGCCGTTAGGCTGCCGAAATTTTAAGTGGTTCTTCACCCATCTCGTTTTGAAGTTCTACTTTCATGTCAATTCTTTCAAGTTAATTTCTATTATGTTGGGGTATGATCTTTATATCTATCATACTGGACTCTTATGTTCATATGATGAGAGACCCCATTTGATCTCTTCAAATCAGTATTTTGAAGTTTTACGTGGCGCCGTTAGGCTGCCGAAATTTTAAGTGGTTCTTCACCCATCTCGTTTTGAAGTTCTACTTTCATGTCAATTCTTTCAAGTTCCATTTATTATGTTGGGGTATGATATCTATATCTATCATACTGATCTTTTATGTTCATATTATGAGAGACCCTATTTGATCTCATCAATTCATTTTTTGGTTGAAGTTTATGTGACACCGTTAGGCTGTCGGATTTTCATAAGAGAAATCGTATTTTTGTCTTCCTTTCATGCTCTTCATTTCATATGGTATATTTTCAAATTTCATTACCATGTTCTTAAATCCATGATATTCTTTCCCTCTACTGTTTTATGGATAATTTATGAGTGGGTGACCCATGTCCCCTCTCTTTTCAATGTTTTCTAAAACCCCGAAACATAGCCGTTATGCTGCAGAATTTTTGGTCTCAAAATGCCTCTCTCTTTTCTCAGAATTATTTTATGTTATAAAGTGAATACTCAAAGCTCTTATTTCTACAAGGGTATTCACATATATATCAAAATGTTCTATTTTAAATTCTGGGATTTACATACATGAGACCCGCTTTCCCTTTCCGTGGGTTTAATGTGACGTAAGGATCATGTCTTTAAAGAAGTTTTTTTTATACGTTATGATTATGAAATGAAAACCATTTATTTTATTCTATGGGTTATTTATGAAATGTTTTATGATGATATATGTGGCTCACATGATAATAAAGGCAAATTTAAGGGTGCGCCCTGATAGCGCTCCAATGCATTGGGTAATGATGTAACCACTAGAGATTACAATTTTCACGATACCTTGGTGAATAACCTTGGTAATTTTCAAATGAAACCTTGGGGATGGACCTTGGTGATATGTTCATGATTGTCTATGTTAAATGATGTAGCCACATATTCAAGTTATGAAAAATGTTGTTTTTATTATGAAATGCCTCATGATTTCTTTCTCATGCCTTAAAGTTCTTTTCATGTCATTATTGAAGTATATCAAGCTCACATGTAAAATGTTCCTCTTGTTTCCCTTACTGGGCCTTCTGCTCACCCTTTATTTTGATGTGTGTTCCCAGGTTATGAGATGCAGTAATGAACCTAGGATGAACTTGAGGAGAAGCCTTTCACGTGTTTAAGAAGAATGTTTTTTTTTCTTTCATTTATTATGTTCCTGGTTTCCAAGACACTAAACCTTAAAGATCCTCGGTTTTGTAAAATGTAATGAAAGTTTATGTGATGAAAAGGTGGGATGCTATAGTTGGTATCAAAGGATGGTTTAGTTATTTGTGGAAATTAGGATATGAAAACTCTAGGAGGAACCCTATAGAAAAGTTTAATATAGGAAATCTTCCTGGTATTTTGGTGAGTATTGAGTAAGGGGTTTCCAAGCAAATACATCCCTGTCTGGATACGAGCAGGTAGAGGTGGCTCTGGCACAGATGTACATAGGGGTAAAACCCGAAAACACCGCTTTGAGCTAGACTCGAACGGGAACTGGTACACGACAACGGGCCTTGCTGCACTCTTGGTTACGACACTCCCGGGGGATATGCTTTGGTAAATTCATAAGCTTAGTATGAACCATTGTTAAAGGAACAAAGATAAAATAAAATAAAGGTTTACATAAGAATATATGATCATGGATAACCTAGAAGGGAACCTAGGGGATCACAAGTTAGGGTATACTTTACTTCTACATGTTATCCTTAGATGCTTTAAGTTTCTTTGCATGATTATTGGCTATGTATTTAAGCCCCTAATTATAGCTTCTTTTCTTAGTTAATGGCGGGAAATGGAAGAACATGTCCCAACAACCAATGTGATAGAAAATGCTATGATTGTCGTATTAATACGACCGAGATGATTAGGGGATTAAAAGATGATTATTATTTTGGAAGACGTTCACTATTTTGAGGACCATATATGATCAAGGTAAATAGATTACTACGGTATTTTCATTGAGGAGTAAGGTTGATTTATATTTTGATTTATCAATGAATTTAAGTTGGACTTATAGTAAATTAGGTTACTTACGGGAATGATTAAACTATCTTGGGTAAAATATGTTTAGGTTAGCTATTTTTGTTATAAGATGTTAGGAGTGGTTGATGTTGTTTGGAGATGAACAATGAAGTTTATTTTGGAAGACTATGTTATCAAGTCCTTCTTGTATTTGGGTTTCAATCTTAGTTTGGTTTATTTCAAGGAATTTTAAGGACTGTTATTTATGGAATGGTCTATGAGGAACTTTGGGTATTACCATGGAACATTGAAGATTTAAAATTAGTTTCCATTCCTATGGGATTCTTCCTTTTTGAAGAGTTGTTTAACCTTACCCTTTCTGTTTTGGGATAATTTTTAAAGATAGAAGAAATAGATAGTTAATCTTTTATGGATTATGTGATTCTCTAGAAGATGATTCTTGTGTTTTGATGAGACCAAGTAGTTTTGAATGCTCATCGTTTGGGGGAAAGGATTAGTTTTGGTAAAAACTTATTAAAGGGTGAAACTCTACATGAAGGTAGATATATTTTCTTATGTTTTTGTTCTATGTAGTAAATGAAATCCTCAAAATTATGAAAAGAAACGTAAAACAAAAATGTTGTTGGTTTACGTTTCCTACTAGGTAATCAAAGACCGTTTACACACATCATAAGTTTGGGATTTTCTCATGGTTAAATTTCTCCTAATCATGTTCTCTATCACTCTCTCTCAGAACTGACCCTTTGTTTTTTTCCTCCATGTCCATGTTTTCCTACATGGAACCCGAGTGTGGGTTAACTCGGGTGGACTTTGTACATCCTTTTCTTTCTTTTAAAGTAATGGTGTTACTGACTCTTTTTCCGATGTGGGACTTTCAATGAAATTTCAAAACCCAATTTAAAAAAATTGCGAGGACGCAATTTCTTAAGGGGGGAATATTGTAACGACCCGAAATTTTGAATAAATCTTGTTTCCTAATTTCATGTGTTATTTTTTATACTCAAAAAAAAAATATTTTATTTGATAAACATGATTATAAATAAAATGAGACCATTGGTTTTTGAGTGTTATATGACCATCGGTCAATATGACCACCGTGAACAAAATGTTTTTATTATTGTCTCTAAATTTAAGTAATCCTGGTTAATTATTATAGAAAGAAGATTTGATGGCCACACCTAGTAGCCTTGGGCCGATCGAAGCCCATCTAACAGAGATTGGGAAGGAGGTAGCACCATTGGGCTTTGCTCTGGACCAAATCCAAGCCGAACTTCATCATGTGAAGCTAGAACGGAATCGCCTTCGCGAGAAGTTCAAACTGATAGAAATTACTACTCGGGCAATGTTGACTGAGCCGCCCCAAAATTCTATCACCCTAGCACACCTTACTCTTAGGTCCTATGCTGGTATTATAAGGGGTTATGTAACGAGACCGTAATTGCCTTGTGTAATCTTTTTTTTTAAATAAAAATTTGGATTTCTTCTTATGATGATGTTTATGAATTTTCAAATGACCGGATAAATATTGTATGCATATTTTTGATGAATTTTAGAAAAAGGATATTTTAAAAATGGTTGTGTAAACCTTAAATAATTAAAAATGTGTAATGATTTTCGAAAAATGGTCTTCTACAATTATGTTCAGTACGAAATTTAGAGTCTAATAAGATCAACTTGATTTTTGATGAATAGTAAATTATGAATAGTGATTTTATGATTAGGATTAGTAATATGACCAAATGGATTAGTAATCTCACTTAAATAAAGTTTTAAAATAATCTAGGCACCTTGATTAAGTAATGTGATTCAATAAAATAGTTAAATAACGGTTTCATTAATTATTATTCAAGTATTAGTTTTTTCGGGGTGAATAGTGTTTTTTAATTAAAAATTTAATTAAAAATAATTAGAAAATTATTTTTATAAAAATGACTTCATTTTTGAACTCAGAGCATCGATATTATGTTATGGTAATTTTTGGGGATTTTTCTGAAAAATGTGAATTTTCGATGAATAGTGTTTTTATTTAAAAATTAAATTAAAAATATTTAGAAAATTATTTTTAAAAAATGGATTTCATTTTTGAAATCAGAGCATTGATATTTGGTTAAGGTGAAATTTTGGGGTTATTCTGAGAAGGTTGAATTTTTTAGTGAATAGTAAAAATACAGTTTTAGGGTTTCGGTATGTTTAATGACATCATAATGGTGTCATGATGATGTCATGAGATCTTTTGAGGGTTGGCCGGCCAAGGGTGATGAATTATTGTTTTGGGGGCCCCATGTGGCCTAACTCCATGATAAATGCCAAGGGAGAGCACATGGGTTTGAGAAAAGCACATGTGAGGTGTCCCTTGGCCATTAATGTCTTGTCCCCTCACTTTCCCTATAAATACCAAGCCCTCCTCTCATCAATTAGACTCCCCACTCTTCCCCAACGAAGTTCTGGTCTCATTACCTCCCAAGGAGTCCTCCCAAGGTGCCCCCAAGCCCTCAAGTTCCCAACCTTTGAGGTTTAAGAGTTACATTTTAAGGTAAGGGATCCGACCTCTCTCTTTCTTTTCAAGTAATCTCTTTTATGTCATTTCTTTTATACTCCATGTTCTTATGTTGGAGGATGTTCTTTTATATTCATCCTACTGCCTATTTCATGTTCATATGATGAGATACCCCCCTTTATCTCATCAATTCGTTTTGAGAATGTTTAAGTGGCGCCGTTAGGCTGCCGAATTTTTAAGGGGTTCTTTCACCTTCCTCGTTTTCAAGTTCTATTTTCATTCAAGTCTTTCATGTTCCTTTTTATTATGTTGGGGTATGATCTCTAAATTATCATACTGATCTTTTATGATCATATGATGAGAGACCCCATTTGATCGCTTCAATTCAGTATTTTGAGGTTTTACGTGGCGCCGTTAGGCTGCCGAAATTTTAAGTGGTTCTTCACCCATCTCGTTTTGAAGTTCTAGTTTCATGTCAATTATTTCAAGTTCATATTTGTTATATTAGGGTATGATCTCTATATATATCATACTGGACTCTTATGTTCTTATGATGAGAGACCCCATTTGATCGCTTCAATTCAGTATTTTGAGGTTTTACGTGGCGCCGTTAGGCTGCCGAAATTTTAAGTGGTTCTTCACCCATCTCGTTTTGAAGTTCTACTTTCATGTCAATTCTTTCAAGTTAATTTCTATTATGTTGGGGTATGATATTTATATCTATCATACTGGACTCTTATGTTCATATGATGAGAGACCCCATTTGATCTCTTCAAATCAGTATTTTGAAGTTTTACGTGGCGCCGTTAGGCTGCCGAAATTTTAAGTGGTTCTTCACCCATCTCGTTTTGAAGTTCTACTTTCATGTCAATTCTTTCAAGTTCCATTTATTATGTTGGGGTATGATATCTATATCTATCATACTGATCTTTTATGTTCATATTATGAGAGACCCTATTTGATCTCATCAATTCATTTTTTGGTTGAAGTTTATGTGACACCGTTAGGCTGTCGGATTTTCATAAGAGAAATCGTATTTTTGTCTTCCTTTCATGCTCTTCATTTCATATGGTATATTTTCAAATTTCATTACCATGTTCTTAAATCCATGATATTCTTTCCCTCTACTGTTTTATGGATAATTTATGAGTGGGTGACCCATGTCCCCTCTCTTTTCAATGTTTTCTAAAACCCCGAAACATAGCCGTTATGCTGCAGAATTTTTGGTCTCAAAATGCCTCTCTCTTTTCTCAGAATTATTTTATGTTATAAAGTGAATACTCAAAGCTCTTATTTCTACAAGGGTATTCACATATATATCAAAATGTTCTATTTTAAATTCTGGGATTTACATACATGAGACCCGCTTTCCCTTTCCGTGGGTTTAATGTGACGTAAGGATCATGTCTTTAAAGAAGTTTTTTTTATACGTTATGATTATGAAATGAAAACCATTTATTTTATTCTATGGGTTATTTATGAAATGTTTTATGATGATATATGTGGCTCACATGATAATAAAGGAAAATTTAAGGGTGCGCCCTGATAGCGCTCCAATGCATTGGGTAATGATGTAACCACTAGAGATTACAATTTTCACGATACCTTGGTGAATAACCTTGGTAATTTTCAAATGACACCTTGGGGATGGACCTTGGTGATATGTTCATGATTGTCTATGTTAAATGATGTAGCCACATATTCAAGTTATGAAAAATGTTGTTTTTATTATGAAATGCCTCATGATTTCTTTCTCATGCCTTAAAGTTCTTTTCATGTCATTATTGAAGTATATCAAGCTCACATGTAAAATGTTCCTCTTGTTTCCCTTACTGGGCCTTCTGCTCACCCTTTATTTTGATGTGTGTTCCCAGGTTATGAGATGCAGTAATGAACCTAGGATGAACTTGAGGAGAAGCCTTTCACGTGTTTAAGAAGAATGTTTTTTTTTCTTTCATTTATTATGTTCCTGGTTTCCAAGACACTAAACCTTAAAGATCCTCGGTTTTGTAAAATGTAATGAAAGTTTATGTGATGAAAAGGTGGGATGCTATACTCAACCCACCTTCATTGTCTCAAATTTAGGTCATGTCGAGTAAAGATATACTTGAGGCTTTTTTGGTCAGTTTATACCTCAAAATGATCTCCCAAAAGATAATGTCTCCAACAGTGTAAAGAATGCACAACTACAGCCAACTCAAGATAGTGCATCGGCTAATTCCACTCATGTGGTCTCAATTATCGAGACTCGTATGAAATGACTCCTTCCACCTACATAAGCACTGATCCCATCCCAATACCTGATGCATCGTAGTAAATGGTGTAACTCTTTCCCGGCTCCAGAAAAATTAGTATCAGTGATGAAGTCAATCTCCCTTTCAGCTCCTGAAAGGCTGAATCGTAGGAATCTATCCACAAGTACTTCGCACCCATCTTAGTCAGACCCTTCAGTGGCACTGCTAAGCATGAAAAGTCCTGTATAAAGATCCTATAGTAACTAGACAACCCTAGAAAACTCCGTACCTCAAAGATGTTCTTCAGATGCTCCCAGAAAACTACTACTTTCACTTTCTTTGGGTCTACTGATACTCTTGTATCTGAGATAACACGACCCAAGAAGTGAATCTAATCCATACAAAAGTGTAATTTTGAGAGATTAACATATAACTGGTGCTCTATCAGTGTACTCAATATGATCTCAATATGGGTGGAATGGTCATGTTGAGTATGAGAGTACCCCAAGATATCATCCATGAAGACTACCACAAAAGAATCCAAGTAAGGATGGAACACTCGGTTCATTAGTTCCATGAAAACTTCCAGTGTGTTCGCAAGACCGAACGATATAACCAAATACTCGTATAGACCATACCTGCTCTTAAAGGTTGTAAGAGGTATATCTGATGGTCTAACGTGAAAATGATGATAATTGGATCTCAAGTCAATCTTTGAGAACACCTAGGATCCTCGAAGATGATCAAAGAGATCATCAATCCCCAGCAAAGGATATCGGTTATTAACTTTCAATTGGTTCGACTTCTAATAATCCACACAAATTTTGAGGGTACTGTCGGCCTTCTTTGCAAAAAGGATAGGCAAACCCTAAGGAGAAGTACTAGGTTAGATGAAACCCTTTTCTTGTAACTCCTCTCACTACTTCTTGATCTCCTGTAACTCTGGTGTAGCCATCCTATAAGGAGGAATAGAAACTAGTGCCGCTCTTGGCATAAGATAAATAGAGAAATATACCTCACTCTCCGGAGGTAAACCTAAAAATTCATCTGGAAAGGCATCTCTGAAATGATCCACCACTGGAGGAAAGTCTAGCTTTAAAGTTTTCCAGTCATCCAGATATAAACTAGCAATATGGGCTCTAATTTCTCCCAACCCATGATGCTTATTTTCTCACCTAGATGTACCATTCTCCCTTGTGTATAAAATACCCTCCCTCCGGTGATGTGAAACTCACCCTGCGATGATAGTAGTAAACAAAGGCCTAGAAGGAGACTAACCGGTCCATTATGAGAATGACATTGAAGTCTGTCATCTTTAAGACATATAGGTCCCATAAAAAGTGACACCCACCAACCTCAAGAGGGTACTCCTTGCACTGACGTACACTAGCCGTCCTAATCCTCAACAGAGTGTCTAGTGTTATAACATACTTAGACGTAAAGATACAGAGCCCAAGGCTCTCCACAACAGCAAAAAATATAAAACTATAGGAAGCCACTATATCAAAAAGATCATAAGCTATAATTGAGGCAACTATAATCGTACCTCTAACCATAGAGGGTTCGAGATCATACTTCTGCTGGGTTTGTTCCACTACAAAAGTATGACCTGTACTGCGGCCCTGTGACCCTGACTGACCACCCTGAACTGATCCAACCTACTATCTCTAGAAACCTACTATCTGGATACCACAACCATGACCTCCTCCTTGGCCTGAACGACCTGATGAACTCCAATTCCATGACTGATGAGAAACTGGTGGTCTTGCTCTTGAATGTGGAGTCATAACTGATCCCCTCTCACTAACTGTCGGTGAGAAAAACCAGAAAAAATGATGAAGATGACCCATATTTCCATAAGATCGACACTCAACTAGGTCCTTCGGGTAATGTGGTCTCGTATACCTACTCTTCCCGCACTGTTAGCATACAACTTGGATACTAGAAGAAACATTGTTTGAAATATCTCTACAAAACTTCATGTTATCTATAAAAGGAGTACCAACCCTAGATGTTGAACCACCCTGGCTTGTATCTCCCAACTCCCTCAGATTACGCTCGGTAATCAACGCCTGGTTTACTATATCCTTCACCGAAGTCATCCTGAAAACATTCACCTGTGATCAGATGTCATACCTAAGACCATCCTCAAATTGCCTATCCAAAGACAACTCATCACCTCTTAGGAAAAGTGTGAAGCACTGAAGCTATGTAAAATGGGATGAGTGATCTATCACTGAAAGAGAACTGTTCTCCAAATGCATGAACTCTCAGGCTCAATCGGCCCTCAATGTCTCGGGATAGAAATAATCATAGAAGATCCTCTAAAACTCTTCCCAAACCATATCCTAATGGAATCCTGCTTGTGGGATAACATCCCACCATCTCTTGGAAAAATCACGTAGCATGTAAGTAGCAAGCTTCACCCTCCTCTCCGGAGGCATATCCAAATGCTCAAAGATAGAAAGAATGACCTCCAACCATGACTCTACAGCCCGTGGTTCTCCCTCCCTAAAAAAAGTGGGAGGATGTTGCTGCTGGAACACCCACGTCAGCTCTTCCATAAATGGGGTAGGATGTGGTTCTCCCTGAAAAGTCTATAACATCTTCAAAAAGCCTTCACAGAACTATGCATCATCACCTGCTTCTGGTATAACAGCAGGTTCCAAGACGGGCACAACGGTATGATCTACCCGTAGTCCCTAATCTATCTTATCCGGTGTTTGGTCATTGCCCTGTTCCTGGCATACAACCGGAGGAAATCTTTGCGGAATGACTCTACAAGGTCAAGTGCACCCTCAGTTCAAGATTATCAAGGATAACAACTTAGCAGTGTAAGGAAGGAATGAGAGAAGAAAAACATTCAAGTTTTACAAAACAAAGTTACATGACGTGTATAACGGCCACATGATGTGTTCCCTTAATCCTTAACATGGGTGTTTACCTCTGCCAAACCTAGTTGTGTAACACCCCTACACAAGGCGTGTTCCTATTATGACATGGTGTGTAATTGAATTTTTTCTCCTACCCAAGTTCTTCTACACAAATAAACTACACATTTCTCTCCTGGGTAACACTACATAGTGTGTTCACCCTACACACAACATTTACTACTTAAGTTCTAACCACCCATGTCATTAGTCACACGGTCGGAGACACGGTCGACTCTACATGACTTGCAAAAATAGAACATGATGTGTACAACCTAAGTTTCATCCACCAGTGTCGTTGGTCACATGACTGGATACATGGTTTTTACAACATGGAGTGTATAGTATAGACATGGTGTGTACCATATGAATTTCATCCACTCGTGTCATTAGTCACATGGCCGGATACATGGTCTTTACAACACGACGTGTACAATCTAGACACAACGTGTTCTACCAAGGTTTTCCAACCCTGTGTCTCTACTCACACATTTAGTCACACAGTCAAAGGTTACACAACATGTACATATAGTACATGACGTGTACTTAAGAAAAGTTGTTTCTTCCAGAATAGAAGAACACATGACACATATTCATAATACCACACGCCATGTTGTCTAGGTTTCCGAACAATAATCCTCTGAAACTTCTCCATAACCCCTGAAAACTTATAATTTTCTCCAAGTAATCACAAATTCCGACCCATGAGAGCCCATACTTCCGTGAATCAAAGTTTGGAATCCTTATTCATATCATAACTTGACAAAATTAAATTAAAGTTCAAACATGATCCACTAAATTCCGATCCAAGAGGGCCCATACACCTCAGGGACCAAAGTTTGGAATCCATCCAAATGAAACTTCATGCATTCCAATAACCTATCAAAATAGTAGGTATTCTATCATGACATCTATCACAACAACATGCATATCTAGCACAACATCTATCACAACAACATGCAATTAGTAATGCACCCAAAATGGCATGACAAGAATGCATGACATGTGATCTCTAGAAAGTTCCTATATGATGCATGAGATGGCATATCCTCATCTCATCAATTTTCAATAGAAATAGAACCACAATGATATAAATCATAATATCATAAAACAAGTGCGTCACCCAATGGTGAAATCAAATCAATTGTAACAATTGAAAAACTAGAAAAATTTCAATATTCGAGGTAAATTGGATTTTCCCTATATACGGATTAACTAAACCCAAGAACAACTTATTATTAACTACTTATTCCTTCCTATCCCTATCTATAGGCTCCAAACAGTACGGCAAAGCAGGAAATAAACTCCTCTGATACCATATTGTAACGTCCCGGATCTGGGTGCCGCCCAAAGGTTCCCCATACCCAGTTGGTCACATGGCCTCAAGTGCATTTCCCTGAATGCCAGAGGTTTATGACTAGAAGAGAGTGCCTTGGGTGTGATAGTGGCGAAACTATTCCCTCATAGGTAGAGTAACATAGCATAAACAAATAGTAAACAATAACAGAAGCACTAATACCATACAACAGAAGTAAAAAACAGAAGACTGATAATATAAACAACTGCAGCATATATAAATAAATGATGAATGTCACATGTATCCAGGAAAGTAGCCAAACAAGTCACAATGCTGGAAATACAATACTGAAACCAAAGTATAGAAAATAATAAACTCCAATAACATCGTAGGCCTTATCTTGGTCCCATGCTCCCCAGCTCTAGTAGCAATCAAGTACCTGATGAAGAAGGGAACTTGACCTTATCTATACCTACAACCATGTAATCTGTTTGGGTCCAAAAGCATGACCCAAATAGGGTGTGAGACGAATTCCAATAGGCAACCACCAAAATATATGTGCCTAACTGTCAGTGAATATATATATATATATATATCATACAATATGAAAAATTAAGCAATAAAATAGGAAGTACTCAAAAGTAAACAATCCCACAGTTTCTAAATTACATTCATTTACATTTATTAATTTTTTAATTTGTTGAATAATGTAACCTCATGATCTATCCTAAGCTCTATATCTCCTTTTACAATAGTAACAAAAAACATCTTAGAAGATAATCTAACAAACCAAGTAAGACCGAGTCCAAGCTTGTGCTTTGGCTTGACAGACTCATCATAATCATTCAAACTTTCAAATTCAACCCCCTGAGAAAGTTCTCATAGTCTGACCTCTCTAGTTTAACATATCATCAATACCATAAATAATAAATACCCTATGGGAAAACTCGCACATTCCAACTCCTTTGATCCCACATAACACTAATCAATTACAAACGACCACTTGGGAGCTCTCACAGTCAATACCCCTTGGTATACATAAAAACAATTATTATAATGACCCCATGGAATCTCTCATAGTAAATTACCTATGGTCTAACGTTTATTTAATAATGACCCTCTGGGTAGCTCTCATGGTCTATACCCCTCTGGTTTATGACCCCACGGCAAATCTCACAGTCAATACCTCTAGTTAATGATAACAACAATTATACATAAATGACCCTACCTCGGGAAGCTCTCATAGTCAATTCCCCTTGGCTATACTTTCACAATGTGAAACACATGCATCTTAAATAAACATAAACTCTATCCTAACAACATGATGCATGTAACAATGCAAGCCTAACATGCTTCCTAGACCCAATGGCCATAATCAATCAAACATGGGAAAACACATCCATAATCAATGTATTAAACCTCATGAAAACCAATTACCCTTTTACCAATCTACCATATCATAATATTTAATAAACAAGGTAAAATTCCATAATATGCAATACCCTAAACATGGGTATTCGTCACTTTTAGCATATATAATTCAAATACAAAAAAAGAAAGGAAAAAACCACCTACCTTGATGTTGTATGAAGAACACTCTTGAACATCAGCCCTTAAGTTGTCCTAGAATGACGTAGATCTATGAAAAGGGTAAAAACAATCAACCCTAGATAGCTCAACAGAGAAGATAAATCAGGATGAGAGGCTCTAGGGGAAGAGAGAACTCACCGGTGGGAATCCAATGCACCCGACGACATCTCAATCGGAGCTTGGATGGAGGAATAGGAGGATCTCTATGATCTTTGGTCGTACGTCGCTCTCCTGTATGAGACACATGAAGAATAAGTTCATTATGGAGATTAGATGCAACCCTGAGCTGATTAATAAAATAAAAATAAAAGTACACGACATGTTCATTTAATATACACATCATGTACTAGCCTCAACCAGCTCCCACTTTAGGCGGTCTGCCAAGTCACCCACACAGCCATGTACTCGGCCGTTACACAACCAGTACATGGTTATGCATGGAAACCGGGTACAAAATGTTTACTCTTAAGTACATGATGTGTAATTATAAAATTCCCAACTCATCCTTTTCCTAAAAAACAACCCAAAATAAATATCCATACCTGAAATGAAGATTCAGGTTCTTATAGTCGGCATGTTTTTTTATAAGATGTGACAGCCATGTGATGAATGTTCATAGAGCTTGTTTTACTGTATGAATATCTTCATCATCAATTGGAATAGGTAGCTCGATGCTCAGCTCTAGAGCTATAGTAATTGACACTCTAACATGATCTGTCAAAAGTGGTCTGTTGTGTAGCATTTCGTTCTAGATATTGAACATTGTATCCCTCTCTACAAAGTGATTGGTGGGTGTTGATAGATATAAATCAAAGTCATTTTCACCATGTAGAATATCAATATAGGAAGGTATCAGTGTCTAGTGTCTATCTGATTCACATTTCACAGAAACAATTATTAGAAAATTGACTACCTCAATTAAGAATTATTTTTTTGGGGAATGACTCACCTCAAAACTAGTGAGGGGTACAGTAGGATCTTTACTCATGGGTTATTATTAAGTTATTTCTTCTCTTTGACTTCCCCCATTAAACTTTATATAAACTCTCTATAGTATTTTAATTCTTATTGAAATATAGCTAATGTTTCTCTCATCTTTTTCATTTCCAAAGTTTGATCCTCTGCTTTTTTTCCCCTCAAAATGTGTTCAGGGTGTCACCCCAAAACCCGTACCTCTGACGCAACCATACTTTTTTGGCTGCTTCAAGGCCACTGAAAGTATGTCTGTATCTGGTGTGGGTGTTGTTGATTCTTTTGATTATGTAAGATAGAAAATATTGGAAAATATGTAATCATTGTTATGTAATAGAGATTTAAATCAAAACAAATTTTTATTATTTCATACTTTCATATGTTTCCCACATTTTGTGTGTGTTTTCATCTATTAGTTTTCCATCTTTAGTTACACGCACCTCCTTCCATATCACATGGAATGAGATGGAAGTGGTTGTGGATTTGGACTCTTCAAGATGCATATAAACAAAATAACATAGTTATTGTGTTGTTTTATGTCACATAAAAGTATTATGACAGATTTAAAATATGTAACATTTTTTTTCAAGTGATGCGTACCCCATCCTTGCTTTACGGTAGGGGTAGGTTGGTTTTGATGCCTGTTGTTTATTTTCAGCACTCAGTTGATATTTTATAAATAAAAAACTATCAATCAAAGTGATGAATACACGTACCATAAAACAACGCATTACTAGACACAATGTACCTGAAAATACTGCTTCACACGACTGCCAGTAAATTCATCCTGCGATGCTTGGGTTATCAGGTGTGCATAAATAAGTGGTGGGTGCAGTTTTATTTTCCCTTAAACATCTTTAAGATGATATTTCTTTAAAAGTTTGTAAAAAACCCTGTGAATCCTTCCAGCAACCCTTAATACATAGTCTTTGTGTGAGTCATCTACTATAAATGCACTCTGTACGAGATGATGAAGTGCAAGTCAATGTTTCATTATTTAATTTTTAGTAAATTAAAAAAATGATATCATAATGTTACCATAATATCACCCCACATCAGTGTCTTAATCTCATCCACAACATGGTACCATGAAGTTACATCAATCTACATGCATTTCCAAGTGACGATTCTAATGTAACTACTGAGCATGGCCTTATTGGGGTTAACATGTTGGCCTTGCTTATTCCATCCAATATCGTATTTGATGTCTTTCTCTTTAGACTTAATGATTTTTTCTAATAACATAAAACTATATCGCTCCTGTTTTTTCTATGTCACTAGTGTTTTGTCACCTTTCATTTCCTCATATCCAACACCATCAATATGTTCCTCCGGATCCGGAGGGCTAGCATCGGCATGTGCAGATGGTGGTTGTACCTCTGCACTGGGAGAATCAACAGGTTGAGAAACCTATTGTTCATCTGCACTGTGAGAAGCAACAGGTTTAGAAACCTATTGTTACTAGGGATTGGGAGCATCATCATGTACAAAAGCCATTATTTGTAAAAGTGGTTTAACATTTAATTTAGATAACATAAAATCAGAAACAAACAGATATTAACCTAAGGCAACAGGTTGAGAAACCTATTGTTCATCTGCATTGTGAGCAGTAGCAGGTTGAGAAACCTGTTATGCCTGGGGATTAGGAGAATTATCACATTAAGAAGTAATTTTCTGGAAAAGTGGTTTAAAATTTAATTTAGATAACATAAAAGTAGCAATGAACAAATATTAACATAAAGTAACACAATGTATATTAGAAAAAGATATAACCTAATTATTGAACTCTTTTTTTAAAGGTTAAAGGGATTTGAACCCTCTATCAACTATCCAAATCCCTTCATTGTGGTCTTCTATGACATAAAAAATTCCGTCTACACTGGGACCGCTGCAAAATGATTGCAAAGTCCCAATGAAAGGGTCATCATTTGTTGAATTTTCATCTGACTCTTTAGTGGTTTTGGTAAACAATAAAACAATTGACTAGTTTTGGTTTATAGGATATGGAACATAAAATAATTGTATTGCCTGTAATTCCATTATAAATAATTCTTCTTTGTACCCTTCCTTACTGAAATCAACTTTCACAAATCCCAACTCATCTATTTTAACAACACTTCTATTATCAACCCACTTGCATTGAAAAACTGGAACTTAGAATGTCATATAATCCAACTCCCATATTTTTTTGATGATACCAAAATATAACATATTAGCATAAACTGGATTTCTATCCTTAACACCAGAAACATGCATTGCTTCAGCCACAAGTGTAACTCCACTATTCTGTCTGGTACTATCTTCATCATGTTCATTAGTATAGAATGTATAACTATTAATCACATAATAATTTTAAGATAATACTTACACACTTGGTCCTTCAGCTAGCCATCGAAGTCTTTCTGAAATTGAGTCTAGATTTTCATTTTACTTCTTAAAAATATGGTTCTAAAACCATCCTATAAACCGTTGATTATGTTTATTTGATATCCATTTTTCAGCCCTTGATGGATTCGAATGCCTAAGAATTTATTTTTGGGTTTCAACATATGAGTCAACGTCCAAAATGTTATGCAAAACATAAAGTTGGGCCTACTACCGATCTGTAATATTGATTATGACGACCTCATTTCTAGAAATTCCTTCACCTACAAGTCACCCAGTGTGATGAGATTTCATTAGACCAATGATTTCCACACCAAACAAGTATTTGGTAAAAAATTCAATGACTTCCTCAACAATATATCGCTCTACAATACAACCCTCTGGCTGAATTCAATTTTTGACATACCCTTTCAAAATATTTATATATCATTCAATGGGGTACATCCATCTATAGTGAACAGGACCACATAGCCTAATCTCTCTCACCAAGTGAACCATAAAATGAACCATCATATCAAAGAATTTTGATGAGATTTTTTTTCCAATTCACATAATATGATGACAATTTATCTTTCCATAGCCAATAATTTTGTTGGGTCTATAACTTTTCTACATATTACTTTGAAGAATAAACAAAGCTTCATTAACATATAATAGAAATTCTTGGAAAAAATGCAATGTAAAACTATAGGAATTAGATCTTACATCAAAACATGGAATTCATGTGATTTCAGAACTTTTAACTTTAAATCGTGCATTGACACGATGTTCTTGATATTCGATGAATACCCCTCTAGAAAGTTTACATCATTCAAGAAGTTGAAAAACTGATATCTGTCATGCCTGGAAAGAGTGTAAGCACTAGGAGGAAGAAATGTTTGTTTTTCACCTTTCAATGGTGCCAACTCTTCTTTTATTCCCATGTCAACCATGTCCAACCTAGCATTAATTCCATACTTTTTTCCAGGTGTATTTAGCAACATGCTGATGAAACTATCACATACATTTTTTTGCAACATGCATAACATCAAGAAAATGTTTGACGTACAGAAAATTTCAATATGGTAATTAAAAAAACTGATTTCTTTTTCCAACCAGTTTTCATAATGTTTTTAAAAATGATTTAACAAAAGCAGTGTCCAGATATTTAATATTCTTAAATAGTTGATCACCTGTTAGTGGATATAGTGGTGTACATTCTTCTGAACTTCCATCGAATGATGTCGTCCAAGATCGGTACTTATGTCGTCGGGGTAGAAATCTACGATGTCCTAGAAACATAGTTTTTTATGAATGTTTCAACCTAATTTATTTTTTACCTTGTTCATAGATGGGACACCCAAGAGTTCCTTTAATGCTATATCCTGATAAATTTACATAAGCAGGAAAGTCATTTATCGTCTCATACAATATGGCTATCAACATGAAATCTTCATTTCTGTAAGAATCATACATCGTAACACCTGAAACCCACAACAATTTCAAATCCTCGATCAATAGATCCAAATAAACATAAATATCATTACTTGGTTGTTTTGGTACTGATATAAGCATAAATAACATGATGTGTTTTCGTTTCATGTATAACCATGGTAGAAAGTTATAATTTACCCACATAACTAGCCATGTACTGTGAGTGCTTTTTGAAAACCAAAAGGATTCACTCCATCTGTAGATAACGCAATACGAAGGTTTCTCAACTCATTTCCAAATTCAGGATACTCACGATCAGTTATCTTCCATCGAGGAGAGTTTTTCAGATTCCATAGTTTTCCATCTTTATTTCTTCTGTTTGTGTGCCATATCAATTGCTCTATAGTCTCCTCAATTTCATATAGGCACCTAAAACTTGGAATGATTGGAAAGTACCATGAAACATTCATAGGACTAGATTCATCTTTCTTGTATCAAGAAGAACCACACTTTGGGAATTCTCTAAGTGATTTTTGGTCCTTGAGAAACAGTATACAATCATTTGGGAAAGCGTGTATTCTTTCATAGATCATACCCATTGAGCGTAGCATTTTTTGGCATCATATGTTCGACTCAGGATCTCATTATCTTTTAGGAGAATTTCATTCAAGAGAGAAAGTAATTCTGTACACTACTAGAAAGTAAAGCTATAGCCACGGACCTATAGCCATGATTTTATTGGTCTGTGGATATATCTTCCTAATTTCCACGGTTTAATTTAATAACCGTGGCAATACCGTGTGTTTTCCTATTTGGTATCAGGGTCCCCCGATTCACCTCTCGCGCTCCTCCGACTTCTTCTCCTCCCTTCACCTCCCGACGAGTTCTCCTCCCCGACCTCACCTGACCGTGTCTCCCTCCTCCCCGACCTCACCTTACCGCGACGCCCTACTCCCCCGATGACTTCTCCCCCCCGAATTTTTCTCCTCACCGCGGCACCCTCCTCTCCAACAACTTCTCCTTCCCGACCTCTCCTCCCCGTCCTCTCCTCACCTCGTCGTCCTCCTCTCCAATGAACTCTCTCACCGCAGTTCCCTCCTCCCGATGACCTCTCTCACAGCGGAAACCTCCTCCCTAGAGACCTCTCTCATCATGGCGCCCTCCTCTCTGACAACCTGTCACCGCGGCGCCCTCCTCTCCTAGGTATTGTATTTTTATTTATTATTTTTTTAGACTCAATGAAATTCCTCATTTATGAATGCATATGGGGGTTCAGAGGGTCTCGAGAGTCTCTGGGGTGCATGATAGGAAGACATGGCATATAACTAAGAGGTTGTAGTTTCATCGACTAACATTTTTTAAACCAAAAATTTTCTGGTGGAATTCCAGTAGCCATATATAGATAATAGAGGCCCTTCAACAAAAAGATGAGATCCACTATCCATGAATTCAGTCTTTTTTTTTGTTTTATAATTGGTATTTTTTCCATTTTTTCCATTTCATTATTTAATACCCCTCACCTAATTTTTCTCCCCAAATTACACAACATCACCTTCATTATACTATCCCTCTCCTACCTATCCTTCCATAGATAAGATCTATAGATCCCTGGTGTATTGAATTTTCATTTATCAGAATTTTTTCTTCTGGTAAATGTATGACTCCCCTTTTCTCCTATCTCATTTTTTTATGAGGGGTGTGTTTTATAAGATTTACCCAGTTTTTCTAATTTTCAATTAATTTCTCTACTACTTCTATATATTCTATTCTTATCCAAATCAAAGGCATGTATTTGTAATTTAATGCTTATCATACATGAGGTAGTTGGTCCCAAAGTGTTTCCCATAGTAAAATTAATTTTCATTAAGTGCTTATGAGGCCACATTAGTTGGTTTCAATTTGTATCCTTAATTATCATTATAATCTTTGAACTAAGTTTATGTTATGTTATAAATCAATTGAAAATAATTTTCTTACTATGGATGAATGGTTAGGGTAATGGAAACCATATACTGTGATTATTCCATTAAATATAACTTTGGAATTGGAAATTTGGGATAGGTTTGTGTTTTGACTTTTGGAAGGTAAAACATAGTAAGTATAATTGGAATTTTTTTACTATTAATAATGTGTTTTAAAGTTGAATCTAGTTTCAAAAGGGTTATTTGGATTGAAAATAAACTTATTAAATGTTATTGACTAATGGAATTGATGGTATTTATTATTAAACCTAAGCTGAACATGGCCCTTGGGTGGGCATTGAGATATACTATTAAATTCCAAGTGAACACATCCCCCATGTGGACACATGGCCTTGGGGATGGGTATATTACCAATAAGTGTTAGTTTGGACTACAGACATGTATATTACCATTGGGAGTTTATTAGGTTGTATTAGTCTCTAAAACACACTTAGAGACATCCACCATTGTCTATAGTAGGTGGGTCTAGCCTAAAGTATCACCATGGAGCCCATGATCAGTTTTATTTTAGTTATTTATTGTTCTAGTTATGATAATAACTTATATATTCAACCATTATATGAACTTATTTTTTTAGCCTAGATTTTATAGGAATTACATTTGTGGTGGCCTACTAAGTTGTAAACACACCCTACTTGGTTCATCATTTGGTACCATAGTGGATTTCATCATTTCATATAGGGATATGGGAAATAACTTGATGACTAGTGTAGGACTTTATGTTAGGATGGAGCTAAGGAATTGGTATCAGAATAGATCTCCGGTCAATTTTTTGAGTCATGTAGTTTGTTATCCATTTTGTACTCTTTTTTACCTTTTGCATGTGTATAGTGGAATGTTTTCCTTTGACTACCTTATTCCATTATTTTTAATATTTCATGAATTATGTTTTTTGATGATAAATTTTATGGAAGTTATACTATGATGTTATGTGATATATGTTTTTTCATTTATCTACTTCTATTTTTCACTCAGTTGTTAGGGTTATAGTCTCCGTAAGGACTCCTATCAAACCCTAATTTCTAGTTGGTTGCCTCTGGTATATAGGTAGGTGTGCTTGATTTCTTGTATCATACAAATTTTTTGGTAACTATTCAATGGTTTTAGGTAGTATTATATTACATTCCTTCTTAGTTTATATCCCCTAAAAGGGATGTTCTCTTTTCCTTTATCATGATATCTTATTTTCAATTGCAGTCCCTAAAAAATCATCATCTTATTTCTTATATAGTGTGTATATCCCAAAAACCCTATACATTAATTCCCTTAAAATTTATAATAATTAATCAATAAGAATAGGGAATAAGGAGGTTCCTTTTTTTGTCTTGGATACAATATTCAGGATGAGTACTTCCTCTCAACCCGGGTTATTCTTTTCTTCAATTGTAGAAATGTATGATTTCCTTGGACATTAATATATATTCTTATTCTAACGTTTTTTTATTATATTCATTTTTACGTAGAACATATTATATGTGTGGAATGTACTTTTCCACTTCATTATTCTAAATCTTCAAGTTTCTTGTTGTAGATATCTTCTCATAATTTTTACCTTCATCTAATGAATCTAATTTTTCCAATATATTTATAATAAAAAAAATACCATTCATTTTTTTCATTCATATTTAGAAATTCCATGATCTTAGGCACCAGTTGTGACCTTCTGTATTTTAAATTTACCAACAGATCTCATATTTTATTCCTTACTTAATTTCTTATTTGAAATTTATTTTAAAACTGCTAAAGAACTAGTCTTCATTCTTTAATTATATTAAATAACATGATCTCATGAACTCCTCACATAATTATTCTTAAAAATAATTTTATATATCCATAAACATGGCCTTATGAATCTATTGTATGTGTATCATTTTTCCTATATAGATTCATGTATCCAAATACACATAAGTGAACATTCGCATGTGTTTCAGTGCATTCAACTATATATATTTACCTACACATGAAAAACTCTTATGTGGAAATTCATATACATAGTAGCATGTTTGGTTACACCAATTAATCTAATTAGGAAATCCCCTATAGAAATTCAGCTAAACTAGATATTCAGATATACTACATAATCACTATCAATATAGACACATCTCATATCCTCTTCAAATGACTTCCAATCTTTCTTATCCACTTACAGAACATCAATTGGATTCTTGTGGAGCTCTATATTCACTCATAATTGATCCTTATATTACTTAAAGATCACTAGAATTTTATGCTAGGATATATGTCATTTAATAAATATCCTTTCTAACTCTTTATTAATAGAGAATCCTCCCTCATGTTGGTTTTGTGTTCATTAATTATGGTCGATCCTTATATACATAGAAGATCTATACTATTCATTCATAATTTAGTATTATTATAGTCCTTGAATTTTGTATTCTAAATTATTTTTCTCAATGACCTCATCATTGTTTTAGATTATTGTCCACTCCTCATCGCATGTCATAAAAATTTAACAGTATTCCAACAAATATTAGATATGATTTTCCATATATTATTAAACTTATCCACTCGATTAATTTATGGTGTATCCTCATAAATCATTCTCTATGGATTAAGTTAGTGAATCAATAATCTTAGGTTATTTCATATGATTCCTTCTCATGAATCCTCAAAAATCCTCTAATAATCATTATTAACACATTAAAGTAATATTGAATCTATTGACAATAGATGCAATTCTATATTTGGGAAGTTTCTTTTTCATAGTAAATTATTATGTTTATTTTTTCATAAATTTCATCATTAACTATGATCACTAATATCCAAACTCATTCATTTATCAAACTATTAATAATTATATTATTATATGAGAACTCTAGGACTTAATTCTAAAATACCACAACCAAGATTCTCTTATTTTTCATAGATTCAAACTGAATTAGTAAGTTAGAAATGAAAATGGTAATATCTATATTATCTATAATTTGAATGCATTAAATAATAATTTACGTATATAATAAAGGAAAAATCTAAACTCATACTATAAATCTAGTGTAATTCCTACACCATTTCACATAGTATATATCTATCTCTCTATCACCGGCATCGACCATCACTGTAGCTCAGTCTCCCATCCTGTTTCTCATCATTGTTCCCAAAACATTCAAGGTTTAAAAAAATCAAAATCAAGTCACAATAAGGTTTTAATATCCTATATGATTCTTATAAAGTAATAATAAAATTTTAGCACACAATTTAAGGTAAACATAGGCAAAATAGTCAAGGAATTTATGCATCCCACAATAGAAATGAGCTTGTTTGTGCCCAAAATATTTGTATTCAACAAATAAACTTTTTTATTTCTTAATTAAATTATTCGGTTTTCTATTTTTTGTTTTTATACATGAAGAAACCTATAGGCTATATCTATTTATATCTAGGAACTAATTTCAAAATTCATCAGGAATTATTTATGTGTTCAAATAGTTTCAATAAGGACTATAACTTATTATCATTCCTAATTCTCTATTCAAAGAATATTTTGTCTTTAAGTTGTTTACCGATTTCTCAATATGTATGTAATTCAACACAGTAACAAAAAAAATAAGAAATAAAATATAAAAATCTGTCCATTAAATCAATAGTAAACATTGAGGATTCATTCATTATAAGTGAGTATATTTTTAACTTTTGTATCTAAATGTATTAAATTGAAGGGGGGTTCATTGTTTCTTACATTAATGTGGTTTGAGAAAAGACCATGTGATATATTTTTCATAAATATTTTGTAGTGTTTTGAGACTAATCTGGGTGTAGTATCAGAAGATTTCACACATGAAAATTTAGTGATTAAGTGAGGCTAAAACATCAGGAGAAGAAATAATATTTTACTGATCATGGTTTCCCTTACCCAATTGATCATACACAAGTGATTAAAATTATTAAGAAAAGTCTACATAAAAGTTTTGTTTCTGTTGAATGTATTTGAATTTGTACATTAGAAAATCAAATATAGAAATACCATTGAGTAAGATCATGAAATCATCATATAATTGATCAAGATAAGAAGAATGACCTTGTAAATAGGGGGACCAGTTATTGAAGAGGCTCAACACTGGGGATTATAACCATTAAATTTTTTTGGGTCTAACTAAAGGAGGAAAAAGAGTTGAATCACTGGGGGTATAATTAGGATCAAATGGAGTATTAACTAATGGGGGCATAACCTATTGATTCATAAACCATTATAATTAATAATAAGATTATAATGGATAATCTATAACCAGGGTATGTATAACTAGTTTTAGTAATGGGTAAGTGTTAGTATTGAACAATATAAAAATATTTTTTGTTATATTTCATTTAATTTTTTCATTTCATATTGGGTCCACTCATCTTAATAGGTGATAGAGGTCCAAAATCAGAAGGGGGAAGGGTGGCAGGGGGCAGGGGACCGGGCCGGGGGCAGGGGAGAGGGTGGAGGGGGGTAGGGGGAAGGTCTGCAGGGCAGGGGGTAGGGGGCAGGGGGGAGGGTGGAGGGGGGCAGGGGGCAGGGGGGAGGGTGGAGGGGGGGTAGGGGGCAGGTCTGAAGAGCAGGGGGGCAGGGGGCAGGGGGCAGGGGGCAAGGTGTGGGTGGAGGGGGGTATGGGGGAGGGAGGCAGGGGGCAGGTTTGCAGGGCAGGGGGCAGGGGACAGGGGGCAGGTCTTCAGGGCAGGGAGGCAGGGGGCAGGGGGGTGGGTGGAGGGGGGTGGGGGGCAGGGGGCAGGGGGCAGGGGGGCAGGGGGTAGGGGGCAGGTCTGCAGATCAGGGGGGAAGGGGGAAGGGGGAAAGGTGTGGGTGGAGGGGGGCAGGGGGGAGGGGGGGCAGGGGGCAGGTCTGCAGGGTAGGGGGCATGTCTACAGGGCAGGGGGTAGGGGGGAGGGTGGAGGGGGCAGGGGGAAAGGGGTAGGTCTGCAGAGCAGGGGGGAAGGGGGCAGGGGGAAAGGTGTGGGTGGAGGGGGGAAGGGGGCAGGGGGCAGGGTAGAGGGGGGTAGGGGGCAGGGTGGAGGGGGGAAGGGGGTCGGGGGGAGGGGGAGGGGGGAGGTCTGCAGGGAAGGGGGGAGGGGGCAGGGTGGAGTGGGGAGGTCTGCAGGGCAGGGGGGGTGGTCTACAGGGGGTCTGCAGGACACCTATGTTGCGACTACTGGCAGTGCAAAACAACATAAACTCTCCTCACCTTCACACTGTGATGAGATGCTGAACAAAGCAGCAGTTCAGAATCTAGTTTTCAATATGCAGATGGATGATATTAGAAAAACACAACACATGCAAGATGATGACAAAGGTCTGGAACTACAAAAGACACAACCAGCAACCCCTACTATGGCTGAATTCACCACAACATATGCAAGATGATGAAGAACCTTGTGGAACTCCCTTAACAACACTATTCAAGTTCCCTAGGTTAAGAACAAATTTTAATCTCTATTTTTCACATTTAAGTGCTGATGGAAGATTACTTTATTCCCATATTTTGGTGATTTTTGATTTTTGAATAAGGAATTGAAGGTTATGTTTGAAAAATAAAGAGGTTTATTAATGATCATGTTATTTAGTATTGGGATGTACATATCAATCTGAATATTATTTGTTCATTGTTGGTTATGGATTCAGGTATCATTTATCATGTACAGTTGACACACTGATCACATATATATAAGAAGTCATTATATCTCATTTTTTCCCACTATTTTCTTATAGGTGGTTTCTTATGATGAGGCCGGTTCTATCCACCACCATCGATGACAATGAGTTCAACATCAGATTTGGGTAAGGTTTATTCTGTTTTTATTCTTTGGCCCAATTTTAATTAGGGCATTTGTGATTTTTGGGTTCCTTATATTTTTGTAGTGCGTTTTAGATTTCGTTGAGGTGGATTCGAGTCGCCGTTGACGAAGGCTTACATGTGTATGCATAGGTGGGAATATACATATATAAGTTCCCCCTTTATATATATTCACTCATGGTAGTATGAATATATATATTGGGGCTAGGTGTGCTTATATATGGATATTAAAAATGCATACATGTGTAAGTGTAAAGGGGTATATGCAAGTATAAACATATATTTAAGGACCCCTTGTGCATATTTGGCCATGAAAATATGTACATAGGGGCTAGGTGTCCTTATATATATGTGAATTTTCATATTCGTGCAAGTGGAAAAAAGGAAGATTCGAGTTTTCATCGTCAAAAGAAAACGTGCCTTGAGGTTGAGGTAGGGTCCCTCTCCTAGCCTCTTTAATTCAAGAATGTTTAAATTGCATTTAATTTCCTTCTTAATTCTACATGTTTATATTAAATTGCAATTCTTGAATAAGTGTTAGTTAAGATAATTTTTTTGTTTGATAAATAAGTCATGGTTTTGTAATAAAACCCCTCCAACGGAGGTGCGCTGTCTGTGAAAACTCACAGTGGTATACCTTGCTTCTCATTATTGCATTGATGTTTTCCTTATACTTGATGTCGTTGTTAGTCATAAAGCACACATCATACTTGACCCTTTTTATATCCCTGTAGGGGGTTTCCCTCTTTTTATTAAAACAATTTTTTGAACCAGGACACCCTTTAAGTGTCGTTAGACTTTTAAGATGGAATTTCCCATAATGACCAAGTCACCACTAAGTGAATAGCATGATTTGGATGGAATGGATTGTACATGGTTTTAGTATGGTCAAACATATTCCTTCAATTCACATAAATTATCTAAATATTTCTCCACAAAGAGATTTAGGAATCTTCTATTCATTTTTATTCCTTCGACTATGGAATTCAAAATGATCATGATTCCACTATTTTATAAATCATTTAAATGAAACATTACATCCATGAGTTTTACCATGACATGGTGAAAAAATACTATCCATTTTCTATCCACTATGAGCATGGTCCATATCCTCCATGGGGTGGTCTTCCTCTCTTTATTGACACTATTTCTCAGTCCCACATTAGACTTTAGTGAAGACATCCACTATTTCATCACTCAATATGATAAATATACTACTTTTGAATTTCCCTGAAGTGGTATCCACTTTCTTTGATTTTCCTTTATGATACTTTGAAGATATTGTTCTTTGTTCTTTCTAGAAATTGAAATATACATCAGCTTGCACATCTAATTCCATTTTAGCTTGAGTATAATCAAATTCTTCTTCAAGTTCATAAGTTATACCCCTTGATAGATATTCATTACAAAGAAAAATAGTAGTGGTAGCATGAGATTTATCTTCTATATCAGCCCAGGAACTCTTCACTTGCAACTTGTTAGGAGAAACAGAAATACAAGAATCTCTATAATGGGGGGATGATCCAAGAACAGGATAATCAAAGCCTCTAGAAATAAAGCACATAGAAGATGTCTTTTTAGCAATAATAGACCTATCGTTAGCAGGAACTTGATCCTCTAGGGCTAAAACAGGGACATGCCCTGAATTTTCAACTGCTTGATGTTGAGCCTGAACCTCAATTGTTTAGTTGGTCCCACATTTTTAGTGTATAACTTAAATCCACTTCTACCAATACACACACATATTGACCAAAAATTACATTTTTAGTGGAATAGTTCATCCTGATTGGAATGAAAATCATGAATGTGATATCATATAATATTTCCTAGTGCCATAATACCCAATTAAGTCTATGAATATTAAACTAGATCTGTGCACAAGTTTCTTGTCATTAGAACTAAATTGTAGCTTCCAGTCTTAAACCCGCAAGGTACCGGGCCTTAGGTTGAGCGATCCAATGCTCCAGGATCATCCTTTTAGATCTATTGAGGGAAACTGAAAGTCAAAAAATCCTCGATCAAATGATACACATTTACCTCCTTCTTCTACGTCTTTTTTCCTGGGGTTCGACATGCATCAATTTTAAAATAACTTCTTTAATCCTTCCCTAGCTGGAAGATGCTGCCCCGCGTATGTCGCTAGACCGGTCCAACATGATGCAGTCATGCCACGGTCACACCATGGTCATAGCGCGGTCATGGCGCGGTCACGGTGCGGTCACGCCACGGTCACGGCGTGGTCACGCCACGGTTACGACACAGTCACGCCGCGGTCACACGGCGGTCACGCCGCGATCACGCCGTGATTTGGCCCTGCTCCAGGATGATACCCTGTAGAGGTTCACAGTGATAGTATTCCATGAGTCTTGTGATCAATGTTGAGACTGACTAATCACAATTTCTTCCGGTGGGGCGACGACCAGAATGTTGCCCCGCCTCCTCTCGCTCCCTTCGCTCCTGGCCGAAAGATGCTGCCCCGCAGATGTCGTTGGACTGGGCCAACATGCCGCGGTCACACCGCAGTCACACCGCGGTCCTGCCGTGGTCACGCCGCGGTCATGCCGCGGTCACGCCGCGATCACACTGCGGTCACGCCGCGGTCACACCGTGATTTGGCCCTGCTCTAGGACGACACCATGCAACAGTTAGTAGTGATAGTATTCCTTGAGTCTTGTGATCAATGTTGAGACTGACTAATCACAATTTCTGCCGGTGGGGAAACGACCAGAATTTTTCCCCACCTCCTCTCACTCCTGGCCAGAAGATGCTGCCCCACGGATGTCGCTGGACCAGGCCAACACACCGCGATCACGCCGCGTTTATGCCGCGGTCACGCCGCGGTCATTCCGCGGTCACATCATGATTTGGCCCTGCTCCAGGACGACACCTCGTGACAGTTCGTAGTGATAATATTCCATTAGTTTTGTGATCAATGTTGAGACTGACTAATCACAATTTTTTCCGACGGGGTGACGACCGGAATGTTGCCCCGCATCCTCCCGCTCCCAAAGATTTGAAGACTTGACCAAAGAAGCTTTCCTTCCTCTGGCATACCACTAGTCTGTGGATTAAGCTTTTAATTTTTTAATTTTTTTAATTTCTATTGAAATTTGAAATCTAAAATAACTTATGATTTGAAACGCTGAATTCCCAATGGCACGCCCCTCTCCCACCCGTTTTCCCATACAATGGAACGCACCATTTTCAATGCATTGTAACCTACCATTTTCAATACAGCCCTTCAAATTACAATAAAAATACTTATTAATTTATTAAATAATTTATTAATTTTAATAAGAATAAATAAAGCATTATATAAGTCTCCACTTCACTCTATACCATGGATCAATTGGTGTGTGATTTGGATATCATTTTTTGTTATTTCATACATTGTAATTGAATTTTCATTGCCTCTTAGTAAAAATGAATTTTTTTTACATCCATATAGTTAATAAAAGAAGGTTGATGATTGTAGAATGATAAGAGAGGTTAACCAATACCCAAGATACCTCTTAAGAGAGGTCTTGGAGTTTATTTATAGGGAAATATAAAGATAAAAAAACACTCATGTCCGATGTGGGACACAAAATCAAACACTCCCTCTCAATCAAGGTGTACCTATCTTGAATACATAATTAAAGAAAAAAAGTAAAGAAAAACAAAGAAAATACACTTTAGTACTCCCCCTCAAGCTGGACATATCCAGCTTGATTATAAAACAAGACAAAAAAAAATCATCAGCAATCATAGCTCCCCCTCGAGATGAAAATAATGGATGATAGAAGATGTCACTAAAATAGATGGATTACATCAGTGGTGTGGAAATTCATTGAGGCACAGTAGAGGAACTGCATAGGCAGGGCCAGTCGATGGGGCGTCGGGAAAGCCGCACAGGTAGGGTCGGTCGATAGAGCGTCGGGAAAACCGCATGAGTGAGGCCAGTCGACGAAGCACTGGGAAATCCGCATAGGAGGGGCCGATAGTCGGGGCGCTGAGAAAGTCGCACAGGTGGGGCTAGTCAATGGGACACCGGGAAAGCCGCATAGGCGAGGCACCAGGAAAGACACACTGGGAGAAGTCGGTTATGGGAGGTCGAGTGAAAGAGTGCAGGGGCGTAGGCACACAAGGAGGTGTCGCAATCGACATAGGAGGGGCTTAGAGGCACCGTCTTCCTGGAGGGAGGGAGAGGAGGGAGGCGACGTCTGCCTGGAGGGAGGAGGTGGCTGGAGATTCCTTTACGATGGGGTGTTTCCCATAGGATAAGGGTGTGCATGAGGTAAATGTGCAAGGAGGAGTGGCCACCGGCTGGAGGGGTGGTGCACAGGAGGTCCGTCACACAGGGGCAGAGGACGCTCACGATGGGAGGAGGGCCTCTAGGGGTGTTGGTCGCACTCAAGATGGTAGGAGGGTGCCGATGGGAGTGGAGGCCTCTCATGACGGTAGGAGGGCCACTATGGGTAGAGGTCACGCTCATGAAGGGAGGAGGGCTCTACTGGGGGCGGAGTCTGCTTGCGATGGTGGCCAAGGGCTTATGGCCATCGCCACCCTTAGGGGGGGAAATGAACCCTATATCAATTTAGAGAAATGAGACTAAGGGTTATTTTATCAATCCCCATTTGATACCATGTAGAATGATAAGAGATTTGAACTAGTACCCGAGATACCTCTTAAGAGAGGCCTTGAAGCTTATTTATAGGGAAATATAAAGATGACAAAACACTCATGTCCAATGTGAAACACTGACTCCAATAATGAAAATAGATTGTTTAAATTTTAATGATATATATTTTTAAAAATATATTATTTTAATAATAATCGGTATAACCATGGTTTGATAATTGAATCTTTAATGAGTGCTTTAGCTAGTTGAATGTTCAGTCCACTTCTGAAAACATTGGACAAATGAGCGAACTAAACTATCCTCAGCTACATTTCACAACACTTAATGAACAGTACATTATGATTCTAAAAAAATAGTTACATATATCTTTCTAGAGAATATTAATTAAATGAGTGATAGAAATACACCTTTTGAATAGTGTTAGGACTCTTGCCTAACAATGGTACTGATTAGGTAGGAAGAAGAGAAAAAAAATATGGCAGAAGTTGTTATATCTAGTAGAAGTAATTGGAACAGAGTTAACAACAAAATAAGAAGAAAAAAATGAAAAAGAAAATGAAGAGGGAAGAGAAGAACTTCTCCTAGAAAGACCACTTCTCAAAGGGCCTCCCAGACCTCCCAAGGATCGGCTCCTAGCCACACCGTTATTTAATACCCCAACCCAAAAACCATACACCCCTACCTACTATTACCAACCCCTAGTAACTAATAAAATTAAAAGACAATGTTTCCCTTAGGAAATCACACCAGCCACACCCACATAAGGACATCCCTGCCAAGCACAACTGACAGCCACACATCCACACTCCTAGCATTTCCACCCTTACAAAAACCCACCTTGTCCTCAAGGTGAATATTCAGAAACCCCTAACAGAAATCATTTCCTGGTTGATTGAACATGCTTCAAAGAGTCTCAACTCATGAGAAAACTTCATCTTCATCAAGTAAACCATTGTTTCTTCCATCACCAGAATCGTTGTCACCACCACCATTGAATTAATTTCCTGACTAGGAGAGCATGGATGACATGTTTCTTTGCTATTACAGTCAATGTATTTGAAGTACTAGTGGCACTAGAAACCAATTATTATTTGTATTTACCTCTAAAAGTAATAAATGGAAAAGGTTAGGCTTTCCATCGTCATTAATACCAAGAGCAGTGATAACTCCAACACCTATAACCATGGGAAACATTGGTTTGTACTCTTCATTCCAAACATCATATCGTCTCATTTCATCTTTAAGATGGTTATTTGATATAACTACAATATCCTTCTATCCCTCCATAATAGAATTATCTAGAACATGTAGGAGCTCCTTCCGGTGTAGTGCTTCTTGAACCTTTATGTCCTTTTATCCACCAACATCCCGTATAAAACCAAACAGTTTCAGCATAGATAGCCCAACTGTAATGGCATCCCAACTATAGCCTTTATTCACCATTCAAAAAACCAAGTGCTACTCATCCATAGTCCATTTGGCCCACCTAATAAAACCTTCCAGTAATCTGACAGGATTCCAATGTGTTGCTACTTTGAAAAACTCCAACATATGTACAGCAGGGGGTATCCAGGGTTGTTTGTCCAGGGGGGGTGTCTGTCCAGGGTGGGGGGTGTCTGTCCGGGGGGGGGGGGGGGTCTGTCCAGGGGAGGGGGTGTCCAGGGTTGTCTCTCCAGGGGGGGGTTTCTGTCCGGGGGGGGGGGGGTCTGTCTAGGGGAGGGGGTGTCTAGGGTTTGTCTGTCTAGGGGGGTGTCTGTCCTGGGTGGGGGGGTGTCTGTGTAGGGGATGGGGGTGGGGGTGTGTCTAGGGGGGGTGATAGACAGGGGGGACTGGAAGGGGGGTGGGGAACCAGGGGAAAACAGGTAGGGGGACTGGAAGGGGGTGGGGAACTAGGGGAAAACAGGTAGGGGGACTGGCAGGGGGCAGAGCCAGATGGAAAATATGGGGGAGACATGCAGGGTGGGGTGGAAGGTAGGGGGACTAGCAGGGGGCAGGGAGACTAGCAGGGGGCAGGGGGGACTGGAAGGGGGTGGCAGGGGGCAGGGGGGACTGACAGGGGGACTAGCAGGGGACTGGAAGGGGGACTAGCATGGGGAAGGGGGGACAGGTAGGGGGGGACTAACAGGGTGCAGGGGGACTAACAGGGGGCAGGGGGGACAGGTAGGGGGGACTGGCAGGGGGCAGGGGGGGGGGGGTGGCAGGGGGACTAGTAGGGGTAGGGGGGAATGACAGGGGGGTGGCGGGGGGGGGGGGGGGACTAGCAGGGGGAAAGGGGGACTAGCAGGGGGTGGCAGGGGGCCTAGGGGGACTAGCAGGGGGACTATCAGGGGGCAGGGGGGACTGGTAGGGGGTGGTAGGGGGACTAGCAGGGGGCAGGGGGGACTGACAGGGGGGTGGCATGGGGCAGGGGGGACTGGCAGGGGGACTAGCAGGGGGAAGGGGGACTAACAGGGGACTGGCAGGGGGACTAGCATGGGGTAGGGGGGGGACTGACAGGGGGGGACTAGCAGGGGGCATGGGGACTAGCAGGGGGCAGGGGGGACTGGAAGGGGGGGACTGGCAGGGGGTGGCAGGGGGCAGGGGGGATGGTAGGGGGACTAGCAGGGGGAAGGGGGGGACTGGTAGGGGGGTGGCAGGGGGGGACTAGCAGGGGCATGGGGGGACTAGCAGGGGGGGTGGCGGGGGGCAGGGGGGACTGGCAGGGGGACTAGCAGGGGGCAGGGGGACTAGAAGGGGGTGGAAGTGGGGACTAGCAGGGGGCAGGGGGAATAGCAGGGGGTAGGGCGGATTGGCAGGGGGGGTCGCAGGGGGCAGGGGGGACTGGTAGGGGGTGGCAGGGGGGACTAGCAGGGGGTAGGGGGGCCTAGCAGGGGGGTGGCAGGGGGCAGGGGGACTGGCATGGGGACTAGCAGAGGGCAGGGAGGACTGGCAGGGGGGTGGCAGGGGGGACTAGCAGGGGGCAGGGGGACTATCAGGGGGCAGGGGGGGACTGGCAGGCCTGCAGGCCTACTGTGTTTTTTATTGAACTTTGATCTATAGCCACGGTTTCTAACCGTGGCTATAAGGATTTTTTGTGTTTTACCTTCTGGCACGGTTTCAAACCGTGGCTATAATTCTTTAGCCATGGTTTTAAACCGTGGCTATAGGGCTTTAGCCATGGTTTGAACTGAGTCTATAGGCTTTAGCCATAATTTTAAACTGTGGCTATATGAGTTGTCCTATAGCCACGCCAATACCAGCCACAGTTCATTGAACCATGGATATAACCTATAGCCACAGTTTTTGGGCTTATAGCCACAGTTTGAAACCGTGGCTATAGCCTAAATTTCCAGTAGTGGTAAAACTAGCATCACTCCATCTGTTGCATACTTTCAAATTATACATATTCAGTATGACTGACAATGCTGTATATTTAGTGCAACCATCATTAATGACATCTTTGCACAACTCTTTAACTACTCAAACAATTTTGGGAAATCAAGAAGTTCATCTTCAACTATCCTTGTAATTTCCTTAATATGATATTAATCATCATACACATATATAATCATGTCCTCCATATAGTATTATTCATTTTTCATGCTTATAATCATATCAAATGATCCATAAAATGCAGTGTTATCTCAGTCACTAGCTACATTCGCTTTTTCCCTGTGTTTATTCCAACATTTATAACTTCGATCTATTCCGTGATAGATCAAGTGTTCTTCCAACTCCTCTAGACTAACTTGTCTTGAATAACAACAACATAAACAAAGATAAAGGATTTTAGAAGGATCATATGCATGATATTTTGCAAACTTGATGAACTCTTTCACTCCATCTTAATACTCTTTTGTAAGACGATTGGTATCTATCCATTATTTATTCATATCCATCCTATTTGATTTGATGATATTAATATTTAACAAAATAAATACATAAAGATTTGATATAAAAATTAACCAAGTCTAAAAAAGTTATATACTTTAAATCTCCTTTGAAAACTATTTATGAAATCACAGTTAAAATCCCATTAAAAAACCAACCATTTACACAAATTTCTCTTTAAAATAACAAACCCTTTTTAAAATAAACCAATTAATTCCAAAAATCCTTTCTCAAAACCCCAATTCTTTTTAATCAATTTTAAAGAAATTTAAAACCAAAAAAGGGTATGTTGAAAACATATAATTTTTTAAGAAACATTTTAAAACACTTGAATCATTTTAAAAGTGAACCCCTAACAAAATACCTAGATATCATTGTCACTTCCCTCTATCTAGACAATGCAAATAATTGATGGACGCATGCCTTATATGTTTCATGACACCCCTTATCTAGCTATGATCACTAGTTTTCAGTGTTCCTCCTATCAACCTTATGGGATGTCCAACCATCGATCAAGAATAAGGGAGATATAATCAATATAATAATTTAATCCTCTATATAGAACCACCGATCAAGGAGAAAAATGTCATGGGATATACCATAGTTACTAGTGTATGATGATCCAAAATGGAACTATAACTACATAGATCAACATCTGATATATGTTTCATCCAACAATAACACAATCCACCAAATTAAACCATACTTAACTCATCATAATGTAACCTTCCCACTAGCCTTGTCTTAAACACAACTAGGGGGACCATAGAAGTGTGAGTACCAACTAGGGTAGCATGAATCAAGACCTCCCAACTAGACACCAAATTTACCATAAACAAACAACCATGGAGGTGAGAAAGAAATCAAGATAATTACCAAAAAATGTCTCTCACCTCACCTCCAACACCATCACATATAACATCCCATTTTAAAATCATACATCCATAATATAAATAATCAATAACCCATAACTATTGAAATAAGTATAGGGGAAATCATTGAGGGACACATGAGAAATAAACCATTCACTTTTTAAAGTAAAAAATGGGTCTTCAAATGAAAACTAACTTAGTATGTTGAGTCTCATTCCCCTTCCTTAAAGTCTCTTCATTTCAATGATTTTGGAATCACTTGAAAAACAATCCCTTTTTCTTTCCAAAACATTCTCTAAGTACATGGAAAATTCCTTTGAAAAACCAAAAAATTCATAAGACCGAAATTTACTATTAAAAACATTTAAATGACCCTATGAACCTTTTTAAATATTATTTTCATGATAATTAATCTAATTTAAAAATAGTACATGAAATTCTTATGAAAAACCCCTTATGCCAAGCCTATAATTTAAGAAAGAAATTTATAATTTCACCTAAGAACCCATACATTACTATACTTGAATTGAAAATAAATTTATAAAGTATACACATTCCATGAATTATAAAATAAAGTAATAGAAAAGAAACACCTACTTTAAACCGAATGGTAACCAATACACAACAATTCACCTTCCATGTAAAACACTAAAAAAACCTAAATCCATAAATCCTCATGAAAAATGAATTCCAGTTCCTAGGAGAAGGAGAAATCTATGGGAAATAGAGAAGAAAAGAGGGATGAGGGAGATAAAGGATAGAGTGGGAAGAATTCTTGAAATGTAAAAATAATTGTTCTCTTAAATAATTTTAAAAAAACCACATAACGTGAACTTAAGAAATCATAGAATATTATAATTCTCATTTTCCAAAATAAATTATATTATAATAACATATAAATTGTGACTAAAATATCAGTACATGGAAAACAATCCTAACATGATAAATATAAGTGAAAATACAAACCTTTTCATATTTTTTTAAAACGTTGAAGTGAAAATTATATTTAAATTTTTAAGGGAAATAAATTACTATTGAAAACATTATTATAAATGGTTCCTAATAAAAAGTTATTAAATAAACACAAAGGTTTTAAAAATGAGAAGTAAAAATAATTTAAAAATGTTTACTTTTAATAGAACCATTAATAATTCAAACTTGAAAAAACATAATGTATTCATGGGGAAAGGACTTTATAATGTGGTAAATAAGAGACCCCTAATTCATGGTGTTGTAGGTGTGTGAGACAATCAGTTCATTTGGGAAATGATCTATGACCTATCAAGGGATGAGTAGTTTTGTGATGAAATCCAAGTTTGGAAATTCATTGTGGGTAATAGCTCATCATGATAGTTTGTAATTTGAGTAATGATTAGTTGTGGTTTGTGAAAATACTATATTTTTTTTGGTCACTAAAAAGCCCATGTGAGGATGTGGAGAGTAAAACTGTAAGAGTCATGTCTGGGTAAGTGGATGGGTCCTTGAGTTATTCCATTGGGTTCAGTGATTTGAGCATGTATGGGAGTTGTTGGAAATGATTGTGAGTGTCAATATTCAACTGACAATGAGATATTTTCATGCTTATGTTTTTCTAGTGATGGAATTTCTTAGTGCACATTGGGAGTGGTGTGCAGGTGAACCTAACTCGTAGGAAGAGGTGGTTGGTTTTGTGTGTGCACATAAGTGGATGAGTTGCATTAGTAGATTATAGATACTCATGTAAGGGTATCAATTAGAGGAGATCAAGAATTAATCAATGATGTCAACCTATAGAGCGAAGATTAGGTTGGTAGGGGAACTTGGTGACGGTAACTAGTATGGTTTGTCACTTAGTTCATGGGTTGAATCATGTGACATATCATAATGAAGCTTTATTTAGACATCTACAATTGGGAAAGTAAAAAAACATGGTATTATTTAGACATCATTTGAGAAACATATACTATGAATTATTGATTGGATTGAAAATTTATTGAGAAGGAAGATGGTTCCTAACATTTGAGTTTTTTGAATCATGGGCGTATTCAAGAAGAATATTGGAATCAAGAGTCCGATGCATAGGATCAGTGTCCCAAGATGGTCGAGCAAGATGTCTAGAGACACTTATCAGGGATGATAAGTCCTTATAGGGAGAGATTATAATGGACTCGAACTTTATAGTTGTGTTATTCCTTATTTTAGCCTTTCTTTTAAGTGATTTTAGTTATTATATTTTAGGGTGAAATCATTCCCATAGTTATGTATGTAGATACCCATTTGGTTATCTCCAACCCATGGTGATCTGGAATGGGCTTCAGGCCTTGTACCGAGCCATCTTGGGTGACATGTCATGTCGAACCATGTTAGGTTGTTACATATATTCACTTTTATACTTCTGGGAATAAAAATTTTCATCACCATATGAATCTAGTTCTATTCCGAAACTAGAGGCTCAAGCTTAATCTACTACATGGTGTGATACTATTTATTATAGATTGTAATTGTTATCCTCAAAATTTCATAGCTCACATAGAAAAAACATGTTATGTAGAATATCTCATAATTATCCTTTTACTAGAACACGACAACACAACTTTCTACATCATAGTGTGTTCACATGGACTCCAAGTATACTTAATCATTCATACCGAGATGTCCTATATGGAATGGAAATAACAAAGTAGGTAGAACCACCATGGTATTCCTAAGACACTTCACAAAATGTATAAACTCCCCATGAAATGAATAACTCGTACACATTCCCCTCATAGTGTGGACATTATTACTATTACATGAACAACTATTATATATAAATGGAATTATCTATATTCACAATTAAAAGTTCATGAATATTTATATTTCATCTTCCATAGTGTATAGGATCCCCCTTTTACAATACATTTCATGAATATTGTAACTTCCAACTCATTATCTGCTTATTTAACAAAATTCTAAATTTGAGTTTCAAGATTAAGAAAATTCTTCAAATATTACTAAATGCTAAGATATTTTTATGGAGTAATCTTACCACATAGAATTATACCATCAAAAAATATATTCAAATGTGTCATAATTTAATATAAGAAACAAAATATCAGGTTAATAACACCACTATAATACATTTCTCCCACATAAATTCACAAGTTTCAATCAATAACAATATTTAAATTCTACCATGATGAAAAACCACATTGCATTGATGAATTTTAAACCAACCAATTCAAAATATGGTATAGGAAAATTGAATTTTACCAAATATAACTAGTGCGCAAATAAGGACCACCAATGGCCATGATTTTCAAAGGGGCGTTTAGCCCGTACGATTAACAAATCACCATCAATATCAAACTATAATAAGTGAACCCAATGAGAAAGAGGAAAAAACTAACCACGAAGGTGTGGTTAATCACGTGACAGAGGTTTGTTTGCGATTTAGGAGAGACGCGGCGGAGGTGAGGTGCTACAGAGGAGAGGCAATGGCGGATGAGAGCCACGGTGAAGGAAAGGTGTGGCGGAGGAGAACTACTGGTAGAGGAGAGACGCAACAGAGGAGAACCACGTGGAGAAGCTTGGTTCGTGACGGCGGCTGAGGAGGAGGAGGAGGAAGGAGAGGAGGGAGGAGGGGAGGAGAGGAGGGAGGGGAAGAGGCAGCAACAATGGTGGTGATGACGACAATGGAAGAAGTGGCAGGAATCCTCTACCGCGAGAGCTTGAGGGGCGCGAGGAAGGAAGAAAAATTTAGGGTTAATTTATAAAACCCGACGACACTTTTATCATCGTTATATAAAAAGCGCTGATAAAAGTATGGTATATCAGCACTAAAATTGAAAGTGTTGATAAATGACCATCTTTATCAGCGCTAAAAAAGCACTGATAAAAGTATGTTTTATCAATGCTATAATTGAAAGCGTTGATAAAATAAGCCTTTATTACCACTAAAAAAGTACTGATAAATGGATGTTTTATCAGCGCTTTTTAATTAGCGCTGATAAAACATACCATTTATTCATAATTATAAAATTATAACCAATATATTTATTAAAGTCATATATTTATAATTTAAATTATAAATAAATAAATATAAATATAAATTGATATATTATTTTTATTTTTAATTTCATAAGTATTTAAATATATATATATATATATGTCTGTTTCTGTGTATATATTCATTAAAGACATATATTTATAAATAAATATATTCAAAAGGTATTCATAAATATATATTTATCATTTAAAAAAAATATTTTGTAATTTTATAATTATTTAAACATATTTATTTTTAATTAGTTATATATAATTATAATTATATATAATATATTTTAAAAGTAAATAATTATATATAACTAAATATTTATATTTTTAAATATAATAAATACATTTATTATTTATTTAAATATATTTATCGTGATTTTAAGTATTTATGAGAATATAAAGCTTTATATATATAGGAAATGAATGAATACACCAAGTATATATAGTACTATAGTATATATGACCAATATTAGGGTAAACAATGAACATATATTCATGAGAAGAATGTACGAATCAATTGACACATTCATTTGGAAACATAAATTTATATATATATATATATTTAATAAGTAAATATATATATATATATATATATATATTAAAAAGTATTTATATATAATATTATAATATATAGTATAATAAATATATAATAAAGATGTAACTAAAACTAATAAACATAATAAACATAAATAAAATATAAACATAATAAACATAATAAACATGTGTTTTTTATTTAATGTATACATATAAGCATTATTTTTGAATATAATTAAAATATTTTTATATAAATCAATAATATTTTCTATTAAAAACTTTTATCAGTGCTATTATTAAAGCTGATAAAGTCTCCATTTTATCAGCGTTTTTGTTAGCACTGATAAAGGGGGGACTTTATCGGCGCTAATATTAGTGCTGATAAAGGGTAGATTTATCAGTGCTTTTTTCTAGCACTGATAAAAGTCCCCCTTTTATCAGCACTTTTTGATTAGCATTGATAAAACCCGAGCACTTCCCTTGCCCGCATTTGTGGTAGTGTCATTTCATTATCACGTTGATCATATAATTTATTAGTGAATTCATGGTTTGTGGTCCCATCTAATTCAAGGTGATGTATCCCATTGAGTAGTCCCTAAACACATTCAAATGGAATTTCATAACATAGATAATCTAGAAGCATCATAGAAAAGGTTTATATTATAGATGAGTGTATTAATTAATATATTCTATATCATACTGATGATGCAAAAAATTATATAAGGCCTTCAAGATTAATGATGAACCGATTAAAGAGGAAACACCATATGATATAGGAAATGCTGAGTGAGTTCATGTTCATCGATGTATGTTCATCAATACTACATTATTTATATCAGTGATCACTACCACACAATAGGGTAAGGGGAGCGCCTCGTTTTATTAGCACTAAGTAGAAAACACTGATAAGGGGGGGCTTTATAAGTGCTAGATAAAAGTGCTGATAAATGTACCTTTTATCAACACTAATAAAAGTGCTAATAAAGGGTGCATCTTTTTCAACACTTTTCTTAACGCTGATAAAGGTTACATTTATCAATGTTATTTTTAATGTTAATAAAAGTTTTTAATAATAATTTATATAAAATTATTATATTTATATTCAAAAATAATGTTTTTTATATACATTAAATAAAAAATGCATGTTTAAAATTAATATATTTTTTTAATAATTCAAATATATATATATAATGTTTAAAAAAAGTATTTCTAAGATTATAAAAAAATAAATAAATAAATATATATACATACATATAAATATAAATAATTATATGATTATAATAAATTTCATTAAATAATAAATATATTTATTGTATTTATTTGATTTATTAGATTTATATTTATTAGATTAATTAATTAGATTAATTAGATTAATTATATTAATTATATTAATTATATTAATTAGATTAATTATATTTTTTATATTTAATATATTTAATATATTTAATATATTTATAATTATATATATAAATAATTTTTAAATATATATATATATATTATAATTATTAAATATATATGTGTTTCCAGTGAGTTTGGTCAATAAATATATTGATCATGCGTTCATATATGTTATGTATCATCATGAATGTTCATTTATACATTACACCCTTCTTATTATTCATATTGTCCATTGATGACTCGTTTTTTATTATGTATATTTTAATAGGCATATGATTAATTCATGTTACCCATATATATTGTTCTATTCTCAAAAATACCTATAAAATTACATTAAATATATTTAAATAATAAATATATTTATTATATTTATAATTATTAAATTTTAATTATATATAAACACTTTTTAAATATATTTATTTGTAATTATAATTATAACTATATATATATTTAAATAATTATAAGATTACAATAAATATATATACTATAATTATATATATATATATATTTATATTTATATAAAAATATTTATAAAAATATTTATTTATAGTTATAATTATAACTATAAATAAATATATATATGCAAATAATTATAAAATTATAATAAATATATTTATTATACTACTTATAAAGTTATAAATATATAATTAAATAAATATATACAAATATTTATAAATAAATATAAATATTAATAATTATGATTCATAAATAAATATATATATATATTTAAATAATTAAAAAATTATAATAAATATATTAATTATATATATTTATATACAAATAGTTATAAATAAATACAAATAGTTATAAATATAATTCTAAATAAATGTAGATATATTAAAATAATTAAAAAATTATAATTAATATATCAATTGTATATATTTATAAAATTATAATATATTTGTTATAATTTTATAATAATTTAAATAAATGAATAAATAAATAAATAAATAAATAAATATATTTACAACTATAAATAAATAAATATTTATTATAATTTTTAATTACTAATATATATATATATATTAGTTATAAATATAAATAAATACATATTTATTTAAATAATTATTAATTTATAAAAAATATATTTATTATTTTCATATATAATGTTATATATAATTAAATAAATATATTTATAAATATATAGAATTATTGATAAACAAATAAAAATATTTATATTTATAGTTATAAATAAATACAGATATATTTAAATAATTATAAAATTATAATGACTATATAAATTTTATGTATTAAAAAAATTATAAATATTAGAAATATAAATTTGTTATAATTTTATAATTATTTAAATAAATAAATAAATATATATTCATTTATAATTATGATTATAAATAAATATATATTCATATAAATAATTATAAAATTAGAAGAAATATAGTTATATATATCTATAATCTTATAAATATATATAATTAATATATTTATTATATATATTTATAAGATTATAAATATAATAATTATATTTCTCATAATTTTATAATCATTTTAATTATAATTTTATAAATATAAATATAAATATATATTTATAGTTATAATTATAAATAACTAAATCAATATTTATCATATATATAATTTTATAAATATATATAATAATATAAACAGATTTTTAACATTATATCTTTATCAGTGCTTTTTTAGTGATGATAAAGATAGACCTTTATCAACGTTTTCTATTTTAGCAGTGTTAAAACATACCTTTATCAGCGTTTTTTATCTAGCACTGATAAAAGTTTCACCCAATTTTATAAAGAAACTCTAACTTTCTCCTCCTTCCTCGCACCCCTCAAGCTCTCGCAGAAACTGATCCCTGCCACCGCCTCCTCCTCCTCCTCCTCTCCCTCCGACTCCTTTTCCACCGCGCCTATCCTCCACCGCGCTCGTCTCCTCTTCCTCACGCATCTCCTACGCCATGCGCGTCTCCTCCACCGCACGCCTCTCCTCCACCGTGAACGCACCTCCGCCGCGCACTGAACCACACCTCCACGGTGAGTTTTCTCCTCTTCCTCATATGTTTCCTCTTTTTCTTTCCCCATAATTCACTGCAACATTTCATTTTCTATTGAATTTCATGTTTAGGCAGTGTTTTGATAATATTCTAGTGCAAAATAGGCTGATCCACGTTTCTAGCGGTGCAGTTGTCACGTGTGGGCATCCTACTTTGCCCTACGATACACAGACGAGTTGAAAAAGTTCTTTGCAGTAGAGATTGTCCTTAGTTTCTCTTTGTTTGTGTATTATGTGGGAGGGATCTACTCTTGCTTTCCTACGGTTTATAGTTGTTCCACACTAATCAAAGATAATAAATGGATAATTAAATATAAAGGAGCAATGGGGTTTGTTCACATGTTATTACAGTTTGGTATTGATGATGATGTTGTGAATTGTACGAGCTAAACACCCCACTAAAAAACATGGTAATTGTTGGTCCTTGTTTGCGCACTAAATGAATTTCATATTGGTTGGTTCCTATTGAACATTTAAAAATAGAAATTGGTAATTTACAATGAGACATCTTGCGTTTGAAATGAATTGTGATAATGACCGAAGACTTCACCGAACACCAGCCCATAACTTAGAGTCTTGGTGTTTTATATTGTTTAAAGGGGTTTCCTAATTTTAATAAGTGTTCCATTTTTTTAAAATGAGACATTTGTGTTAATTAAGTATATAAAAACACTTCATTATTTTATCAAAAAGAAATTTTTAGATGGAAGAATAACCATATTTCAAGGTTAAAGTCTGATATTGGTATGTGGGTTGATACAAATGAAGGCATTAAGAATTTAATAATACATTTTTATCAAATCATATTTTATTTTCAACATAATTTTATATCTAAATATATAGATTATTATTTTATTACAACTTTAACAAATTATATGAATGAATTAATAATTATTAATATTCAATGTTATGAAGTGCTCGTGGCATTTAGGTTGATGCATCTATCAAAGGCACCTAACATAGATTTTATTTATAAAATTTTCTTTAAAAGGTTCTAGACTATTTTGGGACTTGATGTTTTTAACTTCATGAATGAGTTTTGGAGTGGTAATAATTCTCTTAAGACTTATAATGATACTCTCATCACTTTGATTCTAGAGGTTACTGATATGAGTTCAGTTAAGGATTTTTGAATGACTAGTCTTTGTAATTTCATTTATAAAGTCTTTGAAAATTTTAGAAAATAGACTATGGAAAAATCATACCATTAATTGGTTTATTACCATAGTTATTTTCTTGTTCTAAAGATTTATATGATATATAGTTTCTATGAAGTAATCTTCAAGAATGAAAAAAATTTAGAATGTTAATCCTTACTCATTTTTTGATTAATTCAACCAAAAGGAGAGGTTATAGAACATAGCCTCAATTTTTTATATAGGAAGTAGTTAGTGAAATATCCTATAGATGTGGTAATTTGGAAAGATATGATATTTAGAAGTGGATGGTGTAATGGTAAGTAGACCAAAAGTTATGAATACAAGCCATGGTTTTTTAAATATGGGTTTTTAATGGTGATATGTTAAGGACTTATCCTCATTGTATTGAGAAAATGTTTTTTTAATGTAAGATTCATTCATTGAAAAGTAAGAGTGACATTAACTATTCATCAAAAGTTAAAGGTTTTATCTGGACATGATACAGGTGTTAGAAATTCCACATGTTCAATGGGGAGACTTTCATGAAATTTTGGAAGTCGGTGAAAATGGATAAACAACTGATAATTACTATAAGAAAGTGGGAAAACATTCATAAGAAACATGTGATAGAGGTGTTTTTGGAATACTCATTGAGAAGAAAAAACATTACACAAGAATCTTTGGAACATTAAATGAGAATTTTATTATGGCGATTTTGATAAGGGTTCACTTTTATTACCAAAGGTTCAACCAGGATTCTTCCTAATTGGAAGCACTAAGAAGGCCTTAACCAATAATGTGGTATGGTTCCTTTACTTAGATGTTCATGAGATATCCTTATAAGATCTTAATGAGAGATTGATGAAAACACCAATCTTAACCATAAATTAGTTGGGTAATGAGTATGGATTATATTGTGATGTATCAGGAGTTAGGATTTGAATAGTTCCAGTCCATGTTGGTCATGTGGTTGCTTATGAGTCCAAATAGTTAAGAACACATAATTGAAATCGTAAGAGTTGGTGTCCTAGAACCAACTGGTTTTACTTTGATTACATGGATATTTAATGTATTATTACATATTTTTCATTGTTCTGCATGACTATGATGTAATAATGTCCTAGAGTATTTGTTGAATTGATAATGTCATGGAAGTTCCCCACTATGATGAGAACCTTGAAATGATATAACAATATTCTTAAATATAGTTCTGTGGTTGGATGAAATACTATGATGGGACACATAGCATGCAAACCGTCAGATGCTAGTTCTCGTAAGTAGACGAGACTTCCTCTCATGAAGTTCGCACTTGGTAATCTCCAAGATAGGAGATTATGAGAACAAACCTGCTAGTAGGAATTCCGCATGTTTTGGTGTCATCAGATATTTCTATCTATGAGCATGTGTAATGATCCTTAGAATTTAATATTATCATTAATACATGTCACGACTCACACACTTTTATTTACTGATGAAAACCGTCACGCAGACAGTTGGAGGGAAGTAGGGTACATTGGGTGCATCACGAGTGGAATGTTATCAATGGATATGTCAAGGAAGGATTTGTCCCTTCCATTTATGGAAGTTGATATCTCGGCCCTTTGATTGAAATAGAACCATCACGCAAAATTCCATGTCCATGGTGTAACAATGAGTTTATTTCAGGTAGTCAAAGAACGACGTATCAAGCATAAAAGTTGATGATACTATCATGAAACCTACTTGATGAGATATTGCGACAAAGATATTATATTACACAATGAAAATTTATATGTGGATGTCATTGTTTCAACTTTACATTCTTTCTCTTGGGTGCCTTGACCCGTTGCTAGGCAGTACTCTTGGACTTTAGGCAAGCCCGCCTAATGCCAACGAGAAAGAATCCTAGAGGGTCACATACTAAGTGTTTTTTTTGGACTCGGTTAAATTCTATTTGAATTTAATTAATGAAATAAATATTATTATCAAGACCATGCAATAATTTTATTCAAGTTAAAATAATCTCATAAATTAAATAAAATATATTTATTTATTTTATTGAACATTTAATAAATATTTGTTTACTAGTTTGTAAATAAAATATTTATTTAAGAGAATAAATTATTTATTTATTTGGGTGTTCAATAAATGGAAGTGGAGTTCGAGCGGACCAAGGCCGGTCCAGTAGTAAAATAATTATTTGTAAGATGGTAAATAATTATTTAACTATTTGGCACAAGTTAAAATAATAATGACGCTGCTATTATTTTGTGATGCGGAATTTTATTTATAATTCCATTTTGCATAAGTTGGATCTCCATAAATAATGATGTGGTATTGTTATTATGAGCATGGGGTTTCTCTAAGTTCATGAATGTATTTAATTACTTTTTTTCAATTAAATATTGTAACTGAAATTCCATGTATATAAATAGAAAATTATTCCTATTGTGCAACACACCACAAACCTGGTGAATTGAGAATTGTTGAGCCAAATAATTTCTCTCTTGAATCCACTTCTCTCCCCTCTCAAGAACGAGAGACATTCTTTAAGACCGAAGAACAAGTGATCAAGAATGAGCAACATAAGACACTCGCTTCGTAGCACTAGCACCTAGATAATGAGCCGTGTCTATTGGAGGCCATCGAAGCACGTGTGGATCACTACTAGAGGGATTCTAGTTTGGATCCTTGCAAGTGCAACAAGATAATCTAGAAGGGTAATTTTTATTGATCAACATCATCAACAAAGAAAATACCAAAGATCCACGTATTATTTTCTTTATGAAATTAATTAAATTAATTATAAACATGATTTTCAAGATCCTCTCTAAAGGTTTCAGGCCTCTTCCTTATTTGTCTAAATCTTTGATTATATTCTGTGAAGACTGACGTTCATTGTCGTATTTATCCCAGAATAATCATTGATCATGGTAAAAATCAAATTTGGGTGCCATCTCAACCACGCTTCCACTGTGACCGGGACCTTCAAGTGGTATCAAAGGGGTTACATCATAGTTTATAATTATTTAAATATTTTTTTGATGATTTACACATTTAATAATTTAGTTGTTTCAATTCAAGTTAATCGTTCTACAAATCTGAATCTCGAGATCTGTTCCTCCTGTTTTTTTTTCTCGTTCACCTTATAGAAACAATATTTTCTTTTAATTTTGATTAAAATATAATATAGTATCTCATCCGGAGGTGCAAAAGGTTCTTGAACGTACAACACCAGAACACAAGGTGTGTATTCGGCAGTACACGCCGTGTAGTCAAGGTTCAATGCACCGGGTCTGGTCCACCAAACCAATCTGTGTCATTGGAGTTTGTTTAAGTCTTAATGACTTCGTGTGTTGACCAAGAATAGGTGGCATGCGGTTTCCAGATTACACGCCATGTGGCCCAATGGACACGGTGTGTAGTCCCTTCGGGTTAGGGTTAGACTGTGTACAACGTACATGGCTTGCTCGGATGGAGAATGTGTAGCGAGGAACTACATAGTGTGTGGCCCAATGGACACACCGTGTACTCTAAAGATTTATGAAGTACACTCACACTCCATTTACCCGGGAATGTACTTCGGATGGATAGTGAAAAATAGTACATGCCATGTAGTTGGAATTACACATCATTTACTCATCCAAATTAAGAAGATTTTTTAAAATTTATTATTATATTATATAAACCCTTGAGATGTGTACCATCACGCAGGCATAAATTTGAGGCACAACACGTGATAGGTGTTTTATATATATGTGTTTAATTTAACATCTGCGTAATGTTCATTTCTACTCATTGGGTAGTTATGAATAGTAATTCACCGGGTTTCCTCCAAGGCACAAGTTATGTAAAAATATAATTTTAAATGAATTTATTTTTTTAAAATTATGATGGATGAGAATCTCAAGGAAATTCAGAAAAGGGTTTAAGATAAAAGGATTGATCAATTAAAGATGATAATTAATTGATTCGAGTGTGATTTATCTTAAACAAGAACGATTAAAGAATTGAATGCTAGTTTTATTTATGTGTAAATATCATTTCATGTATGGATGGTCGTGAGCTAGACCAAGACCTTTATACGTAGATGGTTTCTTTTAATTTATTTATTTGAATTAAATTTTTTAGCATGCGAGTCTTCTCCTCCTTAATATGTAGGGCCTGGGTGCTCATGGTTTCATTTATGTAAAACCCCGTTTTACCCCTAACCTACATGTGAGTTAAAAAAGGCATATGTAATGGATGGAACTCCTAATCTATTGGAGGCGGTTCAAGCTAGAGTCGATATGAAACCAATCCCAGGAGATACAGATGTGGACATGTGGAAGCTATAAACATGAACCCAAAAGGTTCAAGGTGTTTCTCTCCTAGGTCAGGGTTAGTTTGTAAACTTCTAGATAAACTAACCATTATAAAAGCTCATGATCATGCCATTTAATTTAATTTATTTCTGTCAGTTTCATGGTTTATCATTATGGACGTGTTGTCACGATCACATAATTAATGAATTATACAAGCATGCAAGATAGAAATAAAATAAACCAGACTTATGCGTAAATATTATCAAGACATGTTTAATCACTTAAGTAAGTTCCACTTAATATTAATGAGCATGTGATAATGATAATAAGAAATTCACACATAAGTGATAAAAACCCCTCAAATAAAATATTAAGTCAGACCAAGACTTTCATTACTTGATTAAGGGAAAAACTCAATAAAACTATGTGTTTGACCAACCCTTGTTGGGACACTTACTTTTATACAGGAAGCCCTTATGAAAGGTTTTGGGTTGACTTAACCATATTACATCAAGAGGAGTATCCCTTTATAGACTTGGTGTAATATTAGAGGCAAGAGTTGAGGAAATCCAAAGTCATGATTTTAGGATTGGGGACTCCACTCAACAGATCAAGGAGCTGCAAGCCCGTAGTTGGCAAAGACCTACCTACCTAAATACCTTATAATAGTTTAACCAACCCTTGTTGGGGTTATACGAAGGGTAATATGGATCATTTACACTAGAATGTCATGGAAAATGGACATTTCGAGTTCAATGGTGAGGGCCATTGGGACTTGATAAAATAGTGGGAGACTTAATAAAATTTATTATTTCTCATAAAATGTAATCAAGAAAGTACTAATGATCTACTATTTTAATTGTAGAATAAAAATTACAAGCTCATCAACCACACTATCCCTGTGATCAATTCTGGACAAAGACAACATCCTCACCGGCAGTAACTTCTAGGAATGGTTTAGACGCCTTCAAGTTATCCTACGCCATGAACAGAAGTCTTACGTGCTGGAGTTGGAATTACCTGATATGCCTTCCAAAGATGTGAGTGATAAGGATTTACTGGTCTATAAGAAACATATGAATGACGCGGTTGACGTTAAATTTTTGATGTTATAATCAATGTATAGTGATCTCATGAAGTCTCATGAAAACATGGATGCTTATAGCATGATCGAGCACCTCCATGGTCTTTACCAGGAGAGAGAAATACATGAAAGGTTTGAGATCTCTAAGGAACTCTTTCAGAGTATGCTTGGAGATGGTGCCCCAGTTGGGCCTTATGTAGTCAAGCTCATTGGATACTTTGAGTTCTAGGAGGTTCTAGGGTTTAAACTCCCCGAAGAAATGGGCACTGATCTCATTCTCGCATCAATCCCTCAGATTTTCTATAACTTTGTTGTCAATTTCAATATGAACAAAATTGAGAAGCCTCTATTTGATCTTTTTATCTTCATTCTCCAAGTGGAAAAAGATATGAAGTGAAAAAAGCCTTCTGTCCTTATGGTGAATAAAAGTAAAGGGAAGGTGAAGAGCTTTAAACCAAAATCTTCTTCACAACCTTCCAAGAAAAGGAAGATCAAATGGGAGGCAAGGGAACAAGAGGATATTTGTTTTTCATGTGGCAAGAAGAGCCACTGGAAGAAGAACTGAACTCATCCTAAGAAGCAAGGGGAAGCTTCATGTGCATTTATTATCGAATGCAATCTATATGTTTCTAAAAATTGGGTATTTGATATAGCTTGTGGTACTCACATATGTCTCCAAATACAAGAACCAAGTAGATTTAGGAAGATTGATTAAGGGGAGGTAAATCTACGAGCAGCCAACAGATCCAGACTTGCTGCTATAGCTACCAGGGACTACCACCTCACGTTGCCAACTAGGATGATCTTGGTGTTAAAGGGTTGTTTTTATGTTCCTTGTGTAACAAAAAACATAATTTCTCTATCCAAACTAGATATAGATGGATTTGTTTTCAATTTTGGAAATTAATGTTGCTTCTTTTATAAATATGGAATTTGTTTTGGTAGGGCACATTTATAAAACGGTCTTTATGTGTTGGATTACAAAAACCAAGTAATGGAAATCGATGACAAAGATACTTCATATGACTCATACCACACCCAACTTTGGCATCACCAGATAGGTCATGTAAAAAATAAATTCTTGACAAAGTTACATCAAGATGGATATTTAGATTCTTTTTAACTAAAACCACTTGGAATATGTCATGCATTTTTACAAGGAAAAATAGCTAAAGCCCCATTTGGTGGGAAAAGTGAAAGGGCTAAAGAGATTCTTGAATTGGTTCATACCAATGTGTGTAGACCATTTCTAGTTGAATCAAGGGGTGAGTACTCATACATCATAACTTTTACTGATGATTTTAGTAGATATGGATATATTTAATTAATAAGGTATAAGTCAGATTCATTTGATAAGTTCAAGGAACACAAGAATGAAGTTGAGAACCAGCTTGGTAAGAAGATTAAGAAACTCTGCTCAGACCGAGGTGGGGAATATCTTACTCAGGACTTCATTGATTACTTACAGGAGTTTGGGATCCTATCCCAAATCAATCCTCCTTACACACCTCAATGTAATGGTGTAAGCGAAAGGAGGAACCACACCTTATTGGACATGGTGAGATCAATAATGAGTCATGCAAGTCTTCCATTATCCTTTTGGGTGTATGCGTTACAAACATCGACACACATACTAAAACAAGTGACAAATAAATCGATAAATGGAATTACATACAAGTTTTGGAGTGGAAGAAAATCCATGTTATCAAATTTACATGCGTGGGGTAGCGAAGCGTTTGTTAAGGCCTCTTCAGGAAACAAAATCACACCCCGAGGCACAAAGTGTACCTTTCTAGGATACCCCAAGGAAACAAGTAGATATTACCTATACAACCCCTAATAAAAAAGGTTATAGTGGAAATACATGACATGTTCCTTGAGAGGGAGAACATCTCCAAAAGAGATAGTGGGAGAGAGATAGACTTCGATGAAGGTGAGGCTTAAGGTATCCAAGAGTTGGTACAGGAATAGATTCCACAAAGCCCTGTGGAAGAAGAATATATTCCAAAGACACAAGTACTGCATAGGAGTACAAGAGAGGTTAGATAATTGGAATGGTATGGTTTTCTAGTTATCGAGGATGGTGACTCATTATTAGTTGATAATAATGATCCTTTAAACTACAAGAAAGTAGTAAGTGGAATATATGTTTCCAAGTGTCAAGAAGCCATGAATTTTGAAATGGATTCCATGCACCAAAACCAAGTCTAGATTTTGGTATATCCTCCAGTTGATGTAAAGCCTGTTTGTTTCAAAGGATTCCAATAAGGTATGCAAGTTGTAGAAATCCATTTATAGATTAAAGCAAGCATCTAGGTCAAGAAACATTCAATTTGATGAAGCTATAATAGAATTTGGTTTTATCAAGAATGAATGTGATCCTTGTGTCTACAAATGGTTTAGTGGGAGTGCAGTCATTTTCCTAATTGTACATGTTGATGACATATTACTTATTAGAAATGAGATACCAGTCTTACATTCTGTTAAGGCATGGTTGAATCAATGATTCTACATGATGGACTTGGGCGAGGAAACATATATTCTTGGGATCAATATCCATTGTGATAGATCCAAGAGATTTCTGGGCCTAAGTCAAAGTACATACATTGATAAGATACTGAAGAGATTCAGTATGGAACAATCCAAGAGGGGATTGTTTCCAGTGTCACATGGCATTCATCTTTCCAAGAAAATGTGTCCTCAGACACATGATGAAAGAAAGATAATGGTAAGGACTCCATACACATCAGTGATTGGGTTAGTCATGTATTCCATGCTATTTACTTGGATAGATGTCGCCTATGCATTGAGTGTGGTAGACAGATATCAAGCCGACCCAGGTAAACACCATTGGATGGTAGTCAAGACTATCTTAAATTATCTGAGACATACTAAGGACATGTTCTTAGTTTATGGATGAGATGAAGAACTAGTCATCATAGGATATTCAGATGCTATTTTCTAGACTAATCAAGATGACAAAAAGTTACAAACGGGATACATATTCATTTTGAATATAGGTTCAGTGAGTTGGATGAGCTCAAAGAAGAGTATGGTTGCAGATTCTATAGAATATTTTAAGTATATTGTAGCTTCAGAGGCAGCTAAAGAAGTAGTTTGGATGTGAAGTTTTATCCAGGAGCTAGATGTGATACCTAACAGTAAAGATCCCATCACACTGTACTGTGATAATACTGAAGCGGTGGCTCTCGCAAAAGATACAAGGTCACATCAGTGGATGAAGTGCATACTTTGGAAGTATCATCTCTTGAGGGATTTTTCTCAGAGAGGTGAAGTTGCAGTGAGTAGTATTTCCACAGAAGACAACATAGAGGACCCCTTGACTAAAGCCTTGACTCAGCAGAAACATGATCACCATGGGAGGTCTAGCAGACTGAAAGTCATAGGCAGTTGGCTCTAGTCTAAGTGAGAGTTTGTAAGAGTTGGTGTCCTAAAACCAACTAGTTTTACTTTGATTACATATATATTTAATGTATTATTACATATTTTTCATTTTTCTACATGACTATGATGTAATAATTTCCTAGAGTATTTTTTGAATTGATAAGGTCATGTTATTTCCCCACTATGATGAGAACCTTGAAATGCTATAACAACATTCTTAAATATAGTTCTATGGTTGGATGACATACTATGATGAGACACATATCATGTATAATTTTAGGTTCGAGTACTCATAAGTAGATGAGACTTCCTCTCATGAAGTTCGCAATTGGTAATCTTTAAGATAGGAGATTAGGAGAACATACCCTCTAGTAGGAATTCCACATGTTTTGGTGTCATCAGATATTTCTATCTGTGAGCATGTGTAATGATCCTTAGACTTTAATATTATCATTAATACATGTCAAGACTGGCACAATTTGATTTACTGACGAAAACCATCATGCAGACAGTTGGCGGGAAGTAGGGTACATTGGGTGCATCACGAGTGGCATGTTATTAATGGATAAGTCGAGGAAGTATTTGTCCCTTTCATTTATGGAAGTTGATATCTAGGCCCTTTTATTGAAATAGAACCGTCACGTGAAATTCTATGGACATGGTGTAACGATGAGTTTATTTCAGGTAGTCAAAGAACAACTTATCAAGCATAAAAGTTGATGACACTATCATGAAACCTACTTGATGAGATATCGAGAAAAAGGGATTATATTACACAGTGAGCGTTCATATGTGGATGTCATTGTTGTGACTTTATTTTCTTTCTCTTGGGTTCCTTGACCCGTTTCTAGACAGTACTCTTGGACTTTAGGCAAGACTGCCTAATGTCAATGAGAAAGAATCTTAGAGGGTCACACACTAAGTGTTTTTGATGGTCTCGGTTAAATTCTATTTGAATTTAATTAATGAAATAAATATTATTCTCAAGACCATGGAATAATTTTATTCAAGTTAAAAAGATCTCATAAATTAAATAAAATATATTTATTTATTTTATTTAACATTTAATAAATATTTGTTTACTAGTTTGTAAATAAAATATTTATTTAAGAGAATAAAATTTTATTCATTCAGGTGTTTAATAAATGGAAGTAGAGTTCGAGTAGACCAAGTTCGGTCTGGTAGTAAAATAATTATTTGTAAGACGGTAAATAATTATTTAACTAGTTGGCACAAGTTAAAATAATAATGACACTGATATTATTTTGTGACACATAATTTTATTTATAATTCCGTTTTGTGTAAGTTGGCGCACCATAAATAATGACATGATATTATTATTATGAGCATGTGTTTTCTCTAATTTAATGAATGTATTTAATTGCTATTTTGCAATTAAATATTGTAACTAAAATTCCATGTATATAAATAGACATGTATGCCTATTTCACAATACACCACACGCCTAGTGAATTGATAATTGTTGAGCCAACCAATTTCTATCTCAAATCCTCTTCTCTCCCCTCCCAATAACGAGATACATTCTTCAAGACCAAAGAATAAGCGATCAAGAATGACCAACACAAGACACTAACTTCACCGCGCTAGAACTTAGAGAAGGAGCGATGTCGATTAGAGGCAATTGGAGCATGTGTGGATCACCACTAGAGGGATTCTAGTTTGGATCCTTACAAGTGAAAAAAGATAATCCAGAAGGGTAGTTCCGAATGATCAACATCATCAACGAAGAAAATACCAAAGATCCATGTATTATTTTCTTTATGAAATTAATTAAATTAATTATAAACATGATGTGAAAGATCCTCTCTAAAGTTTTATGGCCTCTTCCTTATTTATCTAAATATTTGATTATATTCCGAGGAGACTAGAATTCGTCATCATATTTATCCCAGAATAATCATTGATCATGATAAAAATCAAAGTTAGGTGTCATCCCAACCACACTTATGCTATGCCCGGAACGTTCAGAAACTTCCCAAATCCTTTCCAAGATTTGGAAATAGTGGTTCTTTCCATGAGGTGTTATTGGAATACACTAAAAAAAGTGTTTGAAATATATTTAATCACAAAGTGAAATGAACCATTAATAGTGGAGAAGGTATGAGTACCTATAGTCCTTTAACTTTGACTTAATGTACACCCTCAAGAAGGGGAACATTTTTTCTAATGTACCATATTGGAAGGATCAGGCTTAGGTAGTACATGATTCAATAATCTAGTGGAAGATGATTACCCACTTTGAAGAGACTTGACTTTATGTTCAAAAGTATCATTGTCAAGTGGCACTTATATATTTTATCTATAAATTATTAACTCTTCATTAGTATTATGGGAGTAAACTATAGGATTAATAAAATTTATTCATGAGAGACATGATAAAACTTTTATAGATTTATATTTTATAAAATGTTGGTTATTTTTGATTCATGAATCCTTTGTAAAGTGCCTCTATTGGGATTTATGTCTTTATGAAAATTCCGAAGTGACTCTTTTAAAATGATTCAAGTGTTTTGAAATGTTTTTTAAAAAATTATATGTGTTCAACATACCTTTTTTTGGTTTTAAATACCTTTTAAATGATTTAAACACTTGGAATGGACATAGGTTGCATGCCAAGTGTTTTTCAACTCATTTGATTGGATTTCATAAGGGGATGTGAATGTTTTGAAAGCATTGTAATGCTGGTTTCATTTTAACAAGGGGTGTGTGAAGTTTTAAATGAAAATTTGTAAAATATAGAGGGTTGTCATTAATTTTAAGTGATTAAGATTATTGGGTCATGAAGTTTCCTTGAATTATTTAAAAAAATGAATTGGGGTTTCGAGAAAGAGTGATTTAAACTGATTGGTTTATTTTAAAAAGGGAATGTTATTTTAAAGAGGAATTTGTGTAAATGGTTGGTTTTTTTAATGGGATTTTAATTGTGTTTTGATATATATTTTGAAAAGGAGACTTAAAGTCTATATCTTTTTTATCCTTGATTAATTTTTATATCAACGTTTTGTGTATTTATTTTGTTAAAACTAATATCACTGAATCAAATAGGATGAATATGAATAAAGAATGGATGGATTCCAATAATTTGAAAAAAGAGTATTAATATGGAGTGAAAGTGTTCATCAAGTTTGAAAAATATCATGCATATAAACCTTCTGAAATCCTTTATCTATGTTTACACTATTTTTATTCAAGACAAGTTAGTCCAGAGGAGTTAGAAGAACACTTGATCTGTCACAGAATAGATTGAAGTTATAAATGTTGGAATAAACACATGGAAAAAGTGAATGTAGCTACTGGGTGGGATAACACTATATTTTATGGATCATCTGATATGATTACAGGAATGGAAAATGAAGAAGACCGTATCGAGGATATGATTATAGATGTGAATGATGATGAAGATCGTATTGAGGAAATGACAAGTACAATTGAATATGAACATCATAATTTCCCAAAATTGTTTGAGTAGTTAAAAATTTGTGAAAAGAAACCATTTTATGGTGGTTAAACTAAATATATAGTATTTTTAGTCATACTGAAGCTGTATAATTTGAAAGTAGGAAACAGATAGAGTGACACCAGTTTTACGAAATTACTTTCTCTCTTGAATGACATGTTCTCAGAAGATAATGAGCTCCCAAGCCAAACATATGATGCAAAAAAAATGCTACACTCAATGGGTATGATCTCTAAAATAATACACACCTACCCGAATGACTGTATACTATTTCACAAGGACCATAAATCACTTAGAGAATGCCCAAAGTGTGGTAATTATCGATACACGAAATATGAATCTGGTCCTATAAAAGTTGTATAGTACTTTCCAATCATTCCAAGGTTTAGGTGCCTATATAGAAGTGAGGAGAATATAGGGAAATTGATGTGGCACACAGATAGAAGAAATAAATATGGGAAACTACATCACTTATAATACTCTCCTCAGTGGAAGAAAATTGATCATGAGTATCCTGACATTGGAAATGAGCCGAGAAACCTTCGTCTTGCATTATCTATAGATGGAGTGAATCCTTTTGGTTTTCAAAGCAAAACTCATATTACATGGAAAATTATGTTGGTAAATTATAACTTTACACCATGGTTATACATGAAATGAAAACACATTATGTTATCTATTCTTATATCGGGACCAAAACAATAGGGTAATGATATTGATGTTTATTTGGCTCCATTGATCAAGGATTTGAAATTATTGTCAGATTCAGGTGTTATGTTGTATGATGATTACATAAATTAATATTTCACATTGAGAGACATGTTGTATGGGATGATAAATGACTTTCCTACTTATGGAAATTTTTTAGGATATAACATTAAATGAACTCATGGGTGTCCCTTCTGCGGACAAGGTACACAGTCATTTAGGTTGAAACATTCATCAAAAACCACATTTCTAGGATATTGTATATTTCTACCTTGACAAAATAAGTACTTATCTTGGACAACATCATTCCATGGAAGTTCAGAAGAACATACAATACCATCTCCACTAATAGGTGATCAAGTGTTTTAGAAAGTAAAAGATGTGGAAACTGATTTTGGTAAACCATTTTCAAAAAACCTTACGAAAAACAGATGGAAGAAGTGATCATTTTTTTTGAATTACCATATTGGAATTGTCTGTACGTCAGAAACTTTCTTGATATTATGCATGTTGAAAAAAATGTATGTGATAGTGTCATCGACGTGTTTCTAAATACACCTGAAAAAACAAAAGATAAAATTAATGCTAGGTTGGACATGTTTGACATGGGAATACGAGAATATTTGGTGCCAATGAAGGGTGAAAAATGAATTTTTCTTCCTCCAGATGTTTACACTCTTTCCAGGTTGGAGATATATCAGTTTTGAAACTTTTTGAATGACGTAAAGGTTCCATATGGGTATTAATTGAATATTAAGAACATCATTTCAATGATTAATTTAAAGTTAAAGGGTCTGAAATCTCATGACTGCCATGTTTTGATGCAAGATCTAATGACTATTGCTTTATGTTGCATTTTTTCCAAGAATGTCCATCATACATTAACCGAAATCTATTTCTTATTCAAAGATATATGCATCAAAGTTATAGACCCATTGAAATTACCAAGTATGGAAAGATAAATTTCCATCATATTATGTGAATTGAAAATGTTCTTCCCAACAAAATTCTTTGATATGATGGTTAATTTGATGGTTCAATTGGTGAGAGAGATTCAACTATGTGGTCCTGTATACTATAGATAGATTTACCCCATTGAATGATATATGAAGATTTTGAAAGGTTATATCAAAAATAAAAGTCATCCAAAGGGTTTTATTATGGATTGATATATTGTTGAGGAAGTTGTTGAATTCTGTACCAAATACATTTTCGATGTGAAAAGCATTGATCTACCGAAATCTCATCACACTGGGTAGCTTGTGGATGAAGGAATTTCTAGAAAATTTGTTGTCACAATCAATATTATAGATCGGGAGCATAACCACCTTTATGTTTTTCATAACATTTTGGAGGTTACCCCATATGTCGAAACCCACAAAGAAATTCTTAGGAATTTGAATACATTAAGGGCTGAAAGATGAATATCAAATACACATAATCAACAGTGTATTGGATGGTTTCAGGACTATATTTTAAAGGAGTCAGATGAAAATTAGGATTCAATTTCAGAACGAATTCAATGACTAGATGGAGGACCAATCTTGTATGTATTATCTTATAAAGGTCATTTTATTAATGGTTATACGTTCTATAAAAATGAGCATGATGAAGATAGTACCATGTAAAATAGTGGATTTACATTTATGGCTAAAATGATGCATGTTTCTGGTACTGAGGATAAAAATCCAATTTATGAAAATATGTCATACTTTGGTATCATAAAACAAATATGGGAGTTGTATTATATAACATTCTAAGTACCGGTTTTTCAATTCAAGTGGGTTAATAACAAGATTTCCATTAAAATAGATGAATTGGGATTTATTAAAGTTGATTTCAGTAAGGAATATTATAAAGAAAAACCATTTATAATGTCATCAAAAGAAATACAAGTATTTTATGTTATATATCCCACAAACTGAAAGTGATCAATTGTTCTTTTATTTACCAAAATCAGTAAAGGGTAAGATGAAAATTCAACTAAGGATGAACCTTTCATTGGGATGTCACAATCATTTCTCAGTGGTCCCAATGTAGACAGTGTTTTTTATGTCAAAGGAGACCACAATGAAGGGATTTGGATCATAGATAGAGGGGTTAAATCCCTTCATCCTTTAAAAAAGAAAAAGAGAGTTCAATAATCAGGTTACATTTTTTTCATAATATAAATCATGTTATCTGATGTTATTATCCACTTTTTTTTGCATTTATGTACTCTAAATTAAATGTTAAACCACTTATGAATATAATGACTTCCGTACATGCTGGTGCTCCCAATCCAGAGGAAAAATAGGTCTCTCAACCTACTGCTACTCGCAGTGTATAGGAGAGACCTTATGCATGTATTGGTACTCCTATTCTTGAGGAACAACAAGTCTCTCAACCTTCTACTGCTCGCAGTGCAGAGGAGTGACCTTATGCATGTGTTGGTGCTCCCATTCTTGAGAAACAATAGGGTTATAAACCTAATGCTAGTCCCAGTGTAGAGGTACAAAAACCATCTGCACATGTCGATTCCACCTCTCCTGAGGAATATATTGATGATGTTGATTCTGAGGAAATGGTAGGCGGCGAAGGGATGGCGTCAAAGAAAAAAAAGGAACGTCATAGTTTGATGGTGTTATAAAAAATATTAAGGTGAAAGCCAAAGGAATCAAATACGAGGTGGTATGGAATGTGTGGGGTGAGTATGTTAACCCCAACAAGGCCATGTTCAACAGTTACATTGGAATCGTCACTTGGAAATGCGTGCTGATTGACATAAATTTGTGGCACCATGTTGTGACCGAGATTAAGACATTGATGTGGGAAGATATTAAGGTAACATTATGATATAATTTCTTTATTTTACTAAAAAATAATATAATATAACATTGAATTGATCTTTATCATCCATTACAGAGTGTGTTTATAGTATATGACTCCCACAAGAAGCATGAATTAATTATTTCTGGAAGGATTCACAGAGTATTTCGTACAATCTTAACAAGACATCATCTTAAAGATGCTGAAGGGAAAATAAACCTGTGCCCACCACTTATCTATGCACACATGATAACCCAAGAAGTGTGGGATGCATTTACTATACGTTATGTAGATATGTATTTTTAGGTATATTGAGTCTAGTATACATTGTTTGATGATACATGTATTCATCACTTTGATTGAAAATTTTTTATTTATGAAACAACAAATGAGTGATAAAAAGAAGGAACAATTATCAAAACCAGATTACCTCTACCATAAAGCAAGGACAGGGTACACTTCACTTGAAAAAAATTGGTATATATTTGAAATCTACCATAATACTTTTATTTGACATTAAACAACACCATAATTATATTCCTTAATTTATATGTAGATTCATGACTCAAAATCCAAAGACACTTCCATCCCACACCATGTGCTATGGAAGGAGAAACGTGTAAATAAATACAATATACTAATAGATGAGAACACACAAAAAGTGTGGGAATCATGTGTAAGTATTACATAATAAATTTTTTTTTGGTTTAAATCGCTGTTATATAACAATGATCACTTCTTTTCATATATTTTCTATCCGATATAGTCACAAAAATCAACAATAATTTTTCTAGATGAACACAAACTATCAATGGCCTTGAAGTGGACAAAATAGTATGGCTATGTTAGAGGTGCGGGTTTTGGGGTGACACCCCGAATATATTTTGAGAAAAAAAAAACAGGAGGACGATCAAAGTGAATTAATAAAACAGATGAGATAAAGAATAGATACCCTTGAAGGAAAATTCCAATGGTAGAGGGATATAATGGAAACTTAAATGAGGGATAGGTAAAGAGAAGAAGTAACTCAATAACATCCACCGTGTGAAGATCCCGTCCCACCCTCACCATCTATGGGGTTAGCCATTCCCCTCAGAGATATGTCTTAGCAGAGGTAATCAATGTTCTAATAAATGTTTCTGTGAAATTTGGATCAGACAGACACTGATACCTTTTTTGTACTAATATTCTATAGGGTGATAATTACTGTGATTTATATCTAGAAAAACACACCCATCACCTTGTGGTGAGGGATAAGGTGTTCAATATTCAAAAGGACATGCCACACAATAGACCACTTCTAGTAGGTCATGTGCAAGTGTCAATCAACATAGCCCCAGAGCTGAGCGTAGAGATACTTGTACCAATTCAAGAGGATGATATTAACATGGTAGAAAATGATTTTGGAACATTCATCACATGGCCATCACGTCTTGTAAAAAAGCATATCGACAAGGAGGTATTCATTTCCAATTTACTTTTCAAGATAAACCTTTAACAGTTGATGAAAAAGGTCTGAACTGATGAATGTTATTACAAATGAAAAAAGAGAAGGGTATGAAATGAAAGACCATCTCAAAACCATCTAAAGGATCGACCAATAGATCAAAAAGATCTTTTGAAAGCACAATTACCCCACCCATTCTATATCCATATTTTCTATTATTCAAGGATCTTGTGGATACAAAGTTAAAATATGGTGGAAACCACATAGTTGAATTTGAAGCAAATATTTATGGAGAGAAATATCAAGACTTCATTGGTGTTTAGAGTACCACTAAAATCCTCAACTTTTACTAGCTAGGAGGATCAGTTGTAATGTTATACATGAGGTATGTTCTCATGATTTAATTTTCCAAAAGCTGATATACTGTGTTAATTATGACTAAATACATTTCATATTTTTTTAAGGAGTATATATCAAAAACAATCGAAGGGATTTACCCATGATAAAAAGTTCAGACTCACTTGTCTTCATGTCACCTCAACAGTAGAAGCTAAAATAAAACATGACAAAAAGGATGAAATAGTGGCAGGTCTGATCAAATACTTTTAAAGAAAAATTTTATATGAAAGACTCCATTTAATACCAACGATGCAGGGGTAAGACTATACAATTTAATCATATAAAATTTATTTTCATTTCATTCATTACTTACTCCTTTTTGTGTGTTTATAAAGCATTAGATGCTCATTGTAGTAAATTTTTACACTCCAAAGATTTATTTCCTAGATTCATTGCATGGATATCCAACAAACCATCCACACATGATGGTGTTTGTTAATTTGTAATACACTAAATCCATCATTTTAGAACTAAACATCAAGTTATATAATGTGTATTATCTTTTAATGAGGATTATGTTATGATAGGGTAGGGAATCATTATCATCTGAAAAAAGGAATGAGGTTAGGGGATAAGGACAAAGAAGAACACAAGTACTACAACTGGATAAGTATTAGGGTATATATAATAAGATTTCACTATCCAAACATATATCAAAACAAATTAATTATTCTCCTCAACATTTTTCAGTGTCCAAAACAAACGAATGGAAAATATTGTATTTATTATGTTTGTAAATTTATGAGAGATATCATATTCCATGAACAAACCAGTATCCCTAAAGAGGTATTTTTGAAGATAATTATTATTTCATTTAAAATATTTATTAATCCTTTGTGTATTTATATTTTTCCAGTACTACTATGACTATTGAAAAGACTCATATTCACAGGATGATATTGATGCACTCATAAATGAAATAACAACATACCTTATGAAATAATGTACAAAAATAGCATGAAGATGTGACTTCTATATGCAGGGTATGAATTTATAATGTTAATATCACCTTCTAACATCTTTATGCTCATGTTATATTTATATAATCATTGATATATCCATTTTTTACACTAATTAAACTTCTATGATCACCATTTCTTTTTTTAACATCCTTAGTTTATTAATAATGGTTTTAAAAATGATGTTTAAGAAGGTCGGTACAACTCAAAGTGTCTATTTTTATTTAAAATTGACATTAATTTAAGTAAAAACAATAAGCGACATACTGAAAACCAAGAAAACACATTCAGATTGGTTTGATATTTTAGGAAAACAATCTATTAGTATTTTTTTATTTTTAGGGATAAAAAAAAACTTAATAAGACACACAATGTGGCTGGTAGAACTCAAAGTGTCTCTTTTTATTTAAAATTGACATTAATTTAAGTAAAAACAACAAGTGACATACTGAAAACCTAGAAAACGTATTTTGATTATTTTTATATTTTAGGAAAATGATCCATGATTCATTTTTGACATTTAGGAGTCAACCAAACTTCAATTCGATGCAAGGTGTGGCCAGTACAACTCAAAGCGTCTCTTTTTATTTAAAATTGACATTAATTTAAGTAAAAACAACAAGTGACATACTTAAAACCAAGAAAACACATTTGTATTATTTTTATATTTTAGTAAAATGATCTATTAGTCATTTTTGACATGTATGGATTATCCACACCTCAATATTATGCACAATGTTTCCAGTACAACTCAAAGTGTCTCTTTTATTTAAAATTGGCATTAATTTAAATAAAAACAACAAGTGACATACTTAAAAATGAGAAAACGTATTTGGATTGTTTTTATAATTTAGTAAAATGATCCATGAGTCATTTTTTTTCATTTAGGAGTCAACCTCACCTCAATCCGATGCACAATGTTTCCATTACAACTCAAAGTGCCTCTTTTTATTTAAAATTGACATTAATTTATGTAAAAACAACAAGTGACATACTGAAAACCAAGAAAACACATTAGGATTGTGTTAATATTTTAGGAAAATGATATATTAGTAATTTTTAACATGTAGGGATCAACTAAACCTCAATACAATGCACGATCTGGATAGTAGAACTCAAAGTGCCTTTTTATTTAAAATTGAAATTAATTTAAGTAAAAACAACAAGTGACATAATGAAAACCGATCAAACAAATTTAGATTGTTTTGATATGTTAGGAAAATAATATATTAGTCATTTTTGACATGTAGGGATTAGTTTCACCTCAATATGATGCATATTGTGGCTGGTATAACTCAAAGAGTCTCTTTTTATTTAAAATTGACATTAATTTAAGTAAAAACAACAAGTGACATATTGAAAACTGAGAAAACACATTTGGATTGTTTTTATACTTTAGAAAATTATCCATGAGTTATTTTTGATGTGTAAGAGTCACCCTCACCTCAATATGATGCACGGTGTGACTGGTATGACTAAAAGTGTCCGTTATCAGTTTAAAATTGATATTTTAGTTCAAAACGTTTCACTCACTAAAAACAAAAAAACACACTTAGATTGTCTTGATAATTTAGGAAATAAATTCATATGTAATTTGTGACATGTATGAAGTATTGTCACATTAAACCGATGAACAATACGACTGATATGACTCAAAATTCATGTTTTTAGTTTGAAATTACATTTTAGTAAAAAACACAACTGATATACTGAAAACTGAGCAACCACATTCAGATTATTTTGATACTTTAATAAAACAATCCATAATTAATTTTTGACAGATAGGAATCAGACTCACTTCAATATGACACATGGTGTGGCTAGTATAACTCAAAGTGTCTCTTTTTATTTAAAATTGACATTACTTTAAGTAAAAACAACAAGTGACATACTAAAAACCAATAAAACACATTTGGATTGTTTTGATACTTGACATTTTTTCTCAAAACATGCCACTCACTGAAAACTAAAAAAACACACTCTGATTGTATTTATAATTTAGGATAGAGATTCATAATTTATTTTTGACCTATATGAAGTAGTCTCATGCCAAACCGATGCACGATGTTACCGGTATGACTCAAAATGCATGTTTTCAATTTTAAATGGCATTTTAGTAAAAAAAAGGATTGACATACTAAAAACTAAGAAAATTCTCTCAGATTGTTTTGATACTTTTGGAAAACAATCCATCAGTAATTTTTGATAGGTAGGAATTAGCCTCACCTCAATAAAATTCATGGTGTGGATGGTGTAACTCAAAGTGTCACTTTTTATTTAAAATTGACATTAATTTAAGTAAAAACAACAAGTGACATACTGAAAATCAAGAAAACACATTTGGATTGTTTTGATACTTTAGTAAAATTATCCATGATTCATTTGTGATGTGTAGAAGTCACCCAAACCTCAATCCAATGCACGATGTTACTGGTATGGATAAAAGTGTCCGTTATTAGTTTAAAATTGACATTTTATTTCAAAATCTGTCACTCATTGAAAACCAAATAAATGCACTTTGATTGTATTAATAATTTAGGAAAGAAATTAATAAGTAATTTTTGATGTGTATAAAGTAGTCTCACATCAAAATGATGCACGATGTGACTATTATGACTCAAAATATGTGGTTTTAGTTTGAAATGACTTTTTAGTAAAAAAACACAACTAACATACTAAAAACTGAGAAAACGCACTCAGATTGTTTTAATACTTTAGAAAAACAATCCATCAGTAATTTTTGATAGTTAGGAATCATCTGAACCTCAATATGATGCATAGTGTGGCTGTTATAACTCAAAGTGTATCTTTTTATTTTAAATTGACATTAATTTAAGTAAAAACAACAAGTGACATACTGAAAACTGAGCAAACACATTTGGATTGTTTTGATATTTTAGAAAAACAATCCATGAGTCATTTTTGATGTGTAGGAGTTACCCGCACCTCAATACAACACATGATTGAACGATATGAATAAAAGTGTCCATCATTAGTTTAAAATTGACATTTTAGTTCAAAACATGTCACTCACTAAAAACCAAACAAATGCGCTCCGATTGTCTTAATAATTTAGGAAAGCAATTCATAAGTCATTTTTGGCATTTATGAAGTAGTATCTTGTCAAACTGATGCACTATGCAACCAGTATAACTCAAAATGCATGTTTTTAGTTTGAAATGACATTTTAGTAAAAAACACAACTGGAATACTAAAAATCGAGAAAACACATTCAGATTGTTTTGATACTTTAGGAAAACAATCCATCAGTAATTTTTGACAAGTAAAAATCATCCACACCTCAATAAGGCATATGGTGTGACAAATATAACTCTAAATGTGTCATTATTTAAAATTGACATTAATTTTAGTAAAATAACAAGTGACATACTCAAAACCGAGCAAACACATTTGAATTGTTTTGATATTTTAGGAAAATGAAACATAACTCATTTTTAATGTATAGGAATCAACCCCACCTCAATAGGATGCACGGTGTGACCAATATAACTCTAAATGTGTCATTTTTATTAAATATTGACATTTTATTAATGTGTTCTTTTATATTAATGTTTAATTTATTTTTTATAGTATTACTAACATAATATTTATTTTCTTATATAGGTGGAATATTTTTCTCGAGTTGAGATGATTTGTTAGACAACTGATACCATGGGTGGAGATTTTTGAGATGGGATCATGAGCATCAAAATATAAAATATTAATGTTTTAGAATGTTTTTTGGACAATTATAAATGTAATTATATAAAACATTTTTCTTGAAATGTAATTAAAGTGTTTATTTTTGTATATACCATGGGTGGATAGTTTTGTATTATTGATGTTAATTAAATTTATATAGTAGGTTTGCTTATGGTGTGCTATTTAAATTGCTATTTTCTTCTGGGTGTGCTGTGTTTAAATTGTAGGCTAGGTGTGCTGTTAAATAAACAACACATTGCTGGAAGGTAGCCCTTTATCAACATTGCGATTAACAATGATTTTTAGTGCTGTTAAAGGACATTTTTCATGCTTTTAAAGTCCATATTTGTAGTAGTTGATGTAATGATTTAATTCCCCCTCATACAATTGTCCTTTTAAAAAATATTTTTAAAACCAGGCTGGCCATGAACTATTAAGCGGCGTGGTTAAATGTTGGATTGGTTTAGGGGAGTGGTTTAATTGGTTTGATTATATCTTATTATTTTTTATGATTATATTATTATTTAGATATATATTTAGTTATATATATATATATATATATTAGAATATATATATATATAATAAAATAAAAAAGAATAACCTTATTTCTCCCTTATCTGAGAGAGTTATATAAACCATTTTGTAAAACAATAAAATAAAATAATCGTAAAAAGGTTACATAGCTTCTCTAGTTGTGGATTCCATATCCACTGAGTACTGAATCATTTAACTTATATAACATTCCAAAACACAAAATATAGAATTTCATGAATTAGTATAACATCAAATTCTTTGTAGCGACTTCATTGAAAATTTAAAAAACAAACATTTTCTAGGAAATCTGGTTTATTGTTTCTCATAACCAAGCAGTAAAACAACCAAATGAAATAGTTCAATGAAACCCAATATTGTTTCAGATGCATGATGATTTTAACCATATGACCATACCATATAATTAAAAAATATAAGATTTGACCGATATGACTTTTTGGTCTGCACTGGGTTAAAAATTATTTTTAATTATGTATTTAATTTAAATATTCAATTTGGTCATTAAATACATTGGAAACACCTCATTTTGTTGACTATAAAATCCAACAATACAATTTTATATAGTTTAATGAGTGGTTCAATACATATGTTTGTATTAATATATGTTTAATTATGATAAAATTAAAATATTTATTTATTTCTACATCTCTTCATTTTAATGATTTATCTAAAATTTAAAAGTCCATAAAATACATGAATCCTATGACAGTTCAGTGACTGATGAATTTAACTAACTAGTTGATTTTCCATCTATGATTTCATATCATTTTAAGGATATATATATAGTAGATGTATTGATGTGAAATAGGAAATGCACAATAGTATCAATGGTTGTCTACATATCATTGTAGGTTATTATTTAGGCCAATTTAAAAACATCATTGAATTTATATACACTCATTAGTTTAAATATATATTTCACAGTGTTATTGATTCAGTTTAAATCATGGAACTAAAATTGATTTTTTTAATTTACCTTGTTTAACATTAACAATATATTTTATAGAGATGCGTGAGTGAGTTATAAACTATTCGTATTAGTATTATGTGTTGAAAATATTTACTTAGTTAACTCGTGATACAATCCAAAGTTTAAAGTTTTTATTGAAATTTATATAAGTTGAGTTCTTTTAATTGAATGAGAGGATACATATATTTGTGCATTTTCCATTCAAACTCTACAAACAATGTAGTTCTATGTAAAAAAGATATTGAAGGGGCTTGATAGTTTGTTTCAATATATACAATTGATTTTCATGATCGATGAAACGTTTCCCATTGTTTCTATTACCTATTGTGTTTATGATTGTTTTAAAATTATTTAAATAACTATAAATTATTTGTAAAAATACTTCATTCATTTAACTTATTTAGAATATAAAAATACATATATGTCTAGGTACAATTTAATAGATATATTCCTATTAGAAGTGGATTCACCTGCATCTTCATTCATAGGAGACACTCTCTATGTGTTTATTTCTCTATATAATTATTATATAAATCCATTAATATATTTTTTAACTATACAAAAACAAATAAATATAAAATATGCAGGATAAAGTTACAGTGGATATATGTTACATTGGATGAACTACTATAAATCTTAGGTGTTATCTTATTTACACTTATTATTACTTTAATTTTCTTTATCTAATAAATAGTTTTATTTTTTAAAATATTTAAATAAATAAAACAAATAATTCCTCCCCTTTGATTGTAATTATTGGATAAATACTCCCCTTATCAACATGAAAATTTAAATCTTACTTTATATGCCTCCCACCATACATGAAAAATTTAACAAACATCTTAATACATTCCAAAAAAACACTAAAAGGTATATCAATACTTTTTAGTAATAGATCAATTGATGGTTTAAATAAAACACTTAAATATATCCAAATAATAACATATTTATCATAAAATTTTAATCCTTTTCTCTCATATTCATTAAAATAATGATTATCATATGGTTAACATCAATCATAGTTGAGTAAAATAATAACGATTTTTTTATCTAGAATAGTTCACATTTATATATAAACTTTTTTTTTGTGTCATAGCCGAGTTATTATATGAGTAATATAACATATTTTATAGTTTTTTATTGGCCAACTTCATTTTTAAGATGAGAATGTGGTTTTTTATGTAAAAAAGTTTGTTTGGATAAATTTTTATTCTATTCTCTTTAAATGAAACATTTCAAAAAAATTATTCATCTATTAATGAGTAATTTAAGCTACACTTCTAAAAATTTATTATAAAACAAAATAATAAGTTTATTTGTTATTAAAAATATTTTTCACGAATTATTATAAAAGGATGTTATTTTAAATCTTATTAGAAAATATTTTTTCATGTTTGTGTTGATTAATCCATTAAATGAATACAGTATATTAATAAATATGATTTAAACTGATAATTTATTATGATTCCATGGTTGTTACCACTCATAGGACTCTCTTAATAATGATTTTAATGTAAATTCACTATTTACTTATCCACCATTCCATTCATATTAATTATTTTACATTTTACCGACAATAATTTCTCTAATTATCTCCTCAATAAAGATAGGAGCACCAAATAAATATGTTTTTGAAAATTGAAATTTATCTTTTATTACACTATTGTTGTTAGACACATTTTAATTTTTTTATATTTTTTATACATTTAAACTATACACATTTTTATATGCAATTAGTAGATATATTTTTTTAATTTTAGTTATATATCTGATGCAATCTTTTTTTTAAAATATTTTTTCAAGATTCTTTCATATTTTTTTGTATTTTTTATGAAAAACAAAAATTTTACAACCTACAAACCAAATGACCTATATCGACACCATATTATTCATTCTTATAATATGAATAAATGAAATCATTATTTTGAATTTATCTGAATTAGAATTATATATATATGTGTGTGTGTGCATATATTTTTATAGATAAATTTATCTAGTATAAAAAAAGTTTGTTTATTATTTAAATATGATGAAATTATCCTCAATAGGGCCAAGTTAAACATCTATTTCTTCTAGAAAAGGTTTTGATCCTAGAAGAGTTATTTCATCATTAAATCCCAGGTTCCCACTTGATATTCTATTTGAGTACACTAATCATCGTACCATGTTAAGGTAGAATTAGATTATTCTTTAGTTGGTTCATTTGATTTTTGACTCTCATATACCCTATTACCATAAAAAAATAATATTATTTCACTTAGGATAAGATATTTTGACTTTAGAGGGTGATTTTACTAAAATTTACATTTAAATATTTAATTCTCTTTTAAATTCATGCTAACTAATGACTGTTGATTTTCATTCATTGAATAATTTTAATGTATTCCACTATAAGTTTTTTCTAGTATGTCTAACCATGTGATAAAATATGTGTAAATATGACTATTTAAAGTTAAAAAATACTCTATTTATCCCTAAATATAGTTTCCTCAGACATTCTAGAGAATTCTTTGAGGGGTTTCCAATCCTTACAGTGGTTTTAGTTTAATATATGATGGTAAATTAAGGGAAAAATTATGAGAATTTTTATTTTGTTTTAAATACTTCAAATAGTTTTTAGTAATTCATATATATCACAATTTAATACATTAAACGTAAGTTTATAAAAATCATTAATCATAGAACTTCATATTACAGGGACATCCTCATAGGCTTGAAGCATGAAATATGTAATAAATTAGTCAGTATGTATGACTTAATGTAATTTTATATCTATTTTTATTTTTTTCTTATGTTATATACATTTAAATGGGTAATTTATATTTTTCTAACATTGTTACATAAGTTTACTATTCCTACGAATCAAATGCCAGTGTAGATAGTGACATAAAAACTGAGGGAGTAAATGATTTTCACTCTTATAGAAAGTTATTTTATTTTCAAAATTTTGAAATTCATATACAGTAATGGTTATTCATAATGTTTATTAAACTTATTTAATATATTATATAGACCAATTTTTATGTTGAGTCAACATAACTATTAAATGATGAGTGACATATTACCACCCAAAGTTATTAAATATCATGTTGAGTTATAAGTCTTAATGGATATAGATATACATTGATGTATGGAAAATGGATTATTAATATTTCCATTTCATGATATTATGTAGTTGTTATCATTAGATATACTTGGATACACACACATGATGAGGTAGATATGATTGTTTCTCCACTTCCCAAAGAAGAATATGTATTAGTTATACAACTTTTTGTGTAGTTGGTAGCATATATATAAAATCACATATATATTGTCACATAATTAGAGGAGTTGAAACAATTTTATGAGTAGATGCGCTCCCAGATTGATAATTCATAGGACTCGATTCCACAATATTAAAACAAAAAAAATTATAATTAGAATAGATTTTATTATTATTGTAATACTAATATTGTTTTTTCATAGGATCATTATGAATTTAGTTTCCTTTTATATGATTCATTTGATGATTAGATTGATAAAACACAATATTCATAAGGTAAATTCACCTTTAATTCTATTATTATATTTTTTAAGATTTAAATTTTCTTTTTATCAATGAATCATATTTAAAATGAAAAAAATGTAAAGCATTATAAAATTTTTATTCAATATAAGGACAATTACTAATGTTTTATTTTCAATAATAAGAAATAAAATGTGAATTAATCAGGAATTAGAAGTATCAATTAGAGAAAAAATTTAAATAATAAAAAATGAGAGAAAAAATGATTGGTTTGTCTTGAAAATTTAGTAAAATAATTATCAAGAAATTTCTAACATGTAGGAGTTTAACATAATTAAATACAATAACTAAGGTTCTTGAATTTATATAAATGAGATTTATATTTATATTTTTTCTTTTTTCAAGTGTGAATCTAGCACCAAAGTATCAAAAATGAGAAAAAAATACTAAAAAATGAGAAAATTTAAGGGTTTTTTTGTGTACTTTTGCATTTTTGGGTGGTTGGAGGTGTACAATGATGGATGGAAGAGTATAAATGTGGTTTGAGATGTAATATTATCTTGAGTGTAAGGTTGAAGTGTGGTCTCTAAGGTTGCAACATGGTGTGGTTTTGGAGATAGGCCTTGCAGTATAGCCACGGTCCTTAGGGTGCGAAGGCTTAGAATTGAGGTTTTGGTGGTTCTTTCCTCATCGCTGTCATCTAAAGGGTCACTGTGATATAGAACGTAGTCTGAAACATTGAATCACGGTGTTCAAGGCTCTTATTTAATCTATTTAGGGAACCAACACAACATGATGTGTGGTTCATGCCTTAACAGTACCCAGGGTTTATAAGATATGGTGTAGAATTGTAGCATGGATTATAGAGGTAAGTTTCAACCATGAACACTATAGTGTGTACATACCTTCTATATTATGGTTTTAGTGGAAACCCTAGGTATTGTAGTGTGGCCAGGGGATTTTCACCATGGATCTATTAAAAACCCAACCAATATAAATTCAGGATCCTCTTATATTACTCTTATTTAATTCCTTCTCCTTCAAACCCTAGGTTACCTAAGGATCTCAATTATAGAATTTTGAGCCACCATTTCTTAGATTTGACCCTCTGGTTTCTAGAGTCTGATTCATGGTGATATGAGGCTAGTCTTCTCCTTCTTAGTTAGTTATGTTCTATCTTTCCCTCTCTTTCCATGCTATAGAAGATTATTGGATTTTAATTTTTGTGAGGTTTCTATTTATGATTTATAAAATATTAAGAGTGGGATTATATCCATAAGGATTATGAGTTCCTCATGGAATAGGTGATATGAGATCTATGTATCTTTATCCATTCTTCCTCAGTGAACATTGAAAGATTCATGTTGGGGTAGGGGATTCATGAATTATTCTTATTTTACAAGAAAGTTTTGGATTAACATGAATTTTATTCTTCTTATAATGTTATAATCAACCTAATTAATATAATAATATGGAAATCCAAGGAAGACTTAAATATAGAATGGGATGTAGTGATCACATATGGATTATGCTACGTTTGACGCCTCTCTATATTTTCTAAATAGTTTGAAATTTATTTCTATGATTAATTTTATTCCTTGGAATGGATTATATTCTTGAAATTGGATAAATAATTTAAATGTGAAAATATTAATTTAATACTTTAATATACATGTGAATTAGATTACAGTTCTTCATTGAATTGTTTTTGAACATGGAAGTGTTTTTTGAGCATGATTTTTGGCTACTATTACAATTGTTATCTACTAAATATTATGTTTATTATTGATAAAACCTACTCATAATTAATCATTTAATTTTTTATGGTGATGTAAAAAAGTTTTTTTGTTGCAATTAAATGTTTAGTGGCTGTTGATAACACATACTTATTTTTCACTGATTTTTCTATCTCTGTTTTGTGGTTTTAGATCACCCTTGAGTTTTCTATAATGAAAATATTATTTCTGTTATATATGTGATCCATATTATTTCATCCCTTTCTATGATTTTTTGTGATACTTGGTATGGATGGGATATTATGTAAGGTATAAACAACACAATTTGAGATTTGGGATTACTTGTTAAATATTCATTATGATGGGGTTTATGTTTGGATGGATAATGAAGGTTTAGATATGGGTTTACCTTTTGTTGGATTATTGTGTTGGAATATTGATTTTATGATTGATATAGGTTGAGATTTAGGCTTTCCTATTTTACTTACTTTTTTTTGTTTGGTGGATGGTTTCTTGATGTTCAATTGTTGTGGTTTCCAACTGCCTGCTGCAGTTGGATTATGCATTATGAGTCCATATTTTTATGGTATTTTAGATCAATCCCTAGAATACATGGGTTATGGAATGATAATTAATTATAAATTAATTAATTATAATGGATGTTTATAATGGTTATGATCCAATAATCAATGATGTTGAACCATAATGATTGTGTTCTTATATGGAATATAGTTTTCTAGACCTTAGCAGTGGAAGTTGGGTACTATTTATGATGAAAGATGAAGTTGAGTATAAGCATAGGTATTTTCCCTTAGTTTGGTTGTGTTATGTGCTATTAATTTTATTCATATATATTATATACTCCACCACCTAAGTCATGTAGGAAGTTGATGCCTATTTTTTTGGGTTCTGAGTGTTTTCCTCAACATCCAGGTTGGTGAGGAAATAGATTGTCTCCTTCTCCATTTTACTCACTCTCACTTTAGACATAGAATTATGTATATTCATACTTGGGTTTTGAAGGATTAAAGTATAAGATACCAATATACATGGGTTATGATGGCTCTCATATTTACCAGATATATAATCCAGTTGTAGTAATTGTGGTTACTATAGGTGTACTGGTATGGGATGTGATGGATTGAGGTATAATTCATGATACAAAGGATCTAATAGCTTAAAAAATCACTACTATTTAAGAGATGTGGATGTGATATTTGTAAACATAATATAATGTGAGATATGGCTATGACATGGTTTCCCCAGGGGCAAGATAACATATGGAGGGATTGTCGCACATGATTTTTAGTGTTACACGACATGAGAGAAGAAAACCCGAGGGGAAGTGGATGCATGATACCTTTATTATATATATATATATAGTGTTTATTACTTATATACGCCACTCAATGAGTGATCCTTGGTGAGGATGAGATATAGTTCTACCTACTTTGGTAATGATTTGGTTTCCTTTGTTTATTCACCGACCTTTAGTATGCTTCTTTCACATTTTCACGATTGGTTTTTAGGAGGATCCTACTAAGTATAACTATATAGTCACACACCAAATATATATAAATAAATAAATATATACATATAAATAGTTTTTATAGTATTAAAGAGATGGTTAGTGATTGATCTAGGCATTACTATCTCGTAGAGTTATTCTAGAGATGTTAGAGTTCATGGTCACTACCTAGGCTTGTTTTAAGTATTTTCTTTTGTTTATAATTTTATGTAATTAAATTATTGTGCTGGGATAGTTTATCTATTATTTATGTAATGTATTTGGTTGGTTTATCTTATCTCTTATCTTTAAATATATATATATTGAGGGAAACATCTCCCATTATATGCATTTTATACACTCGGTGATAGGATGGATCTTATGGATAATATCTATTGATGATTTCAAGGGTTAGTAGGGAAAATATATTAGTTGGACTTACTATGTGATGTAATGGAGACTAGATATGACATAGGATTTAAATTCCACCTATTGTCTAACATAAGGACCTTAAGTTTACTTAATATTATAAGCATAGTGATGTTTCATGCAAGGTAGAAAACTAGGTAAGGATCATGTATCATGATTATCTATTCCTATGTTTAAATTGGGTATACAATGGGAATTATTTCAAATTCTAATTAATTAACCATAAATATTCCATATTTAAGAATTAGGAGTCCCAAAAAATTTATTATTTTCAGTTTTGGCTCTAGGTTGAAATCCTCATTAAGTTCATGATGATGATTTTTAGTAAAATGTGATAGTGTATCATCGTAGAGTTAAAAACAATGATGATGATTCTTGGAATAATATTCTTTGAAAATTTCACCTCCAAAATCTAAATAAGTATGAGAGATCTGTTTCAGATCAGGAGATTTATTCTTGGTTAGTGGAGATAGATATTTCCTTCTATTTGATTCATGCTTAGAGGGGGGATAGAGTTCCATTTCATGTTACAATGTTCTGTGGGTAAGCTCATCAGTGGTAGTTATTTTTGATTATATATCATATGGAGTTTTCCATTTAAGGGATAAGTTTGGTGATCATTTTTTGGTTAATTTTATTTCATCGAATGCTAAGGAAGCTTGCCTCTAGGAGATCCTTACTCTCCTTTAGGGGTTTTTCTAGTATGAAAAAATTTAGCATCTGGTATAATAAATTCTTAAATTATTATTGAGAATAATTTCCTATCATAAATACTTGGTTAAGGAATTTTTAGGAGGTTTTTAATCTTGAAATCCAATGCCAGGTTACCCCATCTTTAACAAACTAACCTGGGTCAACTTGAAACATTTCCCAAGTTGGATTTGAATGAGGCCTGAAGAGCATTCCCAATATCTATAGGTTAGATACAAGCATAAGGGTATCAACATACAAAATGGTGGTGTTTTTTTACCCTGAATGATAACACAGCATGTCTCATGTATAAAAAGATAAGATAAAAAATCATAGTACAACATGGAATAGAAATAACACAACCATAAGACATACAAAACCAAGCCAAAATGACTAAAATTGGAAACAAAATAAACCAAGGATAACACCATGTATCCTTGTGACTATCTTTCATCACCATCCCAATCCATTACCAAGGTGATATCAACCATGAGAAGCTACCATTCCACATGAAACCCTTCCATTTAACTATATCCTCTAAAAAAGACTATAAATTTCCAAAAGAAAAATTATGGAATGGGAACTAAATCTCAGTAGGATACCATCATGAATATATAAAATTCCTAACTCCATGAAAACATTAGTTTTAGCTTTAAAACAAAACAATTTTATAAATAAATTTCAAATGAAAATCATTTCATAAAACATACCTTATTTTCCTTTTAAAAAAATATATATTCAAAGCCACAAGAATATGAATATAAATAAGTGTGATAAAACGAAAGGGTTAGTAATAAAAACCATCCATATAATAGAAGATAAATAGGTGAACATATAATATATTGTGAAAAAATTAAACAAAGATAATATAATATAATCTGGAAGTGTCGTGTCCATGAAAAATCCATAAGTTAAACACGTGATCAATAAAAAATGAAACTATACCATCATTTATAAAAACAAGCACAAGTGGGCTCTAGACTATGGAAATACATACTCATACATGTTAAGGAATGCTAAGTTGTGCATACTATAAACCCTACTGATATTGAGTCCCTCCATAGTTTATCAATATCACAAGAATAACCCCTAGTGTTGACATACTCAATAAGGTTGCATATGTCCATAACCCAATGCACCTAAGGTTACTAATGTGCTATGTTTTCTAAAAAAATTAAAAAACATGTTCACAATTTATAAAAAAATTTCACATCAAATAATCACCACCCTCATTCATGGAAATCCCTTTTTGAGTTATAATAATCTTTAAGGAATTTCATTAAACAAATAAAGTTCATAAACTATTTAAAAAAACCACTTTAAAATCTTATTTTTTATACCACCCTATATTCATTTAACTAAACAATTTATATTAGATATCAAATCAATAAATTTCACAAAATAAACCAAAATAAATTAAATTAACATCAAGTAATTCATGGGTTATCACCATTCTATAAATACACCTACCTCGACAATGAAGTGAATGGTGTCACCTTTGAAACTAGTAATGAGGAATGAATAGATCAAATCCTCAAAATTCTATATCCAAGAAAAACACCATAAATTATCTATTTAAATAGTATATTGGGTAATAATACCCCATATAGGTTCCCACAACATGGAGAAGATGAGATATCAGAGGTAGATCTGGGAAGAGGAGAAGGAAAAAACCATAAAAACACACATACCTCGAAGTGATCCATCTAGATTGATGGATATTCACCATGGAACTAATGGGAGAACCTCATAGAACATCAAGGATTGACTGGTTTGGGATAATGAAAAAATAAGAGGGGATTAGAGGTTAAATTTAGTGATGAAATCAAGGTAATTTTCCATTTTAGGGGGTTTAGATCGGGTCACATGGTTAGGCTACACTGTTAGAAAAATTGTGAGATAACTACTATCCATTGAAAACCATATCACATGGTTTATTAGGGTGAGGTGAATATTTATAAAAACATTTCTCAATACATGTGACAACCAATTGAAAAAACATAGACACACATGGTTAGAAAAACCATTTTTAAATCCTAAAAATCAATTCTATAACTTATAAATCCGTCTCACATGGTTACTGTATAGTTACTCCTAACCGTGAAAAAACTATTCACCAGGCTTATTTTCTCCAAATATCTAAATTTCCAACAAATGACTCCCAAAAGACACTAGAACCTCAAAATAGATGAACAAATTTCAAAATTAAACATACCTGTGACCCTGAGGGCATTACAATTTTGTCTTCCATGAAAATTTATATCCCTAAAAAGTACTCAAGATTTTATAATAATAAAAAGATAAGGCCACTACCATAACATCAATGATTAACTCTCCCACATCTCATGCCCATCCCATCTGTACCACCATAGTACACAAACCAAGGGAATTATTTTACCACATGTCACCTTATCCTAGAAATCCATAATCTAAACTGGTTACTCAACCATAAGGGTATCAGGATCAAGACCAACATCCTCCCATCTACTCACATAGGAGGGATCTAATTGATACCTACTCAATTGGGATACATGAATCTTGTCATGAATCAATGTCATTTGAGATAATAAGTATAATTCATAAATCATCTTTCTAATTTGTTTGAAGTTCTTGAAAGGGATAACAAACCTTAGGGACAACTTTCTATGCTTACCCAAATGATGATGTCCTCAAATTAGGTTACATCCTGATAAAAAATCATATCACCAATTGTAACCTCAAACGTACAAATACGGTGTCCTAGATAACATTTTGGGAGGCTTAAAACTACTTCCAACCTTTTTGAGATAATTTTAACTTCCCCATTATCCCATGATAAGACTCATTATTCCTAAAGACCATTCAATTACCCTTTCTGCATCGCTAGGGTTTCCCCCTATTGTCGCCTTTCTCTTCTCCGGCTTAGGGCGGTGATGACTCATCTCCTCATATCCTCTGCTCGGTGCAACCATGGTGTTTGGTGATTTTTCTATGGATTTGTGGGCTCGAATCTTAGTGATTATCATTTTTATTGGCCGATATTCATGCCCCATCCCCTGATCAAGCTAGGGTTTCTCACAGCAGCGCAATGAGTCTGTGGTCGATTACCTGCTCTACGGTCTGAGAGTTAAAGACTTGTTTTTGTGTCAACATTGGGAGAATTGGGAGGTTTGTTTTGGTCTTCAAGTGTGGTCTTGAAGGCAGTGATGGGATTAGGGATCTGGATTGTGAAGCTTCCTTTCTTCTGGCATATTTTGGCATTTGGGTGGCTGCTATTTCAGTGATGTTTTTCACCCCTTGATTTTTGAATCGCATTCTCATTTTGGGTGAATTGCTGTGCGTGATTTGTTCTCACTTGGTGAATTTTTTATGTTTCGAGTAATTATATTTTTGGTGTGGCATTGGAGTCGACGTTGATGGTGATTATGACGAAGAAGTGTTGGAAATTTCTTTGATTTAGTTTTTTCTGGTTGATGCTATTTTTGGTATCCGTGAAGATAGTGTTTTTTGTGGGCTTGATGCAGTGGTTATAGCGACGAGGAGGACGGTCTCCGATGGAAATTTCTCGATCATTTGATAATGATGGGTATGGGTTAGTGGGTGCGTCATGGTCTCCGACTCATGGCCAGATCATGGTTGGAATCCTAAGGCGATGTCGTGTTGATTTTATGAAATCTCTGAGTTTGTGGCCTAAGGCTATGACGTTTCTCTACATTTGAATTTTGAATCTGGTTTATACCAACAGGCATATGACTTTGTTGAAATCTGTAGTGTATTTTTTTGGTGTTTTTGAATTAATTACCCTTTCCCAACATCAATGAGATCCATAATACCACCCATATGTCACTTTGAAGTGTGCCGCCTTAATCAAAGAGCTAAGAATATTCAAAACTTGATAACGATAGAGATCCAGAATGCACACTTGAAAAATATCCTCAAGATTTGGATAATTCATCTGGTCTGACTATTCATCTGATGATTGAATTTCATGCTCTTTGATTGAGAAACCATTTCCTTAAAAAATTCTTTCCATAATTATAATGTAATGTACATGTATATTTTATATATGATAACCACAAGTATTCCAATGAAATTAACTCCATTGATTATACAATGTTCAAGCTCTTATACCGCAATCACATGATAGGAAGGACATGATTTGATTTCATGAACTAGTTAGTGGTCAAAAAAAATTGTATCTTCTTCTAAACTAGGAGTATGTGGTAGTTCAATTGTGAGGGTCATGAGTCCTTTATCTAATCCTATATAATATAATGTGTAAGGAAACATAAAACTAGTAGGTCTGTAGTGTTTTTATTCATCTTTTGAATAATCAGTGCATTGTAATATAAGATAAGAAATTGACCAGAACATTATGGGTTACTAACATTGATGTCTCATATCATAACACATCCTGATAAACCCATAGTGCATGAACTGACTAAATTTATTTTCATGACCATTTAATCATAGAAATAGATCAAATAGAACAACCAGCTACCTTTGAAGACAAAAATCACCACCAGGAGACAAAATCCAGAAACCCAAGTCTCCCCACTATCTACTACATGCCCAAGTTGATTTTTTTAGCACAATGAAGAAATATATTTATCACAAGATCAGCACAAAAGCACATTAAATCCTCATTTACAATATAATTTTTTTCAATAAATAAGTTCACCAATTATCCCTCCTCTGACTTCTTCACATCCCATGTGGGTAATTTCCTTCTAAAAGTATTTATGACCACACCTCCTTTTTGATAGTTTACAAAGACTCGATAAAAATGAATTGAAATTAGTCATCCCAACATTTATATCATATGATCAAATTCCTCTGGGAAAAATTACATTTCAAGATTCTATGATCTGAATTATTATAAACTATTCTTTATGGGTATAGTGTCACCAAGTTCCAAGAGCATGTACATCTGCTACTAACTCAAGTTCATGGTGAGATATATTCTTTACATGAGGGTACTATTGGCAAAATCATTAACCCATCACCCATTTATCCTAACATCAATACATATCCCAACTCCATGCCTGGAATTTCATAGTAACATTATCAAGACCTGACTAGGATTAACATGAATCAAAACTAGAGATGATGTCAACCACACTTCCATCCTTTCCAAGGAGTCATATATTTCAAATTATCTAGAACAAGGCTCTAGAGAGAGAAGAGACCTAAAATGGGTCTCCCCACCATTTATATTCAATCTAAATGGTGTGATAATGAGCAAATACAAAGATAAAAGAGATCACCAAAAGGATAACAAAGTTTCCCCATGAAAAAACCAATATTTCCAACCATAAAAAAGTAAAATGGTAATATCTCCATAGTTAAAAACCAGTAATAGGGAACTAGATCAACCCTACCAAAATACAACATACCTAATAAATGTTCAAAATATCATCAGGTTGAATGACACACATGATCATTATGAAGTCACAAGCTAGATCACCAAATACACCATGTCTCTCATAACTAACAAATGATTAAAATAAATACATGAATCATAAAGAAATTATATGGATATAGTATTAGTTCAAGATAATTTATTCATGATAACTCAGGTTTAGTGAATACAACTTTATGGCTCTATCAATCCAACAAAAACAAACATAACTATGATGAATTCCTTTTCCCATCTCATTCCCAAACCAATCCGAGTTACCCAAGAACATTCCCAAGGATCAACATGTTTAGAAAGTGAATTAAAAAATCATTTCATATGTTTTCCACAAATCTATCCCTAATAATAAGGTTTATAAAGTGAAATAAAGCAATGGGGCATGAATAAAATTGATCTTTCCACTATTCTTAATGGGGAAACTCAAAGATAATATCAAATTTCATAGAAAAATATGGATATCCCAAAAAAATATATTATAAAAAAATAGATCTACAAACTAGAAGGATCAACACCAAGATCACAGGATGAACTCAAGATTCTACTCCCCCCCAAAGAACACTAGGAATCCAGGAAAACTATTACTTACTGAACCAACTACCCAGATAAACCTATATAGTTATCTATCCAAGATATAAAAGAACCTAGAGAGAGAATATAAATATTTACACTCTATTTAGATCCTTATAAATACTAAATAGAAACATAAATGACCAATATCAAGAAAATTATCTCACATAAATTCATGAACTCTCTAGAAGACTCACTGAGGATATACATGATGATAACTACATCTAGTCACATCCTTCAAATCAAATCAGATAACCCATCACACAAGAAAGGTCGAGGCTAAATATATAAATCAATAAGGAAATAAAAAACCTTCATATAGGTTTCAAAATAAAACCACTTAAATAGAAGAAAACACTTTAAAAAACTATTCATTTTGAAAACCTAAAAACACAATTTGAAAAGGAGTTATACAAGTAACCTGATATAGAAGTGGGAATATTCCACTACTTTAGTGAAAATACAAAAAAGGGAAATGCTTCAAAAATCCTCAACCACAAGATGAAACATCTTACCTTTCAAAACAAAGCATTAAACTGGATTCATTTTCATCTCAAATTTCATTTTATGTGTTTGAAATTATTTTTAAAAGAAACCAAAAATTAAATACCCATAAATTTTTTGAACTATTCAGGTTATAAAACCAGTCTTTCAAAAAATAAAAAACATATTTTGATTTATAATTCCTATTTCAAAACCCCCATTATCTTCTAAATTACATGTTTAAAATAATCACATGTTTTTCTTTAAAACAAAAAACCCTCCCCTTTACAACTTTATGGTGAACAACCATTTCATTTAAAAAATTTAATCCTTATTAAAGACATGCTTCAATGGTGAAAAATTATTACATATAGATCATTAACTGGTTTGTAAACCAACAATTTTTCTAGGTTTTCATGAATAAGTAACCATTTAAAAATATATGGTCTAGAAGACCCAACATCAATTCACAATAAATAATTAAAGTTTCACTTTTCAAAATAAAAAGATTTTATGTGAAACGGTTATACAACACATGCACAGACAAAAACATGCCATAACTACCAATCAAACTAATTCATGATATCAATATACCCTAGTGACTACTCTTGTAATGAACTGAACATTTATAAATGAAATTCCCTTTTTAAATTAGTGAATGATTTATTAAAGAATGAAATTATAGAAAACACATGCACTAATTTGGTTATTTTAGACTATAATAAGTTATATCCAATTATATTTGAAAGACCATTAAGAATCATAACCATTTATAGTATAACTATTATATAGTGATCACTTTATTAATATATATATATATATAGGGTTTTGATAAATCCATTTGACATAGACAAAGGAAATGATGGCCTTGACCAGTATGATCGTACCTTATGAAGCCCATTTATTAGAGCTTCCAAGGGAGACAGTATCGCTAGAATTTTTCCTTGACCAAGTCCATATTGAGATTCAACAACTGAATCATGATTTAAACCATTTACAATAGAATTTCATGATCATCGAGATCATGACTCAAACCATGTTTTTCAAACTGCCCCAAGAAAATCTCACCATCACACACCTTACTCTTAGGGAATTCACTGGTGTAATAAAGGTCTATGTATCAAGGCCCTAACATTATGATTTTTTATATTTTTATTTTTAATAAAATAATTTTTATATTTATCTTTTATTATTACTTTATTATGATTAAATAATAAGTTTGATAAAAATTATATTTTTATATGATGAAACACAAATTGTATTTTAGGAAATATATAGTCTCAATCAAGACACTCTTTTTAATGAATTCAAGATTTTTTGAAATTAATTATATTTTAATAAAATATTATTATTAAATAATATTTATTAAATAAATATTATAATACAATTTTAATAATTCAAATGTAATTTTTATAATATTCTGAAAAACTATTATTTTCAAAAAACTTGTATTTTTTCATAAATGGGGATTTTGGTTTAGAAGTATAAATTATCATATTTAGATAATTATTTTGATAAGATAAATATTTATTTTTAAATTATCATTTCAAAATTATCCAATGGCTAATTTTTCATAATTTTCTGATATAGTCGAATTTTTGGGTAAAAATTAAATACGGTATAAATATACAGTATATATTATGAGATCATAATGACCCAAAAGAGATGTAATATTTCCATAGAATGTATCCATAACAAAAATTATTTTTCCCCTTTAAAATAATATGTTTTTTTAATTAATTTTATTTATTTTATAAATCCTTAACGAATCCTCTAAAATATATATTATATTTTGAGGTTTTAAAATCAATTCTTTATAAACATGACTCACCTCCACATCACCAAGGGTATTATTTTAATGAGATTGGTTATCAGAATTATAAAATAATTAAATAAACCCCTATTTGGTAGAAACATTAGGAAAAAACTATGGTATGGTTTGTGGTTTGGATTAATTTATCATATAGATTCTAAAACCTAAGTTTATAAACAAATAAAGAAATCCTCTCTCTTTTTCTATAAAAACCCATGAAAAATACCATTAATATTCACTAAAAACTCTTTGAACATATATTTACTCTAACCTTCTCTCTCTAGATCCCTCCCAAGGTGCACCCAAGATCTTATGAAGATCCTTCTAAGCTTTAAAAACACCCTCTCAAGGTAAGAGATTATCTCCTTCTCCTCTTTATCCAATCACCTTATTTATATTATGCCTTTTAATTTTCAATTTTTCATATTTTAATATGTTATTAAAAATCAATAATTATATTATTATGATTTACCAATGATGAGATAACTATTTCACTCTCATCAGTCCCATCTATGAATTTTTCTATACCACTGTTTTGTTACTGAAATTACACTTTGATTTTTCTTCCCAAACAATTTTGTAATGAATACCCATCCCCATTTACATTAAATGGTATCAACCTATATGAACCTATCCTTTATTAATTTTATACTCCTATTTATGTATCTCACACTTCTTAATCATGGTATTAAAATTTATGAAAGACATCCTTATCTTGTATGATCCATGTGGTACATGTATGCATGTACATGATATGAATGTGATGGGTGGGAATGAAATTATATAGTCCTCTAATGAATTGGGTAATGTTTTTTCCTCATGAGATGTTATTTATGGGATTAGAGAGTGAACCTAATCCATTATGGGAATTTTTCCACCATGCAATGTTATCATGGAAGTTATCCTTGACTTATGATTATGTCATGTTTTATATCATTGCCATATTCCAATGTTTTCTTAATATTATCATGTTATATAATGCCTCATTGTCCAATATTATGAATATAAAACTTTTAATGTCTATTTTAAATTCCTATTAACTCACATTTATTTCTCTCATCATGTTTTTCTTTTATTATTCCCTTAATGGGATTTATAACCCACCCATTTCCTATGTATGTCCCTAGGTTATCCCATGTAGTTTTAGAAGATATATGGAATAAAAGAAAATGTTACAGATTTTTTAAATAATATTTTTGTATTTTATTCTATAATATGTTATTTTATTTACTTAATTACCCAAATAAATTAGGCCTCATGATCTTTTGGGGTTATATTAATTTTATATTTATGTAACAAATCATGAAATAAAGTGTATTAAAATATCAGTTATCATAGTTGGTATCAGAGAAAAGTCTATTTATTTTTGGGATTAGGATTATAAAACCCTAGTGAAATACTTAGGGACAGGGCTAAACATATAAAAAACATTAAAATTTTGGTAAAGTATAAAGTAAGTGGTTTCCAAGTAAATATATCCCTGTCTAAATACTACAAGTGGTTATGGATCAAACATAGTTATACCTAGGTGTAATTACCTCGAAAAGGGAACATTGACATGGAATTGATCATCACCTACTGAAAAAAATAGGCCTTGCTTCACACCTAGGTTAACACTCCCAAGGGATATTAATTGGTAAATTCACAAGCTCTTTATGAATCATTAAGAAGAGAACAAAAATTCCCATAAGATTTTATATTAAAAAAAAGATCATGGATAACTTTGATAGGAACCTAGAAATTCATAAGTTAAGGAATATATTTCATTAATGAGTTATCCCTTTAATGTTCATGTTTTACCATTTATGTGTTTAATAGTTTAAAAATATTCATCCTTAATATCTCCTTTATCATAGTTAATATCTATAAATAGGAGAAACTGAGTCAAAAACCAATGTGATAGGTATTGAGATGATGGCCCAAATGAGATGCCCAACCTGATGAGTGTAGGAGTTAGGAAATTCATGAAAATAATTTCTCAATTAACTCAATTTTTTAAATGAAACTTAAATATATAGTAATTATCAAACCCCCTAATAAAAAGAAAGTCACATTCGAGACCTTCAGGTGATAATGAACTCTAAATTTTAGTGGATCTACTAATCCATTAATCATGGAAAAATGAATCAACTCCATTGAAAAAATCTTCTCCATCCTTCAATGCTCTGATAAAGAGAATTCCATGCTATATTTTTATCATATTTAAGTATAATCTAGTCAATGGTGGATGTTGGTAAAAAATATAAATCCCAATTAGGAGATCAAAATGATGGAGTGGAATAAATTTCTATTTTTTTTGAAAAATATTTCCTACACACACTCTGATTTAAAATAAAGTAGTATCTCCTTATACATAAGCAATAAGATAATGAATCCATTAGGGCGTATGAGGAAAATTTCAAAAGACTTAAATGATGAGCCTCTTTATTTTCCATCTCCCCCTAAAGTAAAATTGGACACTTATTTTGTGGTATAAATTAGAGTCTATGAAATGTATTAGCAATTAAATAATTTTATAGATACTAATAAATTATATAATATTCCCTCAAAGTAAAAATATATATTATTGAATCTCATGAGTCTCATGGTTCATGAGATAAGAAGCGGAGAATGGATTTTAATCCTAGTAGTACAATTTAGAAAAATCATGGTGGAAATAAAGTACAACATACCACTTTTCAAAATTATGTGAAGAAACATCATGAAAATTGCATAAATGGGACCAGGAAATACTTTAAGTGAGGTAAGGTAGTGAACCTAGCTAGAGAATGTTGATGAGAGAAACCTACAAATGTGATGGAATAAAGTAATTCTACAATCAACCCTCAACCTATTGTCCAATGTTTCAACTGCATGGAATAAGGAAACTATACGAATCATTACACTAAGGCAAAATTTTTCGATAAAAACAGATGAAAACAACCTACAAGGGCTAGAGAGAAAGGGTAGTCTTATGACATCACTACTGTTGAGGCCGATCCTAAAAATTAAGTGGTGAGAGGTACACTAGTTATTGATTTAATGATAAAAAATATACTATTTAATTATAGTTTTATGCATTATTACATATGAATTAAGTTTATTAGAACTATTCAAATTCCACCAAAAAACATGGAAGTAGAGATATCAGTAAAAAGGAATATTGGGGAAATTATTCAATCCCATATATATAACTTATCCCCTATTAAAACTTGTGCGATGAATTTATTACTAAACCTTGTGATACTCCCTTAAGTGGAATTTTATGTTATTATAGGTATGGATTTTCTTTCCTTGTATAGAGCCAAAAGAATTGTCAAGAGAAGAAAATCACCCTTTGTATCGAAAATCGACCTCTGATTCTATACAAGTGAAAGGTGGAGGATGAATCTTCTTTGTTGTATTTATATCCATAATGGATATTATTTCCTTATTAACAAGTATATCTAGATCAAATTATTGATACTAAATAAAATATCATCCTTGATGACATGCCCATTATATGGGAATTCATTAACGTGTTTCCTAGAAAATTTATTTCTCTTCCTTCTATTCAAGTGGTTGAGTTCTCAATAAAAATTACACCTCAAGCTTTCCCAATATCCATGAATCCATATATAATTACCATTTTTGAACTTTAGGAACTGATGAAATAACTACAAGAGAATCTAGATGAAGGCTTTTTATGCCAAAGTGTTTCACTGTGGGGTGCATTAGTCCTCTTAATCATGATGAAGGATGGGTCAATGTGCCACTGCATTGATTTTCATATACTCAAAAAAATCATGATAAAGAAAAATTATCCTATTACATATATTTATGACTTATTATATAAACAATGTGTAGCCCAGTACTTCACTAATTTGGATCTCCGATCAGGGTATTATAAAATAAATATGAATTAAGGGATTTACCAAAGACTTATTTTTTATAAAAGTTATGGGTACCAAGAGTTCATAGTGATTCCATTTAGACTCACTAATTCTCTAACAATATTCATGGACTTAATGAATATATTCATTTAGGATTACCTTGAAAAAATTGTTGTAGTATTTATAGATGATATTCTTATCTGCTCTAAAAGAAAGGAGGAACATGAGGAACATTTGAATATTACACTGAAGAACTTGTGGAAAGAAAAATTCCTGAAAAGTATAGTAAATGGGTTTTTTTAGAGAAAGAAACATTTTGGGAGCATCTTATCACAAAAAAAGGATATATGTGGATCGATTAAAAATAAAATCAATTGAAGTATAGACTATAATATCCTATATGATGAAAATCCATAGTTTCCTTGGATTAGTTGGGTAATAATATTGATTTCTGGGAAACCTCTCATGATTTTAAAGCCCACTAACCAAGATAACTCATAATGGGTGAAGTTTTTATAGAATGATGAATGGGATGAAAGATTTAAAGAGATGAAGAAGATGCTAATCACTACACATGATCTCACATTAACCACTAGTGGGTAAGTATTTGTGATCCATAACAATGTTTCCAAAATGGACTTGGGTTTTTTAATCATGTAGCATGAAAAAGTGATAGCCCATTCCTCCATCCAATAAAATATCCATGAGAAGAACTATCCAATACATGATCTAGAATTGGCTGTGGTGATCTTCACATTGAATATTTGGCAACATTATCTCTATGGGGAGAGGTGTGATATATATATATATATATATATGGATTATAAAGTCCTCAATTATATATTCATGCAAAGGTAGATCAATATTCACCAATGAAGGTGGTTAGTTCTCATCAAGGAATCAATCCATTACTATCTTGGGAAGGTAAAAAAATGGTAGAATCTCTAAGTAGAAAGGATCTTACAACCCTATCTATGAAGATGATTTCAAGGGATCCAATATTCTTTGACATTTAAAGGATAGAAACAGGTATAATAAAAGTATCTTCATCCTACCTTTTACAAATAACTACCCAACTATCAATTATTGAAAAGATCAAGGAGGCATAGAAAGATGATGAGGTACTACAAAAAAAAATCAGCAGATATTCTGGTGTTTAAATTTTATAAAGATGGATTTGTAAGGTTTGGAGCCTTTATATGTGTCCCATAAAAACCAGAATAGAAGAGGGATCTCCTGGTTTATGCACATAGTTCATCCTTATCTATTTATCCAGAAATAACTATGATGAATATAGATCTGAAGAAAAAATTATTATAGGATAAAATTAAGGGGGATATTGTAGAACTTGTATCAAGATGCTTAGTTTGCTAAAAAGTCAAGTCCTAATGATATAATTACAAGAGTATTATGAAACCATTACCCATTCTAGTATGGAAATGGGAAAACATAACCACAGATTTAATCGTATGACTCCCTAGGAAACCTAATGGAAATAATTCAATCTAAGTGCTAGTTGATCTCTTTTCCAAGTCAGCGCATTTAATTGATATTAAGGAAGATTTATCTCCTAAAAAAATCACTAAGATATACATAAGGGAAGTTGTAAGACTACAAGGAGTTCCAATTTCTATTGTATCTGATTGAGATCTGAAATTTACCTCAAGGTTCTAAAGAAGCCTTCAATAAGTGTTAGATATAAAACTAAACATCAACACAACTTATCACCCTTAGATTGATGGTCAGTCTAAAAGAACCATTCAAACTCTAGAGGATATGTTGATATCTTTTTCAATGGATTTACAAGGATATTGGGATCAACATCTTTCCCTAGTGAAGTTCTCATATAATTTTTTTTTCATTCTAGTATTAAAATGAGACCTTATGAGGATCTGTATGGGAAGAGGTGATAGACTCCAACATTATGGGATGAAGTTGGAAATTAGAAGCTAATGGGACCTTATCATCTCTAAGATACGATAGCGAAGGTACAAAAAATTCAACATTATATTAAATCTATGAAAAGTTGACAAAAATCTATATAGGAAATCATTGATGAGTCCCAGAGTTTGTAGTCAGAGATAAGGTGTTCCTTCATATATCACCATGGAATAAATTCATGAGGTTTGAGAATAATTGAAATCTTGGTCTAAGATACATCGTCCCCTTTTATATCCTTGATTAAATCAAAGTTGTGGCCTATCAACCAACACTTCCATCAAACCTATCTCAAGTTCATGACATGTTCCATGTATACCTCTTGAGGAAGTATGTACTAGGCCACTCACATGTACTAAATCTAGAGGTGGAACCATTAGATATTGATATTTATTAGGAGGAACATCTAGTGAAGATCTTAGATAATAGAGAAAAAATACTAATGGTATTATCATCTAATTTAAGAGGATAACCAATGTAGGTGGTGATGTCACTGAGGATCAGGGGATGCCAAAAAACCTAAGTAAGACCACGCATACCAACTGAGATTTGGGAATTAGTGTGGTTTTGATTATGAGGGTTGAAATTGAGCTCCCATATAGAAATCCAAATGATACCTGTGTTGAGATTATAAAAATAAAAATCCCAAGTGGTTGAATGCTACTACTCAGATTGAAAAAACGATGAAAATATCCCTTACTGATTGGAATAATTTTCCAGCTGTCGAATACCCATATTCTGGATAACTTAAATTTGAGGTCATATTTATTCAAGGGTTTATCACCTTCTACAAAGATTAGGCAGTCAATTAAAGAGAAACTGCATGAATCCAACCTCTCCTTCAACACATCTTGATCCACCTTGATATCGAATATTCCATCTTCAAATTTGGAGATCTACAAATCATCTAGGGCCCTTTTAGTTGAATCATCTCCCTTGCATTGGACCTTCACAAAAGTGACTCCCTTATTGGTAGGATGTTTAGGTTTGGAGGGTTGACCATATATATTTGAAGTAACCTCCATGATCAATCATCAAAGCTCACAAATAGTCAAGGATCAGGAACTCAGAAGAGAATTTTCATCACCTCGCCATGGGAGAGCACTCCAAGTGATTCGAGAAACCCCATCCTTCCTATTATTCAATATATATATATATATAATTATATATATATATATAAATTTATAATTACATACAAATATTTATAAATATATTTAATTATAATTATAATTATAAATAAATAAATATATATTTTTAAATAATTATAAAATTATAATAAATATATTTAAATAAAAATATATTTATTATAAATATAATTCTATAAATATATATAATAATATAAATATATATAATTATATAAATATATTTATAAATATATAAATATATTTATAAATATATAAAAATATTTATAAATATATAGAAATATTTTTAAACATATTTATTTATAATTATAATTATAAATAAATAAATATATTATTAAAATTTGATCTTTCTCAATGTTTTTTGAGAAATGATAATTATTTATCTTTATTAGCACCGATAAAACTACTCCTTATCATCGCTAATAAATAATCGGATTTTTAGAACTTTTTTGTACTGATAAAGGTGTTTCTTTATTAGCAATTTTTGAAAGCGCTGATAAAATTCTTAACTGGTTTTATAAAAAGAACCCTAAATAAGACTCCTCTCTCACTTCTTCAAGACATCGTGGAACCTGACTGCCCTTACTGCTCTCACTGAACCATACTATTTCCACCACTCTTGGTCATCATCGACTTTCTTGATGAATCAATCCTATCCAAATCTAAGGTATGTGTTGATTTTTTTTCAGTACCTCCGACTGCACTTTTTTCTTCTGTTGTTTCACCTCATCTTCATGTCTTCTTCAAGATCAGAGTGTTGATTTGGTCCTCCTTGTTTTTTATTTTGGGTAATACGCTTCATGATTTTCCTTAGTCTCAGTTGATCCTATTCTTATTTGTCCCAACCATATCTATGTGACGTAGCATAATTCCTATGGGAATTTCATCTCCACCAAATCATCCACCACATATAGCGTAGAATTTCACCATCATAAAAAAGTCCCTATTTACCATGATGTATATCTTGTACTTTTGTTTTTTCAAACACTATGAATTGAAATTGGTTTTTTTACTTCTAGTATGTTTGAATAAAAATGTTGTATTTTTGATTATTTGACCCACCTCTGTTGGTGTATTCTATAATCATCACTAACCCCTTACCAATCTCACCACTTGTCTTTGGTGGTCATCACACTCTTTGTGAACTCATCCCAATTATCGATAAGGGTTCCATGATTCCCATAATCCCTCAGCCCATATATGTTTTCTGAATATATATTAATTCTTTGATATTGCTTAATTATATGAAATATAGTATTATAGTTAAATTTTAGTATTAACGGATTAAATTGAATTTACTATTGCATAATTTTTTAAAGAAACAAAATAATTTCAGTAAAGTGAAATTTAGTTTGATCCTAAAAAATATGTTTGATATAAAACATAGAAATGAGAAAAATAATCAATGCAACCAAATATATGTATTTTTTTATATATGTATATTTATTTTTAACCAGGAATTTAATAAGTTATGTTTAAAATTTCAATTATATATTCGGGAAATATATTTTTTAAAATATTTCCAAAATTATAAAATTAATTTTATTGTTTTATCATTATATTAATGAATTGAATATATTTTCATCATATTATATATATGAATAAAATACAAGAAATTGCAATGAAAATAAAATAACAATAAGTGTTATATAATATGTTTTTTAATGAAACTCTTAATGGAATTTTGAAATCTTTTATAACATCACATGTTTTATTCAAATGTATATTTTGATTTATCATTAAATTTAGATATATATTTCTAAACTCTATATAAGGAATATTATTATTTAATTATATGTGAGATAGTTGGAATAAAATTTTAGTAATATAAAATTCAATTAGATGTTAATTTCCTTTACTTAGAAACCTAATTGATAAAGGGATATGTTACTAAATTTTTGAAACAAACATTATTATTGATTCCTAAATTCTAGTTAATCTTTCTTAATATTTAAAAATAATATGTAATATTAAATTCAATTAGATCCTCCATGATATTTTGTTTAAAATATCACACATATTTTAATACATAAATTGAATGAATTTCCTGCATCATCCACTTGAATTATAATTTACCTTTATTCGTTAACCACTTATCAAAATACATCCATAAAATTAGGTATTGGTTTGTTTTTTATATGAAGTATGAAGCTATAAAAGGGAAACAATGTATTACCTTATAATGAATAGGTATAATATAAAAAAGAAAATGTTGAAGAATAATATTATAGGAGATAATATAGGCTTACCTTTCTGAGGAATAGCCATTATTGAAGATTTTAGGTATATGATAATTTATCACTAGGAAGGGGTGATAAATAAGTGATACATGTTTTATTTTACAATTATTCTTTTGAATGTAACATCTTTTATTGATTAATGTCTTGATCTAAATATTTACTAATTTCCTTTTACTTTTTTAACACTCCTTAATATATGTTTCAAAAAGTTGAGGGGTATCTATACTTATAAATTCAATGGGATGAGTGGTATGTATATTTATAAATCCATACATGAGTAAGGACAATGAGTGGTATCTATATTTATATGAGCATATTAACTTTCATAGGCCACCTATAAACACATAATCTCACCTAACATATAATATATATTGATAATAACACCATGTTAAGGTCATGTAAATAACTCCATCCAACCCATAGGGTATCTATCATGACCCCACTCTCGCAACCTTGGCCTCACAGGAAGCTAAGCCCTATTGAGATTTAGTCCTCAGACCAAAATCATTTTCCTTTTCATGGAGTAATTGAATGATTTTTTTGAATGTTGAAAATGAAATGCCTATCTCAACATGAGTGCATGTAAGACCATCCAGATGAGACTTACCAAAATCACACTAATCAAGGAGCCCCTTATAGGGATCAAACTAATGTTGTTAATTTTTCAAATTTTGAAAGAAAACTAAGAAATGTTTTCTAGTGCTTCGCCAACTCCCCAACCTGGGAACATTTATATTTAAGGATATAACCATCATCCTTATCAACTTCATCTCCTAAACATTTATTATTTCATTTTTTTTCCTGAGACTCATCCCCTATCTCTTCTAGACACTCACCTTTGTTACTTGAACTACCATGAGTATTATTCAACCCATTTCAGGTACCAGTGATCATTGTGGATGAATTCAGGGGATAACACCTACCACTAGTTGAGTAATTATTTTCTTAACTTCAATTACCCATTTACTTCAAAGCATGCTGAAATTATTTAAAATGTTCAAATGTTGGGTTCCCCTTACTTGAAAGGCCCCCTTTTTGTATTTATTTTTTTTTAAATATTAATATTACCAAATAAAATAGGATATATATGAATTGAAAATGGATGGATTCCAATCATATAAAAAAAGAGTATGAAGATGGGGTGAAAAAGTTCATCATGTTTTTAAAAGATCATGCATATTACCCTGGTCAAATCCTTTTTCCATGTTTATACTATTATTACTCAAGACTAATTAGTCCAGAGGAGTTGGAAGAACACTTGATATTTCATGATATAGATTGAAGTTATATATATTAGACTAAACATGGGGAAAAAGTGAATGTAGCTAGTGACTAGGATAACACTATGTTTTATGGATCATCTGATATGATTAATAGTGTGAAAAATGAAAAATACCATATCGAGGATGTGATTATAGGTGTGAATGATGATGAATATCATATTGAAGAAATGAAAATGATAGTTGAAGATGAATTTAGTGACTTTCCATAATTGTTTGAGAAGTTAAAGAGTTGTAAAAAGACACCATTGTATGCTAGTTGTACTAAATATACAGTATTGTCATCCATAATGAAGCTATATAATTTAAAAGATGTAAACAAATGGAGTGATGCTAGTTTTATTGAACTAATTTTTCTCTTGAATGATATGATCCCAGAAGATAATGTGATTCATAGCCGAACATATGATACTAAAAAATCATACATTCAATGAGTATGATCTTTTAAAGAATACATGTCTATCCAAATGAATATATATTGTTTCTCAAGGACCATAAATCACTTAAAGAATGCCCAAAGTGTGGTGATTCTTGATATAAGAAAGTTTAATTGGGTCTTAAGAAAGTTGTATGGTACTTTATAATTATTATAAGGTTTAGGAACCTATATGTAAGTGAGGAGACTTGAAGGGAATTAGTGCGACATGTCAATAAATGAAATAAAGATGGGAAACTTTATAAATTGGTAGATTCTCCATAGTGGAAGAGAATTGATCATGAGTATCCTAAATTTGGAAATGAGCCAAGAAACCTTCTTCTTATTCTATCTATAGATGGAGTGAATCCTTCTAGTTTTCAAAGTATCACTCATAGTACATGGCCGGTTATGTTGGTAAATTATAAATTTTCATTGTGGATATGCATGAAATGAAAATACATTGTGTTATCTATGCTTATATTAGGACCAAAACAAATGGGTAATGATATTGATGTTTATTTGGTTCCATTAATCGATGTTTTGAAATTATTTTGGTATTCAGGTGTTACATTGCATGATTCTTATAGAAATGAAGATTTCATGTTGAGATCTATCTTATATGGGATGATAAAACACTTTCTTTCTTATGGAAAATTTTCAGGATATAACATTAAAAGAACTGAAGGGTGTCCCATATGTGAACAAGGTACACTATCAATTAGGATGAAACATTCATTGAAGACTATGTTTCTAGGATATCACATATTTCTACCTCGTTGAAATAAGAATAAATATTGCACACCATCATTAGATTAGAGTTTAGAAGAATATACAACATCATCTCCACTAACAGGAGATCAACTATTTCCAAAAAGTAAAAATACAGACACTAATTTTGGTAATTTTTTTTTGAAAAATTGTATGAAAACCGGTTGGAAAAAGAGATTAATTATTTTTTGAATTACTATATAGAAATTATTTGTATGTTAGACATTTTCTTGATGTTATGCATGTTGAAAAAAATATATGTGATAGTTTCAGTGACATGTTACTAAATACACTCAAAAAAAAATAATTGGATTAAGGTTAGATTGGAAATGATTTACATGGGAATATGGGAATAGTTAGTGCTAGTGAAGGGTGAAAAACAAAATTTTCTTCCTCAAGATGCATATAATCTTTTCAGATAGGAGTGATATAAGTTTTCAACTTCTTGAATGATGTAAAGGTTCTAGTGGGGGTATTCATTGAATATCAATAATATCATTTCAATAAATGATTTAAAGTTAAAGGGATTGAAATCACATGGTTTTGATGTTTTAATATAAGATATAATGCTTGTAGATTTATGTTTCATTTTACCAAATAATTTATGTCATACATTAAAAAATCTCTATTTCCTTTTCAAAGATATATGAAAAAAATTTATTGACCCAACAAAATTGTCAACTATGTAAAAGGAAATTGCTATCATATTTTGTGAATTGGAACTATTATTCCCAACATAAATCTTTGATATGATGGTTCACTTGGTAAAAGATATTTGACTATGTATTCCTGTACATTATAGATGGATGTACCCCATTGAATGATATATTAATATTTTTAAATGGTATGTCAAAAATTGAAGTTTTCCAGATTTTTGTATTACAGAGCGATATGTTGATGAGAAAGCAATTGAATTATATACCAACTACTTGTCCAGTGTGGAAAGCATTGGTCTACTAAAATATCATCACATTGGGTGACTTGTGGGTGATGGAATTTCTGGAATAGATGTTGTCACACTCACTATTACAAATTGGGAGTAGTTCCACATTTATGTTTTTCATAATAGTTTATAGGTTTCCCTATATATTAAAAACCAAAAGTAAATTCTTATGAATTTGAATCCATTAAGGAATGAAAACTAGATATCAAACACACATAATAAAAAATTTATAGGATGATTTTGAGACATTATTTTTAATGAGTTAGATGAAAATATGGATTCAATTTTAGAAAAAATTCGATGGACAACAAGAGGAAAAAGTGTGCATGTATTATCATATAATGGTTATGTAATTAATGGTTATAATTTATATAAAAATGAACATGATGAATGTGGCACACTGAAAAATAGTGGAGTTACACTTATGGCTAAAGCAATGCATGTATCTTGTACCAAGGATAGAAATCCAATTTATACAAATATGTCATACTTTTGAATCATAAAAAAATACGGTATTTGGGTTATATAACATTCCATGTGACGATTTTTCAATACAAGTAGGTTGATAATAGGAGTGCTATTAAAATAGATGAATTGGGACTTGTGAAAGTGGATTTCAGTAATTAAGGGTACAAAGAAGAACCATTTATAATGGTATCATAGTAAGTACAAGTATTTTATGTTCTGGATCCTACAAACCAAAAGTGGTCAATTGTTCTATTATCGACCAAAACCACTGAAGGGAAAAATGAAAATTCAACTGAGGATAACCCTTTAATTGGGATGTTGCAATCATTTTTTAGCGGTCCCAATATAGAAGGGATCTTGTATGTAAGAGGATACCACAATGAAGGGATTTGGATACTCGATACAGGGGTTTAATCCCTTCAACCTTTTTAAAAATGGAGTTCAATAATCTTGTTATATTTTTTTAAATATACATTGAATTACCCTATATTATTATCAATTCATTGCTATATTTTTGTAATCTAAATTAAATGTTCAACCACTTCTGTAGATAATGAATTATACACATTTTGATGCTCCCAATCCCTAGGAATAATAGGTTTCTCAACCTAATAGTGATCCCAATACAGAGGAACAATAACCTTATGCACATGTCGTTACTACCAATCTAGAGGAACAATATATTAATGATGTTGAACTTAAGGAAATGGTAGAAAATGAACAACTGGTGTCCTTGAAAAAATAATAGAATCATGGAATGACTGTGTTAGTAAATATTATTAAGGTGAGAAGTAAATTCATCAAATTTGAGGTTGGATGTAATGCACATGGATAGACTGTTAACCCCCAAAACTCCATGGTTAGTAGTTTCATTGGAATCTCCACACGGGAGTGCAAGATGATTGATATAAATTCATGGAACAATGTTGTAATCGCACTTAAGATACATATTTGAGAAGATATTAGGGAAACATTATGATATCCTTTCTTTATTTTACTAAAAAAATAACAAAGCATTGAATTACAATTCATTATCTATTATAGGGTGAATTTATAGTAGATGAATCCTGAAATAAATTTGTATTAATGTTTGCTAGAAAGGTTCACAAAGGATTTCATAAAATTCTTACCAAGTTTCATCTCAAATATGATAAAGGGAAAATAAACCTACACCCACCACATATGTATGGACATCTGATAAGCCAAGAAGAATGGGCTGTATTTACTGGTTACCGTGGGGAGATATCTTTTTAGGTACATTGTGGCTGGTAATACATTGTTTGATAATATGTGTATTAATCACTTTGATTAAGGATTGTAAATTTATTAAACAAAAAATTAATACTGAGAGTAAGAAATAGACATCAAAACCAACATATCCCTATCATAAAGTAAGGATGAGGTACACTTCACTTGAAGAAGAATCAATACGTATTTTTAATCTACCATAATAATTCTATGTGACATGAAACAAAAAAATAATTATGTTTTTATATTTATATGTTGATTGATGAATCCAAATTCAAATTCAATTACATCCCATGTCATGTTCTATGGAAGGAGTTATGTGTAAATAAATATGGAATACTAATAGATGAAAACACACAAAAAGTGTGGGAAACATGTGTATGTATGACATAATAAAAAAATTAATTAAATCGGTATTACATAACAATGATTACTTATTTTCCTATATTTTTTATCTATCCTAGAGAAATAAATCATCATCAGCTATACCAGATGAACATATACTATTAGTGGCCTTGAAGTGGCTAGAACATTATGACCACGTTAGAGGTGTGGGTTTTTGGGTGACACCCCAAATATTTTTTGAGAAAATAAATAAACATGGGGATAAAGATTAGAAAATGGAAGAAATAAAATTATGATTAGATTATCTTGATGAAAAATTTATTTGGAATTTTGAGTTTCTATAAAATGTTATGGGAAGGAAGAAAATAAAAAAAATAACTCAAGAACAACCACTACTTGATGTCCCCCCACCCCCACTATCTTTGAGGTGAGCCATTCCCCTCAAAGATCTATCTTAGATGTGGTAATCAATATTCTCATAATTTTTTACATGAAATTTGAATCAGGAATACATTGATACGTTTCCTATACTGATATTATACAGGGTGAAAATGATTGTGATTTATATCTATTAACACCCACTCATAGACTTATAGCGAGGAATATCATGTTCAATATCCAATACGATACTCTAAACAACAGACAACTTCTAATTGGTCATGTGAGAGTGGGGATTATCATAGCTCATGAGACGATCAATGATATACATATTCCACTTGATGACACATATATTAATATGTTCAATAAATATATTATAATATCCGTAGCATGGCTGTCAGATCTTGTAAAAAACATGTCGATAAGGAGGTATTAATTTCCAATTTATTTTTCATGCTAAACCATTAACAATTAATGAAAAAGGTATGAACTATTGAATTTTATTATATATGGACAAAGGGAAGGGGTGAAACTAAAGGTTTAATCAAAATTATCTAAAGGATCAACCAACCAATCGAAAATATCTTCACAAATTAACTTTACACCGCCTGTTCAATATTTGTATTTACTAACACATAATGTTATTATGGATACAAGGTTACAAATAAGTAGTAATTTCATAGTTTATTTTGAAGAACAAATGAATGAAGAGTCCATTATAGACTAAATTGATCTTGGTAATGTAAATGAAATCATTAAGTATGACTAGCTAGGTGTCTCAGTTGTAAATGTATACATGAGGTGTATTTTTATGATTTGTTTCCAATAGCTAATCTACAATGTTAATTATGACTAAATAAAATTCATATTTTTTTGAAGGAATCTATATCAATACTATTTGAAGGGAAAAAACTATGAACATAAATATGGACTCATTAGTCCTCACATCACTTTTACACAACTAACCTCATTGGATTCAGATCAAATTGACGCAATAGTGAAAAAATTATCAATAGTATTTGAAAGAAAAATTTGGGATAATAGAATTTTCTTATTACCAATGATGTATGGGTAAAACTCTACAATTTAATCATATCAAATATATTTTGATTCTTTTCATTACTTATTCCATTTTGTTTTTTAGGAAATGTTCGGTACTCATTGTAGTCAATTTGGATACTACAAAGATTTATTTTTTGGATTCACTATATGGATACCCAATAAACCAACCACAAGTGATGATGTTTTTCAATTTTTAATACAATGAATTCAATTTTTAGTACTAAAATTCAAGTTATATATTTTATATTTAGTTTTAATGATAATTCTGTAATGATAGGGTGGTGTTTAAATATCATAAAAAACATGGCATGGGGATAGTCCATGCATACACGAAGCCTATCAAATTCTACAACTATATAAGTATTATTGTACATATAATAAGATTTCACTATAAAAACATGTTTCAAAACAAATTACTTATGTTTTTCAATGTTTCTACAGTGTCTAAAACAAACCAATTGAAAATATTGTGGTCATTAGGTTTTCAAATTTATGAGAAATATCACATACCATTAACAGTCTAGCATCCTCGAAGAGGTATTTTGGAATATAATTACTATTTAATTTAAAATATTTATTAATCCTTTGTGTATTTATATTTTTATAGTACTACCAGGACTATCTAAAGTTATCGTATTAATAAAAAAAATATTTTTAGAAACAATTGGGCATCGTACCTGGTGTTATAATGTACACATATATGATGAATATGTGACTTACTACTACTTATTTAGTTTATTTTGTCATAATTTTATCCATTTTTTAGTTAATTACCTTATCATTTTTATTTGATACTTATTTTGTTAATTTTTAAAGAGATCATGATGAAATGAATTCATCAACAAGGATGATTCACTCATGTACCATGATCATGAACTCAAAACGGATTATACATTCATGATGATGCAATTTTATTTTTATTCTCCAATGCATTCAACATTCTAGGTTATCAAACAATATTATTGTTAGATAACATAAAATTTTGAATGTACTATAGGATAAAAATACATGGTGGAATCAAACATAACTCAATCTGATACATGGTGTACCTATTATGACCCAAATTGAGTGGGTTTAGATAAAAAATTACATTTTTAATGTATTGTTTCACGTTTATTCTTAATTTATTACTAACATAAGATTTTTTTATTATCTAGGTGGATTTTTTTCTTGATTTGGGGTGTTTTGTTCGATTCTTCTCATTCTCATGAGAGATTGGAATTCGAGACTACAACTGAGATAATGGAAACATGGAAATGGGTTAATCAGTTTTACCTCAATTGGATACACAGTGTGCTAAGTATAACTCAAATTATATGTTTTTAATTTATAATTTAAAATTTAGTTCAAAATGAACATCACATACTCAAAACTGATCAAAAAAATTTATATTGTTTTGATACTTTATGACAATGAACTATAAGTCATTTGTGAAATGTATAATCAACCACACCTCAATCTGACACACAGTGTGACCAGTATGAATCTAAGTGTGTCTATTTATTTAAAATTGACATTTTAGTAAAAAATAAAAGTAACATAATTAAAATAGAGAAAATGAATTCATATTTTTAGGATAATTTAGGATAATGATCCATAAGTATTTTTTTTTAATTTGTCGCACCTCAATCCAATACACCCTATTCTCAGTATGACTCAAAGTGTCTGTTATCAGTTTAAAATTGACATTTTAGTTCAAAATATGTGTCACTCAAAAAAAACCAAGGAAACATGCTTTAATTGTCTTGATAATTTAGTAAAAAGATTCATAATTCATTTTTGATGTGTAGGAATCAGCCTTGCATCAAACTGACACACGATGTGACTAGTATGATAAAAATGGTGCCTTTCCAATTTAAAATAAAAAAATACAAGTAACATACTAAAAACTAAGAAAACACATTTGTATTATTTTCATACTTTAGGAAAATTATCCATAAATTATTTTTGACATGTGGGAATCAACTTCACATCAATCTGACACATGGTGTGATCGTTATGACTCTAAGTGTCTTTTTATTTAAAATTCACATTAATTTTAGTAAAAAAGAAAAGTGACATACTCAAAATTGATAAAACACATTTGGATTGTTTTTATACTTTAGGAAAATAATCCATAAGTCATTTTTGACATGTAGGAATTAGTCACACCTCAATCTGATACACGGTGTTCCTAGTTTGACTCAAAGTATTTGTTACGAGTTTTAAATTAATATTTTTGTTTAAAACATGCGCCACTCACTGAAAACTAAGTAAAAACACTGTAATTGTCTTGATAATATAGGAAAACTATTCATAAGTCATTTGTGAGGTGTAGGTTTTAGTCTCATGTCAAACTAACACATGATGTGATTGGTATGACTCAAAGTGCGTGTTTTTAGTTTAAAATGACATTTTAGTAAAAAACATAAGTGACAAACTCAAAACTGAGAAAAAATAATATTTTTTTGATACTTTAGTTCAAATATTTGTAACTCATTTTTGATGTGTAGGAATCATCCATACCTCAATCCAACACATGGTGAGACCGGTATGACTCAAAGTTCCTTTTTATTTAAAATTGATATTTTAGTAAAAAACACAAATGATATTCCCAAAACTGAGAAAAATCAATTTAATTGTTTATATACTTTAGAAAAATAATCTACAAGTCATTTTTGATGTGGATAAATCATTCACACCTCAATATGATACACGGTGTGCTTGGTATGACTCAAAGTAACTGTTATCAGTTTAAAATCGATATTTTAATTCAAAACATGTTCTACTCACTAAAAACTAAGAAACGACACTTGGATTGTATTGATAATTTAGGAAACGTATTCATAAGTCATTTTTTATATGTAGGAATCTTTCTCATGTCAAACAGGCACATGATGTGACAGACATGACTTAAAGTGTGTGTTTCCTGTTTAAAGTGATTTTTTTGTAAAAAAGACAAGTGACATACTCAAAACCAAGAAAAAATATTTGGACTATTTTAATACATTAGGAAAATGATCCATAAGTCATTTGTGTCAGGTAAAAATCATCCCCACCTCAATCTGATGCACAGTGTGACTGGTATGACTCCAAGTGCGACCTTTTATTAAAAAATGACATTTTATTAATGTATTGTTTCATATTTATGTTTAATTTATTTATTTATAGTATTAATAACATTACAATTGTTTTCTTATACATTTGAATTCTTTTTCTCTGGTTGGGATTATTTTTTTGGCAACTGATACCATGATTGGGATTTTTTGAGAGGGGGTCGCGGGTGTTAAAGAAAATAAAGCATTGATGTTTTTAATTGTTTGTGGGTAGTAATTTAAAATGTAATTATAAAAAAAATTATTTGGAATTAATAAATAATATAATATTTTTTTATTTGTGATTAAAATTTTATTTCAATTAAATTATGAATTTGCATACAGGTTTATTTGTATACATGAGTATTTTTGGCATTATGTTGTAATTCAAATAGCACGCTGTAGTAGTAGAACCTTTATCAATGATATTTCAAGAGTTGTTAAATCCCATTTTGTGCACTGTTAAAGGATATTTTTGTGGTAGTGATAGAACAAAGGTTTTTAAGGGTGTTATAATTGGAATAACTTTTTTGCATTGACAAATCCTAATTCTAGCATTGAGATAGGCTGATTATATAGTAGTGGGGTGAAGGAAATTATATACCAATTGTGATATGATAAGATCGATCAGATAATGGAATAATGGGATGGGGAGATGTGGCACATTAGCACTACTGGGATTGAGAGCTAGGAGGTGACTAGAAGGGAGTAGGGAAAAAAGATTCTAAAAATGTATTTTTGATAACATTTCTAGTTTATTTATTAAATAATTTTTCATACATAATATAAATAAATAAATCAAAAAATTGGAAAATAAAAGGGACATAAAAATGTTGAGTAAAAACATTATTAAAATAAAATTTCTTATACTAGTCTATCATAAAAATAAGGTATAATAATATTTTTATAAAATAAAGGATTTTTATAAAATACAAGCATTTATAAAATGATGCCAAATTTTATTCAACATAAAATAAATTTAGCCATTTCCTTGAAAAATAGAAGATACTAGAGATTAGGTGTATTTTAAGATATTTTAAAAAATATATTTACTTATTTGAGTTGAAAAAGGAAACCCATTTTGATGTAATAATAAAATGAATGTGTTTAGAAAAAAGATGCATATATATAAGCTTTGTTGGTAGTGATTCCATGCCCCTTTACCACTCAATCAAAGAGAGATTGATTTTTGGCGGCCATAAAGTCCCATAATCCACACAGAAATAACACTCTAATAAAAAATGGAACTTCATGGTGTCACCCCTCGGGGGCCATCTCTAGAGTATGGAAATATGCTTCTCTTAGTCTTCACCCATAGATTTTGAATCCAGGGAACTGCCAGAAGTTGCAAGGAATGTGACTCGCATCATCAACACTAAAGAACTAGATTTAGAACAAGAATAAAAAAACCAACCCTGATCCAGTTCCAGTGATGAACCTCATGTCACTGCTATTTCACACCCTTCAAATCCAAGATCCACACCACAAACAAACAAAGAGAATAACCACAAATCAGGGAAAAATATCTGCATGAATTGAAACCAAAATAGAAATAAATGAAAGTGTAATGGGAAGAGAAAAAACAAATAAATCATGCATTTGTAATTATTATTCTTTCTATTTCTTTAAAATAGTATGATCTTCCATCTTGGAAAGTAGGTTAAACTGAAATACATTGAATAAGGGGAAGGAAAAAAATATTATAGCAAATAAATAATGAATGGTTGTAGTGGATAATATCCATTATATGTGAATAAGTTTTTACCCCATCATATGTGAACTATGTACCCTTTCCTTCTCCCATTATTTGAATTTTAAATCCAAATCATCAACCGTGGATGTTTCAAAGTTAACAAACTCAAAAATCATTAGGCTATGTTTGAAAAAATAAATCCTTTTTAATAGAAATGAAAAAACAAACAAGAAAGTATTTCCAATAGTTTATTTGTCATGAATGGAAAATGTGTGATGAAATATGTTAAAAATAGTCATATTCAAGGAAATAATACATAAAATTAGAGTGAAGTAAAAAATGGTGAAAATATCAAAATAATTAAGGCCAACATATTCAAGTTCCATTTCTACCAAAGGAATCATCAATGAAAGAGTCACTATAGTTATGAAGAATATTTATTTATGGTTCAAGATTAATTGGATATAAAAAGGAAAATTCAAGTATAAAGAACCCCATTCACACAAACACAACATAAAAACTAAATTCCTATTCAAGAATTTGGGTACTTACAGTGATTAGGACTAGAGGATAAAAATAGAGAGTACCACCACCTGCACTAAAGATGCACCATACTAGTATTTGAGCCTATATACTTGAGTAACAAATAAAATTATAGTGGCACCACCACTACATAGTTGTAGATAGACCATCCATCCAAACTAACATAGCCAACATAAAATCTCCAATCAACATGTCTTTAAAAAAGGTTGATGGAAAAGTTCCCAAGGGATCCAATCACAAACAACAGTGTAGTAGAAACCCAGATCAATAGACCCATTTGAAATTAAGTATATAACCATGGACCCACACTTAAAATCTAATGCTTTTAGTTGATAAAGGTTTAATTTGAAAACACTTGCTTAAAATTTATTAACACATCACTTATGAGGGAATGCATTTACTTGGGATTTTAGTAACTATAGAGAGATCTTTCTTAGCTCATTTGACAGAAATATGAGTGCCTAGTCCGTTGTTATATCGATCTTATTCCTAATATAAAATAAAAAAGTGACAATAGTAAGCATTCTAAGGCATGAAAAATCAAGAAAAAGAAAACACAAAAGTTGAACCACCTTGTTATATTCTTCATACAACGATTATTCTTCAAAGGTATCCATTCATTTCTCAACATTTTCAAGTATTTATTTTCAATCAAAAGCTTCCTCCTTGATTTAAGAAATTTGAAGCTTATTTTTTTTGAGGATATGCACAGTTTCAAGTGTTTCTAAATGACCGACAATGATTAGTAAGAACCAAGTCACTAATTTTTTTTATAACAATTATCACTTATGATAGGTGATTTGGTTCAAGTGTTCTTAGATTTATTATTGGATATAACACTTATTCAAATTTTTTTATTCATTAATTTAAGTATAAGTGTTTTTCAAAAATAAAACAAACAAATATTTACAAGTGATAATTAGAATCATGTTACTTTAAATAAACACATATCAATGTTTAAATTCATATAATTTTTCAATTTTTCCAAATAGAAATCATGTTACTTTCAATGAAAAATAAGAACCCCTTCTAATTATTTTTTATAAATTCCTTCACTATAATTATTTGTTTAAAATAGTGTAAAATTCAATATGATCATCGAGAATACATTACCAAGGCTTTGAACAACTGAAAAATGTTAAATAATGACATTGAAATAGTGAAATTGAAGCATTGTATGGTAGTAGTTATTTAACAAGAAAGAAGTAGGTTACCAAACCAAACTTTAAAATTTCATGAGTGTGAATCACTTCTCTTTGAAAAAAGGGTTGGGTGAAAGATTGTCTTAAAATGTATTCATGTAAAATCTTAGTTTGTAATATGATTCCTTTGATAGTGATACATTCCCTAGTTATTAATGAAATATATATGGTTTTTAAATACATAAGAGGAAGTATTTGACATATTCTCATGCTTATTCCATTGGATTAATTTTTATAAAGTAGTAATTATTTCCTCCTGACATTATTTTGGACTATAAAAGTGAGTTTAATTATTTTTACTTATGATAATCAATCGCATGTATTCCATAAAAGAAACCATAAATTGATAAAGTTAGAGGTGTATATAGATGTAGGTGGTTATTTTTTTTTGAAAGTAACGTGATTACTGTTATAAAAAACTTTAAAAATGCTATGTATTTAAACTTTGATATGTTTTTAAATACCATGTTAGAGTTGTTCAGAGTCTGTGTGTGTAATAGCAGCAAACATCTATGTGTCAACCTGTGTGAAACTGTCACGACCCGCCCTTGGGGTCCGTGCCGTGACTACCCCAAGCCCGCCTTCCATAGGCCAGGGGCTGGCGACTAGCACCAAGGCGTAAATCCCGGTAAAAAGGGAAGGCATTGCCTTTGTAAAGTAAACAAACACCACAGAGTAAGCAAGCGGAAAGTAATCACTAAGTAAAAACAGAGTACAACTGAAAGTGTGGAAAAGTAAATGGGCCAGTATACAAACCCAAACTGAAATTAAAGTACAACTCGAAAGGGAAAACAGCAACTGAAAAGTAAAAGCCTCTACACCGAGCTGTCCACTAGAAATCCCACCTGAAGGGTGGGTACAGATAGCTCCACTGCTCCACGGGTCCCACCGTCCGCTCCGAGCACGTCCCGCCCAGTGGTCCACCTCCAGGTACCGTCCTACTCTACAAGCCTCAGCTAAGATCAACGCTGTCCGTCGTCTGCAACCAACACAACGTAGTGCGGGCAAAGCCCGTGCAGGGGTGAGTATAAGCTACTCAGTAGGGACCCCGAGACCCCTGAAGGTCTCTCAAAATCCACAAAGGATAAACCACAAAGAAAGGTACAATCACGAAGTAACAACCGACCCTGCTTAGGTATATGCCCATACATATACCTAAGTCACCAATTTCAAATACGCTCCAACCTCCGAGACCAAGTACAACTCAGTCCACACAGGAAAGTAAACGTATTCCACACAGGAAAGCAAAACGTAATCCACACAGGATAGCACAACACAATCCACACAGGAAAGCAACAGGATTCAGCTCACACAGGTATACTTCTTCGAAAGACGATAAAGATGATCTCTGATCCATCTAAGTCGTCGGACCCACGAAGGATCGATAGGTAACTAACCCCCGCAAAAGACCCACACAGGATCGGGCCCACGTAGGACATGTAGGCACTGGTTCACACAGGACCGCTGAGCGCAAAGACCCACACAGGATCGGACCCACACAGGATCGGGCCCACACAGGACCTGTAGCACTGATCCACGTTGGATCGCTGAGTGCTGAAGTCGTCATCGTCGAATCCACACAGGATCTCTGTACTGTCGTCGTCGCAGTCACAGTAGCAGTAGCAGTAGCAGTCACAGTAACAGTCGCAGCCAGCACTAGGGTTCCCGCACACAGCAAGCTCGTTCGGAGGGTCCGCTCCACGAGCCGAGAGGTTGATACATCAACTGTCACAAATTCCAGAGTTGATGTATCCAAAAGTTCTGTATCGTCAACAGGAACTCAACGCAACAGACGGCGCGTCGATCGGACGCCCGATCTGAGAGTTATTGGCATTTTCGTCCCCGGGGCCCGGTTGATTTTTAAGGAAAAACCAACCCGACCGTACTCCACCTGCGTCCAAACCTCAGGCGGAGTATGCCAAAAGAACCTTCTCACTAAGAGGAACACAACAAAGCTGACGGCACGTCAATCGGACGTCCGTAGCTCAAGATATGAGCGTTTCCACTCCGAAGGCCCGATTGGTTTCGTGAACGAACCAACCCGGCCGAACTCAAAGTGTTCCTAAACCTTGAGTGCGATATACCGAAACGGCCTTCTCGATCCAAGGATCGCGTTGCCACAGACGGTTCGTCAATCGGAGGTCTGTGGCTCACGTTATGGCCAAAAGACCGAATTTGTCTCGAAAATGGGGGGTCCGGGTCCGGGCCGACCCGGCCCGATCCCCCCCTGGTCTGACCCGAACCGGGTCGACCCGTTCCGGGTCGACCCAACCCGGATCCGACCCGGTCCGCTGGAACCGGCCCGACCGGTGGCGGCAGGGCGGTGCGGCCCGGCCAGCGGCGGCGCGGCCAGGGTGCCGCGCATGCGCCGCACGCGGGGGGTGAAACCCCCCTTTTTTTTCGGATCACGGCCGGCTTTTGCCGGCCGTTTTTATTAAACACACGGGACCCGCGGGTCCCGACTTCTGACCGAACCGGCGGCCGGTATAGCCGGCCGCCTTCCCCCTCTCCGCCGCGGCCATAACCACGGCTCATCCGAACTCCGGCGGCCGGCGAGGCCGGCTGCCCCTGGCTGCTCCGCCGCGGCCGTAGGGCCGCGGCCCTACTTGATCTCCGGCGCCGGCGGCCCGGCTGCCACCGGTCTTCCCGTCTCGCCGTGGCCCGGCTGCCGCCGGTCTCCCCGTCTCGCCGCGGCCCGGAACCGGCCGTGGTGTTCGTCGTCCGGCGCGGTGCGACGGCACCGCGCCCCTCCGCCGCGCCTTCGATTCCCCTTGACGCGGCGCGACGGCGTCGCGTTCTTGATGATTCTTCCATGGCGCGGCGCGACGGCGCCGCGCAATATAATCGTACGATTATCTGCGCGGTGCGACGACACCACGCCACCTTGTTTCCACCTGCAATATAAATCAACAAGAACGATGGAGGGGGTTCGGCCATGTTCATGCGGTCCGGCCCCCTCACGTTAAAAGATAACACAACTTAAATATCCTCACGTTAATCATGCTAGAACCACGAACAAGAATAAATAATTAAACAAAAATCAACAACCCCTACATTGAAAAATTGACGTCGCACGTCGGTTATCGCGGAGAAAGGCGTCGCGGCTTCGGACGTAGATTCCGTGGACGCCGGGGTGCGTCCGAGGAGAAAACGACGTCTCTTCACTTGTCGCTATGACAAAGAAGGGAGGTACGTTGTCGTTGGCGATGATCACCATGGTCGGCGACTTCTCCCTTGTCGAGGAGAAAGATGAAGACGGAAGAACCCAGGACGCCGAGTCTCAAAGGTCGTGGGATCGATGTTCTTTGTCAGAGAAGAACCGTTCTTCACGTTCTTCGTCGAAGATGAAGAAGATCTTCAAGTCCCTCAACGATTCTCCCAATCCTCTCAAGTAACAAAGGAACTAACCAAAAAATAAATTAAGCTTACACTTAATTTATTAACACAACCCAACCTTTGAAATTCAAGAGTTTGAATTTCAAAAACTCAAAATTAAACTCACTTATTAATTATACATGAGTTGTATAATTAATTAAAAGTTAAGTTGACAAGCCTTTAAGAGGGAGAGAGGGGAGTTAGGGAATTTGAAAAGGTGGGGCTCGGGTGGGCCCCTCCTCACCTTAATCCTCTCTTAGGTGGTTAAACCACCCAACTTCCAACAAAAGATTATAACCACATTAAAGATATAAAATAAATATTGTATAACAAATTTATTTTACTCTTCATTTCATCCAGAAAATTAAACATCTCCTCCTAGGCAAACACAACTTCGGAAAAGGTCTCCTTAAGCGAATATCGGCGCTGCGAGTTCATCGGTGCCCTCAGATTTCAATTCCGAGCACCGGATCAAAAGTTAGAAAAACCCGCTCGTTCGTTCACTGAACGTACCCGAGCCAAACTTCGGAAATTGATACCGGGCACACCGGGCCTCAGAATCAGGTTCCGTCAGAAACAACGCTCTTGTAAAATTCCAAAGAAAATTAAGAAAAAAATTTCCCTTGAATTTTACGGGTATTTACATTACTCCCACCTCAGGGCTTTACGTCCCCGTAAAGATACATCAAAAATTAGGGAAACAAATGAGGGTACTGAGCACGCATCTGAGCCTCCCGCTCCCATGGGCTCTCCTGGAGATTCCCGTGCTGCCATCTGATGCGAACAAGAGGAATCGATCGCCCAAGCAGGACCCGCTCCTGTCGATCCTCTATCTCCACCAGGACCTCCGTAAAAGTCGCCCCATCCTCTACGTCAAGATCCCCATGGTCAATGATGTGCGTCGGGTCGTGTACGTATCTCCTCAGCTGAGATACGTGGAAGACGTCGTGCACCCGGTGCAACTGAGGTGGCAGAGCCAGGCGATAAGCCACCTCGCCAACCCTGCTGAGGACCTGGAGGGGTCCGATGAAGCGCGGAGATAACTTTCCGCCTCGGCCAAATCTCCGAATACCACGTCGAGGTGAGACCTGCAAGAAGACGTGGTCGCCATCCTCGAACTCCAGTGGCCTCTGCCTCCTGTCAGCATATGACTTCTACCGGCTCTGAGCTGTCCTCATCTGCTCCTGGATAACCTGGACCTTTTCTGTCGTGGCCTGGACCATCTCCGGTCCCACAAGTGCTGACTCCCCAGGGTCTGTCCAGCACAAAGGAGATCTACAAGGTCGGCCGTACAACGCCTCGTACGGTTCCATCCCGATGGTGGAGTGGTAGCTGTTGTTGTACGCAAACTCCACCAAGGGTAGGTGGTCCTCCCAGCTACGACCAAAGTCGAGGACACATGCGCGGAGCATGTCCTCGAGAGTCTGAATGGTCCTCTCCATCTGACCATCCGTCTGAGGGTGAAAGGCTGTGCTCAGACATAGCTGCGTCCCGAACGCCTCCTGTAACCCCTTCCAAAGCCGGGAAGTAAAGCGAGCATCTCGATCGGAGACGATAGATGATGGCACACCGTGGAGCCGCACAATCTCCTGAACATAGAGACGTCCCAAGCTCTCCACTGAGCCTTGCTCTCTGATGGGTAAGAAGTGTGCCGACTTGGTGAGTCGGTCAACAATTACCCAGATGGAGTCGTGACCTCTAGAAGTGCGTGGAAGTCCAGTCATGAAGTCCATAGATATGCCGTCCCACTTCCACTCCGGAACCTCCAAGGGCTGTACCAAGCCTTCTGGTACCTGATGCTCTGCCTTCACCTGATGGTAGGTGAGGCATCGAGAAACGAACTCTTCTACTGCCTTCTTCATGCCCGGCCACCAGTTCTATCGTCTGAGGTCCTGGTACATCTTTGCCACTCCAGGATGTACCGCCAAAGGAGAAGTGTGAAACTCTCTCAGCACTTCCTCTCGTAAAGTGACTGGTACCATGGTACGTCCTCTGAAAAGGATGTCGGGCTCTGCTCCAAGGGAGAAACCATCAGGTGCCTGTCCCGAGGATATCTGTGCACGTCGTGTCTCACAGTCAGCGTCCTCACGCTGTGCCTCTCTGACCTATTGTAGTAGAGGAGGGGTGACTGTGAGAGACTGGAGGAAGGCTGCTCCATCACTATCCATGAAGGATATCTGCAAAGAGGCTAGCTGCAAAGATTTCTCCTTTGCCGAAAAGTGAAATCCGGTCTCATCCCCTGGATAAACCACGTTCCTTGCCTAATACAGTCAATCCCATCATGATTAGTTAATTCATGGAATGGATGACGTTGTAAGGCCTCGACGCTGCTACCAAGAGATCCAACCGTTACTCTCGCCTCCAAGGGTTGAGTCACACTGTCGGCATCAGTGTGTGGTCACTGGGTTTCCTCCAGTATGAATCTCGCAAGTGAGGGTCAAGTCAATAGTATTTAACCGGCACCTCTTAGTAAAAACAAAAAAAGACAAGAAAACAAAAGTCACCAAGGCAAGTTTCTTTTATTACTTCAACTTAAAGAACAAGGTCACAAGGCAACACAAACTACGAAGCTAGAGGCATTAAGGGCCAAGGCCTCTATGCCTGGAGCTAGTCCCACACTAGTCCACCCACTTCCGGAGCTCCATGATCGTAAGATTCAGCTGCCTGAAGCTGTTCTCTCCCCTGAGGTCGGGGTGGACCTCCTGGTGGTGGTGGTGGTAGAGCCTCAAAGCGTCGCCCACCACCGGCTGCTCGTCCAGCTCCTCTGCCTCGTCCGCCTCCTCCCTGCGGACCGCCACGGTCAACCCTATGCCTCTGCCTCGGTGGTCCCTCAACCGACTGCTGCTCCTCGGCACGGCGGGTCGGGCAGTCACGAGCCATGTGGCCCTGCCCGCCGCACGAGTAGCACTGTCTGCCTCTCGAAAGACTGGCTCCTCGCTGTGTGCCCTGCACTGTTGAGCCAGTGCCCTGAGGTCATCTGCTCGAAGGTCTGGTCTGTCTGGACCCCTGAGTCATCCGTCGACTGCCTGCTGCAGATGACTCTGCCACGTGCCGCCCTGCGGTGGGTCGCTGCGCTGGTGTAGACTCAGCAAGGAAGCTCTCGATCAGAAGGGCCCGCTCCAGTACTCTTGTCTGAGTCGGTATGCTGAGGGAGATCAGATATTCCCTGATCTCGTGTCTCAAAACCTGCTCGAAGGTCCGGGCCCGAAAGAATGGTTCCCGTACCATGTCGGTCGAGTAGCGCGAGAGATCGGTAAATCTCGCCGAGTACTGAGTGACCGTCATGCTGCCCTGCCGCAGCTGAAGAAGCTCCTGGATGCGCACCGCACGAAGGGTGGCTGTGACGAACTCTGAGCGGAAGAGGCTCTCAAAGTCCGTCCATAGTAGAGATTCCTCATCGTGCACCTGGAGCATCAAGCTCCACCATCGTCTTGCTTCTTCGTGTAGTAGGCTCGCAGTGAGGATCACCATGAGGTCTGCTTGTGTCCTCACTAGCCTAAACACTCGTACCACTGCCTCCAGCCAGTCCTCTGCTGCCTGGGGATCCGTCTCCCCGCGAAACCTGGGCGGTCGCTGGCGCTGAAACTCATGCAGTGCGCTGAGGCGTCGTGCATCGTCAGCGGCTGGCGCTGGAAGCATCAGGGGCTCGGCAGGTAGAGCTACCACCGGTGCCACTGCTGACAAAGGTCCCTGCACCGAGGCCTCGTCGCTCGGTGGGCTGTCGTCACGCTCGACTCTCGGAACCCTAGCTGGCTGCCGTCGTGGGGCCATCCTGAAAAGGAAATAGGTGCGCCACGGTCAGAACAGTATACCTGGTGAGCTGATATAAGTAATCACAAAGAAAACTTTGAAACACACACACAATCAATGTTTTCGTGCATTAAGTCGGAAATCAGAAGTCAGGGTCCTAGTGTACGGATACGTCGGCCGCCGCACCAACATTGGACTCCCTGGACTGATAACCACACTCAATACGCTAAACATTATTGCTTCACATAGAAAAGATCAGAGTTCGCGGTAGAACCGAACTCCTCTGATACCAATTTGTCACGACCTGCCCTCGGGGTCCGTTCCGTGACTACCCCAAGCCCGCCTTCCATAGGCCAGGGGCTGGCGACTAGCACCAAGGCGTAAATCCCGGTAAAAAGGGAAGGAATTGCCTTTGTAAAGTAAACAAATACCACAGAGTAAGCAAGCAGAAAGTAATCACTAAGTAAAAACAGAGTACAACTGAAAGTGTGGAAAAGTAAATGGGCCAGTATACAAACCCAAACTGAAAGTAAAGTACAACTCGAAAGGGAAAACAGCAACTGAAAAGTAAAAGCCTCTACACCGAGCTGTCCACTAGAAATCCCACCTGAAGGGTGGGTACAGATAGCTCCACTGCTCCACGGGTCCCGCCGTCCGCTCCGAGCACGTCCCGCCCAGTGGTCCACCTCCAGGTACCGTCCTGCTCTGCAAGCCTCAGCTAAGATCAACGCTGTCTGTCGTCTGCAACCAACACAACGTAGTGCGGGCAAAGCCCGTGCAGGGGTGAGTATAAGCTACTCAGTAGGGACCCCGAGACACCTGAAGGTCTCTCAAAATCTACAAAAGATAAACCACAAAGAAAGGTACAATCACGAAGTAACAACCGACACTGCTTAGGTATATGCCCATACATATACCTAAGTCATCAATTTCAAATACGCTCCAACCTCCGAGCCCAAGTACAACTCAGTCCACACAGGAAAGTAAACGTATTCCACACAGGAAAGAAAAACGTAATCCACACAGGATAGCACAACACAATCCACACAGGAAAGCAACAGGATTCAGCTCACACAGGTATACTTCTTCGAAAGACGATAAAGATGATCTCTGATCCATCTAAGTCGTCGGACCCACGAAGGATCGATAGGTAACTAACCCCCGCAAAAGACCCACACAGGATCGGGCCCACGTAGGACCTGTAGGCGCTGGTTCACACAGGACCGCTGAGCGCAAAGACCCACACAGGATCGGACCCACACAGGATCGGGCCCACACAGGACCTGTAGCACTGATCCACATAGGATCGCTGAGTGCTGAAGTCGTCGTCGTCGAATCCACACAGGATCTCTGTACTGTCGTCGTCGCAGTCACAGTAGCAGTAGCAGTAACAGTCACAGTAACTGTCGCAGCCAGCACTAGGGTTCCCGCACACAGTAAGCTCGTTCGGAGGGTCCGCTCCACGAGCCGAGAGGCTGATACATCAACTGTCACAAAGTCCAGAGTTGATGTATCCAAAAGTTCTGTATCGTCAACAGGAACTCAACGCAATAGACGACGCGTCGATCGGACGCCCGGTCTGAGAGTTATTGACATTTTCGTCCCCAGGGTCCGGTTGGTTTTTAAGGAAAAACCAACCCGACCGTACTCCACCTGCGTCCAAACCTCGGGCGGAGTATTCCAAAAGAACCGTCTCACTAAGAGGAACACAACAAAGCTGACGGCACGTCAATCAGACGTCCGTAGCTCAAGATATGAGCGTTTCCGCTCCAAAGGCCCGGTTGGTTTCGTGAACGAACCAACCCGGAAGAACTCAAAGTGTTCCGAAACCTTGAATGCGATATACCGAAACGACCGTCTCGATCCAAGGATCGCGTTTCCGCAGAAGGTTCGTCAATCGGAGGTCTGTGGCTCAAGTTATGGCCAAAAGACCGAATTTGTCTCGAAAACGGGGGGTCCGGGTCCGGGCCGACCCGACCCGATCCCCCCCTGGTCTGACCCGAACCGGGTCAACCTGACCCGGTCCGCTGGAACCGGCCCGGCCGGTGGCGGCGCGGCCCGGCCAGCGGCGGCGCGGCTAGGGTTCCACGCATGCGCCGCACGCGGGGGGTGAAACCCCCCTTTTTTTTCGGATCACGGCCGGATTTTTCCGGCCGTTTTTATTAAACACACGGGACCCGTGGGTCCCGCCTTCTGACCGAACCGGCGGCCGGCATAGCCGGCCACCTTCCCAATCTCCGCCGCGGCCATAGCCGCGGCTCATCCGAACTCCGGCGGCCGGCGAGGCCGGCCGCCCCTGGCTGCTCCGCCGCGGCCGTAGGGCCGCGGCCCTTCTTGATCTCCGGTGCCGGCGGCCCGGCTGCCGCCGGTCTTCCCGTCTCGCCGCGGCCCGGCTGCCGCCGGTCTCCCCGTCTCGCCGCGGCCCGGAACCGGCCGCGGTGTTCGTCGTCCGGCGCGGTGCGACGGCACCGCGCCCCTCCGCCGCGCCTTCGATTCCCCTTGACGCGGCGCGATGACGTCGCGTTCTTGATGATTCTTCCATGGCGCGGCGCGACGGCGCCGCGCAATATAATCGTACGATTATCCGCGCGGTGCGACGGTACCACGCCACCTTGTTTCGACCCGCAAGATAAATCTACAAGAACGATGGAGGGGGTTCGGCCGTGTTCATGCGGTCCGGCCCCCTCACGTTAAAAGATAACACAACTTAAATATCCTCACGTTAATCATGCTAGAACCACGAACAAGAATAAATAATTAAACAAAAATCAACAACCCCTACCTTGAAAAATTGACGTCACACGTCGGTTATCGCGGAGAAAGGCGTCGCGGCTTCGGACGTAGATTCCGTGGACGTCGGGGTGCGTCCGAGGAGAAAACGACGTCTCTTCACTTGTCGCTATGACAAAGAAGGGAGGTACGTTGTCGTTGGCGATGATCACCACGGTCGGCGACTTCTCCCTTGTCGAGGATAAAGATGAAGACGGAAGAACCCGGGACGCCGAGTCTCGAAGGTCGTGGGATCGATGTTCTTTGTCAGAGAAGAACCATTCTTCACGTTCTTCGTCGAAGACGAAGAAGATCTTCAAGTCCCTCAACGATTCTCCCAATCCTCTCAAGTAACAAAGGAACTAACCCAAAAATAAATCAAGCTTACACTTAATTTATTAACACAACCCAACCTTTGAAATTCAAGAGTTTGAATTTCAAAAACTCAAAATTAAACTCACTTATTAATTATACATGAGTTGTATAATTAATTAAAAGTTAAGTTGACAAGCCTTTAAGAGGGAGAGAGGGGAGTTAGAGAATTTGAAAAGGTGGGGCTCGGGTGGGCCCCTCCTCACCTTAATCCTCTCTTAGGTGGTTAAACCACCCAACTTCCAACAAAAGATTATAACCACATTAAAGATATAAAATAAATATTGTATAACAAATTTATTTTACTCTTCATTTCATCCAGAAAATTAAACATCTCCTCCTAGGAAAACGCAACTTCGGAAAAGGTCTCCTTAAGCGAATATCGGCGCTGCGAGTTCATCGGTGCCCTCGGATTTCAATTCCGAGCACCGGATCAAAAGTTAGAAAAACCCGCTCGTTCGTTCACTGAACGTACCCAAGCCAAACTTCGGAAATTGATACCGGGCACACCGGGCCTCAGAATCAGGTGCTGTCAGAAACCGCGCTCTTGTAAAATTCCAAAGAAAATTAAGAAAAAAATTTCCCTTGAATTTTAAGGGTCTTTACAGAAACTATGTTAACTACTTCTATTACACATATGTTTCGGTGTCTATGATGTAATAGCAACAATAACTTATTGTTCTATGTTTAATAGAGACTCAAACACCTAATCATGTTCCACCATTATAGAAGTGCAGTCCCAAGGATACATGCATACTTTTGTGTGTGTAATAGAAGAAAACATATCAAGGAAGAGTGTGTGTGATGTAATGGTAGAAGTCACTAGTCAAATTGTGTGTGTAAAAGAAACCCAAAAACCTAAAAGAGTGTACCACAACTATAGAAGAGCAGTCTTGAGTATAAATTTCTTTACCATAATCCACATAAAACAATAAAATACAAGTTGTAAACAAAAACTCAAAATAAAAAAATTACAAATGTAGAAACACATCACTTACACAATCTGTGTATTTACAAAAAAATATAACATAAATACATTCTAGATAAAATAAGGGAAAAAATATAAGAATATATAAAACAACATAATAAAATTTGTAAACAAAAACATAAAAGAAAAAAAATTAAAAATGTAAAAAAACATCACTACTCAACAATGTATTTACAAAAAAACATATACCATAAATATATGCTTAACTGAAAGAAAGGTGCAAACAAGTTGAGGGAAAGTTATAATAAAGAAGACATCCTAGGCCACCACTACTTATAATCCTTATAATTAAATACTGCAATGTCAATAGTCAATGTTACCTGATTATATTTGGAATCTTGTCTCTTTCAAAATAATCTTGAGTGATCATATCCCTGATCCAATTTTTTTATTACTTTGAAATCAGGTTGTACATTTACATTTAAATCCAAGATAATGGGGAAGAAATAAGTGAGTGAGAACACTAAAACAAAGATATTATATCACCTTAAACATTTAGCTCCTTGATGCTCCACACACTCCATGTACAACTACTGATGAAGTAAGAGGATTAAAAAATCAATATTATATTACCTTAAACATATAGTGACCAGATTCTCCACACATTCCTTTTAAAACTATTGATAGAGAAATAGGATTAAAAAAATCAATTTTTTTCATGTCCAGCCCTTTTTCCTTATAAGTATATAGGGGAAGTCATCACCTGAATATATTTGGATTCTTGTCTAATAGAGCCCAAGATTTACCTAGGCCTGGGGTCTGGAGGGTTTATTCCAAGTGTGGTGGAAGTTTCATTCCTGAAGTTGGAGGGAATGTAGTTAATTTAACTGATCCAATTGGATCACATGTGGAAGGAGAGATAATGTTTTATGCATTAAATGGGAAGGTGGAGGATTCAGGTGTGGGAATTTAGTTTGTTGAATTTGGATCCTAAGGGATTGGGAAGGAGAGAAAAGGGGCCTCCTGAGTGATCTTTCTTCTTATAACCCTAGCATTTCCCTTATTTTTCTGATAGTCACATGTTTTATTTTTGGTTCCATACAGAAATACAATATTGAAGCCCATAATTGAGGGTTGGTTACTTTGTGATGCCTAATACTTGTTCTGACCTACCAGATCTCTCTCACTAGGGAAACATGCCATCAAGCTAGATTAGATGGAATGGACCAATGATTGAGTCATGTGGAATCAATGTTCACTAGGCTTCAAACTTCTGTCATGGTGATCACCTTATAATTTGACTAATTCTCTCAATAGTAGTAGTGTTGGGATAGAGAAGCTACAGAGAAAATTGGAATTCTTAAAATTTTCTACCAGTGCATTGTGTCATCTTAAACGTTCCCTACTTGAAGAGCCATGACCTTCGTTGAAAATTGAAGATTCCAGGGAACAATCAGTCGGGGTTGATGCACCAGAAGCACCACAACACGATCTCCACTAGTCTCCGATGATGGATGGAGGGATGTAGGAGCTTATGTCACTTGCACAGGGTGTAGAAATTTCATTCTTTTATGGAAAGGACCCACACGAGTAGATTACTCAGGTGGAACTTTATTTCCATTTCCAAAAGACACCTGAGGAGTCTAAGTTAAACCTAGTATAGGTCAGCATGGAAGTATATGACATTCATTGGTTCCCCTTCATATTGGAAGTTCACCCCCGACTTTCTTGGTTGAATCTCAAAGAATAAATATTGAAACAATTTAGTAGATTGGAATCCCTCAATCCTTATGAGGAATTCTCTTCCTCCCGAAAGACTGGGTCAGTGACAGAATACATTGATCATTTTTAATATCTTGATTCTTTGATCCCTTGAAAACTAGAACCTCAGTTCATGGGCTATTTTCTACATGGTCTATGTGAGGATATCTGCAGTTGAGTTTTCATCCAAAATCTAGAGTTGCGACTGCATGTGATTCACATTGCTCGCCATATCAAAGTTTCTTTTTGATAGGGAATCAATCCACCATTCTGAGTGGTGAATTACCTTGAACAGACACTCAGTAGTGGGCTCTGTCTCCTCCAACACCCTACCCTTCATTCACTAAATGTGGATAGCCAGTTTCCTTGGGATCCCCATGGGACCCATGCACCAGTCAATGGAAACTAGTAAAGGGATCCTCCAAACATAAAACCATGAGTGTGAAGATCATCGCAAATGGGGCCCCTTCTTCCGTTGTAGTTTTCCATATATTCTTTTGCATAAATTTGTGGGCCTAAGAATGCGTGTATTTATATTGGGAGAAGGTGAGGAGCTTGATGAAAATATTTGTACACCAGGAGACAACAACAAACCTTCATCTTTGATTGAAAATCCAGATGAAGCTAATTGTAAGATGGTGGAATACCACAACTTAGATAATTACATTTCAAGGAACACCCAATAGTCTAGGTATATGGCATCAGTGAAAGTGGAAGGTGATTAGGCAAAATTCCCATATTGGTTTTATTGGATATTGGGGAAACCCACAACTCTCTAACTCTATATTTAATCACACTTATAGGTCTACATGTCGAGCACTCCAAGACGATGAATGTTAGGTTAGGTGATGGAAATAAATTGTGTACTTCAAGAATGATCCCAGGTGTACAATTATTATTGGGAGATTATAACTATAAAATTGATTCCCATGTTTTGAAAATTGGGGGTATTGACCTCATCATTGATATAGCCTGGTTACGAACTCTCAGTGAAGTACAAATTAATTGGAAATTGATGACCATGTAGTTCATTGTTAGATAGAAGGAGTATCTCATCAGGGGGAGGAAAAATTAACTAGGGAAGAATCTGTGTTGGATAAAGAAGTGGACAAGTCCTATAAGGGAATCCAACATTCCTCTGGGGAATTTCAAACAACAGGAGATTCAACAACTTCTAGATCAATTTACCACAGTGTTTTTCGAACTCATGAGCCTTCCTCCAAACAGGCCATGTGCCCACGCAATATGGTTGCCTTTGGGATAGGGTCCCATTTCAGTCTAGACCTATCATTATCCACAATCCAAAAAAATGAAAGCGAGTGAAAAGTTCAAGCTATACTCATTTCAGGACTCATCAGGCCAAGTTTTAACACTTTTTAAAGCCTAGTGCTCTTAGTGAAAAAGAAGGATGCCACTTGGCAGTTGTGTGTTAACTATTGGTCTATTAATAAAGTCACCATCCCTGATAAATTATCCATACCCATGGTGGATGAGTTATTAGAGCAAATACATGGGGCAAGGTACTATTATAAATTAGACCATAAATTGGGTTATCATCAAATTCTAATACAGGATAAAGAAAATGAAAAGACTGATTTTCGCACTCACAACGAACATTACAAATATATGCTAATTCCTTTCAGCCTTTACAATTCTCCATCTACTTTCCAAGATATGATGAAAAATATCTTCCAAACCTTACTACGAAAGTTTGTGCTCATTTTTTTTTACATTTTAGTCTACAGTTGTAAATGGAGCTCCCATTTGTAACATCTAATAGAAGTTCTGCAGATCCTGGAAGGTTCCACTTTTTTTTTCTAATTTGGGAAAATGTTCTTTTTCTAAGCATGAGATAACATACTTGGGGAATGTTATTTCTGAAACTGTAGTTTCCATGGACCACACCAAATCCCAGGTTGTGTTGGATTAGACCCTTCTAATCTTAGTAAAGGGGGTCTGTGGTTTCCTCATCCACACCAGATATTACATAAAATTTATCCAGGATTATGGAAAAATTTCCTAGCCCCTTACTTCTCTCACTAATAAGGATAACTTTGTTTGGACTTCGAAGACATCCTAGGATTTCAAAGATCTCAAGCGGTGAATTATGGAAGCCCTAGTTTTAGTTTTATCTAATTTTTTATAGTAATTTGAAGTGGAATTTAACAACTCCATCCATGGCATTAGTGCAGTCCACCTGAAACATTAGCAGCCTATCACCTATTTGATTAAGGCCTTGATGGAAGCTAAATTATCCAAATATACCTATGAGAAAGAAATCATGGATTTATTTTTAACCACCCATCATTGGCAGCCCTGTCTACTTGGGAACACTTTTACATTGTATTCAAATCACTAAAGCCTTAAATTTATTCTCCAAAAGTGGGTTGATATAGCTGACCAACAATGTTGGATTGAAAATTTTCTTGGGTACATTTTGAGGTCAAGTATAAATCGGGCCGTGAAAATTTTGCTGCCGACGCTCTATCCATGTGTGATGAACCTACCGATCTACTTCTATTATAGTCCTACACACTCTAGGAATCTCACCCTAAATTGAAAAATGACATTTCAAATGACCCATATTGCATAAAATTCATCAATGCGTTATAGGAAGGTGCTACCACTTTCCCTACTTATACTTTTCAGCAAGGGGTCCTCTGTTGTAAGGGTCATTTGGTGTTGTACAATTCATCTCGACAGGTTCCAAAATTTTTGGCTGAGTTTCATTCATCACCACAAGGGGGGGGGGGGGTATCAGGTTCTACAGGTTTTCCAACAATGTGCCACCTGCCGATGGAATAAATATTCTACACTCTCACCAGTTGGCCTACTGCGCCCATTGAAAATTCCCCAGTTGGTGTGGTCCAATATCTCCATGGATTTTATCACCGGACTACCCAAATATTGGGGCTACACAATAATTATGGTCTTCATTGATCATACTTATAAATATTTCCATTTATCCCCCTCAAACACCCGTACACATCATTGAGAGTGGTGGAAATTTTCTTACGGGAGATTGTCCGTTTTCATGGAATTCCAACATCCATTGTGAGTGACCATGATCCCATTTTTGTAATCCATTTTGGACTGAACTGTTCAAACTCCATGGCACCAATTTAAAACTTAGCTTGGACTACCACCCGTAAATGGATGGTTAAACAGAGGTGGTTAATTATTGTCTCAAAACTTACCCTTGCTATTTTTCCAGTGAACAACCCAAACAACAGTATTTTTGGATTTCATGGGATAAATTTTACTATAACACCACTTGGAATGCATCAACTAATACAACTCCCTTCAAAACAGTTTATGACTGGCTGCCTCCAATGGTGTTGAATTTCCTTCCATTAGAAATATGGGTACCTACTGTGGCCCATTCCCTGCTTGACTATGGAGAGGATTTTCACCAGCTCAAATATCACTGGGGTCGCACTCAAGACTTAATGAAACATAAGGAAAATAAACACCATTAGGACATGGTCTTCTAGGTGTGATATCTAGTGTTCATACAAATTTGGCCTCATAAACATAAATCTTTAACCTAAAAAATTTCTTAGAAACTCTCTCCTCACTTTTTGGGTCATTTAAAATTCAGAAAAAAATTGATCTGGTGGCCTATCAGCTTGATCTTCCTCTAGTAGCCTGCATTCACCTAGTATCTCACATTTCACAACTAAAAAAATGGTAGGTACCTTTACTGTTAAACTGAACTAGAGGGTGATGAAAGTGCCACTCTACTACTGGAGGCTATTCTATCCTGTCGCACTCAAACGCAAGATGGAGTTTTCTAACCACAATTCCTCATCAAATGGCAGGGATTGAATTTGGAAGATTCTACTTGGGAGGATGAATTGATTCTATGAAACCCGTTTCCTCATTTTAGTTTTGAGGACATGACTGATCATCAAGCGGTAACGAGTAATAGAGCCCAAGATTTACCTGGGATCTGGAAGGTTTATTCGAGGAGGGGTAGAAGTGTCATTCTTGAAGTGAGAGGGAATTAATTTGGTCTAAATGATATATCTGGATCACATGTGAAAAGAGAGAAAGTTTTATGATTTAAATGGATAGGCAAAGGATTGAGGCTTGGGTATTCAGTTAGTTGAATTTGGGGCTTAAGGTCTTGGGAGGGAGAGAAAAGGGGCCTCCCTAGTACTCTTTCTTCTTCTTACCCTACTGTTTCCCTTATTTTTCTGCTAGTCTCCTGCTGTATTTTTGGTTCCATATAAAAATACAATAATGAAGACCTAAATTGAGGGATGGTTTCTTTGTGATGCCTAACATTGTCACTTTACAAATAATCTTTAAGTGGTCATATCCTCAATCCAAAATTTATAGCTTTGAAATCAGGTTGTTCATTTACATTTCAAACCCAAAATGGGAAGAAATAGGTGAGTGAGAACACTAAAACAATGAGGCATTGATATTATATTACCTTAAAGATGCATCCCCCAGATGCTCCATACACTCCATGTCTAACTATTGATGAAACAAGAGATTTAGAAAATCAGTATTATATTACCATAAACATGTAACCCTCATATTCTACACACACCCCATGTCAAGATAAAGTAATAATAAATGGGTTGATTTAGAATTTAGGCTCTGTATTTATACATATTTCCAAGGTAAAATCCCAGTTCAAACCCAATACACCCAATAATGTATAATCTCAGTTCCATGGAATTTTTTTTTCATTAATGTCACAAAATATTTTAGACTGATTTCATTTTACAGAACACAACATACTCTAAAAAATTATCAAGATCCCATTTTTAAGAAAATGATTTCCTTATATAAAATATTTAGAACAGACACAAAATTCATGAGGTAGAAATATATATAGCTAGAAAATCCAACTCACCAAAAATATGTTAAAGAAAAGAAGCACATCAATGATTTCCTTGAGAAAAGGGAAGAATCACATCAATAGATTTCATTGATTTAACAAAAAGAATTTTTTTCCATCCTATATGGGATAAAAAAATGCAATAATGATATAGAAGTAGAGTAGAATATTCATACCCCCAACAATACACACACACACACACACACAAATCAATCAAAACTCGGGAGTAATGAGACAATAACATTACAGAAATCATCAAGGCTTCACATAACATAAAAAACAATTCCACATAAGAAATATTTAATTATTCATTTAAAAAGATCTTTGAATAAACTAAAATTGTATATCTCTATAGTTTAAACTAAGAAATATTAATAACAATTCAATTATACCAAATAAATCAACCAATTAACACAAATTCTTGATCCAGATAGAAGAAAAATCAAACAAGCGAATGCCGCTAACTCCACAATGCCCAATAGTGAAGATGCCTCCAAATGAAGTGTTAGTACGACCAAAGGTTTATCCATACATTAGTATAAAATGAGACCTCAAACAACCATAATTCCACAATATTGGGAATAAAACAAATATATTTTCTTAAAATGAGCACCAATAGGCACCAATGGGTGTAAAGTCGACAATTAGAAGATGCCTTCATGACACATAAGGAAATGAAATTCAGTGGCCATCCAGAGGCATCAAAAGGCCATCATGAAAGAATCCACCAAACATAAAATATAAAAACACCCCAATTAAATGAGAGTTGCGAATCATTCAAAATAGAATACTTTAAAAAAGGTAACTAGAAATAGAAACATGTCTATGAAGAGAGAAATAGGATAGTACAACTTCAATTTCAAACACAACTGCTTCATAGATTCTAGATTTACTCAAACCAAACCAGCAGTATGGACAAAATTGCATCAAAACAAAAAAGATATCATACTAGTACAATCATCATGCTCTATTATTCTCATTAGAGTTTCCGGAACTCAAATTTAGGATTCTTATCAAATTCAAATTCAATTTCAGTGAAAATTATCACTCATAAGATCAAAATATTTTCCATAGACATCTCTCACTTTATATTTGTTAAAATATTACTGATTCTATTAATCCATTTGGGTGAATATTTCCTCTGTTAGACCCTTCGTAACAAAATAATTTTCACTCTGGATCCTGGAAACTTCTTTATCCAAAAATGACGATTCATTAGAGGATAAATGAGGATTCTCTATAATATTTTGAGGGGTAATGTCTTTTTTAGACTAAGTAAAAATTTCTATGGATATCGTTATAATGGTCCTCTTTAAGTTTGAGTAATCCTTACATTTGTGGTTCTTTCTAGGGTGTAGAGTGATAAAACCATCTGAATCCACAAATTATTTATTCCATTTTATATAACGAGAGGGTAAGAAAATCTCATCAATTTGGTTGGCTTGTTATTGTGTTTCACGAATGGATTCATCAGAATGGTGACCCTCCTAAGACTCTTCCTCCTTACAGGTGGGTTGGGAATCATGAAAAGAAACCACAAAACTATAAAAATAAGTTTCCTCAAGACTATCTTGATAAATCTTGGAGGGGCTAGAAAACTTCCTAGTCACATCCTGGGATACAATCTCACATTAATTCCTTCTGTATATCCACAGTGGTATCATTCACTCCAATAGAATCATCCAATTTTCCTTTTCTAATTCAGATAGTCTTTTTCCTAATATATAATTGTGGAATGGGTTCTATTGGAGAAATATTATCACATAGATCATTATATTGACTAAATTTCAAACATGAAAAGTAGTAATCATGAATATTTTCATAATTCAATATTTTCCGAAATCCTTTTTCACCATTTTGAGTTCATATAACAAAAGGTAGAGGTTTGGAGACATCCAACTCAATAAAAATCCTTGTAACAAAGGATTTTTATAGTTTAGAGGTGGATAAATCATTCATAATAGAAGTTCCAATGAGATAAGAAATGACTGATAGAGTTTCCAAATTAAATATTTGAATTGGTAGGCCTTGAAATCATAACTAGAGAGGGATAATAGATGGCTCGATCTCAGTTTCAAAATATAGGGTTCATTTCATCATTTTTATATGGAACCCTGAAAAAGACCACTCACCATTGGAACAATATCTATAATAGTTCTATTTCGATGGAAAAAACCAAGATGAATATGGAATCAATAAGAACTAAATTGAATGACACAAAACCAATAACATTAAGGGACCTCATAAGGAAGTTAAAGGAAGGACATCAGTGAGAAAACTTATCAATTAAGGCATACCAGAATTCTGAAGAAAGAACATTCACATCCGTAATTGAAAAAGAAACTGTAAGTTACCCTTTGTGACTAAAGTTTAGTGGTGATATGCATAGTGAGGCTACAACAACATCATACATGATTTATTTTCTAGAAACCACCTATACTATGGAGAAATTAAAGATTTGAGTGGGTTCAACTTGAAGATCTCATTGTCGAAGAGACTCTCCAATGGTCTCTATCCTATAGGAATCAATCTAGAACTCCACATTAATTTCATCCATAAAGGCCTGATCAATATAGAAGACAAATCAAACAAGCAAACACTGCCTGCTACATAATTCCCAATAGTGATTCCAAAACAATAGTCTCCATAAATTTTGAACAATAAATCCATAAATATGAATTGTATTATAGGAATGATATTGAACCCTGATATCCAAGATTATCATAATCCCATGACTCTAAATTTCAACCGATGGAGAATGAGGGAGGTGTGTGGTGAGGTTAGGGGCCAATTGAGGGAAGAGCGTAGTGAATGTTGTGGGCCGATGATAGATCGAGGGGGTGGGGTAGGTACAAATGGATCTTAAGATATTTTTTAAATAAATAAATTGAAAGGGAAATCATATTTATGAAATAATAAATGTAAACATTCATTTACCAAAAAAATTATTATAAACAGAAGCTTCATCATGCCCTCTAAGGAAAAGAGATACATATTTTCGTGGACATCAAATCCTGGGAGAAAATCCAAGAAGCCCTACCAAATTAAGCTTCATGATTCCTTTAAAGACCCATAAATTTCAAGGGAATTTTTTTTCTTAATTTTCTTTGGAATTATACGAGTACGCAGTTTCTGACGGAACTTGATTCCGAGGCCCGGTGTGCTCGGAATCAATTTCCAAAGTTTCTCTTGGGTACGTTCAGTGAAAGAACGAGCGAGTTTTTCTAAATTTTGATCTGGTGCTCGGAATTGAAATCCGAGGGCACCGATGAAACCGCAATGCCAGTAATTGCTTAAGAAGACCCTTTCTGGAGTTGCATTTTCTCGGGAGGTGTTGTTAATTAATTGGGTTAACTAAAGAGTGAAATAAAAATTTGTGCTACAATTATTATTTCCATTCTAATAGTTAACTTATGCATGGGAGTTGATAGGGACCCACTAAAGTCCTAACACTTGGTAGGATATTAGTGAGGTGGGTCCCACACAAGCCCCAACCCTTTAAATTCCCTAAACCTCCCTCTTTCATTTATTTTGCAACTTACCCACTCCCCCACTTAATTGCATGCCAACTCTCTCATTAAATGATTTGACTTAAGTTATTCAATTGATTATGAGTTTGAATTTGGAATTTGGAATTCATGGCATGGGATAATAAAATAAGGTTAAATCTTATTTTATTTTGGGTTGGTTGTGGTGTGAGGATAATTAAGGGAGAGCTCTTGTGTGTTTTCTAGAAGAACTTCATCATCTTTGTGAAGAACGCCAGGTCTACGACGAAGAACTCCGTCACCTCAAGGGGAGATCAACGCGCCGTCTCCTCTCCTCTCCGCAGCCGGTGAGTGATGCCTATTCCGGAGAACGACGACGTGCCCAATTTCGATCTTCTTCTCACGTCAAATAAAGGGAGACGCTGCATCCTTCATCAGACGTACACCGACGATGTATACGGAGCCTCATTCCGCGACGCCGTCTTCTACGACGTCATTTTCCCACGACGATCATCGATCGACTAGTTCTTTGAGGTAGGGAATTGTTTTATGTTTAAGATTAATTTACATTCCTTGCTGTTGTTTGTTAAGCTGCCTGTTATCGAATTAACGGGAGGAGGTCGGACCGCACAAACACGGCCGAACCTCCTCCCCATTGTTGTTGATTATTTGCTATGGATTGGAACGGAGGAAACGCGGTGCCGTCGCACCACCCGGAAATGAGGGAACCGTGGCCGGAGCGGGCCGCGGTGAAGAAGCATGGCACCGTCGCACCGCACCGAAGCCGAAGAACCCGCGGCCAAGGTCGGGCTGCGGCGGAGGGGCGTGGGGCCGTCGCACCGTGTTGGATGGACAAAGTCCGTGACCTAAGCTGCGGTTGTGCAGGGGAGGGTGGCCAGAATCTCCGGCCGCCGGCACTTCAGAAGGGCGGGACCGCGGGGCCCCGCGGCAGCGGCACCGGCCAGCCTACCGGGCCGGCCGTTCGGAGGAGGCCGGGGGTCGTAACCCCCGACGACAGACAGGCGGGCCCCCTCCACGTGGGGGGCCGCCGTTTCGAGACAAGGGGGGAAGCGCCCACCGTTTTCCGCTAGGACAAAATAGCCGAGATGCTGGCCACGCGGGCCACGCCCGCGCCAGGCCAACCGGCCGCGCCGAGCTAGACTGGCCGCACAGGGCCGGACCGCCCTCGTCGGGCCGGGCCGCCCGCGCTGGGCTGGCACCCCACGCCGGGCCGAGCCACGCCGTCCGGGCCGGGCTGCGCCCTAGTGGGCCGGACCCGGACCCGGGTCATGTCAACCTGGTTCGGGCCGACCCAGGGGGTCTTGGGCCGAGTCGGTCAGGGCCCAAATCCCCCTAAAAATCGGACATCTTCGTTCAAGGGCCCATAACTTGGGCTACGGACCTCCAATTGATGCACCGTCAGTTAAGATGTGATCCTTGGATCGAGACGGTCGTTTTGGTGTATTATACTCAAGGTTTCGGAGAAATTTTCATACGGCCGGGTTGGTTCGAACACGAAACCAACCGGACCCTCGGAGCAGAAATGTTTATAACTTGAGCTTCGGACGTCCGATTGATGTGCCGTCGACTTTGATGGTTTCCTCTTAGTGAGAAGGTACTTTTGGTTTACTACCCTTGAGGTTTGGACACATTTGGAGTACGGTCGGGTTGGTTTTGACTTAAAAACCAACCGGGCCCCTGGGACGAAAAAGCCAATAACTCTCAGACCGGGCGTCCGATTGACGTGCCGTTGGTCACGTTGAGTTCCTATTATCGAGACGGAACTTTGGGATACATCAACTCCGGACTATGTGTCAGTTGATGTATCGACCCCCCTTGGCTCGTGGAGTGGACCCTCCCGGAATCGAGCATGCTGTGTGCGGGAACCCTAGAGCTGGCTGCGACTGCGACGATGATGACTTCCGTACTAGGATCCTCCGCGGGTTCGACGAGGACGACTACCGTACAAGGATCCTACGTGGGTTCGACGAGGATGACTATCGTACTAGGATCCTCGATGAGTTCGACGAGGACTACTACCGTACTAGGATCCTCCTTGGGTTCGATGAGGAAGACTACCGTACTAGGATCCTCCGTGGGTTCGACGTGGACGAATACCGTACTGGGATCCTCCATGGGTTCGACGAGGACGACTACTGTACTGGGATCCTCCATGGGTTTGATAGCGACGACGACCGTACTGAAATCCTCCGTGGGTTTGACGACGATGAATACTATTCTTGTATCCTATGTGGGTCTGGCAGTACGTGACTACTGTTCTTGTATCCTACATGGGTCCGGTAGTATTTGACTCTGTAATTGTATCCTACATGGGTTCGGCAGAGTAGCTACTCTTGTATCCTTTGTGGGTTCGACAACTTAGCTGGTCTTGTATCCTTTGTGGGTCTGACAACTTAGATGAATCAGTGGCTACATCTGATCATCTCTATCGTCTTACGAAGAAGTATACCTGTGTGAGATGAGTCTTGAATTTCAATCATTATCTTTGATATGATTGTTTTGCTATCCTGTGTGGATTGGGTTGGGCTTTCCTGTGTGGATTGGATTGTGCTATCCTGTGTGGACTAGATCGAACTTGGTCTCGAATGATGGAGCCGAACTAGAATTGATGACTTAGGTATATGTATGGGAATATACCTAAGTAGAGTTGGTTGTTACTTCGTGATTGTATCTTTCTTTGTGGATTATCCTTTGTGGATTATGGGAGACCTTCGGGGGACTCAGGGTCCCTACTGAGTAGCCTATACTCACCCCTACACGGGCTATGCCCGCACTACGTTGTGTTGGATGCAGACGACGGACAACGCTAATCGAGGTAGGAGCTCGTGGAGCTAGATGGTACCTGGAGGTGGATCACTGGACGAGACGTACACGGAGCGGACAACTAGAGCCGAGGAGCAGAAGAGACTATTTGTACCCACCCTTCAGGTGGGATTTCCAGAGGACGGCTCTGTGTTACTGCTTTAATTTTCTGCCACTTTACTCTCTTTTGAGTTGTACTTTACTTTCAGTTGGGTTTGTATTCTGGACCATTTACTTTCCAACACTCACCTTTGTACTCAGTTTACTTAGTGTTTACTTCTGTTTGCTTACTCTATGGTGTTTATTATCTTAATTAAAGGCAATTCCTTCCCGTATATCGGGATATACGCCTTTGGTGCTAGTCGCCAACCCCTGGCCTATGGAAGGCGCGCTTGGGGTAGTCATGGCATGGGTCCCGAGGACGGGTCGTGACAAATTGGTATCAGAGGAGTTCGGTTCTACTGCAGAACTCAGGACTCTGATCTTTCTTCTATGTGAAGAAATAGTGTTAAGGGTATTGAGTGTGGTTATCAGTCCAGGGAGTCCAGTATTGGTGCAGTGGCCGACGTATCCATACACCAGGGCCCTGACTTCTGATTTCCGACTCAGTGCACGAAAACATTGATTGCATGTGTGTTTCAAAAGTTTTCTTTGTGATTACTTTGTGTCAGCTCACCAGGTATACTGTATTGACCGTGGCGAACCTGTCTCATTTCAGGATGGCCCCATGATGATATCCAGCTAGGGTTATGAGCTTTGTACGAGATGACATCCCACCGAGCGATGAGGCCCCGGTGCAGGGCCTTATTACAGCGGAGGCACCGGCGGTACCGCTACCCGCTGAGCCACCGATGCCACCAGCCCCAACCGCTGAGAGTGCACGTCACCTTAGTGCACTGCATGAGTTTCAGCATCAGAGACCACCCAGGTTCCGCGGGGAGACGGACCCTCAGGCAGCTGAGGATTGGCTGGAGGCTGCTGTTCGAGTCTTCATGTTAGTAGGGACACCAGAAGACCTCATGGTGATCCTTGCAGCGAGTTTCCTGCACACGGTAGTAGGTAGATGGTGGAGCCTGATGCTCCAGGTGCACAACAAGGAATCACTTCTTTGGACGGAATTTGAGAGCCTCTTCCGCTTAGAGTTCATTCCAGCCACCCTCCGTGCGGTGCGCATTCAGGAGTTACTACAGCTGCGGCAGGGCATCATGACTGTGGCCCAGTACTTAGCGAGGTTTACTGATCTCTCGCGCTACTCCACAGATATGGTACGGGACCCGTTCTTCAGGGCCCGGATCTTCGATCAGGGACTGAGGCATGAGATCAGATCTTCAATGATCTCCCTCAACATCCCGACGTAGGCGGGGGTGTTGGAGAGAGCCCTTCTAGTGGAGAGTTTTCTCACCGAGCAGTCACCAGCGGCGAGACCCTCCATAGGACGACCCGTAGCAGAGTCTTCTACAGCTGACAGTAGACCATTGACGCAACGGTCCTAGTGGGACAAGCCATCAGATGATCAATCTCAAGATGCAGATTCGATTATATGGGGTACACGAAGGAGATCTAGCCACATGAGGAGCAGGCAGTGCTGTGCATGCGGCGGGTAGGGTCACATGGCTCGAGACTGCCTGACCCATCCTGCAGATGAGAAGCAGGAAGTAGAGGGACCTCCGAGGCAGAGGTTTGACCATGGCGGTCCGTAGGGAGCAGAAAGACAAGGCAGAGGAGCTGGCCGAGTAGCGGGTGGTGGGCGATGCTTTGAGGCCCTACCACCACCACCACCCGGAAGACCACCCCGACCACAGGGAATGGGTGGAAAGGGGAGAGCTCAGCTTCAGGAAGCTGAGGCTTACAACCATGGAGCTCTGGGAGATGATGGACAGGAGCGGGACTAGCTTCAGATATGGAGACTTTTGTTCATGTTACTTCTAGCTTTGTGGATGTTTTGTGTCTTTGTACCTTGAGCTGCAGTAATAAAAGACACTTGTTCTTAGGACGTTTTCTTCCCTGTACTTTTTATGTAGTGGATACTGAGAGGTTCCAGTTAAAACCATTGAATTGACCCTCAATTTCAAGATTCCTACTAGAGGAGACCTAGTGATCACACACTACTGTCGACAGTGTGACTCGACCCTTGGAGGTGGGAGTAACGGTTGGATCTCTTGGTAGTAGCGTCGAGGCCTTACGAAGTCGTTCATGGCATGAAATGGTACTGTTCATGTTAGGATTGACTGTATTCAGCAAAAAACGTGGTTCATCCAGGGGATGAGACCATAATTTATCTTTTGGCAGAGGAGGAATCTCAGCAGCTCTTGTAGATCATAGAAGAAGAAGGGTGGAGTTGAGATCCTACAAATGGCTAGTCTCACCCATTTTTTGTTAATAGAACGGTTTATGGTTCTCACCAACTCAATAGTCTCAGGTGTATCTTTTCTCAGATGGGCATGAACCTGAGATAGCAGCGATGGCTTGAGTTTCTTCAGGACTATGACATCGAGACAGTTTATACTCTTGGGAAGGGAAACGTTGCAGCGGATGCTCTTAGTAGGAGATCGGGAATTCAGCTGTTAGGAGTGGTGAGACAACATCTGGCCACGTTTTCAGATATCCTTTGTGGATAGTGTTGGAGTGAGTACGTGTAGAACCAAAGATGGTTTAGGTTATGACAGGGAAGGTCTAGGTCATCCAGGAGCAGATGAGGACAACGTAGAACTGACATAAGTATTATGCTGACAGGAGGTGGGGACCACTAGAGTTCGAGGATTATGACCACGTATTCTTACGGGTCTCACCTCGACGTGGATTACATAGATTTGGATGGGGCGGAAAGTTATCTCCATGCTTCATCGGACCATTCCAGGTTTTCAGTAGGATAGGCGAGGTGGCTTATCGCCTGTCTCTACCACCTCAATTGCACTGGGTGCACGATGTCTTCCACGTATCTCAGCTGAGGAGATACGTGCACGACCCGAAGCATATCATCGACCATGGGGATCTAGACATTGATGACGGGGCGACTTTTGCAGAGGTTCCAGTGGAGATCGAGGATCGACAGGAGCGGGTCCTTCATGGGTGGTCAATTCCTCTTGTGCGCATCAGGTGGCAGTACGGGAACCTCCAGGAGAGCACTTGGGAGCAGGAGGCTCAGATGCGTGCACAGTACCCACTTTTGTTCCCTTAGTTTTTGATGTAGCTTTATGGGGACATAAAGCCCTGAGGTGGGAGTAATGTAAAGACCCGTAAATTTCAAGGGATTTTTTTCTTAATTTTATTTGGAATTCTACAAGTACAACATTTCTGAGGGAACCTGATTCCGAGGCCCGGTGTGCCCGAAATCAATTTCCGAAGTTTAGCTCGGATACGTTCAGTGAACGAACGAGCGGGTTTTTATACATTTTGATTCGGTGCTCAGAATTGAATTCCGAGGGTACCGATGAAACCGAAATGCCGGTAATTTCTTAAGAAGACCCTTTCTGGAGTTGGGTTTGCTCGGGAGGTGTTGTTAATTAATTGGGTTAACTAAAGAGTGAAATAAAAATTTGTGCTACAATTTTTATTTCCATTATAATAGTTAACTTATGAATGGGATTTGAGAGGGACCCACTAAAGTCCTGACACTTGGTAGGATATTAGTGATGTGGGGTCCACACGAGCCCCAACCCTTCAAATTCCCTAAACCTCCCTCTTTCATTTATTTTTCAACTTACCCACTCCCCCACTTAATTGCATGCCAACTCTCTCATTAAATGATTTGACTTAAGTTATTCAATTGATTATGAGTTTGAATTTTGAATTTGGAATTCATGGCATGGGATAATAAAATAAGGTTGAATCTTATTTTATTTTGGGTTGGTTGTGGTGTGAGGATAATTAAGGGAGAGCTCTTGTGTGTTTTCCGGAAGAACTTCATCTTCTTTGCGAAGAACTCCAAGTCTACGACGAAGAACTCCGCCACCGCAATGGGAGAACAACATGCCATATCCTCTCCTCTCCGCATCCGGTGAGTGACACATATTCCGGATAACGATGACGTGCCCACTTTCGATCTTCTTCCCGCATCAATGAAAGGGAGACGCTGCATCCTTCATCAGAGGTACACCGACAATGTATACGGAGCCACGTTCCGCGACGCCGTCTTCCATGACGCCGTTTTCCCGCGACGAACATTGATCGACTATTTCTTTGAGGTGGGGAATTGTTTTACGTTTAAGATTAATTTACGCTCCATGTTGTTGTTTATTAAGCTTCCTGTTATCGAATTAACGGGAGGAGGCCAGACCGCACAAACATGACCGACCCTCCTCCCCATTGTTGTTGATTATTTGCTATGGATTGGAACGGAGGTAATGCGGTGTCGTCGCATTGCGCGAAAACGAGGGAACCGCGACCGGAGCGGACCGCGGCGAAGAAGCACAGCGCCGTCGTGCCGCGCCGAAGCCGAAGAACCCGTGGCCAAGGTCGGGCCACGGCGGAGGGGCGCGGCGCCATCACGCCGCGCCGGAACTTCAAGAAGGGCTGCGACCGAGGTGGGCCACGACGGAGGAGCGCGACGCCGTCGCGCCGGGCCGGATGGACAAGGGCCGCGCCCTAAGCCGCGATTGTGTAGGGGAGGGCGGCCGTAATCGCTGGACACTGGTGCTTCGGAAGGGCGGGACCGCAGGGTCCCGTGGCGGTGGCACCGGCCGGCCAAGCGGGCCGGCCGTTCGGAGGAGGCCGGGGGTCGTAACCCCCGACGACAGAAAAGCGGCCCCCCTACACATGGGGGGCTGCCGTTTCGAGAAAAGGGGGGCAGCGCCTCCGTTTTCCGCTCAGCCAAAACGGCCGAGCTTCTGGCCATGCGGGCCACGCCCACGCCAGGCCAACCGGCCGCGCCGAGCCAGACTGGCCGCACCGGGCCGGACCGCCCGCGCCGGGCCGGGCCTCCCGCGCTGGGCCGGACCCCCGCACAGGGCCGGGCCACGCCGGTAGGGCCAGGCTGCGCCATCCGGGCCGGGCCGTGCCCGAGTGGGCTGGACCCGGACCCGAGTCGGGTCGACCCGGTTCGGGCCGACCCAGGGGGTCTTGGGCCGGGTCGGTCTGGGCCCAAAACCCCCTTAAAATTGGACAGCTTCGTTCAAAGGCCCATAACTTGGGCTACGAACCTCCAATTGAGGCACCGTCAGTTGCGATGCGATCCTTGGATCAAGGCGGTTGTTTTTTTATATTATACTCAAGGTTTTGGAGAACTTTGTGTAAGGACGGGTTGGTTCGAACACGAAACCAACCGGGCCCTTGGAGCGGAAACAATTATAACTTGAGCTCCGGACGTCCGATTGACGTGCCGTCGACTTTGATAGTTTTCTCTTAGTGAGACGGTTCTTTTGGATTACTCCGCTCGAGATTTGGACGCAGTTTTAGTACGGTTGGGTTGGTTTTGACTTAAAAACCAACCGGGCCCCTGGGACGAAAAAGCCAATAACTCTCAGAACGGGCGTCCGATTGACCCATCGTCAGTCACGTTGAGTTCCTATTGTCGAGACGGAACTTTGAGATACATCAACTCCGGACTACGTGTCAGTTGATGTATCGACCCCCCTTGGCTCATGGAGCGGACCCTCCCAGAATCGAGCATGCTGTGTGTGGGAACCCTAGAGCTAGCTGCGACTACGACGATGATGACTTCCGTACTAGGATCCTGCGTGGGTTTGACGAGGACGAATACCATCCTAGGATCCTCTGTGGGTTCAACGAGGATGACTACCGTACTATGATCCTCCATGGGTTCGACGAGGATGACTACCGTACTAGGATCCTCCGTGGGTTCGACGAGGATGACTACCGTACTAGGATCCTCCGTGGGTTCGAAGAGGACGACTACCGTACTGGGATCCTTTGTGGGTTCGACGAGGACGACTTCTGTACTGGGATCCTTCGTGGGTTCGGCAGCGACGACGACCGTACTGAAATCCTCTGTGGGTTTAATGGCGATGACTACTGTTCTTGTATCCTATGTGGGTCTGACAGTACGTGACTACTGTTCTTGTATCCTACGTGGGTTCGGCAGTATTTGACTCTGTACTTGTATCCGACGTGGGTCCGGCAGAGTAGCTGGTCTTGTATCCTTTGTGGGTCCGACATCTTAGCTAGTCTTGTATCCTTTGTGGGTCTGACAGCTTAGATGAATCAGTGGCTACATCTGATCATCTTTATAATCTTACAAAATATTATACCTGTGTAAGTTGAGTCTTAACTTTCAATCATTATCTTCGATATGATTGTTTTGCTATCCTGTGTGGATTGGGTTGTGCTTTCCTATGTGGATTGGATTGTGCTATCCTGTGTGGACTAGATCGAACTTGGGCTGGGATGATGGAGACGAACTGAAAATGATGACTTAGGTATATGTATGGGCATATACCTAAGTAGAGTTGGTTGTTACTTCATGATTGTATCTTTCTTTGTGGATTATCCTTCATGGATTCTGGGAGACCTTCAGGGGTCTCAGGGTCCCTACTGAGTAGCGTATACTCACCCCTGCATGGGCTATGCCCACACTACGTTGTGTTGGATGCATACGACAGACAGCGCTGATCATGGTAGGAGCTTGTGGAGCTGGACGATACCTGGAGGTGGATCACTGGATGAGACGTACACGGAGCGGACGGCTGGAGCCGAGAAGCGGAGGAGACTATCTGTACCCACCCTTCAGGTGGGATTTCCAGAGGACAGCTCGGTGTTGCTTCTTTACTTTTCTGGCGCTGTGCTCTCTTTTTAGTTGTACTTTACTTTCAGTTGGGTTTGTATTCTGGCCCATTTACTTTCCAGCACTCACCTTTGTACTCAGTTTACTTAGTGTTTACTTCTACTTGCTTACTATGTGGTGTTTGTTATCTTACTTAAAGGCAATGCCTTCCCTTATACTGGGATATACACCTTTGGTGCAAGTCGCCAACCCCTGGCATATGAAAGGCGGGCTTGGGGTAGTCACGGCATGGGTCCCGAGGACGGGTCGTGACAATTCCTTCCCACTAGAGATATCTCCAGGGTATGGTTTCATCGTCATATTCGACCATAGATCTTGAAGACAAGGAACTTCCAGAAGTTGTAAGGCACGCAACTAGAATCATTGATCTGGAACTTCCCATGTCTTCCTTCCAAGATCACCTGATCGATAGTGGTTGGCCAGAGCCTAAGATAGCGCCGACAAGGGCAATGTTCTTGGAGACTGGAACAAACCCTCACATCATCAGTGATTGAGAACTTGATCTGGAATCGATCCTGATGTACTATATCCCTGAAGGTTGGATCAATGATAGACGATCAGAGTCTAAGGCAGCAGCGACAAGGGTAATGTCAAGTAATAAGAGAAAGGCCAGAGAATAGAGAAAAAAAGAGGTGAGTAAGGGGTATTATGGGTATGGTGAGGACTTTATCGATGGGTACATAAGCACCAATAGTCATCTAGAATGTGATGGAGTGGATGGGTAGGAGGGAGATTAAATTGGTGATTTCTAAGTGGGCGATGAAGACACACATGATTAAGTCTCACAATTGGTTTTCGATACCATTTGGGAGGGTGAGGACATTGGAGTTCCTATTCGGAGAGGATAGGGTGGTGGTGATGGGGGAGAAGGGAATGTGTTTTTAGGTTTCTATAAATCTATCTAATATTTAATTAAAAAAAATATTGATGATGAGATTAGTGAAGAAAAACATAGAGTTTATTTTAAAACTACAGTTCCTTCTTCTAGTTCTTTTTCTTGATGATATAGGTTATAATAATGAATTTGAGATATAAAAACTATTCAAGAATATTTGAAAATGAAAAACCCTATGTTTTTAATACTATTACTTTTGAATGTACATTTATTATTCAATAAATAAGATTTACATAGAAGTTTATTGAGATAGTCATTAAGAATTTTATAATTTAATCAAAAATATGTGTATAACTTTATGGGTAATATTTTAATTTGAAACTTAGAACTTATTTAATAATACATTAACTATATTTCAAATAATGTTATGAAACTTAATGTTTATAGTATTATTTATAAATTATTTAGACAGACTATGATAAATTATAGTAAATGATAAATTTAAATTTTAGTAACAAATGAATATCAAGATATAATATTAATGTTGATAAATAAAAATTGTTTTTAAGATACATAATAAATATATTAAAAATGAATAAATGGAATAAATGGAATAAATGGAATATATTAATATTAATGTATTATAATAATTTAAATACAATTGGAATTATTGAATTTAATAGTTAAAAATATACTCTCTGTAAAAAGGACAAGCCTTCATAAAGTTGCACCTATTTTAAAGGGTTTCATAAGGGTAAAATATATTTTACTTTAACTGAATAAAGGTGAGGTAGCGGTTTTAAGGCTGCGTGAAGTTCAACACTATTGTCTAAGGGTTACACATTTGTGGCGTAAGGGTAAACCGACCCTTGTGTAATGGTAGCACTCACTATATAAGAGTAGATCGCCTGAAGCCTCACTCTAAAATTTAACCTACTTCATTGTGTTGTATTCTTCCTATCATGAAAAATATAGATAAAATCAAATAATATATATATTTAATATGTAATTATCGTATTGGTTTACATATCATTTTTATTGACATAGAAGATTGAGATTAGTGAAATGCTACACATCAAAATTTATAAAACTCCATTTTTATCTCCATATGGCTTGGTAAAAGTTTCTAGCATGGTCTATAAAAATAAGAATCAATAGGTAAAAACTAAACAAACAAAATCTAAATTCTATGAAATTAGACGAAAACAATTGTACAATGAATTTTGAAGTGGTGGAGCTAACAGAACGTCAATCCATGGTGTTGTTTTCTCAGGATGACCCAAAACATACTTTTATTATTTTAAAACATGAAAACATGCATTTAATGGCTAGATCCATAGAAAATTACCTAGACATGAAGTAAAATTAAAGGATAACCATATTAGTATTATTTTTGTTGTACAGGAGCAGATGACATGTCCATTAGATGTGCGGTGTGCTCGAAATGATTGAATATGCAGTTTTTAAAGATTTGACACAAAAAACATGCATCTGGGGGTTAAAACCAAATGAACAACCTATGAATTTCATTAAATCATAGGATTATAACTATACTATGAATTGTGAAATGGTCAAGTAGATAGTATGTCAATCTGAGGTTTCTTTTTCTCAGGATGACCCGAAACATACATTTATTATTTTAATACACTAAAACATGAATTTAATGTCCAGATCCATATAAAACGACCTCAAAATGAGGTTAAATCATGGGAAAAATATATTGGTATTATTTTTAATGTGTGAGATCAGATAAAACATCAATAAAATATGCATTCTATCCGAAACGACCAAATAAACAGTTTTTAAAGGTTCGAGGCCCATTAAAAACGTGCGTCATGAGATCAAACCCAAATGAGCGACCTATGAATACTATGAAATCATAGGAAAATAACCTTATAGTGAAGTTTTAAATGGTCAAGTAGATATAATGTCAATCTGAGGTGTCGTTTTCCCTAGATGACACAAAATATACTTTTATTGTTTTAGAACACTAAAACATGTGTTTAACATCAAGGTTCATAGGAAAAAAGCTTAAAATGAGGTAAAATCATAGGATAGCTATAATAGAATTATTTTTGACATGTTTGAGTAGATATAATGTTAGTCGGACACACGGTATTTCCAGAATGACCAAATAAGAAATTTTTAAAGGTTTGAAGCCTTTTAAAAATGTGTGTTAGGAGGTTAAAACCAATCAAACGACCTCTGAATTCCATGAAATTAGAAGGGAACAACTGTATAGTGATTTTTGAAATGATATAGTAAAAAAAATTCAATCTGAGGTGTTATTTTATCAAGATGATCGAAAATTTATTTTTATTGTTTTAAAACACCAAAACAAGAATTTAATGATCATATCCATTGAAAACGACCTCATAATGACATGAAATAATATAAAAAATATCTTTGTATTATTTTTTATGTGTACGAGCAGATAACACATCAATCAGATGTGTGTTCTGCAGAAAATTATATAATAAGAAGTTTTTGAAGGTTTAACATCCTTTAAAAATGCGTGTCATGGGGAAAAAGTCAACTCAAGTGCCTCTGAATTCTATGAAATCATTGGAAAACAATCATGTAATTAATTGTGAAATGGCCGAGTAAATGAAACATCAATATGAGGCTTCGTTTTCTTAATATGACTCGAAACACACTTTTGTTATTTTTTACTCCATTAATTATTTTATTAATTTTTTTCATATTCAATTTTATTCTATGATGGGTATGAATATTGGAAGATGACTGTAAAAAGATTTTTGCAAGACTTTGGTTTTACATATTATAGAGATATTTATTGATATTTTGAATTATGGTAGTTTTTGTGGTTCTTTATATTGTGCTGTGATTTTTTTTAAAAATAAAAAAAATATCTAGCAGTCACTGTATGGAAGTTGCTATAGGTCAAACTGAGACCCTATGATGACCTCCAATTTTTGGTCTCTATAGTGTTCACCTATAGTGACTTCCAAATGTTGGTCTCTATAGGTTGCCCATACCTAACTTATAGTGACTACCAATTGGTGGTCTCTATTGACAATAAGAATGAGCCAAAAGTGTCTATTGTTTCGAGGTTACTAGATGGTCACAATAATCCTTTAGTGATGGCTCTTAGTGGTCACTAAAGGCCTTTTGCAACCAATTATAAAACCAAATAAACTTCTAAAAAAGTTTCACTTTGAAAAAAATGAACCAATAACCTAAGGTTTATTATAAAGAACTACCACATATTTAGTTATTATCAGTGTGTGATATTAGATTTATGAGTAATAAAAGAGTGATAATGTTTCAATGATGATAAAAGTCCTCAATTGAAATAGTGTTCCACTACATCAACAATACACCGCAAAAACCATGTAAATAAAAAATAATTAAATTAAAACTAAATTTGTATTACCTTAAATTACAATTACAAATGAATTTATAATACAAAAATTTCAATATATTATAATTAAATTGATATGTACAATTTATTATAAACATTTAAAATTTCCAAACAACTCAATAATAATTAAACTCATAAGAGACTGAGGGTCCCTATATTCTAATGCTCTTGGGACCCCTTCTAATAGGGATCAATTTCAATACCATTTATCAAATGAACCACCCCCACCTTGAAAAAAATAAGTATGTACCTATAATAAAAACCAATGATTATTTTAGAAATACTATAAATAAATAAATAAATAAAACATGATTATGATATAATAATGCATAAATAAAAAATAAATAAAAAAACATGAATGATAAAAGATAATACATAAATACAAAGGATAATATAATACTTAAATAAAAATATTACAAATTAATACAACACCCTCCCCACATTTTCTCTGTTTTTAGTATGTGACACACTTTCAGTCACACCGGTCCCCCCGAATGTCATATTAACATGCCGTTAATTAATAAATGTTACACAATTTCTTGGTTTTGAGTATGTGATGCGCGTTGTGGACTAAAATTTCACTTTTAAATGAAAACACACAATTCTAGTCATACCGAGAACATTGTCTATCATATTGATGCGATATTAATTCCTACATATCAAAAATGAATCACAATTCTTTTTCCTAATGTATCACGACAATATGAGTGTTTTCTCTTGTTTTTGAGTATTTGACATTCAGATTGATGTGAGATTAATTCCTACACGTCACAAATGAAATATTAATAGTTTTTAAAGTATCTAGATAATCCCAACATGTTTTATTAGTTTTGAGCATGTTATGTTCCTTGTGAACTAAAATATCATGTTTAAATGAAAACATGCACTTTTAGTCACACTAGCCCCACTGTGTGTCAAATTGATGCGTGGTAAATTCTTACATGTCATAAAAGAATTATCAATATTTTCCCTAAAGTTTCAAGACAATATAAGCATTGTTTTCCCAATTTTGAGTATATAACACATGTTCTAAACTAAAATATCACTTTTAAACTAAAAAAATATGCCACAATGTATGTGGGATTGACATGAAATTAATTCCAAGAAGTCAAAAATAAATTATCGATATTTTTGTTAGAGTATCAAGAAAATACAATCACATTTTATCTATTTCGAGTATGTGATGATTTTTTTGAACTAAACAATCACTTTAAATTGAAATAATATCATCCTTACCATATGTCATATTAACATTGGGATAATTCGTAAATGTCAAAAATGAATCACAAATATTTGTATAAGGGAATAAAGAATTAATAATACAATATGTGTTCTTTTTATGAATTTTGACTAGGTGACATGTGTCTTGAACTAATATGTCACTTTTAGACTGAATACATGCACTTTCAGTCATACCAATAACACCATGTGTTAGATTGATGTGAGATTAATTCCTAAACATCACAAATCAACTATCAATTTTTTCCATTTTAATTTATCATATGTAAATTATATAACATTAAAATTAAAATTTGTTTATTATTTAATGAGATGTCACTAAAATAACCTTTGATTTTAATTCCTATAAAATCTTCTGTATAGAGGTTGATCATTGGAGAATGTATGCAATAAGATTTATTAATTTTCATATTTGTTATAATTTTATTATTAATTGTAAATATCATATCAATGTAAATATTTTTTATGTAAATTTTGAATTTAAATTATTGTGTATTGTTATATTTGTTTTTCTATCTAATTTTCTGTAATATTTTTCATTCAAATTTCATTATATTTTTATAATATTTTTTTATTATAGGGCTATTGGACTACATGTTTTTCAGTAGTTGGAATCAACTTTATCCTCCCTAAAAGAAAGCACTGATAAATGTCACATTTATCCGTTCTAAAATAAAGTACAGATAAAGGAAACCTTAATCATCACTTTTTTAGCAGTGATAAAGGCTTAAAACCTTTATGGGAAATCTGATTGTTAGTGATTTTTTACACTGAAAAAGCCTACTTCTAGTGTAGAGTTAGGATAATTCTATTGTAGTGCAATGAAGGTAATTCACAACCAATTGTGAGATGATGAGATCAAGTGGACTATAGAAGAATGGGATGGGTTTCCGTAGTAGATTGGTGGTAGTGGGATTAACTGTGAGGGAAATGGGTGACAATAAGAGAGTTGGGTAGATGGATGCTAAAAATAGTTTTTAAGAACAGTTCTAGTTTATGTATTCAATTATTTTTCATACATAATATAAATAAACAAGTAAAAAAATTGGAAAATAAAAGGGACATAAAAAGACCAGTAACAACAATAAAAAAAATTAAATTCCTTATACTAGTCTCTGATATAAATAATATATATATTTTTTTATAAAAAAATGAATTCCTAAAATGATGTAGAATTATCTTGTAACACAAAATTAATTTAGTAATTTCCTAAAAAAATAAAAGATACCATTGGTGAGATGTATCTTAATATTTTTTTTTAAAAATACATTTATTTGAGTTGAAAAAGGAAACCTATGTTTATTTAATAATAAAAGGAAACATAAGCATTATATATAAGCTTGTTCACACCCTGTTCAGACCAAAAGGGGCCTAGATACCCTGATAGGGGGGGTGAATCAGGGTATAGATATTCTATTTCAAAATTCTTCTTGCCCCACTGGATCTTGACCTCTATATTATAAGGGTCACTTTGTTTGCTCTTATGTGTTTATGTTGATCACTTATTTTATCTTTATCTGATGGTTATTCTTTAGATGAACTGTAGGGAAGCAACCAGGTAGACATAGAGATTCTTACTTGGTTCACCCTCACTAGGCTATGCCCAAGGAGAATACAACGACGATGTTCCACTGTACCAAATACACTAAATCTCACTTCCAATGATGTTCGAGATAGATCAATTCTATGCCAAGGATCACTGCCTTTACAATGATTTGGGTTAGCTCACTGATTTCCTAAGGGTCACTCCCTATTTCTCTCTCACTAGCTCATTGCCAGTAGAGAGGATTACCTTCTTCCTCTTCCTTGGCTCTCTGCACTTGGAAAGGATCCACTCACAGTTTATAGACCTATAGGTCTCTTCATTTGCATGAATACATGCATCCTCAACTGTTGATAGATGCTCTGTTTAAGTACAACTTTCATCCACAAAGAAATACCATTTTCCCTATGAACACTAGGCAACGACCTTTGGAATTACCTTCGCAAAGCACCCATCTTAGCGAAGCTCCCAATTTTGCAAAGCTCAAACAAGACTTCGCGAAGCTCCTACCTTTTCATGAAGATCACGCCTTCATAGAGATCAGGCCTTCGTAAAGATTAAGTCGTCACAGAGTGACTTACCCTGCAAAGTTCACTAAGACAACATGAAGTACGCAACTTTCGCGGAGCTAGAATAGCCACCGCGAAGCTCTTTTCCTTCGTAAAGCACACTGCCTTCGTGAACCACCTTTGTGAGCCGAGAGCAAAATATTTTCTTCGAAAACTCTCTACTTCTCTCGAGGGGGACGAGGCCTATTTATAGGTGATTCCACCGACCCTCAAACCTTCCATGCAAAGTCAACACCACATCATCACAAATCACGAAGCTCTGAATTTTTTTTCCGAAATTCCCTCAATATTGCGAAGCACCACAATAATTTTCTGATCGTGGAGATCATTGTAATTGTAGAGAGTTCCGTCATTTAATTTGCACTGTCTCCACGAATGTCCCTTGAATTTCCCTTCAACACTGTCATTCACCAAGCTCGTCGTAATCGTGAATCATCACTATCAACATTCTTCTGGTCTTCGCGAAATCTAAACCATGAAGCCTATCTTCACAAAACTCATGACTTTTCCATATTTTGATGAGATCTTCAAGGAAATCCATATTTCGTGATGCTAAAAAAATCCAAATTTTGGACCCCAAAAATTTTGCAAAAAATGGGAAATGGTGCCACCTTTTATCTATTCTTTTATACTACCTCCAGATCGTTCATTCCTTTGTCATGGTTCTTTGTCAACATGGATTTTCAAAAACATCTCTGGAACTTAACAATTCACCATGGAAAACTACTTGTTCAACAAACACAATCAAACCCAAAAATTATGCAATTTTACCTTGAGAGATTTTTTCCCAACAATCTCCTCCTTTGGGTTTGTTGACAACTCTTCTCAGAAGGATTTTCTGCATGTTGAAACCACACCGAGTCCCCTTCCATCATCAACTATCCTTCGCCTCTTGCAATTCAGATAGAGATCAAAGATTCACTCACCACATACTCTAAGCCCACATGAGAAATGTTTGGCGTGAGAAAAAAGAGTATTATGAAAAGTTTATCCATGAATCACTTCATTTCAGACACCATCCGTTGACAGCAAACTGATACCAATTGCCAAATTGATAGCAATTGTTTGTCGCTAGAACCCTTCTCACACCATTCCAACAACACTCTTCTGCTTTTATCACGATCCTTAGCTATCATGATATCTAATCTTTGATCGATAACTTCTAGAATCGTCAGATTTAAAATGCTCCCCCTATCTCATTGCTCCCCCCTATCTCACTGCTCCACCTTTGATCTCCCCCTATCTCATTACACCACCCGTCAGCTTCTCCCCATGTATTTTACTAAGAAATTTTCTCCCTTCCTTAGCCACAGTTTCTCTCCCTTGAGGAGTCACTATTTTTCCCCATTTGTCAACGAACCCAAAGGTCACCCCTTTGCAGTCTGCAACATTGGAAAGAACACAGATTAACACATTAGATAAAAACATGCAATACCTTGAGGAGGGGGGGGGGTCCCATAGCTATACTTTTTCAAGTGTGGGGAGTCGACTGAACTCCCATATCCATTCAATGCCTCTCAAAATCTTCCTTGGGTAATGCCTTTGTTAGGATGTTTGTAACCTATAGCTCTATAGGCACATAATCCAACTCCATGATTCCCTACTCAACCTTCTCCTTGATAAAATGATACTTTATCTCAATGTGCTTTGTCCTTGAGTGATGGAAAAGATTTTTGACGAGATTTATAACACTTGAGTTATTTCACTGGATTCCAATAGGAGACTTCACTCTAACTCCCATATCATCAAGCTGCTACTTCATCCCTAATAACTGAGTGCAAGATTGAGTGGAGGCAATATACTCAGCTTCTGCGATGCTTAATGAAATGAAATTTGTTTCTTGCTTATCCAAGAAACACACAATCCACCAAGATAGAAAGCACCTCCTGATGTTGATTTCCTCCCATCCGATGAACCGACCCAATATGCATCAGTATATCCCAGTAATTATGACTGAGATTTGTCACTATATATCATGCTGAAATCCACTGTTCCCTTTATATACTGAATTATTATTTTCACTGAAATCATGTGGCTTTCCTTGGGGTTACTCTGATATCTCACTGCTAGGCATTTAGAGAAAACAATATCAGGTCTCATCACTGTTAGGTATAGTAAAATCCCAATAATCTGTCTGTATTATGTGATATTAACTGTATTGCCATCATCATCTTTCGATAATTTCATCCGAGTTTCAACAAGAGTCTTTATCTCCTTGGAATTTTCCATTCAAAATATTCTCAGAACCTCATCGGAATATTTGGATTTAGAAATTAATTTGTCATTCCTTCCTTGTGTCACCTGTAAACCAAGGAAAAACATTAACTCACCAATCATAGACATTTCAAACTCCTATTTCATGTATTCAAAAAACTGTCCATACTGTACTTCATCTGATCCACCAAATATTACGTCATCAACATAAACCAGCACCATCATCCTTTGATTACTGTTTTTGTTGAAATAGATATTGTAATCAACTCCACCACACATGAAACTAATCTTATTCAAATACTAATCAAGCGTTGAGTACCATGCTCTTTGTGCTTGTTTCAGCCCATATAATGTCTTCTTCAGTTGACAAACCTTGTTCTCATCTTCAACCGCTTCACTAAAACAATTAGGCTCTACCTATGGTAAGTAAGATGCTTGCTATAGAGTCCTCATCCTCTATGTTTTCATTGGCACAATCTGATTACCAATTATATCTTTCAAGTCGATTTCATCTCATATTTTCGAATTTCATATTGATAAGGATTTTCCTCCCTCATGGTCATTATTAGTGTCTACTTTTGAATTATCATTTTCCACTTCTACTCCCCCTAAGTCTCTTATCACTTCCTCCATTTAAATAGAAAACTTGTCATTGTGTCATTGTTCAATGATGTCATTTCTTTCAACTAATTTTCTCAGATTTTTGTTGAAACACCTTTGATTTTCTCTCACAGCTTCTTGGTATCCTAAAAGTAGTCAGCTGATACCATATTATTAGAACAAAATAGATAATCATGAAAAAGCTGTGTGTTTCTAATTGTCCCCTAATCAATATTCATGAACATAAACATTCATCCTTCATATCCCATTGATATATTTCATCTGATTAGGATATAGATTTCTCCCCCTATGTTATGCAACTCTTCCAGTTGTTAGGCCCACCTTTTAGACCCATAAAAATTATTCTTATCCTGTATCATTTATTCTCATCTTCCACTCAGAATTGAGCCATTAATAAAATATCTAAGCCTACTAAGTTGGAAATCGGTGTAGGAAACAAGATAAAAAGTTAATAACACAATCACTTCCTATTGTGCTTTGTTGATCCCTTTCTTCTTCACATTTTGTACCTAATTTGAGGTAATTGAAACTTTGGAGCATATCACTTTTCAATGTTCATCTTTAGATGCCACTTCCCCTTGGATTGTATCTCCCTAAAACCTGAAACACATGAATCCTCAGTTTCCAACATTTATAAACATAGGGAGAGGGGTTGTTTCTGGAATCCTCAAGGTGAGGATTGTGGTTGATCCTGATGGGTCAACCCATTGATTCTTTCTTACAGAGCATCACACTCCTTGCTTCTTCTAGCTGCCTAGCCAACTTCAACTACTCTGGCCATATGACTAAGCATTCATTACCCACATGCTGAGTCTTTCTCTGGTATTTAGATTTTTCAGGCTTGTCCTTTCTCAACATTTAGGGTTTAAACCCACTAGTACATATTTCCTTCTCTGAGGTTCCACCAAAATTCCATTTTCCTTGATTCCTTCTCTAAGCAGGAAACTTTCCACTGGTCATCCGCTCTTGATTCTTCCTCCATTAGAATGATCTTTCTCTTGCTTTCAATTCGCGGTATGTGGCATGACATGTGAATTTTCCAGGACATTATTTTTTCATATTTCTTTTATCAATTGTTCGAGTCACTCTACCTTTTCTTATTGGGTTTGAGTCTTCCACTGATGTCACATTATTCTTACTCACAAATGGTGTTGATCATCCCTTAATATTCCAGAATTGTTCACATTCTCTCCACGAGGGTTGTTGTGAGTGTGATAGAGAAGGTGACTGATACACCTTTTTTATCTCCTTGTGATTCTCCTAAGGTAGTAAACTTATTTTCCAATTTACCACATCATCTTCCAGTGTACGATTTCTCATTATACACCACTGGAGTCGTTAATCTCCTCTTGAGTTCCTTTTCCTTTCCTACTTTCTTCTTGCTGGAATGTCTTTCCAAATGCCCATAATCAAAACATATAAAATATTTTACATCAAAATCATACCTCATTTCATCATTTCTATATCAAGATATTGATGCAGTTTGAGTTCTTCCTCTGACATTGAGATCCTGAGCTTCTTGAAACATACTCATGGTGTGTCCCATTCTTCCAACGTAATAGTATCTAATAAATGATTTCCTCTAAGAGACTCTTCTTTCTGATTTCTCATAACAGTTCTTCTTATTCTCAGATTTAGAAAAGTATCTATTTTCACAGCTTGAAATGTATTCCTGGGGCTCTGAACAGAAGCTTGATGTGTGGCCATGAATCCCGCAGAAATAGCACATGTCATCACTACTTCTTGTAACTGTCCTCTTAGGCCTGTCTCCAGCACCTATAGGATTTCCTCCACTTATGGAACTATTCATGTCTCTCTTTATTTCATTCATGAGAGGGAATTCATCAAATCCAATACCAGTTTTTCTCAAACTGTATGGTCTTTGAGATGAGAAAATTTGTTCTTGCCTCTTTTCAGAAATAAAAAATTTTCTTTTCATTTCATTATCACCTGCTGAAGGATAATCAAATAATAAGTGCAAAGCATCATTAATTTTAGGATTTCCTCTAGCATTGGATTTCTACACTTCCTTCTTCACTGATTCTAGCTCTTCTTCCAACTTTTGAGTCTTCATACCCCTTTATTCAAGTTGGGCATTGAGTTATCTTTTGAGATTCCTTCGACAACTCATCTCATCTTCCAGTTCTCATGTGAGATTTTCTACCATATCACTTAGATCCTTTACTTTCAATTTTTCTTGAGAAACATATTTAGATACAAATACATTCTCTTGTTGTAGCCTTTGATTCTTCTAAACTTTTTCAGACAACTGTGTAGCTAGATCATCATTTCTGGATTTCAGATTCTGAACTTCATCTGACTTTTGATTCTATTCATAATCATTAGCCTTTTGTTTTCCTTTCATTCTAGCCATATTTTGTATTTCTTCACCTTGAGAATCATTCTTTTCCCTTATGTTAGTAGCAACATCAATAATCCTTTGATTTAAACCTCTTATCTTGTTGACCTCAATTTCCAAGACTTGGATTCAAATATCTTTAGATTTAACTTCTTCATCCAATTTCTGATCCAATTTCTTTGTCATGTTGACAACATATACTGGTGGCCTCCTTAAAACTTCTTCATCATCAGTTGTTTCTCTATCACTTTGATGATCAAGTACTTCACTCATTCAAACATCATGATTGAGTGAATAAATCATTTCCCAATCAGATTCATCCAATCCTTCCTTCAGTAAGCTGTTTGATTCTTTTATTTGAATCATACTTTTTCCATAAACACTTCCACACTGAGGGATATCACCTAACTTATGATTCTTCTTTGATGTTTTTCCCTTTTCCATGACTCACCAAGACAAGAAAAGACTGATTTAACCACACAAATTGACTACAAAAAGTTGGAGCAAACAAATCTGATTAAAGAAACCTTTCCTCTAATACAAATTTTTAGGACTAAAAGGGGCCTAGATACCCTGAGGGGGGGGGGGGGTTGAATCAGGGTATGGATATTCTATTTTAAAATTATTCTTTCCCCACTAGATCTTGAACTCTATATTATAAGGGTCACTTTGTTTTCTCTTATGTGTTTATGTTGATCACTTATTTTCATCTTTATCTGATGGTTATGCTTTAGATGCAATGCAGGGAAGCAATCAAGCAGACACAAAATTTTTTACTTGGTTCACCCTCACTGGGATACGTCCAAGGATCATACAACGATGATGTGCTGCTGTACCAAATCCACTAAAGCTCACTGCCAATGATGTTCAGGCTAGATCACTTCTATAGCCAGGCTCACTAACTTTACAATTCTTTGGGTTAGCTCACTACTTTCCTAAGGGTCACTCTCCATTTCTCTCTCACTAGATCACTGCCAGTAGAGAGGATTACCTTCTTCCTCTTCCTTGGCTCTCAACACTTGGAAGGTATCCACTCACAGTTTATAGACCTGTAGGTCACTTCATTTGCATGAATACATGCATCCTCAACTGTTTATAGATTCTCTTTTGAAGTCCAACTTTCATCCACAGATGAATACCACTTTGCCTCTGAACACTAGGCAACTACCTTTGGAATTACCTTCGCAAAGCACCCTACTTCGCGAAACTCCCAATTTCATGAAGCTCAAACAAGCCTTCGCGAAGCTCCTGCATTTTCGTAAAGCTCACACCTTCATAGATCTCAGGCCATCATGAAGCTCAATTCATCACAGAGTGACTTGCCTTGTGAAGCTCACTAAGCCAATGTGGAGCACACAAAGTTCGTGGAGCTAGAATAGCTGCTGTGAAGCTCCTTCCTTTCACGAAGCACACTGACTTCATGAACCACCTTCGCGAGCCGAGAGAAAAATATTTTCTTCAAAAACTATCTACTTATCCCAAGGGGTTATAAGTCTATTTATAGGTGATTCCACCGACCCTCGAACCTTCTGCGTGAAGTCAATGCCACATCATCACAAATCAAGAAGCTCCAAAATTTCTGCCAAAATTCTCTCAATATCGCGAATCGCCACAAAAAGTTTCTGATCATAGAGCTCATCGTAATCCCAGAGAATTCCGTTATTTACTTCAAGCCACCACCGCGAAGCTCCTTCACATTTCCCTTCAACCCTGTCATTCGCGAAGCTCATCATAATCGTGAAGTATCGCCGTCAACATTCTTTTGGTTTTCGCAAAATATAAACCATGAATCCTATCTTTGCGAAACTCATGCCTTTGACATATTTTGATGAGATATTCAAGGAAATCCATATTTCACGATGCTCATCAAAATCCAAATTTTGGACCCCAAAAATTTGGAAAACACTGGGAAACGGAACCACATTGTATCTGTTCTTTTATACCGCCTCTAGATCGTCCATTCCTTTGTCATGGTTCTTTGTCAACATGGATTGTCAAAAACATCTCTGGAACTTGACAATTCACCATGGAATCCTTCTTTGTTAAAAAACACAATAAAACCCAAAAATGATGCAATTTTACCATGAGAGATTTTTTCCCAACACACCCCATTGGAACTCAATGGAAAAGAGAAACAGATTTTTAGCATCCATGAAAGCTCGCTCAAGGGAGAAAGTCCAGGAATCCACATAGGAAGATCACTTTGATAACAAATAGATATTCATGGTTCCTCCCATCAAAGCCATATCTAGGGTAAGGGTATGTCATCTCTTGACTGAAATCCTCCAACACTTTCCATGGTAGAAGAATAGTTACTCCCACCAAAGATCTTTCTTCACCCCCAAGTAAGCCACTAAAAGAAACAAACCAAGTCATCTATAGTGCCACTGAGGAACCTTAAAGCACTACTATACCACACCCTTCATCTCTAAGATCTACACCACACACAACCAAAGATAATACCCACAAATCAGTTCAATATATGTATATGAATTAAAACCAAAATAGAATTAAATTAAAGTGTAAGGGGGAAGAGAAAAATAGAGAAATCATGTATACCCACTACCTTTATCATTCATGTTCTTTTTATTTCCTTAAAATAATGTGATCTTCTAGCATGGAAAGAAGGTTAAAATATAGGACATTGAATAAGGTGAAGGGAAAAATAGTCTAGAAAATAACTAATGAATGGTTATACTGGATAGTAGCCATTATATGTGAAGAAGTTGTTACCCCATCATATGTGAACTCTATTCCCTTTCTTTCTCCCATTATATGACTTTAGAAACCAAATAATCAACCATGGATCTTACAACGTTAACAAACCCATAAATTATTAAGTTATGTTTTGAAAACAAAATCTTTTTTCAATAGAAATGAAAAAACAAACAAGAAAGTCTTTTCAATAGTTTATTTGGTATGAATAAAAAATATGTGATGAAATATCTTAAAAATAGGCATATTCAAGGAAATAATAAAAAAAATACGAGAGAAGTAAAAAAAGAAAATGATGAAAATATCACAGTAATGAAGGCTCAACATATTCAATTTCCATTTCTACCAAACATAGAATCAATGAAAAGTCACTATAGTTATGATGAATATTGATTTATGGTTAAAGATTCATTTGATGTAAAATAAAAAATTCAGGTAGCACAAAACCCCATTCACATAAACAAAATGTAAAAACTCAAGTTCTATTTGAGAATTTGGGCACTCATAGTTCTTAGGATGAGAGGAGGGGAAAAAGAGAGTACCCCCAAATGCACCAAAGTTGCACCATACTATCATTTGATCCCATATACTTGAGTAAAAAATAAAATTTCAATAGAACCACCATTTCACAGTAATAGACAGACCATGTATTCAAACTAACATAGCCAACACCAAATCCCCAATCACTATTTCTTTCAGAAAGGTAGGTGGAACAATTCTCAAAGGACCCAATCACAAACACTAGTGTGGTAGAAATCTAGAACAAGAGACCCGGTTGAAATTAAGTATATAACCATTGAAACACACTTAAAACCTAACATTTTTAGTTGAAAAATGTTTAATTTGACAACACTTACTAAAAAATGTTTAACACATTAGTTATAATGGAATGAATTTACTTGGGATTTTAGTAACCATAAAGAGAGCTTTATCAGCTCGTTTGAGATAAATATGAGTGCGTCATCCAGTATTATATTGATTTTCATCCTAATATAAAATAAAAAAAGTAACAATGGTAAGGGTGCTAAGGAATGAAAAAGCAAAAAAGGAAAAAAAGTTGAACCACCATGTTATAATCTTCAAGTATCGATTCTTATTCAAATATATCCATTCATTACTCAACCTTTTCAAGTATTTCTTTTCGATCAAAAGCCTCCTCCCTGGTTTTAGAAATTTTAAACTCAATTTTTTTGACAATATGAATAGGTTCAAGTGTTCCTAAATGACAAGAAATTATTAGTAAGAACCAAGTCACTAAATTATTTAAAAAAATTATCACTTATGACATGTGATTTAGTTTAAGTGTTCTAAGATTTATTATTGAAGTTAACACTTTTTAAAGGGGTTTTATTCATTAATTTAAGTATAATTTTTTTTAGAAAAATAAACACCACTTTTTTTAAGACTACTATTCAAAAGTGATAACATAACTAATGTTACTTTCAATAAACACAAATAAATGTTTAAATGCATAGAAGTTTTCATGTTTTCCATAATAGGAATCATGTTACTTTCAATAAAAAATAACCACCCCTTCTAAGTAGTTTTCAAAAATTCCCACACTTATTACAACAAATTATTTGTTAAAAATAGTTTAAAATTCAATATGATCATTAAGAAAATATTAACAAGGATTTGAAAAACTATAAAATGTTAAATAATGACATTGAAATAGTGATGTTGAAGCATTTTCATGTAGTAGTTATTTACCAAGTATGAAGTTGGTTACCAAACTACACTTTAAAATTTCATGAGTGTGAATCAATTCTCTTTGGAAAAAGTGTTAGGTGAATGCTTGGATTAAAATGTATTCATTTAAAATTTTAGTTGTTAACATGTTTCCTTTTATAGTGATATATTCCCTATTTATTAATGAAATGTTTCTTTGGTTGTGCAATACATAAGAGAAAGTTTTAGAAATATTTTCATGATTATTCCATTGTACTAATTTTTATAAAGTAATGATTATGTCCTCATAAATTTATTTTTGACTATGAAAGTGGGATTAATTAGTTTTAATAATTAAAATCCATTGTATGTATTACATAAAAGACACCTTAACTTGATAAAGTTAGATGTATGTCTCCATGTATGTGGTTATTTTTTATTGAAAGCAACATGATTCCCATTATAAAAAACCTGAAAACTGGTATGTATTTAAAATTTGATATGTGTTTAAATACTATGTCAGAGTTGTTCAAAGTCTGTGTGTATAATAGAAACATACATCAGTGTGTTATCCTATATGAAACTCTATTAACTACTGCTATTACATATTTATTTTTGTGTGTATAATGTAATGGTAGTAATCACTTATCATTCTGTGTGTTATAGAAACTCAAACACCTAAGCATGTTACACCACTATATAAGTGAAACCCCATGGATACCAGAAGATGTATCTATGTGTAATATAAGAATAAATATATTGGAAGTATTCACTAATAAATCTATGTGTGTAATAGAAACTCAAACACCTAAAAGTTGGTTCCACTTCTATAGGAGATAACTTCCAAGGATAAAGTTCTTTACCATAATCAACACAAAACAACACAATACAAGTTGTAAACAGATACTCAAAATAAAAAATTAAAAATGTAGAAAAACATCACTACATAGTCTGTGTATTTAAAAAACAATTTATCACATAAATATATTCCAAATGAAAGAAAATAACAAACTATAAGAATCTATCAAACAACATAATACAAGTTGTAAAAAAAAACTCAAAAGAAAAAAATTACAAATGTAAAAAAAACATCACTACTCAAAAGTGTATTTAAAAAAAGAAAAATACCATAAATATATGCTCAACTGAAATAAAGGTGAAAACAAGTAGAGTGAAAGTTTAAAAGAAATAAAACTTCCAGGAAAACACTTCTTATAATCCTTATAATTAAACACTACAATGTCAATAGTTAATTTTACCTGAATATATTTGGAATTGCGTCACTTTAAAAATAATCTCAAGTGATCATATCCTCGATCCAATTTTTTATTGAAATTACTGAAAAAACTATAAACCATAAAATGGATAAAATAAATGTCTTCCCCATGAATAGAAAAGAGTATATCCCCCTAAAATCCCAATCCATCCAAATAACCAGTACAAGAAGCATTATGTATCTATGCTTTCTCAAATTTAACTCAAGAATGGCCTAGAGATTTTAGAATTTTGGCTGATAAAGAAGATATATGAATGTAATAAAATTATCCACACATTTCATTATTTAGTATAAATGGTTAAATTAGTGTGGATTAAATGGGTTGATTGAGATTTCTTAACAAATTTTTAGCTGCCTACTTCCAAAGGTATTTATCAACTAGAGGTGATTGCTTTAAAAAACATCTCGACAACCATTATAATATAGATGAAATTTACTATCCCCCATACCTAGGACCCATAGGCATCATAGTTAGGAAAAAAACACAAAAAATTCCCTAGTAGATCGATTATCTAAGAAACTACACAACCACTAAGATTCATGAAATGAGAACTAAATCAGACCAAATCAGAATGATTGGTCAAAGATGGTGAAAAACATCATGTCTGGATGAGTTCTGAATCTATTCTATAGCACCGATCTTGAATCCAGGGAACTGCCATAAGTTTCAAGGCACACGGCTCACATTATCTGTAATATAGAACTATATTTGGAACTTATCCTATAATTCATCCACAAAGGCCTGATCAAGACAAAAGACAAATCAAACAAGTGAATGTTTCCCACTCCGCAATGCCCAATAGTGATTAAAAAACAACAAAATCCATCAATGATACACAATAAATCCCTAAATCTGAAGTGCCTTACCATCGAGGATAGAATGATAATGAACCTTGAGATCTAATATTCTCATAAGCCTATGACCCCAAATCGCAGCCAATTAAGAAAAAGGGAGTGTGGCGAGGTTGGGTGCCGATCGAGGGAGGATCATGGTGGCTTCTGTGGGTTGGTGGTAGATCGAGGGAGGAGATATATCTTAATATATTTTAGTTATTTACTAATATGAATGTATATTAAGATATTTTTTTTAAAAAAATACATTGAAAAAGGAAGCCTTTATTTATTTAATATTAAAAGAAAACATTTTTTTAGAAAAAAACACTCTTATATATATAAGATTCATCACACTCCATTACCAATCGAGGAAAATAGAAACTAATTTTTGGCTGTAATAAAAGCTCACTCAAGGGTGAAAATCCATAAAGTCAAGAACACTAATAAAAAATGTAACATTTTGGTGCCATACCACTGGTACTGTCTCCAGGGTATGGGTTCCTTATCATATTCAACCACAGATGTTGAAGCTAGGGAAGTGCTGAAAGTATCAAGGCATGTGACCCATGTCATCTAAGTCAATTCAGAACTTCACATATCTTACTTCCCCAATCACATAATCAATGACGATTGGCTAGAGCCTAGGGTAGCACTAGTAGGGGCATTGTTCTCAGAGAATGGAAAGAACCCTCACATCATCAATGGTAAATAAATTGATCTAGAACTCACCCTCATGTACTTCATCCATGGAGGCCCAATCAATGATAGACAACTGGAGCCTAAGGTAGTAGTGGTAGAGGAAGTTTCTATTAAGAAGATTAAGGCCAGGGAATAGAAAAAACAGAGGAGAGGGTAGGGTATTACGGGTATGGATAGGTCTTCAACAATGGGTATGGATGCACTGACATTGATCTAGAAGGTGATGGTGGGAATGTGGGGAAGGGAGGTGGCATTGGTGATTATGAAGTAGGTGAAGAATATGGACATGATTAGGTCTCACAACTAGCTATCGATACCATTTAGGAGGGTGAGAACAATGGATTTTCTAGGGGGATAGGAGAAGGATGCAGTGATGGGGGAGAAGGGAATGTTGGTGAAGTTGGTGGAATCAAACGATGTCCACCATGGCTTGGTGACACTGAAGCAATGAGACATGATGAAGCACTCCGGTAGCTACCCCTTAATATTAGTGCTGAACAATACTTGGAAGAGTGTGACCTAGAGGAACATCATTAGTCCTGATGGATACATTCAAGTGTGGGCCTTTCAGGTTGACGATGAGCTTCACCCTGTGCTTGCACTTATTCCAGCAACAGATCATGACCTTGTCAGTGCCATATGATAATGGGATCAATGTGTTTTTGGAGTTGTTATTTCATTGTGCCCCTAGGTATAAAAGGTATGAGTTGTGAAGGGTTATGCCACCATTCAAATAGTTTAATAGTTATATCAAATCATTTTATTATTATATTTTTATTATTATTTTGAGGTATCATCTTCAACTTCCACATATACTGGATCCATTGATCATGCTAACAATGTTTATGAATTTAAATTTTTGTGGGATAATAAGTATATTGAGCTTATGAATCTCATTGATATTTACAAAAATCTTAAAGAGGCTCATAAATGTTTGTTCAACTAGACATCAATTCAAATTTATGGGAATGAGAAGTTAATGAATATCGATTCCTTCACCAAGGAGTTTGTGATAATTTGGAAGATCTTTAGAAATAGAATGAGAAACTAAAAGCTAATATTGAGAGGTTTAATGAAACACTGGATAAGTTCATCACTTGGATGGAGTGTTTTGATAAACCATTGTCACTAAAAAGGGTGATAATGAAGATAAAATCTATTTGATAAACTCATAAAGATCCTATTTTTTTATAAATATTACTTTGTGGAAGGTGAAACTATAGAAATTTGTTCTATTAATAGTTTTATATATATATTATTTAGAATTATAAATCTAACTATTCTTTGAGATTTACACAGTCCATTGGTCATAATAAGGATTTCACTACAAATTCTTCATTTAATGTCAATAATCCTAACACTTATATGGTTTGAGTTCATTAATGATTTATAATGAATCCTATTATCCTATTCTAGTCATCATGCCTAGGTAAAGTGTTGTTGTTTGGAAATCATGCATAACTTTTATTGTTTTATTTGATGTTATGATAAAGTGTGTTCAAATGTTCTTTTTATTTAAATTAATTTTATATATTTATTAATTCCTTTCATATATTTAAATTTTTTTGTGGCTCTTTTCAGTAAATTTTTTTATACATGAGGAGTTCACCAAAGAATGAGCATGCACTATCATATTCTTATTTTATAAGGAAGTGTTTAGATTAAGGGAGAGTGTGATTTACCACTTAACATTGATGGTACTTTTAATTTAGATTAAATAAGTTTGTATAGTTTAATAGGGGTTATATTTAATTTTTAGCATGAAATTTATTCATTACCCTACTTATTTATTAAATTTTGTGATTTACTTTCAAACATGATAGTTTAAATACTTTTGTATTCATATTAGTGAGAGTTTATTGTTCTCATTGTGATGTAATCATTTAATATTTGACTCAAATACCATTTTTATATAATTTTTGAGATAAAACTTCTTTTATCTGGGTTGAGTGGGATCCATTATATAACACAAAAACCCCAGATTACATGGCCCAAAGGCTCAAAGACACAAAAGCCTTGATAAGTGTCCTAAAGTTTAATAACTTTAAATTTTAATATATTTATGTCCTTTAAATTAATGTTATAATTGAACAAAATTTCCATAACTAAAAAAATCCAAAATATATTTTTGGATAACTTGATGAAAATATATCTAGATATTCACTCAATGCTTTATAAGATATGATTCATTATTCTAATTATACATCATTATTTATAAAGGTAAATAATAAACTATTTTGAATCTATTTCATAAATTATAAGTCATTCTTAATAAAAATGAATTTCAAGTGAAATTAATTTTTAATCACATAAAATTACTTTCATTTTAGTGTAAAATTTACAATTTTTATTAAAATAAAAAAATCAGTGTTTTTAAAACAATTACTTTTGAATATATTGTTATTATTCAAGAAATAATATGTACATAGAAGTTTATTGAGACATAATCATTAAGAAATTTATAATTTAATTAAAAATATGTTTATTAATTATATGGATAATATGTTAATTTGTAACTTAGAACTTATTTAATAATACATTAACTATATTTCAAATTATGTTATGCAAATTAATTTTTATAATATTAATTATAAATTATTTAGATAGAATATAATAAATTATAATCGATGATAAATATAAATTTTAGTAACAAATTAATATCAAAAAATAATATAAATGTTTATAAATTAAAATTATTTTTAAGATACATACAAAATATATTAAAAATGAATGAATAGAATATATTAATACTAATGGATTATGAAAATTTTAATATAATTAAAATTATTGAATTTAATAGTTAAAAATATACTTTGTGTAAAGATGATCCTACTTAAAGTTACACTTAAAGGGATGCATAAGGGTATAAGATATTTTTCTTTAACTGCATAAAGTTAAGGTAGCATTTTTAAGGATACATAAAGTCCAGCACCGCTACGTAAGGGTCACACATCTACCGTGTATGGGTAAACTAGCCCTTGCGTATAGGTAGTGCTTGCTACGTAAGAGTAGCTCACTCGAATCCTCACTTGCATAAGGGTAACCCGAGGATCCTTCTACACATGTGAGGGTAGTCTTATCCTTGTGTAAAGGTATGTGGGTTATTCTATATATTGTGTAAAGGTTATCTAGTATATATGTAAGGGTACTCCAACACTTGCGTAAGGGTAAGCTACTATGTCAACATGTTACACAAAGGTAACCCGATCCTTAAGTAAGGGTAAAACAACCCATGTAAGGGTAAAATAACATCACATAAAGGTAAATAATCTAACTTAAAGCTCACATATGGGTACACCAATTCCTATATAAATGTAATTTCTAGTTTAAAATCTCATGTAAAGGTCACAATATAGCTACATAAGGGTAGTCTACCAAAAATAGAACCTCTATAAGGGTCTCAAAAACCTCACATAAGGGTAACTTAAAAACTTTTAATCTACATAACAGTAATATCAATTCCACATAAAAGTAAAACAACCTCATTAAAGGGTTAAATGGTGCTTTAAAATTCCACCTAATGGTAATTTATATGTAAAAATAAGTGCTCACTCTCAAATTTAACATACCACATCATGTCATATTATTCATCATGTGAAATATCTAGATTAAATCCAAGAATATATATATATATTTAATATTTCATTATTATATTGGTTTACATAACATTTTTATTAAAATAGAAGATTGAGATTAGTGAAACGCTACACATCAACATTTATAAAACCTTATTTTTATCTCCACATGAATTGATAATAGTTTCTAGCTTTCTCTGTAATCCATAACAACTCAACATCCATGAATCTTTACATTTGGAAGCTCATAAATTATTAAATTGGAGAGTCAGCCTTAGAAAATATTATCACAATCTTGAATATTATTTTAAATGATTTGTAGATTCTTTCTATGAGATGTTTTGCGGTGAATAATAAAATACCAAAAAGAAGGGATATTTTTATATTATCAACTTTAAATGTGATTTTTCATCTTTTGTCACTCACCACAGATTCATGAACCTATATTATCCACTATGTAATTCATATATAGTTTAATTTTGGCTATATAAGGGGTTAATTATCTCTTTAAGTTAGGTATGACATTCTTTAATAGTAATACCAATATCTTTATAGTTCTAGTCACAAGAAAATAAATAGGAGGAAGGGAGTTTATTCTCAAGGATGGGATGTACCCTAAGATGAGTTCTAGTTATTACATGGATTAAGGTAAGGAATTACTTCTTAATTTTACTTCATTAAGACATATTTTTATATTATGTGCCTAATCTGTTTTATATGGTGTATATAATTCCCTTTTTTTACATGTTATATCATGAGTCATTCATACATCATGGTATTTTAAGTGTTAATTTAAATTATTTCATCTAAGGTGATTTGACTTGAAAGTTAACAAGGGGTAAGGTGTTTCTTAATTCAATTTCCATTAATTGGATTATACTTATACTTCATTGAATTTATCATTCCATGATTATGTGTGAATTGATCTCTAAATTGTTTTATTCTGTATTTCCACCTCTTTTATATGGATTTACATATGTGAACATATTGGTCCTAGTGTTGCATTTTTATCAATGACATGTCGATATGTGTTTTTTGAGTTTATGGTGAGAAGTGGTGATGCGTGGGGAATTATTATGGATTCACTTTATAACATTGGATGTTATGCTTGAGAAATTATCCATGTTAAGAATGACGATTCATTGAACCGTTTTCAATGACAAAGACATGTTCTAAGGGGTGAAAAATTTTGTAAAAATTTCCCATACATTATTTGGGTAAAGAAAAATAGAATAAGGCCATGAAAATATTTATTTTCAGGATGAATTGTTTTTGAAATAAGATTTAAAGGTTGTTATGAAAAAATAAATTAATTGTATGAAGGATGAAGAATATAGCCATGAAAGACTTTAGATATATATTATATAATCATGAAGAAAATTTTAAAAATAATCCCATGAAATTTAAAGGAATTAGAAACTATTACTTTCATCTCACTTGATAACATTGGATCTATTAATCATACTAATAATGTTTAAGAATTTAAAGGTGTGTGTGATAATTTGTATAGTGAGATTATCAATGTCACTGAGATTTAAAAGAATATTTAATAGAATCATAAGTTTGTGTTCAATGAGATATCAATTAAAATTTAGGTGAAGGAGAAGTTAATGAATATCGATTCCCCCACCTAGGATATGGTTTTTGATGATTTTGAAGATGTTAAAAATGAGAATGAGAAACTAAAAGCTGAAATGGAGAGGTTGAATGAATCACTGGGTAAGTTCATCACTTTAAGGGAATGTTTTGGTAAAATGATGTCACTATAAGGATGAAAATTAAGAGAAACTGTATTGGATACACCAGGAAAGATCATATGTTGTAAAATAATTACTTTTTGGAAGGTAATACTATAAGAATTTCGACCATTATTAGTTTTAGATGTGGATTATTTGGATATTATACATATAACTATTCATTGAGATTTACATAGTCCCTTGGTCATAAGAAGGAATTTACTGTAAAGTATTTATTTAATGTCAATAATCCTAACACTTCTATGGTTTGGGTCCCTAAATGTGTTATAATAAATCCAATTATCCTATGTTAGCCATAATTCCTAGGTAAGGTGTTTTAGGTTGGAAATCATGCATACCTTTTATTGTTTCACTTAATGGTATGGTAGAGGGTGTTAAAATTGTCATTTTATTTTAATACATTTTATATTTTAATGAATTTATTGAATATATTTAATGTGTTTTATGGCTATTTGTATTTAATATTTTATACATGGGGAGTTCACTAAAGGAGTATGCACCATCATATTCATATTTAGAAGGAAGTGTTTAGATTAAGGGAGAGTGTTCTTTACCACTTAACATTAAAGATACTTATAATTTATAATAAATAAATTTTAATAGTTTAAAAGGGATCTATATTTAATGTTTATAATTTAATTTATTAATTAATCTATTTATTTCTTAAATTATGTGATTTATTATCAAGCATTACAGTTTAAATCCTTTTTTATTCATATTAGTGAGAGTTTTTTTGATCTTATTGTGACTTAGTTGTTTAATACCCGACTCAAATAACTTTTTTATATCATTTTCTAGTTAATATTTTTATAATTGGGTTATGCGGGAACCCTTATATAAAACAAAATCTCCAGATTACATGGACCAAAGTATCAAAGGAAAAAAGGCCTTAAGAAGTGGCCCAACCATCCCAAACTACTATAACTCCACCCATATTTATTGTCGACCTCCTATGCCAACCCAACCACCCTGAAGTCTTATTTGCAGCCTTCCATCATCGCCATGTTTAGAAGTACATGTGGCCTTTGTCCTAATGTGTGATCTGATAAATTTTTACTAATTTTAGTGACCAATTTCCACTTTGATGACCATCCTATATCCAGTTTCATTGGTTCCCAACCTCACACTATCTTGCACTCAACCAGTCAGAAGCTGCTTTGAGTATATATAGATCAAAGGCCTAAGATTTGATGGATTGGAATCTCTGTGGAATGAATTCAAAATTTAGTGGCCCAAAAGACCATTTATGATGAAAAAAACTACTATTATTAGACACCACAACATTAACTTCTCTAGTAAATACACTACAACGAAGCTAAAGTACTGCTATAGTTCCTTAGAAATTGTTACCACCTAGATTTGAACCCAGATTTCAACAATATTATGGGGTTAATTTATCACTTAGGCCAGAACCTAACTACAATTGTTTCAGATATATAGAGGATATGTTTAATTTTTATAATTCACATGCCTGTTTTTTTACTTTACTTGATTTATAATCTGTTTCATTTAATTTTTTCATGATATACAATTAATGATCTTACCTTTTTGATCATTTCAATTAATGAGAGATTTTGTTGAAAAATCATTTGTGTTTTGAAATAATAAAAAGGGGGAAGATTATTGGGGAGTTTTTTGATGGTTTTTATGTATTTCAAAACACTACTTCTCATGTTACTTTCCATGCACTACTATAGAAACCACCTTTATTATCACTAGAAAAATGGTCTTTGTTTATGATAAAAAGTGTTGACATGATAAAAGTCCCCAAAAAAGTGTGAAACCTTTATCAGTGCTTTACTTTAGTGCTGATAATGGTGGACTTTATCATTTATTTTTTTAGTGTTGATAAAGTTCACATCAGCTAGTGTAAAGTTTTAGCCTTACAACATCCCTAATATAAAACCAGATTAGAAATCATAATGATATTGATATAAAAATATACAGAAAGCCTGATTAGAATAAAAATATTACATTGCACCATCATTTCAATTTAAAATTTACATTAAAAAATTTTATTCAAAATATTTAAATCGATGTGTATTTACAATTATTAAAAAAACTACTACTCAATATACCAAAAAAACTTTTATAGTAGTTTTTTCTAAAGATCAACCTCTATACAAAAGTGTGTCCCTATAATAAAATCAATATTTATTTCAGTAAAAGTACCTAAAAAATAAAAAATTTAAAATTTTAATGTGATATAATCCACATATGATAAATTATATTGTCAATTTCTAAATATATTGACAATATTATAAATTATAAATTGTATTAATTGCATAAATAGTTGTTAATAATTATATAATTAATTACTATCATTTTAATTAAATTATTAATTATTAAATATATTATTAAATATATTATTATTTATCATTTCTATTAGTTAGTTATTTTTTAGTTATTGATATGATTAATTATATTATTAGTTATTACATCTTGCACACCATATTTAAATTTGGTTCACACATTCTATCAAAGGACTTTGTTCACACTTATATTGAGAACATACATTTTGAGTCATACCAGCCACATTGTGTGTCAGATTGACTTGTGTTCAATTAATACACACCAAAAATGAATTATGTTTCATTTAACTCAAGATTCAAGACAATCAAATCTCTTTTTCTCAGTTTTGTTTCTGGGATGCACGTTTTGGACTAAAATGAAACTTTTATAGTGAAAACATGCACTTTGAGTCATACTGGAAACATCATGTGTTATATTGACATGTGGTCAATTCTTACAGATCAAAAATGAATTATGCATCATTTTCCTAAAGTATCAAGACAATATGATTTTGTTTACTCAGTTTTGGCTATGTGACCTGTGTTTTAGAGTAAAATGAATCTTTTAACCTGAAAACATGTACTTTGAGTCATACCAAGAACATCATGTGTTAGAATAACATGTGATTGATTCCTTCACATAAAAAATTAATTATGGATTATTTTACTAATTTATTATGAACATATGCACTTATTTACTCTATTTTGGCTATGTAATGCATTTTTTAGAGTAAAATGACACATTTAATGTGAAAACACAAACTTTGAGTCATACCAACCATATCATGTGTCATATTGAAATGTGATCAATTGCTACACATAAAAAATGAATTATGGGCCTTTTTCCAAATTTATCAAGACAATATGAACTTATTTTTTTAGTTTTGGCTATGCAAATCACGTTCTAGACTAAAATGACATTTTTTTACTGTGAACACACACTTGGAGTCCTACCAGGAACATTGTGTGTCAAATTGGTGTGAGGTTAATTCCTATACATAAAAAATTAATTATAGAGAATTTTATAAAAGTATAAAAACAATCCAGGATAGTTTTCTTGTTTTTAGACATGTGAAACATGATTTAGAGTAAAATGACACTTTTTAAATGTAAAAACACACACTTTGAGTCATACTAACCAAATTGTGTGTTGAATTGATACGTTGTAGATTATTACACATCAAAAATGAATTATGGATCATTTTTAAATTTTTTTACAATAATATAAGCTCATTGGGTCGGTTTTGAAAATGTGACACACCTTTTAAACTAAAATGAAACTTTTATATTGAAAAAAATCACTTTGAGTCATACTAGAAACATCATGTTTTATATTGATGTGTGGTTGATTAATAAACAAAAAAATTAATTATGTTTCATTTTCATAAATTTTCAAGACAATATGAGATCTTTTACTCATTTTTGGATATGTGACATGTGTTTTAGAGTAAAATTACACTTTTAATGAGAAAACATGCACTTTGAGTCATACTAACCACATTGTGTGTCAGGTAGACCTGAGGTCAATTCCTAAAAATCAAAAATGAATTATGGATAATTTTAATAAATTATCAATATAATTAGATCTCATTTGTTTATTTTTGGCTATGTGAATCACATTTTACACTAAAATGACATTTTTTATTGTGAAAATTCACTAGGAGTCCTAACGGGAACATCATGTGTATGATTGAAATAAAATCAATTCATACCCATAAAAAATGAATCATGGATCTTTTTTCTAAAGTATCAAGTTATCGTGATCTTGTTTTATTAGTTTTGTCTATGTGATGTGTGATTTAGAGTAAAATGACATTTTTTAATGTGAAAACACGCATTTTGAGTCATACCAACCACATTGTGTGTCTCATTGATGTGCGGTTAATTCATACACATCATAAATGAAATATGGATCATTTTCCTAAAGTTTTAAAATAATCCAATATCATTTTATAGGTTTTGACAATGTGATGTGTGTTTTTAAATAAAATGACACTTTTATATTGAAAACATGCACTTCGAGTCAAACTGGCCACATCATAGGTCAGATTGACACGAGTTTAATTATTAATCACTAAAAATGAATTATGAATAATTTTTCTAAAGTTTCAAGATAATATAATCTCATTTACTTAGTTTTATCTTTGTGATGAATGTTTTTGAGTAAAATTACACTTTTAATGTGAAAACATGCACTTTAAGTCACACCACCAAATCATGTGTTGGATTAATATGCGGTCAATTCATACACATAAAAAATTAATTATGGACCATTTTAATAAATTATCAGGAGAATAAAATATTGTTTTATCATATTTGGCTATGTGACATGTGTTTTAGAGTAAAATGACACTTTTTTGATTAGAAAACCTACACTTTGAGTCATATTTACCACATTGCATGTCATATTGACATATAGTCAATTCATAAACCTCAAAAATGAAATAAGGATCATTTTCCTAAAGATTGAAAATAATCCTAACTCATTTTACCAATTTTGAAAATGTGACATTCTTTTTAAACTAAAATGAAACTTTTATATTGAAAGAACACACTTTGAGTCATATCAGTAACATCATGTGTCATATTGATGTGCGCTCAATTCCAACATTATATAAAATATTCATGTATTGTTTTTCCTGAATTTTTAAGTCAATATGATATTATTTAATTAGTTTTGTCCATATGAATGGGAATTTACCTGAGGATCATTGGTTGTAGTAAGAGGTGTAAAATATGGAACTCTTTATTTGAAAAGAAGCACATATGCAATTACATTGTCCAAAATTTCTTCATTGTAAGATCTATATGATTGGAATTACATTATCAGTCACTCTAGCGAGAAGAAAATTAATGTTCTAATAGTAATGGGAATGTTGAATCTTGATCAAACAGAAATAATAATATGTGAAATATTTGTGTTGGTGAAGCATAAAAGTGTTTCCTTCAATTTAGATAGATATAATCATAGAATCTAAATGTTAGAACATATATATTCTGATGTATGGGGAACTACACCTATTCAATATCACAGGGGTTCCCTCTACTTTGTAACCTTTTTTGATGATATTAATTAGAATATTTTTATTTAATTTGTAAAGTATATGTTTTATGTATTTTAGCTTTTCACTCAATGGAATGCTTTGGAGGAAATGGAGTGTGACTAGAATTTAGAAGTGTCTTTATACAAACAATGATGGTGACTACACCAAATATGAATTTCAGAACTTTCATAACAAGAAGGGAATAAGGAATGAAAAAAAGTTCCATGAACATCATAACAGAATAGATTTTTTAAATGAATGAGTCATACTTTGATAGATAATTCTTGGAGTAAGAGGATTCACTATAGAATGTGAAAGGAAATTTGGGTGGAATCTATCAACACAATGGAACATCTAGTCAATAAAATTCCAACATCAGTAGTTGTATAGGAACTTCTGTGGGGTATATGATCTGAAAAATAACCAGAAGGTGGCCACTATAGAGTCCTTGGAAGATTGAAATATATTTATATTTATGCTAATTATAGGGGAAATCTTGAGGTTAACTATAAAGTTTGTTTATTCATTGGGTATGGTGATGAAAACTTAAAATACTGGCTATGGGATGGAGATAATAGACAATTCATGAGAAGTCAAGATGTTTGTTTCAATGAAGGGATTGTATGGAAGGGATAGAACTTAGTAGATAAATAACTTGAAAGAAATAAATAAACTATCTAAATCCAAGTTTATCTGAGTAAGGAAACCATAATTTTAGAAAATCTGGTGAACTTAGATAGAAGAATTGAAAGTCTAGTGGCATGTCCATCGAAAGAAGTTCTAAAAAGTTCAAGGGTGGATGAAGCTCAAGTGGGAGTACTAGAGGTTCAGCCACTGTAAGTCGAAGATAGTACATGAATTATAAAGTAGCCAACACAGTTGGAGAGTTCAAATAAAGTTATAAGACTAGTACAAATATTTGGGTATGATATGAACTTTCGACTCTTAATGGATGTAGGAGAACAAGAATGTTTGGAAGAATTGAAAACACTTAATGATTCTAAATAGTAAAAGTTATAAATGGATAAAGTGGTTGATTTATTTAAAACCAACAAAACTTGGGAGTTGAAAAAATTAATGAAAGTTAAAAAGTCATTAGAGAATAAGTTAGTTTTCTGATTGAAAGAGGAAGATTCACTACTATAAAAATGACTTTTAAAAGTTCTAAAAAATCCATTATTAGTAATAAAATTTTTTTTATCTAAAAACCATTAAACATTAGTCATTTTTATCAATAATAAAAAAAGAGCAAATTGAGGCCCCTTTTAACAGATTTAAAAAAAGAGTTGTAAAAGGGAAATTTTATGAGTGCTAAAAAAAGTGTTGATAAAATCCCCCCTTTAAGAATGCTTTTTTAGCCAAAATAAAAGAGGTATTTATCAACACTAATAAAATAACTGTCAAAAGTTGGAAATAAATTGTAAATAAGGATGATATTCTATAGGGAGGCCACCCCCACCTTTATTATTGCTCGTTTGGACCTCCTTTGTCCCTTTATCAATGCTTCACTCATTCCCACACCCATGTGTTCTTCCCTATGGATTTGAACTTGAGATACCCTCCCACACTTGGACCTTTACCACCACTCTATGTTACTTTTTTTATATATTTTATGATATATATAGTTATATTTTTATCCATATATTTATTCATATATTAGTATACATTTATATGATGATTATTTAATACATTTATAAATATGTTTTGTGTGTGTATGTGTATTTATAAATAAATAAATAAATATACACATACATATATACAACATACATACATTTATATATATTTTATATATCCGTGCGCATATAAATATAATTATACATATTTATATTTATTTACATGTATTATATATTAAAGCGTGACTATTACCCTAGCCCACTTCTGGAACGTTAAACAGATTAATTAATTAAATAAATTATTCATTTAATTTTGAAACTCTAGTATCTCTTAAACGGTGACTCGGATTGAAAAACCGAGGGCACCGTTGAGTTCAAAGAGTGACTATTACCCTAGGAGGGGTATACGTTTCGCGGGCGCGGGCCGTCTGGGAAAAATAGCCCCAGGGGCGTTTTTGTAATTTGGCAGCCTCAGGCGCTAAGTTTAATAAATTTCAAACGGAAGCTCATAATCTAATTACAAGACCACCGTTGCAATTGGGGGGTGGTGTTTACCCTAGGGGAGGTTTAATTTTGATCTTGCCAAAGGTTTCAGATGCGAGGAAATTATGGGTTTAAATTAATTAAAATTACTTTTTAATTTATTTAAACCCCTTCCCCCTTCCTCACTTATTCTCCCCTGGCGAAACCCCCCCTCAAGGAATCCCCTCAATCTCCCTCTCCTCCTCCACTCTGGCGAGGTATCTCCGGCAAGGTGACGACGCGGCAGCGGATCATCCGCGAAGCGTCGGGCTACGCCCAAGAGGCAGGAGGTTTTGTTGCATTTTTATTTCCGAACCTCCCTTTGAGTTCGATTATTTGCATCAATTTGTTGTTTGATACTCAAAAAAATCCAATAATCTTGTAGTAGATTTTATACTCTTTCCGACAATGGTTTCAGATTTGAATTCCGAGTCCCGAGCTGCCCGCAGCGGTTCGGCGAAGTTTGCGGGTTTTTTCTGGTGGTTTGGAGTTTCCCGGCCGGTTCTTGGCGGTTCCGGCGGTTCGGAAGTAGTGGGAGGCGGCGACGGCCTTGGCTCAGGAGGCAGAAGGCGCGGAGGGTAGAGCTCGGATGGCGGCTGGCTCTAGGGCATCGGCGCGGCTGGTTTCACGGCGGGCGAGCACAACGGGGTTGGTCGGCGGCGCTCGGGTGGACGAAGTCGCGCCCGCGACTTCACGCGGGAGACCGAGACCCGCGCTCAGCGGGTCTCCGCGCACGACCAAGACCGGCCCCTCACGGCCATTTGGTGAATGGAGGACCGCGGGTCCTCAGCCGGCCCGCACGGCTGAGCCGCGGGCCGGCCCAGAACGGGCGGACCGGCCGGTCCAGGCCGGTCCAGCCCAAGGGGATTTTCCCCTTTGTGTTCGAACACCCGTATCTTCCACTACGGGTGTCCGATTTTCATGCCGTCTGCGGAAGAGCCTTCCTGGAATCGAGGGGAATGTTTTGAGTTGGTTTTGGGAATTTTTAATTTCTAAAACGATGGGCCTCGGAGGTGCGACGCTTCTTTAATTGAATTGTCGTTTTTCCGGGGGTTCTTGTTTTGAGCGGCGCAGACACATCCGACTTCCGTTTTGAGCATTGTCAGTGGCGTTGAAACCCTAGCACCGAGCCGGAGCTTTCCAGGGTGGTTTCAGGCGTTGAGGCCAATGTTGAGGCTTGGGACCCACTGCCCGTCTTTTGAGCTGCGAGCAGCGTTTAGCAACTTTTTCATCGGGCGTCCGTTCGGGGCGAGTGAGCAGTCGTTTTTGGGTGTTTTCCCGAGGGGATTGCAATGGTGCAATCCGCCTGCTCTAATTCGGCATGATAGTGCGGGGCCCATGAGGGCCGTTTGGGCGTCGACGGTGATTTTCCATCTTTATCACCGAGCGACTGTTTTGGACAAGTGAATAGTCCATCTTGTGTGCTTTTTCGAGAGGATCGCAACGGTGCAATCCGTCCGTTGAGTTTCGGGACCGGGATGTAGGTCCCGTGTAGTACCTCTTGTGCACGGTAAGCTGGAATGAATCTTTTTCTCCGGGCATCCGTTCCACTCAAGTGAGTAGTTCTTTTGATGGGTTTTTCCGAGAGCATTGCGATGACGCAGTTCGCCCAACCCTTTTAAGGGACGTGGTGTGGGTCCCACCCAACCTGGATATGGTGAATAGTACCTTTTTCACCGGGTATCCATTTTGGGTGGTTGAGTATTCAATCCCGTGTGTTTTTTTGAGGGGATCGCAGTGGCGTGATCCGTTTGTTCAGTTTCGGGATCTTGGGGTGGGCCCCACCCGAGTTTGGTTACGGTGAATAGTACCTTTTTCACTGGTTGACCATTTGGGGTGAGTAAGTAGTCGATCTCACGTGTTTTTCCGTGAGGATTACAATGGTGTAATCTCTTCAGGCGAGCGGAGCCTCATACATGATCTTATTAAATGTGGAAATATGAAAGGTTCCCCGACGACGGTTCCTCTACCATGTTCATAGAGGACCCTTGGCATGTGATCGCGTGCACTCCTGGGAGAGTGATGTTGGTGGTTAAAGATATGTGGTTGGTTGTGCCCCAATCATTGAGGTGGCAAGTTGAAGATGTTACGTCACGCCTTCGCGTTGACATTGGGTGTCGTGTGCGTGATGGCCCTTGGGCTGAGAATGTGGTATACTCTGGGAGTATACAAGAATTCTTAGAGGTACATGTGGTTGTTTGTACCTGAGAACATTTGTGCGTTCGGTTGGGGTTGACTTGGGGCCACACGTCGTGTGGGCCCCATGTGCGTGCTGGGTTCTGCTTTACGTACTTTGACCTCTCGCGACGTAGAGGGTCCCTCGACTCTTTTTTGTTGACTAGTGGGGTTGAGTTTTTCCCCCGGATCTGTGCTTGATGGTTTAGATCAGTAGGGTTGAGTGGTTTCCCCTGGTCTTGTTCCAGAGTCAGATGGTTGTGCGATACCCACTCTGTGTTCGGTTGACCAGTGTTGTACCATCCAGTAGAGATGGCCAGAGCAGTTCTGGGTTTACCCTCCAGCGGGGCTGGGCAGTGGGTTACCCATCGACTTCTCAGGGTTTACCCTCTAGTAGAGACTAGGCAGTGGGTCACCCGACGACTCTTGAGGGTCTACCTTCCAGTAGGGCTGGGCAGTGGGTCGCCCGTCGTCTTGTTTCAGGTCTACCCTCCAGTAGGGCTGGGAAGTGGGTCGCCTGTTGACTTGTTCAGGGTTTACCCTCTTACAGGGACTAGGAAGTGGGTCACCCGACGACTCTTGAGGGTTTACCCTCCAGCAGGGCTGGACAGTGGGTCGCTCATCGTCTTATTCTGGGTTTACCCTCCAGCAAGGCTGGGTAGTGGGTCACCCGTCGACTTCTTTCAGTTCTACCCTCTAGCAAGGCTGGGCAGTGGGTCACCTGACGACTTATTCCAGGTTTACCCTCTAGTAGGGCTGGGTAGTGGGTCGCCTGATGATGTATTATGGTTTACCCTCCATCAAGGTTGGGCAGTGGGTCACCTGATATCAAATTATGAATTACCCTCCATCAGGGCTGGGCAGTGGGATACCCATTGACATTCCAGACTCAGTCCTTTCTACCAGGCTAGTTTTTGACTTTCCTCCGTGATTATCAGAGCGGGACCCTTGGTTGTACGGGTCAGTTTTGGAACGACCTTGACTTTGAGGAGATCTCTCGACTGCGGGGCATTGACAAGTTATGGTTTGACGTCCCCCTAGGACTCTCAAGTACGAGGAGCGCTTTCCCCCACCGAGATGCGTCCTTGTGACGTGACCTAAAACCGTGCGGGCGAGTCATTTCCTCCCAAAGAAGATAGTGTCAAGGTGCGGTGGTTTGAGCCCCTTGACTTGTAGTTCGGGGCAGACGTGCGTGATGCTGGGCATCGATGGTGTTTTCTCCTAGGATCGTTGGAGACTCACTCTTCTTGGGCCGAGCTACGGGATGGAGATCCCCTTACGATCTTGTTTGAGATTCTTGACAGAGCATATGAATATGTATATACCTTGTTTTAGTACCCACTTCTTGGGCTTGGTTACTCTCCCTCTAGGAGAGGCGAAGATGCATGGGGTATGCCACGTGCTTTCCGTGTCTAGCTTCTCGTGGTGGGATGAGTTTACTCTCCTGCTATAGGTAGTGAAGACTCGACGAGAAGTACATCTTCTCACCGTTTCTAGCTCCTTGTGTCTGGACGAGTTTACCTCCTTTCTTTTGTTGGGTTGAGCTGTTACTCTTTATGACACCTTCGATTGTACTCCTTTACTTTTACCTATTCGATCTACTGCTCACCCTTTGGTACCTCCTTTGTTGCTCCCTCGAGCCTTGGAGGTATCCTTCTGAGTATTTTTATACTCACCCCTGCTTGGGATTTTCCCGCACTTGGTGTGACCTTGCAGATGACAGACAGGTTGGTCGTGACTTCAGTGAAGCATAGGAGTTTGGGATCTTGGACCGCGTGTGGTGGTTGTAGTCGGGTTCCAGGTGGGGGACCCTTCCAGGTGTTTTCTTTTGTTCACCTGTTGCCGGGTTGTGGCACTTTTTTGGTTGGGCGTGTGTTTTGCCCCTTTTCTTTTCAGTTCACTTTCATATTGTACTTTGTACTGTTTAGAGGTCGATGCACATTTGTGGTTTTATATAGCAGTTGCTCTTTTACTCTTCTTGTCTTTTCTTTTACTCTGCACTTTTGCATTGAGTGTGCTGCGTGTGTGTGTACAAGTGCTTAGGCAAATGCCTCCCCGAGTTGTTGTGACTTCGGCGATGGTCGCTAGCCCCTGGCATATGGAGGCGGGCTTGGGGTAGTTGCGGCTCGAGCCCGGGTAGGGTCGGGTCATGACACATATGTTCACAATAGTGTCCTTAGAATAATTATAAACCACATTTGATATTCAAATATCTTTAAATTAAAATAAGAACACATGTGGTAGTCATTTATAATTATCCATTGATAAACTAAATAATTATCCTTCGATAAATCATTGGAATTATCATTTTCCAATCTCGTTTAATTAAACCTTATTTATACCAAGTGCGTTTATCGATATATAAATTTTGATAATCCAAAACCTATTTAAATTATCATTTGATAATTTTAGGATTATCATCTGAAAATCCTTAATAATTATCTTCTGATAAATTTACTTCAAAAGAACAATTTAAAAAGTGGAAAATCATATTGAATAATACACTGCTAAATTAAAATAAAAAATATGATTTAGTTTCTTCTCATCGATTCGAGTCCAACGACACCAACAGTGCGTAATTCCGACCAATACCATAGAATTTATTGAATTTAGAAGAATAAAAGAAATAATTGAAAATAATAATAATAAATGGTAAATAAATAAATAAATAAATAAAACTTACCTTCTTCAACCCTACACAGCTCGTCACCCCTCCATGGAAGGTTCCTCCACTTTCTTAGATCCGTCATGCAAAGCTTGGGAAAGGAGAGAAACAACCACGTTAGTGTAATGAATCCAATCAAATTCACCTACACCCATGATGAAATATGTTTGGATATTTCAATGAAATCCAAAATGCATTGGAAATCATAAATTTTGAAACCCCCTATTTAATCTAGATTTCCACCGAATATTGATGGAGGAGTTTTTAATTTTATGCATTTAATGTTTTGATGAATTTTTTAGGTTGAAACGGGTTGAAATGGGTTAAAATTGTGTTTTTTTGGAATTCAACCAGTGTATCAATGGTGGAGTTCTGTTGAAGAAGATGAGTGAACAGTGAAAATGTTTTTTTAAATTCTTTTAATGTATTTAATTATTTAACAAAAATTAAATGATACCAAAATCCCATTGCAAAAAAAAAGTTGTATTCTTGCAAGCGAGGCATCCAAACACCCGATGAGAAAAAATGTTATACCTTGTCTAGGGTAAACCCCTCATTCTGGACCCATCGGTGGTCTCATATTTTCCATACGACGCACCGTTTTGGAGATATTTAATTTTTAATAAATAATATACTAAATATTATTTAAAAACTTTATCTCACGAGCGAGACATCTAAATGTCCGACGCCTTTGAATGTTATAACCATCCTAGGGTAAACACTATATTTCGGACATAACCGTGGCCTCAAATTTCTCATATGATGGACCATTTTGGAGTTATTAAATTATTTTGAATTAATTGTTTGTGCTTAAAATAATATATTTAATATTTTTATTCCATTCTATTCGAGACATTGCAGACCTCAAAAACTCATATTTACATAGTGATTAACTTAGAAAATATTTAATTTAATATTATGGAGCATTAATTGGGAATTTTACCATTCAGCGATGCATTTTAATAAAAACGCAACTTTTTACTGATAAACTATTTTCCCCCAATTAGCATAATAATAATTTAACATAAGAAGGTTTAGTAAACCTAAAAAGGTAATGGGATGTTATAGGTTTGTTTTGTGAAATTTGAAAATGGTTTTTGATTTGGTGGTTAATGTGCCTTTGGAAGGTACATGATTATTTTTGGAGTGATGATTGTTTTATTATAGCGTTGGTATTTTCATGAGTTCTCACATGCATGGTTTTATGGATATATGGACGAATGGCCAGTATGGAATGGTGATTGGGTTCCCATGGTGGAACGAAAACATGCATATGAGTGAGACTTGATGAAACAACATTGGGGAATGAAAAAATCCACCAAGTTGGTTTGGTTTTCAAAAGATGTTTAAGCTTAAAAATTTTGGTGTTTATTACAAACTAATGGTTATGTGGTTGGTTTTTCCTATATCTTAGAAGTTTTGTTTATTTGGTAATCTTCCTTGCGATATGGTAGTAATACTCTTGTTGTGTCTTGATATGGGATCTTGTTGGTGGCTTGGTTTTGGAGCAATGTTCAGTGGGTTTCTAAAGATGTGTTGGATGTTGTGATGTGGCCATAAATGGTTCTCCATTGGCAAGATTTCTAGGTGATCAACCTATGGATTCATTCCAAATGTTAAATCCACCTCTTCGAATGAGGCCTCAACCCGTTTGTTGGAATTGAGAGATTTTTGGGATCAATTTAAAGTGCCTTTCAATTATGGTGTCCCTCTAAGTTGGGGTAGTTGTGATCGGTGAGGTTCATTTGTTTCTCCATATACCTTGTCCATTCTGATCCTCATTCGGAGTGAGATTAAATAGTGCTGTGTATCTCCAAGTTCTTGTTTGGGTAAAAGTGTATTGTTTGAGGAGGAGAGTTTCATGGTGTCCCTTGATCTGTTGTTTCGGACTGGGATTGTTATGTGTCACCATGTTTAACTAAGGGTAAGATTTCAAGTTAGGTATTATCAAATCCTGACTGTGTGGCATGAAATGCTTCATCCATCATATCTCTATCCATAGGTCTCAGAGTGAAGATGATGTGTAGTTATGAGTCCTAGGACTATGGGTAGTATTGCTAAGCTCATGACTCTATCATTGCAGTGAGGTAGTTACTTTATTTATTTTGTGGTTTCAGTGGCCCAATGATTGGTTCCCCTTTTCTCCCCACCCCAAGTAGTGGGGGTTTATATATGTGTAGAGATTGTTGGCCCTGTTCTTGTCCCCTCTGTTCTGGAGTGGGGGGTTTAAATGTTCATGTTGTGTTCCTCTTAATATGGGTTGGTAGGTTGTTGTGGGAGAGTTTCAGTGGGATTTTATGGGAGATACCCATTCCTAGTTCATGTTTAATTCTCATTTGGTCATTGATCATTGGTTCTTAATGGTGGGGAGAATCACCATGAGCCTAGTAGAGTTTCCTTCTAATAATTCATCGAGTGCTAGTTGTTTTTTAATGGTGGGGAGTCCATTATAGACACCCATGGAATATTTGGTTTTTGTGAGTGCTCTTTAGTGTGGGTGATCATTGGGTTCATTATGAGAAGGCCCAACAATCAGGTTCTTAGTTTGGTTGAGGAGGTAGTCACTTGATCTTTCAGTTGATTCTCGAGAAGTGGTTGGGAGTTAGTGTTTTGTTTGAGGTAAGAGGATTAAGTTCCATTAATGGTGTATGAGGTTTCATTGGATTTATATTCTATACCATATTGATAATAAATCATTAGGTGTTGATCAATTGTCTAGAATGTGTTGGGGCTTTTTGGGGGTGGAAAGCTTTAATGGTGGGGGGAATTGTCATACACATTTTTTTTATGTCTTGGGTTTGATCTATTTTTTTGGAAATGAAAATAATTTTCTTGGGATTTGGGTGAGAATATTGTTTAGTTTTAAACTTCCATCTATTTCTAATCATCCTACCATGTGTTCCCCATAGTTTGTTTGGGAGTTTTTGGAGAAAAGGGTGGTTACTTCAAGATTTGGGCGAACCGTGAGACAATTTCCAGATTTAAATACAAAAATTGTTTCTTTTATAAATCCTTTATTTTTAAACATTTTTCACTCATTAAACTTCCAAAATAGACTCCTATGACCTATTGAAACCACCATTTCCTTTTGGACCCCCTTAGTAATTCATAATCATGGTGGATTTGAGTTATTTATTCAGGTATTGGGACAGCCCGTGAGCCCATTTCTAGTTTTAAAAAAATAATTTGTTTCTTTTATATATTATTTTTTTATATTTTTTGGTGATTCAACCTATAAATCGAGCCCAAGAACTCTAGCCGCATCCCCAAGTTCCATTTTCCCTATTTGGAGCTCATCTTAGTCGCAGATTAGGGTGAAATTTTTCAAGGATTCTCAAATCATCCAGATTTGGTAAGGTAATTTGTTTCTTTCATGAATCATTACTTATTTTCTATTCCCCCCCCGCAAATATTCTTTACCAGGTTAGTAAATACCTGAGTATCCTCTACAAGAAGTTCCAATCCATCACCTTTCCTCTAAGGGTGTAGATCAAAGGGAAGATGAAGAGTTCTCTAGTTTCCAAGGTGAGATTCCTTCTCATTTCTCCCACCTCTTTCTTATCCTTCCACTTTATTTTGGTTTTCTCTTCTCCCCTTGTCATTAAAGACATAGTTATATGTTATCCCATGATTTTTATGGTTTTTTGGTTCATTTAGGGCTGGTATTCAAAGATCTAGAGTGTTGGGAACCACGATGGGTGATATCAGGTGTACGTCTCCTTTCCGCCATGGTTTTGAGATAGGATATCCCTTGTACATGCCTTTATCATTTAGGTTTTATAATTTATTTCTTTTTTCACCTGATATATATGTTTAGTATTGTTTTTCATCCTTTTTATAATTTTATTGGTGTGCAAAATGGTTGTTTAAGCCTTTTTTTTTGTGAAAAGTAATGTTGTTTTTTTATAAACGTGTACAACCACTTGCTTACTTAAATGTTTTGTTAGCTTAAGCACCTGGTTTATGGTATTTTGAACATGTTTAAATATATTGAATAAATTTATGTCATGAAAATGGTATTTTATCCCATTTCAAGTGCTTAAAATAAGTTGTTTGTTTAAAAGTGCATTCCATGTGTTTGGTAAATTGCTCAGTTGGAATTTATGTGATTAGTGAGATTTAAAATATTTTTTTTGGATTTTTAAATACATTTTAGCATGATAAATAGTGATTTAGAGCCCTTTTATGGATTTACAAAGTAGTTTTGTTTTTATTAACAAATGGGTTTTTGGTGGTAAACATGTTTTGGCCCGAGTTGCTGGAAAATGGACCCTTTATCATCCTTATAAAAATAGTCATGATTTGGATGTGTAACATGAATGTTTTAAGATATTTATGAAATTAGTTTTCTGTTGAAATTGTTTTTATAAACATATTTATTAAAAGTGAAATTTTTACCTTTGGAAAATGTTAGTTTTGATAAAATCTTAAAGGCTTGTTTGATATTATTCTTGTAAAAATGGTTTCCATGTGTATTTCATGTTGTATCATTTAGGTCCATTTTATGGTCCATGAAATTGATTTGTTAAACGGTTTTTGGGATAAAAAATATGATTTTATATGGTATTGGTTGGTTTTTTCCTTAAAATAGAATTTTTGAATGGATTTTATGTGCAAGGACTCCTTATAATTCTTGAAATTATTTTATGAAAATTTAGGTTGTTTATTGATTCGTGAAATAAATGTGAGACATGTGTGTGAGATGTTTGATGTGTGTATAATTTTAAAATGTAATATTCATGAAAAAATGGTATTTTATAGATGTGTAACTTCTTTGATCACAAAAAGGGAAAACCTGGGTATCTAGGTGGGAGAACGTGTACTAGTATACTAGTGATATGGAGGGGTTTTATCCTTGTTTCACATAGCAAGTTTGACGATGAAAACAATAACTAAAATATAATGATGATGATGTTGAGGAACAATAGGTTATGAATGATTATCCTACTAGTGGCTTGTGTTCATGAGAACAAACATTTGTTTTGGTTACTTTTACACTGAGATACAAGGTACCTGGGGTCCACAGCGAACTAGTGCCTAGGGGTATTCCCTTGACTTGTGATCATTGGCTATTTTGTACTCACCATCGGAATATAGTGTTTTTAGTTGGTAAATTCATAAAAATTCGTGTTTTATTTAAATGTTTAAATTCTTTAAAACAATTCTCTTAAAAACTATTTTCATTTTAAAGTTTCACCTCTTTGAAAAATTATTACTAGTATTCTTGTTTATAAAACTTGCAAGTTTTCATCTGATAAATTTTATATCATGGAACCTCATTTGGAAAACATATTTTTATATATTGTATCTCAAAATTGAAATTTATGTTTATTTTATTTTAATTTATGTTCATTGGTAATATAATATTGGGAAAACCTATAGAGTTTTAATACTCACGCTTATAGTTTTATTCTATTTTTAGTCCTTGTGTAGTTTTCAGATTGAGTTCGGTCGCTTTGGGTGATGAGTATTCATTGTGTTGGAGAGTGAAAAGTGGGGTCACATGGTGTTATTTTGGTTTTCAGGTTTGGTCAATCAGTTGTATTGTTTAGTTTTACTTTCAGTTTCTTGTATAAATAATGTTCAGTTTAATTTTATATAAATGTTTTTGGGATGTCCATTTATTTCCGCTGCTTAGTTCTTGATTATATTTGGTAGAAATCATTCCCTTAAGTACTTTTTTGATGCCTAACACTATTTTCCAGCCCTTGGGGATTGGTAATTCCCTTAGGAACATGCCACAAATCGGTTCGGGTGCCTGGTTTGGGGTCGACCTGGGTTGGTTCATGACATGGTGCCTCCCAACTGGAGACATCTCTAGGGTATGGGAATAGTTTCCTCATAATATTAACCTATAGATCTTGAATCTAGGGAACTACTAGAAGTTTCAAGGCATTCTAATCACATCATAAATGCTACAGGACTAGATCTGGAACTCCTTTTGTCTTCCTTCCCCAATCACTCAGTTGGTGAAGGCCGTTCGGAGCCTAAGGCAGCACCAAAAAGGGTAGTGTTCTTGGTAACAGGAATGAACCCTCGCATCCTGAAAACTAAAAAAATAGACCTGTAACCACACATTGTTGAATAATGAACTTTTATTTCCTTATATGACACCAAAAATTTACTACTATGATGGAGGCTTAGATAATTTAATTTAGGATGCTTGATGTATTCGACTTTAGATGCTCGGGCAACACCTACTACACCATTTTATGGAATTCTAATTCTATTTGGTTTTCCATAATTTTTTTCTATAAGTTTGTATGCCTATAAAAAATGGTTTTTATCCATTGTAATAATCATTCAAATCTAAAGAAATAAAATTCAGTGTGTTTCTGTTGAAATTTATTATGATCACCTCTAGTGCCCTGCTTCCGCATTTTCTACTACATAATCCTCATTTCGTGCAATCATAGGTTTTGAATATGTTTCTTTCTATGTATGATGGTTCTGTAAGATCTATTTCTAATCATTTAAAGTAATATAGAGGGAATAAGACAATGATTAGTGCAACCATGTATTTTTTTGTATAATTTGTCCAGGTGTGTTCTGATTTTTTTAAAAGGTCCACATTTGACATTGTGTAAAATCAATTTTTTCTTTTCCCAATTTTCTATAAAACTTTTGGAAAGTGATTTCAATCCCTTTTTTATACCCTTTCTTGTCTCCTCCCACAATCAAACCTCTCTCCTCCCACTATCAAGCCTCTAAACCATCTCTATTTTGTTTAAAAACAATCACCTTAATTTTATTTGGAATCCTCCCCACACCATTATTTGTTACTACTATACCTCTCTCTATTTGCCAGTAAAAATTATTTTTCTACCTCTATTAATTTTTATTACCAGAAAATAATATCATCCAACAATTACAAAAAAAATTACAGTACAAAATTCTAAAACAAGTTAGTCTTCACTTCAAAAGGAAAAAATACAATAAGTCTACAATTTGGGGTATCTACATATGTAATTTTCCCATCCATTTTTTTTAATTTTCATGGAGAATGGGATTACACAATATTTAATCTTGAAGATGATGAAGAATAATTATTATAATTGTTTTATCCAAATTTTAGAACTCCTCGGCACCCAAAATGTCATGGACATCATGGAGAACAGACACAACTGAGCCAAAATCCAAAGTAGTGGAGGTTTCTATTTCAGATGTTCAAAAGGACAATCTTCATGCAGAATAGAAGTGAGACTAAAAGGCTAAATCCATAATTTATCAAGGCATTTATAAATCTAATTTTGAAATAATCGCCTCATCAAAATATTCAATAGAGATATGGTATAATCTTCACAAATCATTCAATGGTGTTAATAAAGTGAAGTAAAAATAGCTAGAATCTCTACAAAGTGACTTAGAATCCCTATTTATGAAATATTATAAAACCATTTCCACGTATTTTACTCGTGTAATGGTTGTGGTGAACCAACTTTGAAGAAATGGATAAAATATTATCAATATATGGGTATGTGACAAAATCATATGATCCTTAGATCCAAAATTTTATTACATAGTCATTTTCCTCAAAGAAACTACAGAACTAGAGATGATATTTGTTTAAGAACTTGTGGGGTCTCTATAAGGCCACAAACTGAAGGTGAATCATCAGAGTGATACCAATGGGATGGATCATGCATGATAATCAAATTTGTATCTCAACAACTTTGAAATGGAGAAATGGGAAAATTTCAAAGAAATAAAGGTAGAGGATTCTGTGGACAATAATTTAATCCAAGAAGAGGAGTATGATATGGAATAAACATAAATTTAAAAGGTTTTGGATATTAAAATTATACTCTATAAGAATGAGGATGAGTAAGAAGGGGAGGATTCAATAATCTCCAACCAGATAAAATAAATGATCAATTCTATAATTGTCGAAAATATGAAAATTATAACAATAAATGTTAGAGTAATAAACCCATGGAGAATGAAATTTATGAGGCACATATTTTAAATATAGGAGATACTTTTGGAGATTCCCATGTGTTAATGACACTAATATTAACACAAAATCAAGGTATCTGGTATCTTGACTCTGGAGCTAAAAACCACATGGCAGATCACAATAACTTGTTTACAAACCTAGATTATAGGTTTCAAGGAGATATTTCATTCATCAACCTCTCTATAATATTTTTCCAATTAAGAAGAGATATTATGATCAATAAAAAAGAATAAAATCATGATTTCTTCCCTGATGTATACAATGCTATTAACATGAAGACCAACATCTTGAGTCTTGGGAAATTTGTGGAAAAAGGATATTACATAATCATAAAAAATAAACAGTTGAATATTGTTGATGAAAAAGGGGGAATGATAAAAAAATTACTGATGGTGAATAATTTCATGTTTTCACTTACGATCCAACACGACATACCGTAGTGTTTGATGATGGTACATAATGGTAAAGACTAGATATAAAATATTAGATACAGAAATTTAAACTTTAAAAGTTTAAGATTATTAGGAATAAAGAATATGGTGAATGGGATTTATATCATCAGACCCATGAATAAAATATATGAAATCTTTTTTATAAGAAAACAGCATAGAAACAACTTTGCAATGAAGGCCAACTAGAATGTTGTAGTTCCACTAGACCTAGTTCACACTAATGTGTGTAGACCATTAAATCCAAAATAAAATGAAAAAAGTAGGTACTTTATGACATTTATTAATGATTTTAGTAGAAATAATGGGTATACTTTTTCAAGATTAAGTCATAAGGGTTTGACGTCTTCAAAGAATTCAAAGTGCTAGTGGAAAATCAAAGCAATCATCACATACAAACATTACTATCTGATCGAGGTGGGGAGTACACCTCTGTTGTTTTTCAAGAGTACCTCAGGAAACATGGTATTCAACACCATATAACACTGGCTTACATACCCCAACTCAATGGATTAGTTGAAAGGAAAAAATTGAACTATTCTCAACATGGAAAGAATAATGTTGAAAGAAAAAGAAGTGCCCATGACTTTCTGGGATGAAGCATCTCTGTGTGCGGTGTATCTACTCAATGGATTCCTAACCAAAAATCTTGAATCAGAGACTCCACATGAATAATGGAGTACTCATAAGACAAGTTTAATCAATATTAGAGTTTTTGGTTCCATTACCTATGTCAAGATCCCCGAGGTAAGAAGAATAAAGCTTGAGTAAAAAGGAGTGAAGTGTGTCCTTATGGGATAAAGAGACTATAGTGACCATAACCTTTTACACATAACATTACATGATTTTAAGCATAATTATACATTAGAGTGCAATACATGGATCATGAAGTCTAGTTTATTTGAATACTAGGTACATAAAACTGAAAACATGGAACTAAATAATTTTTTTTATTTAATCTTCAAATTGAGCTCCTAACTTCCATTGTGCTCAAACATATGCATAGGGTACCATGGGAAACACATGAACAAAGGTATGAGATAAATATCCCAGTAAGGGAATAACCATAAGAAAAAAAATCATTAGAAAATGGGATAGAAGGCATGACATGATGATATAAAAAGGCATGTAACATATGGAATCATAACATATAAACATAGAATAATATAAACATCAAGTCATAATAATGTGGAAGAAACATAAAACATGAATTTATCATGAGTCAAGGCTAACTTCCAAGACCATTTCACATGTTATCACAAGCCAATGCTAACCGCCAAGACAGTCACACATGGTAGCACAAGCCAAGGCTAACTGACAAGACCGTCACACATAACGTCTCATGAGACTCAAATTTACCCAATGCATTATAGAACTATTTGGATACACATATATTAACTTTTCATGAATATTTTTTCCACATAAATAATCATATATAAACATAAGGGTTACCCATGGAAAGAATTGGGTACCATAATCATGTTATAAAGCATAACAAATGAGCGTATCATAAAAGTATCCATGAAAGAAAGGAAATAAAATATACATAGAAATTCATAAGAGAAAATAGGAATGTATCATGGTAATTTATTTCAATTATAAGTTTCAACATGTAAGAAAATTAATTAAGAAATTTTAGCATTAAAACATTTTTGTGCGGTTTTAAGGAAAATAATATAGAGCCTTTAAAATAGAAAAGGGAACAATAGTTTGTATAAAACCAGAAGTGAACCAATATGGTTTTCATAATAAAAAAATCCCAATTTTATAGAGACAGTGGTGGCTTAAAACAGAAGATAGAGTGCACATGAAATTGGGTAGGAATTTGGGAAGTTCCCTCAAAATAGGTTTGCTTATCGGGAAGTATTGAGAAGGGAATCACTTAAAAACATGTATATCACTAAAAGAGAATGATTAAAGGGTCTTGATAAATGAATTTTGTACATGTACACAAAATTTATAAGATGAATATAAAAATATAATGTTACTTCATTTTGGTAAAATAAAGATAAGGCAACCCGAAGGAACAAAAGAGGTTCAGGTGGAAATCCCTTACAGATTATCAGCATGGTATTGGCTGTACTTAAGAGGGATTAATGAGAGATAAAGGTGTTTATAATCACTTATAAATCATGAGGTAAGTATTATATTGGTAAGAAATCATACCTCATATTTAGGAATTACACATAAAAGGGCATAACATAGAGGACATTCTTGAATAAAAGTGAAATAGAGAGGACCCCTTACCTTAAGTCCGACGGTATTATCCAATTGATATTAATGAACTGAATAATAAAATTAGTTTCATTAATTAATAATTTTAGAACCTATTATATTTTTAAAATATTTATTATAACCTTTTAAAGTTCACTCATGACCTTTTTGATGGGTTAATTGGTTCAATTTCATTGTTTGAGTCCGTTTGTTTTCTTGATTTTTCTAATCAATTTACTTATTTTCATGAATGGAGAATCGTGTAAAATGGGGATGGTTGTTCATAATTGGAGTTATATTTTATTATTAATTATATATAAGGTTACATGGTTGTAAATTTAATTTGGTTACTTGGAGTGAAGTTGAATCATTATATAAAACTTTAGTGATAACCTTTTGGGTTTATTGGCAGTTTTTTGATCACTACGAACTCATTTTGAATTATAATTTAATATCATGTGTACAAAAAGATTATAGAAACTTACATAATAATCTGGTTCAACCATAAAAAAATGGTTTCATGACTAGAATTGAAGATGGTAAAATAAATTGAAAACTCATCGTCCATGAATGTGGTAAATTAACACTTCTCAAATGGTGTCATTACAACTAGTATAAAGGAAGAGTAAAAGAGAGATGATAATAAATTATTAAATTATCATAACAAAATTATAGAAGATGAAAGGTACTAGAGTTCTCATAATATTTGGATGAGTATAGGTAAGGACAGAAAATAAAACAAATGAACTTGAAAAGAAAGTAAAATAATTGAAAAGAGGAATTTACCTCTTGAATCAATCTTCCTTGAGATTCTCTTAAGGGGATAGGATTTGTTCTTTTGAAGAAAATAAGGGATATTATACATAGGGTAGGATCTTGGGGAGAGATTTAGGCAGAAGTTAGGCAAGGAACAAGGCTTGAGAGGAGTGAAGAGAAGAGGTAAGGAGGGGTGATATTTAAAGTGGAGGAGAAGAGGGTTTTCATAAAATTTAATTACTTAGTTTATTAATTTCCATAAAAAACATAAATAGAGATGATTACATGAAAAAATATTAATAATTACATGTGAGTTTGAACCAATTGGGTTTACATCCGTAGAACATCATCCATGACCTTATAAATCATGTATTTAGCTTAATTTGCAAATTAGTATATTTTACTATTCCTAAAAAATTCAAGTATTTTAGAAAAATACCAAAAATTCACCCTAACCATTTTTCAACATGTATAATCCAAAAATTAATTCCATTTTTCAAAAAAAATCCTAAATATTAATTTTTAATTAAAATCATAATTTACTTAAAAAATACGGATTTTAAAACTATAACAGATTTTATAATACTTTCAAAAATTACATAAGGTATTATAAAATTATCTTAAAACAAAAAGGCATAAAAATTTTAATTTATGAAAACCTTTTAGTAAAATAATTTTTCTTTTAAACTAATTAATTAATTGTAATTAATTATTTATGACTTACAAAAATACCAATACTTTTACTATGGTCATATTATCACCTATAAGATGCCTAAATTTTATATACATTCATGGGTGAGGTTACTATTCTTTTAGATGATTTACTATTTATAAGGGTCATATTACTATTCATAAGGGTAACATTACTATTCATAAGGGTCAATTACTATTCACCAAAAATTAAGTTTGTTCCATCAAACCCCAAAAATCACCTTGAACACAACCTTATATGTCAGATTTTCAAAATTCAAAACACTGAAGTGTCAAAATTATGTTTAAAGGGGTCATAGTACTTACTGGTTCATTATTTTGTGATTTAATGTGATTATATAGCATAATTATTATAAAGGAATTTCCAGTGATAAAACATTGGGTCATTACAGAGACCGAGCAATGAGATATCTCTTGTATAATCCCATTACCATGAAGATTATTTATAGAAGATATATTATATTTTATGAAAAGAAGACATGGAAATGGAATCAAGATAATGATTCAAGAGAGGTATGACTCACTATGGAAGATGGATAAATTAATAAAGAAGTGCCATTAGAGGAACATGGAGTCAAAGAACCAATGATGCCACCACCACATACTCCTACATCTAAAGACATCGAATGAGAACTTTCTCATATACATCCCTAAAACGTTCGAAGCCTTACAAATATATATTATAGAACAAAACAAGTAGAGGAGTATGTAAAATTGTATTGTTTATTTTCAACTTATGATCTAGTTATCTTCAAGTAAGCTAATGAAATCTGGAGGAAAGTGATTGATGAGGAAATCATTTCCATCGACGCCACCAAAGGCTACCAGAAAAAGGAAGGTGTTAACTATGGTGAATTTTTTGAACCTTTTTATTAGCCACACTGATATATAAATTTTATACAATGTATACAAGTTTAAGGCGGGATGTTTAATAATAAAATTTCATTTCCTTGGAAGGAACCAAACATCCACTACAATGATGGAGGCTTAGAGAATTCAACTTGTGTTGCTTGAAATGTATGGATTTGGATGCTTGAGTGGCATATTCTGCACCATTTTGTGGAATTTTATTTCTATTTTTCATTCATTTTTTATCTAAGTTTATATCCATAAAAATAGGGTTTGTTTATCCGTTTTAATAATCATCTGAATCTAAAGAAATAAAATCAAGTGTGTTTTCGCTACAATTTATTGTGATCTCCTCTAGTGATATACTTTCACATTTTCTATTGTATAATACACCTTTATGCTTAATGTGCATCCATGAATGCTCGGTCAATAGAGGATGACTGGAACCTATAGTAGTGTCTGCATGGGAACTGTCTAGTAATAAGACCAAGGCCTAGGAACATAGAAAAAAGAGACGATGACAAAGTATTATTGGTATGGAGAGGAGGTGAGTTATGGGTATGAAAGCGTCGATAGTCATATGGAAGGTGATTGTGGGGATGGGTGGGAGTGTTGTGGTGTTAGTGATTATGAGGAGGGTGAAGAAGATGGATGTGAATAGGTCTCACAATTAGTTGTCAATGTAGTTTGGGAGGGTGGGGAAATTGTAGTTCCTAGTGGTAAAGGAGAGGCAGGTGGTGATTGGGGGAGAAGGGAATGTGGGTGAAGTTCATGGGGTCAGATTTTGTCCACCGTGGCGTTGTGATACTGAAGCGGTGGTACATGAGGAAGTGCTCCAGCGGCTTCACCTCAATGTTGGTGATAAACAACACCTGGAAGAACATCGCTATAAGGAATGAAATACTTCCTAGAATAAACATTCAAGTGTGGGACTTCCAGGTTGATGGAGAGCTTCACCTTAAATTTTCACTTATTCCAGCAACAAATAATTATATTGTCAGCACCATATGATAATGTAACATTTTTACAATTTCCACTACTCACCTAACATCAGTTTATTGAGTGGTATATTATTTTACATCATTTATTCCCCTAGATGGGGGGGGGTGGGGTTAGGTGTGGGGTTATTTCATGGGATAAATTATAGAACTTGGTGCATGTGGTTATATGTGGGATTTTTGTATTGTACATTAATCCTTTTTCCAAGCATCATCTTCAACACCAACTTTCATTATCGGTTAGGATCATCATATGATGATGATAATGAGGGGTTTGAATGTATTTCTTGTTCTTTTAAATGTTAAATTAATTGAAAGAGGATCAAGGTTAATGTTATAAAGATTTTTAAAATTGAGATGAATTTATGAAATTTCTCATGAATATATTTTTACAATTTGGATTCTTAGTGGCCCGTATATACCTGTTTTGATCCCCAGGGAGGTGGCTGTGAGTTTTTCTTTCATTTATCACCACAAAACTCATAAAAACAAGATGATTATCAATCTATTGTTTTTATATATTATTTAAACATAATGATATATCAAGCTTTGAATATAGGGAGATCCTATCCGATCATATAATTATTCTGATGATCCATGCATATCTTGAGAGGATGGAGTATTTCCAGTGATTCTCAATGATCTTATTCAATTTTTTATGAGAGGATTTTACAAGATGAATTTATAGGTGTAAGTTATGATATTATCATAAATTTTTTATGTTCATTACATACATATAGATTTATAATGGGATTAATGTGTTTTTTGGATTTTTTCTTGCGTTGTGTTTAAGTTGTCCTAAATCCCTTTGAAACCCTTCAGTTATTCATTTATATCAAAAAGTATATTTGGTTGTGATTGATTCAATGAGGAAAATGTCAGTTGTTCCCCTAGGTATAAAATTAAGGGTTTATAAATGATTATACCTCCCTTAAAAAGTGATTAAATTAGTCTATTTTCACATATCTCTAGGATTTTGAGGGATTATGAAGAGTGGATTACATATTTACCAGAACTATTATAAATTCCTATAACACTTCGTATATCTTTCCTATTTAAAATTTCATGTCATATTGGCTTCATAACACTCATTACATATTCATTTAAGTTCCCATGAATTGATATATGGATTTATCCACCACATATCATATTAATTGTTTAATTACATTGATTACTTTAGATTTAAAATTCACCCCTCTTGTCTCTTACTATTACCATTGTTAAACCTAAAAATTGGTATCAAATTATACTCTTTTTTGGATGTATTTTCTATGTTTACTTATATTTTTGTGGATATAATATTATTTGAGCTAACTTACATCCTAAACTTCAAATAGTTTAAGGGAAAGATCTATTTTTAGTTATCATAATTTAAGACATGATGGATGATAAAAGATTTGTTGAGGCTATGCATTTCAATGGAGTTGAATATGACTAATGGTAAGATAAGATGGATCTATTTTGAAAACTATTTCTATTCATTACTATACTATTACATTTAGAAATTAAAAGTTTACAAAATGTAATTTAAATAAATTTTTACATAATAATTATGCTAACTACATTTTAAATTACAAAGTTATAAATTATAATTACTATTTAATTAGTATTATTTTTTATAGTCTTATATTTTCCTATAAAATTTCTTCTAACATTTAGAGGAAATTAAAAGTCACTAATCAAGTTTCTGAAAATTTTTACAAAATATATTGGTATGTACACTGTAGAGTATCAATAATTCAAAATGTTATAAAATTAAAGTTTTAACGAGATGCACTAGAGATACAAAATTATTGTTAAAGACATGATTTATCTTAGAGATACCATGATAGAGGAAGATATCATTAAAATAATATAGAGAGGCCTTCTTAAGAAATGGAATTTCAAGAACCTAGATATTGATGAAATAAAATATTTTACTTAATACAATATGGATGTGCTTGTTGGTAAACTTTTTTAGTATAAGATTTAATTAAAAAATATTGATAACGAGATTAGTGAAAAAAAATATAGATTATTTTAAAACTAATATTCCTTCTTATAGTTATTTTTTTGATGATATAGGTTCTTATAACGGAGATGATATAGAAAAAATATTCAAGGAGATTTGAAAAATCTACAAATGATAAAAATTGAAATAGAAGAGGAACATTCAACATCAAAAAGTTAAAAAGGATTCAAAGATAAATCCCATTTGTTGTAGATGTAATGAACCTCCCCACATGAAGTCTGATTTTCTGAAATAATGAAAAATAAATAGAGTCATTAAAATAATGACAAGATAGAAGATTTTAGTTCACAATGGTATTGTTAAGAATATAGTTATTCATGTGATGAATTCAAACTAGAGAAGAAATATGGTAACCTATTATTAAGGGAAAATATTTTGAGGTATCTTATTCATCTTCCAAATCTACTAGATCCACTGATCATACTACTGATATTTAAGAATTTAAAGTTGTGTGAAATAATTTGTATAGTGAGCTTATGAATCTCACTAAGATTTACAAGAATCTTAAAGTGACTCATAAGTTTGTGTTCAATGATATGTTAATTCAGATGTAAATGAAGGAGAAGTTAATGAATATAGATTACCACACTAAGGATATGGTTCGTGATGATTTTAAAGATATAAAAAAGAGAGTGAGAAACTAAAATTTTAACAATAGAGGTTGAATGAACCACCGACTAAGTTCATCACTTTAAGTGAATGTTTTGATAAACCGATGTCACTATAAAGGATGAAAATGATGAGAAACTATATTAGATACACCAAGAAATATCATATATTGTAGAATAATTACTTTATAGAAGGTAAAAATATAATAATTTCTACTATTAATAGTTTTATATGTGGATTATTTGGATATTATACAGGTAAATATTCTTTGAGATTTACACAGTCCCTTGGTCATAAGTAGGATTTTACTACAAAGTCTACATTTAATGATAATAATCCTAACACATCAATGTTTTGGGTTTATAAATGTGTTATAATGAATCTCATTGTCCTATTCTAAAAATTATTCCTAGGTAAAGTGTTTTAGGTAGAAAAATCATGCATACCTTTTATTATTTCATTTAATGGTATGATAGAGGGTGTTAAAAAGTTATTTTTATTTTAATTCATTTTACATCTTTATGAATTCCATGAATTTATTTAAATTGTTTTTTTGTCTCTTTGTAGTAAATGTTTTATACATAGGGCGTTCACTAAAGAAGAAACTTACACTATCATTTTATTATTTCATAAGGAAGTGTTTAGATTAATGGAGAGTGTTCTTTACCACTTAACATTAATGGTACTTCTAATTTAGATCAAATAATTTTTATAGTTTAAGAGGGGGTTAAATTTAATTTTTATCATTTCATTTATTCATTATACTATTTATTTGTTAAATTTTGTGATTTGATATCAATCATGATAGTTTAAATCCTTTTTATTCATATTAGTGATAATTTTCTATTCTCATTGTGCCTTAATTATCTAATATATGACACAAATACCATTTTTATATCATTTTATAGATAATTTTTTTTAACTGGGTTGTGTGGGAACCCATATATAACATGAAATACCCAGATTACATGGACCAAAGGCTTAGAGGCACAAATTCTTTAAGAAGTGGATTAACTTCCCAAAAACTACAATAACCCCACCCATATTTGTGTTGACCACCCATGCTATCCCAATCACCCTAAATTCTTGTTTGCAGCCTCCCATTATTGACTAATGTAGAAGTACCTGTGGCCTTTGTCCTGAAGTGTGCTCCAATAATTGTTCACTTCTTTCAGTTTCTAATTACCATTTTGATGACCATACTTTATCCAGTTTCATAGGTGACCAGCCTCACACTCTCTTGCAGTCCACTGATCAGAAGTTTCTTCAATACAATGCTCAATGGCACAAAATTTGATGGCCTAGAGGCTCTGTGGTAGGAATGCCCAATTTAGTCGCTCAAAAGTCCATTTTTGATAAACAATACTACTATTATAGGACTCCACTACATTACCTATTCTAGTTTATTAACTTCTACAGTGCTATAATACTACTATAGTTCTATGAAAATTTCCACCACCAGGATTTGAACTTAGGGTTCATACAGGATTATAGGGTGACTTTATCACTTTGGTAACCTCTAACTATAATTATTTACTATATATAGAGGATAAATTTAAATTTTACTATTCACATGCCTATTTTATTTACTTAAATTGATTTATATTATGTTTAATTTATTTTTTCAAGATCTACACTTAATGATCTTTCCTTTTTGATCATTTAAATTACTGGGATATTTTTTTAGAAGATACTTTGTGTTTTGAAATAATCAAAAGGGGGAATATTTTTGGGAGTTTTTTGATGTTTTTTATATATTTGATGACACTCCTCATGTTCCATACCATGATCTACTATAGAAACCACCTTTATTAGCTCTAGAAAAAGGACTTTGTTTGAGCTAAAAATTGATGACATGTTAAGTGTATTTAAAAGCATGAGACCTTTATCAATGTTTTTTTAGTGCTAATAAAGTTAGCCTTGATCAGTGCTTTTTTGGTGCTGATAAAGGCCATATCAGCTACTATAAAGTTGCAGCCCTATAACAGCCCAAATAGAAAATCAAATTACAAAGCATAAATAGATTGAAAAAAATATTATAGAAAACCATATTGGAATACAAATATTACACTGCACTATCATTTTAATTCAAAATTTACATTAAAAAATTTCATTCAGAATATTTACATTAATGTGTATTTATAATTAAACAAAAAATTGCAACACAATAAAAACAAATCTTATATAGCATGATTTTTCCAATGATCAACCTCTATACAAAAGTGTGTCCCTAGGGACATTAAAATCAATGTTTATTTTAGTAAGAGTATATAAAAAATAAAAAAATTATAATTTTAATGTTATATAATCCACATATGATAAATTATTTTGTTAATTATTGAATATATATGATATTATAAATTAATAATTATCTTAATTACATAAATTATTGTTAATTATTATATCAATAATTATTAATATTTTAATTATTTATTAATTATTAAATATATTATTATTTATTAATTATATTAATTAGTTATTTTATATTTTTAATTATTGATATGATTAATTAGACTATTATTTATTACATCTTGCACACCATATGTGAAAGTGGTTCACGCCTTCTGTGAGGGAAATTTGTTCACACTTATATTGTAAACATGCGCTTTGAGTCATACTGACCCCATTGTGTGTCAGATTGACCGATGATCGATTCCTACACACCAAAAATAAATTATTTATCATCTCACTAAATATTAAAGATAATCAGAGCTCTCTTTCTCTGTTTTTTCTTTGTGACACTTGTTTTTGACTCAGATGACACTTTTATATTGAAAACATGCACTTTTAGTCATACTGTCCACATCATGCATCAAAGTGATGTTCAATCAGTTCCTATACATCATAAATGAATTATGGATGATTTTACTAAATTATAAAGATAATATGAGTATTTTTACTCATTTTTATTTATGTGATGTGAGTTTTAGAGTAAAATGAAACTTTTAATGTGAAAACATGCACTTTGAGTTAACCAACAACATCGTGTTTTGGATTAACATGTGTTCGATTCCTACACATAAAAAATGAATTATGGATTATTTTACCAATTTATTAAGAAGATTTGAGATTATTACCTCTATTTTATAAATGCGGTACATGTTTTAGAGTAAAATGAAACTTTTAATGTGAAAATAAACACTTTGAGTCACACTGACCACATCACATGTTAGATTGACATGTTCTCAATTCCTACACAACAAAAATGAATTATGGACCATTTTACTAATTCATCAAGACAATATGAGTTTTTTATTGGTATTTTATATGTGAATCATGTTTTAGGCTAAAATGACATTTTTATTGTGAACACACACTTGGAGTCCTACGAGGAACATCGTTCATCAGATTGACATGATCTCAATTCCTACACATAAAAAATGAATTATGGATAATTTTCATAAAGTATCAAAACAATATAATATTGTTTTATTGGTTTTGGATATGTGACACATTTTTTAGAGTAAAATGATAATTTTTAAACATGAAAGAACATACTTTGAGTCATACTGACCACATTGTGTTTTGGATTAATGTGCAGTAGATTCCTACACATCACAAATTAATTATGAATTGTTTTTCTTATGTTTGAATATAATATAAGATATTTGGATTAGTTTTGATAATGTGATGCATATATTAATCTAAAATGTCACTTTTATATTGAAAACACACAATTTGAGTTATACCGGACACATCATGTGTCAAATGGATGGGTGATTGATTCCTGAACACAAAAAATGAGTTATATTCCATTTTACTAAAATTTTAAGATAATATGAGCTAGTTTACTAAGTTTTGTCTATGTGATGTGTGTTTTAGAGTAAAATTACACTTTTAATGTGAAAATGTGCACTTTGAGTCTAATCAAACACATAGTGTGGAAGATTGACCAGAGGTTGATTCCTACACATCAAAAAAATAATTATGTATCATTTTACTAAAGTATAAAGATAATACAGGCTCGTTTAATTGGTTTTGGCTATGAGAAACACATTTTACACTAAAATAATATTTTTATTATGAACATGCACTCATAGTCCTATTAGGAACATTATGTGTATGATTGATGTGCAGTTGATTCATACACATAAAATATAACTAATGGATATTTTTAATAAAGTATCAAGACAATATGAGCTTTGTTTATTGGTTTTGGCTATGTGATGTGTGATTTAGAGTAAATTGATACTTTTTAAATGTGAAAACACTGGCTTTGAGTCACACGGGGAACATTGTGTATCATATTGATGTGTGGTCAATTCATAGACCTGAAAAATGAAATATGGATTATTTTCTTAATTTTTTAAAATAATCCAAGATTTTTTCAAGGTTTTGACAATGTTATGTGAATTTTAAACTAAAATGGAACTTTTATATTGAAAACATAGACTTCAAGTTATAGCGACTACATCATAGGTCAGATTGATGTGAGTTAAATTACTATACACCAAAAATGAATTATGAACCGTTTCAAAAAATTTCAAGACAATCTAAGATAATTTACTTTTTTAGTCTATGTGATGCATGTTTTAAAGTAAAATTACACTTTCAATGTGAAAACACACACTTTGAGTCATAAAAACCACATCATGTGTTAGATTGATGTAAGGTCGATTCTTACACATCAAAAATAAATTATCGGTCATTTTACTAAAGTATCAAGACAATAAAAACTCATTTTATCTGTTTTGGATATGTGTGTTGCATTTTAGTGTAAAATGACACATTTTAATGTGAAAAAATATACTTTAAGTCATATCAGCCACATTGTGTGTTATATTGACATGAAATTGATCCCTAAAAATGAAAAATTAAATAAGGTTCATTTCAATAAATTTTGAAATCAATCCAAACTCATTTTCCCAGTTTTAAAAATATGGAACATGTTTTCAACTAAAATGACACTATTATAATGAAAACATGCACTTTGAGTCATAATAGCCACATCATGTGTTAGATTGATGAGTGATGTATTCATACATGCTATAAAATATTAGTGTATTATTTTCCCAAATATGAAAGAAAATACATGCATGTTTACTTTTATTTTTCTATGTGACATGATTTTTTGTGTAAAATTACACATTTAAATTGAAAACAAACACTTTGGGTCATACCGACCACATTTTGTGTCAAATTGATTTGTGTTAAATTAATAAATGTAAAAAACTAATTATGGATCATTTTCATAATTTATCAAGATAATAAAAACTCCCCCTAGTTTTGGCTATGTGATGCATGTTTTAGAGAAAAATGACACATTTAATTTGACAACATGCACTATGAGTCATACAGGCCACATCATGTGTCAGATTGATGTGAGGTAAATTAGTACATATAAATATTGAATTATGTATAATTTTATTAATGTTTTAAAACAATCCAAGATAATTTTCTTGATTTTGGAAATGTGATGTTATTTTTAAACTAAAAAAGACACTCTTATATTGAAATGATGCACTTTGAATCATACTGACCACATTGTGTGTTAGATTGACATGTGGTCATTTCCTACACACCAAAAATGAATTATGTATCATTTTCATAAATATTTATGACAATTAGAGCACTTTTTATAGGTTTTAGCTATGCAATATATTTTTAGACTAAAATGAAACTTTTATAATGAAAACATGCACTTTGATTCTTACCAGCCGCATCATGTGTCGAATTGATGTGAGGTCAATTCCTACACATCAAAAATGAATTTTGTATTATTTTCATAATTTATCAAGAAAATTTTCAAAAACTCATCAAGAGACAACAATAAAGAAATGAAAATGGTGAGGCTAGGATCATGGAAGTACCTACCCTAGAGAAGGATCACTAATATCAAAACACTTGCATAAAATAGGAGAAGGTTTCCATTGAAATTCATTCAAATTTAGGTAGGGTTTCTTAATTTCTAAATCATAATCCTTTTATACCTATAGTTATTAGAAACAATGAAACACCATATTGAATACAATATTAAAAAAAGAAACAAAAGGCATAAACCTTTCTTAAAATGAAGAAAAACAACCCTAAGGCACACACTGCTTCACTATATGGGGTGAAATGCATCCCATATTTTGGTAAGATATATTTATATTCTAAGTTATAAGGATACTTACACCATTTAAATCTCATAATTATGTCATCTTTAGCTTCTATGATACCTCTACTTGAGAAAAAACTCAAATATTTATTTCTTTGTAGGATTATCACCAAAAGCTTTTTCTATTTCTTGAAACCCATCCAAACCTACAAAGGAAGGAAATTAGTGAAAATTTAAAAATAAATTCATGATCTATTGGGGAATGAAAATATTACCTTTATAAACACTGAAAAATTACAATAAAAATAGGAATAATGAAGTAATAACATGATATGTAGGTTTAGTAAATGTATATAAAATATTGAATTGAAGATGGACTAAATTAGTAGAAGAAGAGGGTGAATTTGAATGTTTGGAATATTCTAAAATCTTTTCCCATAAATCTATGACTTGTTATAGAGATTATTTTATTGTTGATCCCATAGATTCCTTGTATAATAATCATGGCCATATCCCCTAGTATAAAAACAAAATAAATGGTTTGAATAGTGTTTTTACTTGGAGAGGTCCCAAAATAATTTTCCACAATGACATATTAAAGTTGAAACTCCCTTAATCAAAACTTTCATATTGTTTTCATTGGGAAAAGGAACCACATATGGGAGATGATCATTAAATCTATAGCCTCACTCAAGAGGGGCATAAACTCTATTGCAGAGTTCAATTTTCTTTGGAATGATAGGAGGATCAAATCTAGAAAAATGTTTGGATGGAAATTGGAAATGAAAGATTAGAATACAAATATAACAAAGATATTTTCTATACTACATGAATTTATTTTAGTAAAAAGAAATATCTAAGCATTATGATACTAATTATTTACATCCCAAATATATGACCAAGGTACTAGTTAGTACTAGGTCACATACATAATAGGAAATCACCACAACTTGACGTCATAAAACCTTTCGAAGCCACGTACTATAACCACTCATCTCTTAACAAATCTATTTCATCATTTGAGTACATAGAATATTGTAATTATTTGTAGTATTGAGAAAATATATAAAAAAAATTATTAAAAAATATTTTAAAATAAATTTTAATTACATTTAGAAATACCTATTTGGATATTCCAGTTTTTTGATGGTATATGATATATTTCATAAATTTATAAACTTAATATGCACAATCGTTGTTGTTATTTTGTTTCAGAATCTACAAAAACATTGACCAAAATAAGTAAATTATTTTGGAATATGCTTTGATATGTAAATATGACTATATATACATTAATCTATCTCCATTTGAAGAAATTCATAGGATTTTTTGTTTTCATTCATCAAAAACATATCATTATTTAGATAATATTTATAGGTTACCCTATCATAACAAAATTATCTTTAAAAAATAAACAAAAACTTTTAATTTCAAGTGTATCTATAAAATGTTAGTGCATTACTAATTTATAATAGAAGTCACATGTAATCTATTTGTTGCAAATATATTCTTTGGATCCAAAAAATTGAGGTGTCCAAATTGAATGGGATGATCATCTAGTTCTTCCTAAAAAGACACAAACAAATAAGTAATGAAAAACAAAAAATATATTTTATATGGTTAAATTATAGAGGTTTACTCATGCTATTTTAGAAATCAAGAAGAGTTTGGAGTCCATTATTTTCTTCTAAAATTCCACACATAGATCATTTTTTATCAATATATTCTATATTCAAAATAAATTATTATGTAGAAGTGATTGTTGGATTAATGAGTCCAAAATTTTATTCGTAGGGATTTCCATTTATATAGTAGTAATATTTATGCCTATAGAAAATATAAATATTTATTAATTATAATGAACATAGTAGACCATTTTTTTGACAAAAAAACTGTGAAAATGTTCCTCATGTATGTATTAAAAACTGAGACTCTCTATCATTGAAACTTGATAATTTAATTTATACTCTCAAGACCAATCACTTCTGTAATGGAATCTATATATATTTTTTCTTTTAGTTGAATAAAGGATACATTTCCATCTATAAAATTTGTATCTTCATGAACTTACCATGTTAATATATGTGTTAGTTAAACTGGTGGGGTAAAGGTACTCTCGAAAGGTCCTTTTGATTTCTTGGTTGATCCACTAGATTGTCTTGATCTGACCTTCCATTTCTCATTTGTTTTTTCATCTGTAATACCATAACTCATTTCAGACCTTATTTTATCAGCTATTAAATGTTTTTATATTAAAAAAAATATGAAATACATAATTATCTCTATTTATCTTTATAAGATTAAATGACCATGCTATGAATGTTCCAATAACATTCTTGACTGTGGTGACATCCAGATCATTAAGAGGAATAGGAAAATCTATTATTCGATAATGAGCTACATAAATACCCACTATTATGTGATATTTTTATATTTTTTTATTATAAAACATGTCTCCTTTTATATTGTACATTATACCCCTCAAAACAAGGAAATGGGTGGGTGATGATAGATATAAATCACATATAATTTTAATATACTGAATATTAATAATATAAAGTTATTAGACATTGTTTTATTTTCTTTTAGTAGAAAGAGTTCTGAAATAATTGATTGCCTTAGGAAAGTTAGGCAGTTAAGGGGCATGGATAGCCTCAAAGATAGTGGGGTCATATGGCTCTTCATATACTGATCTTTGTTCTACTATTAGTTCTCTTTGACCCTTTCACATATATTGGTCCCCCAAACCTAACTAGATAATAATATCTTTTAAATTATAAATTTTTTTCCTGCATTCCTTTCACCATATCATTTATATCTCTTTACAAATTTGTTTTCTCGAAATATTCTTAGGGTGACACTCTAAAACCTGCACCTATATCACGACAATATTGTTTTGGACACTTCTGAGGTACTAAAATTAGTTGTTCTTCAAGCACATTTGATGATGATTCTTGTGTCTAAACAATATAAAAACATATGAACATAAATTGATATTTTTATATAATATTATTATTAAGCATAAAAAATTACTATTATATCATACTTATACATGATTCCCAAACTTATTTTTTTGTTTTAATTTACTAGTTTTCCTCTCTATTTTCATGATCCACCTTGTATAGCACATGACATGGGATGAAAGTGGATTTGAATTCCAATTCATCAATTTGTATATAAAAAAAGAAACAAATGTTGTTGCATATCAGAAAAAAATTTTACTTTAGATTTAAAATACACATTGGTGTTCCTTGAAGGCATCATTGAGTCCTTCAGGCATTGATTACATTAAATTTTTATTTCCCAAACTACACTCAACCACTAAGGTATAACAAGTGAAAGTTTGGGTCAAACAATAACGCCCCATTAACTTCATGTTATGTATATTTTAACCTTTTATTTTTGTTTCCTTTTTCATTGGATGAGTAATTATGAAAAGGAATTGGGAGGATTCATGTAATGGTGAATTTAGGAGTTTATTGAAAATTTTATCTTAACCCTATAGTTTTTACTATTCGTTGGGTGATTATGCACCCTGTAATAGGATTATATGTCATGTAATGTTCTTTGGGAAGAATTCATGAACTTGATACATAGTGTGAGAGGTTTTCACACCATGTAAAGGGTTTATATTGTGTCATGGGAAAAATTGGGATTTTAGTAAAAAGTAGAAACATTTTTTAACGGATCCGAGGCTCGAGTATTTCACGAAATGTAGTGAGATTTACCGCCATGTAAATATCATGAGGGCCCATTTTAAGTAGGAATATTGACTGAATTTTTATTTCATTTTAACCGAATCCATTCAATCTTGACCTAGATCTTACCCTAGGTGATTTTGGGTGACTCCTTCCCTTTCAGATCACTTCATTCAGTGATAAATCACCAATGCAGTTGGTTTTATTCTCTCTAGGTATGTAATACTTATAGTTATTCTTTTTTTTGTTACAACTATGGTTTTGGCTATGGTTCTGTTTATATTTTTGATTGGATAGTATTTTTTATCAGTCATTTTTAGTTTCTTGGTGTGCCTTGTATTTCAAAGTCTATTTTCTTGGTTTTGGTTACCATTTGTTCTTGATTTAGAAATGGGTTTTCAAAATTCGAAACAGATTGGATTGAATTTGAAAACATTTTATAAAATTGTGAGAATGGTTTTGAAAAAGTATTTAGAAAATAGAACATTGGGAACCTTGGGTGTGTCAGGAAAGAGACATGGGTAGCCTTAGTGTGTGTTTCACCACTAGGAGGTAACATTTTGTGATATCAATCGACAGGATCGATATCTATTAGATCCAACTTTATTTTAGTTTAGGTTTTTAGTGTCTAATATGCAGTTTCCTATAGGCTAGATCCTAATATGTGAGGTGATTTTTAATTTATGGTTATTTATCAAATAACTATTTTTATCATGGATTGTTGATCACAAGTTATTATATGATCTTTTATCACATAACTTCACATGATAGGTTATTTCATGGATATTTGTTTACATGTTTACCTATGGATGCATGGATATGATTTCCTATTTTATCACTTTTACTTTTCATATTTCTCAATTGAGAATATGAATGTAATTTAAGAAAAACAAAGGATAAAAAGGTAAAATGATTTACAAATTGATTTAATTTTTGAAAATGATTTGTAATTTTTTTTAAAAGATATAGTTGTTTCATTCTTGATATTAGACTTTATATAGAAACTATGGTGGTATCCTATTGATATTTGTATCACACCCTACTTATGACTTTGGATGTTTTTTGATGTTGTATTGCAAGATCCAGGTAAAGGGAAGAGAATCTTGTAGCATGTTGGATTCTCTTGTTGTTACTTCTTTCAGATTAGGTTGGTCTGTTGGTGATTGTTGGTCATGTGGGGATTTGAATTACTTTTTGGTTTAACCTATTTTGGATCGGATTATATGTCATTGTGGTATCTCATTTGTTTCCACTATATAATATAGTTGTATGTATTATTTTTATTATATTAATGACTGGTTTCTATTATCCTTTTTTACAAATATTAAGTGATAGGCCAGTTTGGGTGACTTGTCTAGTTGACTTGGGTTGATTCATTAAAATTTGGTATAAAAGGGATGCTCAACTTGAAGTGTGTTAACACTACCTGAGTTTAGTTCTTTTTCTTGGGTAGATAAGAGTTAGGGCCATCGGAATTTGGATAGCAAGTGCAAAAAAGGGGTAGATCCATCTCACTTCTATTACTGAAACCAAGTTACCATGGTTGGTTAGGTACTTTTACCAGGTTTTAGACACGGAGTTTAAGGTCATTTGAATGAAATTTTTGGGAATTTTATTTAAATTGAAATGTTCCTTTTTTAGTAAGTTCTTTTTTGGTTGATTTAAATTCTTAATGTTTTAAATATTTGAAATCAATACCTAAAGTTGGTCCCGTGATTTTTGAAATTGCTCGTGACTGATTGGTTTTTTTTATTTTGTTAGAGAATTCCTCTAAGAATATCTCTTCTACATATTAGAGAGAAAGATTCAAGACAATTTCCTTAGGTGAACCCTCTAGTGGACCATACTTTGGTAGAAGATACTATTTTCACTATTTAAACTTTGGGTCAAGTGGGTGTTGAGAACCCAAGACTGATACTGGATCATGGATATGAATTTACTAAGCATATCCTCCCATATTTCATGGTGAAAAATGAGCATAGAAATTTGAGTAGTGGCTTGAGAGGGTAGAGATAATCTTCAACTTCTTAAAGACTCTTGAAGATTCTAAGTTAGGTTTTACCATGTATATGCTCAAGGTATCAGAAAAGAGATCATGGGACTATATTATGTAAGCTAATTTTCATGAGGATATTACCTAATATTCTTTTAAAAAAATATTTAACAAGAAGATTTACCCTGAGAAATTGTATGTGGTGAAGACCCAGGAGTTTCTGACTTTAGAGAAAGGTAGCACACCATTATGGAGCATTCTTCCAAATTTTTTGAGTTGGTGTATATGGTATCAAAGCTTGTCACTATGAGTACCTAACGGTTTGGAGGTTCGAGTTAGGACTAAGACCTAAAATTTAGTAGATGTTGATACTCATGTGCCTTCTAACCATTATGGAGGTTGTTGATAAGGCATCATTGGATGAGACAAACATAGCTAGGAAGAAATGTTTGGGTGAAGCTTAATTTGGTTCAATGGTTAGCTAGGGTGTGACTTTTTTCTAGAAAAGTAAGAGTAAGAGTGGTTAGTTCTCCTTAAGACAAGTTTCAGGGGTTTTGATAAGGCAGAAACATGTTTTTTACTACCGGTGTAGAAGGTGAGGTCATACCAAGACTAACTATTTGGAGTCTCCCAACACTTGTAATCTTTGTAAATGATCTATCCATTGCCAATTTTTTTTGTGAAAAGATATCTTAGGGAAGTACATCAGGATCCACACTCACAAAGGGATCACGGGTTCTTAAAGATTATTCCAAGGTTTGTGGGTCTAATCCTCTTACCAAGGGATATGTTAACATGGATAAGAAGAGATGAATTTATGAAGTATAGTATGCACCTATGGAATCTGAAGTAGGTCCAACTACTGTTACAGGTATGGATTTTATCTCATCTTCTATGGTTCTAGCTTTTCTTGATATAGGTTATACTCATTATTTTATATCATTAAGGTTAGTTGACATGTTGAGATTATGTGTGGAACTTATTCCATTCTTATTGGATCTTTCCATGACTTTGGGAAAGTGGTCCGAACAAGGTTTTAGATTTCCTACGTATTGGGTGATGATAACTGACTTTGAGGTGGTGTGTGACTTTTTAGTGATCGATCTTGAAATCTTCAACTTGTTTATCAGCATGGACTAGATGATTAGTGTAAAGACCCAGATAGACTATTATCAACATAGAGTTAAGTTATTATCTACTGACGGGGTCACTCATGCTTTGTAGGGTGAGTGGGAATCTAAACCAATAAGGGAAGGGCCTATAGTTCCTTATTCCAGGGTAATATCATGCCACTTTTCAGAGATGTTTCTCGATGCAGTTGACCCTTGTTTGGGTGGTAAACTTCCTACAGTTTTGTGTGCATTCCATAAGGTCTTTCTGGATTATTTTTAGGGTTTACCTCCATAGAGATAGGTCAAGTTTACTATAGGTATTCTCCTTGGTATGATTCCTATTTCTATTCCATCTTACCATATGGAACATGCTAAGTTGAAAAAACTTAAGGTTCAACTTGAGGTCCTAGAGGCTAAAGGATTTATTCATCACATTATGTCACTGTGGGATTTACCTATCCTATTTACTAAGAAGGAAAACAGGAGCCTCAGACTTTTTATTGATTATCAAAAGTTTATTTGGGTGATCGTTGGGAATAAATATCCATTTCCAAGGATTGATGATCTATTTGATCAGCTTAAAGGGGATCATTTGTTTTCTAAGATTGATACATGGTCAAGGTACTAAAAATTGAGAGTTGTAGGAGAGGATATATATAAGATAATTTTTAGGAGTTGATATGGTAATTTTGAGTTTTAGGTCATGCCATTTGGTCTCACTAATGCTCCTACGATGTTTATAGCCTTGATGAACAAGATATTTCATTAGTTCTTGGAATATTTTTTTATTGTGTTCATGGATGATATTTTGGTGTACTCTAAGTCATAGGAGGATCACATGGAACATTTGGATTTATTATTAAAAGCATGAACTAACACCAACTATATGGTAATATTTCCAAATGTGAGTTTTGGATCTGGGAAGTGAGGTTTCTAGGGTATGTGATATCTGAGATGGGAATCATAGTAGATCATGAAAATATACAAAAAGTTATTTACTAAGAGCATACCAGAAATGTGTTTGAGATCCAGATATTCTTGGGTTTAGCTGGTTAGTATAGATTCTTTGTTGAAGGATTCTCCAAGACAACATATTCGATGAAAAATTTAACATGTAATGGTGTAAATTTTGAATGGAATGAAAAGTTTCATAGATATTTTGAGGATATGAAGGTAAGGTTAAATTCAGAACTAGTTTTGATTCTTCTAGAACTAGGATTGGGTTATGATGTTTTTTATGATGGTTTTGGTATGGGTTTTGGATGTTTCTCCATGAAGGGGAAATAGTTAGTGGCTTATAGATCTCTCCAGTTACACCCTTATGTGAAGAACTACCCTAACCATGATCTTGAGTTGGCAGTTGTTATACATGAACTCAAAACATGGTGTTACCATATCTTTAGGGAGTGGATTATAGTGTATTTAGATCATAATAGCCTAAAATATATTTTTAATCAGAGGGACCTAAATTTGAGTTTGAGACATTGGGCGGAGTATCTTAAGTCTTTTGATTTTGATATTGCTTATACCCCTAGGAAATGGAATGTGGTTTCCGATGCATTGAGTAGAAAATTATCGACCCAAGAAATGAATGAATCTATTGAGGAGTGGTATATGATGAGTTTTTTTTCTAAGATGATCTTGGGTTTGGAAGAGAATAGTGGACATGTGTTCTTATCTTAGATAAAAGCTGGATCATATTTTGATGAGTGAGTTTGACTCAAGAAGGTAACATACACTAAGTGATAATGATTTAGTGAAATCCTTTAGGATGGGGAGATATTAGGTGAGTGGTCTTGATCTACCAATGGAGCTTTGTACTTCTGTATAAGGTTTATGTTCTGTTTTTCCAAAGGCATGAATTTTTAGATATTGGACACTATTCTTGTTGGTTTGTGCACCTAGGTACTACAAATACGTATCATGATTTAAGGTGTCAGTATTGGTGTAAGTGGATGAGATGATATATTGATGATTCTTTATCATGGTTTCTTATCAGATAATTAAGGTGGAACAATAGAGGATTTCAGGGATATTGCATCCCTTACCCATTCTGGTATGGAAGTCAGATGATATTTTCATGGATTTCGTTATTGGTTTTCCACAGAATCCTAATGGGAAGGATAAAATTTGGGTGATAATTCATCAACTCATGAAATTAGTGTACTATCTACCTATCCAGGAGATTATTAATGTGGAAAAATTTGGGGTCTTGTATATCTTAGAGATTGTGAGGCTTGATAGGGTTTCCTTTACAGTTGTTTCTACTAAATATCTTAGGTTCACATCCATGTTTTGGAAAGGTTTGAAAGAGGTTATGGGTCCCCATATTGAATTGAGCATGGATTATCAACAAAAAATAGATGGACAGATGGAGAGGGATATTCAGGTTCTAGAGGATATGCTACGGGCTTGTGTGCTTGATTTTGGAGGATCTTGGGAAAATCATTTGCGGTTGGTTGATTTTTCCTATAAAAATAGTTATCAAGATTTGATCAGGATGGAATCATATGGGGAATTTTATGTATGTACATGTATATCTCCTTTTTTCTAGTAAAATTTGGGAGAGAGGTCCTTGGTTATATTGAGTGTTGTTTAGGAGAAGACGAATATGGTTCAGTTGATCCAGAGGTGTTTGATCAAAACATAGAGTCATCAGAAATATTAGTCAGAATGTAGTAATCAACCATGGGAGTTCGAGTTTGGCGATCAAGTTGTTCTCATAGTTTCACCTTTATTGGGATATCATTAGTTGGGTGAGTAGGGTATGTTAGCCCCAAGGTTTGTGGGACCCTTTGAGATCATTGGATGACTAAGGAGAGTGGACTATTGGTTGGAATTTCCAACTGGATTCATAGGAATAAATGATGTGTTTTATGTTTCCTTATTGAGGAGGTATATAACAGATCAATCCCATGTGATTAGATGGTAAGATATTGATATTGAGACCAATACCACTTTGGTTGAGAATCTAGTTCAGATTATTGATTTCCAGGATAAGGAACTAAATGGTAAAACAAACCCCCTAGTTCGGGTTCTGTGGATTTGCAGATAGGATAGCCACAAGACATGGGATAAAGAATATTTTATGTGGTATTAGTGGAATTATCTTTTTAAAAATATAGGATTTTAAATTATTTTTGTGGGAAAAAAGTGTTTATGGTGTGAAGATTATAATGCCCAGTTACCTTTTGTTAGGTATGTTTTAACCTTTACTTTTGGTTATTTTTTTGTGTTGGATAATTAATGAATAAAATGAATTAATAGGATACCTATAATGGTAATTTCAATTATTTTTTTTGTAATTTTAGCTTAAACCTCCAGTTTTTTTACCCTCTAGATGATTATACAATGTTTAATGGGAGTGCATGCTATGTAATGTCCACCAGGTAGAATATATGATCTGGATACACAACATGAGAGTTTTACACATCATATAAAGGGTTCACATCATTTAATGGAAAAAATTGGGATTTTAGTATAAATGTGACACATTTTTTTGGTGTCTGTAGGAATTGAAGATTTTATGACATGTAATGAGATTAAACACTATGTAAATATCACAAGGGGTGTTTTGATGTAGGGTATTGGATGAATTTTTATTTCATTTGAAATGAAACTAATCTCTCTCAACCTAGAGCTTTCCCTAGGTGATTTTGGGTGAATCTTTCCCTTTTAGATCACTTTGTTCAGTTATTGATCACTATTTTAGTTAGGTTGCTTCTTTCCGGGTATGTAATCCTTTAGGTTATTCTTCGTTTTTGGTTAAAAATATGGTTTTATCTATAGTTGTGTTCACATTTGTGATCATATAGTGTTTTCTATCGATCCTTTTCAATTTCTTAGCATTCTTTGTCTTTCAAAGGTTGTTCTCTGGGTTTTTGGTTACTGTTGTCAAAGGTAGCTAGGTTTCTACCATGTTGAGGTTGGTGTTTCTATACAATGGATTAATTTGATGAATTTCATTTTTTATTAATAAATTCATTTGGTTTGTTCATTAGTTAAAAGTAATATTTGGTATCAAATGAATTGTCATAAAATAATTTTTTTTTCAAAAAGAGGTTTTTTCTTTGAAAATAATTTTTCTTGATTTGGAAATGGGTTTTCAAACTCCGAAGTGGATTGGATTATCTTTGAAATTTTTTTATAAAATTATGATCATGGTTTTGAAAATGTATTTGGACAATTTCACATTGGGAACCTTGGGTGTTTCAGGAAAGAGACATAGGTGTCCTTAGTGTGTGTTTCACCACTAGGAGGTAACCTTTTGTGATATTGACTAAAAATACTTAATATCTGTTGGATCCAATGTTATTTATGTTTAGCCTTTTTAGAGTCTAGTTTGTAGTTTCCCATTGTATAGAGCCCAATATGTGAGGTTAATTGTCTTTTATGGATATTTATCACATGATTTTTATCATTGATTATTTCTCATAGGTTTTTATATGAGGTGGTATCAAATATCTTCATAGGATAAGTGATTTTCTGGATATGTGTTTACCTATTTAGCTCTGGATACATGAATTTTATTTCATGTTTTATCACTTCTACTTGTCATATTTCTAGTTCGAGAATATGAAAGTCTTTTATGAAAACTAAAGGAGAAAAAGGGAAAATGATTTACAAATAGATTTAATTTCTAAAAATTATTTGAAAAATATTTGGTTTTAAAAGCTAGAATTATTACATTCTTGATATTAGACCTTGTATAAAAACTATGGTGCTATCCTAATTGGATTTGGATCATATCCTACTTATGCCTTTAGAAATTTTTAGATGTTGTATTTCACGATTTCGGTAAAGGGAAGATAATCTTGTATCATGATGGATTCTCTTACTAATACTGCTACTGTTTTCAGTTCGGGTTGGTCTAGAGGTGACTATTGGTCACATAGGGATTTTAATTACTTTATGGTTTAACCTGTTTTGGATGGGATTTTTTGTGTTTGTGGTATCTCATTTTTTTCCTCTCAATACTCTACTTGTTTGTCTTTTTTTTTCGTACATTTGATATTAGATTTTTGTTATCCTATTTTACCTATATTACATGAAGGACCTGTTCAGGTAGCTTGTCTAGTTGATCTGGGATAGTTCATTACGTTAACTCACAAAGGAAACTTGTTTATACAAGAAACCCAATGGTCAGAACCTTTTAGGGGATGCATCTCATTTACTCTCTTTTGTTTTGTTTGAGTAAAAGTAAGTATCTTGGGTCTTAAAATAGATCAATGTAGGGGTTCAGGGTTAATTTTAGGATATTTACAGAAGGGTAATCCTAAATCTAACTAGGGATAACCCTATGGAATAGGATGAAAAGTGGTGAGAAAGACACCAATTGATCTTGGTCCAACCAATTGAATCAAATTAAGTTATAAAATAATCCTTAGTCCAGAGTAATTGACAACTTAAGCACTGCAATCTTTGCTTATAGGCAGAAAAAATTACATGCTATTGGTCCTACCCAGATATTCTCCAAATAGGTCATGGTAATTCAACTTTCACCTCTGATGGTCAAGGATAATGAAAGATAGTGAGATTGGTAATTTTTTAAACATGGTTACTAGACATAGGATTATATATTTTCAATTTTAGATATTCATTAGGTTCAAGACACCCATATTTTGACCCCTAACCCTAAAAGGATTAGATGTTAGTCTAGGATTTTAATGAAAGTAGGGAGAAAGATTGAAACATGATTTTAATCACAAATAAATGAAAAAAACAAAGTAGTTCATAGTTGAAATCTTGAAAAATAAATTAAATACAAACTTGGATGAATAAACAAGGAATAACACAACAATAACCGAAGTTATAGGGAAAACAATATTGAAAAAGGAATGTTAAAAAAATGATGATGAAATTTTTTTTCATGGAATTGAAAAATAAAGCAACAGAATGTGTAGAATAATAAAATAAATCAAAAAAGATAGACGGAATTGAAAATGAAAAAAATGGAGAAGAATTAAAGAAAGGAAGAAAAGAGTTCCGACATCAAAGTACTCTCTTACACATCGAGGGAACTGAAATATTTATAGAGCCCAAAATGTACACGAATTGTAAATGGTTCACATCATGTACCAATTTAAGTGGATTATACTTCAACACTTATATGACATGAAATTGGTTTTCACATTTTATACTTCAAATCTTCCAAAGCCTCTGAATATTTTTGATCTTAATAGATTTTTTGAAATTGAATATTCAACGATAACTAGGTTTAAAATTCAAACATCTTGTAATGGGTTCAAACCTTGTAATATTCATATTTTGGGATTCTAATATTTCACTATGTGTAATCAGGATACACATTGTGTACTTGGTTCACGCCTTGTAATTGAGATTCATGGCTTGTAATTTCACCCAGTATGTGGTGTGATTGTGGAGTACACATCCTTTACTTCAATTTGACGATGTGTATTGATGATTTATACCATTTTTACAAAATTCCTATTTGAGACTTTAATTCATAATTCCTATAAAAATGCATCAAAAACCAATGTATTATCCAGTAAATCATTATTAAACATTAATGAAATGTATCCAAAATGTACATACAAATTCAGCTTATCACACACCCTTTTATTTTAAAGTGAAGGGTGACCTATCCTTGATTTATGGTAGGGGAAAATTGGTTTTTTTGCACACTGATTATTTTAAAAACTCATTTTTGTTTCATAAATTAACAATTTTAAATTAAAATGGATAAAATATATATTGTAAAATAAAATATTATCAATTAAAATTCACCTGAAATGAATCCTCATCACAGTTAATAATGAAATATTTCCACATTTCTTGGTTTATAGTGTGTGAATATGTATTTTGTGGGTGGGGGTTTTATTTTCCTTAATTATACCTGATATTCTACTTTCTTAGAAGTTTTTGGAAGGCTCTATGATATTTTACAATGACCATTAATACAATTGTTTTTGGAAATAATATTAAATAAATCAACTCTATAGGGGATAATAAAGAGTAAATCAAAGTTTTATTATATAATTTTTTGGAAAAATGGAGAAATTATAACATAACATTACCCTAATATCTTCCCAAATGGTTATCTTAAATTCATTCATGACACTGTTCCACGTATCTATATCAATTGGAACATGAATTTGAGTTGTGAACCCAATGTAACTAATGAACATTGAGTTACTGAGGTCAATAGGTTAGCCATGTTGATTCCATACAACCTAAAATTTTATACCTATACTTCATACATTGATAAATTTAATTAACATATTGATGTTTCACCGTTCTTGTTTTTTTATCCACATGTTGTTGATCCCTTAACAATTCTTTTGCTTCAGCATCAAAAGCATGTTCTTCCTTAGTATTGGTAACATCAATGTTTGTAAAATTCATTATCTATATGAGAAATTAAAGATATAATTTATATTACATTAATGTAGTAGATAACACATAATATTATGAGTAAAACAATAATCTATTAAAAACAATTTAATATATTTGTTGAAAGTTTTTTTTTTCTATAATGGTTAACTGTTTTTGGATCCCTTATCCTGTATCCAAATTCCCTCCTTGTGGTCCCATCTAAGGTATAAGACACTTTCCACATTGGGACCACCATGAAATGATTTTTATATACAAAAGAAAGGGTCATCCTTAATTGAATTTTCATGTGAACCTAGAGTTGTTTTAGTCGCCAACAAATCAATTGAAAAATTTCTATTTATTGGATCTGGGACATAGAATACTCACACTACTAGTGATTCCATTGTGAATGGTTCATCCTTATACCCTTCCACACTAAAATTCACCTTCATTAATCCTAATTCGTCAAATTTAACTACGCTCCACTTTTCAACCCATTTGTAATGGAAAATAAAAACTTGAAATGTTGTATAATACAACTCATAAAATTTTTCAATAATGAAGAACTATGATATATTTACATAAATTGGATTTCTCTCCTTGGAACCATATACGTTCATCACTTACACCACAAGTGTAACTCCACTATTTTACATCATAATACATTCAACCTCTTCCTTTTTTATATAATATATAACAGTTAATTATATAACCATTGTAAGATAATACATTTATATTTATTCCTCTAGATAGAAATAATTTTTTTTGATAATTGAATTTGGATTTTTGGATAACTCCTTATAAATATGATCTGTAAACACTCCTATAAACTATTGATTAGGTATATTTGATATCCATATTCAACCCTTAATAGATTTAAATTTTAAAAATTAATTTGTGGGATTCAACATATAGAGTAACCTCTATACTATGTAAAATGTAAATGTGATATTTCTCCTACTCTATAATTGTAATTGTAAAAAAATATCTTCTAAAAAACCCTTCACCCATAAGGAATTCATTGTGATGATATTTTAGTAGGCCAATGCTATCAACATTAGATAGGTAATTAGTACATAATTCAATATATTCTTCATCAATATATTGCATTACAATACAATATTCTAGATGAATTTGATTCTTAACACGCACTTTAAAAATGTTCATATACAGTTCAATGGGGCACATTCATCTACAATGTACATGACCATATAGTTGAATCTCTTTAACCAAGAGAACCATCAGACAGACCATTATATCAAATAATTTTGGTGGGAAGAACATCTGAAATTCACATAATATGACTAACATTTCCTTATTCATGATTAGAAACTTCATTGAGTTTATTACATTATTTGATATGGATTTAAAAATGAATCAAAGTCTAGTTAATATAAATCATACATTCTTAGGTAGAATGAAATTTAAAACTACATGCATTAAATCTTGCATCAAAACATGACATCCATGTAATTTTAAATCCTATAACTTCAAATTAGTTATTAATATGATATTCAATATATTTTACAAACAACCCTATAGAACTTCTATGCTACAAAAGAAGTTGAAAAAATGAAATTTATCTTTTCTGGATAGAGTGTAAGCTACCAGAGAAATAAAATTTTTCCTCACCCATCACCAATGCCAAATATTCCATTATCCCCATGAAAATAATGTCCAACCTAGCCTTAATTCTATATTTTATTTTGTCTTATACATTTAGTAAAATGAAAATAAAATTATCACATACATTTTTTACTACTTACATTACATCAAGATGATTTACGACATTCAAAAAATTCCAGTACGATAATTCAAGGAAAACCAATTTCTTTTTCCAATTTTATTTTGTATGTTTCTTCAAAAAAGGTTTATAAAAAAATAGTGTCAATATATTTTAATTTCTTGAAACGTTGATCAACCTAGAGTGGAGATGGTGTTATACCTTGTTCTATATTTCTGTCAAATGATGTCATCCTGGATTTATATTTATGTCATCAGGGAAAAAATTTATTATCATAAAAACAAAATCTTTAAGGAATATTTCAACTTAATTGAGTGTGTACCTTATTAAAAAATTGTACACCCCAATATTCCTTTAATCTTATAGCCTGAAAAATTTCCATAGCCAGGAAAGTCATTTATCATCCCATAAAACATGGATCTCAATGTGAACTCTTCAATTTTATGAGTATCATAAAATGTAACACCTGAATCCCACATCAATTTCAGATATTTGATAAATGGATCTGTATAGAAATCAATTTTATTATTTGGTAGTTTTAGTCTAGACATAAGTAGAGAATATAATGTATTTATGCTTCATTCATAACCACAGTGCCAAGTTATAATTTACCAACATAACTAGTCATGTACTATGAGTACTAATTTGTATATAAAAATGATTTATTCCATCTATAGATAATAAAAGATAAATGTTTCTTGGATTATTTCCAAATTATGGATACTCATAATCAATTTTCTTACACTAAGGAGAGTCTACTGGGTGACATAGTTACACATATTTAATTCTTGTATATGTGTTTCATGTTAATTTTCTAGATGTTTTTAGACATCTATATAGTATTATAAAATTTTTAATGATAAGAATGTACCATACAAATGTAAAAACACTTGATTCATATTTCTTGTATTGATCTATGCCACAATTAAGGAATTTTCTAAATGATTCATGGTCCTTGTGAAAAAATATATAATTATTTAGAAAGGCATGTATTTTTTTAGATATCATACCCACTGAATGTGGAATTCTTTTAGTTTCATATGCTTGATATGGTAAATCATTTTAATCTAGTAGAATATCATTCAGGAAATGAAGTAGTTCTGTAAGGTTGGTGCTAGTCCATCTACTACCAACTTTCAAATTATATAGCTTCAATACAACTGAAAATTTCATATATTTAGTACAATTGGTATACAATGGTCTCTTTTCAAAACTATTTAACTTCTCAAACAACTTTAGAAAATCATGAAGTCCATCTTCAAATTACATTGTCATTTCTTCCAAATGATCTCCATCATCATTTATAACAGTATTCATATCAAATGATCCAAAAATAATAGTATCATCACAATAAGTATGTACATTCACTTTTCCCCATGTTTAGTCCAAAATTTATAGCTTTGATCTATTACAAGAAAAATCAAATTTTCTTTTAAATATTTTGGATAAATTTTTATTGAATAAAAACAATGTAAACACAGACAAAGGATCTGATAATGGTTGAATGCTTTCTCTATTGAAAACTTGATGAACTCTTTAACCCCATACTTAAACACATTTATCATATTATTAACATCCATCCATTTTCAATTCATATCCATATATTAGGTTTAAAAATATTTATTTTGTATGAAACATAAATAAATAGACATAAGTTTTACATATAATGTATATATACAATGATATGTAAACAACGTATCAAAATTTTAGTGTAAATATATAATTATGTATATGTGTATGTCTAAACATATTTGGGTGTAAATACATAAATCCTATATTTTAAATAAGTTCATAATATTCATTATAAAAGGATAAAGTTATTGATACTTATATGATATTTAATTATTTTCCTAAGTAAAAATTCATACTATGTTTGGACACTCAAAGTAGAAATGAAAACAAAAGTTATAATTAAAAAAAGGATAGAAGTTGATGTGTGTCATTGTCTGAATAAACATATAATGGCCTAAAATTGGGAGATATCATGTGAAATATTCACATTTCTTTAATGTACTGTCATATTATTTGTTTTAGGAATTTTTACATTCAGTTAAACATTTTTTTTGTTTTTTATTTCTTCCCAAAAAATTTAATTAATGTTTTCTCTTCCATTAATTTGTTTGAATATGTTTGATTGAAATGTTATTTCATGTTCAATGCTATTATGAGAATTCAAAACTGAATAAGAATCATTTCAATTATTTAAAAACTATTTAAATGTCTCAACACTCAATTAAGTTTGTGAGATTAGTTAGTATTCCATTTAACTCTTCTTATCAGTTATTATTCATTACTTAATCAATCTTACTGAAATAAAGAGAATTATTAATGTGATTATGGTAAAGAATCTCTTTAATTTTTACTTTATCAGTTATTTGTTTGTAATTATGGATTAATTACTTAAAATAAATTATTGAAAAAAATCTTTTGGAAAATTGAGAAAAGGAACCTCATGAGTTTAACATGTTTACTGTCATTAATAAAAAGATAAATTCTTCCCTTTTCAACCCTCTATTACTCTTTCACTTGTTTTTAATTCTTGAAAAACCACTACTTTCACACCTATTTTCCAATAAAAACCACTATTTTGAATTACATCATAAATCTAGTTTCAATAAATCACATTCTATTTATTTTGTATCATTTAACATTTTAAGTGAAAAATAAATCTAATTGAATCCTCCTTGAGAGACAACTTAGGAAAACTATATTTCATTGTTAAGTAAAAAATATTTTGATTGAGACTTAGAGAAAAAATCCCCACTATCAAATCGGAATCATTGTCAAATTCTTAGCAAGAAGTACACTTTTTTAATATTTTGATTCAAATATTTTGGATAATCCATCCTATTACTTTCAATTTATAGTTGAAAACTATTTTTTAATATCTAAAATAACATTCTAAAACACCCAAAAACTGATTTATAGCAGTTTGACCAATAAATTAAAATAATTTTTTTATAATAAAGTCAAAAAATATGGAAGGGATGGATTCTAAGATTTTAGAACAATCTTTTATAATCAAAATTTACGAACAATAACCTAAAACATCCATCGTTGGACTTAAAAAATTTAAAACACCAAAATTTCACTATCTAAACCCTTTTAAAATCATGGTCGAACAATGAACCATGAAGGAATTAGTTGTATCAAATCTGGGTAATCAATTTTTTTTATTCATGATCATTTTCATTGGGTCAAGCTACTACATTATCGATAGGAAAATGGGAATGGGGGTGGTATGGTACTGAGAAAAATAAGAACTAAAACGTGTGAAACAATGAAAAATGAACTAAAAATGAGTACCGAGAATCACATAAATTTAATAATAAGAAGGTTGATTTGTCTGAGAAGTTTGAGGGGGAGCGATGGAAAATATTGAGTTCTGCAAGAGCTTGAATAGTGTGAGTGAGTGGGGTTCTGTTACGATTGACTTTAAAAGACTGGGAATGGTTTTATCAGTGTTTTCCAAAAAGCATTGATAAAGATAGGTTTTATCAGTGGTGAAATGAAAAGCGCTGATAAAACCTTTCTTTATCAGTGCTAAAAGTTAGCACATATAAAAATAGGTCTTATTATTATTTTTTATCTTAGCGCTAATAAAATCATATTTTATCAGGGCTTTTTTTAAGCGTTGATAAAAATTATTTAAAATAAATTACAAAAAATATTAAATTTAGATATATTAAAAAATATCAAATTATCAAAAAAATTAAAAAATAATTAACAATATTAATGAATAAATAAACTTAAATGAATGAATGTAATAAATTATTGAAATTTAATAAATAAAAAATAATAAACATAAATAATATTAAAAAATTAATAAGTTTTATTAATTATATAAATTACTAAAAAAATTAAAAATGAATATATGTTAAAGTGAAGACGAATATATATTAAATATGTACATTACAACCATATTAAAAACCATAAATGTTAATGAATAAATATGTATAAATAAATATTTAAAGTGAATAAATTATAAAAATATTAAAAGAATAAATATTGAAAATGAATAAATTATAAAAAAATGTAAAAAATAATTAACATTATTAGTGAATAAATAATATTAAATGAATAATGTTTAGAAAGAGTGAAATTTAATAACTAAAGAATCAATAGTTGGTAAAAATATTAAAAAATGAATAAGTGTTACTAATTATATAGATTATTAAAAAAATCGAAAATAAATATATGTTAAAATGAAAATATATACATATTAATTAAATAAATTATAACCATATTAAAAAAATTAAATGTTAATAAACAAACATGTATAAATAAATATTAAAATGAATAAAATTACAAAAATATTAAACGAACAAAAATAAAAAATGAATAAATTACAAAATATTGAAAAAATAATTAATATTAATAATGAACAAAAAATATTAAAAATTAATAAATTATAAAAAATATTAAAAATTAATAAATAGTTTTTATTAAATAAAAATATAAAAAATAAAGAAAATTTAATGATTAAAAATATAATATATTAAATATATCGTGTTAATAAATAAAATTATGAAATGAATATTAAAAAATGAATAAATTATAGAAATATTGCATTTGTGTTTTTGCGTGTTTCTATATAAAATTGCATTTGTTACATATACGTGTGTATAAAAATAATGTTTATATATAACACAAGTTTGATGTATGTTAAATTGAAAAAATGACATTTATATAACAATCACATTAAATATCCATTACTCAATATTATTTAGTCAATATATTTAATTAAATTAATTTTTAATTATAAACCATTTTCCACTAAATATATGACTTATTAAATGTAAATGCATATTTTTTTATTATATATATATAATTTAAGGAAACATTATATATTGATATATATATATATCAATATTAATATATTTCTATATTAAAAAACTTAAATATAATAACGAATAATCATGTATAACATAATATTAAAAATAGATAAATTACAAAAATATTAATTTTTTTTTAAAAATGAATAAATTATTAAAAATTGTAAATAATACTTAAAATTATTAATGAATAAATAATATTAAAGGAATGAATTTTTAAAATGAGTAAAATTTAATTAAAAATGAATAGATTAGAAAATATTAAAAAAATGAATAATAGTTAACAATTATAAAAATAAAATTAAAAATGAATATATGTTAAAATAAAATTAATAAATATATTAACTATGTAAATTAAAAAAAATATTAAGAAACATTCAATATTAATCAATAAATATTTATAAATAAATATTAAAAACTAATAAAATTAAAAAAACATTAAACAAATAAAAATTAAAAACGAATAAATTACAAAAATATTACAAATTTTTTTAATGGAATAAATAATAATAAATATGAATAAATTATTATATATATAACGAATAGTATATATTAAATAAAAATATAAGAAATGTATAAAATTTCATAATTAAAAACTAGAATATATATTAAATATTAAATAATAATAAATAAAAAATGAAAGTTGATGATATTAAGAATTTATTATTTTTTTATATGTATATTTCTATAAAATTGAATTAATTATGTATATGTGAAATTATTGTATGACATATTAAGTGTAAATACATATTTATTCAATTTTTTTAATCAATAAGTAAATATTTATTATTTGATATTTATGTCAAATTGAAAAAAACAGGTGCCTTTGATATAAAAAAATGTTATTAGATGTATAATAATGTTAATTAGTCAATAAATGTAATTAATATTAATGATGAAGGTGAAGGGGGTTATGTTTTAGTAGGATGTTGGAGAAGATGATGCTGTAGGTGGGAGAAATACCATGTTTTTTAATTTCGGAAATAATAGCTGCCATTGGCAGTCGTTAATACTGCCTTTCATGACCGTAAATGGTGGTCACCCACTTCCATGAACGCAAAATATAATATTTCAGGTATTGATAGTTTTTGTTTTGTTAAATATTTTCAAACATATTTAATGGTTTAATATTGTTCTTTATGCATTTTATTTTTATTATGTTTTTTACACTATTACATTTCATTCATGAGAATTAATGTATGTGCATGAAAATATTTTATGATGAATGAGAGATAGATATATACATGGACGATATTGTATGCATGTTACATATTCACGTGATAGTGTTATTATACAAGATGTTCATGAAGATTGAAAACATTGGGAATTGGTAACAACACCTTATACATTGTAACTTGAGAAGGAAAAATCAAGAAAGTTACTAGAACTCAATTCTATCAATGAGATCGCAACGAAAATGGTAACAAATCAAACATGGTATGGTTTAGTTGATTAATGGTTCAAATTTTTTTTAATGAATATAGTAGTAGTAAAGTGTTCCCTATGCATGAATGATGTGTGTGCAAGTAGTGAAACTGACTCAATGATTTTTTCCACACGGTGCTCTATTTTCCACCTATTCTAGATAATCGTTCTAATGTATTTTGTTATGTTTGAATTAATCACTAATATCATTTTTATTTTATACATTAGTATGAAATATTGATATTTATAATGAGTTTTTATGACTTTTTATATGTATATTCATAAAAAAATGAACTAGACTTCTAAAAATGTTTCACATTGAAAAAAATAAACTAATAACCTAATGTTGATTATAAAAAACTACCATAGGTATGGTTTTTTTAGAATGTGATATTAGCTTTTTGAGAATTGAAAAAGCACTAATTTTGTCAATTCTAATAAAATTCCTGAATTGCTGCAGTGTGTTGCTACATGAATAGTCCACTAAAGTAGCCAAATAAATAAAACATAAATAAATTAAAGATAAATTTATATTACATAAATTATAATTACAAATAAATTTATATTAAAAAAATTTCAATACATTAAAATTATATTGATATGTAAAATTTATGACAAACATTTAAAATTTCCAACTAACACAAAAACAATTCAACTAATAAGAGACTTGAGGGACCTTTATTTCCATAATCTTGGGACCCCTTCCAATAGGTCTTAATATCACTACCATTTACCAAATACACCACCCCCACCTTGAAGGAAATAAGTGTGGAAATGATACATGTTTTCTTGGTTTTAAGTATGTGTCTTGCGTTGTGAACTAAAATATCACTTCCAAATGAAAAAAAAACTTTTAGTCATACCAAGCACACAACAAGTTAGATTGATATGCGATTAATTCATATAAGTCAAAAATGAATATCATTTCTTTTTCCTAAAGTATTAAGATAATATAATCATGTTTTCTCAGTTTTTAGTATGTGATGTTCATTTTGAACTAAAATTCCATTTTTATTCAAAAAACATGCACTTTTAGTAATACCAGTCACACCATGTGTCAGATTGATGTGAGATTAATTCCTAAATGTCACAAATGAAATACTGATTCTTTTCTTAAAGTTTCAATATAATAAAAACATGTTCTATTAGTTTTGAGCATGTGATATTAATTTTGAACTGAAATATAATATTTAAAAGAAAACACACACTTCTAGTCACACTAGCCTCATTGTTTGTTAGATTGATGTGTGGTTAATTATTACATATCAAAAATGAATTATAAATATTTTTCCTTAAGTATCAATCCAATATCAGTGTGTTTTCTCTATTTTTAGTATGTGATACATGTTATAAACTAAAATATCACTTTTAAACTGAAAATAATAATTTTTAGTCAAATAGGCCACACTATGTGTTAGATTCACATAAAATTAATTCCAATACGTAAAAAATGAATTATCAATTTTTTTAAAGTAATAAGGAAATATTTGTGTATTTTCTTGATTTTGAGTATGTGATTCTTGTTGTGAACTAAACAATAACTTCAAATTGAAATCACACACTCTCAGTCATACCATCCAAACTATATATCATATTGACATGGGGATAATTCTTAGATGAAAAAATGAAAACATATATCTTTATACTAAATAATAAAGATGATCCATTTTCATTTTCTTAGTTTTTAGTTTATGCGATTTGTTTTGAACTAATATGTCAATTTTAAATTGAATACAAGCACTTTCGGCTATAATAGTAACACCATGTGTCAGATTGATGTGAGATTAATTTCTACACATCCTAAACTAATTATCAATAATTTTCCACAATTATCAAGAAATCCAGAGTATGTTTTATTGGTTTTGAGTATATGACACTCAATGTGAACTAAAATGTCACATTTAAATGAAAATACACACTTTCATTCATTTCAGCCACACTATGTGTCAGGTTGGAAGGTGATTAATTTCTACATATCACAACATGATCATGGATTTTTTAAAAAATTATAAAGATAATACAAGTATGTTTTTTTTTTGAGAATGTAACATTCATTTGGAACTAAAATGTAATTTTTAAATTGAAAACATGAATTTTTAGTCATACTAGACATACTGAGTGTCATATTTATGTGAAATTAATTTCTACATATAAAAAATTAATTACCAGTATTTTTAATAATGTATAAATAAAATTTAAATGATTTTTATCAGTTTTGAGCATGTGATGCATGTTGTGAACTAAAATGTCAATTTTAAATGAAAACACACATTTCAATAAAACTAGCCACATTTTACATCAAATTGACATTCAGTTAATTGTTACATTTAAAAAATGAATCATAGATCTTTTTTTAAAAGTATTAATACAATCCAAGTGATTTTTCTTAGTTTTGAGTCTATGATGCGTTGTTTTAAACTAAAATGTCACTTTTAAAATGAAAACATGAACTTTAAGTTATATGGATCATGCTGTGTTTCAGATTGATGTGAAATTAATTTTTATACACCCCAAAAGGATTATAAATATTTTCCACAAAGTATTAAGAAAATACATGAAAATTTTATCTATTTTGAGTATGCGATGTGTGTTGAGAACTGAAATGTCACTTTTAAATAAAATAATTGACCTTTAGTCATATTTGGTACATTTTGTGTTGGATTGATGTGTAGTTAATTCAAAAACATAAAAAATTAATCATTTATAATTTTTCTAATGTATCAAGAAATTATGAGTTTTTTCTCTATTTTGAGTATATGGTAGTTGTTTTGAACTAAAATATCAATTTTAAATCTAATATATTCACATGAAGTCATATTGTCCACACTGTATGTCCAATTTATATGATTTAAATTATACATATCACAAATAATTTATCAATAATTTTCCTAAAGTATTAATAAAATCTAAGCATGTTTTCTCCTTTTCTAGTATGTGACACATGTTGTGAACTAAAAATATAATTTTAAATGTAAACTTGAAATTTCAGTTATACTAACCACACCGTATGCAATATTGATGTGTGGTTAATTTATAGATTTCATAAATATTTTTTTTCTAAATTATCAAGATAAACAGAGTGTGTTTTATAATCTTCTATTATATAAAAAACTTTGGGAACTAAAATTTCCTTTTAGGTCTACCATTAATCCTTTTACTAACTGAATTTTTCCTTAAGATTACACTATTAGTAGGTGAATCCTTAGTCCTTCTTCTTACATGTCCAAACCAATTTAATCTTATCTCAGTTATATTCTCATAAATCATGGCATCTCCAATTTTCACTTAAACATATTCATTTATAATATAATCCATCTTATAATTCCCACATTCCCATCTCAACATTTTCATTTATAATACCCATATTTTTTGTTTAAGATTTTCCATAAAAGGATAATACTCACTACCATATAGAAAATATAGTCTAATAAAAATCCTATAAAATTTAACTTTTTATATAAATGGAATTTTACTACTATATAGAACAACAAAAACCTTTATCTATTTTATCCATTCAGGTTGAATCCTTTGAGATTCATCTAGATTAATATCTCTATCACATTGTAGAAATGAGCCTAAATTTTAAAATCAATGAACTTTTGAAATAAAAATTCCCCAATCACATATCCATGATATTAGTATTTAAACCTTTGATAAAATAATACTCCAAATATTCTAAAAGAACACCATAAATATTCTATCTTATCCCTAAAAATATTGAAACATTTAGATTATAAAGTATCTCACTATAAATCTAAATTAAAATGATATGAAAACGGACTAAATAAGAATTAGATAAAAAACCTCTTAATGATCTCTAAGAAATTAAAAAATTACAAAAAGGATAGGAAAATAATTTTTGATGATGTTTTCAAATATTCTAAAACTATGTAATCTTCCCACTCATTCTAAATAAAATATATTTACTCCTTTGAATATGGGGATTTTCAAAAATCCTAGTACTACTATAAAAATATAGATAACAAAGTTCACAATTTTTTTTTAATAAAAATGAAATTACATATGGAAATACCTCTTTGGGGATGCTAGTTTGTGAATGTAATATAATATCTTTCATAAATTTAAAATTTCAGTAACCATAATTGATGTGATTAATTTGTTTTAGACACTACAAAAACATTTCACAAAATAAGTATTTTTTTAAATATATTTTTATTGTAAAATATTATTATATATACCACAATACTTATCAAGTTTTAGAAATCCATAGGATTCTTATGTGCATCTATCACCCTTATACCATGGATTTTGAAAATAAGTAAACACTAACTAATCAAAAAAAATTATTATTAAAACATTATGTAAATCATATATTATGAAGTTTATTTTTAAAATATCAAATGCAGTGTATTAAAAATACATAAGTGACATCATGTGTGGTTTATTTTTTAGATATCCTTACATTGTATCAAAAAAATATATATTTTGAGTATCGAAATTAATCACAATAAAAATACAATGATTCCTTAAAAAAAGAAACCATTAAGGAAAAAATGAACGTATATTTTATATGATTATATTATAATGTTTTACCATTGAATTATATACATTAAAAAGATATTTTTTAGTTATATTATTTTCAAATGATGTGGATACATTATGTCCTCTAACAAAAATTTTATCTTCTTCCATTGATATTTTATTGTAATAGTGACATGAGGACAAAAAGATACTAAATTGTCTTTACAAGGCCTTCCTTTTACATTTTTTTCATATAAAATCTTGTAAAACATATAATATTATGAAATTATAATTAATATAGTTGATAAATTTTTGGACAAAGAGATTATGAAAATTTAACCCATGTATAAATTTAGAATTGAGGATCCCAACCATCCATCCTTCAAAATTTAATTTACATTCTGAAGAGTAATGATGCAAGTAATGGCCTCTATATGCAGTTTTTTTATTCATAATAAATATTGGGTATATTTTTACATTGGAATGTTATATCTAGATGAACTTTTAACATTAAAAAATTTCGAAGTTCTATTTGGTTTGTAATGGTACTTCATCAAGGTCCTTTCAATCTATTATTCGATCCTTTGTATTATTGTGACTCAAACTTCTATTTCCCTATTTTTCTTCTTTTTTAATAACATACCTCAGTTGAGACCATTTTTCATTAATTTTTTATAATACATATAGTGATGGAAAAACTAACAGTGAAGTGTTCCCTATGCTATGTATATAAGCAGCAATCCCGACATAATGGATTAGGCATATGGTGCTCTATTTTCTGCCTATTCTAGTCCATCATTCTAATTTATTTCATTATGTTTAAATTAATAATTAATAATTTTTTATTTTCTACATTATTATCAAAAACTGACATTTATAATGAGTTTCCAAGATTTTTCATCGAAAAATCATCTTTCGCAGCCATAGAATTCAGAAACCAATAGCAACCACCAAATGGCAGTCACTGTATTACTAAAATATTCCCATTGTGTTCACCATATTCCCCCATGAATATCCCCCTCCCCCCATGAACCCTCTTCCCCTGCCTTTCCCTCAAATACATCCCTCCTTTAGTCATGTGTAACCCCATCCCCTATGCAAACCCCCCTCCCAACCCTTCCTACACAGAACACCCGGTCCCCCGCACGAACCCTCCTACTCATGGAATCCGCCACCATTCCCCCATGTGAACCACACTACTCACACCACTCCCATTTCCCTCTAGTGAGCCCCCTATTCATGATTTCTCACCTACCACCATGTGATTCTATTTATACTCTCCTCCGGCCAGCTGGTGCTTCCTTCCCTCGATGCTGACCCATAGGTCTCCTCCCCCACCACTTCCCAAGAAATATTTTGGATTATTTTTTTAAATATAAGCTATAAACTTCAATACCCTTTTTTTCCTGGATAAATTGGTTAATATGTATGAATTAGTGTTTTTGTGTAATTAAGGATATATTAAAAGTTATTGAAAAAGATGGTATAATCCCACAAAAGGTTTAACTTCTCTTTTATTAAAAAACCAATTTATAATAAATTATATTTGTTAAATTTATATGATTATAATATATATTTATTTTAAAAAAATTTCAACCTCCATAAAATTTATTTTTAGGTAATAAATTTTTTATTTTGAATCAAAACCTTATTCTTTTTTACTAAAAATATAATTTATTTCATAAATGATATGATTTCTAACCATGTTTAAGATGAATGGAATTTTAGAGTTTAAATTTATATGTTATGTTCTTAATATTAATATAGGGTTGTGGGATTTCAAAGTATGTTAAGAGTTTGAAAATGGTTCTTTAAATGGATAATTGACTTTTTTATTCAAGAATATGATTTCAATTTTTTATAAAACCCTTATTTAGATATAGAAATTTAATCATTCAATTAAATGGTTTGATGCATAAGTGTTTAATTTTTTTATTGAAATCTAAATCCAAAATGTTCAAATTTAAGTATTGGGGGTGAGGGGTCAGGACATGAAACATTGAAGGTCTGTTCTTACACTATTTAGATAAATAATGTTTCACTTCATTTTTCATGTCCATTAATAAAAGATGAAAGTTGTTCAAAACACGAAGAAGTGTTTGTTCACTTTTTTTTGTTTCTAGGCTTGTGGTTGGGATATGAGGATTCTACCTTGATAGGTCCATCAATATAATATGATAGTTTATAGTTAAATATAAATAAAGATTTTAAGAATATTGTGTTCCTAATAATATTGTCTTGATACCCTTGGTTGGGAGTTGGGACTACTACTCTAATGAGTTATTTTTGATTTTCAATGTTTTTATCGATTTTATTTTTTATATTACATATAAAATGAAATTTATTTTTCAATGATGAGGTAAGATTACTGAAATTATTTTTTTAAGTGAAATATTGGATGGAAGAAACTTATGATCAGGGTTTGATGTGGCATTATATGTTCTGCTACTGGAGAAATGATCATTCACATGCACTAAATTATAGATGACTTCCATTTGGATATTGCTAATGGCATTAATAGAAACCACCAAATATCAGTTGTACTCCTAAAAATAACCCACACACAATTACCCCATTCGATCCCTTATTTATCCCACACATAACCCCTACTACTAGAAAAAAATATATGGATATTTTTGGAATGACTAATAGAATTTTTGGTTTTTGAGCATGGAGGATTCATGAGACCACTAAATGAAGATTGCTAGGTTTTCCAACTCCCCCAAACCATTCTCCCATCAATTACCCCTCCCCTTATTATAGAACCACCATACCCTCCCCCCTTCATTGAGTACCCCTATGGAATGATCATCCCCCACCATAGAACACCCCTATAGGGTGCCAAACCTCACCCTCTATCGAACCCCCTAGCCATCGACCCTCCTTATGGTCGTAGAACCTCCCCCATGAGGTGGATCTTGTAACCCCTACTCCCTGTCCTCGATTCCTTTTTTTTTCACCATGACCCCTACCCCTCTTCTTAAAACCTCACACCCCTTCAACATTCGATGATCCACATAACTACCATGACCCTTTGTCTATGTATGATTTTCATTGACTGCATTGAATATTTTTTTGAAATAAGGTTTTGTTGGTAATTAAGAAGTTAGGGATTTTAGTAGGTAATTTAGGGAAATAGAGTTTTGAATAAAATCAAATCATGAATCAATTTTATCATTGAAATTTTTTAAATACTCATTCCTTCATGTTTATAATGTTTTGTGCTTATGAAGAAATGCTTAATTTTTTTCTCTGGGTGATAAAATGATACATGTATAAATATTATTCCAATATTAATCAATTTATATCTTTTAAATTATTTAATATTTGTGAACTTGGATAGTTTCAGATGGAGTCTATGGAGGTTTTCTCAAATGATTTAGTTTGTGTTGTAAAGATGTAGGTTATGGATGATTTAATTCATGTTGTTTGATTATTTAATTCAATATATTGAGATACTAGTTATGGAGGTGCACTTATATTGTTTTTGGTGCTCTAGGGTGATTTAATTCATCACATATTCCTACTTACTAATTCTTATTGGAGGTACTTTGATGGGTTACAGTATAGCAATTACTGACTTGGTGATATTATTTTCATTATGATACCTTCTTTATTTGGCTGTGAACTAGGATTCCTATGAAATATTGTTAGCTAATTAATCCCTATTTCATCACATGCATAGTAATGTTGGATACAAGGTTTCTTCTTCTCTCAACCCCTCTGTTTTAATTAGTTTCTTTTTCAAGTTTATTGATTATTTGGTCTTAAAACTACACTAATAACTTATTCTCTATATTTGGTATGTTCCCAATCCATTAAACCTATTTGTTTTTTTATTTCTAAAATTTAGGTGTTTCATGGTATTTTATCACTTAACCAGAATTAATGTAGTATATGTTTTCTAATCCTCACCCTTTTCATATTTTAGGTGTTTAAGATTAATTCATATTTTCAATGGTTTTGGGTCTATATTTTCTAGAATTTGAATCATATTTTTAGTTGGATTATCATATAATCTAATCTGGTTGTATGTTTAAGCTTGTGATTGGCGATATCATGCTAGATCATGTTATTAATGTAATGGTGCATGACTAAATTTAAACATTAGGGAATTCATTAAACATTTTATGATCAATTTATATTTTTAAAATACTATTCAATAAATAATCATTGAACCTTATGAATTTTAATATCTTTAAATTAGATTAATTGTTTTTATTTATAATGTTAACATGATTTTTTAATTTGAATTAATTAATTGTATTCGTGTGTATGTTTCACTAAAGCAATAAAGTTTGAAAATAATTTTTTACTATGATATAGTTGGGTTCTCTCTTTCTTTGGATATCTATGTTTCCATTAAAGTAAAATTATCCTTACATAATTTTAGTATGATTATAATTTCTAATATCATGGATGATTTAAACATACATGGTGATATTACCATTAACGATTGCATAATTTTTTTTATATTTAATTAAATTTTCTCAAAAATGTAATGGAGTTGTACTTTAGTTCATGATATTACCATTTATGATGACGAGACTTTAAAGATACAAGTATGAAAACTTAATGTTTTTTAAACGAATTAATCAAATATTTAAATGAAATTTTTATCATCGACATGATTATAATTGATGAAGATGTAAGTATTTTTTTATATTTTTTATTTCAATTTCTATCTATATTTATTAATCATAAAATTTTAACCATAATAACCATTCTATTTTTTTTAATGGCATGAATTTTCCTTATATTTTTGAAATTTCTACACATGATTTAAATTTCATATCTTCCCTTTATTCTTTATTGATTTATAGGACTGACATGGTGTCATAAAAAATTAAATGTAGAAATTTGTGATAGATTTTAGTTCCTTTTATTCAATAGAGGGAATGAATTATTGATTCTTAAGAAATAGTTATGTCATTTTGTATGTGATCCTATCTAGATCATTGAATATCACCCCACAAACTTACTATGTTCCTTTTATTTTATAAATATAATTGATGTTTTTTAATAATATATAGGTACATACATCTACTATTTTATTATCATTTATCAAATATAATTTTTTCTAATTTTGAGTTTTTTGTTTTAATGATTTAGAATAGTGTTAGATGATAGTTAGCTTAAAATATAGGAAAATTGATAAAACAACATTCATAATTTAAGTATTTTAAATTTTTGTTCAATTTATCTATAGATTAATTAATCACTCATGTTTCGTTTGTTTTTCCAAATTATTTCCACCCACTTTTTCTAATATATTTTGAATATGTAATAGTTATTATTTTTGATGATCATACTATTTAACATATTATTTATATGTGAAGGTATGGGAGTGGACTACTTCAATTTATAGGTTGGTAATGTTGATGATGGTGAAATAATAACTAAATATTTTCTTAATGAGTAATGAAAAAAATCGATTGTCATGCATTTGCACTAAATTTATTCACATGTGTTTTTACTAAATTAAGAGGTGTATGAAATTTGTAATATACTATAGTTATATATTGATTTAATATAAAATGTGTTTTTAATATATCATATCTTCATGTTCTACATTATATCTTAATGTTTTTATATTTCAATTATATGAAATGGTGTTTGTAATGAATTAACTGATGTTTATACTAAATTATATCTAAACATTAGTTTTTGATGATCTAGATGTTTTTATTTAGTTTGTGATACTCAAAACATTCATTGATTTTTTTTGAAATATGAGAAGGATAGTAAAATAATATTAAATGAATGTCGAACTACCATCCAAATATGCAACATCATTATGTAAGTATTATACAGTCATGCCTAATTTCAGTATACTATGCTTCATCGAAGTAGTTAAATATTTTTTTAAATAATTTATTTTCTATGAAATTATTAATATCATGTACCATTTGTTACGGTGGTTTTAGATTCTAATTTAGAATCTTTCAATACACACAAGTAGTTTTTAACACCCTTTAGAAACATTCATTAGGGGGGGGGGGTCAAAACCAATCCAACAACCTTTGATTGTCATAAAATCATTAGATAACAATTGTACAGTGAATTATGAAATATTCGAGTAGACAAATCATCAATTTGAAGTTCCATTTTTCTTGGATGACCTAATAAATGATTTTGTTATTTTAAAACACTAAAATGAAAATTTAACCATATGATCCATATAAAACACCTCAAAATGATGTGAAATCATCGTAAAATGATCTTAATATTATTTTTTACATGTACAAGTATAAGTCACATTAATGAGAAGTGTGGTCTACACAGAATGACCAAATAAGTAGTTTTTAAAGGTTAGATTCACTTTTAAAAACATGTGCCTAGTGGTCAAAACCAACCGAATGATATATGAATATATTTAAATCATACAACAATAACCATAAAGTGAAATGGGAAATGTAGGTGTTGATGAAACATGAATCGAATGTGAAGTGTGATCAAAACAACAAAATATGTTTTTAAAGGCTTAACACCATTAAAAGTGTGCATTAGGGGGTTAAAACCAAATGAATGACATATTAATGATGCAAAATAATTGGAATACAACCGTACTATGAATTATAAAATTTTCAAGAAAAAAGAACATCAATATGAGGTGTTTTTTCCTAGAATGACCTGAATCACACTTTTATTGTTTTAAAATAGTAAAACATGCATTTAGTGGTCAGATCCAGAGAAAAAGACATCAAAATGTGGTGAAATAATAAGAAACCTATCTTAGTATTATTTTTTATTTTGGTGAGTAATTGAAATGTCAATCATATGTGTGGTCTTTCTGAAATTACTTAATAAACAATTTTTAAAGGTTTAGCCACATTTAAAAATGTATGTATGGGGGTCAAAACCAATAAAATGGACACAAAATACTATGAAATAAAAATAAACAAACCATATAATTATTTTTGATATGGTGGAGTAGAAAAAATTTCAATCTAAGGTTTCATTTTCCCAGGATGACTGATAATCCACTTTTATTATTTTAAAACTGTAAAACATTCGTTTAATGGTTAAATCCATATAAAACAAATTCCTAGAATGACGTGAAATCATTTTAAATATATATTAGTATTATTTTTTATGAATACGAGAAGATATAAAATTATCTGGTCATGCAGTCTGATCATAAAAAAACGAATATATAGTTTTTAAAGGTCTGATGCTCTTGAAAAAACATGATTCATGGGTTCAAAACCAACCGAATGATCTTCAAATGCCATTAAATCATAGGAAAATAATCATATAGAAAATTGTGAAATGGTTGATCAGAAATAATATAAATCAAATATTTTTTTCCCAAGTTGATCCAAAATACACTTTTATTATTTTAAGACACCAAAATGTGTGTTTAAGGGCCAGATCCATAGATAAAAGCCTCATAATTATGATAAATCATAGGATAAATATCTTAGTATTATTTTTTACACATAAGAGTATAAGGAATTTCCATCAGATGCATGGTTTTCCTTGAAAAACCAAATAAGTAGTTTTTAAAGGTTTAAAACCCTTTAAAAACATGCATTATGGTGTAAAAACCAACCGAACGACCTCCAAATATTGTGAAATCATAGGAAAAAAACTGTACAATGAATTATGAAATGTTTTAGTAGATGGAGTGTCAATCCATGGTGTTGTTTTCCTAGGATGACCTAGAACACACTTTTATTATTTTAAAACTTGAAAACATGTGTTTAATGGTTAGATCCATAGAAAATGACCTCAAAATGATGTGAAATCATTATAAAATCATATTAGTATTATTTTTTGATTTGTATGGGTAGAGGGAACATCAATTGAACATGTGATCTTCTCAAAAAGGCCGAATAAGTAATTTTAAATGTTTGATGTTCTTTAAAAATAGGAGTTAGGGGGTCAAAACCAACCAAATTATTTATAAATTTTGTAAAATCAGGTGATAATAACCTTACTGGGAATTGTAAAATGGTGGATCTGACAAAATTTTAATTTGAGGTGTTATTTTCTTGAGATGACCTGAAACATACTTTTATTTTTTTAAAACATGAAAACATGTGTTTAATAGAAAGATATATATATAAATACCTTGAAACAAGGTCAAATAATAGGTTAACCACTTTATTATTATTTTTGTTGTTTACAAGAAGTTGAAATGTCCATTGGATGTGTGGTGTGCTCAAAATAACCAAATATGTAGTTTTTAATGGTTTGATACCCATTAGAAACATTCATCTGGAGGTCCAAACCAACTAAATGACCAATTAATTCCTTGAAATAATAGGATCATAAACATATTGTGATTTTTTAAATGGTCAAGTATATAGAATGTCAATTTCAGGTTTCATTTTCTCAGGATGACTCAAAACACACTTTTACTATTTTAAAACACTAAAACATGCATTTAATGGTTAGATCCATATAAAACAACCTCAAAATGAGGTGAAATCATGGGAAAACCATATTGGTATTATTTTTGATGTGTGATAGTAGAAATAATGTCAATCGAACATGTGTTCTATCTATAATGACCAAATAAATTGTTTTTATAGGTTTGAGGCCCATTTAAAACGTGCAGCATGGGATCAAACCCAAATGAACGACATCTGAATATTATGAATTATTAGAAAAACCCATATAGTGAATTTTAAAATGTTCAAGTATATATAATTTCATTATGAGGTTTCATTTTCCCTAGATGAACCAAAACACACTTTTATTTTTTTAAAACACTAAAACATGTGTTTGACATAAAGATCCAAAGAAAGAAAACATTGAAATAAGGTGAAATCATTAGAAGGATTTCCTAGAATTATTTTTTACACATGTGCATAGAAAAAATTTAAATTGGATGTGTGGTCTATCTGAAACAACCAGATACCCAATTTTTAAAGGTTTAATGCCTTTTAAAAATGCGTTCTAGGGGGTCAAAATGAACCAAACAACCTCTGAATGCTATGAGATACGAAGAAAACAACCATAAAATGATTTTTGAAATTTTAGAGTAAATATAATGTCAATATGATGTATCATTTTCCAGAGATAGTTAAAAACATATTTTTATTGTTTTAAAACATGAAAACATGCATTTAACGATCATATCCAGCGAAAATGACCTCAAAATGATGTGAAATCATAGGAAAACAATCTTAGTATTATTATTTATGTGTATGAGTAGAAAAAAAATCAATCAGACATATGGTATACATGAATATCAGAAGATTATTGGAAAATGATATTTGTGAGCCATTGATTTTACATATTATGGAGATATTTATTGATTTTTTGAATTATGGTGGTTTTTTTGGTTTTTTATATTCTGTTATGATTTTTTTTAAAAATAAAAAAATATTTAGCAACCGCCATATGTCGACCAATTTTAGTCAAATGAAGACCCTATAATGACCACCAAATGGTGGTTTCTATAGTTTTCAACCTATAGTGGTTTCTAGATGGTGGTTGCTATAGGGTGCTCGTGTTTGACTTAGAGAGACTGGAAATTGGAGGTCACTATAGACAATAACAAAAATATGAATGTCACGACCCGTCCTCGGGGCCCATGCCGTGACTACCCCAAGCCCGCCTTCCATAGGCCAGGGGCTGGCGACTAGAACCAAGGCGTAGATCCCGGTAAAAAGGGAAGTCATTGCCTTTGTAAAGTAAACAAGCACCACAGAGTAAGCAAGCGGAAAAAGTAAACACTAAGTAAAAACTGGTACAACAGTAAGTGCAGAAAGTAAGTGGGCTAGAATACAAACCCAAACTGAAAGTAAAGTAAAACTCGAAATGGGAAAACATCAACTGAAAAGTAAAGCCGCAACGTTGAGCCGTCCACTAAAAGTCCCACCTGAAGGGTGGGTACAGAAAGCCTCCACTGCTCCTCGGGTCCAGCCGACCGCTCCGAGTACGTCCCGCCCAGTGGTCCACCTCCAGGTACCGTCCTGCTCCGCAATCCTCCACCACGATCAGCGCTGTCCTTCGTCTGCAACCAACACAATGTAGTGCGGGCATAGCCCGTGCAGGGGTGAGTATAAGCTACTCAGTAGGGACCCCGAGACCCCCGAAGGTCTCCCAAAATCCACAAAGGATAAACCACAAAGGAAAGATACAATCACTATGTAACATCCGACACGACTTAGGTATATGCCCATACATATGCCTAAGTAATCAATTCTTGCTCGGCTCCAACATCCGAGCTCAAGTACAACCCAGTCCACATAGGAAAGAAAAACGTAAATCCACCTAGGATAGCACAACACAATCCACAAAGGAAAGCAAACGTAAATCCACACATGATAGCACAACACAATCCATAAAGGAAAGTAGAACAGGATTCAGCTCACACAGGTATACTTCTTCGAATGCCTATAGAGATGATCACTGATCCATCTAAGTCGTCTGACCCACAAAGGATCAAAAGGTACTAACCCCCGCAATGACCCACACAGGATCAGACCCACACAGGATCGATAGGTAACTAACCCCCGCAAAGACCCACACAGGATCAGACCCACACAGGATCTGTAGCTGCTGGCTCACACAGAACCGCTGAGCGCTGACCCACACAGGATCAGATCCACACATGATCTGTAGCACTGATCCACGTAGGATCGCTGAGTGCTATAGTCGTCACCGTCGAATCCACTGAGGATCTATGTACAGTCGTCGTCGTCATAGTAGCAGTCTCAGCCAACACTAGGGTTCCCGCACACAGCAAGCTCGTTCGGGAGGGTCCGCACCACGGGCCGAGAGGCTGATATATCAACTGACACATAGTCCAGGGTTGATGTATCCAAAAGTTCTGTATCGTCAACAGGAACTCAACGTCGCAGACGGCGCGCCAATTGGACGCCCCATCTGAGAGTTATTGGCTTTTTCGTCCCAGAGGCCCGGTTAGTTTTTAAGGCAAAACCAACCCGACCGTACTCCACCTACGTCCAAACCTTGGGTGGAGTAAGCCAAAAGATCCGTCTCACATAGTGGAATTCAACAAAGTCGACGACACGTCAATCGGACGTCCGAAGCTCAAGATATGAGCGTTTCCGCTCCGACGGCCCGGTTGGTTTCGTGTACGAACCAACCCGGCCGAACCCAAAGTATTCCAAAACCTTGAGTGTGATATACCGAAATGACCGTCTCGATCCAAGAATCGAATCGCCGCTAACGGCACTTCGTTCGGATGCCCGTAGCTCAAGTTATGAGCAAAAGACCGAAAAGGTCCGGAAACGGGGGGTCTGGGCCCGGACCTACCCGACCCCCCCGGGTCGACCCGACCCGGGTCCGGGTCAGACCCGACCGGACCAAACCGGCGTGGGCGCGGCCCGGCTGCCAGAATCGGCTCGACCGGTTACGGCCGAGCGGCGGGGGGCGTGCTGCCCCCGTGTGCGAACACCGTGCCCCCCGCGTGGGGCCGCCCCTGGTCAGCGGACGTGGCAAGGCCGCGTCCCATGTCTTGCCGGACCTGCGCGGTTGCGGGTCTGGTTGGCTGCCGCCGCCTCCGGCCGCCTGTGCTTCCGGTGGACTCCGCGGGCCCCCAGAGTTGCTCCTGTGGTCCGATTTCATTTCCGTCTGCGCCGTAACTCATCCCGGGTCTCGTTCTTCACTGCGGAATCAACAAATTGTCTCTGCGGCCCGTTTTTTCATCATCCGCCATTCCGCACATCAATGAAGAACTGCAGAGGGTTGTCGGGCCTTGTTTGTTTGGCCCTCACCCTCCGCGTTAGGTGATAACAATCAGGAAATAACGATCAACACATGAAAACATAACAAGATACAATTTTAATAAATTAAAATTGCACTTTTATCCCAGGATCTTTGTTTTAGAAGGAAACAACTACGGGAATAAAATATTATTTTCAAATAAAATCCCTATCTCGCCGTAGTCGTCGAGCGTGCGTTCTTCACGGAATTGATCGTCGCGGAAGAAGAGGATCGTCGCATCGCGGAAGGGCGTCGCGTTGTCGCGGTATACGACATCGCATCGACGATCTCCGAGGGGTAAAGAAAACACACGGATTTAATTTACATGAATTAAATCCATGTAAAAAATAAAATCCACAAAGGAATTTAAAATATTCGTAAACTCCTACCTCAAACGGATGTTCAAAGATTTGTCGCGGAAGAAGCGTCACAGAGGGAGAATCGTTGGCGTCACGTCGTCGATCTCTGGGGGGCCTGGCGTTCTTCGTCACCTTCGTCGGAGGCCGACGTTCTTCGCGTTCTTCACGTTCTTCGCGTTCTTCGCAAAGGAGGAGGAAGATCTTCAGAGATTCTCCAATGTTTTAACACAACATTTAAGAAGAAGGTGTGTTGGCCTTACTTTATTAACATGCCAACAAAATGAAAAAGTGTTAAGAAATGAACAAAATTAATTCATATAATTAATTTCAATGAATAAACCGCCTAATTAAAAGGAGCGTTTAAAAGTTTAAGAAACGCCCCAGTTGACTTTCATTAAAAAGGGTTTTCGCGGGTGCGTTACTTAGAGGAAAATAAACGGTGGGGCTCGTGCGGGCCCCACCTCACAAATATCCTACCAAGAGGGTAGGATATTTTGGGTTCCACCCTATCCGCTTCAACTCATCTTAAGCAACTTAAAGTGTCTTTTAAGCGGTTTTAAGTGAAATAAAATAAAGTTTGTCGTACCACATTATTTTATTTCTTAACTTAAAGCCCAAAAATTAAAAACCACACCCGAGCAAACGCAACTCCGGAAGAGGCGTTTCTAAGAAAACACAGGCGCTGCGATTCCATCAGTGCCCTCAGAATTCAATTCCGAGCACCGGTTAAAAAGTTAGAAAACCCCACTCGTTCGTTCACTGAACGTACCCGAGCCAAACTTCGGAAAATGATTCCGGGCACACCGGGCCTCAGAATCACATGTCGTCAGAAACTGTGTTCTTGTAAAATTTCAAAGAAAATTAAGAAAAAAATTTCCTTGAAATTTACAGGTCTTTACATCACTCCCACCTCAGGGCTGTATGTCCCCGTAAAGATACATCATAAGCTAGGGAAACAAATCTGGGTACTGAGCACGCATCTAAGCCTCCCACTCCCAAGTTCTCTCCTGGAGGTTCCCGTGCTGCCATCTGATGCGCACTAGAGAAATCGACCATCCACGTAGGAACCGCTCCTGTCGATCCTCGATCTCCACCGGGACCTCCGCAAAAGTTTCCCCATCATCAACTTCTAGCTCCCCATGGTCAATGATGTGCGTCGGGTCGTGCACGTATCTCTTCAGCTGAGATACGTGGAAGACGTCGTGCTCCCGGTGCAACTGGGGTGGTAGAGCCAGGTGATAAGCCACCTCGCCAATCCTGCTGAGGACCTGGAATGGTCCGATGAAGCGTGGAGACAACTTGCCGCCTCGGCCAAATCTCCATAAACCACATCGAGGTGAGACCTGTAAGAAGATGTGGTCTCCATCCTCGAACTCTAGTGGCCTCCGCATCCTGTCAGCATAAGACTTCTTCCGGCTCTGAGCTGTCCTCATTCACTCCTAGATGACCTGGACCTTCTCTGTCATGGACCGGACCATCTCTGGTCCCACAAGTGCTGACTCCCCAGGGTCTGTCCAGCACAAAGGAGATCTGCAAGGTCTTCCGTACAACGCCTCGTATGGTTCCATCCCGATGGTGGATTGGTAGCTGTTGTTGTACGCGAACTCCACCAAGGGTAGGTGGTCCTCCCAACTGCGACCAAAGTCGAGGACACATGCACGAAGCATGTCCTCGAGAGTCTGAATGGTCCTCTCCGTCTGACCATCCATCTGAGGGTGAAAGGTGGTGCTCAGACGAAGCTGCATTCCGAACGCCTCCTGCAACCCCTTCCAAAGCCGGGAAGTAAAGAAAGAATCTCGATCGAAGATGATAGATGATGGCACACCGTGAAGCCGTACAATATCCTGAACGTAGAGACGCCCCAAGCTCTCCACTGAGCCCTACTCTCTGATGGGTAAGAAGTGAGCCGACTTGGTGAGTCGGTCGACAATCACCCAAATGGAGTCGTGACCTCTAGAAGTGCGTGGAAGTACAGTCACAAAGTCCATAGATATGCCATCCCACTTCCACTCCGGGACCTCCAAGGGATATACCAAGCCTGCTGGTACCTGATGCTCTTCCTTCACCTGCTGGCAGGTGAGGCATCGAGAAACGAACTCTGCCACAGCCTTCTTCATGCCCGTCCACTAGTGCTGTCGTCTAAGATCCTGGTACATCTTCGCCACTCCGGGATGTACCGCAAATGGAGAAGTGTGAAACTCTCTCAGCACCTCCTATCGTAAAGCAACTGGTACCAAGGTACATCCTCTGAAAAGGATGTCATGCTCTGCTCCCAAGGAGAAACCAATAGGTTCCTGTCCTGAGTATATCTGTGCACGCCGTGTCTCACAGTCAGCGTCCCCACGCTGTGCCTCTCTGACCTGCTGCAGTAGTGGAGGAGTGACTGTGAGAGATTGAAGGAAGTCTGCTCCATCTCTATCCACGAAGGATATCTGCAAAGTGGCTAACTGCTTTGTTGCCTCCTCAAGTAGCTGAATGCCCGTCCTCCTGCTGAGAGAATCAGCTACCACGTTCCCCTTCCCAGGAGTATAGACTATCTCAAAGTCATAGTCTTGGAGGAACTCGAGCCATCACCGCTGTCTCAGGTTCAGGTCCTTCTGTGAGAAGATGGACCCGAGACTCTGATGGTTAGAAAAGACTGTAAAGCGCTCGCCCATCATGTAGTGTCGCCATGTCTTCAGGGAGAAGACCACTACTGCTAAATCCAGGTCATGGGTAGCGTAGTTCTGCTCATGAGGCCTCAACTGACGTGATCCATAGGCGATCATTGCCCGCTCCTGCATCAGGACACATCTGAGTTCGGTCCCTGATGCATCGCAGTAGACTACGTACACTACTCCCTCATCAGGCAACCTCAAGATAGGTGCGCTGGTCAATCTCTGTCTCAGCTCCTGGAAGCTTTGCTGACATCTGTTTGACCAAACAAAGGGTTTCCCCTTCTTCATAAGAGCTGAGAGTGGTGCCGCAACTCTGGAGAAGTCCAGCACAAATCTCCGATAGTATCCAGCTAGTCCCAAGAAACTCCGCACCTCCGTCACGCTCTTGGGTGGCTCCCAAGCTAGCACTGCCTTGATCTTCGCGGGATCCACAGCAACTCCCGCCTCAGAAATGACGTTTCCCAAGAAGTGGACCTCATGTATCCAGAACTAAAACTTCAAGATCTTTCCATAAAGCTGGTGCTCTCAGAGTGTGTCTAGTACAACTCGTAAGTGGTAGGCGTGCTCCTCCTCAGTCGTCGAGTAAATCAAAATGTCGTCGATGAAGACTACGACAAATCGATCAAGGTATGGCTGAAAGATCCTGTTCATGAGGCACATGAACACTGCTGGAGCATTGGTTACACCGAAAGGAATAACCAAGAACTCATTGTGGCCATACCGACATCTGAAGGCCATCTTCTGCACATCCTCGTCTCGAACTCTGAGCTGATGATAGCCTGACCCGAGGTCTATCTTCAAGAACCACCGTGCTCCCTTGAGCTAATCGAAGAGGTCATCAATCCTCGGTAGCAGATACTTATTCCTCACTGTCACCTGGTTCAGGCGACAATATTCGACACACAGTCGCAAGATCCCATCCGCCTTCTTGGCGAACAAAATCGGGGAAGCCAAGGGTGAGACACTGGGTCGGATGAATCCCTTGACCTGCAAGTCCTCCAACTGTACCCGTAGCTCTCGAAGCTCAGCGGGGGCCATCCGATATGCTGGAGTGGATATAGGGGTTGTCCCGGGGTACAGATCAATATAAAAGTCTACCTCTCTGCGAGGAGGTAGCCCTGGAATGTTGTCGGGAAAGACGTCTGCATACTGATCCACCACTGCAGGAAAACTAGGACTCTGCACGTCAACTGCTCCTAGGATGAGGCTAGCCAACTGATCAGTAATGGGATGTCCTCTCCTCTGCGGAAGTCCATCCTATGCTGCGAAGGCTCCCTTCTTGCTGGTGAAGGTGAACCTGCTCCCGTTGGTGCGTACACATCGTACCTTGCACCTAATACAGTCAATCTGTACATGGACTGTAGATAACAAATCCATGCCTGACATCGTAAGGCCTCGACGCCACTACAAGAAGATCCCAGCCGAAGATCTCGCCTCGTAGAGTAAGCTCACACTGCTAGAACCAGTGTGTAATCGTCGAGTCTGCTCCCGTAGGAGTCTCTAGCCGTAAGGATCGAGCCAACGGCTCTGCCAGAATCTCCGAGCTCCGAACAAGGGCAGCGGCTATGAAAGAGTGACTCGCTCCTGTGTCTATAAGAACTGCAGTAAGGGTGGAATAGACACATATATTACCTCGAATCATCTCGGGCGCACCGTGGTCATAGGCCTCCGCTGCCTGGAGCAGTGCCTGTCTATGCCCGGAAGCTCCCTGTGGTCGGGGTGGACCTCCTAGTGGTGGTGGTGGTAGATCCTCAAAGCGTCGCCCACCACCTACTGCTCGGCCAGCTCCTCTACCTTGTCTGCCTCCTCCCTGCGGACCGCCACGGTCGACCCTCTGCCTCTGCCTGGGTGGCCCCTCAACCGTCTGCTTCTCCTCGGCACGACGGGTCGGGCAGTCACATGCCATGTGGCCCTACCCGCCGCATGCGTAGCACTGCCTGCCTCTCGAAAGACTGGCCCTGTGCTGTGTGCCCCGCACAGATAAGCCAGTGTCCTGGGGTCATCTGCCAGAGGGTTAGGTCTTCCTGGACCCATGAGTCATCCGTCGGCTGCCTGCTGCGGAAGACTTTGCTACCTGCCGCCCTGCGATAGGTCTCGCTGCCGAAGAAGGCTCAGCAAGAAAGCTCTCGATCAAAAGGGCTCACTCTAGTACTCCTTCCTGAGTCGGAATGCTGAGGGAGATCAGCGATGCCCTGATCTCATGTCTCAATCCCTGATCAAAGGTCCGGGCCCAAAAGAATGGGTCCCGTACCATGTCGGTCAATTAGCACGAGAGATCGGTAAATCTCGCCGAGTACTGGGCGACCAACAAGCTGCCCTACCACAGCTGAAGAAGCTCCTAGATGCGCACCCCAGGGAGGGTGGCCGGGATGAACTCTGAGCGGAAGAGTCCCTCAAAGTATGTCCATAGGAGATATGCCTCATCGTGCACATGGAGCATCAAGCTCCACCATCGTCCCACTGCTGCGTGCAGTAGGTTCGCTGCGAGGATCACCATGAGGTCTGCTGGTGTCCTCACTAGCCTGAAAACTCGTACAACTGCCTCCAGCCAGTCCTCGGCTGCCTGGGGGTCTGTCTCCCCACGGAACCTGGGTGGTCGCTGGTGATGGAACTCATGCAGCGCACTAAGGAGACGTGCATCGTCAGCGGCTGGTGCTGGAAGCATCAGTGGCTCGGCGAGTAGAGGTACCGCCGGTGCCTCTGCTGTCAAAGGGCCCTGTATTGAGGCCTCATCTCTCGGCGGGCTGTCGTCACGTACAACTCTCGGAACCCTAGCTGGCTTCCGTCGTGGGGCCATCCTGAAAAGAAATAGGTGCGCCACGGTCAGAACAGTATACCTGGTGAGCTGATACAAAGTAATCACAAAGAAAACTTGAAACACACATGAAATCAATGTCTTCATGCATCAAGTCGGAAATCAGAAGTTAGGGTCCTGGTGTACGGATACGTCGACCGCCGCACCAACACTAGGCTCCCTGGACTGATAGACACACTCAATACGCTTAACACTATTGCTTCACATAGAAGAAAGATTAGAGTCTACGGTAGAACCGAACTCCTCTGATACCAAATTGTCACGACCCGTCCTCGGGGCCCGTGCCGTGACTACCCCAAGCCCGCCTTCTATAGGCCAGGGGCTGGAGACTAGCACCAAGGTGTAGATCCCGGTAAAAAGGGAATACATTGCCTTTGTAAAGTAAACAAGAACCACAGAGTAAGCAAGCGCAAAAATTAAACACTAATTAAAAACTGGTACAACAGTAAGTGCGGAAAGTAAGTGGGCCAGAATACAAACCCAAACTGAAATTAAAGTACAACTCGAAAGGGGAAAACAACAACTGAAAAGTAAAGCCGCAACGTCGATCCGTCCACTGGAAGTCCCACCTGAAGGGTGGGTACAGAAAGCCTCCACTGCTCCTCGGGTCCAGCCGACCGCTCCGAGTACGTCCCGCCTAGTGTTCCACCTCCAGGTACCGTCCTACTCCACAAGACTCCACCATGATTAGCGCTGTCCGTCGTCTGCAACCAACACAACGTAGTGCGGGCATAGCCCATGCAGGGGTGAGTATAAGCTACTCAGTAGGGACCCCGAGACCCCCGAAGGTCTCCCAAAATCCACAAAGGATAAACCAAAAAGGAAAGATACAATTACGAAGTAACATCCGACACGACTTAGGTATATGCCCATACATATGCCTAAGTCATCAATTCTCGCTCGGCTCCAACATCCAAGCTCAAGTACAACCCAGTCGACACATGAAAGAAAAATGTAAATCCACATAGGATAGAAAAACACAATCCACAAAGGAAAGCAAACGTAAATCCGCACAGGATATCACAACACAATCCACAAAGGAAAGTAGAACAGGATTCAGCTCACACATGTATACTTTGTCGAAGGACGATAGAGATGATCACTGATCCATCTAAGTCGTCGCCCACACAAAGGACCAAAAGGTACTGACCACCACAATGAACCACACAGGATCGGACCCACACAGGATCGATAGGTAACTAACCCCCGCAAAGACCCACACAGGATCGGACCCACACAGGATCTGTAGGCGCTGACTCACACAGAACTGCTGAGCGCTGACCCACACAGGATCGGATCCACACAGGATCTGTAGCACTGATCCACGTAGGATCGTTGAGTGCTGTAGTCGTCGCCGTCGAATCCACTGAGGATCTCTGTACAGTCGTCGTCGTCACAGTAGCAGTCGTAGCGAGCACTAGGGTTCCCACACACAACAAGCTCGTTCGGGAGGGTCCGCCCCACGAGCCGAGAGGCTGATACATCAAATGACACATAGTCTAGCGTTGATGTATCCAAAAGTTCCGTATCGTCAACATGAACTCAACTTCACAGACGGCGCGTCAATCGGACGCCCGGTCTGAGAGTTATTGGCTTTTTCGTCCCAGGGGCCTGGTTGGTTTTCAAGGCAAAACCAACCCGACCATACTCCAACTGCATCCAAACCTTAGGCGAATTAAGCCAAAATATCCGTCTCACTTAGAGGAATTCAACAAAGTAGACGGCACGTCAATCGGACGTCCGAAGCTCAAGATATGAGCGTTTCCGCTCTGAGGGCCCGGTTGGTTTCGTGTACGAACCAACCCGGACGAACCCAAAGTATTCCAAAACATTGAGTGTGATATACCGAAACGACCGTCTCGATCCAAGGATTGAATCTCCGCTGACGGCGCGTCATTCGGAGGCCCGTAGCTCCAGTTATGAGAAAAAGACCAAAAAGGTCCGGAAACGGGGGGTCTGGGCCCGGACCGACCCGGCCCGACCCCCCCTCGGGTCGGCCCGAACCGGGTCGACCTGACCCGGGTCCAGGTCCTACACAACCCGGCCTGGCCCGGGCGCGACCCGGCCCGAACCGGCGCGGGCGCGGCCCGGCTGCCGGAATCGGCTCGGCTGGTTACGGCCGAGCGGTGGGGGGCGTGCTGCCCCCACGTGCGAACACCGCGGACCCCGCGTGGGGCCGCCCCTGGTCAGCGGACGCGGAAAGGCCGTATCCCGTGTCTCACCAGACCCGCGCGGTCGCGGGTCTGGTTGGCCGCCGCCACCGCGGCTTCAGTCGTGGCGGCTCCGTCCGGCGGCGCGCCGAGGTGCCGCCAGTGGACTCTGCGGGCCACCAGAGTTGCTCCGGTGGTCCGATTCCATTTCCGTCTGCGCCGTAGCTCCTCCCGGGTCCCGTTCTTCACCGCGGAATCAACAAATCATCTCTGCGTCCCGTTTTGTCGTCGTCCGCCATTCCGCACCTCAACGAAGAACTGCGGAGGGTTGTTGGGCCGTGTTTGTTTGGCCCGCATCCTCCGCGTTAGGTGATAACAATCGGGAAATAACGATCAACACATGAAAAAATAACAAGATACAATTTTAATAAATTAAAATTGCACTTTGATCCCGAGATATTTGTTTTAGAAGGAAACAACTACGGGAATAAAATATTATTTTCAAATAAAATCCCTACCTCACCGTAGTCGTCGAGCGTGTGTTCTTCGCAGAATTGATCGTCGCGGAAGAAGAGGATCGTCGCGTCGCGGAAGGGCGTCGCGTCGTCGCGGTATGCGGCGTCGTGTCGACGATCTTCGAGGGGTAAAGAAAACACACGGATTTAATTTACACGAATTAAATCCATGTCAAAAATAAAATCCACAAAGGAATTTAAAAGATTCGTAAACTCCTACCTCAAACGGATGTTCGAAGATTTGTCGTGGAAGAAGCGTCGCGGAGGGAGAATCTTCGACGCCACGTCATCGATCTCCGAGGGGCCTGGCGTTCTTCGTTGCCTTCGTCAGAGGCCGACATTCTTCGCGTTCTTCGCGTTCTTCTCGAAGGAGGAGACAGATCTTTATAGATTCTCCAAAGGTTTAACACAACATTCAAGAAGAAGGTGTGTTGGCCTTATTTTATTAACATGCCAACAAAATGAAAACGTGTTAAGAAACAAACAAAATTAATTCATAGAATTAATTTCAATGAATAAACCGCCCAATTAAAAGGAGCGTTTAAAAGTTTAAGAAACGCCCAGTTGACATTCATTAAAAAGGGTTTTCGCGAGTGTGTTACTTAGCGGAAAATAAACGGTGGGGCTCGTGCGGGCCCCACCTCACAAATATCCTACCAAGAGGGTAGGATATTTTGGGTTCCACCCTATCCACTTCAACTCAGCTTAAGCAGCTTAAAGTGGCTTTTAAGCGGCTTTAAGTGAAATAAAATAAAGTTTGTCGTACCACATTATTTTATTTCTTAACTTAAAGCCCAAAAATTAAAAACCACACCCAAGCAAACACAACTCCGAAAGAGGCGTTTCTAAGCAAATACCGGCACTGCGATTCCATTGGTGCCCTCGGAATTCGATTACGAGCACCGGTTCAAAAGTTAGAAAAACCCGCTCGTTCGTTCACTGAACGTACCCGAGCCAAAATTCGGAAAATGATTTCGGGCACACCAGGCCTCAGAATCACGTGTCGTCAGAAACTACATTCTTGTAAAATTTCAAAGAAAATTAAGAAAAAAATTTCCTTGAAATTTACGGGTCTTTACAATGAAAGAATCCTCTGTTTGGAAGTTTATTGATGGCCAAAATAAGCCTTTAGTGATAGCTTTTGGTAGTCACAAAAGGCCTTTTCCAACTAGTGATAAAAATAAATGAACTTCTAAAAAAGTTTCACTTTTAAATAAATGCACTGATAACCTAATGTTTATTATGAAGTACTACCACATATTCAGTTTTTATTAGTGTATGATATTAGATTTATGAGCACTGAAAAAATGCTAAAGTTGTGAATGTTGATAAAAGTCCTAAATTGTAGTAGTGTGCTGCTACATCAAAAATACACTACAAAAACCAAATAAATAAAACATAATTAAATTAACACTAAATTTATTTTACAATAAATTACTATTACATATAAATTTATATTATAAAAATTTCAAAATATTACAATTCCATTGATATGTATAATTTATTATAAACATTTAAAATTTCAAACCAACTAAACAACTATTAAACTCATAAGAGACGCAAGGACCCTCTATTCTGATGCTCTAGGGACCCCTTCCAATGGGGGTCAATTACACTACTATTTATCAAATGCTCCACCCCCACCTTGAAGAAAAAATGTGCACCTATAATAAAAACCAATGGTTATTTTATAAATACTACAGATAAATAAATAAATAAATAAATAAAACATGAATATGATATAATAATGCATAAATAAAAAATCAATAAAAAAACTACATTAATGCTAAAATACAAATACATAAATATAAAGAATAATATAATACGTAAATAAAAATATTGCAAAGTAATACAACACTCCCAATGCATTTTCTCTTTTTTGAGTATGTGCTGCAATTTCAGTGACACCGCCCACCCCCACCCCTTCACATGTCGGATTAACATGAAATTAATTACTATATGTTAGAAATTTTCTTGGTTTTGAGCATGTGAAATGTGTTGTGAACTAAAATATAACTTTTAAATGAAAAAACACACCTCTAGTCATAGTGGACACACTGTGTGTCAGATTTATGTAAAATTAATTCCTATATGACAAAAATGAATCACATTTCATTTTCCTAAAGTATCATGATAACCTCAGTGTTTTCGCTTGGTTTTGAGTATGTGACATTTGATTGATGCAAGATTAATTAATACATGAAAAGAATAAAATATTAATGTTTTTATTAAAGTATCCTGATAATCCAAACATGTTTTCTTAGTTTTGATCATGTGATGTTCCCTGTGAAATAAGATATCATGTTTAAATAAAAACATACACTTTCAGTCATACTTGTCCCACTATTTTTCAAATTTATATGTAGTAAATTCTTATATGTCATGAATGAATTGTCAATATTTTACTGTAATTATCAATCCAATATGAGTTATTTTTATCAATTTTGAATATGTGACACTTGTTCTAAACTTAAATATCACTTTTAAACTGAAAACATATGCTTTTAATCATTCTAACCACACTGTGTATTGGATTGACATGAAATTAATTACAACAATTCAAAAATGAATTATCAATATTTTTGTTAAAGTATTAAGAAAATATGAGTGCATTTTATTTTTATTGAGTATATGATTATTATTGTGAACTAAATAAGTACATTAAATTGAAATCATCCACTTTCAATAATACCATTCAAACTGTATTCCAGATTGATGTTGGGATAATCCATACATGTAAAAAATGAATCATAGATCCTTTTATAAATAAATCAAGAAGTAATCAAGACAATCTGAGTGAATTTTCTCAATTTTGAGTAGGTAACATATCTTTTGAACTAACATGTCACTTTTAAACTGGATACACAAACTTTCTGTCATACGAGTAACACAATGTGTCAAATTGATGTGAGATTAATTCTTACACATGACAAATTAATTATCAATTTTCCAATATAATTTATCATATGTGGTTATAATACATTAAAATTATAATTTTCTTTTTTTTAAGGCGATTTTACTAAAATAACTGTTGATTTAATACAGAGAAATTTTTTTTATAGAGGTTTCTCATAAGGGATAAGCTACAATAAGAGTTATGATTTTTCATATTGGTAGTATTTTTTGATTAATTGTAAATATCGCATGAATGAAAATATTTTTTTTCTGTGAATTTTGAATTTAAATGATTGTGTAATGTATTATTTTTTAAATCTTATTTTCTATACTATTTTCATTCCTATTTTATTATATTTTTATAATATTTTTCTCTTATAGGGATGATGCTAGACTGCATGTTTTTCAACAACTGACATGGAATTTATTAGTACTAAATAAAGTACTAATAAAGGCCACCTTTATCAGTGCTAAAAGAAAGAATTGATAAAAGATAAATTTATCATCGTTTTTAGTGATGATAATGGCTTAAAGCCTTTAAGGGAACTCCGACTGTCGGTGATTTTTTATGTTGAAAAATCCTACTTCTAGTGCTAAGATAAGATAGTTCTGTTGTAGTGCATTTAAGGTAATTCCAACCCAATTGTGAGATGATGAGATCAAAAGGACTAGGGAAGAATGGTATGGGGTTCCATAGTATATTAGTGATGGTGGGATTGATAATGAGGATAAGGGGTGACTAGATGGAAGTACGGTAAAAGGATACTAAATTTTTTTTTATAAAAATTTCAAGTTTATATTTTTTATCATTTTTCTTAAAGAATATAAATAAATAAGTCAAAAAATTAGAAAAATAAAAGGGAAATAAAAAGGTCTATAAAAAAATTAACAAATTAAAATTATTTATCATATTATTTGATGTAAATAAGATATAGAAATATTTTTATTAAAAAAATTCATTCATAAAATGATGTAGAATTATCTTGTAACAAAAAATCATTATATATTTTTCCTTAAAAAATAGAAGATACAATAGATGAAATGTGTCTTATGACATTATTTAAAAAAAATTATTTTAGTTGAAAAAGGAAACCTATGTTTATGTAATAATAAAAGGAAACATTTGATTACTAAAAAGGCATTATATTTAAGCTTTTTAGGCCCTGTTGCGGCTTAAGGGAAAAGAGATTTTTTTTGGAATCCATGAAAGATCACTCAAGGGAGATAGTACAGAAATCCACATATAAAGAGAACTATAATAACAAGTGGAACTTCATGGTGCAACCTATAAGGCCCCAGCCTTAAACAATACTTAATATTGAATTAAATGTATAATTCACATTGAGGATATTTCCAGGTTTAGAGTTTTAGAGAATTAGGACATAACTGTTACATCTCAAAAGATTACAAATTAGAAACTTCTACTATGATTCTATAAAATAAAAACTCTTAGAAAGAAACATGTATAGTTCCATGTTTTAGATAGCCTGACTTTCCCTTGATCCCATCCTTGACCCTAATCCCCATCAAGTACTGTGAAAAACATTTCAAAAAAAAAACTTGGGGTGATCATAAAAAGCTCAGTAAGAGATACAAAAGAATGAAAACTTTTAGTTTTTCAAACATCAAGTAAACCATGTATACTTTATCAAAGTAATACCTTCACCTTCATGAAGTAGTAAAAATTCTTCTCTAAATAAAATATCATTACTTACCCTTTTGTAACCAAAGGATTACCATAAAACCCATATAAAGAACACATAACATATAAAGGTAACTTGGGACATAAACATACTTAAGTGGAATAACCATATGGTCGACTTCCACACATATCACTTAATGGAATAGCCATACAGCCAACTTCCACACATACTTAATGGAATAGCCATACGACCAACTTCCATACCCAATGAATTGGAGTTTATAACATAACCACCCATCCTGGTATTCACAGCACCATCGGTCATATGGTTTACCACGTAACCACCTGTCAAATGTCCAAGTACCATTATAAAATCATAAGACATAAAACAAATATAATGGAAAGAAAACATTACCACACTTTGATCACAATATATCACTTAAATATATTGACATAAAAAATCCATTATAAAAACCATTTTCAATACCAAAATAAAAGAAAATAAAAACATGATATTTATTTTTCATTAAAAGGTAATGGCTTGTAGAGGAAGCCGAATATCAAATAATGGTCACGGCGGTGGAGAAGTCATTGTCGCCGCATACGTACGACAAAAACATTCCCTTTTGTCATTTATTAAAACACTTCATATAAAAAGATTCCTTTTGAATAAACGTAAAAGTCAAATGGGTTTATACACTGTATAAAAGAAATTTGTGTATAAAACGAAAAATGCCTCAATGAAAGGTGATTGAGACGAAGTCCCTTACCTCGGGTCCGACTTGACTCGATCATTCTTTAACGTCCTAAATAATAAACTTGATTTAATTTCTATTTGCTTAAGAACATTTTTCTAGTTCATTATTCCTTTTATATCACTTATTTCCATGTTATAAACATTATGTAATCATTTAAGTTAATAATGTTTGTTTTGTCGATATTTGGTCCTTAAGTCGAAAGTGGACTTCTTACAATTACATGTTTTTTGTGTGGTCAAAGGTTAATTATATCCAGAATGACATTCCTAATTTGGATATCATATATATCATATATATCTAGCATATAAATGTATTTATAATATCACATAATCATTTATAGGTAATAAATGAAATGCACCGTTCATGGAGACGGTAAGTCGTACGTACGCATGAACGCTACTTTCATTTCTATGTCATATTAATGGAATTAAAACTAAATGAGAGGTATGTATATTTTAATTCCCGAATTATATTGATCATTTATATGTAACATACATCATATATATCCATTATATATATGTACTTATAATAGTACATTACATTTGGGGATAAGAAATGAAATGCACCGTTTATGGAAACGGTAAGCCGTACGTACGCATGAACACTACTTTCATTTCTATATCATACTTTAATGGAAATAAATAATAATGATATAGAGTTATATTATAATTCCATTATAACATCATATATAATAACTTAAAATCCATCCTTTTTACGTCCCACATATGGCATTAACGAATCACATCACTTTGAGGGGGCGGTAGTCCGCACTTCCTAAAATGAAATTATCGTGTTTACCCACAATGGAAACCATAAAGGTATGCCCAAAATGAAAAATACAGAAGCTTAAGGAAATAATAAACATATTATATATCATATATAAATATAGTGTCATATTAATGGCCACCTTGAAGGTGTTAAAAGAATGTTGAACAATCATCGTTTCAGGAGGCAGAAATTCGCAATCCACGGAAATAGTATGTTCTTTAACCATTAGATGTAGGTGCTTGTGAGTGTAGCTAGAAATATTCTTATAACAACATCCTAGTATATTTAAGATACTGTATTTGTTACGAAAGAAATGAATAAAAAGAGTTTAGGGGGTTAGAGAAGCAAAATAAACAAAACAACTCAAGTGAAGACATTACCTTAAAATCGGGTAACTCCCTTTGGTTTGAGCTCAAAGGATTCCTTGGGATGACTTCTGCCCAAAGTGAGGCTTCAAGGAGTAAGAGAGGGATGTGGAGAGACAAAATGATCAGAGCTTGGCCTAACCAAAGGCTATAGAGGTGTGGGTAAGGTGGTAGGGGTGGGGGCCTTTTATAAGAGCAGAGGAGGGGCACTCTTGGAAAGTAAGGAAATGTTACTTTATTTTCAAATGGTTTTCGGATTTTAATGGCCCCACATTGATTTTTTTCGAGGATAAGGTGATAAGGGTTCGAAATCCACCCATACAATAGGTTTTGGACATGTTTAGGTCTTAGATTTTACATTATCTTTCCATTTTATTTAAATCGTTAAATAATGAGGTAATCGCTGCATCATCATGGTGTCATAAATAATTTAATTTATTTAAGGTCTAAAAATTATAAAAAAATACTATGATGTATAAAATCGTTTTGGATTTACAATGAATATTTATAGTAAAAAATCTGACTTGTATAACCCCATGTAAAAATTTGTTTAGTAAAACATCTCATGTTTGTGTCATTTTTACTTTAACTTTAAATAAAAGGCATAAATGTCATTATCATACCCAAGTGGCTCCATGGGGTACCAAAAATCGACCCATGGGTTGTCTTGGTCGTCCATAACTCATCCAATAGGGTTAGGAAAAGTGTCAAGATATTTTCATTTTATTATAATATCATTTTTACCTTAAATTACCTTAATTACATTTAATCGCGATTAATAAAACATAAAAGTTACTATTCACAAAAATTTACTTTAATCCCATTGAACCACATTTTACTTAATAATTAAAATCATTTAAATTGGATTTTTGAGATTCAAAACACAGAAGTGGTAAAGTCCCATTTAAACGAAAAATCAAATTTTGTAACCACCACTTTGCGGTTTCACTATTCATCAAAAATTGAAGTTTTTCAGAAAAAAACAAAACATCACCCTAAGCTATATTTGATATTCCGAATTCAAAAATGAATTCCATTTTACAAAATTCAAAACATATAAGTTTCATTAATTAATTTAATAATTAATTCCTGCTGTCAAAACAAATAGCGTGTTTTTATGAAACAATAAGTATCAAAAGATTGACACCAGTTTAAGTCCAATTTCAAATTAAAATTAATTACAACGACCAATATTGGATTAAATGGTAAAAATATATTATAATTTCACTTAAAAACCAATTTAAAATATTATCTAATCATCTTAATAAATTATATTAAAAAGAGGTTTTGAATTAAAATACAACATTTTACACTATTCATTAAAAAATGAACTTTATCGGAAAAATACCAAAAAATTACACAAAGTAATATTTGATGTCCCGATTCTAAAGAAGAGTTTTATTTGGTCCAATAGAATGTATAAGAGTGACCAAAACTATATTTAATGACGGTTCGCCATCAAATGTTGATAAGTGGACCTTTCGTGAAAATTAGAGTATATAAGCATAAAATTGAATTCTTTTCGTATTTTAAGCCTTTATACTTTATTAGATAAATGTAAAAACATTTAACAAACATATATAATCATATTTTAGTTATTTCTATCTGTTCCCTCCAGTAAAACGGCTATATGTTAACTAACATTTAAAATAATATTATTTTATTACTAGTGTGCAACGTTCGATTTCAAAGAAACTCTTTGTTGCGTATCAGGTACGCTATCGAACATAACAACCCCTTTGAAGTAAAATTAATATTTAATTTGCAAATATTAATAAATATGAAAATGTTTTATTCATTATTTACCTGGGATGTTACATCCTTCCCCCCTTTTGGGAATTGCGTCCTCACAATTTTATTCACTTATCAAAATAAGTGGGGGTATTTATCCCTCATAGCATTTTCAGATTCCCACGTTGCTTCTTCAACCATATGGTTTTTCCACAAAACCTTTACCGGGTGAATTACCTTATTTCACAATACTTGCTCTCTTCGGTCAAGAATATGGATTGGTTGTTCTTCATAAGAGATATTCTCTTCCAACTGAACTACCTCTGGGCACAAAACATGAGATGGATCTGGCATATACTTTCTCAACATCGAAACATGAAAAAAAATGTGTACCTGAGATAAACTTGGAGGTAAAGCCACTTGGTAAGCAACTGATCCAACTTTCTCCAGAATTTCATATGGTCTAATGAACCTTGGACTCAGCTTTTCTTTCATACCAAATATCATCACACTTTTACATGGAGAAACCTTGAGAAAAACATGATCACCTACCTCAAAAGATAGATCCTTCCTCCGGTTATTTGCATAACTTTTCTGTCTGCTCTGAACTGTTTTCATGTGTTTCTGAATCAACTGAACTTTTTCTGCCATCTCTTCTACCAATTCTGGTCCCATCAGCTTCCTTTCACCCACTTCATCCCAAAATGCTGGAGTTCGACACCGCTTCCCATATAATGCCTCAAATGGTTCCATCTGTATACTGGAATGAAAACTGTTATTATAATAAAACTCAACCAAAGAAATATATTGGTCCCAACTTCCCTGATAATCCATCGAACAAGCTCGTAGCATACCCTCCAAGGTCTGAATTGTTCGTTCTGACTGCCCATCTGATTGTGGATGAAAAGCTGTACTAAAATTTAATTCAGTACCCAATGACTTCTGAAGGCCTTTCCAAAAGTTATAAGTATAACTGGGATCACGGTCAGATACAATAGAGAGAGGAAATACATGTAACCTAACTATCTCTTCAAGATACAAACAGGAAAGTTGATCTAGGGGAAAATTATCTCGTATGTCAAGGAAATGAGCAGATTTAGTCAAGCGATCAACAATAACCCAGATTGCATTTTTACCTCGAGGTGTCTTCGGTAATCCCACAACAAAGTCCATGGATATGTTTTCCCATTTCCACTCTGGAACTGGTAAAGGCTGAAGCATCCTTTTCGGTAACTACCGCTCTTCTATAACCTGCTGACAAGTCAAACACTTCACAGTAAAATCATCAATATCTCTTTTCATTCCATCCCACCAGTAATAGTCCCGTAGATATCTGTACATCTTAGTACTGCCAGGATGAACTGAAAACAGAGAACTATGAGCTTCACATAACAACTCTCTCTTCAACTGTGAATCACAAGGCACACACAATCTCTTCCCAAATCTCAAAACACAATCACTATCAATGTTGAATTCATGAAACTTACCTTTCTGAACCAGCTCTACCTTTTTCTGCAACTCACTGTCTTGCTTCTGTGCTTGCTTGATTCTGTCTAATAGAGAAGATCTCACTGATACCTGAAACAAAACAGAAGGACATCCTACACCAACAACTTCTATTCCAAAGTTCATCAAATAAAAAACCAAATAATCTCGTTCCAAACATAGCATGGTTAATGAAGCAATACTTTTTCGACTCAAAGCATCGGCCACTTTATTGGATTTTCCCGGATGGTAATGAAATGTAAAATCATAATCCTTGATTAATTCCAGCCATCTCCTCTGTCTCATGTTCAATTCTTTCTTAGTGAATATATACTTTAAACTTTTGTGATCAGAATATATTTCACACATTACTCCATACAAATGATGCCTCCAAATTTTTAAACCAAAAACAACAGTATCTAATTCCAAATCATGTGTAGGGTAATTTACCTCATGATATTTCAACTGACGTGAAGCATAAGAAATTACCTGATCATTCTGTATAAGGACACAACCAAGTCCCTTCAACAAAGCATTATTGTATATAACAAACTCACCATTCCTAGAAGGAAGTGCCAAAACTGGAGCATTCACCAATCTTCTTTTCAACTCCTGAAAACAATCATCACATTCTTTTGTCTAGATGAACTTAAAACCCTTACGAGTTAGCTTAGTCATTGGACTAGATAACCGTAAAAAATTTTCAACAAACCTTCAGTAGTAACCTGCCAAACCAAGAAAACTACGGATCTCGGTTACATTTGTGGGTCTTGGCCATTCTTCAACAACTTTTGTTTTAGAAGGATCAACAATTATGCCATCTTTTGAAACAATGTGACCCAAGAAAGAAATTTGTTGTAACCAAAACTCGCACTTGCTGAATTTTCCATATAGTTTCGTTTATTTTAAGGTTTGCAAGATAACCCTTAAATGACTTTCATGATCCTATTTAATTTTAGAAAGCACCAAAATATCATCGATGAAAACAACCACAAACTTATCCAAGAACTCATGGAAAATTCTATCCATAAGGTCTATGAATACAACAGGTGCTTTGGTTAACCCAAAAGGCATAACTAGAAATTCATAATGGCCATATCTAGTATGGAACACAGTCTTCAGAACGTCTGCTTATTTTACTTTCAACTGATGGTACCCCGACCTCAAGTCAATCTTCGAAAAATACTGAGCTCCCTGGAGCTGATCAAACAAATCATCGATATGAGGCAAAGGATATTTGTTCTTAACAGTAATATTATTCAAGGATCTATAATCAATGCAAAGTCTCATTGAGCCATATTTCTTTTTAACAAACAAGATAGGAGCACCCCATGGTGATGTGCTAGGTCGAATGAAACCTTTATCTAATAACTCCTGCAATTGTTTCTTTAACTCTAAAAGTTCAACTTGAGCCATTCGATAAGGGGGTTTTGAAATTGGATTAGAATCAGGAACTAAGTCAACAGTAAATTCAACTTCCCGATCATGAATAGTACCAGGCAACTCATCATGAAAAACATCAAGATACCCATTTACCACTGGCACATCATTAATCTGAATAGTTCCATTATTTTCAACAATATGTGCAAGGTAACATTCATTTCCTTATTTTACTAGTTTCTCAACTTCCTGATATGTTATCAAAAGCAAAGGTTCATTCCTGTACACAAACTAAAAACCTTTCTGAAAAGAAACCATTTTAGCTCTGCAGTCAATCTTAGCATGATAAACAGAAAGCCAATCCATGCCCAAAATAACATCAAACTCTACTAGAGGCAAAACAATAAGGTTTGCTGGTAGATTCTTTCCAGACACAAGGATAGGAATGTTCTTATAATTCCTTTTTGTCTCAACGTTCCCTCTGGGTGTTTTTACCATAAGTTCAGGGTTCATATCTTGAGATGGAATTTCCAATTTACTAGAAAAATTCTCAGAAATGAAAGAATGTGTAGACCATGAATCAAACAATACATTGGAATAATATGAACAAACAAACAGTGTACCTGATACTACTTCATTCGATGGCCCAACATCTGCTGAAGTTGTTGCAAAGGATTTCACCACCCCTTTTTGCTTGTAGTCTGGCTACTTTCCCCTAGTCGAGTTCTTCGTTAGACACTCATTTTCATAATGAACCATTTCATTACACTTAAAACATCTTACTGCTGGCTTTTCATTGCCTACTTGATCATCTTCCTTACAGTTATGAGCAATATGACCAGACTTACCACACCGAAATCACTTACCAGACTTGGATAAACATTCTCCAGGATGCATTTTACCACACTTCTCACATGATGGATATTTGTTTTTCTTACCTCCTTGCTTCTTTGATGAATTCTTCCCCTTTTCCTACCAACTGGACCTCTTATTACGTAGTTTGTCATAGAACACCTAATCATCGACAAACTCCATTTCCACCTTCTCCGCACATCGAACAAGTTTTTCATAACTTTTGAACTCACGAGAAGCTAAAGCCCTTAGATACTTTGGATTTAACCATGAGTAAAAACGGTTTATTTTACTATCAAGATCTCATATGAAGTTTGGAGCATACCTTGCCAAAATAGTGAACTTTGCTTCATAGGAAGCCACTGAGTCTTTCTCTTGCCTCAATTCCAAGAATTGCTTTTCCATCCTAAGTCGAACAGCCTTAGGAAAATACTTCTCAAGAAACATACCTTTGAATTCGTCCCAGTGAAGATCCTAAATCTCATCACTATCCCTGATATTTTTTACCATCGACCACCACTGATCAGCTTCACCTTCAAAAAGGTAAACAACAAGACTAACCTTTTGATGTTATGAACACCCCATGACATCAAAAATCTTCTCCAGTGCTTTAATACACCCTTCAGCTTGCATGGGGTCAGATGATCCTCTGAATTATGGGGGATGTTCCCTCATGAAATGTTACACCATTGACATGTTCCTCTGCGGTTGATCTGACTGATCTCATGCATGGATACCACCACCATTTATAGCCCGAGTCAACTGTGCCATCACTGCAACAAACTGTTCAGTTCCGATTCCGACCATCTCAGGTTTCTGATTTGGAAGGTTGTCTTCCTCCTGATGTCGTCCCAACATAGCTGCTTTGTTTCCTCTACGGAAAACCATTCTGAACATATAAATATCTTAGGCGAAGCAACATGGTAATACGTAAATGCTATATCATTTCAATCATATTACATTTTAACACTTTTCTAACTCCTAAAGTTGTCTAAACTGACCTCTGATACCAACTATAAGGCCCCAACCTTAAACATTACTTAATATTGAATTAAATGAATAATTCACATTGAGGATCTTTCCAGGTTTAGAGTTTTAGAGAATTAGGACATAACTGTTACATCTCAAAAGATTACAAAGTAGACACTTCTACTATGATTCCATAAAATAAAAACTCTTAAAAAGAAACATGTCTAGTTCCATGTTTTAGATAGCCTGACTTTCCCTTGATCCCATCCTTGACCCTAATCCCCATGAAGTCCTATGAAAAACATTTCAAAAAAAAAACTTGGGGTGAGCATAAAAAGCTCAGTAAGGGATACACAAAGAATGAAAACTGTTAGTTTTTCAAACATTAAGTAAACCATGTATACTTTATCAAAGTAATACCTTCACCTTCATGAAGTAGTAAAAACTCTTCCCTGAATAAAATATCATTACTTACCCTTTTGTAACCAAAGGATTACCATAAAACCCATATAAAGAACACATAACATATAAAGGTAACTTGGGACATAAACATACTTAAGTGGAATAACCATACGGTCGACTTCCACACATATCACTTAATGGAATAGCCATACGGCCAACTTCCATACATACTTAATGGAATAGCCATACGGCCAACTTCCATACCCAATGCATTGGAGGTTATAACGTAACCACCCGTCCTGGTATTCACGGAACCACCCGTCATATGGTTTATCACGTAACCACCCGTCAAATGTCCAAGTACCATTATAAAATCATAAGACATAAAACAAATATAATGGAATGAAAACATTTCAACACTTTGATCACAATATATCACTTAAATATATTGACATAACAAATCCATTATAAAAACCATTTTCAATACCAAAATAAAAGAAAATAAAAACATGGTATTTATTTTTCATTAAAAGGTAATGGCTTGTAGAGGAAGCCGAATCTCAAATAATGGTCATGGCGGCGGATAAGTCGTTGTCACCGCATACATACGACAAAAACATTCCCTTTTGTAGTTTAGTAAAATGCTCTGTATAAAAAGATTACTTTTGAATAAAAGTAAAAGTCAAAGGGGTTTATACACTATATAAAATAAATTTGTGTATAAAAAAAATGCCTCAATGAAAGGTGATTGAGATGAAGTCCCTTACCTCGGGTCCGACTTGACTCGATCGTTCTTTAACATCCCAAATAATAAACTTGAGTTAATTTCTATTTTCTTAAGAACCTTTTTCGAGTTCATTATTCCTTTTATATCACTTATTTCCATGTTATAAACATTATGTAATCATTTAAGTTAATAATGTTTGTTTTGTCGATATTTGGTCCTTAAGTCGAAAGTGGACTTCTTATAATTACATGTTGTTCGTGTGGTCAAAGGTTCATTATATCCAGAATGACATTCCTAATTTTGATATCATATATATCATATATATCTAGCATATAAATGTATTTATAATATCACATAATCATTTAGAGGTAAGAAATGAAATGCACCGTTCATGGAGACGGTAAGCCGTACATACGCATGAACGCTACTTTCATTTCTATGTCATATTAATGGAATTAAAACTAAATGAGAGGTATGTATATTTTAATTACCGAATTATATTAATCATTTATATGTAACATACATCATATATATCCATTATATATATGTACTTATAATAGTACATTACATTTGGGGATAAGAAATGAAATGCACCGTTCATGGAGACGGTAAGCCATGCGTACGCATGAACGCTACTTTCATTTCTATCTCATAATTTAATGGAAAGAAATAATAATGATATAGAGGTATATTATAATTCCATTATAACATCATATATAATAACTTTACATCCATCCTTTTTACATCCCACATATGGCATTAACGAATCACATCACTTTGAGGGGGCGGTAGTGCGCACTTCCTAAAATGAAATTATCGTGTTTACCCACAATGGAAACAATAAAGGTATGACCAAAATGAAAAATACAGAAGATTAAGGAAATAATAAAAATATTATATATCATATATAAATATAGTGTCATCTTAATGTCCACCTTGAAGGTGTTAAAATAATGTTGAACAATCATCGTTTCGGGAGGCAGAAATTCGCCATCCACGGAAACAGTATGTTCTTTAACCATTATATGTAGGTGTGTGTGAGTGTAGATCTAAATATTATTATAAAAACATCCTAGTATATTTAATATACTGGAGTTGTTATAAAATAAATGAATAAAAAGAGTTTAGGGGGTTGGAGAAGCAAAATAAAACAAAACGACTCAAGTGAAGACATTACCTTAAAATCGGGTAACTCCCTTTGGTTTGAGCTCAAAGGCTTCCTTGGGAAGACTTATGCCCAAAGTGAGGCTTCAAGGAGTAATATAGGGATGTGGAGAGACAAAATGATTAGATTTTGTCCGAACCAAAGCCTTGAGAGGTGTGGGTAAGGTGGTAGAGGTGGGGGTCTTTTATAAGAGGAGAGGAGGGGCACTCTTGGAAAGTAAGGAAATGTTACTTTATTTTCAAATTGTTTTCGGATTTTAATGGTACCAAATTGATGTGATTCTAGGATAAGGTGATAAGGGTTCAAAATCCACCCATCCAATAGGTTTTGGACATGTGTAGGTCTTAGATTTTACATTATCCTTCCATTTTATTTAAATCGTTAAATAATGAGGTAATCGCTGCATCATCATGGTGTCATAAATAATTTAATTTATTTAATGTTTAAAAATTATAAACAAAATACTATGATGTAGGAAATATTTTTAAATTTCCAATTAATATTTATTGTCAAAAATATGACTTGTATAACCCCATGTAAAAATTGGTTTAGTAAAACATCTCATGTTTGTGTCATTTTTACTTTAACTTTAAATAAAAGACATAAATGTTATTATCATACCCAAGTGGCTCCATGGGGTACCAAAAATCGACCCATGGGTTGTATTGGTCGTACATAACTAATCCAATAGGTTTAGGACAAGTGTCAAGATATTTTCATTTTATTATAATATCATTTTTACCTTAAATTACACTAATTACCTTTAATCGCGATTAATAAAACATAAAAGTTACTATTCACAAAAATTTATTTTAATCCCATTGAAGAAAATTTTACTTAATAATGAAAATAATTTAAATTGGATTTTTGAGATTCAAAACACAGAAGTGGTAATGTCCCATTTAAACGAAAAATCAAATTTTGTAACCACCACTTTGCGGTTTCACTATTCATCAAAAATTGAAGTTCTTCAGAAAAAACAAAACATCACCCTAAGCTATATTTGATATTTCGAATTAAAAAACGAATTACATTTTACAAAATTCAAAACATATAAGTTTCATTAATTAATTTAATAATTAATTCCCGCTGTCAAAACAAATAGCGTGTTTTTATGAAACAATAAGTATCAAAAGATTGACACCGGTTTAAGTCCAATTTCAAAGTAAAATTAATTCCAACGACCACTATTGGATTAAATGGTAAAAATATATTCTAATTGAACTTAAAAACCAATTAAAAATATTATCTAATCATCTTAATAAATTATATTAAAAAGAGGTTTTGAATTAAAATACCACATTTTACACTATTCATTAAAAAATGAACTTTATCGGAAAAATACCAAAAAATTACACAAAGTAATATTTGATGTCCCGATTCTAAAGAAGAGTTTTATTTGGTCCAATATAATGTATAAGAGTGACCAAAACTATATTTAATGACGGTTCGACATCAAATGTTGATAAGTGGACCTTTTGTGAAAATTAGAGTATATAAGCCTAAAATTGAATTCTTTTCATATTTTAAGCCTTTATCATTTATTAGATAAATGTAAAAACATTTAACAAACATATATAATCATATTTTAGTTATTTCTATCCATTCCCACCAGTACAACAGCTACGCGTTAACTAACATTTAAAATAATATTATTTTATTACTAGTGTGCAACATACGATTCCAAAAAAACACTTTGTTGCATATCGGGTACGCTATCGAACATAGCAACCCATTTAAAATAAAATTAATATTTAATTCGCAAATATTAATAAATATGAAAATGTTTTATTCATTATTTACCTGGGATGTTACACCACCCCTATGGAGACATCTCTTGGGTAAGGGTATGTCATCTCTTAATAATAATCCTTCAGTACCCACCATGGTAAAACAATAGTTACTCCTACCAAATATCTTTCTTCAACCTCAATTAAGTCACTAGAAGATACAAACCAAATCAGATCCAATGCCTTTGAGGAACCTAAAGTCGCTTCTATGCCACACCCTTCTGCTCCAAGATCTACACTACACACAACTAAATAGCATACCAACAAACTAGTGAAAAATATCTACATGAATTGAAACCAAAATATAAATAAATGAAAGTGTAAGGGGGAAGAGAAGAAAGAGAGAAATCATGTATACCTGCTTCCTTATTCATTCTTGTTCATTCTATTTACTTTAAATAGTGTGATATTCTATCTTGGAAATCAAGTTAAACTACAAGACATTGAATAAGGGGAAGGGAAAATAGTATAGAAAAGAACTAATGAATGGTTGTACTAGATAATATCCATTATATGTAAAGAAGTTTTTACCCCATAATATGTGAGCTCCATGCATTTTCCTTCTCCCATGATCTATATCTTGAAGTCAAAGCATCAAAAATGGATATTCTAAAGTTAACAAACTAGAAAAGTATTAGGCTATGTTTGTAAAAGAAATCCTTTTCAATAGAAATATTTTATAAAATAAAGGTATGCATAAAACTATGGATAATTTTAATCAACACAAAATCAATTTAGTTATTTCCTTAAAAAATATAAGATATGAGTGATCATGTGTATTTTAATATATTTTTAAAAAATATATTTAGTTATTTGATTTGAAAAAGGAAACTGGTTTTGATGTAATAATAAAAGGAAAGTGTTTAGAAAAAAATGAATATATATATATATATATATAATATTTTTTGGTGGTGACTCAATGCCCCTTTTCTATTTAAAAGAAATGAGAAACAGTTTTTTAGTGGCCAAAAAGTCCAAGAAGCCACATAGGATGGGTAATATATTAAAAAATATAAATTGTTCCACCCCTATAGAGTCATATCTGGGGTATGAAAACAGGTTCCTCATTATCTTCTCCCACAAATGTTGAATCCAGGGAACCAACAAAAGTTGTAAGGAATGTGGATTAGATCATTGGAACTTACAGATATGATCTTTAACTCTTCCTGTATTCCTTCCCTGATAACCCATTCGATAGTATTCAACTAGAGACTAAGGATGTGTCAGTAAGAGTAGTGTTATTGAAGACTGTAATGAACCCTTGCATCATCAGAACTACATAAATAGATTTGGAACTCATCCTGATGTGCATCCATGAAGGACTTATCAATGGAGGATGGACGAAGCCTAAGGAAACCACAGTAGGGGAAGTGTCTAGAAAGAAGTGAATAGATAAAGAATATAGAAAATAGAGTTGAGGGTGGGGTATTAGGGGTATGGTGAGGAGGTTGGTGATGGGTACAGAGGTGCTAACAGTCATCTGGAAAGCAATGGTGGGGATGGGCAGGAGGGAGGTGACATTAATGATTGCGAAGCTGGTGATGGAGAAGTTTCAAGGTATGTGGCTCACATCATCAGCACTATATGACTCAATCTAGAATTAGAAGAAACAAACCAAGTCATCTCCAGTTCTAGAGAGGAACCTTAAGTCACTATTATGCCATACCCTTTCTCTCCAAGATCTAAACCACACAACTAAAGATCATACCCACAAATTAGTGAAAAATATCTACATGAATTGAAACCAAAATAAAAATTAAATAAAGTGTAAGGGGATGGGAAAAGATAGAAAAAACATGTATACCCATTTCCTTCATCATTCCTATTATTTCTACGGACTTAAAATAGTGTTATCATCCATCTTGGAAAGTGGGTTAAACTGTAAGACATTGAATAAGGGGAATAAAATAGTTTATAAAAGAATTGAAATGTCAATATTTAATGTTACCTAAATATATTTGGAATATTTACTATTTCAAAATAATCTCAAGTGATCATATCCTCAATCCAATTTTTATTGATTTGAAATCAAACTTTTCATTTACATTTCTATATTAGATAATGGGGAATAAATAGGTGAGTGAGAACACTAAAATAATGATATTATATTACCTTAATCATTTAGTCCCATGATGCTCTATAGTTTCCATGTCCAACTACTAATGAAGAAAGTGGTTTAAAAAATCAATATTATATTACTTTAAACATGTAGTTCCTATATACTCCACACACTACATTTCCAACTATTGATAGAGGAATAATTTTAAAAAACCATCAATTTTTTCCTTGTCCAGCCCTTTTTCCTTGGTGGTAAGTAGGGTAAATCATCACCTGAATATATTTGGATTCTTTTCACCTTACAAATAATCTCTCAGTGGTCATATAATCACTCTACATTTTATAGCTTTGAAATCAGGTTGTTCATTTACATTTCAATCCAAAACAAATAGAAAGATATATGTGAGTGAGAACACTAAAACAATAAGGTATTGATATTATATTACCTTAAAGATGCAGCACCCTAGATGATCCATACACTCCATGTCCAACCACTAATAAAGAAATAGATTTAGAAAATTGATATTATATTACCATAAACATGTGACTCTCAGATGCTCCACAAACTCTATGTCCAAAAGAAATAATAATAAGCGCATTGAGTTATAATTCAGGCTATTGATTTATACATATCTCCAAGTTAAAATCCCAGTCAAAACCCAATACACCCAACAATTTATAATATCAGTTCAAGAAAGAAAATCATTTGTTTTCCATTAACCTCATGAAATATTTTATATTGATTTCATTTTACAAAACACACAAAACACTAAAAAGTTATCAAGAGACCATTTTTGAAAAAATTATTTCCTTATATAAAATATTTACTACAAACACACACAAAATTCATGGGGAACCATGATATATAGCTACAAAATATGAGTCACCTAAAAAAAACCAAGATACAGACACATGAAGATCATTTCTTAGATGATATGAACATCATGATTTCTGTGAGTAAAGAGAAGAATCAAATTAATGGATTTATTTTATTTAACAAAAAGAAAAAAATTTCCATCCTATATGGGATAAATAAATGAAATAATGATATAGCAGTTGAGTAGCATATTCATACCCCCAAAAATAGAGAAAAACAAAAATATAACAAAACTTAGGGGTGGTGAGATAATAACATTAAATAAATCATCAAGGATGCACATAACATAAAAAAAATTCTACATAGGAAATATTTAATTATGAATTATAAAATTTATTTGAAGAAAATAAAATTTTATATCTCTATATTTTAAACTAATCATGATTAATAACAATTAAATTATACCACATAAATCAACCAATTAACATGAATCATGGACTAATGCCAAACATTAGGACTTAAAAACCTCAAAAACATGTATTCCACCAATGGAAATCATAATTGAACATTATATTCATGTCTTTCTAACTCATAAAATTAAATCCTTCATGCGAAATATGTTTTTCAAGCTTCCAATTATACACATATCATGAGGTCAGATTAATTATGGAATCAATTAATCCAAAAAATAAATCTATAAAAAATTAAAAGAAAAAAGAACAAATTCTATGGATATAAATGAAAAAAGGCATAGAATGGATCACTAGGACCATGAGAACCTTGAGAATCCCAATCATTTAAATTAATGTGAAAATTATAAACCATAAAATAGAGAAAATATGTGTCATCCCCATGTATAGAAAGGATTCGATCCCCCTGAAAGTACAATCCATCCAAACAACTAATACCAGAAGAATTATGTATCTATGATTTCTAAAATTTTACTCGAGCATGTCCAAGATATTTTATGATTTTGGTTGCTAAATCAGATATATTAATGTAATAAAACAATCCATACATTTCATTCTTTAGTATACATGGTGAAATGAGTGTGGTATAAATGGGTTGACTAGGCTTTCTTAAAAAATTTTAATCTCCCTACTACCATAACTATTTATCATCTAGAGGTGATTTCTTTAGAAAAAATCTTGACAAAAATTATAATATGGATGCAATTTACCAAAAAAATCCCAAAAATTTCAAAAATTTAAGAATGCAGTTCTATTGTATATGTATAGAATCCATTATGATGCTCATAGATTTTGGACATTGATAGTAAATTATAATCTCCCATATCTCAGATCCATAGGAATCCTAGTAAGGAAAAACAACACCAAAAGAAGGTATTTGTAGATCGATGATCTAAGAAACTTCACATCCCATAAGCTTCATGAAACAAGAAATAAATCTGATAGAATCAGTATGATTGGTTAGATATGGTGAAAAACAACACATCATGCTAAGTTCTAGATCTTTTCTATAGCACCAATCTTGAATTTAGGGAACCAATTAATGTTTCAAGGAACATTAATATTATTATCTGTGCTAAAAAAATAGATATGGAACTCTACCTAATAAGAATACATGAAGGCCTGATCAAGTCAGAAGACAAATCAAACAAGGGAATGCTGCCTGCTCCGCAATTACCAACAATGACACCAAAATAACAACCTCCATCAATACTGCACAATAAATACCTAAATCTATAGTGTCTTCCTATTGAGGAAGGAATGAAACTTAACCTTGATATCCAAGATCCCTGTAGGCTCATGACCCCAAATCGAAATCAAAGATTCCCAGAAGGCCCACACTTGAATGACCATATTTGACGACATCTATCGCGACTTCGTGATGCTAAAGTGGTGGGACATGATGAAGTGCACCAACAGATACTCCTCAATTTTGGTGATGAAAAAAACTTGTAAGAGTGTCACCTAGATGAACAACTTCTATTCCACCACAAAAATTCAATGGTGGGACTTCAGGGTTGATGGGGAGATTCACCTTGCACTTGTACTTATTTAAAAAATGGAGCATCATCTTTTCATCACCGTATGATAATGGGACTAATGTGTTTTTGGAGTTGTTATTCTATTGTTCCCCTAGGTATAAAAGGAAGGAGTTTTAAAGTGTTATTCCCCATTTCAAATAGTCAAATAGTTATATCAAATCATGATCTTATTTTAGATATCTTTTTCTATGTCTACATATATTTGTATGGATATAATATTATTTCATCTAACTTGCATCCTAAACTTCAAACAGTCTATGGGACACCTCTATTTTCAGTTATCATAGTTTAAGATGTAATGGATAATTTTTTTTAAGTCCATGCATTTTAATGGAGTTTACTATAACTAATAGAAATATAGGATGAAGGTATTCTAAAAAATATATCTATTGATTACTGGACTATTATGATAACAAATCAAAAGTCACCAAAATGAAATTTAAACACCTTGTATCATAATAATTATGATAAATAAATTTTAAATTACAAATTTATCAATTATCATTACTGTTCAATTATTATGAATTTTTTTACAACCATATGTTTTCCTATAAAAATAATTTTAATATTTATTATACATTACAAGTCAGTCATCATGTTATGAAAAATTGAAAAAAAATCTTATCATATACATGGTAGAGTATCAAAAATTCAAAATTTTAGAGAATGAATGTTTTAATTATATATATAAAATATTCAGAATGATTATTAAAAACACGACTACTCTTAGAGATACAATGATAAATGAAGTTATCATTAAGAGAACCTCGAGAGACCTTATTAAGAAATGTAATTCAAAGAACCTAGATATTAAAGAAAATAAATATTTTACTCAATATTATATAGAAGATCTTGTTAGTAAATCTCTGTATTATGATATTGAATTAAAAAAATATTGATATTGAGATTAGTGAAGAAAATAAATTCCTTCAAAATTACCATTCCTTATTATAGTTATTTTTTGATGATATAGGTTTTAATAATGTATATGTGATAGAAAATTCATTCAAAAAGATTTAAAAAATCTATTAATGATAAAAATTGAAGTAAACGAACAATATTCAACATCAAAAAGTCAAAAAGACTTCAAAGATAAATACTGTTTGTTGTAGATTTAATGAACCTCACCACATTGAGCATGATTGTCCCAAAGAAAAAAAATAAAGATAGGTATTGAAATAAATACAGGAAGGATGTTTTTATTTCACAATGGTATTGTTTAATAGAGAGTGATTCATTTGATGAATTCAAACTAGAGTGGGAATATTGTAACTTATTGTAGAGGGTTAAATATTTTGAGGTATCATCTCATGAATCCTTATATACTAGATCCAATAATAATAGTTATAATGTCTAAGAATTAAAATTTGTGTCTGATAATATGTATAGTGATCTTGTGAATCTCACATAGATTTAGAAAAATCTTAAAGAGACCCATATTTTTTTTTCAATTTGATGTCAATTAAAATTTATATGAAGGATAAGTTAATGACTATAGATTCCTACACCAAGAATATGGTTTGTGATGATTTAGAAGACATTCAAAAAGATAATGAGAAACTAAAATATGAAATAGAGAGGTTGAATGAAACACTAGCTAAGTTCATCACTTGAAGGTAATATATTGATAAACTGATGTCACTACAAAGGATGATAATGAAGAGAAAATGCATTTTATACACTCACAAATATCCTATGTTGTATGAAAATTACTTTATAGATGGTGAAACTATAATAATTTATACTATTAATAGTTTTATATGGATATTATTTGGATATTATATATATAACTATTCTTTGGGATTTAAACAGTTTCTTGGTTATATGAAGGATTTTACAAAAAATTCTACATTTAATATCAGTAATCCTAACAATTCTATGGGTTTTGTTCCTAAATGTGTTATAATGAATCCTATTATCCTATGCTAGTCATAATGACTAGGTAAAGTGTTTTTTATTGGTGATCATGCATACCTTTTATTGTTTTATTTAGTGGTTTTATAGAGGGTGTTCTAATGTTATTTTTGTTTTAATTTATTTTATATATTTATGAATTCCTTGAATATCTTTAACCTATTTTTTTTATCTTTGTAGTAATTTTTTTTATACAAGGGGAGTTCACCAAAGAAGGAGCATGCAATATCATATTATTATTTCATAAGGAATCATTTATATTAATAGAGAGTGTGCTTTACCACTTAACATTTATGGAACTTATAATTTAGATTAAATATGTTTTCATAGTTTAATAGGGTGTTATATTTAATTTTTTGGAAGAAGTATTTTCATTACTCTATTTTTTTTATAAAATTTTGTGATTTACAATCAAGTATGATAGTTTAAATACTTTTGTATTCATATTATTGAGAGTTTATTATTCTCAATATGCCTTAATTATTTAATATATTAATCAAATACCATTTTATATCATTTTATAGATAAATATTTTTTTAACCGGGTTGAGTGGGATGCCTTATATAAGAAGAAATCCTAGATTACATGGCCCAAAGGATCAGAGGCACAAAGATCTTAAGAAGTGGTTTAAAGTTAAATATCTTGAAATTTTAATATATTTATGTCATTTAAATAAATTTTATAATTAAACAATCATTCTATAATTAAAACAATCCAAAATATATTTTAAGATAACTTTATGAAAATATGTTTAGATATTAACTCAATGTTTTAAAAGATATAATTCATTATTCTAATTCTATATCATTATTTATAAAGGCAAATAATAAAATCTTTTGAATCATTTTCATAAATTATATTTGATTCTTAATGAAAGTGCATTTCAAGTGAAATTAATTTTTAATCACATAAAATAACTTTCATTTTAGTGTGAAATTTATAGTTTTGATTAAAATGAAAAACCCTGTGTTTTTAACACTATTAATTTTGAATATATTATTATTATTCAAGAAATAAGATGTATATAGAAGTTTATTAATACATAATCATTAGGAAATTTAAACTTTTATCAAAAAGGTGTGTATAAATTATATGGGAAATATGTTAATTTGTAACATAGAACTTATTTAATAATACATTAACTGTATTTCAAATTATGTTATGAAAATGAATTTTTATAATATTAATTATAAATTGTTTAGACAAAATATGATAAATTATAATAAATGATAAATGTAAATTTTAGCAATAAATTAATATAAAAAATAATATTAATATTGATAAATTAAAATTATGTTTATGATACATATTAAATATATTAAAAATGAATAAATGGAATATATTAATATTAATAGATTAAAAGAATTTTAATATAATTAGAATTATCGAATTTAATAGTTAAAAATATACTATGTGTAAAAAGATAAACCTACATAAAGCTGAACATATTTTAAAGGGATTTATAAGGGAAAAAGCTATTTTTATTTAACTGCATAAAGGTAAGGTAGTGGTTTTAAGGATTTGTAAAGTTCAAAACCACTCTGTAAGGGCCACACATCTGTGGTGTATGGGTAAACTATCCCTTGTATAAAGGTAGTACTCTCTACCTAAGAGTTGTTTTCCCAAAGAATCACTTGTGTAAGGGTAACCTGAGGATCGTTCTACTCATGTGAGGGTAATCCTAACCTTGTGTAAAGGTATGTGGGTTATTCTATATATTACATAAAGGTCAGTTGGTACCTATGTAAGGGTACTCCAGCACTTGCGTATGGGTAAGATGCTCTGTCAACATGTTACATAAAGGTAATCTACTCCTCACATAAGGGTAAAAAACCCCATGTAAGCATAACATAACCTAACGTAAAGGTAAATCCTATAATTCAAATATCACATAAGGGTACACCTATCCCTACATAAAGGTAATTTCCAGTTTCAAATCTCATGTAAAGGTCACAATATAGCTATAGAAGGGTAGTCTCCCTAAAATAGAACCTATATAAGGGTATCCAAAACCTCACGTAAGGGTAACATAGAAGTTTAGAAGCTACATAAGGATAATCTCAATGCCTTGTAAAAGTAAAAAAAATCTAATGAAAGGGTTAAAATGTGCTTTAAAATTCCACATAAAGGTAATCTACACATAACGATAAACACCCACTCTCAAATTTAACCTACTACATCATGTCATCTTCTTCCTCATGTGAAATATATAGATAAAATCAATGAATATATATATATATATAATATCATTATCATATTGGTTTATATATTGTTTTTTGTTGACCTAGAAGATTGAGATTAGCGAAACGTTATGCATCATCATTTATAAAACCTTGTTTTTATCACCACATGACTTGGTAATAATTTGCAGCTTACACTATAATCCAAAATAGTTCAACCTACATAAATCTTTTCATTTTGAATAATATGAATTGTTAAAAAGGGGAGTAGGCGTTAGAAAATCTTATCATGATCTTGAATATTATTTTAAATGATTTGTAGATTCTTTCAATTCAATACTGAGTGGTGAAAAATAAAATACAAAAAATAAATGATATTTTTATATTATCACATTTAAATGTGATTTTATCATCTTTGGTGACACACCATAGATTCATGAACCTATCTTACCCACTATGGACTTCATATATGGTTTTTGTTCGGCTATATATGGGGTGAATTCTATATTTAAGTTAGGTATGAAATTCTTTAGTAGTAATACCCATATATCTATAGTTCTATTCATAAGAAAATTAGTATAAGTATGGTAGTTTATTATCAAGGATAGGATATAGCCTAAGATGAGTCATATTTATTACATGGATTATGTTAAATAATTTCATCACAATTTTGCTTCATTAAGACATATTTTTATGTTATGCACCGAATTTCTTTTATATGGTGTATATATTTACCATTTTTTACATGTTATATCATGAATAATTCTTATATCATGATATTTTGAGTGTAAATTCATATTATTTCATCCAAGGGTATTTGACTTGAATGTTACCAAGATGTATGAAGTTTCTTGACTCAATTTACATTCATTAGGTTATACATATACTGCATTGAATTTATTATGATAGGATTATCAGTGAATTTATCACTAAATTGTTTTATATTATATTTACACTTTTTTTATGTGGATTTAAATATGTGCACATGTTAGGCCTAGTGTTTCTTATTTATCAATGACATGCCAATATGTGTTTGGTGAGTTGATGGTGCTAAGTGGTGATGTGTAGAGATTTTTTTTGGATTGACTTGATGACATTAGATTTCATGCTTGAGAAATTATATATGTTAAGTATACCAATTTTTTAAACTGGTTTTCATTGTTAAAGGCATGTTCTAAGGAGTTAAAAATGTTTCACCAAGTGTTCATCCATTATTTGGGTAAAGAATAATATAATAAGGTCATGAAAATATTCATTCTAATGATGAATTGTTTATGAAATACGATACAAAGGTTGTCCTAAAAAATTAAAGTAATAGTTTGATGGAAGAAGAAGAAGGCCATGCAATAGATATATATTATCTAAGCATGAAGAAAATTTTAAAAAGAATACCATGAACTTCAAAGGAATGAGAAAATATATCTTTCATCTAACTTGATGACATAGGATCCACTAATCATACTTACTAATGTTTATGAATTTAAAGTTGTGTGTTATAATTTGTATAGTGAGCTTATGAATGTCACTGAGATTTACAAGAATCTTAAAGAGGCTCATAAGTTTGCATTTAATGAGATGTAAATTCAAATTTTAGTGAAGGAAAAGTTAATGAATATATATTCCCCCATAAAGTATATGTTTTTGTTTATTTTGAATATGTTCAAAAACTGAAAGAGAAACTAAAAGATTAAATAAAGAGGTTGAATTAATCGCCAGATAAGTTCATCACTTTAAGGGAATGTCTTGATAAACTGATGTCACTACAAGGATTAAAATGAAGATAAATTGTATTGGATACACTAGGAAAGATCCTATGTTGTATAATAATTACTTTTTGGATGGTAACACTCTAATAATTTATATTATTAATAGTTTTAGAAGTGGATTATTTAGATATTAGACATCTAACTATTCATTGATATTTACACAGTCCCTTGGTCATAAGTAGGATTTTTCTATAAAGTCTATATTTAATGTCAATAATCCTAGATCATCTATGGTTTTTGTCCCTAAATGTGTTATTATAAATTTAATTAGCCTATTATATTCAGTATGCCTAGGAAAAGTGTTTTAGGTTGGAAATCATGAATACCTTTTATTGTTTCATTTTATGGTAGGCTAGCGGGTATTCAAATTTTTATTTTATTTTAATACATTTTATATATTAATGAATTCATTGAATATATTTAACCTGTTTTGTTGCTCTTTATAGTAAATATTTTATACATGGGGAGTTCACTAAATAAGGATCATGCATTGTGATATTCTTATTCAGAAGGAAGTGTTTAGATCAAGGAAGAGTTTTCTTTACCATTTAACATTGGTAGTAATTCTAATTTAGATTAAATAAATTGGAATTGTTTAATAGGGAGATATATTTAATGTTTATCATTTCATTTATTCATTGTAGAGGCCCGAATCTTGACGTACATGGACATTACATTACTTTTGAAAAATACTTAATACATAACAAAAACATACACACAAGGACCGTAACAGTTTAGTGTCTTTGGAAACTCGGAAACAATAATCTTCTAATCATGGTGAAAGATCTTCAACATCTCCCATAAAGATATTGCCCTTTTGTTTTCTTACCTAAAACCTTTCTTTATATCATGGGGAAACGAAAACATATAAAGTGTGAGCTCAAATGCTCAGTAAGGGTAAAAATGGATAAAATAAAACAAATCATATACATTTGAACTTAAAAACATGAACATAATGTTTAAAAATCAAAATCTTGAGCAATGACATAAAACATGGTTGTACATAAGGCATAGATCATAAAGAAACATTAATCATGATAAAATAGCATGGGAATAAAACTTGTAATTGTGGAATAACATTAAGCACATGATATGATTTCCATAGTAGCCAAGGAATTGCTTCCAAGACTATCTTAGTGGACAAAGTCCCTTTCTGAATCGAGTTCACTCCTCATTCTAGTCCTGTATTACTGAACCAGATTAACTTTCCATTCCATCCATGTCTATCTCATGAGATATAAATCTTTACCCAATGCATTAGAGGGAGATATAGGTCCCACCCATCTCATAATTAAATCATTCTTACTTTTCCCACAAAATAAACATACATCATTCATAATAACCCTATGAATAAAATGGGTTTCATAAACATCATCCCATCATCACATAATCCATATAAAATAAATGGATATAATTTCATAATAAGAAAAGTGAAACCATGTAAATCATAGAGACTTTATACATGAAACATACACATATGAAATAATGTCATCTTAGATGGAAACTGGTTTTGATAAAACACTTGAAATGAATTCTTGATGAAAATATCCTCTCTTCTTCCAAATCAATTTCTTTTCACAAAACGTCATGAAATTTTAAAAGAAAAATATTTTGTTTAAAATAGTCATGAAATATTTTGGAGTAATATTCATTAAAATAAGGCTTTACAAAATCGTAAAAATCCTTTCATGCCATATAAGTTTAAAAACAACATTTTCCTTGTACTTTTGTCGGAAAAGTCAAAAAGTACCTCGTAATGTAAAAAAAAGAAAGATTCCTTACATACCATGTAGTAAAAGACAAAATGGGTAAAAATAACATTAAACATACATAAAAACACTTTTATAAAACATGGTCTTGGATGATAACAATAACCCCAGCAAATACTTACGAATAAACAATCTCGGATAAGAACAAGATTGGAAAGGTTATCCCTTAACTTAGGTCCGATATGTTTCGTACGTATCCGAACCTCTGGTATAATGATTTAAATAATGTCATTGACTTATTACAGAATCATATTCATTGTTATGATATCATATATGGTTCACTTATGACTTTATATTACCTGTTGTTTTGTAAATCCCATGTTAAAGCAATGTTTTGGGTAAAATCATCTTATTTATCCTACGTGTTTGGACTTGTTGTTATTCATGTTATTTTACTTATATCATGATTTACTTACTTCCAGAATGTAAATAATTATTTATATATCATATATATTCATTATATATCCAGCATATAAATGTATTTATAATAGTACATAACATATGGAGGTAAGAAATGAAATGCACCGTTCATGGAGACGGTAAACCGTATGTACGCATGAACGCTACTTTCATTTATATTTATTATTTTAATGGAATAGGTATATTATAATTACAGTATTATATCATATATAATATCATTAAATCCATCCTTTATATATTCCATATAAGGCATTAACGAATCACATCACTTTGAGGGGGCGGTAGTCCACACTTCCTCAAATGAGATTATCGTATTTACCGATTATGGAAACCATAAAGGATTGATATAATTGGAAAGTAAAGAAGCATAAGGAAATCATAAACATAATATATATCATATATAAATACAGTTCCATCATAATGACCACCATGAGAGGCAGTATGAGAAAATCGAACCATCATCGTTTCGTGAGGCGTTAATTTGTGATCCATAGAAACATTATGTTCTTCATCCATTAGATAGAGGTGCATGTAAGTGTAGTCCTAATACTTCTCATAGAAAAATACTAGTATTTTGAGGATAATAGTGTAGTTACAAAATAAATGATTAAAAATAGTTTAGGGGTTGGAGAAGTAGAATAAAAGAAAACAACTTAAGAGAAACTATTACCTTTAACTTGGGTAACTTCGTATGGTTTGAACAAAAAGGACTTAGTGAAGTGACTTATTCCTAATTTAAGGCTTCTAGGGGGAGGAGAGGGATGTTGGGAGCTTAGTTGGGCAGAGTTTGGACGAGCCAAAATTCTTGAGAGGTGTGAGAAAATTCATAGAAGTGTTTTCCCTTTATAAGGGAGAGGATGGGCTCTTTAGGAAAGTGTGAAAAAATTATTTTATTATATGCTTATAATAGGTTTCAAGAGGTCCAAAATAAATTAATGTCGAATATAAGATGACTCATATTCGAAATAAAATCATACAATTGGAATTGGTCAGGTTTTGGATAATATTTTAATCATTATAATCTTATTTATTTGAATCATTTGTTAATGTGGTAAATACTGCATCATTATTGGGTCATGAATAATTTAATTTATTTGATGTATTAAAATTATAAAAAAATACCAACATGTAGGAAATATTTTTATCTTTCCAATGAATACTTATAGTTGAAAAGATAATTTATATAGCCCCTTATAAAAATTAATTACTAAAGGATTTTTGTTAATGTCAATTTTGTCTTTACATTAAATTAATTAATCTAATGTGTCATTGTCTTTCATAAGTGGCTCCATGGGGTCCCAAAATAGACCCAAGGATGCCCATGTTCGTACATTACTCATCAAATAAGGTTTGGACAAGTGTTAAGTTAATTTTTAATTATTATAATATTCTTTTAACCTTGAATTACCCTATTTACTTTTAACCGTGGTAAATAAAAGTAAAAAGTCACTATTCACCAAAAATTATTTTTATCTAATTGAACCAAATTTTACTCCTTGATATTAACCATGTCTCTCGGATTTTCAAAATTCAACTCACAGAAGCGGTAAAATTAAGTTTTATGAACAATTGCAAAAGCTCCTAGGAGGTGGGTAAAAGACGGTGAAAAGTTCAATACAATTTTTATAAATCTAAAATTATTATAAAATGACTCCATTGAATTTCATTGAACTTATATACGTATTATGTAACTATTTTGACCTAAAATAAATTTAAATCAAATAAATTATTATTTAAATAAAAAGTCGGTTTTAACCAAAATTTAGTGTTTTCACTATTCATCAAAATTGAAGTTTTTCAGAAAAATACCAAAAATTCAGCCTAAGCTATATTTGATATTCCAAATTCAAAAATGATGTCTAATTTTCCAAATTCAAAACATATAAGTGGAATTAATTAATTTTAAAATCAATTCCCGTTATCAAAACAAATAGCGTGTTTTTAAGAAACAATAACTATCAAAAGATCATCACTTGTTTATGTCCAATTTCAAAGTGAAATTAATTCAATGACCAACATTGGATTAAATGGTAAAAATATATTATAATTAAACTTTAAAACAAATTAAAAAGATAATCTAGCCATATAAATTATTGCGATGAAAAAAGTTTTTTTTAATTAAAATATATCGTGTTTTTTACTATTCATCAAAATATGAAAGTTATCTGAATAATATGAAAAATTTATCCAAATTAAATTTATGTATCTTGATTCCAAGGAAGAATTTTATTTTGTTAAATTGAACTTATAAACATTTCAAAAAATAGATTTAAATTGGGTGCGCCATCAAAAGGCGGCAAAACTTCATTTTTTGAAAAGTACTTATTTTACCCGAAAAATTTATTTTGTTCTCATAACTTGTTCTAGAAAATATGTAAGATGAATAATAATGTTATAAAATTCAAAATGTATTTAATAATATTCATAAAGGCTAATCCATAATAATATTATAACAATATATCGTTGTTTAGTGAAACCCGGTATTGCGTACTACACACGCTATCGAGGAAGGTCTTGATTGCGTGTAATGCAAGCCAAGTCAGGGTTGCATGTGATTCAAGAATCCTTTGTTGTTTCGTATAACAGAATCCAACCATATTTCATTTATACATTTAATATATATATATGTATATACACACTCAATGTTGTTTAGAATAACTACTATCAAAATTGTGTTTAACATGATCCAAGAATAGTGTTGCATATACTACAAGCTAATACGATGTTGCGTATAGTGCAAGGTAATATTGGTGTAGAGTACAACACAAGACATCATTGAAATTGAAAGAATATTCTTCATAAAATCTCCGGGTGTTACATTAATACCCTATTTATTTCCTAAATTTTGTGATTTACTATCAACCATGATAGTTTAAATCCTTTTTTTCTTCATATTAGTGAGAGTTTTTTGTTCTTGTTGTGCATTAATTATTTAGTATATGACCTAAACAACCTTTTTATATCATTTTATAGAGAAAAATATTTTTAATTGAGTTTTTTGGGAAACCTTATATAATAAAAAATCTACAGATTAAATATACCAAAGGATTAAAGGAAAAAAGGACTTGAGAAGTGGCATAATGGCCCCAAATTGCAATAAACCTACCCATATTTTTGTCAACTGCCTATGCCATCCCAATCACCCTAAATTTTTGTTTGAAACCTTCCATTATCTCCCTATACATAATTACCTGTGGCCTTTTTCTTGATGCGTTCTTTGATAATAGTTCACTAATTTTAGTAACCTATTGCTTATTTGATGACCATCATACATACAGTTTCATTGGTGCCAAGCCTCACACTATCTTGTACTACATCAGTTAGAAGATTATTCCTATACATATCTTAAATGAATAATATTTGATGGCTTGGAGGATATGTCACATGAATACCCAATTTAGTAGCCTAAAAGTCCATTTATAATGAATAATAATATTGTTATAGGGATCCAATACATCACTTTCTCTAGTACGTTCACTCCTACAATGATACAATACTTTTACAGTTCCACAATAATTATTACCACCTAGATTTGAACCTGGATTTTCTATAAGGTTATGGGGTGAATTTGTCACTCAGGTAAGACCCTAACATCAATTATTTCATATATAGAGAGGATAATTTTAATTGTTATAATTCAAATGCCTATTTTTTTTACTTTAATTTATTTATATTATAATTCATTTGATTTTTTCATCATCTAAACTTAATGATATTACCTATTTGATCCTTTCAATTAATGGGGTATTTTGTTTAAAACTCATTTGTGTTTTGAAATAATCAAAAGGGGAAGATTGTTTGGGTGTTTTTGATGATTTTTATATATTTCAAGACACTCCTTCTCATGTGCCTTTCTATGAACTACTATAGAAACCACCATTATTAGGACTCAATTTTTTTTTTGTTTGTGCTTAGAAGTGTTGACATGTTAAGTGCCCTTAAAAGTGTGCAACCTTTATCAGCGATTTATTTTAGTGCTAATAAATGTGGCCTTTATCAATACTTTTTTAGTGTTGATAAACTCCATATAAGCTACTATAAAGTTTCATCAATACAGAAGCCCTAATAGAAAACCAGATTAGAAAGCATATTGACATCGATATACAAATATTACAGAAAACTAGATTTGAAAAAAATATTACTTTGAACAGTCATTTCAATTTAAAATTTATATAAAAAAATTTCCTTCAAAATATTTACATTGATGTGTATTTACAATTAATAAAAAAATTACAACTCAATATACAAAAACAAAATGCTTATTGTGGGAATTTTAACGATCAACCTCTATACAAAAGTATGTTCTACAATAAAATAAATGCTTATTTCAGTAACAATACATAAAAAATGAAAAAAATTTAATTTTAATGTTATATAATCCATATATGATAAATTATTTTGTTAATTACTAAATATATTAATGATATTATAAATTAGTAATTATCTTAATTAAATGAATAGTTGTTAATAATTATATCATTAATTACTAATATTCTAATTAGATTAGTAATTATTAAATATATTTTTAAATATATTATTATTTATTAATTATATTAATTATTAATTTTTATTTTTAGTTATTGATATGATTAATTATATTATTAGTTATTACATATTTTACACCATATGTGAATGTGGTTCATGCCTTCTACTGATGGACTTTGTTCACACTTATATTGAAAACATGCACTTTTAGTCATTCCTGACACATTTTGCATCATATTGACCTATAAACGATTCTAATACACCAAAAATAAATTATGAATAATTTCATTATAGATTCAAGAAAACTTGGTCTTTTTTTCTTAGTTTGGGCTATGTGATGCATGTTTTGACCAAAACCACACTTTTATATTGAAGACACACACTTTGAGTCATACTCATATCATCATGCGCCATATTGATGTGCGGTTGATTCTTAAACATCATAAATGAATTATGGACCATTTTCATAAATTATAAATACAATCTAAACTTGTTACTCAACTTTGGCTATATAACGTGTGTTTTAGAGTAAAATGAAACTTTTAATGTGAAAACATGAACTTTGAGTCATACCAACAACATCATGTGTTGGAATAACTCATGGTTGATTCCTACACATAAAAAACGAATTATGTACTTTTTTCCTAAAGTATTAAGAAAATATGATCTTTTTTTCTCTATTTTGGCTATGTAATGCTTATTTTAGAGTAAAATGACACTTTTAATGTGAAAACAGACACTTTGAGTCATACTAACCACACTCTGTTTCATATCGACATGTTATCAATTCCTTCACATTAAAAATGAATTATAGAAAGTTTTACTAATTTATTAAGACAATACAAGTTCATTTTATCAGTTTTGGATATGTGAGTCACATTTTAGACTAAAATGAAATTTTTTTATTGTGAACACACACTTGGATCCCTACCAAGAACATCATGTGTCATATTGGTGTGAGGTTAATTCCTACATGTCAAAAATGAATTATAGAAAATCTTTATGAAGTTTAAAGATAATAAAAGATCATTTTATTGGTTTTGGATATTTGACACGAGTTTTAGAGTAAAATGACACTTTTTGAATGTGAAAACATGCACTTTGAGTCATACCAACCACATTGTGTGTCAAATTGATATGTTTGAGATTCTTTCACATAAAAAATGAATTATGAATTATTTTTGTAATTTTTGACAATAATATGAGCTCGTTGAATTAGTTTTGAAAATGTGATGCATGTTTTAAACTAAAATGAAACTTTTATATTAAAAACATGCACTTTGAGTCATTCTGGTCACATTATATATTAGATTGATGTGTGGTTGATTCCTAAAAATAAGAATTGATTTTATTAATTTTCATTAATTTTAAAGAAAATATGAGCTCTTTTACTTAGTTTTTGATATGTGACACATGTTTTTGAGTAAAATTACACTTTTAATGTAAAAACATAAACTTTGAGTCACACCGACCACATTTTGTGTCAAGTTGACATGAGGCTAATTATAACTCATCAAAAATGAATTATGGATAATTATACTAAAGTATCAAGATAATAAGTGCTCATTTTATTTTTTTGGCTACGTGAATCATGTTTTACATTAAAATTACATTTTTTATTATGAACAGACACTAGGAGTCCTACTGGGCACATCGTGTGTAGGATTGATGTGAAATCAATTCATAGACTTCATAAATGAATTATAGTTTTTTTTATAAATTATCATGACAATATGATATTATTTTCTTGGTTTTTTCTACACGACATCTGATTTACAGTAAAATGACACCTTTTAATGTGAAAACAAACACTTTGAGTCATACTAGCCATATTGTGTGTCCCATTGATGTGCGGTCAATTCATACACATAAAAAATAAAATATGGACCATTTTACTAATGTTTGAAAACAATCTAAGACTATTTTATTGGTTTTGACAATGTGATGTGCGTTTAAAACTAAAATGACAATTTTATATTGAAAATACACACTTTGAGTCCTACAATAAACATCATAGGTTAGATTTATGTGATTTCAATTAAAATACACCAAAAAAAAATTATGAATCATTTTCCTAAATTTTCAAGATAATAAAATCTCATTTAATTAGTTTTGTCTATATGACACATGTTTTAGAGTAAAATTACATTTTCAATGTGAAAACATGCTCTTTAAGTCATACTAACCACATCATGTGTTGGATTGATATATGGTCGATTAATATACATATAAAATGAGTTATAAACCATTTTAATAAATTATTATGAGAATACAATCTCATTTTCTCATTTTTGGCTTTGTGACAAGTGTTTTGGAGTAAAATGACACTTTTTAAATGTGAAAACCTACACTTTGTGTCATATAAACCACATTGTGTGTCATATTGACATACAGTTGATTCCAAAATGTCAAAGATGAAATAAGTATCATTTTCCGAAATGTTGAATACAATCCTAACTCATTTTCCCAATTTTAAAAATTTGACATGAATTTTAAACTAAAATGAAACTTTTATATTGAAATCACACACATTAAGTCATAATGTATATATCATGTGTTATATTGATGTGTGATTTTTTATTTAATTCCATAAAATATTCATGTAATTTTTTCCAAAATGTTCAATAAAATATGATATTTTTTACTTGGTTTTGTCTATGTGAATGGGAAGTTACCCAAGAGTCATTGTTTTTAGTAAGAGGTGTAAAATATGGAACTCTTTATTTTAACAAAAGAACATATGAAATTATATTGGCCAAAATTTATTCATTGGGAGATCTATTTGTTTGGATTTACATGATTAGTCACTTTAGTGAGAAGAAAATTAATGTTCTAAGAGTAATGGGAATATTAAATCTTGATCACACAGAAATAGGAAGATGTGAAAGATTTGTGATGGGGAATCAGAGATGTGTGTACTTCAATTTAGATATATGGAAGCCTAGAAACCAAATGTTAGAAAATATATATTCTGATGTATGGAGAACTTCACCTATTCAAACTCATAGGAGTTCCCTATACTTTGTAACCTTTCTTGAAGATATTAATCAAAATGTTTTTATTTAATTTTTAAATTATATGTTTGATGTATTTTAGATTTTAACTCAATGGAATTATTTGGTAGAAAGGGAGTGTAACTAGAATTCGAAGTGTATTCATACAAATAATGATGGTGACTATACTGAATAAAAATTTCAAAAATTTTATAAGAAGAAGGGTATAAGGCATGAAATGATGGTTCCAAGAACTTCACAATAGAATAGATTTTTAGAATAAATGAATTATAAATTGATAGAGAATTTTTTGAGTAAGAGGTTTCACTATGGAATTTCCAAGTTAATTTGGGTGGAAGTTTTCAACATAGTGGAATATATAGTCAAGATAAGTCCATCATAGGTAGTTGTGTAGGAACTTCTATGGTGGATATGATTTGGAAAACAACCATAATGTGGCCACCATAGATTCCTTGAAAGAATGAAATACATTTATGTTGATACTAAGGATTGGGGAAATCTTGAGGATAAGCTTAAAGTTTATTTTTTCATTGGGTATGGTGATGAAAACATCAGATACCAACTATGGGATGAATACAATAGAGAAGTCATCAGAAGCCAAGATCTTCAATTCAATGAAGGGATTATATGGAAGAATTAGAACTTGGTGGAGAAAGAAGTTTAAAGAAATAAATAAACTATCTAAGCCTAAGTTGATCTGCATAAGGAAATTAGAATTTTAGAAAAACCCATGAACTTAGATGGAAGAATAGAGAGTCTAGTGTTGTGGCCATCGAAAGAAGTTCTAGAAAGTTCAAGGGTGGTTGATGCTCGACCAGGAGTACTAAAGGTTCATGCACTGAAATTCAAAGTTGAGCCATGTATTATAAAGTATCCAATAGATTTAGAGAGATAAACCGAAGTTAGAAGACCAGTACAAAGATTTGGGGATGACATAAAATTTTGATTCTTAATGGATGTAGTAGAAAAAAAATATTTGGAATAAGTGAAAACACTTAATGATTCCAAATAATAGAAGTTAGTAAAGGATAAAGTGATTGATTCATTTAAAACCAATGGAACTTGGGAGATGATAGAATCACTAAAATGTAAAAAGGTATTAGAGAATAAGTGTTTTTTCTGATTGAAAGAGGAAGTTTCACTACAAAAAAATAACTTTTAAGAGTACTAAAAAAGCATTTATCAATGTTAAAAAAGAATCATTGATCTAAGAGTCGTTAAAAGGTGCTCATTTTTATTAGTGCTAACATAAGAACTGATAAAGGCCCCTTTTATTAGTTCTAAAAAACAATGTTAAAGTGGGATTTTCATCAATGCTAAAAAAAATAGATGATATAAGCCCCCTTTAATAAAGATTTTTTTATCACTAATAAATGACACCTTTATCAATTATATCAAAAGTCAGAAAAAATTGTAAATAGGGGTGATATTTGGTAGGGAGGCCACCCCCACCTTTATCAGTGCTCATATGACCCTCCTTTGGTTCTTTATCAATTCTTCTCTCATTCCCACACTCGTTTATGGATCCCCTTGGATTTGAATCTGAGACCTCACCCTCATACGCCTGTACCTTTACCACTGCTCTATGTTTATTTGTTCTCTATTTCATGATATTTATATAGTTATATATTTTTATCCTTATATTTATTCTTATATTAATATATATTTATATGATTATTTTTAATACATTTGTAAATATTTTTTGTGTGTATGTATGTTTATAAATGAATAAATACATATATACATATATATATACAACATAAATATATTTATATATATTTTATATATGTTTGTATCTATTAATATAATTATAAATATTTATTTTTATTTTCTTGTATTATATATTAATATTTATATACATATATTAGAATATATATAATGTATATTCGGTTGTTAATACAGACTCACACACACACACACAGATATATGTATATATATAAACATATTATATAAAAAATGTATAGATATATAAACATTCATAATTTTTTTAAAATAAAGTGGATATTATTATTTTTATATATGGTTTATATATTTAGAATGACATTTTATATGTAAATATGTTTACATATTTATTTATAAAATTAAATTCTTATATCTATATATATATATAAACATGTATATATGGGAATATATTTAATTATAAATAACAATATAATATGAAAAATTATAAAATTATAACATAATAACATCCATATGTGTGTAATACTTGAGAATAAATTTAGTCTCCACCAAAAAAAGATATATTAGTTTGATAATACAGATACACACAAAAATATATTTATATATACATATACATTATATAAACATTGTACAAGTATATAAATATTTATAAATTTTTTAAAATAAAATGGATATTATTATTTTTAAATATGGTTTATATATTTAGAAATATATTTTATATGTAAATATGTATACATATTTATTTATAAAATTAATTTTTTATGTGTAAATATATACAAATATGTATATAAGTGTATATATTTAATTATAAATAAAATAATAATATGAAAAATGATAAAATTTTAATTCCATAATATCTATATATGTGTATTCATTGAGAATAAACTGATTTTCTACAAAAAATATAAGAATACCCCCTTAAATAAGGATGAAATTCCACCAAATGTTAAAAAATAGGGGTAACCTAAAAAAAACTCAATTTTGGAGGCCTTATGGAACATTTTTTACACTAAAAAATAATGACCAGGGTTTTCTTGGGCCACCATAGTGTATATCATTTCTCAATCTTCGATTTGATATATGGTAAAACATAAACAGACACCCGCATCAAAAGTTATGGATATTTTATGTCCAAGCCAGGTTTTCAATTTATTTTAGATTATTTTTTAATTTATTTAATTTTTCTATATTTAATTTTTTATTAAATGACTTTTTTTTCAATAATAATTATAATATTTTTAATTAATATTGTTCTTTAATTATTTTATAAACCAATTTCCACTAAATATATTATATTTTAAATTTTATTACATATCTCCTATTATATAAATCATATTTTATAAAATATATTATATTTATATCAAAATAAATAAATATATTTATTAATATAATATTTTTGATGATATATAACTTTTTTTAATGAAATATATCTTTTATCAGTGCTTAAAAAAGAGCTGATAAATGGGGTATTTTAATCGATGCTAAAAAATCACAGATAAATGGATAATTTTATCAATGATTTTTTAAAACCAATAAAAGTACATTTTATCAGTGTTTTTTAGAAATGATAAAAGCATCCCCTTTATGATATTTTTTTAGAATTGATAAATGTTAATGGTGGATAAAGAAAAATCTATGGTAGTTTCTTTTGGAAAGAAGCATTAAAAAGTGTTCCTGGTGAAAAAGGTATGTCAATAGAAGGAATGTATTTATTTGTTAGAAATATTCTTACATGTATTTAAACATTCAAATATTTGGACGGTGCCAAGCATGGTAGCATTAGAAATTTAATGCTTAATAATATTAAATCTATAGAATTAAAGGTAAATCCAACCCAATTGTGAGATTATGATATTGATTGGTCTATGGAACAATGGGATGGGGAACCATGAAAGATTGGTGGTGGTGGGATTGAAATAGAGGGAAAGGGGTGGACTAGAAGGGAGTTAGGTAGAAGGATGCTAAAAATGGATGTTTGAGAAAATTCGTAGTTTATGTATTCAATCATTTTTCATACATAATATAAATAAATATTTCAAAAAATTGGAAAATAAAAGGGACATAAAAAGACTAGTAACAATATTACTCAAGTAAATTTCCTTATACTTTTCTCTAATATAAATAAAAAATATAAATATTTTTATAAAAAAAGGCATTCATAAAATTATGTGGAATTTTCTTGAACAAAAAATCAATTTAGTTATTTCCTTCAAAAATATATGATATGATAAATGAGATGTATCTTAATATTTTGTTTATAAATTCGATTAGTTATATTAGTTGATGAAGGAAACCTATTTTTTATGTAATAATAAAAGGAAACACGTGTTTAGAAAAAAAATTCACATTTATATGCTTCGTTGCTGATGATTACATGCCCCATTTTCAATCAAGGGAAAAGTGAAATAGATTTTTGGTGTCCATGAAATCTTTCTCAATGGAGAAAGTGTACGAAGCCACATAAGAAGAGCTCTCTAATAAGAAATGGAACTTTAGGGTGCCACCCCACTAGAGCTGTCTCTAGGGTATGTAAATAGGTTCCTCGTCATATTTACTCATGGATCTTGAAGCCAGGAAACCACTAGATGTTGTAAGGCATGTGACTTACATCATCAGCTCTACATGACTAGATTTAGAACTCCACCTTTCTTCCTTCCTCGATCATTTGATCGACGATGGCCCATTAGATCCTAAGGAAACATTAGAAGGGTTAGTGTTATTAGAGACTGGAATTAACCCTCTTATCATCAACACTACATAAATAGATCTGGAACTCCTCCATATTGAATAATAAAATTTTATATCCTTGGATAACATGGAACATCCACTACAACAATAGAGGTTTATAGAATTCATCATGGATTTCTTGACATGTATAGCTTCACATGCTTAGGCAACACCTACAACACCATTTTGTATACTTTTATTTTTATTTGGTTTTCCTTCATTTATGTTGCAGTAATTTTATATCCCTATAAAAAGGGTGTGTTTATCTATTGTAATAATCATTTGAGTATAAAGAATTAAAATCCAGTGTGTTTCCTCTATAATTTATTGTGATAATCTCCAGTGATCTACTTCTTCATTTATTTTTCCTTGTGTTCAGTAATTTTGGTCTGGGTTTTACCTTGTGGTGTTTTTGGGTGAATGTTTGAGAAAAATGGATGAAAGAGGGTAGTTCATGGTTGGTGCATGGTTTTCCCTAACTATATGCCTTGGCCTAGAAAACCATGCAACCCTAGACAGAGAGGGTTTTCATAGATTCTGCATAGTTTTTCAAACAATTAACCTTAAAAGTAGAAACTGTGAACCCTACCTAGAAGAGGCACACAGTTAAGGTGCACAGTTAGGTGAAACTATGAACCACGAGAAGTAAACCATTCATACAAGATTTTAATCCCCTTAAAATTAGTTTAAAATTTTTTTCAAGACCCCATTTTAACCCCTACCAACCCATGAATTGACCCCTAACACATTTTCATGATTTTGGAACCTCTTGTAAATATTCTATGCCTTCCCGACATGCGTTCTTGGAAAATCGAAGGGTAAATTGAAGATCTACACCCTTATCGATAAGAGGATCTTATGCAGTGTGGTTTCTTTCTTATTTCCTATCCCCCTCATATTTTAGAGGTAATTTATATTCTATTTTGTTGGATCTAGATACATTATTATTACATCTAGATCTAGGATTGTGGTATATTTATTATTCAATCTTGAATTAGGGTTTCAGATCTAGATCATGTTCTTCACAACATCCTTGATAAATCAACCTCAAATTGAGGATTTATATTGGGAAATCAATCATTGATGAATTTAGTTAGGTATTCTATAATTCAAATCCCAAAGTCTTGTTTTCAATTACATGTATGTAATTTTATAATTTCAATTTGGTGATTAGAAATTGGGTTCTTGATTAAATTAATTAATCTGGTTTATTAATTAATTAAGGAATTGTTAAATTGGTGACATTTAATTGATTGAATCGAGTAATTAATTATTGAATTAAATATGTGATATTATGATTTTTTATTTGAGATAATTAATTTTTGAATTAATTATGAGATATTGAGATTGATGATTTGAGATAATTAATTGTTGAATTAATTATGGGATATTGAGATTGATTATTTGAGATAATTAATTATTGAATTAGTTATGGGTTATTGAGATCGTTTATTTGAGGAAATTAATTATTGAATTAATTATGAGATATTGATATTTTTGAATTGGATAATTAATTTTTGAATTAATTATGGGATATTCAGATTTTTTATTTGAGAAAATTAATTGCTAAATTAATTATTGTCATATTGAAAATTTTAATTGATTAATTAATTATTGAATTAATTAATATAAATAGATGTGTTTACAAAATTTATGGAATTTGATTAATTAATTGCAAATTTATTAATGGGATTAATGTGATAAACTATTTTTTTAATTAGCAATGAAATTTATGTGGTTAATTAATTGTTTAATTAATTAATGGAGCAATGTGGATGTGCAATTATTGAGTTTGATTAATTAATTGGTAAATCAATTAATCGGTTTTTTTGATATTTGTGAATTGAGACAATGAATGGTTATAATGGGATTCATTTGAGAATTGGGATAATGGATGGTAACAATGGAATTCATATGGGAATTGAGACTATTAATGTTAATAATGGCATTCATGTGTGGATTGAGACAATGAATAGTAATAATGAAATTCATGTGTGAATTGAGATAATGGATGGTAATAATGAAATTCATGTGTAAATTGAGATAATGAATGGTAACTAAGGAATTCATATGCTAATTGAGGTGAATAATGGTAACAATGGCATTCTAAGATGTGACATGACTCGGGGATAGTTCAGACTCAGGAACGGGCCAATGTAGGTATTGAGGGTTCAGGTCTCCTTGGGAACCTATGGGTTTATGTGGTTAAATAACAAATAATTGATAATGTGAAAACTATTTACCTATGCATTGTATTTATTTATTTATAAAACTACATACAATATTGTTGACTGAATATTATTTTAGATGCCATTGGTGGTGGCTTACTGAGTTGTACTCACACACTAATCGGGCTTCCAGATTAGTACTTGAATAGATTTCATGGTTGTAGGACATGATAAGGGTAAGGACCCTATATTAAGTAGATGAGTCAGATGGAGCATGGATGAGAGAACCATATGTGGTTTGAGACTTTCTTGGGAGCTATCAGTTTCATTACTTTTTATATTCATGTTTACATTTTGATAATACTTTAGAAATATATATCTATTATTTAGTATTCATGTCATATTTCTAGTTTTATTTATCTTCTAATTCTTGATTATTCAGGTTATGTTATATAATCCTTTTAATATTGTTTAGTTATTTCTGCTTTTTAATTAATTTGATAGAGGGTGTATAATCTCCCAATGACTGATATTAGAAACTTTATACTAGTTAGAAGCCTCTAGAGTACAGGTAGGCACACTTGAGGTCACATAGCGAAACGACTCGGGGCATCAGCATGTGGTACCCAGGTCATGATGTAACAAAGTGGTATTAGAGAAAAGTTTTTTTTTTCTTTTTTTATTACTATTTTGTAAAGTTAGACTAGAGACTTTTTAGATTATGGCCTTGGTTATGAGCTCTTTCATGGGAGTAGCTAACCCATGTATGGGGGAGAACCCAAGTACCCATGGTTGGATTTTTGTTATTGTTGTTTTCTGTTATAGTTGGATATTATTTTACCTTGGGTGATGTACTTATTGTGTGATGTGATTATTGATTTGGATATTTTATGATATTTTAATTATGGACCAGTATAACATGATATTTGAGTATGGATGCATCATTCTAGGCATTCATGGTTATTTTGCGACACACATCATTTTAGCCATGCATGGGAAAATAGGTTTTGGGTAAGTGTTAAACTTTAATTGTTTTTCCTTTCTTGTGAAATTGGAATAAAAATTAACCTAATATAAAATTAAGAATTATGAAATGAAGAAAGATGAGAATAAATGGGTGTCTAATAAGAAACTTGATCATGGGAGTGAGTTTACCCTTTTTTAACCATGACCAAGATACAAGATGGTTAAGGGTAACAATAGTGCCTAGGTTTTGACTGTGTGATGGGGTTTGTGGGAAAGAATTGTTGTGAGACTTTGTGTTTCCCATAAATGTGTAAATTTTGTGAACTATTTCCTAAGGTGTGTGTTTGGAATTATAGAGATATGGTTCCACGATGATGCTTTTTGAGAGGACTAAATGAGGATATGTCTAGAGATGGTCTACTAATAGTGGAACCTAAGGTGCCAATAGTTCCAGGTGAGGAAGAAGGGGAGTAGTTCCAATAGAACTTTGATCACTTTATTAATTTTATGGAAAGAGAAATAGAGTGGGTTGTGAGGAGTATGTTTAACATTATATGAGAGTTTTAGTTTCAAAACCCCTTTAATTATACTAGAGAGGGTGGACCTGAGGGAGATGAGTTCTGGATTGAGTCCATTAATACTATACTTGACCATTTGGAGACTTCTGCTAAGAAGATAGTCATGTTGGATACTTATATGTTATAAGGATCAGTGAACCACTGGTGGGACATTCAAGATTAGACTAGAAAAGATGAAGGTATATTATGGAAGGACTTCTTGGAGAAGTTCTTAGAGTACTTATATCTAGAGATTCTAAAGATAGAGAGAGAAACTGAGTTCATTAGGTTTTATCAGGGGAGTATGTCTATGATGATATATGATGGATGCTTTAAAAACATGTAACACGTTTCTCTAGTATTGGTAGGGAATGATACATCTATGTCAACACATTTCAAGGAAAGACTTAAATATGAGATTAAGTCCTGGGTTAACATCTTATAATTAAATAAATTTTCTGAGGTGGTGGATCAAGATCTCATAGATAAGGGGAACCTACAGGAGGCTTCCAGTGTAGGACATGTGGTTTCTGCTGGATGATCATGAGGAACATATTCTAAGAGTACGAAGTTTCACTAAAATAATTTTACCTAAGGGGATATTAGGAAGAGTGTCTAGGGGGAAGGATGGATTACACATGACCTTACCTAGATGGCCTATGACTAGTGAGGTAGGTAGGGACACTATCGTAGAAACTACCCCCAACCACTCATAAAGTGTTGATCTTGTGGTAGGATGGAAAATTTTCATAAGTTCTATAGGAACCTGTGATATATGGGTAGTGATGGAGGATCTAGATAGAACTAGGGTGCGGGAAGGGGATCTTCTACACTATATCAATATGGCATCTAGAGTTCTAATGGATGAGGTGGTAGAGGTAGCAGATGCAGTGCTTCTAGGAAAGAGAATTTCTATCATAAGAGTGGTACAATATAGGGGACTAAGGTTGCATCGTAGGGAAGAGGGTTATGAAAATTTCATGTAATTCATCCAAAAGTTGTGGATAGTGAGGCTAGACCATCAATAGTGAGAGGTACTATTCTTGTAGCTTATATGCTAGATAGTTCCTTATTTGATATTGGTGCCTCTGATTCCTTTATTTATACCAAAAATTTGAATGGTTTGATCCTAGTGTTGGATTTCATAAGTGGGGTGTTGATGATAGACACACATCTAGGAATATGGTCAAGAGACATTTTCTTGTGAAAGGGGTGTTCTCTTGAGGTTGGAGAGTATCACTTTTTGTGGTATATTTACATCCTTAACATGTTAGGATATTACTAAATTATGGGTATGTATTTTATATTAGAATACCGAGACCACATAGATTTTTACAAGAGGATAGTGACTTTTACATGTCCTAAGGGATAAAATTACATTCACTATGGAGAGTGGGATATCCAAGTGGGCTGAGTAGGGACAATTACTCAACATATGGGATAACTCACAGCCCAAGTTGCTAGTTTGTTTCTGGATGATGGGTGTAACATCCCAAGTAAATGAATAATAAGATATTTTAATACTTATTAATATTTTTTAATTAAATATTAATTTTACTTTAAAAGGGTTTCTATGTTCGATAGCGTACCCGATACGCAATAACGGGTTTCTTTGAAATCTTACGTTGCACACTAATAATATAATATTATTATTTTAAATGGTAGTTAACTCCTAGCTGTTGTATTGGCGAGAATGAACAGAACTAACTACAATATGATTATACATGTATTTACATTTATCCAATAAATTTTAGAGGCTTAAAATGTGAATGAATATAATTTTAAGCATAATTTACATTAAAAGGCCGATTTATTGACTTTTAATGGTGAACCCTCTTTCAATATAGTTTCGGTTACTTTAATACATTATATATGACCAAATAAAATCATTATTTAGAATGGGGAAATCAAAATTTACTTTGTGTAAATTTTTGAGATTTTTCCGATAAAGTTCATTTTTTAATGAATAGTGAAAACAATTGTATTTTAATTAAAAAGTGACTTTTAATCTAATTTATTTATATGGTTAGATTATCTTTTTAATTGGTTTTAAAGTGAAATTAAAATATATTTTTACCATTTAATACAATTTTGATCATTGGAATTCATTTCACTTTGAAATTGGACATAAACAAGTATCAATCTTTTGATAGTTATTGTTTATTAAAAACACGCTATTTGTTTTGATAAGGGAAATTAATTTTAAAATAAATTAATGCAACTTATATATTTTTAATTTGAAAAAAGAGACATCATTTTTGAATTCTGAATATCAAATATTTCTTAGGCTTAATTTTTGGTATTTTTTAGAAAAACTTCAATTTTTGATGAATAGTGAAACCACTTAGTGGTAGTTAAAGAAACTGATTTTTTCATTTAATGGAAATTTTACCACTTCTGAGAATTGAATTTCAAAAATCTGACATACATAGTTGTTATCAATATGTAAAATGTTGTTCAATAAGATGAAACTAAATTTTGGTGAATAGTAACTTTTGACGTTTATTTACCGCGGTTAAAGGAAAACAAGGTAATTCAAGGTTAAAAGAATATTACAATAATTTAAAATTTCCTTAAAACTTGTAAAAAATTTATTTTTTGAGTCCTTAACGACCATGGGAATCTTTGGGTCGATTTTGGGACCCCTTTGATCCACTTGGAAGTGATAATGAAAATTTAGATTAATTAACTTAAAGTACAGACAAAATTGACATTAACAAAAATCTTTTAGTAATTAATTTTTATATGGTGTTATATAAGTCCTATTTTCGAATATAAATAATATTTGGAAATATAAAAATATTTTCTATATCATGGTATTTTTTTTATAATTTTTAGACATCAAATAAATTAAATTATTTATGACATAATAATGATGCAGTATTTTCCTCATTAATAAATGATTTAAATAAATAAGATTATAATGATTAAAATATTATCCAAAACATGTCCAATTATTATTGGATGATTTTATTTCGACCATGAGTCATCTTATCTTCATCTTTAATGACTTTTGGACCATTAGAAACCGAATATAATTATATAATAAAATAATAGTTTCACACTTTCCTAAAGAGACCCTCCACCTTATAAAAGGAGACCACTTCTAACCAATTACTCACACCTATAAAGCCTTTTGGATCGTCCAAACTCTACCCAATTAAGCTCCCTACATCCCTCTACTCCTTCTAGAAGCCTTACCTTAGGCAGAAGGCACTTCAAGAAGTCCTTTGGTTCAAACCAAAGGGAGTTACCCAAATTAAAGGTAAAGGTTTCTCTTAAATTGTTTTCTTTTATTCTACTTCTCCAACCCCTAAAATCTTTTTAATCATTTATTTTGTAACAAAACCAGTATCATCAATATACTAGGATATTTTTATGAGAAGTATTTGAACTACACTTACAGACAACTCCATCTAATGGGTGAAGAACATAATGTTTCTGTGGATGACAAACTAACGCCTCATGGAACGATGATTGTTTTGATTTTCTCCTACCGCCTCTCATGGTTGCCATTATGATGACAGTATATTTATATATGATATATATTATTTTTATTATTTCCTTATGCTTCTGTAATTCCCAATTATATCAAGCCTTTATGGTTTCCATAGTGGGTAAATACGATAATCTCATTTGAGGAAGTGCGGACTACCGCCCCCTCAAAGTGATGTGATTCATTAATGCCTTGTGTGGGATGTATAAAGGATATAGTTAATGATATTATACATGATATTATATTGGAACTATAATATACCTATGTATCATTATTTTTTAATTCCATTTAAATAAGAAATAGAAATGAAAGTAGCGTTCATGCGTACGTATGACTTACCGTCTCCATGAACAGTGCATTTCATTTCTTACCTCTAAATGTTATATACTATTATAAATACATGTATATAATGGATATATATGATATATATGATATCTACATCATGAATATCATTCTGGATATAATGAACCTTTGACCACATGAACAACATGTAATTATAAGAAGTCCATTTTTGACTCAAGTAACAAATATCGACAAAATGAACGTTATTAACTTAAATGATTACAAAATGTTTATAAAATGGTAATAAGTGATATAAAAGTAATAATAAACTTGAAAAAGGTTCTTAAGAAAGTATAAATTAACACTAGTTTATTATTCAGGAGATTAAAGAGCGATCTAGCCAAGTCGGACATGAGGTAAGGGACTTCGTCTCAATCTCCTTTCATTGAGTCATATTTTCATTTATACAAAACTTTATTTTATACGGTGTATAACTACATTTGACTTTTACTTTTATTCAAATTGAATATTTTTCTATGAAGTGTTTTAATAAACAACAAAAAGAATGTTCCTTTTAACGTACGTGGTGACAACAACCTTTTCCACCGTCACGAGTATTATTTGATCTTTGGCTTCCTCAACAAGATGTACTATTTTTAAAAGAAAATAAATTACATATACTATTTTATGTATTTTTGGTAATGAAAATGGTTTTGAAAATGGATTTTTTATGTCAATATATTTAGGTGATATATTGTGATTGAAATGTGGATATGTTTTCTTTCCATTATATTTGTTGTATGTCTTATGATTTTATAATGGTACTTGGACATTTGATGGGTGGTTACATGATAAACGAAATGACGGGTGGTGCCGTGAATAATAGGATGGGTGGTTAAGTTATAACCTCTAATGCATTGGGTATGGAAGTCGACCGTATGGCTATTCCATTTAGTGATATGTGTGGAAGTCAACTGTATGGTTATTCCATTTATGTATGATTATGTCCCAAGTTACCTTTATTATGTTATGTGTTATTTATATGGGTTTTATGGTAATATTTTGGTTAAAAAAAGGGTAAGTAATGATCTTTTATTCAGTAAAGAGTATTTACTACTTAATAAAGGTGAAAAGTATTACTTATGTTAAAGTATTCATGGTTTACTTGTTGTTTTGAAAAACTAACAATTTTCCTTCTTTGTGTATCCCTTAGTGTGCTTTTTATGCTCATCCCATGTTTTTGAATTGTTTTTCACAGGACGCAATGTGGAATAGGGTCAAGGATAGGATCAAGGAAAAGTATTGCTGTCCTAAACATGGAACTATACATGACTCTTTTTTTCAAGAGTTCATGTTTTGTAAAAAAATGGAAACTGTGTAGAAGTGTCTACTTTGTAATCTTTTTAGATGTAATAGTTATGTCCGAATTCTCTAAATCTCTAAAAATGAAAAGATCCTCAATGTGAATTATTCATTTAATTCAATATTATGTAATGTTAAAGGCCGGGTCCTTATAGTTGGTATCAGAGGTCGGTTTAGATAACTTTAGGAGTTAGGGTATTGTTAAATTAATGTCCCTAAATTAATTTATATTAATATTGAAATGATATAGAATTTATATATTACCATGTTGCTTCGTCTAATATAATTCTGTGTTAAGAATGATTTTTCGTAAAGGAAACAAAGCAGCTTTTCTCGGAAGGAATACAAGGGAGAATGACCTTCCAAATCAGCAACCAGAGATGATCGGAATCAGAATTGAATAGTTTGTTACAGTGATGACTTAGTCGACTTAGGTGACAAATGGTGGTTGTGTTTATTGATGATATTTTGGTTTATTCAAAAAGTAAATTGGAGCATGAAATTCATTTAAGCATTGTCTTGAAAACCTTAAAAGAAAAGAAACTTTATGGGAAATTCAGCAAGTGTCACTTTTGGTTACAACAAATTTCTTTCCTTCGTCACATTGTTTCAAAAAATGGCATAACTTTTGATCCTTCTAAAAAAAAGTTGTTAAAGAATATCCAAGACCCACAAATATAACCATGATTTATAGTTTTCTTGGTTTGGTAGGTTATTAATGAATGTTTGTTGAGAATTTTTCACAGTTATCTAGTCTGATGACTAAGTTAACTCGTAAAGGTTTTAAGTTCATCTGGACAAAAGAATGTAATGATTGTTTTCAGGAATTGAAAAGGAGATTGGTTAATGCTCTAGTTTTGGTACTGCCATCCAGAAATGGTGAGTTTTTTATCTACTGTGATGCTTCATTGAAAGGACTTGGTTGTGTCCTAATGCAGAATGATCAGGTAATTGCTTATGCTTCACGTCAGTTGAAACCTCATGAGTTAAATTACCTTACACTTGATTTGGAATTAGTTGCTGTTGTTTTTTCTTTAAAAATTTGGAGGCATCATTTTTATACAATAAAGTGTGAAATATAAACTGATCACAAAAGTTTGAAGTATATATTCACTCAGAAAGAATTGAACATGAGACATAGGAGATGGTTGTAATTAATCAAGTATTATGATTGCACCATCCATTATCATCTGGGGAAAGCTAATAACGTGGTTGATGGTTTGAGTCGAAAAAATAATACTTCATTAACCATGTTACATTTGGAATGAGATCATTTGGTTTTTTATTTAATGAACTTTGGCATAGAAGTTGTTGTTATAGGTAATTCTTCTATTTTGTTTCAGGTGTTAGTGAAATCATCTCTATCAGACAGAATTAAGAAAGTGCTGAAGGAAGAAAGTGAGTTGCAGAAAAATGTTATGTTGGTTCAGAAGGGTAAGTTTCCTAATTTTAACTTTGATAGTGATTGTGTTTTGAGATTTGGAAAGAGATTATATGTGCCTTGTGATTCACAGTTTAAGAATGAGTTGTTATGTGAAGCTCATAGTTCTCCGTTTTCAGTTCATCCTGGTAGTACTAAGATGTATAGAGATCTTCAGGAGTATTACTGGTGGGATAGAATAAAAAGAGATATTGTTGATTTTACTATGAAGTGTTTGACTTGTCAGCAGGTTAAAGAAGAGTGACAGTTACCGAAAGGGATGCTTCAGTCTCTACCGGTTCCAGAGTGGAAATTGGAAAATATATCCATGGACTTCATTGTGGGATTACCAAAGACATCCCGAGGTAATAATGAAATCTGGGTTATAGTTGATCGATTGACTAAATATACTAATTTCCTTTCTATTCGAGATAATTTTTCTCTGGATCAAGTTGCTCGGTTGTATGTTAAAGAGATAGTTGGGTTTCATGGAGTTCCCCTATCCATTGTATCTGATCATGATCCTAGGTTCACTTCTAACTTTTGGAAAGGCCTTCATAATTCATTGGGTACTGAATTAAATTTTAGTACAACTTTTCATCCTCAATCAGATGGGATGTCAGAATGAACAATTCATACATTGGAGGATATGTTACGTGATTGCTCGATGGATTATTAGGGAAGTTGGGACCAACATATTTCTTTGGTTGAATTTTCATATAATAATAGTTTTCATTCTAGTATATAGATGTCTCCATTTGAGGCATTATACAGAAAGCGTTTTCGAACTCTAGATTTTTAGGATGAAGTAGGTAAAAGGAAGCTGATGGGACCAGAATTGGTAGAAGAGATGGCAGAGAAAGTTCAGTTGATTAAGAAGAACATGAGAACAGCTCAGAGCAGACAAAAAAGTTATGCCAATAACCATAGGAAGGATCTTTCTTTTGAGGTAGGTGATCATGTCTTTCTCAAAGTTTCTCCATGGAAAAGTGTGATGCATTTTGGTAAGAAGGGAAAGTTGAGTCTGAGGTTTATTGGACCTTATGAAATTCTAGAGAAATTTGGATCATTTGTGTATAGATTAAATTTACCTCCAAGTTTATCCCACGTACACAATTTTTTTCATGTTTCGATGTTAAGAAATTATATGCCAGATCCATCCCATGTTTTGAGCCCAGAGGTAGTTCAGTTGGACGAGAATCACTCTTATGAAGAACAACCAGTTTAGATTCTTGACCATAGAGAGAAGGTGTTGCAGAATAAGGTAATTTACCAGGTAAAGGTTTTGTGGAAAAACCATATGGTTGAATAGGCAATGTGGGAATCTAAAAATGATATGAGGGATAAATACCCCCACTTATTTTGATAAGTGAATAAAAATTGCGAGGACACAATTCCCAAAAGGGGGGGAAGGATGTAACATACCAAGTAAATGAAGAATAAGATATTTTTATACTTATTAATGTTTTTGAATTAAATATTAATTTTACTTTAAAAGGGTTGTTATATTCGATGGCGTACCCGATACGCAATAATAGGTTTCTTTGAAATCTTACGTTGCAAACTAATAATATAATATTATTATTTTAAATAGTAGTTAACTCCTAGCCGTTGTATTGGTGGGAATGAACAAAACTAACTACAATATGATTATACATGTATTTACATTTATCCAACAAATGTTAGAGGCTTAAAATGTGAATGAATCTAATTTTAAGCATAATTTACATTAAAAGGCGAATTTATCAACTTTTAATGGTGAACCCTATTTCAATATGGTTTTGGTTTACTTAATACATTCTATATGACCAAATAAAATCCTTTTTTAGAATGGGGACATCAAAATTTACTTTGTGTAAATTTTTGAGATTTTTTCGATAAAGTTCATTTTTTAATGAATAGTGAAAAAAGTGTATTTTAATTCAAAAGTGCCTTTTAATATAATTTATTTATATGGATAGATTATCTTTTTAATTGGTTTTAAAGTGAAATCAAAATATATTTTTACCATTTAATTCAATTTTGGTCATTGGAATTAACTTCACTTTGAAATTGGACATAAATAATATCAATCTTTTGATAGTTATTGTTTATTTAAAACACGCTATTTGTTTTGATAATGAGAATTAATTTTAAAATTAATTAATAAAACTTCTATGTTTTTAATTTTGAAAAATAGATATCATTTTTGAATTCGGAATATAAAATATATCTTAGGCTGATTTTTTTGGTATTTTTCTGAAAAACATCAATTTTTGATGAATAGTGAAACCACTTAGTGGTAGTTAAAAAAATTGATTTTTTCATTTAGAGAAAATTTTACCACTTCTGTGAATTGAATTTCTAAAATCCAACATACATGGTTGTTATCAAGAAGTAAAATGTTGTTCAATAAGATGAAAATAATTTTTGGCGAATAGTAACTTTTTGCTTTTATTTACCGCGGTTAAAGGTAAATATGGTAATTCAAAGTTAAAAGAATATTATAATAATTCAAAATTACCTTAACACTTGTCCAACATTTATTGGTTGAGTCCTTAACGACCATTGTAATATTTAGGTCGATTTTGGGACCCCTTTGATCCACTTGGAAGTGATAATGACAATTTAGATTAATTAACTTAAAGTACAGACAAAATTGACATTAACAAAAATCTTTTAGTAATTAATTTTTATGTGGTGTTATATAAATAATATTTTCGACTATAAATATTATTTGGTAATATAAAAATATTTTCTATATCATGGTATTTTTTTATAATTTTTAGACATCAAATAAATTAAATTATTTATGACACAATAATGATGCAGTATTTACCTCATTAATAAATGATTTAAATAAATAAGATTATAATGATTAAAATATTATCCAAAACATGTCCAATTCTGATTGGATGATTTTATTTCGACCATTAATCATCTTATCTTCATCTTTAATGATTTGTGGTCCATTATAAACCGAATATAATTATATAATAAAATAATAGTTTCACACTTTCCTAAAGAGCACCCCCCCCTTATAAAAGGAGACCACTTCTAACCAATTCCTCACATCTCTCAAGCCTTTTTGATCGTCCAAAATCTACCCAATTAATCTCCCTATATCCCTATACTCCTCCTAGAAGCCTTAAATTATTCATAAGGCACTTCAAGAAGTATTTTGGTTCAAACCAAAGGGAGTTACCCAAATTAAAGGTAAAGGTTTCTCTTAAATTGTTTTCTTTTATTCTACTTCTCCAACCCCTAAAATCTTATTAATCCTTTATTTTGTAAAAAAACCTGTATCCTAAATATACTAGGATGTTTTTAAGAGAATTATTCGAACTACACTTACACACAACTCCATCTAATGGGTGAGGAACATAATGTTTCTATGGATGGCAAAATAACGCCTCACGAAACGATGATTGTTCAATTTTCTCCTACCGCCTCTCATGGTGTCCATTATGATGGCACTATATTTATATATAATATATATTATGTGTATGATTTCCTTATGCTTCTGTAATTCCCAATTATATCAAGCCTCTATGGTTTCCATAGTGGGTAAATACGATAATATCATTTGAGGAAGTGCGGACTACCGCCCCCTCAAAGTGATGTGATTCGTTAATGCCTTATGTGAGATGTATAAAGGATAGATTTAATGATAATATACATGATATTATACTGTAACTATAATATAACTATGTATCATTATGTTTTAATTCCATTAAAATAAGAAATATAAATGAAAGTAGCATTCATGCGTACGTACGGCTTACCGTCTCCATGAACGGTGCATTTCATTTCTTACCTCTAAATGTTATGTACTATTATAAATACATGTATATACTGGATATATATGATATCTACATCATGAATATCATTCTGGATATAATTAACCTTTGACCACATGAACAACATGTAATTATAAGAAGTCCATTTTTGACTCAAGTACCAAATATCGACAAAATGAACGTTATTAACTTAAATGATTACAAAAAATTTATAACATGGTAATAAGTGATATTAAAGTAATAATAAACTTGAAAAATTTTCTTAAGCAAGTATAAGTTAACACTAGTTTATTATTCAGGATATTAAAGAGTGATCGAGTCAAGTCAGAAATGAAGTAAGGGACTTCGTCTCAATCTCCTTTCATTGAGGCTTATTTTCATTTATACACAACTTTCTTTTATACGGTGTATAACCCCCTTTGACATTTAATTTTATTCAAAAGTAATATTTTTCTACGAAGCGTTTTACTAAATGAAAAAAAGAATGTTCCTTTTAACATATGCGGTGACAACGACCTTTTCCGCCGCCAGGAGTATTATTTGATCTTTGGCTTCCTCAACAAGCGGTACTATTTTTAAACGAAAATAAATTCCATATACTATTTTATGTATTTTTGGTATTGAAAATGGTTTGGAAAATGGATTTTTTATTTCAATATATTAAGTGATATATTGTTATTGAAATGTGGAAATGTTTTCTTTCCATTATATTTGTTGTATGTGTTATGATTTTAAAATGGTACTTGGACATTTGATGGGTGGTTATGTGATAAACCAAATGACGGGTGGTGCTGCGAATAACAGGATGGGTGGTTACGTTATAAACTTTAATGCATTGGGTATGGAAGTAGGCCGTATGTCTATTCCATTTAGTGATATTTGTGGAAGTCGACCGTATGGTTATTCCATTTAAATATGATTATGTCCCGAGTTACCTTTCTTATGTTAGGTGTTCTTTATATGGGTTTTATGGTAATATTTTGGTTACAAAAATGGTAAGTAATGATATTTTATTCAGTTAAGAGTATTTAATACTTCATAAAGGTGAAAAGTATTACTTATGTTAAAGTATTCAGGGTTTAATTGTTGTTTTGAAAAACTAATAGTTTTCCTTCTTTGTGTATCCCTTACTGAGCTTTTTGTGCTCATCCCATGTTTTTGAAATGTTTTTCACAGGACATAATGTGGAATAGGGTCAAGTATGGGATCAAGGAAAAGTATTTCTATCTTAAACATGGAACTAGACATGACTTTTTTTTTCAAGATTTCTTGTTTTGAAAAAATGGAAACTGTGTAGAAGTGTCTAATTTGTAATCTTTTGAGATGTAATAGTTATGTCCTAATTCTCTAAAACTCTAAACCTGAAAAGATCCTCAATGTGAATTATTCATTTAATTCAATATTATGTAATGTTAAAGGCCAGGTCCTTATAATGGGGGTGTGAAATAGGATGTATTTCCACCCATAGTGGATAGGTTTTAGGATGTTTTTCTTGAAGAATTATCAGGTATGCCACCTAATAGAGATGTGTAGATCACAATTGAGATCATGCCGGGTACTGAGCAAGTTTTTATTCCACCATACATAATGGAACTGAAAGAGATTTAAGAACATAATAATAAGCATGAGGAGTTGGATTATAAGGTATTTATCTATCCAAATAAATCACCTTGGGGTTGTATAGTGTTGTTTGAAATGAAGGATGGTAGGAATCTACACTTGTGTATTGAATACCAAAAGTTGTACCAGATGATAGTGAAGAACCGATATCCCCTTCGGTGTGTCATTGATATTTTTTACCAGATGATATTAGCTTGTGATTTCTCCAAGATCGAATTGAGATCAAGGTATCATCAGTTGAGACTTCATCCTTCTGATATAATAAAGACTTCTTTCAGAAGAAGGTATGACCAACATGAGTTTTTTATAATTACATTCAGGTTGACGAACACACTATCATGGTTTATGGACATGATGAATAGAATATTTAATCCATACTTGGATTAGTTTATGGTACTGTTTTTGGATGAAATCTTGGTGTACTCCAAGACTCATGACGATCATGACCAACATCTTGACATCATCTTAAGTACAATGAGAGAGAATATTTAGCAACCCAACCCCAGATAACCTAGATTTAGTGTATGCTATCAATTAAATTGGTATGATTATAAGGAATCAAGTACCAAAGGAACAAGAGTTTATTAGTCTTGGTAAACCAAATACATAAATGAGTCTTTCATTACAAATTAATACACTAATTACAAAAAAAAGTATTTCTTCTTTTTAATTAAATAACTTCAAGGATAACTTTATTCCATCTAATAAATCACTACATATCTTTCATAGTACACTTCTTGGATTCATGGGGAAAGAAACATAATAAGGGTGTGCTCAAATTATTAGTAAGGGAACAATATAACAGAATAAATAATGAATCAATGAGAATAGTCAATATATAAAGGTAAATAACTAAACACACATTCTATGCAATTAATAAACTGAATGTAAATGCATAAACAATATGGAATGGTAATAACTAGAAACAAATTCCATAAAATAAATAGATATTGAAAAATCAATAGTTAAAGGTAATAAATTGAATCACATTGAATTTAATCAATGAACTAAAATGAAATGTATCCATAGATACGTCGATGAAAAATATCATGGATGAATAATAATTGAAACTAAATGAGTGAAATTATTTCTTAGTGGATTTCATGTCTGAGGTATAATAAAACCTATACCATTAAGACCTTTCACACGATGGTTAAAACTATAGATATAAACCGATTTAATTTTTGCAACTTATTTTTATCATGATAACCTATCGATGAATCGAGGGGATATATAAAGTCCAGGACCCACCCATCATTTCCAGTCTAAATTATTCCTCATATTGAATAATCAAAATAAATAATATTACATATCAAATATCCATATCAAATAAAGAATATAGAATTATCAATATTTCCCCAAATAGTCAAATAACTTTCAAACTAGACACATTATGTAAAATGGTATACTATTTAGGAAATAATAATATCTATTTTATGAGAATATATATATTCAAGTAAATTTTCAATGAGAAATGATTAAAATGAAGTGAATTTTTTAATAAGAATTTAACAGTCACAAAAGGATGTGAAGATTTCAAAGATAATCATTAAGAATATTATTTGGGAGAATAATCTCTAAACATTTCAAAGTGTCACATACCACATTGAAATATTTAAATAACAATACCCATGAAGTTATGATTTTAAAAGAAACATAGAATATCATTATATTAAGGATATTCAGGAAATAATATTTCAAAAGTCAGTATATACACCAAATAAAAGTGAATGGTGCATAATAACAAATAAGTCTCAATGGAATGTAAATTGAGATGAAATTACCTTATGTATGAATTGAAGGAAAAAAAATAATCATCAAATGAAGCATTTTAAAATAAACATTTTAAACATGAAAAGTAAGATTCTGATAAATGACAGTGGATAAATCCATACATTATGTACGAGTTAAAAATAAAATTTCATTTTTCACTGTAAAAAGGTTAGAAAATGCCTCGTTTGGAAAGTGAAAAGAAGATTACTTTTAAGAAATTAGTAAAATAAAAAAATGGTAAAAATTTATTTACTAAATCATTTTTAAAAGTTTAAAAACACTTTTTAAAACATTTTAATAAAACATGGGTTTTTGAAGAAAACAAATTCTCTGACTAAAGAGAGAAATAAAGTTGGGTTTTCTTAAAAATATTTTCTAAAAAAACTTGAGTACCAAATAGTGAAAAAATGGTACTAATACTTGGTAAATTTTATTAATAACAAGAGGATATAAAAATGAAAAGGTTTATTGAACAATTATCCAATAATTTGCACAAATTTTAATTCATGTACTACCAATCTCGAATAAAATGATATTGTGAAATAAACCATTGAAAAGGATATAACATAGATGTAAAAATAAATCAATGAGTAAATAATGTGTATAAAATTTAATTCCAAAAAATATAAGTTTAATTACAAAAATTGATAGTAAAAAGTGATCACACACACAATCTTTGAATATTAATGACAATGTGGAAGTAATATAACTCAATGAAAAGAAATTGAGCTATGAAATTCTATTCAACTTGGTAAATTTTAACTAAAATCACATTAAAATAAATACTTAAAATTAAAACTCAAAAAAACATAAAGAAATATTTATTCATGATATTACATGTCAATATGGTAGTATTTACACCATACATATGAAATTATGTTCACAATAACTAGGTATGCATCACAGAATGAAAATGAGACAAGAATCTCCTACCATGAGTTTCCTTTTGGGTGAACATCCTTTAACATATTGTAAAATAAACTAATGTTAATTTTATAATTTATTAAAAATATTTTTAATTATTATAATTACTTTTATTTCATTTATTGCCATTTTTTACAACTATATAAACAAGTAAGCTTACAATGGTTGTTTTGACCAAATTCAATTTAGGTGTCAAAAATGACTTTAGTAGGTCACTATGGTAAAAGGGTCATTATATAACATATCCAGAATAATAACCAAGAAATAATTAATATATTTATACATCAATTATACTTTTAAAACCAATCATTAAATATGGTTATGAAAAATAAACCAACATTACAATCATGGAGATAGTTGTCTGTACGTACGTATGAGTAACATTCCCATTTTTCAATGATTGTTCTGGAAAGAGTGTAAGTAACTTAAAAATTTCTATAATGATAATTATATAAAAAACAAAATATTATTTAATCATATATAGTTATATATATAATCTTGTGATGTAAAATAAATGACATCATGGTGAGGAGGCGGTAGTCCACACGTCCACAAACGACGTTATCACTTTTTAAGTGTGTGAAAGGGTAATAAAGAAAATGATATATATTATATTTACAGAATTATAAATATTTTCATGAATATCATATAGATTTTTTATGTCACATATTTTGAATTAAAACTATCCTTTATAAATACCATGTATTGTGTGAATGAATTACATCACTTTGAGGGGGTGGTAATCTGCACTTCCACAAACATTGTTATCATATTTACAAAAAATGGAAGGTATAAAGATATGTGTTGTAAAAAAATTAAATAAAATTAAATAAAATTAATTAAATATTTAATATCATATATATAATATACAAACATAGTTTCCATCATAATGGACATTATGAGATGTGGTAAAGGAAAAATGAACAATCATCGTTTCGTGAGGTGGTAGTTCGTCGTACATGTAAACAGTTTGTTCGATACCCATTAAATGGATGTGTGTGTAAATGAAGGTATAACCATTAACATAAAAACATAATAGTTTATTTAGGATAATGTTTTCTTATATTATCATAGAATAAGTATAATTCATTATGTGGATAATGGAAATAATATTAAAGATCCTTAGGAAAGACTTTACCTCTTGATCAGGTAACTCCTTTTCGTTTTCACCAAAAGAATTCATTGGATGGATTTATATCCAAAGTAAGGATTCAAGGAGTATGGGAGGAATATTTGGGAGTTAATTATTCAGATATTGTCCGAACCTAAGTGTCTTTAAAGGTTTGAGTAAGTGGGAGGAATGACGGCCATTTATAATGGAGGAGGAGTGGAACTCTTGTAATATTTTATATGAAAGGAACCCCACCCATGTTTTTTATTGAAAGTTGATCAATAATGGAAAACAGTAGATAAAAGTTAGTATAGATTAGAAATATGGATATCCAATATATTTTGGAAAAGTTTATAGGTCATTTTAGGCCTTAAGTGTAAGGCTTAGTCTCTTATTAAGCTTAATTTAACCATAATCGATGAAATTAATTTTAATTGCCTTCACTAATATTTTTGGGAAAAAAATTTGTTACAATTAGAAATTAGAAATTATTATTATTCCAAATATTGAATCCATTTTTCAAAATTCCAACCTTTTCAGTGGAATAAATTAATTTAAAATTCATCCTGTAGGTGGGACAACAATGCAGATTTTTAAAGTAAAAACATGTGAAAGATTGCTATGTTTTTATAGTCCATTTCAAATTGAAATTTATTAAAATGAAATAAAATGTATTAATTTATAATATAATTATATAATTAAACTTTATAACCAATCTAAAACAAGATTCAATCTTGTGAATAAATAATATGAAAAAGCAGTTTTGAATTTAATTTTAGTGTTTTTCACTATTCATTAAAAATGGATCTTTTTAGAAAACTAAAAAGAAATTACCATGACCTAATTTTTATGTTCATATCTCAAATATTAAATTTATTTTGACATATATTATTCATAAAAGTTCCAAAAATTATATTTAAAATTGGTTCTCCATTAAAAGGTGGTAAAATTGCCTTTATAAAAATATTGGTTTTTATTTGTAAAATAGAGTTTGTTCTTACCTTATTCCTAAAAAACTTAATAGATGAATATAAAAAATATTTTATTTAATATATAAAATATATAATTTATTAAAATCATTCAATAATTGTAATTAATTATATTTATTAAGATAAAACTCATTTGGAAGCGTAAAAATAATAATATTTCTTTTCATATCCCATTGGTTCAAATTTTCATTTATCATTAATTAGTAACCAATGAATTAATTTTATATTTATATTAAAAATAAATTTTCATAAGTTAGTTAATAATATTCACAACTACTAGTTTATATATTATTATATTAAATAATAATATTTTAATAATATATTATTGTTCGGTAATACTCGGTCTTACATGTAACACAAGCCATTGAAGAAGGTATCTATTGTGTGTAACACATTCTAACTTAGTGTTTCATGTATTAAAATATATATAATCTATTTAAAATATTAAATATATTATAAATTATCATGATATTATATCCCCTTAAGTGCTTCAGGTTGAGTGTCATACACGCTATCAAATACAAGTTACTCTTTTAGATTTTTTGGGTGTTACATTCATCCCACCTTAATTAAATTGGGTCCTCACAATTTAAACTCAATATTGGTAATTTATTTTTTGATATTTCCTATGTTTTAAATCAAACATTTCAAGAAGGTTTCATAAAAAATCCTCTATAAAAGAGATAATGGGAAGTGAAAATTTCACATGGACTAACATAACATATAAGTATGCATCTAAGTAGGAGAGAATTAGTGGCCAGTAGAGACACATACTTGGAGGAAAAGGATAAATATTTATAGGGAGTGGTTGAGGTCAAAAATAAAAAACAAGTGAATGATCAATAAAAAGTTGAGGGCCTAAAATCCATAAATCTATGAATATTTAGTATACCATCAGTTCAATAAAAAAAAGGTATTTGGACAACACAATTTTTTAATCATTTTTTTAATATTGAATAATTATTTTACTACCTAAGAATACAAGGAAAATATAATTTCATGATATATTTAAATTTAATATGAAAAATTTAATCTTTTGGCTGTGCTTCAATCAAATTCTAATTCATCCTTTACCTCAAGGAATGGGTCTCTAAAAATTAACATTGATCCTAAAATCCTAAAACATTTGACGGACCATAAGGCCCATACAAGTGTGAAAATAATCACTATTTGTATCTAACTATTATCAAAATTCAATATGGTTAACATATAATTTTCTAAACATAAAAATTAACACTATTGGTTCTTCATTAATATTTATTTTTCAATTTTTTTAAATAATTACACGTTAACCAAGACATCGTGTAGGCCAGTGGTAGGCATAAAACCCGTATCGTCCTTCGGTCATGAGTTCAAGGCCTACGAACTTGCTGGATTTGATTGGTTGTCACTCAAATTATAGGTTGTAATTTTATAAAACCATATTAATTTAATTTCTGAACTAAATATTATGGACATCCTTGAAATAAATTTAATCACTAAATATACTTTTAACTAAGGTTTTCAATACAACCTCAATACATAAATACTTCATCCATTTTATTTCAACATAGGCCCTTTGTTGGTCTAAGGATTATCCATAATATAATTTGTATCATTTGTAATAATGAAACCTTATCTTCAATCCAAAACTCCTTAGACTTAACCTAGGTTATTCATTGTCAAAATCCTTTATAATGGTTTGAAAAGAAAATGTGAATTATCCAAAGAATATCCCTCAGAAGTCTCAAAATAGGTGTACAGTAAGGCCTATTTCTGTATACCAGGTTACCCCAATTCAAGTTCAGAACACCTTTTAAGAGTTATTAATCATAGGTACGTCTGTTCCGGAACTTTGTCCACTAGTAGTATCCAGACACGGATGGATTTCTAGGAAGGCCCACATAATCTCTACCTTACCAATATACAAGGATTATATTATCTACTTATCATCAAATTGTACCTTATGGTTGTTTTCTATAACCTATGTTTTCATAAATATAGTTCCCAAGGTTTTTAATAAACTCCCTTTGATACTAAATATAGTGACCTGACCCCAGATATCCCAGATTCGGTGTCCACTATCAATTACATGGGCATGATTTCAAGTAATCATGTCCTGAAGGAATGAGTGTTTTGTAATCTTGGAAAACCGGATGCATAAATGAGTATTGTAATACAAATGAATACACTAATTAAAACATATTTTATTTATTCTTTCTAAATAAATAACTTCAAGGATTACTTTATTCTATATATTAAATCCCTAAATGTCTTTCATAGTATGCTTCTTAAATTCCTACGTAAATAAACATAATACAGGTGATCTCAAATGCTCAATAAGGAAAAAATATAGAAAAAATAATAATGAATCAATGAGAATAGTCAATATGGCATGGTAAATAACTGAACACACATTCCTAATGGTATTTGAATCTTTAAAAATAGAGATTGGTTGAGTATATGTAGTCATTTGATTTTGAGCTAGCATATACACCCAGAAAGGGAAACAGTGTTACTGATGCTTTTAGAAGGAAAAATCATACTCATATGGTTCAGGGGTGTAGTGAAAAGTGGAGAATAATGAAATTAATGGTGGATATGCATGTTGTGGTTTATGACTATCTGGAGAAGATAACTCTCATATTAGTTATAGTGGATTATACAATTTTGGGATAGATCAAGGATAGATAATATGACGATCCAGAATGATTAACCTTGAGGGAAAACATTGAAGGTGGGGAGTCACCTTTCTATTGGAACATAGATAAGGATTAGTTCATATATGTTAGGAATCAATTTGTTTTGCTTTGAGCATGTGGGAAGAGCTAATACATGAGTTTCATGCCTCAAAGTGGGTGGTACATACAAGTGTGACAAAAATATAAAATGAACTATGACAAATGTTTAGGTTGTCAGACATGAAAAAAGATATAATAGGGATCATGACATGAGGATACACCTTCCAGTAGGTAAAGACTGAGAATCAATGACCCGGTGGTTTATTAAAAACATTTCCCATTCCAGGATAGAAGTGGGATGGCATGACTATGGAATTTTTGGTGGTTATTATTGATTGGTTAAAAAGCTAACACATTTCTAGCCTATACAGGAGTCTTTCTAGGAGGACCAGTTGGGAGAACTATATGTTCAAGAGATAGTCCATCTTCTTGGGTTTCCATAGACTATTGTTTGAGACTGTGACTCATGTTTTACTTTTTTCTTATGGAAAGGCTTCCATAAGGCACTTGGTACATATGTTTTTTTTACGAATTTCCACCCACAGATAGATGGTATATGGGAGCGTACTATACAGGTGATTAAGGATATGGTGTGAGCATGTGTTCTTTACTTTGGTGGGTCTTGGTAGAAGCACCTAGAACTTGTATATTTCACCTAAAAAACATTTTTTATGAAACTATACATATGGAACTATATGAGGTTCTTTATGGTAGGCCATGTAGATAACCTCTATGCTAGATAGAGGTAGGTGAGTCAGAGTTGTTGGGACCGAATCTCATGAAAGTGATGTCAGAGAAGGCGTAACTAATTCGAAAGAATATTGGAGTGGCTCCAAGTAGAAAGAATTCCTATGTTAATAGATGTTGACAACAAGTTGAGTTTACAGAGGGTGATAATGTATTCCTCTAGGTGTCGCCTAGATTGGGTCACTATAGGATATGAAGACAGGGTAAGATGAAACCTAGGTTCAGTGGACCATTTTAAGTTGTAGAGAGAATTGGGCCATTGGCATACTGATTATCTCTTACATAGAGATATAGTGCTATGAATGATGTTTTCCACATGTCACAACTTTGGTGGTGTCAACCTAACCATTCTTATGTTATCAAGGTGATGATGTTGAGCTTGATATAGATGCTTATGTGTGTCAGATTATAGTGAGAATCCGTTAAGGGGAAGGAACATTCTGATAGTTCATTTATTATAGAAAAATTCCCATGTTCATGAGGAAAATTGGGAAAGAGAAGAAGATATGAGGGCTCAGTGTCCCAATATTTTTGACTTGGAATCTTAGATATGATTGTGAGTACAACTCGAGGATGAGCTATTACAAGGCGAGGAGATTGTAAAACCCCATACATTTTTGAAGATGTATCGATCACATTTGTAGTTACTATTTTTCTTTTTGTTGAGTAATTTTCCTTTGGGTTTTACCTTGGTCTATGTTGGGTGAAAATTTTAGAAAAATGGAAGAAAGTGGGTAATGCACGGTTGGCACACAGTTTTCCCAAACCATGTTACTTGACCAAAAAAACCATGAAACCATGTACATAGAGATTTTTCGTAGATGGATCAAGGTTTTTCAAACCATGCACTCTAAAATGATAAAAATTTCACCCCCTCTAGAATAGGTTCAAAATTAAGGTTCACGGTTAGTGTAAATCATGCGCCCCGGGCAGCAAACAATGTGTATGAGATTTTAATCCGCCAAAAGTTAGTTTTAAAATTTTTCAAACCCCCATTTTAACCCCTATCTAGTCCTGAATCAACCCCTAAGGCATTTAAATTACTTTAAGGCATCTTGCATAGATTCAGAGCCTCCCTAACCTCCATTCTTAAGAAATAAAAAGGTGGATTGAAGATCTTCACCTCTCTCAGTAAGAGGATCTTATCCCTCATGGTTTCCTTATTATTTCCCATATATCCATCATATTTGAGATGGAAGTTATCCTCTGTTTCAATGGATTACGATCTAGGATTATTGTATCTAGATCTAAGATTTTGGGATCTTGATTGTTCAATCTTGAAATATGGTTTCAGATCTAGATCGTGTTCTTACCACATCCTTGACAGATTCTCTTCAAATTGAGGATTTCTATTGGGGAATCGATTTTCAATGAATTGATGTTGGTGGTCTATAATTCAAATCCCAAAGTCTTGATTTCAATTAAATGTATGTAATTATAGAATTTCTATTGGATGATTAACAATTCAGTTCTTGATTGAATTAATTAATTTTCCGAATGAATTAATTAAGGAATTATAAAATTGGGGATATTAAATTGATTGAATCAGATAATTAATTGTTGAATTAATTATGAGATATTGATATTGTTGATTTGAGATAATTAATTATTGAATTAATTATGAGATATTGAGATTGATGATTTGAGACAATTAATTACTGAGTCAATTATGGGATATTGAGATTGATGATTTGAGATAATTAATTGTTGAATTAATTATGGGATATTGATATTATTTATTTGAGATAATTAATTTTTGAATTAATTATGAGATATTGAGATTGTTGAATTTAATAATTAAATTTTGAATTAATTATGTGATATTGATATTGTTTATTTTAGATAATTAATTGTTAAATTAATTATTGTTATATAAATTTTTTGAATTGATTAATTAATAATTTAATTAATTAATGGGGATAGATGTGTTTATACAATTGATGGAATGGGAATAATTAATTGTGAATTATATAATGAGATTGATGTGATAAACTAGTTGTCGAATTAATAATGAAATTAATGTGGTTAATTAATTATTAAATTAATTAACAGAGCAATGTGATTGTGGAATTACGGAGTTTGATTAATTAATTAGTAAATCAATTAACAGGTTGTTGTGATTTGTGTGAATTGAGATAATTAATGGTAATAATGGATTTCATGTGATAATTGTGGTAATGGTTGGTAACAATGGAATTCATATGTGAATTTAGAAAATGAATAGTAACAATGGCATTTATGTGTGAATTGAGACAATGAATGGTAACAATGGCATTCAGGTGTGAATTGAGATAAGGGATGGTAACAATAAAATTCATGTGTGAATTTAGATAATGAATGGTAATAATGGAATTCATCTATAAAATGAGGTGAATAATGGTAACAATGGAATTCTAAGATATGAAATACCTTAGGATAGTTTAGACTCCAGCACAGGTTGAAGTAGGTATTGAGGATTCGTTTGACCTTGAGAATACAAGGGTTTATGTGGTTAAATAAAGAATAATTGAAAATCTGATAACTATTTAATTATGCACGGTATTTATTTCATTATATAACTACATACACAATTATTGACTGGTTATAGTTTTAAACTCCATTAGAGGTGGCCATCTGAGTTTTAATAACACCCTAATCAGGCTTCCTGATTGGTACCTTAATAGATTTCATGCTTACAGGACATGATAAGGGAAAAGAACCTGTGTTAAATGGATGAGTCAGGATAGATCATGGAGGAGGGAACCATATGTGGTTTGAGACCTGCTTTGGAGTTTTCAGTGTCTTTACTTTTGAGTTTAATATTGAAACTTTGCATATACTTTTGTATGACATATATAATGTTTAGTTTTGATATTTTATTTCTAGTTTTAGTCATCTTGTGATACGAATGTCTACAGAAGCTTTGTCTCAAAATTAAGTGTCGTCTATTAAGGAAATATCTGAATAGAATATTTACAGAGAAAGACCGGTTCATCCAAATTTATTTGTTAAGTATGATTCCATTATCTCTAAGAATATTAAGCTCAATGGCTGGGAGAGTGTATGCATTTCGAAACCAAAATAATAGGATTTGGTCTATCAGGAGTTGTTAGTAGAGTTCTATGAGACTGTATCTTTCTTCAAGAAATAAGACAAAAACAAGTTCTCATTCAAGTGTTATGGAAAGACATATTCCCTTTTTTACACTAAGGCTGCTATTTTGATTGGAATACCTTATGAAGGGGAAGTTGAGTTCTTTACTCACAAGCTACCTGATGTTCAAGGATGTTTTTATAAGTTTAAGGCCATGTCTTGCCTTAGTATTTCATAAGTAAATACTATAATGATTATTTATCTATATACGAAATTAAGGATTCTTGAACTATAGGTTCAAGGTTCTATAATTATGAGAAAATAAGACAAGGATACTTTGAAGAAAAGTGATATGGATATTTTTTATTTCTTGGTGAATTTAAAGATAAATTTGGTTAAGTACATTCTAGTTATGGTTGAGAATATCAAAAATGTGAATTTGAAATCTCCAATTATAATGTATCCAACCATTCTATAAAAAAATATTGTTCGGTGTTTAGAATCCTTCAAAATTCCTTGCAGATATAAGTCAATAAATTACAAAGTCATGTTGCTAAGTTATGACACCTTAAGAAGGATGAAAGTTGGATTTTCTAAAGATTCCAAAGAATTTTATGATTTTCTAGAAGAGGAGGTATAATCCATATCAAAGAAACAGGAAGTGGATGAGACTTATGAAAAGGGTGGAAGGATTAGAATGGTGAAGGAATTTGAAGATAAAGGAAAAACCCCAGCGACTAAAGAAATTCAGTCAACACCCCTGAAGCGAAAGAAAAAAAAATCTTATCCTGATGAAGTAGTAGAAAAGTAGAGAGAAGATAAGAAAAATTAGAAAGAAGGGGAGCCTAAGTTTGGCCTTGACCTTGCTGAGGAAAAATCTTTGAAGGAAAAGGCAACTTAAGAGCTCGAGAGTCAACATAAAGAGAAGTAGTAGAAGAAAAATATGTATGAGGCCGAGATTGTACAATCACTTCTTAATTCTACTGAAAAAGTCTCTGAAAAAATTTTGGTACCAGAATCCTTTCTGATAGAATCATTACCAGAGACTCCAAGAAGGAAATTTGTGACTTTGGAAAAAAGTTCAAGAAAAGGAAGTGGGTGAAGAAGAAGAAGAATGGAGTGGTGATACTGAAGAGTTGATAAAGCAATTTGAGGATTTTCATGAGAAGGAAAGCCCTTATGAAAAATTATCAATCCGAACTTATGAAGCCGAGTCTCCAAAACTTGCTACACCAGGTATATATGATAAGGAAGAATAAAAAGTGAACAAGTTTTCTGAAGAGAATAGATGAAACCATGATTTCATACAGCCAGAGGATGCTGAGGCAACAACTGATAAGGAAGAGGTAGATGAAGATAAAATTGTGAAACTATATGATAGTGAACATGAATCACCCAATCAAGAAGAAGTCATTTTGAAACATGATAAGAGAAAACATGTGGTTTTGATACACCTAATAGAGAAGTGGTGAAGAAGAAAGAAGTGGGTGCTTCATCGAAGAGGAAGCTGCTGATATAGAAAAAGAATCCTAACCAACCAAAATCTCTGATTCCGAATCGTCTTCTCTTGGACATGATTTTGTAGTCCAGTCTTTGAAAAAGCTTGTTGGAACTATCCCTCTATTTCCAAGCATAGAATTCAGATGCCAGATGCTTCAGCATACCTTAAATCAACAATTGGATTCAGTATCCATGGTGATGGATAAGTGTGTCAAACTTGAGGCTGATTTCAAAACCTTTTTCATAAAATATGAAGCCCACCAAAGATCTTTAAATAAGATGAGTAGCTGGTCAAAGAAAACTGTGGAATACATGAGAATTCTTGATGAGTTTTAAGATAATGTCAAGGATGCATTTGAAACTGAAGATAGTAAGTTCAAAGATCTCACCAAGTCTTTTGAAGAAAAGCTATCTCTTGAAGAAAATACTAGGAGGCAAGAAGTGAAAGATCTGAATAAAAAATTATATTCAGTTGCTCAGAGTTGGAAGAGAGAAAGGGATATCATGATTGAGATAGAAGAGAATATTTCTAAGTAGGAAGAAGTCTTGAAGGCTCAGGTAGAGGTTATTAAGGATCAGGAAGAGAAAATTAAAGACTTGGAGAATAAAATAAAAGATCAGGATCAATTGCTCAAGCATGCAGAAGAGGATCACAAGGAGCTCAAGAAGTTGAAAACCATAGTGAAGAAGATGATGCCAAAGGAGAAGGAAGGATAATCTTTTCCAAATCTGATCTTTTGTTGTATTTTCCTTGTTGTACAAATTCTTTCAATCTTAATGAAATTCTTGGAAGTTCTCATTTTTTTGGGTTGTTTAGTAATAATATTTCAGGTACCATATTTCTTTTCAATTCCCTTTTTTCCTTTTTTAAAAACATAAAGGGGGAGAAAGGAATGTCAAAGAGAATACTAAGTAAGGAAGAAATTTCCCTAATTAAGGGGGAGTTCATCTAAGGTGGAGTTTTCATCATGAATATTTTCTTATGCAAGAAAATGAAAAATCTCATTCAATAAATTCAGAATATGATCCTTAGGGTTTCCAAGGCCTAAGGGTGAGTTAGTCGTATTCACTTTGATCCATATGTAATGGGAGATATGTTTTATTTACAAGTCCATAAAATTTATAAGTCCTTATATTCTTTTTCATAAGGATGTTTGTGGCTTCAAAAAAGGGGGAGATTGTTGAGTCAATAAGGTTTTCTTATGAATTTTCCATTATTTTTTGTTTTGAAAATCACAAATACTCTATCATAAGGCAAATTTCATTTTCCATATGTTTCATCTTGATAAGGAATATTTTCCTTCCCCAAGGAAATTTATCCTTACCATGCATTTTCATTGTTCATATTTTAGTCTCTCTAAATCTAACTCTCTTTATTCCTAAGTGTAAAATTCAGTATCACATCTAAAACCTCGGAATTATATAAATACTTAGATATAGAGTATTCTGTTTTCAGGATCCAAATTTTGGTTCCGAATTCTCTGAAATTCAGAATCTGAATTCTCTGAAATCCAGAATCTGAATTCTCTAAAATTCAAAATCCGAATTCTCTGAAATTCAGAATCCGAATTCTATGAAATTTAGAATCTGAATTCTCTAAAATTCAGAATCCGAATTCTCTGAAATTCAGAATCCAAATTCTCTAAAATTCAGAATCTGAATTATCTGAAATTCAGAATCCAAATTCTTTGAAATTAGGAATCCGAATTCCTAATAATTCAGACTCTGAATTCCACAGAATTCAGATTCTGAATTCCTTATAATTCAGACTCTGAATTCCTCATAATTTATACTTCTAATTCCTCAGAATTCAGACTCCAAATTCCTCATAATTTAGACTCCGAATTCCTCAAAATTCAGACTCTAAATTCCTCAGAATTTAGACTCTAAATTCCTTAGAATTCAAACTCCAAATTACTTAGAATTTAGACTTCGAAGTTTATAGAATTCTGATTCCAAATTCATTGACAAACAGAATCCAAATATCCTTGTAATATAGACTCCAAATGTTAAATTTCTTAGACTCCAAATTCTATTTGTCCTTAGACTCCAAAAAATTGAATTTGGTTGAGCAACCATATTTTTTGCTTACCTTGTTATAAAATGATGTCATGCATTCTTTTATTTACTAACCGTTGTTTGAGTGACACGTATACAGGTCCCTCCGAAATTCAAGGAAAAATATGACCGTTGGAGGAGGGAGCTGACCATTTGAGATGTGATTATAAATACAATCTCATTTGAATGAGCTCAATACTATTCTATGACTCTAGAGATTACATGCTATTGAAGTGATTTCTAGAGAGAGACTCTCATGCTTTGTGCGTACTAAAAATCTTGTTCAGGATTGCTTCGGGTGACTCTTATTATTGCTATGTACAATTGAGGGATTTCAGGGATAGGATGATAGAGGTGCCAACTACCTTGAAGTTTGAGGGATTGCAGGGATAACAAGATAGATTCTGATATTCGTATCGAGGGCTTACCCTAGTGTGGGTCAGACAGACTTTCTTGAAAGTATAAATCAAGGGACCTTTATCCAAGGTTGTTGGATACCCTACTCTTTGGGTTAAAATATTTCTTACTTGTTACTTGTATTATTTCAATTTTTTTTTTGCACTGTGTTTTGATTGTTAAGGAAAGTATAACTATCTTATACATTCTTGTACTTGTATACTCTAATTAGTAAGATTCTATAAGCTTTAGGGTAGAATCTTTATCTTTGTATAGTTTTCTTAAGTTTCATTTTTAGAACCATATTTCCGGAATCAAGAAAGTTTGTTGAACTAAGAGGTCAAGTGAATTTACCTTGTTTAACTTTGTTAAAAATTACCATCTTTAAAATTTCCAAAGGAAATTTTTAAAGTATACAATTCACCCCCTCTTGTATATTGAGCATCTATATCATCTTTTTGATCCTACAGTATATTCTCCCCATGATTGATATTAGAACCTCTCTTCTAGTCAACAACATATTGTTTACAGGGAGGTGCGCTTGTGGTCACATAGTGAACCATATCAAGGAAATAGTTTGTGGTACCTTGGTCAGGATGTTATAGTGAGAGGGTTCCATCAAATATTCTTCCAATCAATTATAGAGGAAAAGAGGGATGAATACTATGAGTAGTGTAACCTATAATTTTTGTTTAGTATAATTTATCAAGGTGTGTTCCATTTTTTCTAAAAATGCCTTCTTTTGAAAATATGTAAAATCAATATTTTATTTTCCCAATTTTATATTCCACTTTTGTAAAGTGGTTTCAATCCTATGTTTTTTACCCTTTCTTTTCTCCGCCCACAATTAATTCGTTTTCCTCCGACCATCAAGTCTTCACACCATCTCCATTTTGTTTTTAAAAAATCACCTTAATTTCAACTATAATCCTCCCCATGCCATTCTTGTTTACTATAATCCTAAAATCGATCTAACACTCAATTTTTCTCTCTCCCTCCATTCATTTTTATTACTAGAAAAAAATATTATCCTACAATTCCAAAAACAAATTATAGTCGACAATTCTGAAAAAATTGAAAATCTATAATTTGAAAGGAAAAAAGTGTTTTGTAATTCGAGATATCTACATATACCATTTTACCATCCAAATATTTTTCAATCTCTATGGTGAATGGGATTGAAAAAGCGTTGATGTTGAAGATGATGAAGAAAAATTATGATAATTGGTGAATCCAAATTCGAGCACTCCTCAACACCCAAAATGTCATGAACATTATGGATGATGGATACACTGAGACAAAATCTAAAGCAATAGAGGTTGATATTTTGGTTGTTCAAAAGAACACTCTTCGGGTGGAATAGAAGTGCATATAAAAGGTTAAATACATCATTTATCAAGGCCTTGATGAAGAGGATTTTGAAATAATCACTTTATTAAAATATTTAAAGAAGATATGGGATAATCTTCACAAAGCATTCAAAGGTACTGATAAAGTGAAGCCGATACAACTTCAATATATATGAGGTGAGTTTGAATGCATATTTATTAATATTGTAAAAACATTGTTGAGTTTCATACTTGTTTACTGGTTATGGTGAACCAACTGTTAAAAAATGGATAAAATATTTTCGAAATGAGGGTATGTTAGAAAATTTCATGATCCTTAAATAAAAAAATTTGATTACTTAGTCATTTAATTGGAAGAAACTAACAACCTAGATATGATATCTGTTAAAGAACTTGTGGGGTCTGTACAATCCCACGAACAGAAGGTGAATCATCAGAGTGATACCAATGGAGTGGTTCCTGCTAGGCAATCAAAGTTGTATGTCAACAACTTTGAAAAATATAAAGTGGGGAAATTTCAATGAAACCAATGTAAAGGATTCCATAGACAATAATTTAATACAAGAAGAGGAGGATGAGGTGGAATTAACTCAAATTCAGAAGGTCATGGTTATCAAAACTATACTCCAAAAGAATAAGGATGCGGAAGAAGAGAGGAATCAATAATTTCCAACCAGATAAAAGAAATGTTCAATGCCATAATTTTCAAAAATATGGAAATTATATAAATGAATGTTGGAGTAAGAAACCCATGGATAATTAAAACAAAGAGGCATATATCATCGAACCAAGAGATACTTTTTGCATGTACTATGTTTTAATTGAACAAAAATTAACACAAAATCAAGGTATGTGGTATCTTGACTATAGAGATATCAACCATATGATAGGTCAATAGCACTTGTTTACAAACCTAGATGAGAGGGTTTGAGGATAGATTTCATTTGAATATCTCTTAATAATATTTTCCCAATTAAGTGGAGATATTTTATCAAGAAAAAATATGTCAATCATGATTTATTCTCTGATGTACACTATTTACCTGACATAAAGAACAACATATTGATTCTCATAGAATTGATAGAAAAAGGATTTCAAAAAATACTAAAAAATAAAAAAATGACAATTGTTGATGAAATATGGAGGATGATAACAAAATTACTGATGGTGAATAACCACATTTGTATGATTATGATCCAAACCAACATACCATGGTGTTTGATGATGGTAAATGATGATAATGATTGACCATGTCATCTTAGGTTTAGGTATTTAAAGTTTTAAAGTTTAAGACTATTATGAAAAAAGAAGATGATGAATGTAATTCCTATCATTGGACACCCAAATAAAATATGTGAAAGATTTTTTCTTATCAAACAACAAAGAAACAAAATTGCAACGAAGGCCAACTAGAAAGCTGCAGTTCCACTAGATCTAGTTCACAGCGATGTGTGCAGTGCATGAAATAAATAATAAAATAGACAAATTAGGTAATTTTTGAAATCTATTGACGATTATAGTAGGAAAACATGAATATAATTTTTTAATATGATATCATAAGTGTTTGAAATATTCAAATAATACAATTAACAGGTGGAAAATCAAACAAATCATTTCATAAAAACAATGTGATCTAATCGAGGTGGGGAGTAAAACTATGATGTATTTTAATAGTACCTCAATCAAGATGGAATTTATCACCATATTATTCCATATTAATCACCCCAAATAAATAGATTATCTACATAAAATAAATCAAACTATTAACAAAATGTGAATAAGCATGTATAATGAAAAAATAGTTACTATGAATTTGTAGGATGAAGCAGCTTTGTGTACGGTGTATCAACTCAATAGATTACCAACCAAAATTCTTGAAGAAAATATGCCACATGAACCATGGAGTAATCACAATCCCATTTAAATCCATCTTATATTTTTTTGGTTCCATTTCCTATGTCAGGATCCCAGAAGAAAGGCAAACAAATATCTAAGAAAAATGAGTGAAGTGTGTCCTTATGAGATATGGAGATTGAGAAATGGGAGATATCTTGTATAATACCATCATAAAGAAGATTATTTAGAGAATATATGTAATCTTTGATGAAAAGGAGACATGGAAATGGAATCAAGATGATGACTCAAGAGAGGTATGACACACTCTATAAGAAAAATAAATCATTGAAGAAGTACCATTTGAGGAACAAAGAGTTGAAGAACCAATGATGACATCACCAAAAAATCATACATATGAATACATTGAATAAGAAATTTCTTATATCCATCCATAAAATTTTCAGAGCCTTACAGATATATATGAGAGAATGGAACCAATGGAGGAGTATGTAAATTTTTTTTGTTTATTGCATACTTATGATCTAGTTAGCGCCGATGATGCTAAAACTAATTAAATCTGGAGGAAATTGATTGATGAGGAACTAGATACCTTTAATGCCACCAAATGATACAAGTGAAAGGGAGGAATTAACTATGGTGAAGTTTTTGAAAAAATTGATCTTGCGCTAGGATACAAAAATATTATTCAAGGAATACAACTTTAAGGGGGGATTTTGATTAATAAACTTGTATTTCCTTGGGTGACACAGAAAATAAAATTCTTTGTGGAGTCTTGGAGAATTAAACATGGGATGCTTGATGAATTTGGATTTAGATGCTTGGGTGGTACCTACTACACTATTTTATAGACTTCTATTTCTATTTGGTTTCCTTCATTTTTTATGTGATTTTATGTATTTATAAACATGGTATGCATATCTATTGTAATAATCATCTAAATCTGAATAAATAAAATTGTGTGTGTTTCCAAAATAATTTATTATGATCGACTCTAGTTATCTACTTTCAAATTTGCTGCTCCATAATCCACCATCTTGCATGACATGTATCCATGAACACCTGATCAACAATGGATGATATGAGCCTATGAAAACACCATCAAGGTAACTGTCTATTAACAAAAACAAGAACAATGAACTTAGATATCAGAGATAATGATATGGTATTATGAGTATGGAGAGGTGGTTAACAATGGGTAAGGAAGGGCTAGCAATCATCTGGAAGTTGTTGGTGGGGATGGGTGGTGGTGTTGGTGATTATGAAGCGTGTGATATAGAAAAATGTAAGGAGGTCTCATAACTAATTTTCAATGCTGTTCAGGAGGATGAGGAAATTTGAGTTCCCGGTGGGGGATGATAGGGAGGCAGTAATGGGAGAGAAGGAAATTTGGGTGAAGTTGGTGGAGCCGGATGAAATCTGCTATGGATTCATGATGCTGAAGTGGTGGGATATGATGAAACACTCCAGTGGATTCTCCTCCATGTTAGTGTTGAACAACACCTAGAAGAATGTCACCTAGAGGAACAATTTCTATTCTAGAATGAACATTAATTTTTGGGAATTCTGGGTTTATGGATGACTTCAACTTTCATTTTCACTTTTTCCAACAGTGGAGTATGATCTTGTTAGTGCTATATAATAATTTAATGTTTTTAAAATTTCCATAATTTTCCCCACATCATTCAATTGATTGGAATTTTATTTATCATTTTCATGCCCCTAGATAGGTACGGTGGTCGGGGGGGGGGGGGGGGGTTAGGTGTGGGGTGAGTTCACGATATCAAGTCCAAAACAGTGTGAATGTGTTTAGATATGGGATCGTTGTATTTTATGTTAATCCATTATCCAATCATCAACTTCAACATTATCATTATAGGTCAGGATCATCATATGATGATTTTATTAAGGGTTTGAATGTATTTCTTATTCATTTAAATGTTAATGAATTGACAGAGGATTGATATTAATGTCATAAAGGGTTTTCAAATTTATGGAAATTTATAAAATGTCTCGTTAATATAGTCTAACAATTTTGGTTCTTAGTTTCCCATATATACCTGTTATGATCCTCAAGGAGGATTCTATGAGTTTTTCATTCATTGATCACACAAAAATTCCTCGAACCAAAATGATTATCAATATATTGTTTTTCTATATTATTTAATCATATGGATATATAAAACTATGAATTGAGAGAGATATTATCCGATCATCCAGTTATTCTCAAGATTCATGCATACCTTGTGAGGATGGAGTCTTTCAGGTGATTCTCAATTCTCTTATTCAAATTATTGTGGGAGGCTTAGACAAGATGGATTGACAGGTTTAAGGTATGTTATTATTGTAATTTTTTTATATTGATTCCATAAATATAGATTGATAATGGTATTAATGTGTTTTTGTAGTTGTTCTTCAATTGTGTTTATGTCGTCATAAATCCCTCTTAAACCCATCTGTTATTACCATACATCCAAAAGTATGACGGGTTGTAATTTATTTTTTGAGGAACATGTTTGTTGTTCCAATAGGTATAAAATAAAGTGGTTATAAAGTGTCCCCCCTCCCTTCAAAAGTTAGGAAATTAGTATTTGTTCACATATCTCGATGAGTTTGAGGGATTATGAAGAGTGGATTATGTATTTACTAGACCCACTATAAATTAATACGACACCATGTGTATCTTTCCTATTTACATTTTCATGTCATATTAGCTAAATTAAACTCACTACATATTTAGTTTAGTTCACATTAATTTGTATATAGATTTATCCACCACATATCATATTCATTGTTTAATTACATGGATTATTTTAGATTTAAAATTCACACTTCCCTCTAGTCTCCTGCTATCACCATTATTGAATCTAACAGTTTGTATCAAATAATTATATTTTTTGGATATATTTTTCTATTTTTACTTATATTTGTATGGATATTACATTCCCTAAGCTAACATTCATCCTAAACATGATATAGTCTAAGGTAAGGCTCAATTTTTAGTTATCAATGTTTAAAATGTTACCGATAAAAAAATTGTTGAGGCCATGAATTTAAATGGATTTGACTATGACTACTGGAAAGATAAGTTGAATATATTCTAGAAAATATTTTTATTTATTACTATATTATTATATGATGACATTAAAAGTTTATGAAATGTAATTTAAATACTTTATTATGTAATAATTATTCTAGGTACATTTTAAGTTACAGAGTTATAAATTATCATTATTACTAAACTAGTATGATTTTTTACAGTCCTATATTTTCCTATAAAACTACTTCTAACATTTATAGGACATTACAAGTCACTAGTCAAGTTTCAAAAATTTTGTATAAAAATCTTGGAATTTATATGGTAGAGTATCATGAATTAAAACTTTTAGAGAATGAAATTATTAATGAGAAGTATCAGATCTTCATAATGACGGTTAAAAACACGAATTTTCTTAGAGATACCATTATTAATAAAGTTATAATTAAAATAATCTCAATATTTGTTCTTATAAAATGGAATTCCAAGAACCTATATATTTAATAAATAAAATATTTTTCTTAATATTATATGGAAAATCTTGTTGGGAAAATTTTGTAGTATGTGATTTAATTAAAAAATATTGATAATGAGACTATAAAAAAAACTAGAGATTATTTTAAAATTAATATTCCTTATTCATATATTTTTTATGATATATGTTTTTATAATGGAGTTGTGATATAAAAAATATTCTAGGATATTTAAAAAATCGATAATTGATAAAAATTGAAATAAAAGAACAAAATTCAACATCACAAAGTTAAAAAGGATTCAAAGCTCAATCCTATTTGTCATAGATATAATGAAACTCACCATATGATGTTTAATTTTCAAAAAGAAAAAAAAAGAGGAATTAAAATAAAAAAAATTAGAATTTTAGTTCACAATGGTATTGTTTAGAAGATAGTGATTCATGTGATGAATTCAAAATAGAGAAGGAATATGGTAACCTATTGTTGAGGGTTAAATATTTTGAGGTATTATATTCATCTTCCTAGTCTACTGGATCTGATAGTCATACTTTTAATGTTTAAGAATTTAAATTGGTGTGTGATAATTTGTATAGCGAGCTTATGAATATCATTTAGATTTACAAGAATCTTAAAGAGACTCATAATTTTGTGTTCGATGATATTTCAATTCATATGTAAATGAAGGAAAAGTTAGTGAATATATATCCCCCCATAAAGTATATGGTTTGTGATGATTTTTATGATATTCAAAAAGAGAATGAGAAACTAAAAGTTGAACTAGAGATTTTTTATGATACCCTGGATAAGTTCATCACTTGAAAAGAATGTTTTTATAAACTCTTTTCACTATAAATGATGAAAATGAAGACAAATTATATTAGATACAATAGGAAGTAACCTATGTTTTATAATAATTACATTGTGGATGGTAAAACTATAATAATTTCCACTATTAATATTTTTAGATGTGTATTATTTGGATATTATGCATATAAATATTCTTTGAGACTTACACAATCCATTGGTTATAAGAAGGATTTTACTACAAAGTATGTATTTAATGTCAATAACCCTAACACATCAATGGTTTGGATTCCTAAATGTGTTATAATGAGTCCAATTACACTATGATTTAAATTATTCCTATATAAAGTGTTTAAAATTGAAAATAATACATACCTTTTATTATTTCATTTAATGGTATGCTAGCCGGTGTTGAAATGTTTTTTTATTCTAATTCATTTTATACTTTATAAATTCATTGAATTTATTTAACTTGTTTTGTGGCTCTTTGTAGTAAATGTTTTATATAGGGGGAGTTTAACCAAGAAGTAACATGCACTATCATATTATTATTTCATAAGGAAGTGTTTAAATTAATGGAGGGTGTTCTTTACCACTTAACATTGATGGTACTTCTAATTTAGATTAAATAAGTTTTCATACTTTAAGAGGGGGTTATATTTATTGTTTATCATGTCAATAATTAATTACACTATTTATATCTGAAATTTTGAGATTTAATATCAATAATGATAGTTAAAATCCATTTTTATTCATATTATGGAGTGTTTTTTCTCACTGTGCATTAATTATTTAATATATAACTCAAATACCATTTTTATATCATTTTCTATTGAAACCTTTTAATAAAGTTGTGTGGGAACCCTTATATAACAAAAAATCCCCAGATTACATGGACCAAAGGCTTAAAGATACAATTTCATTGAGAAGTTTCCTAATGAACCAAAACTGAAATAACCCCACCCATCTTTTCTTTTTATACCCATGCCAGCCCAGTCACCTTGAAGTATTGTTTGTAGCCTTCCATTGTCGCCCTATGCAGAAGTACATGTGGACTATGTCTTGAAGTGTTCTCCAATAATTATTCAATTCTTTTAGTTTCCAATTACAACTTTTTTATGATACTTCATCTAATTTCATTGGTGACCGACCTCACACTATCTTGCAGTCCACCAATTAGAATTTGCTTCAGTACATAGCTCGATGGCCCAATATTTTATGGTATGAAGGATTTATGGCATGAATTCCAAATTTAGTGTCTCAAATCCCATTTGTGATGAAAAATACTACTATTATAGGACTCCAATATAATAATTTTTCAACTAACTTCACTACTACAATGCTACAGTACTGCTATAGTTTTATAGAAGTCACCACCTCCAGGATTTGAACCCGGGTTTCTTATAGGATTATGGGGTGACTTTATCACTCAGGTAAGCCCCTTACTATAATTATTTACTATATATAGAGGATAAGTTTAATTTTTATAATTAAAATTCCTATTTTTTAATTTAATTACTTTATATTCTATTTCATTTATTTTCTCATGATCTACACTTAATGATATTACCTTTTTAATGATTTCAATTAATGGGAGAGTTTGTTGGAAACTCCTTTGTGTTTTGAAGTAATCAAATGGGGGAATATTTTTTGGGAGTTTGTTGATAGTTTTTATATATTTCAAAACACTCCTTCTCATGTTCCTTACCATGTACTACTACAGAATCCACCTTTATTAGATCTAGAAAAATTTTCTTTATTTTACTAAAAAGCACTGACATGCTAAGTTCCCTTAAATGCATGAAACCTTTATCAGTTCTTTATTTTAGTTATGATAAAGGTGGCCTTAATTAGTATTTGTTTTGGCACTAATAAAGTCCATATCAGCTACTATAAATTTTATTCCCTAGAAAACCAAATTATAAAGCATAACCAGATTGAAATACAAATAGTACAGAAAACTAGATTGGAATAAAAATATTACATTTCATCATCATTTTACTCCTAAATTTACAATAAATATTTCATTCAAAATATTTACATTGATGTGTATTTATAATTAAAAAAAATTTAATACAATATAAAAAACAAAACACTTATAGCATGCTTTTTCCAATGATCAACCTCTGTACAAAAGCACGCCCCTATAGTAAAATTAATGTTTATTTTAGTAACAATACATAAAAAATAAAAAAAATTAAAATTTTAATGTTATATAATGCACATATGATAAATTATTTTGTTAATTACTAAATATATTTATGATATTATTAATTTTTAATTATCTTAATTACATAAATTATAGTTAATTATTATATCATTAATTATCAATATTTTAATTACATAATTAATTATTAAATATATTATTTAATAATTAAATTAATAAGTTATTTTATAGTTTTAGTTATTGATATGATTAATTATATTATAAGTTATTACATGTTGTACACCATATGTGAACGTGGTTCATGCCTTATTTTGGGGGAATTTGTTCACACTTATATTGAAAACACATACTTTGAGTCTTATCAGTCACATCGTGTGTCTAATTGACCTGTGGTCAATTTCCACACAAAAAAATTAATTATGTATCATTTTACAAAATATTCAAGATAATTGGAGCTCTATTGACCAGTTTTGGATATGTGACGCATGTTTTAGACTTAAATGAAAATTTTATATTAAAAACATGCACTTTGAGTCATATTTTCCACATAGTGTGTCAGATTGATGTACGACTAGTTCTTACACACCATAAATGAAATATGGTTCGTTTCCCTGAAGTATCAAGACAATATGAGTTTTTACTCAGTTTTATCTATGTGACACGTGTTTTAGAGTAAAATGAAACTTTTAATATGAAAACACACACTTTGAGTTATACCTACCACACCATGTGTTGGATTAACATGTATTTGATTCATACCAATCAAAAATTAATTATGGATTTTTTTCTTAAGGTATCAAGAAAATTTGATCTTGTTTTATCTGTTTTGTCTATGGGATGCATGTTTTAGAGTTAAATGGTACTTTTAATTTGAAAACACAAACTTTGAGTCATACCAATCACATTGTGTGTTGGTTTGATATGTTCTAAATTACTAAAAAACAAAAATTAATTATGTCCCCTTCTCCTAATGCATTATTTGAATATGAATTTTTTTTGGTTTTGTATATGTGAATCACGTTTTAGGCTAAAAGTACATTTTTTTGGGAACATGGACTTGGAGTCCTACAGAGCACATTGTGTGTAAAATTGACATGAGGTCAATTACTACACATAAAAAATAAACTATGGATGATTTTACTAAAGTTTCAAAACAATATAATATTTTTTCTTGGTTTTGGCTATGTGATGCATTTTTTAGAGTAAAATGACACCTTTTTAATGTGAAAGCAAGAAATTTGAGGCGTACCGACCATATTGTGTGTCGTATTGATTTTAAGTATATTCCAACACATTTAAAATTAATTATAGATAATTTTTATAATGTTTTAAAATAATATAATCTCTTTGGATCAGTTTTTATAATGCGATGTGCATTTAAAACTAAAATGACACTTTTATATTAAAAACACACACTTTGAGTCATACCGGCCACATTGTATGTCAAATTGATGTGTGGTTGATTCCTATTCACAAAAAATGATTTATATTTTATTTTACTAAATTTTTAATATAATTCTAGCTCTTTTACTCAGTTTTAGCTATGTGATGTGTGTTTTAGTGTAAAATTGCACTTTTGATGTGAAAACATGAACTTTGAGTCATACCGACCACATTGTGCGTCATATTGACATGATGTTGATTCCTAAACATAAAAAATTATTTATGGATCTTTTTAATAAATTATAAAGATAATAATAGCTTATTTGATCAGTTTTGGATATGTGAATTTCGTTTTACACTAAAATGACATTTTTTTATTCTGAACACACACTTAAAGACCTACTGGGAACATCATGTATAATAGTGATTTGCAGTCGATTCATACACATGAAAGATAAATTATAGATATTTTTCCTAAATTATATAGAAAATATTTGCTTATTTTCTTGGTTTTGGATATGTGATGTGTGATTTAGAGTACATTGATACTTTTTTAATATGAAAATAGTCACTTTGAGTCATATGATCCACATTGTGTGTCACATTGATGTGTGGTCAATTAATGGACTTGAAAAATGAAATATGGATCATTTTACATATGTCTAAAAACAATCGAAGATTGTTTTCTATGTTTTAAAACTATTATGCATGTTTTATATTAAAATGACACTTTCATATTGAAACCATGCATTTCAAGTTATACCGACCACATCATAGGTAAAATTGATATGAGTTGAATTCCAACACACCGAAAAAGAATTATGAGTAATTTTATAATGTTTCAAGGCAATCCAATCTCATTTACTTAGTATTTTCTATGTGATGTGTGTTTTAAAGTAAAATTACACTTTAACTCTAAAAACACGCACTTTGAGTCATACCAACCACATCATGTGTCTGATTGATGTGTGGTCAATTTCTACACGTAAAAAATGAATTATGGGCCATTTTTATGAATTATCATGATAATACAGACTTCTTTTCCTAGTTTTTTTCTATGTGATGGGCGTTTTAGAGTAAAATGACACTTTTTAATGTGAAAACCTATACTTTAAGTCATATAGGCCACATTGTGTGTCCGATTGACATGTATTTAATTCCGAATAATAAAAAATGAAATAAGGAACATTTTACTAAATTTTAAAAACAATCCTAACTCATTTTACTATTTTTAAAAATGAAACACGTGTTTTAAACTAAAATGATGCTTTTATAATGAAAACATGAACTTTGAGTAATATTGGACACATCATGTGTCATATTGATGTGTGATCGATTCTATATGACATGAAATATTCGTTTATTGTTTAAAAAAATATTCAAGAAAATAAAAGCGTGTTTACTTTTTTTGTCTATGTTACATGAGTTTTAGAGTAAAATTACACATTTAATGTGTAAATATACACTTTGGGTTATACCAACCATATTTTGGTTCATACTGACATGTGGTAAATTACTACAAGTCAGAAATGAATTGTGGGTCATTTTTATAATATATCAAGATTTTTTTTAATATTTTTCCATTATATTTGTCTTTGTGACACATGTTTTAGAGTAAAATGAGACTTTTTTAATATGAAAACATGCAATTTCAGTCATACCTACCACATTGTGTGTCAGATTGATGTGTGGTTAGTTCCTAATTAAAATAAATTAATTATGGATAATTTTATTAAGGTTTAAAAATAATCCATTCCCATTTTTTCTATTTAAAAATGTGACATTTGTTTTAAACTGAAATGATAATTTTATATTGAAATCATGCACTTTGAGTCATACTGACCACATTGTGTGTAATATTGAAATGTGGACAATTTATACAAACCAAAAATAAATTATGTATCATTTTAATAAAGATTCATGAAAATTACAGATAATTTTCTAGGTTTTTTCTATGTAACACATTTTTCAGACCAAAATGGCACTTTTATGTTGAAAACATGCACTTTGAGTCATACTGGCCACATCATGCGTCAGATTGATGTGCGGTCGATTCTAAAACATAAAAAATGAATTTTGGATTGTTTTTATAAAGTATATAGAACATTTTTAAAAAATAATAAAAAGAAAATAAGACACAAAATAAAATTTATGAGGCTGTGATCATGGAAGTACCTTCCCTAGAAAAGTATCACTAATATCAAATAACTTGCATAAAATGAGAGAAGAATTCCATTGAAAGTTTTCTTAGTTTAGGTAGGGTTTCTTCATTGTTAAATAATCAGACTTGTAAACCTATAGTTCTTAAACACAAGGAAACAACAACTTAAATACAATATTAAAAACCAATAAATAAAAGGAACAAACCTTTCTTAAAATGAAGAGAAAAACCCTAAAGAACACACAGTTGTACTATCAAGGGTGAATGAACTCCCATATTCTAGTAATATTTCTTTATATTTTTAGGTAAATGGATCCTTAACCCATTTAAATCTCATCATTATCTCAGATACATCCTCTATGATACCTCTTCTTGAGAAACAACTCAGCCGTTTATTTCCTTACAATTTCATCACCAAAATCTTTTTCAATTTCTATCAACTCATCCTTACCCCCAAATGAAGGAAATTATTGAATATTTTAAAATAAATTCAAGGTCAATTGGGGAATGAGAATATTCCCTTTATAAGCATTTAAATATTATAATAACAATAGTAATATTCAATTAATAACATGATATATTGTTTTGGTAAATGTATCTAAAATATTTAATTGAATATGGAATGAATCAATATAAGAAGAGGGATAATTCAAATGTTCTGAATATTTTGAAATGATTTCCCATAAAGTTATATATTGTTATCAAGACTCTTTTTTTTATTCCCCAAGATCTTACTTGTATAACAATCATGGCCATCTCCCCTAGTATTGAAACAAAATAAATGGTTTCTCTAGAGTTTTTCCTTTGAGAGGTCCTAAAATATTTTTCCACAATGAGCTACCAAAGTTGAGACACACTCAATCAAAACATTCATACTATTATAATTATGTGGAGGAATCATAGATAGGGGAGGATCATAAACTCTATATCCTCACTCAAGAGGGGCATAAAATTAGTTTTGGGGTTCGAATTACTTTGGAATGATAGGAGGATCAAATTTGGATGGAAATTGGAAATGAAGTATTAGAATACAAATAAAACCAATATATTTTCAACACTAAAAAAATTTATTTTAGGAAAAATAATATCTAATAATTATGATTCTAATTCTTCACACCACAAATGTATCTCCAAGGTACTAGTTAGTACAAGTTTGAAAATATAATAGTCAATTACTTGAACTTGGTGTCAAAAAACATCATGACACCATGTACTCTAACCACTCATCGCTTAACAAATTTATTTCATCATTTGAGTATGGAGACTATTGGAAGTCTTGTTAGTACTAAGAAAATATATAAAAACAAAAAATTAACAAATATTTTAAAATAAATTGTAATTTCATTTGTAAATACTTGTTTAGATATGATAGTTTGTTGATGGAATATGATATATTTCATAAATTTATAAATGTAATATGAACAATCATTGTTGTTATTTTGTTTCAGACAATGCATAAATGTTGACCAAAATAAGTAAATTATTTTGGAATATGTTTTGATCAGAAAATATCACTATATATACCTTAATCTGTCTCTATTTAAAGAAATTCATAGGATTTTTTTGTTTATTGACCAACCACATTTCATGATTTAGATGACATTTATAGATCAAACTATAATAACAAAATTATCTTTAAAAAATAAAAAAAACAAATAATTTGATGTGTATCTATAAAATGTTGATTATAGTGCATTACTGATTAACAATAGACATCATGTGTCCTCTATTTTTTCTTCTTCAAATCCATCCTTTAAATCCAAAAACAATTATGGTTTCCAAAATTGAATGTGATGAGAAACCAATAGTTCCTAAAAAAACACAAAAAAAAGTAATGAAAAAAATAAAAATGTATTTTGTATGATTATATCATTGAGTTTTTCCCATGTATTATAAACATCAAGAAGATTCCATAGTCTATTATTTTCTTTTCAAATACCATGCTTAGTTCATTGTTTTCAATTTATTCTATATTCAAGTTAAATTATGATGTAGAAATGATAGTAGGATTAATGAGTCCAGTTTTTTCTTTATAGGTATTTCCCTTTATATAGTAGTAATATTTATTCATGTAGACAATATGAACATTTATTAATTTTAATGAACAAAGTAGATCAATTTTTTGATAAATACACTAAGAAAAGGTGCTTCATGTATGCATTAAAAATTGAGACTCTCAGTCATTAAAATTTGATAATTTCATTCATAATCTCTATAAAAATCACGTCTTTAATGTGAAATACAAATTTTTATTATTCTTGTTAAATAGAGGATACATTTCCATCATTTAATGTTGTATCTTCATGAACTTACCATGTTAATATATGTGGTAGTGTAACTTTTGGGGTGAAGGTACTCTCAGAAGGTTCTTTCAATTTCTTGGTTGATCCACTAAATTGTCTTGATATGAACTTCCATATCCCCTTTTTTCTCTATTTTTAACACCATAATTCATTTTAGACCTTTTTTGATTATCTATTAAATGTTTTCTTTAAAAAAATGTAAAGTCCATACCTCATTATCTAAATGTATCTTTATAAGATTAAAAGATCATGCTATGAATGTTCCAATAACATTATCAATTGTGGAGACATCCATACCATCAATAAGAACATGAAAATATATAATTAGATCATGGACCACTTCAATAACCAATGTCATCTGATATTTTTTTATTTTTATTATGAATCATGTATCCTTTGATATTGTACATCATACCCCTCACAATAAGGTGATGGGTGGACGTTGATATATATAAATCACATATAATTTCACCCTGCATAATTTTAATAATATAAATTTATTGGAAGTTATTTGATTCTCATTTATAAGGAAGAGTTTTGAAAAAATTGATTACCTCGATAATGTTAGGAATTTAAGGGGATTGGATAGACTCAAAGCTAGTAGGGTCATGTGGATCTTGATTTACTGATTGTTGTTTTACTTTTGGTTATCTTTAAAACTTTCACATATACCGTTCACCCATACCTAACCCAATAAAAATATATTTTAATGTATTTACTTGTATCTGCATGCCTTTCATGATCTCATATGTATTTCCTTGAAACTTTTTATTCTCGAAATATGCTCTAGGTGACACTCTAAAACATGAACCTATAACACAGTCATATTGTTCTAACTACTTCAGAGCTTCTAAAAGTAGTTGTTCTTTAGGTAGATTCGATGATGATTCTTGTGTCTAAACCACATAAAAAATATTCAAACATAAATAGATATTTTTATGTAATATTATTATAAATCATAACAAATTACTGTTATTTCATACTTATACATGATTCCCAAAATACTTGTTTGTTTTCATTTACTAGTTTGACTCATTATTTACCTGAGCCTCATTCCATAGCACATGACATGGGATTAAAGTGAATTTGGATTTTGATTCATCAATATGTATATAAAAAATGGAACATATGTTGTTACATATCACATAAATTTTTTATTATGGATTTAAAATACAAAATGATGTTCCCCAAAAGTAATTTTGTGTCCTCTGGGCATTGATCAGATTAAATATTTATTTCCTAAACTACACTCAACTACTATGGAATCGTAAATGGAAGTCTGGAGTCAAACTATAACACCCCGTTACCTCTTTGTCTAGTATGTTTTAACCTTTGATTTTGGTTTTCTTTTTTTAGATGAGTAATGTCAAAAAGGAATTAGAAGGATTCCTGAAATTGTGTATTCGAGATTATTTTTGGAATTTTTAGATTAAACCTACAGTTTCTATTATTCATTAGGTGACTACATACCATGTAATGGGAGTACATGTCATGTAATTTTTTCCAGGAAGAATCCATGAAATTGATACACAACATGAGAGGTTTACATTTCATGTAAAGTTTTCACATCTTTTAATGGGAAAATATTGATTTTGTAATAAAAAGGTGACCCATTTTTCAGCGTATGTAGGACTCAAGGATTTCATGACATGTAATGAGATTAAATTCTATGTAAATCTCATGAGGGGTGGTTTTAAGAAGGATGATCAGATTATTTTTTATTTCATTCAACCTGCATCCAATATCTCTCAACTCGGAGCTTACCTTAGGCAATTTTGGGTGACTCCTTCCCTTCTAGATCACTTTTTTCAATGATTGATCACCATTGTGGTTGGTTTTATTCTCTCTAAGTATATAATACTTCTATTTCTTCTTTGGATTTTGTTACAACTACAGATTTGGATACAGTTGTGTTTAGATTTGTGATTGGATAGTAATTTCAATCAATCTTTTTCAGTTTCTTGGTATAACTTGTCTTTTAGAGGATGTTCTCTTGGTTTTTGGTCACCTTTGTCGAAGGTAGCTAGGTTTTTACCATGTTAACCTACGTGTTTATAAAAAATGGGTTAATTTGAAGAGTTGTATATTGTTATAGATAAATTCCATCAGTTTTTTGATTGATTAGAAGTGATATGCAGTTTCAAACAATTTCTTGTAAAATAAAATGTTTTTCAAAAAGGGTGTTTTTCTTTGAAAATAGATTTTCTTGATTTAGAAATGGGTTTTAAAAATCCAAATAGGATTATCTAGGATTTGAAAACATTTTATAAAATTATGATCATGGTTTTGAAAAAGTATTTAGAAAAATGAACATTTGCAACCTTGGGTGCGTCGATAAAGATGTATGGGTAGCCTTAGTGTATGTTTTACCACTAGGAGGTAACCTTTTATGATATTGACTGGTGGGACTCAATATCTGTTCAATCCAATGTTATGGATGTTTAGGATTTTTAGTGTCTAGTACATAGTATCCCATAGGATAGATCCCAATATGTGAGGTTATTTTTCATTTATGGTTATTTATCACATGAAGTTTTTATCATGGATTGTTTCTTATAGGTTTTTATATAAGGTTATATCACATAGCTTTATATGATAGGTTATTTGATGGATATTTGTATACCTATTATCCTCTGAATTCATGGATATTATTTTCCATTTCATCACATATACTTTTCATATTTCTCTTTTGAGAATATTAAAATATTTTTTGAAAAACAAAAGAGAAAAAGGTAAAATTTTTTACAATTAGATTTAATTTCTGAAAATTATTTGTAAAACTATTTTGTTTTAAAAGCTATAATTTTTGCATTATTAATATTATAAATTTTATAGAAACTATGGTGGTGTCCTATTGGGATTCTTATAATACCTTACTCATTCCTTTGGGAGTTTGTAGATGTTGTATTATAGGATTCAGGTAATGGGAAGACAATCTTCTAGCACGTTTGCTTATCTCATTACTATTACTTTTAGATCGAGTTAATCTAGAGGTGATTGTTTTTCATGTGGGTATTTGATATAATTTCTAGTTTATATTGTTTTTGATTGTATTTTATATCATTCTGGTATCTCATTTATTTCTACTATGTAATTTGGTTGTATTTTATGTTTTTATTATATTCAAGACTAGTTTCTATTATCCTATTTTACATATATTATGCGTCAGTTTGTTTTGGGTGGCTTCTTTAGTTGAATATAGTTGGTTCATTACAATTTGCTGTCAAAGGTAGTGTCTTCTTGAAGTGTGTTAACACTACCTGATTTTAATTCTATTTATTGGGTAGACATGAGTTAGGACCATTATAATTCAGATAGTAAGTGCAGAAAAGGGGTCTGGCCAACTCACTTATGTGACTGAAAATTAGTTTCCATGAGTGGTTAGAGGCTTTTACTAGGCTTTAGACTTGGAGTCTGGGGTCATTTGAATAAATTTTATTGGAAGTTTATTTAAATTTACATGTTCCTTTTTAAGTATGTAATTTTTTGGTTCTTTAAATTCTTATTATTTTAATGATTTGATATCAATACCTGAAGTTGGTCATATGATTTTGGAATTTTCTCATGAATAATTAGTTTTTGCCTTTTGTTAGAGAATGACATAATGAATAGCTCTTCCAAATATGATAGAGGAATCTGTGAGATAGGTTCTTCATTAAAACCTTCCAGTGGACCCTACTTTGGTAGAAGCTATTATCATTCCTATTCAAACTCTGGGACAAGTAAGTAACAGGAACCCAAGACGCATGGTGGATTATGATGATAAATTTACTAAGAAACATCCACCCATATTTCATAGTGACAAGGGACCCTAGGAATCCAAGGATTGGTTTTAGAGGATAGAGAGGATCTTCATCTTTTTGAAGACTCCTAAAGACTCTATGGTAGATTTTTCCATGTATATGATTGAGGGATTATTAAAGAGATGGTGGGGCTATATTTGCAAGATAAGTTTCATGAGGATATTTACTAGGATTACTTTATGAAAATAGTTTACCAGAAGTTTTAATTTGATGAATTTTTTGTGGTGAATACCTAAGAGTTTATAACTTTAAAGCAAGGGGATCATATCATTCGAGAGTATTCTTACTATTTTGTTGAGTTTTTGCATTTGTAATTGGGGCATTCCACTAATGAGTGCCTGAAGGCTTGGAGGTTTGAGTTAGGACTGAGGCCTGATATTCAGTCGATGTGGATACTCATGCGCCTTTTGACCTTTATGGAGGTGGTTAACAAGGAAACTTTGGTTGAGTAAGACAATGTTGGGAAAACAGGTTTGGGTGGAGCTTTAGTTGGTATAGTGGTTATCCAGGGTGTATCTTCTGGATATAAAAGGAAGTGTAGGAGTGGGAAGTTCTCTTTAGGACTAGTTTCAAGGGTTTTGACAAGGCATTAGTAGGTTTTCTTATACCAGTGTGAAAGTTGAGGTCGTACCAAGACTAAATATTTGGATTCTCCCAAGACTTGTCATATCTGTGGATGAGTTTTCCATTTACATTATTTTTGTGAAAGGATATATTAGAGAAGTAGGTAAAGATCCACTCTCACCAAGGGTTCGTAGGTTTGTGAAGATGCTTCGAAGGATGGTGGGTCTAATACTCTGGCTAAGGGATATGTTATGTGGCTAATACCAGATGAATTTATGCAATGGAGTATGCATGTGGGGAATCTGAAGTAGGGCCAATTAATATTATAAGTATGGTGTTTATCAAATATTTTATGGTTCTAGATTTGTTTGATACATGTGCTACTCATTATTTCATATAGTTAAAGTTATTTGACATGTTCTGATTATGTTTTGAACTTATTCTATTCTTATTGCATCTTTTCAACCCTTTGGGAAAGAGGTTTGATCAATGTATTAGATGTCCTACATGTTGGGTGATGATAGATGACTTCGAGGTGGTGTGGGACTTTTTAGTGATTGATCTTCACATCTTAGAGTTCCTTATTAGAATGGATTAAATGATATGTATTCAAGAATAAATAATATATTATCACCATCAAGTTCAGTTATTATCTGCCGATGGGGTTACTCATGTTTTATAGGGTGAGTGGGACTCTAGACTAGGAAGGGATGGGCCTATTGTAACACCCCAGGTAAATAAAGAATATGAAATTTTTATATTTATCCCTATTTTTGAATAAAATGTTAATATTAATTTAAAGGGAATGCTATGCTCGATGGCTTACCCAATACACAACAACGAGTTCCTTTGAAATCTTACATTGCACTCTAATAATAAAATAATTTTATTTTAAATGGTAGTTAACACCTAGCCGTTGTAATGACGGGAATGAACAAAACTAACTACAAAATGATTATATATTTTTGTCAAATTTTTTTACTTTTTACAATAAATGTTAGATGATTAAAAATGCGAATAAATCCAATTTTAAGCGTAAACATTCTAATATTCTTTAAAAGGTCAATTAACCTCCTTTTGATGGAGAACCTCTTTTAAATTCACTTTTTGAAAATTTTATGTATTATATTTGACAAAATAAAATTCTTCTTGAGAATCGGGACATCAAAATTTACTTTGTGTAAATTTTTGGTATTTTTCCGATAAAGTTCATTTTTTAATGAGTAGTGAAAAATGTTGTATTTTAATTCAAAAGCTATTTTCAATCTAATTTATTTATATGATTAGATTATATTTTTAATTGGTTTTAAAGTGAAATTAGAATATATTTTTACCATTTAATCCAACAGTGGTCATTGGAATTAATTTCACTTTGAAATTGGACTTAAACTAGTGTCAATATTTTGATATATATTGTTTCATAAAAACACGCTATTTGTTCTGATGGCGGGGATTAATTATTAAATTAATTAATGTAACTTATAGGTTTTGAATTTTTTAAAATATAAATCATTTTTGAATTCGGAATATCAAATATAGATTAGGTGAATTTTTGGTATTTTTCTGAAAAACTTCAATTTTTGATGAATAGTGAAACCACTAAGTGGTAATTAAAAAAACTGATTTTTCTTTTAAATGAAAATTTACCACCTCTGTGTTTTGAATTTCAAAAATATGACATACATGGTTTTCATTAAGAAGTAAAATTTGGTTCAATGGAATTAAAATAATTTTTTGGTAAATAGTAACTTTTAAGTTTTTAATCGCGATTAGAGGTAATTAGTGTAATTTATTGTAAAAATAATATTTTAATAATATGAAATGACCATGAAACATGTCCTACACTTATTGGATGTGTCATGTACGACCAATAAAATCCATGGGTCAACTTGGGGACCCCATGTAGCCACTTTGGTAGGAAAATGACATTAATAACTTTTTATTTAAAGTTAAAATTAAAATGTCACAAACATATATTATTCTACTAAAACACTTTTTACATGGGGTTATAAAAGTCATATTTTTTAATATAAATATTAATTAGAAATATAAAAATATTTCCTACATCTATATATTTTTTTTATAATTTTTAGACATTAAATAAATTAAATTATTTATGACACCATGATGATGCAGCGATTACCTCATTATTTAACGATTTAAATAAAATGAAAAGATAATGTAAAATATAAGACCTAAACTTGTAAAAAACCTATTGGATGGGTGGATTTCGAACTCTTATCACCTTATACTCGAAATATATAATTTTTGGACCTTTAAAATCTGAAAACCATTTTATAATAATGTTACTTTTCAAGACATTCCAAGAGTGCCCATCCTCTCCTCTTATAAAAGGCCCCCACATCTACCACCTTACCCACACCTCTCAAGCCTTTGGCTCGGAAAAAACCTTCCCATTTTGTCTCCCCACATACCTCTCTTACTCCTAGAAGCCTCACTTTGGGCAGAAGTCTTTCCAAGGAAGCCTTTTTGCTCAAATCAAAAAGAGTTACCCGATTTAAAGGTAATGTCTTCACTTGTGTTCTTTTGTTTTATTTTGCTTCTCCAAACCCCTAAACTCTTTTTATTAATTTATTTTGTAAAAAAAAAAGTATCTTAAATATACTAGGATGTTTTTATGTGAATTATTCTAGCTACACTTACACACACGTCCATATAATGGTTAAATAACATACTGTTTCTGTGGATGGTGAATTACTGCCTCACGAAATGATGATTGTTCAATATTCTTTTAACACCTTTAAAGCTGGCCATTATGATGTCACTGTATTTTATATATGATATATATGGTATTTATGTTTTCTATATGCTTCTGTATTTTATATTTAAAACATACCTTTATTCTTTTCATGTTGTGCAAATGCGATAATTTCATATGAGGAAGTGTGGACTACCACCCCCTCAAGTGATGTGACTCATTCATGCAATATATGGAATGTATAAAGAATGAAATTAATGAACATATGTGACCTATATAACATATATATTATACTGGAATTACAATATATATATATCTCATTTATTTCTAATTCCATTAATATGAAAAAGAAATGAAAGTAGCGTTTATGCGTACGTACGACTTACCGTCTCCATGAACGGTACATTTCATTTCTTATCTCCAAATGTCATGTACAATTATAAGTACATATATATAATGGATATATATGTCATATATTACATATAAATGATGTATATAATTCTATAACTATAATATATATCTCTCTTTTAGCTTTAATTCCATTAATATGAAAAAAAATGAAAGTAGCGTTCATGCGTACGTACGGCCTACCGTCTCCATGAACGATGCTTTTCATTTTTTTATCTCCAAATGTTATGGAATTTTATAAAATGAATATGTACTGGATATATATGATATTTTAATCATTAATAATATTCTAGAAATTATTTAATTATAACTACATGGACAATCATTTTCAAACAAGTTCATTTTTGACTCATGTACCAAACATCGGCAAAAACGTCTGATATGAACTCACATTATTAACAAATTATTATAAAATTATAATATGATATATGAACTGAATAATAATATTTAAAGTATTTCCTTAATAAATTATAAATTGACCAAAGTTTATTATTCAGGAATATAAAGAAACAAACAAGACAAGTTGGACTTGAGGTAAGGGATCCTACCCCTCTCTTTCTTTTTAAGTACACTCTTTTATGTCATTCCTTTTAAGATAATATTTATTATGATTGGGATGTTATTTTATATTACTATTACTTTAATTTTTATGTTCATATGATTAGAGACCCTATTTTCTCTCATCAATCCATTTCAGAAGTTTTGATTGGCGTTGTTAGGCTGCCAAATTTTCGTAAGAGATCCAACCTCTCTCTTTCTTTCTAAGTACTCTCCTTTATGTAACATCTTTTAAGCTCATCTTTTTTATGTTATTTGAGGTTATTTTATATTAATATTTCTGTACATTTTATTTTAATATTATGAGAGACCCTATTTGATCCCATCAATCCATTTTTGGTTGTTTTAAATGGCGCCGTTAGGCTGTCAAGTTTTTGTAAGGGAATTTTCATCTCACTTTTATTCCCGTGAGATTTATGATACATTTGACGCCATTTCCTTTGAGTGGTATATGTACTTCCCATTATTCTAATATTTGTGTAATATAATTTCATTTATGAGTATTTACATAAATGTTGTATTGTCCTTCTTTCATGGGGTGTATGTTTCGAAAGATACCCAAGTCAGTAAGGGAACTTTTCACCCTCCTCTTTTTAAAAGACTTTTTTGTTGGGCATTTTAATTTACATATTTTAATTTTGGGATATTTTATTCTATATCCTTATTGTTTTAAATGTTATTTCCAAGGTATTAGATACCCTTTTTATCTCTCATCAACTCATTTTCTGAATTTTTAAGTGACGCAGTTAGGCTGTCAAATTTTTGCAAGGGAACTTCTTAACCCAACTTTGATTCTTTGGGATAAACTTGTACTCCTTGAATATGTCGTTATATGAATATGTTTGAATTACCTCTGATTGTTTTACAATTAATTTCCACTTATATTTGGTGTATTCGTTTGTCACACATAATTATGTAATTGATTTATCCTTAATGCAAGGATACCGTCTTTGTAAGGGAATTTGTCTCAATCTCCTTTCATTGAGGCATATATTGTTCTAATACAAGACTTTCTTTTATACAATGTATAAACCCCTTTGAATTTTAATTTATACAAAAGGAATCTATTTCTACGAATCGTTTTACAAAATGACAGAATGGAATGTTTCTTTTAACATACGTGGTGACAACGACCTTTTCCGCCGCCGCGAGTATTATTTGGACTTTGGCTTCCTCAACAAGCCGTAATGTTTTTAAAAGTAAAAAACCATATACTCTTTTATGTATTTTGGTATTGAAAATGGTTTTTTATAATTTATTTGTTATAAAAATATATTTTAGTGATATATTGTGATCGAAATGTGGAAATGTTTTCTTTCCATTATATTTGTTTTATGTCTTATGATTTTATAACGGTACTTGGCCATTTGACGGGTGGTTACGTGATAAACCATATGACGGGTGGTTCCATGAATACCAGGATGGGTGGTTACGTTATAACCTCCAATTCATTGGGTATGGAAGTCGTCCGTATGGCTATTCCATTAAGTGATATGTGTGGAAGTCGACCGTATGGTTATTCCATTTAAGTATGTTTATGTCCCAAGTTACCTTTATATATTATGTGATCTTTATATGGGTTTTATGGTAATCTTTTGGTTACAAAAGGGTAAGTAATGATCTTTTATTCATTGAAGAGTTTATACTACTTCATAAAGGTGAGAAGTATTACTTTGATAAATTACTCATGGTTTACTTGTTGTTTTAAAAAACTAACAGTTTTCCTTCTTTGTGTATCCCTTACTGAGCTTTTTATGCTCACCACAAGTTTTTTTTGAAATTTTTTTCACAGGAATTAATGTGGAATAGGGTCAAGGATGGGAACAAGGAAACATCATGATATCTAAAACATGGAACTAGGCAAGTTTCTTTTTAAGAGTTTTTTATCTTATGGAAACTTAGTAGAAGTGTCTACTTTGTAATCATTTGAGATGTAATAGTTACTTCCTAATTCTCTAAAACTCTAAACCTGAAAAGATCCTCTATGTGAATTATTCATTTAATTCAATAATAAGTAATTTTTAAGGCTGGGTCCTTATACATATTGTTCCTTATTTCTGGGTAATATCATACTATATGCTAGAGATATTTCTTCATATAGTTGACCCTTATTTGGGTGGTCAAATTCCCACAGTTTTGTGTGCATACCCCGAGGTCTTTCTGGATGATTTTTTTGGTTTACCTCCCTAGAGATAGGCTAAGTTTACTATAGTCCTGCTCCCTGGTACGATTCCCATTTCTATTCTATCTTACCATATGGGACCTATTAAGTTGGTGGAATGTAAGGTCCAATTTGAGGACCACTATTAGAAAAATTCTCTATTTCCACACACTTACTGCCATAGTTTACTAAAATTATGTCACGAGGCTCTCTACTGCTATAGATTATTTTAAACTCATGAAAACAAATATCGTCTCAATCAAGTTACTCCTTGACCTATCCCTCCCCTAATCGATCCCTCATATATCCCGTTGTGGTTGAACCACCTCTTCCATAGATGCTCCCCACTGTCACTTCCCAGCCTCTGATGTGATCATAAAGATCCTCCTCCTATGATGTAGGTATGCCGCCTCCCCACTAGCATGAATCCAACACTGCATCTCCACATCCCTACAATCCACCTCCTCCAACACTTCTATGATGTGGCTCTGAAGCAACTTCAACAGGGCCACCCCACATTCTCTGAAACTCCTTCTCTCTACAATCATGATTCAGATATCCTTGTTCAACTAGGGTTTCTGAGGTGGTGAGCACCATCAAAAGCATGTTTATTTTCCCTAAACCTCCACCTATCCTCATTTATCAGTTCTCTCAACCAACAAAAGATATTATAGAGTCCCTTAGAAATATCTGGTACCCATCTTATCATTTTGATATTTTTATGAAACTACACATTTCATATTTCTTTCTCACTAAATACACTAAATGTGAACTTTTACAATCAATTCACACAACACAACAACTCATAGTATACTCTACAAAATAAGGCTAACTGTGTTGAATCTAAAACATATCAAAATTGACACATAAACAAAATATATCGTGTAGTCCCATTTAGTTGAGTCCTCATGTGGTGTAATCTCTATTTATCAATCTTGTATCATCTCAATCTCTAACATATTCCAGTGCTAGAACATCAAAATCAATAGCATGAGTAATAATAAATCTAATAGATTGTAATATTTAATGTCTTTGATGATTAATGCACAAGGAACTAGGAATTTTTTCTATGGTATTATTAATCTTAAATATCTATGTGTGGATTATCTTTGGTTGAGGAACTCCAAATTTTGATCAAAACTTTTTTTTCTATATTCTTATTTCTAATATTTTTTAATGTTACTAATACTCTTTAAGAGTTGTTCTAGTAGTGTTATGAGTCCTATTCAATTTAATTATAATGAAATTGTTTCTTAAAATAAATTTTATATTAAAAATTTTCAGGAGTATTTGATATTTTTTTAAAGATATGGTCTATTCTAATTAGATTTTATGCCTGATTTTATAGACTAATTTTCAAAAAAATATTTTGTTAACTGATCATTGAATACTATGATCAGACATACTCTATAAGATTATAACATTATCATTGTTCAATATCCATACATTATTGAGATCATAGATACTATAAGGAACCTTATATAATAATAATTTTTATGTTTTTAGGTTAGCATAATTATAGAATAAGCAGTTTAAGTGGACATTTTTTTCTTCCAAGAAACATTGAAAAATATCAATTGTTCATTTTTCCTTCTACTAAGAAATTATTTTTTCCCAATATATACTCAATATGTTAATCAGTTTATGTACAATTTATTCTTAGTTACTTAAAATATCCACTCTTTCCCATTTAATTTTTTGTGTAATGTTCAAGTCAATCTAGGAACCATATTCAATATCATTTTAGTATTATAAAAGGAATCCTTAAAAGTCCTTAGAATTTGTATGTGATCCTCACTAGGATACCTATCTAGTTAACCAATAAAAATACCCCCTTACTTCACTGCATGAGATGTGATATGGGTTAATACACCTAACCACCATTTTAAAATCAACTATACTTATTTAGTTTTTGTTTTCTTTTAATAATTTTTTTTCATGGAATGATAGGGTAAAACAGTTATTTTACATATTTTCAATTATTATTTGTATTATTTTCCTAATTTTACGTCAATATTTCTTTTTTAGTTTATCATTGAGGCCCTAGTTCATTTATATTGTCCAAATAGAGCTAAAAATATTGTTAGATGGATAGATAATCTGATATATGGATCACTATTATAAATTATTAAACCCTTTTCATTACTAACTTCATATCCACAATATAGATTGTTCGGTCAATGTCATACATTTGTAGCATAAAAAATAGTTATTAACTGACTATATTATAGTGGATTTAGTTCATATTTTGTTGTTTTATCCATGGAGAGTGTTGTTTTCAGAAATTATGGAAAATTATAGCCATTTATTTAGAAGAACCATTTAAAGGTACGTTTTGAGTTTTTTTATACTTGAAATAACCATTTAAATTGATAAATGTTGGTACTTGGATTTTTCTTAGGTATTAATATGGATTTATGTAAGAATTTTCAGCTGAAACACTCTTTATTTTTACAAACCAAAACGTCACTGTATAAAGGAATTTGTAACCAAACTAAAAAGTGAATGTATTCAAATTTATTACTTTAAAAGATTGATTTTTTCTCATTAAATTCTCAGACCTTATTATTTTCATAATTTTTAATGTATAGAGTGAAGTTTAATATATTTGGAGGATCTTATTTCTATGTGACTTCCATATCAGTGGAAAAAGAAAATAGTGGTAAGATAAATCACAAAGTTATGAATCACATTGAAAATGTATAAATTTATTTTTTATAAAAGGATCATATTTATAAATATAATTTTAGAATATTTTTTTTGAAATATCTATTATTAAATATTTATTATAACCCTGATAATTAATCAGGACTACCTGATGGTAGATTGATCCCATTCCTTGAAAGGTTTAGAAGCTATTTATTTCAAATAGATCCTCCCATCTATCCAGAGGCCAATTATAAGAATTTATTAATAGAAGAAATGGATGAATAATTGAAGGATTCTTCATCATTTTTCAATCCAAAGGATAATGTATTATTGACATGTATTTCATTTTTACCCTTTTTGGATGCTTATAGGTAGAGAAAGATTGTAAGATTGAAGAAGTTAACATTGGGTTGAGGTTTTAAAGAGCATGGGAAACCTAAAATTAATTGATTATTTATAATTGCATATATATATATATATTTATTTATTAGAGCTAAAATTCCTTGATATAGTTTCATTATAGTTTAATATTTTTTCTGTTGCGAATTAACATACATATCGCATTGAGATCTTAAATTAAAAATTGAATCAAATAAAGAAATTGATTGACATTTTATCTAACTATGGAAGTATTTTTACATGAGGGGAGATGATATTATAGATTCCAAGTTTGAAACCCACTCTAATGGAAAAAAGAATTCAATTTTGAACATTTTGAATACCACACTAATTTCAATATGTATACATATATGCATGATTTCCATGCTAAATAAATGGTTAAATTTGAGTGGTTTTGTATCATTGATGAATAATAGTGTTTCTTGAATATAATATCCACATGTTGTTATTTTCATTTATCAATTCCTCATAGGCTAAAATTTAAAATTTATGTGAACCCACTAATTAGCACTCAAGATGCAATGGTGTGCATAGATATGGATTTCTCTCTTGATGGAATGTAGGTTTGTGTAAAACCATTTTTTTTAAAATTTGGATTATAGATTATTTACATGAACATATTCCATTGCATTCATTTGTAATTATATATATAAAATTTTTCTATTATTGATGATTATGTTGAACATAATTGTTTACATGATTCATTACATTGGTTACTTGTAGATTTTATCACTTTTATTTCAAATGATAAAAAACAAGTGGTAGTAGTTATAATTCTAAAAAAACATAAATTATATAAGAAAATCAATTAATTAAGTTTAAAAAATAAATTTTTCAAAAATATATATTAAAAACTATTATAGATGCATTTATAAAAAGTGATAAGTGTTAAATCAGTTTTCATTTAATTTGAACAAAAAAAATATTATGAGCATCTTCTCCCAAATATTTCATTCTAACACTATCAAGCAATTGATGATATCCTAATTCACCCTCTCCTTATTAACTTTTATATAATTTAGTTTTATCTTGTATGAAACTATCATTCCTAAAATATACTCATTTTTATATAAAAATTAGAAAGTTTAATAAATCTATAAATTTTTTGTTATGTTTATTTTCACACATGTAGTAATCTAGAATTAACTATTTGTTAAATTAATTTTCATACAGAAAAGTGTAGTTGATTACTGATTTTATTTAAATTGTATTTAAGAGTGTGTTTATAAGGCCCCAGCCTTAAACCTTACTTAATCTTGAGTCATTACAAGATTACACATTGAGGATCATTTCAGGTTTAGAGTTTTAGAGAATTAGATCATAAAACTTGCATTACATTCCACATTTAAACAAAGTGGTTAGATAAAAGATAATATTAATTTTTTCCCATCAACATAAACATATTTAAAAATAAATCATGGATTTTTTCTTGACACTTCCTTGACACTATCATCACATCATTTACCTTTCCCTTGACCTGTGAAAAACATTTCAAAAACTTGGGATGAGCATAAAAAGCTCATTAAGGGTTATAAAAATATGGAAAGGAAACATGAGTTCATATATACATAAGAATGAAATCATAATTTACCCATAAAACATAGGAACTTTAACATACCTCATCAAATCATGAATAAATCATAGAAATCATAAGACATAAAAGGTAACTTAAGGCATTCATAACATTCTTACATAGGGAGTAACCCTCTTGGTTACGTTTGGAATACCCACCACAGTATATTCCCTAAATCTCTTCGGAGAAACCTTAACCTTTCACTCCTTCACGTTACCCAATGCATTGGAGAGCTATATCGGGCTCACCCGCCCTTAGTTTATCACGGAACCACCCGTCTTCATAACAATGCCCAAGAACCATAACATAATCTTATCACATAAAACATGCATAAAGGAAACATAACATTTCCACCTTTAAATAACAAGATATCAATAGAAAACATTGATATAAAAACATTATGAAAACCATTTTAAATACCAAAATAAAAGTAAAGTAAAACATGGTATTTATTTTTCTTTTAAAAATAAGGTATGGCTTGTAGAAGAAGCTGAAACTCAAATAATGGTCACGGAGGCGGAGAAGTCGTTGTCTCCGCATACGTACGACAAAAACATTCCCTTTTGTAGTTTAGTAAAACGCTTCATATAAAAAATATTCCTTTTTGTGTAAACATAAAAGTCAAAGGGGTTTATACACCGTATAAAAGACGGTTGTGTATAAAACAAAATATGCCTCAATGAATGGAGATTGAGACGAAGTCCCTTACAAAGACGGTATCCTTGGTTTAAGGATAAATCAATTACATAATTATGTGTGACAAAAGAATACACCAAATATAAGTGGATATTAAGTGTAAAATAATCAAAGTTCATTCAAACATATTCAAAGGATGACATATTCAATAACTACATGTTGAACTCAAAGAAATCGAAATTGGGTTAAGAAGTTCCCTTGACAGCCTAACGACGTCACATCAAAATGAGTAGATGAGAGATAAAAAAAGGGTATCTCATCACTTGGAAATAAAATTTATATCAATAAGGATATATGAGAACATATCCCAACATAATAATATGTGAATTAAAAGACCCAACAAAAGAAGTCTTTTAAAAAGAGGAGGGTAAAAGGTTCCTTTACCGACATGGGTATCTTTCGAAACATACAGCTTGTGAAAGAAGGACAATACAACATTGATGTAAATACTCATAAAAGAAATTATATTACACAATGAGTAAAATAATGGGCAGTACATACACCACTCAAACTAAATTGTGGCAAATGTAGCATAAATCTCATGGGAATAAAAGTGAGATGAAAAATCCCTTACGAAAACACGGTTGCCTAACAGCGCCACATAAAACTTACAAAAATGGATTGATGAGATCAAATAGGGTATCTCATCATATTAACATAAAGTTTATAGAAATAGGAATATAAAATAACATCCCCCAACATAACAAATAGGAGCTTAAAAGAAGTGACATAAAGGAGTGTACTTAAAAAGAAAGAGAGAGGTTAGATCTCTTAAGAAAATTCGGCAGCCTAACGGCGCCACTCAAAACTTCCAAATTGGATTGATGAGAGAGAATAGGGTCTCCCATAACATGAACATAAAAATTACAGTAATATTAATATAAAATAACATCCCAATAACAAGAAATATTAGTTTTAAAAGGAATGACATAAAAGAGTGTAATTAAAAAGAAAGAGTGGAGTAGGATCCCTTACCTCAAGTCCAACTTGTCTTGTTCGTTTCTTTATATTCCGGAATAATAAACCTTGGTCAATTAATAATTTCCTAAGTACCTCATTTAGAGATTATTATTCAGTTCATATCACATATTATAATGTTATAATAATTGTTTAATAATGTTAGTTCATATCAGACGTTTTTGCCGAAGTTTGGTACATGAGTCAAAAATGACCTTGTTTGAAAAAAGATTGCCCATATAGTTATAAGTAAATAATTTACAGAATAGTATTAATGATTAAAATATCATATATATTCATTAAATATTCATTTTATACTATTCCATATCATTTGGAGATAAAAAATGAAAAGCACCGTTCATGGAGACGGTAGGCCGTACGTATGCATGAACGCTACTTTCATTTTTTGTCATATTAATGGAATTAAAACAAAATGAGATATATATATATATATGATATAATTCCAGAACTATATCCATAATTTAGATGTAATATATTACATATATATCCATTATATATATGTACTTATAATATTACATAACATTTTGAGATAAGAAATGAAATGTACCGTTCATGGAGACGATAAGCCGTACGTACGCATGAACGCTACTTCCATTTATATTTCATATTTAATGGAATTAAAACATAATGATACATAATATTATTTTAATTCCAGTATGGTATCATATATAATATCATTAAATATATCCTTTATACGTACCACATATGGTATTAACGAATCAAATCACTTTGAGGGGGCGGTAGTCCGCACTTCCTTAAATGAAGATATCGTGTTTACCCATAATGGAAACCATAAAGGTATGACATAAATGAAAAATACAGAATCTTAAGTAAAACATAAAAATATTATATATCATATATAAATATAGTGTCATCTTAATGGCCACCTTTGAAGGTGTTAGAATAATGTTGAACAATCATCGTTTCGTGAGGCAGAAATTCACCATCCACCGAAACAGTATGTTCTTTAACCATTAGATGTAGGTGTGTGTAAGTGTAGCTATAATACTTCTCATAAAAACATCCTAGTATATTTACAATACTGTATTTGTTACAAAATAAATGAATAAAAATAGTTTAGGGGGTTGGAGAATAAAAATAAAACAAAAGGACACAGGTGAAGACATCACCTTAAAATCGGGTAACTCCCTTTGGTTTGAGCTCAAAGGCTTCCTTGAGAAGACTTATTCCCAAAGTGAGGCATAAAGGAGTAAGATAGGGAAGTGGAGAGACAAAATGGGCAGGGTTTTTCCTAGCCAAAGGCTTTGGAAGTGTGGGTAAGGAGGTAGAGGTGGGGGCCTTTTATAAGAGGAGAGGAGGGGCACTCTTGGAAAGTAAAGAAATGTTACTTTATTTTAAAATGAGATTCGGATTCAAAAGGTCCCAAATTGATATAATTAGAGGGTAAGGTGATAAGGGTTCGAAATAAACCCATCCAATAGATTTTGGACATGTTTAGGTCTTAGATTTTACATTATCTTTACATTTTATTTAAATCCTTTATTAATGAGGTAATCGCTGCATCATCATGATGTCATATATAATTTAATAAATTTAATGTCTAAAAATTATAAAAAAATACCATTATGTAGGAAATAGTTTTAGATTTCTAATGAATATTTATAGTTTAAAATATAATTTATGTATACAAAATTAAAAATATTTTACTTAGGTGATACATTCTTTGTTACATTTAACATTCTTTAAAAATAAAAAGATAAAAAGTCACTTTCTCACAAAAGTGATTCCATGGGGCCCCCAAGTTTGTCACAAGGCATCCCATGGTCACCCATGAGAAAAACAGTATCCTTAGGACACATTTTGTGGTCATTTTATATTATTATGATATTATATTATTATCTTTAACTACCTGATTACTCATTAATCAAGATAATTAAAGATAATTACCGTCGTTACTATTCATAATGTCCAAAAACAAAAGAGTCCTAATTAAATAATTTGGAACTTCTGATTCCAAATATTTAATCAATTTTACCAAATTATAAACACATAAATTTCAATAATTAATTTAAAAAAAACTTCCTGTTGTCAAAACAAATAGCAGGTTTTTTAGAAACAATATTTATGAAAAGTTTGGCACCTGTTTATGCCCAATTCCAAAGTGAAATTAATCCCAATGACCATCATTGAATTAAATGGTAAAAATATATTATAATTAAACTTTAAAACAAATTAAAAAGATAATATAACCATATAATTAAATTATATGAAAAATCAATTTTGATGTAAAATGCAGTATTTTTCACTATTCATTGAAAAATGAACATTGTCAGAAAAATACCAAAAATTAACCCAAGGTAAATTTCAATGTCCCAATCATAAATAATATGTTTATTTTGAAAAATATAGCATTATAAAATTGTCAAAAAGTGGATTTAAAAGGGGTTCGCCATCAAAAGGCGGTTAATCGACCTTTTAAAGAATATTAGAATGTTTACGCTTAAAAACTGGATTCATTTGCATTTTTAATCCTCTAACATTTATTGTAAAGAGTAAAAATATTTGACAAACATATATAATCATTTTGAAGTTAGTTCTGTTCATTCCCGCCATTAAAACGTCTAGGCATTAACTACCATTTAAAATAATATTATTTTATTATTAGAGTGCAATGTAAGATTCCCAAGAAACTCATGGTTGCGTATTGGGTATGCCATCGAGCATAGCATCCCCTTTAAAGTAATATTAATATTTTATTCACAAATATGGATAAATATAAAGATGTCATATTCTTTATTTACCTGGGGTGTTACATCCTTCCCCCCTTTTGGGATTTGCGTCCTCGCAATTTTAAAATAGGGCTTGGAAACATCCTTGAACATCCCACATCAGAACAAGAGTCGGTAAAACAATCACTTTAAAATAAAGAAAGATAAGTACAAAGGTCACCCGAGTTAACCCATACTAGGATTCCGAGTAAGAAAATATGGACATGGAGGAGAAAACACAGGTTCATGTTCCGATGGAGAGTGATAGAAAACATGTTTAGGAGAAAGATAACCACAAGAAAATCACAAACTTGTGATGGGTTAAACAGTATTCAATTCCCCAGTAGGAAAAGTTAATAGACAACATTTTTGTTTTAAGTTACTTTTTATTGAGGAATTTATTCATAAGGAAACATAATCACTTATCATGTTGACTTTAAACTTTTATTAGATTCCTTACACAAACTCATATTTTCTCCAAAAGACAAGTATTTTGGAAGACTTGTTCACATTAAGAGTACTATAATCAACTTCTAGAGAATCACCTAATCCACCAAAGAGAACTATATACTTCCCATGTCTTTAGACATTAACCAAAACCAAACCAAAAAGGTTTGCACAAGATCAGATAATCCAGAAAAGGATAACCCTTTATAAAAAAGAAAATCTATGCTTAATCTTCAAAATTTGTCCAACAAAACCCAAAGTTCAACAAGGACCATTCAATAAACAATTTTTCTATAAAATTATTCAAAGTAAACCAAACTAATATTGAAACTCAAATATTTGAAGGATTTAGTCACATAGTCTTCCAAGTTAAATCATATCATTTATCTCCAAACAACATCAGTTTCTCTTAATGTCTCGTATTGAAATGTTATTAACCTAATCACATATACTCCATGATAGGTTAATAAATTTACATAGATAACCCAAAATCAACTTACTATTAATTAATAAAATCATCTAACTAAAAAAGAATCAGTCAAACTAACCAGGGACTTCACGTAGTCCAGTGGTAGGCGATAAATACCAGTCGCACTTTGGTTGTGGGTTCGATTCCCGCAGCTTTGTCCGACACGACGGGTTATCACACGGTCTGCGTGTTGTCCTTTTTACAAAACTATATAATTCTTAAAACATTCCCGAAAATGAGATAAAATCTTCAAAAATGATCATAACATATTCTAACCTCAAGTTTATCTCACGCCTTTCATTTTTCATATAATAACCTATAATTACCTCAAAAGTAAGGATCATATAAACCCAAATGGTTCTTTATAACTATGTCCACAAAAGAACAGATAACTATTCCTTGAATAAATTTTTCATATATTAAACATCAGGGTTACACATACTATAAAAAGTCTTCTAATGTAACCCCATCATCAAAATAGACTTAATACTCTTAAGAATTTCACCATAACTCTTGAAGCCCTTATATGTTGACTTCTTACTCATTCGACATTCTTCATGATCCATTAACCATTACTTTCCAACTTATTCTGAAATAATTCTTTCCTACAAAAAAAATCATGAATCATATCCTAAGATTCCAAAATAGGAAAACAATAGTTATGAAATAATCCATACCTTTGATTGGTCATTTTCAGTTTCTTCATCCTCAATCAGAATGGCATTAGGTATTGGTAAACGAACATTTTTACGATCTTGGTGATCCCATTCACGAAACTTCTTCATAGGACATGTATTTGCATAATGACCATGAACACCACATTTAAAACATTCAATTAATCCCTCAGAAAGAACTTCTTTCCATTTCCTCGAGTCAACTGGATGCTTCCTTTTTCCATGGCAGGTTCTTGCTTTATGACCTTCATTTCCACATCTATAGCATATTTCTGTCCCTTTGAAACATTTTCCTAGGTGTTTCTTTCCACATTTTTGACACATAGGTTTTTGAACACACTTACCTTTATGATTATTACCTGTAGTTCCGTAGGGATTTGTTTCTCGCATATATGATGCCTTAGAGAAATCACCAAGGTTTAGGTGGTCAATCATGACTCTAGATAGTTGGTTGAGGATAATCACAAGCATTCTCATTATAGATCCCATATCATTCAGTTGCTTGCTCGAAAAACTTTCACAGTTTCCTTCACATCCACTGTTACTTTGGTGCCTGCTAGATCCAACCATTTACTAGAACCAAAAAGGACAGTGTGAGTATATCAACAAAACCATCATGTACTAATGAGGAAGATAAACACTATGATATACTTAATCATTCACTTTATCTAAAACTAGGACTCTTTCTGAATTCCAACCATTATGGTTATGTCACTTATGCTTAAAGAATAACCTAACCTATAAAGTTATCTAAACCGACCTCTGATACCAACTATAAGGACCCAGCCTTAAACCTTACTTAATCTTGAGTTATTACAAGATTACACATTGAGGATCTTTTCAGGTTTAGAGTTTTAGAGAATTAGATCACAAAACTTGCATTACATTCCACATTTAAACAAAGTGGTTACATAAAAGATAGCATTCATTTTTTTCCCATCAACGGAAAAATATTTAAAAATAAAGCATGGATTATTTCTTGACACTTCCTTGACACTATCATCCCATCATGTACATTTCCCTTGACCTGTGAAAAACATTTCAAAAACTTGGGATGAGCATAAAAAGCTCAGTAAGGGTTATAAAAATATGGAAAGGAAACATGAGTTCATATATACATAAGAATGAAATCATACTTTACCGATAAAACTTAAGCACTTTAACATACCTCATCAATTCATGAATAAATCATAGAAATCATAAGACATAAAAGGTACCTTGAGGCATTCATAACATTCATACGTAGGGAGTAACCCTCTTGGTTACGTTTGGAATACCCACCACAGTATATTCCCTAAATCTCTTCGGAGAAACCTTAAAATTTCACTCCTTCACGTTACCCAATGCATTGGAGAGCTATATCAGGCTCACCCGACCTTATTTTATCACGGAACCACCCGTCTTCATAACAATTCCCAAGAACCATAAATAATCTTATCACATAAAACATGCATAAAGGAAACATAACATTTCCACCTTTCAATAACAAGATATCAATACAAAACATTGATATAAAGCCATTAGGAAAACCATTTTCAATACCAAAATAAAAGTAAAGTAAAACATGGTATTTATTTTTCTTTTAAAAAGAAGGTATGTCTTTTAGAAGAAGCTGAAACTCAAATAATGGTCACGGAGGCGGAGAAGTTGTTGTCGCCGCATACGTACGACAAAAACATTCCCTTTTGTAGTTTAGTAAAACACTTCGTATAAAAAATATTACTTTTTGGATAAACGTAAAAGTAAAAGGGGTTTATACACCGTATAAAAGAAGGTTGCGTATAAAACAAAATATGCCTCAATGAATGGAGATTGAGACGAAGTCCCTTACAAAGATGGTATCCTTGGTTTAAGGATAAATCAATTACATAATTATGTGTGACAAACGAATACACCAAATATAAGTGGATATTAAGTGTAAAATAATCAAAGGTCATTCACATATACTCAAAGGATGACATATTAAATAACTACTTGTTGAACCTAAAGAAATCGAAATTGGGTTAAGAAGTTCCCTTGACAGCCTAACGGCGTCACATCAAAATGAGTAGATGAGAGATAAAAAAAGGGTATCTGATCACATGGACATAAAATTTATATCAATAAGGATATATGAGAACATATCCCAACATAACAATATGTGAATTAAAAGACCCAACAAAAGAAGTCTTTTAAAAAGAGGAGGGTGAAAGGTTCCCTTACCGACATGGGTATCTTTTGAAACATACACCTCGTGAAAGAAGGACAATAAAACATTGATATAAATACTCATAAAAGAAATTATATTACACAATGAGTAAAATAATGGGCAGTACATACACCACTCAAACGAAATTGTGGCAAATGTAGCATAAATCTCATGGGAATAAAAGTGAGATGAAAAATCCCTTACGAAAACCCGGCAGCCTAACGATGCCACATAAAACTTTCAAAAATGGATTGATGAGATCAAATAGGGTATCTCATCATATTAACATAAAGTTTATAGAAAGAGGAATATAAAAGAACATCCCCCAACATAACAAAGAGGAGATTAAAAGAAGTGACATAAAGGAGAGTACTTAATAAGAAAGAGAGAGGTTAGATCTCTTACGAAAATTCGGCAGCCTAACGGCGCCACTCAAAACTTCCAAACTGGATTGATGAGAGAGAATAGGGTCTCCCATAACATGAATATAAAAATTACATTAAGATTAATATAAAAAAACATCCCAATAACAAGAAATATTAGCTTTAAAAGGAATGACATAAAAGAGTGTACTTAAAAAGAAATAGTAGAGTAGGATCCCTTACCTCAAGTCCAACTTGTCTTGTTCGTTTCTTTATATTCCTGAATAATAAACCTTGGTCAATTAATAATTGCATAAGTACCTCCTTTAGAGATTATTATTCAGTTAATATCACATATTATAATGTTATAATAATTGTTTAATAATGTTAGTTCATATCAGACGTTTTTGCCGATGTTTGGTACATGAGTCAAAAATGAACTTGTTTGAAAAAATATTTCCCATGTAGTTATAAGTAAATAATTTCCAGAATAGTATTAATGATTAAAATATCATATATATCCAGTAAATATTCATTTTATACTATTCCATATCATTTGGAGATAAAAAACGAAAAGCACCGTTTATGGAGATGGTAGGTCGTACGTACGCATGAACGCTACTTTCATTTTTTTTCATATTAATGGAATTAAAAAAAATGAGATATATATATATATATATATATGTTATAATTCCAGAATTATATCCATAATTTAGATGTAATGTATTACATATATATCCATTATATATATGTACTTATAATATTACATAACATTTTGAGATAAGAAATGAAATGTACCGTTCATGGAGACGGTAAGCCGTACGTACTCATGAACGCTACTTCCATTTATATTTCATATTTAATGGAATTAAAACATAATGATACATAATATTATTTTAATTCCAGTACGGTATCATATATAATATCATTAAATATATCCTTTATACGTACCACATATGGTATTAACGAATCAAATCACTTTGAGGGGGCGGTAGTCCGCACTTCCTTAAATGAAGATATCGCGTTTACCCATAATGGAAACCATAAAGGTATGACATAAATGAAAAATACATAAGCTTAAGTAAAACATAAAAATATTATATAACATATATAAATATAGTGTAATCTTAATGGACACCTTTGAATGTGTTATAATAATGTTGAACAATCATCGTTTCGTGAGGCAGAAATTCTCCATCCACAGAAACAATATGTTCTTTAACCATTAGATGTAGGTGTGTGTAAGTGTAGCTCAAATAATTATTATAACAACATCCTAGTATATTGAATATACTGGATTTGTTACAAAATAAATTAATAAAAAGAATTTAGGGGGTTGGAGAAGAAAAATAAAACAAAAGGACACAAGTGAAGACATTACCTTAAAATCGGGTAACTCCCTTTGGTTTGAGCTCAAAGGATTCCTTGAGAAGACTTATGCCCAATGTGAGGCTTCAAAGAGTAAGAGAGGGAAGTGGAGAGACAAAATGGGCAGGGTTTTTCTGAGACAAAGGCTTTGTAAGTGTGGGTAAGGAGGTAGAGCTGTGGGCCTTTTATAAGAGGAGAGGAGGGGAACTCTTGGAAAGTAAAGAAATGTTACTTTATTTTAAAATGATATTCGGATTCAAAAGGACCAAAATTGATATAATTAGAGGGTAAGGTGATAAGGGTTCGAAATAAACCCATAAAATAGGTTTTTTACATGTGTAGTTCTTATATTTTACACTATCTTTCCATTTTATTTAAATCCTTTATTAATGAGGTAATCGCTGCATCATCATGATGTCATAAATAATTTAATAAATTTAATGTATAAAAATTATAAAAAAAATCTCATGATGTAGGAAATATTTTTATATTTCTAATGAATTTTTATAGTCCAAAATATAATTTATGTAGACAAAATTAAAAATATTTTACTTAGGTGATACATTCTTTGTTACATTTAACATTCTTTAAAAATAAAAAGATAAAAAGTCACTTTCTCACAAAAGTTATTCCATGGGGCCCCCAAGTTTGGCACAAGGCATCCCATGGTCGGCCATGAGACAACCAGTATCATTAGGACACATTTTGTGGTCATTTTTTATTATTATGATATTATCTTATTATCTTTAACTACCTGATTACTCATTAATCAAGATAATTAAAGATAATTACCGTCGTTACTATTCATAATGTCCAAAAACAAAAGAGTCTTAATTAAATAATTTGGAAATTATGATTCCAAATATTTAATCCATTTTACCAAATTCCAAACACATAAATTTCAGTAATTAATTTAAAAAAAACTTCCCGTTGTCAAAACAAATAGCGGGTTTTTTAGAAACAATATTTATGAAAAGTTTGGCACCTGTTTATGCCCAATTCCAAAGTGAAATTAATCCCAATGACCATAATTGAATTAAATGGTAAAAATATATTATAATTACACTTTAAAACAAATTAAAAAGATAATATAACCATATAATTAAATTATATGAAAAAGTAGTTTTGATGTAGAATGCAGTATTTTTCACTATTCATTGAAAAATGAACATTGTCAGAAAAATACCAAAAATTAACCCAAGGTAAATTTCAATGTCCCAATCATAAATAATATGTTTATTTTGAAAATAGATCTTATAAAATTGTCAAAAATTTTATTTAAAAGTGGTTCGACATCAAAAGGCGGTTAGTCGACCTTTTAAAGAATATTAGTATGTTTACGCTTAAAAACTGGATTCATTTGAATTTTTAATCCTCTAACATTTATTGTAAAGAGTAAAAATATTTGACAATCATATATAATCATTTTGTAGTTAGTTATGTTCATTCCCTCCATTAAAACGACTAGGAGTTAAATACCATTTAAAATAATATTATTTTTTTATTAGAGTGCAACGTAAGATTCCCAAGAAACTCATGGTTGCGTATTGGGTACGCCATCGAGCATAGAATCCCCTTTAAAGTAATATTAATATTTTATTCAGAAATATGGATAAATATAAAGATGTCATATTCTTTATTTACCTGGGGTGTTACAGTGTTGGATTGAAAACTACTTTGTAAAATACAACTTCCATTAAATTATCCCCCTTTTGATCACATATATTTATCAGCATTCGTTAAATGCCACTTCTTTTCAGATTATTTCCTTATAGGTGGGTTCTTAAGATGAGGCTAGTTATGTCCACCATTATCAAAGGAATTGAGTTCAACATTGGATTCAGGTAAGGTTTCTTCCATTTTTATTCTTTGGCCCAATTTTAATTAGGTCATTTGTGATTTTTGGGTTCCCTATTTTTTATTGCATTTTGGATGTCATTGAAAATATATAACCTTATTGATATACGAATATTATTGTTTAAAAAACATGAAATTGAATATTTAATGATAATAAAATTATATATATGATTGGTATTTCCAACTCCTTGATAATGTTCACCCCTCCCCATGCTTAACTTATAGATATTATATTTTATTGGAATTAATGTTATTGAATTTTGGGAATGCAAATTCTTTATGCCATGTTGATATGATATCTGGTATATCTTTGAGATGAATATTCACATTTATTTGTTGATAGGGATGATGATTGGTATACTATATTTATACTTGAATCATGGTAATTTATCTATATGTTTGGAGAAAGATAGAAGGGGTATATGTGTATCTATTCTTATTATTATAAATATTTAAAGAAGGTTAGTCGAATATTGACATACCGGTACATTATATGGGATAGTTTTTTATCCCTGATTGAGTAGATGCCTTACCTTATTCAACAAGATGGTTATTGACTCTAATTTTAAGTACACTTTCCCCTTTCCATAGAGCAGACTTATGGAATTACTCTAGAATTGCACCTAGGTGGGATGGACTATAAGACAACCCAATCCCAAGCTTGGATGGGACATACCAAAATATTGATTAACCCATAGCTCAATATTTATATCTGTAATTCCATATGCAAGTATGGTCAGGTGAGTTAAGGTATAAACTGAAGCGTTGTATTATTATAATTGTTTATGCCTAGGATTATTTACTAAGCATAATTAGACTTAATGGAAATTGACTGGAATCACACTATTATTTATATATTCCCATACTAACTCCATGAGTTAATAAATGTTTTTTTTTGATATTTACCAAGGATTACATTATCAATCACTATACATAACACCTTTTGTGTGTACAAATTTAATGCATTATGTTTCAAGTATTTGAAAGTGTACTTTTAGCTAAGTGTTTATTTCTATTAATAGTTTAAGCTTAACCTATTTTCTTACTTATTATTGAAGGGTGTGTTGTTCAAACAGTATGTAATAATTTAATTCATGTTTCATTTACTTCTATATTAAAAACTCATTCAAAGAGATTCCTTTAATTTTGTATTTCTATCTAGTTATTGATGTTTTAGGGATTCTATTTTAATTTTGTTCATGAAAATATGAGTTTATATGTTAATTTTGGGGTATCATATACTAGGATGGATATCCTGATATAGTTGAAGAGAATTTTCAACAAGAGAAAAAATAGTCTCTGAACCTGAACTTTTGAATAACTTCAAACATGAAGTCCCAAATTATAGAGTCAAACTATTTTTTAAAATCTATCTTAAGAGAAATTACACCACCATTAGGAAGAATACCATTTATAATTAAAATATAAATCATTTTAAAAAAATCATATATAGGTAGAACTACCATCCAATCCATTTTGATATTTCTAGTTTGTTTTCATTTTATTTAATGAACCTCTTTACCATTGGTTCATTATAGTAAATATTCCTGCCTACCTTAATCATGAGAACTTTATTGACTTCCACATTTTTTTATTTTTTAATAAAATTTCTCTTAATAGAATAACTAGAATCATTTTCATTTCATTGATTATTTTTTATTTTATTATTTTTTGTGTGTATCTGTGGATTCAATAATTTCTATTGTGTGTGTGTGGATTTAGGAATTTTCAAGTAAAACTAATTAGTTTTTTCCTTCCCTGAACCACAAAAACACTTATTTTGGACAATGGTAATCTTGAGGACTAGACTTATCCTTTGAACTTTATTTTCTCCCTTTTCTTGTGCACCTACATTTCTTTAAATAAGGAAGTGTAGTTTCCCACTTCAAGCCTTATGTATTTAATTTTATCCTTCAATGAATCTTATGGACTTTAACTCCTCTTTAAATATGATAATTAACATCACCACTACATTCATTTTTTTATCTTATATGATTCTAGATTCTCTAACTACCTACTTCTATCCTTTTCCCATTAATTTAAGTAAGATAGTAATCTAAAGACTGTAGGTTTATTCCATCGTTTTCCCATTAATTTCAGTAAGATAGTAATCTGCATTCAGTGCTTTTAAATTTCTGATAAGCATTTAGTTTTGTTTACCTAATATAAGCATGTGATTTCGATTACATAATATATGAATTAATTTTTTTATCTTTTTTACTTTGTATCAAATACCATTTACTTAATACAAGTATATAATTTCAATTATCAATATAAACATTAGTTTATGTTGAATAAGCATGAAATTTAAATAACTTAATATGTATTTAATTTAACTATGCCTTGTTCTTGTTTTCTATATTGTAGAATATATTAATATAAACATTTTATCATTTTTTATTCTTTATCATGATTAGAAGTTATAGTTTATATTTCATTATTTTTCATTTTATAGTGTAATATAATATTGTATTTTATATTTTATTGAAATTGAAGTTAACATGTCAATTTATATTTCCATTAAAAAAACTTTATATTATAGTTTATCTTGAATTTTATATTGTATTATCTTGTAATGAATTTTAAATTTTCATACAGTTTAAATAGTAGTTTTTATTAATATAATTGATATTTTCTTGGGTAAATTCAATTTTTTCTTTTTGAATTATCATGTACTAAAAATTTTAGTTTATATTCAGTACACATGCAATTTAATTTAATTATTATACAAGATATTTTAGTAAATTCATGGAGTTTCTTTTACTAAACATGCAGGCAATAGTACTGGGTTCATTTTGTTGCAAAAAATAATATGAAAGTACTTTGTAATTATGTAATCATGTATAATTAATTGAAGTTTGTTATTGAGAAAGTGATTAGTTCAATATCTTTTCCTTATTCAGTCATCACAAGATTGGTATATATTAGTTATGTTAATCAAATCCAATACATATTTAACAATTTTCATAGATTAGTATAAATTCAATGATAGAGAATGCTTCTGAATTTAGTTTGAAAATGTTGTTCTCAACATTTAATTTGAATTGATTTTATATACATATTCATAAAATTTTCCATTGTATATGTTTAAAAATATAAAAATCCATACATTTAAAATAGTTTTTGTTAATCATTTTTTATGTATATATTTGTAAAATTAATCAAATCTTGTACATATTCAACAATTTTTTTTAGTTTAGTACATCTGTAATTATTAGAATTTTTCTCAATTTTTGTTTGAAAATGGTGTTCTCATATTATTTAGTATTAAAATTATCACCATCTTATAATGTAAACAATCACTCTTATGGTTGATAATATTAAATAAAAAAGATGTTCATAACCCCTTCATTCTGTATGCACACTATAATCATACAGATAGAAAATATGATATATTGTACCACTGCATATGTACTAATCCATTTAACAGATTTACAACTGTAATCATGTGTTTCTAATTCTTTCATATTACTTCAATAGTATTTCACATTTCCTACCCAATAATTCATAATAATTTCATGCCCTTTAACCTTGGAAGTGTGGATTTTTTTTTGTGCGTTGTATCATAATTTGTTTCATTACTTTTACCTATACATTGGATTGAAAAACTCAAACTATAGAGAGATAAGTAATTTATATGATAATTACAAAGACTAAGCTTTTATTTTTTACATCTCTTTTGATGCAGATAAAAAAGGGGAGTGATTTATTTATTTTGGTTGTTATTGATTTATTTATTTGGTTGTCATTCAGGGTTGGAAATTTTGGCATTCTCATGCATTCAATTAAGAGAACAAGAAACTTGAAACAATGAACACATTGTGTAATTTTCTTGAAGACACTACAAGGATATGTTTTCTATATTTTAAAAGGTATTAACAGCAATAAATTTGATGTAATCAGTTCCGATTTTACTTATTTCCGAGTTATCTAATTTGTATATTAGTGATTCAACACTGAATGATATTTGATGATCTAGGCCTACATGAATTTACAAATAGATTATCCACTATAAATGTTCATGAATTCATGGAGATGAGGACTATTTGGGGATGACCTAAAATGGAATTTCTCTATTTTCTATTCATTATACATTTACAAATACATTTAAAAATTGTATAAACCTTTTTGTGTTGAATTTTTTCTATTCACATACCTGGATCCATGTGTATGTTCCACCAATTGCACGTGATGACTGCTACCAAAGGGTTGTAAGTGTGTTCATGAAGATAAAAAAGGTCCTCTAAAATTGATGATTTATTTACATATTCCTTTACTGTAGGTTGTGTGTTAATAGAATACTACATATGAGTATAAATCTATATGATTTACTGAATTTTATTGAAAATGGGCTCTATCAACTAGTACTACAGTGGCCGTAGGTGAACTTTCTAGTTATGTACCTAGAGTCAATAGGATTTATTAATCCCAACGTGTCACCATGAGCATCACCTATCTGCTTTTCTAAGAGGGAATATGGGAGCCTTAGACTTTATATTGATTATAAATAGTTAATTTGGGTGACTGTTGGGAACAAATATCCTTTTCTAAGGATTTTTGATCTCTTTGATTAGATTATAGGAGATTGTTGGTTTTATAGTATTGATCTTTGGTTATGGTACCACCAGTTTATAGTTCAAGAAGTGGATATAAAAATGGTAACATTTAGTAGTCAATGTGGGAAATTTTAGTTTCTAGTTATGCTATTTTATCTCACTAATTCTCCTACAGTGTTTATGGCCTTGATGAATCAGATCTTTCATTGGTTCATGTAATATTTTATTGTTGTTTTTATGGATGATATTTTGGTGTAGTACAATTCAAAGGAGGAATACATAGACCATTTGTATTTATTCATCAAACCTAGAAAGAACATCATCTCTATGGTAAGATTTCTAAATGTGAGTTTTGGATATGAGAACTGAGGTTTCTTAGTCATGTGATATCTAAGAGGGGGATCTTGGTAGATCTTGAAATGGTACAGGATGTTATGTCCCAAGAGCATCCTAGAAATGTGTTTGAGATCTAGATCTTCTTGGGTTTGGCTGATTACTATAGATGATTTATTCCGGAATTTTCCAAGATTGCATCTTTAGTGACATATTTTACCTGAAATAGTGTAATGTTTGAATGGAATGAAAAGTTTCATATATATTTTGAGAAGATTAAGGTGAGAATGAATTTAGCACCAATTTTTATTCTTAGGGAACTGATATCAGGTTATGATGTTTTCTATGATACTTCTCTTATGTGTTTGTGATGTGTCTTGATGTTGGGGAAATAGGTGGTGGATTATGGATCTCTCTAGTTACATCCCCACATGAATAAATACCCTACATATGATCTTGAGTTAGCAGCAATTATGAATGAACTCAAAACACAACATCACTATCTCTTTAGGGAGAAATTTATAGTGTATTTAGATCATAAGAGCCTAAAATAATTTTTTTACTCTACATGATCAAAATTTAGGATGGAGACGTTGGGTGGAGTATATTCAGAATTTTGATTTTGATATTCACACTTAGAAAAATACCATATTTCCACACATATATTGCCAGGATTTAATAAAACTATGGAAATAGGTGTTATGAACCCACTGTTTTTTGTAACTGTATCCATACAAATAAATTTCTACCCATCACTATTAAGGCCTCCCACCCTCTTCGAAATCCATTATGCCTTAGTAGATGGTCATGACCAGTGATTAATTTTTTGTAATTGAGCCCCAACCTCTATAGATCTGGTCAATATGACCCCCCTCCTCAGATGCGGCTCCTACAGGGCCTGCCCACCTCTCACCACATCTCTTCACATTTGAGCTACCTCCATAGATTCTCCTGGGCACTGCTTCCCTTCTTTATGATTGAACCCCAACTCTACTCCTAGTAATCCACCTCTACTAACGCATCTATCCAACCTTACCACCAATACAGTCTCCCCACCACCCTATCCACATGAATCTGACACATCCTACCTACCTCCCCACAATCCTCCTCCACTGATGTGGCCTGACGCGAATCCTACAAAACTACGACAGAACCACCCCTCCTCCCTACGATCCTTCTCCTATCACATGACCACCCCACCACCTTAAACCATGACCTACCATCAAACCCTTTACTCCCTTACCCTCTAGTTTTTTTCTTACATTATTCAATTTATCCTATAATTTATATTTACATTATTCTAATTTACATTATTCTAGTTTATAGTTTATATTCTTATATTATATGTTTGGAAACTTCCCTGAATCATTAATCATAATTTACTTGGATATCTAAAAACTTTGAATTTCCATATTTTCTCATGCTAAAATTATTTCCTTCAATTAATATATAATTGAAAAAAAATTAGAATTAATGCTTCACAGTAAATTATGCAATCACAATTTATTATTTTTGATTACATGTAGCTTGACTAAAAACCTTTCAATACCTTTCTCAAATTTATTTAAGATTGATATTTTTTCTTTCGTAAGTGCCAAATTAAATTCTTGCTTCACATTATTATTTTACAAAGAATTAAAATGTTCCAAATTACTTTAAATCTATTTACTTTTATCAAGAAAATATTTAGATCATTTATCTATTTTGTTTTGTGATAAACTTTTTTGGTAATGGATCAAATATCACAAGTTGTCTTCTATAGTTTCCTATGTATCTCATTTTCTCAACATGAGATAATGCAGAGTTTAATGTTGGAATATTATAATTCATGAAATATATTACATTGTGTGAAAACATAATATAAAAATTTTATTTCTTATGGTTTCCTCTTTTTTTTTAAATAAGATTCTATAAGTATTTTTAGATATCTATAATCTATGTATTTATATCATTTTTATTCTAACTTAATTAGAGCCAACGAGCTCGTACCCGAGTGGTGAGGGCTCCTGCTTTACATCCAAGAGACTCGGGTTCAAAACCGGGTGGAGGTGAATTTCTGGGGGTACTGTAGCAGTCACTGAGCAGTACTGTAGCTGCCACTGTAGCAGTTACTGTTCGGTACTGTAGCAGCCAGAACTATTCACCCAATTTGGGCCTTCGGGCCACCGGTTTGGGACTATGGGTCTCCAGGGCCTTCTGGTCATCAAAGGCCTTCGGGTCACATGGCCTTCGGGTCACGTAGACCCTGGAGTAGCCCAGTTCATACAGAACAGGCCCCAGAAGAGGATCAGAGCAACAAGAGTAGTAGCCACCAAATGCAGAGCTAATTAAATTGGAATAATTAGAGGGTATGGGAGCCGCCATCAGGACCAGGAACCGTGCAGCTTTGTACGGGGCATTGCTAGCCGATCAGCAATGCAAGGTGGGAGCTAGGTGATCAATGATGCAGAAAGCTGGGGAGGGGCAGTTCAAGTGGGCTGGGCCTACGGGTCATGTATTGGCCATGATATGCCTCTGGGCCTTCGGGTCATGTATTGCAGGTTTGTCGGGCCTTGTTCCTTGGGCCTACGGGTCATGTTTAGGTTCCCCTTCAACCCTTAAAAGGGGGATTATCCATAAAAAAATAAAAAAGAAGGCCTTCGGGCTATTCTAACTTCATTAGAAAAAATTCACTTTACTCAGATTTATTTTAATAGGGGAAACATCTAAATTTTATTTAATTATATGATACTCCATTTAATTGAACATACTACACTATGGTTATAGATTCATAAAGTGATCATCAAAATTAATATTTTTATTTTTTATAAATATTTATTATATCTATATACATGTTTATCATTTTATTTTTGACCTTAAAAAAGAGTTTGGTATTCCATATGATAGTAAATATTCTTAGTGTTGTGATCGATTCATGAGAAAAAATATTTGTGCTTAGGCCTAATTTTTTTTCTATCAAAATTTTTATTATTATAAACTCTATAAATTACTTCAAATGATATATATTGACACAAATTTTAAAATTATCACTTCAGTAATTTTCTTTTAGCTCTATTTTTCCAATAATATTTAAAATTTTATTCAAATGTTTTAATCATATTCTCTTAAATAGATCTAATTAGAGATCATTTAGTGTCTAGTATTATTTTTTATGGTCGAAACAATTATTTTTTTCCTTTTATGATTTTCATTAATATTAATTTTCTTAAATTATATTCATTTATCCACAATTTATTTTTTTAAGATTGAAATTGTTATTTTGTTATGTTTAAATTTTCAGTTAAGATGGGATCCCATGGGCAGTACAACGAATGGTTGTTAAACCATATTTAATATTCCAAGCATCATACTATGTTTCTATAAATGCATAATGAACTTTAAAATTAATGCACTTTCAATTTATATACATGTACATTTCAATAAAATAAATAGAATGCATACCATATTTTGTTTGACACAATTTTAGTGCTTTATTATAAATAAAAATATTTTATATGCATAATGAAAGCAATTATGGTATATATTACATATATACTCTAATATATATACAAAATTAAAAAAATTTAGTAGTGTAAATCAATATAAAGACTTCAGTTATACTATTAATACATTATATTGTATGGATATATTTTAATTTTTTAATAAACCATTCATATATTATTTTTTTATAATTATTTAAATATAATTATGCAAGAAAGTTTAGATGTAATTATTTTTGGTTATTTTTTTGATTTAATTAATATTTTTCATATTTGACTATATTATATTTCAGGTTCAAATAAAGTGACTTTTGAGGGTAGAATCACAATATCTAATGCTGTACCATATGTAATATTTTGTTATGTTGATATCATTTTTATACCACAAAATCAAACATTGATTTCATGAACTATTATATTAGTTTCATAATATATATCTACAATTTTACATTATTTATTAAATTGTAACCAGTAAAATCTGTATATGTGGGAATCATTTTTCAGAAGATACTATTGAAAAATTGAATTTGGTTATCACACCAGATACATTTTAAATTTAAATGTTTTTTATTGATAACTTTATGATGTTTCTTAATTTTTTGTTCTCAGTTGACCAACACATTGGTATACTTACAAAACTGTATATTTAATCTAATAAAATAAGGTAATATTATTAGAATTACACTTAAAGAACTTCATAAATTAATTTTCAATGTTTTTATTATAGGTAAACATTTCATTTTATTTATAAAAAACATTACTCTATTTATTTTATGAATTTTTATTATACTATCCATTATAACAATTAAAATTTATAGAAAGTGTTTTTCACATTTCTCAATGCTTTTCATGTGTAATTTTATTGTGATTTAATTTCTCCATATTTTTTTTATTCTTTATTATTTTATGTATACCAGTGTACATGTGCCTATTATAAGGTTTTTGATGTGGGTAATCTATATATTTCAATTTCTAACTTCAACTGTGGTCTGTAGGGATTGATTAATTGAACATGGGATGTGTTGTGAAGTTGTTTGATGTAGAAATAAAAAAATGGATTGTGCTAGGTGTATGATGAAAAATTCATTTCTTATTGCTGTCAAGGCAAGTGGTGTAATGATTTTGTTTTAGATTACACCAGGCATCCAATAAAGGATTATGAGGATGACATAGGTAATCATGAAAATGTCTATTTACAATAGTTTTTTTCCTTAATAGTGAAATCAAATCATATATTGATGCTTTTATTAAACTCATAATGTATTCATTATTCACTCTAATATGTAAATTATTTTTTATTTACATGTCTATTATTTAGATTATCACACCACCCTCTATATATTAAACTTTTTGATAAATTTTCATTTAATTTTTTTATATCTATATAAACTCTATATATTACCATTTTCATATTTTAAAAATTAGTTTAACCATATATTTCTTCTTATAGGTGTTGATAACATTGTTTAAACTCCCAATTCTTATTTATTTACAAGAAAGATATGGATTCCTATCTTTATATGAATGTTTATTTTTTTCATCTCACAAATTACATTATGAAATATGTGATACAATAATTCATAATGGTATGTTTTATATTATACTATTAATATAGATAAAAATTTTCATGGTAAAATAAAACCCTCAAATACATATATTTTCCCCTATGTTTTTAGAAAAATAAGTATTGATCATTAAAATAATAAAAAATATTGGCACAAGCACATACACATTCCTCTTTAAAAATTAGAACATATTTGAAATAATAACCTTTTTTAGTTTTTTTTTCAGATCAAATAATAACCCCTTTCGAGGTTTGAGCATTATAGTTTGTAACTGTAATGTACAGTTCATTGACTAATATTTGTTAATTATAATATTTACAAGCTTATAACCATAATGAACATGTTATTATGGTAATGAAAAGGTTATTATAATCTTGATATTCCAAACTTATAACTATAATGCATAGGTTATTATATGAAATAGTAACCTCATTTGGGGATTCAATATTACAATTTGTAACAATAATGCATAGGCATATATCATTGACTACCAAGATATATTCATGTTATGGAATCTTTGATATAGATTTAATATTATTCTTACCTGAATGTTTTCATACCTTTTTTTAATATTATTTCACATATATTTTTCATACCTTGGTATATCATACCATGGTTTAACATTCCAACTTATAGTAAAAAACCTATATGAATATTATATGACTTCATTTTATCATTCCTTGGTTTACTATGAAGGTATCAAAACCTTCATGCATATAATATCAAGTCACATATTAAGCTATAAATCCTGCTGTTATTTTTTAATAAAATGTGAAGGTATGAATATAAATTATAAGGTCAATTTGTAGACATGAGTCCCACTTTATGATCATCATGGTAATCATAAAATGGATGCATATCTAATTATATATGGATACAATTTGATCTTTAATATGCTACTCCTCTCCTTCAAAATACATAAACTCAAATCCTCACAAATGATTCTTAAGCATTTTCCTTCCCTGAACCACACCAACACTTGTCTCAGATAACAATAATTCAAAATACTAGAATTATCCTTTAAAATTGCTTTCTCCCTTTGTATGTGCAGCTACATTTCTATAAATAAGGGAGTGTAGTTTCCAGATTCAAGCCTTATATATTCAAAAACTTATTGATGTGATCAATGTAAATCCATCAAGTCTTTCTTATTTTTCTCTATAAAAATATATATTCATAATTTATATGCTATCCCCTCTTTATCCTTCTTGATTCTAATATTTTAATACAGTGCACTCTATCCATCTTTTTCCTCCTTGATTTCTTTTCATTCAATAATTATAATATTCTCAATTTATTTTTATTCTTTTAGGATTAGATGTTTCAATATAATTCAATCATTTCCTTTGAAAAAATATCTTTATACACCCGTCTCGTTTTTCTTCTTTATATGTGTAGGTATATAAAGGAATAATGGTTTCATAGATGACCATAATCTCTCCTACTATTCTTATTTTATGATTACCTGAATCAGCACATGAAAATATTCATTACTTATTTTTAATAATAAAATCTCTCTTCAATCTCAGTATTTTGATTACTCATATTTAAGACTTCCATAAATCTTCTTCTCTCTCTCCCTTCAAGGAATTAACTTCATGTTTTTTAGAGTGATCACGATCAACCTTTTTTTAATTCCTCCATCGAATCTACTTGCAAGAAAAACCACATATGCATTGGTATGAATGAAGTGTCTTACACCATCCAAACCTCTTACTATTGTGGCACAAATAGAAGACCATGATGCATATTATCTTATTTTTGCCAACTAAACATAGGGTTATGGAAAAATATTCTTATTTATAGTGTAGGTTAAAGATTATAATAAGATTTCATGGAGGTGAAGTTCACAATGGGTCCTACATCAAATTCCCAGATGAGACACAAAATATATTTTGTGAGGTTGAAGACGACCACACCATTTGATTTAAATTCCTGCACATGTGTTTTAAGCTTGGTCAACCATCATATGATGGCCTGTATACTTGAGTGATGTACTGGTCTTAGGTTGGACTATTTTTTCTTTCTAGACACTCCTCTAGGATATCTTTAAGATAGATCCATAACCATACACCAAGAATCACCACATTCATTAACAACAACCTTATTAAGAATGACATCCAATGACTTTTCAACAAATTATCTAAGCTTAATGAGTAGGTAATCAATGTTAGGAATAATATTTTTTTGTTAACGATATCAATGTAATCCATGTTACCCACTAAATATTAATGATAATACAAGAATACCATGATCTCAAACCAACTCTCACAAAATTATTAGTATATAAACCTAAACGCACATAGGTAAGGAACATACCAATTTACCAAATACTCTAATGCTTTACAATATCTAACATCTTTAAACTATCCAATTTTATATTTAGAGAATTTCATCATTCAATAAACTCTTGAAATCACTTCGGAGATATTGAAAATTTATCTTGAAATTATTGGGAAGACCAAATCATGGATTTGAAACGGAGATCACTTCATAACAAGCTTTATACCCACTAAAATTCATCATTCCAGCATGATCACATAGATTCCATCATGTATGAATGAGTTCACATTACTCGTACACAATAGATTTATCATGATATTATTGGTATATCAGATCTTTATTGATATTATATATTTCATTAGATGTGGTTTTTGACACCATTAATTATCCTTGATTAGTTTTCTTCAACACCAAAATATTTGAGCAAGATCATATTTTGATTCTTTAAGTTGAGATATTATCAATTTTTTTTGAACAGATTCATCTTTGATAAAACATTTATCTTCTATTCTCAACATACCTATTCAAATTTAAAAATCATTATACATAGTGGAAATATAGATTTAGTTTGAAACTCTATATCATCCAACCATTCCTATCTTAATCAAATATGTTTCTGGCTCAATCATATGTTATTTTGAAGAAAATCCATCCCATGGATTGTATATCACCCTTAATATTGTAAAATTATAAAAAATATCATAAATATTAAATTACAAGGGGAGAGGCATACCTCTAATATCTTGAATATGAGGAAGGTTTCTAGCCATTATGATCCAACCCTATTCTTTTAATCCCCAAACAACAATCTTATTCGTGATTAACATTAGGACATACCACAATTTAATTATTTGAACATGATTACTTGACCTTTCACAACTTGATATTAATTTTTTTAGAGAGAATCAACCCACTACTGTAGTTTTCCTTATTCATTGTATCAACCATTCACTCATTTCAAAGATTTTTTCTCATCTAAGGTGATGATATATTAGTCTTTCACCCAGATTTTGAAGTGGTATGACTAAAACCACATAAACATGCCTCTTAAATGTCTTCTATAATATCCATGGGTGAAATCTATTCCTTCTTAATTGTCTTCCATACCTATAAGTGGGCTATTTTTTGGTTTTAATCTATATAGTGAGTGAAATATATCAAAAAAAATCCTTAATCCAATGAATAAATTATTTTCTTAGGTTTCTAGGCATTTATTTAAAAATTAATATTCAATACCATAATTAATGAAAAATATATTTTCCCTTAACTTTTTAATTTTCTGGAGATTATTTTTATTGTAATAAATAAAATATTATTTTTTAAAAGATTCTTGAAGATTTAATCTGATTCCATAATTCTTATGTACATGTATATGAAATATCAATTTTCCTTTTAGTAATGAAGGTAATCATTGAAATGATATTTACTATTTTGATTATTTTAAATTTAATTGGTATTTTTGGTTCCCTTATATAATTTTTGAAGGAATATTATGTTACTGTTCAATTTTGGGATCTTCCCAAGATCATCCCATCATGGTGTTTCAACAATGTGTTACTATGATTCATGTGTAATTAATTTTTATTACTTTATTTTGGTAAGTGGCATACCCATCTCCAATCTCAACAAGTACGTATAACTTCTTACAAGAATATTGTGTACTACTTTAATGAACTTTCAATTTAATGTGTAGTATTCTTAATTTTTTATTCAAAATTGTAACATTTTATACACTTATTAGGAACTATATTTTTTATTCATGTCTAAGGAACTTTATTCCAAATTCCATTTTCTTAATTTTTTTGATCAGTATTTTATTACAATTTGACAACCATAAATTTATATTTCCACCCCCATAAATAAATTCATATTAATTATCATCATTTTTATAATTAAAATAACCAACAAACAAATTCCTATTCCAATATATTGAATTACAATAAAAATAAAATTCACACTGGGTAGACTGCAACATTTATTTTTCTAGATTTTGAGTGAAACTATTAGTTAGTGATGATAGTGGATCTATCTCCATAATTATTTTTAGAAAATATTTCATGAAATTCATATAGAAAACAACCTTATATCCAAGAGATATTTTCAATCATATATGTCTCTCATATTCTATATATTATATGTTTCTTTTAGTTTTTCTTTTTTCATTAATCTTAGGGTTTAAATTATATATTTTTTGGTTAAAACTTGTTTGGAAAAGTTATATTGGAGAGAATACGAACCAATATCCTCTTCTACCCTATTGAAGCTACAAATTAAGGATCCCAATTATTGAGGGAGAAATATAAAACTCTAAACACTTATACCATCATGGCATAATATACCCAACAAAACAAGAAGCTACCAGTTAAATACACAAAGTAGTGCAAGACCAAGCCTACCCAACCACCACCAAATCCATCCAATATAATATCCTCTAGCCCCTATCTTCTCAAAGCATTATCCATACTAAGCATTCAACACCATACCTATCCTTGAGTGAGGTTTTACACTAATTACACACATATATTTTCTTAAGTTTCACAAACCCCATTCATTAAGAGAGGCTTGGGAAGCCAAAAATGTGAAGGTTGCAAATGAATAAAACCTTGGATATGTGGGTTATATTGTATATTTACCTAGGAAATAATATCACGGAGGCAGTATAGGATTTATATTTAGAGAAAATTATCCATGTGGGATAGGAGGCCTACAAGATTAGAAATTATAGTTTTTATTGAATATTGAGTTTACCCCATAGGATGTTGAGTTTAGGATGGGTCAAAAAACTAAAACGTATTTATAGTAGAATTTTGGGAAGGAATTGGTGTTTAAAACCCTGAAATTGTGACAAACTAAGAATATAGCGAGGTGAATCTAAATCCCATCAGTGTTCACATATAGTCAGTTTGGTCAACCCTTATAATAAAACCAAAGAATAGGCATGATATATCCAAGATAAAGAGCACATAGTTGTTGAACTCCATTCTCTAGATTATATATTGATCTATAATACACTCTTGGATTTAGAATGTTGATTCAAAGGGATCAACGAGTTAATTAAATGTACTTAAATTGGATATAATTTATAGCCCAATAAATATAAACATCATGAGGGAGGTTGAATTATATTTTAAAGGCCATCGAAAGAAGTCTAGGGATGCAATTATGTGTGGTATTATTTTTCCCATTTGGAGAAAAACCTGGGTACTTTTGTACCATCCATTTCACTTGATTCACTTGTAAATATATAATTTATCGATTTACTATAGTGTTATAAGATGAGATCACTGAAGAAGAAATTAAAATGGTGCATGTGGAATGAGGAGTTCACTTACTTCATATAGGAGTATGAGGCTAATGAGGTCCATTCACTAGCTACCTCATATTCTACACCTCTACTAACACTGAGGACAAGACATGCCTCTACTACCTAGGCCACACCACATTCAGTCTCCTAGACATAGTTGAATAGGTATTTTGGGATGAATTCTAGTACCTGATAAAGCTCCATAACATGATCTATCTATCACTACAATTATACTATGACCCACCACCCATTCTACCTCAACCCCAATACCTATACCACTACCCCATCCACATCATCCACAACAATACCCACCACCTACCTCCATGACCATACCCCACCTTTACCCGATCTATTAAATTTCTTCCACCTCCAACATTATCCCACATCTATCCCCATTCGATTATACAATTCAATGGATCCCTATCCCCATCAGAGTTTCTACTCATGAGACACCAAATATCCTATTTGATGTCACCAACCACTTTAAAATAGAGTTAGATTCCCAAATGAAGGGTGATTGGAAGTTATCTAAGATATACATGGATATTCCATTCATAAATCCCACTATAAGGAATCTGGATTAGAGCTTGATCTGGGAGGTGTTAACATAAGAGAACTTTGAGTTTACCTCTACTCCAATTGAAGCGTATACCACCACTACAGCCTCCACTACTACGATGCCAACTATTATAGTTGGTACTAAGATGATAATTGGGATGACCATTGAGATGTAATCCATTTTAGTGACTACTAAATTAGTTTCCCTTCCAGACCAGTTATCAAGATCATCATTAAAATCTAAGATTATGCACCAAGAAGGCACCCATAACTGAGGATGCCTCAAGATAACACATATCTTCAACCATTAAGTATACCTTAGATATGAACACCACATAGATACCTCCTAACCCAGGGAGTACTATTATATCCCTCATTGATCATACCTCTCAAAAAAATTCATCTTACTTGGTAGCCATTTATAGTATACTAAGAGATATTTACGAGATTATAAAGTAGTCGTACGCACCTCCACAATACTAACCACCTCCTCTACTGTGAATCCCTAGAATAGCCCCTCTTCCCAATGGAACATAAGGAACTCCATATTCTCTACATATTCTATGCACCAATTCAATCCATTAGCTACCATTTCATCCTCCGCTACAGTTAAACTCACCAACATTCCTCCCTTACCACTACATACCATGTTGATCACCATCGTCACCTCCCTTCCTCAGAAACACACACCATCTCTGGTCTTCACTAAAGCTCCTGATTTTATAAAGGACCAATCCACAAAGGGAATAATAGTTTTCCACCAATTCTCTTCTTTCACACCATTGTAGTGCACCAAATAAATAATAATAAAATTAAATAAACACTCAAATAATTTCAATTATTTCAATGATATTAATCTATTAAAGGATCAAATAAAATTTCCTACTATAATAAAGGAATATGTGAGTTTCTTTCTTATTTTTTTATAAAATACCTTATTTTTCTAAAATTAAATGTCACTTGAAACCCACATTTAAATTTTGAGTTGTTTTAAATAGATTAATGATAGTGTGAAGCTGTAAAATGAACCTTCCTCAAAAGAATTTTTTTTAGTTGTAAGTGATATAATATCATGATAGTGTGAAATTGAGTGGTGTTGTGGGCTGCTGTAACTTAATGAAACTAGAGGATATGATTTTATGTAGATGTAGTTAAGAGTATTTTATACCAAATGGAGGATATAGCCATGGTTTTAACCATAGTAGTAGCATATAATTGAAATGGTTACAAACTATGGATACATATTATCTACTTCCATGTTTAATCCCTGGAAGTAGGCCTTAATATCCATTGTTAAATCGCGATGGCATGTAGCTATTTTTATATTTTAAACTGTGGAAATTGATGGTATACTGTCACGTTTTAAACCAATATAGAAGGTTTAAATGGCCATGGTTAAATAGTGGGGATACCTTTCTATTTCTATGGTTTAAACAATGGAAATAGATTGTGTACTTCCATGGTTGAAACCATGAAAATAGAAGATCCACTGCCACAATTTAAACTATAGAAATAATTAGTCTACTTATATGTTTTAAAACATGGAAGTAGGATTAAATGTCCATGGTTAAACCATGGTGATATCTAGATATTTCCACAGTTTAAACCATGGTTATAGATGGACCCTACTGTAATTAAAATAGGGCCTGCAATTTGTCCAAATCACAACTGTAAGATATGGTCATGGTTTTTGGGCCTATTTTCATGGTTTCAAATTGAGGAAGTAGTCTAATTTTGTAATTTTGATTTCTTATACCCCTAGGAAAGGTAATGTGGTTTCAGATGCATTGAGAAGAAAATTATAGACCAAAGTAGTGAAGTAATTAGTTGAGGAGTGGTATCTGATGAGTTTGTTTGATGAGATGATATTGGGAGTGGAAGAGGATAGTGGATATGAATTCCTGGCTTAGATAAAAGTTGAATCATCTTTTGATGAGTGAGTTCATCCTGAGAAGGTTATAAACACTTAATTACAACACTTTAGTGAAATCCTTTATATTGGGGAGACCTTGGGTGAGTGTTCTTGGTCTCCTAGTGGAGCTTTGTTCTTATTTACTGGGTTGGTTTTTCTATTTTCCCTGAGGTAGGAGTTATTATATAGTGGATACCATTCTTGTTGGTCTATGAAACTAGGTACTATAAATATTTATCATGATTTAATATGTCTATATTGTTAGTAGGGAATGATATGGTTGATTATGGATTTTGTATCACGATGCCTTACTTGTCAGAGAATTAAGGTTGAACACTAGAGACCTGTAGGGTTTTTATAGAACTTACCCATTCTAGTATGGAAGTGGGATGATATTTTCATGGATTTTGTCATTGTATTTCAATATAATCCTAGTGGGAAGGATTTGATTTGGGTGATTACTCATTGAATCATGAAATTAGTGGATTTCGTACCTATCCAAGATAAGAAGAAAGTGGAACAACTTGGGGACTTGTATGTTAGAGAGATTATGAGGCCTCACAGAGATCCCTCTACAATTCTCTCTAACTAGGATTGGAGGTTCACATACATGTTTTGGAAAGTTTTTTAGGAGGAAATTGTTCCCCATATTGGATTAAGCATGACTCGTCATCCTGAAATGTGTCAGCATACAAAGTGGGATATCAAGGTTCTATATGATATGTTTCAGGATTGTCTTCTTGTTTTCATAGGATCTTGGGAAAACATTATCATTTAATTTAATTTTACTATAATAATAGTTATCAGAATTCTCTTCAGATGGTGTCCTCTAAGGATTTTTATGGGTATTTATATAGATCTCCCTTATACTGGGAAAAGTTGGGAGAGGGGTCCTTTGGTAGACCGAGTGTTGTTCAGGAGATGACGGAGATGGTACGGTTGATCTGGAGGTGTTTGATCATGGAAAAGAGACATCATAAATCTTATATGGACATTTTTCATTGGATTCTGGAGTTTGAGGTTTGTTATCAAGTCTTTTTTAAAGTATCACCTTGCTTGTGATATCACAGGTTATGTAAGTAGGGTAAGTTTGAACCAAGTTTTGTGGACCCCCTTGAGATTATTGGGTGACTAATGAGGTTTTACTATCATTTGGACTTTCTATATAGATTGAAATCTATACCTGATGTTTTTCATATTTCCCAAATGAGTAGGTATATATCATATCCTTCCCATGTGATTAGATTGTAGGATATTTATGTTGATCCTAATACCACTTTGGTTGAGTAGAAAGTTTATAATATGGATCTCATAGATAAGTTACTATGCAGAAAAATGATCCCCCCAGTCTAGGTATTATAGCAGTGCAGATAAGATATCCATGAGATGTGGGAGTAGGATTATTTGATGAAGATGTAGTGGACATATCTATTTATGAATCCAGTATCTTGAGGGATTTCTATGGGTAGAAAGATATTATAGTGGGGATATTGTAACGCCCCACTACCTTTCTACTAGGTATGTTTTAAACTTTTTTAGTTGGATGAGTAATGCTAAAAAATAATTTATGGGATATATATAATGTTAAACACAAGGAATTTTTGGAATTTTCAGATTATACCTGTAGTTTTTTCTATTCATTGGGAAATTACATTCTATGTAATGAGATTAAATGACTTGTAATGTCCTATAAGAATAATCCATGAGTTGGATACAAAAAGTAAAAGTATTACATGCTGTGTTAAGTGTTCACATTGTGTAATGGAAAAAATTTGGATTTTAATAAAAAGTGATGTATTTTTTGGTGTATGTGGGGCTCAATGATTTAATTATGTGTAATGAGATTAAAAAACAGGTAAATATCATAGAGGTAGTTTTAATTAGTTATCTCAACTAATTTTTTATTTTGTTTGACCTGAATCTAATATCTCTCAAACCAGAGATTACCCTAGGCGATTTTGGGTGACTACTTCCCTACCAAATCACATCATTCAATGATTGATCACCAATGTGGTTGGGTTTCTTCTTTCTGAGTATGTAATCCTTATGGTTTATCTTTGTTTTTGGTTATGGTTGTGGTTTTGGATATGGTTGTGTTAAGATTTGTGATCAGATAGTGCTTTCTATTGATACTTTTCAATTTCATTTCATAAATTTTCTTTCAAATGCATTTATCTTGGTTTATGGTTACTATTGTAAAATGCTGCTGGGTTTCAACCATTTTGAGGTAGGTGTTTCTATAAAATGGATTATTTTTATGAATTTCATGTCATTCATTATAAATTTATTTGGGGTTTTCATTGGTTATAAGTGATATATTCTTTTAAATGACTTTTTTGGAGATGAAAATGCTTTTCAAAAAGGGCTTTTTCTTTAAAAACATATTTTATTGATTTAGAAATGGGTTTTGAAACTCTAAAGTGGATTGTATTGGCTTTGAAAACGTTTTTAATACATTGTGGTCATGGTTTTAAAAATTTATTTCAATAATTTCATATTAGGAAGCTTGGGTGTGTCATGAAAGAGACATGAGTATCCTTAGTGTGTGTTTCACCACTTGGAGGTAACCTTTTGTGATATTGAATGGCATGACTTGATATATGTTGAATCCAATGGTATGACTATTTAGGATTTTTAGTGTATAGTAATTAGTTTCTTATAGGCTAGAGCCCAATATGTGAGGTAATTTTCAATTTATGGTTATTTATCACATTATTATTTTTATCATGGGTTTTTTTATCATGAGTTTTTATATGAGGTTGAATCACATAGCTTGACATGATTGGTAAATTCATGGATATGTGTTTACTTATTTACCTCTAGATTCATGGATATTCTTTCCCCTTTTATCACTTTAATTTTCATATTTTTTGGTTTGTGAATATAAAATGATTTTATGAAAATCAATTAATAAAAAGGGAAAATGATTTACAATTGGATTTAATTTATGAACATGCTTTGTAAAATATATTTTTTAAAATATATAATTGTTTCATTCATTATATTAGATCTTCTATAGAAACTATGGTGGTATAATACTGGGATTGGGATCATAGCCAACTTGTTCCTTTAGGAAATTGTAGATGTTTTATTTTAGGATTCAGGTAAAGGGAAGATAATCTTGTAGCATACTTGCTTCTCTTGTTGCTGCTGATTTCAGTTTAGGTTAGTCTGTAGGTGGCTATTGGTCACATGGGCATTTGACATACTTTATAGTTTATCCTATTTTGGCTGGGATTGTATGTCATTGTGGTATTTCCCTTTTGTACTCTGGTTGTATGTCTTGTTTTTATTATATTCAGGACTGTATTTTTTTATCATATTTTACCTGTATGACATGATAGGGTAGTTCGTGTAACTTGTCTAGTTGATATGGGCTGGTTCATTGCACAGACCCACAATGAAATCTTTTTTTAAACAAGTAACCCAATGATCATAATCTTTTGGGGGATTCGTCATGTTTACTCTCTTTTGTTTGGTTTGACTAATATTAAGTATAATGGGTCTTAAAACATATCAAAGTATGGGTTCTATGTCAATTTTAGTGTATCAAAAATGTGTAACCCTCAATCTAACTGGGGATAGACCTATAAATAAGCTAAAAAGTAGTGAAAAGGACACCAATTTATCTTAGTCCAACCAATTGGATCAACCAAAGATGGAAAATACTCCTTGGTCTAAAGTGATTGACAACCTAATCACAATATTCTTAGATTCTAGGAAGAAATAATTACAGGCTATTGGTCCTACCATGATTTTTCCAACTAGGTCATGGTCATTCAACTTGCACCTCCGATGGTGAAGGATAATGCAGGAGACTAAGATTGATAATTGTTTTAAAACTATTTAATAGATATAGGGTTACATATTTTTTATTTTATATATTCATTAGATTCAATACAACCCTATATTCAACCCCTAAACCTAAGTATATTATCCTTGCATGAAGGATTTGAATAAAAATAGTAATATACATCATAACATGATTGGTACACAAATAAAAGATAGAAAGGAGAGATGTTTATAGTTGAAATCATGAACAAGTAACTAAATACTAACTGGTATGAAGAAACAATGAAGAACGTAGCAGCAATCAAAGTTATAGGGAAAATGGTACTTAAATTAGAATGTTAGAAAAGTAATGATCAACAAACATGTCATGAAATTGAAATTAGAAACAAAATAATATGTATCATAATAAAAGAAAGAAATATAGAAAGATGGAATAGAAAATGGAACAAAAATAGAAAAGAATGAAAGGAAGGAAGGAGGAAAAGTGTTTTGGGGTATGAGATCTCTCTTTCATGTTGAGGGTGATGATATATTTATAGATCGTAAAATGTACATTATGTGTAAATGTTTCCCATAGTGTACTTCTTTAAGTGGCTTCTTCTTTGACACTTACATGTTTGTGTAATTTGTTTCCATGTTATGTACATCAAATACCCAAAAGACTTTGACTATTTTTTATCTTCATGGATTTTTCATCTTGAATATTTGATGAAAAATAAGTTATAAACTTATCACATTTCATAATGAGTATAAATCTTGAAATATTCATATTTTTGGATTCTAAAATTTCACAATGGGTAATTAGGATACGTGTTGTGTACTTGGTTTATGCCTTTTAATTTGGATTCATGGATTTTAGTTTGAACCAGTAGGTGGTGTGATTGAGGATTACACATTGTGTACTTCAGTTTCATGACATTTAAGGATTATTTCTACAATTTTTATAGCATTCCTAATTTTCACATTGAATTCCTAATTCCTAAATAAACACCTCAAAACCAAGTGTATTATCAAGTAAATCATGATTAAAAATTAATGAAATGTATCAAAAATATATATACAAATTTGGCATATCACACACAATTTTCATTTAATGTAAAGGGTAACCCATCCTTGCTTTATGGCAGGGGTACATTGCTTTGTTTTCATGCTTCTTATTTTAAACACTACTTTTTTGTTTCATAAACAAACAATTTTGAATAAAAATAGATAAAATATAAAATTTCAAATATAATATTATCAATTATAATGCACCTGAAATAATTCTTCATCATTTTTACTAATGAAATATTTCCACATATTTTGGTTTATAATGTGTGAATATATAGGTGGTGGGTGGGGGTTTGTTTTTCCTTATGTATCCCTAAGATGTTTCTTTATTAGATGTGTTTGGAAGTCTCTATGATCTTTTTTAGTGACCATTAATACAGTTTTTTGGAAATCATGTAAAATAAATGAACTCTAAATGGGATAATAAAAAGTACATCAACGTTTTATTATAATTGTTTTTTAGAAAAATGGAGAAATTATAACATAACAATAACCTAATATCTTCCCAAATGGTTGTCTTTAATACATGCATGACACTGTTCCACATATCTATATCAATTGGAACATATATTCGAGTTGAGACCCCAATATAACTAATGAAAATTGACTTTCTAGGTTTAATAGGTTGTCCATGTTGATTCCATCCAACCTCAATTTTTATACTTTGAATTTATACCTTGATAAATTTAGTTAACACAATGATGATACACTACTCTTATTTTTTTCATCCAAATTGTTTTGATCCCCTAATAATTGCTATGTTTTTGCATTGATAATTTATTCTTCCTTGGGATTGGTAACATCAATTTTTAGAGAAGTTGTTATCTATATCTTTAGTTAAACATATAATTTAGATTAAATTAATGTAGTATAGAACATATAATATTATGAGGAAAACCATAATATATTAAACAAATTAACCAGTTTATTTAAATAACTTTCTTTCTTTAAACGTTAAATGGATTTTTCTCCTCTATAGAGTATCCAAATCCCCTCCTTGTGGTCCCCTATAAGGTACAAAGCATGGTCTACAGTGGGACCACCATAATATTATTATGATAACCCAATTAAAGGGTTATCCTCAATTGAAATTTTGTATGACCCTGTAGTTTTTTTAGTCACCAACATATCAACTGACCAATTCTGATATATTGAATTTGGGACATAAAATACTCACACTGCTTATGATTCCATTATGAATGGTTCATCCTTATACACTCCAACATTTAAATTCACCTTCACAAATACCAATTCATCATCTTTAACTACAATCCTATTTTCAACCCATTTTTAATGGAAAATAAAGACATAAAATGTTGTATAATTCAACTTATAATTTTTTATGAGGAAATTTTTTCATATATTCACATAAATGGGATTTCTCTCCTTAGAATAAGATACGTTCATCAATTCCACCACAAGTGTAACTCCGATATTTTTTTATCATACTACATTCAACCTATTCCTTTTTATAGAACATATAATTGTTAATTATATAACCGTCATAAGATAACACACTTATATTTGTTCTTCTAGATATCCATTATAGTCATTCGACAAATGAATTTGGATTTTTAGGTAACTACTTATAAATATGATCTTTGAAAAATCCTATAAACTATTGATTATGTATATTTGATATCCATATTCAACCCTTAATGGATTTAAAAGTTTAAGAATTACTTTGTGGGATTCATTATATGAAGTAACCTATACACTATTATGTTTAATGTAAAGGTGATCTTTCTTTTACTCTATAATAATAATTGTAACGAAATATATTTCAAAAATCCCTTCTCCCATAAGGAATCCATTGTGATGATATATTGGTAGGCCAATGTTATCAACATCCGATAGGTAATTAGTACATAACTCAATAGATTCAACATCAATATATCACTCTACAACACAATATTCTGGTTGAATTTAATTCTTAACATAGACTTTCAAAATCTTCATATAATGTTCAATGGGGTAAATCCATCTATAACATACAATCCCATATAGTTTAATATCTTTAACAAAGCGAAACATTAGGTGGACCATTATATTAAATAATTATGGTGTGAAGAACATCTCTAATTCACATAATATGACTGAAATTCCCTTGTCCATGAATGGAAACTTCAATGAGTCTATAACATTATTTCATAAGACTTTTAAAAATAAGAAAAGTCTAGTTAATGTATATCATACATTATTAGGTATAATGTAATGTAAAACTAAATGCAGTTAATTTTTCACCAAAACATGAAAACTGTGTGATTTTAGACCCTATAACCTAAAATTATTTATTGACAAGATATTCATGATATTTGATGAATACCCCTTTGAAACTTTTACACCATAATGGAATTTGAATAATTCAAATTTATCTTTTCTGGATAGAGTGTAAGATTCTGGAGGAAGAAAATTTTTCCTTCACTCTTTACCAGTGACAACTCTTTCCTTATCCCCATGACAATCATGTACAACCTAGCCTTAATTCCACAATTCATTTTTTTCTTGTACATTTATTAACGTTCCAATAACACCATGACATATAATTTTTCCCATTTACATGACATTAATAAAATTTTATACATACAAAAAATTCCAGTACATTAATTCAAGGAAAACTGGTCTCTTTTTACAATTTTATTTCACAATGTTTTTTGAAAAGGTATTTGAAAAAGAGTGTCAATATATCCTACTTTCTTGAGTATCTAATCACCTACTAGTGGAGATGGTGCTATACCTTATTTTTTATTTCCATCTAATGATGTCATCCTGGATTGGTATTTATGCCATCTGGGTAAAAATTTTCATTTTCCTAAAAAAGAACTCTTCGGGGAATGTATCAACTTAACCGAGTGTGTATCTTCTTCACAAATGGGACACCCCAATATTTCTGTAATGTTATATCCTGAAAATTTTCCATAAGTAGAAAATTCATTTATCATCCCAAACAATATGTATCTCAATTTTAACTCTTCAATTTTTTGAATATCATACATTGTAACACTAGAATACCACATCAATTTTAGATCTTTGATCAATGGATCTATATAGACATCAATATCATTACTGGGTAGTTTTGGTCCAAATATAATTAGATTATATAATGTATTTTTGCTTCATGAATTACTACAATGGAAGGTTATAATATACTAATATAACTATCTATGTACTATGAGTACTACTTCTTATATAAAAATGATTTAATCCATCCATATATAATTCAAGATGAAGTTTTCTTGGATTATTTCTAAATTCAGGATACTCATAATAAATTTTCTTTCACTAAGGAGAGTCTATTGGGTAATATAGTTTCCCATCTCCATTTATTTTATTTTTGTTCCATACCAATTTTCTAGATGTTTGAAGACATGTATATAGTATCCTAATCCTTGGAATGATAGGAAAGTATCATACAATTTTGAAATACATGTTTCAACTTTCTTGTATGGATCTACACCACACATAGGGAATTTTATAAGTGATTCATGGTTCTTATGAAACAATATATAATCATTTATAAAGGCATGTATTTTTTCAGAGATCATACCCACTGAACATGGAATTATTTTAGCATCATATGTTCGATAAGGTAACTCATTTTCTTCGGGTAGAATATCACCCAGGAGAGAAAGTATTTCTGTAAGGATGGTGCTTCTCCATCTACAACTAGATTTCAAATTATATAAATAAAATAAAACTTAAAATGTAATATATTTTGTAAAAATAGTATATATTGGGATATTTTTCACAACTATTTAACTTCTCAAATAACTTTAGACAATCACTAAGGTCATCTTCAATTTCTATTTTCATTTATTTCATAGGATCTCCATAATCATTTACAGTAATATTCATATCTAATGATCCATAAAAAACAATATCATCCCAATCAGTATGTACATACAATTTCCTCATGTTTAGTCCAACATTTATAACTTAGATCTATTCCATGAAAAATCATTTTTTTTTCTAAATCTTATTGATAAATTCATCTTGAAAAAAATAACGTAAACACAGATAAAGGACAAGTCAAGGGTTGTATGCCTGATCTATTGAAAACATGATGTACTCTTTAACCCCATTTTCATAATAATTTTTCATATTATTAACATCCATCCATTTACAATTCATATCCATCCTATTAGGTCAAAAAATATTAATATCATAAAAAACATAAATAAATACACATAAGGTATGCTTATAATGTATATCTACATTAATATGTAAACAAAGTATAATAATTTGAGTGTAAATCTATAATTATGTATATGTGTGTGTTTAAACATATTTATGAGTAAATATATAAAGCATATAATTCAATGAAGTACATAATATTCATTATAAAAGGATAAAGTTATTGATACTTCTATAATATTTAATAATTTTCCTAAGTAAAAATTTATACTCTCTTTTTAACCTCAAAGAAACAATGAAAACAAAAGTTGTAATGAAAAAAGTATAAAATTTTATGTGTGTCCTTGTTTGGATAAACTTATGGTTTCCTAAAACTATTATATATCGAGTGAAATATTAAAATATCTTTCATGTACTCTCATATTATTTGTTTTAGGAATGTTCAAATTTAGTTTTACAATTGTTTTTGTGTTTTTCTTACTTCCCAAACAATTTAACTAATGTTCTCTCTTCCATTAATATTTTTGAATATGTCTTCTTTCAATGTTATTTTATGTTGGATTATATTCAGAGAATTCAAAATTTAATAAGATTTTTTTAATTATTTAAAAAATATTTAAATTTCTCTACACTCAATTGAGGTTGTGAGAATATTTAGTATTCCATTAAACTCTTCTTATCAGTTATTTTTTATTAAATAATCAATATCACGGAGGGAAAAAAGAATTCTCAATGTCATTATGGTAAATAATATCTTCAATTTTAACCATATCAGTGCTTAGTTTTAATTATGGAATAAGTACATAAAATCATTATTTGAAAAAAAATTGGACAATTGAGAAGAGGAACCTTGTAAGATGAACATGTTTAAAGTCACTACTTAAAACACAGTTATTAATTTCTTCAAAAGATAAATTCTCACCTTTTAAAACACCTATCAATCATTCACTTTATTTTAATTCTTCTAACACACTTTTTTCACACTCATTTTCCAATAAAAATCAGTATTTTGAATTACATCACAAATCTCTATTCAATAAACCCCATTCTATTCATTTTAAATCAATTAATCTTTTAAGTGAAAAATAAATCAATTAGAATCCTCCTTGAGAAAAAACATAGGAAAAATACATTCCATTATTAAGTAATGAAATTTTATTAATACTCAGTGAAAAAATCCCCACTATCAAATTGGCATCGTTGTTGGAGTATTACCAAGAAGTTCATTGTTTTTCTTATTTTGATTCAAATATTTTTGATAATTTATATTATTAATTTCAATTTATAATTTCAAACCATTTTTTTATATCTAAAATCACATTCTGAAACACCCACACATTGATATAGAGCACTTTTACCCAGAAAGGGAATGAAATTTTCAAAATAAAGTAAAAAAATATGTAAGGGAGAGATTATAAGATTTTTGAATAGTCTTTTGTGATCCAAATTTATGAAAAAATCCTAAAAAACCCACCATTGGTCATGAAAAATTATAAACAACCTAACTTTAGTATCAAAAACCTATAAAAATTATGGCCAGACAAAGAACCATGTGGGAATTAGCCACATCAAACATAGGTAATCGAAAAAATGTTAGTCTTGATCATTTTCATTGGGTCAATCCACTACAATATTGGATGGATAATGGGAATGGGAGGTGGTACGATACAAAGGAAATGAAGAAATAAAAATTGAGAAATAATGAAAAATACACTAAAAAGGAGTAAAAAGAATCACATAACTTCTATTTTAACAAGGTTGATTCATCCAAGAAGTTCATGGGGGATGAGTGGTAGTTATTGAGTTCTGTAAGAGATTAAATGGCACGAGTGAGTGAGGTTTTGTTAGGATTGATTTTAAAATACTAGGAATGGTTTTATCAATGATTTCAAAAAAGAGTTGATAAAGATAGGTTTTATCAGTGCTAAAATGAAAATCACTAAAAACACCTTTCTTCATTAGTGCTAAAAGATAAAACTGATAAAGATAGATTTTATCCACATTTTTTTTGCATTGATAAAACCATATTTTTATCATTACTTTTTTAAGTGATGATAAAAAATAATTACAATAAATTAAATAAATATTAAATTAATATATATAAAATATTATTAAATTATGAAAAAGTAAAAAATAATTAACATTATTAATGAATAAATAATCTTAAATTCATGAATGTTATAAATTAGTGAAAATTAATAAAGAAAATAGAATAGACATAAAAAATATTAAAAAAATTAATATTTTTTTTAATTATACCCTTATGTCAGATTACTATAATGGATGCAATATATAATAATCAATATTAGCAGCGTAATATAAAAAATCAGAATATATAAACTGTGGAAGTGTAAATAGATAACTAAATAATTAAACAGAAGAAGCTATAAACTAAACAACTATATATAACAAACAAAATCTTCTGTGGAAGTGTTAATACATGATTCATGGAATGATGATATACAAAAGAGGAATAGGGAAACATGAATATAGTCATTCTATACAAAAATCACAAAAAGAAGAAAAAACTGCTCCACTAGAATCTTGAGCGTATGCTCGGTCCTCTACTCTTAAGTTCCGTCTATGTAAGCTTGTCAACAACCTACATCAAGGCCTTTTACCTTAATCCTACATGTAACATTACAATCTTCTTAGGTAATAAATGAATCCTGATTAAGGTTTGAGATAAAAATATTAGTAGGCTTCCGCCAACGATGTATACATGTGATACGAGTAGTGATCATAACTAAATAGTTCGCAGGTATAAGAAAAATATTAAAACAAAGATGAAATAAATATCTAGCCCACTCAGGTTCCTATATGACACTTGGAAGGTCTACCTGCTTCATCTCATGGATGAAATGGTTGTTTGATCAGTTACTATATCTAGTAATAATATATATAGTTTAATTATATATTTCATCCACCTATGTGAACAAAGTTGATGTTGGCGACTAATGGACATATACATGAACAATTGTTGCTGGATGGACTGGGGCGTAACTCAGTAATCCATAACCGGTCTGAACAAGCCTAAAAGATCAAGCAATAGGGAACATACCCTATATCCCTATAAAGTGAGAGACACCATGAAATAATAGTCAGGATGGAAATTGATCCTCCGTGGAATCATTCCAATCATGGAACTTGGTGCGTAAAGCACAACACCCATATAGTATCATTGGTATGAGATTCCATACTCCAAACCTGATATAAGGGAGTGTGATTTACATTGTGGCTCAACACCCCTTACTATTACACATAGCCTCTATGAACACTACTACAAAACTAGGTTTATTCAGCACTAGAGCTTTAACAATGCTAGCTAAAAGCACTACTAAATACCCCCTTTGTCAGTGCTAAAAAATCATTGATAAAGGGACCCCTTTCACAAAGCTTTTTAGCACTATTAAAGGGGGTCTTTAATATCTCTAGTAATAAAGAACTATTATTGGGGGTCTTTATTAGTGATTCTAAAAAGCACTGATAAAGGTGTACCTTTATCAGTGCTTATAAAAAAGAACTAAAAAATGGGGTTTCTATATCAGTACTTTTTTAGAAGTGCTGATAAAGAGTATATTTCAAAAAAATTACATTTCATTAAAAATAATATATTAATATATTAATATATTTATATTTAAATAAATATAATATATATATTTTAAATATGTTTTAGATAAGTCTAAATAATTATTTACACTAAATATATAATATATTTAGTGAAATAGGATTATAAAATAATTAAAATAATTAATTTTAATTATTTATTTTATAATAATTATTGATTAATAAAAATTTAATAATAATTTTAAGAAAATAGAACTAAAAAAATGATCTAAAATAATTTGAAAATATAAGTCCAACTTTAAACGACCATAAATTTTGATCAGGATGTCTGTTTGGGATCTACCAAATATCAAATGAAATATTGTGACAAGATCTACACTATGTTGACTTCAGAAGACCCTGAACACTATTTTTTCGAGTTTTAAAAGGCCCAGAAGGTCTCCAAATCTGAATTTTTAGTTGGGGAACCCCAATTTTTTAACATTTGATGGATTTTCAGCCTTATTTAAGGGGGTCTTAATGTCATTTTTTGGTGGTGACTAAATTTATTCCTAGGTAATACATTCATATTGATATTATAGTTTTGAAATTTTATCATTTTTCAAGTTTTTTTCCTAAATATAATTAAATATATGAATATTTTCTTATATTTACATATAAAAAATTACTTTTATAAATAAATATGTCTACATATTTACATAAAAATGTTTTTTAAATTTAAAAAATAAATATTTATCATTAATTTTATTTAAAGTAAAAAAATTATCCTTTTTCATTTACCATATAAAAATTCAATAATATGTAGATATAATATATATAAATATGTGTGTGTATTAATATATATATATTCTACTATATATAAATGAATATTAATAAATTATATATTTTAATAAATATAATTATATATATATATATCATGAATTTAAAAATATATACAAATAAATTTAAAATTTGTTTAATATACAAAAAAATACTCATGTCATAGTGGTAAACAACATTCAGTCACATAAGAGAGGTCATGAGATCAAATCCCAACATGACCAAGTATTCGCTGTTTCCTTCTATTGCTAAGTAAGGGGGTGCGGTGTGTGATGGAGTATGGGGTAGTTGAAAGCACTAAGAAAGGGTCTGTAAGTGCAGAGATAGGGGGTGTCTGGGTTGGGTAAAAAAATAATTATTTTTTTCATATTTTAAACAGCACTATTATAATCTAACCTTTAAGATCTCAGAAAAAGTGATATTAATGTTTAGATTTAAATAGTGATAAAAAAGCACTAATAAAGGGTTCCCTTAATATTTTTTTTTCTATTTTTATTAAAGGGATCCTTTAACAACACTTTTAGTGCTATTAAAAACCCCCATTTCAACGTCACTCATAATCTCAGTGCTTTTGAAGTGCAGATTAAACCCTATACCAAACACTATTAAAGCCCCGGTTTATTGTAGTGAATGATTTATTAAAATTATAACTAGAAAGGAGAAGTAACTCCCATACATTTATTTCATATATACCATTTACATAGAAGGGGAATATTCATTCATAATATAATACATAAGGCATAACATCTTAGGCATTCATTATCCAAGTTCAATTCCATTTAAAATATTACAATTCATAGGAAACATTTTACAAAGAATAAATAAAGGGGCATTGCCTTACCATCCCTTAGGTTCATTCCATTTAAAACCAATTGATTCATTTAAGGAAAGTAATCCATCATTCTTAAGCCTTTCCTTATAACACATTTCATTTATAAAAAATAGGGCATTCCTTTTTCTTATTCCATCCTATACAAACCATTCTCCATAACCAATTCACTCAATTTATTAAGATATGGAAAATAAGTTATAAGGTTACGAGTGACAATTTAAAGGTTTCATGTTCAATTAATTTAAATTATGTCACTATGTCATTTAAATCAACCCATTCAAATCACCAAGATATCAAAAAACCATTTATAAATATCAAAGAGTCATTTTGAAGATGACATGTTCAACAAGGAAATTTACCACTTGGGAAATTCCAACTATAAGAGATAAAAACACATAATAGGTTCTTTGGGTGACATTTAATACTCATGTATCAATGGAAATTTCATTTAAAACTAATCTGGAAGGTATAATAGTGTTCTGAACATTTTAAACCAATTTTCCAAAAATGGCTAATTTTACATGGAACACACAAGGGGTGTCCATAAGTGTGAAAAACAACCTCTAAACCACTAAAAATATTCAATAAACATATATCCCAGTTTAAGGGTAAATTAGACATGAAGAAATCAATATAAAGGAAATTCACCAAAAATGATGGCGTGCAACACAATGACATAATTACGAAATGATGAAACTCAAAGGGAAAAAAACATGACCACCCACCTAAATGCCATAGATAATTCCTCTCTCAATATTAGTCTTATATTTGAAGTAGGTTGGGAGAAATATGAGAAACAATCCAATGCCTTGAAAATATTTCAAATGATCCTGTACCTAAATAGCCTGATAGATTAGAAGGAAAACTGAAATAGGAATTAATATAAAAAGAGAGATTACTAAGAAAGATTTATAGATTTTTATGGAATGAGAAACAGACACTAGATGAGATATTTTTCTCAATGTCTAGATTAGGGTTCTTGGGAGCTCAATGGAGGAGGTATCTCCTATTTCATCTTCTATAGGAAGAAGGAAAAGGGAGAGAATGGTTAAAACTTAAATGAGTGGAAAATTGTACTTTTAACAAAAAAATTTGGGGTTTCATAGTTTAGGGGAATGGTTTGAAAACCATGTGAAAACTGTTAAATATAACACTATCCAAAATGATAGTAGACCTGTAAAGAAATTCACCTTAGGTCACTGATTGTAGACACACCATGAACCCTATAGGTTCACTTATCTATGTCCACATGGTTTCAGACAAACCATGCTAGTTGAGTCGTACGGTTTTTCTAAACCGTGCATCCCAGTCTGTTGCCCATTTTTTGGAACTTTGGGCTCCAAACAAGCCCATAACAATCTTCAAACTTTCTTATGTCATAATACACATTTAACATGATTAAACAAATGTTTCAATTTGAAAAAAAATATTTACCTTCATGAAAAGATGAGGTTTTAAAACCTTCCATACTTAAAGCTAATCGCCCCCAAGTTTGACCTTCTGAGGGTAAAGAGGTATCATTATAGAATAGCTACAACCACTATGATCATATATTAGTTTACCACTCCTGAGTCTCATCATGTACGTAGCTTTGATTCCATATCACCCGCACTATAGTAATGGACCTACCTTGGAGTGTCTTCATTCTCCTATAAAAAATATGAATGGGATACTAATTAAAGGAAGAATCTATATCCAATTCGACCTAATTAGGATGAAATATGTGTGATGGGTCTAGATAGTATCAGATAAGCTGAGATACATGAAATACATCAGGCATAGACTGATATCTCTAAGGAAGTTCTAATTGGTAATCCACTGGTCTAATCCATTTGAAAACATTGAAGGGTCCAACGAACCTTGGTGAGAACTGACCCTACATCCATTTACATCTATGGCCCAACCTTGATAAGACTCATAAGAAATCCTGGTATCTATCCTTGAACTCAAGAGATCACTAGAGTCATTTGGAATATGGATGCTATCTGGAATGAGCTATCAACATGAACTTTCTTATCTGCTGAACCTACTCTCTAGTATCCTACATGAGACATGGTCCAATCATAGCTTCTTCCCCTACTCCAGCCAGCACAAAGAGAAGTATAAAGGACTACCATATAAGGATTTATAAGGGTCCAAATTGATTATATCAAGAAAGATGTTATTATAAATGAAATTAATGTGGGGAATGTGTTTCTACTAGTAACCCTGAAAGTAATGTAAACATGCACAAAGTATTTCCTCTATCACTTGAATCATATGATCTATCTGTCCATCGATCTGTGGGTGATTGGATGTGCTCAGAAGTACTTGCATACCCAAAGTCTTCTACAACCCCTTCCATAACCATGATGTGAAATGAGAATCTCTTTCAAAAATTATAGAATGTGGATCTCCATAAATATGTACAACCTCAATAATATACATTCTTTCTAGATCATATACCAAGAAGGTCTCTTTCATCGGTAATAAGTGTGTGACCTTTTTCAGATGATCGACAACAATCTACACTATATCGTTTCCATGAGGTAATCTCGCTAGACCAGTCACAAAATCCGTCGAAACATAATCCCATTTCCACTACGAAATAGAAAATGGATGTAAAATCCCTATTGGTTTCTAAGTTTATTCATTCACCTACTGAGAGGTGGAACACTAAGTGATGAATCAGAAAATATCACATTTTATACTTGGAAACCAATATTGGATTCAAAGATCACAATACATTTCAGTGACACTGGGGTGAACCACCCATGCCGAGGAGTGGAATTCCCACATCATATCCTCTATTATATATGCTGGGACCCATACACACTCATGGAAAAATATATTATGAACCCCATCCATAGTCCAAGCAAAATATGTATCATAATAAAAAACACTTTCCTATTAGACGAGGCCCTCAGGATCAGATAACTATCTTATTATTACCCATTATATAAGAGTATAAGTAACTACCAAGGATCAGAAGATATTATAACCACGTTCCTCATGAACCTCAATGTGAATCTATGAGAATAAGGCCATAAGCTTCTATTGTCCACTAGATTCCAAAACTACTTCTTTTTGAGTCTTCTATCTCAGAGCATTGGCCACATAATTACCTTTCCCAAGAGTGTATACAAGCTCAAAATCAATTGAATATAGGCACTTAATCCACCTTTGCTACTTGATATTGAGATACTATTGTGTAAAGATATACTTGAGGATCTTGTGGTATGTGAATACCACAACACTCTCCCCAAGTAGAGATTGTCTCCCACAACGTAAGGTATTCACACCAGTAGCACCATCGAGATCATGCCTTAGATAATTCCAATCATGAGGCCTCAACTGACTAGACCTATATGTAATGACTCACTCATCCTATATCAGAGTATCTCTAAGACCAATACCTGATGCATGGAAGTATACAGTGTAGATCCAACCTTATTCTAGAAGAATCAGTATTGACAATAATGTAAAATGACCCTTAAACTCCTAAAAAGATACTTCAAAAGATTCTAAACCTTGTAATTTCAAACCCTTATTTTTCAAGCCCACAAGAAGTACTGTAAGGTTTTAGAAATCCTGGTTGAATTGTCTATAGTATCCAGAAATCCCAAAGAAACTCTTTATGTCAACGAAATTCTTGGAATGCTCCTAATAAACTATATATCTCACTTTATATTGGTCAACTAAAACTGATGACTTTAAGATGATGTGACATAGGAAGTGGAAATTTTGAATCTAGAAGTGGCATTTACAGATCATAGAATAGCAATTCTCCTCTCTTAATGTATTAAAAAAGATCTTCAAATGGTTTTCATGGATGTTTTGAGAGAGTTAATACACCAAGATATCATCAATAAAGACAACCACACAAGAATATTGATTTGGGTGAAAAAACTGATTCATAAGATCCATGAAGACCATAGGTGCATTCGTGAAACCAAAAAGCATGGCCAGGTACTCATAGAGACCATTCCATCTTCTAAAAGCTATGTGAGGTATGTCTGAAGTCATGACACAAACCTGATGATTTCTCGACCTCAAGTCTATCTTTGAAAACATGTTTTCTCCTCAGAGATGATCGAAGAGGTTTTCTATTCTAGGAAGTGGATACCAATTCTTATAATGAGTTGATTAAATTAATGTTAATCCATATAGAGCCCAAGGGTACTATCCCCCTTCTTGGAGATAAGGATCAGTGAACCCCAATGAGAACTGATGTGGAATATAAAGCCTTTATCTCCTAGATCCTCCAATTACTTCTTGAGCTGTAAAAGATACTTAGGTTCCATCCAATAATGAAGAATGTTACCTAGTGCTACTCCTAAAACAATCTAAATAGTAAACTCTACCTCCCACACTAGAGAGAGACCATAGAATTAATCAGGAAAAAATTCACTAACACCCTCCACTATAGTAGGAAAAATAGTGGTTCATAACCCCTATCCATCAAGAAAAATACTGGAATCATGAGCAGTAAAATTGACTAGCCATTTCTTATTAGGTCCGTCTCTAGTCGCACTGAAAACCAGTTCTCCCATATTTATATGATTACCACCCTCTGGTGATGTAAATGTCACCCTTTGATGATAGATATCAATATGGGCTTAATAGGGAACGAAATAGTCCATCCTGATGATTATGTTAAATCCCACTATGTTAAGGAAGTAAATATTCCACATGAAAAGGTAACCACATATCTCAAGGGGACAATCCATACAATGAAAAAATCCCTCTAACTGGATAACTAATAGTGCTTATAGCATTATAACACCATGAAAAAGTTCAATCTCGAGTCCTAGAAATCCCACAACAGTATTAGAAATAAAATAGTGATATAGTCCTATATAAAATAAACTAGACACTAATTTGGATACAACTAGGATAATAACTCAAACTGTATAAGGGATGACAGTCTTCTCCTATGGTGTAGGTTGGACTGCCTTATACCATAGCCCTGAGTCACTGCCTAACTTCCCTGAGCAATCCTGTTCTGCTAGCACTCAGAATCATATGCCTGAATACCTCTAACTCAATTGTAACCTCTTCCTTATTAGCCAGTGGTATTCCATCTACCTTCCTGACATGATCATACTGGCCCTACTCCTTACTGAGGAATAGGTGCAAATCCCCACTCGCTAGGCATTGGAGGGAAAGTCTTATAGAAATGATGAATATGGACCATCCTACCATAGCCTCTGCACTCGATTGGATCCCATGGACACTAAGGCTTTTTATGTATTAACTTCCTACACTATTGAAATATAATAAATCTATCATAAAAATATCATGACTGCTACTACCCCCACGAGTAGCCTCTCAAAATCTATTTTTCCTAGAATAAGAACCATTGAAAACTCTAGGTGGTGAACCACCATGACTCACACCCTCAGAATCCTTAAGATTTTTCAATGTAATTAGGCCCCAGTTTACAATTTCTGAAATGGTATTCAACCTAAACCTGTTGACCTATGATTGAATAGCATATACCAACCCATACTCAATTCTCTTGGAGGTCATAAGATCATAAAATGTTTTAATATGAGTGAATCCTTTTAGCTTAGTGAAATGGGTAGATATTCCCAAACTGACATACTACCTTGATACAAGTTTATGAATTCTCTTACTTTGTTATCCCTTAGGGCATGGTAAAATAAGTAGTCATAGAAGATGTTCTAAAAATCATCCCAGAACATATCATGATGTCAATCCACCTGTGTGATAACATCCAACCACCACTTGGCTAATTCACATCGCATATAAGATGATATATTGACCTCAACTCTAGAGGATTCTATAAATTCTCGAATATAGATAAGATATAATCAATCCAAGACTCTGTATTGTGTGGTACACCATCCCCCAAAAATTTGGGAGGCTTCTGCTACTGAAATTTGTGATTCAACTCTTCCATGATCGGGGATGATCGAACAACACCTTTCATAGACTTCAACATACATAAGAAGCGCTCTCAGAACTAGGTTTCACGGTCCATATCATAAGTAGGAAGAGGAGACATATGTGTCTCTATAGGTGGAGTCATTGGTATCTTAGGGAATGCTACCTCAAGTACATGGTCATCACCACCTTCAAGGAGTGCGAGTGAAATATTTTAGGGTGGAAAAATACTAAAATGAAAATAAAAACTCCTCAGAAAAGATTTAAGCAACTGATATAGTCACATTTAAGAAATTATGATAGAAGTATTGTCTTCTTATAGATATAAACATGCCTCTCTACTAGCTTTGAAATCTAGGTTTAAACGGTAGAACATACCATCAAAGTCCATAATAACATAAGAGATACCCAACTATCCACTACTAAGATTGGGTTTGGGTCCAAGTATCTATGTTCGGTATATGTAAGATGGTTGTTTTTAATTTATAAGTTAAAATCATTTGAATTTTTTCTTGTTTAAAGATTTATATCACTTAAAATGTTTGAATTAGATGGTTTACCATATTACTATCCACGGGGGCATGTACTCCTTATGAACCAAAATGTGGCATCCACTTGACCCATGCCAAAAAATGTTCCACCCCATGAAACTAATGGTCCATGGAATAACACACCATAATTGAATTCTTAAGGTGTCTTATTTAGCATATTCAGGAAAACATTGTTAGGATAAGGCATGTACTTTAAGTATCAATCATTTATTACAATACCTACGGGAAATGTCATCACAATTTGATACATATTTAAGGAAAAATAAATATGAAATAAGAAGATGTATGATTAAAAGAAATGTGGCATTGAAAAATTCATGGACTATTAATCATACTAAGCCTAGGATGATGCATGATCAAATAAAAATCCCTCATTTCATTAGGTCCAATAAATAAATAATAATTTCAATCATAACAATATTAATAACATCATAAATCATGTGTGTCACCCAATGGTGAAATTATATCAATATTAATAGGAAAAATAAGAACAAAAATTATAATTCAAGTAACCTAGAATTTACCCAAAACTTTGGTTCATGATGCCCAAGAATGGATTATATCCATGTTCCAAGTGTTCCCAATATTTAATCTATTGTCTCCAAATAGAAAAGAAATAAAGGAACAACTTTGATACTACTTTGTAACGTCCTAACTTAGAGTCCACTTAAACCGTGCCCTGATCTAGTGAGTCACATGGCCTCAAGCGCTCCTCCTAATATGTAAAAGGATGTCGATTAGCTGTGAGGGTGTAGAGGTGGTACAATGGCGAGACAATAACCTTATGTCAGATTATCACATTAGATACAATAGATGAAAATCAATAGAAGAAGCATAACATAAACAATCAGGATCAATAAAATTTTGAAGCATAAATAGATAACTAAATAATTAAGAAGTGGAAGATATAAACTTAGCAACTGTATATGATAACCAAAATCCTCACTAGCAGTGTCAATACACGATTCATTGTATGCTGATATAAAAAAAGAGAATAGGGTAATAGGAATATAGTTAGGCTATACAAGAAGTAAAAAAATAAAAAAGATACTACACTAGAATATCGAGCGCATGCTCAATCCTTTAATCGTAATATCCATCAAAGTAAGTATGTCAAAAACCTTTAGTAGGGGATTTTACCTTATTTTTATTGGTAATAATATAATCTTCTCAAGCACCAAAGGCAGCCTAAGTAGAGTGTGTGATAAAAATCTTCATAGGTGACTACCAATGATGTCTACGTGTAATATGAGTAGTGATCATAACTAAATAGTGTGAAGGTATAAGAAGAATAGTAAAATAAAGAAGAAATAAATAACCAGCCAACTCAGGTTCTTATAGGAAACCTGGTGGGTCTACCTACTTAATTTCATAACTGGAATGGAGGTATGATTAGTTACTATACAGAGTAATTATATATATATATATAGTTTAATTATATATTGAATCAACCTATATGAATAAATGCCACATTGACGCCTAATGGACATATACTTGGAATACTAGTTACTGAATGAACCGGGGCATAAAACAGTCATCCATAACCAGTCTAAATGAGTCTAAAATCTCAGGAAATAGTGCACATGCCCTACATCCCAATAGAGTGAGATACACCATGAAAAAACACTCAATATGGAAAATGAGCCACCATGAAATCATTCTAATAATGGAACATGGTGTGTAAAGCCCAAAACCCATATAGTATCAATGGTGTGAGATTCTATACACCATATCTAATATAAGGGAGTGTAATTTCCCTCCTAGATCAACACCCCTTACCATCATACACAACCTATATAAAGGAATATTATAATTATTACTAGCATGTGGTAGTACCTCCCATCCATTTCATTTATATATCCCTTTACCTAGAAAATTCATATTCATTCACAATATAATACATAAGGAACAACCTCTTATGAATTCCTTATCCAAGTTGAAAACCATTTAAAACATTAAATTTTATATGAATCATTTTACAATTCATAAATAATGGGGCATGGCCTTTCCATCCCTTAGGGTCATTCCATTTAAAACCAATTGATTCATTTAAGGTACATCATCCACCATGCTTAAACAATTTCTTATTACCTATTTCATTTATAAAAAGGAAGGAATTCCATTTTCATAAGCCATCCTATACAAACCATTCACCATAACCAATTCATTCAATTTATTATGACATGGAAAAAAAGTCATAAGCCACCAAGTCTCAATTGGAAGGTGTCATGGTAAATTAATTAAAAATATAACACTATGTTATTTAAATCAACCCATTAAAATTACCAAAAATTGAAAAACCCATTTATAAAGCTTAAAGGGTCATTTAGAAGATTACATGGTCAACAAAGAAATTTACCACTTTGGAAATTACAACTATAAGAGGGAAAAACACCTAATATGTGCTTTGGGTAAAATTTAATACTCATTTCTCAAGGGAAATTTCATTTAAAAATTAAGTCGAAAGGTACAAGGGTGTTCTAGGAATTTTGAACAAATTGGCAAATTTGGTCAATTCTACTTGGCACACCCAAGGGGTGTCAATAAGTGTGGAAACCAACCTCTAAACCACCAAAAAAGATTAAATAAACATGTATCTAAGTTCAAGGATATATTTGACATGAATGAATCAATATAAGTGGGATTATTGAAAAAAGCTAGCGTGCAACACAATGAAATAATTTCGAAAGAATGAAACTCAAAGGGAAAACAACATGACCATCTACCATAAGACTGTATATGATGACTCACTCAATATCATCCTCCTATTCAAAGTATGTTGGGAGAAATTTGAGAAACAATATAATGACATAAAAATAGGGAAAATCAGCCAGCACCTAAACAGTGTGATAGATTTGAAGGAAAATTGGAATATGGATTAAGAGACTAAGAGAGCTTACCAATAAAGATTCATACCATTTGAAAGATTGAGAAACATACACTAGATTAGAGAGTTGTCTCAATTTATAACTTAGGTTGTTTAGGAGACCAAAGGAGGAGGAAGATCCCATTTCATCCACTAGAGGAATATGGAAAAGGGAGAAAAGGGTTAAGACTTAAGTGAGGTAAAAATTGGACTTTTCACCCAAAATTTGGGGTCTCACGGTGTAGGTGCACGGTTTAAAAACCACGTGATATCCCACTCTCAAAAATGACAGTAGACCTGCACGGTTGTGCACCTTAGTTCGCATAGTTGGAGAAAAACAGTGCAGTCTACAGTTGCCCCTGTCTAAAACTGCAATATTTCAGAAAAACTGAGTGGGTTGGGCACAAGGTCTGTGAAAACCATGTGGCCTAGTCATTTTCCCATTTTTCCAAAATTATGGGCTCCAAAAAAGGGCCAAATGCTCGTCACACCTTCCTTAGGCCATAGTAAACCTTTACCATGATTAAACCAAGGTTTCAAATTAAAAAAAAATTTTGTACCTTCGTGAAAAGATGGGTCGTTACATAAATTTTAAAAAATGAATAAATTATAAAAATATTGAAAACTAATTAAAATTATTAGAGAATAAATTATATTAAATTAATAATGTTAAGAAATAGTGAAATTTAATAATTAAAAAATCAATAGTTTTTCATATTAAAAAAGGAATAAGTGTTATTAATTATAAATATTATTAAAAAAATAAAAATGAATATATGTTTAAATGAAAATGAACACAGATTAATTATATAAATTATAATCATATTAAAAAAATAAATGTTAATGAAAAAAATGGATTAGATCAAAAAATATTAATGGGTTAAAAATAAATAAAAAAGAATAAATTACAAAAAATATTAAAAAGATAATAAATACTGACAATGAACAAAAAATATTAAAAATTTATAAATTATAAAAAAAATATTAAAAAAATAACAAATACTATATATTAAATAAAAATATAAAAAATGAATAAAATTTACAGATTAAAAATAAAATATATTAAATATATCATGTTAATAAATATATTTCTTAAATGAATTTTAAAAATTGAATAAATTATAAAAATATTGTGTTTGGGTGTTCTTCTATATAAAATTGCATTAGTAGTGTATATGTGTGTATAAAATTAATGTGTGTATATATATATAACATAAGTTTGATATATGTTAAATTAAAAAAACAATTGACATTTGTATAAAAAACAAATTAAACGTCCATTACTCGATATCATTTATTCAATACTTTTAATTAAAATTATTTTTAATTATAAACCATTTTCACTAAATATACAACTTATTAAATGTAAATACATATTTGGATTATATAAATCACATTTAAGGAAACAATATATATTGATATATATATATATGTATCCCTGTAAAAATATTTTTATACTAAAAACTTAAATATAAAAATGAATAATCATGTACAATATAATATTAAAAATGAATAAATTTTAAAAACGTTAAATGAACAATTTTTAAAAATGAATAAATTATTAAAAAGGTAAAAAATACTTAAAATTATTAATTCATTAATAATATTAAATTAATTAATGTTGAAAATGTGTGAAATTTAGTTAAAAATGAATGGATTGAAAAATATTAAAAAAATTAATAAGTGTTATCAATTATATAAATTAATATATGTTAAAATTAAATAAATACATATATTAACTACACAAATTAAAAAAAATTAAAAAAATTAAATATTAATCAATAAATATTTATAAAAAAATATTAAAAAAGAAAAAAATTACAACAATATTAAACAAATAAAAATTAAAAATGAACAAATTACAAAAAAATTAAAAAAATTATTAATGGAATAAATAATAATAAAAATGAATAAATTAATATATATATATATATAAGTAATAAATAGTATATATTAAATAAAAATATAAAAAATGAATAAAATTTAAAATTTTAAAAAAAGAATATATATTAAATATTAAATAGTTCTAAATATAAATGAAAAATGATGATATTAAGAATTTATTATTTATTTATGTGTGTTACATTATAAAATTTAATTAATTATGCATATGTGAAATTATTTTACAAAATATTAAGCATAAATACATATTTAATCAATTTTATAAATTAATAAGTAAATATTTATTATTTGATATATATGTCAAATTGAAAAAATGAAATTGATATAAAAATTTTTATTAGATGTATATTAATGTTAATTAGTCAATATATGTAATTAATATTAATAATGGGGGTGATGGGGGCAGTTTTCTAGAAGGATGTTGGGGAAGACGATGTTGGAGGGAGGAGAAATATAATGTTTTTTTAATTTCAGAATTAATAGTTGCTAGTGGTAGTTATTAATATTAACTTTATTGACCACCAATGGTGGTCTCCCACTTCCACAAATGCAAAATATAATATTTATAGTAGTGATATATTTTATATTGTTAAATATTGTCAAGCATATTTGATGGTTTAATATTTTTCTTTATGCATTTTGTTTTCATTTTGTTTTTTTACACTATTAAATTTCATTCAGGAGACTTTGTGTATGTGCATGAAAATATTCTGTTATGAATGAGAGATAGATATACACGTGGGTGGTATTATATACAAGTTAAATATTCACGTTATAGTTTTATTATTTAGAATGTTCATGGAGAGTGAAATCATTGGGAATTGGTAACGGTACCTCATACATTATAACTCGAGAAGGAGACATCATGACAGTAGCTATAACTCAATGATCCCAGTGAGAACACAATAAAAAAATTAACAACTCAAACATGGTATGGTTTTTTTTGATTCATGGTTCTAATTGTATCAAATTAATATAGTAACAACAAAGTGTTCCCTATGCATGATTGTTGTGTTTTCAAGCAGCGAAACCGGCTCAATGGTGTTAGCTATATGGTGCTCTGTTTTCTACCTATTCCAGTTCATCATTCTAATGTATTTTATTATGTTATAATTAATCACTACCATATTTTTTATTTTATACAATAGTATCAAACATTGATATTTACAATGAGTTTCCATGAGTTTTCATGTTTATATGCATAACAAAATTAACTAAAATTCTAAGAAAGTTTCACATTGAAAAAAATGAACCAATAACCTGAAATTTATTAAAAATAACTAGAAAATATATGGTTTTTTGGTGTGTGATATTATATTTATGATTACTGAAAAATCACTAATGTCTTCAATGTTGATAAAAGTCCTCAATTGCAATAGTGTGTTGCACCATGAATAGTACAGTGCATCATCCAAATAAATAAAACATAAATAAATTAAAACTAAATTTATATTAATATAAATTATAATTACAAATAAATTTATATTAAAAATATCTAAATACATTACAAATACATTTATTTGTACAATTTATTACAAACATTTATAATTTCCAACCAACTCAAAAACAATTCAACTCATAAGAGACCTCTTGGACCTTTATTCCCCTACTCATGGGACCCCTTCCAATAGGCCTCAATCATACTACCATTTATCAAATAAAAAACCCCTACCTTTAAGGAATTAAGGAGTTACATTCTATATGTTTTTTAAGCATGTGTCACACAGTTTGAACAAAAATGTCACTTCTAAATAAAAACACACACTTCTAGTCATACCAAACACATAGTGCATCAGATTGATGTGAGATTAATTCCTATATGTCAAAAAATGAGTCATATTAATTTTTAATAACATTTAAAGATAATATAATTGTGTTTTATATGTTTTGATTATGTTATGTTCATTTTGAAATAAAATTTCAAATTTATACAAAAAACATGCACTTTTAGTATTACCAGTCACACCATGAGTCATATTAATGTGAGGCTAATTCATATATGTAAAAAATAAAATATTTATATTTTAATAAAATTATCAAGATAATCCAAATATTTTCTATTATTTTTGATCATTTGACATTCCATGTGAACAAAAATATATTGTTTAAATGAAATCACACACTTCTAGTCATACTGGACTCACTGTTTTTCAGATTGATGTGCGATTAATTCTTACATGTCACAAAGGAGTTATCAATATTTTTAAAAAAGTATTGTGTATGTGAAACATGTTCTAAACTAAAATATCACTTTTAAATTGAAAACAATCAGTTTCTGTTATACCAACCACACCGTGTGTCATATTGACATGAAATTAATTCCAACAAGTCAAAAATGAATTATCTATATTATTATTAAATTATCAAGAAAATACGTCTGTATTTTTTTTAATATGTGATTCTTTTTGTGAACTAAACAATCACTTTAAATTGAAATCAAACACTATCAGTCATACCAGCCAAACTGTATATTTTACTGACAAGGGGATAGTTCAAAGATGAAAAAAATAAATCACATATCTTTATAATAAATAATCAAGATGATTAGTGTGCATTTTCTATGTTTTGAGTATGTCACATGTGTTTTGAACTAATATGTCACTTTTAAATTTAATATACACACCTTCGGTCATACTAGTAACAACTTGTGTCAAATTGATGTGAGATTAATTTCTACACATAAAAAATGAATTATCAAAATTTTATAAAAGTATCAAGACAATCAGAGTATTGTTTTCTTTTTTTAGTATGTGACACACAATGTGATCTAAAATGTCACTTTTAAATGAAAATACACACTTTTAGTTATTTTAGTCACACCATGTGTCAGATTGACCTGTGATTTATTTCTACATGTCACAAAATGATTATATATATTTTTAATAAATTACTAATACAATCAAAGTATGTTTGATTGTTTTTGATAATGTAACATTAATTCAGAACTAAATGTCATTTTCAAACTGAAAAAATGCATTTTTAGTCATATGAGACATACCGAGTGTCAGATTCATGTGAAATTAATTACTATATATAAAAAATGAATTATAATTTTTTTACTAATGTATATAGAAAATTAAAATTATTTTCTTAGTTTTGAGTATGTGATGCACATTGTGAACTAAATTGTCACTTTTAAATAAAGAAATACACTTCCAAAAAAACTGGCCACACTGTGCATCAAATTTACATTTAGTTAATTGTCCTATGTGAAAAATGAATCACATATCCTTTTTTAAGTATTGAGACAATCTAACTGAGTTTTCTTGGTTTTGATTATATGATGCATTTTTTAAACTAAAATATCACTTTTACACTAAAAACATGAACTTTCAGTTAATGGATCTCATAGTGTGTTAGATTGATGTAAAATTAATTCTTACACATCACAAAAGGATTATCAATCTTTTCCTTAAAGTATCAATAAAATTCATGAATGTTTTCTCTATTTTGAGTACGTGACATGTGTTGAGAACTAAAATGTCTCTTTTAAATGAAATGAAAGACCTTTATTCATATTGTTAACATCATGTGTTGGATTGATGTGCAGTTAATTCAAACACATAATAAATGAAAAATTTATAAAATTTATAAATGATCATGAAAAATGAGCGTGTTTTATATATTTTGAGTATTTTAAAGTTGTTTTGAACTAAAATATTACTTTTTTACTAAATATACGCACTTGAAGTCATACTATCCACACCATGTGTCAAATTCATATGATTTCAATTCCTATATATCACAAATAAATTATCTATATGTTTTATAAAGTATTAATAAAATATATATTTTTTACATATTTTGAGTATGTAACACATTTTGGGAACTAAAATGACACTTTTAAATAAAAATGTGAAATACAATCATACCAACCACATAGTGTGCAAGATTGGCATGTGGTTAATTCCTACACATCATAAATATTTTTTTCTAAATTATAATGACAGTTAGAGTGTGGTTTATAATATTTTATTATATGACACACTTTTGGAACTAAAATTTCATTTTAGATATTCCTATACTCATTTTAATAACTTAATTTTTCATTAAGATTACACTATTAACAGGTGCATCCTTATGCCTTCTGTTTACATGTCTGAACCAACTTATTATTGTTTTAGTTATATTCTCATAAATCAATGCATCTATAATTTTCTATTTAACACATTCATTTATAATCTTATCCATCTTATAATTACCAAATATCCATCTCAAAATTTTCATTTATTCAACCCTATTATTTTGTTCAATATGTATCGTAAAATGATAATATTCATTACAATATAGAATTTCTAGTCTAAGAAAAATACTATAAAAATTAACATTAAATTTCAATGGAAAATTTTTACCACATAGAACCCTAGAAGACTTTCTCTATTTTATCCATCCATTTTGAATCCTTTGAGAGACATCATTTTTAATATCTCTATAACATTACATAAATGAGCCTAAATTTAAAAAACTGTCAACTTTTAAAATAAAAATGTTCCCCAATAACATATCTATGATATCGATATTCAATAATTTTATAAAAAACACTCCAAATATTTTATATTATCCCTAAAAATATTGAAACCTTCAGTTTCTAAAGTATCTCCCCATAAATCTAACTTAAAATGATACAAAAACTAAATAAATAATATGTAGATAAAAATAATACTTAATGGTCTATTTGAAATTTAAAAATTTCAAACAATATGTAAACCCACTTTTTCATGATGTTTCCAGATATTCTAAATCCATGTAATCTTCCCACTCATTCGAAAATGAATATATTTTTTCCTGTTAATACGAGTACTGTTGAATTTCCTAACAGTACTTGAAAAATATTGATAAAAAAGTTGATAAATATGTTTAATAAAATTTAAATTAAATTTTGTAATAACTATTTGGGGATGCTATTTTTTGTATGTAATATGATATATTTCATAAATTTAAAATTTCAATAACCACAATTGATGTGATTACTTTGTTTTAGACACTACACAAACATTTCACAAAATAAGTAATTTTTTCTTGAAATATTTCTTAATACTAAAATATTATTTTATATTCCACAATACTTATATTGTTATAGAAATAAATAGGATTATTATGTGTATCATCAAACCTTATATACCATATATTTTAAAATAAGTAAACACTAACTAGTCATAATAATATTCTTGTTAAAAAATAATATAAATAATATAATATGAAGTTTATTTGTTAAATATCAAATGTAGTGTATTAAAAATTCTTAAGTGACATCATGTGTGGTTTATTTTTTGGATATCCTTACATTGGATGTAAGAAATATTTATTTGTATTATCTAAATTGATCACAATGGGATCCAATGATTCCTTAAGAAACAAAAAGTAATCTGCAATGGAAAAAAATAAACACATATTTTATATGATTATTGTGTAATGTTTTTCCATTCAATTATAAACATTAATAACATATTTTTTCAGTTATTTTCTTTTCAAATTATATGGATACATCATGTCCTCTTAATAAATTTTATCTTCTTCCATTGATGTTGTGTTGTAAAAGTGACAAGAGGACAAAAAGATCCAAAATTTTCTTCACAAGGATTTCCTTTTGAATTTGTGTCATATAATATCCTATATAAAATTTAATAGTATGAAATTATAATTAATATATTTGATAAATTTTTGGACAATGTGATTATGAAAATGTACCCCATGTATGCATTTCGAATTGAGGCTCCCAATCATTCATGCTTCAAAATTTAATTTACATTTTAAAGACTAATGATATTAGTAATGAACTCTATAAATTTTTTCCTAATATTCAATATTGGGTATATTTTCATCCTATAATGTTTTATCTAGATGAACTTGGAATTTTAAAAAATGTGGCATTGAAATTTCTAGTGTAATGGTACTTCATGAAGGTCCTTATGATTTATTACTTGATCCTTTAGATTATCATGTCTCAAACATATGTTTCTCCATCTGTTTCTCCTTTTCTAATAACATACCATAGTAGATAAAATTTTTCATTAATTTTTTCTAATTAATATAGTGATAAAAAACTAGTAGTGAAGTGTTCCTTATACTGTGTATGAAAGCAGAAAACCTGACCTAATGGATTTAGCCATACATTGCTCTGTTTTCCACCTATTCTAATCCATAATTCCAATTCATTTAATTAGTTTTTAAATTAATCAATGGTAGCATTTTTTTTCAACATCAGTATCATGAAATGATATTTATAATGAGTTTCCTTGAGTTTTCATACAAAAATAAACTTTCAATGTCATGGAATTCAGACAACCAATAGGGGCCACCGTATTGTAGTCACTTCATTACTAAAATATTCCAATTGTGTGCACCACACTTCCCCCATTCGTAGCCCCCTCCCACCCCTTGAATTTTATCACCCCCGTTTTGAGGTATTTAACCCTTTAATTGTTATTTTTATGAATATAAAGTGGTTTTGTGAGAGTTTTGATGGTTTTTGGGAAGGTTTTGGAGCTTTTCTAACGATTCACGGTTTGAGCATGGTTAGTTAAAACTATACAGAATCTCTATAAAACCATGCATAATTAGATAATGGAATTTGGAATGGTTGGTGCATGGTTTTTCTAATAGTTTTTTCCAATCATGTGTGGTTCCCCATGAGGTATTAGTAGGCACACGATTGGTGCACAATTTGTCTAATCGTTTGGCTAAACCGTATGCATCTTAAAAATTTTGTTTTCAAAAATGGGGTTTGTTTAGTATTTCCTATAAAAACCCCATTCTTGCTCCCATGCATCCATAAATTGGGATTTACTCTTCTCCATGTTTAGGGAACCTTTCCGCCTCATTCTAGAAGCTATTCAAAGGGTTTTCTTGGTTCTTTGAAGGCAGATCTCCCTTGGCAAGTCTCCTTTCTTGGTAGTTTCTTAGTTTTTCATAGATATTATTTTCTCTCTCTACTAGTTTCTTAGATCTAGTTACATTATGGATAGATAAAGGGTTACTATTTCCAATCTTGGCAATATTTTACTTTTTTGATGTTAGGGGCAGTATTCTAAGGCACATTTGTGGAGTTTTCACCCGGATTTGGTGAGTGTTTGTGCTATTAGTCATTTTCACCAAAACCCTAAAGGTATGTGGATTCAATATCAACTCATCTTACTATAACTAGAAGTATTAAAGTAAAATTAGTTGGTTTTCTTGAAATTTATTGTGAAATTGTTGTGCGAATCCTGGTTGAAATTCATTTTATAGTGATTTTGGGGAAAATGTGATATTGTTGTGCAATATGCTTCATTGTTGGATTTTAAAAGGGTGATTTTAAAATCAGATTCTTGATTTTATTTATGTAAATTTCTTGTAAAAAATGGTTTTGAATAAAATTTTTGTTTTATTTAACTGATTCTTGGCATGGATGTGGTTTTAGGGCATTTTCAATAAATGGCTGAATTTTTATTGAAATGTTTTTAGCTATCTTGGTAGGAATGTTGTTGGAAATTGTTGGTTTGGAGTTTTTGGATTAAAAAGTTAAGAATGAGCTGAAATTGGGATGGGTAATGGAAATTACGTACCACCATCAAAGGATTGGAATTTTGTGTGAATTTACACAATGAAAAGGGGACAAGGTCAGATGTGAAGTTCCACCATCAATGGTAACACCAAGCTTGGGTGGCTGAGTTGTGTGTGTGGTTGAGGTGTTTCTGTTGGGTTATATGAAATGGTATAGTTTATTACAATTTGAAATGGGTAAAATGGTTAATGGATTGTTTGTATTCATTCCATGGATGTGTACTTATATTGGTAAACTAGTTGGTATGGATTTTTTGTCTTATTAGAAATTGTTGAACTGTTTTATTGATTTTATATAAATTGTTTTATATAAATGTGATAACTTGTTCTTTACTAGTTTTGTCATTATTGATGTCATTTTTAGAGAACCTAATGAGTATTATTACTCTCCCCATTCTTGGAACTTGTGTGATTTTTTAGATGTTGTATTCTAGGTCACAGTTAAAGGAAGAACATCTCATTTCCTTAGTGGAACATCTTGATGCTTGGGAAGTTGTGGAGTCCGAGTATGAAGCTTGGAATGGAGCTATGGAGTTATTTTATTATGTATTGAGTTTTTATTATTCTTCTGATTTGTGATATTATGTGGTATTAGTATTCTTTTTTATTGTTTTCATTTCTTATGAGGTTGAATTTGTAATAAATTGTTGGCATACATCATGTAGTGGTTTTGGTAATGAAACAATTGGTTGGTTAATTTTATTTTAAAGGTAAAATCAGCCCCCACGCCATTATTGAAGAACTTGGAATTTATTACTAGAATTTGGCACCTTGGGGATGTCTCTTAGGGCCAAGTAGCACTTCTGCCTCAACTCAAGATAACGAGGAGTGGTGGGATGTTACAAGTGGTATCAGTTCGTTCGATCCTTTGAAATCGATCATTGGTCTTTGATTTGACATTCATTCTCTATTTATTCCTTGATTTGGTATGGTATAAAGGAGTTGGATTGTCAGAATGCGGAATTTATATCATAAAAATATGTAGCTAAACTTTTTAAGTTGAACTTCAAGTTACTAGAGATTTTGGTACATAAGTGTTTTAGAGACACTTATAAGAGCATGATCTCATTGTCATGGGATTAACTAATTAGAAGTGCATGGAATTAATTGAATAAATGACTTCTCACTAGGATTTCATACCTCATTTGGGGTAATGATTTATGTGTGATATGAATGTGTTGATTTTTTAAAAATATGGAAATTATTTATAAATGTATGATTTTGAAAAGGGAACGGTTGTAGCATTTTGGAAATGTGTCAATTTTAAAAACTAGGTGGAATCATAAAAAATGATTGAAAATGGGAAATGTTGAATTTCAAAAATCATGGTTTTGATAGTTTCAATATGATATAATTTTAAACTTTAAGCCTTCATTTTCTATAGATTGAGATTTATGGTGTTTCTGTTGTGTTGATAGAAATGGCACCAGGTTGGCATCGTAGAAACCAATGAGAGGATGCTGCTAAAAATGTGGTTTCACCTAAGCCCTAGGTGAACAAGTAGCTAGTTAAAAGCATATTTAAAGCCTTTCAGGCTGTCGATAATGGGAATACGAGAGATTAGTTGAGGCATGTGGATCATTCTGTTTAGTTTCAGAATAAGAAACCCTATATTATTCAGGGTGATTTGGAACCATAGAAGGTGGAGGTGTGGATGAATTGGATGAATTGAATATTAAATTTCCTAGAAAAAATAAAAGAGTTGAAATTCATGTTAGTGACATACATGTTGGAAGATATTGAATGTCAGTGGTGGGAGTTAGCGGTCCTGGCTAAAGTGGACCGAGATATGGCATGGGATGATTTTGAGGAATTATTTAGTAAACAATTCTATCCTTACCTGTTCAAAATTTAGTGCATGAAGTATTTATTTAGCTTGATGATGGAACACCTCCCAATGGTAGAATATGTATCTAAATTCATGAATTTAGTCCAATTTTCACTAGAAGTTGTGGCTAGTACATCATTGAAGGTGCATATTTTTTTAATCTTGACTGAGGTAAGAAATTTGTTCGAATATTGTGGTGATCTGTATAATGTATTATACAGATATGGTAAATAGATATTTAGTGTATCAAAGGGATATCTTAGGGGATACTATTGGAGGAGGTATGTTGATACCCATGGGAAAAGGTGGGAACTTTAACTCAGGGAGTAAGTGGAAAAGGGATAATTTTTTCCAATGTGGGAGTATGGCTCAAAATCAGTCAAAAGGAATAGTTAATCTTTCTATGAAGCCTAAGAGTAAGAAAATATGTTTCTAATGTGGATCTCTAAGCCACATGATGTGAGAATGTATGGAACAAACTAGATCATGTCATAATTACAACCAGATGGGACATCTTCAATACTATCACAATGATTCAAGGCCTACTATTCATGAAACTTCTCATGGGTCTCAGGCTCTTATGCTTCTACATGATGAGGGAAACATCATACTTCTTATTAACATAACAGATTTAGCCATGGGGATTCTAGAAACACCATGAATCCTTAGTAGGGATAGTTCTAATTGGTTAATAAGGGAAAAAGTGTGGCCAACAAATAGGTTTTTGAAGCTGAGTAAGTTGTGATCAATTATCAACCTGGACCATCAATGGTGAGAGGTACAATTATTTTGAATTATACCTTTATGAAAGTGTTGTTTGATAAGGGTGTTTTGAATTCTTTAATTTCTTCTCATTCTATTGATTTTTTGGGATTATATGTGGAAATGATTCCTTCAATGTAGATTTTGTCATATAAATTGCTGATGAGGTTGAGTTGATATGGGACTTCTCAATGATTGAGATGGATGTCTATGATATAATCTTGGGTATGGATTGGTTTTTCATGTTTAAGGCCCACATCAACTATCATGCTTGAATAGTTAGTTTCATGACTGAAGATGGTGTTGAGCATCTCTTTAGAGGGGAGAAGAATGAAGATATGGGTGCAACAAGATTGTTGGCACCTTCTATTGAGATGATCTTATATCAGTTAGTAGACCTATCTTTGAAATTGATGGAAGATATTAGGAGAAGTAATTTTCTACCAGTTATTGATCAGTTTCTGGATTTATTTCCTTAAACTTTCTTAGGGTTTCCACTCATAAGAGAATTTGAATTTACGATTGATCTCCTTCAGAGGACAAGTCTTATCTCAATTTTATCTTCCTGGATGGCACCATCAGAATTGAGGGAATTGAAAGTGTCATTTGAGGAGCTAGATAACAAATTGTTCATCTATCCTAGCACATATCTATGGGCTGCACTAATTTTTTTTGTTAAAAAGTAAGATGAAACTCTATGGTCATGTGTGGATTATCATAATCTTAGCCAAGTTACAATAAAGAATTTATATACAATATCATGCATTGATGATCTATTCGATCAGTTGAGGGGGTCTTGGTGGTTCTCCAAAATTGAATTATGATTAGGATATCATCAGTTGTGGGTGTGAAAGTAGGATATCCCAAAACATCTTTTAGAAGTAGATATCACCATTATGAGTATGTGGTAATGCTATTTGGTCTTATAAATGCACTATATATCTTCATGGAATTGAGGAATCATATATTTCAAATATATATCGATTATTTCATAGTGGTGTTTGTTGATGATGTATTGGTGTATTCTAGGACAAGGGCTAAGAATTAAAAACACATGGTAATAATGTTGGGTATCTTAAGAGATCATCAGTTGTATTCCAAATTATCATAATTTTATTTTTGGATATAAGAGGTACTTTTTTATCTATTCTATTTCCGAGAAAGTGATTTCAGTGGACCTAGAAAAGATATAGGTTGTTATCTATTGGAAACCGCCAAAGAATGTTTTTGAGATACAAAGCTTCCTGGTTCAATTTGGTTATTATCGTCACTTATTTCCTGACTTCTCATGATGAGCTTCACTGATTATAGATTTGAAAATGATTAATGTTCCATTTCAATGGAATGATAAGTGTTATAAGTATTTTGAATAGTTTAATAGTTTCCTTACACCAACACCAATTTTGTGTTTTCCAAAACTAGGTAAAGGGTAAGTAGTGTATTATAATGCATCAGTATTAGGGTTGGGGTGTGTTCTCATGTAAGGGGTTCATGTGGTTGTGTATAGATCATTGCAGTTGAGTTTTCATGAGAAGAACTACCCAACACATAATTTGGATTTAGCGATTGTGGAGCGTGCTTAGAGAACATAGAGTCATTATCTATTTAGTGAGAAATTCACAGTGTTTACTAACCATAACATCTTTATTCATATTTTATTATAAGGAGATTTTAATTTGAGACAAAGGATATGGATTGATTATCTTCATATGTTTGACTTTGACTTGATGTAAAAACTAGGTAAAAGAAATTCGGTGGCAGATGCATTAAGCCGAAAGTCATATGCTCTGATGGAAAAAAGAAGCTTCAGATCAGTGGAAGTTGATGTTTTTCATAGATGTAATGTGCTTAGAATGGGATGAACAAGGTGATATTGTGGTTTTATTTTTAGTTTCATTCATTACTGATTTAGTTTAATTAGTTAAAAATGAGAAAGCATCTGATTCATAATATTTTTCTATGAGGTTGAAACTTAATGGTGGGGAGACCATTATGGGTGGGAAACTAGATTTGAATTCATTATTATGGTTTTGAAATTGGATAGTTGTATTAATGGATTGTCAGGAAAAACATCTTAGTGTATACCATCATTGGAGATGGGTGGTTCATCTTGGAATTTACAAATTTTATAAGGCATTTAAGGTGATGTTTTGGTGGGTGGTTATGAAAAGAAGGTGGCTGAGTTTGTATCAGGATACTTGAATTGTTAGAAAGTCAAGGAAAATCCTCTATGATGAATAAGTATGTTATAATCTTTACCTATCACTACATGGAAATTGGAGAATATAGTGATGGATTTTATTATAGGTGTCTAAAGAATGATAAAAAAAACATAATTCCATATAGATGATTATAGATAGGCTCACAAATCCAACCCATTCCATTTTTATTCATGAATCTCATATGGTGGTGGATTTGTCTAAAATCTATATCTATGAGGTAGTAAAGAAGAATGGTGTGCCAGTTTTGATTATATCATATAGAGATCTAAGGTTCACATCTCGTTTTTAGAAATCCTTGAAATAAGCCCTTAGGACTCAGTTGACTATGGGAACAACATATCATCCCCAGAAGGATGGAAAATATGAGAGGACGATACAAAAACTGGAATACATGTTGAATTCTTGTGTGATGGATTTTATTGGCTCATTGGAGGAGAACTTATCATTAGTGTCATTTTCTTATAATAACAATTATCAAGCCTCGATAAATTTGCCTCATTTTGAAGCATTGTTTGGGCATCAGTGTCATTATCCACTTTGTTGGGTGGAAATGAGTGAGATTTCATTGGTTGGGCAAATAATTTTCCAATAGAATACATAGATGATTATTTTGGTCAGGAAAAGAATGAATAAGACCTAGAGTCATCTAAAATCATATGCATATCATCATCGATGATCGTTGTCCTTCGAGGTGGGTAATCATGTCTTCTTGAGAATCTCTCCCAGGCTTGGAAATCATCTTTTGGGAATGAAGGTCAAGCTATCTCCTAGATATATTGGGCCTTTTGAGATACTTGAATGGGTTGGAGAGGTGGAATATTGGTTTGCCTTGCATCCATGTTTTATTATGGTGTACAATGTGTTTCATGTATCTCAATTGAAGAAATATCATCTGGATCCAGACAATGTAATTCGATAGGATCATGTTGAGATATAGCTAGATGATTCATTAGTGAATTTTCTAGTGTGGATTGTGGATAGGCAAGAGAAAGTCTTGTATAGAAAAATCATCGGTCTAGTGTGTGTTTTTTGGAATCATGGTTAGATTCAGAAGGATACTTGGGAATGAGAGAAAGAAATGGTTGAGAAATAACCCAAGATCATTTAGGAAAGTGATGGATTTCTACATTCAAGGGATGAAAAAACAATGGAGGGGAGAATTTAGCACCCCATTTTGAGGTATGTAACCCTTTAATTATCATTTTTTTCATATAAAGTGGTTGGGTTATGTTTGGGATAGTTTGGAAGGTTTTAGGGAATTTCTGAGGGCACATGGTTTGAGCATTGTTATTGAAAATGGTGTAGAATATCTAGGAAATCATGAATGATGGGAAAGTGAGATTTAGCATGGTTTTTTCATTTTTATTCTAACTATATGGTACAACCATGCGAGGTCCCCCTTGAGGAATTAGTAGTTGTACAGTTAGCGCACATTTTTTCTAACCGTGTGACTAAACCGTGTGTGGAATAAAACATGAGTTTTTAAAAATGAGGGTTGGTTATGATTTTCCATAAACACCCCATTAATTCTCCCGTGAAACCATAATATAGGATTTATTCATATCCAAGGATAGATATCTTTTCCCCCTCATTATGGCATTGATTCAAAGGATTTTCTTGGTGTTTTGAAGGAAGATCTCCCTTGGTAAGTCTCTTTTCTTGGTAGTTTCTTGGTTTTTCTTAGATATACTTTTCTCTATATCTTGGTTTCTTAGATCTAGTTCTATTGAAAATATATCTATGTGTTTTTTCATTCATTGTGTGATTTGGGTTTTTTGATGTTAGGGTAAGGGTTATATGGTGGATTTGTGGAGTTTTCACTTGGATTTGGTGAGTTTTTTCATTGTTATTAATTTTTCACAAAACCCTAAAGGTAGGTGGATTAAAACTCAACTCCTCATGATATAAATAGAAGGGTTAATTAAAAGTTAGTTTTTTTTTCTTGAATTTTTTGTGAAATTGTTGTGTGAAGAATGTTTGAAATCCATTTTGTGATGATTTGGTTATTTTAGTGGGAACGTGATTTTTTTTATGCAATACGATTCATTGTTTGATTTTAAAATAACCTTTTCAAAATTGGTTGCTTGATTTAATTTATGGAAATAGATTTTAAAAAAGGTTTTCAATAAAATGGTTGTTTTATTTAAATTATTCTTGACATGGATGTGGCTGAAGGGTGTTTTTAATAAATGATTGAGTTTTTATTGAAATTGTTTTAGCCTGCTTGGTTAGAATGTTGTTAGAAATTGTTGGTTTGGAATTGTTGGATTAAACAATTAAGAACAATTTGAAATTTTAATGGGTAATAGGTGTAAATTACCACCATAAAATTATTGGAATTTGGTTTGAAGTACCATAATGAAAAGGGGACCGGGTCGGATGTGATGTTCCACCATCAATGATAACACCAAGCTTGGGTGATTGAGTTGTGTGTGTGGTTGAGGTGTTTGTTTTGGGTCATGTGAAATGTGATATGTTATGAAAATATGAAATGGGTAAAATGATTAATGGATTGTTTGGTTAAATTACTTGGAAGTGTACTTATGTGGGTAAACTGATTGGTATGGCCTATTTGGATTGTTGGTAATTATTGAAATATTTTATTGGTTTTATATAAATTGTTTTATATGAATCAAATAACTTGTTCTTTCCTAGTGGTGTGAGTTTGGAATTCATTTGGGGAGTACCTAATAAGTATTATTACTCACCCCCTTCTTGTAACTTAGGCACAATTATAGATGTTTTGTTATGAGGCATAGGTAAAAGAAAAAATTTCATTTATTTAGTAGAACATCAAGATTCTTGAGAAGTTGTGGAGTTGGAGTATGGATCCGGGCATGTATTTGTGGAGTTATGTCACTATTTCAAGACTTTTGTTTTTTAGTTATCCTCTTGGTACTATGATGTGGTATTGGTATGGATTTTTTATTATTTTCATTTCATATGAGGTTGAATTTGTAATATATTATTGACATGCATCATGCAGTGGTTTTTAGTAATGAGATATTTGGTTGGTATTTTTTATTTTAAATGGAAAATCACCCCCACTATTCTTGAATCCCTTGTCATTTATTTCACACCTTTGAAACCTTGGGGATGTCTCTTTTGTCCAAGTATCACTTCCACCTCAAATCATGCCAATGACAAGGGGAGAGATATTACATGAACCCTTCTCCCCTGCCATTCCCTCGAATGCATCCCCCTTCCCCTGTGTGCAATACCCTCCCCTATGCAAACCCCATCCTCAATCATTCCCCAACATGAATCCCCCCTTCCCCCGAGAGAACCCTCCTACTCATGAAATCCCCCCCTCAATGAAAACCAAGATGCTTACACCACCCCCATTCCTCTAAAGTGAACCCCTATTCATGATTTCTCTCCTTCTGCCATGAGATTCCCTTTACTCTCTCCTCTTTCTGGTTGGTGCTTCCATACCTTGATGCTCACCCATAAGTATACTCCCCCCACTTCCCAAGAAATTTTATGGACGATGTTTTTAAATAAATGGTATAAATTTCAATCTCCTTGGTTTTCATGGACTAATTGGTAAATATGTGGGAATTAGAGTTTTGGGGTAATTAAGAAAATGTAGGAATATATTGAAAAGGATTGTTTATTATAATAAAATGATGAAATTATCTTTTATTAAAAAAATAAATTTATAATAAATTATATTTGATAAATTTATATGATTATAATATATCTGTATTTTAATAAAAGAAGTTCAAATTTAGAAAAATTTATCTGTAGGTAATAAAACTTATATTTTCAATGAAAATATTATTTTTTCATAAAAATATTATTTTTTTCATCAATGATATGATTTTTAATGATATTTATGTTGAATGTAATTTTGGATATTAAATTGTTATGTTATGTTCTTGGAGTTAATATTGGGTTATGATATTTCCAAGTATGTTATGAGTTTTAAAATGGTTCTTGAAATAGAGAATGGTCTTTTTTATTTAAGAATATGATTTCAATATTTTTGAAAAACCCTAGTTTAGCTATAGAATTTTAATCATTCAATTTAATGGGTTGATGCCTAAAAGTATTTCATTTATTATTTAACTCTAAAACAAAAATTTTCCAATTCAAGTATTTTGGGTGAGGGGTCATGAATTGAAACATTGAAGTTATGGTCTCACACTAGTTGGATAAATAATGTTTCATTTAACTTTGTGTGTCCTTTAATATAATATTAAAGTTTTTCGTAACATGAAGAAGTGTTTTTTCACTTTGTTTTTGTCTAGGAATGTCGTTGGGACATGGGGAAGCTCCATTGATAGGTCAATAAATATTAGATGAGAGTTTATCCTTAAATATAAATCTATATTTTAGTAAGATTGTGTGCCTAATAATCTAGTCCTCATTCCATTGGTTGGGATTTGGGATTAATCCTCTTATGAGTTAATGTAATGATGATCCAATGAATTTCATTCTTTAATGTTATATGTAGTGACTAGTAGTGGGGATGTCAAATAGACTGACTTTTGTGTTGAAACACTAATCCCATGACACAAAGAGCATCTATTAAACCTCCATTGCTTATTTTTGCACTGATTATTTCTTCTTTTCAATGTTTTTGTCTGTTATATTTTTTCTATTATGCATCAATTATCATTTATGTGTCAATGATGGGATAAAATTACTAAAATTATTTTTTTATGTGTAGTATAGGATACTAAAAACTTATGATTAGGGGTTGATGTGGTTGTATAGGTTACTCTATTAGAGAAATGATCATTTACATGTGCGTAATACAAGTGACTACCATTTTCCGATCACTAATGGCATCAATAGCAACCACCAAATAGAAGGTTTTATACTTTTAAAAATCATCCCAGCCCAATTACCCCCACACAAGCACTAATTTATCCCATATGAAACCCCCACTACAAGAAAAAAAATATAGATATGGGTCGAATAACTATTCGTATTTTGGGATTTAAATGATGAAGGATTCAGTAGACTGCTAAATGGAAGTCTATAGGTTTTCCCACTCCCTCGACTCATCCCCCCTCCATTACCCCTCCCCTTATTGTTGTTCCCCCATCCCCTCCATCCCTCTTCGAGTACCCCTACGTGTCAACCCTCCCCCTCCATGGGGAACCCCTACAGGCCATCATTCCTCTACCAACGTTGATGCCCTAGGACAACAACCCTCCCCCATGATATATACCCTCTCCCATGAGGTGAATCTTGTGCCCCTTACTCCCTACCCTCGATTCTTCTTCTACACAGCGAACCCTTCCCCTATTCTTTCAACCTAGATTTCCTTAAACATTCTCTGCTCCCTATATCAACCACGACCCCTTGTCTATATATGATTTCCATTTATTGTATTAATTTTTTTTTTAAATATGGTTTTGTAGTTAATTAAGAAATCAGGGAATTATAGTAGGAAATTTAGGGAAATTGAGTTTTGAATAAAATAAAAGAATGAATTAATTTTATCATTGATTTTTTTTTAAATATTCATTCCTTTTTGTTTAGAATGTTTTGTTCCTATGAAGAAATTTTTTATTCATTTTGTCTAGGTGATAAAATATTATAGGTCTAAATATTATTCCAATAGTAATAAATTATTTTTTTTAATTATTTACTCTTTATTAAAATGGGTAGATTTAGATGCCAACGAGCTTGTACCCTAGTGGTACAAGCTCTTGCTTGGCATCCAAATAACCCAGGATCAAATCCAGGTAGTGGAGAATTTTTGGGGTACTGTAGTAGTACTGTAGCAGCAACAGAACTGTAGTGGCGGAGGGACTATGTAGGAACTGTAGCGGTGGAAATACTGTAGCAGCGCAGGTACTAGAGCAGTACTGTTCGCCAAGGGGTCCTTTGGGCCAAAAAATGGGCATTCAAGCCTTGTATTCCGGCCACTTGGCCTTGGGCCTTCGGGCTATGTAATGGGTCTCCCTCTACCTAGTCTAAAGAGGTATTTTCGTTAATAATAAATTGAGGCTTCGACCCCAACCTTTTAAAAAAACATGGGTATATTTAGATGCAGTCTATTGAGGTGGGATTGAGTGATTTAATTAAAGTTGTAAAGATGTTGGTTATAGATTATTTAATTCATTTTGTTGACTAATTTAATTTAGGGTTTGAATATGTGGGTTATGAAGGTGCACTTAGATTGTTTCTAGTGCACTAGGGTGATTTAATTCATTGGTTATTCCTACTATCTAATTTCATTAGATGTACTCTAATAGGTTGTAGTGTAACAATTACTGAATTGGTGATATTTTTTCTTAATGATACCTTATTTATTTGGTCGTGAACTAGGATTCCCTTGAAATATTGTTAGATATTTGATCCATGTTTCATTACATGCATAGTTCTATTGGATACATGGTTTCTTCTCATCCTTGGTCCCTGTCATTTAATTAGGTTTTATTAAATTTTCATGATTATTTGGTATTAAAAATATACAGATCACTTATTCTAGATATTGGTATGTTCTCAATCCATTGATCCTTTTGGTTTGTTTTTTAAATCTTAAAATTTTTGGTGTTTCATGGGATTTGATCACTTATCTCCAATTCATGAGGTATATGTTTTCCAATCCTTACAAATTTAATATTTCAGATGTATGATATTAATTCATATTTAAAATGGTTTTGGTTTTATATTTCCATGATGTTGAATCATATTTTTAGTTGGATGATCATATATTCTAATATATTTATTGGTATAAGATTGTGATTGGGAACATCATGGGAGATCATGTTATTAAGGTAATGTATCATGAATAAATTCAAACAATATGAAATTCATTAAATGTTGGAAATAAATTTATATTTTTCTAATATTATTCAATCAATAATCCTTAAACCTTATGGATTTTAATATCCTTAAATTAGATTGATAGTTTTTATTGATAATGTTAACATGGTTTGTTGTCCTGAATTAATTAATTGTATTAATGTATAGGTTCCACCAAAGAAATGAAGTCTAAAAAGAATTTTCTCCCATGGTACTATTTGGTTATCTCTTTATTTGGACATGTATATTGTCATTCAAGTAAAATTCTATGAACATAATTTTATATGATTATAATTTCCAATATCTTGGATGATTTAAACATATATGGTGATATTAACCTTAAATTTTCCTTAAATTTTTTATATTTAATTAAAGTTTCTCAAAAATTTAATGGAAATTCACTAATTAATTAATCTCTCATGTTTAGTTTATTTTTCCAAAGGATTTCCACCCTATTTTACTAAGTTATTTTGAATATTTATTGGTCATTATGTGTGAAAATAAAACTCATTAAGATATTATTTAGATGTTGAGTTATGGAAGTAGACTAATTAAATTTATAGGTAGGTAAAGATGAGGTTTATGAAACAATATTAGAAGATTCATTTGATGAATAACAAAAAAATTGATTGACACGTGTTTTTACTATATTGATTCATATGTGTTTTTAGTGCATTAAATGGTGTTTTAACTTCATTATACGTTGTAGTTCTGTATTGATTTAAATTAAAAGGTGTTTTTACTCTATCATATCTTCATGTTATACATTATATCTTAATGATTTTCTATTTCAATTATATAAAAAGGTTTTTTAATGAATTAATAGGTGTCTATACTGAATTATATATAAAATTTAGTTTTTGTTGTTTGAAATTTTTTTTATTTAGTTTGTGACACTCAAAACATTCATTGAATGATTTTTAAAATATGGTTTGGTCAGAAAACTGATCTTAATGGAATGTTAGACTTCCATCCAAATACGAAACATCATTCTGTAAGTATTATACAGTCTTGCCCAATTCTTGTATACTTTACTTCATTGAACTAGTTAAATAAATTGTTTTCCAATAATTTATTTTCTATGAAATTATTTATCTAATATACCATTTGATGTGGTGGTTTTTTTATTCTCATATAAAAGATTTCAAAACACACAAGTAGTTTTTAACACTCTATAAAATCAAGCATTGGGGGGGGGGGGGGGGTCAAAACTAACCAAACGACCACTGAATGATGAGAAATCATAGGATAACAATTGTACATTGAATTATGAAATGATCAAGTAAGAAAAACATTAATATGAGGTTATATTTTTCTAGGATGACCAAAAACACACATTTGTTATTTTAAAACACTAAAATTCATGTTTAATAATCAAATCCACATAAAACTACCTCATAATGATTTGAAATCATAAGAAAATGATCTTAGTATTATTTTTAACATGTATATATAGATTTCACATCAATTATAAGTCTGGTATACTTAGAATGACTAAATTAGTTGTTTTTGAATGTTTTAAGCCCTTTAAAAATGTGCACCTGGGGGTAAAACGAACTGTATGACCTCCATTTTTTTGTTAAATCAGATGAAAATAGCCATAAATTGAATTTTCAAATTTTTTAGTTGATAAAACATGAATCGAATGTGCGGTGTGATCGAAATAACCAAATATGTTGTTTTTTATAGTTTGACACTATGAATGGTATGAAATTAGAGGAAAACAATAATAGTATGAATTGTGATGTGATTGAGTAAATAGAACATCAATTTGAGGTGTCATCTTCCTTGGATGACTTGAACTAATCATTTATTATTTTAAAGCACTAAAAATACATTTACTAGTCATATCCTGAGAAAACATCCTCAAAATGATGTGAAATAATAGGAATCCCATCATATTATTATTTTTTATGTGTGTAATTAAATTAAATGTCAATAATACTATTACATCATAATGAATAAACAATTTAATAGTTTATAAAATGGTGTAATATATGGAATGTCAATTTGAGGTTCCCTTTTATCAAGATGACCAAAAATCCACTTTTATTGTTTTAAAACACCAAAATGTGTTTATTGGTCAGATATATAGAAAAAATCCTTGGAATGAATAAACCATTCAATGGTTTATAAAATGGTGTAATAGATGGAATGTCAATATGAGGTTCTTTTTTCTCAGGATGAAGAAAAATCCACTTTCATTGTTTTAAAAGACCAAAATGTTCGTTTAATGGTCAGATCTAAAGAAAAAAACCTTGGAATGAACACATATGTAGTTTTTAATAGTTTGTGTTCTTGAAAAAACTTGCATCAGGGGGTCAAAACCTAATAAATGCTCTCCAAATGATGTTAAATCCTTAGAAAAAAACAATAAAGAGAATTGTGAAATGGTTGATTAGAAAGAACATAAATAAAAGTTTTTTCCTAGGATGATCCAAAACACACTTTTATTGTTTTAAAACACCAAAACATTCGTTTAATAGCCAAATCCATAGAGAACTACATCAGAATTATGTGAAACCATAAGATAACTATTTGAGTATTATTTTTGACATGTACGAGTAGAATGAATGTTAATCAGATGTGTGGGTTTCCTTGAATGACCAAATAAGTCATTTTTAAAGGTTTGAACACTTTAAAAATGTCCATTAGGGGGTCAAAACAAACCAAATGACCTATAAATGTTGTGAAATCATAGGATAATAACTATAAAGTGAATTTTGAAATTTTGGAGTAGACAGAGTGTCAATTCAATGTTTTTTTCTAGTATGAACCAAAACACACTTGTATTATTTTAAAACATGAAAATGTGTTTTTAATAGTCATATCCATAGAAAATGAACTCTGAATGTTGTTTAATCATTAAAAAACTATATTAGTATTATTTTTTATGTGTATGGGTATAGGTAACATAAAAAAACAAGCAGTCTTCCTAGAAAAACCAAATAATTATTTTTTAAAATGTTTGATGTTCTAGAAAAATATGTTCTAGGGTGTTAAAACAAACCAAACAAACTCTAAATGCTATGAAATTAACATAATACAATTGTACAATGAATTATGAAATGATAGAGTAGACATAACTTCAATATGAGGTGACATTTTTTTTAGGATGACATGAATCATACTTTTATTATTTTAAAATAAGGAAACATTCTTTTAATTGCAAAATCCATAAAAAATGCTCTCATTGTGAGGATAAATCATAGTATGACCATCTTAGTATTATTTTTGATGTGTATGAGAAGATGACATGTCCATTGGATGTCTGGTGTGCTTAGAACTACTGAATATGTAATTGTTAAAGGTTTGAAACCCATTAAAAACATGAATACTGAGGTTAAAACCAACTAAATGACATATAAATTCCATGAAATCATATGATATTAATCATATAGTGAATTGTCAAATGGTCAAGTAGATAAAATGTAAATCTATGGTGTCATTTTCTCAGGATGACTCAAAACACACTTTTATTATTTTAAAACACAAAACATGCATTTAACAGTCACATCCATATAAAACAACCTCAAAATGAGGTAAAATCATGGAAAAATAATATTGGAATTGTTTTTAATGTGTGAGAGAAAATGAAACATCAATTGAACATATGCTCTCTCCAGAATGACCAAATAACCAATTTTAAAGGTTTAAGGCCCATTAAAAATAGGTGTCATGGGATTAAACCCAACTGAATGACCTATGAATACCATGAAATCATAGGAATACAAACATATAGTTAATTTTTAAATGGTTAAGTATATAGAATGTCAATCCAATGTTTCATTTTCCATGCATGACCCAAAACATACTTTTATTGTTTTAAAACACTAAAACATGTGTTTAAAAACAAGGTTTATGAAGGAAAACCTTGAAATGAGGTGAAATCATAGGAAATATATCTTATAATTTTTTGAAACATGTTTAAGTAGATAAAATTTCATTAAAAAAAGAGGTCTTTTGGAAATGACTCGATAAGAATTTTTTAATGGTTTGATGCCTTTTCTAAATGTGTATTAGGGGGTCAAAACCAATCAAACGACCTTGGAATGTCATGAAATAAAAGGAAAAACCATATAGTTATTTTTGAAATGTTATAGTAAATAAAATTCTGACAGGAGGTTTTTTTTCCCAAGATGATTGAAAATGTATTTTTGTTATTCTGAAATGCCAAAACATGCATTTAATGGTCATATCCATCAAAAATGACCTCACAGTGATGTGAAATCAATGGAAAACCATATTAGAATTATTTTTTCATGTATGAGTAAAAAACACATCAATTATACATGTTTTCTTTATGAAAAGACAGAATAAGTAGTTTTTAAAGGTTTTACATCCTTTAGAACGGGCATCATGGGGTCAAAATCAACTCAATGACCAATGAATTTCCTGAAATATTAGGGAAACAATCATCCAGTGAATTGTGAAATGGTTGAGTATATGAAATATTAATTTTTGGTTTCGATTTCCATGTATGACCTGAAATACCCTTTCATTATCTATTTACTACAGTAATTATTTTTTTCAATTCAATTTTATTTGATGATGGGAATGAATCTTGGAAGATGACTAGAAAAAGATATATGTGAGCCTTTTTTATATATTATGGTGATATTAATTAATTTTTTGAATTATGGTAGTTTTTTGGTATTTTTATATCACAATGATTTAAAAAAATAACAAAATTAGGAGACACCATATAACAGTCACTATAGGTCAAACCAAGACACTATAATTAATGACCTCTAATTGGTTGTCTCTATTGTATTCACCTATAGTAGCTTCCAGATGGAGGTCGTTATATGGTTCCCCTTTCTGACTAATAGATACTACTAATTGGTGGTCCCTATAGACCATAACAATGATCCAAAAGCATCCACTATTTGGAAGTCGATGGGTGGCCATAATAGGCGTTTAGTGAAAGATTTTGTTGGTCAATAAAGGATATTTTCCACCTAGGGATAAAACCAAATAAACTTATAAAAAAGGTTCACTATGAAAAAAATAAACCAATAACCTATTTTTTATTATAAAGAACTATCATATATTCAGTTTTTATTAATATGTGATATTATCTTTATGAGCACTTAAAAATAAGTATTGTTTTCAATGCTAATAAAAGTCCTCAATTCCTGCATTGTGCTACTACATCAATAATACACTACTACAAAAAAACTAAATAAAACATAATTAAATTAAAACAAAAATTTATATTACCATAAATTACAATTAAAAGTAAATTTATATTAAAAAAATTTCAATATTTTACAATTACATTAATTTTTATAACTTATTATAAACCTTTACAATTTCCAACCAAATAAAAAACAATTAAACTGATCAGAGACCCAAGTGCCCTCTATTCTGATGCTATTGGTTCCCCTTATAATATGGCTCAATTTCACTACCATTTATCAAATGAACCACCCCACCTTGAAGAATATAAATGTTCAACTATAACAAAAACAAAAACTTATTTTAGAAATACAATAAATAAATAATTAATTAAAACACGAATATGATATAATAATACATAAAAAAAATCAATAAAAAAAAACATGAATGATAAAAGATAATACATAAATATAAAGGATAATATAATACATAAATAAAAATATTACAATGTAATACAACACTCCCAATGTGATTTACCTATTTTGAGTATGTGACACACTTTTATTCACACCAGTCCCCCGCATGTCGGATTAACCTGCAATTAATTACTAGATGTTACAAATTTTCTTTGTTTTGAGTATGTGATGTACGCTGTGAACTAAAATATCACTTTTAAATGAAAACACACACTTCTAGTCAGATCAGGAAAAATTCTGTGCCAGATTGATGTGGGATTAATTCCTATATTTCAAAAATTAATCACAGTTCTTTTCTGTATAGTATCATGGAAATCTAAGTGTGTTTTCTAGGTTTTGAGTATGTTACATTTGTATTGATGCATTATTCATTCCTAAACATAAAAATAAAATATTAATCATTTTTTAAAGTATCTAGATAATACTAACACGTTTTCTTAATTTTGATCGTCTGAAATTCCCTGTAAAATAAAATATCATGTTCAAATGGAAAGATGTACTTTCAGTCCTACTGGCCTCACTATGAGTCAAATTGATGTGTGGTAAATTATTACAGGTCACAAATGAGTTATCAGTATTTACCCTAAATTATCAAGACAAATTGATAGTTTTTTTCAATTTAGAGTATGTGACACCTGTTATAATGTAAAATATCACTTATAAATTGAAAAAATATGCTTTCAGTCATATTGGACAGATAGTGTGTTGTATTTACATGAAATTAATTATAATAATTAAAAAATGAATAATAAATATTTTAGTTAAAGTATTTAAAAAATATGAGCACATTTTATTAATTTTGAGTATGTTATTCTTATTGTGAACTAAACAATCACATGAAATTGAAATCATGCACTTTTAATCATATCGCCCAAACCATATTTCATATTGATGTTGGGGTAATTTGTACATTTCAAAAATGAATCGAAGATCTTTATACAAAGGAATGAAAATAATATGATTTTATTTTATGAATTTTGAGTAGGTGACATGTGTTTCAAACTAATTTGTCACTATTAAACTAAATACCTAAAATTTCAGCCATACCAATAAAACTGTGTGTTATATTGATATGAGATTAATACCTATATATCATAAATTAATTATTAACTTTTTTCTAATATAATTTATCGTATGATGTTTATATAACATTAAAATTCTAATTTGTTTATTTTTTAATGCAATTAAACTAAAATGACCATTGATTTTAATGAATATACAACGTTTTGTATGGAGGTTTATCTTTGGAGAAAGTCTATAGTAAGAGTTATGTTTTTTTATTTTGGTTGTAATTTTTCTATTAGTTGTAAAAATCACATAAATGTAATTATTTTTTTGTAAATTTTGAATTGAAATGATTTTTTAATGTTATATTTTTTATTCAATATAATTTTCTATAATATTTTCATTCCAGTTTGATTATATTTTTCTAATATTGTTCTATTATAGGGATTCTATAGGACCACATGTTTTATAGTAGTGGGCATGTCCTTCATCATCCATAAAATAAATCACTGATAAAAGACATATTTATCAGCATTTTTTAGTGGTGATAAAGGCTGAAGACCTTTAAGGGCACTTTGATAGTTAGTTCTTTTTTATGCCAACAAATCCTACATCTAGTGTTGAGATATGGCGATTCTGTAGTAGTTAAGTGAAGGTAATTCCAACCCAATTGTAAGATGTTGAGATTGAGTAGAATAGTGAATAGTTGAATGGGGTTCCATGATAGATTGGTGGTGGAGGAGTTATCAATGAGGATAATAGATGATTAAAAGGGAGTAGGGTTGAAGGATGCTAAAAATGGGGTTTTAAGAACACTTCTCATTTATGTCTTAAATAAGTTTTCATAAATAATATAAATAAAAAAGTTGAAAAATTGGAAAATAAAAGGGACATAAAAATACCAGTAACAACATTAATGAAATATAATTTCTTATATTAGTCTTTGATTATAATGACCTAGCTTTAAACATTACATATAGAGGACCTTTTACCAGTCTAGGTTCTGGAGAGTTAGATACAGGCATACAATTTATTAGAGTTTCAGTAAAATTAAACAAAAAAATCCAACTTTTCTTTCACACGTAAAAATATTGACTTCCAACATTAGAAATAAAAATGACCTATTAAAAGAAATTAAAATGCAGGGTGAGAATTTAAAATGCCCAATAATGGGTTTGATAAATCCTTATGAGGTATTGATTTGGAAATACATTTCAATTTTTTTTTATAAAATATACTTGTTGAAAAGAACATTTAAAATTACTTATGGATTAAAAATACTAGATCCTTCTAGAAAATACTTATGTTCCATATTTACAATGATCAAGCGCTGAGTTTTATGAAATTTTTTAAGCTTTCTTTACTTATATATATACTTTCACTGGAGTTTTCTATTTGAAACCATGTCACTATATTAAAATACACATCCACACTTATAATTTCATATAAGTTTGTACATAAATGAACTTTCATTTCATATCACTAATGAGTTTGGTTACAACCAAAATTCTTACCACTTAGCCATTGCATAAAATTTCCATTTATTCTATCTTTATTTCATGGAATAATTTTTTATTCACAAAAATATTTTATGTTTCACACATAAAAGAAACATTTTGAATAAAACATTTAAAAAGCGTGAAGAAATCCTTCTACTCAATAAATTCAAAAGTATACCCAAAATTTTAATTTGAAATCATGAATTTATTATGAATTCAATGGATGTCTATGATATTCATAACACATGGCCATGTTTATATGAAGATATGATGAATTTAATGTTAATATAATGCGATGACATGTTATGCACATTTTTTAGAAACATGGTGATATGAATTACAAACATAACAAAAATGATGCCATGATTTGATTTTATCAAATACATATTCAAATTAATATAAATAATATTCAACAATTTATTTATTATTAGTTATGTTCTTAAATAAATATTGAAAAATGTCCAAATGAATTATTTACATATACATATATGATATGTGTCTATATAAATTGTATATATATACATATATATACATGTATGTACTCAACATTAATTGTGTTACATTAAAACTGAATGAATTCATTCTAAAAAGAAACTTTTTTAAATAAATATATCTTAATTTAACAATAATTTAAACATAGTTTTAATATACATATAATAATATCCATAAGTACATAATTAATTTTATTACACCATTATGTACTAAAAAATGATTTGATATGAATAATTTCTTAAAATAATTTTGAACATACTAAAATAAAAATTCTAGAAGGGATTTCAAAGACACCCTTATACAAACATGAAACTAGAATTTTTGAAGGATTGATCTTGGAATTGCAATAATATTTTGAGATAAAAAAATGAAATTATTTAGTATATATATAAAACATAATTTTAAATAATAAATTGAGAAGAAAAATTCCCCGTACACAAGAATAAATTAAAATCTAAAAATAATTCATTATAATATCTGAACACTAAAATACATTTCCCTTACACAAAATAAAAAATTAATGCCTAAAAAAATTAAAATAATATATATATATAATATAATTTCATATGATAAAATACAAATTTTTCTAATAAAATGATCCCTTACTACAATTTATCAGAGTTTCAAACTGAAAACATGTTGATTTTGATTTGAAGAACCCAAGGGAGAAATAAATTTCCCTTGCACAATTATAATTTGGGAAGAAAAATAAATTGAAAAAACAAATGTAAGAAATCCCTTACAACCATAGATTTAGGAATTATGTTTATAATGAGACCCCTTTATGTATACATATACTGAAATGGATTGATGTATACATGTATATATACATGTATATACACATATACACACACACACACACACACACACACACACACATATATATATATCACCTTTGTAAAATAAAAAAATTTGAGGAACTAAAATGAATCCTTTCATAATATTATAAAATTTATAAGAATGAAATACATATGAAAATATACACATATAAATTGTAAAACAAAAATAACCCTTTCCTTGATTTTAAAATTAAAGAGTAAGGTTGTTGGATACATGGTAAAATGGAAGGAGAGTTTGGAGCATGTCTTCTAACAAGGGCGGAGGGGTTTTCTAGAGTCCCATTTATATAAAAAAAATCATATGTGCTAATAGTTTTCAAGGGAAGCTATGTTTTTATTTTATTATATAAAAACAAATTCCCACAAATATCATATGGGTATTCATTTTTTTATTTTTATCTTCCTTTAGTGTGTTAGAATTTTTTTACATTCCTTTTATATGTGTCATCCCACTTTATTATAATGTATTATATATTTTTTTATCCATTTTATCATCATTTATTTCTCAATTTTTCATGTCACTCATTTATACATAATTTCACTTCTTTTTTTTATACATTTTCCATTTGTTTTTCTATCTCACGTTTCAATTGTTTTTAAATCCATGATTACTTTATTATACATTATTGTTATCTTTTTATGAGTTTTTATCTTCCTTTTGTTTTAAGTCACGATTATCTTCAATTATTTTGTTTCTTACATTTATCTCTCATACTTTTGAATGCCATGTCCTGATTACCATTATTATATATTTTTATATCATCATTTACTCTTTTTTGGTCAATGTCATTAACATTATAATATATAATTATGGCATCAATTATTAATTCATTTAACATTTTTTTAAAAGAATTCATGTAGTTTTTTAGAAGTTATTTGATATTTTTTTTAAAACAATAAAAAAATGTTTTGACCATTTTTGTAAATATATAAAACCCATTATTTTATATATATAATTATATTAGTTTATATTTTTCATTTCTTTAACATATATATATATATAAATAATTGTTTATATTAGTATAATTATATCTATTCATAATATCAAAATATTTTAAAACAAAAACATAAAATACTATATTGTCTTAAATAAATGTTTTCAAATTAATTAAATATTATTATTATCATTAAATATTAAAAAATTATAATGGTCATATTTTATTATTTCAACATAATGGTAAAAAATTTAATTATAGTTACCTTTCTTTGTTTATTATTATTATTATTATTTTAATTTTTTTATTAATTTATTTTAACTCAAATAAGATTATCATAGTATAAGTATTAAAATATTTATAATTTCTTATGAAAATAAGCTAATAATTGACACAAATAAAATATTAAAAGTACACAAGTAAACATATTTTATTTTTAATACTATCAATTGTTTTGTATGAATATTTATAAATAATTCATATATGTATTTTTATATAAAGAAACACATATTACATTTCATAAAAATATAATTTATCTAATATGCAATCCCAATTTTATAATACAAAATTTATAATACTAATAATTCTATAATATAATCATAATTAATTCAAAACTAATATTTCATATACATATACACACACAATATATATATATATATATATCATATTTTGAAAATTAAAATTTTATAAAAATAAAATCATCATAATCAATAATATAATTACTCATTTAAAATATTCTATAAAGTAAACTTTCATATTTTTCAAAAATAATTAAATAAATATAGTTACTTTTAAATATTATTTTAAATTATTTTTCTTCTTCTATTTTTGTAATATTAATTTCAAAAACTATAAATAATAAGTATAATTAATAATAAGTATTATTTAAAACACATAATTTTCCAATATTAATTTCAATGAAAATAAACTCAAAATATTATCAGTTGGTCTTTAATTATAAATAAATCCATTTTATAAAATATTTATATAATAAAACTTTTTATAATTTATGGGCTGTCACATTATTTCCTTCTCAAAAGAATTCTGTCCTCACAATTCATTATTCAGACTCTAGAAAATTCTGAATTGTTTTCTTCAGAATTAAGATAACTAAGACCACTAAACTTTTAGACTTAACAAAATATAATATACAAAGTTAACTAGACCATTCCTCTGATACCAATTATAAGGACCCAGCCTTAAACATTACATAGTATAGGACCATTTACTGGTCTTGGTTTTGGAGTGTTAGATTTAAGCTTACAATTTATCAGAGTTGTAAAAAAATTAAACAAACAAAAATCCAACTTCGCTTCCACATCAAAAAATGATAAATTCCAAATTTAGACTTCAATGTGACCTATGAAAATAAAATAAAATGTAGGGTGAGCATCTAAAATTCCCAGTAGGTGGTTTAAAAACCTTTGATAAATCATTTTAATGTATTTATTTGGAAATAAATTTGAAAACAGATCTAGAAAATATCCTTATTTAAAAGAACATTTTATATTACTTACATATTAAAAAATACTAGATCATTCTTGAAAATACTTACATTCAAAAATTGCTTAAACATAAACCAAAGTTTTTATAAAAACATTACATAAGGTTCTGAAATGATAACACTATTCCATGGAAACATAAAATATTGAAGGTTGTCTTAGGCCTACCCACTTAACGAAGGATGGGTTCACTCCCCAATAACCTTCTATATTTAAAATGATCAAGCTACACGTTTTCCAAAAAAAATTAAAGCTTGATTTACTTATATATATACTTTCACAAGAGGTTTCAATTTGAAACTATGTCACTATATTAAAATACACATCCACACTTATAGTTGTATATAAGTATGTACATAAATAAACATTCATTTCATATCACTACTGAGTTTGGTTACAACCAAAACTCTTACCACTTATCCTTTTCATGGAATATCCATTTATTCTATCTTTCCTTCATGGAATACTTTTTCTTATTCACATAAATATTTTATGTTTCACACTTAAAATAAATTTTTTGAATAAAACATTTAAAAAGCATGAAGAAATCATTCTACACAATAAATTCATAAGTATACCATAAATTTTAAATTGAAATTATGAATTTATTATGAATGAAATGGCTATTGATGATATGAATAACACATGGCCATGTTTATAAGTAGATGTAACGACTTTAATGATAATATATCATGATGACATGTTATCAATATTTTTTTATAAAAATGGATATAGAATAATTAACATAACAAGAATGATGCCATGAATTTTTTTTATGAAATACATATTCACATTAATATAAATAATCTTCAATAATTTTTTTATGATTAGTTGTGTTCTTAAATAAATAGTTATAAATTTTTGAATGAATTATTTACATATACATATATGATATGTTTTCAAATAAATTGTATATGTATATATACATGTGTGTAATCAACATGAATTATATAACATTAAAACAGAGTGAATTCATTCTCTAAAGAAACTTTCTAAAATAAATAAATCTATATTTAACAAGAATTAAATCATGGTTTCATATACATATAATAATCTTTATAATTATATAAATAATTTTTTTTACACCATCTTGTAATAAAACATGATTTTATATGAATAATTTCTTAAAATAATTTTGAACATACTAAAATAATAATTCTAGAAGTAATTTAAAATACACCCTTACAAAAACATGTAACTAGAATTTTTGAAGGACTGATCTTGAAATTTCAATAATAGTTATATATAAAAAATAATGGAATTTATTTCATATATATATGTAAATATTACTTTTCAATAATAAATTGAGAAGAAAAATTCCTCCACAAGCAAAAATTAAAATATGAAAATAATTCATTATAAAATATAAACAGTAAAATATGTTTCCCTTAAACAAGCAAAAAATTTAATGCTTCAAAATAATTAAAAGCTGATATATATAAAATCTGATTTCATATCATAAAACACAAATTTTTCTAATAAAATGATCCCTTACTACAATTTACCAGAGTTTGAAAAGTGAAAAACATATTGATTTTGATTTGAAGAACCCATAGAAGAAATAAATTTCCTTTGCACAATTATAATTTGAGAAGAAAAATAAATTGAAAAAACAATTATAATAAATCCCTTACAACTGTAGATTAAGGAATTAAGTTTAAAACAAGATCCCTTTATTTATATATACCTAAATAAAATTATATATATGTGTACATATACATGTACACACACACACACACACACACACTCACACACACACAAATATATATATATATATATATATATATAACACCTTTGTAAAACAATAAAAATTTGAAGAACTAAAATGAAACCTTGTGTAATTTTATAAAATTTAGAAGAATGAAATACATATGAAAATATAAATATATAAATTGTAAAACAAAAATAACCCTTACCTTGATTTAAAAATTGAAGAGTAATGCTGCTGGATACAAGGCAAAGAGGAAGAAGAGTTTGGCTTGGGTCTTCTAACAAGGGAGGAGGCATTTTCTAGAGTCTCATTTATATAAAAAAATTCCTATGTTCTTATATCTTCTTAGGGAAGTAACATTTTTTATTTTATTATATAAAACAAATACCCAAAAAATACATATGGATATTCATTTTTTTATTTTTATCTTGATTTTTCATGTAATACATTTTTTACATTCATTTTATATGTGTCACACCAATTTATTATAATGTATGATATATTTTTTTATCCCTTTTGTCATCATTTATTTCTCAATTTTTCATTTCACTCATTTATACATAATTTCTCTTTTTTACACATTTTTCATTTGTTTTCTATTTCATGTTTCAATTTTTTTGAAGTCATGATTACTTTATAATACATTCTTATTATGTTTTCATGAGTTTGTATCTCCCTTTTGTTTTAAATCATGATTGTCTTCAATTATTTTGTTTCCTACATTTCTCTCTCATACTTTTGAAAGTCATTTCAGGATAACTATTATTATATACTTGTAATCCACTCGTGAAAATGCAAGGGACTATTCAATTTTCATTACCTTCATCTGGTTTTGCTTCATTAAAAAAATGCAATGTCATTATACTCAATGTTAAAAAATAATTTTTTTGTGTTACTCAAAATTCAATATTTTAGAAAAAAGAAGAAATTATATATTAAATGGAATGGTAATATATTATCAACACAGAGAAATAAAATATATGAAGTATCATTCAGATAAAATAAGAAAAAGTAATACAAATAGTTAAACATTCAAATTGAAACAATAATTGTATCAAAGTTAATTTTGAGTTGAACACATGGAAATAAAAAAGGATTTTTTGGACAGATGGTTTAGTTAGAAAAAATATGTGTGAAAAATATTATAGTAACTGAATAATTTAATAGAGTATGGTTTCCCCCTTGGAGTCAAACTAAATTTAAAAAAATGTGATAGTAAAAACCTTCAAGAAGTGGGTTCCTGTAGCGCTGCAATAGAATAGTATTTGTGGTTACTAGTTGAAAGTAATCTGGTACCAGCACATGTTACTAAAGTTGAGAAAATAGTGATAAATATGTATCCTGCAAGCGATTTACTCATCAGAGAATGTCTTGTTGTGCCTTATACGTGTTCATACTCCTTTTGTGTATATTTAATAAAAGTGAAGTCAATATTGGAAGTAAAAATGTAAATAGTAATTAGAAAATAACAAAATAAGTAATATTTTTCAAATAACTCACAATTACATCACCAAATTTCAGTCAAGTTTGTTAATTTTCTTATTGAAGTTTTCATTTAAACAGGGATGTAGTTTATGGCTTGTTGTTGACTCAGAGTCTCAAGATGTAAGAGTTTTTTGGACAACATATTCTACATCAAACTCAGTTGGTAGATTTTTCTACATGAATAACTAACTTCAATAAATAAGTTGAAAAAAATACTAATATCTATAAGTAGTGTAGAAAAATAGGATTTTTATGAATTGGAAAATTATATGATCCAATGTAGTCAGTATTAATCATGCAAGGTAAATCGATATGAAAATATCTCTAAGGTCAACTCCAATGATGTAATGAAATTAAAATAGAATGAATAAAAATAAAACATATACCTGAGTTAATGAGTTAATTGTATTTGTTGTAGCAACTTTAGTACATCTGGTGTAGTTTACTCCAAAACATCTTGCACTATAATTTTCCTAGAACACAATTTTAAAATGAATTTTACTATATAGTCGTATTTTTTTAGAAAAGTTCAATTTAAAAATGTAAAAAAATAGTACTTGGTACTGGTCAATGGTAATACTTGTGAAGATTCACTATAATGATGATCCTATATAATATAGGAAATTTATATTCATATTAATGGAAGTTATGAACTTTCAATTTCTAGTAATCTGCTGCTAATCGAAGGTCTGATGAAAATTGGTGATAAAATTTTCACTATCAATGATGAAGAGAACATTGTATGTGTTCTGTTCCGAAGAATGGTGATGATTTTTAATGTTGAAACTTATAAAATATATCGGGATAAAAACTTTTTTTTTATTTAAAAATGTTTAGCTCTCATGGAAAACCAAAATCATTGTCAAAATAATTTGTAATTGAAGAGTAATTTTAGTTTAAAATAACTCCAAATCCTTGAATATTATATGATAAAAGTTGAAAAAATGACTTGTATCAAATTATCTCTCATTTGAGTAGAAATTTTGGTTATAAATTTTATGACCTGCTTATCGAAGAGAATAACTAAAACTGATTCCTGGTGATATGTCACCAGCAATTGTACTATAAATCTATTGCACAAGTCATTGAGTTAATATCAATACTGTTGTAGTTAAATAAAATGAATATACCGATGTAATAATAAGTACTAAAGAAATATATAAGATGAAAACCTAGGCATAGTAAATGTTGAATATATGTGTAAATTATTTCATGAATTGTTGGCATCCGTAGTTTGTACCTTCTTCATGAAAGTGGTGCTTGAATAAAAAAACTAGTTATGGGTGCTTCAAAATTTTTGTATCGTATCAACAATCATACACCTTTTTGGCTAATAAATAGTTATTCATATCAATATATAGATTATTATATGACTTATTATTATAGTAATGAAGAGTACATAAGGAAATTATAAATTCATGATATATTACTTACCTCGATAAACTTTTTAACATATGAAATTGTATTTTGTTACTCTAATAAAGAAATGGAATAATAGAAGAATTTGAATGTGTAGATAGTGGACTTTGAAATTGTGATTTATTGATCTACCCACACCAATTAAAAGAAGAATATGCAGTAATTAAAAAAATGGTTTATAGAGTAGTCGTGCATGATGTAGGTTTTTTGAAACTTTTCTTCTCTAGAAGTAAAAATAGGGAACCTAATACATACTTCACAAGTTTTGGATTACCAGAATGTACAAATTGATTAGTATTTTTGATGTATTTATTATAGTTGTGAAAATAAAATATGTTGATATAGGATCAATAAAAAAATATTATTGTTAACTGAATAATATGTTGACAGAATAGTAAATATAAATGGGGATGTCATAATATGTAGCTAGAGAGTTTACAACTCATTAATTTTTCCTGACCAGTTGCAATGTATGTACCATATAGGATTCATTATTGTTATACAAGGGTTATTCCAGTATGTTGGAAAACTCTCCCCATAAGCTACAGGTAATTCATAAGCCTCTGTAATAAAAAGGGAAACAATTTTTTCAATTTTAATACTTATTTTAACTGAAGAAAGAACATAAAATTTCTAACCTTTAGTCCTCTAAAACAATTTTGATATTTTGGTTGGTAGCCCCAATAGAATGTATAGGGTATGAATGGCATAGATGTCCAATAATTTCTATAAAAATGTTAATTAAAATAAAAAACTGTATGAAAAAATATAGAATAATATGAATGAATTTTTATCTGAAGAGCATTATATGGTACATGAAATGATCAAATAGAAGATTATGTAGTGAAAAATATATTCATGAACAAGTTTTTGTCAACAAAAATGTAGTAAATATGATTTTACTAATATCATATTGTAAAAATGTGTACTATTATTAAAATTTACCAATTAATTGTTGTTATGGAACCTTTTTCTGAATAATGTCACAAAAAGAAGAGAATTCAAAATTGAACATTGGTAGGTGAAATTCACTTGGTCAAACATATGTTATTGTAGTAAAAAATAGTCTGCAAGCATGTCTTATCCCTAAGTAGCTTCTTTGATTAGGAGAAATTTGAAGATTTTGTATTTTGTAGCACAACCCTTCACGCAAAAGTGGTTCGTACTTGCATATTAGTTGTCAATTTCTAAGTGTACACTAATGTTTTGTCACCTTCATGAGTGAGTAAAATATTTTGAATATAGATATCAAAAGATATTACTATAGATGATAATATTATAATAAAATAATTTCATATTAGTAGAGTTATGGAAATCATTTAAAAGTTATAACACAGTTAACTCACTTGCTCATCGTTAAGAATTAGATCGATAGTAGCTAATTCAAACTTGCACTACAACAAATAAGGATTTTAAAAGAACTAGAAACTTCTTTTAACAGCACTAGAAAATCACTATTAATCATGGAGAAGATAGGGGGTCTCCTTTAACAGTGCTAAAAAAGTGCTGATAAAGGGGACCTTTATCCACGCTAAAAAACACTGATAAAGGCCTATTTACTTGTGATGTGCTGTTTATTTAATAGCAGACCTAACACTTGCACACCTGCACAAAAAAACACCTACACATGAAAAAATCACAAAATAATGAAACAACGCACACAAGAGTTTCACAAAAAAATATATATACATTTATTTGACATCATGAATACAAAAATAGACACTGCAATATACATTTTAAACAATGTTTTAGATTGTTACAATTACAATTATCCATAAAATAATTAAAAACATTAATGTTTCATCCTTTTGTATCTATGATCCCCTCTAAAAAAATTTCATCCATGGTATTAGTTTCCGAACAAAGCATCCGAACTCAAGGAAAATATTCCACCTATATAAGAAAACAAATATTATGTTAGTAATAGAATAATGAAATAAATTAAACATTAATATGAAATAATACATTAATAAAATGCCAATTTTAAATAAAAAAGACACATTTGGAGTTATATCAGTAACACCGTGCTTCATATTGAGGTTAGGTTTACTCCTAAATGTCACAAATGAGTCAAAGATTATTGTTTTAAAATATTAAAACAATCCGAATGGGTTTTCTCAGTTTTGAGTATGTCAATTGTTCTTTTACTGAAATTAATATCAAATTTAAATGACACATTTTGATTTATATCAGTCACATAATTTGACGGATTGAGGTATGGTTTTTTCCTACATGTCACAAATGACAGATGGATCATTTTCCTAAAGTATCAAAACAATCCGAATGTGTTTTCTCAGTTTTCAGTATGTCACTTGTGTTTTTTCCTAAAATTAATGTCAATTTTAAATAAAAAGATAAACTTTGAGACACACCAGTCGCATTGTGCATTGAATTGAGGTACAATGGATTCCAACAAGTCACAAATGACATATGTATCATTGTCATAAAGTATCAAAACAATCCGAATGTGTTTTCTTAGTTTGTTGTTTGTCAGTTATGTTTTTTTACTAAAATGTCATTTAAAATTGGAAACATGCATTTTGAGTCATACCAATCGTATCGTGAATTATTTTGATATGATACTACTTCATACACATCACAAAGAACTTATTAATCATTATCCTAAATTATGAATACAATTGGAGGGGATTTTCTTGGTTTTTAGTGAGTGACACGTTTTAGCTAAAATGACAATTTTAAACTGATAACAGACACTTTTAGCCATACCTACCACACCGTGCATCAGATTGAGGTGCGGTTGATTCCTATACATTATAAATGACTGATGTATAATTTTCCTAACGTATCAAAACAATCTGAATGCATTTTCTCAGTTTTCAGAATGTCACTTGTGTTTTGTTCTAAAATTATTGTAAATTTTAAATAAAAAGAGACATTTTGAGTCATACTAGTTTCATTGTGCATTGAATTGAGGTGAGATCAATTACAACATGTCAAAAATGACTTATGGATCATTTTTCTAAATTATAAAAACAATACGAATGTGTTTTCTCAGTTTGTAGTATGTCAGTTGTGTTTTTTTACTAAAATGTCATTTAAACCTGGAAACACGCATTTTGAGTCATACCGGTCATATCATGAATTGGTTTGATATGATACTACTTCATACACATCACAAAGAACTTATGAATTATTATAATAAATTATGAAGACAATTGGAGCGGGTTTTGTTTGTTTTTCAGTGAGTGACACATTTTGAGCGAAAATGTCAATTTTAAACTGATAACAAACACTTTTAGCCATACTAGTCACACTGTGCATCAGATTGAGGTGAAATTGATTCGTGCACATCAAAAATAACCCATGAGTCATTTTACTAATGTATCAAAACAATCCGAATGCGTTTTCTTGGTTTTTAGTATGTCACTTGTGTTTTTTCTAAAATTAATGTCAATTTTAAATAAAAAGAGATACTTTGAGTTATACCAGTCGCATTATGTGTTTAATTGAGGTGTGGTCAATTCCTACATGTCACAAATGACTTATGGATAATTTTTATAAAGTATAAAAACAATCTGAATGTGTTTTCTTAGTTTGTATTATGATAGTTGTGTTTTTTACTAAAATGTCGTTTCAAACTAGAAACACGCATTATGAGTCATACCGATCACATAGTGTGTTTATTTTATACAAGATTTCTTCATAAATGTCACAAAGAACTTATGAATCATTATCCTAAATTCTGAATGAAATTGGAGTAGGTTTTCTTGGTTTTCAATGAGTGACATGTTTTGAGCTAAAATGTCAATTTTAAACTGATAATAGACACTTTTTTACATATCTGTCACACCGTGCATCAGATTGAGGTGTGGTTGATTCTTACACATAAAAAATGACTCATGGATATTTTTCATAAAGTATCAAAACAATAAGAATGCATTTACTTGGCTTTCAGTATGTCACTTGTGTTTTTTCTAAAATTAATGTTAATTTTAAATAAAAAGAGACACTTTGAGTCATACCAGTCACATTATGCATTGAATTGAAGTTCGTTCAATTCCTACAGGTCAAAAATGACTTATTAATTGTTTCCTTAAAGTATCAAAACAATCATAATGTGTTTTATCAGTTTCCAATATGTCACTTGTTCTTTTTACTAAAAATAATGTTAATTTTAAATAAAAAGAGACTCTTTGAGTCATACCAGTCGTATTGTGTGTCGTATTGAGGTGGGGTTGATTAATAAATATTTAAAATGAATTATGGATCATCTCCCTAAAGTATCAAAACAAATGAATTCATTTTCTTGATTTTGAATAGGTCAGTTACTCTAATACCAACTATAATGACCTAAAAATTTCATACATTGATATCACATATTAGTAGATTAATAATCATTAAATAAAAGAAATAAATTAAACATAAATATGAAATAATGAATTAATTCTATGAAAAATGATTTTACTGTGAAAACATCAAGATTAACTCTATGATTTAGTAGACAATGAATCGTTGCTCTTCCTGCAAAGGCATGTCGCATGGGTAGAAATCTTCAAAAATAAACAAACCCTACAAGGAATAATAATAATAAAATAAATGTTTCATTATATAATTTTTTGTTAAAATAGATATATTATATTGTAACATTACATTTACATCTTTCTAAATGGTTTCTTTGGTCCAAATATAAACTAATAACAAAAATAACGATTCTTTGTGCACTTAACTACTGTTGGTTAACTATCGCTTAGCATAACATCTGATCTGGACTTCTGATCTAGAGTCCCCATGATGCTCTCATCTGACACCATCTCTATGATATCATAATTAAGTGTTCACTTTTCCTTCTCTTCCTACACCTATTTATTAGGTAAATGGGTGGAGGAAGAGAAGGAAAAGTGAAGGGTGAATGATGATATCATAGAGATAGTGTGGGATGAGAGCATCATGGGTACGCTAGATCAGAAGTCCAAATAAGATTCTATTCTAAGAGGTAGTCTACTAACAGTAGTAAAAACCCTTTTTTGTTATTAAATTTGTGAGTGATGCACAACCAATATTCTTCCATCACAATGCATCAGTATAAAAAACAACAAAAATGACTAAAACACAGAATATAAATTATCCATGCCATAATAGTTTAGGTCTAGTGCTTTTGGAAACATGGAAAAATGAAGAACTAGTTCATAAGAGTCTCTCATTAAGTTATTCTTTACTAGAAAGACAAATCGTTTTCTAAAACCAATCTTCATAACCTAAGGATATGAAACATAAGAAAGGGTGATCATAGATTCTCAATAAGTGTTAACAAGGGAGATATCAATGATCATATAAGGATAACATAAGTAGTAGGAATTCACCTTAATCTTATTTGTGTATAATCTTCCATCAGGTATGTTACCCATTATTTTATAAACACATCTTTATCATCTTGTGAATATTAGTTTTTTCCACAGTCAAGGTAGTACTAAAAAATATAAATACACAAAGGATTAATAAATATTTTAAATGAACTAGTAATTATTTTTTAAAATACCTCTTTAGGTATTCTAGTTTGTTGATGAAATGAAATCTATTTCATAAATTTACAAACATAATGACCATATTCATTTCCATTTATTTGTTTTGGACACTGTAGAAACATTGAGAAAAATAAGTAATTTTTTTGATATGTGTTTGGATACTGCAATCTTATTATATATACCCTGATAATTGTCCAGTTGTATATCTTGTCGATGCTCTTGTCCTTAGGCCCTAGATTTATTCCATGAAGTAGATGATATTGATGCACCACCCTATCATAACAGAATACTCGTTAAAAGATAATATAAATTATATAACTAGACATTTAGTTCTAAAATATTGGATCTAGTGTATTAAAAATTAACAAATGCCATCATGCATGGTCGATTTGTTGGTTATCCATGCACTGAATATAGAAAATAAATCTTTAGAGTGTCCAAATTTATTGCAATGAGGATCCAATGCTGCCTAAAAAAAGGAATAAGTAATCAAAGAAATGGAAATATAGTTGATATGATTAAATTGTAGAGTTTTAACCCTACAAAATTGGTATTAAAAAGATTTTGTCATCCATAATTTTGTTTTCAAATGATTTTATCATGGATGACATTATTTCACCCTCTTTATCAGAATTTATTTCTTCTTTTGAAGATGTTATGTAAGGACTAACGAGTCCAAATCTTTGTTCATGGGGAAATACCTTCAATTGTTTTTCATATATACGCCTGCAAAATATATGAAATTTATTTAGTCATAATTGTCATAGTATTTCAAATTTTTTAAAACCAAATCATGAAAACATACCTCATGTATACATTTAAAACTGAGGAGCCTAGCAATTCAAACTTGATAATTTCATTTTCATTTTCAGCACAAATGTAATATGATTCTTCCCCTCTGTACATATTTTTTAAAAAATCAATTTTGTGAGCATTGTTGTCTATTAACTTTGTATCCACATGATCCTGCAATGATATTAAATGTGGATATAGAACGGGCATGGTGAAGTGCTCTTAGTAGATCATTTCAATCGGTTCATTGATCCTTGAGATCATTTTGAGCTGATCTCTCATTTCACCCCTTTCCATTTGTCATTTTGTAATTACATTCATCAGTTCCTACCTTTTTTCTTTAAATGTTAAAGGTTCAGCTTGAAAAATAAATTGGAAATGAATACCTCCTTGTTGACATGTTTTTTACAAGAATTAACGACCATGAAATGAGTGTTCTGACTGCTTCTTCAACCATATGAATGTCTTTATCATCATTTGGAATAGGTAGCTCAGTGCTCAACTCATGAGATAAGTTAATCAACACTCTGACCTGACCCGTTGGAAGTGGTCTATTATGTAGCATGTCATTCTACAGAGTGAACACTGTAGCCCTCGATACAAGGCGATGGGTGGGAGTTGATATATATAAATCATTGTCATTTTCCCCTGTAGAATATCACTACAGGAAAGGTATCAATGTCTATGTGATCCACATTTCACATAGAAAATTATTAGAACATTGATTGCCTAAGCTATGTACAGTTTTTTAGGGGAATGAGTCACCTCAAAACTGGAGAGGGGTGTGGTATGATCTTCATGCATGGGTGGTTCTTGAGTTGTTTCTAATTTGTGTCTCCCACCATAAAACATTCTATCAACTCTCTCAGGTAATTTAATTATTATTGAAACATAGCTAATGTTTCTCTCATATTTTTCATTTCCTCATTTTGATCCTCTACTAGTTTTTCTTTCTAAAAATATGTTCAAGGTGTCACCCCAAAACCTGCACCTCGGACGTGGACATACTATTCTGGATGCTTCAAGGTCACTGAAATTATGTCTGCATCTAGTGCAGGTGTTTTTTATTCTCTTGACTATGTTAGATAGAAAATATAGGAAAATAAGTAATCATTGTTATGTAGTAGCGATTTAATGGAAAAAATTATATTATGTCATACCTACACATGTTTCCCACACTTGTTTTGTATTTTAATCTATTAGTATCCCCTATTTATTTACACAATGCTCCTTCCATAACACATGGTGTGGGATGGAAGTGGATTTCGATTTCAATTCATCAATCTGCATATAAATAGAGGAACATGGTTATGGTGTTGTTTTATGTCACATAAAATTATTACAGTAGATTTAAAATACGTACCAATATTTTTTTCAAGTTAAGTGTACCCCATCCTTACTTTACGATAGGGGTATGCTAGTTTTGCTTCCCGTTCTTTATTTTTAGCACTCAGCTATTATTTAATAAATAAAAAACTTTCAATCAAAGTGATGAATACAAGCAACATCAAACGATGTATTGCCAGACACAATGTACCTGAAAAGTCTTCTCCATATGACGACTGGTAAATGCATCCCATGCTCCTTTGGGATATCAAGTGTGGATAAAGAGGAGGTGGGTGTGTCTTGATTGTACCTTCAGCATCTTTAAGATGAAATTTTTTTAAAACTATGCGGAAGCCTCTATGAATCTTTCCTACAACTATTAATACATATTCCTTATGTGATGCATCTACTATAAATGCACTCTAAAAGGAATGATGAAGAGTAAGTCAATGTTTTAGTATTTTAGTTTATTTTAATAAATTAATGAAATGATATCCTAATGTTACTGTAATATCTTCCCACAGTAATGTCATAAGCCCATTGACAACATGGTTTCACAACTGTACATCAATGGACACATGTTTCCAAGTGATAATTACAATGTATCTACTAAACATGGCTTTTTTGGGGTTAACATGCTAGCCTCTCTTATTCTATCCCACCTCAAATTTGATGGATTTTTCTTTTTCCATAAGGATTTTTCTAACACTGTCAAATTATGGTGCTCTTTTTTTTGCGCCGCCAGGGTTTCATTGCCTACCATTTAATCAGTTTCAGAATCATAATTATATTCCTCTAGAGAACTATCATTGGCAATTAGACCAGAAACAATAGGTTGAGAAACCTACTATACCTCATCAATGGGACCAACAACAACAAGTTGAGAAACCTGTTGTTCCTCTACAGTAAGACCACCAACAACAGGTTGAGGGACTTGTTGCTCCTTGGGATTGGGCACATCAGCACATACAGAAGTCATTATCTGCATAAGTGGTTTAACATTTAATTTAGATTACATAAAAAACAACAAAAAGATAATAAAATAAGGTAACACAATGTATATTACAATAAAAAAATAACCTGATTATTGAACTCCATTTTTTTAAAGGCTGAAGAGATTTTACACTTCTATTGACTATGAAAATCCCTTCATTGTGGTCTCTTATAACATAAAAAATATCATCTACATTGGGACTGCTGTAAAATGATTTATAAGTACCAATGAAAGGGCCATCCTCTGTTGAAATTGCATCTAAAACTTCAGTTGTTTGGTCGATAACCGAACAATTGACCAGTTTTAGTTTGCGGAATCTAGAACATAAAATACTTGTACTACCTGTGATTCCATTATAAACAGTTTATCTTTCTCCCCTTATTTACTAAAATCAACTTTCCTGAATCCCAATTCATCTATTTTAACAAAAGTGCTATTATCAACCCATTTTCATTGAAAAATTGGCACTTTGAATTTCGTATAATCAAACTCCCATATTTGTTTGATGATTCCAAAGTATGGTATGTTTATATAAATTGGATTTCTATCCTTAGCACCAGAAACATTCATTGCTTCAGCCACAAGTGTAACCCCACTATTATTCATGGTACTATCTTTATGATGTTCATTAGTATAGAATGTATAACCATTAACTACATAAGCATTGTAAGATAATACATACACACTTTGCCTTCCAACTAGCCATCAAAGTTGTTCTGAAATTGAGTCTAGATTTTCATCTAACTTCTTAAAAATATGGTCATAAAACTATCCTATAAACTATCGATTATGTGTATCTGATATCAATTTTTCAACCCTAGTTGAATTCAAATGCCTAATAATTTCTTTGTGGGTTTGATCATATAGGTCAACATTGAAACTATTATGCAAAACGTAATGGTGGGCCTGCTCCCAATCTCTAATATTGATTGTGAAAACCTATCATCTATAAATTTTTTCACCCTGAAGCTGCCCAGTGTGATGAGATTTTGGTATTCCAATGCTTTCCACACCAAACAGGTATTCAATACATAATTCAACAGCTTCCTCAACAATATATCACTCCACAATACGACCCTCTAGATGACTTAGATTTTTGACATACCCTTTCAAAATCTTCATATACCGTTCAATGGGGTACATCCATTTATAATGTACAGGACCACATAGTCAAATCTCTCTCACCAAGTGAACCATCAAATGAACCATCATATCAAAGAATTTTTGGGGAAAGAACATTTCCAATTCACATAACATGATGTAAATTTCTCTTTCTATTGTTGGCAATTTTAATGGGTCTATAACTTTTCTTCATATAGCTTAGAATATGAAATAGAGCTTCATTAATGTATGACATACATTCTTGGGAAAATGAAATGTAAAGTTATAGGAATTATATCTTGCATCAGGACATGGATTTCATGTTATTTTAGAACATTTAACTTTAAATCTCTCATTGAAATGATGCTCTTGATATTTGATGAATACCCCAATCGAAACATTACATAATTAAAGAAGTTGAAAAATTGATCTCTCTCCTTCCTGGAAAGAGTGTAAGAAGTAGGAGGAAGAAATGTTTGTTTTTCACCCTTCGCTGGTGCCAACTCTTCTCATATTCCCATCTAAACCATGTCCAACCTAGCCTTAATTCCATCCTTTGTTTTTCCAGGTGTATTTAGAAACATGTCGATGACAATATAAGATATATATTTTTTCAATATGCATAACATCAAGAAAGTGTCTAACATATAGAAAATTACATTATGGTAATTAAAAAAAATTGATCTCTTTTTACAACTAGTTTTATTAAGGTTTTTCAAAAACAGTTTACCGAAAGTAGTGTCCACATCTTTTAATTTCTCAATCAATTGATCACCAATTATTAGAGACGGTGTTTTACATTCATATGAACTTCTATCAAATGATGTCGTCCAAGATCACTACTTATAACATTAGTGTAGAAATCTATTATTTCCTAGAAATAGGATTTTTTATGAATATTTGAACCTAATTTACTGTGTACCTTTTTCACAAATGGTTCATCATTGAGTTCCTTTAATGCTATATCCTGACAAATTTCTATAAGCAGGAAAGTCATTTATTGTCCCATACAACATGGATCTAAAAGTGAAATCTTCATTTTTGTATGCTTCACACAACGTAACACTTGAATCCCACAATAATTTCAAATCCTCAATCAGTGGATCCAAATAAACATCAATATCATTACCCGATTGTTTTGGTCCTAATATAAGCATAGATAACATGATGTATTTTCATTTAATGCGTAAACATAGTGGTAAGTTATAATATACTAATATAACTAACCATTTACTATGACTACTGCTTTGAAAACCAAAAGGATTCACTCCATCTGTAGATAATGCAAGATGGAGGCCTCTCTTCTCATTTTTAAATTGAGAATACTCATGATAAATTCTATTATATTGCAGAGAGTCTTCTAGGTGACATAGTTTCTTATCTTTAATTATTGTATCTGCATGCTATGTCAATTATCCTGTAGTCTCCTCACATCCATATAGGTTCATAAACATTGGAATGATTGGAAAGTACCATACAACTTTCATAAGACTTGATTAATCTTTCTTATATTGAGAAGAACCATAATTTTGGAATTATTTAAGTGATTTGTGGTCCTTTAAAAATAGTATACAATCATTTGGGAAGATGCGTATTCTTTCATAGATCATACCCATCAAGCATAGCATTCGTTTGGCGTTGTATGTTCATCTTGGGAGCTCATTATCTTTTGGGATCATGTCATTAAGGAGAGCAAGTAGTTCCGTAAAACTGGTGTCACTCCACCTGTTGCATTCTTTCAAATTATAATGTTTCAGTACGACTGAAAATGCTGTATATTTAGTGCAACCATCATACAATGGGGTCATTGCACAACTCTTTAACTTCTCAAACAATTTTGGGTAATCACGAAGTTTATCTTCAACTATCCTTGTTATTTCCTCAATATGATATTCATCATCATTCACATCTGTAATCACATCCTCAAAATGGTATTCTTTAATGTTTATGATTGTAATCATATCAGTTAATCCATAAAACATAGTGCTATCCCAGCCACAACCTATATTAATTTTTCCCCGTGTTTATTCCAACATGTATAACTTCAATCTATTATGTGACATATCAAGTGTTCTTCCAACTCCTCTTGACTAAGTTTTCATGAATTACAACAAAATAAACACGGAAAAAGTATTTGAGAAGGGTAATATGCTTGATCTTTTGAAAACTTGATAAACTCTTTCATTCCATATTCATACTCTTTTGTCAACCGATTAGAATTCATCCATTATCTATTCATATTCATCCTATTTTATTTGGTAATATTATATTTAACAAAATAATTACACAAAATATGTTCAACTAGGGTCATCATCCAACTATAATCAATGGAACTAGCTATGGTAAACAATAACCTTACATCTCCATGCATTACTCAGGACAAAATTAGATCACAACCATCTCCCCAACCACCTGATAAATAAAACTAGCTACGATAAGCCCTTTCACTAGAATGTTTTAATATCCCACATGTGATCTATGTGCATTATTGTAAACCGGCTTTTTAGTGTTTCTCTAGAAAAATATTGAATCGAGTCAAGAACTATGGTACTAAACTAATAGATGGTATTATTGTGATTGCGGGTGGAAGGATTAATTACATGTGTTATTATGGTTATTTTATTAGGGTGTCCATAAAGTGTCCAATAAAGTCCGATAGTGAAGTGGATTTCTATGATTCAGTGGAATTTCACTAGTAAAAAAGTGGTGGTTCCATTGAAATGGGTAAGGATTGGATTGATATTCAATGGTGGAATAACTAAAACATAGAAAAAAATGTCATACCCATCATGAAAACAACCGAAACACCAATCAAACACACAATCGTGCTCACAATCGTAACACCATACAAACCAAACAAACACAATTTCAGATTTTACAAAGTATCGCTTATTCAATTACACTTGTTAATTCAGGGGTTATCATATAAGTTTTATCATCCCAGGGAATTAATTCATTTTCCAAGTATACGTAAATTACCAATTTCTATATTCAAATTTTCAGCATGAACCAACCAACATGCAATTCATTTAGTGCACAAACAAGGACCACCAACGACCATGATTTTTAGTGGGGAATTTATCTCATAAAATTCACAAAATAATCATCAATATAAAACTATAATAACAATAAAACAAGAGGAATACATTGAGTAATAGTAGAAAACTCACCGTGAAGGTGTCATTCAGTGCACGACGGAGGTGCGTTCGTGGTGGATGAGAGGCGCACGAAAGAGGAGATCTACAACTAAAAAGAAAACATAAAATGAGAAATCATATGTCAAACCTATCCAAAATAGTTCCAATGAGATTTAGGAATGGGACATGTCTGATTAAAAAGTTTATTGGTCAATAATGGGATTTTATTTTCCATCTATTATATCTTCTTCCTATTTTTTTTTCATATCTACTATTTTCCTAGATGTTCATCTTATGAATGGGACATGTCTGGTTTTTAGGAGAAAGATAATTTTTAATTTGCTATAATTTAAGGGTAAAATATTCCACATTAATTGTATCTTTTTTCCAGGGTATATTTACTATCCTGTAGGGATCATGAACGCCTCTTAGGTTAGTGGAAAATCTGGTCAGTTGTTGGTTATGATACTAGCCTAGGTCGTATCATTACATTTCCAATTGTAACTTACCCATTTCCATTTAAATATAGGATGGGGGGAGGGGGTTAGACACTAATATATTCCCAACTCCGTTGGAGTTCCTATGGGGGTGGGTCCTAATAGTATCATATCCGATTAATCTTTTATAGATTGGACATTAGAGTAGTCATTGCTAAGGATTTATTCATTTGTATGGTAGTAATGTTTGTTGAACCTAGTGTGTGAAGTAGAAATCAAAAACTAATAGGCGATTAAAACTTATGTGATGACTTCATAACCTATGGAAAATTATATAGGAAATATCTTACAAACCTCATTTAATATTAATTGGTTCAGTTTCATTCATCATATAGTTACAAGTGATGTGGAATGTGTAAATGATAAGCATGGGGGTGAATGATGTGGAGATGGTGATGGAAATTATGATGTAGCAGTTTGTTTAAATATTAATTATATATTTTTCATTAGAATGGGGTTGGTTTAAGTAATTATATTTAGGTCAGTTTTGTTATTCCATTATGAGGTTTAATAAGAATAGGTGCATCAAGTATCCAAGGATGTTCATTGTAGACTAAAACTAGAGGCTAGGAATGTAACAAAGATATCCTTAAGAGGGTTATATATAAAGAATTTATTGAATTATTATGGCCTTGTTGTAAGTAATGTGACTTAGTGATGGTTATGTAAATTTGAGATTGTATTTCATCTATTTTAAAATAGAGATCTACTTCATGTTCCTTTTAGGGTGAGTTTGTTTTGAGGCACAACATGGTAGATGTAGATTCATTTATAGTGTGTGTATGAAAGAACATAGAGTTTATAGAGATATTGAATGTATATTGATGATTGATGGGTTGTTTATTTTTGTATAAGTATCCCATTATATGACTTGAAAAAGGATATTTTTAAGTTTATTTTAGTAGAGATAATATTAATATGAAATTGTTTTTACATCGATAATTAGAGTTCTATAAAAATGAAATTTTATCCTATTGTTTGGTATATAGATTACATTCATAGTTGATAAATTATATGAATATTTTCATAATAAAATTAAATCTTGGGCATTGGTACTGTTTTTTAGGTATTATTTATATTAAAATACTCATGGATGAGATGGATGCTCTCTGGGGTTGAGGGATGTTTCAAAGTAAATGTGGTCTATCGAGCTAAAGTGAATCATGACATGAAGAATAGGATTTTTTCGTGATGGTAATGAAAAATTTGGCGAGTTTACTCATACATATAGAATTCATGCATGTTCAGACCATGTTGAAAACGATCACCCTAAGATAAGAGGTGAATCTAGGTGTTTCATATTTAGAACTACTATCTTGATGATGTTAACCCCCTTTATAGGGAATTTTTTACCTCATTTAAAAGAAATCATTAAATCCTTGAATCTTAATGGTTCACTCACCAAAATAATCACAAATGAATAAATATAATGAAAATAATTATTTTTCATGGTTTACTATAAAGGGATACATCTAAGGATAACTCATCATTGATGAGTCAATGTGAAAAAAATATAATATACTCACCACAGTGGATTAAAATTTTAATGAGCCATTTCATAACAATGTTATTGTGATGTGTAATGAATATCCACAATGAGATGGATGCTTTGAGACACAATGTAAAAAAACACACAACCATGAGGTATACAAAACCAAGAAAAAAATTTAAACCTCGTAGTATCCCCCCAATCATTCTTGAAAAACCAAACACACGCTAAAAACATTTCCAAAACAACAAATAACACTTTTACATAAACATGGACAAATAGGCCTTTACACCAAAGATTTACCAAAAAGTTCCCAAGTGCCTTTTTAATCCAAGTTAAAATGCACAAATCATATGAAAGTGACAAATGAGACCTTGAGTTTCAAACACACACACACCCAAACATTTCACAATTTCCAAAAGGTTTCTTATCCTTTCCAAACACACACCAAATCATTTCCATAAAAAATCCATCAAAACTATAAAATGAAGATACCTTTATAAAACAAACCGAAATATTTATCAACAATTGTACAAACAAACCAAACAATTTATAAACAATTATATAAATAAACCAACCAGTTTATAAACAATTTTATAACAATCTAACCATTTTATGAACAATTTTTTTTTCAGTCCAAAAAAAGTATAAATAATTTTATAACCAACCCAAATATTTTACTAGAAATTCTATAAAAAAATAAAAATATTTATAAACAATTACATAAATGTACCAAGTAATTTATAAATAATTTTTTATAAATAAACCAAACAGTTTATTAAAAATTTTATAAACAGATCAAAAAATTACACAAACTAGAAAACATCATAATAAACTATTCAAGAGTAATATGATGATACTTTTCATGTTGAAAATATTATCAAAACAACATTTGACATCCACTGAACACAATTTCCATAAGCAGACATAAACATAACCATAGAAAAATACTTCAAAACTATTTTTAGCAAAACCAACTAACTTGAAAAAACTATAGAAGATTATACAAGTGTATTGAGAAGCTTCAAATCAAGTCAAATATTTAACTAAAAACATTCAAGCACCAAATGGACATAATTATAAAGGAAAACGTAGAATTTCCTACCTCATATGTGTGAAAATGTGATGGTGCTTCAATAGAAGGGAGAACAAGACATCGCGGACCCTCCGCACAACCTAAAAACCAAAGGAAACACATCACAACTAAACCCTACGCACCCTTTAGAAACCAAGGAAACCGCAGTAGAGACTCACTGGGGGGAATTTGTGCACTGTATAGGAGGCTGTCACAACAGTTGTCAGATGAGGAGGGCACGTCAGAGCAGGTCAGGTGGACAAGGGGGTTGTGAGAGGAGGAAGAGGAGAAGGAGGTAGAGGAGGAGGAGGGGGATGAGGTAGTGGCGATGATAGAGGAGGGTGAGTTAGTGGCCATAGAGGAGGAGGAGGAGGCAACCGTGGAGGAGGGGTCACGACGGAGGAGGGCTCGACGACATAGGGGTCAACTTCCGCAAAGTCCTGAAAGGGTGTGAGGGAGGAGGTGCCTTTAGTGTTCTTTTATAAAACCCACTAGAACCTTTATCAACACTAGTTAAAAGCGATGATAAACGTATTTTTTATCAGCGCTAAAATAAAAAGTGCTGATAAAACATACCTTTATCAGCGCAAAAATTATTGCGCTGATAAAGACATACTTTATCTGTGCTTTTTAGTAATGATAAAGGTCATATTTATAAGCACTAAAAAAGCACAGATAAAGGTATAATTTTAATAAATTATTTAAATTATTATATATTTATTTAAAAAGATAAATAGGATATATATATATATATTTATTAAAAATTAGAACTATAAATAAATATATATTTATTTATACTTATAAAATTATAATTTAAGTAATTATAAAATTATAAGAAATATACTTATTATACTTATAATCAAATAAATATATAAAATGAATATATAAATTATATATATTTAAAAGATTATTGATATATAAAACTATATTTCTTATAATTTTATAAATATTTATATGAAATATATATTTATTTATAAATATAAGTATGAATATAAATATATTCAATTAAATAATTTTAAAATTATAACAAATTTATATATCTAATATTTATAAATATTTTAATGTAAATAATTAATATTTTATTATAATTTTAAAATTATTTAAATATATTTCTATTTATTTATAACTATAAATAACATTTGTATCTATTTATCAATATTTGTATAAATATTTATGAATATATATATATATATAACATATTATATATGAAATAATAAATATATTTTTTATAAATTAATAATTATTTAAATAAATATAAATATATTTTTATTTATTTATTAATATTTTTATATATTTATAAATATATCCATTTAATTATATATTTATAACTTTATAAGTAGTATAAAAAATATATTTATTATAATTTTATAATTATTTACATATATATATATAGTTATAATTATAACTATAAATAGTATATATTTATAAATATTTTTATATAATTGTTAATATATATATATATATATATATTAATAAAATTATAATATTATATGTATAATTTTATAATTATATATATATAGTTATAATCATAATTTAAAATGTATTTGAAAATTATTTATATATATCATTAAAAATATAATAAAATAAATTTATTATTTAAATATATTTAATGTAATTTTATAAGTACAATTTTTAGAACCCATATAGTTCATATTGGTAACATTTTGAATCAATCAATAAACCACATCAATGGACAACGTGATGTAATGTAGAAATGAACATTCATGCATGATACATAACATATACGCATGATCAATATATTCATTGACCAAATTCATTAGAAAACACACATATATTCAATAATTTTAATTATAAATATATATATTAAAAAGTTTTACATATTTATAAATAAAATAAATATATTAAATTTAACAGATGTAACAAATATAATGAATTAATCCAATAAATCTAACAAATCTAATAAATTAATATAATTAATCTAATAAATCTAATAAATCTAATAAATATAATAAATATAATAAATAGAATAAATGGAATAAATAGAATAAATAGAATAAATCCAATAAATCTAATAAATATATTTATTATTTAATATAATGTATTATAATATTATAATTATTTAATTATATATATATATATATATATTTAATTATAATCTTAGAAATACTAGTTTTAGATAAAAATTATATATATATATATTTAAATTATTAAAAAATATATATTAATTATAAAAATGAGTTTTTTTATTTAATGTATACAAATAAACATTATTTATGAATATAAATATAATAATTTTATATAAATTAATAATTTTTTTTTGAAAATATTTATCTCTGCTTTTAGCTAGCATTGATAAAGGCCCACCCCTTTATCAGCGCTTTCTGCTTAACACTGATAAAAGGCAGCGCTTCCCTTGCCCTGTTTTGTGGTAGTGTTGGTTGATGAGGTGCACCATAGATTTAGTATAATGACTTGTATCTTTATTGTTTCATCGTCATCAATGGTAATCTCGTTCCATTGAGTTATTGATCATGACATTGTTTTTAGTCTGTATGTTTTGAATTAGATTTCAATTATAAGATTTTAAACAGTTATGTATGTTTTTTCCATTTAATCTAAAGATATGTGGAGAGCCACTACTATTCACAGATTTTTCAACCTTCCCACCCATTCATGTGAATGAAAACATTGAGATGTAAATGTGCGTGTGGTCTTGGAATGTTTTTGATTGTATAGAGGTATTGTTGAAAATTAATGTCCTCGGGTTTTGTGGACAAGAAGGCAATAACTCTAAAGCAATCTTTCCTAGAAAAAACAAAAAGATAAACTTGGGTTATGTTTGTGGCTACATTTTTTATTCCTCTCTTTATACCAAAATTTTTAATCTTAGTACTCAAAGTTGTTAATAGGATATCCAATCTCTAAATATTCTTAGGAAAAAAATGAATACAATATTTCATATTATTTATAAAAGTAACTTAATTTTCATAAAGATTTTGACATAGTAACTATAGTAATATAATAGTTATATTTTACCAACAAACTAGTGTGTTTTGAAAATCAAAGTTGCAATGGGAAATATTACCCAATATGTTAATGATGTATATTTTTTAACATTAATAAAACTGAACATATCATTTTTGAAAATATGTGTATGTTGACATACCTATATGATTGACAGCAAGATCTACGTTATATTATATTCTAACAGTTGTTTCCATCAATATTTGAATCATTGAATTTCGAACCTATGGTGGTTGGGTAGAACCTGCATACTTATTATAGCCTCTTCATAAGCACATCATACTATTCAATGTTATATCTGTTGTATATAGTGTGTATATACATATATATACACAAGTAAATTGTGATATTTATTTTGAATTATATCTTCCGTACCTGTGGTTGAGAAGAACTTTTAGTTTCTAGTAGTAGTATAAGGAGAAATATTGATCGTATAAGAATAATTAACAAGAAGTAATATTGACATGGTAGACAAGAAATTGTGTTATGTCCTTACTGTAGTGATGAGGCATTTCATGAATCTATAGTAATATAAGCAATTGTAGTCATACCCTGAAATAATAAAGAACATGTAGTTACATTTTAAGTACAAGGATAAGATAATAACCAAATATTTAATGTAAGTATAATGTCAACATGCTCACAGAATGGAAGATTACAAATTTCATGGTATCTGGTTGTTGTCTTCGTTTTTTTGATCCAACAAATAATGTTGACAGATTACAACATTTTTGATATACTGTAAAATAGAGAGATAATAAACTATACTAATATATAGATATTAATTTTTCATTATGGAATCAAAGTAATCGTTATGAGCATATTAAAATAAGAAAACCATTTATGGACATCGGTGATAGTGAGATGTGTGTTCACATTTGCGTGTTGTTAGTTGGTGTGAGTGGTTCAACTGTAGAAACAATGTCAACAATTATTGATAATAAAACAGTGAGATTTCAGCAAGAATCTTAAATGTCAGATAGATTGGATAGTTTAAAAAAAAAAATTAAATTTTGTTTGCATAATTGAAGAAAAAATAATGCAGTGGACATTGTAAGAAGAAGTTACCATCACTGGTTATAGCTGATAATGTTGTGTGTGCTCCTATTTGTGTACTTCCTGTTGGTGTTAGTCATTCATGTGCATTATTATTTTCAATAGATCTAGATCCTGAAGAAATGAAAATATTAAAAATATATATGCAATTTAAATGATAAAAAATAGAAGCGCTTACGGTAAACATAATAAAAATAAGATAACATTTTTGTCGTCGTTTCCTGAGTCATCTTCTTTGAAACCTCACCTCTTTACATGTCAATGTCGATTGCATGTTGATATTTTTTATCTTTTTAATTAATTTTCATGGAGTTCAACATAATAATGTTATACATTACCAAAATCCCTTACATATAATCTATCTTATAAACTCAAGTAATTAGTATACAGTTCCTGTAGTCAATAATAATGATACTAGCATTAATGTAAGCTGTATTAAATCAACAAGAATAATAGTGGAAGATTTCTATATTAAATTGAAGAAGGAATACTTACCTGATTATGAGGAAAAATTTTATGCAATGAGGAAATAAACATAAAATCTCATAAGAATGATAATTGAAGATACAATGGCTGGGCAGATGAATGGAAGGGGTTGTTTGAGTATTAGAATTGGTGTATTTAAGGAAAAATGTTTCATTAACTCATCTTTAGCTGCACATAAATCAATATGGACTGAAGGAACTATATTTAGATGACAATATGATAACATACCTTATTAGGAATTATAAAATTGTAGGATCTATGAATATCCTATCAATGATGGTATCTGGTTAATAGAAAACTTGGTAGGCCTCATCGGTAGTAGTGGACGTTGATGAAGAAATTGAAAGGGAGTGGGTTAAGGGAACCAAAGGAGATGGTAACAGAAGTCAGAAGTTTGAGAAGCGGGGATTGAACAAAAATGAAAATTGGTTGGAGAAGTATACATTTAGTGAGAACCAGTATGAGATGTTAGAGTGCAATGTTGAAGGGGTCCTAGGTGAAGGAATTGTTTGAGGTGAGAATGCATGAGTCCATTTTCACCTATAATCCTATAATTTTGTTAGAAAGATGTGAAGATAGAGGTAAGATCTTTACCAGTATCCCACAATGACGATGGTGTTGTTGACTATGACAAAAAACCAGATATAGATTGTTAACAGAGTAGTATAAGCTTCTCTAAGTTCAATATCTTATTGCTTTAAATGTAGCTGGAATTGAAATTTAGTGATAACTGGACAACGACAATAGAGGAGGAAGAACTCGATGACCAAATAAAATGGAGGAAGCAGAGCCAAGGCGGGTGGTATTGTGAATTAGCGGAAACCCTAGATTTTAAAGAGGGAAACCAGAGTGGGAGAGGGAAACCCGAGAGGGGGAGGGAATAGACAGACATAAGCGAATGGAGAGGTTGATTAGTGGTAAGAATAGTTGTGAGGTTGACACATGTCCAATTTACTACCCATCGTTAGAATACATATATATTTTTATATCATCATTAAATCTTTTTTGTCAATTTCATTATCATTATAATATATTATTATATCATCAATTATTAATTCATTTAACATTTTTTAAAAGGATTCATGTAGCTTTTTAGAAGTTATTCAATTAGCGTTTACAATTAATAATAAAAAAACTTTTTGACCAGTTTTGTAAATATAAAAAACCCATTATTTTATTTATATAATTATATTACTTTAGATTTATCATTTTTGTAACATGTATATATATAATTCATTTTTTTTGTACTAGTATAATTATATCTATTCATAATATCAAAATTTTATAAAACAAAAACATAAAATAAAATATTATCTTAAAAAAATATTTTTTAACTTAATTATTATTATTATTATCATTAAATATTAAAAAAATTATAACAGTAAAATTTTATTTTTTTCAACATAATGGAATTTTTTTTAATTATAGTTACCTTTTGTCATTTATTATTATTATTATTATTTTAATTGTTTTATTAATTTATCTTAACTCATATAAGATTATCATAATATAAGTATTAAGATAGTTATAATTTCTTATTAAATTAAACCAACAGTTGACACAAATAAAATATTCAAAAACCAAAAGTAAATATATTTTATTTATAATACTATTAATAGATTTTTATGATTATTTATTAATCATTCATATATATATATATTTATATATAAATAAACACATATTAAATTTCATAAAAACATAATTTATCGAATACACAATCTCAGTTTTAAAATAAAAAATTTATAATAATAATAATTTTATAATATAACCATAATTAATTAAAAACTAATATTTCATGTACATACGTACATATATACATACATACATACATACATATGTACATACATACATATATATAGACATATATTATATCCTCAAAATTAAAATTTTAAAAAAATAAACTCATTATAATCATTAATATAATTACTCATTTAAAAAATTCCATTAAATAACCTTTCATATTTTACAAAAAAATTATATAAATATAGTTACTTTTAAAAATTATTTTTAAAAAAATAAAAAAATTATTTTTAGAATATTAATTTTGAAAACTATAAATAATAAATATAATTAATTATAAGTATTAATGAAAATACATAATTTTAAAATATTAATTTCAATGAAAATCAACTCAAAATATTATTAGTTGTTCTTTAATTATAAATATTTCCATTTTATAAAATATTTATATAATAAAAATATTTAGAATTTTCGGTTTGTTACACTAATACAAGTAAGCTACATTATTTTTTTTATAAAAAAGGCATTCATAAAATGATGTCGAATTTTCTTGTAACACAAAATCAATTTTCTTATTTCCTTTAAAAATAAAAGATACCCTAGATGAGATGTTTCTTAAGTAATTTTTAAAAAATATATCTATTTAAGTAGAAAAATGAAACTGATTTTATGTAATAATAAAAGGACACATTCATTTAGAAAAAAAGATGAATTATATATAATCTTTGTCGCACCCCGTTTCCACTCAATAGAAAAGAGAAAGATATTTTTAGTGTCCATGAAAACTATCTCAAGGGAGAATGTATCGGAAGCCACACAAGAAGCACACTCTAATAACAAATGGAACATCATGGTGCCACCCCTATAGAGCCATTTCTAGGTATGGGTATATCATCTCTTGAATACAATCCTCCAACACCAACCATGGTCGAAGAATAATTACTCCCGCCAAATATATTTATTCACACCCTAAGTAGGCCACTAGAAGAAAGAAACCATGTAACGACCAAAATTTAAATCAATGTAAATTACCCTCTTATAATTATGTCATATAATCACATTAAATCATAACGCAATGATCTACTCAGTACTATGTGAGCTTTAAACATAATATTGTCACTTTTGTGATTTGAATTTTAAAAATCTGACATACACGGTTGTGATCAATAAGATGTTTGGAGTCCAATAAGACAAATGTAATTTTTGGTGAATAGTAACCCACCCTTATGAATAGTAATCTACCCTTATGAATAGTAAATCATTCAAAAGAATAGTAACCACACCCATTAATTTATAAATAAAATTTTGACATCTTATAAGTGACAATATGACCATAGTAAAAGTATTTTTATTTTTTAAAGTAATAAATAATTAATTATAATTAATTAATTAATTTAAAAGAAGATTTATTTTCTTAAAAGATGTTCATAAATTAAATTTTTTAAGTATTTTGGTTTTAAGATAATTTCATAAGACCTTATTTAATTTTTGAAAGCATTATAAAACCATTTACAATTTTAAAATTTGTATTTTTCAAGTAAATTATGATTTCAATTAAAAATTAAATAAATCATATTTAGAAACTTATTTTTGAAAAACAGTTTTTCTTTTTTAGATTATGCACTTTCTAAAATGATTAGGGTTAATTTTTTGGATTCTTTAAAAATAATTGATTTTTTTTAATGAATAGTGAAAAATGGTAATTTACTGAATATATACATTAAGGGTTAAATACTCTATTCCTAGCATAATCACTGATGTAATCACCCTTGGTGTGAACTCACATGAACTAATTAATATTTTTTCTCATGGAATCATCACTATTTCTTGTCTTATGAAGAAATAATAAACTAATGATTAAAATATTAAGAAAACCCTCCATCCCTCCACTATAAAAACCACCCACACTGCCCTCTTCTCTTCACTCCTATAAAGCCTTGTGCCTTGCCTAAATTCTGATCAAATCTCCCCCAAGATCATCTCCCACGTACAACATCCCTTGGTCTCTTCAAAAGACCCAATCCTCTCCCCTTAAGAGGCTCTCAAGGAAGATTAATTTATAAGTTCATTAATATCAAGTGGAGAACACCATCAGACTTGTGGTAAGGGATTCTACCCGAACCTCCATTATTCCAACAAGTTATTCTTAGTCTCTTTTTACCCAAATGAAATACTATATTCTATTTGTGTAAATATTATAACTGATGTTTATTTTTCCAAACACATGTATTAAGATCCATTAATCATTCTCTTTTAGGGATATACATTCTTTTAAGTGATTCCCTCCTCAATATTTCCTGATAAACAAACCCGTTTTAAGGGAACTTCCCAAAATTTTACCCAATTTCAAGTGAACTCTACCATCTATTTTAGGCCACCACTATTTCTATAAAATCACTATTTTTATTATGAATACCTTATTGTTTAACTTATGGTTTTATATAAAATATTATGCCCTTTTTTATTTTAAATTCTCTTTAGTGTTTTCCTTAATACCACACTAAAATGTTTTAATGCTAATTTTCTTAAATACTCTTTTTACATTATATCAAGTCTGTTTGACATCACTTTCCATGATATATTCCTATTTTACTTTATGAATGTTCATGTATATTCTAATTCCTTTCTTTCATGGACACTAGTATGATACGCCCATTAAATTATGCTTTATGACATGATTATGATACCCATTTCATTCCATGGGTTCCCTTATGTTTATGTATAATTTATTATGTATGATTCTGTATGTGGAAAGCATATTCATGAACATTTTTTTTATGGGTGCTCTGAGATATCACTCCAATGCATTGGGTAAAGTTGAGTCTCATGGGCATTTTATGCAGTGTTCTTTGTGGTTATCCTTGACTTGTGCTACCATGTGCAACAATTTTAGCAGGTAGCCATGACGTGTGCTACCATGTGTAAAGGTCTTGGTGGTTAACCTTTAATTATTCTCCTTTAAGTGTGATGATCCTTGAATCATGTAAAATTCATGTTTTACATTGGTGCCAGATTACTATTATTCCATGTTTTTATGATCCCAGGTTATACATGTTATGTTCAATTACGTTATATGCCTTTTTAAATCTTTATGTCATGCTTATTTACTAATATGATAAAGCTTTATTCTTATTCTTAATCCCTTACTGGGATTCTATCTCATCCCTTTGTTCATGTTATCTCCAGGTTAACCTATGCAGATGTATGAGAATAATGGAAGTTAGGAACTCATTATGGAGATTAAATAAAAAGTTTTCTTTATGATGTTTGATTATGTACCGAGTCTTACAAGAAACTAGAATTTATGATCATTGCCTTGTAATTGGATGTTTAATTATTCTCAAAATCATATAATGGTATATGTAAAAGGATAGGGTTTCTATAGTTGGTATCAAAGGAAGGTCTAGTTATTCTTTGATATTAGGAATAGAGCACTTTATTAAGAACCTTAGGGATGAGACTAAGTATAGGAAAACACACCTAAATTTTAGTAAGTATAGAGTAAGTGTTTTATCAAGAAACTAAATCCCTATCTAGATATAAATAGGTTGAGGTGGATCTGGGATAGATCTATCTATGGGTAATACTTGAAAACACTACATTGAGCTAGACTTGAATGGGAACTTGTGCACGACAATGAGCCTTACTGCACTCTTGGTATGACACTCCCAGGGGATATTCTTTCGTAAATTCATGATCTTGGTACAAAACATTATTATTGGAATAAAAAAATAGCCCATAAGAATATATTTTAAGAAATAGATAATGGATAATCTAGATTTAAACCTATGGGATCACAAGTTAGGATATACTAACCCTTTACACGATTATCATTTTATGTTCAATGTTTCCTTTCTATGCTTAATAGCAAAGTATTCAATACCCCTAATTGTAAGTTATTTTTCTTAGTTAATGGAGGGAAATATGAGAATACGTGAAAACAAAAAAATGTGATAGGGAATGTGAATATTTCCCTAATGATATGCCAAATATGATGGGAATGGGTGCTCAAAACCTCATGATAGTACTTGATAAACAGGCTTAAGTTAGGAATAATAACTTGAATCATGTGGAAGGACCTATAACCCTAAGGAAAGAGAAAGTTTCTATTGAATACTTCATGTGGAAAATTCCTCCCATGTTTAGTGGATTTTTTATCCCCTCCTCACAGAACAGCGGATTAACTACATTGAAAAGATATTATCTGGCCTCTAGTGCTTAGAAGAAGAGAATGTTGTACCGAATGTCTATCATTTTGATGGAAAAGATAATAAATGGTGTAAACTGATCAAAAATATGAATTCCAAGAAGGAAATTGATTCGATTGATTCGGAGGAATTCAAGAGAATATTTTTCAATAAATAGTTTTCCTTAACCCTCCATCTCTAGATGGAAAGAGAGTTCCTCAGATTCAAGTTGAAGTAAGAAGAGTATATCAGGGAATATGAAGCAAACATCACAAGGCTTGCAAGATATGTCTTTATATTTTCCATGAACACTGAAAGAAAGGTGGATCTCTTATCTAGTGTACTAAATCTGATTATACAAAATAGTTGGAGTTTAGAGACTTTGACAGTTATGAAAAGATTGTCTGTTGTACCCTCAAGGTGAAATGGAGAGCAGAGACTCCCAATGGTCTAATGGACCAAATGAAAAAAATAGTAATATGGAGTCTAATATGGGTGGTTTAGAAAATAAATCCCATGATGAAAATAAGGTTGAACAACCCATGTGTTAAAATTGTGAGAAGAAGCATCTTGGGAACTATCTAAATGGAACCTAGAATTGCTTCAAATGTGGAAGAATGGGACATTTGGATAAAAACTGCCAAAGTGATATGAAGAATCCATCTAATGTGGTAGAAGAAAGGAAGGTTCAAATAAATGATCAACCATTGGTGTAGTTTTAAAACTATAATATCATATGAATTATGCTAACAATTTCCCTAAGTCGAGGGTTGTTAGAGGAAATCAACAACAACCTCCAAGGCAACAAGGAAGGGATTTTTCTATCACTACTGTTGAGGTGGATATGAAAAACAACGTGGTGATAGGTACACTATTAATTCATTCAAGAATTGATAATGTACTATTTTATTATGGTTATACACATTCTTTCATATCTTGTAAGTTTAGTAGAACTATTCAAACACCACCCCAAAATTTAGAGGATAAGTTATCTATGCGAATAGTGAATGCGGAAATTATTGATTCCAAGGTTTATAACTACTCCCTGATAAAGGTTTGTGGACTAAACCACCCATAAAATCTTTTCATACTTACTTTAGTGGAGTTTGATGTTATATTGGGAATGGATTGACTATCTTTATACAAAGCCAACATCAACTATCGAGAAAGGGAGATCACTCTTCATATCCAGAAGTATCTTCAAATTCTTTAAAAGTGTAAGGAGGAAGATGAATCTAATTTAGAACCATTGTCTCAAGTGTGGATATTATTTCCCTATTAGTAATAATGTCTTGTTCAAATTATTAAGACAAAGGAGATGATAATTCTTGAAGATATTCCCATCGTGAGGGATTATAATGGTGGATTCCTTGAATAATTTCCTGGTATTCCTCCGGATCGAGAGGTTTAGTTCTCAATTGAATATATTATTGTATCCCTTCATATATCAAAGAAACCTTCTATAATGGCCACTATAGAGCTAGAAGATCAAAAGAAGCAGTTAAAAAAGAATTTGAAGAAGGGTTTTATACGCCTGAGTGTTTCACCAAAGGGTGCACCATTCCTCTTTTCAAGAAGAAGGATGAATCAATGTGCATCTGTATTGAATATTATGAGCTCAATAAAATCACAATAAAGGACAAGTATCCCCTTCCATGGATAAATGATTTGTTCAATCATCTTCATGGGGCCAGTTATTTCTCTAAGGTGGACCTTTGGTAGGTATATCACCTATTAAATGCAAGGAAGGAAGATATTTCCAAAACTTCCTTTCGGATGAGGTATGGACACTATATGTTTATAGTTAATTCATCATGAATCACTAATTAATCATCAATTTTCATGGATTTAATGAATAGGGTCTTTAGAGATTACCTTGAAAAATTTGTGGTAGTTTTTATTGATGCTATTCAGATATACTCCAAGAGAATGGAGGAACACAAGGATCATTTTAATACTATTCTAAAGACTTTACAAAGGGAGAAAATATATAAAGTATAGTAAATTTGAGTTATGGATAGAAGAATTATCATTCTTAGGAATGTTATCACCAAAAAAGGGATATATCTAGACCCTTTAAAGACAAAGAAAATTGAATAGTGGCCCAAGAAAATATTTGTAACGAAGATCCGAGGATTTCTGGGTCTAGCTAGGTATTATTGAAAATTTCTGAAGAACTTCTCAAGATTTTCAAACCCAATGAAAAATCTAGCACAGACGGGGGTGAAGTTTTTCTGGACTCAAGAATTCAAGGAAATCTTTAAGTAGCTCAAAAAGAGTCTTATCACTACACCAGTACTCACACTCCCAACAGGTGGAGAAATATTTATGATGTACAATGATTCTTCAAATAAGGGATTAGGATGTGTGATAATAAAATAAAGTAAAGTGACAACCTACACCTCAAGATAGTTGAAAATCCACGAGCAAAACTATCCAATGCATGATCTTGAGTTTGTGGCTATCTTTGCATTAAAAATATGGCGACATTATCACTATGGGGAGATGTGTGAGATATATACTGATCACAAGGGTATAAAATATATATTATCATAGAAAAGGATTAATATGAACCAGTGAAGATGGTTAGAGCTCATCAAGGATTAGGAATTCTCAATCCACTACCATCCCAGTAAGGAAATTAAGGTGGAATATTCTCTAAGTAGAAAGAATCTTGTGTCTTTATCAATGATGAGAATTGAAAAGGATCCAATATTATTAGATTTTTAGAGGATGGACATGGAAATACTTAAGGTAAGAACATCATAAATCCCCTCTCAAATGATTTCTCAACCATCCCCCATGGATAAAATAAAGGATGCTCAAAGAAAAGATGTGGAAATTCTGAAAAGGATGGAAGCTGTTAGAAATGGGAAATCATCTGAGTTATAGATTATTAAGGAAGGAGTTTTAAGATTTGGTTCATGAACATGTGTACCATCCAATATAGAGTTAAAGAATGAGTTTTTGAATGACACACATAGCTCAACCTTCTCTATTCACCCAGGGAGAAAAAAGATGTATCAATATATCTGAGATAACTTTTGGTGGGACTACATGAAGAAGGAGATTGTTGAATATACCTCAATGTGCCTGGTATGTCAACAAATGAAGGTTGAAATACATAAGTCTATGTGGATGACACAACCACTACCCATAACAACATGGAAGTGGGAGAACATCACCATGAACTTTATCACTAGACTTACAAGGAAATCCAGAGGAAAAAATGCTATATGGGTCATTGTGGATCATCTTACAAAGAAAAATCACTTTATTAAAATTCTATAGGACTTATCACTAGATCAACTTTCATATATATATATATATAAAATATGTGGTAAGGCTGCATGGAGTACCACTATCTATTGTATCTGATAGAGATCCGAGATTCACCTTGAAGCTCTAGAAAAGTCTCCGACATGATCTAATCATTGAAATAATCTTTAGTAGGACCTATCATCCTCAAAATGATGTCCAATATATGTGAACTATTCATACATTGGAAGATATGTTGAGTTCATGTTTTATGTACTTCAAAGGAAGGAGGTACTGATATCTTCCACTGGTTGAATTATCCTACAAAAATAGTTTCCACTCCAGCTACCAAATGGAACCATATAAATCCCTTTATGGTAAAAGGTTCAAGACACCAGCATGTTGGGATGAAGTTAGTGAGAATAAGCTACTAGGACCTAAAATGGTCAAAGAAATGGCGGAAAAGGTGAAACTCACTCAGCAACACATCAAGGTAGCCCAAAGATGATAGAAGAGTTACGAAGACAATTGTCGATGGGACCTTATGTTCAAAGTGGGAGACATGGTATTTCTCCACATATCTCCATGGAATAAGGTCATTTAGGTTTGGAAGAAATGAAATCTATTTCCTCGTTACATCATCCCCTTCGAGATTCTTGATCATGTTAGAGTTGTGGCCTATTGACTAGAACTTCCACCTAACTTGTCTAAAGTACATGACGTCTTCCATGTACCCCTCTTAAGAATGTACATACTATATCTTTCACATGTACTATCTTCAGAGGTGGTACAATTTGAGAATGATCTTCCTTACAAGGATAATCTAGTGAAGATCTTGGATCATAGATATAAATTTCTACGTAATAAGACTACAAACCTGGTCAAAGTACTATAAAGAAACCACAAGTACCAAGAGGAAACATGGGAACTGGATGAGGTAATGAAGGAAAAGTACATGTACCTATTTACAACTTAGAATGTAAAATTAAATTTTGAGGGAGAAATTTCATAAGGGGGAAGAATGTAATGAAAAAATGTTTAGTCAATGGAAATTCCCTTCTTATAATTATGTCATATAATCACATGAAATAACAAAACAGTGAACTACTAAGTACTATGTGTCCTTAAAACATAATATTTTCACTTCTATTATTTAAATTTTGAAAATCTAACATACACGATTGCGATCAGTAAGATGTTTGGAGTCCTATAAGACAAACATAATTTTTGGTTAATAGTAACCTACCCTTAGGAATATTAACCTACTCTTATGAATAGTAATATGAACCTTATAAATATTAAATCATCCAAAAGAATAGTAACCACACTCATGAATTTATAAATAAAATTCATTCATCTTATAAGTGACAATATGGCCATTGTAAAAGTATTATTATTCTGTATGTCATAAATAATTAATTACAATTAATTAATTAATTTATAAGAAAATTTATTTTCATTAAAGGTGTTCATAAATTGAAAATTTAAAGTCTTTTGGTTTTAATATAATTTTTTATGTCCTTAAGTAATTTTTGAAAGCATTCTATATCCAGTTATAATTTTAAAATCTGTATTTTTCAAATAAATTGTGATTTTAATTAAAAATTAAATTAATCATATTTAGAAAATTATTTTTCAAAAAATGGATTTCATTTTTGGATTATAAACATTGAAAAATAGTTAGTGTTAATTTTTTGATTTTTTCTAAAATACTTTAATTTTTTATGAATAGTGAAATATAGTAATTTACCATATATATACGTGAAGGGTTAAATGCACTATTCCTAGAATCATCGCTAATGTAATAAACCTTGGTGTGAAATAACATGTAGTAATTACTATTTTCAGTCACGTAATCATCATTATTTCTTATCTTAAAGAGAAATAATAAACTAATGATTAAAATATTAAGAAAACCCTCCTCCCCTCCACTATAAAACCACCCACACTCCCCTCTTCTATCCACTCCTCTCAAGTCCTGTGTCTTTCATAAATTATTCTCAAATATCTCCCCAAGATCCTCCCCAACATCCATAAGCCCTTGGTCTCTTCAAAAGGCCAAATCCTCTCCCTTTAAAAGGCTCTCAATAAAGATTAATTTAAGAGGTCATTAATATAAGGTAAAGAACACCTTTAGACTCAAGGTTAGGGATTCTACCCGAACCACCATTATTCCTTCAGGTTATTCTTACTTCCTTTTTTCCCAAATGAAATCCTATATTCTATTTATTGAAATCTTATAATTTATGATTATATGTCGAAAATCATGTATCAATATCCATTAATCATTCTCTTTCAGGGATACACATTGTTTTATGTGATTCCCTTCTCAATACTTCCCGATAAGTAAACCCATTTTAATGGAACTTCCCAGATTTTTACCCAATTTCAAGTGAACTCTACCATTTGTTTTAAGCCACCATTGTTTCTATAAAATCAATCTTTTTATTATAAAAACCTTAATGTTTCACTTCTGGTTTTATATAAAAGATTATTCTCTTTTCGATTTTAAATGGTCTTTAGTATTTTCCTTAAAACCACATTAAAATGTTTTAATGCTAAAATTTCTTAAATACACTTTTTACATGTTATCACGTCTATTTGAAATCACTTACCATGATATATTCCTATTTTACTTTATGAAAGTCCATATATGTTCTAATTCCTTTCTTTCATGGACACTTATATGGCACTCTTGTTAAATTATGCTCTATGACATGATTATGATACACATTTCTTTCCATGGGTTCCCTTATGTTTATGTATGATTTATTATGTATGATTATGTATGTGGAAATCATATTCATGAAAATTTTATGACGGGTACACCCATACAGTGCTCTAATGTATTAGGTAAAGTTGAGTCTCATGAGATGTTATGTGCAACGGTCTTGGCGGTTAGCCTTGACTTGTGCTACCATGTGAAACGGTCTTGGTGGTTAGCCTTGACTTGTGCTACCATGTTCAATGGTATTGGTGGTTAACCTTGAATAGTGATCTTCTAAGTGCAATAAACCTTGACTCATGCTAAATTCATGTTTTATGTTGCTACCAAATTACTATAATTCCATGTTTATATGATCCCAAGTTATACATGTTTTGGTTCCATATGTATAATTATTTTATATGATTTTTTATATTTTTATGTCATGCTTCCTATCCAATGTGATAAATATTTATTCTTATGCTCAATCACTTACTCTGATTTTAGCTCATCCCTTTGTTCATGTTGTCCATATATTATCCTATGCAGATGTATGAGTACAATGGATATTAGGATTTCATTATGATGATTAAATAAAAATTTGTTTTTATGATGTTTTTTTATATACTTAGTCTTCCAAGACACTAGACTTTATGATCCTTGGATGGTAATTTGATGTCTAATTATGATTAAAATCATGTAATGATATATGTAAAAGGCTAGGGTCTGTGTAAACCATGTCAGCTCAAGTTCCAGTGAGTAACCCCATTGTACTTATATGACACACCCCTTTGCTCCAAGATATATACCACACAAAACCAAAGAGAATACCAAAAAATTTGTGAAAAATATCTATATGAATCGAAACAAAAATAGAAATAAATTAAGGTGTAGGGGGGAATGAAAAAAATAGAGAATTTATGTATACCCATTTCCTTAATCAATGATTTTCATTCTATTTTATTAAAAATAGTATTATCTTATACCATGAAAAGTATGTTAAATGGTAAGAAATTGAATAAAGGGAAGAGAAAAAACATTCTAAAAAGAACTAATGAATGTTTATACGGTCTAGTAGCCATTATATGTGAAGAATTTGTTACCCCATAATATGTGAACATCATTCCCTTTCCTTCCCATAGGATATAACTTTTAATTACAAAGAATCAACCATAGATTTTCCAAAGTTAACAAACCCATAAACTATTAGGATTTGTTTGGAAAAAGAAATCATTTTCAATAGAAATGAAAAAACAAACAAGAAAGTATTTTTAATAGTTTATTTAGTATGAATCAAAAATTTGTTATGAAATATGTTAAAAAGAGCCATATTCAAGGAAATAATACATAAAATAAGATATAATTAAAAAAATAAAATGATAAAAATACCACAGTAATGAAGGCTCAAAATATTCAAGTTCCATTTATAACGAATTTAGCATTAATTAAAGATTCACTACATTTATGAAGAATTCTGATTTATAGTTCAAGATTCATTTGATGTAAAAATGGAAATTCAAGAATAAAATATCCCCATTTATATAAACATAATGTAAAAACTAAATTCCTATTTGAGATACATAAAATGATTAGGATGAGAGGAGAGGAAATAGAGAGTACTCCCACATGAACAAATGTTGTACCATACTAGCATTTGAGCCCATATAATTGACTAACAAGTAAAATGAAAATGACACCACCAATATGTAGTCGTATACATACCATGTATCCAAACTAACATATACAACATCAAATATATAATCATTATTTTTCTTATAAAGTTATGTGGCATAGTTCCCAAGGGAACTAATCACAAACACCAATGTGGTAGACACCCATATCAAAATATCTGATTTAAATTAAGTATATAACCACAGAACCACACTTATAACACAATGATTTTAGATGATAAAGGATTAATTTGACAATAATTTCTAAAAAATTCATAACACATCACTTATGAGGGAATGAATTTACCTAGGATTTTAATAACCATAGAGAGAGCTTTCTTAGCTCATTTGAGAGAAAGATGAGTGCCTCTTCCCACAGTATATCAATTTTCATCCTAATATGAAATAAAAAAATTGACAACAGTAAGGGTTCCCTGTTATAAAAAAGAAAGAAAAAGAAAAAAAAACGTGAACCCCCTTGTTATGCTTTTCAAGCAATGATTCTACTTAAAAGGTATCCATTCTTTTCTCTATGTTTTCAAGTATTTATTTTTGATCAAAAGACTCCTCCTGAATTTTTGAAATTTGAAGTTCAGTTTTATCAAGGAGATGCATAGGTTCAAGTGTTCCTATATGATAGATAATGATTAATAAGAACCAAGTCACTAAATTTTTTATAACACTTATCACTTATAAAACGTGATTCAGTTCAAGTGTTATTAGATTTATTATTAAAGTTAACACTTATAAAGTGGTTTTATTCATTAATTTAAGTATAAGTGTTTTTTCAAAAATAGAACAAAAACCACTTGTTTTCTAAAACCGCTATTCATAATTGATAATAGGAATCATGTTACATTCAATAAACACATATCATTTTGTTACCTCATATTATTATCTATTAACTATTTTATTTAAATAATCTAAATTAAGTGAGGAACCACTTTTAAAAATAATGGATTCTTCACATGTTGATGCTCCCAATCCTAAGGAACAACTAGCTTCTCAAACTACTGGTACTCCCAATTCTAAGGAACAACAAACTTCAACACATTCCATTATTATGAATCTAGAGGAAAAAAATATTAAAAATTTCAAACCTCCGAAAATGGTACAAGGTGAACCGATGGTGTCCTAGAAAAAATAGGAGTTCCATTCCATGAGGTTGTTAGAAAAAATTATTATGTTCTAAAGAAAAGGCATCAAATTTGAATTTGTATGGAATGCAGGTGACCAGAATGTTAACCACAACAAGGCTATGTTTATTAGTTTTGTCACAACCCGCCTTCACCAAAAGGAGGGAAGGGTCAGCAGGTTACTAGGCCCTTCATTCTTTATGTTGAAGGAGAGATAATGACCCCTCGAGACTATAACATCCCAAGTAAGTAATGAATAATAGATATTTTTATCTATGTCTATTAATGAACTAGATAGTGTTATAGAGGCTTAAAATGAAAATAAATACAATCTTATGCATGGAATACACTAATATTCTTAAAAGATTGTTTTACTGCCTTTTGATGGAAAACCATTTTTAAATCTATCTTTTGAAAACTTTATAAGCTATGTTTGTCAAGATAAACTTATTCTTTATGATTGGGACATCAAAATTTACTTTGTGTGAATTTTTGGTATTTTTCTGACAATGTTCATTTTTTATGAATAGTGAAAAATACTGCATTTTACATCAAAAATGTTTTTTAATCTAATTTATTTATATGATTAGATTTTCTTTTGAATTGGTATTAATGTGTAATCTGAATATATTTTTACCATTTAATCCAATGGTGGTCATTGGAATCAATTTCACTTTGAAATTAGACTTAAACTGGTGTCAATCTTTTGATACTTATTGTTTTCTAAAAACACGCTATTTGCTCTGACAGCATGAATTAATTATTAAATTAATTTATGTGACTTATATGTTTTGAATTTGGTAAAATAGACTTCATTTTTGAATTCGGAATATCAAATATAGCTTAGGGTTAATTTTTGGTAATTTTCTGAAAAACTTCAATTTTTGATGAATAGTGAAACCACTAAGTGGTACTTATAAAAACTGATTTTCCGTTTAAATGAAATTTTTCCATCATTGTGTTTTGAATTTCAAAAATCCGACATACATGGTTGTCATTAAGAAGTAAAATGTGGTTCAATGAGATTAAAATAATTTTTTGGTGAATAGTAACTTATTAAGTTTTTAATCGCGATTAGTGGTAATTAGTGTAGTTAAAGGTAAAATTAATTCTTTAATAAAATAAGATGACCATGACACAAGTCCTACCCTCATTGGTTGTGTCATTGCAGACCAAGACAATCCATGGGTCAACTTGGGGACCCCATGGATCCACTTTGGTTGGGAAATGACATAAATAACTTTTTATTTAATGTAAAAGTAAAAATGACACAAACAGAATATGTTTTACAAAAACAATTTTTACATGGGTTTATAAAGATCAGATTTTTTATTATAAATAGTCACTGGTAATCTAAAACGATTTCCTACATCATAGTATTTTTTTTATAATTTTTAGACTCTAAATAAATTAAATTATTTATGACATCATGATGATGCAGCGATGACCTCATTATTTAACGATTTAAATAAAATGGAAAGATAATGAAAAATCTAAAAACTACACATGGCCAAAACCAATTGGATTAGTGTATTTCGAACCCTTATCACCTTATCCACGAAATATATCAATGTGGGACATTTTAAAACCGAAACACATTTTCAAATAAAGTAATATTTCTTTACTTTCCAAAAGTGCCCCTCCTCTCCTCTTATAAAAGGTCCCCACCTCTACCTCATTTCACACACTCCTCAAGCCTTTGGCTCGGCCAAACCCTGCCCATTTACTCTCTCCACATCCCTCTCCTCATCCTAGAGGATTCCCTTTGGGAAGAATCCTTTCAAAGGAAGCCTTTAGGCTCAAATCAAAAGGAGTTACACTTTTAAAGGTAATTCATTCTCTCATGTTCATTTGTTTTATTTTGCTTCTCCAACCCCCTAAAATCTTTTTATTTACTTCTTTTGTAACAACACCAGTATCTTCAATATACTAGGATGTTGTTATAAGATTTATTTGAGCTACACTCTCACAAAACTACATCAAATGGTTAAAGAACATACGGTTTCTGTGGATGGCGAAATTTCCCCCCCCCCCGAAACGATGATTGTTCAATACTCATTTAACACCTTCAAATGTGGCCATTATGATGTCACTATTTTTATATATGATATATAATATGTTTATTTTTTCCTTAAGCTTCTGTTTTTTTTTTCATTTTGGGCATACCATTATGGTTTCCATTATGGGTAAACACGATATCTTCATTTTAGGAAGTGCGGACTACCGCCCCCTGAAAGTGATTTGATTCGTTAATACCATATGTGGGATGTGTAAAGGATAAAGTTAATGATATTATATATGTTATTGTACTGGAATTATAATATACTCTTATATCATTTTGATTCCATTCCAGAAAATACGAAATAGAAATGGAAGTAGCGTTCATGCGTACGTACGACTTACCGTCTCCATGAACAGTGCATTTCATTTCTTACCTCTAAATGTGATGTAATATTATAAATACATGTATATGATGAATATATATGATATATATGTTATCCAAATCATTAATATCATTCTGGATATAACGAAACTTTGACCAAATTAACAACATGTAAGTGTAAGAAGTCCATTTTCGACTTAAGAACCAAATACCGACAAAATGAACATTATTAACTTAAATGATTACATGATGTTAATAACATGGTATAAAAGGAATAATTAACTTGAAAAAGGTTCATAAGCAAGTATATATTAACTCAAGTTTATTATTCAGGAGATTAAAGAACGGCCGGGTCAAGTCGGATACGAGGTATGGGACTTCGTCTCAATCTCCTTTCATTGAGGCATATTTTATTTTATACACAACCTTCTTTTATATGGCGTATAAACCCCTTTGACTTTTACGCTTATTCAAAAGGAATATTTTTTATACGAATCATTTTACAAAATGAAAAAAGGGAATGTTTTTATTGTCGTACGTATGCGGCGACAACGACTTCTCCGCCGCCGTGACCATTATTTGAGTTTCGGCTTCCTCTACAAGCCATACCCTTTTTTTTAAATGAAAAATAAATACCATGTTTTACTTTGGTATTGAAAATGGTTTTCATAATGTTTTTATTATATCAATGTGTTGTATTGATATCTTGTGATTGAAATGTGGAAATGTTATGTTTCCTTTATGCATGTTTTATGTGATATGATTATGTTATGGTTCTTGGGCATTATTATGAAAACGGGTGGTTCCGTGATAAAATAAGGGCGGGTGAGCCTGATATAGCTCTCCAATGCATTGGGTAACGCGAAGGAGTGAAACGTTAAGGTTTCTCTGAAGATATTTAGGGAATATACTGTGATGGGTATTCCAAACGTAACCAAGAGGGTTACTCCCTACGTAAGAATGTTATGAATGCCTCAAGTTACCTTTATGTATTATGATTTCTATAATTTATTCATGATTTGATGAGGTATGTTAAAGTTATTATGTTTTATGGGTAAAGTATGATCTCATCCTTATATATGTACCCATGTTTCCTTTCTATATTTTTATAACCCATACTGAGCTTTTTATGATCATCCCAAGTTTTTTTTGAAATGTTTTCACAGGTCAAGGGAAAGGTACATGATATGATGATAGTGTCAAGGAAGTGTCAAGAAATAATCCATGTTTTATTTTAAATATGTTTCCACTGAATGGGAAAATGAGTACTATACTTATGTAACCACTTTGTTTATATGTGGAATGTAATGCATGTTTTATGATCTAATTCTATAAAACTCTAAACCCGAAAAGATCCTCAATGTGTAATCTTGTAATAACTCAAGATTAAGTAAGGTTTAAGGCTGGGGCCTTATAGTTTGTATCAGAGGTCGGTTTAGATAACTTTAGGAGTTAGAATTCTATTAAATGATTATCCAATTTTTTTTTGAAATGATATAGCATTTGAAGATTACCATGTTGCTTCATCTAAGACATATTTGTTTAGAATGGTTTTCCGCAGAGGAAACAGGGAAGAAGTGCTAGGAAGGCATACAGAAGGAAATAACCTTCCGAATCAGCATCCAGAAATGGTCGGAATTGGAACTGAACTGTTTGTTGCAGTAATGGAGCAGTTGACTCAAGCGATAAATGGTGGTGGTATCCATGCACGAGATCAGCCAGATCAACTGCATAGGAACATGTCAGTGGTGGAACATTTCATGAGGCAACATCCACCATCATTCAGAGGATCATCTGACCCTACGCTAGCTGAAGGGTGGATTAAAGCACTAGAGAAGATCTTTGATGTCATGGGGTGTTCAGACAATCAAAAGGTTAGTCTTTCTATTTACCGTTTGTAGGGTGAAGCAGATCAGTGGTGGTCTATGGTTAAAAATATCAGGGACGCCGATGAGATTGATGCTCTTGACTGGGATGAATTCAAAGGTATGTTTCTTGAGAAGTATTTTCCTAAGGCTGTTCGACTTAGGATGGAAAATCAATTCTTGGAATTGAGGCAAGAGGAAGACTCAGTGGTTGCCTATGAAGAAAGGTTCACTCGATTGGCAAGGTATGCTCCAAATTTTATCCGAGACCTTGATAGTAAAATCAATCGTTTTTACTCAGTATTAAAGCCAAAATATCAAAGGGCATTAGCTTCTCGTGATTTTAAAAGTTATGAAAAGCTTGTTCGATGTGCTGAGAAGGTGGAAATGGAGTTTTCCGATGAACAAGTGTTCTATAAAAACCGGCAGAAGAAGAGACCGAGGTGACAGGAGAAAGGTAAGAATTCTTCAAAAAAGTCTGATGGTAAGAGAACTAAGTTTCCAGTTTGTGATAAATGTAGCAAAAGGCATGCTGGGGAATGTCTTCTGAATTCTGGAAAGTGCTACCGATGTGGTAAGATAAGACATAAGGCTCGTGATTGCACTGAAAAGGATCAAGGTGAAGGTAAGAACAAATTTGATTTACAGTTAGTGAAATGTTATAAGTTCAATGAGATGGGTAACTATGCAAACGAGTGTCCGACAAAGAGCTTGAGTGATGGGAAGCAGTTAGACTACAAGCAGAAAGGGGTGGTGAAATCCTTTGCAAGTACTTCAGCAGATGTCGGGTCATCAAATGAAGTTGTATCAGGTACTTTTTTTGTTTTTTCAGTTTATGCCAGTGTGTTGTTTGATTCGGGCTCTACACATTCTTTCACCTCTGAAACCTTTTCTAGTAAAATGGGAATACCATCTCAAGAAATGACTCCTGAACTTTTGGTAAAAACACCTGGGGGAAATGTTGAGGCAAAAAGAATTTATAAGAGTCTTCATATCCTTATCTGTGGAAAGAACATACTTGCAAACCTTATTGTTCTACCTCTAGTAGAGTTTGATGTTATCCTGGGTATGGATTGTCTCTCTATTTACCATGCTAAGATTGACTGTAGAGCTAAAGAAGTTAATTTTCAGAAGGACTTTCAGTTTGTTTACAAGAATGAACCCTTACTTTTGATAACATATCAAGAGGCTGGGAAACTTGTAAAAGATGGAAATGAATGTTACCTTGCACACGTCGTTGAAAATAAAGGAACTGTTCAGATTAATGATGTGCCAGTGGTAAATGAGTATCCTGATGTTTTTCCTGATGAGTTGCCTGGAATAATACCAGATCAGGAAGTTGAGTTTACTGTTGACTTAGTTCATAATGCTAATCCAATTTCAAAACCCCTTATCGAATGGCACAAATTGAACTTTTAGAGTTGAAGGAGAAATTGCAAGATTTATTAGAGAAAGGTTTCATTAGACCTAGCACATCACCATGGGGTGCTCCTGTTTTATTTGTTAAAAAGAAAGATGGTTCTATGAGACTTTGCATTGATTATAGAGCCTTGAATAACATCACTATTAAGAACAAATATCCTTTGCCTCATATCAATGATTTGTTTGATCAGCTCCAGGGAGCTCAGTGTTTTTCAAAGATTGACCTGAGATCGGGGTACCATCAGCTGAAGGTAAAGGAGGCAGATATTCCGAAGACCGCGTTCCGTACGAGATATGGCCATTATGAATTTGTAGTAATGACTTTTGGGCTAACCAATGCACCTGCTGTATTCATGGACTTAATGAATAGAATTTTCCATGAGTTCTTGGATAAGTTTGTGGTGGTTTTCATTGATGATATTTTGGTGATTTCTAAAAGTAAAGAGGAGCATGAAAGACATTTAAGGGTTATCTTGCAAACCTTAAAAGAAAAGAAAATGTATGGGAAATTCAGCAAGTGTGAGTTTTGGTTGCAACAAATTTCTTTCCTTGGTCACATTGTTTCTAAATATGGAATAACTGTTGATCCTGCAAAAACAAAAGTTGTGGAAGAATGGCCAAGACCCACAAATGTAACCGAGATTCGTAGCTTCCTTGGTTTGGCGGGCTATTACCGAAGGTTTGTTAGAAATTTTTCACTGTTATCTAGTCCAATGACTAAGATAACTCAGAAGGGTGTTAAGTTTATATGGACAAAAGAATGTGATGATTTTTTTCAGGAATTGAAAAGAAGATTGGTGAATGCTCCAGTTTTGGCACTACCTTCCAGGAATGGTGAGTTTGTTATATACAGTGATGCTTCATTGAAAGGAATTGGTTGCGTCCTAATGCAGAATGATCAGGTAATTGCTTATGCTTCACGACAGTTGAAAACTCATGAGGTAAATTACCCTACACATGATTTGGAATTAGCTGCTGTTGTTTTTGCTTTAAAAATTTGGAGTCATCATTTATATGGAGTAAAGTGTGAAATATATACCGATCACAAAAGTTTAAAGTATATATTCACTCAGAAAGAGTAGAACATGAGACAAAGGAGATGGCTAGAATTAATCAAGGATTATTATTGTACAATTCATTACCATCCGGGAAAAGCAAATAAAGTGGCTGATGCTTTGAGTCGAAAAAGTAATGCTTCATTAACAATGTTGCGTTTGGAACGTGATCCTTTGGTTAAGGATTTGATGAACTTTGTCATAGAAGTTGTTGGTGCAGGGAGTCCTTCTATTTTGTTTTAGGTATTAGTGAGATCATCTCTATCAGATAGAATCAAGAAAGCACAGAAGCAAGACAGTGAGTTGCAGAAAAAGGAAGAGCTGGTTCAGAAAGGTAAGTTGCCTGAATTCAACATTGATAATGATTGTGTTTTGAGATTTGGGAAGAGATTGTGTGTGCCTTGTGATTCAAAGTTGAAGAGAGAGTTGTTATGTGAAGCTCATAGTTCTCCGTTTTCAGTTCATCCGGGCAGTACTAAGATGTATAGAGATCTGCGAGAGTATTACTGGTGGGATGGAATGAAAAGAGATATTGATGATTTTACTGTGAAGTGTTTGACTTGTCAGTAGGTTAAAGCAGAGAGGCAGTTACCGAAAGGGATTCTTCAGACTTTACCAGTGCCAGAGTGGAAATTAGAGAATATATCCATGGACTTTGTTGTTGGATTACCGAAGACATCTCGAGGTAATAATGAAATCTGGGTTATTGTTGATCTCTTGACCAAATCTGCTCATTTACTTTCTATACGAGATACTTTCTCTCTTGATCAACTTTCCCATTTGTATCTTAAAGAGATAGTCAGGTTACATGGAGTTCCTCTCTCCATTGTATCGGATCGTGATCCCAGGTTTACTTCTAACTTTTGGAAAGGCCTTCAGAAGTCGTTGGGTACTGAATTAAATTTGAGTACAACTTTTCATCCTCAATTAGATGGGCAGTCAGAACGAACAATTCAGAGCTTGGAGGATATTCTACGAGCTTGTTCTATGGATTATCAGGGAAGTTGGGACCAACATCTTTCTTTGGTTGAGTTTTCATATAATAACAGTTTTCATTCCAGTATACAGATGGCACCATTTCAGGCATTATATGGGAAGCGGTGTCGAACTCCAGCTTTCTGGGATGAAGTGGGTGAAAGGAAGTTTATGGGACCAGAATTGGTAGAAGAGATGGCATAAAAAGTTTAGCTGATTCAGAAACACATGAGAATAGATCAGATCAGGCAGAAGAGTTATGCGGATAACCGGAGGAAGGATCTATCTTTCGAGGTGGGTGATCATGTTTTTCTCAAGGTTTCTCCTTGGAAAAGTGTGATGAGATTTGGTAAGAAAGGAAAGTTGAGTCCAAGGTTCATTGGACCATACGAAATTCTGGAGAGAGTTGGATCATTTGCATACCGAGTGTCTTTACCTCCGAGTTTATCTCAGGTACACAATGTTTTTCACGTTTCGATGTTGAGAAAGTATATGCCAGATCCATCTCATGTTTTGAGTCTAGAGGTAGTTCAGCTGGAAGAGAACCTATCTTATGGGGAACAACCGGTCCAGATTCTTGACCATAGAGAGCAAGTGTTACAGAATAAGGTGATTAATTAGGTAAAGGTTTTGTGTAAAAACCAAATGATTGAAGAGGCAACATGAGAATCTGAAAATGCAATGAGGGATAAGTACCCTCATTTATTTGATAAGTAAATAAATTGAGGGGACGCAATTTTCTAAAGGAGGGAAGGATGTAACATCCCAAGTAAGTAATAAAAAAAATATATTTTTATCTATGTCTATTAATGAACTAGATAGTGTTATAGGGGCTTAAAATGAAAATAAATACAATCTTATGCATGGAATACACTAATATTCTTAAAAGATTATTTTACTGCCTTTTGATGGAAAACCATTTTTAAATCTATATTTTGACAACTTTATAAGCTATGTTTGTCAAGATAAACTTATTCTTTATGATTGGGACATCAAAATTTACTTTGTGTGAATTTTTGGTATTTTTCTGACAATGTTCATTTTTTATGAATAGTGAAAAATACTGCATTTTACATCAAAAATGCTTTTTAATCTAATTTATTTATATGATTAGATTATCTTTTGAATTGTTATTAATGTGTAATCTGAATATATTTTTACCATTTAATCCAATAGTGGTCATTGGAATCAATTTCACTTTGAAATTAGACTTAAACTGGTGTCAATCTTTTGATACTTATTGTTTTATAAAAACACGCTATTTGCTCTGACATCGGGAATTAATTATTAAAATAGTTAATGTGACGTATATATTTTGAATTTGTTAAAATAGACTTCATTTTTTAATTCGGAATATCAAATATAGCTTAGGGTGAATTTTTGGTAATTTTCTGAAAACCTTCAATTTTTGATGAATAGTGAAACCACTAAGTGGTACTTATAAAAACTGATTTTCCGTTTAAATGAAATTTTTCCATCATTGTGTTTTGAATTTCAAAAATCCGACATACATGGTTGTCATTAAGAAGTAAAATGTGGTTCAATGAGATTAAAATAATTTTTTGGTGAATAGTAACTTATTAAGTTTTTAATCGCGATTAGTGGTAATTAGTGTAGTTTAAGGTAAAATTAATGCTTTAATAAAATAAGATGAGCTTGACACATGTCCTACCCTCATTTGTTGTGTCAAGTAAGACCAAGAAAATCCATGGGTCAACTTGGGGACCCCATGGATCCACTTTGGTTGGGAAATGACATAAATAACTTTTTATTTAATGTAAAAGTAAAAATGACGCAAACATAATATGTTTTACAAAAACAATTTTTACATGGGGTTATAAAGATCATAGTTTTGATTATAAATAGTAATTGGAAAGATAAAAAGATTTCCTACATCATAGTATTTTTTTTGTAATTTTTATACTCTAAATAAATTAAATTATTTATGACATCATGATGATGCAGCGATGACCTCTTTATTTAACGATTTAAATAAAATGGAAAGATAATGAAAAATCTAAAACCTACACATGGCTAAAACCAATTGGATGAGTGTATTTCGAACCCTTATCACCTTATACACGAATTATATCAATGTGGGACCTTTTAAAATAGAAACACATTTTCAAATAAAGTAATATTTCTTTACTTTCCAAAAGTGCCCCTCCTCTCCTCTTATAAAAGGCCCCCACCTCTACCTCATTTCACACACTCCTCAAGCCTTTGGATCGGCCAACCCCTACCCATTTACTCTCTACACATCCCTCTCCTCATCCTAGAGGATTCCCTTTGGGCAGAATCCTTTCAAATGATGCCTTTAGGCTCAAATCAAAAGGAGTTACACTTTTAAAGGTAATTCATTCTCTCATGTTCATTTGTTTTATTTTGCTTCTCCAACCCCCTAAAATCTTTTTATTTACTTATTTTGTAACAAAACCAGTATCTTAAATATACTAGGATGTTTTTATAAGATTTATTTGAGCTACACTCTCACACAACTACATCAAATGGTTAAATAACATACGGTTTCCGTGGATGGAGAAATTTTGCCTCCCGAAACGATGATTGTTCAATACTCATTTAACACCTTAAAAGGTGGCCATTATGATGTCACTATTTTTATATATGATATATAATATGTTTATGTTTTCCTTAGGCTTCTGTTTTTTTTCATTTTGGGCATACCTTTATGGTTTCCATTATGGGTAAACACGATATCTTCATTTTAGGAAGTGCGGACTACCGCCCCCTGAAAGTGATTTGATTCGTTAATACCATATGTGGGATGTGTAAAGGGTAAAGTTAATTATATTATATATGTTATTGTACTGGAATGATAATATACTCTTATATCATTATGATTCCATTCCAGAAAATACGAAATAGAAATGGAAGTAGCGTTCATGCGTACGTACGGCTTACCATCTCCATGAACGGTGCATTTCATTTCTTAACTATAAATGTGATGTAATATTATAAATACATGTATATGATGAATATATATGATATATATGTTATCCAAATCATTAATATCATTCTGGATATAACGAAACATTGACCAAATTTACAACATGTAAGTGTAAGAAGTCCATTTTTGACTTAAGAACCAAATACCGACAAAATGAACATTATTAACCTAAATGATTACATGATGTTCATAACATGGTATAAAAGGAATAATGAACTTGAAAAAGGTTCATAAGCAAGTATATATTAACTCAAGTTTATTATTCAGGAGATTAAAGAACGGTCGGGTCAAGTCGGATACGAGGTATGGGACTTCGTCTCAATCTCATTTCATTGAGGCATATTTTATTTTATACACAACCTTCTTTTATATGGTGTATAAACCCCTTTGACTTTTACGCTTATTCAAAAGGAATCTTTTTTATACGAAGCATTTTACAAAACGACAAAAGGGAATGTTTTTATTGTCGTACGTATGCGGCGACAACGACTTCTCCGCCGCCGTGACCATTATTTGAGTTTCGGCTTCCCCTACAAGCCATACCCTTTTTTTTAAATGAAAAATAAATACCATGTTTTACTTTGGTATTGAAAATGGTTTTCATAATGTTTTTATTATATCAATGTGTTGTATTGATATCTTGTTATTAAAATGTGGAAATGTTATGTTTCCTTTATGCATGTTTTATGTGATATGATTATGTTATGGTTCTTGGGAATTATTATGAAAATGGGTGGTTCCGTGATAAACTAAGGGAGGGTGAGCCCGATATAGCTCTCCAATTCATTGGGTAACACGAAGGAGTGAAACGTTAAGGTTTCTCCGAAGAGATTTAGGGAATATACTGTGATGGGTATTCCAAACGTAACCAAGAGGGTTACTCCCTACGTAAGAATGTTATGAATGCCTCAAGTTACCTTTATGTCTTATGATTTCTATGATTTATTCATGATTTGATGAGGTATGTTAAAGTGCTTATGTTTTATGGGTAAAGTATGATCTCATCCTTATATATGTACCCATGTTTCCTTTCAATATTTTTATAACCCATACTGAGCTTTTTATGCTCATCCCAAGTTTTTTTTGAAATGTTTTCACAGGTCAAGGGAAAGGTACATGATACGATGATAGTGTCAAGGAAGTGTCAAGAAAGAATCCATGTTTTATTTTAAATATGTTTCCGTTGAATGGGAAAATGAGTACTATACTTATGTAACCACTTTGTTTATATGTGGAATGTAATGAAAGTTTTATGATCTAATTCTCTAAAACTCTAAACCCGAAAAGATCCTCAATGTGTAATCTTGAAATAACTCAAGATTAAGTAAGGTTTAAGGATGGGGCCTTATAGAGACCCACCTTCAATAGGTCCCGGAGTGGCAACTAGCACCAAGGGTATATAAATTTCTCACAAAAAAAAATGGAAGGCATTACCCCTTTTTGTTTTATAGGATAGGGAGATAAGATGATGAAACCCATAAACACCAAGGTAAAAGAAAAGTAAAACCAAAAGTAAACCATTCCCACCTGCATGTTTCAAAATTAAAAGCCACAAAGTACAGAAGGTGACTACAAAGGCAAGTACCAAAGAAAGAAAACAGCAACTGCAACTGCCCCGAGGGTCCGAGCTAGTATAGTCCCGCACGATCCCCGAAGTCCTCCTGGTAACCTGAAAGCAGTTTTATATACGTAGGGTGATCATACAAGTACACTCAGTAGGGAAAACCAAAGACACTCGTGCACAAGTGGGGGAAACGTGCTAAAGTCCTGTGAGAAAAGGAGTAAACCAAATGCCTATCAAGGTAAAATATCCACCCAAGCCTCATAAGGGCACACTCCCCAAATAATGCAAGTCAAGTAATATATATAATAGGATCACATCAATGTTTGGGTACCCCGTGCCACTTTCCCACTGGTTATTGAGACATCCTACCCATCGGACCAATCCCGCCATTCTCACCGCAGTCCCACTGCCACACCCGCCCACACACACCTGGGCCACAACCACACGCAGTCCCACTGCTGAATCCCGCCCGCACACACCTGGGCCACAACTATCTCACATAACCATGCCCGAAAACACATGGGCTAGAAGACCAACTGCCACGCTCGAAGACACCTGGGCCTCATCCTGAAGACACTTGGGAAACCACCTGCCACACACACCTGTCCAACCACCTCACCACCCCGCCCGAAGGCTCTTGGGCTAAAAAAATGGACCTCAGACCATCACATCCTACCCGAAGATGCTTGGGCTATCCGGGAAAGTGAGCAGAAAATGAGCTAATAACCAGCCGCTAAGAGTAGTGTTGGGAAAAACACCCTCCCCCATGAAATGGGGGTGTTCGGAACTAAGTGCTCAACTTGGGTGGGGCATGAATAAGAAACACAAAACTACAAATATATACATATAGGTAACAAGAACTCACCCAATTTTCAGGTTTTTTTTCTTCAACCAGCCTAAGAACATGACAACACTCAAGTGCGAGTCACAACCCACGTCAACCAGAACCCATTTATCCCAGTCTTGTTTCATGTTCAGTAATAAGGTTCAAATAAGTTTATGCACTACTGGGAAACTAAACCATAAGCATAACCAAGGAATGTAACCAGTCAAGCATCAACCATAACACCCACGCCCGGTTCTTAACAACAGATGATCCCACCCCAATTCGTGATATAAACAAGGTAGCCACCCGGTCTCAAAATCTCATAACCACCGAACCCATAACAACAGGGGATCCCATCCCCGATTCCACAACCACCGAGAGTATAAAAATAGGGGATCCCATCCCCCACCACATCTCCAACAATCGGCCCGAAAAAGGAAACAACTAAACCACTACCACCAACACAAGGCAGGGATATACGAGTAAATTCAAATTTAAACGATTTAACACAATCCATGATTTTCGTTTCCGTGTGCTTTAACAGGGAGTTATCACATAAGGGTTGATCCTGGTGCTTTCAAAATATTCAGATAGGTATACGTGATTAATCAATTTCACAGGAGGAGTTCAAAATTACAAACACGACATTTATAACACAGGACAGGTTCATTAGTGCACAGAGAAAGACCAACAACATCCATGAATTTTCAGAAGGCATAAGCCAGCACAACTCAACAAGATGGTCATAATAAAAACAACATCAATGATCACATCCCCCCATCTTTTTTTTATAGAAACCAGTTCATTATCTTCATTTAAGTCTGGTTTATCCAATTCTACAAAACAGAAACATGCCCACCCCGCATGATACACAAAAGAGATAGACAAAGGAGAAATTCCCTACTTGTTGATAGATGATCGACGTTTAGGTCGGGCGCAGAACTTTACGGATAACGATGTGGCATGCCCGATGCACCAGAAGCTGTTTGTGAAAAGCCGCGATCGAGGAAAGGAGAGACCACGGCTAACCCTTATTTTATAAGAGCAGCGGACAGTTGAGGTGAAAACGCGAAACCGATTAAGGCGCTAGGGTCGTGGGTTGACCATACGGATCCACTCGTCATTAAAGGGGGGTCTGGTGGTTTAAACCGACTCATTAATCTATTAAGTATTTAATTAAAACTCTTATGCGCGTTACGGGTCATTAAAACACGCTCAAACAGGTTAAAATAGGGTTTAAAACCCTATTTGCTACTGGAAATAACCCACGGGGTAGGCCAGAGCCACCGGTAGCTGAGAGCTACTAGTGAGTGATAGCTACCGGTAGGCCGAGCTACCGGTAGGCTGCAGATACCGGTAGGTTGAGCTACCGGTAGGTGGAAGATACCGGTAGGCCGAGCTACCGGTAGACAGAGCTACCGGTAGCTGCAGCTACCGTTAGACCAAGGTACCGGTAGACAGAGCTACCGGTAGGCTGCGGCCACCGGTAGACCGAGCTACCGGTAGGCCTGCTACTGGTGGCTAAGGCTACCGGTAGGCCTACACCACCGTGATTCCCAGACGAGAAAACCCAAAACGAGATTTTCACAAAGTAATGGACCCCAAAAACCCGGGCCATTACATCACATACCTCTTAAACGATTCTCGTCCTCGAGAATCAAAACAAACCAGAAGGGAAGAGAGGGTCTGAACAACCACCTTGAAAGATACCTCTTAGGACCGAACCCATGATGACTAAAACATTTCCCTACCAAGAACCAAGCAATATTCCATGCCAAACTACCCGAGCATGTGGGTTGGGGAGTCTTCTCCCCCATGTCAAGATATTATCTTCTTTGGGCGGAACTAACTCACCCGCACGGGTTTAATCGCATCCACCTTAATGCGTCTTGATTAGGGGTCGGGTTCTCTCCTCCCCCATAGGCAGGGCTTTTCACACACAACCAGGGGAAAGAAAACTAGTACATTTCATAGCCAAAAGTCAAAGAGTTCTACCACAATAGGTACAATAAGGAACAAACTCAAAACAACACTGGGTACTGGGCACGCATCTGTGCTTCCCTCTCCCACGTACTCTACTCAAGCCCACCATGTCTCCATAACACATGAACCAAGGCAATGGTTCGCCCACGAAGCACCTTCTCCTTGCGATCCTCAATCATCACTGGTCTCTCCACAAAGGTCACATCGTCCTCGATGTCCAGTTCACGCCAATCAAGGACGTGTGAATCATCGTGCAGATACCGATAGAGCTGGGACACATGAAAGAAATCATGTATCCTTAGTAGTGGCGGTGGTAATGCTAGCTGATAAGCCACTTCGCCAACTCGCCGCAACACTTCAAAGGGTCCAATAAACCTGGGAGAGAGTTTGCTCCCCTTACCGAACCTCCGCTGCCCACGCTGAGGGGAGACCTTCAAGAACATGTGGTCTCCAACCTCAAACTCCAAGGGCCTCCTCCTGGTATCCACATACGACTTCTGTCGGTCCTGGGCCGCTTTCATCCTTTCCCGTAAGAGCTGAACCTTCTCTATCGTGCTCTGCACTACCTCCGGGCCAAGGATGCCTACCTCTCCTACTTCGGTCCAACACACAAGTGAACAGCATGGCCTCCCATACAAAGCTTAAAATGGGGCCATACCGATGGTAGAGTGGTAGCTATTATTGTAGGAAAAATCTACCAGAGGAAAGTATCGCACCCATGATGCCCCCGAGTCTAGAACACATTCCCGTAGAATATCCTCCAAGGTCTGGATGGTGCGTTCTGTCTATCCATCTGTCTAGGGATGGAAAGTAGTGCCAAGATGTAGCTGGGTGCCAAAGGCATACTGCAATCCTCTCCAGACCCGCGAGGTAAACTGTGCATCCCTATCCGAGACTATAGACCTCAGAACCCCATGAAAATGCACTACTTAATCCACGTACGTTCGTGCCAAAGCCTCTACTGAACTCGACTCCCTGATTGCCAGAAAGTGGGCCGATTTCTTCAACCTGTCCACTACCACCCAGATGGCGTCGTATCCTCCTTGGACCTTGGGTAGTCCTGTGAAAAAAATCCATTGAGATGTCGTCCCACTTCCACTCGGAAACAACTAGAGGCTACAGTAGGCTTCCTGGAACTCGGTGTTCAACCTTCACTTGCTGACATACTAAGAACTTGTCCACAAACTCTACCACCGCTCGCTTAACTCCGGGCAACCAAAACTGCCTCTTCAAACCCTGGTACATCTTGGAAACTCCTGGGTGTACCGCCAGGGGTGATTTTTGGAACTCACTAAGAACCATGCCATGCATCACTCCTGGAACAAAAAACCTTTTCTAGAAAAGCATCCGGTTCTGACCATCCTCTGTCCATCCTTCCGGAGCATTGCCCTGGTCAACTCGGTCACACATCACTTCTCACTCTAGGTCTCCCCACTGAGACTCCTACACTTGCTGAAACCGGGATGAATTCATTGTCATCTGATATAGCAAACCTCTATCACCATCCACCCTCACATCTAGGTGTAAGGCAGCCAACTCTCCCATCGCTTTCCAGGCATCCGCCGACTCTCAGACAGCATCCTTCTGCGTCCTCCTGCTCAAGGCACCAGCCACCACACTGCCCTTGCCCACAGTATAAGAGATCTCAAAGTTTTAATCCTGGAGGAACTCCACCCATCCCTGTTGTTTCAAGTTTAAGTCCCACTGGGAGAAGATATACCTCAAGCTTTTGTGATCCGTGAAGACCACAAAGAGTTCCCCGATGTGGTAGTGCTACCATAACTTTAGCACAAAAATGACCGCTGCAAGCTCCAGGTCATGGGTGGCGTAATTACCCTCATGGGGGCGTAGCTTCCTGGACCCATAAGAGATCACCCCTTGTCACTGCATCAACACGCATCCCAGGACCTGTCCTGGAGCATCACAGAACACCTCATAAGCCGCCCCTTGTTCTGGTAATCTCAGCACTGGGGCACTGACCAACTTCTCATTCAGATAGCTGAAGGATGACTGTCACCGCTCACTCCATACGAAAGCCTGGTCCTTCCTGGTCAGAGCCGTTAAAGGGGATGCTACTCGGGAGATGTTGGGTACGAATCTCCGGTAGTAAGCTTCCAGCCCGAGGAAACTTCAGACTTCCACCACATTCTTGGGTGCTGCCCAAGAAACAACTACCTCAACCTTTGATGGGTCGACCGCTACCCCCTTCTCAGATACTATGTGCCCGAGGAAGTGCACTTATCGTGTCCAGAACTTTTATTTTGAAAACTTCCCATAGATCTGGTGCTGTCGGAGGACCTCCAAAACTGTCCTCAGGTGCTCTGCATGGTCCTCTTCTGACCTCGAATAGATCAGGATATCGTCGATCAACACAACCATGAACCGATCCAAGTACTCCCGGAAGATGGAGTTCATAAGCCCCATGAACACAACCGGGGTGTTTGTAACACCGAAGGGCATGACTACGAACTCAAAGTGTCCATACCTGCATCTGAATGCTGTCTTCGGGATGTCGTTCTCTTTCACCCTCAGCTGGTAGTACCTAGACCACAAGTCGATCTTCGAGAACCATCCTGCCCCTTCCAGCTGGTCGAAAAGATCATCTATCCTCGGAAGAGGGTAGCGATTCTTGATCGTTACCTAATTCAGCCTCCTGTACTCTATGCACAATCTGAGGCCACCATCTGCCTTCTTTGCAAACATGACTGGAGCTCCCCACAGTGACGCACTCGGACGAACATAACCCCTCTTCATCAGATCGTCAATCTGTATCTGCAACTCCCGTAGCTTTGAAGGTGCCATCTGGTAAGGAGCCATCGAGATTGGATGAGCGCCAGGTTCTAGGTCTATCCCGAACTCAATATCCCGTCGAGGGGGTAGAGTCGTCACTTCCTCATGGAAGACGTCCATAAACACACGAACGATCTCTGGAACTTCCACCATTTCAGCATCTACTGACCCTACTGACAGCTCAGCCAACAAGGAGAGGAGGGGTTCCTCTCGCCTGCTGCCCTCCTGACCGCTCCGCTCGCCCGTGAAGGTAACACGTCAGCCGCCCAAGTCCGAGAACATGACCCTTCTTCGGAAACAGTTGACGACGGAACACACAGAGAATGGCCAGTCGATGCCACGGATGACATCGTATGACTGTATCTGTAGTAGAAGAAGATCCTTAACCGACTGATGTGGCCCTATCATCAGTCTACATCCTCGACAAACAAACAACAAGTCGGTATGACCTCTAACTGGTGTGCTCAACACTAGGGGAACTGGAAGTCTCTCGGCATCTAGACCCAAGGCACGGGCTAGACTGGGTGAAACAAAGGAGTGCGAAGCTCTGGTATCGAACAAAGCATAAGCAAGAGTGCTAAACAGACTGATCGTACCTCGAACAACCTCTGGCCCTACTAGAACTGCTGCCTCTGCGGCGTGTAACTGTCCATGCCCAGCTCCCCTGCCCCTTGGCTGTCAGCCAACTCCCCGACCACGCCCTGGTCAAGGTCCTTGTGGAGCGCCCTGAGGTCGGCCTCCTCCTCCAACGTCTGCCCTCAGAGGAGCGGGAGCTCGCTGTCCCTGCTGCTTCTGCTGGAAAGGTCTGGCTGGAAGCTGCTACTAGGGCGGGTTCTGGGGATGACTGCCACTGCTGCACTGCACCAGGTCGGGGCACTAACTCCGGAGATGTACAGGGCTCCCACAGAAGAAGCACCGCGATCCCGGGCCCGAAGGAAAAGGGAGAGGGCCGGGGGATTGAAACTAAAACTGTTGTGGTCTGCTCCCTGCTAGTCAGAACTTGGAGGGTCCCGACGCTGGAGGCCTGGTGCTGACAACCTTCCCCTTCATTGGTCCCAGCTGGATCCCCTCTTGTGACACTCCTCCTAAAGTGTGCATTCTCTCCACCACTTCGGCCTTCTTCTGGACCTCCAAGTACGTCGGCAGGGTAAAGGGGGTAACAACATACTGGATGGAGGGTCGGAGTGCCTCCTCCAAACGTCTTGCCCGAGACTCCTCATCGGGAAAGTGGTCCGGAGAAAAATGTAAGAGGTCCTTGAACATGATCCCTAGCTCCCTCATGGACATACTCCCCTGTTAAAGGGAGAGTAGCTCCTGCCTCTTTTCCACCTTCATCGTCGAAGAGAGGAATTCTGCCCGGAACTCCCTCTCGAAATCCGCCCAAGCCACCTCAGTCTCCTTCCTCTCCCCCAAGTAAAGAGTCCACCACTGACGCGCCGCTCCCCGCATCTGGCTAACGGCCAGAGGAACCCAGTACTCGGTCGGGGCCCGAATCAGGCCGAAGGCTATAACTAGCTCCTCTATCCAGCCTTCCGTCTTCATATTGGAGGTGCTGCCCTCGTACTTCTCGAGGGCCTGTCGCTAGAAGGCCAGAAGAGTCTTCTGCCACTGGTCATCCTCTTCCTCTCGATCAGCTCCCTGCCGATCCGCCAAAGTTGTCTCCGGGGCCTGGATCGCCTGTACCACACGTGGTCTCCTTCCAAGTACCATAGATGCAAGGTAAAAAAGTAATCCCTAATCCCAAGTAGTGCAGAATATCGTTCTTAAAACTTCATAAAATTTTAAATTTATTCTTAATTCCCAAGACATCCCAAAAACACAAGAACACAAGTCATTATGATGCATGTACCTTTCCTAGGGTCTCTACCCTGCAATCAGTGTGGTCTCACTTGGCCGTTCGGTAGGTCTAGAGTCCTTGAATCAGATCACAGGGGGCCCTAAAATCCCGTGTCCTAGCCAGTCTTCCCCGACCTAATTCACGCGCCAAGGTCACCCAACACTGTTTCCTTACCATCCCATGCAATCCTCACTGTGCCTAACTCCAGACTCCATCCTATCTCTCAACCTCACCCTCTGATACCATTCTGTCATGACCCGCCTTCACTAAAAGGAGGGAAGGGTCAGCAGGTTACCAGGCCCTTCCTTCTTTAAGTTGAAGGAGAGATAATGACCCCCGAGACCTGCCTTCAATAGGTCCCGGAGTGGAAACTAGCACCAAGGGTATAAACATTTCTCACAAAAAAATGGAAGGCATTACCCCTTTTTGTTTTATAGGATCAGGAGATAAGATGATGAAACCCAACAACACAAAGGTAAAAGAAAAGTAAAACCAAAAGTAAACCATTCCCACATACATGTTTCAAAAGTAAAAGCCACAGAGTACAGAAGGTGACTACAAAGGCAAGTACCAAAGAAAGAAAACAACAACTGAAACTGCCCCGAGGGTCCGAGCTAGTATAGTCCCGCGTGATCCCCGAAGTCCTCTTAGAAGCCTGAAAGCAATTTTAAATACGTAGGGTGAGCATACAAGTACACTCAGTAGGGAAAACCAAAGACTCTCGTGCACATTTGGGGGAAACGTGCTAAAGTCCCGTGAGAAAAGGAGTAAACCAAACGCCTATCGAGGTAAAATATCCACCCAATCCTCATCAGGGCACAATCCCCAAATAATGCAAGTAAAGTAATATATATAATAGGAGCACATCATTGTTTGGGTACCCCGTGCCACTTTCCCACTAGTTATTGAGACATCCTATGCATCGGACCCATCCCCCATTCTCACCGCAATCCCAATGCCACACCCACCCGCACACACCTATGCCACAACCACACATAGTCCCACTTCCGAATCCCTCCCGTACACACCTGGGCCACAACTGTCTCACGTAACCATGCCCGAAAACACTTGGGCTAGAAGACCAACTACCATGCCCGAAGACACCTAGGCCTCATCCCGAAGACACTTGGGAAACCACCTACCGCACACACCTGGCCAACCACCTCACCACCCCGCCTGAAGGTTCTTGGGCTAAAAAAAATGGACCTCAAGCCATCACAGTCTGCCCGAAGATTCTTGGGCTATCCGGGAAAGGGAGCAGAAAAGGAGCTAATAACCAGCTGCTAAGAGTATTGTTGGGAAAAACACCCTCCCCCATGAAATGGGGGTGTTCGGCACTAAGTGCCCAACTTGGGTGGGGCACAAATAAGAAACACAAAACTACAAATATATACGTATAGGTAATAAGCACTCACCCAATTTTCAGGTTTTTTTTCTTCAACCAGCCTAAGAACACAACAACACTCAAGTCCGAGTCACAACCCATGTCAACCAAAACCCATTTATCCTATTCTTGTTTCATGTTCAGTAATAAGATTCAAATAAGTTTATGCACTAATGGGAAACTAAACCATAAGCATAACCAAAGAAAGTAACCAGTCAAGAATCAACCATAACACCCACGCCCAGTTCTTAACAACAGAGGATCCCACCCCAATTCGTGATATAAACAAGGTAGCCACTCGGTCTCAAAAGCTCATAACCACCGAACCCATAACAACAGGGGATCCCATCCCCGATTCCACAACCACCGAGAGTATAAAAATAGGGGATCCCATCCCCCACCACATCTCCAGCAATCGGCCCCAAAAAGGTAACAACTAAACCACTACCACCGACACAAGGCAGGGCCATACAGGTAAATTCAGATTTAAACGATTTAACACACTCCATGATTTCCGTTTCTGTGTGCTTTAATAGGGAGTTATCACAGAAGGGTTGATCTTGGTGATTTCAAATTATTCAGCCGGGTATACGTGATTAACCAATTTCACAGGAGGATTTCACAATTACAAACAAGCCATTTATAACACAGGACTGGTTCATTAGTGCACAAAGAAAGACCACCAATGACCATGAATTTTCAGAAGGCATCAGCCAACACAACTCAACAAGATGGTCAGAATAAAAAAACATCCATAATCATAGCCCCCCTCTTTTTCTTTATAGAAACCAGTTCATTATCTTCATTTAATTCTAGTATATCCAATTCTACAAAACAAAAACACGCCCACCCCACATGATACACAAAAGAGAGAGACAAAGGAGAAATTCCCTACTTGTTGATAGATGATCGACATTTAGGCCGGGCGCGAAACTTTATGGATAATGATGCGGCATGCCCGATGCACCAGAAGCTGTTTGTGAAAAGCCGCGATCGAGGAAAGGAGAGACCACGACTAACCCTTAGTTTATAAGAGCCGCAAATGGTTGAGGTGAAAACGCGAAACTGCGTAAGGCACGGGGGTTGTGGGTTGACCACGTGGATCCACTCGTCATTAAAGGGGGTCTGGTGGTTTAAACGGACTCATTAATCGATTAAGTATTTAATTGAAACTCTTATGCACATTACAGGTCTTTAAAACACGCTCAAACAGGTTAAAATAGGGTTTAAAACCCTATTTTCTATTGGAAATTACCCACGGGGTAGGCCAGAGCCACTGGTAGCTGAGAGCTACCGGTGAGTGAAAGCTATCGGTAGGACGAGCTACCGGTAGGCTGCAGCTACCGATAGGCCGAGCTACTGGTAGGCTGCAACTACCTGTAGGCCGAGCTACCGGTAGGCGACAGCTACCGGTAGGCCGAGCTACCGGTAGATAGAGCTACCGGTAGGCCGAGCTACCGGTAGATAGAGCTACCGGTAGCTGCAGCTACCGGTAGACTGAGATACCGGTAGGCTGTAGCCACCAGTAGACCGAGCTACCTTTATGCCTGCTACTGGTGGCTAAGGCTACTGGTAGGACTACACCACCGTGATTCCAAGACCAGAAAACTCAAAACGAGATTTTCACAAAGTAATGGACCCCAAAAACCCTGGCCATTACACTACCAGTAGGCTACATCTACCGGTAGGACGAGCTACCAGTAGGCTGTAGCTACCAGTAGGTCGAGCTACCGGTATAATGAGCTACCAGTAGCTGCAGCCACCGGTAGACCGAACTACTGGTAGACAGAGCTACCGGTAGGCTGCGGCCATCGGTAGACCGAGCTATCGATAGGCCTGCTACCGGTGGCTAAGGCTATCGATAGGCCTACACCACCGTGATTCCCAGACCAGAAAACCCAAAACGAGATTTTCACAAAGTAATGGACCCCAAAAACCCAGGCCATTACATGTTTCATTAAGCTCACCACTCAGGAGTGCATCCTGATTGATATACATTCATGTAAAACTGTTTTTATTATTATTAAGACACTAATTTGGGAATAGATTAGGGAAACATTATGGTATTATTTTAGTATTTTACTAAATAAAAATAATGATACATTGAATTACTTTTCATTATCCCTGGTAGAGCATATTTATAGTAGATGAATATTTTAGGAAATTTCTATTAATATTTTCAAGAAAGGATCACAAAGTATTTCACACAATTCATACAATTATTCATCTAAAATATGTTTAAGGGAAAATAAAACCCCACCAACCACATATGTGTTCACATATAATAAGACAAGAAGAATAGAATGCATTTACTAGCCATAACTTGGATACATCACTTCAGGTACATTGAGGATAGTAATACATTATTTGACAATTCATGTATTAATCACTTTGATTAATAATTGTAAATTAATTAAACAACAACTGAGTTATGTAAAAAATAAAAAGATAGAAAAACCAACGTACACATACCATAAAGAAAGGATGGGAGTATACTTTACTTGAAAAAAATTGGTACATATTTTAAATATACCATAATAAACTATGTGGCCTAAAACAAAAACATAATTATGTTCCTCTATTTATATACAGATTGATGAATCCAAATCTATATCCACATCCATCCCACATCATGTGCTATGGAAGGAGGCATGTATAAATAAATATGGGATAATAATATATGAAAACACACAAAAAGTTCAGGAAACATGTTTAATTATAACATAATAAAAATGTGTTTGGATTTAAATCACTATTACATAACAATGATTACTTAACTTCCTATATATTTTATTCAACTTAGACATTGGAATCATCATCAGTTATAGAAGATGAATATATACTATTAGTGTAATTTAAGAATCTAGAACAATATGGCCATGTTAGAGTTGTGATTATTATGGTGACAACTAGAACATATTTTGAAAAAAATGAACTAGGGATAAAAGTAAATAAATGGAATAGATTCAGGCTTAATTAGATTCTCTTGATGATTTTTTTTACAGTATGAGTTTCTAGAAAATGTTTTGGGTAGGAAGAAAAGAGAAGAAAAAACTCAAGAAAATCCATTTCATGATTACCACCCCACGACCCCCACCAGCATTGAGGTAATCCATTCCACTCATAGAGTTGTCTTAGATGAGGAAATCAATATTCTCATAATTGTTTCTATTAAATTTGAATTAGTTAGAAATTTATTCCTTTCTTTTACAAATATTATATTGGGTGAAAATGATTGTTATTTATATCTATCAACCCCCACCCATCACCTTGTTGTGAGGTTTGACAAGTTCAACATCCAAGGAGATACTCTACAAAACAGACAACTTCTAATACGTCATGTGAGATTGGGAATTAGCATGGCATATGAGCCAAGAACTGAGATACCTATTCCACTTTATGATGAAAATATTCATATGGTCGAGCAGGATATTGGAACATTCATATCATGGCCATAAAGTCTTGTAAAAAACATATCGATAAGTAGGTATTGATTTCCAATTTATTTTGTGGCTAAACCTTTAAAAATTAATAAAAAAATATTTGAACTGATGAATGCTATTACAGATGGAAAAAGGGAAGGGGTAAAACAAAAGGTTAAATCAAAATGATCTAAAGGATAAATAGAATAATATAAAAGATCTTTACAAAGAACCTTTACCCCACCTATTCAATATCCACATTTACTAACATTGAATGATTTTGAAGATTCAAGGTTATAATGTAGTAGTAATGTGATAATTGATTTTGAAGAATTTTTTTGGAGAGGCCATTACATACTACATTTCTATTGAAAATATAAAGGAAATCCTCATGTATTACTAGATATTATTCTTAGTTGTAAATGTATATATGAGGTATATTTTAATGATTTTTTTCAATATCGGTTCTCCAATGTTAATTATGACTAAATACGATTCATATTTTTTTGGAATCTAAATCATTACTATTTGAATGTAAAACCCTATAGACAAAAATTTGGACTCAATATTACTCACATCACTTCAACATAACTAACCTCATTAGATTTAAGTCAAATTTATGTAATAGAAGGAAAAACAGATGTAGAGTTTGAAAGAAAACTTATGGATGGCATACTCTTCTTATTACCAATGATTCATGTCTAAATCTCTACAATTTAATCATATCAAATATATTTTCATTCCATTAATTACATATCCCTTTTTATTTTTTTTAGGATGCACTGGGTACTCATTTCAATCAATTTGGATACTCCAAATATTTATTTTCTTGATTCACTGTATAGGTTCCCAAAAAAACCGAGCACACATGATGATGTTTATCAATTTTTAATACCCTACATCAAACATTTTAGAACAAAAATTCAAATTATACACTTTATATTATTTTTTAATTAGAATTATGATATGATATGGTGGTGTTTAAATATCATCAAAATCATGGTATGGGGATAGTCCATGCATACAAGGATCATATCGACTTCTACAATGGATAAGTATTAGGATATATATAATAATATTTCACTATCAAAACACATATAAAAAATTACTTATATACTTCAATGTTTTTGCAGTGTTCGGAACTAACCAATGGAAAGAAAATTGGTTATTAGGTTTGATAATTTATGAGAGATATCAAATACCATCAACAAACCATCATCCCCAAAGTGGTATTTTAAAATATAATTACTATTTCATTTGAAATATTTATTAGTCCTTTGAGTATTTATATTTTTCCAGTAATACCATGACTTTATAAGGTCTTCATATTCATAAGAGAAAATTGATTTGTTTAGAAGTGAATAGTCAACATACCTGGTGTTAGAATTTACACATATATAATGTAGATGTAACATCCTACTACTTATTTATTTTATTTTCTAATTATTTTATCTACTATTTTTCCTTAATTTTTTTATTATTTTTATTTGAAACTTATTTTGTTAATTTCTGTAGATATCATGAATAAATGAATTTGTCAACAATGATGATTCACTAATGATCTATGACCATGCACTCAAAATGGATAATGCACTCATGATGAAAAAAATTTCTTTTCATTCTCCAATGAATTCGGTATTCCTAGTTGTCAAACAATAATATTGTTAGATATCCCATAATGTTGAATTAATTGTGGGATAAAATACACAATGGAGTAAACCATACCTCAATCGGATACACAATGTACCCGGAATGACTCAAATTGTGTGGTTTCTATTTAAAATTGGCATTTTATTAATTTATTATTTCATAGTTTTTTTAATGTATTTCTTTATAGTATTACAAACATAATAATTGTTTTCTTATACACATGTATTAGTTTACTTGGGTTGGGGTGTATTGTTCAAAGATGCCCACGCTAGTGAGAGATTGGACTTCCATACAGAAATTTAGATAATGGAAACAAAGAAATTGGTTAATTAGATACACCTCAATCCGATATATAGCGTGCTCGGTATGAATCTAAATTTATGTTTTTAGTTTATAATTAACATTTTAGTTAAAAACACAAATCACATATTGAAAAACTGATTAAACACATTCATATTGTTTTGATACTTTAAGAAATTGATCCCTAAATCATTTGGGACATGTAAAATCGACCACACCTTAATCAGGTAAATGGTGTGAATTGTATGACTCTAAGTGTGTGTATTTTTTTAAAATTTACATTTTAGTAAAAAAATATTTGACATAATCAAAAATAATAAAATTATTTCATATTATTTTTATACTTTAGGAAAACAATCCATAAGTCATTTATATATTGTGAAATTTAGTCACAGCTCAATCCAAAACTCTGTGTGTTAGGTCTTACTCAAAGTGTACGTTATCATTTTAAAATTGAAATCTTAGTTCAAAACACTTTTAACTCAATGAAAAAAAATAAAATGTACTATGATTGTCTTGATAATTTAGTAGAATGGTTCATAATTTATTTTTGATGTGTAGGAATCAATATCCTGTCAAACTGACACATGATGTGACTGATATGACTCAAAGTGTGTGTTTCCAATTTAAAATAAAAACCACAAGTTGTGTACTCAAAACCAAGAAAATTCATTCATATTATTTTGATACTTTAGTAAAATGATCCTTAAATCATTTGTAACATGTATGTATCAATCTCACATCAATCTGACACACAGTGTGACCGGTATGACTCAAATTGTGTCTTTTTATTTAAAATTGACATTAATTTTAGAAAAAAAGAATTGTGACATACTCAAAATTTATTAAACACATCCATAATATTTTAATACATTAAGAACGAAATAAATAAGTCATTTTTGTTGTGTAGGAATCATTCACACCTCAATCTGATACATAGTGTGCCTAGTATGACTCAAAGTGTCTATTTTGAGTTTAAAACTGACATTTTAGTTCAAAATATGTCACTCACTAAAAACTAAGAAAAAAAACTTCATTTGTATTTATAATTTAGGATAATGATTTGTACATCATTTTTTATATATATCATTCAATATCACTTCAAAATGACACATGATGTGATCGGTATTACTCAAAGTGTGTGTGTTTGGTTTAAAATGGCATTTTGGTAAAAAAACCAAGTGACATACTCAAAATTGAGAGAAAAAATCTATTTTGTATGATACTTTAAGATAATAATTGATAAATAATTTACAACATTTATAATTCAGTCGCACCTCAATCTTATGTATGGTGCAACCGGTATGACTCTAAGTGTGTCTTTTTATTTAAAATTGACATTTTAGTAATAAAATACAAGTGAAGCACCCAAAAAGAGAAAAATAATTTTGATTTTTTTGTTACTTTAGAACAATAATCCATAATTTATTTGTGATGTGTAGGAATCAGTCGCACCTCAATTTGATACATGATGCTCATGGTATGACTCAAAGTGACTGTTATTAGTTTGAAATTGACATTTTAGTTAAAAACTTGTGTCACTCACTAAAAACTGAGAAAATGTGCTCAGTTGTCTTTATAATTTAGTAAAACTATTCAAAAGTCATTTTTGGTGTGTAGGAATTAGTCTCACTTCAAATAGACTCATGATGTGTCTAGTATGACTCAAAATGCATGTTTATAGATTAAAATGACATTTTAGAAAAAAAGAAAAGCCACATACTCAAAACTAATTTTTTTTTTGGATTGTTTGGATACTTTATGAAAACTATCCATAAGTCATTTTGACATGTAGGAATCATTCCCACCTCAATTTGACACATGGTGTGATTGGTATGACACAAATTGTGTCAATTTATTTAGACTTTCCATTTTATTATTGTATTGTTTCATATTTATGTTCAATTTATTTATTTATAGTATTACTAACATAATAATTGTTTTCATATAAAAAATATTTTTTTCTTCTAGTTGGTGTGGTTTGTTCAGAAACTGATACCATGATCGGGGTTTTTTGATTGGGGGTTGTGGGATGTTTTAAAATGTTTTTGTATAGTAATCGAAAATTTAATTTTACAAAACATTTTTCAAAATGTATATAATAGTATTTTTTTTATTATTCTTGTGAATTTTATTTCAAGAAAATTATGAATTTGTATATATGTTTATTTTAATATAGGTGTATTAGTTGTAGTGTGTTGTAATTCGTACAACATATTGCACCAGTAGGGACTTTATCAACACTAACAAAAGCACTGATAATGGGGTCACACTTTTAAAATCATTTATGACAACATTTATTTTTAAATGATCATAAATATTTTTTTTCATGCTGTTAATAGGCCTATCTACGGTAGTGAAAGGCTGAACACTTTTAAGGGCCATTTGATTGTCAATGATTTTTTTGCACTAAAAAATCCTACTAGAGTTGAGATAGGACAACTATATGGTATTGGAGTGAAGGTCATTCCAACCCAATGGTGAGATGATGAGATCAAGTGAACTATGAAAAATGGGATGTGGAGCCACTGCAGAATGGTAGTAGTGGGATTGAGAGCTAGGGAAATGGGTTACTAGAAGGGAGTAGGGAAAAAGGATGATAAAAATGGATTTCTAAGAACATTTGGTAGAGACCCGAAGCTTGACGTACATGGACATTACATTACTTTTGCGGAATACATAATACATAACAAAAAAAGACACACAAGGACCGTAATAGTTTAGTGTCTTTGGAAACTCAGAATATAAACAACTAGTCATCTTGAAATATCTTCAATATCTCCCATAACGATCTTCCCCTTTTTGTTTCCTTACCTAAAACCTTTCTTTATTTCCCGGGGAAAATAAAACATAAAAAGGGTGAGCTCAAATGCTCAGTAAGGGAAAATATAGAGAACATAAAACAATCCATAAACATTTGAAAACAAAAACTTGAACATGAAATCTAAACATTAAAACCTTGAGTAAAGACATAAATCTTTGAAGTACGTAAGGAATAAATCATAAAGTAACATCAATCACGAAAAAATTTCATTGGAATAAAACATGTAATTGTGGAAACCATTCATCACTTGTTATGATTTCCATAGTAGCCAAGGCATTACTGCCAATACCATCTTAGTGGACAAAGTCCCTTTCTGAATCGAGTTCACTCCTCGTTTCATTCCTGTAACACTGAACCAGATTAACTTACCATTCCAGCCATGTCTATCTCATGAGATATAAATTTTTACCCAATGCATTGGAGGTAGATATAGGTCCCACCCATCTCATAATGAAATCATCCTTACTTGTGCCACAACATAAACATAAATCATTCATCATAACCCAAAGAATAAAAATGGGTCTCATAAACATCATCCCATCATAACATAATCCATATAAAACAAATGGATATCATTTCATCATAAGAAAAGTGAATACATGTAAATCATAGAGACATTATAATTGAAACATACACATATGAAATAATGTCATCTCAGATGAAAAATGGTTTTGATAAAACACTTGAAATGAATTCTTGAGTAAAATATCCTTTCTTCTTCAAAATCAATCTCTTTCCACAAAATTTCATGCAATTTTAAAGGAAAAGGATTTTTTTGAAAATATTCATGAAATATTTTGGAGTAAGCTTCATAAAAATAAGGCTTTATAAAACCGTAAATATCCGTTCGTGCTGTATAAGTTAAAAAAACATTCTTCTCGTACTTTTGCTGGAAAAGTCAAAAAGTACCTTGTAACGTAAAAAGAAGAAGGATTCCTTACATACCATGTAGTAAAAGTCAAAATGGGTAAAACGGACTTTAAAAATACATGAAAACACTTTTATAAAACATGGACATGGATGATAGAAATAACCCCAGTAAATACTTATGAATAAGCAATCTAGGATAAAAACGAGATTTGCAAAATTATCCCTTACCTTAGGTCTGATATGCTTCGTACGTATCCGAAACTCCTGTATAATGATTTAAATAATTTCATTGACTTATTATAGAATCATATTCATTGTTATGATATCATATATGGTTCACTTATGACTTTATATTACCGGTTGTTTTGTTAAAGAGCGTTTTGGGTAAAATCGTTTCATTTGTCGTCCGTGTTTTGACTTGTAATTATTCATATGATTACTTAGATCATGATTAAATAATTACATAATATAAAACATGGTTTATATATAATATATATTCAGAATATACATATATATAATATATCGATAAATGGAAAGAAATACACCGTTCATGGAGACAGTAGGCCTTATGTACGCATGAATGCTGTTTTCGTTTCCTTATTGAATTGAATGGAATTAAGTGGATGAAATACACACACACACATATATATATATATATATATACACACAAATACAGTATCATTATTATGTCATATATTTCATGATTACTTATTATATATACTTTATAATCATTTATGAATGGTTACTCATTGAGAATGAATCTCATCACGTCGTGGAGACGGTAGTCCGTACATACGCACGAGCGATGATATCGTTCCCATAATTATTGAATTGAATTGGAGTGGATGATACAATATATAATAATCAGTATGATTTTATAATATATATGTATAGTTATTCTTTACACCATTATACCCATTCAAGTAAGGTGGTTTTGGAAAAATAGATTACACCACAGTGTGGAGACGGTATTTCGTACATACGAACGCGCGGTGATTTCGTTTTCCGTAGGATGGATAGATGGTGAAATAGAGTTGTTTCATACTTATAATAACATATCAGTATGTTATTTATACTTATGTTATTACTTCATAATGAAACAACTAAAGAATAAGAAGTGGAAGAAGAAATAAAGTTGAAATAATCGGTAACAGACATTACCTCTTCTTTGAAGCGCCTCTTTGAGACCTTCTCTTAGGGCACTAAAATTGGTCATTGAAGAATACCATGACCTCTAGAATGTTTCTAGGGAAGTGTGCAAGAGAATTTGGAAGGGTTTGGCCGATCTTGAATTCTCAAAGTGGTGTGAGGAAGAGAGGGAGGAGATGCCCTTTTATAAGGGAGGAGAGGGGCACCATTGGAAATCATAAAAATATTAATTTATAATAAATCAAACCCCACTTAAAAACCTCAAAAAATGACTCATATTAGAATATTATATGATATAGGGTTGTAATCCCATCAACCAATAAAATTTAGACATGTTAGGAATTTATTTTAAACATTATCAACTTGATTTATCCTTATTTAATCAATTTAATTTTATTTGTGGTAATAACATTCTAAATTGTAAATTATAAAAAAGATTTACTTATTTGTTGTGAATTGTCCATAATTGGATACTTTATAATATTTTAGAACATATAAATTTAAATTTATAATTTGAAAATATTTTTGTTATTTTTAAACAATTTTATAATATGTTATTTTTATAAAATAACAATAGTGTCACTTTTGACACTATTCATTTATTTGAATTTCAATAAAATATATACAGAAGATATGTTTGAACTAAAGGCTTTAATAGATTCATAAAAAGTCATATGTGTCTATAAAATTAGTTGATAAAATTAAATATTACATATAATATTTATTTTATTATTTTTAAAACCATTTATTTGGTTTATCTCTTAATAAAATAATTACTACATCATTTTTGTATAATTATTTAATATACTTATTTTTTGTATAAAAATTCAAAATAAAATACTATGATAATTATAAATCTATTAAATTTAACAATAATACTTTCACTAGAATTTATCATCTTAAAATCACAATATGTAAATTGTTATATTTATTAAATTATGAAGGTGACAACTTTGGCATCATTTAAAATAAAATAATATAAGTATCATAATCGATTTTATAAGGCTCAAAATGGTCAAATATTATACCATTGTATGGTTATGGTATATATTTACATGACCAGTAAGTTTTTGGTCAGGGATTTGTGCCTTTTATGATCACTATTAGTTTAAGAAAAACTATATTCTTGATTTTTTCACTAGATAAACAATTTCTTCATCACTATTGTGTCACAATTAATGATAATTATTTAATCCCTAAAAATTATAAATAAATTCATATGATGTAGATAATCTTATTATATTTATGGAGACTATTCATATTAGAAGTTTCAAAAAGTTTATCACTAAGTTAAAATTATTATACTTATAAGATTTAAGAAAGTGACATGTTGTCACTTTCTTTGGTTTTAATAATAATTAAATTATTTTCATGGAAAAAAGTACATTAAATGATTCTAATCCGACCCTTAGGTGATATGGGTAGACTTTTAGTCATCCCATAGTATTTTTATAGGTGTTAGGGTAATTTTATAATCTTATATTTACCCTTAATTACCCGATTTACCTTTAACTATGGTAAATAAAATTTACCGTAGTTACTATTCATAATGCCCAAAAATAAAAAGTAGCTTATTAGCATAATTTGGACCCACTGATTCCAAATATGGAATCCATTTTGAAAAATTCAATACAAAAAAGTTGCATATATTAAATTAAAATTAATCCCGTTGTCGAAAGAAAACAGGTTTTTGTTTAAAACATTGCAAAAGATTGAATTGATTTAACCTACGAATTCAAGGTAAAATCAATGATAATGACATAAATTATATTAAATGGTAAAAATATATTCTATTTATACTTTATAGCCTTTCAATATTATAATTTAACCACATAAGTTATTACGATGAAAAAAGTTGTTTTTAATTAAAATATAGCGTGTTTTTACTAATCATTAAAATATGAAAGTTATCAGAATATTATGAAAAATTTATCCAAGGTAAAATTTAATATCCTGATTCCAATGAATAATTTATTTTTTAAAATTGAAATTATAAACATGTCAAAAACTAGATTTAAAGTGGGTGCACCATCAAAAGGCGGCAAAACTGCATTTTTTGAAAAATACTTATTTTACCCGAAAAAATTATTTTGTTCTTATACCATGTTCTAGAAAATGTGTAAGATGAATAATAATGTTATAAAATTAAAAATTTAGTTAATACTATTCATAACGTCTAGTTCATAATAATATTATAATAACATATCGTTGTTTAATAAAACCCAGTATTGCGTACAACACACACTATCGAGGAAAGTCGCGATTGCGTGTAATGCAAGCTAAGTCAGGGTTGCGTGTAGTGAACGACTCCTTTGTTTTTTCGTATAAAAAAATAAATTGAATATATATATATATAATCAATTTTTCTTAGAATAACTACTATCAAACAAACATGAAATTGTGTGTAACACGATCCAAGAATAGTGTTGTGTATACTGCATGCTAATACGGTGTTGCATATAGCGCAAGATAATCTTGGTGTAGCGTACAACAGAAGATATGAAAGAAATTAAAACGAATATATCTTATAAAATATCAGGTTGTTACATTCTACCCCCCTTAAAATGAATTTCGCCCTCGAAATTCGCCAGGGTTATAAATCGTTTACTATTCATAAAAACCCACATCGTAAAAAGGAATACTAAAACATAATTTTAAAAACTAAATTATGAAACGTAACGATTACCCAAAGTAACTAATCATGGGGTTTCCATATAGGAGAACATAGGTGAAAATATGGATAGGGAAGAGAAATATAACCATCATGTTCTGATAGAGAGTGGTACATAACATGGCTACGAAAAAGCCAACAATCACAAAGCCATAGATTTGTGATGATCTAAGGTACCATCTGATTCATCGGATATAAGGTTACTAGGACAACATTTTTGGTTTTCAAGATCATTTCCCTAAATTTGATGAATTAAAAGAAATACTTACATAATTTTGGTACAATATCACTGTTGTTCGTGAATTGAACAATTTCCACTTCATCCCTTAAATAAATGAAGTTGAATTTGTTATTCGTGATGTGTTAGCAGATCATGTGATAGAATGATGGGTCATTCCATCTGTTTCAAACAAAAGGTTAGTAAAAGTTATAAGTCCATCATATGATTAGATTAATCGTATATGGTTCCAAAAAAGAACTTATACTTCATATATCATACCACTTAATAAAATAAAACTAGTTTATACTAACCAAGGACTTCCTGTAGGCCAGTGGTAGGCGATAAAGGCCAGTCGCACTTCGGTTGTGGGTTCGATTCCCACAGCCTTGTCCGACGCGATGGGCTGTCTCTAGTCCTGCAGGTTGTCCTTTTTCTAAAACTACATTACTATAACATCCCATCAATAATATAGAAAAATGTTCTATCCTTAAACAATACTAACTTATGTCCAACATAATCCATTCCAATCTTTAGGCTTATCTAAAATACTTCGGTTCAAGCTCATAGTATAAATAAAATGATTACTTGAAATGTCACATAAAAATCACATGAATGCCATCATTTATCCCCCATATATCATAAGATATATCTTGTTGGTAAAATTACAAACATGTGAATACCTTAATCAAGTATTCTCTTGAATAATGAATACCCATTGAACCTCAGTGAAAACATGAATGCAATTAAAAGTTAACACTTTCCACATACCAAAATCCTCAAAATTCTATATACTCAAACCATGATATCCCTCAGTCCTTATATCAATCATGAGATCATGAATACAATCAAACATCTCATTATATTCTTATCCCTTCATTATGTTCATATCATCTACTTTCCAAAAATATCTGAATAACCTTCCATGGTTACCGGAACCATTCAACATATACTTTGAAATACATTAGGAGAAACAATAGTGTAACAATACTTAGATGATTCTTTAGTCCAAAGTACCATACATTATTCATTATAAACATACAATCATTCCACTAACTTCTCAAACCTCTAACTAAGCTTCATCATTTCTTTCATCTCATATTTCATTTGTAGTCTCTTCATCTTCATCCACATAAATACTACTCATATGACCATGCTGATTCTCTTCATGAGATTTTCCCTTAGGGAATTGGTTTGAATATTGCCCATAAATTCCATATTTAAAACATCTAATCATTGTTGATGTCGTAGAAATACCATTATCCTTTTCCATGGTGTTAATTGAACCTTTTCGTTTGCACTTACTGGATTTGTGTCCTTCTTTTCCACACCCAAAGAATCTTCTAGTTCTTTTGAAATAATCACCCCGACGCCTCTACCCACATGATTTACATGAGGGAAATTGAACTTTATTTCCTCTATGATCATCATGAAACTCCATCTTTCTCTTATTATCTGAGTTGGGAAACTTACCAAAGTTGAGATTATTGATCATATTATGAGATTACTGATTAGGCATAATAACGATGTTTGGACTTCCAAACCCTGTTTCATTTGGTTGCTCATGAAGAATATCATTCCATTATCCGTCATATCCTCCATTATCGTGAATCTTCCTGTTTCTAGCCATTTTCTAAAACCGAAAAAGAATAGTGTGAGAGGCAAAAATCATGCTAGGGAAACAACATAGTAAAGGGGGAGTACCGTCAATAACTAACATCTTAGGTTAAATTCTAAGATCATTACCATAGTTCTAGGACTATATCCTATACGTATACTTGTCCTTAGGGACATCCCTAGACATACCTTAGATATATATCTAGGGATCTCACTAACATTTTCGCATCCTAGTTTCCAAAGGTTGACTAAACCTTTCCTCTGATACCAACTGTAGAGACCCAAAGCTTGACGTACATGGACATTACATTACTTCTGCGGAATACTTAATAAAAAACAAAAAAATACACACAAGGACCGTAATAGTTTAGTGTCTTTGGAAACTCAGAATATAAACAGCTAGTCACCTTTATCAGCACTAAAAGGAATTATGGATAAAGGAAATCATGATCATCATTTTTTTAGTGGTGATAAAGGTTTAAGGCCTTTAAGGGGGCTCTGATTGTTGGTGTTTTTTATGATGACAAAGCCTACTTCTAGTGCTATGATATGTCAGTTCTATAGTAGTGAAATGAAGATAATTACAATCAATTTGTTAGATGATGAGATCGAGTGGACAATGGAAGAATGAGACGGGGAACTATGGAAGATTTGTGGTGGTGGGATTAATAATGAGGGTAAGGGGTGACTAGAAGGAAGTAGGGTAGAAGAATGCTATAAATGGGTTTTTAAGAAAAATTCTAGTTTATGTATTCAATATTTTTTGAATCATAATATAAATTAACACGTCAAAAAATATGAAACAAAAATCAGCATTAAAAGACTGATAACAACATTAATGAAATAAAATTCCTCATAGTAGGCTCTAATATAAATAAGCTATATAAATTTTTTTATAAAAAAAGAATTCATAAAATGATGTAGAATTATATTGTATCACAAAACCAATTTAGTTATTTACTTTAAAAATAGAATATACCATAGATGATATGCATCATAAGATATTAAAAAAACACATTTATTTGAGTTGAAAATAGAAACCCATGTTTATGTAATAATAAAATGAAACATATGCATTATATATAATCTTCATATGCCCTGTTTCTGCTCAAGGGAAAATAGAAATATATTTTTGGCATCCATGAAAGCTTACTCAAGGTATAAAGTATATGAATCCATACAGAAAGAGAACTTTGATAACAAATAGAGCTTCATGGTTCCACCCACATGGAGCCGTCTCCTTGTTTAGGGTATGTTGTCCTTTGACTACAATCCTCCAGCACCATCCATGGAATAAGAATAATTACTCTCACCAAATATCTTTCTTCACCCCAAGTAGTATAGTAGAAGGAAAAAACAAGTAATCTCCAGTTCCATTGAGGAAACTCAAGGCACTTTTATGGAACACACTTCAGCTCTGAGATCTATACCACACAAAACCAAAGGGCATACCCACAAATCAATGAAAAATATCTGCATGAATTTTAACAAAAATAGAATTAAATGGAAGTGTAAGTTGGAGGGGGTAAATAGAGAAATAATGTATACCAAATATGATACCCACAAATTAGTGAAAAATATGTGCTTGAATTGAAACCAAATTAGAAATAAATAAAAGTGTAAGGAGGAAGGGAAAAATAGAGAAATCATGTATACATGCTACCTTCTTCATTCTAGTTCTTTCTATTACCTTATAATAGTGTGATATTCTATTTTGGAAAGAATCTTATACTACAAGACATTGAATAAGGGGAATGAAAAAAAACAGTCTAGCAAATAACTAATGAATGGTTTTACTAGCTAGTTTCCATTATATGTGAATAAGTTGTTACCCCATAATATGTGAACTGTGTTCCTTTTCATTCTCCCATGATCTATCCTTTAAATCCAAAGCATCAAACATGGATATTCCAAAGTTAACTAAACTAGATATTATTAGGCTATGTTTGGAAAAATAAAGCCTCTTTAATAGAAATGGAAGGTAAAAAAAGAAATTATTTTCAATAGTTTATTTGGTATGAATGGATAATTGGTGACGAAATATGTCAAAAAGAGGCATATTAAATGATATAATACATAAAATTTTAGATATTTAAAAAAATGAAATGATGAAAATATCACAGTAATGAAGGCTCAACATGTCTAAGTTCCATTTCTACCAAACAAAACCTCAATAAAAAATTCAATAGAGTATGATGAATCCTGATTTTTGGTTCAAGAATCATTTGATGTAAAAAGAGAATTCAAGCAGCACAATACCCCATTCACACAAAAAAATGTAAAAACTAAAGTATTATTAAAGAATTTAGGTACTTACAATGCTTAGGACAGGAGGATAGGAAAGATATATTACCCCACAAGCACCAAAGTTGCACCATAGTATCATTGGAGCCCATATAATTGAGTAAAAAATAATATTCTAGTGGAACAACCACAACATAGTCATAGATAAAACATGCAACCAAACTAACATTTCCAACATCCAATCTCCAATCACAATATTTTTCAGAAAGCTAGGTGGCACAATCACCAAGGGACTGAATCACAAACACCAGTGTGATAGAAATCCAGATCAAAATACATAGTTGAAATTAGTTATATAACTATGGACCCACACTTAAAACAAAATAGTTTTAGTCTAAAAATTATTAATTTTATAACACTTTCTAAAATCTTATTAACACTTCAATTATGCGGGAATTCATTTACATAGGATTTTATTAACCATAGTGTGAGATTTCACAGCATTTTTGAGATACTAATGAGTGCATCATCCATTATTATATCGATTTTAATCCTAATATAAAATAAAAAAGTGAAAACAGTAAGGGAAAAAAGGCATGAAAAAGAAATAAAAAGAAAACCCAAAAGTCGAACCACTATGTTATACTCTTCTGGTAATGATTCTTATTCCAAGGAATCCATTCGTTTCTCAAACATCTGATGTATTTCTTTTTGATCAAAATCCTCCTCCCTAGTTTTAGAAATTTGAAGCTTAATTTTTTGAGGATATGAATAGGTCCAAGTTTTCTTAAATTATAGGTAATAATTTCACTAAATTGTTTATAATAATTATCAATTATGATAGGTGACTCAATTAAAGTGTTATTAGATTTATTATTGAAGTTAACACTTATTTAATTTGTTTTATTCATTAATTTATGTATAAGTATTTTATCATAAATATAAATAACACCACTGGTTTTTAGAAACATCACTTCACAGTTGATAATGAGAATCATTCAACTTTAAATAAATATAAATCAATTTTTAAATGAATATAGGTTTTTATGTTTTCCATAATTGGAATCATGTTATTTTAAATAAAAAAATACCCACTCATCCTAAGTAGTTTTTAGAAATTCTAACACTTATTACAACCAATTATTTGTTTTAAAAAGTTTAACATTCAAACGATCATCAAGAAAATTGTACTAAGTCTTCAAAAAAATATAAAATGTTAAATAATGACATTTAAATAGCGATATAGAATCATTTTCATGTATTAGTTATTTAAAAATTATGAAGTGTGTTACCAAACTACACTTTAAAATTTCATGAGTGTGAATCACTTCTCTTAGAAAAAAGTGTTGCGTGAAAGCTTGTCTTAAAATGTATTTGGGTAAAATTTTAGTTGTTGACATGATTCCTTTGATAGTGATACAATCATTAGTTGTTAATGAAATGTATCTTTGGTTGTGGAATACATAAGAGGAAGTGTAAGACAAATTTTTAGGATTATTCCATTGGATTAATTTTAATAAATTTTTTATTATGTGCTCTTAAATTTAGTTTGGACTATGAATGTGGGGTTAATAGGTTTTACTTATGATAATCCAATGTATGTATTCCATAAAAGACACCTAAACTTGATAAAGTTAGAGGTATGTCTTCATGGAGGTATTTATTTTTTATTTAAAGTCACTAGATTCACATAATAAAAAACTCTAAAACTATTATTTATTTAAACTTTGATATGTGTTCAAATACTATGTTAGAGTTTTTCACAGACTATGTGAGTAATAGCTGCTGTAATCTGTGAATCAGCCAATGTGAAACTCTGTTAACTACTATTATTAAACATATGTTTCTGTGTGTATGATGTAATATAATTATTCAATTTTTATTATTTATGTAATATAAACGTAAACACATAAGCCTATTCCACCACTATAGAAGTGAAGTCCCACAAATACAGGAAAAAGTCTATGTGTGTAATAGAAGGATACACATATCGTGGAAGAGTGTGTGTGATGTAATGGCATAATTCACCAATCAATCTGCATGTGTAATAGAAATTCAAACACCTATAATCATGTTCTAATTCTATAAAAGATAATTCTCAAGGATAAATTTCTTTACCACATTCCACACAAAACAACACAATGCAAGTTTCAAATAGAGACTCCAAAGGAAAAAATTACCAAAGTAGAAAAACATCATTACACCATCATTTTATTTAAAAAAACACTTATAACATAAATTTATGTCAACTATAAGAAAGGGAAATAATATAGGAATCTACAAAAAACACAATAAAATTTGAAAAAAACATAAAAACAAAAATTACAAATTAAAAAAACATCACTATTAAAAATTACATCTACAAAAAAACACATACCATAAATATATGATTAACTAAAAGAAATGCACAAAACTATAACAGGATAGTTGCAAGAAATAAGACTTCTTAGGCCACCACATATTATAATACTTATAATTAAACACTACAATTCCAATAGTTAATGATATCTAAATATATTTGGATTCTTGTATCTCTCAAAATAATATTTATTAACCATATCTATGATTCAATTTTTTATTTCAGTGATATTAGGTTGTGCATTTAAATTTCTATCCAATATAATGGGGAAGAAAGGGGTGAGTGGGAGACCTAAAACAATGATATTATATTACCTTAAATATGCAGCTCTCTTAGGCTACACACACTCCATTTCCAACTGCTAATGAAGAGAGTGGTTTAAAAAATCAATATTATATTACCTTAAACATGGAGTGCCCAGATTCTCCACACACTCCAATTCCAAAAGATAATAAAGTAAAATTTTAAAAAAACCTTTAATGTTTTTCGTGGCCAGACCTTTTTTCTTATTGGTAAGTAGGGGAAATCATCACCTGAATATATTTGGATTCTTTTCATTTTCCAAATAATCTTTAAGTGGTTATATCCTCAGTTCACATTTTATATATTTGAAATCAAGTAGTGTATTTACATTTGAGACCAATACAAAGGGAAGAAAGAGGTGATTGAGAACATTAAAATAATGAGGGATTAATATTATATTATATTTGTATTTACAAAAACATATATAACATAAATATATGGAAACTAAAATAAACAAAAAAAACTATAATAATATATAAAACAACACAATACAAGTTATAACAACAACTCAAAATAAAAAATTACAAATGTAAAAAAATATCACTACTCAATAGTGTATATACAAAATAACATATTCCATAAATATTTTCTAAACTGAAATAATGGCACAAAAAATTAGTGTGAAATTTTTAAGAAATAATAATTCCGAGGCCACGACTTCTCATAATCCTTATAATTAAAAACTTCAATTTAAATAGTTAATATTACCTCAATATATTTAGACACTTGTGTATTCCAAAATAATGTTGAGTGATCGTATCCTCAATCCACATTTTTATTACTTTGAAACCAGGATATACATTTAAATTTCTATCCAAGACAATAGATAATAGGTGAGTGAGAACATTAAAACAATGATATTATATTACCTTACACATGAAACCCCTCGATGATCCACACACTCCATGTCCAACTACTAATGAAGCAATAGATTTTAAAAATAAATATTATTTTACCTTAAATATGAATTTCCCAAATGTTCCAAATACTCCATTTCTAACTACTAATAAAGAAATAGTTCTAAAAAAACATCAATTTTTTCTTTGTACATACCTTTTTCCTTAGTGGTAAGTAGGGGAAATCATCACAGGAATATATTTGGATTCTTGTCACATTAAAATTAATATTTGAGTGGTCATATCCTCAATCCAAATTTTATAGATTTGAAATCAAGTTGTTCATTTAGATTTCAAACCATGAAAAAGGGTAAGAAAGAGGTGATTGAGAAAATGAAAATAAGGAATTCATATTATATTTCCTTAATGTTGCAGCCCCCAGATAATCCACACAAACCATGTGTGACTACTATTAAAGGAAGAGATTCATAAAATCAAAATTATAAGATAATAAACATGTAACAACTATATTCTCCACATACTCTATGTCCAGCTAAAATAATAAAAAATGGGTCATGTTATAATTTAGGATAAGGATTTGTACATATTTACAAGGTAAAATCATAGTTCAAACCCAATACACCCAAAAATGTATAATATCAATTATAGGGAAAAAAGAATTTGTTTTCCATTAACCTCATTGAATATTTTAGACTAACTTCATTTTATATAACACAAAAAACATTGAAATTTTTTCAAGAGCCCATTTTTGAGAAAATTATTTCCTTACATAAACAGTTCACAATAGAAACACAAAATTCAAGAGGTAGTAAGCTATATATCTAGAAAATATGACTCACCACAACAAAAACAATACCAAGATATAGACCTACAAAGATAATAAGTAATATGAGATGCACATCATGATTTCCTTGAGTAAAGAGAAGAATCAAATCAATGTCTTTGATTGATTTAACAAAAAAAATCCATCCTATATGGGATAAAAAATGCAATATTGATATAGTAGTTCAGTAGCATATTCATAACCCTGAAAATAGACACAAACACAAATATATAAAAACCTAGGGGTAATGAGACAATAACATTAATAAAATCATCAAGGGTACACATAAGATGAAAAAAATTCTATGTAGGAAATATTTAATTATGAATTTAAAAATATCTTTTAAGGAACTCAAATTTTATATATCTATAGTTTAAAATAAGCATGATTAATAAAAATTGAATTATACCAAATATATCAACTAATTAATATGAACCACTATCTGATGCCATACATTAGTAATTAACCTCAAAAACTTTTATGCCACCATTGCAAATCATAATTGAAAATTAGATACATGTCAATACAATTTATATAATGAGACCCACCCACAAAAATATGGTTATCAGGTTTCTAATTATACAAATTTCCCAAGATCATATCAATTCTAGAATCAATCCATCCAACCAAATGAATTTATAATTTTTTTAAAAAGAACTAATTATATGGATAGATATGACAAAAAGGAATAGAATGGATCCCTTGGACCATGAGAACCCTGAACTTCCTAGTCATTTCAATTACTGAGAAAATGGTAAACCTTAAAAAGGAGAAAATATAAGCCACACCATGCATAGAATGGATTCAATCCCACTGAAAGCACGTTCTATCCAAAACAACCAGTACAAGAAGCATTATATATCCATTATTAATTACTTACCTTACATTATTAGGGTGTTATTCCTCAAATTTGACTCAAGAATGTTTTAGAGATTTCAGAATTTGGGTTGCTAAAACAGATATATGAAGGTAATAAAACTATCCAGAAATTTCATTTTTTCATATAAATGGTGAAATTAATATGGAATAAATGGGTTGACTAGAATTTATTCACTAAATATTATCTCCCTATTATCATTTATATTTATCAACTAGAGGTGATTAATTTAGAAAACATCTTGACAAACATTATAATATTGATCCAATTTACAAAAAACTCCCAATAATCATATAAATGTAAGAATAAAGTTATATTGTATAGGTATACAATCCATTATGATTATCATAGATTTTATATGCTGATAGTAAATTATAATCCCCCATACCATAGATCTATAGGCATTCCAATTAAGAAAAATAACCTCAATAGAAGGCTCCTATATATTGATGATCTAAGAAACTAAACAACCCCTAAGATTCATGAACTAAGAAATAAATCAGATAGAATCTGTATGATCAATCAGAGATGGAGAAATACATCACTCAATCTCATATCCTCAATCAAATGAAACAAAACTATGATGATTATCTTAGAACCAAAAATGAAATAATTCAGGAAGCATTTATTCCCCCCTCTCTTCACTAACAGTGCAAGAAATAGTCATCATAACAGATGAACTCCTAGAAACATCCTAATTTTAGAAAAAGGAAAAATCAAACAAGAGAATGTTTCGTGATCAATGAAGCCAAAAACAACATCCTCCATAAATGATACATAATAAATCCTTAAAACAAAATTTGTAATGTCTACCCATCATAGAAGGAATGTAAATGAGTGAATTCATCCTAAGAAAATACCACCAACAATAAACGGGATGAATAATGAATGAACAATCGATTCCGGATGTTTTTTAGCCAAAAATACCTTTGTAAGAACCTTGAGACATGATATTCCACAAATCTTGTGTCCCCAAATCGCTATAAATGGATAAAAAGGGAGTAGCATGGTGATGTTTGGGGAGGAGCATGGTGAGGTCGGGGGATGATCTGGGGAGGAGCGTAGTGAGGTTGGAGTTTCATATCTAGTGTGTAGTGTTGATCTTGAAGCTGGGGAACTAATGAAATTTGCAAGGAAAGTGATTCGCATCATCGGTGCTTCATGAATCGATATGTAAATTTTCTTCATGTGCATCCATGAAGGCCAAATCAAGACAAAATACAAATTAATAAATCAAACACCACCAACTTTGCAATTCCCAATAGTGAATCCAAAACAACAGCCTCCATTAACGATACATAATCAATCCCTAAATCTGTAGTGTCTTCCCATCGAGGAAGGAATGAAAATTAACCCTAAGATCAGAGATTCTTGTAATCCTATGACCCCAAATCTCAACCAAAGATACCCAGAAGTCCCAAACATGAATGTTCGAACTAGATGGAATCCACTGTGGCTTCGTGATGCTGAAGTGGCAAGACATGAGGAAGAACTCTGGTGGTTGATCATCATTGTTGGTGTTGAATAATACCTAGAATAAGGAAGTCTATTATGGCACTGAAAGTCAAGTGTGGACCTTTTAGGATGGAAAGAATCACCTTGCATTTGAACTTTAACCTTCCTATTTCAATTATTTTACATTTTTAGGCACATGGATAGGTTGGGTGGCTAGGGGGTAGTGTTGGGTTTCAACACATTTATTGAGGATAGAGAAAATTATTAATGGAGAGATTTATCTTAACATTAATAGATGATTTTGTCACAACATTAATGGAGAGTTAGTTATCAATATTAATGGATAGAAAATTTAATGTTGACTACATTAATTGGATATTTATACTTGGTGCCTATATAAGAGGATTTAGTAACATATTTTGGAAGGGGTTCTAACACGATATAACTGAAAATAGAGACACTACAAAAAAAACGTGAATTAGCAATGTTTTAAAACATTGATAATTCATTTACCGACATTTCATAGAAATGTTGGTAAAGGTGTTTTCGTTAATTTATTGAATTTTATAAATGCCACCAATTTAATGATGTATGTAAATTTTGGTAATTAGAGATGTTTATAAGGATTGCTAAATTACTAATGTTTATAAACATTGCTATTTTGTAACACCTTATTTATTTACATTTATAAGAAATTTCAGTAATTAAATGTCACTAAACTATCAATGTTTATAAGGGGTGTTATTCACTGAAACCTCATTTAATGTTGTTTTTTTAGAAACATCAGTAAAAAATGTCAGCAAATCACACATGATTTTATGATGTTTTTTAGAAAACATTGGTAAATCAGAGTTTGTCATTATTTTTTTAAAAAAATAAAAATTTCTCTGCATTTTTTATGAAAAGGCATAATTGTTTTTAGATTTCAAACCCCACTCTCCCCAAGATTACACACTCCAATTCCCCCTCCCATTTCTCACTTCACAATGACATCCAATTCTCATTCACTACCCTAGCTGCTCCACCCCCTACAATTCTCACTCCCTCCCCCAACTCCATTCCTCCAATTCCTACTCCATCCCCCCTCACATCCCCTTGTTCCCATAACTTCCTACTCCCCCTCCAATTTACCCTCACATTTCTTCCTCAATACCTCTCATACATTCCCACTCCCACTCCCCCACCATTTCCCTATCCCATTTCTCCCTCCTAGTACCACACCCCATTACCTCCACCATATTCACACAAATTTACACTCCCCCTCCAATTCCTCCTCCCATTTCCCACTCCATACCTCCCCTACATTCCTGCCTCCTATATTTCCCCTTCCATTTTCTCCTCCCATTCCCGCTTATCTTGTTACCTCTCCCTTCCCCTTCCCCTTCCCCCATGTTCGGACCCTTCCCTACCACCACATGGTCTTACTCGCATACTCGTAATCTCTGTCCAATATTTCCCGCCTCTTGTTCGCTCATGTGCACTTCATTACAAAAATAAGTCCACCGAGAATCAAACCATGATTCTCCAACAAAACCTACCAAAGGGTTAACCAACTTAACTACAGTTTTTAATGTTTTGTAATTGTACTATGTAATATATATATATATATCAGTATTTGAAAAATTAATAATATATATACACACATAGATTAACATACATATATACAGAAATGTTTATATGTTTACATTTATATTTTGTGTTTAAATACATATATTTATATATATGTTTATATTTATTTTATATTATATATATTTGTTTATATTATATTTTATATCTTTATATTTTATGTTTATATTTTATGTGTGTGCGTGTTTTTATATTATATATTAACATGTTGGTGTGTGTGTAAAAATATATATGTGTACATATATATAATTAGAGTTATAAATTTACACACACACACCCACACCCACACACACATATATAGTTATCCACATTTTAAAACTATGGTAAAAAAGACACTAAAGTAGTCACATTCTCTTAAAAAAGTGACTAGATTTAAAATATTTAATTTTATTTTGTTATATATATATATAAATAGATTTTAGTATTAAAAAATCAATATTATATATATATATATTAATATACATATATTAATATATATATGTTTATATGTTTATATTTTATATTATATATTATATATCTTATGTATATATATATGTTTATATTTTATGTTTATTTATATATATATATCCTTATATTATATATATGTTTATGTTTTATATTATATAACTATATGTTTATATATTATGTTTATATATATATTATATATATGATTAAAATATAGGATATATATATTCTTATATAAAAATATGTTTATATATATATTATATATATATTATGTTTATATTAATATATATATATATGTTTATATATATATATTTATATATATATGTGTGTGTGAATATATAACTGTATATATATATAATTATTATTATAAATTTACACACACACACACACATATATATATATATATAGAATTAGCCATGTTTTAAAACAATAACTAAATTATCACTAAAAAGACAATTTTTCTTAAAAACGTGAACAAATTTAAAATATATATGTGTTTTTATTTATAAATATATGTATATATAGTTTTATATATTTGTGTGTGTTTACATATATATAAATATATATATTTATATATATATGTTTTTATATATGTGTCTCTGTTTATAAATACATATATATATTTGTGTGTGTGTGTGTGTTTACATCGATTCAGGGAAATGTGTTATATAGATCTATATATTTTTAGCGATGTTTCCAGAAAAACATCGCTAATTCAACAACGCTTCTAAGGAAACATTGATAATTTTTCAATTCCTATGAGGAAACATGGCTAAATTATGAAACAATTTAGGAAATATCACTAAATTAGAGACACTTTAGAGGAAACATTGCTAAATTAGTGATGCTTTGGAGGAAATGTCACTAAATTATCAACACTTTTAAGGAAATGTTACTAAATTAGTGTAAATTTGGAGGAAATGTTGCTAAATTAGTGAAAATTTGGAGGAATCATCACTAAATTAGTGACGCTTTTGAGGAAACGTTGATAATTTAGTGATGTTTTGGGAAACAGTCGCTAAATTAGAGAAAATTTTGAGGAAAAATAGCTAAATTAGCGATGCGTTTTAGGAAACATCACTAAATTAGCAGCACTTTTGAGGAACTGTAATTAATTTAGAGGCATTTTCAGTAATCATCACTAATTTAGTGACATTTTTCAGAAAAAATCATTAAATTAGTGACGTTTCTTGAAATACATCCCTAAATTATATTTTTTTTGTAGTGAGAATCGATAAGGGGATGCTATGTTTGTAGTGGCATGTGTGTTGATGATGATGAAATATATTTAAATTTTACTTGTGGAGTGGTTTTCAGAAATATGTTCAAGATAGAATACATGAAGAGTGGTAAGGGACTACTACATTAGTGGTAGCATTTACAGTGTTTAAATGTTTAATAAGTGCATAGAAGCAGCACTAAGATCAATGATCAGGGCCATGTATCGAAATTCTTCCTAATTGTAGTGATCATGTGGTGTGTCCCAATTCCTGATCGACAATACATCGTGGTGTGAGGATGAACTATCCTAGTTAATCATCAATAGTACATCACGGTAGTGAGATCTCGAGAGAGATAAATCCTTTGGGTGATGCAAGATATTGAAAAACTAATGCATGTTCAGATAAAGATCTATGAGGTAGTGATGTTTCTTCAACAAAAGGTTGATTTTTTTATTAGATGGATCTTTTGACCATGGAATTGGTGGTATGTTTTTCATAGAGAAGATGCCGGTTTATGAGGGTGTCATTTTCACATATAATTTTTCCACCGTCATTGACATCCAACTTCAGGAATTACTTATATTTTTTACTCTCTAATTCATAGTGTATATTTTGGAATTACCCCATGGTTTTTCAATCCTCTTCATTAGAGGGTTCTTCCATGTAAAAAATAATTTGTGTTGATATATTTAAACTTATTTTTATCACTTCTATATTTTTCTATGTTTCTCATAGATATATTGTAAGAAATGTTTTTCCCAAAATTTGGATTCTCCCCATCAGTGGTATCAAAGGGTAAGGTTATTACTTGAAAGTTAACTTGACAACTATGGAAGTTTATGGGAGGATCACTGATGTGTGCATGATGTATAATATGGTTTTTAAATTAAAGAATGTTTACCATGGTGATTCAAAAGTCTGCTCAGGTGGATGTTTAGCAGGGGAGTAGTTAATTTTGGAAGGTGGTCGAGGTTATGTGGTAATCATTATTACGAGGGAGCCATATATTTCTGGTTCTATTCATGTTTCATAAGATAGTATATCTAAAGGTGTGATGAAGACTTTAGCATTTGAATTTATTTTACAAGGGGAGCTATCAGTTTTCTGTCAGAATTACAAAAGGGAGTCATCCTATTTTCTATAGATGATGATGGTTGGTGTGATACCGACTTTTTTTCTTTCCAAAATAATTTTTTGGATGGTTAATATTATTTTATGTATTTAATGGGGATATTTTTGGGATTCAAAACATTTATTGATGAGATATAAAATTATTAATCGAGAGATTTATCTCAATATTAATAGAGTTTTTTCTCCCAACATTAATGGAGAGTCAATTCTAAATATTAATGGATTGAAACTTTAAGGTTGACTTCATTAATTAGACATATAGACTTGGTGTATATATAAAAGGATGCAATAACATATATTGAAGGGGTTCTAGCATGATATAGCCATCAAGAGAGAATCTATAAGGGATTTACACATTTTCAGTGGCCTATATGATGATGATGATGACGAAACAATTAACGTGTACTTATGGTGGGGTTCTTGGAAAAAGGTTCAAGATTTAATCCACTAAGAGCAGGAAGGGGGTACTGCATTAATTGTAGCATGTGTAGTGTGTTCGTATTTAACAATTGTGGAGAAACATCAATGAGATCAATGATCGAGGCCATGTATCAAAAGTCTTCCAAATAGTGGTGATCAGATGGTGTGTCCCAATTAATGATCAGTGGTACATCATGATTGATAGATCATGAGGGATATAGAAATCCTTTGGGTGTCTCAATATGGTTCAAGGATAATATAGGTTTAGATGAGGATCTTCGAGGTAGTGTTTTTTTCAATAGAAGTGTGATGTTTTGTTAGAGATGGATCTTTTGAGAATGGTTTTGGAAATTTGTTTCTCAGAGAGAAGATAGAAGAATATCAGGGTGTGGTTTTCACATAGGTTTTTTCTACTTCATCATTAATATTTATGTTTGGGAGTTACTTGGAATTTGTATTTTTTGATTTATAGTGTATATTTATAAATTTCCCCATAGTTTTTAATCCTCTGCATTAGAGGGATTTTCCATGTTAAAAAACTTGTATTATGATTTATTTATTTTGTTTTATATCACTTCCATATTTCTTCTAGTTTTCCATAAATATTTTACAAGCCATTTTATACACAAAATCAGGATTCTCCCCAATAGTTAGTTGTGGGGTAAGTTTATGGGCTCAAGTGGAACCGATGTGTGTGGTTTTATGTTGGATTATTGTATTTTATATCAATCCTTTGGCCAATCATCATATTCTACACCAACTATCATTATCTATTTGAATAATCATATGATGATGATGATAATGAGGGGTTTTAATGTCTTGATTTATCATTGAAATGTTAAATTAATTGAAAGAGGATATATTTTAAAGTTATAGTGAGTTGTACAATGAGATACATTTATGAAATGTCTCATGAATATAGTATATCAATTTTGGATCTTAGTGGCCTATATAAACCTATTTTGATCCTTAATGTGGTGGCTGTGAGTTTTTAATTCATTACTCACAATAGAAATCCTCAAACCATGGTGATTATCAATCTATTTTTTTCAAATTTCTTTAAACATAAGGATAAATCAATCCATGAATAGAGGTGTATCATATCTAATCATTTAGTTATTCCAATGTTCCATGCATACCTTTTGTGGATGGAGTCTTTTAGGTCATTCTTAATTCCCTTATTCAAATTCTTATGAGAAGCTTCGACAAGAAGGATAAATAGGTTTAAGGTACCCTATTACAATAATTTTTTTATATTCATTCTATACATATAGATTGATAATGGAATTAATGTGTTGTTGGATTTGTTGTTATGTTATGTTTAAGTTTTCATAAATCCCTTTGAAACCCTTATTTTATTACTCTACATCAAAAAGTATGATGGGTTGTGATTTATTTTGTGAGGAACATGTTGGTTTCCCCTAGTTATAAAAGGAAGGGGTTTTAAAGGGTTATCAATACCTTCAAAAGTGAGAAAATTATTCTATGTTCACATCTCTAGTAGTGTTTGAGGGACTATAAAGAGTGGATTAAGTATTTACCCTAACCATTATAAATTCATGTGGCACCTTGCATATCTTTCCAATTTATACTTTCATGTCATACTGACTTCATAACACTCACTATATATTCATTTTAGTTCACATGAATTAATATATGGATTTATCCACCACACATCATATTAATTGTTTAATTACATTGATTATTTGAGATTGAAAATTCACCCCTCCATCTTGCCTCCTTCCATCACCATTTTTGAACCAAACATTTGGTATAAAGGAATGTTTTTTTGATATTTTTTAATGTTTACTTATATTTGTGTTTATATAATATTATTTCATGTAACTTGCATCCTAAACTTCAAACAATCTATGGGAAATCTTTATTTTCATTTATAATAGTTTAATATGTGAGGGATAATAAAAACTTTGTTGAGATCATACATTTCAATGGAGTTTACTATAACTAATGGAAGGATAGGATTAGTATATTCTAAAAAATCATTCTTTTTATTACTGTAATATTATGGTGAGACATTAAAAGTTTTCAAAATTTAATTTAAATACTTTGTTACACTATAATTTTGAAAACTACATTTTAAATTACAAATGTATCAATTATCATTACTTTTCAATTAGTATGAATTTTTACATTCATATATTTTCCTATAAAACTACTTCTAACATTTAGAGGAAATTATAAATCACTCATCAAGTTTATGAAAAGTTCTAAATTTTTTTTCTCATGTACAAGGTAGAGTATAAATAATTCAAAATCTTAGACAATGAAAGTGTTAATGAGAAGTATCAAAGATTCATAATGATTGTTAAATGCATGAATGAACTTAGAGATACCATATTTTATGAAGTTATCCTTAAAATAATACTGATAGGCCTTCTTACTAAATTGAATTAGAAGAACCTATTGATTGAAGAAGGTCGATATTTTACTCAATATTATATGTAGGATCATGTTGGTAAACTTTTGTAGAATGATATTGAATTATTAAAATTTTGATAATGAGATTAGTGAAAAAACATATAGATTCTTTTAAAACTATTTTTCCTTATTATAGTTCTTTTTTGATGATATAGGTTATGATAATAGAGATTTGATAGAAAAACTAATCAAGGATATTTAAAAAATATTTAAATGACTAAAATTGAAATAGAATAACAACTGTATGCATCAAAAAGTTCAAAAGGCTTCAATGGTCAATCCTATTTATTATATATGTAATGAACCTCCCCACATGATGTCTAATTATCCCCAAAAAAGAAGGAGAGGCATTAAAATAATGAAAATAAAGAGTCAATTATTTCATAATGGAATTTTTAAGTAGACAACGATTCATGTGGTGAATTAAAACTTGAGAAGGAATATGGTAACATGTTGTTAAGGGTTAAATATTTTGAGGTATTATATTCATCTTCCTCATTTACTGGATCCACTGATCATACTACTAATGTTTATGAATTTATTTTTTGTGATAATTTTTATAGTGAACTTATGTATCTCATTTACATTTACAAGAATCTTAAATAGACTCATATGTTTGTGTTTATTGAGATGTCAATTCAAATGTAAGTGAAGGAGAACATAGTGAATATCGATTTCCCCACCAAAGATATGATTTTTTATGATTTTGAAGATATTCAAAAATATGATGAGAAACCAAAAGTTTAAACATTGGATAAGTTCATCACTTGAAGTTAATTTTTTGATAAACTGATGTCACTACAAAGGATGAAAATGAAGAGCAATGACATTGGATACACTAAGAAATATCCTACCATTTTTAATAATTATTTTTGGAAGGTAAAAAATTTAGAATTTATTTTATTAGTAGTTTTAAATGTATATTGTTTTTGGATATTATACATCTAAAAATTCCTTGATATTTACACAGCCCCTTGTTCATCAAACAGATTTTAGTGAAATGTTTTCATTGAATGTCAATAATCTTAAAAATTTTATGTTTTGGGTTTCTAAATGTGTTATAATGAATCCTATTAGACTATTATTATCATTAGGCCTAGTTAATTTGTTTCATATTGACAACAATTCATACCTTTTATTATTTATTTTAATGGTATGTTAGTGGGTGTTCAAATGCTCTTTATTTTAATTCATTTTATATCTTTTTGAATTCCTTGAATTTATTTAACCTATTTTGTGGATATTTGTAGTAGATATTTAGTACATGGGAGTTCACCAAAGAAGGATCATGCACTATACAATTTATATTTCTTAAGGAAGTGTTTAGATTAAAGAATAATGTGATTTACCACATAACATTAATGGTTATCCTAATTTAGATTAAATATTTTTCATAGTTTAAATGGGGTTTATATTTAATGTTTATCATGTAATTTATTCATTAATCTATTAATTCATTATTATTTTTTATTCTCTATCAATCATGATAGTTTAAATCCTTTTTTAATCATATTAGTGAGATTTTTTTCACTATGCCTTAATTATTTAATATATGACTGAAATACGATTTTTATATGAATTTCTAGAAAAACCTTTTTTTAACAGGGTTGTGTGAGAGTCCTTATATAACACAAAATCACTAGATTATATGTCCCAAAGGCATAAAGGAACAAAAACCTTGATGGGTTACCTAATGAACAAAAATTATAATAAACACGCCCATTTTCTATCAACCACCCATGCCGGCCCAGTCACCCTCAAGTCTTGTTTACAACTTTCCATCATCACCCTATGCAGAAGTACGTGTGGCCTTTGTCCTATAGTGCGCTCTGATAATTATTCAATTTTTAGTGTATGATTTCCAATTTTATGAACATCCTTCATCTAGTTTCATAGGTGATTAATCTCGCACTAACTTTCAATCCATTGGACCGAATATACTTTAGTACATTGCTTGATGGCTCATCATTTGATGGTATAGAGGCTGTGTCATAGAAATGACTAAATTAGTGGCCCAAAATCCCATTTGTGATGAAAAATAGTACTGTTATAGGACTCCACAACATTACCGATTCTAGTACTGTAAAGACCCGCAAATTTCAAGGAAATTTTTTTCTTAATTTTCTTTGGAATTTCACAAGAGCGCAGCTTCAGACGGCACCTGATTCCGAGGCCCGGTGTGCCCGGAATCAATTTCCGAAGTTTGGATCGGGTACGTTCAGTGAACGGACGAGCGGGTTTTTCTATCTTTTGAACCGGTGCCCGGAATCAAATTATGAGGGCACCGATGAAATCGCAGCGCCGGTATTTGCTTAGAAACGCCTCTTCCGGAGTTGCGTTTGCTCAGACGTGGTTTTTAAATTTTGCGGCTTTAAGTCAGAAATAAAATAAATTTGTGCGACAACTTTATTTTATTTCACTTAAACTGCTTGGAAGCCACTTGAAGCCACTTAAAGGCGGCTTGAACTGTGTTGAACTGGATAGGATGCTATCCAGAAATATCCTACCCCCTTGATAGGATATTTGTGAGGTGGGGCCCGCACGAGCCCCGCCGTTTCTTTCGCTAAGTAACGCACCCGCGAAAACCCGTCAAAGAAACTGAAAAGTAAACCGACGCGTTTCTTTAATTCTTAACAGACCATTTAAATGGGTTGTTTCGCTCGTTGAATTAATTCAACGAATTAAATGGGTCGTTACTTACGCGTTTTACGTTTGTTGGCAAAAATAATAAAATAGACAAACTTGTCTATTTTGGAGGATTGCTATCGTTGTGCAATTCCTCTGAGCCTCCACCCTCTCCGCGAAGAACGCGAAGAACGCGAAGAACGCGAACAACGCGAAGAACGCCGAACCCGGAAGTCGACGACGCATTCGCCCGAGACGTTCTTCCGATCTCCGATCTCCGATCACCGACCATTCGAGGTGAGTGCTTTCGGATTTCCTCTCAAGTTCTTTTCTTTGGTTTTAAACGAAACACAGATTTAAATATTAATAATTTAAATATGTTGTTCTTGATTCGTTGAGCTCGCCGGCTCAACGCCGGTTTCCGCGACGACGCGACACCTTCCCGCGACGACGCGACGATCGATCTCTTCCGCGGCGATCTCTTCCGCGAAGAACGCCCGCGCTCGACGATCATCAAGGTAGGGATTTATTTTGGAAAAGTTACCCCTTTTAAATTTTCTCGTGAACGTTCTTGAAAATTTAAAAAAAGTCGGTTTCAAACGAACAATTTTATCTTTAAATAAAATTGTTGGATCATGTGTTGATCATCTTTTTCTTTTCTCCCGTTGATTATGGCTAACGCGGAGGGTGCGGGTCTAACGAACAAGACCCGACAACCCTCCGCCGATCTCTTTTGTTGTGCGGATATGACGGACGACGACAAACCGCGCGGCAGGGGCGATCCGTTGATTCCGCAGTGAAGGTCGGCATCCGGGAGGGGCATCGGCGCAGACGGGAGGCAAAACGGGCCACCGGAGCATCTCCGGCGGCCCGCGGAAGGCAGCGGCGGCGCGGGTCGCCGGCGCGGCGGCGCCGGCGACCGGAGGCGGCGGCGCCCGGCGCGCCGCCGTGGAGGAAGTCCGCCGCGGCTGAAGCCGCGGCGGCGGTGGCGGCCGGTTCCGCGGCCGCGCGGAACCGGGAACGGACGTGGCGGCCCGGCCGCGTCCGCGTGACAGGCGGCCCCCCGCGGGGGCCGCGTTTCTTCAAATGCTGCGGGTCAAACCCGCGGCGGCAGCCTGTTCGGCCGCTCGGCCGAAGCCGAGCCGGCCGGTCCGGTGGGCCGGGCCGCGCCCAGGCCGAACCGGACCCGGCCGAGCCGGTTCGGCCCGGTTCGGGCCGACCCGGGTCGGCCGACCCCAGGGGGGTTCGGGCCGGGTCGCCCCGGGCCCAGAACCCCCGTTTTCGGGCCCTCTTCGGTCTTTCGCCCATATCTTGGGCCTGGGACCTCCGATTGACGAACCGTCAGCGGCTACGCGATCCTTGGATCAAGACGGTCGTTTCGGTATATTATACTCAAGGTTTCAGAAGACTTTGGGTTCGGCCGGGTTGGTTCGTACACGAAACCAACCGGGCCCTCGGAGCGGAAACGCTCATAACTTGAGCTACGGACATCCGATCGACGTACCGTCAGCTGTGGTAGTTTCCTCTAAGTGAGACAGAACTTTTGGCATGCTCCGCCCGAGGATCGGATACAGGCGGAGTACGGTCGGGTTGGTTTTGCCCTAAAAACCAACCGGGCCCCTGGGACGAAAATGCCAATAACTCTCAGACCGGGCGTCCGTTTGACGCGCCGTCTGTCGCGTTGAGATCCTGTTGTCGATACGGAACTTTTGGATACATCAACTTCGGACTACGTGTCAGTTGATGTATCAGCCTCTCGGCTCGTGGAGCGGACCCTCCTAAACGAGCTCGCTTTGTCCGGGAACCCTAGCGCTGGCTGTGACTTCGACGACAGAGCAGAGATCCTTCGTGGACTGCGACGACGACAGAGCAGAGATCCTCCGTGGACTGCGACGACGGCAGAGCAGAGATCCTTCGTGGACTGCGGCAACGACTGTGCAGAGATCCTCAGTGGACTGCGTCGACTACTGCACTCAGCGATCCTACGTGGATCAGTGCTACAGGTTCTGTGTGAGCCCGATCCTATGTGGGTCCTTACTACCGGTTCTGTGTGAGCCACTGCCTACAGGTTCTGTGTGAGCCCGATCCTGTGTGGGTCTTCTGCGGGGGTTAGTACCTATCGATCCTTTGTGGGTCCGACGACTTAGATGGATCAGTGATCATCTTTGACGTCATCTGAAAAAGTATACCTGGTTGAGCTGAATCGTATGTTACTCTCCTTTGTGGATTGTGTTGAACTATCCTATGTGGATTTTACTGTTTACTCTCCTTGTGGATTTGAGTCTTGCTTTCCTTTGTGGATTGAGTTGTTCTTGAGCTCGTAAGCAGAGCTGGAATTGGGGACTTAGGTATATGTATGGGCATATACCTAAGTCGAGTCAGATGTTACTTCGTGATTGCATCTTTCTTTTGTGCTATATCCTTTGTGGATTTCGGGAGACCTTCGGGGGTCTCGGGGTCCTTACTGAGTAGCTTGTACTCACCCCTGCACGGGCTATGCCCGCACCTTGTTGTGTTGGTTGCAAACGACGGACAGCGCTGATCACGGTTGGGACGTGGAGCAGGACGGTATCTGGAGGTGGATCACTGGGCGGGACGTGCTCGGAGCGGATGTGGGACCCGAGGAGCCTGGAGGCTATCTGTACCCACCCTTCAGGTGGGATTTCCAGTGGACGACACGAGGCCGCCGTCTTTTCTTCAGTTGCTGTACTTTACTTTTCAGTTGTACTTTACAGTTGGGCTTGTATTTCCGGCCCCCTTTACTTTTCTGCACTTTACTTTCCGCTTGCTGACTCTGTGTGGTTGTTACTTATAAAGGCAATGCCTTCCCTGTTTACTGGGATTTTACGCCTTGGTGCTAGTCGCCAGCCCCTGGCCTATGGAAGGCGGGCTTGGGGTAGTCACGGCACGGGCCCCGAGGACGGGTCGTGACAAATTGGTATCAAAGGTGGTCGGTTCTACCGCAGACTCTGATCGTCCTTTCTTTCTATATGAAGCAATAATGTTTAGTGTATTGAGTGTGGTTATCAGTTCAGGGAGCCCAGTGTTGGTGCGGCGGCCGACGTATCCGTACACCAGGACCCTGACTCCTGATTTCCGACTTAATGCATGAAAACATTGATTGCGTGTGTGTTTCAAGTTTTCTTTGTGATTACTTGTGTCAGCTCACCGGGTATACTGATCTGCTTTATGAAAGTCTCAAGTTTTCCTTGTGATTACTTGTGCCAGCTCACCAGGTATACTATTCTGACTGTGGTGCTCTTGTTCTCCTTTTCAGGATGGCCCCGCGACGACTGCCAGCTAGGGTTCCGAGTGTAGGGCGCGACGGCAGCCCACCGAGCGACGAGGCCTCGGTGCAGGGTCCTTTGCCAGCAGTGGCACCGGCGGTAGCCTTACCCGCCGAGCCACCGATGCTTCCAGTACCAGACGCTGACGATGCACGTCGCCTCAGGGCACTGCATGAGTTTCAGAGCCAGCGACCGCCCAGGTTTCGCGGTGAGGCGGACCCCCAGGCCGCCGAGGACTGGCTAGAGGCGGTGGTACGGATCTTCAGGCTAGTGAGGACACCAGCGGATCTCATGGTGATTCTCGCAGCGAGCCTCCTGCAGGCGGCAGCAGGACGATGGTGGAGCCTGATGCTCCAGGTTCACGATGAGGCATCCTTGCTCTGGGCGGACTTCGAGAGCCTATTCCGCTCTGAGTTCGTCCCGGCCACCCTCCGAGCGGTGCGCATCCAGGAGCTTCTCCAGCTGCGCCAGGGCAGCATGACGGTCGCTCAGTACGCGGCGAGGTTCACGGACCTATCTCGCTACTCGACCGACATGGTACGGGACCCCTTCTTCCGGGCCCGGACCTTCGAGCAGGGCTTGCGACAGGAGATTCGGGCGTCGCTGATCTCCCTCAGCATTCCGACCCAGGCGGGAGTGCTGGAGCGAGCCCTCCTGATCGAGAGCTTCCTGGCAGAGCCTTCTTCAGCGGTGAGACCTAGCGCAGGGCGACAGGTAGCTGAGTCTTCGGCAGCAGGTAGCCGACGGATGACTCTCGGGTCCAGGCAGACCAGACCCCCACGCAGACGGCCTCAGGACACCGGCTCAGCAGTGCGGGGCACACAGCGGAGTGCCAGCCTTCCGAGAGGCAGACTGTGCTACTCCTGCGGCGGGTAGGGTCACATGGCTCGTGACTGCCCGACCCGCCGATCAGAGGAGCAGCAGACGGTGGAGGGGCCACCCAGGCAGAGGCAGAGGGTCGACCGTGGCGGTCCGCAGGGAGGAGGCGGACGAGGCAGAGGAGCTGGCCGAGCAGCGGGTGGTGGGCGACGCTTCCAGGCTCTACCCCCACCACCACCAGGAGGGCCACCTCGACCACAGGGAGCTGGCGGGCAGGGAGAGGCCCAGCTCCAGGCAGTGGAGGCCTACGACCCCGACTTGCCAGAGATGATTCGAGGTACGATCTGTGTCTATTCCACCCTTGCTGCAGTACTTATAGACACAGGAGCGAGTCACTCTTTCATAGCCTCTGCCCTTGTTCGGAGCTCGGAGATTCCGACTGAGCCGTTGGCTCGATCCTTACGGCTATAGACTCCTACGGGAGCAGACTCGACGATTACGCACTGGTGCCGGCAGTGTGAGCTTACTCTAGGAGGCGAGAGCTTCGGCTGGGATCTCCTTGTAGCGGCGTCGAGGCCTTACGACGTCATCTTGGGCATGGATTGGCTATCCACGGTTCATGCCCATATCGACTGTTTTAGGCGCAAGGTGCGATGTGTTCGCACCGACGGGAGCAGGTTTACCTTCACCGGCGAGAAGGGAACCTTTGCAGCACAGGATGGACTTCCGCGGAGGAGAGTGCAGCCCATCTCTCATCAGTTGGCTAGCCTCATCCTAGGAGCAGTGGACGTGCGGAGTCCAGCTTTTCCTGCAGTGGTGGACCAGTACGTAGACGTCTTTCCCGACGACGTTCCAGGGCTACCTCCTCGTAGAGAGGTAGACTTTTACATAGACTTGTACCCCGGGACAGCCCCGATATCTACTCCAGCATATCGGATGGCCCCCGCCGAGCTTCGGGAGCTGCGGGTACAGTTGGAGGACTTGCAGAGCAAGGGGTTTATCCGACCCAGTGTTTCACCCTGGGCTTCCCCGATTTTGTTCGCCAAGAAGGCGGACGGGAGCTTGCGACTATGTGTCGACTATCGTCGCCTGAATCAGGTGACGGTGAGGAACAAGTATCCGCTGCCACGGATTGATGACCTCTTCGATCAGCTCAAGGGAGCGCGGTGGTTCTCGAAGATAGACCTCCGGTCAGGCTATCATCAGCTCAGAGTTCGAGACGAGGACGTGCAGAAGACGGCCTTCAGGTGTCGGTATGGCCATTATGAGTTCTTGGTTATGCCGTTCGGCGTAACCAATGCTCCAGCAGTGTTCATGAGCCTCATGAACAGGATCTTCCAGCCATACCTCGACCGTTTTGTCGTGGTCTTCATTGACGACATTTTGGTATACTCGACGACTGAGGAGGAGCATGCCTACCACCTGCGAGTTGTGCTAGACACGCTCCGAGAGCACCAGCTTTATGGCAAGCTCTCAAAATGCCAGTTCTGGTTACGTGAGGTCCATTTCTTGGGACACGTCATCTCTGAGGCGGGAGTTGCAGTGGATCCCGCGAAGATCGAGGCAGTGCTAGCTTGGGAGCCACCCAAGAGCGTGACAGAGGTGCGGAGCTTCTTGGGCCTAGCCGGATACTATCGGAGATTCGTGCCAGACTTCTCCAGAGTTGCGGCACCACTCTCAGCGTTGACGAAGAAGGGGAAACCCTTCGTGTGGTCAGACAGATGTCAGCAGAGCTTCCAGGAGCTGAGGCAGAGGTTGACCAGCGCACCTATCTTGAGGTTGCCTGAGGAGGGAGTTGGATACGTAGTTTACTGCGATGCGTCAGGGACTGGACTCGGGTGCGTCCTGATGCAGGAGCGGGCCGTGATCGCCTACGGATCACGTCAGTTGAGGCCGCATGAGCAGAACTACGCCACTCATGACCTGGAGTTAGCAGCAGTGGTCTTCGCTCTGAAGACTTGGCGGCACTATCTGATGGGTGAGCGCTTCACAGTCTTTTCTGACCACCAGAGTCTCAGGTATATCTTCTCTCAGAAGGACCTGAACCTGAGACAGCGGAGATGGCTTGAGTTCCTCCAGGACTATGACTTTGAGATAGTCTATACTCCTGGGAAGGGGAACGTGGTAGCCGATGCCCTCAGCAGGAGGACGGGCATTCAGCTACTTGAGGAGGCGACGGAGCAGCTAGCCTCCTTGCAGATATCCTTCGTGGATAGAGACGGAGCAGCCTTTCTTCAGTCTCTCACAGTCTCTCCTCCACTTCTACAGCGGGTCAGAGAGGCTCAGCGTGGGGACGCTGACTGTGAGACCCGACGTGCACTGATATCCTCAGGTCAGGCGCCTGATGGTTTCTCCCTTGGAGCAGAGCACGACATCCTTTTCAGAGGACGTAACTTCGTACCAGTCACTTTACGAGAGGAGGTGCTGAGAGGGTTTCACACTTCTCCCTTGGCGGTGCATCCCGGAGTGGCGAAGATGTACCAGGATCTCAGGCGACAGCACTGGTGGCCGGGCATGAAGAAAGCTGTGGCAGAGTTCGTTTCGCGATGCCTCACCTGCCAGCAGGTGAAGGCAGAGCATCAGGTACCAGCAGGCTTGGTACAGCCCTTGGAGGTCCCGGAGTGGAAGTGGGACGGCATATCTATGGACTTCGTGACTGGACTTCCACGCACTTCCAGAGGTCACGACTCCATTTGGGTGATTGTCGACCGACTCACCAAGTCGGCACACTTCTTACCCATCAGAGAGCAGGGCTCAGTGGAGAGCTTGGGACGTCTTTACGTCCAGGAGATCGTACGGCTTCACGGTGTGCCATCGTCTATCGTCTCCGATCGAGATGCTCGTTTCACTTCCCGGCTTTGGAAGGGGTTGCAGGAGGCGTTCAGGACGCGGCTCCATCTGAGCACAGCCTTCCACCCTCAGACGGATGGTCAGACGGAGAGGACCATACAGACACTCGAGGACATGCTCCGTGCATGTGTTCTCGACTTTGGTCGCAGCTGGGAGGACCACCTACCCTTGGTGGAGTTCGCGTACAACAACAGCTACCACTCCACCATCGGGATGGAACCATACGAGGCGTTGTACGGCAGACCCTGCAGATCACCGTTGTGCTGGACAGACCCTGGGGAGTCAGCACTCGTGGGACCATAGATGGTCCGAGCCACGACAGAGAAGGTCCAGATCATCCAGGAGAGGATGAGGACAGCTCAGAGCCGGCAGAAGTCATATGCTGACAGGAGGCGGAGGCCACTAGAGTTCGAGGATGGCGACCACGTCTTTTTGCGTGTCTCACCTCGACGTGGTTTACGGAGATTTGGCCGAGGCGGCAAGTTGTCTCCACGCTTCATCGGGCCTTTCCAGGTCCTCAGCAGGATAGGAGAGGTGGCTTATCGCCTGGCTCTACCACCTCAGTTGCACCGGGTGCACGACGTCTTCCACGTGTCTCAGCTGAGGAGATACGTGCACGACCCGACGCACATCATCGACTTTGGGGAGCTGGACGTGGACGATGGGGCGACTTTTGCGGAGGTCCCAGTAGAGATCGAGGATCGACAGGAGCGGGTCCTACGTGGGCGGTCGATTCCTCTTGTGCGCATCAGATGGCAGCACGGGAACCTCCAGGAGAGCACTTGGGAGCGGGAGGCTCAGATGCGTGCTCAGTACCCCCATTTGTTCCCCTAGTTTTTGATGTATCTTTACGGGGACGTAAATCCCTGAGGTGGGAGTAATGTAAAGACCCGCAAATTTCAAGGAAATTTTTTTCTTAATTTTCTTTGAAATTTTACAAGAGCGCAGCTTCAGACGGCACCTGATTCCGAGGCCCGGTGTGCCCGGAATCAATTTCCGAAGTTTGGCTCGGGTACGTTCAGTGAACGGACGAGCGGGTTTTTCTATCTTTTGAACCGGTGCCCGGAATCAAATTCTGAGGGCACCGATGAAATCGCAGCGCCGGTATTTGCTTAGAAACGCCTCTTCCGGAGTTGCGTTTGCTCAGACGTGGTTTTTAAATTTTGCGGCTTTAAGTCAGAAATAAAATAAATTTGTGCGACAACTTTATTTTATTTCACTTAAGCTGCTTGGAAGCCACTTGAAGCCACTTAAAGGCGGCTTGAACTGTGTTGAACTGGATAGGATGCTATCCAGAAATATCCTACCCCCTTGATAGGATATTTGTGAGGTGGGGCCCGCACGAGCCCCGCCGTTTCTTTCGCTAAGTAACGCACCCGCGAAAACCCGTCAAAGAAACTGAAAAGTCAACCGACGCGTTTCTTTAATTCTTAACAGACCATTTAAATGGGCTGTTTCGCTCGTTGAATTAATTCAACGAATTAAATGGGTCGTTACTTACGCGTTTTACGTTTGTTGGCAAAAATAATAAAATAGACAAACTTGTCTATTTTGGAGGATTGCTATCGTTGTGCAATTCCTCTGAGCCTCCACCCTCTCCGCGAAGAACGCGAAGAACGCGAAGAACGCGAAGAACGCCAAACCCGGAAGTCGACGACGCATTCGCCCGAGACGTTCTTCCGATCTCCGATCTCCGATCACCGACCATTCGAGGTGAGTGCTTTCGGATTTCCTCTCAAGTTCTTTTCTTTGGTTTTAAACGAAACACAGATTTAAATATTAATAATTTAAATCTGTTGTTCTTGATTCGTTGAGCTCGCCGGCTCAACGCCGGTTTCCGCGACGACGCGACACCTTCCCGCGACGACGCGACGATCGATCTCTTCCGCGGCGATCTCTTCCGCGAAGAACGCCCGCGCTCGACGATCATCAAGGTAGGGATTTATTTTGGAAAAGTTACCCCTTTTAAATTTTCTCGTGAACGTTCTTGAAAATTTAAAAAAAGTCGGTTTCAAACGAACAATTTTATCTTTAAATAAAATTGTTGGATCATGTGTTGATCATCTTTTTCTTTTCTCCCGTTGATTATGGCTAACGCGGAGGGTGCGGGTCTAACGAACAAGACCCGACAACCCTCTGCCGATCTCTTTTGTTGTGCGGATATGACGGACGACGACAAACCGCGCGGCAGGGGCGATCCGTTGATTCCGCAGTGAAGGTCGGCATCCGGGAGGGGCATCGGCGCAGACGGGAGGCAAAACGGGCCACCGGAGCATCTCCGGCGGCCCGCGGAAGGCAGCGGCGGCGCGGGTCGCCGGCGCGGCGGCGCCGGCGACCGGAGGCGGCGGCGCCCGGCGCGCCGCCGTGGAGGAAGTCCGCCACGGCTGAAGCCGCGACGGCGGTGGCGGCCGGTTCCGCGGCCGCGCGGAACCGGGAACGGACGCGGCGGCCCGGCGGCGTCCGCGTGACAGGCGGCCCCCCGCGGGGGCCGCGTTTCTTCAAATGCCGCGGGTCAAACCCGCGGCGGCAGCCTGTTCGGCCGCGCGGCCGAAGCCGAGCCGGCCGGTCCGGTCGGCCGGGCCGCGCCCAGGCCGAACCGGACCCGGCCGAGCCGGTTCGGGCCGGGTCGCCCCGGGCCCAGAACCCCCGTTTTCGGGCCCTCTTCGGTCTTTCGCCCATATCTTGGGCCTGGGACCTCCGATTGACGAACCGTCAGCGGCTACGCGATCCTTGGATCAAGAAGGTCGTTTCGGTATATTATACTCAAGGTTTCGGAAGACTTTGGGTTCGGCCGGGTTGGTTCGTACACGAAACCAACCGGGCCCTCGGAGCGGAAACGCTCATAACTTGAGCTACGGACGTCCGATCGACGTACCGTCAGCTGTGGTAGTTTCCTCTAAGTGAGACGGAACTTTTGGCATGCTCCGCCCAAGGATCGGATACAGGCGGAGTATGGTCGGGTTGGTTTTGCCCTAAAAACCAACCGGGCCCCTGGGACGAAAATGCCAATAACTCTCAGACCGGGCGTCCGTTTGACGCGCCGTCTGTCGCGTTGAGATCCTGTTGTCGATACGGAACTTTTGGATACATCAACTTCGGACTACGTGTCAGTTGATGTATCAGCCTCTCGGCTCGTGGAGCGGACCCTCCTAAACGAGCTCGCTTTGTGCGGGAACCCTAGCGCTGGCTGTGACTTCGACGACAGAGCAGAGATCCTTCGTGGACTGCGACGACGACAGAGCAGAGATCCTCCGTGGACTGCGACGACGGCAGAGCAGAGATCCTTCGTGGACTGCGGCGACGACTGTGCAGAGATCCTCAGTGGACTGCGTCGACTACTGCACTCAGCGATCCTACGTGGATCAGTGCTACAGGTTCTGTGTGAGCCCGATCCTATGTGGGTCCTTACTACCGGTTCTGTGTGAGCCACTGCCTACAGGTTCTGTGTGAGCCCGATCCTGTGTGGGTCTTCTGCGGGGGTTAGTACCTATCGATCCTTTGTGGGTCCGACGACTTAGATGGATCAGTGATCATCTTTGACGTCATCTGAAAAAGTATACCTGGTTGAGCTGAATCGTATGTTACTCTCCTTTGTGGATTGTGTTGAACTATCCTATGTGGATTTTACTGTTTACTCTCCTTGTGGATTTGAGTCTTGCTTTCCTTTGTGGATTGAGTTGTTCTTGAGCTCGTAAGCAGAGCTGGAATTGGGGACTTAGGTATATGTATGGGCATATACCTAAGTCGAGTCAGATGTTACTTCGTGATTGCATCTTTCTTTTGTGCTATATCCTTTGTGGATTTCGGGAGACCTTCGGGGGTCTCGGGGTCCTTACTGAGTAGCTTGTACTCACCCCTGCACGGGCTATGCCCGCACCTTGTTGTGTTGGTTGCAGACGACGGACAACGCTGATCACGGTTGGGACGTGGAGCAGGACGGTATCTGGAGGTGGATCACTGGGCGGGACGTGCTCGGAGCGGACGTGGGACCCGAGGAGCCTGGAGGCTATCTGTACCCACCCTTCAGGTGGGATTGCCAGTGGACGACACGAGGCCGCCGTCTTTTCTTCAGTTGATGTACTTTACTTTTCAGTTGTACTTTACAGTTGGGCTTGTATTTCCGGCCCCCTTTACTTTTCTGCACTTTACTTTCCGCTTGCTGACTCTGTGTGGTTGTTACTTATAAAGGCAATGCCTTCCCTGTTTACTGGGATTTTACGCCTTGGTGCTAGTCGCCAGCCCCTGGCCTATGGAAGGCGGGCTTGGGGTAGTCACGGCACGGGCCCCGAGGACGGGTCGTGACAAGTACATACACTCCTATATTGCTACCGTACTACTACAGTTCCATAGAAATCACCACCACCCCGATTTGAACCCGAGTTTCATACAAACTTATGGGGTGAATTTATCACTTAAGTAATCCCCTAACTAAAATTGTTTACTATATATGGAGGAAAATTTTTATTTTTATAATTCACATGCCTATTTTTTTCTTTACTTGATTTATATTTTTTTCATTTAATCTTTTCCTCATCCGCACTTAATGATCATACCATTTTTATCATTTCAATTAATCGGAGAGTTTGTTAGAAAATCATTTGTGTTTTAAAAATATAAAAAGGTGGAATATTTTTTGGGAGTTAATTGATGGTTTTTATATATTTCAAGGAACTTTTTATCATGTTCCTTACCATGCACTATTATAAAAACCACCTTTATTAACACTAGAAAAATGAACTTTGTTTGCTCTAAAAAGCAGTGACATGCTCGGCGCCCTTAAAAGCATGCAACCATTATTAGTGTTTTTTAGAACTGATAAAGGTCATACCAGCTATTGTAAAGTTTAATCCCTATAGAATCCCTAAGAGAAGTCCAGATAGAAAATAATAACGAGATTGGAATTTAAATATTATAGAAAACCAAATTGGATTAAATATATTACATTTCATGATCATTTCAATTCAAAATTTTCATTAAAAATTTTCATTCAAAATATTTAAATTGTTATGTATTTATAATGAAGAAAAAAACACTACCTAATATAAAAGAAAACTCCTATAGAAGGAATTTTACAATGATCAACCTTTGTAAAAAAGCATGCCCCTATAATAAAATCAATGTTTATTTTAGTAAGAGTACAATAAAAATAAAAAAATTATAATTTTAATGTTATATTATCCACATATGATAATCATATTGTTAACTATATAATATATTTAAAATATTAAAAAATAATAAATATCAAAATTACATAAATAATTGTTAATAATTATATCATTAATTATTAATATTTTAATTACATTAGTAATTATTTAATATAATTTTAAATATATTATTAATTATATTATAATTTATCAATTATATTAATTAGTTATTTTTTAGTTATTGATATGAATAATTATATTATTAGTTATTACATCTCACTCACCATATGTGAACATTGTTCACTCCTTCTGTTAGGGGACTTTGTTCACACATATATTGAAAACACACACTTTGAGTCACACCATCCAAATCTGGTATTAGATTGACCTATGGTAAATTACTATACACCAAAATTTAATTATATATAATTTTACAAAATATTCAAGATAATAAGAGATCAATTTATCAGTTTTTATCTATGTGACACATGTTTCAGACGAAAATGATACTTTTGTATTGAAAACACGCATTTGTGTCATACTAGCCACATCATGCGTCAGATTTATTTTCGGTCAATTCATACACACAATAAATTAATTATGGGTCATTTTACATATGTATCTAAACAATTAGATATTTTTTTACTTGGTTTTAGATATATGATGTGTGTTTTAGTGTAAAAAGATACTTTTAATGTGAAAAAATGCACACTGAGTCATACTGACCACATCATGTGTTGGATTAACATGTGGCCAATTCCTACACATAAAAATGATTAATGGATCTTTTTCCTAAATTGTTAAGAAAATATGAGCTTTTTCATCTGTTTTATCTATGGGATACATGTTTTAGAGTAAAATGTCACTTTTAATGTGAAAACATACACTTTGAGTCATACCAATCACATCATGTGTCAAACTAATGTGTGATAAATTCCTACACAGAAAAAATGAAATATGGATGGTTTTAATAATGTATCAGGAAAATACAATCCTGTTTTTTTTGGGTTTTGGATATCTGAATCACATTTTAGACTAAAATGACATTTTTTTATTATGAACAAGCACATGGAGTCCTACCGGGAAAATCAAGCATCATATTGATGTGAGGTTAATTCCTATATGTCAAAAATTAATTATGGATCATTTTCATAAAGTTTCAAGATAATGAAATATTTTTATCTTGGTTTTGGATTCATGATGTGTGTTCTAGAGTAAAATGAAACTTTTTAAATGTGAAAGCATGCACTTTAATTTATACTGGCCACATTTTGTGTCAGATTGAAATGTAGTAGATTACTATAAATAAAAAACAAATTATGGATCATTTTATAATGTTAGAAAATAATATAATCTCATTGGCTCATTTTTGAGAATGTGATGTGCATTTTAAACTAAAATGACACTATTATATTGAAAACACACACTTTGAGTCATACCAGCCACATCATGTGTCAAATTGATGTGTGGTTGATTCCTAAACCAGAAAAATGAGTTATGTTTCATTTTAATAAATTCTCCAGATAGTTTGAGTTTATTTACAATGTTTTGGCAATGTGACATGCGTTTTAGTGTAAAATTTCACTTTTAAGGTGAGAACATGAAATTTGAGTCTTACCAACCCCATTATGGGTCAGATTAACATGATGTTGATATCTATGCATCAAAAATTTATGTTTATATTTATTAAATTTTCAAGATAAGATGAGCTCAGTTTATTCTTTTGGACTATGGAAATTGTGTTTTACATTAAAATGACATTTTTTATTGTGAACATGTACTTGGAGTCCTACCTGACACATTATATATAGGATTGATTTTCACTCATTTAATTAACATAAAAAATGAATTATTTATCTTTTTACTAAATTATCAGGACAATATGATCTTGTTTTCTTGGGTTTGTATATGTGATGTGTGATTTAGTGAAAATTGACACTTTTTTAATGCGAAAACACAAAATTTGAGACATATCAGCCACATTTTGTGTCACATTGATGTGTGGTAAATTCATAGAAATGTAAAATGAAATATGGATCATTTTCCTAAAGTTTTAAAATAATTAGATCTCTCTTTATAGGTTTTTAAAATGTTATGAATGTTTTATACTAAAAAGACCCTTTTATATTTAAAATATACACTTTAAGCCATACCGACCACATTAGAGGTAAGATTGAGGTGAGTTCAATTCCTACACAAAAAAATGAAATATAAATCATTTTCATTATTTTTAAATACAATATAAGTCCATTTAATTAGTTGTTTCTATGTGATGCATGTTTTAAAGTAAAATTACACTTTCAATGTGGAAACATGCACTTTAAGTCATACCAACCACATCCTATTTCAGAATAATTTGTTGATGATTCATAAGAATAAAAAATGAATTATGGGTAATTTTAATAAAGTATCAAGACAATATAAACTAATTTTATTGGTTTTGGCTATGTGATGTGTGTTTTACAATAATGAATCTTTTTCAATGTGAAAACTAACACTTTAAGTAATATCCACCACATTATGTATCAGATTGATATGCAATAAATTCCTAAATATCAAAAATGAAATAAGGATCATTTTAATATATTTTTTACAACAATACAAACATTTTTTTACCTGTTTTGGAAATGTGACATGAGTTTTAAACTAAAATGACACTTTTGTAATGAAAAAATACACATCGAGTCACATTAGCCACATTTCGTGTCAGATTGATGTGTGATCAATTACATCCTACCGTAACATAGTCGTTCATTTTTAAAAAAATATTAAATATAATAAAATCTTTTTTAATCAGGGGTTTCTATGTGACACATGTTTTAGAGTAAAATTACTCTTTTAATGTGAAAATTCACTTTGAGTCTTATCTACCACATTTTGTGTTAGATTGACGAGTGGTTGATTACTATGTCTAAAAAATGAATTATGTATAATTTTCCTAATGTATGAAGACAATAAAAACTTATTTAATCTGTTGTGTCTATGTGAAACATGTTTTAGAGTAAAAGGACACATTTTTAATATAAAAACATGCACTTTGAGTCATACCGACCACATCATGTGTCATATTGATGTGCATTCAATTCCAACATATCTTAAATGAATTATGAATAATTTTAGTATTGTTTTCAAATAATAAAACCTCGTTTGATCAATTATTTTGACAATGCGGTGTATGTTTTAAACTAAAAAGACACTTTTATATTGAAATCAACCACTTTCAGTCATATTAACCACAATATGTGTCAGATTGACATGTGTATCCTACAGACCACAAATGAATTTTGTATCATTTTCTTAAAGATTCATGATAATAAGATCTCACTTTCATGTTTTTTCTATGTATCACTTTTTTAGACTAAAATGACATTTTTAGATGGAAAACATGTACATTGAGTCATACCAACCACATCATGTGTCAAATTGATGTGAAGTTGATTCCTAAACATCACAAATGAATATTAGATTGGTTTTATAATGTATCAAGAAATGTTTTACAAACTCAAAAAAGGGTATAAAGACATAAAATTAAAATTATGAGGATAGGAGTATGGAATTCCCTTACCTGGAGAGGGATCATTAATATCAAAACACTTAAACAAAATAGGGGAACACTTCCATTGAAATTCATCCCATGTTAGGTAAGGTTTTTTTATTTCTAAATCACCAACCATGTCAACCTACAATTCTTATATACAATGGAAAAAATATTGAATACAATAATATAAAAAAATTAACAAAAGGCACAACCCTTTCTTAAAATGAAGAAATACAACCCTAAGGCACAAACCATTGCACTATCCAGGGTGAACTATGTCCCATATTTTCGTAAGATGTATTCATATTTTTAGGTAGAATGATCCTTAAACTATTTACATCCCATCATTATCTTAGCTTCAAACTCGATGATACCTCTCCTTTAGAAACAACTCAGCTATTTCTTGTTTTGTAGGGTAATCACCAAAAGTTATTGCAGTTTCTGGAAACTTATCCTGACCCCCATAGGAAGGAAATTAATGAATAGTTGAAAATAAATTTATGATAAATTGGGGAATGAGAATATAAACTTTATAAGAATTTAAAAAATATAATAAAAATAGGAAATTGAAGTAGTAACATGAGATATAGGTTTGGAAAATGCATCTAAAATGTTGAATTGAAGATGGACTGAATCTGTATAAGAAGTGTGTGAATTTTATTTTTCATTATATTCTAAAATTATTACCCATCAAGTAGTGTCTTTTTTTTGAGATTATATTATTTCTTCTCCCAGATATTTCTTGTATAATAATCTTGGACATCTCCCTGGTTATGGAAATTAAATAAAGGGGTTGACTAGTGATTTTTCTTCTAGAGTTCCTAAAATAGTTTTCCATAATGAGATACTAAATTTGAAACACCCTCAATCAAAAATTTCATACTATTTTAATCAAGCAGAGGAACCATAGATGGGAAATAATAATCAACTCTGTAGCCACACTCATGAGGGGTATAAAATCTGTTTTGGGGTTCAAATTCATTTATAATGATAGTAAGATCAAATCTGAAAAAATATCTTGATGGTAATTGAAAATGAAGGATTAAAATAAAAATATAAGAAATATATTTTCAATACTTTATGAATTAATTTTAGTATAAATAGTATCTACTCATTAAAATACTAATTCTTTATGTTGTAGATGTATCTATAGGGTCCTGGTTAGTACTAGCTCACAGACATAATAGGAAATCACCTCAACTTGATGTCATAAAACATTCTGACACCATATAATTTGACCAAAAATCTCTAAATAAATCTATTTCATCATTTGAAAATGTAGATTGTTGTATGTTCTAGTAGTACTAAGAAAATAAATACAAAAAAATATTAACAAATATTTTAAAAGAAATTATAATTACATTTGGAGTTTATTGTTCAGAGATGGTAGGTTTTTTATGGTATATGACATCATTCATATATTTAAAAATTTAATATGCACACACATTGTCATTATTTTGTTTCACACATTTAATACAAAATTAAATATATAAATAAATTATTTTGAAATGTGTTCTGATAGGTTAATCTCACTATATATACCATAATATATCTTCATTTGAAGAAATTAATAGGCTTCTTATGTTCAATAACTGAACACATATCACGATTTGGATTATATTTATATGTCACCCTATCATAAAAAACTCTAATTAAAAAATATGTTAGGACCATGTTGTGTTTTGGTTTTATTTTTTGTCAATCGATCATTATGTTTAAGAAAGAAAGGATGTTAAGAAAGATGATGAATGGGAATTCAGATTGAAAGGGATTTAAAGAAAGAAGAACGATATTATGATTCATTTTGTTTTTTGGAAGACTTGTATTCGTTTCAAAACAATTTTATTGAGGATTTTTTTGATAGGAATTAGATCCATGTTGTTTTTAAAGGAATGAAATCCATATTGTTTTTAAATGAATCAGATCCATATTGTTTTCAAAGGAATCAGATCCATGTTTTCAAAACAATCAGATTCATGTTTTCTAAAGAATCATATCCTTGTTTTTAAAAAAATTGGACTCACAGTGAATTTACATTGTAATGGGAGGAAGTGTTTCTAAAGAGACTCACCTCAGGACCAATTTAATGTGAAAACATCTTTCTAGAATTTAATGGTCATCAGATTCACTCTAAATATGATGAGAAAGGAGAATTTATTTTTCTGAAGAATCAGAGTCAGCATGACTATGATGTTTTAATTGTGATGATGCTTTGATGATTTTTATTTGAAATAAATCATTAGTTGTATTGAGAACTTGTGATGCAAGATTTATAGAAGAAATGGAGAGTGAAATATTTGTTCCTAATTAAAAAATAATGGTATTCATATTTTTTTTCAAAACAATCAAAAAAGAAAGTTGTGGAAGTAAAAGAAGTGGTGCCGTTTTCACTATAGATGGTTACAATTTATGTGTAAAATTTGGTTATGATTTCTGAGTAAAATATGGTTACGATTATTGAGTAAAATATTGTTATGATTTCTGAGTTAAATCTGGTTATGATTTTAGAGTAAAAGCTGGTTACAATTTCGGAGTAAAAGTTGGTTATGATTTCAGAGTAAAAGATGGTAATGAATTCTGAGTAAAAGCTGACTACGATTTCAGAGTAAAAGCTGGTTATGATTTCAGAGTAAAAGCTGGTTACAATTTCTGAGTAAAATTTGGTTACGATATCAGAGAAGAAAATGGTTACGATTTCAGAGTAAAAGTTGGTTAAGATTTCAGAGTAAAAGCATGTTATAATTTCAGTGTAAAATATTGTTACAATTTCATGGTAAAATTTGGTTACGATTTCAGTGTAAAAGCTAGTTACGATTTCAAGGTAAAATATGGTTATGATTTTAGTGTAAAATCTGGTTATGATTTTATGATAAAATCTAGTTATGATTTCAGTGTAAAAGCTGGTTACGATTTCAGGGTAAAAGATGGTTATGATTTTAGTGTAAAATCTAGTTACAATTTCACTATAGCAGTGTGGTTACGATTTAACTGTTGTAGTGTGGTAATGATTGCACTGTAGAAGGGGGTGATAATTGAAAACATGATGTCGAATGAAGAGTAAGATATGCTGCTGATTGGGAAAGGATCATATCTAGATGTTTCATAACCAGGTAGTAGAAATAAAGACGTGGTACCGATAAAAAGTGGTGCCGATGGAAGAGATGGTTCCGATTGAGAATTAATCCAATTAAGATTGTTTTGTATCATACCTAGAATGATCATAACTAGATATGATCATATTCAAGACAACAATATGAAAACCTTTTGTATTTAGAAAAGATCATGCTTGGGTTGAGATGAAAATAAAGAAGCAGGAATTAATGGAAAGTTACAATACTTTCCAAGTAAATTTAGATGATACTAATGCTGATCCTCAATGATTTCAAAGTCATGAATTTAGTCATGATACAAGAATATGTTGGTGAATATAGTGTGTTTTCTTATTTGGGTTGAGAGAAAAGAAAAGAGAAGGAGACTGATGAATGAATTTTCAAAGGGGAGCCTTTCTTCTAAAAGAGTGATTGTATCTCAAGTGGAAAAGTGAATTTATTCAAACACATTCAATTGGATTTGTATCAAGCATTGTTTTGAAGAAATCAGTAGGAGAGAATCATTTTTAGACTGATGTATTGATAATCAATTGTAGTTCTATTGATAATTGAAATGGGAGTCTGTAAAAGAAGAGATAAAGATAGTAGAAGATTCGAGAAGAATTTAGAAGCATTGACAAAGTCATAATTGATCTGAGATTTTAGGATAAATTCAAGTTTGGGTGAATTTAAGTAAGCTGGAAAGTGTTTTGGGATTCCCACCTAAACATGTTTTGGGTCACCTATAAAAGGCATGAAGTACATTATACCTGTAAGACTTGTAGAAGAGAGAGAAGCTCCAGGTTTCTAGAGAGAAGAAGAGATCAATCCCATTTGAATTGACAATTGATTTGGGTGGTGCCGGTTCATTCGTATTCTATTTGGATCAACAATTGTATTCAGGAATTGAAGTGGTGGCGATTTTACTCTATTGTTTTCTATCAGAAAATTGGAATGGAAGCTTTGTATTTAAAGAATCGGAATGGAAGATTTGTATTTAATGAATCAGAATGGAATCATTGTATTGAAATAATCGAAATGGAAGCTTTGTATTGAAAGAATTCGAATGGAAGCTTTGTATTGAAATAATTAGAAAGGAAGCTTTGTACTGAAAGAATAAGAATGGGAGATTTGTTTTAAAAGAATCGTCTTCAAAGAAGACCAGACTTAGTGCTTTATAACAAAGTCCAAGTGGTTCTTACCTTTATTTTGGGTAAGGAAAAGAAGAATTGTTTTAAAATTTTAATACATTTGTTGAATTGAAAAGAATAACAGGTAACATGAGTTGTTACAAAACAATTGTATTACTCTATTATGCTAAGAGGGTTCACACACACTAGTGGGATTGTTTCATAGTGCTACATGAGTGTAAGGGTATATCCAACTCATTGTAATCCATGGATTGTTTACTTAGTGGATTGTATGGTATTGGATCATTTCCAAACCATACCAAGGACATAACTATTCTTATTTAATAGTTATCCTTGAAAATCTTTTTTTCCTGTGGATGTGTGTTGAGTTTGTTTTTAGTAGGGAATTGAAATCTCTAACAGAAGGTAAATGTTATTTCAATTGAAAAGAAACATAAAAGAAGAAACAGTATCCCTGATTCACCCCTCCCCCTCTCATTGATACAATACTTCAACTGGGCACTTTCAAAATAGACAACAACATATATTTTGAAGTGTATCTATAAAATGTTTATTTTAGTGCATTACTAATTCACAGTGGACATCATGTGTTATCAATTTGTTTTAAATCCATTATTTGGGTCCAATAAAAAATCTATGGTAAAAAATTGAATGTGATGATCATCCAGTGCTTCCTAAAAAAACAAAAAACAAATAATTAATAAAAAAATAAAAAATATTTTTAATGATTAGATTACAGAGTGTTACCCATATATTTTAGGCATCAATAATATTTTTTATTATGTTTCTTTCTTTTCCAATGTCATTGTTAGTTTAATTTTTTTTGTCAATTTATTATATATTTAAACTAAATTATGGTATAGAAATGATAGTGGGATTAATGAGTCCAAAATATTTTTCCCAAGGATTTCCATTTATAGATAGAAATATTTATTCCTACAAAAATATGCATATTTATTAATTATAAGGAATAAATTAGATAATTTTTTTCAAAAAAACTAATATTAAAATGTGCCTCATGTATGCATTCAAAACTGAGACTCTGGTTCATTCAAACTTCATAATTTCATTTATACTCCTAAGACTAATCATGCCTGAAATGGCCTCTCCAAATATTTCTTCTTATTTTTCAATATAGGATACATTTCTACATTTGAATATTGTATACACATGAACTTAAAATGTTAATACATGTGGTAGTGGAACTAGTGGGATGAAGGTACTCTAGAAAGGTCCTTTTCATTTCTTGGTTGATCTACATGATTGTCTTGATCTGACCTCTCATTTACCATATTTTTCAATCGGTAATACCAAAATTCATTTTAGACCATTTTTCATCAACTATTTAATGTTTTTCATTTAGAAAAATATAAAATACATACGTCATTATCCCTATATTTCTTTATAATATTAAAGGTCTATGATATATAAGTTCCAATAACATTATTGACCATGGTGACATCCAGATCATCAAGAGGAACATGAAAATATATGGCCATCTTGGGAGATATTTCAATACCCACAATCATTTGATATTTTTAGATTTGTTTATTATGAATTTTTTACCCTATATTTGACATCATACCCCTCACAATAAGGCGTTGGGTGGGTTCTAAAAGATATAAATCACATATAATTTCCCCTATAAAATTTTAATAATATAAAGTCTTCATAAATTTTTTGATTTGAAATTAGTCGAAAGTGTTATGAAATAATTTATTACCTAAGGCAAGTCATGTAGTTGAGGTGAATGTATAACCCCAAAGATAGTGGGGTCATGTTTCTCTTCATATACTGATCTTTGTTCTACTATTGGTTCTCTTTGTCCCTTTCACATATATTAGTCCCCCAAAACCTGACCGACAATAATATCTTTTAAAGTATCTACTTGTACATTCATTCCTTTCATCGTCTCATATGTATCTCCTTGAAACTTTGTCTTCTCATAATATGATAAGGGTTACATTATAAAACATGCACCTATAATGCATTCATATTGTTTAGGCCACTTCAGAGCAACTAAAAATAGTTGTTCTTAAGTTACATTTGATGATGATTCTTATGTCTAAAAAATATAAAAATATACGAACATAAATATATAATTTTATGTAATATTATAATAAATCATAAAAATTATTATTATATCATACTTATACATGATTTCTATACTTTTTATGTTTTTCACTTTCTAGTTATCCCTCTTCACTTATATGATCTTCCTTCCAAAGCACATGATGTGGGATGGCAGTGGACTTGGATTTTGATTCCTCATTCTGTATATAAAAAAAGGAACATATTTTTTTATATAACATAAAAATTTTACTATAGATTTAAAACACACACCCTTTTCATTTAAAGTGAAAGGTACCACATCCTCACTTTATGGTAGTGGTAGTTTTGATGCATGAGGATTATTTTGAACACTCGTTTGTTTTTTTATAAATTTGAAATTCTGAATCAAAATGGATAAAATAAATAATATCATATAAAATATTATCAATTACAATGAACATGAAATGATTCCTCATCATAATGACTAATTAAATATTTTAACATTTCCTGATTTATAATGTGTTCATATGTTGTTGCTGGGTGGGGGTTTTCATTCCCTTCCATTTCATTGAGATTCTTCTTTGTTAGAAGTTTCTAAAAGGCTCTAGGATCCTTTCTTATGACCAGTAATTCATTTTTTTGGAAAATAATTTAAAATAAATGAACTCCACAAGGTACAGTTAAGAGTAAATTAAAGTTTCATTATATAATTTTTCATAAAAATGGAGAAAGTATAACATAAAATTACCCTAATATCTTCTCAAATGGTTGCATTTAATGCATTCATGACACTATGGAACATATCTATATCAATTGGGACATGAATTTGAGTTACGAACTCAATGTAACTAATGAATATTGACTTGATAGGGTCAACAGGTTGGACATATTGATTCAATCCGACCTCAAATTTTATACCTCTACTTCTTACCTTGATAACATTAGTTAACACATGGATTCTACACCTCTCTTGTTTTTTCATCCCCAAGTTGTTGATCCCCTAACAATTATTTATTTTCATCATCGATACTATGTTCTTCTTTGGTATTAGTAACATTAATGTTTGGAAAAGTCATTATCTATATGAATAGTTAAACATATAATTTAGATTATTTTAATGTAGTAGAGAACACATAATATTATGAGTAAAACCATCATATATTAAAAAACATTAAACAATTTATTAAAATATCATTTTTTTCTTTAAAGTTTCATGGGACTTGGATCCTCTATCAATTATCCAAATCCCCTCCTTATGGTCTCCTCTAAGGTATAAGACACTCTCTAATTTGGGACTTCCATTAAATTATTGGGATGGCCCAATGAAAGGGCCATCATTAATTGAATTTTCATATGACCCTAGAGTTGTTTCAGTAAAAAAAAATCAATTGACCAATTCTTAGTTTCTTGATATGGGACATTGAATAATCAATTCTTGTGATTCCATTAGTAAAAGTTCATCCTTGTACATTTCCACACTAAAATTCACCTTCACAAAACCCAATTCATAAACTTTAACTAAACTCTTATTTTCATCCCATTTATAATGGAAAATCAAAACATTAAATGTTTTATAATCCACATCCTAAATGTTTTTGATGATAATGAAGTATGATATATTATTATAAATTGATTTTTTATCCTTGGAACCGAATACATGCATCACTTCCACTATAAGTGTTACTCCGCTATTTTTAATTGTACTACATTATACTTTTTTCCTTTGTATAGAATGTATAATGGTTAATTATATAACCATTGTAAGAATAAATTTACATTTTTTCCTATGGATATCCATCGAACGTGTTCAACAATTGGATTTGGATTTTTTGATAACTTATTATAAATATAATCTTTGAACCATACTATAAACTATTGTTTATGTATATTTGATATCCATATTTCAACCCTTAATGGATTTAAATGTTTAAGAATTAATTTGTGGGATTAAATATATAGAGTAACCTCTGCACTATTATGTAAGATATAAAGGTGATTTCACTCCCACTATATAATGGTTATTGTAACAAAATCTCTATTAAAAATACCTTCACCCATAAAAAATTTATTGTGATGAAATATTTGTAGGCCAATGCTATCAATATCTCATAGGTAATTAGTAAAAAATTCAATAGCTTCTTCATCAATATATCAGTCTGCAATACAATATTCTGGACATATTCAATTCATGACATGCCCTTTAAAAATCTGCATATATTATTCAATGGGGTACATCTATATATAATTTACAAGAACATATAGTTGAATCTATTTAACCAAACCAACCAGTAAGTAGACCATTATATCAAAGAAATATAGTGGTAATAACATCTCCAATTCACATAATATGGATGAAATTTCCATATTCATTATTAGAAACTTCACTGAGTCTATAAAATTATTGATTATTGATTTGAAAATGAAGTAATGTATAGTTAATTTATATCATACATTCTTGGGTAGAATGAAATGTAAAACAATATGCATTAAATAATTCATAAAAACATGAGTGCTATGTGATTTTAGACACTGTAACTTCTAATTAGTCATTGAAAATATATTCATGATATTTGACGAATACCCCTTAATAACTTTTACACCACAATGGAAGTTGGAAATTTGATATTTATCTTATATGGACAGAGTGTAAGATGGCAGAGGAAGAAAATTCATCTTCCACCCTTCACAAGTGCCAAAACTTCCCTTATCCCAATGAAAATCATGTCCAACCTAGCATTAATTTCATCTATTATTTTTTCTTGTACATTTAGTAATGTTCCAAAACACTATCACATACATTTTTTCCTATGTTAAAGACAACAAGAAAAAAATAAAACATACAAACAATTCTAATATAGAAATTCAAGGAAAAAATATCTCTTTTTGAAATTTGATTTCATAATATTTTTCAAAAAAAGGTTTACCGAAAATAGTGTCAATATATTTTACATTCTTGAACAATTGATCACCCGCTTTTGGAGATTTTGTTATACCTTGTTCTATATTTTCATTGTATGATGTCATCCTGGATTAGTATTTATGTGACTAGGGTAAAAAAATTTGTTGTCCTAAAAGCACAGTCTTCGAGGAATGTTTCAACCTAACTCTGTATCTTCTTCAAAAATGGGACACCCCAAGATTCCTTTAATGTTATATCATGAAAAATTCCATAAGTAGGAAATTAATGTATAATACCATAAAACATGGATCTTCATGTGAAATATTCACTTTTATGAGTATTATACAATTTAACACCCAAATCCCATATCAACATCAGATCTTCAATCAATGGATCCAAACATAAATCAATATTATTTCTAGGTAATTTTGGTCCAGATATAAATATACAATATATTGTATTTTTTCCTCATGCATAATCACAGTGGAAATTTATAATTTACCTACATCACTATCTATATACTATGAGTACAATTTTTTATATAAAAAAGATTTCTTCCATTTATAGATACTATAAGTTGGATTTTTCTTAGCTCATTTCCAAATTTAGGTTACTCATAAACAATTTTCTCCCAATGAATAGAGTCTATTATGAGAAATAGTTTCCCATATTCAATTCTTGTATCAGTGTACCATGTAAATTTTAAGAGGGTTTTAGACATCCATATAGTATTCTAAACATTTTAACAAGAGGAAAGTACCATATAAATTTAGAAGGACTTGATTCATCTTTCTTATATCGATATACTCCAAGTATAGGTAATTTTTTGAATGATTCATGGACCATGTGAAACAATATTTAATCATTTTTAAAGGAATGTATTTTTTAGAGATCATGACCACTAAACCATGGAATTCATTTAGAATCATATGTTTGACAAGGTAACTCATTTTCTTCTAATATAATATCATTTCAGAGACCAAACAGTTCTCTATGACTGGTGCTACTCTATCTGCTTCCAACTTTCAAATTATATAACTTCAATACAAATTAAAATGTTGTATATTTAGTAAAATTGAAATAATTTTTTTTTTCATAACTATTTAACTTCTCAAACAAATTTGTACAATCACGAAGGTTATCTTCATTTTCCATTGTCATTTCTTCCATATGATATTCATTATCATTTACGCTAGTATTCATGGGAAATGATCCTTAAATTTCTCCCCACGTGTATTCAAATTTTTTTTAGCTTGGATTCATTCTAAGACAAATAAAATGTTCTTATAAATATTATGGATAAATTTATCTTGAGTAAAAACATTGCAAACACAGATAAAGGATCTGAGAAGGGTTGTATGCATGCTCTATTGAAAACATGATGAACTCTTTAACCCCATACTCATGCTAATTTTTCATATTATTAACATCCATCCATTTTCAAATCATATCCGTCCTATTCGGTTTGACAATATTCATTTTGTACAAAACATAAATAAATACAAATAATGTATGAATATAATGTATATATACATTGATATGTAAAAAAAGTATCAAAATTTGAGTGTAAATGTATAATTATGTATATGACTGCGTATAAAGATATTTTTGTGTAATATATAAAGCCTATATTTTAATTTTCATAATATTCTTTATCAAAGGATAAATTTATTGATACTTTAGATATATTTGATTATTTTACTAATAAAAATTCATAATATTTTTGGAAAATCAATATGTAATGAAAAAAATTATAATGACAATAATGATAAAAGTTGATGTGTTTCCATGTCTGGGTAAACCTATCATGGCCTAAAATTGGGAGATATCAAGTGAAATATTCAACTTTATTTTGAGTACTCTCAAATTCATTTTTTTGGAATGTTTACATTTAAAAATATTTATTTTGTTTTTTTATTTATTCCCAAACAATTAAATTAATTTTTTCTCTTACATTAAATTTTTTGAATATGTTTTATTTCAATGTTGTTGAATAATGAATGGTGTTTTGAGAAATCAAAATTGAATAAGAATAGTTTCAATTATTTAAAAACAAATTAAATTTATCAAAACACAATTGAGGTTGTGATCAAAATTAGTGTTCCATTAAGATATTCTTATCATTTATTGTTGATTACATAATCAATATTACTAAAATAAAGATAATTCTTGATGTTATTATGGAAAAGAATATCTTCAATTTTTAACCATATCAATTCTTAGTTAGTAATTATGGATTAAGTACTGAAAATAAATTATTGAAAGAAGTATTTTTGGACAATTGAGAAGTTAATGAATATCGATTCCTACTCCAAGGATATGGTTTGTGATGATTTGGAAGATGTTCAAAAATAGAATGAGAAACTAAAAGTTGGAATAGAGAGGTTGAATGAAACATTCACTAAGTTTATCACTTGAAGGGAATGTTTTGATAAACTGATGTAACTGCAAAAGATTATAATGAAGAGAAAATGTATTCGATACACTGGGAATGATCCTATGTTATATAAAAATTTATTTGTACAAGGTAAAAATATAAGAATTTATAATATTAATTGTTTTATAAATAGATTATTTCGATATTATGCATCTAACTATTATTTGATATTTACACAGTCCCTTGGTCAGAAGAAGGATTTTACAGAAAATTCTTCATTTAACATCAATAATTATAAGACTTCCATGTTTTGGGTCACTAAATGTGTTATAATGATTCCTTTTATCATATTCTAGTAATAATTAATACGTAAAGTGTTTTCAGTTGGCAATCATGCATACCTTTTATCATTTTATTTATTGGTATGATAGAGGGTGTTCAAATGGTTTTTATTTTTATTCATTTTATATATTTATGAATTCCTTAACTATATTTAACATGTTTTTTGTCTCCTGGTAGTAAATTTTATATACATGGGGAGTTCACTGTAGAAGGAGTATGCACTGTCAAATTATTATTTCAAAAGTAAGTGTTTATATTAAAGGAGAGTGTGGTTTACCACTTAACATTGATGGTACTTCTAATTTAGATTAAATAAGTTTTCAAAGTTTAAGAGGGGATATATTTAATGTTTAGAATTGAATTTTTTCAATACTTTATTTATTTACTAAATTTTGTGATTTATTATCAAACATGATAGTTTAAGTCCATTTTCATTCATATTAGTGAGTTTTTTTTATTCTCACTATCACTTAATTATTTAATATATGACTCAATTTAAATTTTTATATATTTTTATAAATAAAATTTTTCTTAACTAAGTTGAGTGGGATCCCTTATATAACATGTAAACCATAGATTAAATGGCCCAAATGACCAGAGTCAAAAAGTCCTATAGAATTTTCCTAATGTCTAATATCCTAAAATTTTCATATATTTATTTCCATTAAATAAATCATATAATTAAAAAAATATTTCTATAATTAAAAAAATCCGAAATATATTTTCAGATAATTTAATGAAAATATGTTTAAATATTCACTCAATATTTAAAAAGATTCAGTCATTATGCTAATTATACATAATTATTTATAAAGGTAGATAATAATATCTTATCAATGATAAGGAAAACAATGATAAGCATGCACCATTATCAGTGCTAAAAAATTCAGTTTTAATGAATATACCATTATCAATGATTTTTATCACTGATAAAAGTTAACTTTATCACCATTTTTAGCTAGAGATGAAAAATGTTACCCTTTTATCATCGATTTATGTTTAACACTAATAAAAGTGAGCACTATATAAAGCATGATCTGTGGTAGTGGATTCTACAGGACTACATGTTTTGCAGCAGATGCCATTATCTTTTTTCTAACTAATAGAAAGCATAGATAAATTTCATCTTTATTGGTGCTAAATGAAAGCAGTGATAAAGGGGACCTTTTTCATCACTTTTTTAGTAGTGATAAACACTTCCATAGATCGTGCCTTTCCCCATGCCAAATTTTATCAGTGCTAAACCTAAAGCACCAATAAAAGGACAACCATATTTAGAACTAACTAAAAGGAGGAAAAAACACAAGCATCTATGCACCAAACACAAATGTCATGTTATTCCATAATACTACCACAATTCAAATATCACAGCAAGAAAATAGAACTAGAGCCTGTCATGACCTCAAGGATGAAATAACCTCCTCCATTTAAGAGTGACCCAAGGCCCAATACATTATTTTGAATATCCACAGGCAAACCAATCTCAAGGAAATGACCCCCCTCTCTTTGAAAGGGGTTGTGACTACACCAACACTACCTAATTTTTCATTAAGAGAATCCATTTTATTTCACACACTAGACTTCTCCATGCCATCAAGGTAAATTTAATCAAATTACACATTACTAATGGATTCATGTATTGTAAAAAAATTACCTTTAAAATTCCCTTTTGGGGGAGAATTCACTGAAGATCAATTTTTATTGTCACCTTTTGGTGAATAAGCTTAGCCAGGAGAGGCTTCCACACCTGCATTAAGTAACCTAGTCTCACCATGACCATTATTGGATATTTCATCCCCTTATAGTTAATATGAAGCCCTAGAATCAGCCTCATGCACATTTACAACTTATATATTTATCAATAAGTCCCTCTTCACAAGTGTTATACCCCTTTCATTCTACTGAAAAGCATTTTCAAAAGGAACATTTCCATTGGCAACATTTCCTCCATTCTCATATTTCCTAGTATCATGATCACAACAATCATGTGCTTATTCCCCCCATATGGTTTAGATATATCCATAAAATCACCCTCATACACTTGTATACCCTATATAGGATTCAAAACAGGCTTCTAGAAAACATTTCTATAATTAATTTGACCACAATCAAGACAATTCTCCTCAAGAAACTCAGTAAGGTATCCCTCATCCTCATTATTGATATCATCACATCACTCAAACATGTCTATATATTTCAAATGATTCATATAATTATTTGGGGATTCAAAAATAACTTGACCATATTTAACCATGTCGATAAAATATTTAACTACATCAACCCCCTGACCACAAGCTCTAGCTTCTGTCTTGCTAGCATCCATGGACATATTGTGAGAAGAATGACCATTTATAGATGACCTACCCCTTTTAAATGGTTTTAAATCCTTAAATACCCTTATAAAAACTTCATTAGAAATTTCCTTATCAACCATACTCACTTTTTTTTCCATCAGAGGAACTCGGCATAATCACTGGCAATTTTAACTTACAATTATCATCCTTATGCCCAATCTTTTTGTGGTTGGACCATTTCATTCTCTTGAGGAATTATTCTATAAGAAACCAAATACAATGAAAATTAAAATAAAAACTAGTCACAAATTCAAATTCAATAGAGATATAAAACTTGAAGTCATCAACAACTAGGAAAATTGTTTCAATGAGCAAAGAAGTAAGATTAACGTCCACAAGAAATCTGGCATAATGGCTATACATTAAAAGCTCAATTTCCTTGTCAAATTTATTCACGATACCAATGACTAAAGAGACATGCCAGATTATCTGAGGGTTCCAAAAAAAATTCAAACCCTAGATTTGGATCCTTTTTTGAGTTCTTGAATTTCAAGACTTTGGTGGATCAAACTAGGGATTCCAGCCTACAATCTTAATGTCCCGAGCTTAAGAGAAAAAAAAACTGAACTCCAAGTCTTAAATTTTAGTTAAATCAAATATAAAATTAAGTTAAACATCCCATACCAATAAAAAAACTCTCTAACAATTAAAACCCCAAATTTATTGAAGTCGAGTCATCAATTCCTCCAACTTTTAGGAATTACTCTTTCTCGGTGGAGATATCCTACAAATGATGGAGTTCATACAATCTTCCAGCTAATCCTGGAAGAACTTAGGGTTGGCCTCAACAAACACCATGTCCCCATTATTGGTAATATTCTTCGTCAACTATGCACCATCATCCCGATATTCAGAAAAAAACCTAAAATTAGAAGATTTCATTACATCAGAAGCCAAATTGCATGTCCTCGAAGAAAAATTATTGTTCAAATCAAGAACCCTCCCTAGGCCCACATCTAATAGGACCCGGTGTAGCATGATATAGAGTTAAGTCCATACCTTCCACTATAGCTTAATCCATCTTTTAGGGACCAATGAACTCCTCACGTGGGTCAGAGAAGCAATCCAAATATTATCCCATCGATTCTTTAACCTAATAACTATGAAGAACTAGGGAGAGAACCTATCGGAGATCTTGAATCTTCATCTTATAATTCTTTCTATTATTCTTCATATCATTATATAATTATATAAAATGATATAAAACTATTTATTTCTAATTAGAATTAGGAATAAAAATTTATTTATTTTAATAATTATAAAATTATAATAAATATATCTAAATAATAAATATATTTATTATATTTATATTTATATATACATAGATATTAATAAATATATATAACTATTTATATAAGTAATTATAAAAAAATATCCTTATTTATAATTATAATAAATATATTTAAATAATAAATATACTACTTATATTTATAATTATATAAATTTATATAATAAAATATATATAAATATATTAATATATATAATTATATACAAATATAGAATAATAAAATTATATTAAATTATATAATTATATGAATATGGCTTGATCAAAGATTTTGAGACCAAATCTATGACCCCAAGTATATTAAAAAAAGGGAAAGTATAAAAGGATGCAGATAGGTCAAACATGGTAGAGAATGCCCACATCAAAAGAATGAAACATAAAACATAAATTTAATCTCTACTAGACCTTCCAGATCCCAAATTTTTAGGATGTATTCCTCTACCCTTTGGATATTGAACTCTCTACCATGTCTTGACCTCTTTTGGGGCCTCATATTCTTCACCCAATGAGGATTCAAAAGAGCCCCCCAGAGTGAATAAAATTATGAATTTTCACAATTGATTCAAAAATCCCATTTCTGAATTGGAGAAAAATCCATATTTAATGTTAATTGATAAATTCTCTTGAACTATTATATACTCATTGAAAAACAAATAGCTTGCTCCATCAAATAGTATACGACTTCAAGCTATGTGAAAAACCATTCCTATGATTCCTTACTAAGGCCTTCTGTGTTTCTTTCACCTTTCTGATCCTCTTTAGGTATAATACTAGAGGTCCATTCTCATGAAAAATCTAAATCATCATCTAAGGCCTTTCCAAAATAGGTATATGCCTTTTTCATTGGGTCATTAAAGTGAGGTGGATATAACCACTTCAGATTCTCACCATTTTTTGAATGCACAACCTATAGGGGAAAAACCTACAAAGATTTTCTACCTAAAATGTTTGGAAAAATATGTATCAAAGAAGGTGAAACATACGGAGGTTGAGATTGAGACTTATATGTTTTGAGTTTTTAAGGGATGAATAATTGAAATCCCTCTGTATCCACTTAAATTTTCTTACCTTTACAAGCCCTTTCCAAAACCAACTTCTCATACTTTAAATTTTTCTCAGCTAATTATTTAGTAGTGTTCTCATCAATGGAATTTCCATCCATTTATGTCTCATCAGACCCACCTTCCATTTCTTGATGGTCACTCAATAATCCTCCTTCAATGTTATCTAAAACAATTTCTCTACCTGTAGTGGAAACATCCTCACCAGGCAGTAAACCATTATAACTTTTATTTAATAAACCCACTAAATGTGCATCAAGTACCCCCACAACATAAGAAATGGGAACATCAGGTACCTACCCCTCCTACACAATCTAAAACCATGACCTAGATCATTTCTCACTTCTAGCCTGACCAGGATCAATCTCAAACAAAATCTTTCATTCCATCTGACCATCTCTAATATGATCATCACTAGCAGAGACATCAATATGAACACCCATTTTCCGACTAGACTCAAATCTAGGTCCATTCCAATGCGATTCAATCTTAATGATCACTTTATTATGAGGTAGAGCCTTACCAACCTCTCTCATGCAACCTGAAGCATTATGCTTCATACTAATAATCCATTTAAAGAATGAATCTTCATCATTCCTATACACAAAGAAGAAATCACAAATTGTAGTTTTACACTTCATCACTGATAACCATGAAATTAAAATGAAAATAAGGAATTTTTTTCATACTCAATTCTCAGGTCAATTTCATCATCAGCTATTGAAAGAAACACTCTATCAACAAAAGAAGAACAAAAATAAACTTTGACTAAGCATCGAGCATAATGACCAAATATTTCCATTTTAGATTCATCGTATGATTTAATCAGAAACCCTATGGCCATCACAATTTCATACAGGATCCCGGTATTCTAGAGAATCCAGGTCATAAAAAATACCTTGACCCATAACTGCACTTATGAGTAGCCTACCTCCAATGGGTTGAATTTGCGATCCCATTCATGGGTATAGATAAATACTAGCTTGAGATAGATTGAACAATAACCCCAGGCCCATATCTTCAAATCCATATAATGGAATAACATATAAAAAAACCACATCCTAGTTATATTAATATCAAATTTAAAAAGCCACAAATAAATGAGATCTGCTCAATCAGATCTCCAATCTTCCATGGCGTTGAGCCTACTGTAAAAACAAGATGCCCAATGATTAAATGCTATACATTTTCAATTTGTTCTAAGATAACCATTGGTTCAACCCTTACATGGGAAACATTTCCCTTTCGGTGAACACCACTGACCACTGAATCTTTGTATAGAGAGAAGTGATTATATGTACTGACCTAAACCGAAGTAGTCACATATTTTTTTCTACCCCTAAGATATTGTCCTTCCATTGCAACACCCACATATATGTGGGAATCGAGATGCCTGAACACAAGTAGATTAGCATGATACTACACTGAAAATGAAGTCATAAAGGAGCCCTAATTGCCATGGTGACCTAGACCAAGAAACTCCCACAGACACATCCTCCCACTATATAATTATATGTAATTTTATAAATATGTTTATAATTATATAAAAATATTTAAAAATATATTTATTTATAAAGGAATTATAAATAAATAAATAAATATATAATTATAATAGATAGTTTTAAATAATTAATATAATTATTATTTTTATAATTATATATACTAATATATTAATAAATATATACAATTATTTATATAATTATTTATATAATTATATATATAATCATATAAATATATATATAATTATATAAAAATATATTTTTTATAATTATAATTATATATATTTAAATAAGATTTATATTAAAATAAGTATATATATATATTAAAGTAATACGTAAAAATGATTTATCAAATTTTTAACCAAAAATGAATCTTCTTTTCATAGTCTTATATATAAAAAATTATCAAATTTATATCAGCCAAAATGTTTAATAGATTAATTATATATGTTAATTAAAAAATGTGTTCCTAATTAAAATAAATATAATATTTTAATATTTCATTTAAACAATTATATACAATATTTATGAAAATAAATTGTTAAATATATTTGTATAGATATTAAATAATTTAAAATATACCAGAAAAGTATAGACCATAGGTGTCCCCATGGGCCAACAAAATTATTATAAATGAAAACATCAGAGGAACAAAGAGAGTTTCGGGTACAATTGACATACATCATCAAACTAATCAAACAAAAAAAGGCATATATGTGTGTATATATATGTTTGTATGCATATGTGTGTGTGTGTATGTGTATGTGTACGTATTTATGTATGTAATTCACATAAACGATACAAATTTACTTTTTATAAATTCACGGGCCCCAAGGTTTTTAATCATTTGGTCTTCACGTTGTGATTTTGGGTGGCACTATTTTTCAACTTTCTTGGTTTGGTGGTTCCTTTTGTGCCCCACATTGGCTGGTTCTTGTCTTGTCTTTTTTATTTTCATTAATAAATTTTAGGGTTGAGTATGCTTGATACCTGAACCTTCTTAGTATATTTATAATTATATGTAAATAGTTTTTACATATATTTATTTATAATTATAATTACAAATAAATATATATACGTATAAATAAATATAAAATTACAAAAAATATATTTAAATAATAAATATAGTAATTATATTTATAATTATATATATTTACATATTGAAATAAATATTTATAATTATATATATAAATTTGTAATTATATAGAAATATTTTTAAATATTTTTATCTATAACTAAAATTAGAAATAAATAAATATTTATTTAAGTAATTTTAAAATTAAAATAAATAAATTTATTATCATTATATATATATAATATTAAAAAAATATATATTATTATACAAATATATATATTTATAAAAATATACAACTATATTAATAATTATATAAAAATATAAAAACTATATAAATATTTATAATTATGATTATAATTATATATATATATACAATTATAAACAATATATTTAAATAATAAATATATTTATTATATTTATATTTGTAAAAATATATATAATAATATAACTACATATAATAATATAAATATATTTATAAATATATAAAAATTATTTTTAAATATATATAAATATTTTAAAATATATTTATTTATAATTATAATTGTAAATAAATATATATTATTAAAATTAGATCTTTATCAGTGCTAAAATTCAAGAACTGATAAATAATCATTTTTTAGTGTTTTTTAGGGTTGATAAAGGTGTATCTTTATCAGTGCTCAAAATGCATTGGTAAAGTGTAGTTTTATTAGTTATTTCTATTTCAGCAATGATAAAACTACTATTTATCAGTGCTTTTTTGACAGGGTTGATGAAAGTCTCACATGCTCTTATAAAAACAACCCTAACATGGTCTCCTCTCTTGCACCTTTAAGCTCTCATGAAACCCAACTGCTGCCACCACTCTCGCTAAACCCTATTACAGTCATCGCTCTCAATCATCATTGACTTTCTCAATGAATAGATCCTCTCCAAATCTATGTTATGTGCCAATTTATTTTGTTATGACCTCCAACCACACTCAACTCTTTAATTGTTTTACCTCATCTTCATATCTTCTTCATTCTTGGAGAGTCGATTCAATCCTCCTTATTTTTTTGTTTTGGTTAAGACACTTTACAAATCTTATCGATCTCGTTTGATCCTATTCTTGTTTGACCCAATCATCCCTATGTGTTGTAGCATAATTCCTATGGTTGTTTCATCCCTACCACAAACATCCATCTTGTCTCGCGTGTGATTTAACCATTATCACAAAGTCCATATCGACAATGATGTATATCTTGGACTATAGTTTTTTCAAATAGTGTAAATCAAAATAGGTTTTTCCCCATCGGGTATGTTTGGAAAAAAGTAGCTTTATTACTGATTATTCCACCCATTGTTATTGGGGTATTCTACAATCATCACTAACCCCCTTTCACTTCTCATCCCTTTCCATTGGTGGTCCCCTCACTCTACGCGAGCTCATCCTAGTTATCAACAACGATTACCTAATTCCCATCATCCCTCATCCCATATAAGTTTTTCAAATATATATTACTTCTTTGATATTGTTTAATTATATGAAATTAAGTATTGTAGTTAAATTTTAGCATTGAAGGATTAAATTGAGTTTAATATTTCATGACCTTTTAAAGAAACAAAAAAATGTTAGTGAAGTGAAATTTAGAATGATCCTAGAAAATATGATTCACATAAAACATCGAAATGAGAAAAATATTTGATGTACTAAAATATCCCTTTCTATACATGTATATTTTTTAGTTATGAATTTAATAAGTTCTGTTTAAATAATAAATTATATATTCTTAACACATATTTTTTTAAATATTTTTAGAACATAAAATGAATGTTATTATGGGATCCTTATTTTAATTAATTGAATATATTTTTATCATATTAAATATATGAATAAAATACAAGAAATTTCTGCTAAAATAAAATACTAATAAGTGTTATATAATAACATTATTAATGTAACTCTTAAATAAATTTTTAATTTTTTTATTACATTTTATGTTTTATTCAAATGTATATTTTGATTTATCATTAAATATAGTGATATATTTCTAAACTCTTTATAATGAATATTATTATTTAATTATATGTACAATGATTAGAAGAAAATTTTATTAATATAAAATTCAATTAGATGTTGATTTCCTTTATGTAAAAACTTAATCAATAAAGAATATATTATTAAATTTTGGAAATAAACATTATTATTGATTCCTAAATTCAGGTTAATATTTCATAATATATGAAAATAATTAGTAAACTCAAATTCAATTAGATCCTCCATGATCTTTTTGGCTAAAATATAAATCATATTTTAAGATTTATAAACCTATATGTTTTTCCTTCATTGTATGACCTTAAATCCAAGCTGTGACCGACTCTTCACCTCAAATATTAAAGGGAATAACATTATGTATCACCCTTGAGTCATGGAAATAACTCTTAAATATCATACATTATTAGTAGAAATGACTCTTATGTACCACCCATTGACCTTTATATAAACTCTAGATTTACAATTTCATATCCTATTGTGGTTACATACATTGATAATTTTTCATAGATTGAAAATGTTACTTTTATGTATATAGAGAAGGTTTTACCTTTTTTAAGGAATAACTCATGCGGCATTTTAAACTTCTTTTAATAAATCTCCACAAAATAATTATCATTTATACTTAATATAAATAATTTTTCTTCTTAAAAAAATCATCATATATATATATATATATATATATATGTGAAGATAATAAATCATAAAGGAAACAAAATATTGATAAAATATTATAAATTTATTGGAAAAGTGAAGGAATAAAGAATAAGTGGAATAAAGAAGCATTGAAATAGTAAAGGAGGCATACATCAAGAATGTAGAATGTGGTTGAAGGTAATGTTATATAAGTTATTGTAAAAAGTATGCTTGTGACATGATAAATTTATAGTCTTGACAATAAATCAAACTGATGTGTTGTAAATAAATAGAAACATTAAGAGTTCCAGATTTGAGATTTTACTTTTAACACTATTTATTTATTTTACTGACATCAAAAACATGAATTTAATCATTATTTATATATTAAATAATGTTAAAACTCTTTTTAACATTGGTTATTATATAAAAAACTTTAAAAACCACCACAAAAAGTACTCTATGAAAAATCAAAATGGTGTGCCATAAAAATATTTCTTTTAAGACCTCTTATACATATAACTAAAATTAACATAATTTGTTTTGATGTTAGTTATAACTAATATTAAATGTGACATTTAACAATTCATATTTAAAAAATGATGTCAAAACCCACCCCGATAGGGTTTTAACATTGATACTTTATATAACCGATGCTAAAGCTGTCAACGACTGGGTTTTAACACAGATCATTTATCAATCAATCTATCCCTTAATTAGCTTCCTATGTTAGGACATAAGTTGAATAAATTTTCCACATAACCCACTTTAATTATATTGTCACTTTGTTCATTATCCTCTTATGATAATACATCCCTGAAATTAGGGATTGGTTTGTTTTTTATAAGAACCATGAAATTAGAAAAGAAAAACATGTATTACCTTGGAATGCATAGGGATACAATAAAAAATTAAAAGTTTAATAAGAATATTATAGGGGGTATATATGCTCACCTTTATGAGGAATATACCGTATTGAAAATTCTATGGAAGTGGTAATTTATCACATAAAAGGGGTGATAAAAATGAAATACACTTTTTCTTTTACAATTACTCTTTAGAAATTAATCTATATTATTTATTAAAGACTTTATCCACACACTTAATAATTTTCTTTTCATTTTTTAACACTCATTAAAATATGTGTCAAGAAGTTGAGTGATATCTATATTTATAATTGAAATGGGGGGAGTGGTATCAGTATTTATAAATGAATACATGTGTAAGGAAAATGGTTTTCATTTATAATTATACAATCACATTAGCTTTCATAGACCTCTTAGATACACAAAATATCACCTCCTATATAATATATATAGATAATAACATCATGGAAACAACATGTCACTAACTCCATCCTACCTAGAGGATATCCAACATAACCCCACTCCCGAAAATTTTTCCTCACAAGAAGTTAAGTACTAATGAAGTTCATTCCTTGGAACAAAATCATTTTACATTTCATGGAGTAATTGAAGGCTTTCTTTGAATGTTGAAACTAAAATGACTATCTCAACATGAGTGCAGGTAAGATCATCTAACTAATCTTTCTCATAATCACACCAATCATGGATCCCCTTATAGGGATCAAATTGTTATTGTACTTTTTTCAACTGTAGATGTAAAACTAAGAAATGTTTTCTTGTTCTTCACTGAATCCCAAGCCTAGGAACATTTAAATTTTTGGAGACAATAGTCATCCTCATCAGTATCATCCCCCCAGACATTTATTATTTGATTTTGTTTCCTAAGACTCATCCCCCATCATTTATGGGCATGTACCTTTGTTGCTTGAAATACCCTGAGCTGTAGTCATCTTAAACCAGTTATTAGTGATCATTGTGGATGAATTTAGAGGATAATACCTTCCAATAGTGGATTAATTCTTTTATTAACTTCAATTAACCATTCCTTCAAAGAATGATGAAATTATATGAAACATTCAAATGTTGGTTTTCCTTAATTTAAAAGGCCCATTTTTATTTATTTCTTTATTTTATTAAATATTAATATCACCAAATAAAATTTTATGAATATGAATTGAAAATGGATGCATGCCAATAATATGGGAAAATAGTATAATGGTGGGGTGAAAGAGTTCATCAAGTTTAAAAAAGATCATGTATATAACCCTTCTCCAATTTTTTTCTCTGTTTATGCTATTGTTATTCAAGATTAATTAGCCCAGAGGAGTTGGAAGAAAACTTAATCTATCACATAATAGATAAAAATTATAAATGTTAGACTAAACATGAGGAAAAAGTGAATGTAGCTAGTGATTGGGATAACACCGCATTTTATGGATCATCTGATATGATTACATGTTTGAAAAAAGAAAAAGACTATATGATGGATGTGATTACATGGGTGAATGTTAATTATGATCATATTGAGGAAATGAAAATGACAGTTGAAGATAAATTTCATGACTATCAAAACTTATATGAGAATTTAAAAAATTGTGAAAAGATGTCTTTGTATGCTTGTTGTACTAAATATACAACATTGTTAGTCATACTAAAGCTATATAATTTAAAATATAGAAAATTATGGAGTGACACCAGTCTTAATGAACTATTTTTTATCTTTAATGATATGTTCCCATAATATAATGTGATTCCTAGCCGAATATATGATTCTAAACGAATTTTATGTTCAATGGGTATGATCTCCAAAAGAATACATTCTTGTCCAAATGACTGTATACTATTTTTCAACGACCAAAAATCAATTAAATAATGACTAGAGTGCAGTGTTTCTCTATAAAAGAATGATAAATTAGGTCTTATAAAATTTTTATATTATTTTACAATCATTACAAGGTTTAGTAACTGATATTTAAGTGATGATATTGCAAGGCAATTGGCAGGGCACACAGATACAATAAATAAAGATAAGAAAAACCATCACCTAAAAAAATCTCGTCAATGGAAGATAATTGATCACAAGTATCTTGAATTTGAGAATGAGATGAGAAAAATTCATATTTAGTTATCTATATATGGAGTGAATTCTTATCATTTTCAAACCCTAACTCATAGTAGATGTCTAGTTATGTTGGTAAATTTTAACTTTCCATCGTTGTTATGCATGAAATGAAAATATATTATGTTATTTATTCTTATATTAGGAAAAAAGTATCCAAGTAATGATAATTATATTTATTTGTTTCCATTGATCAATGTTTTTAAATTATTTTGGGATTCAGGTGTTATGTTGTATGATGGTTATATAGATGAAGATTTCACATTGAGATCCATTTTGTATGGGATGATAAATGACTTTCCTACTTATGGAAATTTTTTAAGATATAGCATTTAAGTAACTGAAGGGTTTCTCTTTTTTGAATAGGGTACATAATTAATTAGGTTGAAACATTCATCGAAGACTATGTTTTTAAGACATCATGGATTTCTACCTAGATGACATAAGTACTCATCTGGGATGAAATAATTTGATAGTAGTTCAGAAAAATGTATAACACCATCCCCAATAATTAGTGATCAACTATTTGAAAAATTAAAAGATATGGACAATGATTTTAGAAAGCCTTTTTTTGAGAAACCTAATTAAAACTGGATGAAAAAATAGATTTTTTGGAATTACCATATTGGAATTGATTGTATGACACACATATTATTGATGTTTTTCATGATAAAAAATTGTATGTGTTAGTATCATTGGAACATTACTAAATGCACCTAACAAAACAAAGGATGGAATTAAGGCTAGGTTGGACATGATTGAAATGGGAATATGGGAAGAGTATGTGCCAATTAAGGGTAAAAAATAGAATTTTCTTCTTCTAGATATTTACACTCTTTCCAATCAGGAGATATGTCAATTGTGAAACTTATTAAATGATATAATGGTTTAGAGGGGTATTCATCGAATATTAAGAATATCATGTCAATGTATGATTTAAAGTTAAAGGGTCCAAAATCACACGACTTTCATGTTATGATGCTAGATCTAATGCTTGTATCATTGCATTGCATTTTTGGCCCAAGAATTCTTGCCATACAATTATTGAGCTATGTTTCATTTTCAAAGCTATATGTAGAAAAGTTAAAGACCTGACAAAATTTCCAACTATTAAAAATGAAATTTCAATAATATTATCTGAATTTTAAATGTTATTCCCACTTGTATTCTTTGCTATGATGGTTCACTTGATGGTTCAATTAGTAAGATGCACTATTAAAAAATTTTCTATTTGCGACGGGCCATTCTCAATTAGGGTCCCATTGTAGAAAAGGGTGTCACAAATTTTTTTTTTGAGACACGTTGTCACAAAAACAAACTATTTGTGATGAGATGTGGACCTATCGCAAATAACAACCTCATGATTATTTAAAAACACATTTGTGAAGGGCTATCACAAAAGGCCCTATCAAAAATATTTCCCCCAAAATTATTTAAAAATTTCTTTTTGATGGGCCATCGCAAAATGCCCATCGCAAATATCTTAAAAAAATAAATAAATAAATTTTAACAAAACAATATTATTAATAAAAATAAAATAATATTTGAAAATAATAATAAAAAAATATTGGAAATTAATAATAATAATACTAATATCAATAATAGAAATAATATTAATATAATAAGAATAATAAAGAAACTAATTTTAATATTATTAATATAAATGAAATAATAAAATTAATATTAGTAAAATAATAAAATAATAATAATATTATTAATAATATTAATGCAACAAAAATTTTAATATTATTGAAATAATAAAAATTTTAAAATAATAAAAATGTTGATATTCATAATAATATAAAAAATAATAAATAAATAATAAAAAATAAAAAATAATAAAAAAATAAAAAAAATAAAAAATTACTAAAATTAATAAAATAATAAATAATTTAATAACTAATATAAAATTCAATATTCAAAATAATATAAAAACACACTATATAGAAATGTAAATTGTGAATATTACAATTTTTTTTATTCAAATGTTTTCTCATAAGAAAACAAATATATCACCAGGGGGTCCTCTAGAGGAGCTGGAGGAGATAGTGGAGGATACATCATCCCTAAACCACAAGTTAGATGTCACATGTTGTCTATATGATAATGTTGCTGGTACTTCCATCGATGCATCTCCTCCTCCTCCTACTGCTACTGTCGTTGGTGCTCAACCTACTACTACTACTGCCACTGGTGCATCTCTTGATGCTTCCCTTGAAGCATCTCCTCCTGATCCCTAAGAATACTCTCTATGACCTCACTCTAATCTCACAACTGCTCATGATACTGTGTAGGAAATGATGATGACTCTCCAAGAGCTCTTCTCGAGTTGGACTCCAACATTGCAACGGTATCATAATAACTCTCAGGCATTAATCGAGACCTGATACTAATAACTCAGCCTTTCTTGAAGGTATACTGGGTTGCCTACATCCATGCTGCCTCATCAAATCAGTGGGAAATGGTTTGACCCTCGGTCTTCGCTTGACTCTCATTCTATGAAAGAGATTCTTTGGCCTCATATGGCTCCTTCAATAGAAATTTAAAATTAAAATAGTTAAAATATTTTTTATAGTTAATTTTGAAACTCAAAATAAATCATACTAACCACAATCTGATGCTGGCGATCACTTGTAATCTCTCCAGTAACCAGATCATTATACATCCTCTTATAAAAATCGAACTCCATAACATTGGGCTATTTGACTAAATATTTTAATATAAAATAAACCACTACATTTAATGTTATATAAATTATTTAATAAATAGTACATACATTATGTTCCCTATTCATACTGAATGTACGACTATCGGCTCGATGTGTCACATCTTGTCTCCCTTGGTTTTGTCAACCTACCAATGATCTCCTACGATAATTTCCACCCAAACAATGTGAACATAATGTATCCCAAACCTAAGATGAAATGCAACCAGGTCAGTAGGCATGACAGGACTCATCAAACTCTATCACTCCTACATTTAACATTTCATTCCTTGTTAAATTGTGCAAAAAATGATGGCAACGCTCACGTATAAACCCCTCCCATGCCTTCCAAATAGCACCACACATGATCTCATAGATGGTATACCATAAACCCTACAAATAAATATAATATCAAGTTATTAATTAAATAAATGTCAAAATACATATTATTTTTTACGTACTCGCCAATGATTAAACATGCAGTGCTGAATATCAACGAGAATCTCATCTCACGTGACCCCTACTTTAGAAAAATAATTGCAGAATATAACACTCCCCTATTCAATAGATGTATGTGAAGATCTATGAAAAAATAAAAAATTATAAAATAATTAGTATATAAATAAATCAATGAGAAATAACTAAAATACATAGGTAAACATACCTCTTCACGCGTTGATCGAAGACAAGATGTGAACATCGCTCTGAGATGGGGTCAGGATCCATCAACCAGGAAAGACCATGCCCCCTCTGAGTCCTCCTTGGACTTCCAGTAGTCTAAGGAATATATGATCTAACATCCAACCCATCCGAAGGTAGATCAGCCTCCTTCAACTGGTGAAACAGATCCAGGTCCATCTGAAACACGAAATGATAGTTGTTAGCAAATAGTTAAAAGCAACTATTATAAATAGATATATATTATATATGATTATATCAAGAATTTAACCATGTCTTTAGAGACCCTAATATTAATGTACATGAACATTACATTACTTCTGCTGAATACTTAGTACATAACAAAAACACACACACAAGGACCGTAATAGTTTAGTGTCTTTGGAAACTCGGAATATAATCTTCTAATCGTGGTGAAAGATCTTCAACATCTCCCATAAATATCTTCCCTTTTTTTACCTAAAACCTTTCTTTATATCCTGGGGAAAAGAAAACATAAAATGGTGAGCTCAAATGCTCAGTAAGGGTAAACAAAAGAAATATAAATCACATCATATACATAAGAACATAACTTTTTGAAATCTTAACCTGAAAAAGAGATCATAATATCATAACATGAGATAAATCATAGTAGTGAAATGTAATCCCAATAATCATAACTTAAAACATGAAACTTTGTGGCATACACACATAATCATAGAGAATCATTTCTTATTAGCCAAGAATCATTGCCAAGAATATCTTAGTGGACAAAGTCCATTTCTGAACCGGGTTCACTCCTCATTTCAGTCTTGTTTCACTGAACCAGTTTAACCTGCCGTTCCAGCCATGTCTATCTCATGAGATATAAAATCTTTACCCAATTAATTGGAGGGAGATATAGGTCCCACCCATCTCATAATTATACCATACTTATGTGTGCCACAAAATCATAAATCATACATCATTGCATAACCCATGTAATAAAAATGGGAATATTAAACATCGTGACATCATAAAAAAATTCATATAAGATAAAGGAATTCATAAAAATATTTCCATAATAAAATACATGTAATAATAGGGATAGAAATAGAACCCTATATTATCTTATATGGAAAATAATTTTGATAAAACTCTTGAACTCAATTCTTGAAGAAAATATCCTTTCTACTTCAAAAACATTTTTCCTTTCTTAACATGTCATAAAATTTTAAACTAAAAAAAGTTGATTAAAAATAAACTTGAAAAATTTTAAAGGAAGATTCTTGGAAATATTGTTTTAAAAATCCATTCATGCCGTATAAGTTAAAAAAACATTCTTCTCATACTTTTGTCACAAAAGTCAAAAAGTACCTCGTACAAAAAATGACAAAAGATTCCTTTCATATCCTTTACTAAAAACTCACCGAAGGGTAAAATTGGATTTAAAAAATTTTAGGTGGATGGAAATAATATTACATATTTAGGAAACATGGATGTGGATGATAAAATACACCCCAATAAATGCCAAATTATAAACAATCTCAGATAAAAATGAGATTGTGATATTTTCCCTTACCTTAGGTCCGATTTTCTTCGTAAGTGTCCGAACCTCCTGTATAATGATTTAAATAATGTCATTGACTTATTCCAGAATCATACTCATTGTTTTGATATCATATATGGTTCACTTATGACTTTATATTACCCGTTCTTTTGTAAATTCCATGTTAAAGAGCATTTTAGGTATAATCGTTTCATTTTTCGTCTGTGTTTTGACATGTAATTATTCATATGATTACTTAGATCAAGATTAATTAATTCCATAATATAAAACATGATTTATATATAATATATATTCAGAATATACATATATATAGTAGATTAGTAAATGGAAATAAATACACTGTTCATGGAGACGGTAGGTCGTACGTACGCATGAACGCTGTTTTCGTTTCCTTATTGAGTTGAATGGAATTAAGTAGATGACATACATATATATACACATAAATATAGTATCATTATTATGTCATATATTTCATGATTACTTATTATATATACTTTATAATCATTCATGAATGGTTAACGTGGAGAATGTATCTCATCGCGTCGTGGAGACGGTAGTCCGTATGTACGCACGAGCGATGATATCGTTCTCATGATCGTGGAATTGTATTGGAGTGTATGTAAACTATATCAGAATCAATATAACTTTACAATAATCATATATAGTTATTATGTACACCATTATACCCATCCAAGTAAGGTTGTGGTGGAAAATAGATTACACCACGGCGTGGAGACGGTATTCCGTACATGCACATGCGCGGTGATTTCATTTTCCGTAGGATGGATAGATGGTGAAATATGGTTGTTTAATACTTATAATAACATATCAGTATATGTGTGATACTTATGTTATTACTTCATAATGAAACAACCTAAGAAGAAGATGTGTAAGAAGAAATAAAGTTGAAAGAATCGGTAACGGACTTTACCTCTTCTTTGAAGTGCCTCTTTGAGATCTCCTTTTAGGGCACTAAAATTGGTCTTTGAGAAAGACCAGAACCTCTAGGATGTTTCTATGGAAGTGGATAATGGAATTTGGCAGGGGTTGGCCGAGCATGAAGGCTCAAAGTGGTGTGAGGAAGAGATGGAGTAGGTTCCCTTTTATAAGGGAGGAGAGGGGCTCCTTTGGAAAAACTAAAAATATTATTTTATTATAAAGACAAATTCGGTTTTAAATAGATCCAAATTGATTTATTTCGAAGATAAGGTGGGGAGGGGTCAAAATACTCTCATCCAATAGAAATTAGACAAGTTTAGGTTCCTATTTTAACCTTATCATTTAGATTTAACATTAAGTAAAATAATTTTACTTTTACCGTGTCTTCTTGTGTTCTTATACTATAAGGTTAATAAACTTACATTTAGCAGCCAAACGAACCCCAAGTTGTTTATTATTAATATATATAACATTATCGAAGTCATATGGCTGAACCTTATATTTTTAGGAATAAAATAACAATTAATAATATAATATTTGTTTTAAAAACTATTTTATGACAATTTTGAAACTATTTATTAATTGATTTTTGTGAAAATCATAACATAATGATTAGTTCTAAAAAAGTTAATTAAATAAATACTAACATGTCATATTAACCTAGAAAATTAGTGGAATTCATAAAAAGTCTCAAATTATATTTATTTGGGTATTTATAATATCAATTATTCTAATTTTTCACTATTATGGTAATTAATGCATCATCATTGTGTGATAAATAAATTAATTTATTTAATGTCTAAAAATTATAAATAAAATATCATTATGTATGAAATCGTATTATATTTCTAATGAATATTTACAATCGAATTTATCTTATGTATAACCCTATATTAAAAATGATGTAGTAAATAAACTTTGATTTTAACTCTTTTAACTCTTCTTTGAATTAAATAATAATAAATGTCCTAATATAATCCAAGTGGTCCTAAATGGTCATATTTTATTCCTAAGGTTGTTTTTGGTCGAATTACACTTATCCAATAGAATTAGGACATGTTTTAGGGTAATAATAATATCATTTTTACCCTTAATTACCCTATTTACTTTTAACCGTGGTAAAAAAAAGTAAAAAATTACTATTCACCAAAAATTATTTTCATCTCATTGAACCAAATTTTACTTACTGACATCAACCGTGTCTCTCGGATTTTTGAAATTCCACTCACAGAAGCGGTAAAATTAATTTTTATGAAAAATTCAGTTTTTTTTAACTACCACTTAGTGGTTTCACTATTCATCAAAAAATGAAAGTTTCCAGAAAAATACCTAAAATTAGGCCTAAGCTATATTTGATATTATGAATTCAAAAATGATGTCTATTTTATCAAATTCAAAACATATCAGTTTCATTAATTAATTTTAAAAATAATTCTCGTCGTCAAAACAAATAGCGTGTTCTTAAGAGATAATAACTATCAAAAGATTGACATTTGTTTATGTCTGGTTTAAATGTGAAATTACATCCAATGACCAAAATTATATTAAATTGTAAAAATATATTCTAAATATACTTTAAAAACACTCAAATTAATAATTTATCACTATTAATTATTTCGATTAAAAAGGTTTTTTTTAATTAAAATTTAGTAATTTTCACTATTCATCAGAAAATGAAAGTTATCCGAAAAGTACCAAAATTTCACCCTATGCTAATTTCGATATTCTGATGGAGAGTGGTAGATAACATGGCTATGAAATAGAAAACAATCAAAAATCCATAGATTTGCGATTATCTAAGGTACCATCTGATTAATCAGATATAAGGGCACTAGGAAAACATTTTTGGTTTTCAAGATCATTTCCCTAAAGTTGGTGAATTAAAAGAAATACTTACATGATTTTGGTACAATTTCACTGTTGTTTATGCTTTGAACAATTTCCACTTCATGAAATTGAATTTGTTATTCATGATGTTTTAATAGATCATGTGATAGAATGATGGGTTATTCCATCTGTTTCAAACAAAAGGTTAGCAAAAGTTATCAAATATACATAAGTCCATCTATAGTGAGGTTAATCGTATACGATTCCAAAAAATGAACTTATACTTCATATATCATACCTCATAATAAAATAAAACTAGTTTCTACTAACCAGGGACTTCCTGTAGGCCAGTGGTAGGCGATAAAGGCCAGTCGCACTTCGGTTGTGGGTTTGATTCCCACAGCCTTGTCCGACGCGATGGGCTGTCGCCCGTCCTACAGGTTTTCCTTTTTCTAAAGCTATATTACTATAACATCCCATCAATAATATCGAAAAAAGTTCTATCCGAACTTATGTCCAACATAATCCATTCCAATATTTTGGATTATCTAAAATACTTCGGTCGAAGCTCATAGTATAAATATAACGATTACTTGAAATGTCACATAACAATCACGCGAATGCCATCATTTATCCCGCATATATCATAAGATATATCTTTTTGGTCAAATTACAAACATGTGAATACCTTTTTCATGTATTCTCTTGAATTCTAAATACCCATTAATTGAACCATAGTGAAAACATGAATGCAGTCAAAAGTTAACTCTTTCCACATACCAAAATCCAAAAATTCTGTATACTCAAACCATGATATAACCTTCTCCTTATATCAGTCATGAGCTCATGAATACGGTCAAACATTTCATTTTCTTGTTTTCCTTTCATTATGTGCATATCATCTTTTTTTCCAAAAATATCTTAATCACATTCTATGGTTACCAGTACCATTGAAAACCAAAATAGACCAATACATAAATATTCCAATATTCCACGATACTATATACAACATTATTTTGGAATCCCATTACAAAAAAACTTAATCATTCCACCACATCGTTTTCATATTCAACATCGCCAATAGTGATTGCATGTGACTTCCCTTTGTCCTTTTCATTAAGTGGTTGCTCATGTCGATCATCACTAACCCTTGGATTAGGTCATTTATTAGCATAATGCCCCATTTCCTTGCACTTGAAGCATTGAAGTGTTGGTGGTGAGTTCTCTGTAGTCTTTTCTTTATTCACATCATTAGAAACCCTTTTTCCATTACTTCGGAACTCAGCTGCTCGATGACCTTCTTTTCCACACTTAAAATATTTTCTAGTCCCTTTAAGAAAATCTCCACCATGCTTCTTTCCACACTTTGAGCATAAGGAAACATTCATCTTCTTTTCACCATTATTCTGAGATTTATCCTTGAACTCCATCTTTCGTTTCTTGTCAAAACTATGAGAAGGATAAGTAACACCAACTTCCATTTCTACCTTGATATCACAACGCACAATTTCTTCATAGATACTGAAGTCTCTTATAGCTAATGCCCTTTGAAGATTTGGTTTTAAGCCACTGAAGAATCGATCAACTTTACTTTCAGGTTGGATGATAAATCTAGATGCATACCTTGCAAGCCTTGTAAAATTCGCTTCGTATATACCAACCGATTCATCATCCTTTTTCTTTAGTTCAAGAAACTCCTTCTCTATCTTTGTTCGAAGAATACGAGGGAAGTACTTATTGAAAAATAAGTTCTTGAACTCGTCCCATTCCATGGACTCAATTTCATATATTGGCCTCGTATTCTTGAAAAGATTCCACCATTGATCATCATCACCTTCCAAATGATACACTGATAAGATGACTTTATCATGTTCAGAACATTGAAGAACTGAAAAAATCTTTTATGTAGTACTGATCCATTGTTCAACAACAAGTGGATCAGAAGACCCACTGAAAGAAGGTGGACGTTGCCTCATGAAGGACTCAATAGAATATTGTTCCCTTTTCTGCTCATTTGGAAGTCCAGAATGATTCATAGCTTATGTAAGTATAGAAATAAGATTTTTCACTCCATCACCCATAACATTTGTTTGTTCAGGAGGACAATCATTGCATTGTCCATTACATTGATCAACACGGTTCCTTCGGGTTCCAACCATCGTCTAAAACCCAAAAAGAATAGTGTGAGAGGTAACAATCATAATAAAGGGGGAGTAACTTCAATATCTAACATCTTTGGTTTAATCTAATATCGTTACCATAGTTCTAGGACTATATCCTATACGTATACTTATCCTTAGGGACATCCCTAGACATACCTTAGAAATATCTCTAGGGATCTCACTAAAGTTCTCGCATCCTAGTTTCCAAAGGTTGACTAAACCTTTCCTCTGATACCAACTATATGGACCCTAATCTTAACGTACATGGACATTACATTACTTTTGCGGACTACTTATTACATAACAAAAACACACACACAAGGACCATAATAGTTTAGTGTCTTTGGAAACTCGGAATATAATCTTCTAATCGTGGTGAAAGATCTTCAACATCTCCCATAAATATCTTCCCTTTTTTTAACCTAAAACCTTTCTTTATATCCTGGGGAAAGGAAAACACAAAACGGTGAGCTCAAATGCTTATTAAGGGTAAACAAAAGAAATATAAATCACATCATATACATAAGAACATAACTTTTGGAAATCTTAACCTGAAAAAGAGATCATAATATCATAACATGGGATAAATCATAGTAGTGAAATGTAATCCAAATAATCATAACTTAAAACATGAAACTTTTTGGTATACACACATAATCATAGAGAATCATTTCTTATTAGTCAAGACTCATTTCCAAGACTATCTTCGTGGACAAAGTCCATTTCTGAACCGAGTTCACTCCTCGTTTCAGTCCTATTTCACTGAACCGGTTTAACCTGTCGTTCCAGCCATGTCTATCTCATGAGATATAAAATCTTTACCCAATTAATTGGAGGGAGATATAGGTCCCACCCATCTCATAATTATACCATACTTATGTGTGCCACAAAATCATAAATCATACATCATTGCATAACCCATGTAATAAAAATGGGAATCTTAAACATCATGAAATCATAAAACAATTCATATAAGATAATGTAATTCATAAAAATATTTCCATAATAAAATCCATGTAATAATAGGGATAGAAATAGAACACTATATTATATTAGATGGAAAATAATTTTGATAAAACTCTTAAACTCCATTCTTGAAGAAAATATCCTTTCTACTTCAAAAACATTTTTACTTTCTTAACATGTCATACAATTTTAAACTAAAAGAAGTTGATTAAAAATAAACTTGAAAACTTGTAAAGGAATATTCTTGGAAATATTGTTTTAAAAATCCATTCATGCCGTATAAGTTAAAAAAACATTCTTCTCGTACTTTTTTCAGAAAAGTCAAAAAGTACCTCGTACGAAAAACGATAAAAGATTCCTTTCATATCCTTTACTAAAAACTCACCGAAGGGTAAAATTGGATTTAAAAAATTGTAGGTGGATGGAAATAATATTAAATATTTAGGAAACATGGATGTGGATGATAAAATACACCCCAGTAAATGCCAAAGTATAAATAATCTCGGATAAAAATGAGATTGTGATATTTTCCCTTACCTTATGTCCGATTTGCTTCGTAAGTGTCCGAACCTCCTGTATAATGATTTAAATAATGTCATTGACTTATTCCAGAATCATACTAATTGTTATGATATCATATTTGGTTCACTTATGACTTTATATTACCCATTCTTTTTTAAATTCCACTTTAAAGAGCGTTTTGGGTAAAATCGTTTCATTTTTCATCCGTGTTTTGACTTGTAATTATTCATATGATTACTTAGATCACGATTACTTAATTCCAGAATATAAAACATGATTTATATATAATATATATTCAGAATATACATATATATAATAGATTAGTAAATGGAAAGAAATACATTGTTCATGGAGACGGTAGGTTGTACGTATGCATGAACGCTGTTTTCGTTTCCTTATTGAGTTGAATAGAATTAAGTAGATGACATACATATATATACACATAAATCCAGAATCATTATTATGTCATATATTTCATGATTACTTATTATATATACTTTATAATCATTCATTAATGGTTAACGTGGAGAATGTATCTCATCGCATCGTGGAGACGGTAGTCCGTACGTACGCACGAGCGATGATATCATTCTCATGATTGTGGAACTATATTGGAGTGTATGTATACTATATCAGAATTAATATCACTTCACAATAATTATATATAGTTATTATTTACACCATTATACCCATCCAAGTAAGGTGGTGGTGGAAAATAGATTACACCACGGCGTGGAGACGATATTCCGTACGTACACACGCGCAGTGATTTTGTTTTCTGTAGGATGGATAGATGGTGAAATAGGGTTGTTTCATACTTATAATAATATATCAGTATATGATTGATACTGATGTTATTACTTCATAATGAAACAACCTAAGAAGAAGAAGTGGAAGAATAAATAAAGTTGAAAGAATCGGTAACGGACATTACCTCTTCTTTGAAGCACCTCTTTGAGATCTCCTTTTAGGGCACTAAAATTGGTCTTTGAGAATACCAGAACCTCTAGGATGTTTCTATGGAAGTGGAGAATGTAATTTTTCTGGGTTTGGCTGAGCATGAAGGCTCAAAGTGGTGTGAGGAAGAGAGGGAGGAGGTGCCCTTTTATAAGGGAGGAGAGGGGCTCCTTTGGAAAAACTAAAAATATTAATTTATTGTAAAGACAAATTCGGTTTTAAATAGCTCCAAATTGATTTATTTCCAATATAATGTGGGTATGGGTCCAAATAATCTCATCCAATATAATTTAGACAATTTTAGGTTCCTATTTAAACCTTATCATTTAGATTTAACATTAAGTAATATAATTTTACTTTTACCATGTCTTCTTGTGTTCTTATATTATAAGGTTAATAAACATACTATAAGCATCCAAAGGAACCCCAAGTTGTTTATTATTAATATATATAACCTTATATAAGTCATTTGGCTGAACCGTATATTTTTAGGAATAAAATAACAATTACTAATATAATATTTGTTTTAAAAACTATTTTATGTCAATTTTGAAACTATTAGTAATTGATTTTTTGGAAAATCATAACAGAATGATTAGTTAGAAAAAAGTTAATTAAATCAATACTAACATGTCATATTAACCTATAAAATTATTTTAATTCATAAAAAGTCTCAAATTATATTTATTTGGGTATTTATTATATCAATTATTCTAATTTTTCACTATTATGGTAATTACTGCATCATCATTGTGTCATAAATAAATTAATTTATTTAATGTCTAAAAATTATAAATAAAATATCATTATGTATGAAATATTATTATCTCTCTAATTAATATTTACAATCGAATTTATCTTATGTATAACCCTATATTAAAAATGTTGTAGTAAATAAACTTTGATTTTAACTCTTTTAACTCTTCTTTGAATTAAATAATAATAAATGTCTTAATCTAATCCAAGTGGGCCTAAATGGTCATATTTTATTCCTAAGGTTGTTTTTGGTCGAATTACACTTCTCAAATAGAATTGGGACATGTTTTAGGGTAATAATAATATCATTTTTACCCTTAATTACCCTATTTACTTTTAACCGTGGTAAAAAAAGTAAAAAGTTACTATTCACCAAAAATTATTTTCATCACATTGAACCAAATTTTACTTACTGACATCAATCGTGTCTCTCGTATTTTTGAAATTCCACTCACAGAAGCGGTAAAATTATGTTTTATGAAAAATGCAGTTTTTTTAACTACCACTTAGTGGTTTCACTATTCATCAAAAAATGAAAGTTTCCATAAAAATACCAAAAATTAGGCCTAAGCTATATTTGATATTATGAATTCAAAAATGATGTTTATTTTATCAAATTCAAAACATATCAGTTTCATTAATTAATTTAAAAATTAATTCCCGTCGTCAAAACAAATAGCGTGTTCTTAAGAGATAATAGCTATCAAAAGATTGACATTTTTTTATGTCTGGTTTAAATGTGAAATTACATCAAATGACCAACATTGTATTATATTGTAAAAATATATTCTAAATATACTTTAAAACCACTCAAATTAATAATTTATAACTATTAATTATTTCGATTAAAAAAGTTGTTTTTAATTAAAATTTAGTAATTTTCACTATTCATCAGAAAATGAAAGTTATCCGAAAAGTACCAAAATTTCACCGTAAGCTAATTTCGATATTCCGAATCCAAAAATGAAGTCCATTTTGAAAAATTAAATTTACAAAATTTCAAAAAGTGGTTATTACTATTCATAATGGCTATTTTTAATAATATTTTATTAGCATATCATTGTTTAGAAAAACTCGGTATTGCGTACAACACACGCTATCGCGGAGGGTCGCACTTGCGTGTAATGCAAGGCAAGTCAAGGATGCGTGTTTTGAAAGCTTCTTTTGGTGTAGCGTACAACACAAGACATTAATGAAATTAAAAACAATATTTTTCATAAAATCTCGGGGTGTTACAATGTCAATCTTCATCTACATCCTCATAATCATATCTGACGATGTCAATGTCTTCATATTCCTTCTCAGCATCATCAATTCCCATATAAGATTCAGTTTCATGATCTGTTGTCATTTGAAAATAATTTGTAACATCATTTACATTATCATCATTATCGACCCTTAACTATAGGGAGTGATAATCGATAGTTGTATCTCTTCGCAAAAAAGATGGATTTGGAGAAGTCTTTTGAAATATTTAAATTCCATGCACTTCTGCAGAACCACATTCACATTGAGTAAACTAATTTTCCCAAGATATGATTTTTATTATGCTTCACCAATCACCCAACTCTTTTGAAGTAGCTCAGTAATTAGCACAGTAAATTGGATGTTCCTGATGAGCCAATAAAAATGGATCATTTACTATAAGAATAATTTTATATTTATTATCAATAATTCCATGGGTTGGATGAACACACAAGCCTTTCTTAGTATCCAACTAATGAAATTTAAACATCGTTATGTATTTATGTCCTAGATAACATAATTGAATAATTTTTTCAAGCATACCATAAAAGACAACTTCAATTTCTCTATGATGATATCCTCTCAGGTAGACACCACTATTCATTGTTTTTTTGACTCCCCATATGCATGTGTATGAAATTGAATACCATTCACGACATATGAATTATAAGATTTAACTATTTTGGATGGTGGGTTACACAATAAACATAATTGATGATAAATTTTATCTGCATATTGAGATATCTAAATTTTTTTAAAACAATTATCAAAATAAAAAGTAATAAATTGATTTTATATGTTACACCATAAATAAATTAAGTTAAATGTTATTAAAACTAATTGGGAAAATTATTTTTCAGACATTATTCAAGAGAAGCTACTATAATTCATGGAAGCTGTTTCTTGATATGATTATAATATAATGTACAAATAAAATAAGAATAATTTACTGTAAAAAAATATTATAGATTAAGTGATAGGATCACTCACAACACAAATGGTGTCATTTCTTAATAGTTTAGAAGAGAACATGTATGAGCTCTGTGATTTTCATTATCTAAAATCCATCATTCATGAACTCCACCGAAGCCAAGTTTGGGATGATTAAAAACTGGAAATTGATTAATCAGTTCATCATCAATATTTTCCTCATTATGGCCCATGCCGTTGTTTTTTTGAGGGATATTCGGATTCCAAATAATGAGAGAAGATAAAATAAATTTCCTCTAGAAAATAAGCTTCTACAATTGAGCCTTTAATCGATGCTTTGTTACATACTTTTTTCTTCAAGTTTTGCATGAATATCTCTAATGGGTACATCCATCAGAACTGTACCAGACCTCCACATTTTTCTTCATGTGGAAAATGCAATACAAAATGTTCTATTTAGTCAAAGAAAGTCAGTGGGAATTTGTTTTCCATTTTACATAAATGAAAACATCTTCTTGAAGTCTTCTTAGTGCATTGTAGTCTGTTTTCACTGCACAAATGTCTTTGAAAAAATATGATATATCTGTTATCACATCCCAAATCATAGAATTCAACAAACCTCTTAATCCAATTAGTAGAATTCTTTCCATTATAACTTGACATATATGACTTTTTAATCTGGTAATATTACCGTTTCTGACACATCTGCCCAAATTGGAAGCATAACCATCTAGAAGTCTCAAATCTGCAATCAACTGACAAAATTTTAATCTGTTTTCTTTGGATAGTGTATAATATACTTTTGGCTTCTTTAGCTTCAATGATATAACATTTTAAAATAGTTCAAGTTCTGATCACCTAAAAATTTGGCTAAGATCTAATAATGCCTTTACATTATCTTTGGTTTTACTAGGTGTATCCAAAATTGTATGAAATAAATTTTCAAAATATTTCTTCTCAATATTCATGAAATCAAAGATGTGACAGACCAATAAATCACACCAATATGGAAGATCCCAAAAAAATCCATTTTATCCAATTGTGTTTTTTCCAAAGCCATAAATTTTCTATTGGTTTATTTTTGGTCTAAATATAACGGGAGGTAATGAAGAGACAATTTATTTGACCTCTATACCTAAGATCATTTTTGGAGGTTCAACTCTTTATATTATACCTTTTCTAAAATGATATTTGTTCCTTCAAAGGTCCGAGCATATATTTCGTAGTGATTTTAATCAGAGAAAGCTGCAAAGAAGATGAGTTGTTAGCCAACCGATCCTCTTTTTCGCAATCGCTCATCTCCTTATAACATTCTCATACTGAAATCAGTATGAAAAATCCATTCTAATGTACACATGTAAATTCTCATGAATATGAAAATGGATATTTGTATGTTGGTGTGGATTTTTTCATAATGATTATAGTGAGAGAAAGTTGTAAGGAGATGAGGAGTCAAGAAAAAGGAATGTCGCCAATCTATTGGAAATTATGCCAACTTATTACGAATTATTGCAAATTATTTTGAATTATTGCCAATAATTCCTAATTATTCTCAATTAATCCAAATTATTCTTAATTAATCCAAATTATTGCAAATTATTAACAATCATTTCTATTTAAACCTAATTATTGTTAATTATTTCTAATTAATCCTAATAAATCGTAATTATTCGTAATTATTCCTAATTATTCCTAATTAATCATAAGTATTCCCAATTGTTGCTAATTTTTACTAATTATTACTAATTGTTATGAATTATTACTAATTATTAATAATTTTTACCAATTATTACTAATTATTACTAATTATTAAGAATTATTACTAATTATTACTAATTATTAAAATTATTAATTATTATTACTAATTATTCCTAAAAATTACTAAAAATTACTAATTAATCATAATTATTAGCAATTAATCTTAATTATTTCTAATTCTTCATAATTATTCCAAATTATATTTAATTATTCCTAATTATTCCAAATTACTCCAAATTATTTCTAATTATTACTAATTTACCATAATTATTACTAATGATTCATAATTATTGATAATTATTCCTAATTATTAATAATTATTCCTAATTAATCCTAATTCTCACTAATTATTAATAATTAATCCTAATTTTTACTAATTATTATTAATTATTACTAATTATTCTTAATTATTCCTAATTATTTCAAATTATTACTAATTATTACTAATTAATCCTAATTATTACTAATTATTCCTAATTATTCTTAATTATTCCTGATCATTAAAAATTATAGCTAATTTTTCCTAATTATTCCTAATTATTCCTAATTATTCATAATTTTTCCAAATAATTCTGAATTATTACTAATTATTCTTAATTATTCCAAATTATACCTAATTAACACTAATTATTACTAATTATTACTAATTATTCCTAATTATTAGTAATTAATCCTAATTATTACTAATTAATTCTAATTGTTACTAATTAATCCTAATTAATCCTAATTATTACTAATTAATCCTAAATAATACTAATATTACAAATTATTACTAATTATTGCAAAATTTTCCTTATTATTACTTACTATTCCAAATTATTACGAATTATTCTTAATTATTACTAATTATTACAAATTATTACAAATTATTACTAATTATTACTAAATATTACTAATTATTACTAATTATTACTTATTATTAGTAATTATTACTAATTATAACTAATTATTAATAATTATTACTAATTAATCCTCATTATTATTAATTATTTCTAGTTAGTACTGATTATTCTTAAATATTACTAATTATTCTTAATTTTTTAAAATTATTTCGAATTATTACAAATTATTCATAATTAATATTAATTATTTTTAATTATTAATAATTATTCCAAGTTATTGACAATTATTCTTATTATTTATAATTATTACTAATTATTCGTAATTATTACGAATTATTTCTAATTATTACTAATTATTCCTAATTATTACAGATTATTACTAATTAATACTGATTAATCCTAATTATTACTAATTAATCCAAATCATTACTAATTAATCATAATTATTACTAATTATTCTTAATGATTACTAATTAATCCTAATTGTTCCTAATTATTACTAGTTATTTTTAATTATTACTAATTGTTCCTAATAATTCCTAATTTTCCTAATTATTTCTAATTATTCCTAATTATTCTTAATTATTCATATTTATTCATATTTATTCCGATTTATTCCTAATTATTACTAATTATTACTAATTATTAGTAATTATTACTAATTATTCCTAATTATTACTAATTATTCCCAATTATTCTTATTTATTCCTATTTATACTTAATTATTTCTAATTATTCTTAATTATTCCTAATTATTACTTATTATGGCAAATTATTTGAAATTATTCCTAAATATTACTAATTATTACTAATTATTAATATTTATTCCCAATTATTATTATTTATTCCTAATTATTTCTAATTATTCATAAAAATTCCTAATTAATTGAAAATAATCCCAATTTATTCTAATTATTACTATTTAATCCTTATTAATCCTAACTATTACAATTTATTAAAATTTATTACTGTTTATGTAACGCCCCGACCCTAGTTACCCAGAGTCGGTGCTTACTTCGTAACATTGGCATGATCACAAGAAAGATCAAATCTCGAAAGAACGATTGGTTTAGTAGCCTTGGAAACACTAGATATATTTATAAGTTTTACATTACATCATAAAATGAAAAACTACTACAAAAACATAATGTTTCCACAGTCCACACTATAATCCCCTCATAATATCCCTGCAGGTCATTCATAACTTACATCTTCACTTCCTGGGAAAAATAAAACATAGAAAAGGGGTGAGCTCAAATGCCCAGTAAGGATAACAATATAGCGGAACATTCAAAAATAAGCATAAACATTTAAGGCAATGAATTACTAAAACAAAAGCCTTTTAAACTTGAACTTCAACATAGTATGGAAAAAGTAAAATGAAATAATTCCATTTACTTGTTCACATGGATATTCTACTAATCGAATAATCACATGAAAAATCAATAACCACTTTCAAAATGTTGGAATGCATAATGCCAGACTATCATAATGACATAGCCAAGGCCTCGTGCCAAGACTACAAATAAGATTTTGTCAAGGCCTTGTGCCAAGACACTAGTTTGTCTCATGAGACCTACCGATGCATCGAGGAGCTATAGCGGGCTCCACCCGTCACTTATTAAGTCCAATGCATTCCCATATGAAAAGGTTTAAACATAACATAAACATTCGTATTAAAACTAGCATACGAAACGTCAATAATTTCACCATAAACTATGAATGGTATAAAAATAGCACATCCATAGTCAAACATATCACAAAACCTTCAATACAATATAGAAGCTTTGTATTATAATAAATCGACTTCAAATAAGCGTAAAATCCATCAAAGGATGTTGACATAGATGAAATCAAAATTCTTTTTAAAGAAATATCTCTTTTTATTTCGAAATCATTTAAGATCCATATAAAATAAAACATTTTCTTTGAAAATATTCTTATAAGCTTGTAAGGGAAGTTTTGAAAATTTTATAACGGCAGAAATTAGCCGCACCCGCCGTATAAGTTAAAAAAAACATTCTTACCTTAATTCTGTCGAAAAGGTTAAAAAGAGACCTTGTTTTGAAAACGACGGAAAGATTCCTTTATAAAACACTTATAAAAGTAAAAAAGGGTATAAATGACTTTAACTCATATTCTAGTAAATAGTAAAAATGTTTTGAAATACATTTTTAAGAAACATGGATGTGGATGATAAAGAGATCCCAGTAGATTATTACATATAAACAACCTCGGATAATGAAGAGATTGTGAAATAACCCTTACCTTGTACTTTTCCTTGGTTGGGGTAGGTTAAACTCCTGTATAATGGTGAAATAGTTGTTATTAAATTATACAAGAATCATATATAATAATATGATATCATATATGATCTTTTAACATTGATTTGTTAATAATATCTTAGAATTATCGTCGTTTCGGGAGTTAACTTATTCATTTTCTTTTATATGTTTTGTTACATAAGCCATGGTTGTTGTATCTTATTCATATCCAGAATGATATCTAGTCCTTAAACATCATTTTTAAATCATCAAATGATAATTATACTTGAATGGATACGATGGAGAATGAATCTCATCGCGTTCGTGGAGACGGTAGTCCGTACGTACGCACGAGTGACAATATCATTCTTTTGATATTAAAATAATATATAAATGGATGGTATATCATATATACAGAATCATTAACATGTTATATTTATTATTTACATGAGTTACACATCATTATTATACCCATCCAAATAATATTATATTGAATAACAATTACACCACGACGTGGAGACGGTAAGCCGTACGTACGCACGTATGGTGACATGTTATTCAAAGGGTGGATAGATTACTGAATATGGTTGTACCATATTTATAATAACATCACAGTATATTTGAGATACTGGAGTTATTATTTTAGAATGGTAAGAACAAAGGAAGAAGAAGTGGAAGAAGAAATGAACTTGGAGAAGGGTGGTGAAATCATTACCTCTTCTTCGGGTTCTTCCTTTTGATTTGATCAAAAGGGCTCCTTAGGTTGGCTTTCTGATCAAACTAAGGCCTCTAGGTTGTAGTGAGGGATGTTGGGAGAGTATTTGGGCAGAGTGTGGCCGAACCAAAAGGCTTTGAAGGTGTGAAGAAATGAGAAGGAGGAGTGCCCTTTTATAAGAGGGGTGAGGGGCACCTTTGGAAAAGCTAGAAATATTAATTTATAATAAATTAATATTCGGTTTCTAATGGCTCCAAAGCTTATTATTCAAAGGTTAAGGTGGGGATAGGTCGAAAACCACTCAACCAATAAAATTAGATAGGTTTGGGTACTTATATTAACCTTATCTTTAAGTATTAACTCTAAGTTAATTAGTTTCACTTTTACAATGTCTCTTTGTATTTTTATATAATATGGTTAATAAACTTACTATATACATCCAAGCGACCCCCAAGTGGTACATGAATGATGAAACTATCATGATATAAGTCTCTTGGACGAACCTTAGATTTTTAGGAATTTAATATCAATTAGTAATATAATATTTGTTTTAAGAACTCTTTTATGTCAATTTTGACACTATTCAATAGTTGATTTTTGTGAAACTCATAACATATTGATTACTTCGAAAAAAGTCAATTAAATCAATCCTAATATATCATATTATCCTAGAAAATTAGTTTAATTCATTAAAAGTTTCATATTATATTTATTTGGGTATTTATAATATCAATTATTTTAATTTTTCACTATTACAGTAATTACTGCATCATCATTGTGTCATAAATAAAATATATTATTTAATGTCTAAAAATTATAAATAAAATATAATTATGTAGGAAATCGTTTTAGCTTTCTAATGAATATTTATAATCTAAAATCCAACATATATAATCCTATGTAACAATTGTTTTTCTAAAAGATATATGCTTGTGTCATTTTTGTATTCATTTTGACTTAATTAAAATAAAGTGTCATTATCACTTACAAGTGGATCCATGGGGTCCCAAAATCGACCCAAAGATGCCCATGGTCGACCATGTATCAACAAATAGGGTTAAGACACGTTTTAGGGTAATTTATTATTATTATAATATTATTTTTTAACCCTTATTTACCGGATTTACCCTTAACCATGGTAAATAAAATATTTACCGTAGTAATTATTCAAAATGTCTAAAAATAAATGTTACCTATTTACACAATTTGAACATCCTGATTCCAAATATGGAATCCATTTTTCTAAATTCAAAACACAGAAGTGGCAGAAATTAATTTAAAATTAATTCCCGCTGTCAAAACAAAAAGCGTGTTTTTAAGAGATAATAACTATCAAAAGATTGACACTTGTTTATGTTCGGTTTAATTGTAAAATTTTGTCTAATGACCAACATTATATTAAATTGTAAAAATATATTCTAAATATACTTTAAAACTACTCAAATTCATAATTTATCACTATTAATTATTTTGATTAAAAAAGTTGTTTTTAATTTAAATTTAGTAATTTTCACTATTCATCAAAATATGAAAGTTATCCGAAAAGTACCAAAATTTCACCTTAGGCTAAATTCGATATTACGAATCCAAAAATGAAGTCCATTTCAAAATATAAAATATATATTATTTCAAAATTTAGGTATTACTATTCATAACGGCCAGTTTGATTGGTTGTGGTGTGTGTTAAAACTCGAAGTTGCGTACAACACACGCTACTGTTTTATTCAAAGGAAAGCGTACCGTGGAAGCTTGGGAAGTTTCATTTTAAATTTTTTGATGTCTCCATTTAGTCAAAAAGTTTAAAATATTGTATTTAAAAAGGTTTCACTAAAAGTTGATAAAAGTGCAATACTGAAAATGAATCTGTTCTTGCATTATGACTAAGAAACTCATAATATGGATTCTAAAATTATAAAGTTTAAAATTTAGTTAATACTATTCATGACCTCTTTTAATGGCTTTTTTTTGGTAAGTCATGGTGCAATTGAACTCGGTGTTGCGTGTAGTGCAAGTTATTGAATTATTTTGAAGAAATAACACACTATGAAATCTTGGGGTGTTACATTCTCCCTTCCTTCAATAAATTGCGTCCTCGCAATTTGAAATTGTTCTTCGAAAATAAAAGGTTGAAAGTAGAAAATATATTTGTGGGAAAACCCACATCGGAAATTGGGTTACTAAAATTTAGTCTTAATATGAGGAAAAGAGAAATCAAAGGGTCACCACCAAATTATGATCTCGATTAGGAGAACATTGGTGGAAATTGGAGACATATAATCGGAGGAAAAACGTAAATATTTATAGGTAGTGATTGAGGTCATCAATCACAAACAAGTATAAAATTGAGTTCCTTAAATTCATCAATCTATGATGAATTGAAATACCATCGGTTCAACAAAACATAGGGTATTAGGATAACACATTTTTGACGTTTCAAAATATCCTAGTTGAAATCCCACATCGAAAAATTAATTAATGAGGCCTCTATTTAAAATAAAGAGTCGAAAGTATGAAGATTACCGAAAATAACACATACTAGGGTTCCATGTAGGAAAATATGGATATGGAAGAAAAATCTAACCATCAATTATCTGATGGAGAGTGGTAGAGAACATGGCTATAAAAAGGCCAACAATCCCAAAGCCATAAATTAGTGATGATTTAAGCTACCATCTAGGAAAACATTTTTGTTCAAAGTTGCTTTTCTTAATATTGAGGAATTTATTTATGAGATTGGCTAAGATCATAAGGAGATATACTTACTTTATAATTATAGTTTTATCCATTAATAAATTTCTACCACAAACTCATCTTTCACTCTAAAAGATAATGGAATGTAAAAAAAATTCTATTTACACTATTCGTATAGGGTTCCAAAATAAATGAATTTATAATTCATCTACATGATCTTTTAATAAAAACTACATTATTTAATCCAGGACATCTCATGGGCCAGTGGTAGGTGATACACCCTTGTCGCCCTTCGGTTGCGGGTTCAAGTCTTGCAGCCTTGCCGGATGCGACGGGTTGCCGCCCGACCTCCGGGTTGTCCTTTTATGGCAATCCAAAATAATCCAAACTAGAACTATCCAAAATACTTCTTTCCAAAATCACAATCCAACATTTATAAGGAAGGTAAACATAATATAGATCCTTTTTACCCCGTAATAGCATATGAATACCTTCATTATGTATTACCATATTCCTTATTGATTACATTCATGATCCCTTATTCCATATAGAATGCTGGATATACTTCATTAATCCAAAAATGTTTTACACCCCAATAATGATGGAATATACAAATCATTAATCAGCTTCAAGGTAGTCAAGAATATCCAATATAATTTATCCAAATCAATCATGTATTATTCTAAAATCACTACCTCGGTATCAGAACCATATTATGGTTTATCTTTCTCTCAACCATATATTTTCTAAAAATTTATCCTGCTATTGAGTCACATTTCTTTGTTCCACACAATCTCAAGTCCTTAATGAAATAGTACTGCAGTACAATCCTTATATACTCCATAATTATTATAACAAGTACATTGTTGATACAACACTCAATTGACATAATCAACATAAGAACTCTAATCATTCCTCTTCATCTGTGGTAGTATCATAACTTGATTATTATTCAATAGCATCATTTGCGGCATAGTCTGATGACTGGGACATAGGTTCGCGTAGTGTCCAAACTCCTTGCAAATGAAGCATTGTACATTTGAAACCATTTTCTTACCCTTGCAGTCACGTACTTTGTGCCCTTTTCCTCCACACTTATAACAAACTCCCATTCCTTTCAGGCAAGTTCCAGGGTGTTTCTTTCCACAGTTACCACATATGGGAAAATTCTTCTTTTCCCTCTTCCCTTTATCCATCTTTCTCTCTTCTATCCTTTTCTTCTCTTTCTTCCCTTCAAAGCCATAGGACTCAGTAAACTCTTTACTTATCTTATCAACACATGATATTATTTCTTCATATGATGATAATAAATGGGAGACTATTTCTCTTATAAATTCTAGCTTAAGACCATGAAAGATATGATCCTTCCTTATCTTTGTATCATGTGCATTGATAGAGTTCTCATTCCTTCTACTGGGCTCCATTTCTAAACAATGGAATACACTAGATCATTTTATGAATCAAAATACATAATCCCATACTTATAATACACTTAACATAAATTGAACTATTTATGGATATAATCCATAATCATAAAAATGTCTCATTTGAGGATTTATATACTCATAAACCCTTCACAATGGTTTGTAAAGAAAATGAGAATTATCCTAAGCATATCCCTCGGGAGTGTCGTAACCAAGAGTGCAGCAAGGCCCGTTGTCGTGCACCAGTTCCCGTTCGAGTCTAGCTCAAAGCGGTGTTTTCGGGTTTTACCCCTAGGTACATCTGTGCCAGAGCCGCCTCTACCTGCTCGTATCCAGACAGGGATGTATTGCTCGGAAAACTCACAAAATCTCTACAATACCAAAATTCTCGGAAGTTCTTTTATACTAATCCTCAAAGTTCATCTTAGGTCTACGTGCTCTAATCAGAGTTTATCTAAATCTAGCTTCCAAGGTTTGTACTAAACTTCCTCTGATACCAACTGTAACGCCCCGACCCTAGTTACCCAAAGTCGGTGCATTACTTCGTAACATTGGCATGATCACAAGAAAGATCAAATCTCGAAAGACCGATTGGTTTAGTAGCCTTGGAAACACTAGATATATTCATACGTTTTACATTACATCATAAAATGAAAAACTACTACAACAACATAATGTTTCCACAGTCCACACTATAATCCCCTCATAATATCCCTGCAGGTCATTCATAACATACATCTTCACTTCCTGGGAAAAATAAAACATAGAAAAGGGGTGAGCTCAAATGCCCAGTAAGGATAACAATATAGCGGAACATTCAAAAATAAGCATAAACATTTAAGGCAATGAATTACTAAAACAAAAGCCTTTTAAACTTGAACTTCAACATAGTATGGAAAAAGTAAAATGAAATAATGCCATTTACTTGTTCACATGGATATTCTACTAATCGAATAATCACATGCAAAATCAATAACCACTTTCATAATGTTGGAATGCATAATGCCAGACTATCATAACCACATAGCCAAGGCCTCGTGGCAAGACTACAAATAAGATTTTGTCAAGGCCTTGTGCCAAGACACTAGTTTGTCTCATGAGACCTACCGATGCATCGAGGAGCTATAGCGGGCTCCACCCGTCACTTATTAAGTCCAATGCATTCCCATATGAAAAGGTTTAAACATAACATAAACATTCGTATTAAAACTAGCATACGAAACGTCAATAATTTCACCATAAACTATGAATGGTATAAAAATATCACATCCATAGTCAAACATATCACAAAACCTTCAATACAATATAGAAGCTTTGTATTATAATAAATCAACATCAAATAAGTGTAAAATCCATCAAAGGATGTTGACATAGATGAAATCAAAATTATTTTTAAAGAAATATCTCTTTTTATTTTGAAATCATTTTAGATCCATATAAAATAAAACATTTTCTTTGAAAATATTCTTATAAGCTTGTAAGGGAAGTTTTGAAGATTTTATAACGGCAGAAATTAGCCGCACCCGCCGTATAAGTTAAAAAAACATTCTTACCTTAATTCTATCGAAAAGGTTAAAAAGGGACCTTGTTTTGAAAACGACGGAAAGATTCCTTTATAAAACACTTATAAAAGTCAAAAAGGGTATAAATGACTTTAACTCATATTCTAGTAAATAGTAAAGATGTTTTGAAATACATTTTTAAGAAACATGGATGTGGATGATAAAGAGATCCCAGTAGATTATTACATATAAACAACCTCGGATAATGAAGAGATTGTGAAATAACCCTTACCTTGTACTTTTCCTTGGTTGGGGTAGGTTAATCTCCTGTATAATGGTGAAATAGTTGTTATTAAATTATACAAGAATCATATATAATAATATGATATCATATAGGATCTTTTAACATTGATTTGTTAATAATATCTTAGAATTATCGTCGTTTCGGGAGTTAACTTATTCATTTTCTTTTATATGTTTTGTTACATAATCCATGGTTGTTGTATCTTATTCATATCCAGAATGATATCTAGTCCTTAAACATCATTTTTAAATCATCAAATTATAATTATACTTGAATGGATACGATGGAGAATGAATCTCATCACGTTCGTGGAGACGGTAGTCCGTACGTACGCACGAGCGACAATATCATTCTTTTGATATTAAAATAATATATAAATGGATGGTATATCATATATACAGAATCATTAACATGTTATATTTATTATTTACATGAGTTACACATCATTATTATACCCATCCAAATAATATTATATTGAATAACAATTACACCACGACGTGGAGACGGTAAGCCGTACGTACGCACATATGGTGACATGTTATTCAAAGGGTGGATAGAATACTGAATATGGTTGTACCATATTTATAATAACATCACAGTATATGTGAGATACTGGAGTTATTATTTTAGAATGGTAAGAACAAATGAAGAAGAAGTGGAAGAAGAAATGAACTTGGAGAAGGGTGGTGAAATCATTACCTCTTCTTCGGGTTCTTCCTTTTGATTTGATCAAAAGGGCTCCTTAGGTTGGCTTTCTGATCAAACTAAGGCCTCTAGGTTGTATTGAGGGATGTTGGGAGAGTAATTGGGCAGATTGTGGCCGAACCAAAAGGCTTTGAAGGTGTGAAGAAATGAGAAGGAGGAGTGCCCTTTTATAAGAGGGGTGAGGGGCACCTTTGGAAAAGCTAGAAATATTAATTTATAATAAATTCATATTCGGTTTCTAATGGCTCCAAAGATTATTATTCAACGGTTAAGGTGGGGATAGGTCGAAAACCACTCAACCAATAAAATTTAGACAGGTTTGGGTACTTATATTAACCTTATCTTTAAGTATTAGCTCTAAGTTAATTAGTTTCACTTTTACAATGTCTCTTTGTATTTTTATATAATATGGTTAATAAACTTACTATATACATCCAAGCGACCCCCCAAGTGGTACATTAATGATGAACCTATCATTATATAAGTCTTTTGGCCGAACCTTAGATTTTTAGGAATTTAATATCAATTAATAATATAATATTTGTTTTAAGAACTCTTTTATGTCAATTTTGACACTATTCAATAGTTGATTTTTGTGAAACTCATAACAGATTTATTACTTCGAACAAAGTCAATTAAATCAATACTAATATATAATATTATCCTATAAAATTAGTTTAATTAATTAAAAGTTTCATATTATATTTATTTGGGTATTTATAATATCAATTATTTTAATTTTTCACTATTATAGTAATTACTGCATCATCATTGTGTCATAAATAAAATATATTATTTAATGTCTAAAAATTTTAAATAAAATATCATCATGTAGGAAAGCGTTTTAGATTTATAATGAATATTTACAATCTAAAATCCAACATATATAACCCTATGTAAAAATTGTTTTTCTAAAAGATATATGCTTGTGTCATTTTTGTATTCATTTTGACTTAATTAAAATAAAGTGTCATTATCACATACAAGTGGATCCATGGGGTCCCAAAATCGACCCAAAGATGCCCATGGTCGACCATGTATCAACCAATAGGGTTAAGACACGTTTTAGGGTAATTTAGTATTATTATAATATTATTTTTTAACCCTTATTTACCGGATTTACCCTTAACCATGGTAAATAAAATATTTACCGTAGTAATTATTCAAAATGTCTAAAAATAAAAGTTAACTATTTACACAATTTGAACATCCTGATTCCAAATATGGAATCCATTTTTCTAAATTCAAAACACAGAAGTGGCAGAAATTAATTTAAAATTAATTCCCGCTGTCAAAACAAAAAGCGTGTTTTTAAGAGATAATAACTATCAAAAGATTGACACTTGTTTATGTTCGGTTTAATTGTAAAATTTTGTCTAATGACCAACATTATATTAAATTGTAAAAATATATTATAAATATACTTTAAAACCACTCAAATTCATAATTTATCACTATTAATTATTTTGATTAAAAAAGTTGTTTTTAATTTAAATTTAGTAATTTTCACTATTCATCAAAATATGAAAGTTATCCGAAAAGTACCAAAATTTCACCTTAGGCTAAATTCGATATTACGAATCCAAAAATGAAGTCCATTTCAAAATATAAAATATATATTATTTCAAAATTTAGGTATTACTATTCATAACGGCCAGTTTGATTGGTTGTGGTGTGTGTTAAAACTCGAAGTTGCGTACAACACACGCTACTGTTTTATTCAAAGGAAAGCGTACCGTGGAAGCTTGGGAAGTTTCTTTTTAAATTTTTTGATGTCTCCATTTAGTCAAAAAGTTTAAAATATTGTATTTAAAAAGGTTTCACTAAAAGTTGATAAAAGTGCAATACTGAAAATGAATCTGTTCTTGCATTATGACTAAGAAACTCATAATATGGATTCTAAAATTATAAAGTTTAAAATTTAGTTAATACTATTCATGACCTCTTTTAATGGCTTTTTTTGGTAAGTCATGGTGAAATTGAACTCAGTGTTGCGTGTAGTGCAAGTTATTGAATTATTTTGAAGAAATAACACACTATGAAATCTTGGGGTGTTACAGTTTATTCATAATTATTCCAAATTATTCCTATTTTTTTAATTTTTTTAATTATTACTAATTATAACTAATTATCACTAATTATTCCTAATTATTACAATTTATTTCTAATTATTACCTTTTATTCTTAATTATTACTTATTATTCATAATCATTACTTTTTATTCTTAATTATTATTAATTATTACTAATTATTACTAATTATTCATAATTATTACTAATTATTCCTAATTATTTCTAATTATTTCAAATTATTATTAATTAATCCTAATTAATCCCAATTATTCCTAATTAATCCTAATTATTTCTAATTAATCCTAATTATTATTAATTAATCTTAATTACTACTAATTAATCCTAATTATTACTAATTTATCCTATTTATTACTAATTAATTCTAATTATTACTTATTAATCCTAATTATTACTAATTATTTTTAATTATTACTAATTATTACTATTTACGCCTAATTATTTCTTTTTATTACTATATATTGTTTTTTATAAATAATTATTTCAATTTACTACTTATTAACGCTGTTTTTTAGTAATTGCCGATAATTGTTACTAATTATGACTAATTATTAATAATTATTAATTATTTTTCTGATTAATACCAATGACTACTAATTAATAATAATTAATATAACTATTAATTAATACTAATTAATACTAGTCATACGTATTTGTAAAACACATAATGTAAAATAAAGCGATCTAAATCTAATTTGATTTAATTGCAGCTAATTAAAAATAATTACTACTAATATATAATAAGATGAATTAACATAAAAATTAAAAAAATAGATAAATACCTTAAAACTGAATCTTTCGAAGGATTTACGCTGCAAATATTGCTTTGATTTAAAAATTTTAACTTCGAAAAATTTTGAGAGAGAAAATATAAGTAGAGAGGGAGAGAGAGTAGAGAAAGCTGTGGAATGAGAGGAAAAAGAGATGAGGGTATATAGAGGTTAGATTAGTTGTGATGGGTTTATTTGTGATGGGTCTCATCGCAAATACCAACCCCTATTAATTAGGGGCGGTGGTTAAAAATGTATTTGCGATGGGACCTGTCTCAAATACCAACCTGCTGACATACTATTTGCGATGGGGGAAAAATCACGTCACAAATACTAAAAAATACCGATGGGTATTTGTGACGGGCATAAAAGACCATCGTAAACACCCTACTCGCAGTTTGGCGCACAACTTGCGCCAAGCCTTTTGTGATGGGTACCATCTACCTGTCATAAATAATTAGTTATTTGCGATGAGATCCTTCCCCGTCACAAATAACCCGTTGCAAATATTCATTTTTCTTATAGTAAGAGATTTGACTATGTGTTCCTATACATTATAGATGGATATACCCCATTGAAAGGTATATGAAGATTTTGAAATGGTATGTAAAAAAATTGAGGTCGGCCAGAAGGTTTTATTACAGAGAGATATATTGTTGAGGAAGCCGTTGAATTCTGTACCGAATACTTGTAGTGTGTTGAAAGCATTGGTCTACCAAAATCTCATCACACTGGGAGGCTTGTGGGTGAATTAATCTATGGAATAGTGGTTTCCACAATCACTATTACAGATCAGGAGTAGTCCCATGTTAACAATTTGGCGTAACATTTTAGAGGTTCCCCCACATATTGAAAGCCAAAAATAATTTTTTTGGCATTTGAATCCATCAAGGGATAAAAGATGGATATCATTTACACATAATTAACAGTTTATAGGAATGTTTCAAGTCCCTATTTTTAAAGAGTTAGTTGAAAATATGGATTCGTGTTCAGAATGACTTCTATGTATAGAATGATGACCAAGTGCACATGTATTATCTTATAATGGTTATATAATTAATGGTTATACGTTCTATACCAATGAACATGATGAATGCAGTACCATAAAAATTAGTGGGGTTACACTTGTGGGTGAGGAGTTTCATGTATCTGGTACCACAGACAAAAATCCAATTTATTAGAATATATCATACTATGGCATTATCAAAAAATATGGGAGTTGGATTATACAACATTCCAAGTGCTGATTTTTCAATGCTAGTTGGTTGATTACTAGAGTGCTATTAAAATTTATGAATTGGGATATGTGAAATTGGATTTTGGTAAGGAAGGGTACAAATAAAATCCATTTATAATGGAATCATAGGCTACATAAGTATTTTAGGTTCTAGATCCCACAAACCGAAAGTGTTCAAATGTTTTGTTGTCGACCAAAACCACTAAAGGGTTAAATGAAAATTCAATTGAGGATAACCCTTTCATTAGGATGTTTCAAACATTTTAGAGAAATCCCAATGTAGATGGGTCTTTTATGTTAAAGGATGCCACAATGAAGGGATTTCGATACTCGATAGAGAGATTAAATTGTTTCAACCCTAAAAAACAAGGGTGCTCAACAATCCGGATATATTTTTTAAATATACATTGTGGTGCCTCAAATTATTATTTATTCACTACTAAATTTATGTAATCTAAATTAAATGTTCAACCATTGATAATGAATTCTACATTTGTCAATGCTCCAATACTAAATAACAACTGGTTTCTCAACCTATTGGTGCTCCCAATGCATAGGAACAATAACCTTCAACAAATTCCATTGCTACCAATCTAGAGGGATAAAATATTTGCTGATGTTGAACCTGAGGAAATGGAATATGGTGAACAAATGGTGTCCCAAAAAAAGAGGGGAATCTTAATGTGATAGTGTAGGGAAAAATTATTAAGGATAGAAGAAAAGGAATCAATTTTGAAGTTGAATGGAATGCACCCGGCTAGGTTGTTAACCCCATCAAGGCCATGTTTAGCAGTTTCATTGGGCTCGCCACTCAGTACCACATTATGATTGATATAGATTCATGGAACAATGTTGTGACCACACTTAAGACACTGATTTTGGAAGAGAATAGGGTAACATTATGACATTCTTTTCTTTATTTTACTAATAAATAAAATAATGAAACATTGACTTACTCTTCATTATCCCTAGTAGAGTGAATATATAATAGATTACTCGAGAAGGAAATTTGTATTAATGTTTTCTGGAATGGATCACAGAGGATTTCAAACAATTATTTTCATGTTTCATCTAAAATATGTTGAAAGGAAAATAAATCCACACCCATCACATATGTATGAACACCTAATAATCTAAAAAAGTGTGCGCTGCATTTACTAGCCATCATTAGGAGACATTATTTCAAGTACATTTTGTGTAGTAATAATTTATTTAAAAATACATGTATTAATCACTTTGACTAGGAATTATTAATTTATGAAATAGAAATTGAGTTCTGAAAATAAGATATGAGCAGAAATACCAATTTACACCTTCTGTAAATTATGGATGGGGGTATGAATCACTTGAAAAATTGGTATGTATTATAAATCTACCTTAATACTTATATCTGATATGACACAACAATATAATTATGTTTATCTCTTTATATGTAGTTTTATGAATCCAAATCCAAATCCATTTCTATCCGACATCATGTGCTATGAAAGGAGTCATGTCTAAATAAAACTGGGATACTAATTGTTGAAAACACACAAAAAGTGTGGGAAACTTGTGTAAGTATTGCATAATAATAAAATTTCAATAAATTAGATTTATATAACAATGATTACTTATTTTCCTATATTTTCCATCCGACTTAGATAGAAATAACCACAACCTATACTGGGTGAACAACTACTATTCGTGGCCTTCAAGTGGCTCGAAAAATACAATCTTGTGAAAGGTGAGGGTTTTGGGGAGACGCCCCAAACATATTTTTTGAAATGAAATGAGTAGGGGGATAAAGATAAAAAAATTGGAATAAATTTGGGAAAGATTAGATACTCTTGAATAAAATTTTCATTGGTAGTATGAATTACTAGAAAATGTTATGGGAAGGAAGCAAAGAGATGAAAAAACTCAAGAAAAACCACTGCATGATGACCCCCCACCATCATTGAGGAAAGCCAATCCCCTCAAATAAATTTCTTAGGTGCAACAATGAATATTCTCATAATTTTTTTCCATGGAATTTAAAACAGGAAGATGTTGATACCTTTCCTATATTTATATTCTACAAGGTGAAAATGATTGTGATTTGTACCTATCAATACACATTTATCTTTTTGTTGTGAGGGTACCATGTTCAATATCAAAGAAGATACTCCAAACAATAGACAACTTCCATTAGGTCATGTGAGAGTGGGGATTAGCATAGCTCATGATCCAAGTGTCGAGATACCTATTCCACTTTATGATGAATATATTAATATAATCAAGCAAGATATTGGAATATTCGTTGCATGGAAATCATATCTTGTAAAAAAACAGTTCGATAAGGATTTATTAATTTCCCAATTATTTTCCATGCTAAACCTTTAACAATTAATGAAAAATAATTGAACCAATAAATGTTATTAAATACGGGAAAAGCGAAGGGATTAAATAAAAGACCGAATAAAAAAGATCTAAAGGATGAACCAACCAATCGAAAATATCTTCACAAATCACATATACCCCTCTAGTTCAATATATGCATTTACTAACATTGAAGGTTCTTGAGGATACAAGGTTACAAAGTGGTAGTAATGTCATAGTTTACTTTTAAGAACAAATGTATGGAGAGTCCATTATAGAAAACATTTCTATTGGGAATGTAAATGAAATCCGAAAGTATGTGTGGGTAAGAGTCTCATTTATAAAGGTATACATGTGGTGTGTTTTCATGATTTGTTTTTCCAATAGCTAATCAACTATGTTAATTATGAAAAAATAAAATTTATATTTTTTAGGATTTTATATCAATAATATTTTAATTGAAAACCCTCAAAACATAAATATGGACTCATTATCCCTCACATCACTTTTACAAAACTAACCTCATTGGATTCAGATCAAATTTATATAATAGGGAAAAATAGGTCGTGTTTTTTGAAATAAAACTTATGGATGAAAGAATATTATTATTACCAATGATTCATGGGTAAAACTCCACAATTTAAGAATATAGAATACATTTTTATTCATTTCATTACTTATTCATTTTTTAGGTGGCATTGGGTACTCATTGAAGTCAATTTAGATACTCAAAATATTTGTTTTCTAGATTCATTGCATGGATACCCAACAAAACGATCACACATGATGACGTTTTTCAATTTCTAATACACTACATCCAACATTTTAGAACTAAAATTCATGTTATATATTTTATATTATATTTAAATGATAATTATATTATGATAGGGTGGTGTTTAAATATCATCAAAATCATGGAATGATGATAGTACATGCATACAAGAAGCCTATTGATTTCTAAATGTGGATATATATTAGGATATATATATAACAAGATTTCATTATCAACACACATATCAAAGAAAATTACTTATTTCTCTTATTTTTTCTATAGTGTTTGAAACAAACTAAAGGAAAATATTTTGGTTATTATGTTTACAAATTTATGACATATATCATAAACCATCAACAAAATAGCATCCCCAAAGAGGTATTTTAGAAGATAATAACTATTTCTTTTAAAATAAGTATTAATCTTTCTGTATTTCTAATTTTCCAGTACTAGAATGACTATAAAAATTCCTCATATTCATAAGATGAAATATATTTTTTTAGAAACGTCTGGGAAGTACACATGGTGTCAGAATGTATAGATATATCTTTAAGATTTGACTTCCTACTACTTATTTAGTTTATTTTATCAACATTTTATATACTTTTTTTGTAAATTTCCTTATCATTTTTATCTAATACTTATTTTGTTAAATTTCATAGATATAATGATGAAATGAGTCATTCAAAAAGGATGATGAACTTAAGTACTGTGATCATTCCCTCAACATGGACGATACAATCATGATGATGGAATTTTCATTTTATTATCCAATGGTTATAATATTCTGGGTTATCAAAAAACTATATTTTCAGATAAGCTAGAATGTTGAAGGTTCTATAGGATAAAAACACATGTTGGAATCAACCATACGTCAATCTGATACGCGGTATACCCGGTATGACTCACATTGTGTGGTTTCAATTTTAAATTGACATTTTATTATTGCATTATTTCATATTTATGTTTAGTTTATTTCTTTATAGTACTAAAAACATATGAATTATTTTCTTATAAAGGTGGAACCTTTTGCTTGAGATGGGTTTGTTTTCTTGGAAGATGATTGTGCTCATTAGAGATTGGAATTCAATGCTGCAACTGAAATAATGGAAACAATGAAATGGTTCAATCATCTGTACCTCAATCTGATACATGGTGTGGTCGGTATGACTTGAACTGTATGTTTTTAGTTTATAATTTACATTTTAGTTAAAAACACACATCAGATACTAAAAAACGATCAAACACATTGATATTATTTTGACACTTTAGGAAAATGATCAATAAGTCATTTATGATGTATAGAATCAACCACACCTCAATCTGACACAAATTATGACAATTATGACTCCAAGTGAGTCTTTTCATTTAAAACTGAAATTTTAGAAAAAAAATTAGTGCCATACTCAAAATAGGGAATACACATTATATCTGTTTTTATAATTTAGTAAAATTATCCACAATTCATTTTTGGTTGTGTAGTAATCAACAACACTACAATCCGATACACCGTGTACTTGTTATGACTCAAAGTGTTTATTGTCTATTTAAAATTGAAATTTTAGTTCAAAACATGTTTTAATAACCAAAAAACTAGAAAATTCACTGAAATTGTCTGGATAATTTTGGGAAATGATTCTAAAGTCATTTGTGATGTATACGAATCAATCTCACATCAAACCAACACATGATGTGATTGGTATGACTCAAAGTGTGTGTTTCTGTTTTAAAATAAAAAACAGAAGTGACATACTCAAAACCAATCAAACATGTTCATATTAGTTTTATACTTTATAAAAATGATCCATAAATAATTTTTGACATCTAGGAATCAATCAAATCTCAATATGACACATAATGTGATCGGTATGACTCCAAATGCGTATTTTTATTTAAAATTGACCTTAATTTTATTACAAAATACAAGGGAAAAACTCAAAATTGAGAAGATTCATTAGGATTTTATTGATAATTTATCGAAAAAAATCCATATGTCATTTTTTATGTATAGGAATCAACCATACCTCAATCTAATACATAGTGTTCCTGGTATGACTCAAAGTCTCCATTGTCAGTTTAAAAGTGATATTTTAATTTAAAATGTGTAACAATCCCTGAAAATCAATCCAACACACTCTGAATGTCTTGATAATATAGATAAATTATTCATAAGTCATTTTTGATGTGTATTATTCAATATCACATCAAACAAGCACACATTGTGGTCGGTATGACTCAATGTGTGTGTTTTTAGTTTAAAATGGCATTATAGTAAAAAACACAAGTGACATACAAAAAACTGAGAAAAACATTCATATTGTATTGATACTTTAGTAAAAAAATTCATAAATCATTTATGGAAGGTTGGAATTAGCCTCACCTCAATCCGAAACACAGTGTGACTACTATGACTCCAAGTGTGTCTTTTTATTTAAAATTGACATTTTAGTAGAAAACACAAGTGTCACACCCAAAAATAAGCAAACCATTCATATTTTTTGATACATTAAAAAAATTATCCATAAGTCATTTGTGATGAGTAGGAATCATCCACACCTCAGTATAATTCATGGTGTGCCTGGTATGACTCAAAGTGGTCATTAAAAATTTAAAATTGACATTTTAGTTCAAAATGCGTGTCTCTCAATAAAAATAGAGAAAATATCTCATATTATATTGATAATTTAGGAAAAATATTCATAAGTAATTTGTGATGTGTAGGAATGTGTCTCATATAAAACTGGTACACTATGTGACTGGTATAAATCAAAGTGTGTTTTTCTAGTTTAAAATGACATTTTTGTAAAAAAACAATTGACATACTCAAAATCAAGAAATCAAATTCAGATTTTTTTAATACATTTGAAAAACAATTCATAAGTCATTTATGTTGTTTAGAAAACATTTGGACCTCAATCTGACACATGGTGTGTCCAATATTAATCCACGTGTGTCTTTTTATATAAATTTGGCATTAATTTTTGTAAAAATGGAATGTAACATACTCAAAATATAGAAAATGAATTTGGATTGTCTTGATACTTTAGTAAAATGATCCATAAGTCATTTATGATGTGTATGAATTAGCTGTACCTCAATATAATAAAATGTGTACCCGATATGACTCAATGTTTTGGTTATCATTTTAATAATGACATTTTATTTCAAAACATGTCTCACTCACTAAAAATTAAGAAAATAAACTCTGATTGTCTTGATAATTTATAACAACGATTCATAAGTCATTTACGATGTGTATGAAATATTCTCACATAAAACTAACACATTATGTAACTACTATGACTCAAAGTGCGTGTTTTTAGTTTAAAATGATATTTTAGAAAAAAACACAAGTGACACACCCAAAACAAAGATATCTCGTTTAGATTATGTTTATACCTTTAGAAAACGATCCATAAGTCATTTTTAAAATATAGGAATCAACCAAAACACAATATGATGTACGATGTGACTAATATGACTCCAAGTTAGTCTTTTTATTTAAAACTGACATTTTAGTACAAAACAAAAGTGACATTATCAAAACCAATCTAACGATTACGAATTAGTTTTATACTTTAGGACAATGATCCACAATACATTTGTGATGTGTAAGAATCATCCACACCTCAATATGATACATAGTGTTCCCATTATGACACAAAGATTCCTTTATTAGCCTAAAATTGACATTTTAGTTCAAAACACATGTCACTCAATGAAAATCGATCAAATTCACTCAGATTGTCTTGATAATTTAGTACAATGATTTATAAGTTATTTTTGATGTGAAATAATCAGTATCATTTAAAATTGACAAACAATGTGAACTATATGACTAAAAGTGTTTATTTTCATTTTAAAATGAAATTTTTGTAAAAAAGACAAGTGAAATACTCAAAATCAAGAAAACACACTTAGATTGTTTCAATACTTTAGGAAAAAAGTCCATAAATCATTCATGACATGTAGGAATTATCCCCACCTCAATCTGACTTACAGTGTAACCGATATGACTCCAAGTGTGTCCTTTTATTTAAAATTGATATTTTATTAATGTATTATTTCATATTTATATTTAATTTAATTTTTAATATTACTACTAACATAAGAAAATTTTCTTATACGTGTGGATTCTTTTGCATTGGTTGGGGTGTTTTTTTGTAAACTAATACCTTAATAATGTTTTTTTGATAGGGGTCACGGTTTCCATAGTTAATGAATCATTGATGTTTTTAAATGTCTGTGGATTGTAATTAAAAATGTAATTATACAAAACATTGTTTGAAATGTATATAATATAGTTATTTTTTGTATTTTTGATTAAAACTCTATTTCAAAAAAATATGTATTTTCATATAGTTGTATTTGTATATAGGTGTATTTTCTACATGGTGTTGTAATTCAAACAACACACTATAGTAGTAGGATCTTTATCAGTGCTATTTATAGTGCTTATAAAGACCCTATCAATGTTGACGAATTCAATGATAAAGGGGACCCCCCTTTTAATGATGTTGATGAAAACAATTATTTTTTAACATTGTTAAATCCCATTTTTTGATCTTTTAAAGGGTCTATATGTGGTAGTGGAAGGTCGAATTCTTTTAAGGGAATTTTGATTGTTAGTGCTTTTTGCACTGGTAAAGCCTATATCTATTGTTGAGATAGGCCAATTATATACTAGTACAGTGAAGTTAATTCCAACCCAATTGTGATATGATGAGATTGAGTGGACTATGGAACAATTGGATGGGGCGACATGACAGATTGTTATTGTCATGATTGAGAGCTAGGGTAAGGTGTGACTTGAAGGGAGTAGGGAAAAAGGATGATAAAAGTGTATTTTTGAGAAAATTTCTAGCTTTTATATTAAATCATTTTTCATACATAATATAAATAAATAAGTAGAAAATTTGAAAATAAAATGGATATAAAAAAATGATTAAAAAAATTTAAAGATAAAATTCGTTATACTAATATATGATATAAATTATCTATATAAATATTTTTATTAATTAAAGGAATTCATAAAATAATGGATAATTTTATTCAACACAAAATAAATTTAGTTATTTCCTTTAAAAATTTAAGATATGAGAGATCAACTGTATTTTAAGATATCTAAAGAAATTCATTTAGTTATTTGGGTTGAAAAATGAAACCCATTTTGATGTAATAATAAAAAAAATGTGTTTAAACACAAAGATACACACACACACACATATATATATATATAAGAATTTTTTGTAGTGATGTCATTCCCCTTTTCTACTCAAGGGAAAAGAGAATCATATTTCTGGTGGCTATAAAGTACAAGAAGCTACACGGGAAGAGAACTCTGATAAAAAATGGGACTTCATAGTGCCACCCCTATAGAGACATCTATAGGGTATGGAAATAAGTTCCTCACTATCTTCTTCTATGGATCATGAAGTCAGAGAACCACAAAAAGTTTCAAGGCACATGGATTACATCATATTCTCAATAGGACTAGATCTAGAATTGGAAGAAACAAACCAATTCAGCTCTAGTGCTAGTGAGTATCTTCAATTACCTACTATGCCACACCCTTTAGCTCCAATATCAACATCACACACAAGCATACCCACAAATCAGTGGAAAATATCTTCAAAAATTGAATCCAAAATAGAAATAAATGAAGTTTAAGGGGAAGGGAAAAAATATAGAAATCATATATACCAACTACCTTCATTGTTCATATACATTCTATTACCTTAATATAGTGTTAACTTTGAACATGGAAAGAAGGATGTACAGTAAGACATTGAATAATGGGAAGGGAAAAAACATTCTAGAGTAGATCTAATGAATGATTGTACTTTCTAGTAGCCATTATATGTGAATTTTTTTACCCTATCATATATGAACTCTTTTCCCTTTCATTCTCCCATCATATAACTTTTTAATCCAAAGAATCAACTATGGCTATTCCAATGTTAACAAACCCAGAAATTTTTAAGCATTGTTTATCATAATAAATACTTTTCAATAGAAATGAGAAAAAAAACACGAAATTATATTCAATATTTTTATTGGTATGAATGGAAAATTTGTGATTAAATATGATAAAAAGTGGAATATTCAAATAAATAACACATAAAATCAGATAGAAGGAAAAAATAACTAGATGAAAATATTATAGTAATAATGGATCAACTTATTCAAGTTCCATTTCTACCAAAAAAACCTCAATGAAAGAGTCACTATATATATGACGAATCCTGATTTATAGATAAAATTTATTTTATGTAAAAAAAAAGAAAATTCACGAAGAACAAAATACCATTAACACAAACACAATGTAAAAACAATGTCCTATTTGAGAATTTGGGTACTTACAGTACTTAGGATGAGATGAAAGAGCGAGTACCCCCACATGAAACAAAGTCACAACATACTATCTTTTGAACCCATATACATGAGTAATAAATAAAATTCTAGTTGAACCACCACTTCATAGTCATAGACAAACCATACATCCAAACTAATATATCCAACATCAAATCTCTAATCACTATGTTTTTTAGAAAGTTAGGTGGCACAGTTCCCAATGGATTCAATCACAAACACCAGTGTGGAAGAAATATAGATCAAAATACCCAGTTTTAATTAATTATATAACCATGGAACCACACATAAAATGTCATGACCCATCCCACAGGGCCCGGATGTGACTACCCCAATGTTGCCTTCCATAAGCTAGGGGTTGGTGACTAGCACCTGAAGGCTTTTCTTGAATAGGGAAGGCATTGAATTAGAGAACTATACACACTCAAAAAGGGAAACTGAAGTAAACAACCAACAAAAGTAAGGTATAAACACAAGATTAAAGAAAAACCACAAGTACAATTGTAAACTAAAAACAGTGGGATGGAATACAGGCCCAAGAAACTGAAAAGAAAGTAAATAACTATTGCATCTGCCCTGGAGCTCTACCTGGAGGGTAGTAGCTGTAAGTCTGAAGTTAAAGAAGATGATATCGACTGATCCTATCACACAAAGTTTCACTATGTCCCAAAACTCCAAAGTCTACCTCGGAGTGTCAGCAGTCTGCACCAGACCCACACATGCGGGAGGAGCCCGTGTAGGGGTGAGTATAAAAACTTAGTTGGGGACCCTGATACCCACGAAGGTCTATTAATAATACACAGAGGAAAAAATCACAAGAAATACCACAAAGGTAATACCACAAAGGTAATACCACAAGCATGATCTAAATCATAAAGCACAAAGAAAAAGATATAGCTCACTCTAACAGTATAACTTCAAGGGTTACGAGGATAGAGATGACTAGTCATAAAGCCAGATAATCCTATCCATAGTAACTTTACTGTTGGCCCACCTAGGTCACTATATGCTGAATGTATTGGTCTCTAGATGCTGACCCATATTGGTCGCTGGTGTTGACCCATATTGGTCGCTGGTGTTGACCCGTATTGGTCAATGGTGCTGACCCGTATTGGTCACTGGTGCGGACCTGTATTGGTCGCTGGTGTTGACCCGTATTGGTCACTAGTGCGGACCCGTATTTGTTACTTGCGCTGACCTAATTGGTCATTGATACAAAGTTATGGATGACTAGTCGTATAGCTAGATCATCCCTCTCTAGAGTTTTTGATGTTGACCCGTATTGGTCACTCTTTTTCTTAAAATCACAGCCAACTACTGGATTCCCACACGAAGCACGCCTGATCTCCAGAAGGCTCTGCTCGTCAAGCCATTAGTAATATTTCAACCAGTATGAAGTCCCACAAATAAGTAACCCGATGATCCATCATGTAATGAGAGTTGCAGTGAAATAGACGATGTGTCAACCGGACACTCGGTCTGTATGTTATTGACATTTTAGTGTCGAGGGCCCAGTAAGATTCAGAGTCAATCCAACCCATATATACTCCAAATTTCACCAAAACCCATGTGTATAATGTCAAAAGGACCATCTCACTCCAAGGATCTGAGAACCACACACAGTTTTTCAAACGAATGTCCGGTTCACAAGATATGGCCCTTTAAGCGTTTATGGGCCCGAGAGGGGTCCGAGTCTGGTCCAACCCAGCCCAACCTAGCCCGAACCGAACCTGCCTTGGAAGCGGCGGGCTTAGCCCACTAGGCCACGGACTGGCCATACCCATCATGGTAGGGCTGGGCCAGGGCGGGCCTGGGCCGTGGACCGGCCCGACCTATCGGGCTACGTGGCCCGGCCTGCTGGTGTGCCCCGCGTGGGGTGTGCGGTCTGCCTCCAAAATGGTGCATGGAGCCGTTTGGTTAAACCTAAGGGTACCAACAAGTGGTTCTGCCTTGTTAGATGTGGGACCCGCAATAGGCGGGCCCTGGGCTTCGCCACCACCACAGCTTCAATCCGCGACCCTTCAACGTTGTGCGTGACGGCGCACCACCTCCACCTATACAGCCGGTCATTTCCAGGAGCCCATCCAACCACCGCAGTGCCGAGAGGTACTACTATACCACCATGGCCAGCGGTTTCCGGCCACCACCCTCTTCTACCAGCACCAGTCGCCAGCAGTGTCGCCCTAGTGTCGGACCGACGTTTCATTCGCGGGCCACCAGGTGAGCCCCAGTGGTACATTCTTCCTTCCGGATGAACCAACAGTCCTCTAGGGATTCCACCTTCATTTCACAACCCTCAAAAACACCTTGCCACTACATTCGTTATTCCTCCATGAAGAACGCACCATGGAAATGTTTAGTGGAGGGTCCTGTTCTTGATGGTTTCGGCCTGAATTCTCCGTGTTAGCATTTAAAACATGAGGAAAATTAATAATAAACAAAAGAAAGAATAAACCCCCAATTTAGGATACCGCAACAACCACCCACGTGATTTGACGAGACGTGGATCAACCCGTTAGTCGATTTTTTCGCACTCATTATATTTTTAAAGAATGGGAAGAGTGATAACATCAAAGCATGCAAACTTACCACCACAAGATCCGATGGAGGTGTCACGGTTAGGGTGGGAGGAGCGTCCACATTGGATGGAGTCATCAACGTTCATCGATCCAGGATCGTTTCTGCCTGAGCTTTCATCCTTCGTTGGTGGATGTTGCCGCAGAACTCCACCAGAGTTTCCTTGCTTGAAGAAGCAGTGCCAAAACCCCACCCTGAGCTCCATTTAAATAGGAGGGGGGAAATGTGAGTAACATGTTGAAGAAATTAATGAGGTTAATTAATTGACATAATTAATGTTCCACATTAATTTACATAATTAAAGTGCCTCATTAATTACACAAGGGATGGTTACACAATCAAAGTTTAACCATGCAATTAACACCCTATAATTAAAGGTATGACCCCCTCTGTGGTCCCCACCACCGCCACTCAATAGGTTGTAGGAAGAATAAAAATAAATAAAATAACATTTACATGTTATTTTACTTTTTTTAAGTACAAAATCTATCTTTTTTCTCCCGACCTACTTCAGTTGATGCGAAGCTTCCCTTAAGAGAATCTCGGTTTTTTGGAATTTAATGGTTCCCTTAGATTTTTAATCCGAGCTCCAGTTCAAAAGACATAAAAATACACCAGCGTGTTTACTGAATGCACTTGAAAAAAAGTTCAGAAATTCATTTCGGGCACATCGGGCCCTAGAATCACGTGCCGTAAATTTTTTCAGACTCATAAAAATCCAAAATAATTTTAAAAAAATTTACATAGAATTTTTGGTTCTTTACATTCTCCCCACCTTGGGGCTTTATGTCCTTGAAATCCAAAAATGGCTACATAAACAAAGAGGGGTATTGGGCACACATATTATCCTCTCTCTCCCATTTTCTCTCTTGGAGATTCCCATGCTACCACAAAACGCACACCAAAAGAATAGACCACCCATAAAAGATATATTCCTGTCGATCCTCTATCACCACTGGGTACTCCACAAAAGTCGCCCTGTCGTTAATCTCCATATCACCATGGTTGATGACGTTAGATGGGTCATGCATGTATATCCTCAGCTGGAATATGTGGAAGACGTCATAAACCCTCTCCAACTTCGGTGGCAGTGCCAACTGGTACACCACCTTTCCAACCCTATGAAGTATCAGTAATAGTCTGATAAACCTCGGTGAGAGTTTTTCACCTCGACCAAATCATCCTAGTCCCCATTGAGGGGAGACTCGCAAGAATAAGGGGCCACCCTCCTAGAACTCCAGTGGTCTCTGTCAACTATCATCCTGGAACTTCTTTCGGATATATGCAGTCTTCATCCTCTCTCAGATGACCTGAACCTTCCCAGTGGTAGCCTATACCATCTCTAGGACCACGAGTGTTGGCTCTCCTGGATCCATCCACTACTAGGGTGATCTCCACTGTCATTCGTACACTGCCTCAAAAGGGGCCATACCAATGGTGGAGTGATAACTGTTGTTGTACACGAACTCCGCCAAGGGTATATGGTCCTTCCAATGGCGACCAAAATCTAGGACACATTCATGAATCATGTCCTCCATAGTCTGGATGATCTGCTTAGTCTGACCATCTGTCTGTGGGTGAAAAGTTGTGCTCAAGCGAAGCTGAGTCCCGAAATCCTCCTACAATCATTTCCATAACTAGGATGTTAAACGTGCATCATGGTATGAGACTATCATCGAAGGCACCCCGTGAAGTCACATGATCTCCTAAATATAGAGACGTCCCAGCTCTTTACTGAACCCTTCTCTCGAATAGTAAGGAATTGGTCCGACTTGGTGAGTAGATAAATGATCACCGAGATGGTATCATGCCCTCTAGGCGTATGTGATAAACCGTCACAAAGACCATTGATATCCTTTCCTACTTAAACTCTGGTATCTCGAGGGGTTGGGTAAAACCTACTGGTACCTGATTTTCAACCTTCACTTGCTGGAAAGTGAGGCATCTAGAAAAAAACTCTACCAAAACCTTCTTCTTTCCAGGCCACTAGTACTGATATTGGAGGTCTCGATACATCTTCATCAAGCAAGGATGTATTTCCAAGTGGGATGTATGGAACTCTCTCAAAACCTCCTCTTGTAGTGCCATTGGTATAATTGTATATCCTCTAAAAAGGATAGTGTGCACCCCACCTTCAAAATATTCATTAGGTAATGGCTTGAGGATATATGAGCACGTGAAATCTCCCAGCTATTGTCTCTATGTTGCCCCTCCCTGACTTGATGAAGGAGTGGGGGGGAATCTGCCATCGACTAGAGGTAGACTGTCTCATCTCTATCCATGTAGGATATCTAAAGTAAGGCTAACTACTCTGAAGCCTCGTTCAGTATTTACGAACTCAATCTCTAGCTATGGGCATCTGCCACTACGTTCCCCTTCCCAGGAATATAGACTATCTCAAAGTCATAGTCCTGGAGTACCTCTAGCCATCATCGCTGGCATAGAATTAAATCTTTCTGTGTGAAGATATATCTAAGACTCTTGTGGTCTGAGTAAATAATGAACTTCTCACGCATTAAGTAGTGTTTCCATGTAACACCCTGAGATTTTATGAAAAATACTCTTTTTAATTTCATTGATGTCTTGTGTTGTACGCTACACCAAAAGAAGGTTGCACTACATGCATCCCTGACTTGGCTTGATTTACACGCAATCGTGACCTTCCATGATAGCGTGTGTTGTACGCAATACCGAGTTTCACTAAACAACGATATGTTATATAAACTAGCCATTATGAATAGTAATACCCACTTTTTGAAATTTTATAAATTTTATCTTTCAAAATGGACTTCATTTTTGGATTTGGAATAACGAAATTAGCCAAGGGTGAATTTTTGGTATTTTTTTGGAAAACCTTCAATTTTTGATGAATAGTGAAAACACGGGGTTACTATTTAAAAAATGACTTTTTATTTAAATAATTATTTATTTTATTTAAATTTATTTTAGGTCAAAATTGATACAAAATACCTATATAAGTTCAATGTGATTCATTTGAGCTATTTTCTAATAATTTTAGATATATAAAAATTTTATTGAACTTTTTACCGTCTTTTACCCAACTCCTAGGAGAATTTGAAAATTTACATAAAAATTAATTTTACCTCTTCTATGAGTGGAATTTTGAAAATACAAGAGACACGGTTAATATAAAGGAGTAAAATGTGGTTCAATAAGATAAAAATAATTTTTGGTTAATAGTAACTTTTTACTTTTATTTACCATGGTAAAAAGTAAATAGGGTAATTAAGGGTAAAAATCATATTATTATTACCTTAAAACATGTCATAATTATATTATATAAGTGAAATTCTACCAAAAACAACCTTAAGAATAAAATATTACCCTTTAGGTCCACTTGAATTAGATTATGACCCTTATTATTATTTTATTTAAAGAAGAGTTAAAATAGTTAAAATCAAAGTTTAATAACTAAAATTTTTTTAATATAGGGTTATACATAAGATAAATTTGACTAAAAATATTCATTAGAAATATAAAAATATTTTCTACATAATGTTATTTTATTTATAATTTTTGTACATTAAATAATTTAATTTATTTATGAGACAATCATGATGCAGTAATTACCTTAATAATGCAATATTAACATAATAGATGTTATAAATACCCAAATAAATGTAATTTGAGACTTTTTATGAATAAAAATAATTTTATATATTAATATTACATGTTATTATTGATTAAATTAAAATTTTTAGAACTAATCATGTTGTTATGATTTTCAAAAAAATAAATTACCAGATAGTGTCAAAATTGACATAAAATAGTTTTTAAAACAAATATCATATTATTAATTGTTATTATATTACTAAAAATATAAGGATCATAAAAATGAAATATATAAGGTTATAGATATTAATAATGAACCACTTGGGGTTCTTTTGGCTTGTTATAGTATGTTTATTAACCATATAGTGTAAGAAAACAAGAAGAGACGGTAAAAGTTAAATTATTTAACTTAGAGTTAAATCTAAATGATAAGGTTAAAATAGTAACCTAAAATTGTCTAAAACTTATTGGTTGAGAGTATTTAGACCCATACCAACTTTAGATTATAAATAAATCAATTTTTAGATATTATAAACCGAATATTACTTTATTATAAACTAATATTTTATGTTTTTCCAAAGGTGCCTCTCTCCGCCCTTATAAAAAGGGAACCCCTTCCCTCTTCTCTTCCCACCATTTTGAGCCTTGAAGCTCGGCCAAACCCTGCCAATTCCTCTTCACAACCTCTATATTTATATCATAGAGGTTCTGGTCTTCTCAAAATACCATCTCTAGTTCCCTAAGAAGAAGTTTAAAGGAGGTGCGTCGAGGAAGAGGTAATGTCTTCTACCAACTCTTTCAAGATATTTTTTTCTTCTACTTCCTCTTCTTTAGTTGTTTTATTATAAAGTAATAACATAAGTATTAATTATATACTGATATGTTATTATAAATATGAAACAAACCTATTTAACCTTCTATCCGTCCTACAGAAAATGAAATCACCGCGCGTGCGTACATACGGAATACCGTCTCCACGCCGTGGTGTAATCAGATTTTCAACCAACACCTTACATGGATGGGTGTAATGGTGTAAATAATCACTATATATGATTATTATAACATCATAATGATTCTAAGATATTATATCATCCACTCCAATTCCATTCAATAAATATGGGAACGATGTCATCGCTCGTTCGTACGTACGGTTTACCGTCTCCACAACGCGATGAGATTCATTTTCCATGTTAAAAATTCATGAATGATTATAAAGTATATATAATAAGTAATCATTAAATATATGAAATAATAATTCTACTGGATTTATGTATATATATTTGTTTGTCATCTACTTAATTCCATTCAATTTAATAAGGAAATGAAAAACATCATTCATGCGTATGTACGATCTACCGTCTCCATGAATGGTGTATTTATTTCCATTTATCGATCTATTATATATATGTATATTCTGAATATATATTATATATAAATCATGTTTTATATTCTGGAATTAATTAATCAAGATATAATTAATCATATTAATAATTACAAGTCAAAACATGGACGATAAATGGAACGATTTTACCCAAAACGCTGCTTTAAACATGGAATTTACAAAAGAATGGGTAATATAAAGTCATAAGTGAACCATATATGATATCATAACAATGAATATGTTTCTTTAATAAGTCAATGACATTATTTAAATCATGATAAAGGAGGATTGTATAAATAAGAAGCATATTAGACCTAAGGTAAGGGATAACTATTTCAATCTCGCTCTAATCCGAGATTGTTATTCGTAAGTATTTACTGGGGTTATTGTTATCATCCATGTACATATTTTCTAAAAATGTTTTCATGTATGTTTAATGTCCTTTTTACCCATTTTTTACTTTTACCACATGTTATGGAAGGAATCTTTCTTTTTTTACTACACGAGGGACATTTTTGACTTTTCTGGAAAAAGTACGCGGAAAATGTTTTTTTCACTTATACGGCATGAACCGATTTTTACGGTTTTATAACACCTTATTTTCATGAAGCTTACTCTACATTATTTCATGATTATTATCACAATTTTTTTTTTCTTTTACAACTGAATGGAATTTTGTGAAAAGAAAATGATTTTGAAGAAGGAAAAATATTTTCCTCAAGAATTCATTTCAATTATTTCATCAAAACTATTTTCCATGTAAGATGACATTATTTAGTATGATTATGTTTCAAGTATGATGCATACATTATTTACATGGTTTGATTTTTCTTATTATGAAATGATATCCATTTCTTTTATATGGATTATGTTATGATGGGATGATGTTTATGAAACCCATTTTATTCGTTGGGTTATTATGAATGATGTATGTTTATTTTGTGGCACGGGAAATAATGATTTCATTATGAGATGGGTGGGACCTATATCTCCCTCCAATGCATTGGGTAAAGATTTATATCTCATGAGATAGACATGGCTATAACGGTAAGTTAATCCGGTTTAGTGTTACAGGACTGGAACGAGGAGTGAACTCGATTCAGAAAGGGTCTTTGTCCACTAAGATGGTCTTGGCAGCAATGCCTTGGCTTCTATGGAAATCATAACATGTTTCTAATGGTTTCCACAATTACATGTTTTATTCCCATGATATTTTATCATGATTAATGTTTCTTTATGATATATGCCTTATGTACTGCCATGTTTTAGGTCATTGCTCAAGATTTTGATGTTTAAACATTATGTTCATTTTTTTTAAGTTCAAATGTATTTGATTTATTTTATTTTTCCATGCTTACCCTTACTGAGAATCTGAGCTCACCCTTTATATGTTTTCTTTTCCCCAGGATTTAAATAAAGGTTTTAGGTAAGAAAATAAAAGTGGAAGATTTTTGTGGGGGATGTTGAAGATATTTCACCATGATTAAAAGATTATAATCCGAGTTTCCAAAGACACTAAACTATTACGGTCCTTGTGTGTTTGTTTTGGTTATGTATTAAATATTCCAAAAAAGTAATATAATGTCCATGTATGTCAAGATTGGGTCTCTACAGTTGGTATCAGAGGAAAGGTTTAGTTAACCTTTAGAAACTAGGATGCGAGAACTTTAGTGAGATCCCTAGAGATATTTCTCAGGTATGTCTAGGGATGTCCCTATGGTTAAGTATAAGTATAGGTTATATTCCTATAATTATGGTAATGATATTAGAATTAAACCTATGTTTTTAGATATTGAAGGTACTCCCCCTTTATTGTGTTGTTTTCCTAACATGATTTTTGCCTCTCACACTTTTCTTTTTGGGTTTTAGACGATGGATGGAACCCGAAGGAACCGTATTGATCAATGTAATGGACAATGCAATGATTGTCCTCACAAAAAACAAAATGTGATGGGGGGTGGAGTGAAAAATCTTATTACTATACTTACACAAGCCATGAATCATTCTGTATTTCTAAATGATCGGAGAAGGAAATAATATTCTTTTGAGTACTTCATGAGGAAACACCCACCTTATTTCAATGGGGTTTCTGATCCACTTATTGATGAAAAACGGATCAGTACCATTGAAAATATATTTTCCATACTTCGCTGTTCAGAACATGAAAATTCCTTTTAGCGGTTTACCATTTAGAAGGTGAAGCAGACCAGTGGTGGGCTCTAATTAAGAATACAAGGCCCCAAGATGAAATTGAATCCATGGAATGGGACAAGTTCAAGAACTTGTTTTTCAGTAAGTACTTCCCTTATATTCCTACAACAATGATAGAAAAGGAGTTCCTTGAGCTTAAGTAGAAGGATGATGAATCTATTGGTATATATGAAGTGAATTTTACAAGACTTTCAAGGTATGCATATGGATTTATCATCCAACCTGAAATTAAATTTGATCGATTATTTAGTGGATTAAAACTAAGTCATTGAAGGGCATTAGCTATAAGAGACTTCAGTAGATATGAAGAAATTGTGTGTTGTGCTATCAATGTATAACTGGAAGTTGGTGTAACATATCCATCTCATGGTTTTGACAAGAAATGAAAGATGGAGTTCAAGGAAAAACCTCATAACAATGGTGAAAAGAAGGTGAATGTTTCTTTATGCTCAAAGTGTAGAAAGAAGCACGATGGAGATTGTCTTAAAGGGACAATAAAATGTTTTAAGTGTGGAAAAGAAGGTCATCGAGTAGCTAAGTGTCGAAGTAATGGAAAAAGGGTTGCTAATGATGTGAATGAATAAAAGACTACACAGAACGCACCACCAACAATTCAATGCTTCAAGTGCAAGGAAATGGGGCATTATGCTAATCAATGTCCTAATCCATGGGTTAATGATGATCAATGTGAGAAACCACTTAAGGAAAAGGATAAAGGGAAGTCACATGCAATCACTATTTGTGATGTTGAGTATGACAATGATGTTGTGTAATGAATAAGTATTTATGTAATGGGATTTCAAAATAGTATCATGGAATCTCATTTATGGTATCGTGGAATTTTGGAATATCTATGTATTGGTTTTCAATAATTATATGGTACTGGTAACCAGGAAAAGTGATTGAAATATTTTTGGAAAGAGGATGATATGGGCATAATGAAGGGATAAAGAAAACAATGAAATGAGCTCATGACTGATATAAGGACAAATTTATATCATGGTTTGAGTATATATAAATTTTGGGATTTTGGTATGTGGAAAGTGTTAAATTTTTACAGCATTCTTGTTTCACTAAGGGTCAATGTGTATTCATTTTTCAAGAGAATACATGATTAAGGTATTCACATGTTTGTAATTTGACGAACTGGATATATCATATGATATAAGGGGGATAAATGATGGTATTGACAACCTTGGCAGATGAAATTTCTAGTAATTGTTTTCTTTATACTATTATATTGGACATAATTATTTTGGATAAGTCTAGTTTATGATTATTTTTGTATTTCCATAAAAAGGACAACCTGGAGGTCGGGCGACAACCTGTCACGTTCGGCAAGGCCGTGAGACTTGAACCCACAACCGAAGTGCGACAAGCCTTTGTCTCCTACCACTGGCCTACAGGAAGCCCCTGGTTATTAGAAACTAGTTTTATTATATTATGAAGTATGATATATGAAGTATAAGTCCATTTTAGGAACCATATACGATTAACCTCACCATAGATGGACTTATGTATATTTGATAACTTTTGATAACCTTTTGTTTGAGACATATGGAATTACCCATCATTCTATCACATGATCTGCTAACACTTCACGAATGAAAAATTCAACTATATTTCTTTAAGATATGATGTGGAAATTGTTCAAGGAACGAACAATGGTGAGATTATATCGAAACAAAGTAAGTATTTCTTCTAATTCAAATTCTTCAACTTTAGGGAAATGATCTAGAAAACCAAAAATGTTGTGCTAGTGCCCTAATATCTGATGAATCAGATGGTACCTTAGATCATCACAAATTTATGGCTTTGTGATTGTTGTCTTTTTCATAGCCATGTTCTCTACCACTCTCCATTAGAACTTAATGGTTAGATTTCTCTTCATATCCATATTTTCACCTATGTTCTCCTATGTGGAAACCCATTGATTAGTTAATTTGGGTAACCGTTACATTTCATACTTTAGTTTTTAAAGATATGTTTTGGTATTCCTTTTTACGATGTGAGTTTCTATTAAAGAAACATTCAAGTAGTAAACCATTTATAACCCCGACGAATTTTGAGGGCGAAATTCATTTTAAGGGGTGTAGAATATTACAAACCGAGATTTTATGAAAAATATTCTTTTTAATTTCATTGATGTCTTGTGTTGTATGCTACACCAAAAGGAGCTTGCGCTACATGCATCCCTGACTTGGCTTGCAGTACACGCAATCACGACCTTCCATGATAGCGTGTGTTGTACGCAAAACCGTGTTTCACTAAACAATGATATGTTATATAAATTAGTCGTTATGAATAGTAATACCCACTTATTAAAATTTAATAAATTTTATCTTTCAAAATGGACTTCATTTTTTGGATTCGGAACATCGAAATTAGCCTGGGGTGAATTTTTGGTATTTTTTCTCAAAACTTTCAATTTTTGATGAATAGTGGAAACACTAGGTTACTATTTAAAAACCGACTTTTTATTTAAAAAATTATTTATTTTATTTAAATTTATTTTAGTTCAAAATTGAGACTTAATACCTATATAAGTCCAATGTAATTCATTTGAGTCATTTTAAAATAATTTTAGATATATAAAATTTTTATTAAACCTTTCACTGTCTTTTACCCACCTCCTAGGGGAAATTGTAAATTTTCATAAAACATAATTTTACCTCTTTTGTGTGTGGAATTTCAAAAATCCAAGAGACAAGGTTAATATCAAGGAGTAAAATGTGGTTCAATAAGATAAAAATAATTTTTGGTGAATAGTAACTTTTTACTTTTATTTACCACGGTAAAAAGTAAATAGGGTAATTAAGGATAAAAATGATATTATAATTACTCTAACACATATCCTAATTATATTGGATAAGTGAAATTCGACCAAAAACAATCTTAGGAATAAAATATTACCCTTTAGGTCCACTTTGATTAGATTAGGACACTTATTATTATTTTATTTAAAGAAGAGTTAAAATTGTTAAAATCAAAGATTAATGACTAAAACATTTTTAATATAGGGTTACACATAAGAAAAATTAGACTATAAATATTCATTAAAAATATAAAATGATTTCCTATATAATTTTATTTTATTTATAATTTTTAGACATTAAATAATATAATTTATTTATGACACAATAATGATGTAGTACTGACCTTATTAATGAAATATTAACATAATTGATGTTATAAATACCCAAATAAATGTAATTTGAGACGTTTTATGAATTACACTAATTTTATTGGTTAATATGACATGTTAGTGTTGATTAAATAAACTTTTTTTAACTAATCATGTTGTTATTATTTTCAAAAAAATCAATTACCAGATTGTTTCAAAATTGACATAAAATAGTTTTTAAAAAACATATTATATTATTAATTGTTATTATATTAATAAAAACATAAGGCTCAGCCAAATGACTTATATAAGGTTATATATATTAATAATGAACCACTTGGGGTTCTTTTGTCTTGTTATTATAATTTTATTAACCATATAGTGTAAGAAAACAAGAAGACATGGTAAAAGTTAAATTATTTAACTTAGAGTTAAATCTAAATGATAAGGTTAAAATAGTAACCTAAAATTGTCTAAAACCTATTGGTTGAGTGTATTTAGACCCATAGCAACTTTATCTTCGAAATATATCAATTTGGGGCTATTATATACCGAATATGACTTTATTATAAACTAATATTTTATGTTTTTCCAAAGGTGCCTCTCTCCTCCCTTATAAAAAGGGCACCCCTTCCCTCTTCACTTCACACCATTTTGAGCCTTGAAGCTCGACCAATCCCTGCCAATTACTATTTTAAACCTCTCTAGTTATATCATAAAGGTTCTTTTATTCTCGAAATACCAACTCTAGTGCCCTAAGAAGAAGTTTAAAGGAGGTGCGTCGAGGAAGAGGTAATCTCTTATACCAACTCTTTCAAGATATTTTTTTCTTCTACTTCCTCTTCTTTAGTTGTTTCATTATAAAGTAATAACATAAGTATTACATATATACTTATATGTTATTATAAATATGAAACAACCCTATTTCACTTTCTATCTATCCTACGGAAAATGAAATCACCGCACATGCGTACGTACGGAATACCGTCTCCACGTCGTCGTGTAATCAGTTTTTCAACCACCACCTTACTTGGATGGGTATAATGGTGTAAATAATAACTATATATGATTATTATAACATCATAATTATTCTAAGATATTATATCATCCACTCTAATTCCATTCAATAAATATGGGAACAATATCATCGCTCGTTCGTACGTACGGATTACCGTATCCACAACGCGATGAGATTCATTTTCTATGTTAACAATTCAAGAATGATTATAATGTATATATAATAAGTAATCATGAAATATATGACATAATAATGCTACTGGATTTATGTATATTTATATGTATGTCATCTCCTTAATTCCATTCAATTTAATAAGGAAACAAAAAACAACGTTCATGCGTACGTACGGCCTACCGTCTCCATGAACGATGTATTTCTTTCCATTTATTGATCTATTATATATAAGTATATTCTGAAAATATATTATATATAAATAATTTTTTATATTTTGGAATTACGTAATCATGATCTATGTAATGATATTAATAATTACAAGTCAAAACACGGATGATAAATGAAACAATTTTACCCAAAACGCTGCTTTGAACATGGAATTTACAAAAGAACGTGTAATATAAAGTCATAATTGAACCATATATGATATCATAACAATGAATATGATTCTTTAATAAGTCAATGAAATTATTTAAATCATTACACAGGGGGTTCAGATACATACAAAGCATATCGGACCTAAGGTATGGGATAACTATTTCAATCTCCTTCTTATCTGAGATTGTTATTCGTAAGTATTTTCTGGGGTTATTGTTATCATCCATGTACATGTTTTCTAAATTTTTTTTCATGTATGTTTAATTTCCTTTTATCCATTTTTGACTTTTACCACATGTTATGGAATGAATCTTTCTTTTTTTACCATACAAGGAACATTTTTGAATTTTTCGACAAAAGTACGAGGAGAATGTTTTTTTAACTTATATGGCATGAATGAATTTTTATGGTTTTATAACACCTTTTTTCATGAAGCTTAATCTACATTATTTCATGATTATTTTCAACAAAATAATTTTCTTTTAAAATTGAATGGCATTTTGTGAAAAGAAAATGATTTTGAAGAAGAAAAGATATTTTCCCCAAGAATTCATTTCAATTGTTTCATCAAAACTATTTTCCTTATTAGATGACATTGTTTAGTATGATTATGTTTCAAGTATAATGTATCCATTATTTACATGGTTTGATTTTTCTTATTATGAAATGATATCCATTTCTTTTATATTTATTATGTTATGATGGGATGATGTTTACGAAACCCATTTTATTCGTTTGGTTATTATGAATGATGTATGTTTATTTTGTGGCACACGAAAGAATGATTTCATTATGAGATGGGTGGGACCTATATATACCTCCAATTAATTGGGTAAATATTTATATCTCATGAGATAGACATGGCTGGAATGGTAAGTTAATCCGGTTCAGTGTTACAGGACTGGAATGAGGAGTGAACTCGATTCAGAAAGGGACTTTGTCCACTAAGATGGTTTTGGCAGCAATGCCATGGTTACTATGGAAATCATAACATGTTCTTAATGGTTGCCACAATTAAATGTTTTATTCCCATTATATTTTATTATGATTAATGTTTCTTTATGATCTATGCCTTACATACTGCCATGTTTTATGTCATTGCTCAAGATTTTGATGTTTAAACAATATGTTCATTTTTTTAAGTTCAAATGTATATGATTTGTTTTATTTTTCCATTCTTACGCTTACTGAGCATTTGTGCTCACCCTTTATATGTTTTCTTTTCCCCAGTATTTAAAGAAAGGTTTTAGGAAAGAAAGAAAAAGGGGAATATCTTTATGGGAGATGTTGAAGATATTTCACCACGATTAAAAGATTATATTCCGAGTTTCCAAAGACTCTAAACTATTACAGCCCTTGAGTGTATGTTTTTTTTATGTATTAAGTATTCCACAAAAGTAATGTAATGTCCATTTATGTCAAGATTGGGTCTCTATAGTTGGTATCATAGGAAATGTTTAGTTAACCTTTGGAAACTAGGATGCGAGAACTTTAGTGAGATCCCTAGAGATATTTCTAAGGTATGACTAGAGATGTCCCTAAGGTTAAGTATAATTATAGGTTATAGTCCTATAATTATGGTAGTGATATTAGAATTAAACCTATTATGTTAGATATTTAAGGTACTCCCCCTTTATTATGTTGTTTTCCTAACATGATATTATCCTCTCACACTATTCTTTTTGGGTTTTAGACGATGGCTGGAACCCGAAGGAACCATGTTGATCAATGTAATGGAAAATGCAATGATTTTCCTCCCGAACAACCAAATGTGATGGGAGATGGAGTGAAAAATCTTATTGCTATACTTACACAAGATATGAATCATTCTGGATTTCCAAATGATCAGAGAAGGTAACAATATTCTATTAGGTCCTTAATGAGGAAACGTACACCTTCTTTCAATGGGTCTTCTGATCCACTTGTTGCTGAACAATGGATCAGTACCATTGAAAATTTATTTTCCATACATTTATATTTAGAACATGAAAAATTCATTTTAGTTGTTTACAATTTAGAAGGTGAAGCAGACCAGTGGTGGACTCTAATTAAGAATACAAGGCCCCATGATGAAATTGAATCTATGAAATGGGAAAAGTTCATGAACTTGTTTTTTCAGTAAGTACTTCCCTCGTATTCTTCTAAAAAAGATAGAAAAGGAGTTTCTTGAGCTTAGGCAGAAGGATGATGAATATGTTGGTATATACAAAGTTAATTTTACAAGACTTTCAAGGTATGCATCTGGCTTTATCATCCAACCTGAAAGTAAATTTGATCGATTCTTCAGTGGCTTAAAACGAAGTCTTTGAAGGGAATTGGCTATAAGAGACTTGAGTAGATATGAAGAAATTGTGCGTTGTGCTATCAAGGTATAACATGATGTTGGGGTAACATATCCATCTCATTGTTTTGACAAGAAACAAAAGACGGAGTTCAAGGAAAAACCTCAGAACAATGGTGAAAAGAAGGTGAATGATTCTTTATGCTCAAAGTGTGGAAGGAAGTATGGTGTAGATTGTCTTAAAGGGAATATAAAATGTTTTAAGTGTGGAAAAGAACGTCATCGAGTAGCTGAGTGTCGAAGTAATGGAAGAAGGATTTCTAATGACGTGAATGAAGAAAAGACTGTAGAGAACGCACCACCAACACTTCAATGCTTCAAGTGCAAGGAAATGGGGCATTATGCTAATCAATTCCCTAATCCAATGGTTAATGATGATCAACGTGAGCAACCACTTAAGGAAAAGGATAAAGGGAAGTCACATGAAATCACTATTTTTGATGTTTAGTATGAAATTTTTTTGTGTAATGATTAAGTGTTTATGTAATGGGATTTCAAAATAGTATCATGGAATCTCATTTATGGTATCATGGAATTTTGGAATATCTATGTATTGGTTTTCAATAATTATATGGTACTAGTAACCATGAAAAGTGATTGAAATATTTTTGGAAAGAAGATGATATGCGCATAATGAAGGGATAAAGAAAAAATGAAATGAGATAATGATTGGTATAAGGACAAAGTTATATCATGGTTTGAGTATATAGAAATTTTGGTATTTTGGTTTGTGGAAAGTGTTAAATTTTGACAGCATTCGTGTTTTCACTAAGGGTCAATGGGTATTAATTTTTCAATAGAATACATGATTAAGGTATTCACATGTTTGTAATTTGACCAACAAGATATATTGTAAGATATATAGGGGATAAATGATGGTATTCACATGCTCGGCAGATGACATTTTTAGTAATTGTTTTCATTATACTGTGAGATTGGATAGAAGTATTTTGGATAAGTCTAGTTTGAGATTATTTTTGGATTTCCATAAAAAGGACAACCTCGAGGTCGGGCGGCAACCCGTCATGTCCGGAAAGGCCACGAGACTTGAACCCACAACCGAAGTGTGACATGCCTTTATCACCTACCAGTAGCCTACATGATGCCCCTGGTTAGTAGAAACTAGTTTTATTTTATTAAGCAGTATGATATATGAAGTATAAGTCCATTTTAGGAACCACATACGATTAACCTCACCATAGATGGACTTATGTATATTTGATAACTTTTTCTAACATTTTGTTTGAGATATATGGAATGACCCATCATTCTATCACATGATCTACTAACACATCACGAATGAAAAATTAAACTTCATTTCATTAAGAGATGAAGTGGAAATTGTTCAAGGAACGAACAACAGTGAGATTATATGGAAATAAAGTAAGTATTTCTTCTTATTCAAATTCTTCATCTTTAGGGAAAAGATCTTGAAATCCAAAAATGTTGTCCTATTTCCCTTATATCTGATTAATCAGATGGTACCTTAGATCTTCACAAATTTATGGCTTTGTGATTGTTGGCTTTTACATAGCCATGTTCTCTACCACTCTCCATTAGAACATGATGGTTAGATTTCTCTTCCATATCCATATTTTCACCTATGTTCTCCTATGTGGAAACCCATTGATTAGTTAATTTAGGTAACTATTACGTTTCATACTTTTGTTTTTAAAGATAATTTTTTGTATTCCTTTTTACAATGTGGGTTTCTATTAAATAAACTTTCGAGTAGTAAACTATTTATAACCCCATCGAATTTCGAGGGTGAAATTCATTTTAAGGGGGGTAGAATGTAACACCCAAGGATTTTATGAAAAATATTATTTTTAATTTCATTTATGTCTTGTGTTTTATGCTACAGAAAAAGGAGCTTTCACTACATGCATCCCTGACTTGTATTTCATTACACGCAATCATGACCTTCCACGATAGTGTGTGTTGTACGCAATACCGAGTTTCACTAAACAACGATATGTTATATAAACTAGCCATTATAAATAGTAATAACCACTTTTTGAAATTTTATAAATTTTATCTTTCAAAATGGACTTCATTTTTGGATTTGGAACATCAAAATTATCCTAGGGTGAATTTTTGGTATTTTTTGAAAACTTTCAATTTTTGATGAATAGTGAAAACACTGGGTTACTATTTAAAAACCGACATTTTATTTAAATAATTATTTATTTTATTTAAATTTATTTTAGTTTAAAATTAATTAAAAATACCTATATAAGTTCAATGTAATTAATTTGAGTCATTTTATAATAATTTTAGATATATAAAAATTTTATTGAACTTTTCACCGTCTTTTACCCACCTCCTAGGAGAATTTGAAAATTTATATAAAACATAATTTTACCACTTCTATGAGTGGAATTTCAAAACTATGAGAGGCAAGGTTAATATCTAGGAGTAAAATGTGCTTCAATAAGATAAAAATAATTTCTGGTGAATAGTAACTTTTTACTTTTATTTACCACGGTAAAAAGTAAATAGGGTAATTAAGGGTAAAAATGATATTATTATTACCCTTACACATATAATAATTATATTGGATAAGTGAAATTAGACCTAAAACAATATTAGGAATAAAATATTACCCTTTAGGTCCACTTGGATTAGATTAGGACACTTATTATTATTTTATTTAAAGAAGAGTAAAAATAGTTAAAATCAAAGTTTAATAACTAAATAATTTTTAATATAGGGTTATACATAAGATAAATTCGAGTATAAATATTAATTAAAAATATTTAAATATTTCCTACATAATTTTATTTTATTTATAATTTTTATACATTAAATAATTTAATTTATTTATGACACAATGATGATGCAGTAATTACCTTAATAATGAAATATTAACATAATTGAAGTTATAAATACCCAATAAATGTAATTTGAGACTTTTTATGAATAACAATAATTTTATAGATTAATAAGAAATGTTAGTATTGATTAAATAAACTTTTTTTCGAACTGATCATGTTGTTATGATTTTCAAAAAAATCAATTACAAGATAGTGTCAAAATTGACATAAAATAGTTTTTAAAACAAATATTATATTATTAAGTGTTATTATATTCCTAAAAATCTATGGTTCTGAAAAATGACTTAGATAAGGTTATATATATTAATAATGAACCACTTGGGGTTCGTTTGGCTTGTTATAGTATGTTAATTAACCATATAGTGTAAGAAAACAGGAAGACACTGTAAAAGTAAAATTATTTAACTTAGAGTTAAATCTAAATTATAAGGTTAAAATAGTAACCTAAACTTGTATAAAACCTATTTGTTGATAGTATTTCGACCCATCCCAACTTTAGCTTCAAAATAAATCAATTTGGAGCTATTATAAACCGAATATGACTTTATTATAAAATAATATTTTAAGTTTTTCCAAAAGTGCCCCTCTCCTCCCTTATAAAATGGGCACCCATTCCCTCTTCTCTTCATGCAATTTTGAGCCTTAAAGCTTTGAAAACACCTAACAGTTCCTATTATCAACCTCTCTAGTTATATCATAGAGGTTCTAGTCTTCTCAAAAGGCCAACTCTAGTGCCCTAAGATGAAGTTTAAAGGAGGTGCGTCGAGAAAGTGGTAATCTCTTCTACCGACTCTTTCAAGTTTTTTTCTTCTTATACTTCCTCTTATTTAGTTGTTTAATTATAAAGTAATACCATAAGTATTACTTATATAATGATATTTTATTATAAATATGAAACAACCATATTTCACCTTCTATCCATCCTATGGAAAACGAAATCACCGCGCGTGCGTACGTACGGAATACCGTCTCCACACCGTGGTGTAATCAGTTTTTCAACCACCACCTTACTTGGATGGGTATAATGGTGAAAAGAATAACTATATATGATTATTATAACATCATACATATTATAAGATATTATATCATCCACTCCAATTACATTCAATCAATATGTGAACAATATCATCGCTCGTTCGTACGTACGGATTACCGTCTCCACGACGCGATGAGATTCATTTTCCATGTTAACAATTTAAGAATGATTATAAAGTATATATAACAAGTAATAATGAAATATATGACATATTATGCTACTGGATTTATGTATATATATATGTATTTCATCTACTTAATTCCATTCAATTTAATAAGGAAACGAAAAACAATGTTCATGCGTACGTACGGCCTACCGTCTCCATGAATGATGTATTTCTTTCCATTTATCAACCTATTATATAAATGTATATTCTGAATATATATTATATATAAATCATATTTTATATTCTTTAATTATGTAATCATGATCTAAGTAATCATATTAATAATTACAAGTCAAAACACGGACAATAAATGGAACAATTTGACCCAAAACGCTGCTTTAAACATGGAATTTACAAAATAATGGGTAATATAAAGTCATAAGTGAACCATATATTATATCATAACAATGAATATGATTCTTTAATAAGTCAATGACATTATTTAAATCATTATACTGGAGTTTTGGATACATACAAAGCATTTTGGATCTAAGGTAAGGGAAAACTATTTCAATCTCGTTATTATCCGAGATTGTTATTCGTAAGTATTTACTGGGGTTATTGTTATCATCCATGTACATGTTTTCTAAAAATGTTTTCATGTATGTTAAATGTCATTTTTACCCATTTTTGACTTTTACCACATGTTATGGAAGGAATCCTTCTTTTGTTTACCATACGAGGAACATTTTTGACTTTTCCAGAAAAAGTACGAGGATACTGTTTTTTTATCTTATACGGAGTGAATGGATTTTTATGGTTTTATAACGTCTTATTTTCAGGAAGCTTAATCTACATTATTTTATGATTATTTTCAACAAAATCCTTTTCTTTTAAAATTTAATGGAATTTTGTGAAAAGAGAATGATTTTGAAGAAGAAAAGATATTTTCCTCAAGAATTCATTTCAATTATTTCATCAGAACTATTTTCCATCTAAGATGAAATTATTTAGTATGATTATGTTTCAAGTATAATGTATCCATTATTTACATGGTTTGATTTTTCTTATTATAAAATTATATCCATTTCTTTTATATGGATTATGTTATGATGAGATGATGTTTACGAAACCCATTTTATTCGTTGGGTTATTATGAATGATGTATGTTTATTTTGTGGTACACGAAAGAATGATTTCATTATGAGATGGGTGGGACCTATATGTCCATAAAATTCATTGGGTAAATATTTATATCTCATGAGATAGACATGGCTGGAACGATAAGTTAATACAGTTCAGTGTTACAGGACTGGAACGAGAAGTTAAATTGATTCAGAAAGGGACTTTGTCCACTAAGATGGTATTAGCAGCAATGCCTTGGCTACTATGGAAATCATAACATGTGTTTATTGGTTTCCACAATTACATGTTTTATTCCCATGATATTTTATCATGATTAATGTTTCTTTATGATCTATGCCTTACGTACTGCCATGTTTTATGTCATTGCTCAAGATTTTGATGTTTAAACATTATGTTCATGTTTTTTTAAGTTCATATGTATATGATTTGTTTTATTTTCTCCATTGTTACCTTTACTGAGAATTTGAGCTCTCCCTTTATGTTTTTTCTTTTCTCTAGGGTATAAAGAAAGGTTTTAGGTTAGAAAACAAAAGGGGAAGATCTTTATGGGAGATGTTGAAGATATTTCACCATGATTAGAATATTATATTCCGATTTTCCAAATACACTAAACTATTATGGTCCTTGTGTGTCTATTTTTGTTATGTATTAAGTATTCCAAAAAAGTAATGTAATGTCAATGTATGTCAAGATTGGGTCTCTACATGCCACATCTTCAGTGTGAAGACTACTACTGCCAAATCCATGTTGTGAGTTGCATAATTATTCTAATGAGACCTCAACTGTCATGATCCATAAGAAATCACTAAATCATCCCGCATGAGGATGAAACTGAGTTCGGTCCCTGATGCATCACAATAAACCACGTAGTTAGTCCTCTTATCTCATAACCTTAGGATGGGAGTGCTGGTCAAGCTATACCTCAACTGTTGAAAGCTCTGTTGGAATGTCTCTGACCACAAGAAGGGCTTCCCTTTCTTCGTTAAGGTAGTCATAGGTTCTTCTACTCTAGAGAAATCAGTAAGAACCTCCGATTGTAGCCTGTTAATCCAAGGAATCTACACACCTCAGTAACACTACTAGGTGGATCCCAAGTAAGAACTAACTCGATATTACCTGGATCTACTCAAAATCTTGCCTCGGAGATGACGTGTCCCAAGAAGTGGACCTTCTATATCCAGAACTCACACTTCAAGAGCTTCCCATATAATTGGTGCTTCCGAAGTGTGTCCAGAACTATCCTTAAGTGTACAACATGCTCTTCCTCAGACACTTTGTACACCAAGATTTAATCGATGAATACCACCACAAAGTGATTAAGGTATGGATGAAATGTCCTATTCATGATCCCCATGGACAATTTTGGAGAATTGGTCACACTGAAAGGCATCACCAAGAACTCGTAATGGCCATACCAACATATGAAGGCTGTTTTGATATGTCCTTATCTTGTACCCTGAGATGATGCTAGACTGATCTAAGATCTATGTTCGAGAATCACTTCACTCCTTTCAACTGATCAAAAAAAACATCAATCCTCGGTAGATGATACTTTTTCTTCACAGTCACCTGGTTTAGGTGCTGTAAGTCCATGCATAGCCTCCAAATTCTGTCTGCCTTCTTGGAAAATAATAATAAGGATGCCTATGGAGAAACAATGGGCCTTTTGAATCCTTTATTCTGTATGTCCTCTAACTATACCTTCATCTCCCAGAGCTTCACAGGGGCCATTCGATATGATGGTGTAGATATCTGTCATGTTCCATTGTACAATTCAATACAGATGTCTACCTCTATATAATAAGGTAGTCCTGGTACATCTTTTGGAAAGAAGTACTCATACTCGTCTACCACCACTGGGAAATATAGACTCACCTCATCCACCGTGTCGATGGTCATGCAAGCCATATGATATGTAAACGACTGCACCCTCCTGAACGCTAGTCCATATCATGCTGCTCTGTTTTTCTTCTCACCAACAAATGAAAACTAGCCTCCATCTCTACACGTACATCGCTCTGTACGTATCAAGTAGTCAATCTATCTGTGAACTGCAGATAGACAATACATGCCTATATTGACATCATAAGGATTCAATGAATCTACTAGAAGATCCCATCTGAAATTCTCTCCCCCTAGAGTAAGATCACACAATTGGGACCAGTGTGTGACTACTGAATCTCCTCCAATAGGAGGATCCAAATGAAAAGGTTGAGCTAAAAGAACATTCATAATATTAGAGTCCCAAAATAAGTCCATAAAAAGGAAATAATGGATACCATATGTGTCAATAATCATTGTTGCTAAAGTAGAGATGATATAGATGATACCTCATATCATCTCAGGGATGTTAGGATTGTGGGCCTATAATTCCTGTAGCTGGGCCTGTCCCCATCCACCTGCACCTTGAGCAGGTGGTGAACCACTTGGGGGTGGTGGTGGTGGTGTCTGGTGACCCCAGACACCTCCCACTACACATATTTCTCCCCTTCCTCATCTGCCGCCTGGCTGACGCTCATGCTCCTGCCACTGCCGCTGCCTCGGTGGCCCCTCCACCATCTGCCGATCATCCACACGGGGAGTCGGATAGTCATGAGCTCTATGACCCTATACCGTATAGTAAAAATAGATCATGATTTGTTGGTGGCTCTCATGGCCTCTCGAGCCTTACACCTCGGACCCTGCATCCCGTGGTCACCCTCTGGAAGGTCTAGCCCACTTGGGCTTCTGTGTCATCTGACTGATGCCAACTACAGATGACTCTGCTACCTATCATCTGGTAGGGGCACTCACTATCAGTTCCTACTCAGCAAGGAATTTATCCATCTTCAAATCTCACTATAGCACCCTATCATGTGTTGATATGATGAGAGAAACTATCGCAACTTTGATCTCTCAACAGAGCTCCTGCTCAAAGGTTCGCACCCCGAATTAAGGGTCTTGTACCATATTGGTGGAGTATCAGGAGAGGTCATTAAATCTCTCTGAGTATTGATCCACAGTCTGGATTCCCTACTATAGATGTAGAACCTCCAGAATACATAAAGAGAGTAGTGTCTCTAGCACAAACTCTACCCTGAAAAGTCTCTCAATGTCTGGCCAGGTGAGGGTCGTCTCCTCATGCACCTGGAGCGTCGAGCTCCACCATCATCCTATCGATCCCTAAAGAATTCTAGAGGCCAAGATATCCATCTTTTTAGTGGGTGTATCTACTAAGAAAAAGACCTGCAAAACCACCTTAAGCCAATCCTCTACTATTTGGGGGTCCGCCTCGCCTTGAAACCTCGAAGTACTTTGTCTCTGGAACTCATGAAACACGATCATCCGGCATGCATGATCCACTAGTAGAATCTGCTGATCAACAGGTGGTGGTGCTATTGGTACCACACTCGAAGGTGCTATCACTATGATGGTCCCCGTATCGATGCCTCAATGCTCGGTGGGCCACTATCACGATCTATAACCGGAATCCTAGAGGGCTGTCTTCATGGAGGCATACTGTTAGAAATAAATGCGCCACATTCAATAATTTATACCTGGTAATCTGACTCAAGAAAGATCAATAAATCTTTTCAAAACACTAGAAACTGGTGTTTTCATGTTCCGAGTAGGAAAACAGAATTCAGGGTCCTGGTGTATGGATATATCGGCCACCACACCAACACTAGATCCTTGTACTAAAAACTGAACTCAAGAAACATTACTCCATTACCTAATTAAAAATATACTCTTAGTTCTTCTAGTAGAACCGACCACCCTCTAATACCACTTTGTCACGACCCATACCACAAGGCCCAGATGTGACTACCTGAAGCCCACCTTCCATAGGCCAGGGGTTGGTGACTCACACCTGAAGGATTTTCCCGAACAAGGAAGGAATTTCCTTAGAGATCTGTACACACTCAAAAAGGAAAACAGAAGTAAACAACTAAAAAAGTATGTTATGACCATGGGAGTAAAGTAAAACCACAAGTACAACTATAAATTGAAAATAGTGGGCCAGATTACATGACCTAGAAACTAAAAAGAAAGTAAACAGCTGCCGCATATAACCTAGAGATCTACCTGGAGGGTAGAAGTTTTCACCAGACACACATGTGCGGGCGGAGCCCGTGTAGGGGTGAGTTATAACAACTCAGTAGGGGACCCAAGACCCCCGAAGGTCTCTTAGAAATACACAATGGAAAATATCTCACAAAATAACAGAAAGGTAATACCACAAGCATGATCTAAATCATGAAGCATAAATAAAAAGAGACAACTCACTCTAATGGTATAACTTCAAGGTTACTGGGATAGGGATGACTAGTCATAAAGCCAGATCATCATATCCGTAGTAAATCTACTACTGACCTGCATAGGTCACTGTATTCTGACCCATATTGGTCGCTATATGATGACCCGTATTGGTCACTAGTGCTGACCCGTATTGGTCGCCGGTGCTGATCCGTATTGGTCGCTGGTGCTGAACCATATTGGTTGATTGTACTGACCCATATTGGTCGCTGTTTCTGACCCGTATTGGTCGTTGATATAGAGGTCGGGATGATTAGTCATACAGAAAGATCATCCCACTCTAGAATTTCTAATGTTGACCCGTATCGGTTGCTCTTCTTCTCCATGTCACAACCAGCCACTGGATTCCCACACGAAGCATGCCTGATCTCCAGAAGACTCTTCCCCTCAAGTCATCATTCATATTTCAACCATTACTAAGTCCCACGAAGAATTAACCTGATGATCTGTCACATCATGAGGGTTCAAACCCAATAAACGGTGTGTCAACTGGACGCCCAGTGTGTGAGTTATTAGCATTTTAGTGCCGAGGGCCTCGTTGGATTTGGAGTCGATCCAACCCGGTTGTAATCCAACATTCTTCAAAACCCAAGTGGAGTATTTCAAAAGGACCGACTCATTCCAAGGATACCAGTTCCATAGATAGTTCATCAAGCAGATGTCTGATTCGAAAGATATGGCCCTTTAAGTGTTTCTCGGCCTGGGAGGGGTCCGGGTCTGGTCTGACCTGGACCGAACCGGACTCGACCCACCCAGTTGGGCTGGGCCATGTTGGGCTCGGCCCATTGGGCCATGGAAAAGCCCAACCCACCCTGGCTGTCCAGGGTCATGACAAGGCCTACTGGCGTTCCCCGCACAGGCCGCACAGTCTGCCTCCAGAACGGCTCATGGAGTCATTCAGTTTCACCTAAGGGAGACGCCATGTGGTGCCACCTTGTCACCCATGGGACCCACAGGAGACGGGTCCAAAACTTTTCCACCACCGCAACCCTTCAACATAGCACATGATGGTGCGCTACCTCCACCTCCACAGCTATCCATTAATGGATGCATGTCCACCACCGCGGCACCGAGCGACGCCACTCTCATCCGCCAACGCCGGTCGCCAGTACAGCCGGGCCGATGCCTCACCTACATTTCTCCCATGGGCCCCTGACTGAGCCTCGATGGTCCGTTCTTCCTTTAAGACGATCCTATGGTCCTCTTGGGATGGCGCCGTCATTTTGCGGCCCTCAAAAAACACCTTGCCACCGTGTTCGTTTTTTCGCCACTAAGAACACACCGTGGACAAGTTTAGCGGAGGGTTCAAGCCTTGTTGGTTTCGGCCCATTCCCTCCATGTTAGTGTTTTAAACATGATGAAAATTAATAATAAACAAAAGGAAAAATAATCTCGTAATTTAAGATCCCACAATAACTACCCGCATGCTTTGAAGATACATGGATCAATATGTTAGTTGGTTGATCTGCGTTCATTATATTTTTCAAGAATGGGAAGAGAGGGAACCTCAAAGCACAAAAACCCCCTACCTCAAGATATATTGGAGGTGTCACAGTTGTAGCAGGAGGAGCTTCCACGTTGGATGGAGTCGTCAGCGTTCGTCAATCCCGGATCATTGCCACCCGAGCTTTCGTCCTCCATCAGGGGATGTTGTCGCAGAACTCCACCAGAGTTTCTTATCTTGAAGAGGTCATGCCAAAACTAAATCCTAAGCTCCATTTGAATAGGAGGGGGAAATGTGAGTAAGACGTTGGAGAAATTAACGAGGTTCATTAATTGATGTAATCAATGTGACTCATTAATTGACGTAATTAAAGTGCCTCATTAATTATGCGAGGGTTGGTTACGCAACCAAAGTGTAACCATGCAATTAAAACCCCATAATTAATGGTTTGACCACATACATTTTCGCCTTCACCACCATTAAATATGTGGTAGGAAAAAGAAAAAAAAATAACATTTACATGTTATTTTACTTTTCCTTAAAAATTACAAAATTTAACTTTTTCTCCCAACCTACTGCATTTGAAGTGAAGATTACCTTATGAAAATCTACACACTATAGATTCAGTAGTGCCCTTAGATTTTTAATCCAAGCACTGGTTCAAAAGATAGAAAATTCCACCATCTCGTTTACTAAACAAACCTGAAAGAAAGTTCATAAATACATTCTGGGCACATCAGGCCTCAGAATCACGCACTGTAAATTTTCACAGACTCATAAAAATTACATGGAATTTTTGGGTCCTTACATGAAACCTAAAACTTGTAGTTGAAAAAGGTTTAATTTGACAAAACTTTCTGAAAACATCTCGAAACATCACTTATAAGGGAATGCATTTACCTGGAATTTTAGTAACCACAAATATATTTCTTTGTTCGTTTGAGAGAAATATGAGTTTTTATTTCAGTATTAGGTTGATTTTCATCCTAACATAAAATAAAAAAGTGGCAATGATAAGGGTTCCAAGGTATGAAAAGGAAATAAAATGAAAACACAAAAGTTGAACCACTCTATTATAAAATTTATAGTGACCTAGGCTTAACATACATGGATATTACATCATTTTTGACGAATATACAATACAATAAAAAGATATATGCTTGAGGACAAATTTTTTTTAGTGTCTCTGGAAATTTGGAAAAAATATTTTATCCTGGTGAAAGATCTACAACATCTCTAATAAAGATCTACACCTTTAGTACTTCTACCTAAAAACTTTATTCATAACATGGGGAAAGGAAACATAAGTAAGGGGTGCGCTAAGATTCACAGTAAGTGTAAATAAAGGAAATGTGTAAGAATAAGATGAAAAAAATCAAATGAAACTTGGGAAAAATATTTGAAGATCAAACCCTGCATATTAAAGATCATAATAAATATTGGAAGTTCATAAGACATGAATCATAAGAAAATAGAGAACATAATCCATGAAATCATAACATAGGAATAAAACATGGAATTCTGGAAAACACATAAGTATATAATAAACCTATTTCAAGGAATCCTACCAAGGATTTTTCAATATGTTAGGATTGGGTTAATCACCCATGTACCTACTTAGGGCATGGGATGCCCTCCCGTGGACCCTCTTATTTTGGGCTTGGGATGTCCTCCCTTATACCCTATTATTTTGGGATTGGGATTTCCTCTTGTGTACCCTCTTGTTTTGGGCATGTGGTGTCCAGCTGTATAACCTCTTGTTTCTGGCTTGGGATGTCCTCCCATGTACCCTCTTATTTCGGGCTTGGGATGTAATCCTGTAAAAAAATCTTATTTCAGGCTTGGGATGTCCTCCTGTGTTCCCTTTGAGCTCATAAAACATTTCTCACTACCCAATTCATTACAGGGAGATATAATTATCTCCCATCACATAACTAAATCATATAGACATGTTCCATAGTAAAATAAAACTTGCATCATATCATGACCCATAAAAATAGATGGTTTTCATAAACAAAAATCATAACCCAAGAAATTGAATGGTTTTAATTACCATTTAATCACATAATAACCTATGGAAAATAGACGGGTTTAATAATTATTTCATTAAAGAATAACCCAAGAAAAGAAGTGGGATTCAAAATCATATAACCCTTGCAAGAGAAATGGATTTCATAAATATATAACCCATGAAATAGAAATGGGTTTCATAAATAGATAAACCATGAAATAGAAATGGGTTTCATAAAGACCATGAAATCAAGAATAACCCAATCATAAAAAGAATATGAATGGAACCTTTAGTTTGTAGGTTCTGGGCGTAGTGGAAGCACCTGGGTGGGTATACCCAATATTAATTTTTATGTTAACAATAATCAATCTGAGACCCGTCATGATAATAAAATGTCGGACCTTCAGAATAGAACAAAGAACGAAAGAATGTAAGGGAGTAATAGAACAATAGAGAGGATACTCAAATGTTTTTTATAATTAATTGAATTAAAAGACAAGAATTGCCTTGATGGAATTCTCTATTCATTGAAATCTTTTGTCATGATCTGATGTGATCTGTCATTGCGTCATAGAATCCAAGTGTAAGATTCCTCTAGAGGTGATCCACACATTCTCCACGTATCTCTACACTTCTTCGAAGGGATCTACGGGTGCTAGAGTGGAAGAGCCTTTGCTTGAGATGTCCACATTTGATCGCTTTGAGAGATTCTTGCAAAGTGTTCTCCTTGATTTGGTGGAGGAGGATCTCTTTCATACCTTGAGAGAATTATTGGAAGAAAATAATTCTCTCTTGGCATGATAGATTTATCCAGATCCATTGTGAACAACCACAATGAACAGCTAGGCTAATGAGAATTATATAATTGGTATTTTAATTACATAGAATAAAAAAATTAATTAATTAACTGAAAGCATTTATTCATTTCATTTCATTCTTAATAAGACCCCATGTCTAGTAATAACAGTTGACTATTATTATTACTTGACATGCACCCAGCGAATTACACCTAATATTATTTAATTAAATAAATAACATTATTTCTTTCAAATCCCCAGAAAAACTACACGGCTTGTATATTAATATACACGGTGTGTACATTTGTTTTTACATTCTCTTTATTTCCTCAACCATATTAATTATACCTTGAATAATGACTATTTATTTCTTAAATAAATATTACTGCATTACTCGCTAACAAATATAGTATTTTCCCAAAAATATATTCTCTCGAATAACTAGTGTCAAAATAAATACAATCAGGAATCCTTGAATAATTATTAAACCACAGTCGTGAATAATCTTTATTCAACTTGTTAAATTAATATTTAACTGGGATACTTGGACACACTTAGTGTGTGACCCTCTAGGACGCTTTCTCCGTGAAATTAAGCGGAGACTGCCTAAAGTCCAAGGTTAGCATCAAGAAACATGCCACGACACCCATAGAGAAAGAAGTTAATGCCACAATGACATTTCACCTCCTACTAATGCTTACCGTGTAATGTAATCCCTCTATTTTGATATCTCGAATCAATTGGGTTGTATGCTTGTTGCATCAACCCATGCACTCTATTATTCTTTCTTTGACTTCTGGAATTGAACATTCCCATTCCTTACCAATGCCATGGATTTATTTAGGCTATATCAATTCCATCAAAGGGCTTGACATATCTACTTTCATTATGGAATAGAAGGGACAAATTCTTTCTCTCATTATCTATTAACGCAATATTACTCATGACACACCCAACAAATCCTACCTCACTATGAATAGTGTGTCGCCACAATTTTCATCAATACATCTAAGTTCTCGTGTTGTAATAATCGTTAATAATAATCTTAAAGTCTAAGGACCAATACACACATCCACATATAGGAACATCCAATGACACTATGAAATGTGGTTTTCCTACTGACGTGTCACATTCTCATAATAACTTCTTGGATATTACCAAGGTTGCACACCATGAGAAGTTGCATCAAAGTTGTATGATTCCTTACCCTTAATGTCCTGTATTATTTTTGTCCCTAAAATAACATCATCCAGACATTGAAAATATATTCAAGAATAGTGTTATGACACTTCCAGGTTCTCATCATAGCAGGGATTTGTTATGACCCTTTGGTGAAACAGCTATCCTTAGGACATTATCACATGAATTATCACACAGAAGAATAATCAAGATGTTATAAGGTATTTATTAATGAATAAAGTAAAAAGTAGTTGTTTATAGGCCACCGACTCCAAAAGACTCCCAATTGGACTCAAGCCAACTTCTAACAACCTTTAGCCTGCTTTCTCTCACATGATATTCAGGCTTCTACTAAGATCAGCCTTTAGTCATGGAGTTTACCACATTCTCTTTTATGGACACTATGATAACTACAACTTCACCCATTTGATATAAATCCCTCAAGAGGTGATACATTTAGATTATGTGCTTAGTCTGTTGATGTGACCTTGGTATTATTGCAAGATCCACTGCTAAAGTACTATCACAATACAACGTGATAGGATCTTTATTGCTAGGCACCACATCAAGCTCCTTGGAAAAGTTCTAAATCCAGACGACTTCCTTGGATAAATCAGAAGCTTCTGTATATTCGGACTCCACTGTAGAATCGGTAACAACTGATTTCTTTGAACTCTTCCAGCTGAAAGCTAATGCATTGAGATAGAAAAAATTTCCAGATTGCGACTTCAGATTGTTTTGATATGTCTAAAAACATTCATTAGCATACCCTCTTATGACAATCTCCTAGTCTCCCCTATACACTAGGAACATATACTTATTTTTCTCAGATATGTAAGGATAGTTTTAACAGCAGTCAAATGTTGTTCTCCAGGATCTTCTTGATTCCAGCTTAGCATGATCAATGCATAGGCAACATCAAGCCTAGTATATAACATGGCATACATGATGAATCCTATAGCCTAAACGTATGGGATCTTACTCATTCTACCTTTATCCTATTGTGTTTAAGGACACATTTTCTTAGAAAGATGTAGGCCATGTGACATTGGAACCAATCCCCTCTTAGATTGTTCCATAATAAATCTCTTTAGTATCTGGTCAATGTGTAAACCCTAACATAGTCCAAGAAGCCTCTTGGATCTATCACGAATGATCTTGATCCCAAGAATGTAGGCTAATTTACCCAAGTCCTTTATGGAGAAACAATTGTTCAACCAGTCCTTAATTGACTCTATGACTGGTACATCATTTTTAATAAGCAATATTTCATCAACATATACTACTAGGATAATGACCACATTCCCATTAAACAACTTATAAACACATGGCTCACATTAGGTCTTAATGAAACCAAATTAATTTATGGCTTCATCAAATCGAATGTTCTATGACCTTGATGATTTCTTTAATTCATAAATGGATTTATGCAACTTGAAACCCATTTGGCTTCACCTGGTGTCACAAACCCTTCTAGTTGTGTCATATAAACATCTTCCTAAATGTTCCTGTTAAGTAACATTGTTTTGATATCCATCAGAAAAATCTCCAAGTCATGGTAAGATTCTATGGAAAGTATGATTCTTATGGATTTAAAAAAGGAAACTACAAAGAAGGTTTCATCATAGTCAATTCCTTGACGTTGTTTGAATCCTTTAGCCACTAGCCTTTCTTTATAGGTGCTAACTTGACCTTCCATGTCCAACTTTCTATTGAATACCCATTTCCATCCAACATGCTTTACATCAATTGTCTCATCGACCAAAACACAAACATGGTTCTAATACATGTAATCCATCTCAGAAGACAAATCTTCTATCCATCTTGTAGCTTCTGAGCTTTCTACTGCTTCATTGTAGGAGAGAGGTTCATCATTGTCCAAAAATAATGATTCACCATCCTCTGTGACTTGGAAACAAAATATCTCTGGTTCCTTTACCTCTCTTGAGCTCCTAAGTAGTACTTGTGTTTCTAGAACCTCTTCCATAGGGTCTTGTTAAACTTGTTTGTAACACCCCAAGATTTCATAGTACATTATTTCTTCAAAGTAATTCAATAACTTGTGCTACACAAAACGCCGAGTTTGAGCGCACCACGACTTACCAAACTAGCTGTTCAAAAGTAGTTATGAATAATATTATCTCCATTGTGAATTTTATATATATCCTATATAGTTTTAGTATTCATATTTTTTGTTACTTAGACATAATATAAGGACAAATTCAATTTTTCAGATAAAAGAAGTATTTTTCAAAAAATGAAATTTTACCACTTATTTAATGGAGAATCCTTTTTAAAACAAATATTTGACACTTTTATATACTCATTTTAATGAAATTAAATTCTTCTTTAGAATCGGGACATAAAAAAGTTAGTTTGGATAAATTTTGGGTACTTTTATGATAACTTTCATATTTTGAGGAATAGTGAAAAAAAATAAATTGAAAACAACTTTTTTAATCGAAATAATTTATAGTGATAAATTATGAATTTTAATGGTTTTTAAGTATAATTAGATTATATTTTTTTCATTTAAAACAATTTATGTCATTATAAGTAATTTCATAGTTAAATTTGACATAAACACATGTCAATAATTTGATAGTTTTTACTTTTAAAAAACCCACTTTTTGGGTTCGATAATGAGAATTAATTTTAAATTAATTAATGAATCTTCTATGTTTTGAATTTGGTAAAATAGAATTCATTTTTGAATTTGAAATATGAAAATTTGCTTAAGGTGATTTTTTGGTATTTTTCTGAAAACGTTCATTTTTTAATGTATAGTGAAAAACCCTGCATTATTTTATTTTAATAATTATTTAATTTATTTAAATTTATTTTAAGTAAAAATAGATATATAATACCTATATAAGTTCAATGTAATTCATTGGAGTCATTTTATAATAAAATTAGATGTATAAATATTTATTGAACTTTTTACCGTCTTTTACCCACCTTCTATGAGCATTTAAAAATTTGCATAAAACATAATTTTACTACATCTATGAGTTGAATTTCAAAAATCTGAGTGACTCAATTGAAATCAGAAAATAAAATGCGGTTCAATTAGATGAAAATATTGTTTTGGTGAATATTAACTATTGACTTTTATTTACCACGACTAAAAGTAAATAGGGTAATTAAAGGTAAAAATGATATTATAATTACCGTAACACATGTACTAATTCAATTTGATAAGTCTAGTTGGACCAAAAAAACCTTAGCGGTAATATATGATCCCATTTGTTCCACTTGGATTAGATTAGGACATTTATTATTATTTTATTTATAGAAGAGTTAAAAGTGTTAAATTCAATGTTTAATAACTAAAATTTTTTTAATATAAGGTTATACATAATAAAAATTTGACTATAAATATTAATTATAAAGATAAACAGATTTCCTAAATAATGGTAGTTTATTTATAATTTTTAGAGATTAAATAATTAAATTTATTTATGACACAATGATGATGCAATAATTACCTTATTAATGAAATATTAAAATAATAGATATTATAAATATTAAAATAAATGTAAATTGAGACTTTTTATGAATTCCAATAATTTTATTGCTTAACATGACATGTTAGGGTTGATTAAATAAATTTTATTCTACGTGATAAAGTTTTTATGGATTTCAAAAATATCAAATACTAAATAGTGTCAAAATTCCCATAATTGAGTTTTAAAAACAAATAATATATTATTAATTGATATAATATTCCTAAAAATATTACGTTAGGCCAAAGGACTTAGATAAGGTTATATATATTAATAATGAACCACTTGGGGGTTCTATTGGCTATTTATAGTAAGTTTATTAACCATATAATATAAAAAAACAAAGAGACATGGTAAATGTCAAACTATTTAACGTAGAGTTAAATCTAGAAGATAATGTTACTATGGTGACCTAAACCTATATAAAACCTATCGGTTGAGAGGTTTTCTACCCATAACCACCTTATACTCTAAATAAATCATTTTTGAGCCATTAGAAACCGAAAATGATTTTATTATTAAATAATATTTCAAGCTTTTCCTAAAGTGACCCTCACCTCTCTTATAAAAGGGTACGTCCCCTTCTCTTAATTTCACACCTCCATAGACATTTGGCTCAGCCAAAACCTGACCAAATATCCTCCCAAATAACATATCACAAACCTATATTCCTTACTTAGATAAAAAATCCAACCTACGGATCCCTTTTGATGAACTCAAAAGGAAACACCCGAAGAAGAGGTAATAATTTTACCACCCTATGTCATGTTCTTTTATTCTTCCACATCATATTTCTTTGTTGTTTACATAACAAAATAATAAATCCAATAAATTATACATAATTTTATGTTATTATAAATATGGTACAACCATATTCATTATTCTGACCATCTTATAAATGACAGATTCACCATACGTGCGTACGTACGGCTTACCGTCTCCACGTCGTGGGGTAGTTTGTTATTCAAACACTTAATTATTTCTATTGGTATAATAATGAGTATAAAAGATGTAAATAATAAATATAACATGTTAATGATTCTGTATATATGATATAACATCCAATTACATATGATTTGAGCATTAATATAATGATATTGTCACTCATGCGTACGTACGGATTACCGTCTCCACGAACGTGATGAAATTCATTCCCATAATAATCATTCAAGAATAATTTTCATTTTATGATTAAAAATAATGTTTATGAATGTAATATTTTTCTTTATATGAATAAAATAAATCCTATTCATAACAAAAATATCTTACATAACCAAGCATATAAAGGAATGGGAATCAGTTAACACCTGATATGATGATACTACTAAAATATTATTAACAAAGAAATATGAGAAGATCATATATGATATAATATTTATGTATATGATTCTTGTAAAATTTAATAACAATGATTTAACTATTATATAGGAGTTTAATGTACCCTCGACCAAGGAAAAGTATAAGTTAAGGGTTAATTTCACAATCTAATTGTTATCGGAGGTTGTTTTTACATAAGTATCTACTGGAACATATTTATTATCCATGTCCATGTTTCATAGAAGAGTTTTCAAAGAGATTCTTTTTTAGGGAATATTTTTAAAATGCTTTTAAGGATTTATTTATATGGAAATGAATGTTTAAAAATGATAATTCCTTTAAAAAGTTTCAAAGTGGTATGAGACACTTTGATAAAAAACATCTTTTAAATTACTTACGTTATAAATTATTTAACTTTTTAATTATTTCATGAAAAAGGATATTTCTCTAAAATATTTTTACTGATCATTTTTAACTATCTCAGTAACCTTTATGGGGTATTATTCTTGATCAAGGTTGATTTATTATACAAAGTTTCCGATTGTATTGAAGGTTTTGTGAAATGTTTGACTCTGTATGTGTTATTTTTATACCATTCATGGTTTATAGATAAAGTATTGACATTTGGTATGCTAGTTTTAATACCAATTTTTATGTTATGTTTGAACCTTTTCATATGAGGAATACATTATACGTAGTAAGTGTTGGGTGGAGCCCTCTATAGCTCTTCGATGCATCAGTAGGTCTCATGAGACAAACTAGTTTCTTGGCACAAGGCCTTGAAAAAATCTTATTTTTAGTCTTGTCACAAGGCCTTGACTATGTGGTTATTAATTCTAGCATTATGCATTACATAATTATGAAAGTGGCTATTGATATTGAATGCGATTATTAGACTAGAATAATATCCATGTGAATAAGTAAAAGACATTATTTGATTTATATTGGACTTATTATGTAGAAGGTTATGTTTAAAAGGATTATATTTTAGTATAATACATTGGATTAAATGTTTATGTTTATTTAGGAACGTTTTTTGTTATATTTTTATCCTTATTGAGCATCTGAGCTCACCCCTCTCTATGTTTTATTTTCCTAGGATGTGAAGAAGTATATTATGACTTACCTGCAGGGATAGTATAAGGGATATAATTGTGGTCAATGGAGATAATGTGGTTGTTTTTTTTTAATTTTATAATTTAATATAAATTTTATGAATGTATCTAGTACTTACAACGCTACTAAACTGATCGGTCTTTTGGAATTTGATCCCTTGTGATCATGAAAATGTTATGTAATAATGCATTGAATCTCGGTAACTGGGGTCAGGTCGTTACAGTTGGTATCATAGGATGTTTAGAAACAAAAATGTAAATATATTTAGATAAACATTGATTAGAGAACATTACCCTAATATTTACTTTGAGGATTAGTATAGAAGAACTTCCTAGAATTTTGGTAATGTAGAGATTTTGTGTATTTTCCAAGAAATACATCCCTGTCTGGATTTGAGTAGGTAGAGGTGGCTCTAGAATAAATGTACCTAGGAATGAAAATTCTAAATAGGAGTTTCGGGCTTGACCTAGGGTATCCTGGTACACAACAATGGGCCATGCTGCACTCTTGGTAATGACACTCCTGGGGGATATGCTTAGGATAATTAACGTTTTCTTTACAATCCATTATGATGGATTTTGGAGTAAATAATTCCTAAAAGAAAAAATTTTATTTTTATATATTATATTCAAAATCTTTTCAATTTATGTTAGGTAATTTACAAGTTAGGAATTATGCATTACGATTCATAATCTAACCTAGTGTATGCCATTTTTTAGAAATGATGCCTAGTAGAAGGAATGAAAATTCCAACAATACGCATGATCAAAAGATTAAGAAGGATCACATCATTCATGGTATTAAGACTACATTTAGAAGGGAAATAGTCACCCATGTATTCTCATCATATGAAGAAATAGTCTAATGTGTTAAAAAGATAAGTAAATAATTCTCTGAGTCCTACGAATTTGAAGGGAAGCAACAGAAGAAAAGGATGGAAGAGAGAATGTTGGATAAAGGGAATATGGGAAATAATGATTTTACCATTTGTGATAACTATGGAATAAATAACCTTGGTAAATGCCTAAAGGGAATGGAAGTTTTTTATAAGTGTGGAGAAAAAGGACACCATGTACGTGATTGCAAGGGTAAGGAAAAGGTTTAAAATGTACAATGATTCATCTTCCAGGAGTTGGGACACTACACAAATCAAGGTCCAAATCATCAGACTATACCCCAAACGCTGCTATTGGGAAATAATCATGTTATGATAATACCGAAGATGAAGAGATATGATTAGAGTTCTTATGTTGTTATTAAATTATTGTGTCATTTGAGTATTGTATTAATGATGTACATGTTATAAGAATTATAGAGTATATAAGTATTGTACTATAGTACTATTTCATTAAGTATTTGAGATTGTGTGGAACCAAGAAAAGTGACTCAATAGTAGGTTAATTTTTTTTGAAAAATATTTGTTTGAGTGAAAGATATACCTTAATATGGTTCTGATATTAAGGTAGTTATTTTGGAAAAATATATGATTGATTTGGATAAATTATATTGGATATTATTGACTACCTTGAAAATGATTAATGATTTGTATAGTCTATCATTGTCGGAGTTTACAACATTTTTGGATAGAAGGAATATATCCAGTATTCTATAGGGAATAAGGGAGAATGAACGTAATCAATAAGGTTTTATGTTAATTCATGGCTTTTCTGTGTTTTAAAAGAATACACGATGAAGGTATTCACATATTATTAGGTGGAAAAAGGATCTTCATTGTGATTGCGTTCCTTATAAATTTTGGACTATGAGTTTGGAAAGAAGTATTTTGGATAAGTCTAAAGGTAGGAATGGATTAAGTTAAACATTGGATACTATTGTTTAAAGTTAAAAAAACTTCTTAATATTTTTTTTTATTGTTAAAAAAATGACAACCCAGAGGTCGGGTGACAACCCGTCGCATCCGGTATGGTCGTAAGACTTGAACCCGCAACCGAAGGGCGACAAGGGTGAATCACCTTCCACTGGACTATGTGATGTCCTAGTTTGTATAACGTATTTTTTTTAAATAGTATGAAAAAATTAATTATAAATTAATTATTTTTGGAACCCTATACAATTAAAAGAAATAGAATATTTTTGAATTCTATTATCTTTTGGAGTGAATGAAAAGTTGTTGGTAGAAATTAGTTAATGGATGAAACTCTACATTTCAAATATATTTTTTCCTCTTATTCCATGAATAAATTAATTATAAAACTTTAGGGAAGGGACCTTAAAACCAAAAATGTGTTATCCTAATACCATATCTTTTTTTGAACCGATGATATTTTAAATCATCATAGATTGATGGATTTGAGGCTCTCAATTGTACACTTGTTTGTGATTGATGACCTCAATTGTTGGAGTTGGGGGCCTAGAACCAACTACTTTGTACTTTATTCATTAAAAAATACCTTATCACACATTGATTTTTATTCTGCATGACAATGCATGTGATAATTTCATTAGGATTTCTATTTCATTAAAGCGTAATAGCAGATCCCTGCTATGATGAGAACCTGGAAGTGCCATAACACTATTCTTGAATACATGTTCTATGGACGGATGATGTTATTCGAGGGACACAAATAATACAGTCCATTAGGTGTGAGGACTCATAAAACTTTGAGGCACATTCTCATGGTGTGCGCCCTTGGTAATATCCAGGAGGATATTATGAGAACAGGACCTGCCAGTAGGAAAACCACATTTCATAGTGTCATTGGATGTTCCAATATGTGGAGGCATGTATTGATACTTAGCCTTTAAGATTATTATTAATGGGTATTAAAACTCACGCACTACGATGTATTGATGAAAACTATGATGAAACACTGTTCGTAGTGAGGTAGGACACATTGGGTGCGTCAGGAGTAATACTACATTAATAGATAATGCGAGAATGCATTTGTCCCTTCTATTCCATAATGGAAGTAGATATCTCAGCCCCATTAATGGAATTTATATTGCTTAAATAAATCCATGTCCATGGTAAGGTATGGGCGAGTTCAATTCTGGAAAGTCAAATAAAGAATAATCTAACACCTAGGTTGATGGAACTAGCTTGTAGCCCTCTTGATTCGAGATATTGTGACAAAGGGATTATATTACATGGTAAGCGTTTGTATGAGGTGTCACATCAATGCGGTGTCAACCTTTTTCTCTTGGTTGCCTTGACCTGTTGCTATACAGTAATCTTGGACTTTAGGCAAGCCCACCTAATGCCAATGAGAAAGAGGCCTAGAGGGTCACACACTAGGTGTGTCCATGTATCTCAGTTAAATATTAATTTAACATGTTAAATAAAGATTATTACTGACTGTGGTTTAATAATTATTTAAGGATGCCTGATCACATTTATTTTGACACTAGTTGTTCGAGAGAATATATTGTGGACAAAATAATATATATTTATTAGCATGTAATGCAGTTAAATTTATTTAATAAATAAATATATATTACTCAAGGCCTCATAAATGTGGTGCAGGAGATAAAGAAAAAATGGAAAATAAAAGTACACGCAGTGTATATTGGATATACACGACGTGTAGTTTTATGGAAAATGAGTAGACTCCATGTATTAATGATTACACGGATTGTAGTTTTTCCAGTCGGTATTTTGAGGAAATAATATCTTTTTATTAAATGATATTTATTATTATCAACGTGGGTGCATGTCAAAGAATTAATAATTCGACAAGGGGGTTTTCAATAAGAGTTAATGAAATAAATAAAATGCGTAACACATTTATTTATTGTCATAACTCTATAACCTCAAACCCGCTTATAAATATCCTCACAACCCAAACACTTGTCCATCAGTCATTGTGCACAACAATTCTGGAGAGTTCTCTCAAGGCCGAATGGACTCTTTCCTCCAAGAACACTCTCAAGACTGAGAGAGATCCACCACCATTGGATCAAGGTGATCGAAGGCGGACATCAGAAGAGAAGGTTTTTCTGCGCTAGAACCTATAGATCCCTTCAGTGACATCCAAATACACGTGGAGCATGTGTGCATCACCGCTAGAGGAATCACACATTTGGATTGTACAACACGACGATTGATCACACCGGATCGTGACTGGAGACATCAACAGATAAATAATTATATCAAGGTAATTCTTGTCAATTAAATAAATAAATTATAACCAACATATGATGATCTTATCTCTATGGTTTCTGGAATCCCTCTTTTGTTTCTCATTCTTCCTTATATTCCGAAGTTCTGGAATTTTACATCGTGATGGATCTAGGATTGATCGTTGTTAATGCTAAAATCAAAGTTGGGAGACCCAACAACATGCTTCTGCTGCGCCCAGAATCTACATCAACCACTGCCTATAAATATTTAAATTTTACCTCCAATTATGTTTCTTTAATTTCCACCAATTTTCTCCTAATCGTGATCATAATTTGGTGGTGAATTTTTCATTTCCCATTCCCTCTTATTAAAACTAAATTTTATTATCCCAATTTCCAATGAGAGTTTTTCACAAAGGTATTTTTCTTTTTTTATACTTTTATTTTCAAAGCACATTTTCAAACTGTGAGGTCACAATTTATTGAAGGAGGGGAGAATGTAACACCCCGAGATTTCAAAGTATGTTATTTCTTCAAAGTAATTCAATAACTTGCGCTACATGCAACACCAAGTTCGAGCGCACCATGACTTACCAAACTCACTATTCAAAAGCGGTTATGAATAGTATTATCTTAATTTTTAATTTTATATATATCCTATATAATTTTAACATTCATATTTTGTGTTTCTTAGACATAATATAAGGACAAATTGAATTTTTTAGAAAAAAGAAGTATTTTTCAGAAAATACAATTTTTCCACCTATTTAATGGAGAATACTTTTTAAATACAATATTTGAAACTTTTATATATTTAATTTAATGAAATTAAATTATTCCTTAGAATTAGGAATTAAAAATTTAGTTTGGATAAATTTTTGATACTTTTTTGATAACTTTCATATTTTGATGAATAGTGAAAAATACTAAATTGAAAAAAACTTTTTTAATTGAAATATTTTATAGTGAAAAATTATGAATTTGAATGGTTTGGAAGTATAATTAGATTTTATTTTTATCATTTAAAAAAATTTAGGTCATTATAAGTAATTTCAAATTTAAATTTGACATAAACAGATGTCAATCTTTTGATATTTTTTACATTTAAAAAACTCACTTTTTTGGTTTTGAAAATGAGAATTAATTTTAAATTAGTTAATTCAACTTCTATGTTTTGAATTTGGTAAAATAGAATTCATTTTTGAAATTGGAATTTCAAAATTATCTTAGGGTAAAAATTTGGTATTTGTCTAAAAACATTCAATTTTTTAAGAATAGTGAAAACACTATGTTATTTTATTTAAATAATTATTTATTTTATTTAAATTTATTTTAAGTCAATATATATATAATACCTATATAAGTTCAATTTAATTCATTGGAGTAATTTTATAATAAAATTAGATGTATAAATTTTTATTGAACTTCTTACCGTCTTTTACACACCTTTTATGAGCATTTACAAATATGCATAAAACTTAATTTTCCACTACTGTGAGTTAAATTTCAAAAATATAAGAGACACGATTGAAATCATTAAGTAAAATGAGGTTCAATAAGATAAAAATAATTTTTGGGGAATAGTATCTTTTGCGTTTTTTACCACGGTTAAAAGTAAATAGGGTAATTAAAGGTAAAAATGATATTATAATTTACCTAAAACATGTAATAATTCTATTTGATATGTTTAATTCGACCAGAAACAACCTTAGGAATAAAATATGACCCCCTTTGGTACACATGTATTAGATTAGGACATTTATTATTATTTTATTTAAAGAACAGTTAAAAGTGTTAAATTCAATGTTTAATAACTAAACCATTTTTAATATAGGGTTATACAAAAGAAAAATTCGACTAAAAATATTCATTATAAATATAAAAAGATTTCCTTTATATTTTTATTTTATTTATAATTTTTAGAGATTATATAATTAAATTTATTTATTACACAATGATGATGTAATAATTACCTTATTAATGAAAGATTAAAATAATTAATATGATAAATATTACAATAAATTTAAATTGAGACTTCTGATGAATTCCAATAATTTTATATGTTACCATGACATCATAATGTTGATTAAATAAATTTTATTTTAAGTGATAAAGTTTTTATGGCTTTAAAAAAATCAAATACTAAATAGTTTCAAAATTGACATAATTGAGTTTTTAAAACAAATACTATATTATTAATTGATATAATATTCTTAAAAACCTAAGGTTAAGAAAAAGGACTTATATAAGGTTATATATATTTATAATGAACCACTTGGGGTTAAAGTGGCTTGTTATTGTACGTTTATTATCCATATAATAAAAAAATACAAAGAGACATGGTAATTGTCAAACTATTTAACTAAGATTTAAATCTAAAAGATAAGGTTAATATGGTGACCTAAACCTATCTAAAAACTATTGGTTGAGTGGTTTTAGACCCATCCCCACATTATCCTCTAAATAAACCTTCTTTGAGCCATTTGAAACCGAAGATAATTTTAATATAAAATAATATGCCATGATTTTCCTAAAGTGACCCTCACCTCTCTTATAAAAGGGTACTTCCCCTTCACTTAATTTCACACCTCCAAATCCATTTGGCTCGGCCAAAACCTACCACATTATCCTCAAAACTTCCCTCAAACCAACCTAGGGTCCTTACTTGTATCTTAAATCCATCCTATGGATCCATTTTGATCAACTCAAAAAGAAACACTTGGAGAAGAGGTAATAATTTCACCACCCTATTTCATGTTCTTTTCTTCTTCCAATTCCTCTTTCTTTGTTGTTTACAAACCAAAATAATAAATCCAATGCCTTATATGTAATGTTATGTTATTATAAATATGGTACAACCATATTCATTATTCTATCCATCCTACAAATGTCAAAGTCACCATAGGTGCGTACATACGACTTACTGTCTTCACGTCGTGGTGTAGTTTGTTATTCAAACAAATAATTATTTGTATTGGTATAATAATGAGTATTAATTATGTAAATAATAAATATAACATGTTAATTATTCTTTATATATGATATAACATCCAATTACATACAATTTCTACATCAATATAATGATATTGTCGCTCACGCGTACGTACAGATTACCGTCTCCACAAACAGGATGAGATTCATTCCCCATCATAATCATTCAAGAATAATTTTCATTTTATGATTAAAAATAATTTTTATTAACATAATATCATTCTCTATATAAATCAAATAAAATTTATCCATAACAAACATGGCTTACATAACAAAGCATATAAAGGAAAACAAATCAGTTAATACCTGAAACGATGATACTACCAAAATATTATTAACAAAGAAAGATTAGAAGATCATATATGATATCATATTTAAGTATATAATTCTTTAACAATTTAATAACAATGATTTAGCTATTATACAGGAGGTTAATGTACCATCTACTATGGAAAAGTACAAGGTAAGAGTTAATTTCACAATCTAATTATTATCCAAGGTTGTTTTTAGGTAAGTATCTACTGGGACATATTTATTGTCCATTACCATTTTTTATAAAATATTTTTCAAAGGGATTATTTTTAAGGTACTATTTTAATAAAACATCAATTTAAATGCTTTAAAGATTTATTCTTCTAAACCTTTATCATTAATTTCCATGTTTTTAATACGGTTTTAAGGACTTATTTATATAGAGATGAATGTTATTAAATGTTAATTCCATTAAAAAGTCTCAAAGTGGTATGGGACACTTTGATTCAAAACTATCTTTTAAATTACTTCCTTTTTAAATTATGTGACTTTTAAACAATTTCATGAAAATGGGATATTTCTCACAAAGATTTTTACTGATCATTTTCAACTATGTCAACATCCTTTAAGAGATATTATTCTTGATCCATGTTGATTTCTTATACAAATATTCCATATTTTATTGAAGGTTTTGTGATTTTTTTGACTGTGGATGTGTTATGTTTTACCCCATTCATGGGTTATGGATAAAGTATTGACATTTTGTATCCTAGTTTTAATACAAATGTTAATGTTATGATTAAACCTTTTCATATGAGGAATGCATTGGACTTAGTAAGTGACGGGTGGATCCTGCTATAGCTCTTAAATGAATCGGTATATCTCATGATAAAAACTAGTGTCTTGGAACAAGGCCATGGAAAAAATTATTTGTAGTCTTGGCACAAGTCCTTGACTACGTGGTTATGAAGTCTGGCATAATCATTCCATCATTATGAAAGTGGATATTGATATTTCATGTGATTATTTGACTCGTATAATATCAATGTTAATAAGTAAATTGGATTATTTCATTTATATTGGCCATATTATGTATAATTTTATGTTTAAAAGACTTATGTTTTTTTCTTATACATTTCCTTAAATGTTTGTGATAATTTATGAAAGTTTTTGTTATACTATTATCCTTACAGAGCATCTGAGATCAACCATTTCTATGTTCTATTTTTCCCAGAATGTGAAAAAGTATATTATGACTTTCCTGTAGGGATATTATAAGGGATATAAATGTGGTCAATGGAGACAATGTTGTTTTTTTCCATTTTTTAATGTAATTTAAAACTTATGAATGTATATAGTACTTCCAAGGATACTAAATTTATTGGTCTTTTGGGATTTGATCCCTTATGATAATGCCAATGTTATGTAACAATACAAAGACTCTAGGTAACTAGGGTCTGGGTGTTACATTGTTCATGTACCAACTCCTACATATATTGAGCCTCAAATTCATCTAAGTCAATATTTCTCCCACTATCCTTTTTGAGGATGCTCTCTATCTCAAGAAAGAAATGTTTTCTAGCAACAATGACTTTCTTGTCTGAAGGATTATATAGGAAATATCCTTTCATTTCCTTGGGATGTCCTATAAAGATACACCTTGTGCCTCGAGGTGCTTCTTTTTTTCCTAAGAAGGACTTAACAAATGCCTCGCATCCTCATACACATGTGTGTGACAAAATTGGTTCTTTACATTCCATAACTCAGAGAGAATTCCATTTTCCACCTTTTTTGTTACCCAGTTTAAGGTGTATACTGCAGTTTGTAATGAATACCCCCTAAAGGATAATGGGATATCTGAAAGACTCATCATCGACCTCACCATATCCAATAAGGTGCAGTTCCTCCTTTCACTAACACCATTCCACTGTGGGGTATAAGAAAGAGTGATCTGATATAGAATCCCAGACTCCTGTAGAAGATCAATGAATTCATGGTTCAGATATTCTCGACCTTAATCTGATCGAAGTTTATTTATCTTCTTACCAAGCTGATTCTCTACTTCATTTTTGAATTCCTTAAATTTATCTATGACTTATGACTTATATATCATTATGTATACATATCCATATGTACTCAAATCATCAGTAAAAGTAATGATGTAATAATATCCACCTCTACATTCTACTAGAAATGGTCCACACACATCAGTGTGAACCAATCCTAGAAGATCTGTGGCCTTTTTAACCAATCCACTGAAAGGTGGCATGGATATTTTACGTTTTAAATAAGCGTGACATATATCATGTGATTTTAGCTCAGTAGTGTCTAAATAACCATCTTCATAGAGATTTGTGAAGCACTTGTCACTTACATGACCAAGATGGCGATGCCACAACTGGGTGTTGTATGAGTCATGTGAGTCTGTTTCATTATCAATTTCCAACACTTATTTTTCATAATTTAATATAAGCAAACCATTATTTAAATGTGCCATACCAAAACATATGTTTTTCTTATAAAATAAACAACCCTTATTTCCAAACTTGAAAATAAATCCATCCATATCAAAACATGATACAAAAAGTTTGTTTTTTGTAACACTAGGAAAATAATAACATTTATGTAAAATCAAAATCATCCTAGTTGACAATGAGAGATAGTAATCTCCAATGGCTAACGCATCCAACCTCATTCCATTAGCAGCTTGAAGATCCACTCCTAGGAAATGTTTCTAAATCTACTTGGTTCCTGTATTTGAATATATATGTGATCCCCACATGAAATATCTAATTCCCAATGTGTATAAATGGAATGATTACACTAGATAACGAACACACATTTAGCATCCCCATGATTCTGGGTGCATTTCCTCTTCTAGTGGCTTGGATTTCCACATGAAAAACATACCGCCTCTTGTTCCTTTCCCTACCTCTGGATCCTCCCCTTATTGGAGGGATGGTGCTTAGGGGCTTCAGACCATTTATGAATCCTTGGCCCCTTTGCCTTGTCCTTCCTTTTATTATACACTATAAGGACAATGGGTTTGTCCTTCCCCATGTCCTAATCTACCTGGAGAATTAAGGTCAAAATTTCTGATAGAAACTTCTCATTGTTTCTAATGTTTTAGTTGAAAATAAATCTAGAGAAGGTTTTGGGATGTGATGATAGGATGAGATATATACGCAACTCATCTGAGAACTTAATCCCTAAAATGTTCAGGCATTCAATGTTACCAATAAGGTTGACTACATGAGGCCCAATTAGTGAAGACTCTCCAAGCATATTTGTGAACAAATCATTAGAGAACTCACACCTCTCCTGTCTCAGCTTCTCTAGATAGAGATCCTTAAAGTGAGACATCATGCTATACATGTCCATGTTTTCATGTTTCTTCAATAGATCATTAGACATGGATGATAGAATAAAACATTTGAAATCTATTGAATCATCCATAGTATTCATACAGAGAGATAGTTCTTCATCACTATCCACTTTTCCAGGCGCAGTTGGCACATCCTCTTCCAACACAAATAATTTCTTCTCATGGTGAAGGATGACGCATAAACACCTCTGTCATTCCTAGAAATTGGTGTTGGTGAGAAGGTTTTACATCTCAATTATGGTTCACAATGATATGTTTGAAGTCATTTTTTCTTAACATTTCTAAAAATTAATATGGGAAAAGGTTTTTTTACTTTATCATGACGAAACAGAGACAAATAAATAAATTAATACTTATTAGTCTCCCACTATTTTATCGAAATCCAATAGCCTTCACCATTTTCTTCAGAATATTCTGTTTCCTGAATATTCTAGTGGAAAGGATACATATTTCCCTTCATATTACCCCAACTAGGGTTGTTCACGCAATTTTAAGGGTTTTAGGTAGGAATTCCAAATGACAACTACATTAACTCGCAGCTCCTTGATCTGCTGAGTGGACTCCCCAATCCTAAAATTCTGTTATTTTGGATTTCCTCAACCTTTTCTTCTTGGTCACACCAAGTCCTATTGTGGTAGTCAACCCTTTATGTGAACCAAGTCAGGTTGACCCAAAAACTTGAATTGAAATTCCCCGATAATTGAAAGCACCCCAACTAGGGTTTGTTAAGCACTTTGAACTATGGTTTGATTGTAACCGAGATTATGGAAGGCTAGGATGACTTAATATTTCTTTGATGGATTTTATCCTTATACTTAAATTTCTATTTTATTATCTTTGATTACATGCTTATTAACATTAATTTGTATATACTTAAGTGATTAACCATGTATAATATAATATTTACGCATAAGATGGTTTTATTTTAGTTCAATCTTGCATGCTTTTTTAATTCATTAATTTTGTGATTGTGAAAAAACACCCACAATAAGTAAATCATGAAAATAATATAAATAAAATAAATGGTATGATCCTGATCTTTTTCTATTGGTTAGTTTATCTAGCTGTTGATAAACTAATCCAAGACCTAGGGGAGAAACAACTTGAACGTTTTGGGTTTGTGTTTTTAGCTTTCCACCTGTCCACCTTTGTATCTCTTTAGATTGGTTTTACCTTGGCTCCTAACTTGAGCTATCTCCACCAGCTTGAGAGATCCATCCATTACATATTCTTTTATCTCACTCAAAGGTGAGGGTTAAAATGGGGTTTTATATAAAATAAGCCTTGGGCACGCATGCCCTACATATTAATGAGGAGAAGGCTCACAAGCCAACAAATTTAATTTAAATAAATAAATTAAAAGTAAACCATTCACATACAAAGGTCTTGGTCTATATTGTAATCATCCATACATGCAATGATATTTATGCATAAATAAAACTAGCATTCAATCTTTTAGTCGTTCTTGTTTATGATAAATCACGCTCGAATCAATTAATTATCTTTAATTAATCAATCCTTTTATCTTAAAAACTTTTTCTGAATTTCATTGAGATTCTAATACATCATAATTTTAAATAAATAAATTCATTTAAAATTACCTATGTACATAAATTGTACCTTGGAGGCAACCCTATGAATTCTCATTCATAACTACCCAATTAGTAGAAATGAAAATTAAACATATGTTAAATTAAACACATATATATAAAAAACCTATCACGTGTTGTGCCTCATCTTTACCCCCATAATATGGTACACGTATCAAAGGTTTTTATAATATAATAATAAATTTTCATAAATCTATGTAATTTGGATGAGTACACGACATGTTGTTCCCACTACACAGTATGTACTTTTGTTCACCGTCCATCCAAAGCACATGGTCGTGGACATGGAATGTAGATGTAATCTGGAAATCTTTGAAATACACAACATGTTTAGTGGGAAACTCATCGTGTAGTATCCGCGTTACACAGCTTCCAGCTTGGTAAGCCGTGTACATGGTACACGGTCCAACCCTAACTCGAAGAGACTACACATTGTGTTCAGTGGGCCAAATGGCATGTAATTTAGAAAATGTGTGCCACCTATTACTAGTCAACAGACAAAGTCTTAAAGACATAGATTGAATCCATTGAAATGACCTAATTTGACGTACCTTCCTGGTGCATGGAATCTATACTACAAGACGTGTACTTCAGAATACATATCGTGTGTTCTGGTGTTGTATGGATAGAAATATTTGGAACCTTTGGATGAGATCCTCTGTTTTATTTTAATCAAAATTTAAAGAAAAATCATTTATATAAGGTTAATAAGAAATGAAAGAGGAGGAATAGATCTCGAGATTCAAATTTATAAAATTATTAACTTTAATTGAATCAACTAAATTATTAAATTCCTAAATCACCAACAAAAAACTAAATAATTATAATCAACAATATAACCTCCCTATAATACCACTTGTACAGGTGAAATGGAAACACGTGGGTGGGGTTACCCAACTTTAATTTTTCCATTAACAACGATCAATATGAGATCCTTCATGATAACAAAACACTAGATCTTTAGAATAGAATGAACAAAGAAAGAAAGTAAGGGTGTCCCAGATCCATATAGGGGATCATCATATGTTGGTTATAATTAATTTAATTAAAAGGCAAGAATTACCTTGATGGAATTCTCTCTCTGTTGAAGTTTCTGGTCACGATCCGATGTGATCTATCAATGCGTCGTATAATCTAGGTGTAGGATTCCTCTAAAGGTGATCCACACATGCTCCACGTATCTATGGATATCACTGAAGGTATCTCCAGGTGATAGTGTAGAAGAGCCTTCACTTGTGATGTCCGCCTTCAATCACCTTGAGAGCCGGTTCCAAAGCGCTCTCCTTAATCCGGCGGAGGAGGATCTCTCTCATACCTTGAGAGCATTCCTGGAAGAAAATTATTCTCTCTAAGTTTGAGATCTTTCTCTATATTCGTTGTGCACAACCACAATGAATGGTTAGGATAATGAGAATTATATAATTTGGATTTTAATTACTTATAGTAATAAAATGAATTAATTACCCGAAAGTATTTATTCATTTCATTTAATTCTTAGTAAAAACCAATGTCAAATAATAACATTTGAATATTATTATTACTTGACATGCGCCCAAAAATTTACACCTCATATTATTTAATTAAATAAAAAATATTATTTCTCACAAATCCCAATAAAAACTACATGACATGTATATTAATATACCCGATGTGTACTTTTGTTTTCCCATTCTCTTTATATCCTCCACCATATTTATTAGAACTAAAATAATTACTATTTATTTATTAAATAAATATTACTGCATTACTCACTAATAAATATATTATTTATCCCACAATATATTCTCTCGATTAACTAGTGTCGAAATAAATACGATTAATAATACTTGAATAATTTTTAAACCACAATCGGGAATCATCTTAATTCAACTTGTTAAATTAATATTTAATTGAGATACTTGGATACACTTAGTGTGTGAACCTCTAGGTCTCTTTCTCAGTGGAATTAGGTGGAGTCTGTATAAAGTCCAAGGTTATCATCTAGAAACATGCCAAGGCACCCCTAGAAAAAAAAGTTAACGCTGAAATGACATGTCTCCTCCTACGAATGCTTACCATGTAATGTATTCTCTTTGTCTCGATATCTTGAATCAAGCATGTTTCATGCTGGTGCCATCAACCCTTGTGCTCAATTATTCTTTTTTGACTTCTAGGAATTGAACTTTCCCATTCCTTACCATGGCTATTGATTTATTTAGGCTATGTCCATTCCATCAAAGGGATAGAGATATCTACTTCTGTTATGGAATAGAAGGTATAAATACTTTATAGCATTATCTATTAATGCAATATTACTCATGACACACCCATCATATATTACCTCGTTGTGACTAGTTTGTTTTCATAGTTTTCGTCAATACATCTATGTGTGTGAGTTATAATACCCATTAATAATAATCTTAATGTCTAAGGACCAACACAAATGTCTTCATATAGGAACATCCAATGACACTATGAAATGTGGATTTCCTACTGCTAGGTCTCATTCTCATAATATCCTACAGTATATTACCAAGGGAGAACACCTTGAGAAGGTGCCTCAAATTTTTATGAGTCCTCCCCTCTAATGGCCTGTATTACTTGTGTCCCTAAAATTACATCATCCGAAAATATAACATATATTCAGGAATAATGTTATGGAACTTACGGGTTCTCATCATAACAGGGATCCGCTATGACCATTTGGTGCAACAACTATCATTAGGAAATTATCACATGCATTGTCATGAATAAGAACAATCAATATGTGATAAGGTATTTCTTAATGAATAAAGTACTAAGTATTTGATTCTAGACCACCAACTCTAACATAGTTAATTTCCTATAAATGGATGAGTAACCTCAGACGATTTCATCTTATATGGGAAATAATTTTGAAATATCTTCCAAAAATATTTATTGAGGAAAATATCCATTCTTCATTGAAGGAGTATTTTCAATTTATAAAACCATTTAAAAATAATTTTCATATAAAATTCCTTGAAAACATATAATGAACAGTGGAAATAATTTTAGAAAACCTTTTCCTTGAAAAATTATAGAATAATATTCAAAACATTGTAAAAAAAATTTCATTGAAAACACATTTTAAACTTTAAAAGAAATCTTGAAAACCTTTTGAAAAAAATTTTACTTGAAAACTTATGAAAGAAGCTTGAAAAAATTTTGAGAACAATTTTCCTTGAAAATTAATTTTAAAAACATTTCCTTAAAAATGATCCTTTTAATCTTGGAAAGGAATCTTCACAAAAATGATGGTGGGTAAATTTGTACTTGTTGTATGATGTAAAAAAGAATATTCCTTCTATAGGGTATAAAGGTAATAAAAATGCCGTGTTCAGAAAGTGGAAAGAAGATTCATTTGAATATATTGGTAAAATAAAAGAAGGTTAAAAATTTATTTTAATGATTATATGAGAATATTATAATATTATTTGAAACCCTTTTTTGAAAACTCAGTTCTGAAGGAACATAGATTTCCGACCTAAGAGGGGTTATAGTTAGAATTTCATGAAAACGCTTTTTTTAATTATATTATATACCAAAGAGTAGAAAAAATGGTACCAAAAAATTAATATATTATGAATAATGAGAGGATAAGAGAATTCATGAATTTTCTTGAGAGATGGGTTATAATATTTCATTAAAGGAAGAATAAAAAACAATCTTTAAAAGCGTTGAGATTGTTTCAATAAATATATATCAATTGGTAACCAGGGATCATACTCTCCATGTAAGAAAATAAAATAAAACTAATATTATAATGCCATGAAAATAAGGAGACTCATTATATTTCATGTAAAATGGAATTATATAAACCTCAAAATGAATTTAGGTTCATAACAAAACTTGGTTCTCAAAGAAGGAATATTGAGACAAAACTATTTTACGGATTTGGAAACTTTTGAAACATAAACCCCATGAAATAAAGGTCATATAATTTATATGTAAATATCCATAAATATAACTATAAAAAACATTTAATACATTCATGGTCAGTATACATAACATACAAATGGAATGTGTGGTGAATAAATCATGTATCACACAGAAATAATAAGTGAGATGAAATCCCCTTACCTTGTGTATTGACTCACTTCGTACTTGTAAAAACCACCAATATAATAAATAAAAATTTATTATAAATCTTTTACCGAACCCTATTCTTATATCTAGTTCCACATATGGTTTTATTATGACCTTATATTACCTTCTTGTTACCAATCCTATGTTATGTTTTCACTTTAGGTAATATTTTCTTTATTCTTCACATGTGCCTTAATTTTTTATATATTTGGTCCTTATACTTATATAATGATTTAAAAAATGTAAAAAATGATATAAATATCATGTATATACAATATATTTGTATTATAATAATTCATAGAATTTATAAATATGAAACAGAATACATCGTTCATGGAGACGGTAATCCATACATACTTATGAATGCTATTTCGGTTTAATTGTAGTATTGAAAGAGAGTAAGTAAAAGATATATATGTATATGTATAATTATTAAATTATCTTTATTATATCATATATATATATATATCATATATATTCACTAAACCCATCCTTTATGCATTCCATGTTGTGTATGAATGAATCACATCACTTTAAGGGGGCGGTAGTCCACACTTCCTCAATCAAAAACATAATATTAACAAAAAATGGAAAGTATAAGGACATGTTTTATAAAATAATTAAATAATATTAAATAAATAATAAATATAATATATAAAATTTATAAATAGAGAGTTTATCATAATGTCCACCATGAGAGACAGTGTAGGAAAAATGACCAATCATCATTTTGTTAGATGATAGTTCACCGTACACATAAATAGTATGTTTGTTACCTATTATATGGATGTGTGAGTATGTTTTGGTCAAAAAATTAGAATAAAAACACACAATTATATTTAGGATACTGGTTTTGTTATACAAGCATTTAATAATGATTGTAGATGGTGTGGAGGAAGAAAATAAAATAAAGGCTTCCTTGGATTGTGCCAAAAGGATTCCTTTGATTTATTTCTAAAAAAGTGAGGAATCAAACTTAAAGGGACGTATGTTGGGAATTTTATTGGGTATATATTTTTTTAATCTATGTGGTTTTATATGAGTGAGGAAGTGGGAGAGGTGGTGGCCTTTTATAGGGATGGAAAATGAATCGCTTGGAATATTTAAAAACAAGTTAGGTGTACACATATTCTTACTTAAATAAAGTCATAAAAACCAAAAAAATATAAAAATGGAAGGTTTATAGATAAAATATTTCTATAAAATAGGTTTTAGACAAGATTTTAGTTCATTTGGGTTATTTAGATTAAGTTTTAATCCCTAATTAAACTTACATTGACCTTAATCACTATGACCAACTTTAATCACTTTTACTAATATTTTTAGTCAAATAATTACATGAAATAATTAGAATATAAATATTTTACTAGTTAAAATTGTGTATGTAAATTTTTAAAAATTAAATTCACATAATTGGAAAGATTAAAATTAATTCTAATTCCGTAGAAAGGATGAAATAATAGGTTTTTATAGTAGAAAAATGTTCAAAAGTTTGTTAGATTTTTTATATTCAATTTCAAATTGAAATTGATTATGATGAAATAAATTTCATTAATAGACGTATAATTTATCTAATGTGACCTTAAAACAAATATAATGTATAATTTAACATTAAAAATTAATTAAATGAAAAGGCAGTTATTAACTAAAATACTGTATTTTTCAGTATTCATTAAAAAATTAAGTTTCTCAAAAAAATCTAAAAAATTCACCCTATCACATATAAATATTAAAATATATATAACTTTTCAAGTTTTCCATAATGGTAATCACGTTACTTTTAATAACAAATAAACAAACCTTATAAGTAGTTTTAAAGAAGTTACAACACTTATTACAACTGATTATTTGTTTAAAATATATTAATATTAAATATAACCATCAAGAAAACAATAACAAGGATTTGAACAACTGTAAAATGTTAAGTAATGATATTTAAATATTTAAATTGAAGCATATTTAGGTAGTATTTATTTAATAAGTATGAAGTGGGTTACGAAACTACAATTTAAAATTTCATGAGTGGGAATCACTTCTCTTTGAAAAAAGTGTTGGGTGAAATATTATCTTAAAATGTATTCATGTAAAATTTTTGTTGTTATCATGATCCATTTGATAGTGATACATGACTCAGTTATTAATGAAATTTCTCTTTGGTTGTGAAATAAATAAAAATAAGCATCATACATATTTCCATGCTTATTTGATTTGATTAATTTTTATCAATTATTGATTATGTCCTCTTATTTTTTTTAGAAATCAAAGTGGGGTTAATTAGTTTTATTTATGATATTCCATTATATGTATTCCATAAAATACACCTTAACTTGATAATTTTTGTGGTATACCTCCACCTAGGTGGTTATTTTTTATTAAAAGTAACATGATTCTTGTTATTTAAATCCTTAATATTTATATGTATTTAAAATTTGATATATGTCCAGACACAATGTTAGTGTTATTCAATGTTTGTGTGTATAGTAGAAGAAAATATATGTGTGTTATACTATACGAAAATATGTTAACTACTAATATTACTCTTTTTTCTATGTTTTTGATATAATAGAAGCATTCAATTATCTTTCTGTGTGTAATATAAACTTAAACACCTAAGAATATTCCACCACTATTGAAGTGAAATCACATGGATATAGGAAGAATTATTTATGTGTTATAGAAGAAATCATATAACATGTAAGAGTTTGTTTTATGTAATAGTATTAGTCACTAATCAATCTGTGTGTGTAATAGAAACACAAACTCTTGCAAGCATGTTCCACTACATTAGAAGATTAGTCCCAAGAACAATGTTCTTCACCATGATCCATAAAAAATAATACAAGTTTCAAATAGATAATCCAAAGAAAATAAATAAAAATTTCGAAAAAAAATCACTACACAATATGTGTATTTACCAAACAAGATAGTTCTTAAATATATGCCAACTAAAAGAAGGGATCAAACTATAGGAATTTATAAAACAACACAATAAAAGTTGTAAAATACATAAAATAAAAAATAAAAAATGTAAAACAAACATCAATAATCAATAAGGTACCTAAAAAATAACATATACCATAAATATATACTTAAATGAAAGAACAGAAGAAGCAATTAGTGGGGAAATTGGAAGAAAGAAGACTTCCAAGGCAGTAATTTATAATAATCCTTATAATTAAACACTTCAATGAAAATTGTTTATGCCACCAAAATAAATTTGGATTATTGACTCTTTCAAAATAATCTTGAGTGATCATATCCTCGATCCACTTTTTTATTTCTTTTAAATCAGGTTGTTTATATAAATTTATATCCAAGAAAATGGGGCAGAAAGTGGTGAGTGAGAACACTAAAACAATTATATAATATTAGCTTAAACATGAATCCCCCTAATGCTCCACACACTCCACGTAAAACTTTAAATAATGGAAGAGGCTTAAAAATTAATATTATATTACCTTAAATATGTAGTTCCCAGATGATCTGCACACTTCATTTACAACTATTGATAAAGTAAGAAGTTTAAAAATCATCAATGTTTTCCATGTCAAGACCTTTTTACTTAGTGGTATATAAGGGAAATCATCACCTGAATATATTTGGATTCTTATACCTTTCCAAATAATCTTTGAGTTTTCATATCCTAAGTCCACATTTTATAGTGTTGAAGTCAAGTTGTTCATTTACATTTGAAACCAAGATAAAGTGAAATAAATAGGTGACTGAGAACACTAAAAAAAGAATTGATATTATAATACCTTAAATATGAATCCCCCATATGATCCACACACTTTATGTACAACAAATAATGAAGAAAGATATTTAGAAAATCAATATTATATTACCATAAACAAGTAACACCCATATTCTCCACACACTCCACATCCAACTGATATAATAATAAAAAGGTCAAGTTAGAATTAAAGGTTTCCCATAGAATAAAAAAATTACACATTAGAAATATTTAATTACGAATTTAAAAATATATTTGAAGAAAATAAAATTTTATATCTCTATAGTTTAAACTAAGCGTAATTGATAATAATTCAAGTATACCAAATAGATCATCCAATTAACATGAAGCATGGACTGATGCAAGACACAAGTACATAAACAATCACAAAAACATGTATGACACCATTTTAAATCATAAATGAAAATTAGATTCATGTCATTCCAACTCATAAAATGGGACCCACCATCAAAAGTATGGTTTTAATGTTTTTAATTATACTTGTCACCATATCCGAACAATTCTAGAATTAATTAATCCAACAAAGGAACCAATTAAAAATTAAAATAAAAAAAGAACTGATTATGTGGATAGAGATGACAAAAGGAATAGAATTTCTCACTAAGACCATGAGAACCTTGAAAATCCAATCATTAAAATTACTGAAAAAATACTAAACCATAAAATGGAGATAATATATGTCGTCCCCATGAATATAAAGGATTCAATACCCCTAAAAGTACAATCCATCCAAACAACCAATGCAAGAATCATTATGTATATAAACATAATGAACATCCTTAGGGAAATATGGTATTCTTGCTCAAATTTAACTCAATCATGGCCAATATATTTTAGAAATTTAGTCTCTAAAGCAGATATATAAATGTAATAAAACTTCCCACACATTTATTTTTTAGTACAAATGGTGAAATAGGTATGAAATAAATGGGTTGACTAGGCTTTCTTGACAAAATTTTTATCTCCCTATTATCATATAAATTTATCAACTAGAGTATATAATTTTAGAAAAAATCTATAATCCATTATAATCTGGATTCACTTTACAAAAAAATCCCAAAAATCTCATAAATGTAAGAAAATAGTTCTATTGTATCGATATGCAATTAGTTATGATTGTCATAGATTTTAGACTCTGAAAAAAAATTATTTTCCCAATACCTCGGATCGATAGGAATCCCTATCTGGAAAAAATATAAAAATAAGGCCCCTGTAGATCAATGATACAAGAAACTTCATAACCCCTAAGCTTCATGAAACAATAAATAAATCAGATAGAATTAGTATGATTGGTCAGTGATGGTGATAAACATCACTCAATCTTAGATCCTCAAAAAAAATGTGATGATTGTATTAGAACAAAAAATGAAGTAATCTAGGAAGCCTGAAATACCCCTATTCGATTGACCAATGGTGCAAGAAATAGTCACCACGCCAGATGAAACCTTGGAAACTTCCTGATTTGATACAGCAGAAAAAACAAACAAGTGAACCCCACATTCTTAGTGACACCAAAACAACAATATCAGTCAATTCTACATAATAAATCCCAAAAACATCATATGCAGTGTATTATTATCAAGGAAGGAATGAAAATGTACTAATTCATCTTGGCCATATAACACTGACTATAAGTAGGATGTAGAGTAGTCAAACAGTAAATACCTAATGCTAGTCAACTAAAATTGATGAATAATGAGGGGGGAGTGTGGTGAGGTTGGGGGATGAGAGTGGAGAGGATGAGGGATGATCAAGGGAGGAGTTTGGGGAGTTCATTTTTCCATATCTAGTCTGCAGTGTTGATCTTCAAGCTAGGGAACCATCATAAGTTTCAAGGCATGTGGCTCGCATCATCGATGCTACATGAATCGATCTTGAACTCTCCTTGATGTGCATCCAAGAAGGCCCAATCAATATAGAAGTCAAATCAAACATGTGAATTCAACATTATTGGAAATTTCCAATAGTGAAACCAAAATAACATCCACCATAAATGATAAAAAATAATCCCCTAAATCTATAGTGTGTTCCAATTAAGGACAGAATTCCAATAAACCATGAGATTCGAGATTCCCATAAGTCTACAACCCCAAATTACTACAAAAGATACCCCAAAGGACCACACATAAATTTCTGTGTCGGATGATGTCATATGTGGATTCTTGATGTTGAAGTAGTGAGACCTGAAGAATATCTCTAATGGATTATCGTTAATTTTGGTGTTGAACTACACCTAGAAGAGAATGACCAAGAGGAACAATGTTTTTTTAGTATGTACATTTATGTATGGGACTTTTGGGATAGTGATATTCACCTTGTGCTTTCACAACATTATCTTGTCAGAGCCATATACCCCCATCGAGGTATGGTGTCCGAGGGGGTTAGCTTTGGGCTCATTTCACAAGATAAAGTCAAAAACTGGGTGTGTGTGGTTATATGTGGGATTATTATATTGAACATTAATCCTATATCCAAGCATCATCTTCAACACCTACTATCATTATAGGTTAGAATCATCATATGATGATGATTATGAGGGGTTTCAATGTCTTTCTTTTTTATTTAAATGTTAAATTAATTGAAAGAGGATTGAGCTAAATGTTAGAAAGAGTTATAAAATTGAGATACATTTATGAAATGTCTCACGAATATAGTACAATAATTTGGGTTCTTAGTGGTTTATATATATATTTTGATCCTTAAGGATGTGGTTTTGATTTTTTCATTATTTTCTCACAACAAATTTATTCCCATGATCCATGAATACCTCGAGAGGGTGAAATATTTTATGTGATTCTCAATGCACTTATTCAAATTCTTCTAAGAATCTCTTACAAGAAGGATTTATATGTGTAACTCATTCTATTATTTTACTTTGTTTATATTCATTACATACATATAGATTGATAATTTGATTAATGTGTTTTTGGATTTGTTATTATATTATGTTTAAGTTTTCATAAATCCCTCTAAAACCCTTCAGTTATCCCTCTACATAGAAAATTATGTTGGGTTTTGATTGATTTTGTGAGAAACATGTTGGTTATTCCAAAAGGTATTAAAGGGAGGGGTTTTAAATGGTTATCACTCCATTTAAAACTGATTAAATTAGTCTATGTTCAAATCTCTTGAGTTGATTGAGGGATTATGAAAAGTGTATTAGGTATTTACCCGAAAACCAATAAATTCGTATTAAACCTTGTATATCTTTCATATTTACACAGTAATTTCTGAATGGATTCATAACACTCACTACATATTTAGTTTAGTTCAAATGAATTTACATATGGATTTATCCACAACATATCATAGTAATTGTTTAATTACATTGATTATTTGAAATTGAAAATTCACCCCTCCCTCTTGTTTCTTACCATCACCATTATTTAACCTAACATTTGGTATTAAATCATGCCCTTTTTTGATATATTTTTCTATGATTACTTATATTTTTGAGGATATAATATTCTTTGAGGTAACTTACATCCTAAAATTCAAATAGTCTAAGGGAAATCTCTATTTTCAGTTACCACAGTTTATGATGTGGTAGATAATAAAATATTTGTTGAGCCCATGAATTTCAATGGATTTGACTATAACTATACTAGAAGGATGATATGGAGATATTATGAAAAATATTTCTATTTATTACCAGACTACTATGTTAATACTTTAAAATATTCAAAAATATAATTTAAATAATTTTTTATGTAATAATTCTCCTAAGTACATTTTAAATTAAAAAGTTATCAATTGTCATTAGTATTCAATTAATATGAATTTTTATAGTCATATATTCTCCTATAAAACTACTTCTTACATTTAAAGGACATTTCAAGTCACTCATCAAGTTTACAAAAAGTTATAAAAAAATATTGTCATGTACAAGGTTGAGTGTCAATAATTCAAAATATTATAAAAAGAAAGTGTTAATGAGATGTATGTCAGATTAACGATGATTATTGGTAATATGAATGCTCTTAGAGATTCCATGATTAGTGAGGTTATCATTAAAAGAATATCAAGAGGCCTTATTAATAAATATAATCCAAAGAACCTAGATATTGAAGAAAGAAGTTATTTTTTCTAAATATTATATGGATGATCTTGTTGGTAAACTTTTATAGTATGAGATTGAGTTAAAAAACATTGATAATGAGATCACTGAAAAAGTAATAGAGATTATTTAAAATTATTATTCCTTATTATACTACTTTCTTTGATGATATAGGTTTTGATGATGGATATGAGATAGAAAAACTATTCAAGGAGATTTGAAAAATCTATAAATGATAAAAATTGAAATAGAATAACAACATTAAACATCAAAAATTTAAATAGGATATAAATATAAATCCTAATTATTGAAGATGTAATGAAACTAAGAATATGATGTCTAATTATCCCAAAGAAAAAAATAATGAAAGGCATTAAAATAAAGAGAAGAATGAGGCTTTTAGTTCATAATGTTATTGTTTAGAAGACATTGATCCACGTGATGAATTCAAATTAGTGATGGAATATGGTAACCAATTGTTGAGGGTTAAATATTTTGAGGTGTGATCTTCATCTTACTCATCTAATGGATCCACTGATCATAATTCTAATTTTTATGAAATTAATGTTGTGTGTGATAATTTTTATAGTGTTCTTATAAATCTCACTAATATTTACAAGAATCTTAAATAGAATCATAAGTTTGTATTCATTGAGATTTCCATTTACATGTAAGTGAAAGAGAGGTTAATGAATATCAATCCCACCACAAAAGATATGGGATGTGAAGATTCTTAAGATATTAAAAAATAGAATGAGACATCAAAGTTGAACTAGAAAGGTAAAATGAAACATTGGATAAGTTAATCACTTGGAGGGAATGTTTTGATAAACTGATGTCACTACAATGGATGAAAAAAAAGAAAGACTATATTTGATACACTATGAAATACCTATGTTATATAATAATTACTTTTTTGAAGTTAAAACAATAAGAATTTCCACTGTCAATAATTTTAGATGTGGATTATTTGGATATTATACATCTAACTATTCCTTGATATTTACATAGTCCCTTGGTCATAAGAAGGATATTACTACAATGTCTGAATTTAATGTCAATAGTCCTAACTCTTATATGTTTTGGGTTCCTAAATGTGTTATAATGAATCCTATTTTCCTATTCTTATTATTATTCATAGTTGAAGTGTTTTAGGTTGAAAATCATGAGTACCTTTTATTGTTTCCTTTAATTCTATGCTAGTGGGTGTTTGAATGTTATTTTTTATTTTAATTCATTTTACATATTTATGAAGTCCTTGAATTTATTTAACATATTTTGTGGCTATTTGTAGTAAATTTTTTATACATGGGGAGTTTAACAAAGAAGTTTCATGAACTTTCATATTCTTATTTCATAAGGAAGTGATTATATTAAGGAAGAGTGTGGTTTACCACTTAACATAAATGGTACTTCTAATTTAGATAAAATAAGTTTGCATAGTTTAAATGGGGGTTATATTTAATGTTTACAATGTACTTTATTAATTAACTTATTTATTTCATAAATTTTATTATTTACTATAAAACATGATTGTTTACATCCTTTTTTATTCATATTAGAGAGAGTTTTTTGTTTTCAATGTTCCTTAATTATTTAATATATGACTCAAATATCATTTTTATATCATTTTCTAGATAAACCTTTTTGTTAACTATGTTGTATAGGAACCTTATATAACACAAAATCCCTATATTACATGGCCCCAAGTTTTAGAGGAACAAAGGAATTTATAAGCGTCCAAATTTCCCCAAACTGTAACAACCCTACCCATTTTTTTAACTGCCCATGCTAGCCCATTCACCCTAAAGTCTTGTTTACAACCGTCCATTATCTCCCTATACAGAAGTATGTGTAGACTCTTTACTAAAGTGTGATCTGATAATTTTTCACTTCTATCAGTGTTTGATTTCCCCATTGATTGCGTCCCTTTATCTAGTTTCATAGGTGATCGAGCTCACACTCTCTTGCACTCCACCGACCAGAATCTACTTTAGTATATAGCTTAATGGCCCAATATTTGATGGATAGGAGGCTTTGTGGTAGGAATTCCAAATTTAGCGGCTCAAAATACCATTTTTTATTAACAATAATATTGTTATAGGACTCCACTACATTACTCATTCTATTACCTACACTTCTACATTGCTACAATACTACTATAGTTCTATGGAAATCTCCACCACCTAGATTTGAACCCAGGTTTTATATAGGATAATGTGATAACTTTATCACTTAGGTAATCCCCTACCTAAAATTATTTAATATATATATAGGATAAGTTTAATTTTTTATAATTCACATTACTATATTTTCATTTACTTTCTTTATATTTTATTTCATTTAATCCTTCCATGATATGCACATAATGATTTTACCATTTTGATCATTTCAATTATTGGGAGAGTTTGTTGGAAACTCATTTATGTTTTGAAAAAATAAGAAGGGGGATATTTTTTGGGACTTTTGATTGTTTTCATATATTTCAAGAAACTCCTTCACATGTTCTTTACCATGAATGACTATAGAAACTACCTTAATTTGTGCTAGATAAATGGGCTTTGTTTTCGCTAAAAGGCACTGACATGATAAGTTCCTTAAAAAGTGTGCAACCTTTATCAATGATTTTTTAGCACTGATAAAGGCCATATCAACTACTGTAATGTTGTTTCCCTATAATTGTCCTTACAAAAAACTAGATTACAAAGCATAATCAGATTGAAATACAAATATTATAGAAAAGTTGAATGGAATATAAATATTACATTGTACAATCATTTCAATGAGAAAAATATATTAAAATTTTTCCTTCAAAATATTTACATTGATTTTTATTTATAATTAAAAAAATATAAAACCCAATATACAAAACAGAACTCCTATAACCTGATTTTTCCAATGATAAAACTATGTACAAAAGCATGTACCTATAGTAAAATCAATGTTTATTTTAGTAATAGTCCATAAAAATAAACAAATTTTAATTTTAATGTTATACCATCCAGATATGATAAATTATATTGTTAATTATTGAATACATTTAAAACATAATAAAATATTAATTATCTAAATAACATAAATAATAGTTAATAATTATATCATTAAATATTAATAATTTGATTGCATTATTCATTATTAAATATATTATTAATTAGTAATTTTTTTCATTGATATGATTAATTATATTATTAGTTATTATATTTTTCACACCATATGTGAATGTGGTTCATATTGAGTAAATACGGTTTCTTTATGAATTTTCCACTCCTTCATGTTTGGGGAGATTTTTGAGTAAATAATGTTTCCCTATGAATTTACAATCCCTTCTTATTTTGAAAATCGCAAACAACTTATCTTAATAAAAATTCATTTTACCCTATGCTTTGCTTTCATTCGGAAAATTTCCTTCCCCAAGGAAATTTATCCTTACCATGTTTTTCATTGATCAACTTGTCTAATTATAATATTCGTCTTCGTATCCAAAACTTCAGAATCATATATATACTTAGATATAAAGAATTTTGTTTTCAGGATCCAAATTCAGATTCTGAACTCTTATGAGTTCTGACTCCGATTTCTTTGAATTCAGTCTCCGATCTTTTCTGAGTTCTGACTTCGAGTTCTTTGAATTCAGAATCAGAACTCTTCAGAGTTCTTACTCCGAGTACTCTAAATTCATACTCCAATCTCTTATGTGTTCTGACTCCATGTTCTCTGAATTCAGAATCCGAACTTTGTAAGTTCATACTCCGAACACTTATGAATTCAAACTCGGAACTTTTTTATGTTCAGACTCCAAACTCTTATGAATTCAGACTCCGAATTCTACTAAATTTACTCTCCGAATTTCCGTGAAATTTAGACTCCGGAATTCTATATAACTCCATCTCCGAATTCTTCAGATAAATATAATCTTAATATTCTTGTATTATAGACTCTGAATAGTTTTTGGTTAGACTCCGAAATTTCAATTTTTTCTTACACTCCAAAAAATGAATTTTCTTAAGTAACCATATTTTTGTTTACCCATGTTTTGGTTATAAAACGATGTCGTTCATTCAGTTATTAACTAACTGTTGTTTGAGTGACATGTGTATAGGTCCCTCCTAAATTCATGGAAAAATATGACCGTTGGAGGAGGGAGCCGAGCGTTGAAGACGTGCCTATAAATAAGAGCACATTTGAAACAGATCAACACTTTGAACAAAAAAAATAAGTTGATTAATCTAGAGCTTACATGCTATTAAAATGATTTCTAAAGAGAGAGTCTCTTATAAATTCTCATGCTTCGTGCAGAAATATTGAACAGCTTGTTCAAAATTTGCTTCGTGCATAATTTTTGTGTGTAGAGGTGCGATTTCCTTAAAATCAGAGACATTGGGTTGTGAAGTCAGAGGTGCTGATTTCCTTACAAATCAATGGCTTGCGAGGATAGAGCCATAGATACTGATCTTCGGATTGATAGCTTACCTGGGTTTGGGTAAGACCAAATTTCTTGAAAGTTTAAATCAGGGGAACTTTATCCAAAGTTGTTGGATACCCTTCTCTTTGAGTCAAAAGATTTATTACTTGTTACTTGTAGTGTTTCAATTTTGTTTTCAGCTGTAATTTTGGTTGTTGAGGAATGTATAACTATATTATACTTCCTTATACTTGTACTCTGTTTAAATAGGATTCTATGTGCTTTAAGGTAGAATCTTTGTTGTTATAAACTTTTTTTAAGTTTCATTTCAAAAATAATTTTTCCGGAATCAAGAAAATTAGTAGAACTTAGAGGTGTTGTGAATTTTGTTGATACAAAATTTCCTTAAGGATTTTTAAGTATACAATTCACCCCTCTTGTATATTGATTATCTACACAATAGTTCGATACTAAAATCAGTATTATATCTATCTTACAATCGATCCAACAATTGGTATCAGAGGGGGTGACCTTGTACCCTAAACCAATCCAACAATTGGATCCAAAGGGCTGGTAAAATCTAAATTAATCTCACGATTAGATTCAGGAGAGACATATTCTTCTTCATTTTTTTTCCAGAATCAGATTTTCGGAAACAAAAAGTTCGAATTCATATTTTTCTTAGAGATACTCTAGTTATATTTTCATGCATAGGATATTTCTTTTTATTTAAAAACTTTTATTACTAATAAGTTTGTGTGGAATGATTTTCCATAAGATGACAGGTTTAAATGTTGGTTCTATCTACAATTTAAATCTTACCAGACCTCTTATTTTTGATGGAAATGATTATGAGTACTGGACAGAGAGGATGAAGAATTTCTTTATTAACACTGGAGTTGATAACTACATAATGTTTACAGGATACTATAAGATTCTTGATAAGGAATTGATAACTTTTACTAATCACGAGAAATAAGGATATCAAGAAAATTTCAGAGTCAGAAATACATTACTATGTTCTATGACCAGGAACATCTATAGTCAAATATTTTCATGTGAAGCAGAAAATATTATCTAGAAGAAACTTGAAGTTACCCATTTTATTACTTCTAATGTTATAGAGACAAGGAGAGCTATGTTGAGAGCTGAATACCATGGATTTAACTTTCCTTATGGAGAACCTATAAGCAAAGTTCAGCAAAGGTTCATGAATATTGTGAATAGATTACAGTATATGGGAGAAAAAGGTTGGGATCATGAACCACTTGTAGATAATATCATAGAAATCATGAAAAATGTGTGGGAGTCCAAGGCGGCAGTAATTGATAAGAACAGAAAAGTCACCCACATTTCCTTAAATGAGCTATTTGGAACTCTTCTTTAGCATGAGACTAAAATGAATAGAGATGATGATAATATTAAAAAGAAGAATGGGAATGGAGGAGTTGCTTTTAAAACTACTTCAAAACATATGAAATCCAAGACTCCAGAATGAGTAACTAGATCAAAGTCAAAGAAAGTCACTATTCAGTCAGAATCTAGTGATATAGAAAAGTATGAGAATGAATTAGCTAATCTTGCTTGGAGAATGGACAAGATAGTTGTTCAAAAGAACTATCAAAATAATTTCAAGAAGATAGGATACAATGATAAGAATGATGGAAATGTTACTTGTGATTAATGGAGGAGAAAAGGTCATATATGCGACCTAATTGCCCTCTATTAAAAAATAAGTAAAATAAAGAATTAAATTCATAGAGAAACAAGAAGAAGTTATATCGTTCGAAGCACAAGAAAAGTTTTAAAGAAAACAACACTTCGAGTGCTTGCTGTGGAGACTCTTAGGGAAGTGAATCTTCTATATATGAATCATCAACAGAGAAAAATATTGGAATAATTGCTACTACTTCTATACCATATACATGTCTTACGGCCAAGGTATGCTCTGCCGAGGATTTAATAAATTTATCTCTTGATAAGAATTACTATTCTTAAAATATTACTTCTAATGAAGATACTTAATCATCAGATAATGAAGAAATACCATCATATGAAGAATTATCTAGATTTTCCAAGTTGTTAGAAGCAAGAAATTGTAAAATTTTTATGAAACTAGACAAAGAAAATACTAGGGAATAAGTTCTTACTAAAGAGATTTTAGGCCTCTCTAGAGATCTTAAAGATAAGGATTATCTTATAGGAAAACTTTCTAAAGAAGTTAAGGAATTAAATTCTGAAAACGAAAAACATTATAAAGATATTAAGAATATAATTTTAAAAATTAATGTTTTTGAAAAAAAATCTAACTCTATGGAAATAATTCATGAGGAAAGGAATTTAGTCATAAGACTAAAATCTGAAATATATTCTCTTAAGAAACTTCTTGAAAATTTTACATCTGGTAAAGAAAATTTTAAAAAGATGTATTCTCAAATCAAACCTCAAGGAAATACTACTGGAGTAAGTTATACTCACAAAAAACCTGTTTTCATAAACATCTATTTTATTCCATCAAGATCCCCTTTTTGTTCTAAATGTCAAAGTGGTGGGAATTGGAAGAAAAATTTCCCTTTTAATAATGTTCAATCTCTTGGGTTTCATAAATATTATTTTTCTAAACAAATGGGGATACCCAAAATTTTATTTTCCAACAATTCTGGATCCAAGAGAGTTTGGATTCCAAAAGTCTAACATTCTTATTTTTATGAGAATAAAGAATTTACCAACAATAATACTTGATAAATGGATAGTGGATGTTCCTGACATATGTCTGGTAACGAAATATTCTTTGAAAATATTATCAAGATGAAAGGAGGGAAAGTAACTTTCAAAGATAATGCTAAGGGAGAAATTATTAGTATTGGTAACATCATTCTTCTTGAAAAAACTTTGATTTCGAATGTTTTATTTATTTAGGGTCTTAAGCAAAACATCATTAGCATAAGTCAATTATGTGATGAAGGTTACCTTGTGAATTTTAGGAATGAAAAGTCCTTAGTACACAATTCCAAGGAAGAGTTTATTCTTTCATCCAATAGGAAAGATAATGTTTACAAACTAAACTTAAAAGACCTTAGGATCCAAGACCTTCCTTCCCTTAGTTAAATGAAAGACTATTCTTAGTTTTGGCATAGAAGGTTAGGTCATGGTAACCTTAAGAACCTATGAAAACTCTCTAAGAAAAGACTCGTTAAGGATCTACTGGAGCATAGATTTGATTCTTCAAAAGTTTGTGATCCTTTTCAATATGGAAAGAAACATAAATCAAGTTTTAAATCAGTTGGTGAATTCTCAACCAGTGATGCATTACAATTTGTTCATATGGATCTTTTCGTTCCAACACAAACTAGAATCATTAGAGGAAAATATTATGTATTTGTCTTAGTTGATGATTACACTAGATTTACATGGGTATATTTTCTAGTGATGAAATATGAAGCTTTTTCTTATTTCAAATGTTTTAGATACCATGTTAAAAATGAGAAAAATCTTCCTTTGATAACTATTCATTGTGATCATGGAAGAGAATTCCAAAATTATGATTTTGAAACTTTTTGTAGTAGAAAATGCATTACTCATAACTTATCAGCACCAAGAACATCTCAACAAAATAGTTTTGTTGAAAGAAGAAATATAATTCTTCAAGAGATAACAAGAACCATGTTGCGTGAATATTCTATAGCCAAACATTTTTGTGCTGAAGCTGTAAGTACTGCTTATTATACTATAAATCATGTTTTGATTATAAATTTTCTCAATAAAACTCTTTATGAGTTATGGAATGGTAGAAAACCTAGAATTTCCTACATCATGGTTTTTGGTTACAAGGTATTCATTTTGATTACTAATGGTAATTTAATCAAATTCGCACCAAAATCTGATGAAGGAATTTTCTTAAGATACTCCAAAACATCTGAGGCTTATAGAGTTTTCAATAAAAACACTTGTACTGTTGAAGAGACAGTGCATGTCAAATTTGATGAAACTGATCCTTTTGTTTTTAGACAACCCCAACCTACATCATTGGATGTGTTTTCAAAAACTTATTATCAACCTTTGTTATAAGATCATTCTGATATGGAAAATTTCCAAGAATAAATTTCTGAAGAATTTACCCCAGAAGATTTCCAATCCTATGTTGATGAATAGTTTTTACAAAACCCAAATCAGTTGTTACTTAAGTGTCACCTCAGTGATATTATCACTGGTGATTTAAATCAACCTGTAAGAACTTGAAGTTCCATAAGGAATGAAGTAGAAAATCCAGCATTCCTTTCCCAATTAGAACCAAAAAGCATTGATGAATATTTAGGTGACGATGACTGGATAAAAGCTATGCAAGATGAGCTAAATGAATTCAAAAGGAATAAAGTGTAGTTCATGGTTGAAAGACCTAAGGAAACTTATGTTATTGGAGTAAAATGGGTCTTCATAAATAAGTGTGATGAAAATGGAATCATAGTAGGAAATAAAGGTATATTGGTTTATAAAGGCTATAATCAACAAGAAGGAATAGACTATGAAGAAACCTATGCTCCAGTAGCTAGAATTGAATCTATTTATATTTTACTTGCCTTTGCAGCATTATTCAATTTTAAACTTTTTCAAATGGATGTGAAATGTGCTTTCCTTAATGGTTTTGTTCAAGAGGATGTTTTTGTTGAACAACCTTCTATTTTTGAAGATACAAAACATCCTGAACATGTTTATAAATGTACCAATGCTTTGTATGGACTTAAGCAAGCCCCTCGAGCTTGGTATGATAGTATTACAAGATTTTTTCTTCAAAATAATTTTGTTATGGGAAATGAAAATACAACCCTTTTTATAAAGAAATAAAAGAAAATTGTATTGATTGTCTAAATTTATGTTGATGAAATTATATTTCATCCAACTTAGCAATCTTTAACTGATTCCTTTGAGGATCTAATGAAATCTGAGTTTGAAATGAGTATGCTGGGTGAGTTAACATTTTTTCCTAGTTTTCAAATTTCTCAAAACCAGAAGGAATCTATATATCCCAACATATTTATATTGAAAGTCTTCTTAAAAATTATGGATATGACAACACTAAGAGTATTAGTACTCCCATTGGTACCTCAAACACACTTTATCTTGATGAAGCTAGAAAACCAGTAGGTCAAACTTATTTTGGAGGTATGATAGGAAGTTTACTTTACTTGACATCTAGTCTTCTAGACTTAATGCTTTCAGTATGTTTATGTGCAAGATATCAATCCAATCCTAAGTAATCTCATTTAATGGCAGTGAAAATAATTTCTCTCTACCTAAAGGGAACCATGGATTTAGGTCTCTTTTAAACTTCTGGAAATGATTTTATTTTAAAGAGTTTTTTGGATGCTAACATTGGTGGATTTATAATGGATAGAAAAAGTACATCCAGAACTTTTCATTTCTTAGGAGATTCATCAGTTTCTTGGTCATGCAAGAATAAACACTCAGTAGCACTTTCCACTACTAAAGCTGACTATGTAGTAGCTGGAAGTTGTTGTGCTCAAGTGTTGTGGATGCAACACACAATTAGAAACTATGGTATGAGTTTTACCAAAACACAAAATTTGTGTGATAATAATAGTTCCATTGATTTAATTACAAACCCTTCACACCAATCCCATGGAAAACACAGAGATATTAAGCATCACTTTCTTAGGGATCACACAAAAAAATGGGATATCATTCTTCAATTTATCAGAACACAAGATCAACTTGCTGATATTTTCATAAAATCTTTACCCTATGATAGATTTGAATACATTAAACAGAAGATAGGAATGATAACCATAAGGTAATATTCCTTGTTAACTTTCTGTTGAAACCAATCTCTTTACAGTAATAAACTTCTTTTCATAGGAAGAGTACATTTTCTTGTTAAATAGATCAAAAGTTTTCATAATGACAATTTTCTAAAAAATTTCATAGTCATATTTTTTCAAAATATTTCGTAATTGAAATTTTTATAGTCAGATATTTCTAATCTTTCATAATGAAACTTTTCTTAGTCTAAGATTTTCATACTCAAAATTTTCATAATGAATATTTTCGAACTCAAAATTTTCGCATTAAATATTTTCATACTCAAAATTTTCTTAATGAAGATTGTCATACTCAAAATTTTTGTAATGAATATTTTCATACTCAAAATATTCATAATGAAGATTTTCGTACTCAATATTTTCTTAATGAAAATTTTCGCACTCAAACTTTTTGTAATGAAAATTTTCAAACCCAAAATTTTTCATAATGAAGATTTTAGTACATATAATTTTTGTAATGGGGTTTTCCGTTTTCCAAAATTTTTCATAATCGAATTTTTTGAATGTACAGATCTTTAAGAAATTTTTTTCCTCACTATGAATAAACTTACTAGTAATTCAAAAGGTATATTTTCTTTCCTGAGTTTTTGTAATCATCCTTTACTTGTTGGTAGTTTCTTTTGTTTTTTAAATTTTTTGTAATCTCTTTTCCTTAAATATGAATGTTTTTATTAAGAAAACCTCAAAAGAACGGATCCAAGATTTCCTTGTGGTTGTCATATCAACCATCAGTTCTGATCAAAAGCATTTTCATCCATTGGATTGAGTTTAGTAGATGAACTGTCCCATCAAATGCCTATATAAAGGACCCCCGGATGTTTTTCCCACATCGATTCTCAAGCTCTCGCATGCTGAAGTTATTCCCTTCTACAAAAGCTCATTCTAGATTTTCAATGGGTTTTCAATTCCAAATGTCTATAGAAGAATCCTCTTAGAAATATATGTCTACTGTCAAGACAATCTCAGCGTGGTAGGTATATAGAGAATGGTTGGTTCATCCAAACTTCTTCAACATGTACGATTAGATTATCTTGGAAAACATCAAGTTGAATGGATGGGAGAGTGTTTTCATATCAAAGCCAGATATTCCTGGTACAATAATCATGTAAATCACCCAGTTTATGGAAACAAAATAAAGGGTTTGACTAGTGTTTTTACTTGGAAAGGTGAGATACTAGAGTTAAAACATGTCAATAAAAAAATTCATATTGTTTTCATCATGTGGAGGAAATATAGATGGAGGAGGATTGCCATCTATGTAGCCTCAATCAAGAGTAGCATAAAATCTATTGTGTGGTACAAATTCATTTTGAATGATAGGAGGATAATATCTTGAAAAAAGTTTGGACTTTAATTAATAATGAAGGATTAGAATAAAAGCATAACCAATATATTTTTAGCACTATATGAATTTATTTTAGGAATAATAATATCTAATCATTATGATACTAATTATTCACATAATAAATGAATTTACAAGGTCCTAGTTATTACTAGGTCACAAACATAATATGAAATAACAATAACATGATGTCAAAAAACATTATGACACCACATACTCTGACCACACATCTCTAAAAAAATATATTTCATCATTTGAGTACATAGAAAATTGGCAGTCATGGTAGTACAAAGAAAAATTATACAAACAAATGATTAAAAAATATTTTAAAAGAAATTATAATTAACATTTGAAATAATTGTTTGGAGATTCTATTTTGTTGATGGTATGTGATATTTTTCATAAATTTACAAACATAAAATGAACAATAATTGTAATTATTTTGTTTTATACATTTCAAAAAAATATTGACTAATATAAATAAATTAATTTTTTATGTGGTTTTATAGGTAAATAACACTATATATACCTTTATATATCTCCATTTGGAGAAATTAATAGGCTTATTATATTCATTCACCGAACACATATCATGATTTATATGATATTTATATATCACCCTAACATATAAAATATTTCATTAAAAATAAACAAAAACCTACAATTTCAAGTGTATCATAAATGTTGACTGTAGTGCATTAATAATTTATAATGGACATCATGTGTCATATATTTAGTTTAAATATAGTATTTGGATCCAAAAAATATGAGGTGTCCAAATTGAATGTGACGAGCATCCATCGCATCCTAAAAAAATAATTAATGAAAAAAATAAAAGTCTATTTTATATAATTAGATTATAGAGTTTTACCCATGTATTTTAGGAATCAAGAAGAGTTTGTAGACTGATATTTTCTTTTCAATTTCCATGATTAGTTTATTTTATACCAATTAACTCTACATTAAAATTAAATTATGGTGTAGAAATGATAGTGGGATTAATGATTCCAAATTTTTATTTATAGGGATTTCACTTTATATAGTAGTAATATTTCTGTCCGTAAAAAATATAAATATTTATTAATCATAATGAACATAGCAGATATTTTTTTTGAAAAATGGAATATGAAAATGTGCCTCATGTATGCATTCACAACTAGTACTCTCACTTATTCAAATGTGTTAATATCATTTATACTCTCTTTACCAATCAAAAATGTAATGGACTCTCTAAAATTTTCTTCTTATTGTTCAATATAGGATACATTTCCATATTTTAATGTTGTATCTGAATAAACTTACAATGTTAATACATGTTGTAGTGGAACTGGTGGGGTGAATGTACTCTTATAAGGTCCTTTTGATTTCTGGGTTGATCTATAGGATTTTATTGATCAGACCTTTCATTTCCACCTTGTTTCTTCCATCTATAATGCTATACTTGATTTTAAACCATTTTTCATCAATTATTGAAGATTTTTCATTTAAAAAAATGTAAAAGGATATATTTCATTATCTTTATATATCTTCATAATATTAAACATATATGTTATGAATGTTCGAATAACATTATTGATCATGGTGACATCCAGATCATCAAGTGAACATGAAAATCTATGGTTGGATTATGAGTTTCCGCAATACATATTATCATGTAATCTTTTTAGAGTTATTTATTATTTATCATGTATCTTTTGATATTTTAATCATACACCTCACAATTAGGTGATGGGTAATTGATTATAGATATAAAACACATATAATTTCACACTAAATAATTTTAATAATATAAATTTATAAGTAGTTTTTTTATTCACATTTAAAAGAAACAATTGTGAGAAAATTGATTACTTTGGGTATTTCTAGAAGTTTAGGGGAATGGATAGCCTCAAAGTTATTGGGGTTCATGTGCCTCTTTATTTACTAATCACTGTTAAACTATTGGTTTTCTTTCCCCTTTCACATATACTGGTCTCGCAAACCTGACAAAAAATAATATATTTTAAAGTATCTATTTTTGTCTTCATGACTTTCATTATATCATATTTACCTCCTTGAAACTCTGTCTTCTCAAAATATGCTAAAGGTGACACTATAAAAGATACACCTATAACACATGCATATTTTTTAGGACTCTTCAAAGCAACTGAAAGAGGTTTTTATTCAGGTATAGTTGATGATGATTCTTGTTTCTCAACTGTATAAAAAATATATGAATAAAACTATAAATTTTTATATAATATTATTATAATGATTAAAAAATTATATTATATCATACTTATACATGATTCTTATACTACTTGTGTGTTTAAATTTATTAGTTTTCCCTATTTATTTACATGAACCTCCTTCCATAGAAAATTATATGGGATGAAATTAGATTTGTATTATGATTCATCAATCTGTATATAAGAAAGGAACATATGTTGTTTTATATCACGCAACAATTTTACTATATATTTAAAATAAAACCCCTTTTTTTAAAGTGAAAGGTACCCCATCCTTGTTTTACGGTAAGGATACATTAGTTTTAATGAAGACTTCTTATTTTAAAAACACTTTTAATGTTTAAAAAATTTGAAATTTTGAATCAAAATTGATAAAATAAATAATATCTAATAAAGTATTTTCTATTAAAATGACTTGAAACGATTACTCATCCTAATGAGTAATGAAATTTTTCGACAGTTCTTAGTTTATAATATGTTCATATGTATCAAGTTGGTGTGTGTTTTATTTCCATTCAGTATCGTTGATATTATAATTTGTTAGAAGTGTTTGAAAGGCTCTATGAGCTTCTCTAGTGTCCATTAATAATTTTTTTGGGAAATAATTTTAAATAAATGAACTATATAAGGAATAATTTAAAGTTTATCAATGTTTCATTATATAATGTTTTCATAAAAATTTAAAAATTATAACATAACATTACCCTAATATATTTCAAAATGGTTTTCTTTAACGCATTCATGACACTGTTCCATATATCTATATCAATTGGAATATGCATTCGAGTTGTGACCCTAATGTAACTAATGAACAATAACTTGCCAGGGTCAACAAGTTTTTTATAATGATTCCATAAAACCTCGAATTTTATACCTCTATTTTCTGCCTTGAAAACTTTAGTTAACAAAATGATTATACACTTCTCTTGATTTTTTTCATCCATATTTTTTTGACCCTCAAACAATTCATCAGTTTCATCACCGATAGTGAATTCTTCATTGGTATTATTAACATTAATGATTGGAGAAGTCAGTATCTATATGACCAGTTAAACATATAATTTAGAATACATTAATGTATTAGATAATATAAAATATTATGAGGAAAATCATAATATATAAAAAAATAACTTATTTATTGAAATATCTTTTTTTCATTAAAGGTTAAATGGATTTGGATCCTTTATAGAGTATCCAAATCCCCTCCTTGTAAGCCTATCTATGGTATAAGACAATATATACATTGGGACTGCCATGAAATGATTGTGATTTCACAATTAAAGGGTCCTCCTCAATTGAATTTTCATATAATCCTACACTTGTTTTAGTCTCTAAAAGAACAACTGACCAATTCCTATTTGCTAGATTTGGGACATAAAATATTCACACTGCTTGTGTTGCAATTATGAATGTTTCATCCTTATACCCTTCAAAACTAAAATTCACTTTCACAAATCCCAATTAATAAACTTTAACTACACTCTTATTTTCAACCCATTTTTAATGGAAAATAAAAACATGAAATGTTATATAGTACATCTCATAAATTCTTTCAATGATGAATAAGTGTGATATATTCACATAAATTGAATTTCTATCCTTGGAACCAGATATGTTCATCACTTCCACCACAAGTTTAACTCAACTATTTTGCATTATACTATATTCAACTTATTTATTTGAATAAAACATATAACAGTTAATTATATAATCATTGTAAGAAAATTCATTTACATTTGGTCCTATGGATAGCCATAAAATTTATTCAATAATTTAATTTGGATTTTTAGATAACTTAATAAAAATATGATCTTCGAACAATCCTATAAATTATAGATTATTCATATTTGATATTAATATTTCAACCCTTAATGGATTTAGATGTTTAAGAATTACTTTTCCGGCTTCAATTTATGTATTAAACTCTCCACTATTATGTAAGAGGTAAATGTGATCTTTCTCCCACTCTATAATAGTGATTGTAACAACATATATTCTGAAAATACCTTTATCACAATGAATCCACTATGATGATATTTTGGTAGGCCAATTATATCAATATCTGTTAGGTAATTAATATAAAATTCAGAAAAAATATCAAAATATCAATCTATAATAAAATATTCCTTATGACTTTTATTCTTGATATACCCTTTTGATTCTCGCTCAAATTTACCCAAAAGAAGACGATAAGAAGGTCCTTGTAGTTTAGCTTGGGTTGTCGATTCATCAGAGACCTAAGAAGTAACCTATAGACACGTACATGATATGGACTATTTTTTGCTATGAAGTGGCCAAATTGGGTTGATTTTAGATGGGTTTAAAGGAAATCTAAGAGACTTAAGTGAATTCAATTTAAAAGAATGAGTTGATCCTAGGTTATCGCTCAGGGTGGATTGGACGTATTTTCTTTTTAGTGATTTCAATTTCTTATATTTGAGATGGGTTCATTTAAGGAGATAAAACAAAATCATCACATACTCATTTAATTCCTACACCCTTTAATACTAATCAACTATACACTTGAAGGATCAAAGTTTTGTGCACTTCAAGGTAAAGGTTCGTATTAGCACTTGAAGTGTGTGGCCTTAAATTCAACACGGACGATGGAGTTTAAAAATCATCAAATAAAAATCTTAATTAAAGAAGTAATTATACATAATGAGGTGATAAATAACATCCAATCCAGACCCTTTCTACTCCCTTGGATCAACCCATAAGTGGGTTAGCCCTCCATTTATCCCATGGTTTCAATGGAAGCGGAAAGTAGACTCATGAGGGAGGAAATGGAGAAGTAAAGAAAATAACAAAAATAAAATGATCACTCCACCGTTGTGTGAATAATTTCAAAAGGTTTGGTGTGAATAAATTCACACCTTGATCCAAAAGTATAAAAGTGGTATGAAGAACAACATAATAAGAGTATAATAAGAACTTTTATTAAGAAACTAAAATGAATTGAACAACTTAAATGTGAAAGACAAAATTGAGACAACAAAATTGAAGCATAACATTACAATTGAACAAAGCACCAATGATCCTCAAATCCTCCAACACCACTACCTTAAATAGGAATTTTTGAGCCCTTGGGTAGAGCCTCCAACAGTCCAAGTCTTCTCAATTAATTGTGGTAGGCCATAGGTGGGTGGAAAGTAGAGGAGAGTTGATTTTTCCACCCTTGACCCGAGGTGGAATCTAGCTTTACTTCACCAAACAGAAGTGCTTGTAATACCTTCTAGATGGACAAATCAGAGTGGTTAATAGAATAAGAAAATGGATCATCGGATGTCTTCTAACCTCCTATAAAATTTGGGCCCATTTGGAGTGTTGAATTCCGAGATATGATCAAATTATTGGGATGTTTTTCTGGGCCGCAGAATCAGTCCCAGCATTTTATCTCTAACTTGGGCCTCCTTAATGACCACCATATAGGCCGAATTAGCATTATCTCGTGAAGAGTGATTTGTTAATAAAAATTTATTCTATCATTAAACAAAATATGGGATTCATTGGGACTGTATGTTGGGCCCCACAGTCTCATAAGTGGGCTGCTGTCAAATCTTCCTTCTCTAGAATTTCTTCCATTCATCTCCAAATATCTCCATCATCGTTTATGAATCATCCATTGATCCCTGAATGAAAAATGTTCAAATTTAAGTTTAGATATAATTTCCAAAATATCAAATTAAAATATTGATAATTACATTCCTTAGAGTCAGATTACTCATTGGGTACTTTAAATGATTTTAAAAAATGTACCACATAATAGTGCATTTTAAGTAAGAATTACAATCATAATGTGAAATGATGTTCAAAGTGTAAAATGCACTAAAATGGTGTTTATGAATAATAAATAACATGAATATTATATATATTAAAAATGATTATTATCCTCATTTAGTGGCTAATCACACCCCCAACATGAGTTTTACTAGTCCTGAGCAAAATATATCTCATCAAAAATGAAATTTGAATTTCCTTTTCCAAAAACATTTTAAAACACAATGATCACCAGAAACCCATATACCAAACAATAATGAAACCCATCAATATATTTTAATACAAGATAGTTTCATAAGCAGATCCCAATCCCAAGCCCCTCCCTTTGTTCAAATTCATTGCCATATTTCATCCAATATCAATTAAGTATGAGGATGTGTTGTGCATCACAATAGACACGGGGGTTCATTTTTATTCAAGGGGGGGAATGATGGAAGCTCTAGGTGGAATATAATTTCTATATTAAGATGAGTATTCATTTTTTAATTGTATTTTTTTGTGTTTTTTTTGTTTTGTTTTGTTTTGTTTTGTTTTGTAATTTTTCCATGGTAATTGACGTTGCACTCAAAAGAGTCAACCCCTGTAGCGAGACTTTGCCGATGACTCCCAGGCTCAAAGACCTTAGGGCACCAAGTGAATCCCACATAATCGGACATAATCTCAAGTTAACTTAGTCAAAAACAAATTCAAATTACCAAAAATAGAGATAAAATTATTAACTCTGGGCCAAACAACTATGGAGTCACAATCCCCATGTGCCGAAAGCCATGCATTAGGTCATTTCATTGCTCTACGCACAATTTTTTTTGAATAGTAATATTAAACTAAAATTATCACCAAACCAATGCTATATATTTAGGGGACCCCATGAACTCAAACTAATACCCCACTATCCAAAGGACGTGCATTGTGATCTTTTTTTATTTGGATGAAAATATAAATGATGAAATATCACATTGGATAGCCACACTTTACAAAATCTATGATAATAAAATTATAAAAGTATTAAAATCAGAATCAGGGCATGCTAAATTATTTGATATTCAGTTTCAAAGTGTGCAATGTATATTACCATGTTCAATGTTAAAGGAATTTTTCCTTCTATTTACACTTTTTTTTCAAATCATTCATTTTATGACACAAAAGCATTTTTTATTTTATCCCCCCCCCCAACATAAAATAACACTGTCCCCAGTATTTAATGAAAAGAAAATTTAGAAGGGGGTTGAGGTAGAGAATTAAAGTTCAAAAAGGAAATTGAAAATGAGGATCATGGAATGAAGTCACCTAGTGGTTGAAGTTGAAATTATTGATGCTCCCTTTTAGTCCTTTGATATCCATGTCGCTTGTAGAGTTCCCTAGTGGAAAAAGGAAAACAAACAAACAAAACAAAACAATATATATATATATAAGTAAAATATTAGTATATATATAAAATGGAATAAACAGATGATACATTGTCTTTTTTTTAAATTTCTGGGTAAGGTATTACTCAAGGATCACACCACGTGACACAGATGAATATTTTTCTCCCCTTTCGTACCCATCCATACTCATAATAGAAGAATAGGTCAAAAGTATTTTTTTTATTTTTTTAAATATCAAAATGATTAATTAATCTTATTTGAAAAATAAACATGATTCAGAAAGATTAGAGACATGAAAACCATGGGTTGCCTCCCGTGAAGTGCTTTGTTTAATGTCGTCAGCCCGACATGGACCCCTTAATTACCCAATACCAACTTTAAACATTTCATGGACCACATGTTTCACCACTTCTACTAGTTTTTTATTGATTTTATGTTTATAATTTGTTTCATTCACAAACTTATATCCTAAAATGAGTGGGTAAATCCAAGGAATATCAGAAATGGTGGATCTAGTTGCTTCTCTAGTCTTTCCTAAGACATCAATAATCATTCTTACATTTTCTTTTTCAATAGAAGAATTAACTCCAACTGAAAGTTCATGGTTATACCCTATTAATGGATACTTGATTGGGTAAGGAAGGATAATAATTTTGAGCTCAGGTTGGATAGTACATTCAAACACAGGTTGAGATTTTGAATCCAAGTTAGTTTCATTATTCAAATTTCTCAACAAAATTGGTTCCTTTTTAATAGAAGATTCAACCAAAAAATTGGAAAGATCAGTGTTAAGAATGTTTATGGACTCAAATTTTGTGATTTCTCCCAATGGTTCATTAATTTTTTGTTATGAAGAATCAATGGAGTGGTATTCAGGACACTCAATCCATGATGTCAAATTATCCTCTTATGAATACAAAAAATCATTTTCATCTTGATTTAAAGAATTATCAACAATTCCTTGATACTCATCATCTTCCCCAAATCCGAAGGTTTTCTCTTTAGTAAATTCATGAGAGGTTTGTGGGAAACTAGAAACTTCACATATGGTTATGGAAGGGATAGTTTGTGTAGGGATGGGTTCCTCACAATTTTTAATGCTTTGTAGTTCTAAACTCAATGATGAAACCTAAAAATTCATTATCTCCATTTTTTGACATAGTTTTTCAAGTAATGGATGTGGATTAGGATGGATAAGGGGTGGATCCAAATGGTCTATTCTAGGTGGATAAATAAGTTGTTGGAATTTCACAGGAGGGTGTTCAAATTGGATTTGTGGGGATTGAAACTCATTATATGTTGGAATGTTTTGTGGATCATAGGAGTAAAAACATTGTATTTCATTAGGTTTTTGATGATCCCACATGTAGAAATTAGGATGATCATTGTACATAACACATGGGGTTGGGTGATCAAAGTAGGGATAGGTTTCCAATGTTTGGACTTGTTCAAAATTGAATTCCATAGGAGTGAGGGGGTGTGAAAAGAGAAAAGGAATGAAAAAAGGATGATAGTGTTTAAGATAACTAAATTAGGTCCCCGGAAATGGCGACAAAATTTGATTCTCGCTCAAATTTACCCAAGAGAATAAGGTAAGACGGTCCTTGTAGTTTAGCTTTGGTTGTCGAATCCTCAGAGACCTAAGAAGTAACCTATAGACACGTAAATTATATGGACTGTTTTTGGATATGAATTGGACAATTTGGGTTGATTTTATATTGGTTCAAAGAAACTCTAAGAGACTTAAGTGAATTCAATTTAAAAGAATGAGTTGATCCTAGGTTATCGCTCGGGTTGGATTGGACATATTTTCTTTTTAATGATTTCAATTTATTATATTTGAGATGGGTTCATTTAAGGAGATAAAAAAACATCATAACTTACTGGTTTAATGCCTACACCATTTAATACTAATCACCTATACACTTGAAGGATCAAAGTCTTGAGCACTTCAAGGTAAAGGTTCGTATTAGCACTTGAAGTGTGTGGCCTTAAATTCAACAAGGACGATGGAGTTTAAAAATCATCAAATAAAAATCTTAATTAAGGAAGTGATTATACATTAATGAAGTGATAAATGACATCCAATACAGCCCCTTTATACTCCCTTGGATCAACCCCTATGTGGGTTAGCCCTCCATTGATCCCATGCTTTCAATGGAAGTGGAAAGTAGACTCATGAGAGAGGAAATGGAGAAGTAAAGAGAACAACAAAAATAAAATGATCACTCCACCGTTGTGTGAATAATTTCACAAGGTTTGGTGTGAATAAATTCACACCTTGATCCAAAGGTATCAAAGTGATATGAAGAACAACAGAATAAGAGTAGAAAAATAACTTTTATTAAGAAACTAAAGTGAATTGAACAACTTACATGTGAAACACAAATTTGAGACAACAAAATTGCAGCATAACAATAAAATTGAACAAAGCACCAAAGATCCTCAAATCCTCCAACACAACTGCCTTAAATAGGCATTTTCGAGCCCTTGGGTCGAGCCTCCAACAGAAAAAGTCTTCTCAATTAATTTTGGTAGGACATAGGTGGGTGGAAAGTAAGGGAGAGTTGATTTTTCCACCCTTGACCCGAGGTGGCAGCCAGCTTTCCTTAAACGAACAGAAGTGCTTGTAAGACCTTCTAGATGGACGAATCAGAGTGGGTCATAGAAGAATAAAATGGATCCTCGGCTTTCTTATAACATCCTATAAAATTTGGGCCCATTTGAATTTGTGAATTACGAGATATGATCAAATTAGTGGGATGTTGTTCTGGGCCGTAGAATCAGTCCCAGAATTTTTTCTCTAACTTGGGACGCCTTAATCACCACAATATAGACCTAATTAGCATTATCTCATGAATAGTGATTTGTTAATAAACATTTTTTCTATCATCCCACAATATTAGGGATTCATTGGGACTATATGGTGGGCCCCACAGTCTCATAAGTGGACTGCTGTCAAATCTGCCTTCTCTAAAATTGCTTCCATTCATGTCCAAATATCTCCATCATCGTTTATGAATCATCCATTGATCCCTGAATGAAAAATGTTCAAATTTATGTGTAGATATAGTTCCCAAAATATCAAACTAAAATATTGATAATTAAATTAATTAGAGTCAGATTACTCATCGGGTACTTTAAATGATTTTAAAAAATGTACCACATAATAGTGCATTTTAAGTAAGAATTACAATCATAATGTGAAATGATGTTCAAATTGTAAAATGCACTAAAATGGTGTTTATGAATAATAAAAACATGAATATTATATATATTAACAATGAATATTAGCCTCATTTAGTGGCTAATCACCTTTCAAAATCTTCATATACCATTCAATGGGGTACATCCATATATATTGTATAAGGCCATATATTTGAATCTCTTTAACTAAGTGAAACATCCAATAAACCATTATATCAAAGAATTATGGTGTGAAGAAAATATCTAATTCACATAATATGGATGAAATTAACTTATTAATGATTGGAAACATCACTGAGTCTATAAGAATATTTCATATTGATTTAAAAAAAATCAAATTCTAGATAATGTATATCATTAATTTTTAGGTAGAATGAAATTTAAAACTACATGCATTGAATCTTGGATCAAAACATGATAGATGTGTGATTTTAGGCCCTGTAACTTCAAATTGGCCATTGAAAATATATTCTTTATATTTTATGAATACCCCTCATGAACATTTACACTAAATAAAGTTTAAATTTTGAGTTTTATCTTATCTAGATAGAGTGTAATCTACTGGATGAAGAAAATTCACCCTCCACCATTTTCCATTTCCAACACTTCCCTTATCCCCATGAAAATCATGACCTAACTAGAATTAATTCTATATTTTATTTTGTATTGTACATTTAGTAATGTTCCAATAACACAATCACATAAATGTTTTCTTATATACTAGAAATCAAGAAAAGTTCACACATACAAACAATTCCTGTATGGTAATTCAAGAAAAATCGATCTCTTTTTCTAATTTGATTTCAAAAGGTTTTTCAAAAATGGTTTACTAAAAATATTGTCAATATATTATTCTTTCTCAAAATATTGGTCACCAATTTGTGAAGATGGTGTTATATCTTGTTTTTTATTTCCATCGAATGATATCATCCTTGATCGGAATTTATTACATCAAGGTAAAAAATTGTGTTTACCTAAATGAAAAATCTTTAGTGAATGGTTTAACCTAACCAAGTGTCTACCTTGTACACAAATGGGACACCTCAATATCCCTTTAATGTTATACCCTGAAAATTTTTTGACAAGTAGGAAAGTCATTTATAATCCCATACAATATGGCTCCCAATATGAACTCTTCACTTTTTTGAGTATCAAAAAATCTGACAACCAAATCCCACATTAATTTCAGATCATTAAACAATGAAGACAAATAGAAATAAATATCATTGTTAGGTAGTTTTGGTCTATATATAAGTATATATGTATTTGTGCTTCATGCATAACCATGATGGAAAGTTACAATTTACCAACAAAACTATCCATATAATATTAGTACTACTTTGTATATACAAAGGATTTATTCCAACTATAAATAATGCATGATAAAGGTTTCCTGGTTCATTTCCAAATTTAGGATACTCATATTGGATTTTCTTCTTCTGAGGAGCGACAATAGGGTGATATATTTTCACATATATAATTCTTGTATTAGTGTTCCCTATTAATTTTCTAGAGGCTTTTAAAAATCTACATAGTAGTCTAAAACTTGGAATGATAGGAAAGTAACATAAAAATTTAAAAGGCCTAGTTTCATCATTCTTGTATCAATATACTCCATGCTTAGGGAATTTTCTAAGTGATTCATAGTCCTTATGAAATAATATATAATGATTTGGAAGGTCAATTATTTTTTAGAGATCATACCCAATGAACATGTAATTATTTTAACTTCGTATGTTTCACAAGGTAACTAATTTTATATTGGTAGAATATTATTCATGAGAGCAAGTAGTTATGTAAGGTCGATACCACTCCATCTGCTACCAAATTTCAAATTATATAACTTTAATACAAATGAAAATTTTTTATATTTAGTACAACTGACACATAATTTTATCTTTTCAGAACTATTTAACTTCTTAAACAAAATTGGACAATTACAAAGGTCATCTTCATTTTCTATTTTCATTTCTTCCATATGATATCCATCATCATTTACACTAGTATTCATATCAACTGATCTATAAATTAGAGTATAATCCTAGGTAGTATGTACATTCAGTTTTGTCCCATATTTTTTTCCATCATTTATAGCTTTGATCTATTATAAGAAAAAAACAAATGTTCCACTAGATCTTATGGATAAATTATTCTTGAATAAAAACAATGTAAACATAGACAAAGGATCTGAGAAGGGTTTTTTGAATTCTCTATTGAAAACTTGATGAACTATTTAACCCCATCCTCATACACATTTTTTATATGATTAACATCCATCCATTTTAAATTTATATTCATCCTATTTGACTCAAAAATATTCAATTTTTATTAAACATAAATAAATACACATAAATTATGCATATTATGTATATATATTCATATGTAAAATAAGTATCATAATTTGAGTGTGGATATATAATTATGTATATGTGTGTGTCTAAACATATTTTTGTGTAAATATATAAATCATATATTTTAAATAAGTAGATAATCATCATTACCAAAGGATAAAGTTTTTGATACTTCAACGATATTTTATTATTTTCATATGGAAAAAATTATACTATCTTCAGACATTGAAAGAGTCAATGAAAACAAAAGTCGTAATGACAAAAAGGATCAAAGTTGATGTGTGTTCTTGTCTGGGTAAACCTATGGTGCCCTAATCTTGGGAGAGATTGAGTGATATATTCAACTTTATTTTACATACTCTCATATTATTTATTTTATAAATGTTTTCATTTAGTTAAACAATTGTTTTTGTTTTTTTCTTTCAAAACAATTTAATTGATGTTTTCTCTTCTATTGATTTGTTTGAATATGTTGGATTATAATTTTATTGCTTGTTGAATGCTATTCTAATAATTCAAAACTAAATAAAAATTGTTTCAATTATTTTTAAACTATTTAAATTTCTCAACACTCAATTGAGATTGTGAGCACATTTAGTATTCCATTGGGCTCTAATTATTGGTTATTGTCGGTTACAAAATCAATATTACTAAACCAAAGATAATTATCTATGTGATTATAGTAAAAAAAATATCTTTTATTTTAACCATATCATTGTTAGTTTGTAATGATGGATTAAGTACTGAAAATAAATTAATGAAATTAGTCTTTTGGAAAATTGAGAAGAGGAACCTCAAAACTTAAAGATGTTTAAGTTCACTAATCTAAATATTTTCTTACTTTCCCAAAAATATAAATTATTCCCTTTTCAACACATTATAACTCTTTCACTTGTTTTTCATTATTCAAAACCCCCTGTTTTCAGACTCATTTTCCAATAAAAATCACTATTATGAATTAAATTATAAATCTACTTTTAATAAATCTGATTATTTTCATTTTGAATCAATTAACTTTTAATGTTAAAAAGAACTAAATTAGAAACCTACATAAGGGAAAACTTAAGAGATAAATATTTCATTATTAAGTAAACAATATTTTGATTGAGACTTAGTGATAAAATCCCAACTATCAAATTAGCACCATTGTCAGAGTCTTAACAACAAGTTCACTATTTTTCATATTTTGATTCAAATATTTTTGATAATCAATATTATTGATTTAAATTTATAATTGAAAACCATTTTGTTTTATTTCTAAATTCACATTCCAAAACACTCACACACTGATTTAGAGTAGTTCTATGCTGAGATTAAATTAAAATTTTGATAATAAATTCAAAAAATATAGAACAGATAGATTATAATATTTTAGAAAAGTATTTTATGATTGAAATTTATGAAGAAAAACCTAAAATATCCACTGCCATACATGAAAATTTCAAAACACCCAAACATGAGTCTGTGAACCCTTTAAAAATTATTATTGAACAAAGAACCATGAAGGAATTAGTTTCATAAAACCTAGGTAATCGAAAACCTGTTAGTATTGAACGTTTTCATTGGCTCAAGACACAACGGAATCGATAGGACAATGGGAATGGGGGTGGTATGGTAAACAGGTAAAGAAAAACTAAAAATTCTGAAACAATGAAAAATTGACTAAAAAGGAGTACAAAGAATTACATAACATTTATTTTAACAAGGTTGATTCGTCCAAGAAGTTTGAGGAGGAGCGAGGGCATATGTCGAGTTTCACAAGAGCTTAAATGGAATAAGTGAGTAGGGTTATGTTAGGGTTTATTTTAAAAAACTATGATTGGTTTTATCTGTGCTTTCCAAAAATCTTTGATAAAGATAGATTTTATCCGCACTTTTTTTAAGTGAAAAAAAACTATTTAAAAAAATTACAAACATATTAAATGGGTATATATTAAAAAATATTAAATTATAAAAAAGTAAAAAATAATTAACATTGTTAATGAATAAATAATCTTAATTGAATGAATGTTATAAATGAGTGAAATTTAATAAATAAAAAACAATAGATGTCAAAAATATTAAAAAGGTAAATAATTTTTATTAATTATATAAATTACTAAAAAAATTAAAAATGGATATATAATAAAATGAAGATGAATATAGATTTAATATATACATTACAACCATATTAAAAGCTTTAAATGTTAATGAATAAATATTTATTGATAAATAGTTAAAATGAATAAATTATAAAAAACTTAAACGAACAAATATTAAAAAAGATTAAACTATAAAAAAATAAAAAATAAGTAACATTATTAGTGAATAAATAATATTAAATGATTAATGTTAAGAAATAGTGAAATTTAAAAATTAAAAAATCAATAGTTTTAATTTTTTTTTTAAAATGAATAAGATTTATTAATTATATAGATGATTAAAAAAATAAAAAAAGAAAATATGTTAAAATGAAAATGAACATATATTAATTATATAAATTATAACCATATTAATAACATTAAATGTTAAGGTATAAGCATGTATAAATAAATATTAAAAATGAATAAAATTAAAAATTTTAAATGAATAAAAATAAAAAATGAATAAATTAAAATGAATTGAAAAATAATTGATATTTAAATGAACAAAAAATATTAAAAATTAATAAATTATAAAAATTATTTAAAAAATTAAATAGTGTATATTAAATAAAATAATGAAATGAATAAAATGTTCTGATAAAAAACATAATATATTAAATATAACATATTAATAAATAAAATTATGAAATTAATCTTAAAAAAATGACTAAATTATAGAAATATTATGTATGTGTGTGTGTTTCCATATAAAATTGCATTAGTTACATATATGTGTGTACTGAATTAATGAGTATAAATATATATAACACAAGTTTGATATATGTTAAATTGAAAAAACAAACGACAATTGTTTAACATGAACATTTAAAATCCATTACTCAATATTATTTAGTCAATGTATTTAATTAAATTAATATTTAATTATAAAACATTTTCACTAAATATACGACTTATTAAATGTAATACATATTTTGTATTATATAAATAACATTTAAGGAAACATTTTATACTGATATATATAAATATATATATCAATATGAATATATTTCTATATTAAAAATGTTAAATATAGTAATGAATAATCATGTATTTCATTTTATTAAAAATAATTAAATTAAAAAAATTAAACGAATAATTTTTAAAAATAACTAAATTATTAAAATAATCTAAAAAATATTTAACATTATTAATAAATAAATAATATTCATTAAAGGAACGTTTAAAATGAGTGAAATTTAAATTAAAATGAATTGATTGAAAAATATTTAGAAAATGTATCAATGTTATTAATTTTTAAAATAAAAATAAAAATAAAAATGATTATATGTTAAAATGAAATGAATATAAATATTAGCTATTTAAATTAAAATTATATTAAAAAACATATACATTAATCAAAAAATATGTATAAATAAATTTTAAAAATGAATAAAACTAAAAAATATATTAAAAAAATACAAAAATATTAAATAAAAAAATAAAAAAAAATAATTAAAATTTTTATTAATTGAATAAATAATATTAAAAATGAATAATTTAATATATATATATATAAGTAATACATAGTATTTATTAAATAAAAATAAAAAAATGAATAAAATTTAATAATTAAAAAGGAATATATATTAAATGTTAAATATTAATAAAGAAAAATGAAAAATGATGATATTATGAATTTTTCATTTGTGTATGTGTGAGTTAAAAAAAATTGAGTTAATTAAGAATGTGTTAAATTATTGTATGAAATATTAAGCATAAAAACATATTTAATCAATTTTTTAATTAATAAGTAAATATTTATTATTTGATATATATGTCAAATTGAAAAAACAAACAACATTGATATAAATAATTTAATTAGGTGTATATTTAGGTTAATTATTCAATGCATGTAAACTATATTAATGGTGGGGGTGATGAGGTTTGTGTTTTAGTAGGATGTTGGGGAAGACGACACTAGAGGCAGGAGAAATACCATGTTTTTTAATTTTAGAATTAACGACTGCCATTGGAAGTCACTAATATTGCCTTCAGTGACCATCAATGTTGGTCGCTTTATTCCATGAAAGAAAATTCTAATATTTATAGTAGTGATAGTTTTTGTATTGTTAAATATTTTCATACAAATTTAATGGTTTAATATTATTATTTATGCATTCTGTTTTTATTAATTTTTTACACTGTTACATTTCCTTCATGAGAATTAATGTATGTGCGTGAAAATATTTTGTGATTAATGAGAGATAGATAAGAACATGGGTGATAATGTATGAATATTACATATTAATGTGATATTTTTACTTTATAGGATGTTCATGATGAGTGATAACATTGGGAAATGGAAGAAGTACCTCAAACATTGTAAATCAAGAAGGCCACATAAAGACAGCAGCTAGAACTGAATGCTCTCAGTAAGACCACAATGCTAATGGAAATAGATCAAACAAGGTATGGTTTAGTTGATTCATATTTCAAATTTTTAAAAATTCATATAGTATCAGTGGAATGTTCCCTTTGCACGTATGTTGTGTATGCAAGCAGTGAAACCGACTCAATGGATTTATCCATACAGTGATCTATTTTCCACCGATTCTAGTTCATCATTCTAATATATTTTATTATATTTTAATTTATCACTGCTGTCAGTTTTATTTTCTAAATTAGTATCAAACATTGATATTTACAATGATTTTCCATGGGTTTTCATGTGTACATGCATACAGAATGCACTAAACATCTAAAAATGTTTCACATTGAAAACAATGTACCAATAACATAATGTTTATTATAAAGAACTAGTAGATATTCAGTTTTTATTGGTGTGTTATATTAGCTTTATGAGCACAGAAGAAGCACTAATGATGTCAATGCTGATAAAAGTCCTCAATTACAGTAGTGTGTTACTACAAGAATAGTACACTACTGTAGCCAAATAAACAAAACAATAATAAAATTAAATTAAATTTATATTACCATAAATTATAATTACAAATAAATTTATAATTAAAAAATTTAAATAAATTACAGTTACATTGATATAGAAAATTTATTACCAACATTTAAAATTTCCAACCAACTCTAAAACAATTCAACTTATAAGAGACCTGGTGGCCCTTTATTGCCATGCTCTTGGGACCCCTTCCAATAGGGATCAATCACACTACCATTTATCAAATACACCACTCCCACATTTCAGGAAAGAATTGTTTACATTATACATGCTTTCATGGTTTAAATATGTGTCTTGTGCTGTGAAATAAAATGTCACTTCTAAATGAAAATAAACACTTCTACTCATACTAAGTACAAAATGTGTCATATTTATGTATAATTAATTCCTATATGAAAAAAATGAATCATGGGTATTTTTAATAATGTGACATGATAATGGAAGTTTTTTTTCTTAGTTTCGAGTATGTGATGTTAATTTTTAAATAAAATATCACTTTTATACAAAAATAATGCACTTTTAGTAATAATAGTCACACCTTGTGTCATATTAATGTGATATTAATTATAACACACAACAAGTGAAATATTGACATTTTTCAAAATGTATAAAGATAATCCAAGAATGTTTTATTATTTTTTAGAATGTGACAATCCTTGTAAACTAAAATATATTGTTTTAATGAAAGCACACACTTCCAATCACAAATGCCTCACTGTTTTTCAGAATTATGTTTGGTTAATTCTTTCATGTCACAAATTAATTATTTATATTTTTATTAAGTATCAAGAAAATATCTGTGTTTTTATAAATTTGTAGTATGTAACACATGTTCTAAACTTAAATAACACACTCAAACTAAAAATAATCACTTTTAATCATACTTCCACACCTTCTATCAGATTGACAAGAAATTAATTCCATCAAATCAAAAATTAATTATCACTATTTTTCTTAAAGTATCACGAAGATAAGAGTGTATTTTCTTGATTTTGGATATGTGATGCTTGTTTTCAACTAAAAAATCAATTTAAATTGAAATCAGAGACTCTCAATCATACCAACAAAACCATATATCTAATGACATGGGGATAATTCCAAGATGAAAGAACGAATCACAGATATTTATAATATTCAATTAATACGATCAGTGTAGATTCTCAATTTTGAGTATTTTCACTATGTTTTGTACTAATATGTCACTTTTAAATGGAATACACACACTTTCAGTTATAGTAGTAACACCATGTGTCATATTGATGTGAGATTAATTTCTATACATCACAAATGAATTATAGATATTTTACTAAAATTATCAAGATTTTCAGAGTATGTTTTCTTGGTTTTAAGTATATGACACATGATGTAAACTAACATGTAATTTTTGAATGAAAATACACACTTTTAGTCATTTTAGACACACCGTTTTTTAGATTTACATGTGATTTATTCCTACATATCACAAAATTATCATTGATATTTTTACTAAATTATGAAGCAAATCCAATTACTTTTGATTGATTTTGAGAATGGAACATGAATTTTGAACTAAAATGTCATTTTTAAGATGAAAAAATTGTTTTTAGTAATAAAATCCATACTGAATGTCAAATTGATATGAAATTAATTACTAAATAATAAAACTGAATTATCAGTCTTTGTGCTAATGTATAAATAATATTAAAATGATTTTTCTATGTTTTGAGTATGTGATGCAAGTTGTGAACTAAAATTTCACTCTTAAATAAAAATACATAATTGCAATCAAACTGGACAAACTATGAATCATATTGAAATACAGTAATTTTATATATATAAAAATGGAATCATAGATATTTTTTTAATGTATCAAAATAATTCGAGTGAGTTTTATTGGTTTTGATTATGTAACACATTTTTAAAACTAAAATTCCACTATTAAAATAAAAAAAAACTTTAAGTTATATGGGTTACACTATGTGTCAGATTGATGTGAAATTAATTCTTACACATCAAAAAAGGATTATCAATACTTTTCCCAAAGTATGAAGAAAATCCATGTATGATTTCTCTATTTGATCATGTGATGTGTGTTGAGAACTAAATTGTCAGTTCTAAATGAAAGCATGAGATTTTAGTCATATCAAGCACATCATATGTATGATTGATGTGTAGTTATTTCAAACACCTAAAAAACGATTCACTTATAATATTCTAATGTATCAAAAAAATAAGATTGTGTTTTCACTATTTTGAGTATACAATAGTTTTTTTGAACTAAAATTTCAATTTGAAATGGAATATATGCATATAAAGTCACACCATCCACACCATGTGTCAAATTGACATGATTTTAATTCTTACATATCACAAATAAATTTTCAATATTTATCCTAAATCATCAAGAAAATCTATGAATGTTTTCACTATTTTGAGTATGTGACAAGAATTGTGATTTAAAATAATACTTTTTAAATGAAAACTTGAAATTTCAGTCATACTGACCATGCAATGTGAAAGATTGATGTGTGTTTAATTCCTACACATCATAAATCTTTTTCATAAATTATAATGACAATCATAGTGTGATTTATCGTATTTGATTATGTGACACACTTTTGGAACTAAAATGACATTTTAGGTCCACCTCTACTCCTTTTAATAACTAAACTTGTCATTAAGATTACCCTATTAATAGGTCAATCCTCATGAATTCTTATTAGACATATATTCTAACTTAATATCATCTCAGTTATATTCTCTTCAGTTAATTACTTTATAATTTTATCTTAAACACATTAATTTATAATATTAACCATCTTAGAATTCCCAAAAGTCCATCCCAATATTTTCATTTAGACTACCCTTATTTTTTTCAAGATATACTGTAAAAGGATAATACTCACTACCATATAGAATAACTAGTCTAGTAATAATATTATAAAATTTAACTTTCATTTTCAAAATAATTTTACTTCCACATAGAACCCTAGAAACATTTCTCTATTTTACGCATCTAGTTTGAATCCTTTGAGTGAAATCTGGATTAATATCTCTATCACATTGAAAAAATAATCCTAAATTTAAAAAATGATCAAATTTTGAAATACCAATCGCCCCCATTCACATATCAATGATATTACTATTCAACCCTTTGATAAAATAACACTCCACATATTTTATCTTATCCTTAAAAATATTTAAACCTCTAGAATCTAAAGTATCTCCCAATAACTCTAACATAAAATGATAAAAAAAATTAACTAAATAAAATGTTTATAAAACCCTATTAAGGATCTCTAAGAAATTAAAAAATTACAAACACTATAGGAACCCATTTTTTCATGATGTTTTTAAATATTCTAAAAACATGTAAGTATCCCAATCCTTATAAAATGATTCTATTTCCTCATTTGAATACATGTATTTTTTATATTTCTAGTTGTACAAGAAAAATATAGATTCAAAATTTAACAAATATTTTTAATAAAATAGAAATTACATTTGGAAATACATATTTTTGGTTTCTAGTTTTTGGATGTAACATGATATCTTTTTTAAAATTATAATTTCAATAACCATAATCGATGTGATTAATTTGTTTTAGATATTACACAATCATTACAAAAAATAAGTAATTTGTTTTGAAATATATTTTGTTAGTAAAATATTATTATATATACCAAAATAATTACCACATTATAGGAATCCATATGTGTATTTATTGTCTTTAGACCATGGATTTGAAAAATAAGTAAACACCAACTAATCATAAGGAAGTTATTGTTAAAAGATAATAAAAAGAATATAATATGTTTTTTTTAAAACATCAAATTTAGTGTATAAAATATTCTTAAGTGATGTCTTGTGCATATTATTTGTGGGGTATACATGCATTAGATATTAGAAATATATAATTGGAGTATCAAAATTGTTTTCAATGAGAATTTAATGACTCCTTAAAAAAAGGAATCAGTGATTGAAAAAATGAACATATATTTTATATGACTATAGTGTAAAGTTTAACCATTTAATTACAAACCTTAAGAATATATTTTTTCAGTTATCTTATTTTCAAATGATGTCGATACAGGATGTCCTCTTACTAAGATTTTATCTTCTTCCATTGATTTGACTTAAAAGGTATGCGTACTATATCATATCTTAATTTTCTATATTACATATTAATGTTTTTCTATTTCAATTATATTATATAAAAAAGTTTTTTTAATGAATTAACATGTGTTTATACTAAATTATATCTTAAATTTTGTGTTTGATGATCTAAATTTTTTTCATTAATTTTTGACACTCAAACCATTCATTGATTTGTTTTTAAAATATAAGAAGGCTGATAAACTAATCTTAAAATTATTTCAGTCTACCATATAAATATGACCATTATTCTATAACTATTATACCATAATAACTTATTTCAGTAGACTATACTGCATTGAAGGAGCAATAACAATATTTATTTTAATAATTTTTTTATTTGAAATTATTTATCTCAAGTACCATTTGTTATGGTGGTTTTTGATTCTAACATAAATGCTTTCAACACACACCAGTAGATTTTAGCACACTTTAAAAATATGCATTATAGGGGATAAAAACCATTGAAATACCTCTGAATGAAGTGAAACTATAGGATAACAACTGCAAAGTGAATTGTTAAATGTTCAGGTAGATGAAATGTCAATCTAAGGTTTCATTATTTGGGATGACCTAAATGACCTCTAAATATCATTAAATTATGCAAAAAAAACATAAATTGAATTATCAAGTGTTGGAGTTGATGAAACATGAATCAGATGTTAATTGTGCTCAAAAAAACCAAATAAGTATTTTTTAAAGGTTTAAAACCCTTTAAAAAGATGCAATAGGGGGTTAAAACCAACCTAATTACCTACGAATATAGTAGAATCATAGAAAAATAATAGTAAGATGAATTTTGAAATGGTTTAGTAGAAAAAGAATCAATATGAGGTGTTGTTTTCCTAGGATGACCCGAACCACACTTTTATTATTTTAAAACACTAAAACATGTGTTTATTGACCAGATCGAAGGAAAATGACCTCAAAATGATGTGAAGTCATAAGAAACCCTTATTAGTATTATATTTCAAGTGTGTGAGTAAATAAAATTTGAATAAGATGTGTGATCTTTCCATAATTTTTAAATAATTTGTTTTTATTGGTTTGACACCATTTAAAAACGTGTGTTAGGGGTTAAAACCAACCGAACAGCCACCAAATACTATAAAATTAGAAAAAATAAATTTTACAATTCTTCTTGAAATGATGTAGTAGAATGAATGTCAATATGAGGTTTTATTTTCTTGGGATGATCGAAAATCCTATTTTATTATTTTAAAACACCAAAACGTTCATTTAATGGTTAGATATATAGAAAACAACATTACAATGATGTGAAATCAAAGGAAAATTCTATTAGTATTATTTTTTATGTGTATAAGTAGATATGAAATAAATTTCACATGTGGTGTGATTGAAAGAAAAAATATACAGTTTTTAAATGTTTGATGCTCTTGAAAAACACACGTCAGGGTGTCTAAACCAACCATAAGATCTCTTAATTCCTTTAAATAATAGGAAAAAAATCATACAGTGAATTGTAAAATGTTTTATTAGAAAAAATATCAATTAAAGGTTCTATTTTCCCATAATTATCTAAAACACACATTTATTTTTTTAAAGTACCAAAATGTGTGTTTAATGGAAATATCCATAAATAAAATACTCATAATTATGAAAAATCATATGATAAATGTATTAGTATTATTTTTGACATGTATGAGTAGAATTCATGTCAATTAAATGTGTGGTTTTCCTTAAACGACCAAATAAGTTGTTTTTAAAGGTTAGAACCATTCAGAAATACATGATAGGGGGTAAAAACCAACATAACGGCCTATGACTATCATGAAATCATAGGAAAATAATGGTATTGTGAATTGTAAAATGTTTGAGTAGACATAGTGTCAATCCCAGGAGTTGTTTTCATGGGATGACCTAAAACACACTTTAATTATTTTAAAACATAAAATCATGCATTTAATGGTCAAATCCATAAAATATCTAAAATTAATGTGAAATCATAAGAAAACTGTATTAGTATTATTTTTTATGTGTATGGGTAGAGGTAACACCAATTGAACATGTGTTCTTCCCAGAATGACCAAATAATTATTTTTGAAAAGTTTAATGCTCTTTAAAAATAATTGTCATGGGGTCAAAACCAACCAAACAACCTATGAATGTTTTGAAATTAAAAAATAACAATTACAAAATAAATTGTGAAATAGTGGAACTGAAAGAATTTCAATATGAGTTGTCTTATTCTCATGATGACATGAAACATACTTTTATTGTTTTAACACATAAAATTTATGTTTAACGACCATATATATCTAAAAAGACATTGAAATGTGGTTAAATTTTAGGATAAAAATAATATTATTATTTATGATGTGTATGTGTAGATGACATGTCCATTGGATGTGTGGTGTGCTCAAAACAACCGAATATGTAGTTTTTAAAGGGTTGACACCCTTTAAAAACATGCATATGGTGGTAAAAACCCATTTAAAGGCCTATGAATTACATGAAATCATAGGATAATAAATATAATATGAATTATGAAATGGTCATGTTGACAAGGATTCAAGCCATGTTTTCATTTTCCCAGGTTGACATGAAACACAATTTTATTATTTTAAAACACTAAAACATGAATTTATGGTCAAATCAATATAAAATGACCAAAAAATGAGATGAAATAATGGAAAACAATTATTAGTATTATTTTTAATGAGATAGAGTATAAAAATGTCAGTCAGACATGTAGTCTGTCTAGAATGACCAAATAAACAATTTTTAAAGGTTTGAGGCCCATTAAAAACATGTGTATGTCATGGGGTTAAACCCAATTGAATGAATTTTGAATTCCATGAATCATATGAAAAAACCAAATAGTGAATTTTGAAATGGTCGAGTAGACATAATGTAAATATGAGGTTTTGTTTTCCCTAGATAGCCCAAAACACACATTTATTGCTATAAAGCACTAAAACATGTGTTTAACATCAAGATCCATATCAAAAAACCTTAAAATGAGGTGAAATCATATGAAATATATATTAGTATTTTTTGTGACTTGTGTGAGTAGTCATTGAAGGACCCTAGAAAACCTTGAGAGGAGAGGGGTGAATCAGGGTGTCGAATGTTTCTTTTAAAATAATGGATCTTGTTCCCACATTGGTAGGAACCTGTTAAACTTGTCTGGTGGTAATGTGATGTATTTAAAAAATTCACAAGTTATTGGACAACACAAAAATATTAATTGGATCAATACAAAGGGAAAGTCCGAGGATCATATGCTAAAAGTGTGTTGGTCATACTTAAATTGTCTATTCTTCCTTAGATGTGGAATAAAAAAGTTCAGACATAGCCACTCGGTTCCATGAACACTGCCTTTACATTATTTTAGGGATAACACATTACATCCCTTAGAACACTTCCATCAAACCCCCCTAACTCTTTACATTGAGTGAATTCTAACTCATCTTATTGGCCTGAAGGCCACTTTAATATATTTTCATTGAAGATTTTTCTCTGTCTAACACGAGACTCTTTTTGCATCTAAAACTTTAATTGATGCCTTTAAAAGCACTGATCAAACAAATCAGATGTTTATAACTTTCTAGAATTACACAATGTATCTTGCACGTAACACCTACTCTTGAGCATAAGATTTGGGATTTTCATGCAAGATGAATTTTGTGAAACCCTTCTCTTTCGCGCAACTACCCACAAGTTTCACAAGGTCTTTAAAGACTAAAGGAACACTTTGCCCAAAATATTTACTTTCTTCGATCTTCCACTCAAAACTCTTTTACATGGAAAAGGAACCTAATATTTTTTGAAAACGTTCAGATTCTTGAGTGGGGGTTGCCTCATATTTATAGGCATCAACGACCCTGCACATAATATTCTCTCAGAGCGTGCAAAACCCCTTTTGACATTGCATTAGGCATGTAAGTCTCTTCTATATAGCTTTTTCATTCGTGTAAATTTAAATCATTCATGCATGTTTTTTCATTTCTATATTTTTTTGTGGTGATATTGAAATAGTACTTCCATACAACTTTACCAACCTCCTTCAATCTTTCATGAAACTTACATTTCCAAAAAAATATTTCTTCATTCTCTAATTTCTGGACACAAAAATTTGGCCAAAACTGGGAAACACTGCCAACTTCAATACCATTGTCTGCTTGAACTGTAAGATCTATTTCCTTGAAAAACCAATAATCATCTATGTAAGGTTTGAAAACCAACACTAACAATACTCTATATCCATGAATTAATATCCTTGGTTATAATATACATAATGACAATTAGACATGCAGTCTCTCCAGAATGACTATATAAGCAATTTCTAAAGGTTTGATGCCTTTTTGAAATGTTTGTTAGGGGGTCAAAACCAATAGAACAACTTATGAATTCTATAAAATCAGAAAGAAACAACTATATATATATTTTTTAAATGTTAGAGTAAATGTAATGTCAATATGATATGTATTTTTCCTTGGATGATAGAAAACACATTTCTATTTTTTTTAAACACCAAAAATGTGAATTTAATGATCATATACATAGAAAACGACCTCATAATAATGAGAAATCATAGTAAAACTATATTAGTATTATTGTTTATGTGTATGAGTAGAAATAACATCAATAAAATTTGTGGTTTGTGTTAAATGATAAAATAAGTGATTTTTAAAGGTTTGACATCCTTTAGAAATGCACGTCATGGGGTCAAAATAAACTCAATGTCCTTCAAATTCCTAGAAATCCTATTAAATAAACCATGATGTGAATTTTGAAATGGTATATCGGATAAAACTTCAATAAAAGGTGTCATCTTGCTAAGAAAACTTGAATCACACATTTGTTATTGTTTTACTGCACCAATGACTTTTTTTTCATATTCATCTTTATTCGATGATCGACATGAATCCTGGAAGATAATTGGAAAATTATATTTTTTATTCTTTGATTTTATATATTATAGATATATTTACTAATTTTTTGAATTATGTTAGTTTTGTGGTTTTTTATACTCCTCCATGATTTAAAAAAATAGTAACATCCATATAGTGGTTTCTATATGTTAAACTGAGACCCTATAATAACTTTCAATTAGTTATTTCTATAACGTTCACCTATAGTGACTTCTAAATGCCACTTTATACAGTGTTCCCCTATTTGACATATAATGATCACCAATTGGTGGTCATTATATGAAATAATTATGAGCCAAAAGTGGATACTATTTGTTAGTTGGTTGGTGGCTAAAATAGGCCTTTAGTGACAGCTTTTAGTGGTCAATAAAGGCCTTTTTCCAACGAGTGATTAAACCAAATAAACATAAAAAAAATTCACTTTTAAAAAAATTATCCAATAACCTAATGTTTATTATAAAGAACTACAACATATTCAATTTTTATCAATGTGTGATATTAGCTTTATAATCACTAAAAAAGTGTTATTTTTTTCAATGTTAATAAAATTCCTCAATTATAGTAGTGTGCTACTACACCAACAATACACTAAAACTAAAAAATAGTTAAAACATAATTAAACTAATAGTTAATTTTTATTACCATAAACTACAATTAAAAATTCATTTACATTACAAAATATTCGATACATTGTAATAACAATGATATGTACAATTTATTATAAACATTTATAATTTCAAACCAAATCAAAATCGATTAAACTCAAAAGAGACCCAAGGGTCATCTATTCTACTTCTCTTAGGACACCTTCTAATAGGGCTCAATTTCACAACCATTTATCAAATGCACCACCCCGCACCTATAAGAAAAGAAGTGTGTTCCTATAATAAAAACCAATGCATATTTTAGAAATACTATAAATAAATAAATAAATAAAACATAAATATGATATAATAATTCATAAATAAAAATTAAACAAATAAACAACATGAATTATAAAAGATAATACATAAATACAAAAAATAATATAATACATAAATAAAAATATTTAAAAGTAATACAACACTCCCAATTTGTTTTCTCTATTTTGATCATGCGGGACACTATCAATCACAATGGCTCCCCGACAAGTCATTTTAACATGCAGTTAATTACCACATGCTACACATTTTCTTAGTTTTGAGTATGTGATGCACATTGTGAACTAAAATAACATTTTAAATTAAAACATATACATTTATTCATACTAGAAACACTCTGTGGTAGATTGATGTGTGATTAATTCCTACATGTCAAAAACAAATCACAGTTCTTTTTAACAAAGTATCATGAAAATATGAGCATGTTTACTTATTTAGGAGTATGTGACATTCATTTTGAACTAAAATGTCACTTTTAAACTAAAATTATTCACTTTTAGTAATATTGATCTCACCATGTTTTAGAATCATGTTAGATTAATTCCTACATGTCGCAAAATAAATATTGATCATTTTACTAAATTATCTTGATAATTCAATCATGTTTTCTTAGTTTTGAGCATGTGACATTCCTTGTGAACTAAAATATCATGCTTAAATGAAAACATGAAATTTAAATCATAATAGCCTCACTGTGTGTTAGATTGATGTCCAATTAATTCTTACATGTCACAAATGAATTATCAATCTTTTCCATAAATTTTCAAGCCTATATAAGTGTTTTTTTCTCAAACTTGAGTATGTAACAGATGTTATAAACCAAAATATAACTTTTAAACTAAAATCAAACACTTTTAGTCATACCAGCCACATTATGTGTTGGATTAACATGAAATTAATTCCAACAAGTTAAAAATAAATTGTCGATATTTTTGATAAATTATTAAGAAAATATGAGAACATTTTATCAATTTTTAGTTTGTGATGCTTGTTGTGAACTAACAAATCACATTAAATTGAAATCATGCACTATTAATCATACCGTCCAAACCATATGTCATATTGAAATTGGGATAATTCTTACATGTCAAAAATAAATCATAGATATTTTTACTAGGGAATCAAGACAATCTGCATTCATTTTATCATTTTTCATTAGGTGAAATATATTTTTAACCAATATGTCACTTTTAATCTGAATACACACACATTTAGAAATACTAGAAATAACATGTGTTAGATTGATGTGAGATAAAATCCTACACATCAAAAATGAATTATCAAAAGTTATCCAAAATAATTTATCATATATTGATTATATAACATAATAATAATATTTTTTTTATTTTTTAAGGTGACGTTACTTAAATAAAAATTTGTTTTAATACAGAGATTCAATTTTGTATGGAGGTTGATCGCTAGAGAAAGTATGTAATAAGAATAATTATTTTTCAAATTGGTAGAAGTTTTTTAATTAAAAATAAAAATCACCAAAATATAAATATTTTTTATGTAAATTCAGAATTGAAATGATTTTAGAGTGTTATATTTTTATTTCAATCAAATTTTATGTAATATTTTCATTATAGTGTGATTATATTTTTCTTCTCCAGTTCTATTATAGGTCTGTTGTAAGACTGCATGTTTTTTAGTGCGGGAAAGGGGTGGATAAAAGGGAGTAGGGTAGAAGGATGCTAAAAATGGATTTTTTAGAACATTTGTAGTTTATGTATTCAATCATTTACATAATATAAATAAACCGTTAGGAAAATTGGAAAATAAAATGTACATAAAAATACTAATAAAAACATTTATAAAATAAAATTCCATATACTAGTCTATGATATAAATAATCTATAGAAGTTTATTGATAAAAACAAAGGAATTCATAAAATGATGTATAATTTTCACATAATACAAAATAAACTGTGTTATTTCCTTCAAAAATAGAAGATACAATAGATTAGATATATCTTAAGATATATTTGTTAAAAAAGAATACATTTATTTATTTGTGCTGAAAAAGGAAACTATTTTTATGTAATAATAAATGGAATAACTCATTTAGAAAAAAAGAATATATACATATATAGGCTTCGTCATGCCCTATTTCCACTCTAGGTCAAAGAGAAACAAATTTTGGGTGACCATGAAAGCTCACCTAAGGGAAAAATTCTAGGAAGCGACATAGGAAGAGAACTATAATAAAAAATTGAACTTCATGGTTCCACACCTCTAGATAAATATCTAGGGTATAGAAATAGGATTTTTATCATATTCTCCCATATATATTTAGGCCATGAAGCTTATGAAATTTGAAAGGCATGTGGATCATATCATCAATGATACATGATAAGATTTTTAACTTTTCATATCTTCTATCCTTGATCACCAATCAATAGAGGTAGGTTGAAACCTAAGGGAGCACTAGTAGGGGTAGTGTTCTTAGATACTGGAATGAACCATCAAATCATCGGTGCTACATAAAATGATCTAAAACTACACCTGACATGCATCCATGAATGCCTGATCAACAAAAGATGACTAGATCCTAAGGTAGTGGAAGTGTTTCATAATAATAGAAAGGAAAAGGAACATATAAAATAGAGTTTACGGTGGGGTATTATGGGTATCTAGAGGAGGTTTTTCATGGGTATGGAACCACTAACTTTCATTTGGAAGGTGGTGATGGGGGAGATTGAGAATTCCCCCTCCCTCCTATCTCTTTCCACCACCATTGTTGAACCTAATAGTTGGAATAAAACCATGCTCTTATTTTGGATATATTTTTATATTTTTACTTATATTTGTATGGATATAATATTATTTGACATAACTTTCATCCTAAAAATAAAATAGTCTAAGGGATATCTCTGTTTTTAGTTATCAAATTTTATGATGTGATAGATTATAATTTTTTCGTGTCTATTCATTTCAATGTAGATGAATATGACTAGTAGAAAGATATGATAGAGCTATTCAGAAAAATATTTCTATTGATTAATTGACTATTATGTTAAGATATTAAAAGTTTTCAAAATTCAATTTAGATACTTTGTTACATAATAATAATTATTAGTATATTTGAAATAAAAAATATAATAATTATCATTACTATTAAATTATTACTAATATCTACAGTCATGTGTGTTCTTAAAAAACAATTTTTTACATTTAGAGGACATTACAAGTCATCATTATGTTTTTGAAACGTTTTGAAAAAATATTATTGAATATATGTGGTAGAATATCATGAATTAAAAATATAAGGAAATTAAAGTGTTAATGATATGTATCAGAGATTCATAATGATTTTCAAATACATGATGGATTTTAGAGATAAAATGATTGATAAAGTTATCATCAAAATACTCTCAAGATAAATTCTTAGGATATGGAATTCTAATAACCTAGAGAAGAAAATAGTTTACTCAATATTTTATGGAGGATCTTGTTGTGACATTGAATTAAAAAATATTAATAATGAGATTAGTGAAAAAACATAGAGATTAATTTAAAACTATTGTTCCTTAATCTAGTTATTTTTTTTGATGATTTAGGTTCTAATAATAGAGATGAGATATAAAAACTATTCAATAAGATTTGAAAAATATATAAATGATAAATATTAATGTAAATGAAAAAAATTCATCCTCAAAATGATAAAAATACTTCAAATATCAATCCTATTTATTGTGGATTTTATGAACCTCACCACATGAAGCCTAATTATCTAAAAGAAAAAAAAGAATGAGAGGAATTCAAATAAAGTCAAGAAGGAGGATTTTAAATAACAGTAGTATTGTTCAGTAGACAATGATTAATGTGATGAAACTGAACTAGATAAGGAATATGGTAACCTATTACTGAGAGTTAAATATTTTGAGGTATCATCTTCAACTTTATCATCTACTAGATTCACTGATCAAACTGCTAATGTTTAATAATTTAAATTTATGTGTGATAATATTTATAGTGTTCTTTGAATCTCAGATAGATTTAAAATAAATTCTTATAGAGACTCATAATTTTATGTTTAATGAGATTTAAATTCAAATATATGTGAATTATAAGATAAAAAATATAGATTCCTCCAAAAAATATATGGTTTCTGATGATTTGTAAGATGTTCAAAAAGATAATGAGAAACTATAAGCTAAAATAGAGAGGTTAAATGAAACACTCTCTAAGTTCATTACTTGAAGGGAATGTTTTGATAAACTGCTATCACTAAAAAGGATGATGATGAAGATAAAATGTGTTTGATGCACTGGGAAATATCCTATGTTGAATAAAAATTGCTTTTTCTGGTAAAACTATAGGAATTTATACAATTAATAGTTTTATATCTAGATTATTTGGCTATTATAAATTTATCTATTCTTTTATATTTACATAACCCCTTATTGATAAGATGGATTTTATTGCAAATTATTCATTTAATGTCAAAAATATTAACACTTATATGGTTTGGTTACCTAAATGTGTTATAATGAATCCTATTAGAATATGTTAATCATCATTCCTAGGTAAAGTGTTTCTAGTTGGAAATCATGCATACCTTTTACTGTTTTATTTAATGGTATGCTAGTGGGTGTTTAAATGTGATTTTAATTTTAATTAATTTTATATATTTATGAATTCATTGAATATATTTGACCTATTTTATTTCTCTCTGTAGTAAATTTTTTATACTTGGGGAGTTATAAAATTATCATGCACTATCATATTATTATTTAAAAAGGTTTTTTTATATTAAGGGATAATGTGCTTTCCCACTTAACATTGATGGAAGTTCTAATTTATATTAAATAAGTTTTCATAATTTTCAAGGATGTTATATTTAATATTTAACATTAAATTTATTCATTACTTTATTTATTTATTAAATTTTTTGATTTAATATCAAACATCATATTTCAAATCCTTTTTTATTCATATTAGTGAGAGTGTTCTGTTCTCACTGTGCCTTAATTATTTAATATATAACCCAAATACTGTTTTTATTTCATTTTCTTGAATTTTTTGTAAGCAGGTTGACGAGGATCCCTTAGATAATAAAAAATCCCCAGATTAAATAGACCAAAGGCTTAGAGTCACAAAAGCCTTGAGATGTGGCCCAAAGTTTAATATCCTAAAATCTTAATATATTTATTTCGTTTTAATAAATGCTATAATTAAACTATATTTTCATAATTAAAACATTATAAAATCTATATTAATAGAAGTTGATGAAAATATATTTAGATATACACACGAAATTTTAAAAGATATGAGTCATTGTGATAATTCTATTTAATTATTTATAAAGTCATATACTAATCTATTATCAGCATTAAGAAAAGAACTGATAATGATACACATTTATCAGTTCTAAAAAATGAACTCATAAAGGATATACCTTCATAAGTACTTTTATCTAGAATTGATAAATGATACCGTTTTATTAGTGCTTTATGTTTAGAATTGATAAAATCTGACTCTGGATAAAGTGAGAACTCTAGTTTTCACTACTTAGGACTAATTGTTTTGTTGTAACTAGCAGGACCTTTACCAACATTAGAAAAACCACTAATAAAAGTCATCTTTATCAGTACAAAAAAGAAATCACTAAAAAGGGAACCTTTATCATCTCTTTTTTAGCTGTGATAAACACCACCATAGATTGTGCCTTGCCCGAAGCCAACTTTTATTAGCACTAAATATAAATCCTAATAAAAGGACGACCTCAATCAACATTAACTAAAATCATTGATAAGGGTAACTTTTATCACCATTAAAAAAAATCATAAAGTTGTACCCCTAATCAACACTTTTTAGTGCTGATAAAGGTGGATCTGTATTAGTGTTATTCTTAGTGCTGATAAAATCATTTAATAAAAAAATATTATTTATATGTATAAAATTATCATATTTATAATCAAAAAATGATGTTTATTTATATAAATTAATTAAAAAATACATTTATATAATTAATATAAATATGTAGTTGGATTTTGGATTATTGGTAAGAACCCCATAATCCTACAAGAAGAAGTGGGGGTTCAAAACCCATTGGGCGCAGGTATTGTAGATTTGCAGGTACTGTAGCGGCGGCAGGGCACTGTAGTAGTGGCGGTACTGTGCGGTGTTGTAGCTAGTAGGTTACTAATCACAGAATGGGCATTGGTCCAAAGATTTGGGCCTACAGGCTATGTATTGGGCAAAATGCCCATTGGGCCTTCAGGTTATGTAATGGGTCTCCCTCCACCCAGTTAAAAGAGGTCTTTGCTTTGATTTAATAATAAAATGAGGCTTCGACCCCAACCTTAAAAAAAACTAATATAAATATGACACATGAATATTTTTTTAATAATTCAAATATATATATATATATATATATAATGTTTTAAAACAATTATTTATAAAATTATAAATAAATAAAAATATATTAAAATAATTATAAAATTATAATAAATATATTTATTATATCTATATTTATATATATTATATAGTAATAAATATAAATATAAATATCTAATTATGTAAATATACATAATTAGATAAATATAAATAATTATATAAATATATTTATAAAAATATTAATTTATAATTATAATTATTTATAAAAAAAATATATATTTAATTAGTTATGAAATTATAATAAATATATTTAAATAATAAATATATTTATTTTATTTATAATTATATAGACAAATATATATATAATTATTTATGTAATTATTTATATAATTATATAATTATATAAATATATTTATAATTATAAATTCTTTTATATATATATAATTATATAATTATGTTGCAAACGGTGTGAACCATGGGCTAAACCCATGGCTCTGAAAATATTTATTAAAAGGGTAAAGTACAACAAAAGGATGGAAAAAAATATGAGCACCCACTTACTACACACATATGGCATATTCTACCATACCACTACTATAATGTAAAAAAGCACATGAAACAAAAAAACTAGCATCTTCCACAACCTTGAGGATGGAATCCCCTCCTCCATTTAGAAGTGTCCTATGCTAAAATACAATATTGGGAATATCCATAGACAAACCAATCCCAAGGACATGATCCCCCTACTATTCAAAAAAGGTTGTGACTACACCAACACATTCTACTTTAGAAAAACGTTGTAGCCTTTTATTTAGCACACTAGAGTTCTCCAGGAAATCTAGGTAAATTTGATCGAATTCCACATTGCTAATAGACTCAATAATTAAAAAACAATCACCTGCTACTTTCCCTTTTTTGGGGAGAAGACACTTAGAGCATTTTGATTGTTAGCTATAGATGAAGAAGGTCAATTAGGATAGGCTGCAACACCTGTATTAAGTAACCTTTTTTCACTGCAACAATAATTGGCTACTTCAACCCTCTCTAATTCAGTTGGATCCCCATCTATAGCCTCATGAACATTTAAAACCTGTATATTAATCAACAAGTCCCTTTCTGATGAGTTTTACCCCTTTTATTTAATTGAAGATCATTTTCCAAAGGCACCTTTATAGAGGCAACATTGCCTTCATTCTCAGATTTCCTGGTATCATCACCATAGCCATTATGGGATTTTCTCCTCCCTCTAATGTTCAAATGTAACCCTAGATTCCCCCTCATATACATGTACAACCTTCAAAACAAGTCACTGAAAAAAATTCCAATATTAATTTTACCATGAGAAAGATACTACTCCTCAAGAAGCTCTGCAACATCTCCCTCAACCTCATTATAAATTTCATCACACTCTACACACATGTATCCCCATTCCAAATGATTCATGTCATTATCAGGGGTTTCAAAAATAAATTGAATAAAATTAACCATGTCGTAAAAATATTTAACCATATTGTCCCCCTCACCACTAGCTCCAAATTCGATCTTGATAGCATCTAGGGACCTTCTATCAAAAGGATTACCATTCACAAATGACCCACTCCCACAAAGGATTCTGAAAGTCTTAGATACCATTATAAAACCATTATCAGTAGGTCCCTTATCAACCTTATTCACTCTATTTTCATTAGAGGAACTAGGCTTAATTAGTATGATTTAAAATAATAGTTGTTGACTATATGCCCAATACTTTTTCATTTGGATCATCTCATTACCTTGAGGAATGATTCTATAATATGACCAATACAACACAAATTAAAAAAAATTAGGCACAAAGTCAAACTCAAAAGAGAGCCTAAACATGAAGTCATCAAAAACCAAGAAAACTATTTCAGTGAGCGGAAAAACAAGACCAACCTTAAAAAGAACTCTCTCATAATTCCCATACCTTAAAAGCTCAGTTTTCTTGTCAAATATAATCAGGATATAAATGGATAAAGTGAAATGCTAATTTATTTAAGGGTTAACAAATAACTAATTCAACCCCTGATATGGATCCATGTTTGAGTGCTTGAATTTTGAACCTTTGGCGGATCGAACCACGGATCCCGGTCCTACAGTCTTAATGTCCCTGGTTAAGAGAAATAAAACTTGTACTCCATGGATTTAATGTGAGTTAAAGTGAAGGAAAAATAAATTGAAAAAATCCCATACAATTAAAAATGACTCAACAGACATCAAAAACTTAAATTTGTTGAAGTTAATTCCTCATGTCCTCCAGTTCCAATAATTACACTTGCTCAGCGGAGACATCTGTATGATGATGGAGTGGTTGAAATTTTATATATGATCCTAGAAGAACATAGGGTTTCCCTTAATGATCACCATGACCCTATTAAAAGTAATATTATTATATGGTTGCGTTCCATCACCTTTAGATTCAATAAAAAACCTAAAATAAAAATATTTCATTTCATTGAAACCCAAATTTCATCTAAAAAAAGATGAATTGCTGGTCAAATCAAGAACCGTATTTTCGAAAGTCCCACATTCATTAATATTCAGTTCTTCTTGATCCAAAGTTCTATCCAAACCTTCCATTATAGACTCAACATTTTTTGAGGGACCAACGAACCCCTCACATGGGTCAAGAAGTAATCCAAATACGATCCCATTGATTCTTCAACCTAATCGCTATGAAGAGCCAGGGAGAGAACCTCTCAGAGATCCTACATCACCATCTTATAATTATTACTGTTATTCTTCATATCATTAAATAATTATATATAAATATATAAATATCTATTAATATATTTATTCATATTTAGAATAATAAATAAATAAATATGTATTTTATTAATTATAAAAATATAATAAATGTATTTAAATAATAAATGTATTTATTATTTATATAATTACATATAATTATATAATAACAAATTTTTATAATTATATGTACACATAATTATATAAAAATAAAAATAAATATATTTATTTATAATTAAAATAAATATATTTATAATATTTATAATTATATATATTTTATCATTAATAAACATATATGAAAATATTCTGGTTAGAAGTCAAAGATCCTAACCATTTATTAAAGATGAATTAAATATAAAATAGGTAAGCATGAAAATGGATAGTTCCATACAAAGGGACATGCCATCATCTAGAAAAGAATGCTATAGATAAAAAAGGATCATTCCCACAATCATAGTTAGTATCATCATCATCAACAGTATTCTCCCACTCCAAATGTGAATTAACATGATTGAGGATCCCAAGGATCCTCTCGCAGGACATTTATTACTCTTGAGTGAGATGAATCTTCAATTCTTTAGAAGATGAGCTGGTAGTTGCATTCCTAGGAAGATTATAATAATCCTTCTGAGTCCTTATTTTTGAAGGAACCAGAGCTACAAAGACCATCTCTTCCATTCCATTTAAAACAATATCCTTAAAAGAAATAGGCTCACCACTATCTATAGATTAGAGATGAGTGGTGACTAATAAAACCATATACTCATACTTATCACTTCCATCATAAAAAACATTACCCCATTTACCATGCATTCCTCAAGAACTGAATACATTATGAATCTCTTGAATATAACTCAAAATCTGATGAATATCATACTTTTCATAACGATATTCCTATGGGGGATTCCCCAAAAATTATATGGCCAACGACTTCAAACAATAACCATTCTAGAAAATTTGGGAGGGAGAATACCCTGACACAAGACCAGTAACCACATCATCAAACCATCCCACCTCACCAATTTTCTTCCCATCCTTACCAATGAGATTCATGACTATCATATTAGAGAAACCAACCTACCAAAGATTTTCAGAAATTACTCTATGTTGAGTCAATGTAACACCCTTAGAAACACTATCACTACTCTTGCAGTCCAATTCCTCATTTCTAGTATCAGGATTACTGATAACAGTTTCAACCTGAATCTGCTCCATGTCATCCCCCACCCCATTACATGAAAGGTAATCCCCCCCAACAGGGTCATGATTGAGTAGGGAAGCCAAGAAGATGTCACCCCTAGTACCTACATTAGATATCTATATGTTAGAATTACTATCCTTAGATAAACTAGAATTTCAACCCAAGGAACTCCAAGGTGGCCCTAAATCAGACTGATCATAATCCATCTTTGCCTTCGTAACATTGGTTACCTTTGACTAAATATTTACTTTCCCTTTACCAAATATTGACTGCAGTCATGCATCTTAAAAATGCCCCTTCCTGACACAGATCCCACAAACAATCAACCTTCAACAGTTTTCTATTATGTTCCAAACCGATTTTCAATCCTTGTAGAAATTTTGGAGCTTTTCAAATACAACACATAAATTAATCTCAGAATTTAGACTAGAAAGAACAACCTTGTTAATGAGAACTTCACTATGGCTAACCTCCACCAAAACACATGTAAAGTGCCCGAACCTAGCATTTTCTATCTCTGTCAAGATGAATAGGCACCCTAATTAAATAATCAATGTCATAAATTATTTTTGGATGCCATAATTCCCAATTAAGACCATGCAAATGGATCTGTACCTGAGAAAAAATAATTCCCCTATTAGATGGATCAAAATTGATTAACCATTCATGAACATGGAAAACACCAGGTTTCAGATATAAGGTACCACTACTCCAGGTGAATTGCTTTATATCATTATAAGAAAAAAACATACGTAATATCCATTTCCAAGTGAGACACACTTATAGTTGGAGAACCCCCAAACCCAAGAAAATTGATTAACTAGATAATCATGTCCCCATGGCTTCTCCCCCCTTGGTAGGATAAATATCATGATAGGGGAATTGTTTTCACATCCCTAAGCTCTCATATAAGGCATTTGTGTTGGTAACTATATGAGTCATTGAACCCTTCTGATAGTTCTTCCAACCACTGAATCCTTTAAAGTCGCAAAGATATGAGAATCATGCCCAGCCATATTCTTAAAATATAGAGCCAAAGGGTTGTTAACAACCACATAAAATCAAGATCTATCAACCATAGGTTGAGGATGATAAAATTACCTAGGTGTCGTATCCCTCACATTCGAAGTCGATGGGTTACAAACCCCATATACCATCCAAGCCACATTCAAAAAAATTAACTCTAGATCATTGATTTGAATCAAAAATAGGCCAAGGATCATGAAAAACCGATGAAACACCATTTCTTACAAAGCCACCACCACCGTCTCACAACTGATAACCAAGAAAAGTTGAAGTCATAGATGACAGGTTTCAAACCCTATATTCTTAGGGTCTTCGATTTAGATCAACAAACCTAGGATCCCAAATAGTCCAAAAACCACCATGTAATTTGAAATCGCCACTACCACCTCATGACTGAGTGTGATTGATAGTAACCGTGCTACCATAAAGATCATGACTAAACAAACCCTATACTGTGTCATTGACACATCAAGGAACCGTAAGAATGCCATCCTGATCAAATATGTGCCATGGAATCACAAAAGTAGTTGAGGACGATGTAGGAAAATACACCAAAGCAATTCCATTACGAGGAAGAATATTAAAGAAAAAAAAGTGTAGAATCTACATGAACAACTGTTAAACCTAAAAGCCATTCAGAAGTCCATTCAGAAGATCCCAAACCACTTGATCCTCTCTTTCTATCTTTCCATGATTCTTAATAAATATATATAATTACATAAATATATAAAATTATATAAAATTATAAAATTATAAAATTATATATAATAATATAATTATAAAAATATAACTTGATCAAGGATTTGGAGACCAAATCAATAAACCCAAGTTGATTAAAAAAATAATACAAGGTTGGATACAAGACTAACAAGGCATAGAATGACCACATAAATAGAAATAAACATTAAATAAAAATTCAATCCCCAGAAGACCCTCAAGATTCCAAATTTCTAGAATTTATTCCTTTTCCCTTTTGATGTTGACCTATCCACCATGTCTTGACCTCTTTTGGGGCCTCATATTCTTCATTTAATAATGATTCATAGGTGTCCCCTGAAGTGGAGAAAATCCTAAATTTATATGATAGATCCCAAAAGTCCATATCTGAATTGGAGTATAATTTCTATTCAATGTTAATTGATTAAATATTTATAACTTTTACATAGTCATCAAATCGAAAAAAATCTAGCTCCATCCAAGAGTGAATAACTTCAAGAAGAGAGAAAAACCACTCTAACACTTCCTTGCTAAGGTTTTTTGTGGGCCTCTCACCTTCCTGATCCTATGTAGGTATAATACTAGAGTCCCTTCCTCGTGATATATTACAATATTCATTTGAAGAATTTCCAGAAGAGTTATGTGCCAATATCATTAGGTTATTGAGGTTATGTGGATACAACAACTCCACATTCTAAGCATAGCTTAGATGCACAACCTGTAGAGGAGAATCATGTACATATCTTCTACCTAAATGTCCAACCTGCATATGAATTTGTGTGGGTAAATCCTATGAAAGTTGGTATTGATAATCACATGTTTTTAGTTTTCGAGGGATGACTAATTGGAATCCCTCTCCATCCACTAAAATTTTCTTACCTTTATGATCCAATGAATAAATTAGCTACTCCTGCTTTAAATATTATTCATCTAATTCGTGAACTTCTTTTTCCTAAACAGATTGGGTATCCATTGATGTCTCATCAGGTCCACCATCCATCACCTGAGCATCACTCAAGCATCCTACATCAATGTAATCTGAAACATTTTCTCTTCCTATAGTGGCAGTATCCTCACCATCCAGCAAAAAATTATCACTTTTATTTAATAAACCCACTACATGGGCATCCAGAACCCCCATGGCATAATAAATAATACCATCACTTTCATGCCCTTCCTCCACAATCTCAACCCAAGATATTTCTCATTGTCCAGATCCATCCTGACCAGTATCAAGCTCAAACACAATATGTCCTACCACTTGACTGTATCCAATATGATCATTAATAGAAAAGGAATCAATAGGACCAACCAACTTCTGACTAGACTCAAATCTAGGCCCACTCCCATGCGTTTCAACAAGAATGTTCACTCTATTATGAGGCATACACTTATCAGCCTCTCCCATTCCACCTGAATCAATATGATTCACACTTCTAATAATTTTAAATAATGAAGCTTCATCATGCTCATGAATGGAAATGAAAGAAAAAAAACCTCTTTTTTAGAGTTAGACATTTCATTACCGATAACCTTGAGAATAAAAAAAATGATTAATTTTGTCACACTTGATTCTTAGGTCCATTTCAGCTCATCTCTTGAAAGAAACACTATATCAAAAAAACATAACACAAATCAACTTTGACTATGAACTGATCATAATGACTAAATTTGGCTGTTTTGGTTTCTTTATGAAATTTAATTGGAACCCCTATGACCATCAAAATGTCATAGAGGATCATAAGATTCCACAAAATCCTATTTAGGCCAAATACCTTGAACTATACCAAAATCGATGAGCCTACTACCTCCATCATGTTGAATTTGCGATCCAATTTGGATATTTAATGAAATCCCAACATAAGTGAGATCAAACCAAATCCCGAGGACCACATCATAAAATCCACTAAAGTGAATAAAATATGGAAAAACCATTTCATAGTGGGATGAGACTCTATTTTAAAACCACCCAAATAACTGAGAGCCACTCAATCAGATCTTTGACCTTCCATAGCACTGAGATTCATGGAAAAAATAGATTCCCAATGATTGAATGCTCTCAAATTTCAAGCCATTATAAATAGCTGTCGGGTCAGCCCTTACATGGAAAAAATTTCCCTTCTAGTGAATACCACTAGCCCCCAAACCTTTAAAGAGAGATAAGTTATTATGTGTTCTAACCTCCATTGAAGCAATCACATCCTTCCTTCTAACCACAAGATATCGTTCTTCTATAACAACGCCCACATACTTTTGGGAATTGAAACACTCGAACATAAGAAGATCAGTAGGAGAATATATGTACGAAGAAGCCAATATAGAGCCCTAAATTCCATGGAAACCTAGACTGAGAAGCTCTCGTAGACCTATCCTCTCACTATATAATTAAATATAATTTTATATAAATATTTATTGTTATATAAAAGTATTTATAAATATATTTATTTATAACTAGAATTATAAATAATTATATATATATTTAAATAATTATAAAATTATAATAAATATGTTTATTATATTTATAAATATATATACTTATATAGTATTAAATATTTATAATTATATAATGATATATACTTAAATAATTATATATAATTATATAATTATATTTAATTATATAAATATATTTATAATTATTTAAAAATATTTATTTTTATAATTATTTATAATTATAATTTTAAATATATATATATATATATTTAAATAAATTTTATATTACAATAAGTATATATATATATATATATACTTTTTTCAATCTTCTTTGGCTGAGTCATTCATTAAAAAATATCATTTCGAATCTCATAAAGCTGTCGTAGAAGGATTCAGGGTTTCATGTCTTCTTTTGAAGAATCTGGAAGTGGGGTATGTTGAAATTAGTGTATCCTGTTCCTTTTCCAATAGATCTGAGATGCATGACGCTAAGAGAATCATCACTTCAGGAAATGAAGGTGTCTTAGAATGAATTTTTAGGAGAGGTAATTCATCTTTAATTCATGTTAATCAAGATATAATTTGTGAATGGTTTAAGATCTGTAAATTTTTTATCATCGTATGAATGGTTCTATCATTGGGATAGAAACCATGGAAAATAAAATATTTGGGTTTTAGGATTTCCATCACTTGGGGATTTTAAGAATGGAAGTGTATTTATGTTGGGTGTGGCTATTATCATATTTTTTCCCATTATAATAACTAAGAGAAATTCATGGGGGCTCAGCTCGTTCTATCTCAAACTAGGTATTCATTTCATCTAGGATCGCCACAAAATATTCAATCGTTTTTAAATATAAAATGCCAAGAACCAAGTCTAGGTTAGGATATATTGTTTAATCGATATTTGGTGGAACCCTAAAATTATTTTTTATATTTCATTGGAAATTGAAACCCCGATTAATTTATACAGTGCAATAAGGGAAGCACCATTTGGTTATTTTACATGCTTCATGGTAGAGACAGATCTCTGTTCAACTCCCCTTTAGAATTTAATCTTCTCTACCAAGGATTATTATTTTGACATAATTATTTTTTATCAGATGTTGCCTCTATTTTTTAGTGAATATAAAATCATTGGACACAACAAAGAATCACGTTTTCAGGACATTTCTTGTGCTTTTTGTAATTTTAAATGGAATGATGCACCTGAATGTAGGAGGAAGGCTTTTGTAAAGTATTGTAACATTGTGACGATTGAGGTTTCCACTACTCCCCCTTCAGTGTATGCTAAAATTAAAAGGGAAGTTTGGAGATGGAATAAAATTGTATTGTAATGAAAAGGGTAAGGGATTTTTTATATTAGATGATTTAGGAACTTTTTTATTTAGGTACAGATATATAGGAGAAGGATAAGACTTAGTTAGACATAGAGGAAGATAATTTTGTCCATTCTAAGTAGGATGTTATACCTCAAGAATCAAATGAAAATGATGTAGTTTGACACCTGGTTAAGAAATATTTTCCCCCTTATGAGTACATAGTTATGCCATCCTCTAGATATTCTTTTAAATACTTGAATGGAAATAATATTGATCTGTCTATTCTTATTTATTTTCTTCAGTTTGGAGGAGGAATTATAGATAAATTTGATCAAATCTATAGTCTAATTTAGATAATTTCATTTAGCGAAATTCTTAGGTCGAGATCAGACCAATGGATACTCAGATGAAATCATTTGATATATATTCTAGTATCTCAGCTGTACAATAGGTATTGGAGGATAGACCAACAGAGGAACCATTGGAAGTTCAATCTATTGATGAAGATTCCACTAAAGATTTAGTTGGCCAACATCTTATGGAGGAACAGATAATTGCTTTTAGGGATCGAAAAGGAAAGAAAAAAATGACTGTTCGGTCTCTGTGAAAGACTAAAAATTTAAATAACACACAAGTGATGCATTTGAAACCTAGAAAAGTTAATTTTTTTTATCTCAACTATTTCAGGGGCACAAGGTGGTACCATAGGAAATGGAATTTCTGACCGGTATATGTAGTCGTGGTACCTAGTGAACGTTTAACTTGATGTAGTTGAAAAAACATAGATGATTACACTTAACTAATTTTAAGTCCTGAATTCTATTAATGAAGTGAAAGATAGTGGAGTTCAAGAAGATCCGGTGAAGAATTTTATAGAAAAGGATAGTGAGGTTTTTATACTTTATGAAACACCCTAGAGGCTGGAGGCACAATAAGATGCTGGGAGAGCTGACTCGGAAGATAGTGACATTGAAGGGATTTGGAAATAAGTAAGAACTTGGATGAGAGGATTTAATCCTGGAAGCTGAGTCCGTGGGTGTGGACATTTCAACAAGAAAGTAAATTTTAATGAAGAACCTGATCTTGATGCTAAGATCCTGAAAAAACTAGGCATTGAATGAGTCTGATGAAGGCAATTTAGCAATGTCTAACCCCATCCTCTTGTTTGTTTCCCTCATATTATATTTCTTTCAACAAAAGGGTTCATATTACAACTTTGAAAAAATATATTAAATAATTTAAAATATATGTACACGTATAACTATATATATATATGTGTGTGTGTGTGTGTGTACATGGGTGTATGTGTGTGTGTGTGTTGATGTGTATATACACATATCTATGTCTATAATTCATGTAAATGTTACAAATTCACTTCTTAATATTTGGTAATTGATTTAATTTTATTTATCATTTATTATTATATATTCATTAATAATGTTAAATATATATTTAATCATTTTGTAATATTTATTTATATATATATATATATATATATATTAACTATCGTATAATATTTTCAATATGTTTGTAATTTATATGAGTAATATTTATTCATTTTTAATTATTAATTTTTAACATTTAAAATATTTTAAAAACATATATGATAAATCTACTTATATGAATTTTTAATAATTTTTTTATTTAAATATAAAATTATAAAATTATAATAAACATATTTAAATAATAGATATATTTATTATGTTTATAATTATATATTAATAATCTTATATTTATTTAAGTATATTTATAACTACATATAAATAATTTTTAAATGTAATTATTTATAATTATAATTAATAATAAGTAAATATATATTTAAATAATTATAAAATTCTAATTAATATTTTTGAAAAATAAATATATTTATTATATTTATAATTATACATTTATAATTACATATAAATAATTTCTAAATATATTAATTTATAATTATATTTTTAAATATAATATATATATATATATATATATATAAAAATATAACAAATATATTTAAATAATAAATATATTTATTATATAAATAATTATATATATATATATATAGATATAAATATATATAATTATATGAATATGTTAATAATTATATAATTTTTTTTAGATATATTTACTTATAATTACAATTAGAAATAGATAAATATATATGTAAATAATTATAAAAATAAAATAAATTTATATAAATTATAAATATAAAAATAGTAATTTTATAAATATATATATATATATAAATATATATAATTACATATATATATATATATTTATAATTATAAATACAAATAAATATGTATATTATTAAAATTATATCTTTATCATTTCCAATGAGTCTTTAAATGAGTGGTAAAAGCTCTTTCTTGGCATCCAAGAGATCCTGGGTCCAAGCCCTGTTGGGTGCATATACTATTATAGTAAAATGCATGCGGTGATGCAGATATGACGCTACAAGATGATGCAGGTTTGACGCTGCAATAAGATTTTGGGCCATGTAAAGGGCTTCATGACAACTGGTCCTATGGTCCATGTACTAAATAAATAAATCATGATGGATGGGATACCACCTAGCGCTGATACAAAGTAGTTTTATTAAATTTTTCTATTTTAGTGCTAATAAAACTACTCTTTATCAGCAGTTTTTGGAAATCACTAATAAAATCCTTACCAATTCATATAAAAAGAACTCCATAGGATTGTCCTCTCTCACGTCATCAAGATCTCATGGAACCTAAATGCTGCCACCACTCTCCCTGGACCCTAATGTTGCAGCTACTCTCAATCTTAATCGACTTTCTTGATGAATCGATCCACTTGAAATATGAGGTATGAGATGATTTATTTTTTTAGTACCTCCAACTAAACTCAGTTCTTTAATTATTGCACATCATCTTCATGTCTTCTTCAAGCTTGGGGTGTCCATTCGTTCATCCTTGTTTTTTATTTTTTAAAGACACTTCACTATTCACCTCAGTCTTGGTTGATCCTCTTCTTGTTTGACTGAACCATCCCTATTCATTGTAGAAAAATTCATGCTAGGGTTCATCTCCACCACAAACATCCACCATGTTTAGCGTGGAATTTCACAATCATCACAATGTCTCTATCGAACAAGATATATATCTTGGACTTTATTATTTTCAAACACTGTGATCCAAAATTGTTTTTTTTCTTTTGGTGTGTTTGAATAAAAATGTTGTATTGTTAATTATTCCTCCCACTACCATTGGGTTTTTCTATAATGATCAATAACCCACTTTCCATATCATCCCTTATCTTTAGTGGTCCTCACACACTTAATGAGTTAATCCTAGTTATCAACAATAGTTCCCTAATTCCAATCATCCCTCATACCATATTAGTTTTTCAAATATATATTACTTCGTTGATGTTGTTTAATTATATGAAATTAAGTATTATAGTTAAATTTTAGTCTGGATGGTTTAAATTGATTTTACTATTTCATAAATTTTTAAAGAAAAGAATAATTTTTCTAATGTGAAATTTAGTTTGATCCTATAAAATATATTTTATATAAATAATTAAAATGATAAAAATAATCAATGTATCAATGTTTGTATTTCTTTCTACATGTATATTTATTTTTAACTAAGAATTTAATAAGTTGTGTTTAAATTATCAAATATTTATTATTGAAATTTATTTTTTAAAATCATTCAAAAATTATAAAACGAATGTTATTTTTGGATCCTTATATTCATAAATCGAATAGTTTTCATCATATAAAATATATGAGTAAAATACAAGAAATTTAAACTAAAACCAAATACCAATAAGTTTTATATAATATGTTTTTTTAATTTAACTCTAAAATAATTCTTGAAATATTTTATAATAATATATTTTTTATTCAATTGTATATTTTGATTCATCATAAAATCTAGTTATATATTTCTAAACTCTATATAATGAATACTATTATTTAATAATCTGTTAAAGGATTGCCATAAAATTTTAGTAATATAAAATTCTATTTGATGTTAATTTCCATTACTTAAAAACATAAATAACAAAGGGATATTTTATAAATTTTCAAAATAAACATTATTATTGATTCTTAAATTCAGGTTAATCTTTTTTAATATATGAAAAATAATTAGTAAAATAAAATTCAATTATATCCTCCAATATCTTTTTTCAAAAATATAAATCATATTTTAATATTGATAAAACTTTATGTTTTTTTCATGGTATGTCCATAAATCTATGGTGTGGATGATTCTTCACCTCAAATAGTAAAGGGAATAAACCTTATGCATCACCCTTGATTCATGGAAATGGCTCTTACATATCGTCCCTTATTAGTGGAAATAACTATTACATACCACCCAATGACTTTTATGTAAAATCAAGATTCATACATACATATCCTACTGTGGTTACATACTTTGATAATTTTTATTAGATTGAAAATGTTAATTTTATGTATACAGAGTCAGTTTTCCCTTTTCAAGGAAGAAGTCATTTGATATTTTAAACTACTTTTAATAAACCACATGTAGATTCCTTAACATTTATACTCAATCTGAAGTAGTTATATTCTTAAAAAAACAAATAATATATATATATATATATATATCTAAAGTCATTAAATATTAAATGATATGAAATAAGGATATAATATTATAAATACCATGGAAAAGAGATGGAATGAAGATTCAATGGAATGATGAAGTGTTAAAATAGTAAAGGAGGTGTGAATCAGGAATGAAGAATGTGGTCAAAGAGAAAATTATAAGTTGCTGAAATTTTTTTGATCATGACATGATAAATTTATAGTCTTGAAAATAAATTGAATGGGTGTGTTTTAAAGAAATTGAAATATTTTGAGAGCATGATTTAAAATTTTGATTTTAATGTTATTTATTTATATAACTGTCTTCAAAAACATTGATTTTAACACTATTTGTATATTAACCAACATTGAAACTCTTTTTAACAATGGTTATTATATAATAAATGTCAAAAAAAAACAAAAAAAGTTGTTTTTGATAAATAAAAATGGCATGCTATTAAAAAATTACTTTTAATATTAGTTATACATATAACTAATATTAAAATCACTTGATTTGATGTTAGTTATAACTAATATTAAATTTGACATTTAACTTTACTTATTTAATGACTGATTTCAAAATCCACACTAACAAAGTTTTAACACTGATCATTTATATAAATGATGTCAAAACCCACACCGATTGGGTTTTAACACTAATCATTTATCAAGCTGTCTATTCCATAATTAAATCCCTACATTATGACATAAGTTGAATGAATTCTCCACATCACCCACTGGAATTATATTTTCACTTTGGTCACTGTACCCTTATCAAAATTCATCCCTAAAATTAGGTATTTGTTTGTTTATATATGAATTATGAAACTAGAAATGTGAATCATTGTATTACCTTGGAATATGTGGGGATAATGTAAAAAATATAATGTTGAAGAAGAATATTATATGAGAGAATATAGGTTTACCCTTATAAGGAGTGGGAATTATTGATGATTCTAGGGAAGTGGTAATGTAACGCCCCGACCCCAGTTACCCAGAGTCGGTGCATTATTACATAACATTGGCATGATCACAAGAAAGATCAAATCTCGAAAGACCGATTGGTTTAGTAGCCTTGGAAACACTAGATATATTTATAAGTTTTACATTACATCATAAAATGAAAAACTACTACAACAACATAATGTCTCCATAATCCACACTCATATCCCCACATAATATCCCTGCAGGTCATTCATAATTTACTTCTTCACTTCCTGGGAAAAATAAAACATATAAAAGGGGTGAGCTTAAATGCCCAGTAAGGATAACAAAATAGCGGAAACTTTCATAAATAAGAATAAACTTTTAAGGCAATGTATAACTAAAACAAAAGCCTTTCAAACATGAACTTTCAACATGGTATGGCATAAATAAAATGAAATAATGCCATTTACTTATTCACATGGATATTCTACTAATCGAATAATCACATGCAAAAATCAATAACCACTTTCATAATGTTGGAATGCATAATGCCAGACTATCATAACCACATAGCCAAGGCCTCGTGCCAAGACTACAAATAAGATTTTGTCAAGTCCTTGTGCCAAGACACTAGTTTGCCTCATGAGACCTACCGATGCATCGAGGAGCTATAGCGGGCTCCACCCGTCACATATTAAGTCCAATGCATTCCCATATGAAAAGGTTTAAACATAACATAAACATTCGTATTAAAACTAGCATACGAAATGTCAATACTTTCACCATAAACTATGAATGGTATAAAAATAGCACATCCACAGTCAAACATATCACAAAACCTTCAATACAATATAGAAGTTTTGTATCATAATAAATCAACTTCAAATAATCTTAAAATCCATCAAAGGATGTTGACATAGATGAAATCAAAATTCTTTTTAAAGAAATATCTCCTTTTATTTTGAAATCATTTAAGATCCATATAAAATAAAACATTTTCTTTGAAAATATTCTTATAATCTTGTAATGAAAGCTTTGAAGATTTTATAACAGCGTAAAATAACCGCACCCGCCGTATAAGTTAAAAAAAACATTCTTACCTCAATTCTGTCGAAAAGGTTAAAAAGGACCTTGTTTTGAAAACGACGGAAAGATTCCTTTATAAACCTCTTATAAAAATTCAAACAAGGGTATAAATGACTTTAACCCATATTCTTGTAAATAGTAAAAATGTTTTTAAATACATTTTTAAGAAACATGGATGTGGATGATAAAGATATCCCAGTAGATTATTACGTATAAACAACCTCAGATAATGAAGAGATTGTGAAATAAACCCTTACCTTGTACTTTTCCTTGGTTGGGGTAGGTTAACATCCTGTATAATGGTGAAATAATTGTTATTAAATTATACAAGAATCATATATATTAATATGATATCATATATGATCTTTTAACATTGATTTGTTAATAATATCTTAGAATTATCGTCGTTTCGGGTGTTAACTTACTCATTTTCTTTATATGTTTTGTTACATAAGCCATGGTTGTTGTATCTTATTCATATCCAGAATGATATCTAGTCCATAAACATCATTTTTAAATCATCAAATGATAATTATACTTGAATGGTTACGATGGAGAATGAATCTCATCGCGTTCCTGGAGACGGTAGTCCGTACGTACGCACGAGTGACAATATCATTCTTTTGATATTAAAATAATATATAAATGAATGGTATATCATATATAAAGAATCATTAACATGTTATATTTATTATTTACATGAGTTACACATCATTATTATACCCATCCAAATAATATTATATTGAATAACAATTACACCACGACGTGGAGACGGTAAGCCGTACGTACGCACGTATGGTGACATGTTATTCAAAGGGTGGATAGAATACTGAATATGGTTGTACCATACTTATAATAACATCACAGTATATGTGAGATACTGGAGTTATTATTTTAGAATGGTAAGAACAAAGGAAGAATAAGTGGAAGAAGAAATGAACTTAGAAAAGGGTGGTGAAATCATTACCTCTTCTTCGGGTTCTTCCTTTTGATTTGATCAAAAGGGCTCCTTAGGTTGGCTTTCTGATCAAACTAATGCCTCTAGGTTGTAGTGAGGGATGTTGGGAGAGTATTTGGGCAGAGTTTGGCCGAACCAAAAGGCTTTAGGGGTGTGAAGAAATGAGAAGTAGGAGTTCCCTTTTATAAGAGGGGTGAGGGGCACCTTTGGAAAAGCTAGAAATATTAATTTATAATAAATTAATATTCGGTTTCTAATGGCTCAAAAGTTGATTATTTAAATGTTAAGGTGGGGATAGGTCGAAAACAACTCAACCAATAGAAGTTAGACAGGTTTGGGTACTTATATTAACCTTATCTTTAAGTATTAACTCTAAGTTAATTAGTTTCACTTTTACAATGTCTCTTTGTAGTTTTACATAATATGGTTAATAAACTTACTATATACATCCAAGCGACCCCCAAGAGGTCCATTAATGATTAACCTATCATTAGATAAGTCTCTTGGACGAACCTTAGATTTTTAGGAATTTAATATCAATTAATAATATAATATTTGTTTTAAGAACTCTTTTATGTCAATTTTGACACTATTCAATAGTTGATTTTTTTGAAACTCATAACAGATTGATTACTTCGAAAAAAGTCAATCCAATCAATCCTAATATATCATATTATCCTATAAAATTAGTTTAATTCATTAAAAGTTTCATATTATATTTATTTTGGTATTTATAATATCAATTATTTTAATTTTTCACTATTATAGTTATTACCGCATCATCATTGTGTCATAAATAAAATAACTTATTTAATGTCTAAAAATTACAAATAAAATATCATTATGTAGGAAATCTTTTTATCTTTCTAATGAATATTTATAATCTAAATTCCAACATATATAACCCTATGTAACAATTGTTTTTCTAAAAGATATATGCTTGTGTCATTTTTGTATTCATTTTAACTTAATTAAAATAAAGTGTCATTATCACTTACAAGTGGATCTATGGGGTCCCAAATGAGACCCAAAGATGCTCATGGTCGACCATGTATCAACCAATAGGTTTAAGACACGTTTTAGGGTAATTTAGTATTATTATAATATTATTTTTTTAACCCTTATTTACCGGATTTACCCTTAACCGTGGTAAATAAAATATTTACCGCAGTAATTATTCAAAATGTCTAAAAATAAAAGTTACCTATTTACACAATTTGAACATCCTGATTCCAAATATGGAATCCATTTTCCTAAATTCTAAACACAGAAGTGGCAGAAATTAATTTAAAATTAATTCCCGCTGTCAAAACAAAAAGCGTGTTTTAAGAGATAATAACTATCAAAAGATTGACACTTGTTTATGTTTGGTTTAATTGTAAAATTATGTCCAATGACCAACATTATATTAAATGGTAAAAATATATTCTAAATATACTTTAAAAACACTCAAATTCATAATTTATCAATATTAATTATTTTGATTAAAAAAGTTGTTTTTAATTAAAATTTAGTAATTTTCACTATTCATCAAAATATAAAATTTATCCGAAAAGTACCAAAATTTCACCCTAGGCTAATTTTGATACTCTGAATCCAAAAATGAAGCCCATTTTGAAATATAAAATATATATAATTTCAAAAAGTAGTTATTACTATTCATAAAGGCTAGTTTAATTGGTTGTTGGAACTCGGTGTTGCGTACAACACACGTTATCACATTATTCAAAGAGAAGCATACCGTAGAAGCTTGGGATGTTTGATTTTAAATTTTTGATGTCCCCATTTAGTCAAAAAGTTTAAAATATAGTATTTAAAAAGGGTTGACTATTAAAGTTGATAAAAGTGCAATACTGAAAATGAATTTGTTCTTGCATTATATCTAAGAAACTCATAATATGGATTCTAAAATTATAAGGATTATATAAACATTAAAATTTATCTAATACTATTCATAACCTCTTTTGAATGGATTTTTTTTAAGTCATGGTGTGATTGAACTCGGTGTTGCGTGTAGTGAAAGTTATTGAATTATTTTGAAGAAATAACACACTATGAAATCTTGGGGTGTTACATTCTCCCCTCCTTCAATAAATTGCGTCCTCCCAATTTGAAATTGTTCTTCGAAAATAAAAGGTTGAAAATAAAAAATATCTTTATGGGAAAACCCACATCGGAAATTGGGTTACTAAAATTTATTCTTAATATGAGGAAAAGAGAAATGAAAGGGTCACCACCAAATTATGATCTCGATTAGGAGAACATTGGTGGCAATTAGAGACATATAATTGGAGGAAAAACGTAAATATTTATAGGTAGTGATTGAGGTCATCAATAACAAACAAGTATAAAATTGAGGTCCTTAAACTCATCAATCTATGATGATTTGAAATACCATCAGTTCAACAAAACATAGGGTACTAGGATAACATATTTTTGACGTTTCAAAATATCTTAGTTGAAATCCCACATCGAAAAATGAATTAATGAGGCCTCTATTTTAAATAAAGAGTGGAAAGTATGAAGATTAACGAAAATAACACATACTAGGGTTCCATGTAGGAAAATATGGATATAGAAGAAAAATATAACCATCAATTATCTGATGGAGAGTGGTAGAGAACATGGCTATGAAAAGGCCAACAATCCCAAAGCCATAAATTAGTGATGATTTAAGGTACCATCTAGGACAACATTTTTGTTCTAAGTTCCTTTTCTTAATGATGAGGAATTTATTTATGATATTGGCTAAGATAATAAGGAGATATACTTACTTTAAAATTAGAGTTTTATCCCTTAATAAATTTCTACCAAAAACTCATCATTCACTCGTAAAAAAAAATTCTATTTATACTATTCATAGAGGGTTCCAAAATAAACGAATTTATAATTCATCTACCAGATCTTTTAAAAAACTACTTTATTTAATCCAGGACATCTCGTGGGATAGTGGTAGGTGATACACCCTTGTCGCCCTTCGGTTGCGGGTTCAAGTCTTGCGGCCTTGCTGGACGCGACGGGTTGCCGCCCGACCTCCGGGTTGTCCTTTTATGGAAATCCAAAATAATACAAACTAGAACTATCCAAAATACTTCTATCCAAACTCATAGTCCAACATTTATAAGGAAGGTAAACATAATGTAGATCCTGTTTACCCCGTAATAGCATATGAATACCTTCATCATGTATTATTTTAATACACTGAAACATCCTGATTTACCATAATCTTTATTGATTACATTCATGCTCCCTTATTCCATATAGAATGCTGGATAAACTTCATCAATCCAAAAATATTTTAAACCCCAACAATGATGGAATAGACAAATCATTAACCAGCTTCAAGGTAGTCAAGAATATCCAATATAATTTATCCAAATCAATCATGTATTATTCCAAAATCACTACCTCAGTATCAGAACTATATTATGATTTATCATTCTTTAAACCATATATTTTCCAAAAATTTATCCTGCTATTGAGTCACTTTTCTTTGTTCCACACAATCTCAAGTCCTTAATGAAATAGTACTGCAGTACAATCCTTATATACTCCATAATTATTATAACAAGTACATTGGTGATACAACACTCAATTGACATAATCAACATAAGAACTCTAATCATTCCTCTTCATCTGTGGTAGTATCATAACTTTATTATTATCCAATAGCATCATTTGCGTCATAGTCTGATGACTGGGACATAGGTTCGCGTAGTGTCCAAACTCCTTGAAAATGAAGCATTGTACATTTGAAACCATTTTCTTACCCTTGCAGTCACGTACTTTGTGCCCTTTTCCTCCACACTTATAACAAACTCCCATTCCTTTCAGGCAAGTTCCAGGGTGTTTCTTTCCACAGTTACCACATATGGGAAAATTATTCTTTTCCCTCTTCCCTTTATCCATCTTTCTCTCTTCTATCCTTTTCTTCTCTTGCTTCCCTTCAAAGACATAGGACTCAGTAATCTCTTTACTTATCTTATCAATACATGATATTATTTCTTCATATGATGATAATACATGGGAGACTATTTCTCTTATAAATTATAGCTTAAGACCATGAAAGATATGATCCTTCCTTCTCTTTGGATCATGTGCATTTCCGGAGTTCTCATTCCTTCTACTGGGCGCCATTTCTAAACAATGGCATAAACTAGATCAGTTTATGAATCAAAATACATAATCCCATACTTATAAAACACTTAACATAAATTGAACTCTTTATGGATATAATCCATAATCATAAGAATGTTTTCTTTAAGGAAGTATATACTCATAAACCCTTCAAAATGATTTGTAAAGAAAATGAGAGTTATCCTAAGCATATCCCCCGGGAGTGTCGTAACCAAGAGTGCAGCAAGGCCCGTTGTCGTGCACCAGTTCCCGTTCGAGTCTAGCTCAAAGCGGTGTTTTCGGGTTTTACCCCTAGGTACATCTGTGCCAGAGCCGCCTCTACCTGCTTGTATCCAGACAGGGATGTATTGCTCGGAAAACTCACAAAATCTCTACAATACCAAAATTCTAGGAAGTTCTTCTATACTAATCCTCAAAGTTCATCTTAGGTCTACGTGCTCTAATCGGAGTTTATCTAAATCTAGCTTCCAAGGTTTGTACTAAACTTCCTCTGATACCAACTGTAACGCCCCGACCTCAGTTACCCAGAGTCGGTGCATTATTACATAACATTGGCATGATCACAAGAAAGATCAAATCTCGAAAGACCGATTGGTTTAGTAGCCTTGGAAACACTAGATATATTCATAAGTTTTACATTACATCATAAAATGAAAAACTACTACAACAACATAATGTCTCCATAATCCACACTCATATCCCCACATAATATCCCTGCAGGTCATTCATAATATACTTCTTCACTTCCTGGGAAAAATAAAACATATAAAAGGGGTGAGCTCAAATGCCCAGTAAGGATAACAAAATAGCGGAAACTTTCATAAATAAGAATAAACTTTTAAGGCAATGTATAACTAAAACAAAAGCCTTTCAAACATGAACTTTCAACATGGTATGGAATAAATAAAATGAAATAATTCCATTTACTTATTCACATGGATATTCTACTAATCGAATAATCACATGCAAAAATCAATAACCACTTTCATAATGTTGGAATGCATAATTCCAGACTATCATAACCACATAGCCAAGGCCTCGTGCCAAAACTAAAAATAAGATTTTGTCAAGGCCTTGTGCCAAGACACTAGTTTGTCTCATGAGACCTACCGATGCATCGAGGAGCTATAGCGGGCTCCACCCGTCACATATTAAGTCCAATGCATTCCCATATGAAAAGGTTTAAACATAACATAAACATTTGTATTAAAACTAGCATACGAAATGTCAATAATTTCACCATAAACTATGAATGGTATAAAAATAGCACATCCACAGTCAAACATATCACAAAACCTTCAATACAATATAGAAGTTTTGTATCATAATAAATCAACTTCAAATAATCTTAAAATCCATCAAAGGATGTTGACATAGATGAAATCAAAATTCTTTTTAATGAAATATCTCCTTTTATTTTGAAATCATTTAATATCCATATAAAATAAAACATTTTCTTTGAAAATAACCTTATAAGCTTGTAAGTTAAAAAAAACATTCTTACCTCAATTCTGTCGAAAAGGTTAAAAAGGACCTTGTTTTGAAAACGACGGAAAGATTCCTTTATAAACCTCTTATAAAAAGTCAAATAAGGGTATAAATGACTTTAACCCATATTCTTGTAAATATTAAAAATGTTTTGAAATACATTTTTAAGAAACATGGATGTGGATGATAAAGATATCCCAGTAGATTATTACGTATAAACAACCTCAGATAATGAAGAGATTGTGAAATAAACCATTACCTTGTACTTTTCCTTGGTTGGGGTAGGTTAACCTCCTGTATAATGGTGAAATAATTGTTATTAAATTATAAAAGAATCATATATATTAATATGATATCATATATGATCTTTTAACATTGATTTGTTAATAATATCTTAGAATTATCGTCGTTTCGGGTGTTAACTTACTCATTTTCTTTATATGTTTTGTTACATAAGCCATGGTTGTTGTATCTTATTCATATACAGAATGATATCTAGTCCTTAAACATCATTTTTAAATCATCAAATGATAATTATACTTGAATGGTTACGATGGAGAATGAATCTCATCGCGTTCCTGGAGACGGTAGTCCGTACGTACGCACGAGTGACAATATCATTCTTTTGATATTAAAATAATATATAAATGAATGGTATATCATATATACAGAATCATTAACATGTTATATTTATTATTTACATGAGTTACACATCATTATTATACCCATCCAAATAATATTATATTGAATAACAATTACACCACGACGTGGAGACGGTAAGCCGTACGTACGCACGTATGGTGACATGTTATTCAAAGGGTGGATAGAATACTGAATATGGTTGTAACATACATATAATAACATCACAGTATATGTGAGATACTGGAGTTATTATTTTAGAATGGTAAGAACAAAGGAAGAAGAAGTGGAAGAAGAAATGAACTTAGAAAAGGGTGGTGAAATCATTACCTCTTCTTCGGGTTCTTCCTTTTGATTTGATCAAAAGGGCTCCTTAGGTTGGCTTTCTGATCAAACTAAGGCCTCTAGGTTGTAGTGAGGGATGTTGGGAGAGTATTTGGGCAGAGTTTGGCCGAACCAAAAGGCTTTAGAGGTGTGAAGAAATGAGAAGGAGTAGTGCCCTTTTATAAGAGGGGTGAGGGGCACCTTTGGAAAAGCTAGAAATATTAATTTATAATAAATTCCTATTCGGTTTATAATGGCTCCAAAGTTGATTATTTAAATGTTAAGGTGGGGATAGGTCGAAAACAACTCAACCAATAGAATTTAGACAGGTTTGGGTACTTATATTAACCTTATCTTTAAGTATTAACTCTAAGTTAATTAGTTTCACTTTTACAATGTCTCTTTGTAGTTTTATATAATATGGTTAATAAACTTACTATATACATACAAGCGACCCCCAAGTGGTCCATTAATGATTACCCTATCATGATATAAGTCTCTTGGCCGAGCCTTAGATTTTTAGGAATTTAATATCAATTAATAATATAATATTTGTTTTAAGAACTCTTTTATGTCAATTTTGACACTATTCAATAGTTGATTTTTTTGAAACTCATAAAAGATTGATTAATTCGAAAAAAGTCAATCCAATCAATCCTAATATATCATATTATCCTATAAAATTAGTTTAATTCATTAAAAGTTTCATATTATATTTATTTTGGTATTTATAATATCAATTATTTTAATTTTTCACTATTATAGTAATTACCACATCATCATTGTGTCATAAATAAAATAACTTATTTAATGTCTAAAAATTATAAATAAAATATCATTATGTAGGATAACTTTTTATCTTTATAATGAATATTTATAATCTAAATTCCAACATATATAACCCTATTTAACAATTGTTGTTCTAAAAGATATATGCTTGTGTCATTTTTGTATTCATTTTAACTTAATTAAAATAAAGTGTCATTATCACTTACAAGTGGATCCATGGGGTCCCAAAATAGACCCAAAGATGATCATGGTCGACCATGTATCAACCAATAGGGTTAAGACACGTTTTAGGGTAATTTAGTATTATTATAATATTATTTTTTTAACCCTTATTTACCAGATTTACCCTTAACCATGGTAAATAAAATATTTACCGCAGTAATTATTCAAAATGTCTAAAAATAAAAGTTACCTATTTAAAAAATTTGAACATCCTGATTCCAAATATGGAATCCATTTTCCTAAATTCTAAACACAGAAGTGGCAGAAATTAATTTAATATTAATTCCCGCTGTGAAAACAAAAAGCGTGTTTTAAGAGATAATAACTATCAAAAGATTGACACTTGTTTATGTTTGGTTTAATTGTAAAATTATGTCCAATGACCAACATTATATTAAATGGTAAAAATATATTCTAAATATACATTAAAACCACTCAAATTCATAATTTATCAATATTAATTATTTTGATTAAAAAAGTTGTTTTTAATTAAAATTTAGTAATTTTCACTATTCATCAAAATATAAAAGTTATCCGAAAAGTACCAAAATTTCACCCTAGGCTAATTTTGATATTATGAATCCAAAAATGAAGCCCATTTTGAAATATAAAATATATATAATTTCAAAAGGTAGTTATTACTATTCATAACGGCTAGTTTAATTGGTTGTTAGAACTCGGTGTTGCGTACAACACACGCTATCACATTATTCAAAGGGAAGCGTACCGTAGAAGCTTGGGATGTTTCATTTTAAATTTTTGATGTCCCCATTTAGTCAAAAAGTTTAAAATATAGTATTTAAAAAGGGTTCACTATTAAAGTTGATAAAAGTGCAATACTGAAAATGAATTTGTTCTTGCATTATATCTAAGAAACTCATAATATGGATTCTAAAATTATAAGGATTATATAAACATTAAAATTTATCTAATACTATTCATAACCTCTTTTGAATGGATTTTTTTAAGTCATGGTGTGATTGAACTCGGTGTTGCGTGTAGTGCAAGTTATTGAATTATTTTGAAGAAATAACACACTATGAAATCTTGGGGTGTTACAGGTAATTTATCACTAAGAAGGGGAGAAAAATAAGTAATTCACTTTTTCTTTTACAATTAATCTATAGAAATTAACCTATGATATTTATTAAAGTCTTGATCCGCACACTTAATAATTTCTTTTTTCCTTTTAAAACACTCCTTAAAATTTGTGTTGAAGAGTTTAGTGGTATCTATATTTATAAATGGAATGGGATGAGTGGTATATATATTTATAAATGTATACATGTGCTAGGAAAAAGGTGTTTGGCATGTATTGTCTCAACAATAATCGATAAATATTATTGATTTTGATGCTCACAAATACCATTGTTTATTTTACTAATGATACTACATTAAGTGTATTTCAGGAAATTAATATTCATTATAATCATTATTTTGGAATTATATTCAGGCTTATTATTCATGTGGAATATTCATCAAAGTGTTCGAAATTCTATTAAGTGTGTTTTGGAAACACTATTCATATCGTACACTAAAGAACATAACATAATGAAAGAAACCTGAGTTTTTATTAAACCTTATTTTGAAAGATCATCATGTATGGTTAATCAATCCTACATTTATAGAAACATATGAATAAATAACCCTACATAAGTATGGAATATTATGTTTGAAAAAGAGAAAAGGTATGGTTAAAGAACCCTACATAAGTATGGAACCCTGCATTTGAGAATCTAACGTATTGATCATCAACCTTACATTTGTGATGAACCATAATATGTTAACCCTATGTTCAAAAAATGAATTCTATGTAGTTGTACACAACATTTTTTATTTTTTCAATTTTTTGAAGGAACCTTACGTTTGACTTTTCAACACTGAAGAAATGAAGTTACGATTTTATTAGAGTTTTGTGCAACAGTCTTTGTGGAATATCAAGCTGATTTAAAGCTTGTTTTTAAATGATTCAAATCTTGTTATGATTGATTCAAATAATCGTATTATGTATATAAATTTTCATATATTCTTAAGGTAAGTTATAACTACTTTGATTTTTATTATGAAATTGAATTGTCACGATTTATTAGGAGATTTTCTTGGATCTGGAATTAAAAATGAGGCTCCTTGCATTATTTATTGTATTTCTATATTTGTTAGAATGTAGATGTGTTTATGATTAAAAGAAGTTGCGATATATTGAGACACATATTTCAACACTATTTTTTTGTGATTGAAACTAATATTATTGCAAAGATTGTTTTTCAGATCTACTACAACAATAAATCAGAATCTATTTTCTATAGAAGTTGATACATTTTGGATATATACATGTTATGAATCTTTTATTTTCTGTAATCCTTCTACTGATAGTCATTGATGATTTTATTTGAATATCAATTATAGTTGGATCTCTTCGGAAATGCCCTTTATTGGTGAAAATATTTTTTTGAAGAACATCCATCTATCGTCAGTTGTTGTTTCAACTGTGATGTTCAACCAGAACCTTCTTTAATCAATATCTTTTTATTGGGAGTTTCAACTACTCGTACTTAGTTGTGGTGGAGTATCAGCTTCTTGATCTAAGATGTGGTTATTAAGTTCTCTATTAAATAACTTAAAGGATTTGTTTTTATCCTTATTGGTAATGGTTTCAACTACCTACACTTAGTTGTATATTAGTCTTATGATATGAGGTATTGACAAGTGAAATTCCCCAAACTCACAAAGAGAATAATTGGTGGAGTGGACTAGTGGAAGTTTATGCCCTGAATCACTATAAATTTTCATGTTCTATATTTATATTTTATCAACTTCTCATAATTTTATATAGAATATAAACACTTTTTATCCTCATAATCTATAGTTGACATCAAAAGGAATAATTGTGAATGATTTTGAAAAGATACAATTCACCCCCTAATGTGTATATTTTTATATTCCGACCTAAAAATTGGTATCAGAGTAGAGTTTTTGGAAAAATCTATAAAAAGATAAATGTATAAGGTCTATACAAAGATGAAAATGACGGATCATAGAGAAGGAATGTCAATGGTTCATGTTCCGTATTTAAATGGTGAAAATTAAGGATGATATAAATCATGAATGATTTTCTATTTTAAGAATGTATGATTTAACATCTACTCAAAGATCATTACTCCTTATAAAATTGTTGAAACTTCTGTAACATGGACTACTGATATAGAGGCTAAGTATGACACAAATTCTAAAGCTATGAATGCTATTATTTGTGTTCTTGGACTAGAAGAATTCATTCATGTCTCATAACGTCCTACTACTTACGAAATGTGGAAAACCATTGCAGTTGCCTATGAAGTAAAATACAATGTATGAAAAATGAGGTATGCAACATCAAAGCTAAAATTTGATACTTTTAGATTGTTTGATGGAGAGAGTATCACTCAGATGAATGGAAGGATTATAGAGATTATCAATAATATTCAATCATTAAGTGATCCTATCAGACAATCAGATCATGCTTTGAAATTTCTGAGAGTACTACCTAATAAATGGAATGGTATATCAGCTGCAATTCAATAATCACAACCTATCAAAAATCCAACAATGAGAGAATTAATTGGGACACTGATTAGGTATGAAGTTGAAATGAAAGATTAAGTTTAAGATTATAAAGTCATAGTGTAAAATGATAATACTTCTCTAAAAGTAATATCTTAGAAGAAAAGAAAAAGAATAAAGAAAGAAGTTAGAGATGAAAAGAATCTAGATACAACTAATTCTGGAATGGAATTAGCTAAATTATCTGGAATGCTTAGAATGTTTTATAAGAGGAAAATATGATTCAAAAAACCTTCAAAAGGGATGAAAAAGACTCAAGGAATGTCAGATGCTCTGAATGCAAGAAATTAAGTCATATAAGACATGAATGTCCTTAGCTAAATAGTGAAAAGATAAAGATAGAAAAGCCATATTAGAAAAATTATTATTATGAACAAAAAGGAAAAACGAGAAATGAAAGATACATGGAGTTTTTATAAAGACTCTAGAATCTCATCAAAATATGATTTAGAAAATGAAGTATCAAATCTGAAAGCAAATTTGTGCTTCATGGAATAATAAGATAAGGTAAAAACCAATTAATCATCTAATTAAAATTCAGATTCAGATTTAAATTATTCAAATAATAAATTGGCTTCCTACTACACAAAGCTAGAAGTAAAATACGACTCCTTATTAAAGAAACACATATCATTATAAAATATTTACAATGTTGTATTAGGAGAAAGAGAAACCTTACCTAAACCAAATCAGGAGTTAATTGAAAAGTTTAACTCATCTACCACAAACTGTGTTGATCATGAAAATAATATTAAAACGTTATAAGATTAATTTTAAACATATGAATGTGTTTCTCTCTTCTTTACAAAAGGAGAAAATATTCTAAATGAAATTATTAGTTAAAATTTCATTAAAAATAAAAGATTTGGTATAGGAATTAAGGGTTAAAAATCTAAACTATATGAGAATTATTTTCATCCCAACTAAAAAACTACTACTTTTCGTTTTTGTGGAATATAAGGGCATATAAAAAACCTTATTTAAGAAATCCTCAAATAAGTGGATTTAGAAAGGCTTTTATTTCAAAAAAGAAAAGTATCTGAAGTAAATAATATGAGTTATAGAAAAACCAATTAGATCTAGATTCTAAAATCTCTACTAACTAAAACTATTGGACCCAAGAGGATATGGGTACCAAAACAAACTTTTGTTTAAATTTACTTGGTATGAAATAGTTCACAGAAAAAGAAAAGATATATGGTATATGTATAATGGATACTCTAGGAATATGATTGGAAACTCATCAAACTTTGTTACACTAACTCTAATAGATGGTGGTCTAGTAACCCTTGGTGATAATGAAAAAGGAAAGAAAATTGGACTTGGAACTGTTAGAGATCCAAAAATTGTATCAATCAACAAAGTACTATATGTACAAGGGCTGAAGAAAAACTTGATAAGTATCTCTCAAATATGTGATAATGGATATTATATTGATTTTTCTAACAATTCCAGTTCCATTTTTAATGATAAATTTCTTATGTTTAGAGCACCTAGAAATGATAATATTTATACTTTTGGATTTAAATTCCTTGTGTAAATAGAATGTGAATTGTTTAACTGTTAAGATAAATGTTTCTTGGATTTAGCATAGGAGACTTGGTCATATTAATATTTATTCTTTACATAAATTATCTAAGAAATATTTAGTTTTTGATTTACCTAGTCTTAAATTTGATGGTGATAGATGTTCTTATTCATGCCAAATTGGAAAGAAACACAAATCTTTATTCCAATCTATTAACAAAATTTCTACATAAAAACCTCTAGAACTTATCCACATGGATCTATTTGGACCATCAAGCGTAGAAAGTTTGGAAGGAAAAGTATATGAATATGTTTTAGCTGATTATTATCATAGATTTACTTGGATATATTTTCTTAAACTAAAAAGTCAATCTTTTACTGTTTTTGAAAGTTTTTTTCAAAATTGATCAAAATAAAAAAGGTTTTAAAATAATTCCATTAAGAAGTGATAATGGTGGAGAATTTTATAATCAGGAATTCAATTCCTCTTGTTCAAATCTGGTTATTAAACACACATTCTCTAAAACAAGACCACCTCAACAAAATGGAATTATTGGTAAAAGAAATATAACTATTCAAGAAATGGCTAAGACTATGCTGAATGAATACAGTCTACCTACCTACTTATGGGTAGAGTCTGTAAGAACAGCTTGCTATATCATGAATAGAGTTTTAATTCGTCCTATTTTCAAAAATAAAACTTATGAACTTTGGCATAATAGAAATCAAAAATTAAAGTACAGTAAAGTTTTTGGATGTAAGGTGTATATCCTAAACACCAAGTATAATCTTGGTAAGTTCAATCCAAAAGCTAATGAAGGAATATTTTTAGGATATTCTAAAACCTCTAAATCCTATAGTGTGTTTAATAAAAATTCAAGGATTGTTGAAGAAATAGTTGATGTTGATTTTGATTAAACTGAACCTTTTAGTAAAGAAAAAGATCAAAATGATGAAATTACTAACACTTCTGAAAATATGAGACTTGAAAAATTGAAAAATTATTTTCAAAATAATATAAATAAAATTCAGTCCAGTTCATAAGAACATGGTAATGATGAACCTAAAAGTGTTCTAACTATATGGTCTATAACCCTAACGAATAATCATATAGAAACGATTATAGGAGACCTATACATAGGAATAAAAGCTAGAAGAAATATTGGACACCTAGTTGAATCCTTTTCCTTTATTTCTCAACTAGAACCAAAATCTTTTGAATAATCCTTAGAAGATGAAAGTTAGATGTTATTAATTCAATATAAGCTAAACCAATTCAAAAGGAATGAAGTTTGGTAATTATTTGGAAAAACATCTAATTATCCAGTTATAGGAACTAAGTGGGTCTTTATAAATAAACAAGATGATCAAGGGATTATAACTAGAAACAAATCAAGATTAGTAGGTAAAAGATATAATCTAGAAGAAGGTATAGATTATGATGAAACCTTTTGTCCTATAACTATATTATAAGAAATTTGAATCCTTTTAGCTTATGGATCTCATATAAACATTGAATTATATGACATGGATATTAAATCTACCTTTTTAAATGGATATTTAATGTAAGAAGTTTATGTTGAACAATCTCAAGGTTTTAAAAATTCTAAAAAACCATATTATATTTTTAAACATACTAAATCTATCTATAGATTTAAACAACCACCTAAATCTTGGAATAAATGATTATGTTATTTTATTTTGAAAAATGGATTTACTATTGGATTGACAGATCAAACTCATTATAATAAAACCATATGTTCTTATATATTTGTATCTCAAATATATGATGATGATATTATTTTTGGTTTAGCTAATGAAAAACTCTGTAATAATTTTTCAAAACATATAAAAAAATAATTTGAAAATAGTATGATATGAGAATTGAACATATTTTTAAGACATAAAATTTATAAAAATACTATGGAAAGTTTTTTAAACCAAAGTAAATATATTATTGATTTATTTAAAAATTTTGTTTTGGAGAACTACAAGACATATACAACTCCCATGTGTACTAATATAAAACTTGATTTGGATGAGGTTTGAAAACTAGTGGAAAATAAGTTATATTGAGGTATGATTGGTAGTTTATTTTATCTTACTACTAGAAGACCTAATATTATGTTTTTTATGTGTTTATGTGCAAGATTTCAAACAAATCCTAACGAATCTCATCATATTACTATAAATGGATTTTTATATATTTAAAGGGATCTATTTTTCAATATTTTCTTTATCCAAAAACATATAATTTTAATTTAATATCATCTTCAGATGTTCATTTTCAAGGTTGATTATTAGATAGAAAAAGTACCTTAAGAACATGTCACTTTTTTGGAAAATCATTAGTGTCATGTTCAAGTAAGAAACAACACTCAGTTGACTTATCAACAGCCGAGGCAGAATATGTATCTACAGGAAGTTGTTGTGCATATGTATTATAGATGAAAAACATACAAATGGACTTTGGATTAAATTTTAATAGTATACCTATTTTATGTGATAATATAAGTACTATAAATATTTCAAAAAATTCTTTAAGTCATTCATGAACTAAGCATATTGATATTAAGCATAATTTTCTAAGAGATCACATTCCTAAAAAGGATATTTCTTTAGAATTTGTAAATATTAAATATCAACTAGCTGATATTTTCACTAAACCACTTAACACTGTAAGTTTTTATTTTTTAAGTGGGTTAAGTTTATTTAATTTTTAAACAAATTTTTATCTTTTTATCTTTTTAATGTTTTATTTTATTTTATTTTATTTACTTATTTATTGTAATTTAATTATATTTAAATTATTTACTAATTACTTTAAATCTGATTTTTTGTAATATTTTTTTCTGCTATATATTTTAGTTAATTTATTTTATCTTAAATTTATTCAAGCAATGTGTTTTCAAAAGAATTCAATATTATCTTACATAATGACACAAGAAACAAGGTACTGGGAGAAACCTTTAGAATACCTAACCTTTTCGTTTCTCAAACCCTTTTCAAATAATGAACCCTTATTCTTCCTACTTCTATCTTTGTTTAACTCTATTTTCTTTGGAATCCCTAGAACTTGATAACCTCAGAGATTACATTTCTCAGAAATTAAGAAAACCAAGCGAACTGAAGAAGGTGAAGCAAGCGATCCAAAGCGGCAGTGAGTTTCCAGAAGAAAGACACTTCAAGGAAAAGTGGTAGATTTCAAATGGGTATACTCAAAAAATATTCTTATAAAATAGGTGTTGGAATTTAAAGGTTTGGAATATATTTTAATTTAATAGAACTCTTATTTTCTATACAAGGTAGAACTAATTTTTTTTATAATAGTGTACAGTTTAGTTTCAGTGATTTTGAAGATATTGTTTTCACAAGAATAGAAGATAATGGGTTTTCTATTTCTTCCTCTAAAATTTCCCAAATTTTGAACTATCCTCCTGATGGGGTATGTCATTTCGATCTACATTCTATCTAAGAAAAGGATCATAAGTACAAATACATTATGTCTTTTCTTTTCTGTTCAACAATCATTATGAATATTTTTTTAAAAGATCTTAAGGCAAAACCAAAAATTTGGGTTATGTTTATTCAAACCAGATTTTCCCTAAGAATGGATGAAATAGAAATGATTCTATATCCAAAAATATATATCATGTTTCTTTTTTTTAGTGAAATAAACCTGAATTTTCCTAGGTATATTTTTTTGATATCTTTATTGTTGTTGTTATCCTGATGCAAGGATGACCTTTTATCCTTATGGAAGTACAATCTCTTGAATTATATTTAGAAAAGGTATAATTGATTTAATAGATTCTAAAAACAAATTTCATCATATAAATATACTCAGTGTGGGAACTTTGAGGTGGCATGGTTTTTAATGGAGTATAGTGAAATGAAAATTCATGCCAATTGGTGAAGATGACCAACAATGATCAAGATAATTTGTTTAGGGGGAGCAATGTGTTGTTGGAAATGAAGGAATTGGTGAAACATGAGGTGAAGGGATTTCTAAAATAACCCAACTAAGATTAATATTTTCTATAGAAGAAGAATAATAGGAGGAAGAAGCAGTGCTAGAATAATTGGTTGTAAAACTAAGGAAAAGAGTAGATCCACCTGCTAAATAACCAATGTTGGGTTTAAGTGAGGCTACTAGGTTAGTTCATTTAGAAGAGAATTTTATTGAGGAAAATCAATAGGTTGAAAGCTAGATTTGATATATATAGAATGGTTATTTACTAGTTGCCCAAGAGGAAGATCCAGCGTTTTAGGAAGAGAAACATATTCTCAGATCAGAAAATGTGGCTATTGAAAATTTTGATAATCTAGTTTTCTCTATTTTTGATCATGTGGATGATAGATATCAATATAGAACTAAATAAAAAATATAATTTCTTGAACATATCACTTATTAAAGTGAAATGTCAATTGAAAAACTAGTGGATAAGTATGTGGAAATGTCTTCTTCAAGATCATTAGTAATTACAGTAGTTGGTTAGTCACAACAACCTGATGAAAAGACCTCGGATTCCCTGACTAATCAGGTTGAAGAGCCTGTTATTAAGTTCAATAAGTTTTAGGAAAAAAATTTAAATATTTGGCAAGATCTAGAAGTTTCAATGAAAAAGGTACATGATCTTAAAGAAAATTTTGTTTCCAAGAATTAATTTGATGCTTTCAAGAGAGATATGTTGAACGAAGTTGGAAATATTAAGTCTAAAGTTGTCTCTAAGTCTGACATTGTGGATCCCAAATGGTATTTGGGGAGTCAGTTTGAGTCAATCACGAGTAGTGTCATTCAGACAAGTATATCTACCTCTCCTCCTAATACATCTCCAAATTTTATTTGTAGATTTCAGGAAAAACCCACTGTTATGGATAACATGAATGATTGATCTCAAAATATATAGTGCAATAGTGCTCTTTTGTAAGTTCTATTGGATAATCAGAAATTACTTTTTGACCCACTGACTCAGAATGAAACAGGTCTAAAATTTTGGTTGAACAAATTCATATAAATATTAGATCAGTTTAGGCAGTAAGAGGATATTTTTCATGACTTTTAGAAATTCAATATTGTTGAAATTTTATATATTAGTGAAGATTAATAAATCTTGATTATGAAATTAGGGGACATTCTTATGAGAAAGTTTTGGTTATAGATAGAAGAGACGAAAGTCTAGTTTGAAGGTTCATAGAATCCCACTGAACCATAATAGAGAAAAATCCTACCCATCCTTTTGTACTGTAACCATTTTAGTTGACTAAAATTGTTCCCTAGTCACACATAATATTGAATTTGTACAATTTTTGATCAATAAAATTACCTTATTTTTATTTTTGTGTTATTTATTTCATATTATTTTATGTTTATGTATCCATACAATGATCCAATATTATTTATTTAAACAGTTTACTATAACATTCAGTTACTAATCTGTGAAAAATTAAACATGTTTCAATATTTATATATACATTCTTTTTGATATCAGAAAAAGGGAGAGAAATTTTAATAAAGAAAAAATATATTTTTGTCAAAATAATTCTATCAAATTGAATTTTGAATTATTATAATTTAAATGTTTTCAAAATTCTGAATTCTATTATTAATTTTATGGGTTTTGTGATCATCAAAAGGGGGAGATTGTTGGGCATGTATTTTCTCAACAATAATATATAAATCTTATTTATTTTGATGCTCAAAATACCCTTGTTTGTTTTATTAATGATATTACTTCAAGTGTATTTTAGGATATTAATATTCATTATAATAAATTTTCCGGAATTATATTTAAGCTTATTATTCATGTGAAATATTTTTCTAAGGGTTCGAAACACTCTTAAGCATGTTATGGAAACACTGTTCATACTTAACGTCAAACAATGTAACATAAGAAACAAACCCTACATTTGTATTAAACCTTATGTTGAAATATCAGTGTATATGGTTAATGAACCCTACGTTGATAGAAATGTATGGATAAATAACCCTACATAAGTATGGAACCTTATGTTTTTCAAAGAGAAGAAGTATGGTTAAAGAACCCTATGTAAGTATGGAACCCTATGTTTGAGAAGAAAATGTATTGATCATTAACCATAATTTTGTTATCAACATTACATTTTCAACTCTATGTTCAGAGAATGAATGGTACATAGTTTAACCCTACGTTTGGTATTTTTTTTAAAGAAACCTTACCTTTGATTTTTCAACACTGGAGATTTGAATTTACGATTTTATAGGAGTTTCTTGAAACGGACTTTGTGGAATATCAGACCGATTTAGATATCATTTAGAATGATTCAAATCTCATTATGATTTATTCAATGAATCGTATTAAGTATAGAAAATTTCCCCTATTCCTAAAGGAAGTTATGACTACTCCAAGCTGTCTAATGAATTCAAATTATCACGATTTATCTGGTGATTTTCTTGGATCTGGAATTAAAAGGAAGGCTCTTTGCTTTATTTATTATATCAATATATTTTTTAGAATATAAATGTTTGTATGATTAAAAGAAGCTATGTTATATTGAGCCACATATTGTGACACTATTTTTTTCTATTGAAACTACAATCTTATGAAGATTTTTTTCTCAGATATACTGCCGCAATCGATCAGAATCTATTTTCTACAGAAGAGGCTGTATTTGGAGATACACAATTTATAAATATTGTGTTTGTTGTATGTCTGCTTATACTAATAGTTTCTATTTTTATTTAAAGATCTATTGAAATCAGAATGCTTCAGAACAGCTCTTTCTTGAAGAAATTTTTTTTGAAGAAGAAGATCCATATACGGTCAGTTTCTATTTCAGCTGTGAAGTTCAACAAGAACCTTTTTAATAAATATCTTTTTATTGAGAGTTTCTACTATTTGTATTCAGTTGTGGTGGAGTATCAACTTCTCCATCTAAGATGTGGTTATTCTGTTTTTATTAGAGAACTAGAAGGCTATGTTTTTAAGCCTTATTTATAAAGGTATCAACCGCTTGCACGAAATTTTTGATTGGTCTTATGATATGAGGACCTGACTAGTGAAATTCACCAAACTTGCAGAGAGAGTAATTGGTGGAGTGGACTAGGGGATCTTTATGCCCCGAACAACTATAAATAATAATTTTCTGTATTTTTGTTTTATCCACTATTCATTCTTTCATACAGAAGATAAATTCTTCTTATCTACATAATATATAGTTGACATGAAATGGTAAGATTCTGAAAGATTTTGAAAAGACACAATTCACCCCCTCTTGTGTATATTAGTATATTTAGGCCTAATAGAAGGTGGGTATTTATTTTTATATAATCATATTAACTTTAATAGACCTCATAAATAAATAGAATGTCGCCTCCTACATAATATATATTGATAATAACCCCATGCAATGGAAATTTCACTATCTCCATCCAACCCATAATATATCCATCATGACCCCATTCATACAAACTTGGGCTCATAAGAAGTTAAGAACTACTGAAATTTAGTCCTCATACCAAAATCCTTTTCCTTTTCATAGAGTAATTTAATGTTGAAACTGCAACAACTATCTTAGTATGAGTGCATGTAATACCATCAATCTGATCCTCTTCATGATCACACAAATCAGGGATCCCCTTATCGTAATCATGCTATTGCTACTATTTTTACATACTTAGATTACAAACTATGAAATGTTGTTAGGTGATTTACCAGACCACTAGCCTGGGAACCTTTATATTTATTGAGACAACTATCATCCTCCCCATCTTCTTATCCCAACTAGTAATCATTGACTTTTTTTTCATAAGACTCATCCCTCGTCTCTTTTAGACATGCACCTATGTTGCTTTAACTACCCTGAGTAGTAGGAATTCAATACCTGGTATCAGCGATCATTATGGATTAATTCATAGGATAACAACTACCACTAGTGGATTAATTATTATCTAAACCTCAATTACCCATTTACTTCAAAGTAAGCTAAATTATTTGAAATATTCATGTATTGGGTTCCCCTTATTTGAAAACCCAATTTTTGTGTATTTATTTATTTTTTAAATATTAATATTACCAAATCAAATAGGATGTAAATGAATTGAAAATGGATGGATTCCAATCATATAACAAAATATTATAAACACTGGGTGAAAGATTTCATCACGTTTGAAAAAGATCATGCATAAAACCCTTTGTAAATCCCTTTTCCATGTTTATGCTATTTTTATTCAAGACTAATTAGTATAGAGGAGTTGGAAGAACACTCAATACTTCAGAGAATATATCAATGTTATAAAATTTGGACCTAACATGGGGAAAACATGAATATTTCAAGTAATTAGGATAACACTGCATTTTATGGATCACAAAATATGATTATAGGTGTGGTAAATGAAGAAGACCATATTGAGGATGTGATTACATGTGTGAATGATGATGAAGATACTATAGAGGAAATTAAAACGACATTTAAAGATGAACTTAATGATTGTACAAAATTTTATGATAAGTTAAAGAGTTTTGAAATGACACTATTGTATGTTTGTTCTACTAAATATACAACATTGTCATCCATACTGATGATTTATAAGTTAAAATACAAAAAATTATGGACTGATTCCAATTTTACTAAAATAATTTCTCTCTTGAATGATATGCTCCCAGAAGTTTATGAGCTTCCTAGATAAAAAAATGATAATAAATGAATGATACATTCAATGGTTATGATATTTGAAAAAATACATGTATGTCCAAATTACTGAATAATATTTTTCAAAAACCAAAAGTCACTTAAATAATGTAAAATGTTTGGTTCTTATTAATAAAATAATGATTAATTGGGTCCTATGAATGTTGTATTGTATTTCCCAATAATTCAAAGGTTTAGAAAGCTATATAAAATTGAAGATACTATAAGTAAATTGGTTTTATACACAAATACAAGAAATAAAAATAACAAGCTTTGTCATCCAACAGACTCTCTTCAATGGAAGAGAATGATGATGAGTATCCTGAATTTGGAAATGAGTCAAGAAATCTCAATATTTCACTATCTATAGATGAAGTGAAACCTTCTATTTTTCAAAGTGTAACTAATAGTTCATGTCTGGTTGTGTTGGTAAATTATAAATTTCCGCTATGGTTATGCATGAAATGAAAATAAATTATGTTATCTATGCTTATATCAGGACCAAAACAACTGATTAATGATATTGATCTTTTTTTTATTCTATTGGTTGATGTTTTGAAATTATTGTGGGATTCAGGTGTTATGTTGTATGATTCTTACAGAAATGAATATTTCATGTTGATATTGATGTTTTATGGGATGATAAATGAATTTCATACTAATAGAAAATTTTAGGGATATAAAATTAAGGAATATAAAGGGTTTCCCATTTGTAAACAAGTTACATAATCAATTAGGTTGAAACATTCATCAAAAACTGTGTTTCTAGAACATCACTGATTTCTACCCCAAAAACACAAGTACCGATCTTGGATGACATCATACGATGGGAGTTTAGAAGAACAAACAACACCATATCCACTAATAGGTGATTAATTTTTTTTGAAAGTAAAATATTTAGACACTCTTTTTAGTAAAACATTTTTGAAAAACCTTATTAAAACTGATTGAAAAAAAAGATATCAATTTTTTTTTGAATTACCATATTGGAATTGATTGTATGTCAAGAATTTTCTTGATTTTATACATGTTTGAAAAGAATTTATGTTATAGTTTCATTGAAACATTACTAAATGATCCTAAGAAAACAAATAATGGAATTAAGACTAGTTTATGCATTATTGACATGAGAATATGGGTAAAGTTTGTCCTAGTGAAGGGAGAAAATAGACCATTATTCCTCCAAAATCTTACACTCTTTCAAGGTTGGAGGGGTTTTCATTCTGAAACTTCTTGAATGTTATAATGTTCCTGGAGGGGTATTCAACTTATATCACGAATATAATGTCAATGAATTATTTAATGTTAAAGTGTCTAAAATCACATGGTTTTCGTGTTTTTATTCATGATCTAATGTTTTTATATTTATGTTTCATTTTTTTCTAAGAATTTTCATCATACATTAACCAATATATGTTTCCGTTTTAAATATATATGTAGAAAAGTTATAAAATCGATGAAATTTCCCATAATGGAAAAGGAAATTAATGCCATACTATGTGAAATTTAAATTTCATTCATGATAGAATTGATTGATATGATGGTTCATTAGTAAGAGAGATTCTACTATTAAGTCCTCTACATTATAGATGGATGTAACCCATTGAATGGTATATGAAGATTTTGAAAGGGTATGTCAACAATTAAAGTTAAAAATATGGTTTTACCATGGAGTGATATATTATTGAGGAATACATTGTATTCATTATTGACTACTTTTACAGTTTGGAAAGAATTGGAGTACTAAAATTTCATCACATTGGGTGACTTGTGGGTGTAGGAATTTATGAAATAAATGTGTCAAAATACCTATTATTGACCTGGAAAGGTCCCACCTTTATTTTTTTCAAAACATTTTAGAGGTTTCTCCATCTGTTGAAACCCCAAAAGAAATTATTATCCATTCCAATCTATCAAGGATGAAATATGGATATCAAATACACATAATCAATAGTTTAAATGATTGTTATGAGGATATATTTTTATAGTGTTATATGAAAATTCATATTTTATTTTAGAACGTCATTGATGGATAGCAAGAGGACCAAGTGTGTACGTATTATATTATAATGGTTATGTAATAAAGCGATATATGTTCTATAAAAATGTAAATCATGAATACAATACAGTAAAAAATAGTGGAGTTACACTTGTGGATGAAGCATTTCAAGTATCTGGTACCAAGGAAAGAAATTGAGTTTATGAGATTATTTCATAATTTGGCAGCCTCAAACAAATATTAGAGTTCAATTATACAACATTCCAAGTGTTAAGTTTTCAATACAAGTAGGTTGATAATAGCAGTGCTATTAAAATAGATAAATTGGGATTCATTAAATTATGTTTTAGTAAGGAACGGTATGAAGACAGACTATTTATAATGGAATCATATTATTTACAAGTATTTTATGTTCCAGAACCCCACAAACTTAAAGTGTTCGGTTGTTCTATTATCGACCAAAACCACTAACGGTTCAGATGAAAATTCTACTCAGGATAACCCTTTAATTGGAACTTTATAACCATTTCACAGTGGTCCCAATATAGACAGAGTCTTTTATGACATAGGATACCACTATAAATGTATTTGGATACTCGATAGAGGGTTCAAATACCATAAACATTTAAAAAAAGAGTCTTCAATATTATGGTTATATATTTTTCAATATACATTGTGTTACCTCTTATTATTTTCTATTTAGTGATTAATTTATGTAATCTAAATTAAATGTTCAACAACATCTGTAGATAAAAACTTCTACACGTTCTGATGCTCCCAATTCTAAGGAATAAAAAGTTCCTCAACCAGATGGTGCTCCCAATATAGAGGAATAACATGTGGTTTCTAGCAATAAATAGGGAAAACATATTGACAATGTTGAAACTAAGGAAATGAAGGACATTGACCAAATGGGTTCCCAAAAAAATAGGAGTTTTTTAGCATGACAGTGTTATAAAAAATTAATAAAATGAGAATAAAATGCATCAAATTTGAAGTTGGGTGGAATGCATGAATCTATGATATTAACCCCAATAAGGCCATGTTCAGTAGTTTCAATGGGTGTACCACTCAGGAGTTCATTTTGATTGATATAGATACACATAAAAATCTTTTTCCTTTGATTAAGACACTAATTTGGGATGAAATTATGGTGACATTATGATATCCTTTCTTTATTTTACCAAAAATAATAATAAAACACTGACTTACTCTTCATTATCCCCTACGTAGTGTATTTATAGTAGATGACTCTTGAAGGAAATTGGAATTAATATTTTCAAGAAAGTCTGAAAGAGGATTTTGCATAATTCTTACCATGTTTCATCTCAAATATAGTGAATGGAAAATAAACCGACACCCACCACATATATATTCATACATAATAAGACAAAAATAGTGGGATGTGTTTACTATCCATCACGAGGAGACATTTTATAGGCACATTGTGGCCGATAATACATTGTTTGAAAGTAAATTTATAAATCACTTTGATTAAGGATTGTTAATTTATGAAACAATAATTTTGTGACGAAAATAAGAAATGAGTAGAAAAACCAACATACCCCTACTTTAAAGAAAGGATGGGGAAATGCTTCACATGAAGAAAAATGGTATATATTTTAAATCTACTATAATACTTTTATGTTACATGAAACAAAAACATAATTATTTTCCTATTTTTAAATACATATTGATGAATCCAAATCCAAATCCACTTCTATCCTACGTCATGTTCTATGAAAGGAGGAACGTGTAAATAATGTTTGGATACTAATAGAATAAAACACCCAAAAGTGTTGGAAACATGTGTAAGTATAAAAGAACATTTTTTTAAAAACAAAATTGTATAAAAAAACTATGATTACTTATATTCCTATATTTTTTTATCAAACATAGATATAAGAATCATCATCACCCATAATAGATGAGTATCTACTAAAAATGGCCTTGAAGTGGCCAGAATACTATGGTCACATTCAAGGTGTGGGTTTTGGAGTGACACACTAAAAATATTATGAGAAATGAAATGAAAATGGGATAAAAGATAAATATGGAAGAGATATAGGCATGATTAGCTACTCTTGAAGATAAATTTCACTGGTAGTACAAATTACTAGAAAATATTTTTGGATGGAATCAAAGAGAAGAAACAATTTAAAAAAACCACCGTGTGATGATCCCACACACTATCTTTGAGGCAAGCCATTCCACTCAAAGAGATTTCATAGATAAGTTAATCAATATTCTAATAATTATTTTGGTGAAATTTGAATCTTGAAGAAACTAATATCTTTCTTGTATTAATATTCTACAGGGTAAAAATGATTGTGAATTATATCTATAAACACCCACCCATCACCTTTTTGTGAGGGCCACAATGTTCAATATCCATGAAGATACTCTACACAACATACAACATATAGTAGTTCATGTGAGAGTATGTATTAGCACATATCATGAGCCAAGTGATGAGCTACCTATTCCTATTTATGTTGTATATAATCATATAGTTGGCCAAACTATTGGTACATTCATAACATGGCCATCATATAATATAAAAAACATGCCGACAAGGAGTTATTCATTTCTAATTTATTTTTCATGGTAAAACGTTAACAATTGACAAAAAAATGGTCTGAAAGGATGAATATTATTACAGAAAAAGGGGAAGGGATGAAATGAAAGGTCAAATAAAAACAATATAAAGGATCAAACTTACAATTGAAATGATCTTCACAAATCACCGTTACTCCTCTGGTCCAATATTCACATTTACAAACATTGAAGCGTCTTTTGTATACAAGGTTACAAAGTGGTAGTAATGTCATTGTTTCTTTTGAAGAAAAAATGTATGGAGAGGCCATTATAGACTATATTACTCTTTATAATGTAAATGAAATCGTCATGTATGACTAGATATGAGTCTCAGTTTTAAATGTATACATGGGGTGTGTTTTAATGATTTATTTCTCCAATATCTAATCAACTACGTTAATTATGACTAAATAAAATTTTTATATATTTTTTTCTGGATTATATATTCGTAATATTTGAAGGTAAACCCCTATAAACATATATATGGACTCATTAGTCATCACATAACTTCTAATCAACTAGCCTTATTAGATTTAGATCAAATTAATGCAATAGTGGAAAAACTGTCTGTAGTGTTTAAAATAAAACATATAGATGACCGACTCTTATTATTACCATAGATGTAGAGATAAAACTATACAATTTAATCATATAAAATTTATTTTCATTCATTTGATTACATATATATTTTTACGTAGTATTGGGTAATCATTGTAGTCAATTTGGAGACTCTAATGATTTATTTTCTAGATTCATTGCATTGATACCCAAAACACTGACCACATGTAATGGTGTTTTTAAATTTTTAATACACTATATTCAACCTCTTAGAACTAAACATCAAGTTATATATTTTATATTATGTATTAATGATAATTTAATGATGACAGGGTAGTGTTTAAATATTATCAAAATCATGAAATGACAAAAGTCCATGTAAACAAGGATCCTATTAACTTTTAAAAGTGGATAAGTATTAGGGTATATATAATAAGTTTTCACTATCATAACAAATATAAAATCAAATAACTTATTTTTTCAATGTTTTTATAGTCTATGAAAAAAACCGATGGTAAATATTGTGGTTATTATGTTAGAAAATTTATGATACATATCATATACCATAAAAAATGTCACCCATGAGGAGGTATTTTCAAAGATAATTAGTATTTAATTTAAAATATTTAATAATCATTTTTGTATTTATATTTCTTCATTACTGACATGACTATTGAAATTATTTGTATTCAGAAGATTAAGTATATTTTCTAAGAAATGATTGGGAATTATAACTGGTATAAAAAATGTACACATATATTATGAATATGTGACTTCCTACTACTTATTTAGATTATTTTTTCATCATTTTATCATCTTTTTTTAGTTAATTTCCTTATTATTTTTATCTAATACTTATATTTTTTTAATTTTCATAGAGATCATGAAGAAATGACTTCATCAACAAGGATGATTCAATCATGTACTGTGATTATGAACTCAACATAGATGATGCAATCATGATGATGAAATTATATTTTTATTCTCCAATGCATTTAGTATTCTGGGTTATCAAGAAATAATTTTGTTATATAACCTAGAATTTTGAATGCATTATAGGATAAAAAGAGATATTAGAATCAACCATACCACAATCTAATACATGGTGTACCCAATATAACTCAAATTGTGTAGTTTTAGTTTAAAATAGACATTTTATTAATGTATTGTTTCATAATTATGTTTAATTTATTTCATTATAGTATTACTAACATAATAATAATTTTCATTTACAAGAAAATTCATTTTCTTGAGTTGGGGTGGTTTGTTCGAAGATGCTCATGCCCATGAGAGATTGGACTTTGATGCTACAACATAGATAATAGAAACAAGTAAATGGGTCAATCAGCTACACGCCAATCTGATACAAAGTGTTCTCGGTATGAAATGAACTATATGTTTTTAGTTTATAATTTATATTTTAGTTCAAAACACACATCACATACTCAAAACTGATCTAACACAATCAGATTTTTTTGATAATGTGGGAAAATTATCCATAAGTCATTTGTGATGTGTAGAATCAACTGCACCTCAATCTGACATATGGTGTGAATAATATGACTCCAAGTCTGTCTCTTTATTTAAAATTGTCGTCTTAGTAAAAAATATAACTGACATAATGAAAAGAAGAAAAAAAATCTTATTAGTTTTATACTTTAGGATAATGAACTATAATTAATTTTTGTTGTGTATAAATCAACTACACCAAAATATTATACAGTGTATGTTCAGTATGACTCAGAGTGTCTGTTGTTTGTTTAAAATTGATATTTTAGTTCAAAATATGTTTTACTCAACAAAAAACACACACTACAATTATCTTGATAATTTAGGACAACTATTCACAAGTCAAACTGATACATGATGTGACCACTATGAATCAATGATTATATTTCTAGTTCAAAATAAAAAATAAAAGCGACATACACAAAACTAAGAAAATATATTAATATTACATTGATATTTTAGGAAAATGATATATGAATAATTTTTTTCATTTAGGAATCAACCATAACTCAGTCGGACACATGTGTGACCCGTATGACTCCATGTGTATCTTTTTATATTAAATTAACATTAATTTTATTAAAAAAGATTAATAACATACTAAAAATTGATAAAATGAATTCATATTGTTTTGATAATTTAGGATTATATTCCATAAGTTATTTTTTATGTGTAGGAATCATCCACATATCAATATAATACATTGTGTGCCCGATATGGCTCAAAGTATCAATTATTAGCTTAAAAGCGACACATTAGTTAAAAATAAGTGTCACCCACTAAAAACTTAGAAAACACACTCTAATTGACTTTATAATATAGGAAAAAAAATTCATAAGTCATTTTTGATGTGTAGGATTCTGTCTCACATCAAATAGACACATGATGTGATCGATATGACTCAAATTTCTTGTTTTCAGTTTAAAATGACATTTTAGTAAAAAACACATTTTACATACTTAAAGATGAGAAAACTCATTCATATTGTTTTGATATTTTTAGAAAACAATTACTAACTCATGTTTTATGTGTATAAATCATTCTTACTTCAATCAGATTCATGTTGTGAATTGTAAGACTCCATGTGTGTATTTTTTTTATTTAAAATAGGCATTTTAGTAGAAAACACATGTAACATACCCAAAAATGAGGAACAAGATTCAAATTGTTTGGATACTTTATAAAAATAGTCAATAAGTATTTTTTTACATGTAGGAATTAGTTGAACCTCATTCCAATGTACGATGTTCCTAGTATGACTCAAAGTGGCCTTCATGAGTTTAAAATTTTTATTTTAGTTCAAAACTTGTGTCACTTACTAAAAACAATGAAAATTTACTCATATTTTTAGGATAATTTAAGAAAAATATTCATAAGACATTTTTGATATTTATGAATTAGTCTCACTTAAACCTAAAACATTATGTGACTGATATGACAAAAAAGTGTGTCTTTCTAGTTTAAAATGACATTTTAGTAAAAAAACACAAGTGACATACTCAAAATCGAGCAAAACAAATTTCATTATTTTGATACTTTAGGAAAATGATTCTTATATAATTTTTTATGTGTATAGATTAGCCACATCTCAATCTGACACATGGTGTGATCAATGTGACTCAAATTGTTTCTTTTTTACTTAAATTTGACATTAATTTTTGTAAAAAGGACAAGTGACATACTCAAAACCAATAAAACACATTTGGATTGTTTTGATATTTTAGTAAAATGATCCATAAGTCATTTTTGAAGTGTATAAATTAGTCACACCACAATCTGATGCATCATTTTCCTCAAATAACTCAATGTGTCTATTATCAGTTTAAAATTGACGTTTTAGTTCAAAACACGTGTCACTCACTAAAAACCAAGAAAACATTCTGCAATTGTCCTGATAAATAAATAAAATTATTTATAATAAATTTTTGACATGTAGGAATCAGTGTCACATAAAATAGAATCATAATGTGACTATTATGACTCAAAGTGCATGTTTTCAGTTTAAAATGACATTTTAGTAAAAAAACACTAGTTACATACACAAAATTGAGAAAATGAATTCAGATTGTTATTATAATTTATGAAAATGACCCATAAGTCATTTGTGACATGTAGGAATAAACTAAACCTCTATATAATGCATGGTGTAACTGGTATGATCAAAGTGTGTCTTTTTATTTAAATTTGAAAATTTTGTAAAAAACACAAGTTTAATGCTCAAAATAGAGAAAAAACCATTTGTATTGTTTTAATACGTTATTAAAATGATCAATAATTCATTTGTGACATGTAGAAATTATCCAAAACTCAATCTAATACAAAGAGTGCCTGTTATGACTCAAAGTTTCTGTTACCAGTCAAAAATTGATATTTTACATCAAAATGCTATCACTCAATAAACACTGAGAAAATGTTCTTGTAAAAACATAATACTTTATTAAATATATTCATAAATAATTTTTATGTGTAATAATTTGTCTCACATCAAACTAACACATGATGTGGCTGATATGACTCAATGTGTATGTTTTCTAATTAAAATAACATTTTAGTAAAAATGATATGTGAAATAATAAAAACTAATAAAATGTATTCATATTGTTTTGATAATTAGTTCAATAATCCATAATTCATTTTTGACATGCAGGAATCAGCCACACCTCAATCTGATGCCCAGTGTGACCGGTATGACTCAAAGTGTGTCCTTCTATTTAAAAATAAAATTTTATGGAAGTATTATTTCATATTTATGATTAATTTATTTCATTATAATATCGTAGATGTAAGAATCATTTTCTTATATAGGTGGAATATTTTTCTCTAGTTGGGGTTTTTTGTTCAGCAACTAGTACCATCATCGGGCATTTTGAGAGGGGGTCATAGGTGCCAGAGTCAATAAAGAAATGATGTTTTTAAATGTGTTTGGATATTAATTGAAAATGTAATTATATGAAACATTGTTTGAAATGTATTTAATATAGCGTTATTTTTTTTATTTTTGATGTAATTTTATTTCAATTAAATAATGAATTTGCGTATAGGTCTATTTTTTGTGATGTTCTGTAATTAAAATAGAACAATGTAGTAGCAGGTACTTTATCAGTGCTATTTCTAGCACTATTAAAGCCACCCCTTAATATAACTAATGAAAGAACTTATAAATGGGTCCTTTTTTAATAGTGATTATAAAAATAGTGATTTTTCATCATTGTTAAATCCTATTTTTCATGCTGTTAAAGGGTCTATCAATGGCAGTGAAAGGTCAAATTCCTTAAAGGGTGATCCAATTCTTCGAATTTTTTTAACTAAAAAATACTACTTATATCACTGAGGTTAGCCATTTTATAGTATTGAAGTTAAGGTTATTACACCCACATTGTGAGATGATGAGATCAGGTGGGATATGGAACAATGGGATGGGGTGATTTGATGGATTGGTAGTGGTGGGATTGAGAGAGAGGAAAAATGGTGACTAGAAGGGACTAGGGAAAAAGGATGATAAGAATGACTTTTTGAGAACATATCAAGTTTATGTATTAAATAATTTTTCATACTTAATATAAATAAATAATTCAAAATATTGGAAAATAAAACAGGCAAAAAAAATACAAGTAAAACATTTTTAAAATAAAATTGTTTTTATGATTTTCCCATATAAATAAGCTATATAATTTTTTTTATAAAATAAAGGAGTTCATAAAATGATGGATAATTTTATTGAACACAAAATAAATTTACGTATACCTTGAAAAGTTAAAAATATGAGATATTAGGGGTAATTTTATATATTTTAAGATAATACTTTTAGTTAACTGAGTTGAAAAAGGAAACCAGTTTTAATGTTATAATAAAAATAAAGTGTTTAGAAAAAATGAATATATATATATATATATATATAATCCTTTTGGGTTGTGACACTACACCCCGTCATTGCTCAAGAGAAAATATAAATAGTTTTTTTGGCATCCATAGTCCAAGAAGACACACAGGAAGATCACTCTGATAAAAATAGAACTTCACAGTGCCACCCTACTAGATCCATCTCTAGGGTATGCAAATATGTTCCTAATCATCTTCTCCTAAAGATCATGAAGTTTGGGAACGACCATAAGTTTCAAGGCACACATCTTACATCACTAGATCTATAGGGCTAAACCTAGAACTAGAAGAAACAAACCAATTTATCCCCATTTCTAGTGAGAAATCTCAAGTCACTACTATGAAATACCCTTTAGCTCCAAGATCTACACCACACACAACTATACATAGAAATCAAAGAAAAATATCTGCATTAATTGAAACCTAAATAGAACTAAATTAATGAGTAAGGGTAAAGGGAAAATAGATAAATCATATATACCTTCTACCTTTGTGTTTCGTGTTCTTCCTATTTCCTTAAAATAGTGTGATCTTCTAACTTGGAAAGTATGTTAGACTTCAAGAAATTTAATAAGGGGAAGGTAAAAACTGTGTTTTAAAGAACTAATGAATGGTTGTACTTGCTATTAACCATTATATGTGAATAAGTTGTTATCCCGTCATATGAAAACTCAATTCTCTTTCTTTCTCGCATGATATGACTTTTGAAGCCAAAGAATTAACCAAGGTTGTACCAATGTTAACAAACCGTGAAATTATTTTTATATGTTTGGCATAAGAAATAATTTTCAATAGAAATGGAAAAAAAAGAAATACTTTTCAATATAATATCATGTATGATTGGAAAATTTGTGATGAAATATGTTAAAAAGAATCATATTTAAGAAAATAATACATAAAATCGAAGGGAATGAAAAAAGAAAATAGTGAAAATATCATAGTAATGAAGGATCACATATTCAAGTTTCATTTCTACCAAATTAAGATGCAATGAAGGATTCATTGTAGTTATGATAAATCTTGATTTGTTTTCCAAGATTCATTTGATGTAAAAAATAAAATTCAAGAAACGTAAAACCCCATTCACACAAACAAAATGTCAAAACTAAATTTATAATCTACGTTTTGGGAACTTATAGGGCTTAGGACGAGAGGAAATAGAGAGTACCCTCAGATGAACCAAAGTCACAACATACTAATATTTGAAACCATGCACTTGAGTAAAAAATGAAATTTCACTAGTAGAACTGTTTCATGGTCGTTGAAAGAGTATGCAACCAAAATATCATATCCAATATAAAATATTCAATTATTGTGTCTTTTAAAAGATAGGTAGCCTAGTTCCTAAGGGTCCTAATCACAAACACCAGTGTGGTAGAAATCCAAATCAAAATACCAGGTTGAAATTAATTATATAACCATGTATCCACACTTAATACTTAATACTTGTAGTTGAAAATGTTTTAATTTGACAATGACTACAAAAAATTGCATAACACATCGCTTATGTGGGAAAAGATTTACCTAGGATATCAGTAACCATAGAGTGAGATTTCTAAGCTCATTTTGTAGAAATATTAGTTCCTCTTTCAGTATTATATTTATTTTCATCCAAATATAAAAAAATAAAGTGACAACTATAAGTGTTCAAATGCATGAAAAATAAAAGAAAAAAACAAAAAAGTTGAACCATCTTATTATAATTTTCAAGTCACGATTCTTCTTCAAAGTCAAATATTTATTTATTGACCTTTTCAAGTATTTATGTTAAATCAGAATCCTCCTCCTCAGTTTTGGAAATTTGAAGCTCAATTTTCATGAGTATATACACAAAATCAAGTGTTCCTAAATGACATGCAGTGATTAGTAAGAACCAACTCACTAAACTATTTATAACAATTATCACATATGATAGGTGATTAAATACTAGTGTTATAAGATTTTTTATTAAAGTAAACACTTATTTTATGTGGTTTTATTCATTAATTTAGGTATAATTGTATTTTCATAAATATAACAAACACTAATTATTTTTTTAAAACATATCTTCACAAGTGATAAAAAGAATCATGTTAATTTCAATATACACACATAAATGCATAAATACATAGTATTTTTAAAATATTCCATAATAGGAATCATGTTACTTTCAGTAAAAAGTAACCACCCAGTCTAAGCAGTTTTCATAAATTCCAGCACTCATTAAAACCAATTACTTGTTTAAAGTAGTTTGAAATTCAATACGATCATCAAGAAAACATTACTAAGGCTTTGAAAAACAGTAAAATATTAAATAATAACATAGAAATAGTGACATTGAAGAATTTTCATGCAGTATTTATTTAATATGTATCCATTGGGTTACCAAACAACAATTTAAATTTTTTTGAGTGTGAATCACTTCACATTATTCAATACATAATAGGAGGTTTTAGACATATTTCTATGCTTATTCCATAGGATTAATTTTGATAAAGTTTTCATTATGTCCTATAAAATTTAGTTTGGACTATGAAAGTGGGTTCAATCAATATTACTTATGATAGTCCTTTATATGTAATCCATATAAGACACCTCAACTTGATAAAGATAGAAATATCTCTAAAACCCTTTAGTTATTCGACTACATTAAAAAGTATGATGGGTTGTGATCAATTTTGTAAGGAACATATTGGTTGTTCCCCTAGGTATAAAAAAGGAGTTTTAAAGGGTTAAAACTCGTTTTAAAAGTGATAAAATTAGCATATATTCACATTTTTAGAGTATTTTGATGGATTAGGAAGAGTGGATTAGGTAACTACTAGGCACGCTATAAATTCTTATGAAACCTTGTATATCTTTCCTATGACACGCTGTCACTTTCCATCACTATTGCGGAACCTAAACAACGGTATCAAGTCATGCTCTTATTTTGTATATCATTTTCTATGTCTACTTGTATTTGTGTGGTTACAATATTAATTGAGCTAACGTTTATCCTAAACTTTAAAATAGTCTAAGATAAATCTCTATTTATAGTTATGAAAGTTTCTGATCTGATGGATAAAAAAATTGAGGCCATGAATTTCAATGGATTTGACTATAAATAATGTAAATATAGGATGAAGATATTTTGAACAATATTTTTATTGATAACTGGACTATTTTTAAGACATTACATTTTTTCTAAAGGCAATTAAAATACTTTTTACATAATAATTATTTTACGTACATTTTAAATTTAAAAGATATATATTATCATTACTATTTAATTAGTATGAATTTTTATGGTCATAAATTTTCCTATAAAACTAATTCTTACATTTAGAGGAAATTACAAGTCACTCATCATGTTTCTGATAAGTAGTAAAAAACATCATGGCATGTACATGGTAGAGTATTAATAATCAGAATGTTAGAGAAAGAAAGTGTAATGAGACGTATCAAAGATTCACAATGATTTTTAAAAACATGAATTCTCTTAGGGATACCAAGATTAATGAATTTATACTTAAAATAATATCGAGATTACTTCTTAAGAAATGGAATTCCATGAAACTAGAGATTGAAGAAATAAAATATTTTAATCAATATAATATGGGGAAGCTTGTGGGTAAACTTTTTTAGTACGAGATTTAATTAAGAAATATTGATAATGATATTAGTGAAAATAAATAAATAAGATTTTAAACTATTTTTCCTTATTCTAGTTATTTTTTTGATGATATAGGTTCTAATAATGAGGATGTGACAGAAAAACTATTTAAAAATATTTCAAAAATCTATAAATGATAAAAATTGATGTAAAATAAGAAAATTTAGTATCTTAAAGATAAAAAGAATTAAAGTATAAATCCTATTTTTTGTAGATGTAATGAACCATGAAAATTAAATCATGATTTTCCTAAAGAAAAAAAATAATGAGATGTATTGAGATAAATACAACGAGTATTTTAGTTCACAATGGTATAGTTCAGCAGACAATGATTCATGTGATAAATCCAAACTATAGAGGGAATGTGGTAACCTATTTTTGAGGGTTAAATATTTTGAGGTATCATTACTAGCTTCCTAGTCTAGTGTATCCACTGATCATACTTCTAATTTTTAAGAATTTAAATTTTTATGCAATAATAAGTATAGTGAGCTTATGAATCTCCCTGAGATTTACAAAAATCATAGACACTCATAAATTTGGGATAACTGAGATGTCAACATAAATGTATATTAAAAAGAAGTTAATAAATATTGATTCCACCCCCAAGGATATGGTTTTTAGTGATTTGTATCATGTTTATAAAGTGAATGAGAAACTGAAAGATTGAATAGAGAGGTTGAATAAAACACTGGCTATGTTCGTCACTTGAAGGGAATGTCTTGATAATTTTATGTTGCCAAAAAGGATGATAATGAAGTGAAAATGTATTTTATACACTTGGAAATATCCTTTACTGTATAAAAATTACTTTGTGGAAGGTAAAATAATAATAATTCCTAATATTAATTGTTTAATATATAGAATATTTTGATATGATACATCTATCTATTAATTGATATTTATTGATTCCCTTTGTTGTAATATGGATTTTACTACAAATTATTCATTAAATGTTAATAATACTAAAACTTCTATGGTTTGGGTTCCGAAATGTGTTATAATGAATCTTATTAGCCTATGATAGTCATCATTCCTAGGAAAAGTGTTTCTTTTTAGAAATCATGAATACCATTTATTTTTTATTTAAATGTATGCTTGCAGGTGTTGGAATGTTCTTTTTATTTTAATTTATTTAATATATCTATGAATTCCTTGAATATATTTAAACTATTTTAGTGGATATTCGTATTAAAGGTTTTATACATGAGAAGTTTAATGAAGAAAGATTATGCACTTTCATATTATCATTTTAGAAGGAAGATTTTATATTATCATAGAGTGTTCTTTTCCACTTAACATTGATGGTACTTATAATTTAGATTAAAAATGTTTTTATATTTTAAGAGGGAGTTATATTTAATGTTCATCATTAAATTTATTCATTACTCTCTTTAATTTCTAAATTTTGTGATTTATTATCAAACATGTTTTTTTAAATCCCTTTTTACTTATATTAGTGAGAGTTTCTTGTTCTCAACATGACTTAATTATTTAATATATGACTCAAAAATCATTTTTATATCATTTTCTATATAAATTTTTTACCAGGTTGAGTGGGATCCCTTATATAACACAATATCCCCAGATTACATGGCCTAAAGTCTTAGAGGAACAATGGCCTTGACAAGTGGCATAAATTTTAATATCATGGAATTTTAATATATTTATTTCCTTTAAATAAATATTATAATTAAACAATATTTCTATAATTAAATCAATCTAAAATATATTTTAATAAAATATGATGAAAATAATCCAACATATTCCTTAAATATTTTAAAATATTTCATTAATTATGCTAATTGTACACCATTATTTATAAAGGTAAATAATAAGCTCTTTTGAATTTATTTCGTAAATTATTAGTGTCACACCCCGACCCACACATCCTTTTTAATTTAACTATTTTGGATTCATTTTTGAGCTGCAGGTTTAGTTGAGTTTTTTAGAGATTTGGGTTCATATACGATGCATATCCATATGTGTGACCGTGCATAGTTCCCAAATTAAATAATAAAACATTTTATTATTAAATTAATTATTATATAGGCGTGTAACTGGGCGCGTGACCTCTTAGGTGACCACGCACGTGACCGTGCGCAGTGTCCAACCTAAATTAAAAATTATGTTATTATTTTGGTTGGTTTTATTATTCTAGTTTTATTATTTGTGTTACTAATATTTAAGTTAATATTTCAATCAAGTTATCATTATTATGATTTTTTCAGTTAATATTTTAATTAGTTTTCAAATATTAAATTGTGGTTATAATTCAAATAAAATTATCAACTTTTTATTAACATCCTTGTTTTTATTTATATTTCCATTTTTATTTATTTATTTATTATTTCAAATCAGTTAGGATTTTTTTTAATTCCCATTTTATTCCTTTTTCCCATTCATTTTATTTTCATTATTTTCTTTTTTTTTCAATTATTTTTTTTCTTTTATTATTTTCCATTTCATGCTTTTCTATCTTTTCCCCTTTCCTTCCTTGGCTCTGTCGCGCTACACAGGACCCTATAACCCTAAACATCATTGATCTGGTCCCTCTCCCCTGGTCCATGCTGCCTAAACCCCTTGCACCTCTTCACGGCAGGTGCTCCCTCATTCCCCCCAACGTCGAATTACCTATTCCCCCCCCGGTCTGGTCAGCCGCCCTCTGGCGTGCTCCTCTCCTTCGACCGAACCTCCGTCCCAACGACTGCCCCTCCCCTTACTTTACCCTCCGGTGAGGCCTCCTTCTCTACATCAAACCCCCGTGCGCACCTCCCCTTGCTCAGTCGGACCACCCTTACAGCCTCTCTCTCGAGAGGCCTCTTCCGTCGCACTGGACCACTACCACACCTCCCTTTAGACTGAATTTCTTTTGGTGCACCGCATCCTTGGAAGCCCCCGTAGACTCGAACCATCATTCTGCTCCCTTGCCATAGGTGCATTCCCCTTCAATTAGATGTTTCTTATATTTTGAAGGATTATAGGTTAGTGTTTTAGGTTTAAATTTGTAAAATTTCAGTGTAATTGCTTTGTTGATTGGATGTTAGAGTTTAATTGAGTTGATTGCGGCGAATTTGTTGCTTGATTGGAGAATTGCTTTGATATTTGGGGTTTTCCATCACCAAGGTAGGTGGTTCCACGTTTTATTATTAATTTATGAATTAATTTTCAATTTAATTAAATTAGCTTATTATTTAAATTATTTTTTTGGTGAAAAGTTAGTTTTTAGCGAATGAGGAATTGATTCGCACATTTAATTTTATGGCATTTGTATATGTTATAGAGTCCACTTTTTGTGAAAACTCATGTTAAGTCATTTATTTTTTATTTGTTTTATAAATTGAGGAATTAATTTATTAATTAGTGAAAATTATTTATTTAACTTCATAAGAGATTTTTCAAACTGATTGAATAATGAAATTAGTGTGTGATGAATACTATAGTGTGCGTTGGTTTTCAATGAGAATCATTTGAGTGTATTTTTTTGGTAAAACATTGTTGTGCACGTTAGAGATGTTATATTATGTTTGTAACCATTTTACTAAATTGTCTAAGTGGGGTAAAAATTGTTTTAAGAGTGTTTATTATGCGTTGAGTTTTGGAAGTTGTATGTTTATATTAGATATGATGTTTTTTTTTTTGATAAAAATCCACATTGGGTCATCATGTAGTGTTTTTTTAAATTTCATGGTTGGTTTATTAAAAATTTTATAGGGTTGCGAATTGCGTTTTAAAAATGTGTTGGTGTGCGTTGATCATAAAAGAGAGATATATATATATATATATATTTATTTATTGGGTTTTATGCGCAAGGTCTTGTGTTACCCATTGGACATTTTTTTTTCGAAAATTTTCAAAGAGTTTGTTGAATAGTGTGAAACATGCTTGGAAAATGTTTTAGTGTGCATATTATTCTGAAATGGTATTTGTGTGTGTGATTTGTGGTTTTTTCAACTATTAGTCTCTTTAAACTTGCATATGGTTTCTTCAAATTGGGTAAGTGAGGAAGATTTAGTTTGAGAGATTTTTAGTCTACATATTATTATTATTATTATTATTAAATGGTTTTTTTTGCATGTTCAAGCGTGATGTTGGGTAGAGGTATCACATAATTTGTTTTGTTATTTATGTTTGGCATGTGACAAGAACTCTGTACTACTTGAGCACAAACGGGATGTCTGGGTACTAGGTGGGCGGGCTAGGACTAGTGCACTAGTGATTCGGAAGTGGCATCGGCCCGGTTTCACTTAGCTGGATTGACGACTACAACACTAACTAAACTTTTGGATGATTTTTGGAGACCCCAAGGTTGTGGATGTGTTTCCCTACTGGTGGCTCGTGCACAAGAACTTATATTTTTGTGTTCCTGTACCATTGTTCACCGAGACGCGATGTTCTCGGGTTCCACTTATCAATAGTAACTTTAGGTCCTCTCCCAGGTATTGTGCTCTTGTTTTGCTCTACACTCACCATCAGCACATGCTGTGACATTGGGGTTACCAAGAAAGTGTGTGTGTGTGTGTGTCTGTCTGCATGTGTGTGTGTTAATTTAAGTTGTTTTCCATTTAGAGTAGTTAACCCTTAAAAACTATGTTCATTAAAAGTCTTAATGCACATAATTATTTTTATTCCATTAAATTGAAACTGTATTTTTCATTTAATAATTTTGCGTGGAACCTTTTCTCGGTTACTTCTTACTGTGATTTTAGTTCACTCCCTATATACACATTTAGGTGTATGTAGATTCTGTTTCTTTTTCTTTCTAGGTTGAGGCATCGAGAATAGCGTTGGTGATTCGGGTTGTCAGTGGCATCCTCATGTTGGTTTGGTGGCGGTGGCTTGGGGATGTGACTCCTCATGTCGCACAGAGGTTTTTGTTGTATTTTTGGTTTTCCTTTTATGTAGTCTCTTTTGGGATTTAGTTCAAGTTGTAAATAATAAATATGAGCTTGGTTTAGGGGTCTGTTTGGTTTTCTGTTTTTAGTTTCCCATTATTCAGCTTGTTGTTTGTTTTATATTTACTTATTCGGGAAAATAATTTCCATGTTTTATTTTTGCTACCCGGGCTCTTGTGCCAGTCCTTGGGGATTGGGAACGCCCCTCGGGTGTTGCCACAGACTGGGTCGGGCGCCGGGTCGGATGGCGACCCAGCTTGGTTCGTGAAAAAATGGTATCAGAGGCGGTTGTTCCTGTTATTTGGGGTGTCAGGTAGATCGAATATAGGATTGTCGTTACTCGAGGGGTAGGTGCAAGAAGAGCATCGCTAAATATTTCTCATTTTGATCCTCGAGTAACCAGGGGTAGTCCCAGATTTATGTTTTTGGATTTTCTCTTCGTGGATAGGGGATGACAATAGGAGTAAACCGATACTGTGCACAGTATCACATGGAGTAAAAACCCTTGTTATGACCAAGAGTATGGTTCAACACTCCCTGTGGTTGCTGATTGCCTAGGGCATGGTCTGCAAAACCATGTAGCCGGGTTAGACACGACCAATAGTCCTCCATCTAGGTGATTTAATGTTTGCGATGTCTTGCTTCAGTTTTGGGATTGGTGGGAAATTTTTTTCCTTTAAAAAAAGAAGCGGACTTTTGTTCTTCTCTTATTTTATTTTGTTATGCGGTTGGTACGATATTCGGGGTGTATTTCTCTTGGACCTTGTTTTTGGAAATTTGGCCTTTGATTTTTTGAAAATTGAATTCCTAAAATAATGTCTTGGGTTATCTAAAATTGAAGCGGGGTTTTTTAGAAATGGAAAGCATTTTGAAAATTTGTCTTGAATCATTAAAATGATTTTTGAAAAAAAAACAAGAGTATTTTTTTTGGAATATTGAGAATGTTTTATTTATTATTATTTTTAAAGCGGAAGAACCTTGCTTTGTCTAGTGGTATTAATTTGGATGCTCGCATGGGCACATGGAAGTGATTAATGGATAGTTGGTGGATTGTGTGGATGGGTGCATGGGTGGCATGGAAATGAAAATCTACAAGGAATCCAGGAATATCAGTGGTGAGTGACTGATTTTAAAAGGTTCATCCTATTTCAAGAAAAGTTGGATTTTCTCAAAAAGGGGTTTTGTTTTGCTTAAATGGTTTTGGAATTGGAAAATGGCTTTGAGTCCGAAGTGAAAGCGATGGGTTCAAAAGAGTTGTTGGGTTTTATTTTACTGTGATTGGATTTTCAAGCGGCTGTTTTTATTTAAGGATGAATTGATGTTTTAAATTGAAATTGTTTGATTTGTGTTCGATATATGGATGTCTGATTTGTGATGTGTTTGGATTTGTGGAAGGCTATTTTGTTTTTCTTGTTTTGGATATGTCATTATAAATGTCCCATGGGTTTCCAGCAAGTCTTGCAGTTCTTGGCTCATCCCAGACTCCCAGTAGAGTGGCAGAGTTGGGGTTTGCTCGGTGGCGTCGATTGTTCATAGACGTCAAGGTTAGTTGGATATCGTTTAATGCTTTGGGAAAGTTGTAAGTGTCTCCAGTTTTCGAGGAAACCCAAAAGTTGTGTGTGTGTAAGTTGTCTCGAGTGTGTCTAGAGGAGCGAGACTACACCAGCAAACAATAATAATTCGGTTTTCGTTGCAATTGGGGATGTTGTGAGGGCTCCTCAAGACTAACCAAATTCCATGGTTGTACCTATGGAAGTGAAGGTGAGAGAAATTGGTGGATCTCATAGGTTCTAAACCAATCAACAGGCGGAGATTGAGGTGCGTTGACCTTTCTGATGAGCTGGTCTCATGTTCTAAAGTGGTTGTGTGGAACAATCAGCTTAAAGGACGTAATAATTGTTGGTCTTGTCCATATGGTGGTAAGTGTCGGTTCCTCATCTGATGAAGAGTGTGAACCAAAGGGAATTGTTCTTGGAGTGCCGCTCTAGTCATTTTTCCTCGCGAATTTGACAGACCACTCCATTTTCTACATCTAGTGTGGTCAGTCGGACAACCTAAGTCATTTACTGAAATTCTTAGTTGGTATGTTGACAGAGTGGCCACTTGGGACACGAGGAGATGTATGCAGGTTGCTTTTCTAGCAGAGGAAGTTCCAGTTAGAGGTGGTCATCTTATGACTGCGATGTGGTAGATGCTTCAAACATTAGTTCCCCAACCATAGGTCTCGGGGTGAAGCTTGTGCGCAGTCAAAACTCTTCGGACGTGGGATTAGCTTGATCTGACTTAAGTTCGCAGTGATAGGATGTGGAAAGATTAAATTTTATTATTGCGGTACCCTCACTGAAGGAATCATTCTTATGGTGAGGGGTGTAGAGCCCTTGTCTACTTGTTGTGGTATTATTTTATTGGAGTTCCTCTTGGACCTTAAAGAGGTTCAGAAAATACGTATTCTTGTAAAGCTAGTTGGTGTGCCCTGTGATCCTTCTTGTGGTCGGAGATGCTCATGACTTGTGAAATTTTCGTGCACCTGTCCGGTTTGCCTCTGGGTTAGGGGTTTCTGCTATCACAACTATCTCATGTGGCAAAGTTTTTCCCACTGTAGGAATAATCAATGCAGGTCGGCCCTTGTGGTGGGTTCATGATGAAGGGTTCAGTCAGTATTACTCAAAATAAACTGGGAGTGCCCGTGAGGGATTCGTGGTGTTAGGAAATTTTAAAATGATGGGGAGACCCAGTGCGGGTCTCAACGATGTCCCCTCTTTTGTTGGTTAAACATAGGGGACTTTGAGGGTCACGCTAGTGTTATAGGTTGTATGAGTTGGGAGTTGTTTTGGTTGGAAGAACTAATGTTTGACGAGAAAGATAATATGGTTGGGAGACCACCATAGGATGGGCTTGTGGAAGACTCTGTTTTCAAAGTGCACCTAGTAGAACAACCCTTTACTTCTGCTCCACCCGACCTTGACCATTCTAATTGGATAGCTTGAGTAGTGGGTCACCTGACAGGCGTTATAAGAGATCTCGAGTGGCCCTAGTGATCCCTATGTTAGGGGTCAGGGTGTTCTATGTTGTAGCCATGTTTGGAGGTAAATTACTTGGTGATTCTGGTTTTGAGATATCTGTAGTTTCAGGTCATGGGTGCTTTGAATGTTCGATCATCACGTCATTGAGTTTTTTTAGGTATCTTCGCGGTCTTGGTTGGAATCTTTGTTTGGTTTTGTCTTTTGGGACTTTATGGGGGTAGAAAGTGTCATGGTGGGTAGAATTGTCACACCCCGACCGACACATCCTTTTTAATTTAACAATTATGGATTCATTTTTTAGCCATAGGTTTAGCGGGGTTTTTTAGAGATTTGGGTTCATATACGGTGTGAATCCATATGCGTAACCGGGCGTAGTTCCCAAATTAAATAATAAAAACATTTTATTATTAAATTAATTATTATATATGCACATAACTGGGCGCAGGACCGCTCAGGCGACCACGCACGCGACCGTGCATGGTGTCCAACCTAAATTAATAATAATTTTGTTATTTTGGTTAGTTTTATTATTCTAGATTTATTATTAGTGTTACTAATATTTTAGTTAATATTTTAATCAGGTAATTATTGTTATGAGTGTTTCAGTTAATATTTTTATTAGTTTTTAAATATTAACTTGTGGTTACAATTGGAAAACATTATCAACTTATTATTAACATCCCTATTTTTATTTATATTTTCAGTTCTATTTATTTATTTATTACCTCAAAGAAATTAGTATTATTTTAATTCCCATTTTATTCCTTTTTACCATTCATTTTATTTTATTTATTTCCTTTTGTTTCCGTTCCTTTTTTTCTTTTATTATTTTCCATTTCTGGTTTTCCCATCTTTTCCCCTTTCCTTCCCTTGCTCTGTCACGCTACACAGGACCCTCTAAACCTAAACCTCATTGAGATGGTCGCTCTCCCCTGGTCCGCACTGCCAAAACCCCTTGCACCTCTTCATGACTGGTGACCCCTTGTTCCCTCCGACATCGCAGCACCTCTTCCCCTCCTAGTCTGGTCAGGAGCCCTCCGGCATGCTCCTCTCCTCTGATCGAACCTCCGGCCCGACGACCACCCCTCTCCATGCTTTACCCTCCGGTGAGGCCTCCTTCAGCGCATCAAACCCCCACGCACACCTCCCCTTTCCAAGCTAGACCACCCACACAGATTCCCTCCAGCGCGGCCTCTTCCAGCGCATCAGACCACTACTAGACCTCCCTTCTGTCTGAATTTCGTTTGGTTCACCGCATCCTCAGCATACCCCATAAACTTGGACCAGCATTCCGCACGCCTCACCATAGCTGCATTTCCCTTCAATTGGATGTTTCTCATATTTTGAAGGTTGATAGGTTAGGGGTTTAGGTTACAATTCGTTCAATTTCGGTGTAATTGGTTCATTGTTTTGATGTTAGAGTTTATTTGAGTTCATTGTGGTGAATTCAGTGTGAGATTGGAGCATTGCTTTGATATTTGGGGTTTTCCATCACTGATGTAGGTGGTTCCTCATTTTATTATTAATTGATGAATTAATTTTAAATTAAATTAAATTATATTATTATTTAAATTATTTGTTTCGTGAAAGGTTAGTTTTTAGCGAATGGGTAATTGATTCGTACAATTAATTTTAAGGCATGTGTATATGTTATAAAGTCCACTTTTGTGAAAACTCATGTTAAGTCTTTTATTTTTTATTTATTTTAGAAAATGAGGAATTAATTTATTAAATAGTGCAAATTATTTATTGAACATCACAAGTGATTTGTCAAACTATTGGAATAATGCAATTTGTGTGTGAAGAATTTTCTAGTGTGTGTTGGTTTTCAATGAGAATCATTTGAGTGTATTTTTGTGGTAAAACATTGTTGCACACATTCGAGATGTTCTATTATGTTTGTAATTGATTTATTAAATAGTCTAAGTGGGGAAAAAATTGTTTAATATTGTTTATTATGCGTTGGGTTTTGGAAGTGGTATATTTATATTAGATATGATGTTTTTCTGATAAAAATCCAATTTGGGTCATCATGTAGTGTTTTATTAAATTGTGTGGTTGGTTTATTTAAACGGTGAAAGGGTAGCGAATTTCATTTTAAAAATGTGTTGGTGTGGGTTGATCATAAAAGATATATATATATATATATATATATATATATATATATATATATTTGGTGGGTTTTATGCACAAGGTCCTGTGTTACCCATTGGACATTGTTTTTTTCTAAAATTTTCAAAGAGTTTATTGAACAATGTGAAACGTGCTTAGAAAATGTTTTAGTGTCCGTCTTATTCCGGAATGTTATTTTTGTGTGTGATTTGTGGTTTGTTCAACTATTAGTCTCTTTAAACTTGCATATGGTTTCTTTAAATTGGGTAAGTGGGGTAGATTTAGCTTGAGAGATTTTTAGTCTACATATTATTATTATTATTATTAAATGGTTTTTTTGCATGTTCTTGCGTGATGTTGGGTTGAGGTATCCCGTAAATTGTTTTTTATTTATGTTTGGCATGTCACATGAACTTTGTACTACTTGAACACAAACGGGAAGCCATGGTACCAGGTGGGTGGACTAGGACTAGTGCGCTAGTGATTCAGAAGTGGCATCAGCCCGGTTTCACTTAGCTGGACTGACGACTACAAAACTAACTAATGTTTTGGATGATGTTTGGAGACCAATAGGTTATGGATGTGTTTCCCTACTAGTGGCTCGTGCACGAGAACATATATTTTTGTCTTCATATACTATTGTTCACTGAGACGCGATGTTCTAGGGTCCCACTTCTCACTAGTGTCTTTAGGGCCTCTCTGAGGTATTGTGCTCCTATTTTGCTATATGATCACCATCGGCACATGAGGTGATGTTGGGGTTACAAAGAAAGTGTGTGTGTTTATGTGTGTGTGTGTTTGTTAATTTAAGTTGTTTTCAATTTAAAGGATTTTTTCCTTAAAAACTATTTTCATTAAAATTCTTAAAGCACATAATTATTTTTATTCCGTCAAATTGAAAATGTATTTTTCATTTAAAAATTATTCCTGGAACCTTTTCTCTATGGAATCTTACCGGGCTTTTAGATCACACCCTACATACACCATTGAGTGTATGTAGATTCTAATTAATTTTTCTTTCCAGGTTGAGGTATCGAGCATAGCGTTGGTGATTCGGGTTGTCAGTGGCATCCTTGTGTTTGTTTGGTGGCGGTGGCATGGGGATGTAACTCATCTCGCATGGAGGTTTGTGTTGGAGATTTGGTTTTCCATTGATGTAGTCTCTTTAGGGTTTTAGTTCAAGTTGTAAACATTAAATCTGAGCTTGGTATAAGGGTGTGTTTGGTTGTCTGTTTTTAGTTTCAATTTATTCAGCTTGATGTTTGTTTTATATTTAATTATTCAGGTAAATCCTTCCTAAGTTTTATTTTTGATACCCGGGAACTTGTGCCAGCCCATGGGGATCAAGAACACCCCTCGAGCCTTGCCGCGGACCAGGTCGGGAGCTGGGTCAGATGGCGACCTGACCTGGTTTGTGACAATAAGTCATTCTAAATAGAAGTTCATTTCTAATGTAATTATGTTTTTATCGCATAAAAGAACTTTTATTTTAGTGTGAAACCTACTATTTTGAATAAAATGGAAAATCCCATGTTTTTAATACTATTGATTTTGAATATATTTCTATTATTTAAGAAATAAGATGTACATAAATGTTTATTGAAACATAATAATTAGTAAATTTATAATTTTATCAAAAAATATTTTTATAACTTATATGGCTAATATGTTGATTTATAACATAGAAATTATTAAATAATAAATTAAATATATTTAAATTTATTTAATGAAATTATTTAAATATAAAGTTTATTTTATTATATAATTATACATTTTAAATTTATTTATTTATATATAATTATATAAATATAAATAAACTATATATTTTAAATTGAATAAGATTTATTTATATAAATAATTATATATAAATTTATAAATTTATTTAAATAATTATATATAAGGTTTATTTATAACTATATAAATATATATTTATAAATACATATTTTTAATTATATAATTATAAATATATTTATAAATATAATTATTAACAAATTCATGTGATTAAATATATTTATATTTATAATTATATAATTTTATATAAATATATTTATATATTGATATATTGATAATTATATAAATGTAAATTTAAGTTATATATTCTTATTTATAATTATTAATATATAATTTTATATTTATATAGTTAGGGGGAACTGTGTGGTAGTGGGTTAATTGGGGGGGGGAGAAGAAATGTGCTACTGGAAGAGGAACTTTTGGGATTAACCCAAAATCACCAGTTGAACTGGAACTTGACCAACCCATTCCCTTAAATATAAAAAACCTTCACCTATTAAATTTAAAAAAAATACACCCTACCACCAATTTTTTTGATAGAAAAACTATTCATGAATATTTGAAAATAAAAAAAACCTATTTTTTTAATACTATTAATTCTTAATATATTATTATTATTCAATAAATAAGATATAGATAGAAGTTTATTGAGACATAGTCATTAGGAAATTTATAATTTAATCAAAAAAATGTTTATAACTTATATGGTTAACATCTTAATTTGTAACTATGAAATTATTTAATAATAAATTAACTATATTTCATATTATGTTATGTAAATGAATTTTTACAGTATTATTTATAAATTATTTCGACAGGCTATGAAAAATTATAATAAAAGATAAATTTTAATTTTTTGGAATAAATTAATATCAAGAAATAATATTAATGTTGATAAAATAAAATTACATTTACGATACATATGAAATATATTAAAAATAAATAAATAGAATATATTAATAATAATGGATTATAATAATTTTAATATAATTAGAATTATTGAACATAATATTTAAAAATATACTATGTGTAAAAAGATAAACCTATGTAAATTTTCACCTCTTTTAAAGGGAAGCATAACTGTAAAAACTACTTATATTTATCTAGATAAAGGTAAGGTAGTGGTTTTAAGGCTACATAATGTTAGGCACCATTTTGTATGGCTCAGAAATCCATGGTGTAATGGTAAACTAGAACTTTCTTAAAGGTAGTGATCTCTACGCAAGAGTATCCTCCCTAAAGCCTCACATTCATAAGGGTAACCTAAGGATCCTTATACTTGTGTAAGGGTAGTACCCACCTTGTCTAAAGGTATGTGGGTTATTAAATATTTTGCGTAGTGGTCATCTAATACCTATGTAAGGGTACTCTTGCACTTGCATAAGGGTAAGATCCTCTTTCATTAGGTTACATAAGGGTAACCAACTCCTCACATAAAGGTAAAATACCCCATGTAAGGGTAACATAGCCCCACATAAAGGTAAAGCCTGTAACTCAAAGCTCACGTAAGGGTACACCTATCCCCAAATAAAGGTAATTTCCAATTTCAAATATCATGTAAGTGTCACAATAAAACTACATAAGTGTAGTCTTCCTTATACAAAAATAATATAAGGGTCTCTAAAACCTCACATAAGGATAACGTGAAGGTTTTGAAGCTAGAAAAGTGTAATCTCAATGCCATGTAAAAGTAAAACAACCTCATGAAAATGTTAAATTGTGAATTGAATTTCCATATAAAGATAATATAAATATAAAGGTAATACCTTAATCTCAAATTTAACCTATAACATCGTGTCATTTTCTTCTCCATATGAAATATCCCTATAAAATAAAATAAAATTTATATTTAACATTCCATTATCATATTGGTTTATATATCATTTTTATAAACATATAAGTTTGAGATTAGTGAAATGCGACGCATCACCATTTATGAAACCTTGTTTTTATCTTTGTATTACATGCTAACAATTTATATCTTTTTATGTAATCCATAAAATCTCAACCTCCATGAAGCTTCAAATTTATAAAATTATGAATTATTAAATAAGAGAGTCATACTTAGAAAATCTTCTCACGATCTTGAATATTATTTTAAATGAATTACAGATTCATTTTATGTGATGATGATTGGTGCATAATAAAATAACCACATGAAGAGATATTTTTATATTATCACCTTTAAATGTGATTTTATCATCTTTTATGGCTCATTGAATGTTAATGAACCTATCTTATCCACATTGATATTCATATAGAATTTATGTTCTACTATAAAAGGGGTGAATTATCTCTTTATGTTAGGTCTGGAATTTTTTAGCAGTGAGACCCATATTTCTCTAGTTCTAGTCATGAAAAAATTAATAGAATAAAGGGAGTTTATTCTCACGGATTTTATGCATCCTTAGATGAGTTCTAGTTTTGTCATGGATTAATGTAAGAGATTATATCTCAATTTTTCTTCATTATGGCATATTTTAATGTTATGCACCTAATATCTTTTACATGGTATGTATATTTCCCCCGTTTACATGTTATATCATGAATAATTAATATATCATGGTATTTTATGTGTTGAATAAAATTATTTCATCCAAGGGGATTCTTCTTGAATGATACCAAGTGGTACTGAGTTTTTTGACTCAATTTCCATTTAGTGGGTTATACATTTACATCATTGAGTTTATTATTACATGATTGTATGTAAATTAATCTCTAAATTATTTTGTTCTAAATTCCACATATTTTATATATATTTACATATGTTCACATGTTGGGATCAATGTTTCATTTGTTTTTAATGATATGTCAATATGTGTTTAGTGTGTTCATGGTGAGAAGTTGTGATGTATGGATAATTGTTATATATTCACTTGATGGAATTGAATTTTAGGATTGACCAATTATCCATGAAAATTATGAGTAATTAATAAACTATTATCCAATTTTATAGACATGTGCTATGGAGTACACAATGCTGAAACAAGTTCCCCTGCTTAATTTGGGGAAATAATAAGAGAAGAAGGACATGGAAAAAATTCAATTTCAAGATGAATTGTTTGTAAATGAATATTTAAATTTTATCACACAAAAGGAAAGAAATTTTATGAAGGAATATGTGTAAGTCCATGAAATACTTTATATATATATTATATAGTCACGAATAACATTTTAAAAAGAATAACATGCACTTTAAAGGAATGCTAATGTATATCATTCATTTTACTTGTTGAAATTGGATCTATTTATTATACTGATATTGTTTCAGAATTTAATGTTGCTTGTGATAATATGTATTGTGATCTTATAAATCTCACTGATATTTACAGGAATATTAAATAGACTCTTATGTTTTTGTTCAATAAGATATTAATTAAATTTTAAGTGAAGGAGAAGTTAGTGAATATCGATTTCCCCACCAAGGATATGGTTTGTGATGATTTTAATGATTTTCAAAGAGATAATGATAAAATAAAAGTTGAAATAGATAGATTGAATGAAACATTGGAAAAAAATTTCACTTAAAGTGAATGTTTTGAAAAACTGATGTCACTACAAATAATGATAATTAAGATAAATTATATTGGATACATAGCAAAAGATCCTATGTTGTATAATAATTAATTTTTGGAAGGTAAAACTATAATAATTTATACAATTAATAATTTTAGATATGGATCATATGGATATTATGCATCTAAATTTTCTTTGAGATTTACAGAGTCCATTGTTCATATGTAGGATTTGAGTAAATAGTCGGAAATTAATGACAATAATCCTAACACTTCTATGATTCAGGTTCCTAAATGATTTACAATGAATCATATTATTCTATCCTAGTCATCATGCCTTGTAAAAGTATTTGAGGTTGAAAATAATTCAAACCCTTTACTGTTATATTTAATGACATGATAGTGGGTGTTCAAATGTTCTTTTTATTTTAATTGATTTTATATCTCTATGAATTACATGAATATCTTTAACTTATTTTGTGGCTATTTGTGTAAATATTTTTATACTTGATGAGTTTCTGAAAGTAAAAACCATGAATCTTCATATTATTATTTCATAAGGAAGTGTTTATATTATGGGAGAGTGTTCTTTACCACTTAACATTGATGGTATGTCTATTTAGTTAAAATTAGTTTTCACTGTTTAAGAGGGAGCTATATTTAAGGTTTATATTTCCATTTATTCATTATTCTATTTACTTCATAAATTTTTTGATTTACAATATATAATGATAGTTTAAATCCTATTTATTCATGTTATTGAGAGTTTTATGTTCTCATTGTGCCTTAGTTATTTAATATAATACTGAAATACAATTTTTATATCATTTTCTTTATATTTTTTTAACAAGGTTGTGTGGGAACCATTATAACAGAAAAATCCCCAGATTACATGGACCCAAGGATCAGAGGATAAAAGGCCTTGAGAAGTGTCCTAATGGCCCATAACTAAAATTACCCCACCCATATTTTTATTGACTTCCAATGCTATCACAGACACCATAAAGTCTTGTTTACAACCTTCTATCATTGCCATGTGCCTAGGTATGTGTGGTATTTTCCTTGATGTGTGCCCTAATAATTGTTCACTAATTTCAATAATTGATTACCACTTTGATGACCATCATGAATCCAGTTTCATTAGTGCCCAACCTCACACCCTCTGGCGCTCCACTGTTCAAATGCTGCATCTAGTATATATCTTAAAGGCCTAAGATATGACGGCATGGTGGCTATATAGGATTAATTACCAATTTAGTGGCCAAAATTCCCATTTTTTATTAAAATACTACTCTTATAGGACTCCAATACATTACCTTCTATAGTACCTATAATTCTACAGTGCTATAATACTTCTATAGTTCCATAGAAACTATTACCAGATTGATTTGAACTCACGTTTCATTCAAGATTATATGGTGAATTTATCACTCAGGAAAGTCCCTAACTACAATTGTTTAATATATATAGAGGATAAGTTTAATATTTATATTTCACATGCCAATTTTTTAATTTAGTTTATATTTAATTCATTTAAAATTTTCATGATCTACAGTTAATCATCTTACCATTTTGATCATTTCAATTAATGGAAGAGTTTGTTGGAAACTCATTTTTGTTTGGAAATAATAAAAATGGGAAAGAGCATTTGGGAGTTTGCTGATGTTTTTATACATATTTCAAGAAACTTATCATTTTTTTACCTTGCATTACTACAGAAACCCCCTTTATTATCACTAAAAAATGATCTTTGTCTATCCTGAAAAGTGATGAAATGTTATGTGCCCTTAAAATCATGTATCCTTTATCAATTATTTATTTTAGTGTTGATAGAGGTGGCCTTTATCATTTATTTTTTAGTGTTGATAAAGTCCATTTAATCTACTGTAAAGTTACATCTGTACAACAACCGTAATAGAAAACCAGATTAAAAAGAATACTGAGATTGGTAACAAATATTACAGAAAACCATATTGGAATAAAAATATTACATTGAAGCATCATTTAAATTAAAAATTAACATTAAAAATTTTCATTGAAAATATTTAAATTGGTGTTTGTTAATAATTAATAAAACAATTACATCTCAATACACAAAAAAAACTCTTGTAGAAGTTTTTTCCAAAGATCTAGCTCATTACAAAAGCATGTCCCTATAATAAAATCAATTTTTATTTTAGTATCATTACATAAAAATAAAATAAAATTATAAATTTAATTTTATATAATCCATATATGATATATTATATTGTTAGTTACTGAATATGTAAATGATATTATTAATTATTAATTATCTTAATTACATTAATAGCTTTTAATAATTATGTCATTAATTACTAATATTTGAATTACATTATTATTTATGAAATATATTATGGTTTTTTATTACATTAAATAGTAATTTTTTATTTTTAGTTATTGAAATGATTAATTATATTATTAGTTATTGCATCTTGCACATCATATGTGAACATGGTTCATGCCTTCTGTTGGGGGACTTTTTTAACACATATACTGAAAACATGCACTTTGAGTCATACGAGCCTCATTTTGTATCAGATTGACCTACAATCTATTACTACACACCAAAAATGAATTATGTATCATTTTAATAAATATTCAAGACAATCAAAGTTCATTTTCTCAACTTTTATGATGTAATGTGTGTTTAAGACTAAAATGACCCCTTTATATTAAAAACAATCACTTTAAGTCATACTAGTAACATCGTGTGTCAGATTTATGTGTGTTTGATTATTACAAATTATAAATAAATTGTGGATCATTTTCCTATAGTAAGAAGATAATCTGATCTTGGTTACTCATTTTTGTATGTGTTGTGTGTTTTAGAGTAAAATGAAACTTTTAATGTGAAAACCTAAACTTTGAGTCATACCAAAAATATCATGGGACGGAATAACATGTGGATGATCTTACACATAAAAAACTAATTATTTTAATTTTCATAATTTGCTAAGAAATCCAATTTTTTTCTGTTTTGGTTGTGTGAAGCATTTTATAGAGGAAAATGACACTTTTAATGTGAAAGCACACTCTTTGAGTCATACCGACCACATTGTGTGTCATATTGTTGTGTGATCAGTTATAATACATCAAATAAATTATGGAATATTTTCAAAACTTATCATGAAAATAAATTCCTATTTTCTCGGTTTTTGTGATGTGAATCATGTTTTAGACTAAAATAACATTTTTATTAGGAATATGCACCTGGAGTCCTACTAGAAACGTTGTGTGTTAGATTTATGTAAGGTTAATTATTATACATAATAAATGAAGTATACATAATTTTCATAAATAATAAAGATAATCCATTATTGGTTTATTGGTTTTGTCGATATGCCTCTCGTTTTAGAGTAAAATGACACTTTTAAAATGTAAGAACACACACTTTGAGTCATACTGACAATAGTGTGTGTCGGGTGGACAACAAATTGATTAATAACAATAATAAAAAAATATGGATATTTTTTTAGAATTTTGGAATATAATTTGATCTCATTGGATTTGTTTTGATAATGTGATGTGTATTTTACACTAAAATGAAACTTTTATATTAAAAACATGCATTTCGAGTCCTACCAGCCACATCATGTGTCATATTGATTTGTGGTTGATTACTAAACAAAAAAAATGAATTATGTTTCATTTTAATATTTTCTAAAGACAATTTAACAAATTTTAATTATTTTTGTCTATTTTATGCATGTTTTAGAGAAAAATTACACTTTTAATGTGAAAACATGCACTTTGAGTCATACCAAAAACATTTTGTATTATATTGACATGTGGTCGATTACTACACACAAAAATTGAATTATAGATCATTTTACTAAATTATAAATATAATAATTTCTCATTTTATCGGTTTTGATTTATGTATCAAATTTTTCACTAAAATGACATTTTTATTGTGAACATGCACTGCAAGTCCTACCTAGAACATTGTGAGTAGGATTGATGTGCTGTAAATTCACACACATCAAAAATGAATTTTTGATATTGTTTTATAAATTATCAATACAATATGATCTTTTTTTATTGGTTTTTCCAATGTGACATGTGATTTAGAGTGAAATGACAGTTTTTAATGTGAAAACACACATGTGGAGTCGTACCAGACACATTGTGTGTCTCATTGATGTGCGGTCAATTCATACACATCAAAAAAATAAGTACAATTTTCCTGGGGTTTGAAATTAATTCGAGATAATTTTTTAGATCTTGAAAATGTGATATGTATTTTAAACTAAAATGACACTTTAATATTGAAAACACACACTTCAAGTCATACTTTCCATGTCATAGGTCAGATTGATGTGAATTCAATTCCTATACCCCAAAAATTAATTTTGAATAATTTATCTAAATTTTTAAGAAAATATAATCTTATTTACTTATTTTTGTCTATGTGATGCATGTTTTTGAGTAAAATTAAAATTTTAATGAGAAAAAATAGGACTTAAGTCATACCAACCACATCAAGTGTTGGATTGATATGCGGTTGATTTATACACATCAAAAATTAATTATGGACAATTTTACTAAAGTATCAAGACAATAAAACCTCGTTCTCTTAATTTTGGATTTGGGACACATGTTTTAGAGTAAAATGACACTTTTTTTATGTGAAAACCCTAACTTTAAGTCATAATAGTCACATTGTGAGTCATATTCGAAACATATCAATTCATAAACATTAAAAAATAAATAAGGATCATTTTATTAAATTTTGAAAACAATCCAAAGTCATTTTACCAGTTTTGAAAATGTGATGTGTGTTTTAAATTAAAATGACACTTTTATATTGGAAACTCACACTTTGATTCATACCATACACATCATATGTTAGATAGATATGTGACCGATTCCTACATTTGATAAAATATTAATCAATGGTTTTCTTAAATATTCAATAAAATATGAGATTATTTACTTTTTTTCCTATGTTAATGAGAAGTTACACAAGGATCATTGGTTTTAGTAAGAGGTGTAAAAGTTGGAAGTATTTATTTGACCAAAAACACATACATAATTACATAGGATAAAATTTATTTGGAAGAATATATAAATGTGTGGAATTACATTCTTGGTCACTTTAGTGAGAAGAAAATTAATGTTTTAACATTGAAGGAAATATCCAATCATATTCACAGAAAAATAGAATGATGTGAAATCTTTCTATTGCTAAATAAGAGAAGGTTTTTATTCAATTTAGATGGATGAAAGAACATATATATTCTAATGTATAGGGTAAATTTTCCTATTCAATCTCATGGTTGTTCACTCTACTTTGTAACCATTCTTGATGATATTAATCAGAATTTTTTTATTTAATTTATAATGTATATGATTGATATATTTTTGGATTTAAATCAATATAATTATTTGGTGTAAAGATAGTGTGACTAGAGTTCTATCTGTCTTCATAAAAACAATGATGGTGACTAAACTGAATAAAACTTTTAGAAATTTTAAAAGAAGAAGGGTATAAGGCATGAATTTAGGGTTCCATGAAATTGAAAACAGAATAGAGTTTCAGAATTAATGAATCATAAGTTGATTTAGAATGCTTGTATTAACATGTTTCACTATAGAATTTATAAGGTAATTTGGTAGGAACCAGTCAACATAGTGTAATATCTAGTTAAGATAATTCCAACATTAGTAGTTGTGTAGGAACTTCTATAGGGGATATGATCTGGAAAATTACTAGAAGGTGGCCACCATAGAGTCCTTGGAAGCATGAAATAAATTTATGTTGATGCTAAGGATAGGGGAAATCTTGAGGTTAAGTCTAAATTTTGTTTCTTTGAGGTTAAGTAGAGATGTTCACTTCAATGCATGGATTCTTTGGATAGACTAGAACATGGTGGAGAAATAACATAAAAGAAATAATTCAACTATCTACGACCAAGTTGATATGAGTAAGGAAACCAAAATACTATAAAATCCAGTGAGGTTAGATAGAATCATCGAGAGTCTAGCGGTGTGATCATCTAAAGATGTACTAGAATGTTCAAGGGAATCAGAAGCTTGAGTGGGAGTACGAGAGGTTTAGGCACTAGAATTCAAATATGATCCATTCAATATAGAGTTTCCAAAATAGTGGGAGTGATAAAATAGAGTTATAAGACCATTATAGAGGTTTTAGGATGATATACACTTCTGAATCTTAATGTATGTAGGAGAACAAGAATTTTTGGATAAAGTGAAAGAACTTAATGATACCAAATAGTGAAATTTGGTTATGGATAAAGTTATTGATTCATTTAAAAATAAGGGATTTTAGGAAGTAATATAATTACAAAAACGTAAAAAGGAATATGAGAATAAGTGGGTTTTATGATTGAAATATAAATATTCAATACTATAAAATTAACATTTAAAAGAGATAATTTTTTTATCGATGTTAAAAAAAGTTTTGTTTTTTTAAGAACCATTAAAAGGGGGTAATTTTAATTAAATATAAAAAGGTGCTAATAAAGGCCCCTATTATCATCACTAAAAAATCACTATCAAAAGTCAAAAAAAAACCCCTCAAATAGGGGTGATATTCTATAGGGAGGCTACCCCCACCTTTATCAGCACTAGACGCCCACCCCACTCCATTATCATCACTTTTTTATCCCTCATTTGTATCATTATCAGCATTTCGATCATTCCCACACCCATGTGTGCCTCCCCTAGGATTTGAACATATGACCTCATCCCCATGCCCCTACACCTTCACCACTGCTGTATGGTGCTTTATTCTCTATATAATGATATATATATATATATATTTATATATATTAAGTTATATTTTTTATCAACATATTTATTCATATATTAGTGTATATTTATATGATTATTTTTAAAAACATTTAAAAATTTGTTTTGTGTGTATGTGTGTTTATAAATAAATAAATACGTACATACATACATAAATACACACACAATACACACATTTATATATATATTATATATATGTGTATTTATAAATATAATTATACATACTTATATTTATTCTCATATATTATATATTTATATTTATATAATTATAATATATATATATAATATAAGTTTTTTAACACAAATACACACAAAAAATGTATTTATATATATACACACACATTATATAACCATTGTATAGGTATATAAATATTCATTATTTTTTAAAATAAAATGGATATTATTATTTGCAGATATGGTTCATATATTTTGAAAGATATTTTATGTGTAAATATTTTTACTTATTTATTTATAAAATTAAATTTTTATGTGTAAATATATATATATATATATATATATATAATTTAATTATAAATAATAGTATTATATTCTAAATGATAAAATTTAAACATAAAAATATCCATATGTGTGTAACCCATGAGAATAAATTGAGTTTCCACCAAAAAAAGATAAGAAGACCCCCTTAAATGAGGATAAAAATCCATCATATGTTAAAAAATGCGAGTACCCCGACAAAAAACTCAATTTTCGAGGCCTTATGAGCCTATTTTGACACTAAAAAAATGATGAATATGCTTCCTCTAGCTCACCAATATGTATATCTATTCAAAATCTTAAATTTGATATATTTTAATGTTTAAAGAGACACCCAAAACCTATGTTATGACTATTTTATGTTCAAGTCATGTTTTCAACTTATTTTAGATCATTTGTTAATTTATTCAGTTTTCCTCTAATCAAATTGTTTTTGAATAACTATTACACAATAATAATTTTCAAATTGTTAATTAATATTATTTTTTGATTATTTTATAAACCATTTTCCACTAAATATACTATATATTAACTATGACTACATATATCTTGTTATAAAAATCATATTTTATAAAATATATTATATTTATATCAATATAAAGATATTAACATATTAATATATGATTTTAAATGATATATAATTTTTTTTATGAAATATACCTTTTCTTATCACTAAAAGCAATCTTTTTAGCATAGATAAAAGACATAATTTTATTATAACTAAGAAAAGTGATGATAAAAGTTCCCTTTATGGATACTAAAAAAAAGCTCTGATAGAGAGGGTTTTTTTATCAACAGAAAAAAGAACTAAAAAAGGGTTGACTTTATCATATATTTTTAGCATTAAAAAGAGAACCTTTATCATTATTTTTATAGTGTTGATAAATGTACCCCATTTATCAGTTCTTTTTTAGCGCTGAAAAAGGGTAGCACTAGATAAAGAAAAATCTTTTATAGTGGTTAGGGAATGAAGTGTTAAAAGGAATTGATGGTGGAAAAGTTATTTGACTATAAGGTATTTATTTCTCATAAATATTCTCTGATGTATCTAAACATTCAACTATCCAAATGGTGTTGAGTACGGCTACATCAGTAAGATAATTCTTAATAAGATGAAATATATAGGAGTGAAGGTAATTTTAACACAATTTTGAGATGATGAGATCGAGTGGACTATGTAACAATGAGATGGGGTTCTATGTAGGATTGGTTTTGGTGGGATTGAGAGTGAGGGAAATAGGTGACTAGAAGGGAGTAGGGTATAAGTATGCGAAAAATGGATTTTTGAAAACATTTCTAGTTTCTATATACAATAATTTTAAATAAATAATATAAAAAAATAAGTTGAATAATTAGAAAATAAAAGGGACATAAAAATTCCAATAACAAAATTCCTAATATAATATCCTGTGTACTGGTATTTGATATAAATAAGCTATAGAAATATTTTTATAAAACAAAATAAATTTATAAATTGATATATAATTCTATTTAACACAAAATTAATTTTTTTATTTCCATCAAAAATAGAAGCTACGATAGATGATATGTATCTTAAGATATATTTTTTTAAAAACATTTATTTATTTGAGTTGAAAAGTGAAACACATTTTTATGTAATAGTAAAAACAAACATTTTTTGAGAAAAAACACATATATATAAGCTTCATTACTGATGAGTCTAAGCCTCATTGCTGCTCAATGTAAAATAGAAACCACTTTTTGGCATCTATGAAATATTTCTCATTGGATAATGTCTCGGAAGCTAAAGAGGTTGAACACTCTCCTAAGAAATGGAACATCATGGTTCCACCCCCTTGGATCTATCTCTAGAGAATGGAAATAGGTTCCTCATCATCTCACCCACAATTAATAAAGTTGAGGAACCACTGGAAGTTTTAAATCATGAGACTCATATCATTTCTACTACAATACTCAATCTTTAACTCCACGTGGCTTCCTTCTTGGATCACCCAATCGGTGGTAGCTGAGTAGATCCTAAGGAATTTCCAGCATAGACAATTTTCTTAAAGACTAGAATGAACCCTTGCATGATCAAAACTATAGAACTAGATATAGAACTCCTCCTTGTTTAATAATAAACTTGTATTTCCTTTGAATTCACAAAAAAACTCCTGCTATGATGGATATTTGGATAATTCCACTTGTTCTTATTTATTTGTTTGGTTTCATATGCTTGGGTAGAACCCACTGAACCAATTTTTGGACATTAATTTTTTATTGGTTTTCCTTCATTTTTTATAAGTTTATATCCCTATAAATTGGGCGTTTTTATGTATAGTAATAATAATCTGAATATGAAGAAACAAAATCCAATGTGTTTTTCGTGTAATTTATTATGATCACTTATACTGATATGCTTCCGTATTTACTGGTGAAAAATCCACCTTTAGTGGTATTAGAGGGTTTGAATGTATTCCTTACTATGTGTGAGGGTTTCTTCATATTATATTCTGATCAATTATAGTTACAGAGATAGAGGAAGACAATGATAACTGCAACCATGTATTTTTGTTTTGTATAATTTATCTAGGTGTGTACCATTTTTTGTAAATTGATCCTTTTGAAATTGTGTAAAATAATTTTTTTATTGATCTCATTTTCTGTGAAACTTTTGGGAAGTTCCTTCAATACAATGTTTTATACCCTTTATTGTATCTCCCACAATCACACCTCTCTCCTCCCACCATAAAGCCTCCATGCTATCTTCATTATGTTTAAAAAAATCTCCATAATTTCATATCGCATCCTCCCCACATCATTATTTCTTACTACTATCCATCTTTCCATCTACCACATATATTTTTTTCCTCCTTCAATTCATTTGTATTACAAGACAAAAAATATCAGCTCTAAATTCAAAAAAAATTGTAGAATGGAATTTGGAAACAATTTATAGTCTACACTTCAAAAAGGGAAAAAATAAGCAGTCCTTAATTCAGGATACCTGCATATTCTATTTTACAATTCAAATATTTTTTAACCTCCTTATATAATGTGATTTTACAAGATTTGGATCTTGATGCGGAAAAATAATAATTACTATAATTACGGTATCCAAATTTGAGCACTCCTCGTCACCCAAGATGTTAGGGACATCATGGATGATGGATATAGTGAGCCAAAATTCAAAGAAGTGGAGGTTGTTCTTTTGGATGTTCAAAAGGTCACTCTTTGGGCAGAATGAAGGTGGGACTACAAGGTTAAATCCATCATTTATCAAGGTTTAGACAAAGTGAAATAAAAAATATTTGCTACATAAGAAGTTTCAATAGAGATATGGTATAATATTCAAAAATCATTCAAAGGTCTCGATAAAGTGAAGCATATATGACTATAGTCTATACGAGGTGATTTTGAATACCTATTTATGAAATCTTCTGAAACCAATACCCAGAATCGCACTCATATACTGGTTGTGGTGAAAAAACTCCTAAGAAATGGAGAAAATATTTTTGACATGTGGGTATTTGAGAAACATAAGCGATCCTTAAATCCAATATTTGATTAAATAGACCTTGATTTCAAAGAAACTAATGAATATAGATGATATATTTTGAAGAGATCATGGGCCTCTACAATCCCATTAACTGAAGATGAATTTCCAATGTGATACCATTAGAGTGGATCATTATCTACAATCAAGTTTGTATGTCAATAACTATAAAAAGGATAAATGGGGGATATTTCAAAGACAACATGTTAGAAGATTCTATAGACAATAATTTGATCAATTAAGGGAAAGTTGAGGTAGAAGAAGCCCAAATTGAGGTGGTCATGGATATCGAAACTACACTCCATGAGAACGAGGATGAGGAAGAAGTTAAGGATTCAATAACCTCTAATAAGATGATATAAATTTCTAATTCTACAATTTTCAATAAAATCGACATTATATAAATGAATATTGGATTAAGAAACCCATGGAGACCGAAACCAAAGAGGCACATATTATCGAAGACGGACATACTTTTGGAGAGTCCCATGTGTTAATGGCACAAAAATTAACACAAAATCATGGTATGTTGTATCTTGACATTAGTGTTAGAAACTACATGATAGGTCACAAGAACTTGGTTATGAACCTATATAATAGGGTTCAATGTGAGATTTAGTTTAGTGATCTCTCAATAATATTTATTTAAGGAAGAGGAGATATTTTGATCAAGAAAAAAGATGACAATCAGGATTTCATCTCTAATGTGTACCATGTACCCTATATGAAGATCATCATCTTGAGTATAAATAAATTGGTGTAAAAAGGATTTCATATAAATCTAAAAAAAAAAAAATAATGATTGTTGATGAAAAACGGAGGATTATCATAAAATTATCGATGGCTAAGAACTGCATGTTTCTGCTTATTATCTAACCAAAATAACTATGGTGTTTGATGACAGTATGTAATGATTTTAACAGGATATGGAATCTCAGGTTTGTGTATTTAAACTTTTAAAATTTAATATTATTAGGATGAAAAATGATTATGAATAGACTAACTATCATTAAAAACCATAATCCAATATCTGAAATATGTTTTATAATAAAACAACATAGAAATATATTTTCAATTAAGGACAATTGTAATGCTTTAGTTCTACCAGATCTAGTTTACAATGATGTGTGTGGTCTATTAAATCCAAAATGAAATGGGAGAGTGAGGTAATTTTTGACATTTATTGATGATTATATTTGAAAAACATGGATATAATTTATCACGATGAATTCAGAAATGTTCGATGTCTTCAAATAATTCAAGTTATTGGTGGAATATCAAAGAAAATATTGTATACAAATATTGATATCTGATTGAGGCAGGGAGTAAACATCTGACATTTTTCTAGATTACCTCATGAAACATGGAATTTAGCATCTGCTGACACTGTCTTACACACCCCAACTCAACGGAGTAGTTGAAAGGAATAATTAAACTTTTCTTCACATGGAAATAAGAATGTTGAAAGAAAAAGGAGTGCCCATGACTTTCTGGGATGAAGCGGCTTTGTCTGCGGTGTATCTACTCTATAGATGCCCAACCAGAAATCTTAAATAAAAAATGCCACATGATTCATGGAGCACTCACAAGAAAAGTGTAATCCATCTTAGTGTTTATGGTTTCATTTTCTATGTTAGGATCCTAGAGGGAATATAAACAAAGATCAATGAAAAAGGAGTGAAGCTTCTCCTTACAGGATACAGAGACCGAGAAATGGGATATCAATTTTATAATTCCCTCACATAGAAGATTATTTATAGTATATATGTTATCTTTTCAGAAAATAAGACATTGAAATGGAATCAAGATGATGATTTTTCACAACCCACTCACTCTAATGATGCCCCTCCCTAGCTAACAATTGAGGAATAGAGATAATAACCCTCTGAGTCCCACCTCTTGTATTCCCTAGGGTTTCCACCAACACCAAGGGTATAAAAATCTCACAAAAATGGCTGATATTAACCTTTTTATTGAAAACAATAATAGGAGATAAGATATATCAATATCAAAACAACTCATTGAAATATTTATGTATATCATCGAAATCCAAAACCATCCCACATTAATTTCATAAACAAAACTGTTAAAATTAAATAAAACTCCAAAGCATGTTCCAAAATAACAAATCTAATCAGTGACATAGAAAACGTCTCCATGTTCATGCTAGTAAGGTCTAGCACGGTGTAAAAAATCCTCCTGGAATCCTAAAAATATTTTTATATATCTACGGTGAGCATAAAAGTATATTTAGTAGAAAAAACCATGGTATCTCATGCATAATTAGGAGAAGCATACTAATTATTCTGTGAGAAAATATCAGAAACCAACAATACCTAATGAGGAATACTAGCCATACCAACCTCACCAAGAAACACTCACCAAATAACACATGTCAAGTAATGTAATATAATAAGAAGATAATTTTTTGTGTACGCCACACCAATTTCCACTGGTTAACTTCTCATACCCTAACAGAAAACATATTTTTTCTTTGACACAATTCCATATGCCCCATGTCACAACCTGGTCACATACACTAAGGCCTCCGAGCTAGTCCTGAAACTAGGGAAAACAAATCTCACCACATCCCACCCACAGACACCAAGGAAACAACGATACCACATCCCTCCCCTAGACACTAGGTCCACAACCATACCACATTCCAAAAACACCTGGGAAAGCACACTACCTGTCATCCCATAGAAACCTAAGAAAGAAAACCTCACCTGCAGGCACCTAGGCCTCACAGCCACACCACAACCTGCCTGAAGAGTCTTGGGCTACTAATGACTTGAAGAGGGATTAGTGAAGATAAAGTAACTAGCCATCCATCCTCTGACTGGGTTATTGGGAGAGACACCCTTCCCAATGATGATGGGGGGGGGGGGGGGGGGTTAGCACATAGTGATAAAATAGGGTGGGGTTCATTTAGGTATCACAAGAGAACATACAAATAACACATATAGATACCAAACACTCTACCAAGCCTATGAGTTCTCAAAAAAAACCATCCCACTGTACCACCTTTGCTACTACCTCTAAATTCATGTATTAAAACCAGAAAAAGTCACTTCAGATGTTGATAAAATAAAACCACCTGAAAACCTCCTTCTCTTAACACCTATTGAATTCAATATTAATAAGCCTTTATTTTTTTTGTTCTATCCCTACCTGGGAAACTATCATTCACAGCACACAACCAATAATAAAACCAAACCAAAGAGAGGAAGAAAACTATGATAAAGGCCTCACTTCACACTTCCTCCCCATTTAGAACCCATTCCAACTACTACCATCATCATTATTCAAAGTAATCTAACCAAAACCATCCTCCAAAATAGAAAAACTGCCATCTCATACCAAGAACCATCAACACCTCTCATCAGAACCAAACTCAATAGCCCCGTTGCACAAAATCCCCACACCCAACAACACAAACGAAACACAACTTGATTGTAGTCCCACCACACAACACTAACATTCCATTCCAAAATAAATCAATCTCTCAACATTATATTACATTACACCACCCGAACCACCCTATACAGATAGTCACACTCCCAACCGCAACACCACACAACATGCACAAGGAATAACATAGGAGAAACCTACACACAACACACAACCACACCAAACAAGGGAGAGTGTATTCGGATTTATAAAAAACTTGTTCTTTAATTCTAATTTGATAATTTAGGGGTTATCACATAGCATGTTCGATCCTAATGCACCCATTTATTTTTATGACTATATGTGGTTAACAAGATTTTCACATTTACAATCATTTAATAGAATGCCATGAATAATAATTCATAATCCATAAACTATGAAAAAACAAGGACAACCAACGTCCATGATTTTCAATGGGTATATAACCCATACAGGTCATAATGTCAACAGATATAAAAAAAGAACACTACTCACTTTTTTTCCAACCCTGCATATAAATTGTTAAATTGATATAGTCATCTTTATTTACTTGGTATACTTATATATTCCACAATAGTACATTCATACAACCACCCCACATGATACAAAATTAAAATAAGGAATAGGGGATCCCTACCATGAGAAAAGGATGATCAACACTTCATCCTTGTGACCAACAGGGTTGTGCAAGGCTCTAGGGAAACACGATCCAAGGGCACAACACAAATGCATGAATCCTCCGGGAAGAAAGGTTTGGGGATTCTGAATATCAAGAGTAATGAGAATAGTACAAGGAAGAAAATGTCTTAGCTTTATAATGGCTAGATCCTATATTAACAGGAGAAACAGTTTAAAAAACCATTAAAGATGGATCAACATCAAGACCACATGGTTTAGCTATTTAGAAGTCTCCAGGACTTTTAGGAAATTAAATATATGATCCATAACCCTCAAAATGACCTCAAAACCATTTAAATATGGAATTTAACTCATTTTAGATCAAATAAAATGTTGAAGAGGAGACACGATAGAAAAATCAAAAAATGGACAAAAATTATATTTTTACAAACTATTTGAAATGTCTTAGTAGTGGAGGACCTATTATTGGATGACTCCCCGTTAGGTGACCTACCATTGGATGTCTCGCCATTGGATGGCTCACCATTTGATGAATCGCCATTGGATGACTCACTTATGGATGAGTCACCATCGGGAGTCATCGCTGGATGGGTCACTATCACAATTCACCACTAGACGAGTCACTATCACGAGTCACCATTGGAAAATTCATCATCACGAGTTACCACTGGTGACCTACCGATGTGAGTCCCCATTAGGCGAGACACTATTGGTAACCTACCATTAGTGACTCTCCATTCCTAACTCACTAGTTATAACCCACCGTTGCGAGTAACCATCACGAGTCAACAATCTGACTCACTGCTGGGATGACCTACCACTAGAAAAAGAGGACCTTTGGAAAACTCCTGAAATAAGTCACTTTACCTCCCAAAACACCTCAATGGCCAAATTTACACAATGTAATAGAATAGAGAGGTCCATGACATTACATTAGATACCTCTCTAATTATTCTCACCCTCATGAATTCAAAACTAAACTCATAAGGAAAAGACATTTTCAAACAACCACCCCATGAGATACCTCTCAAGGATTCCAGTACACATGTAACACTTATAACAGATGAACATATCAACATTCAATGACAAACCACCCTATGTTGTTAAAAAGATGGAGTGAAACCTCAACATACAAGAAAACCTCCTCTGACATCTTCTATTCCAACCAATCAGAAGACATACCATATAAGCACAACAACCACATGGTCTAGACATATGAATCAATGAATTCATTCCTTTGTGTCAAGATACTGTCTACTCTAGGTGGAACTGACTTTCTTGAATGGGTTTAATCGCATCTCAATTAAAGAGTCTCTATTAGGAATCAGGTCCTCCATTTTCTACATGTCTGGACATCATCACACATTAACAGAATAAGGAAAAATTTCATCTCATAGAAAACAAAGTTCAAAAATTACATCTCCAGAAAAATTGAACAAGGAAAAATTCAAAACAACTCTAGGTACTAGGAACACATTTTCGCTTCTCACTCCCAAGTAGTATCCTCCAGGCCACTATGCATACACAACAAGCAATCCAAAGGAATGGTCCATCCATGCAACATCTTCTCCTGAAGATACTAGATTTCTAATATCCACTCCACGTATATCACATCATCTTTGATATCCAACTCTCCCCAGTCAATGACATGAGTGTTATCGTGAAGATACCAATGAAGAGAGGAGATTTGAAAGACATAATGGATCCTATCCAACTAAAGAGGCAATGCCAACAGGTATGAAACCTCACCAACTCACCCCAACACCTCAAAGGGTCTGATGAACTTTGGAGAATTCTTGTTCCTTCTACCGAACCACCATTGGCCATGTTGAGGGTAAACCTTCAAAAACATGTTGTCCCCAAACTCAAACTCCAAGGTCCTCCTCCTACCATTGGTATACTACTTATTCTGGTCATGTGATACTTCCATCCTCTCACAAATGAGCTGAACCTTCTCTATCACTCTTTTTACAACCTCAGATCCAAGAATAACTGTCTCCCCAACCTATGTCTAGCACAAAGGTAAAAAAAATAGTAGTCCATACAAGGATTAAAATATATCCATCCTCATGGAAGAGTGATAACTATTTTTGTAAGAATCCTCTACCAAGGGTAGGTGTCGTACTGAAGATACACCAAATTCTAAGATGCATGCTCGAAACATATCATCCAGTTTCTGGATAGCTTGTTCTATTTTCCCATATGTCTGAGGGTGGAAGGTAGTGTTGAGGTGTATTTTAGTGTTGAAATATTTCCCTATAGACTCATGAGGTAAAAATTGTATCCCAATCTGAGACAATTGATCTCAGAACTCTATGTAGCTACATCGCCTCATCAAAATAACTCTGTGCTGAGGTATCCCCTACGACAGAATCCTTAATCAGTAATAATCGAGTTGATTTCGTCAACTGATCCACTACTACCAAGATAACATCATAGCCTCCTAAATCACTGGTTAATCCTATGATGAAATAAATTGAAATTTCATATGACCTACACATGGGGACATCTAAGGGATGGAACAAACCACCAGGAACATTGTTCTTAGCCTTTACCTACTGGCACACTATGCACTTTACAACAAACTCTTCCACTTATCGTTTCTTCCTGAACCACCAAAACTGCATCTTCAAGCCATGGTACATATTAGAAACTCTTGAGTGTACTACTAAGGGTGTGCTATGAAACTGATAGGTGGATCCCTCATGCATTTCCATGGGAAAACATCATTCCATGGAACAAAATCTAATTCTGACTATCCTCTGACTATCCCTCTGATGAAACACTAGGGTCAACAGGATCATAGATCACCTCTTCTTCTGAGTCTCACCATTGGGACTCCACCACCTACTATATTAGAGATGAATTTGGTCTCATGTGAAACAAAAAACCTCTATTTTCATCCATTCTTGCATCCATGTGCAAGGCTGCCAACTCGTCCATCACCTTACAAGAGTTAGTAGCTACCTAAACTACCTCCCTCTCAGACTTTATACTCAAATCATCAGCCATAACATTCTCATTTAATGAGGTTTAAGATATCTCTATGTAATTTTACTAAATAATCTCCATCCACCTCCACTATCGCAAGTTCATATCTCACTAGGAGAAGATATACCTCAACCACTTTTGATCTATGAAGACCATAAAGCACTCCCCAATGTGGTAATTCTACCATAATTTCATCACAAACACAACCGCTACTAGTTCTAGATCATGGGTGGAATAGTCATGTTCGTGGGAACATAAGTTAATAGACCCAGAAGAGAACACTTCCCACTGCTACATCAGCACACATCCCAAACTCAGACAGGAAGCATCAAAGAACACCCCGAACATCACCTCATCATATGGAAATTGGAGAACTAGAGTGGTGACAAACATCCCCTTTAGATTGTAAAATTCTACCAATCACTACTCTCCTAAAAAAAATCTTGGGCCTTATTGGTCAAGGATATAAAAGGAGAAATAACTCAGGAGAAATCAGGTAAAAATATCCAATAATATCCCACTAGACTGAGAAAAATATGAACATCCTTTACATTCTTAGGTTCCACCCAAGAAAAAACTACCTCAAATTTTGATGGGTCTATAGCTACACTTTTCTTAGACACCACATTCCCATGGAATTACACCTCTTGCATATAGGAAATACACTTGGATAACATTCCATAGAGCCTGTGGACTCAAAGAACCTCTAATATAGTGCCAAGATTCTTGGCATGCATCTCCTCTAACAATGAGTTGAACATGATTTCATTATTGAATACGATGAAGAACTGGTCTAAGAACTCACAGAAAATGGAGTTCATGAGCCCCATGAACATAGATATGCATTCATAACAGTGAACAACATAACCAAAAACCAAAGTTCCCTTACCTGGATCTGAAAGCAGTCTTCAGTATATCGTCTTCCTTCACCCTCAACTGGTGATACCTAGACCATATTTGGTTCATAGAAAACCATTTTTCTTCTATTTGCAGGTTGAAAATATCTTCTATCCATGGGAGATTGTAATGGTTCTTTAGCATTACCTAATCCCACATATGGTACTTTATACACATCCTTAGACTACAATCTTCCTTCTTATCAAAAAACAATAGATCACCCAATGATGACACACTGGGCTAGATAAATCCATTCTTCATCCGATCAACTTTCTAGATCCTCAAGTCCAATAACTCAGAAGGTTATGTCCAATAAGAAGCCCTCAAAATCGGAGAAGAACCAGAATATAATTCAATCTCGAACTCAACATCACATCGAGGGAGTAGAGTCACAAACTCCTTAGAAAAAACGTCAAAGAACTCCCCAAAAACTCTAGGAACCTATACTATTTCAAAATACAATGATTCTAATGACAACTTTCCCAACTAGGAAAGAAGAGGCTCTACATGCTGACTTCCCACTCGACAGCTCCGCTCACTGATGAAAACCACACGCTAGACATCTACATCTGATAACATGACTCTTCTATAGAAGAAGTAAATAATAGAGGGCACATAATAAAACCAGTTGATTCTAATAATTAAATCATATGGTTGAATATGTAAAAAAGAAAATATCCCCATGAGACTGATGTGGTCCCATCATCAGTCTAAATCCCCAGCACACATCAAAAAAGTTGGTTTGACCTCTGACTATCATACTAAACACCAGGGTAATGGGAATCATCTATACAACTAGTCCCATAGCATGGGTTATATTGAGTGAAAAAAGGAGTGTGAACCTCATGAATCAAATAAAGCACATGAAAGGGTACTAAACAAGTTAATCATACCTTGAACATTATTTGGCCCTATTGGAACTACTACCTCTACTATGTGTAACTGACCATTCCCACCTCCTATTCCCCTATATAGATGACATACCCTATGACCACGCCTGGGTAAAGGGCCTTGAGGAACACCCATAGGTTAGCCTCTACCTAGTCTATCTCCCCTCGATTGAGCATGAGACTACTGTCCAATCTGTTGGAACCGCCCTGCTAGCAACTGCTTCTGGGGGGGACTGAACCTGACAACCTTCACCATACTAAGATCAAATGGTCATTGAGAACTAAATTTGTAGATTCCCATAGGCTCCATAAGTGAAACACCTCAGTCCCAAATTTATGTTAATAGAATGGGGACCTGAAGGCTGAAACATGAAATGATGAGGTCAACTCCCTACTGGCCGAAACCTATAAGTCCCTAGTCCCCAAGACCTACTATTGATACTCTTTCCATTAAAATAACCCTGATGGATACCCTCTCATGGTAGACCTCCTCTTGATTTCATCTTCTCAACTAACTTTGCCTTCTTCTAGATGTCCAAGTACATTGGAAATGTGAAGCAAGTAACTGCGTATTGAAGAGAAGGATGATGTGCCTCCTCTAAGAGTCTCACAAAAGACCCCACATTAAAAAAGAGATCTGGAGAAAAGTGAAGTAGATCCTATAACTTAATCCCCAACACCTATATCAACATACTCTCCTACTGGAGGGAGTGTAACTCTTACATTCACTCAGTCGTCATAGTCAAAGAAAGGAATTCTTCTTGGAACTCTTCAAAATTGACCCACAAAACATCAGCCTCCTTCTTCCCCCTAAAAATAACATCCACTACTAACATATATCTCCCTGCATCTAGTTCACTTTCCAAGGAACCCAGTAATCAGTCAGAGCCTATATTAGGCCGAAGATGATCACAATCTTCTCAAGCCAGCTCTTTATATCTATATCCGAAACTCTACCTCATACTTCCCTAGATCCCTCCACTAGAAAGAACGTAATATTCTACAAAATTATTCATCCTCTTACATTGCATCAACCCTCCACCGATCAAAAAGATCAGCCTTCGTAGCCTCAATATCCCAAGCCACATGCAGATGATAAACGAGTACCATAGCTGAAAAAGGAAAATAATAAATTCCTAATCATGAATAGTAAAAAGTTTTATTTAAGATTCATTTGAATTAATTTAACTAATTTTATTATCCATATCAGTTTCCCAAAAAAACCCCAAATTTAAAGAGGAACACAAGTCATTAGGATGAATGTACGTTTCCAAGGGTCTCTACCCTGTAAATTGTGTAGCCTCACTTGGTTGTTTGATAGACTCAGAGTCCATGAATCAGATCACCGGGGGCCCTAAAATCCCATGTCCTAGCCAGTATTCCCTAACCTAAGCCAAAAACCAAGATCACCTGACATTGTTTCCCTACCAACCCATTCAATCCTCAATGTTCCTAACTACAAACTCCATCCTATCTCTCTACCATCAGATCTGATACCATTCAATGATGAAACCTACCTCCAAAGATTCCCCTCCTAAGCTGGAAATAAATGAAGAGAGATAATGACCCCAAGTCCTGCCTCTAGTTGGCCTCAGGGTGGTGACCATCACCCATGTATAAAAATCTCACAAAAATGGGTTCCATTACCATTTTTTAGTAGAAATGATCTAGATATAAGATTTATCAACATCAAAACATCTCCCAAACATATAAATATGTATATTAAAAAATTCCAAAACCATACTACATGCATGTCTATTAGAAAATTATTACAAATGCAATAACACTCCAAAGTAATAACCAAAAGAAAAAAGTTAAGAATCAAAACGAAAAGTATCCCCATGTCCAAGCTAGTAAGGTAAAATACGGTCTACATAGTACTCCTTGAATCTTGAAAATAATTTTATATAAATAGGTTGAGAAAAAAATAATACTCGTTAAGAAAACCATGGTCTCTTGTGCACAAGTGGGAGAAGCATACTAATTCTCCTATGAGAAAATAGTAGAAACCAATAGCACATAATAAGAAATACTAGCAATCCCAACCTCAAAAAGGCATGCTCACTAAATAACACAAGGCTAGTGAAGTAATATAATAAGAAAATATTTGTTTGGGTACCCTACACCAATTCCCACCGGTTAATTACCCATACCCTAATGACAAATGTCCTCGTCCTTCCACACTCTTCCACATGCCCCATGCCACAACACGCTCGCACACACCTGGGACTCATATCTAGTCCAACAACCTAGGAAAATAAGATCACTACATCCCACCCATAGACACCTAGTCTACAACCATACCACATCCCGCTTATAGAAAAATGGGCCACAACCATACCACATCTTGGAAGCACCTGCGAAAGCACACCTCACCCGAAGACACTTGGGCCTCACAACCGCACCACATCCTACTTGAAGAGTCTTGGGCTACCAATACCAAAAAGAGGGAGAAAGGAAAATAATGTAACCATCTATCCATCCTCCCACTGAGATTTTGGGAAAGACACCCTTCCCCATGACGATGGGGGGTGTTTGGCACATAGTGATCAACTTAGGTGGGGTTTTTATAGAAATCACAAGAGAAAATAAAAATAATACATATAGATACCAAACTCTCTTCCCAACCTATGGGTTATCAAACAATGAACATACCAAAATACCACCTTTTTTGCAACCTCTAAATGAATATATTAACTACAGTAATAGTCACTTCAAATGTAGATAAAATAAAGCCTCTTCATAACTTCCTTTGCTTAACACCCATTTAATTCAACTTTATTAAGCCTTTTTCTTTTATTTTTCCATCCCTACCTAGGCAACTATCAACCGCATCACACAACCAGTAACACAACAAAGCCAAAAAGAGGAAGAAAAATATAATAAAGTGCTCACTCCACACATCCACCCCATTTATCACCCATTTCAACCACTTCCATCACTATTATTCAATATAATCCCACCCAAACCATCCTCTAAAACATAAAAACTACTATCTCATACCCACACCTATCAAAACATCTCATCGCAACCAAAATCGATAGCCTGTTTTCACAAACACACCCCACTCATTGACAAAAACAAAATAGAACCCGATTATAGTCCCACCGCACAACATCACTAATCCATTCCATAATCAATCAATATCTCAACCTAGGATTACATTACACCACCTGAACCACCCCATTCACATAGCCACGCTCTCAACTGCAACATCACCCAACCCCAAAAAGGAAGAAGACAGAACAAAACTACACACAACCACACTAAATAAAGAAGAGTGTATTTAGATTTAGAGAATAATTATTATTTAATTCCACTTTTATATTTCAGGGGTTATCATAGAGAAAGATAGATCCCAAGGAATCAATTTATTTAACCAAAGATATGTGGTTAAAAATATTTTCATATTTATAGTCGTTCAATAGAATACCATCAACAAGAATTCACAAGCCACCACTGGTGCACAATCAAGGACCACTAATGGCCATTATTTTTAGTAGTCATATATCCCATACAATTTACAATGTCAATATATAAAAAAGAATAACACAAGTCATTTTTCCCCACTCAAATGTAAATCATTAAACAGTTTTAATCACCATTATTAAATTGGTATCCTAATATCTTTCATAAGAGTAAATTTATATAACCAATCTGCATGATACATAATTTAAAGAGGGACAAAGGCATCCCTACCTCGAGAAACAGATGATCAACACCTCTTACTTGCGCTAAACAAGGGTTGTGCAAGGATCCAGGGAAACATGATCTAAGGGTGCAAGATACACGCATGGATCCTTGTTAAGAATGTTTTGTGGATTATTTTTATCAATAAACAAGTGAAACATACAAAGAAGAAAGGGTCTCGACATTAGAAAGGACATATCTGAAATTAACGGATGAAATGGTTTCAAAATCCATTAAAGCCAGATCAAGATCAAGACCACGCAGTTCAGTTGTTTAGAAGCCTCCATGACTATTAAGAAACTAAATATACGATCCATAGCCCTATAAACAACCTCAAAACCATTTAAATATTTTATTTAACTCATTTTACATCAAATAAATTATTAAGGAGGAGAAACTAAAGCAAACTAGAAAACTGGAGGAAATAGAAATTTTGAAAAATTGTTTCAAATGACTCATCCGTGGATGAACTACCATTTGACGACTAACCATTAGGTGACCTACCATTCAACAACATACTATTGGATGACTTGTCGTTGGATGACTCATTTCTAAATAAGTCACCATCATGAGTCACAACTAGATGATTCATTATCGCGAGTCACCGCTGGGCGAGTCCCCATCGTGAGTCACCATTGGATGAGTCACCATCGTGAGTTACCACTGGTGACCTACCATTGTGATTCACCAATGAATGATTCACCATTAGTGACCTACCATTATAGATTCACTATTCACGACTCACCGGTACTAACCCACCATTGTGAGTCACCATCAGGAGTCAACAACATAACTCACAATTGGGTTGACCTACCGTTGAAAAAATAGAATTTTGGAAAACTGATGAAATGAGTCACTATTACCTCCCAAAACACCATAATGAAGTGATTTTTATAATGTAATGGACTGCAGAGGTCTGAGTTGTTACGTGATTCAAGAGAGGTACCACTCTCTCTAGAAGATTAAGGAATCATTGAATAAGTATCATCTGAGGAATAAGAAATTGAACAAGCAATGATGGAATAACCACATACTCCTACATATAAAGAAATCAAATTAGAACTTCTTCATATACATCCCCAAAACATTTGAATCCTTGTGGATATAAATTATAGAATTTAAAAAATGGAGGAGTATTTAAACTTGTATTATTTATTAGAGAATTCTAATTTAGTTAGATTTTATGAATCTAAAATGGATGAAATTAAGAGGAAAGTGATTGATGATGAAATCCATTCCATAGATGCTACCAAAGGCTAAAAGACAAAGGAATATATTAAATATGGTGATGTTTTGGAACCTGTTGATCATCCACAAGGATACTAAAAGTTTATAAAAGGAATACATGTTTATGGGGAATGTTGAATAATAGTGTTTTATTTACTTATATGACCCCTTACGTCCACTACTACAATATATTTTTTGATAATTTAACATTGATTGTTTGAAATGTATGTTTTTGGATGCATGGGAGGCACCCACTGCACCATTTTCTGTACTTTTATTTCTATTTTTCCCTTTATTTTCTTTACTACAGGTTTGTATCCCTAGAAATAGGGTGAATTTATCCATTGTAATAATAATATAAATATAAAGAAATAAAATCTTGTGTGTTTATACTATAATTTATTCTGATCATCTTTAGTGATCCGCTTCTTCATTTTCTACTGCACAGTCCACCTCCATGCATGATGTGCATCCTTGAATACCTGATCAACAAAAGATGACTATAGACTAAGGAAATGATGGTAGGGGTACTATCTCGTAATAAGAGAAAGGAAAGGAACATAGAAAACAAAGCTGAAAGTGGGGTATTATGGGTATGGATAGGAGTTTGTTAGTGGGTATAGAAGTGCAAATATTATTTTAGAATGTGATGGTGGGGATGGGTGGGAGGGAGTTCGTGTTGGTGATTGTGAAGAGGGTGAATGAGATGGATGTGAGAATGTCTCACAACCGGCTACCAATGTTGTTCATTAGGGTGAGAACATTGTATTTCTTTGTAGGAAATTAGAGGGAAGAGGTGATGGGGGAGAAGTAAATGTGGGTGAAGTTGGTGGAGCTGGAAAGCATCCTCCATGTCTCTATGATGCTAAAACTGTGGGACATGAGGAAGCACTCCAGTGGCTAGTCCTTAGTGATCATACTAAACAATATCTGGAATAATTCATCCCAGGGGAACAATGTCCATTCTGGCATAGACATTCAAGAGTGTGCCTTCCATGTTGATGACAAGCTTCACTATGCACTTTCACTTATTCTAGCAATGTACAATGATCTTTTCAATGAATTATTATGATGTAATATTTTTACACATTCCATCACTCATGCCACATCCGTTAGTTGATTGGAATCTTATTTTTCATTTTTATGCCCCTTGACTGGTGGGGTGGAAAGGGTGGTTAGGTGTGGGGTAATATAATAGGATCAAGTTCAGAACTATGAGAGTTTTTTTATATGTGGGATTGTTTTATTATACATTAATTCTTTTTCCAAGCATCATCTTCAAAAGAAAATATCATTATCGATTAGGACCATAATATGATTATAATAATGAGCGGCTTAAATGTCTTGCTTGTTCATTTAAATGTTAAATGAATTGAAAAAGGATCAAGCTAAAAATTATAAAGAGTTTTAAAATTGAGAGATATTTATGAAATATCTCATGAATATATTCTAACAATTTGAGTTCTCATTGGATTATATAGATTTTTTTATACTCAAATAGTTGACCGTGAGTTTTTCATTTATTACCCACAGTTGAACTCCTCAAACCAAGATGATTATCAACATATTGTATTTCCCTATTCTTTAAACATTAGCATATATCAAACCATGAATATTTGGAGATCCTATCCAAATATCTAGTTTTTTTCAATATATATCCATACCTTTAGAGGATGGAGTCTTTTAGGTGATTCTTAGTGATCTAATTAAAATTCTTATGAGAAGATTCGAAAAAATGGATTAATGGTTGTAAAGTATGATATTATTGTAATTTTTTACATTCATTCCACACATATATATTGATAATTGGGTTATTGTGTTTTTTAGTTGTTCTTCTATTCTGTTTAAGTTATCATAAATCCATCTGAAACCCTTTAATTATTCAGCTACATCAAAAGGTATGATGGGTTGTGATTAATTATATGAGTAAAATGTAGTTTGTGCCCTTATTTATAAAAGTATTGGGTTTTAAAGGGTTATCCATCCATTCAAAAGTGAGTAATTAGTCTAAGTTCACATCTCTTGAGGAGTTTGAGCGATTATGAAAAGTGGAATAGGTCTTTACCCAAACCACTATAAATTCCTATAACACCTTGTATATAATTCGGATTTAAACATTAATGTTATAATGTTTTAATAAAACTCAATAAATATTAATTTTAGTTCACATGAATTGATATATGTATTCATACACAACATATCATATTCATTTTTTAATTATATTGATTATTTAAGGTTGAAGATTCCCCCTCCCTCTTGTCTCTTTCCATCACCATTGTTGAACCTAATAGTTGGTATCCATTAATGCTCTTTTTATTGACATATTTCTATATTTTTACTTATATTTTTATGAATATAACATTAATTAAGATAAATTTCATCCTAAACTTCATGAATTATAATAAAAAAATCTATTTTCAGTTATCACTGTTTAAGACGTGATGGATAATAAAAAATTTGTTGGGGCCAGTCATTTTATTGGAGTTGACTATGACAACTGGAAAGATATGAAAGGGCTATTATGAAAAATATTTCTATTGATTATTAGTCTATTATGTTACGAATTTAAAGGTTTCCAAAATTTAATTTAAATACATTGTAATGTAATAATTATTCTAAGAACATTTTTAATTAAAAAGTTTTCAATTATCATTAATATTCAATTAGTATGAATTTTTATAGTCATATATTTTTCTATAAATATAATTTTGACATTTATAGGACATCACAAGTCACTCATCAAGTTTCTAAAAATTTATAACAAAAAACTTGGCATATACATGATTGAGTATCAAGAATTAAAAATGTTAGAGAACGAAAGTGTTAATGAGATGTATAACAGATTCACAATGATTGTTAAAAACAATAGTAATCACAGAGATACCATGATCAGTGAAGTTATCATTAAAAGAGTCTCAATATTTATTCTTAAAAACTGGAATTCCATGAACCTATATAATGAAGAAGGAAAATATTTTACTCAATTTTAATGGAGGATCCTGTTGGTAAACTTTTCAAGTATGGGATTGAATTTAAAACAATTTGATAATGAGAATACTGGAAAAAAGATAGAGATTATTTTAATACTAATATTCCTTATTATAGTTCTTTTTATGATTATATTGGTCCTAATAATGGATATTATATTGATAAAATATTCAATGAGATTTGAAAAATCTATAAAATATAATAATTGAAATAGAGGAACAACATTAAGCATTACAAAGTTAAAAGGATTAAAATATCAATCCTATTTGTTGTAGATGTAATGAACCTCGCCATATGAATTCTGATTATACCTAAGAAAAACCAGAATTATAGGCATTAAAATAAATATAATAAAGAGGTTTTTAGTTCAAAATGGTACTGTTCAGTAAATTGTTTTTCATGTGTTGAATTCGGACTAAAGAAGAAATATGTTAACCTATTGTTTTGGGTTAAATATTTTGAGGTATCACCTTCATATTCCTCATAAACTCAATCCACTTATAATACTTATAATTTTTATGTATTTAATGTTGTGTGTTATAATTTTTATATTGATCATATGAATATCACTAATATTTTTAATAATCTTAAATAGACCCACAAATTTGTGTTCAATGAGATGTCCATTCAGATGTAAGTAATGGAGAAGTTAATAAATATCGATTCCCCCACCAAGGATATGTTTTGTGGTGATTTTGAAGATATTAAAAAATTGAAAGGGAAAATTAATGTTTAACTAGATATTTTGAATGAAACAACAGATAAGTTCAACACTTGAAGGGAATGTTTTGACAAATTGATGTCACTATAAAGGATAAAAATGAAGAGAAAATGTATTGGATAAACTAGAAAATATATAAAGTTGTATAATAATTACTTTTTTAAGGTAAAAAAATATTAATTTATGATATTAATAGTTTTAGATATAGATTAATTGGATATTATACATCTAAATACTCTCAGATATTCACACAATCCCTTGGTTATAAGAAGAATTTTACTACAAAGACTGCATTTAATTTCAATAATCCTAACACTTTTATGGTTTGGGTTCCTAAATGTGTAATAATGAATTCTGTTATCCTATGATTTTCATTATGCCTAGGTGAAATGTTTTATGCTTAAAATCATGAATACATTTTTTTATTTAATGGTATGCTAGAAGGTGTTCAAATGTTCTTTTTTATTTTAATTTATTTTATATCTTCGTGAATTCCTTGAATTTATTTAATAGATTTTTTTGTCTCTTCTAGTAAATGTTATATACATGGGGAGTTTATCAGACAATGATCATACACTATCATATTCTTATTCTTAATGGCGTTTTTAGATTAAAGAAGAGTGTGAATTACCAAATAACATTGATGGTACTTATAATTTAGATTAAATAAGTATGTTTAGTTTCATATGGGGTTATATTTAATGTTTAACAAGTAATTTATTTCATACACTATTTTCATAATAATTTATTGATTTAATATCAATAATGATTGTTAAAATATTTTTTATTCATATTAGTGATAGTTTTTTGTTCTCACTATGCCTTAATTATTTAATATATGATGAAAATACCATTTTTATATCATTTTTTAGATAAGTTTTTTTAAATCAGGTTGTGTGGGAACGATTATGTAATAAGAAATACCTAGATTAAATGGCCCAAAGGATCAGAGGAAAAAAGGGCTTGAGAAGTGGTCTAATTTCACCAAATTGCAATAACCCCACCCATATTTTGGTTAACCGCCCGTGCGTTCCCAATCACTCTAAAGTGTTGTTTCTAGCCTTCCATCACCACCCTATACAGAAGTACGTGTGGCCATTTTCCTGATTTGTTCCTTAATAATTTTTCACTTCTTTAAGTGTCTATTTTCTACTCTATTGGCCCTAATTCATCCCATTTCTTTGGTTACTAACCTCAAACTTTCTTTCACCCCACATACCAGAAGATGCTCCAGTAAATAGATCGATGGCCCAACATTTCATGGCCAAGAGGCTCTGTGTTAGAAATTCCCAATTTAGGGGCACAAAATACCATTTGTGACAAATAAAAATATTTTTAGAGGACTAAAATACATTAAATTTTCTATTACCTGCACTGCTACAATGCTATAGTACTAGTGTGGTTCCATGGAAATCACCACCATCTAGATTTGTACTCTTGTTTCATACATGACAATGGGGTGAATTTATCAATCCAGTAATCCCCTTACTATAATTGTTTACAATATATAAATGATTAGTTTATTTTTTATAATTCAGATGACTATTTTTTTAATTACTGTAATGGCCCGAACCTCTCCGGCCCATTCCTTTGTCAAAAAGAAGGACAAGAAGTGTTCTGGAGGGTAAAATGGACTTTTCCTACACTTTCCGGAATTTTGAAACTATACACCGTGTAGTTTGAGTACACGCCATGTACCCACTTTCTGGGTATACCCAGTATTGAAGGCCGTGTGCTTGTTGTGTGGAATAATGGGTGCACGCCGTGTGACCAGTGCTACACACCGTGTAGTCCTTCCCCGCGTATATGTTACCAGTCAACGGTAGTGTACCGTGTTGGAGTCGTGTCCTTGCCGTGTGAAATAAATTAGTACACTCCATGTGTCTAAACTACACGCCGTGTAGTCCCTCCCCGTGCATACATTACCATCAAAATGTGTGTTGACTAGTCAACGGTCGTGGAGCCGTGTTGGAAGACGTGTGGAGACCGTGTGAAATAACAGAGTACACGCCGTGTACCATAAGCTACACTCTGTGTAATTTTCCTTTTCTCGCCTATAAAAGGAGGGGTCCCCTCCTCCTTTCAATTCACTCCTCTCCTCCCCTTTCCTCTGAGCAGAGCTCTCCCAAGAGACTCGAAGTCTCCTTTTCTTCCATAACTACTTCGTCCGAGCTCCGATTTATGATCCGTCAGTGACCATGGGATCGTAACGACGAGGAGGAGCTTCCGAGCTTGGATCTGTTGTCTTTCCTTTGGCCTTTCCTTTCTGACTTCCACCCGAGGAGGTTTTTCCGGGACCCGACAGAAGTGACGGACGCCGACGGACATCTTTTAAAGTTGATCCGGGGGAGCGCTGTGATCAGAACCTGTTGAAGTAGGGATCGTACCTTCGTCACTCTAATTTGTGAATCATGCGGGGTGGGTGTTCTATTGTTTACGTGAAATGCTTTTGAACCAGTTTGATAATGATAATAACTGGCTTATATAACGGGGATGGGAAGTTGTGATTTCTGTTACTTTATATCTTGTGATATTATGTTAAGAGTTGAATGATCTTCTACCTACGGAAAATCACGGTCGTTGGGGGACTTTGCTTACATAATTAAATGTTTCCCTCTCCTTTTGTATTTTTATTATGGATGGAAACTTTGTGGAATGTGGAAATTGGTTAATCACCTAAAGTTGGCTGTTTAAAATCTGGAACCCTAGTGTGATGACCCCGATTAAAAAAAACTTTAATAATGAACATGTGGGTGTTGGCTTGGTTACGTGTCATGTTAATGGAATGTTTTGTGGGTTGTTGTGGATAGGGTGAGCAGTGGGGTTGCAGTTGAATTGGTTGTGGGTTGGTGTCAATGTTGTGTTGGTAACGGGCAGCTGGGCTGCAATAAATGGTATTAAAGGGGTGATGATGTACGGTGTGGTTGTGGTTATGGTGGTTGGAAGTGGGAATGCAGGACTGGGTTTGAATGTGAAACGGACTATGGGTTGTGAATATTAAATAAAAGTGCAAGAGTTAATGAATGGTGGGGCGTGGTAATGGAACGAGATTAATAATCAATGGGGTTGGTTGGTTGATAAGAAGGACTTTGTTGTGCTGCTAATGTTTTTCCTAACTTGATTTGTGGATGGCATGGACATGTTTACGAACGATTGATGTGGTTGGTTTTGGATAGTTGCCCAATAGTTAAGGAATTAAATAAACTATTTCTGCTGAAATGTGAAAACCTAAATGAGGTAGGGATTGTTTGTAATATGCATACTTCGTGGTAGCAGTGTCGAGGCACGTGCTCAGTTTTTTGTTTAGAAGCCATAGGTTGGGATGTGTGTTTGGTATATATATATATATCTGTATCATTTCTGTTTTATCTCACCCCACCCATGTTGAGTAGTTAGTGCCAAACACTCCCATTTTATGGGAGAGGGTGTTTTTCCCCTAGTCACTAGCCCCTTCCTCCTCCTTCTCCCCTAGGATGTGATGGATTAAGGTGACCTTACACCTAAGAATCTTAGAGTAGGTTTCAATTGGGGTGGTTTTATCCCATGACTCTTCAGGCAGGTTCTACTGTTTCCCAAGAATCTTCAGGATGAGGCCCAGGTGTGTGCGGGTGGGATACGTGGTTGTGAGGCCCAGGTGTGTGCGGGCGAGATACGTGGTTGTGAGGCCAAGGTGTGTGCGTGTGGGATACGTGGTTGTGAGGCCGAGGTGTGTGCGGGCAGGATACGTGGTTGTGAGGCCCAGGTGTGTGCGGGTGGGATACGTGGTTGTGAGGCCCAGGTGTGTGTGCGGGCAGGATACGTGGTTGTGAGGCCCAGGTGTGTGCGGGTGGGGAGAGTGTGGCAGCGTCAGGACATTCTTCGTTTGGAAGAGCAGCTAACTAAAGGGAAATGGTGTGGGGGTACACAATACTATTGTTCTTATATACTACTACTACCTATTTTGATTGTGTTTTGGTGAGTGTGGCTGGTGAGGTTGGGTGGATAGAATTCCTTGCTAGGTTTCTTCTGTTGTTTTCACGGGACATTAGGATGTATCCCCACTTGTGCATGAGAGCTTTAGGTTTCCCTACTGAGTATACTTGTATTCTCACCCTACGTTTACATTCAGGTTTCCAGGGGGACTACCAGGGCCATGCGGGACCCTACTAGTCGGACAGTTGGAGTTGTTGTTGTTTTTGTACCTTTATTTTCTTTTGGTATTGTACTTTGAGCTTTCTTGTACTTGTACCTTGTTATAAAATTGTTTAAACATGCATGTGGGATTGGTTTGGGTTTATTTTTATACACTTGCTCTTTTCCTTTTTGGTGGTTGACTTTTCCTATTTCCTGATCTTTAAAAATAAAAAGGGTAATGCCTCCCATATTTGTGAAAAACTTATACCCTTGGTGCTAGTCACCACCCCGGGCCTACTGGAGGCGGGACTCGGGGGTCATTATCTCCATTTCACCATTTCCAGCTCAGGAGGGGAACCTTTGGTGGGAGGGGGTCATGATAGAATGGTATCAGAGGTGATGGTTGAGAGATAGGATAGAGTCTGGAGTTAGGCACAGTGAGGATTGCATGGGATGGTAGGGCAGCAGTGTTAGTTAATCTTGGTGCGTGACATAGGCCAGGGAAGACTGGCTAGGACACGGGACTTTAGGGCCCCCTGTGATCTGATGCAAGGACTCTGAGCCTACCGAAGGACCAAGTGAGACTACATTGATTGCAGGGTAGGGCACCTAGGGAAGGTACATGCATCATCATGATTGTGTTTTACGTGATTTGGGTGTTTTGGGAAATAAATTGAAATAAAATGATAAAATGAAACCTTGAGTTTTTCCTTACTACTTGGGCTTAGGCGATCCTTGTTTACCATACAGCTATGGCACCTGGACGTCGTCCCCGGGTGGCTCAGACGGCCAAGACCCAGCAGATTCAAGCGGTCGATCAGTTGAGGATTGACTGAGAGGAGGAAGATAACCAGTGGCAGAAGACTCTCTGTTCTTTCCAGCGGCAGACCCTCAGAAAGTACGAGGGTAGTACTTCGGATACAGAGACGGATGGGTGGCTTGAGGAGAAAGGGATCACTTTTACCTTGATCCGTGCTCCGAGGGAGTACTGGGTTCCCCTAGCAGTCAGTCAGCTGAGAGGTGCGGCGCGACAGTGGTGGACGCTCTACCTCGGAGAGAGGATAGAGGAAGAAGTTCCATGGGATGACTTTGAGATGGAATTCCGAGAGGAATTCCTTTCTTCCATGATCAAAGAGGAGAAGCGGTAGGAGTTACTCTCCCTTCAGCAGGGGAGTATGTCGGTACGAGAGCTGGGGATCATGTTCAAAGATCTCATGCTCTTTGCTCCGGATCTCTTTCCGGATGAAAAGTCTTGGGCGAGACGTTTGGAGGAGGTGCTTCGTCCTTCGCTCCAGTATACTGTCACCCCCTTCACCCATCCGACATACTTGGTGGTGCAGAAGAAGGAAGAGGTTGTAGAGAGTATGAACTCGCTGGATGGTGCACCCCAAGAGGGGAACCATCCAGGCTTGTCGAAGGGGAAGGCAGTCAGTAGCAGGTCTCCTGTGACGGGTCCTTCCAGGTTCAGGCCAGTGGGGAGAAGGCCCCAGTAGTTCCAGTTCAGATCTTCAGGTCCTCATCCCTTTTTCACGAGCCCATGACTGAAGTGTTTTTCTTATGGAGGTTTTGGGCACGTTCAGAGTCGGTGCAGTACGGTGGAGGTGGGCAGGTTCAGCGCCCACCATAGCAGCACCAGTTTCCGGCGAGGGCCTTCCAGCACCAGCAGGACCATGCCCCTCCGAGGGAAGACTTTGCAAGAGGAGGACGACCTCAGGGTGCTCCTCATGGACCTCGACCAAGGCATGATCGAAAAAGTGGACGACATTAGAGAGGCAGAGGAGCTGGGCGTGGACAGTTGCATGCAGTAGAGTTGACAGCTCTAGCAGGACCAGAGGTGGTGCAAGGAACGATTTGTTTGTTCAGCACTCTTGTTTCTGCTTTGTTCGATTCGGGAGCTTCACACTCCTCTTTTACACCTGGTCTAGCCCATTCTTTGGGACTAGACGTAGAGAGACTTTCCGTACCACTGGTACTGAGTACACCAGTTGGGGGCCAGACCAGCATATCTTGTGTTTTCCGGGGATGTGGGCTGACGTTGGGACCATATCGATCTAGTGGGGACCTTCTTCTATTACAGATGCAACCATACGATGTCATCCTAGGCATCGACTGGTTGTTTTCTGTTAGTGCCGTTATCGACTGCTTCCGGAGAAGAGTTGTTTTCTCCGACGTGGATGGGCAGCACGTATCTTTTGTTGGCGAGAGGAGATATCAGGTGGGAAGCCGGCGTGTGGATCCTCTCCTTTCGTTGTTAGGCGGGTTATCAGTGGTTCTAGCTGATACAGAGATGATGGATGTCTCAGAAGTTATTGGGGAGTTCTTCGATGTTTTTCCGGAGGAGGTTGTGACTCTACCCCCCAAGGTGACGTTGAGTTTGGGATAGACTTACAGCCTGGTTCCCATCCAATTTCGATGACCCCTTATCGGATGGCACCTTCGGAGTTGCGGGAGTTGTGGATTTAGATTGACGATCTGATGGAGAAGGGTTTTGTTTGAACCAGCGTGTCACCATGGGGTGATCCATTTTTGTTTATGAAGAAGGCTGATGGTGGTCTTAGTCTATGCATAGACTACCGAAGGTTGAACCAGGTAACGGTCAAGAACCTCTACCCCCTTCCAAGGATAGATGATCTCTTCGACCAGCTGAGGGGAGCAGGTTGGTTCTCTAAGAATGATCTGTGATCGAGATATCATCAGCTGAGGGTAAAGGATAGAGACATCTTGAAGACATCTTTCAGGTGCAGGTATGTGAACTCCGAGTTTGTAGTGATGCCGTTTGGAGTTACGAATGCACCAAATGTGTTCATGGGACTTATGAACTTTGACTTCTGAGAGTTTTTGGACTGGTTCCTCGTTTTTTTATCAATGACATCCTGATATACTTAAGATCATAGGAGGAGCACATTGAGCATCTCAGTGCAGTCTTGGAAGTCCTTCGACACCACCAGATTTATGGGAAATCGTTGAAGTGTAAGTTCTTGACACAAGAGGTACACTTCTTTGGGCATGTGGTGTCTCATCATGGAGTGTCAGTGGACCCGTCGAAGGTGGAGGCAGTTGTTTCTTGGGCAGCACCCAAGAGCGTGGAAGAAGTTTGTAGTTTCCTGGGGTTAGCAGGTTACTATCGGAGGTTCGTTTCGGACCTTTTGAGGTGTTGAGGTGAGTCGGTGAGGTGGAATATCAGCTAGCCCTGCCACCTCAGTTGGAGAAAGTTCATGACATCTTCCACGTCTCCCAGCTTCGTCGGTACTTACAAGACGACTCCCACGTTATCGACGGGGGAGAGTTAGATATGGGAGATGACGCGACCTTCGAGGAGCGACCAGTCAGAATTGAGGATCGTAATGAGAAGGTGCTCCGTGATTGAACCATTCCGTTGGTTTGGGTGTTGTGGAGGCATAACATCCTCTAGGAGAGCACTTGGGAGCGGGAGACCCAGATGCACGCTCAGTACCTGGAGTTGTTTTGACTTATGTTTTCCTTGTTCTTTTGAGCTTTGTGTTGATGTTGTACTCTATACCTTTGATCTATGGAATGCTTGGATTGTCAGTTGTGAGACCTTTTGTTTCCTTGTTATCTGTTAATGTGTAACATGTCCGGATGTGTGGAAAAGGGGAAAACCTGAACCTTAATCAAGATGCATTAATGCAGATGCGATTGAACCCGTGCGGGCGAGTCAGTGCCACCTAAAGCGGATAATATCTCGATATAGGAGAAGAAATTTCCCAAAACCACATGTTCAGGCAGTATGTTGGTTGTGTAGTGTTGGGGGTAGTTCGAGTTGAAAAAAAATCCTAACGTATGAAAGTGGGAAGACCCAATTCTTAATCGAGACGCATTAATGAGGATGCGATTAAACCCGTGTAGGTGAGTTAGTGCCGCCTAAAGCAGATAATATCTCAACATAGGAGAAGGAATTCTTAACACATATGATTAGGGTTGTTGGTCGGGTTCCTGTTATAACAAGAAACCTAAGAGGTATCTTGTTGGGTTCCTCTGGGTTGGTTTTTGAATTCTCGGGGACGAGAATGTTTTGAGAGGTATCTGATGTAATGGTTCAGACCTCTCCGGCCCATTCCTTTGTCAAAAAGAAGGTCAAGAAGTGTTCTAGAGGGTAAAATGGGCTTTTCCCACACTTTCCAGAATTTTGAAACTATACGCCATGTATTTTGAGTACATGCCATGTACCCCCTTTCCGTGTATACCCCGTGTTGAAGGTCGTGTCCTTGCTGTGTGGAATAATGGGTGCACTCCGTGTGACATGTTCTACACGCCGTGTAGTCCTTACCCGCGTACGCGTTACCAGTCAACGGTCGTGTACCATGTTGGAGTTGTGTCCTTGCCGTGTGCAATAAATGAGTACACACCGTGTGTCTAAACTACACGCTGTGTAGTCCCTCCCCGCATATATGTTTCCCTCAAACCATGTGTTGACCAGTCAACGGCCGCGGAGCCGTGTTGGAAGCCGCGTGGAGACCGTGTGAAATAACCGAGTACATGCCGTGTACCATAAAGTACATACCGTGTACTTTTCCTTTTCTCTCCTATAAAAGGAGTGGTCCCCTACTCCTTTCAATTCACTCCTCTCCTCCCCTTTCCTCTGAGCAGAGCTCTCCCAAGAGACTCGAAGGCTCCTTTTCTTCCATAACTTCTTTATCCGAGCTCTGATTTACGATCCGTCAGCGGCCATGTGATTGTAACGACGAGGCCGATCTTCTGAGCTTAGATCTTCTGTCTTTCCATTGGCCTTTCCTTTTCCGACATCCACCCGAGGAGGTTTTTTCGGGACCCGAAAGAAGTGACGGACGCCGACGGACGTCTTCTAAAGTTGATCTGGGGGAGCGCTGTGATCAGAACCTGTTGAAGTAGGGATCCTACCATCGTATCTATAATTTGTGCATCATGCGGGGTGGGTGTTCTATTGTTTACGTGAAACTCTTTTGAACCGGTTTAATAAAGATAATAACTGGCTTATATAACGGGGATGGGAAGTTGTGATTTCAGTTACTTTATATCCTATGATATTATGTTATGAATTGAATGAGCTTCTACCTTTGGAAAATCATTGTCGTTGGGGGTCTTTGCTTATGCAATTAAATGTTTCCCTCTCCTTATGGATTTTTCTTATGGATGGAAACGTTGTGGAATGTGGAAATTGGTTAATCACGTAAAGTTGGCTATTTAAAATCTTGAACCCTTATGTGATCACCCCGGTTAAAAAAAACTGGAATAATGAACATGTGGGTGTTGGCTTGGTTACGTGGCATGTGAAGGGATTGTTTTGTGGGTTTTTGTGGATAGGGTGAGCAGTGGGGCTGCAGTTTACTTGGTTGTGGGTTGGTGTCAATGTTGTGTTGGTAACGGGCAGCGGGGCTGCAATAAATGGTATTAAAGGGGTGATGATGTACGGTGTGGTTGTGGTTATGGTGGTTGGTAGTGGGGCTGCAGGGCAAGGTTTGAATGTGAACAGACTATGGGTTGTGAATATTAAATAAAAGCGATATAGATAATGAATGGTGGGGCGTGCTAATGGAACGAGATTAATAATCAATGGGGTTGGTTGGTAGATAAGAAGGAATTTGTTATGCTGCTTATGTTTTTCCTAACTTGATTTGTGGATGGAAGGGATATGTTTACAAACGATTGATGTGGTTGGTTTTGGATAGTTTCCCAGTAGTTAAGGAACTAAATAAACTATTTATGCTGAAACGTGAAAACCTAAATGAGGTTGGGATTGTTTGTTGTATGCATACTTCGTGGTAGCAGTGCCGAGGCACGTGCTCAGTTTTCTGTTTAGAATCCATAGGTTGGGCTGTGTGTTTGGAATACATATATATATATATCTGTATCTGTGTTTTATCGCACCCCACCCATGTTGATCACTTAGTGCCGAACACTCCCATTTTATGGGAGAGGGTGTTTTTCCCTTAGTTACTAGCTCCTTCCTGCTCCTTCTCCCCTGGGCTATGATGGATTGAGATGACCTTACACCTAAGACTCTTCAGGTAGGTTTCGATTAGGGTGGTTTTTGCCCATGACTCATCGGGAAAGTTCTACTGTTTCCCAAGAATCTTCAGGATGAGGCCCTGGTGTGTGCGGGCGGGATATGTGGTTGTGAGGCCGAGGTGTGTGCGGGCAGGATACGTGGTTGTGAGGCCCAGGTGTGTGTGGGAGGGATACGTGGTTGTGAGGCCGAGGTGTGTGCAGGTGGGATACATGGTTGTGAGGCCCAGGTGTGTGCGGGTTGAATACGTGGTTGTGAGGGCTAGGTGTGTGTGTGAGAGGTATACGTGGTTGTGAGGCCCAGGTGTGTGCGGGCGGGGAGAGTGTGGCAGCGTCAGGATGTTCGTCGTTAGGAAGAGCAGCTAACTAAAGGTAAATGGTGCGGGTTACCCAATACTCTTGTTCTTACATACTACTACTACCTGTTGTGATTGTGTTTTGGTGAGTGTGGTTGTTGAGGATGGGTGGATAGAATTCCTTGCTAGGTTTCTTCTGTTGATCTCACGGGACATTAGGATGTCTCCCCACTTGTGCATGAGAGCTTTAGGTTTCCCTACTGAGTATACTTGTATGCTCACACTACGTTTACTTTCATGTTTCCAGGAGGACTACCAGGGCCGTACGGGACCCTACTAGTCGGACAGTTGGAGTTGTTGTTGTTGTTGTACCTTTGTTTTCTTTTGGTATTGTACTTTGAGCTTTCTTGTACTTGTACCTTGTTATAAAATTGTTTAAACATGCATGTGGGATTGGTTTGGGTTTATTTCTATACACTTGCTCTTTTCCTTTTTGGTGGTTGACTTGTCCTATTTCTCTATCTTTAAAAAATAAAAAGGGTAATGCCTCCGATATATGTGAAAAACTCATACCCTTGGTGCTAGTCGCCACCCCGGGGCCTACTAGAGGTGGGACTCGGGGGTCATTTTCTCCCTTTCGCCATTGCCAGCTCAGGAGGGGCATCTTTGTTGGGAGAGGGTCGTGATAATTTAATTCTTTTTATTTTGTTTCATTTACTTTATTTCATGATCTACACTTAATGATATACCTTTTTTGATCATTATAATTAATAAGAGAGTTTGTTGGAAACTCCTTTGTGTTTGGAAATAATAAAAAGGGTGAGATTTTTTGGTATTTTGATGATGGCTTTCATATATTTCAAGAAACACCTTCTTTCATTCCTTACCATGAAATACTATATAAACCACCTTTATTAGTGCTAGAAAAATGGGCGTTGTTTTCACTAAAATAAACTAACATGATCTGTGCCCTTAAAACCGTTCGACCTTCATCTGTGATTTTTAGTGCTGATAAAGGCCATATCAACTACATTAAATTTTCGACCCTATATAATCCCTAATAGAAAACTGTAATATAAAGCCTAACCAAATTGAAATACAAATATTACAGAAAACTAGTTTGGAATACAAATATTACATTGCACCATCATTTTAATACAAAATTTACATTAAAATATTTCATTCAAAATAATTACATTGATATGTATTTATAATTAATAAAAATATTTCATAAAAATATAGAAAAACAAAACTCTTATAGAAGGATTTCTTCCAATGATCAATCTATGTACAGAAGTGTGTCATTATAATAAAATCACTATTTATTTTAGTAACAACACATAAAGAAACAAAAAATTAGAATTTTAATGTTATGTAATCCCCATATGATAAATTATATTGTTAATTACTAAATATATTTTTGATGTTAAAAATTATTAATCTTCTTAATTACCTAAATAATTGTTAATAATTATATCATTAATTATCCATATTTTAATTATATTATTAATTATTAATTATAATATTAATTATATTAATTAGTGTTTTTATTAGTTATTGATATGATAAATTATATTATTAGTTATTAAATCTTTTACTCCATATGTGAATGCAGTTATTGCCTTCTATAAGGGGACTTTGTTGACACTTATATTGAAAACACACACTTTCAGTCATACCGGTCACATCATGTGTCAGATTGACATGCGTTCAATTCCTATATACAAAAAATGGATAATATCATTTTAGTAAATAGTCAAGATAATTGGATCTCTATATCTTGGTTTTTTTCTATGTGACACATCTTGTAGAATAAAATGATACTTTTATATTTAAAGAACACACTTTGACTCATGGTGGACACATCGCATGTTTGATTGATATGTGGTCAATTCCTACACATTATAAATTAATTATGGATCGTTGTACTAAATTATCATTACAATATTATCTTGTTTACTAAATTTAGGATATATGAAGCATGTTTTAGAGTAAAATGAAGCTTTTAATGTGAAAACACACACTATGAGTCATATCAATCAAATCGTGTATTGAATTAACATGTGGTCAATTTATACACATAGGAAATTAATTATGGATCTTTTTCATAATGTATCAAGAAAATATGATATTTTTTTCTTTGTTTTGGTAATGTGATGCATGTATTAGAGTAAAATTGCACTTTTAAAGTGACAACATGCACTTTGAGTCATAACGATCACATCATGTTTCAGATTGATGTTTGATCAATTCATACACATAAGAAATGAATTATGGATGATTTTACTAATATATCAAGACAATATGAGCTTGTTTTCTGGGTTTTGGATATATGAATCACGTTTTAGACGAAAATGACCTTTTTTTTATTGTGGATGTGATCTTAGAGTCCTACCATGAACATTATGAGTCAGATTTCTATGAGGTCAATTACTATAAGTAAAAATGAATTATGGATGGTTTTACTAAAGTACCAAGATTATAAAATCTCATTTTCTTGGTTTTCTCTATGTGACACATGTTTTAGTATAAAATATCACTTTTTAAATTAGAAAGAATGCACTTTGAGTCAAACCAACCTCATTATGTGTTCGATTGACATAAAGTCAATTTTTACACATCACAATTTAATTATGCATTGTTTTTGAAGTATTTAAAAATTATTGAATCTCGTTGGATCAAATATTACAAAGTGATGCATGTTTTAAATTAAAATGACATTTTTATGTTAAAAACACACACTTTGAGTCATACAAGCCACTTCATGCGTCAGATTGATGTGTGGTTGATTTCTAAACATAAAACATGAGTTATGTTTAATTTTCTTAAATTTTCAAGATAATTAGATCTAATTCACTCATTTTATGCCATGTGATGTCTTTTTTAGAGTAAAATCTCCCTCTTAATGTGAAAACAAGAACTTTATGTCATACCGACAACATTTTGTGTTAGATTGAAATGAGGTTGATTCCTATGTATCAAAAATGATTAATAAATCATTTTACTATTTTATCATGACAAGACAAGTTTATTTTAGTGGTTTGGACTATGTGAATCGTTTTTTACACAAAAATGACATTTTTTATGAACACACACTTGGAGTCCTATCAGGAAAATTATGTGTAGGATTGATGTAAATTCGATTCATACACCAAAAATATTAATTATGGATATTTTTCGTAAAATTATTAATGAAATATGAGATGTTTTTTTGGTTATAGATATGTGACATGTGATTTAGTGTAAATCAATACTTTTTTAATGTGAAAAAACTCAATTTGAGTCATACCAACCACATTGTGGGTCACATTGATGTGCAGTTTATTAATATAAAATAAAAATTATATATGCATCGTTATAATAATGATTGAAATCAATAAAAAAAATTTCTAGATTTTTTCAATGTTATGTGAATTTTAAACTAAAAAGACACTTTTATGATGAAAACATGCACTTCGATTCATACAGTCCATATCACCAGCTAGATTGACCTGAGTTCAATTAGTACACACCAAAAATGAAATATGAATCATCTTCTTAATTCTTAAAGACAATATAAGATCATTTACTTAGTTTTTTCTATATGATGCATGTTTTAATGAAAAATTACACTTTCAATGTTAAAACATGCAATTTGAGTCAAACTAACCACATCATGTGTTAGATTGATGTGAGGTTGATTCTTAAACCAAAAAAATGAATTATAGGTCATTTTAATAAAGTATCAAGATAATAAAAACTTGTTTTCTTGTTTTTGGATATGTGATTTGTGTTTTAGAGTAAAATGGCATTTTTTTAATGTAAACCCCACATTTTGAGTCATATTGACCACACTGTACATCAGATTGACATGCAGTTGATGCCAAAACATAAAAAATTAATTAAAGATCATTTTATAAAATTTGTAAAAATAAGAACTCATTTTACCAATATTGATAATGTGTCATGTGTTTTAAAATAAAATAACACATTTATAATGAAATCTTGTACTTTGTGTCATACGAGCCACATCATGTGTCAGATTAATATGTGATTGATTCCTACATGCCATAAAATATCTTCTATTATTTTAAAAAATATTAAAGATAATAAAAAAAATTATTTTTTTTGTCTATGTGAAATGAGTTTTAGAGTAAAATTACACTTTTAATGTAAAAACTTGAACTTTGAGTCTTATCGACCACATTTTGTGTCAGATTTATATGCAGTCAATTCGTACATTTCTAAAAGAAGTAATTGACAATTTTTCTAATTTATCAAGACAATAAAAGCTTTATCCCTCATTTTTGTCAATGTGACATATGGTTTAGAGTAAAATAACAGTTTTTAAATATGAAAACATGCATTTTTAGACATATTGGCAACATCATCTATCAAATTGATGTGTCATCAATTACTATATATAAAACATAAATTATGGATTGTAATAATAATGTTTGAAAAAAATGTTCTCATTTTCTCAATTATAACAATTTGAAATACTTTTAAATTAAAATGACTCCTTTATATTGAAATCGTGCACTTTGAATCATACTGACCACATTGTGTGTTAGATTGACATGCGGTTAATTCGTACACACCAAAAATGAATTATGTATCATTTTACTAAATATTCATGTTATTAAAAGATTTTTTTCTAGGTTTTGTTTATGTAACACATTTTTAAGAATAAAATTACACTTTTTTATTGAAAAAATAACTTTAAGTCATATTGTGTACATCATGATTTGAATTGAAGTGTTTTCAATTCCTCCAAAACAAAAATGAATTTTGAATTGTTTTCATAATGTATCAAGAAAATTTTTAAAAACACGTAAAAATATGGAAAGACACAAAATGAAAATTATGATTTTAGGAGTATGGAATTACCTTCCGTAGAGAAGGATCACTAATATCAAAACTCTTTCATAAAACTGGAGAAGGCTTCCATTGAAATTCCTCCCATTATAGTTAAGGTTTATTCATTGATAAATCATCATCCTTGTTAGCCTGTAGTGCTTGGACAGAATGGAAAAAATACTAGAATATAGTACTAAAATCCATGAAACAAAAGGCCCAAAATTTTCATAAAATAAAGAGAAACAACTATAAGGCACACACCATTACATTGTTAGGGGTGAACTGTATCCTAGATGTTGGTAGGATGAATTCATATTTTTAGGTAGAAATATCCTTAAACCAATTCCATACCCTCATTACCTTATTTTTATCCTTTATGATACACCTCCTTGAGAAAAAAAATCATTTATTTCATACTTTTCATGGTCATCACCAAAATATTTTGTAGTATTGAGAAACTCATCCTAACCTCAAAAGGAAGGAAATTAGAGAACAATTGAAAAGAAATGCATAGAAAATTGGGGAATGAGAATATTACCTTTAGAAGAATTAAAAAATTATAATAACCATAGAAATATTGAATTCAGAACATGATATATCGGTTTAGAAAATGTATCTATAAATGGAATTGAATTTGGAAAAAATATTTATAATAAGCATGTTAATTTAAATATTCAAAATATTCTAAAATAGTTTCCAATCAAGTTATGTATTGTTCCCAAGATTCTTTTATATTTCTCCTATAGCTTCCCTCTATAATAATCTTGGTCAAATCTCAGACCATGGAAACTAAATAAAGAGTTTCACTAGTGCTTCTCCTTAGATAGGACCTAAAATAGTTTTCCATAATGAGCTACTAAAATGAAACACCCTTAAGAAAAAAATTTATACTATTGTAATTGGGATGAGGAACCACAGATCGGGAAGGCTCATCAACTTTGTAGCCTTACTCAAGTGGGGCATACAATCTATTGTGGGGTATACATTCTTTTGTAATGATAGGATTATGAATTCTAAAATAATGTTTGGATGGAAATGGAAAATGTAGGATTAGAATTAAAATATAACCAATATATTTTCAATAATACATAAATTAATTTTAGAAAAAAATATTTCTAATCATTATGATACTAATACTTCATATCCCAACTGTATATATAAGGTCCTAGTTATTAGTAGTTCACAAAGATAATTTGAAATCACCTCAACATGGTGTTTTAAAACATTATAACACCACTTACTCTGACAACTCATCTCTAAAAAATCTATGTCATCATTTGAGTACGCAGACTATTAGAAGTCTTGGTATTACTAAGAAAATATAGAAAAATATGATTAAAAAATATTTTAAAAGAAATTGTAATTACCATCGGAAATACCTATTCGGAGAAGCTTGTTTGTTGATGGTATATAATATCTTTCACAATTTTATAAAAAAATAATATTCACAATCGTTGTCATTATTTTTTTCCATACACTACATAAATGTTGAAGAAAATAAGTAAATTATTTTGGAAGATGTTTTCATATGAAAATATCACTATATATACCTTAATATAAATACATTTGGAGAAATTAAGATGATTGTTGTGATCATTAACTTATCACAATTCTTGATTTAGATTATGTTTATAGATCACCCTATCATAAAAAAATTCTCATTAAAAAAATAAACAAATACATGTAATTTAATGTATATCTATAAAATGTTGATTGTAGTGCATTACTAATTCACAATGGAAATCATGAGTTGTTTATTTGTTAAAAATCCATGATTAAGATCTAAGAAAAAGATATTTCCAAATTTAATGTGATGAGAATCCATAGTTTCCTAAAAAATAAAAAAATAAGTAATAAAAAAAATAAAAAAAATATTCTATCTGAATAGATTATAGAGTTTTACCCTTGTATTATAGGAATCAATAAGAGTTTGTAGTATGTTATTTTATTTTCAAATGATATTCCTAGTTAATATTTTAATTAAATTATTTTATATTTTTATTAAACTATTATATATAATTGATAGTGATAATATGGACTCCAAATTTTTCTTTGCACATCTTTCCCTTCATATAGTAGTGATATTTATGTCTATAGAAAATATGAATATTTATTAATAGTAATGAACATAGTAGATAATTTTTTTAACGAATAGACTATGAAAATTTTCCTCATGTGTTAATTCCAAACTAAGACTCTTAGTCATTAAAAAATTAAAATTTTATTTATATTATTGAGACCAATCACATCTGTAATGGCCTCAAAAAATATTTCATCTTATTATTCTATTTAGAATACATTTCCAGATTTAACTATTGAATCTTCATGAAATTACTATATTAATATATGTGGTAGTGGAACTTTTGGGGAAAAGGTACTCTCGATAGGTCATGTTGATTTCATTGTTGACACATATGATTTTCTTGATCCGAACTTCTGTTTCACCTTTTTTTCATTTTTATTTCCATAACTCATTTTAGGAATTTTTATCAACTATTATTGGTTTTTAATTTTTGAAAAAAATTCAAAGGTAATACCTTATTATCTTTAAGTATAATTATAATATTAAACGACAATGATATGAATGTTCTAAAAACATTTTCGACCATGGTGACATCCAGATCATCAAAATGAACAAGAAAATAATTGGTTAGCTTGTGAGCTTCTTTAATACCCATTGTCTTGTGATATTTTTAGATTTTTTTATTATCCATCATGTCACCTTTGATATTTTACATCATAACCCTCACAACAAGGTAGTGGGTGGATACTAATAGATAAAAATCTCATATAATTTCACCCTATAAAATTTTAATAATATAAAGTTATGAGTATTTTTTTGATTCACATATAGTAGAAAGAGTTATAAAAAAATTGATTACCTAAGGTAACTCAGAGAATTGAGGGGAAAAATAGCCTCAAATCTAGCAGGGGTCATGTAGATCTTTATATACTAATCGTTATTCTACTATTGGTTCTCTTTTACCTTTTCACATATACTAGTCCCCTAAACCTATTCAAAAAATAATATCTTTTAAATAATATATTTGTGATTGATTTCCTTTAATCATGTCATATGTATAACCTTGAAACATTGTCTTCTCAAAATATACTCGAGGTAACAATCTAAAACCTACCCCTATAACGATACTATATTCTTCATGCTGCTTCAGTGAAACTAAACAGTCAATGATGATTCTTGTGTCTAAAATATATATAAAACATTCAAACGTAAATATATATTTTAGTTTGTGTGGTAGATAATTGGTTAAAACACTCAGTAATTCTACATCAATCCTTGTATCAAACCCCGGATTCCCCGAAATTTTTTTGGACTAAACTCAAGTGGTTGAGGGTGCATGTGGTGGCCTGCAGAGTTGATGCACTATTGGAGGGTGATGGCAGGCATTGTGGGTTATGCTGAGGATAGTTCATAGGAGGAAATATAAGCAGATCCGTGGAAAGGAAATTGACCAGTGGAATTTTGGGGTAGGTTCTCAACCGATAGGTGGTCGGTTGGATATACAGTGAGGGTGAAAACATTGATGGGTGATGGAATAACATTCTAGAAGAATTGAATGGAATTTGATTGGTGCTCGAATGACATGCAGTCGATGTAGTGAAGGGAAACAATGCTGACGTGTGATGGAGCAGTGTGATGGTGGGTTGTTAGTGATTTAGAGTAATGATCACTGGATAAGGGATGGAGATTGCCCTAACTTAGTGACTCGATGGAATGATAGATGGTGTGGTGGTGCATACGGGTAGCAAGCATAGTGATGTGGGTAGTAAGGATGTTATCACAGTATGTGGATAGTATAAAAGGTCCTATATTCCTATATATATATATAAATAATATATGTCATAAAGGGCGTGATATCACTTTAGGGGGATATGTCTGGCCTTTCTAGCCTGTGTGTGTGCGATGTGTGTGTGATTGAATGTAATTTTACCCCTAAAACTGAATATATATATATAGATAGATAGATATTTATATGTGTTATTTTTATAAATCATAAAAAATTACTATTATATCATACTTATAAATGATTCCCATACTGCTTGTGTGTTTTCAATGACTAGTTTTCCCTCTTCATTTACACGAGCCACCTTCCATATGACATGGCATGGGATAAAAGTGGATTTGAATTATGATTCATCAATTTGTATATAAAAAAGGAATATATCTTGTTTTATATCATATAAAACTTTTACTATTGATTTAAAATACACACCCTCTTCTTTTAAAGTGAAGGGTACCTCATCTTTGCTTTATAGCAGGGTTACATTGGTTTTGATGTATGCTAATTATTTAAAAAACTCATTTGTAATTTTTTAAATTATCAATTTATAATCTAAATGGATAAAATAAATTATTTCAAATAAATTATTATCAATTACAATGCACAAAAAATGATTCATCATCACAGTGACTAATGAAATATTTCCATATGTCTTGGCTTATAATGTGTGTATATATAGTTGGGGGGTGGGGGTTTTCATTCCCATTAGTACACTTGATATGGTTCTCTATTAAAAGTGTTTGGAAGGCTCTATGAGATTTTTCAGTGACCAATAATGCAATTTTTTTAGAAAACATTTAATATAAATGAACTCTACAAGGGATAATGAAAAGTAAATAAATGTTTCATTATATAATATTATATAAAAATAGTGAAAGTATAACATAACATTGGCCTAATATCTTCCCAAATTGTTTTCATCAATGCATGCATGACATTATGCCACGTATCTATATCAATTGGAACATGCATTTGAGTTGTAACGCTAATGTAACTAATGAAAATTTACTTGATGGGGTCAATAAGTTGTACATGTTGATTTTATCCGACCTCAAATTTCCTACCTTGATAAAATTAGTTAACACAGTGATGCTACACTGATCTTGTATTTTTCCATCCACATGATGTCGGTCCCCTAACAATTCCTCCATTTTAGCATAGATAATATGTTATTCCTCAGTATTGGGGACATAAATGTTTTGATAAGTCATTAAATATATGAGAAGTTAAACATATAATTTAGATAATGTTAATGTAGTAGAGAACCCATAATATTATGAGTAAAATAATAGTATATTAAAATAAATTAAACTTATTTACTGAAATCTCTTTTTTATTTAAGGTTTAAAGATATTGGGCACCTCTATTGAGTATCCAAATCCCATCCTTGTCATCCCCTTAAGGGTACAATACACTGTCTACATGCAGAACTCTAATAAATGATTATGTTCTCCTAATGAAAGGGTAATCCTCAATTGAATTTCCATATGACCCTATAGTTTCTTTAGTCACTAACTAATCAATTGACCAATTACTATTTTTTGGATTTGGGACATAAAATACTTGCACTTCTTGGGAGGCCATTATGAATGGTTCATCCTTTTACGATTCCACAAAAAAGTTCTCCTTCATGATTCCCAATTCATAAACATTAATTACACTCATGTTTTCAAACCATTTGTAACGGAAAATAAAAACATGAAATGTTTCATAATCCAACTCATAATTTTTTTCAATTATGATGAAATGTGATATATTTTCATAAATTGGATTTCAATTCTTTGAACTAGATATATACATCACTACTATCACAAGTATAACTATACTTTTTTGATTTGTTCTATGTTCAACTTGTTCCTTTATAAATAATATATAAAAGGTAATTATATTACCATTATAAGACAATAAATTTAAATTTGGTCCTCTAGATAGCCATCAAATCCATTCAATAATTGAATTTAGTTTTTTAGATAACTTCTTAAAAATAAGATCCTCAAACCATCCAAATAACTATTTATTATGTATATTGGATATCCATATTTCAACCCATAATGAATTTAAATTTTTAAGAATTACTTTTTGGGATTCAACATATAGTGTAACCTCTATACTATTATATAAAATTTGATGGTGGTCTTGCTCCCAATCTATAATGGTAATTGTATCAACATATCTTCTGAAAATCTGTTCACCCATAAGGCATCCAGTGTGATGATATTTTGTTAGTCCAATACTATCAATATCCAATAGGTACTTTGTACATAATACAATTGATTCTTCATTAATATATCTCCTAATAATACAATATTCTAGATGAATTTGATTCATGACATACCATTTTGAAATATCTATATATTTTTCAAATGGGTACATCCATCTATAATTTATTGGACCATATAGATGAATCTGTTAAACCAATAGATCCATTAGGTGGACCATTATATCAAAGTATTATGGTGGGAATAACATCTCGAATTCACATAATATGACTGCAATTTCCTTATTCATAAGCAGTAACATCCCTGAGACTATAATGTTATTGCATATGGATTTGAAAAAGAATCAAATTCAAGTTAATATATATCACACATTTTTAGGTAAAACAAAATGTAAAACTACATGTATTAAATCTTTCATCAAAACATGATAGTAAAGTGATTTTAGACCATATAACTTCAAATTAGTTATTGAAATGATATTATTGATATTTGATGAATACCCTTCAGAAAATTTTACACCACAAAGGATGTTGAAAAATTGAAAATTATATTGTCTATATAGAGTGTAATATTTTAGGGGAATAAAATTTATCCTTCACCCTTCACCAGTGCCAACTCTTCCCTTATACCAATGAAAATACATTCCATCCTATCCTTAATTAAATATTTTATTTTTTCTTATACATTTGATAACCATCCAATGAAACTATAACAGAAATTTTTTCCCATGTAAATGAAATCAAGAACATTTCAGACATACAAAAAATTAATGTATGGTAATTCTAGGAAAAATGACACCTTTTTCCAATTTGATTTCATAACATTTTCTGGAAAATATTTATTTAAAAAAAGTCTTAATTTATTTTATTTCTCAAAAATTTGATCACCTACTAATGGAGTTGGTGTTTTAAATTATTCTATATTTCCATATAATGATGGCATCCTGGATTAGTATTTATGTAATTAGGGTAAAAAAAATTCGTTGTCCTAAAAACATAGTCTTTGGGGAATGTTTCAACCTAACTGAGTGTGTATATTCTTCACAAATGAGACACCCCAAGATTAATTTAATGTTATAGCCTAAATTTATTCCTTAAGATGGAAAGTCATTTATCATCTCATACAACATGGATTTCAATGTGAACTCTTATCTTTTACAATTATCATACAATGTAACACTCGAATACCACATCAAATTTAGATCTTCGATCAATGGAGCCAAATATTCATCAATATCATTTCTAGGTAGTTTTGGTCAAGATATTAGTAGAGAATATGATGTTTTTGGGATTCAGGCATAACAACAATGGGAAGTTATAATTTACCAACATAACTAGCCATGTACTATGAGTACTAATTTTTATATAAAAAGGGTTTATTCTAACTATATATAAGAATAGATGATGTTTTTTGGATCATTTCCAAAGGTTGGATACTCATAATCTAGTTTCTTCTACTAAGGAGAGGTAGGTGGGTGATGTTGTTTCCCATCATCAATTCTTGTATTTATGTGCCATGTCAATTTTCTAAATGTTTTCAGACATCCATATAGTAGTCTAAAACTAGGAATGATAGGAACATATCATGAAAATTTAGGACTTGATACATATTTCTTATATCAATATACACCACACTTAGGGTATTTTGTGAGTGATTCATGGTCCTTGTGAAATAATATACAATCATTTGGAAAGGCATGCAAATTTTCATAGATCAGACCCACTAAACATAGATTTATTTTAGAATCATGTGTCTAATATGTTAACTAATTTTATTTTGGTAGAAAATCATTCCAGAGACCAAGTAGTTCTACAAGGATGGTTCCACTCCATCTACTTCCAACATTAAAATTATATAACTTTAATACAACTAAAAATGTTATATATTTTATAAAACTGATACTTAATGGTCTATTTTCACAACTATTTAACTTATCAAAAAACATTGTACAATAACTAAGGTCATCTTCAATTTCCATTGTCATCTATTTTATATGATCTCCATCATCATTTACACTATTTTTCAGATAAAATGATCCATAAATCACATTATCATCCTAGTCATTAGGTACATTAATATTTTACCCACGTTTAGTCTAAAATTTATTACTTTGATCTATTATAATAAAAATTGAATGTTCTTCTAAATCATATGGATAAATTTATATTTCATAAAATTAATGTAAACACAAAAAATGGATCTAAGAAGGCTTGTATGTGTGATCTATTACAAACTTGATGGAATCTTTAACCCCATATTCATAATAGTTTTTCATATTAAAAACATCCATCCATTTTCAATTTATATCCATCATATTAGGTTCAAAAATATTCATTTTGTAAAAAACATAAATAAATACACATATGGTATGAATATAATGTATATATAAATTGATATGTAAAAAATGTTTTAGAATTTGAGTGTAAATATATAATTATGTATACATGTGAGTCTAAACTTATTTGTGTGTAAATATATGAAGCCTATATTTTAAATATGTATATAATATTCATTATTAAAGGATAAATTTAATGATATTTCTATGATATTTTATTACTTTCTTATGGAAATAATGTATACTCTCTTTGGAAATTCAAATATGCAATGAATACAAAAGATGTAAGGATAAAAATAATACAAGTTGATTTGTATCCTTGTCCAACTAAACATATGGTGGCATAAACTTTGGGGGATTGAATTAAATATTCAACTTTATTTTAGATACTCTCATAGTATATGTTTAGGAATGTTTACATTTAGTTAAATAATTAGTTTTTGTTTTTTATTTTTCCCAATAATTTAATTAATGGTTTCTATTATATTAATTTGATTGAATATGTTTTATTTAAATGTTATTTCATCTTGAATTCTATACTAATAATTAAAAACTAAATAATAATGATTTCAATTATTTACAAACTATTTAAATTCCTCATGACTTACTTAAGGTCATGAGCACAGTTAGTATTCCATTGAACTCTTATTATTGGTTATTATTGATGAATTAATTAATCTTACTGAAAGAAAGAGAATTGTCGATGTGATTATGGTAATGAATCATTTATATTTTAACCATATTAGTTCTTAGTTTGTAATTATTAATTTAGTAATGGAAATAAATTTTTTAAAGAATACTTTTAGAAAATTGAGAAGAGGAGCCTTGTAAATTGAACATTTTTAAGGTCACTACTCTAAATATAGTTCTTATCTTCATAAAAAGATAAATTAATCTATTTTAAAACCTTTATCAGTCTCTCTCTCTCTCTCTTTCATTCTTCAAAACCCATTGTTTTTACACTAATTCTACATCAAAACTTATTATTTTTAATTACATCACAAATATATTTTCAATAAGTTCTATTCTATTAATTTTGAATCAATTAACATTTTAAGTGTAAAAGAAATCAATTAGAAAAATCCTTTAGAGACAACTTAGGAAAAATATATTGCATAATTGAGAAAATAATATTTTCATTGAGACTTAGTGACCCCCCCACTATAAATGGGAATTTTTGTTGGATTACTTCCAAGAAGGTCACTATTTTTTATATTCTGATTCGAATATTTTTAATACTCTCTATTATCACTTTTAATTTATAATTGAAAACCATTTTATTTTATATCTAAAATCATATTCCAAAAGAACCACACACTGATTTAGAGCAGCATGACCCTAGAATTAAAAGATATTTTCATAATAATGTCAAAAAATATGGAATGAAGATACTCTAATCATTTAGAACAGTCTTTTATGATCAAAATTTATAATGAAAACCCTATAACATCCAACACAAGACTTGAAAATTTAAAAACACCTAAAACTGAGTATCTTATCTCTTTAATAGTCATGGAAAAATAACGAACCATAAAGTAATTAGTTTCATTAAACATGGGTAATCTAAAACTTATTCATCATGATGGTTTTCATTGGGTCAAGCCATAATGGTATCGATAAGCCAATGAGAACAGGGGTGGTATGGTATACATGAAAATAAGAACTAAAAATTGGGAAACAATGAAAAAATTACTAAAAATGAGTACAAATAATTACATAACATAAATTTTAAGAATATTGATTCATCTAGGAAGTTCATTGGGGAGCAGTGGTAGATTTCATGTTTTAAAAGAGCATTAACAGCACGAGCGAGTGGGGTTATGTTAGGGTTGATTTTAAAAGATCATAAATTGTTTTATCAGTGATTTCCAAAAATTGATGATAAAGATAAAATTTATCAGGTTTAAAATTAATAGCACATATAAAACCAGTCTTTATCAGTGCTAAAAGTTACATCATATAAAGATAGGTTTTATCTGTGGTTTTTATTTTAGCGCTCATAAAACTATATTTTATTATTGTTTTTAAAGCATCAATAAAAATAGTTTAAAATAAATTAAAAAAGTATTAAATGAGTATATATAAAAAATGACTAAATTATAAAAATAAAATAAAAATTAATTTACATTATTAATGAATAAATTATTTTATATACATGAATGTTATAAATGACAGAAATTTAATAAATAAAGAAGAATAGACTTAAAAAATACTAAAAATATGAATAAGTTTTATTAATTTTATAAATTACTAAAAAATTAAAAACAAATATATATTAAATTGATGACTAATATATATTAAATATATACTTTACAAACATATTAAAAACCACAAATTTAAATGAATAAATATATAAAAAAATATTTAAAATGAATACATTATAAAAAATTAGTTGTTTTTAATTTTTTCTCACTACGTAGGCATAAGGAAACCAACTAACTTAAGAGGAGGATGAGGCCAAGTGGTTTGGATGAGGCTGACAAGGCTATGAATCACAATGGAATGTAGGGAAAGAATAATGTGTCTGGTCAAAAATTGAACGTTGTCGATGGATTTGTAGGTGATGCTTCCAAGCATGGAAGTGTAAATTATGTCTGAACATGGTCTGAAATCGTTTATGAGTGGTAAGTGGGTGTGGGGAATGTTTTTTAAGTAGTGGAGGTGATGGCTGAGCATCTTAATACCAATCTAGAGGCTGCTAATGCTAAAATCATAGAGTAGAATCCTGTAGGTGGAAGGTTGAGTGATTTGATAGAGTCTCAACATGATACGAAATTAATGGATGGTCAATCCATCGATGAAGAGGCTATCCAGGAATTAGTTGATCAACAATTCAAGCAAGAACAATTTTCCATTTCAAGAGCATGTAAAGGGAAAAAAATACAAGTCAATGTTTAGGGATTTCTAATGGTCATCCATTGTAATGTGATATCACATGAGAGTCACTCTCAATTATAGACAATCTTAGGTGGAAAACCCACTCAGCAACAACCAAATAAGGTTGAGAATATGGAATGGTCCATTCTAGCTTACATCAATGAACTAATGAAGAAGTCATATCTTTCCTTTGGTAAATCCTTAGATGTGGATTGCACTATTTCTTATGAAATGAATTCTAGCATCATACCTTTAGATGACAGTGAAGATGAAAGGCTTTTGGAAGGTCTCTATGAGGAAGCTACAAATTGGTTCTTCTCACAGCTTGAAGATATTTATTTGATGATAGAGCTGATTTTTTTTGGCCTTGAGGATTATATAGTTTTTTAATAATTTTTATCTTATATTATTAAAGATGGATTTCACACCAATCCTTAGATGAATTTTCATGATCTTTTGTAGAAGTTTAATCCCATTGTAGTTGAAGCTAACACATCATCAATTGATGAGGATTCTGAGCCTTCATAGGAGGTCAAGACACGACGGAGTGGACAATACCCAAAAGGTAGTGGATTATATCCTAGAAATTTGGGATCTAGAAGAAATTGACATTCTGGTTTGTGTTTTTTTTCCGGAATTTTATGCCCAATTTGACTTGTCTCTACTTTGTATGCTCTTTTCTTTTAACAAATTTGGGGTCATGGAATTGGTCTCAAATTATAATATTGATCCATTTTGAGTATCATAATATTAAATGAATAAATATTATAAAATAATATATTAAAAAATGTAAAAATTAATTAATATTATTAGTGAATTAATAATATTAATTAAATAATCTTAAGAAATAGTGGAATTTAATAATTAAAAAATCAATAGTATTCCTGAATATTAAAAAAATGAATAAGTGTTATTATTTATATAGATTATTAAAAAAATTAAATTTAATATATGCTAAAATAAAAATGAACACATATTGATTATATAAATTAAAACCATATTAAAAAAAATTAAATGTTAATGAATAATAATGTATAAATAAATATTAAAAATCGATAAAATTACCAAAATATTAAAATAAAAAAAAAGAAAAAATGAATAAATTATAAAAATATTAAAAAAAATTAATATTAATAATGTACAAAAAATATTAAAAATTAATAAATTATAAAAAATATTAAAAAGTAAAAAATAGTATATATTAAAAAAATATAAAAAATGAATAAAATTTATTTATTAAAAACATAATATATTAGATATATAATGTTAATAAAAAAATTCTTAAATTAATGTTAAAAAACGAATAAATTATATAAATATTATGTGCACTCACAAGTGGGTATCAATATAAAATTTCATTAGTTACATATATGTGTGTATGAAATTAATGTGTATATATATAACACAAGTTTGATATATGTTAAATTTAAAGAACAAATGGCATTTGTATAACATGCACATTAAACTTCCATTACTTGTTATTATTTTGTCAATATTTTTAATTAAATTCATTTTTAATTATAAACTGTTTTCAATAAATATATGACTTATTAAATATAAATACATATTTTTTATTATATAAATCACATTTAAAGAAACATTATAAACTGATATATATAGATACATATATGCATATTCATCATTATGAATATATTTCTATATTATGAATGGTATAAGAAGAGGATCCTTGGGATCATAGATCAATGAAATTCATAGTCAAAGTGGGAAACTTATGATGACGATGATGATGATGATGATGATGATTATTATTATTATAATGATCCTAATTTTCTTGATCAGTATTTTTCTTATCTGGATGAGAACATGTCTCTTTGTATTACCCTCTCCAATTTCATTTTTGTTATATTTTTCTTTCACTATACACAAATGGTCAAAATCATTAGCTTCTCGTTGGACCTTTTTTGTATTTCTATATTAAAAAAATTAAATATACTAATGAATAATCATTAATAGCATAATATTAAATTTTAATAAATTAAAAAATATTTAATGAATAATTTTTAAAAACAAATATATTATTAGAAAAAGTAAAAAATAATTAATAATATTAATGAATAAATAATATTAAATCAATGAATATTAAAAATGAGTGAAATTTAATTAAAAAGAATAGACTAAAAAATATTTAAAAAATGAATAAGAGTTATTAATTATAAAAATAAAAAAATAAAAATGAATATATATTAAAATGAAATGCATACATATATTTACAATGAAAATTAAAACTATATTAAAAAAATTAAATATGAATTAATAAATATGTGTAAATAGATACATAAATGAATATCATTAAAAAAAGTTAAAAAAAATTACAAATAAATAAATTACAAAAATATTAAAATAATTATTAATGGAATGAATACTAATAATTACACATAAATTTTTATATATACATATGTAATAAGTTTCATATATTATGAAAAATATAAAAAAATTATAAAATTTAATACTTAAAAAAATAATATATATTAAATATTAAATAATAAAAAATGATAATTAAAATTTATGATATTAAGAATTTAATATTTATATATATGTGTGTTCTTAAAAAATTAAATTAATTATGTATGTGTGAAATTATTGTTTAATTTATTAAGCGTAAATAAATATTTATTCAATTTGAAAATTAATAAGTAAGTATTTATTATTTTATATAGATGTCAAATTGAAAAAATTACACTGATATAAAAAAAAATTCATTAAAAGTCTATTAATCTTAATTAGTTAATATGTGTAATTAATACTAATAGTGGGGATGAAGGGGGTCATGTTGTAGCAGGATGTTAGGGGGAATAATTCTAGAGGGAGGATAAATACTACATTTTTTAATTTATAAATTAGTGACTACCAATACTGCCTTTAGCGACCATCAATGGTGGTTTTCCTCTTCCACGAATGTAAAATCTAATATTTCTAGTAGTGATAGTTTTTATATTGGTATATATATTCAAACATATTTAATGTTTTAATATTGCTATTTATACATTTTATTTTTATTACGTTTTTAACACTATTACATTTCATTCATGAGAATTGATGTATGTGCATGAAAATCCATTGAGATGAATGAAAGAAAAATATTCACATGGTTGATATTTTAAGCATATGATAGTGATATTATATAGGATGTGCATGAATAGTAAAATAATTGGGAATTGGTAACGATGCCACATACATTGTAAGTCGAGAAGGTTACATCAAGAAAGTAGCTAGAAATCAGTGCTCTGAGTGAGACCAAAACACAAATTATTACAACTCCAAAATGGTATAGTTTAGTTGATGCATGGTAATAAAAATTCCGATGCATATAGTAGTAGTGAAGTGTTGCCTATGCATTCATGCTGTGTATGTAAGTAGTGAAACTGAATCAACAGATTTATCCATAGGATGCTCTTTTTAGGCCTATTTTAGTTCATCATTGTAATATATATTTTATGTTTTAATTAATCACTACTATAATATTTATTTTCTATATTAGTATCAAATATTGATATTTGCAATGATTTTCCATGAGTTTTCATGTGTATATGCATAATAAAATGAACTAAACTTCTAAAAATGTTTGACATTGTAAAAAATGCACTATTAGTGTAATGTTTATTATCAATATCTACCACATATTACATTTTTATTGGTGTTTGATATTATCTTTATGATAACTGAAAATGGGCTAATGTTTTCGATGCTAATAAAATAGCTCAATTACGGCAGTGTATTTTTACAAGAATAGTACACTGTCATAGCCAAATAAATTAAAACTAAATTTATATTACCATAAATTATAATTACAAATAAACTTATATTAAAAATATTAAAATACTTTAAAATTACATTGATATTTTCAATTAATTACAAACACTTACAATTTCCATCCAAATCAAAAACAATTCAACCCATTAGAGACCCGGTTGCCCTTTATTCGAATGTTCTTGGGACCCCATCTTATAGGGATGAATCTCATTACCATTTATCAAATACAATAGCCCCACCGTGAAGGAATCAAGTGTGAACATGCTACATGTTTTCTTGGATTTAATTAAGTTTCATGCACTATGAACTAAAATGTCATTTTTAAACTAAAACACACACTTCTAGTCATATCAAGAACATAATGTGTCACATTGATCTAAAATTAATTCCTATAAGTAAAAATTGAATAACATTTCTTTTTAATAAAGTATCATGACAATATGAGCATGTTTTCTCAATTTTCATTATGTGATGTTCATTTTGAACTAAAATGTCACCTTTATTCAAAAAACATTCACTTTTAGTAATACCTATCACACCATGTGTTAGATTGATCTGATATTAATTCCTACTTGTCCCAAATGAAATATTTATATTTTTCCAAAAGTATCAAGACAATACAAACATGTTTTCTTAGTCTTTGAGCTTGTGACGTGCCTTGTCAGCTAAAATATAACATTTAAATGAAAACACACACTTTTAGTCATACATGCCCCATTAATTGTTAGGTTGATGTTCAATTAATTCTAATATGTCACAAATGAATTATCAATATTTTTTAAAGTATGATGAAAATATTAGTGTTTTTTATCAATTTTGACTGTGTAACACATGTCGTAATCTAAAATTTCCCTTTAAACTAAAAAATCCCTTTCAATCATATCATCCACACTATGTGTCAGATTAACATGAAATAAATTCCAACTAGTAAAAAATAAATTATTAATATTTTTCTAAATGTATCAAGAAAATTTGAGTGAATTTTATTTATTTTGATCATGAGATGCTTTTTGTGAACTAAACAGTCACATTTAATTGAAATCACACACTCTCAATCATACCAGCAAAACTGTATATCAGATTGATAAAGGGATAAGTGCTAGATGAAAAAATGAGTCAAAGATATTTATATTAATGAATCAAGATGATACATGTTAATTTTATCAGTTTGGAGTATGTGCCATGTGTTTTGAACTAAAATGTCACTTTTAAATTGAATACATGAACATTTGGTCATACCAATAACACCATGTGTTAGATTAATGTGATATTAATTTCTACACATTAAAAATTAATTATATATATTCTTCCAAAATTATAAAGAAAATAAGATTATTTTTGTTCTTGTTTTTGAGTATGTGACATATGATGTGAACTAAAATGTAACTTTTAAACGAAAATACACACTTTTATTCATTTTAGCCACACCATGTGTCTGATTGATATGTGATTAATCCCTATATGCCACAAATGATCACGGGAGTTTTTACTAAATCATAAAGAAAATATAAGTATTTTTTATTGGTTTTGATAATGTAACATTAATTTGGAAATAAATTTCATTTTTAAACAAAAAATATGAATTTTATTCATACAAGCCATACCGAGTGTCATGTTGATTTGAAATTAATTCCTAAATATAAAAAATAAATTATTAATCATTGTACTAATTTATGAATAAAATTAAAATTATTTTTCTCATCTTTGAGTATGTGAGGCACGTTGTGAACTAAAATGTCACTCTCAAATGAAAACACATACTTTCAATCAAACTAGACACACTATGCATCAAATTTACATTTAGTTAATTTTTATATGTAACAAATGAATAACATATCTTTTTTAAAACTATGAAGACAATATAATTGTGTTACTCTAGTTTTAACTATGTGATTCATGGTTTAAACTAAAATGTCCCTTTTAAAATGAAAACATGATCTTTTAGTAATATGGGTCACATTGTGTGTCAAATTGATGAGAAAACAATTCTTACCCATCAAAAATAGATACTCAATATTTTTATAAAAGTATCAAGAAAATCTATGTATTTTTGCTCTATTTTGTGAATATAATGTGCATTGTGAACTGGAATTCCACTTTTAACTGAAAGCATGGACCTTTAGTCATATTTGTAGGACCCCGGGACACCCTGAGAGTGGAGGGGTGAATCAGGGTGGCAACTTTTTCTTCTTAAAGTTGTGGATCTTGTTCCCACGTTGGTAGGAACTACTTAAACCTGTATGATGGATATGATCAGCAATTAAACATTCACATGTAGAGACAGATGACACAGCTATTTTTACTTGGTTCACCACTGAGGGCTACGTCCAAGGAGTATACGCCGACAGGTTGCCAGTCGTACCTAAATCCACTATGCTTCACTAGCTGCGGATACAGATGTTCGGGTACAGACACTCTGTCCCAGGCTCACTGTCTTTACAATTGTTCAGGGATAGCTCACTGCGTCCCTCGGGTCACTCCCGTTGACTCCCCCTGCCTCACTGCCGTTGGTGAAGTCTCACTCAGTTTATAGACGTGAAGGTCTCTTCAATAGATATGCATTGAAGTCTTTGTCTCCTGTTCAGCATGAGACTTTGCTTGCATCAGAGTCCTGAGTTGATGCTCTTTTGAAATCAATATTCTACTTCAGTGCAATACCTGAATGCACTAAATCTCCTTCTCTTCCTTCAATTCCCAGTTCTGACACCTGAGTGTATCGATATATTTCTCTCTCTGTGCAGATCAGATTTTGGTTGCACGATCGTTCTTCTTCTCTTCGCAAAGCAGATTTGAGAGTGCTAAGCACCTGTCAAAAGGCCTGCGGGACCCCCAAATTTTCCGCGCACCCTTCTCGGGGGCTTGCGCGTAAAATTCAAACCTTGCGCATAAAAATAACTTTTGTCGCGTAAAAGGCTTTTCGCGCTACTCTTCTTTTTCGCGCAAAACTTCCCTTTTTCGCACAACGCCTTCTTTTTCGCGCAACCCTCTGTACCTTAATTTTTCCGCGCGCCGGAGCTCAGGATTTGTCTAAGTGTCGAGCCTCGCAGAATGAGAAGGGTTCACCTCATATTTATAGACGTTTTTGATCCTACGTGTAAAACCCCTCTTCTTGCGCACAACTAACTTTACGCGCACCAGTTCGATTTTCCGCGCACATGGTGCGAACATCTCTGATTTTTCGCGCGCCTCTTCCCTTTGCCGATTTTCTATATTTCTGATTCGATACGCTGATTGCGCGAAAAATTCACTCAGCTTTTCTTCGCACAACATTTTTCGCGCACATTTATGGTTTTTCGCGCACAGCTCAAGTTTTTCGCGCAGCCCATGCCTTTACCATTTTACAACGTTATGATTCTGAAACACAGTTTGCGCGAAAAACATCGCTCCACTCATTTCGCGCATCCCGCTGTTTTTCATGCCTAACTTATGTATTTCGTGCAAGCCACTTATATTTCGCGCACCACTTCCTTTTTGTGCGAACCTCCTTTTGCAGACAATCCATGTCTTCATTTTCCGATTTTGAGGCCCAAAAATTTGGCAAACACTGGGAAATAGCGCCACCTTGTATCTGCTCTTTTTGTACCGCCTCCAGATCAACCATTCCTTTGTCGACGTTCTCTGACAAAACATGGATCATTAACCACATCCCCTGAACTTGACCTGCCTCCATAGAAACTCTTTTGCCAACAAATTTTTATGTCGTTTGTTTGCTTTGTCGACAAGGACGATCACCTCAACAGCGCTTCATCTTGGTGATCTGTATACTTCAGCAACTCTTCTGCTTTTATCACAACCTCCACTATTGTGATATGTAGTCTTTGAAGGAACAGCTTTAGCATCATCATCTTCTATGACAATGTGATGTTCATGACTATCTCAGAAGTCCAATCTTTGCACATTGTCTTCTTCATCAACCGGTATGATGTACTTCATGCAAACCGATTCAATTCGTCAGGAAGTCTCTTGCATGGTTCTCATGCAATCATGAGTAATTGCATGGACTTCATCCAAAGACCACATTCTTCTTTAATCATCCTTGGATGGATTATACCTCACATTCTACATTTTTGTAAACAATGTATCACCTTTGACACATGTTCTTTGAACTTCCGATCAGTACAACAATCGTCTGAATCACCACTCCTCTACTTCATCGGAGTACTTCATGATCTCCTTCATTTTGATATTCCATTGACAACTATTGACAACAAATACAAACCTATACACAACGTGGTTCCAACAATCTCCCCCTTTGTTGTATTGATGTGAAATTAATTCATACACAAAAAATGAATAATTTATAATTTTTCTAATCTATCATTAAAATCCAAGTATGTTTTCACAATTTTGATTATACGACAGTTGTTTTGAACTAAAATATCACTTATAAAATGAATTTATGCACATGAATTCATACCATCCACACTATGTGTCAAATTGACATGATGATAATTCCTACATATAATAAATAAATTATCAATATTTTTTCTAAAGTATCAAGAAAATATGATGTTGTTTTCTTTGTTTTGAGTATGTGACATGTGTTGTGTACTAAAATGACACTTTTAAATGAAAATGTAAAATTTCATCCATACCTACCACACCATGTGCAATATTTATGTTTGCTTAATTCATTCCTATCATTAATATTTTTCCTAAATTATCATCACAATAAGAGTTTGTTTTAAAATTTTTGATTATATTTCACACATTTGGAATGGTAATGTACTTTTAGGTCTACCTATACTCATTTTAAAAACTAAATTTTCATTAAGAATACACAATTAATAGGTGAATCTGGAGTACTTCTTTTTATATTTCCAAAACAAATTAATCTTATCTAAGTTATATTCGAATCAATGAAGGCCTCTCCAATTTTCTCTTGAACACATTCATATATAATCTTATTAATCTTATAATTCCCACATTTACATCTCAACATTTTCATTTATACTACACCTATTTTTTGTTCAATATGTTTTGTAAAAGGATAATATTCACTACCATATAGTATATCTAGTATAATAATAATCTTATACATTTTAATAATCAATTTTAAATAAATTTTACTACTACGTAGAACCCCTTAACCCTTTCTCAATTTTATCCATCATGTTTTAATCCTTTGAGAGAAATATGGATTAATATCTCCATCACATTGTAGAAATGAGCCTAAATTTCTAAAACAATCAACTTTTGAAATAAAAATGTCTCCCAATCACATATACATGATATTACTATTCAATCCTTTGATAAAACAAAACTCCAAATATTTTATATTATCCCTAAAAATATTGAAACCTTTAGATTATAATGTATCTCCCCATAACTCTAACATTAAATGGTATGAAAATTAACAAAATAAGAAGTAGATAAAAAACTCTTAATGATATCTAAGAAATAAAAAAATTACAAACATTGTAAGAACCACTTTTTCATTATGTTTTAAAATATTCTAAAACCCCATAACCTACCCACTCATTCTAAAATGAATCTATTCTTTCCTTGGAATATAAGGATTTTAAATATTTTAGGTAGTACTTGAAGAAATTAAGATAAAAAAATTAACAAATGTTTTTAATAAAATAAAAATCACATTTGGAAAAACCTCATTGGGGATGCATGTTTATGGATGTAATATGATATTTTTCATAAATTTAAAATTTCAGTAACCATAATCGTTGTGATTACATTATTTTAGACACTAAAAAGAATTGAAAAATATATGTAATTTTTTTTGAAATATATTTTGATAGAAAAATATTATTATATATTTCACAATACTTATGAGGTTATTGAAACCCATTGGATTCTTATGAACATCTACCCTACTTGTAATATGTAATTGAAAATATGTAATCACCAACTAATCATAAAAAGTTCATGTTAAAACATAATATAAACCATATAATGTAAATTTTATGTGTAAAATATAAAATGTAGTGTATTAAAATTTATTAAGTATCATCATGTGTGGTTTATTTGTTGGATATCATTATATTGGATCTAAAAAATATATATTTGGAGTATCGAAAGTGATTACAATGAGAATCCAATGATTCCTTAAAAAAATGGAATCTTTAACAAAAAAAGTGAAAATATATTATATATGATTATAGTGTAAAGTTTTACTATTAAATTATATGCATTAGTAATATATTTTTTTCAATTGATTTATTTTCAAATTATTAAGATACATTATGTACTCTTGATAAAAAAAATTTCTTCTTCCATTTATGTTTTTTTGTGAAAGTAAATTTGTAGAAGAGGATCACAAATTTTCTTCACAAGGACTTCCTTTTACATTTTTATCATATAAACTCATGTAGAACATATAATAAACCAAATTTATAATTAATATAGTTGATCAATTTTTATAAAAAGAGATTAGAAAAATGCACCCCATTTATACATTTATAATTAAAGATCCCAGACATTCATGATTTAAATTTTCATTTACATTCTCATGTCCAATGATGTAAGAAATGGCCTCTCCATACATTTTTATTAATATTTAATATTTGGTATATATTTATCCTCGAATGTTGTCTCAATATGAACTTATAATGTTAATAAACATATTATCCTAATTTGTTGTGTAATTGTAATTTATGAAGTTAATTTCAATCCATTATTTGATCCTTTAGATTATCACAATTGAAACTTCTATTTCCCTATTCATTTCTAAATTTATAAAAAATTACCTCAGTTGAGACCATTTATCATGAATTGTTTCTAATGCATACAGTTATGTAAAAACTATCATTGAAGTGTTCCATGTCTTGTGTATTCAAGTAGCACACTCGACTTAATGGATTTAGCCATATAATACTTTTTTCCACTTATTATAGGTTACAATTATAATTTATTTAATTATGTTTAAATTAATCAATGATATTATTTCCATTTTCTACATTAGTATCAAAAATTTATATTTACATTGATTTCCCATGACTTTTCATCAAAAAATCATCCTTCATGGCTTGAAATTTAGGTGACCAAGAGCAACCACCAAATGGAATCCACTGCATTACTAAGATATTTCCATTATGTGCACCACATTTTCCCCCATCCATAGCCCCATCCCCCCATGAGACCTCCTCCCCTACATTTCTATAAAATACACCCCCCTCCTCAACATGTAGCCCCCCTCCCCTTAGTGAACCACCTCCCCATCCCTTCCCCCGCGCGCAACCCCCCATCCCTCGTGTGAACCCTCTTTCTAATAGAATCCCCCACCTCCCTTATGTGTACCATTATTCTTACTGTAATGACTTGGATTCCACCATTTTTTTGAAAATTTATGGAAAAATTCTAAGACCAGGTGCTGAGACAACGTGCGATTCTAAGGCTCGGGCTCCTGGAATGGTTCATCAAAAAATGATAATTTTTCAAATTGGGAAGGTGAGTGGTTTCCCAAAAAAAGTGGAATAACTCTTTAACAGCTACGCATATTTGAAATCTAATGGAACTGTTGCATTCAGAATGGTAGGGTTACCCATGGAATGAATAAACATTAGTCGGCATGAGCCTCTAGTGAGAACTCCCAAAAATGGAATAAGAATAAATAAAATAATTAAATAAAATTATTTTGCTTTTCTAATCCATATAACTCATAAACAATGACTTAGATTGAAAATTCAAGACCACCATTGAGTTCGTAGTGGGGTGTTTTCTTTTGGTGGAGCGTAACATTGTCCGGCACGGGTCAACTGCGGAAAGTAGTTTTCTGGGGCCTGATTTTAAATAAAATAATAAAATAATGATTATTTTATTTTCAAATTAATATAAATCATAGATGGGAACATGGATTGGAAAAATGAAAATACCGTTGATCTCATGGGGGTGCAGTTTCCTTAGGTAGGGTCTAACCTTGATCGGTGCGAGTCGAGGGTAAAATTTATTTTTTTGGCATTTTAAAGATAAATTAAAGAAACTTAAAAATGTTTATTTTATTCGATAATGTTTCTCTACAAAACAATGTCAATCCAATGGTTTCATTTCATAAATTAAATAGTGTAATGATGTTGCAACTCAAGAATAGAATAAAGGATGTTTCATTTAATAAATGATACAACATAACGATGCGGCGACTCAGCATAATAGAAACTCTGAAACATGTTTCCACCGTTAAGACGATTGATAGAGATTCGGGATCAAGGGATTATCCTAGAGTTTTATCTGAAACCATGGATGAAATTCATTGGAAAATGATGAGCATCAAAGAATGACGAACGATGACAGATCGACAAACGGATTCAGATCAAACGCCGGCGGATTAACGAATGACAAACACATGATTCACCCTTCATTAGTGATCTATCCAATCCAAGGTGGGGTTTTATTTCTATGTGATTTTCCCCCTTTCTCTCTTTTTAAATGATGAACATTGATCAACCCACTAATAGGTTGATCAGTGGGCCGTTCATTCATATGGGATGTATTGTTTATTGTGGGGCTTGACGAGTAGAAACTTGGTGCTTATTCTTTTCCCTTTCATTCCAAAAAGATGAAAGAAGGCCAAACAAACAAGTAAAACATCTGTCCCTCAGGTGTTCTTGGTGATTTCTATATCCCCATTCTTGTGTTCTTCACCTACGAACCCACGTGGTTGCATTGGACTTTTTTGGGAGGTTCTAAGCGCGACTAGACCCCCAGATTGATGCAAAGATGATTTGGACCTAGTAGTATGTGAGATGATGACTCAAGGGCTCCAAAACACCTTTCGGATCGATGAATAAACCACAAGAGTAAGTTCGGTGGCACACGAAAGAAACCCCTAGCATGGCGGAGATGGAGACTGCCAAAAAAGGTATACGGTTGATGCTACATCTGGGAGGAGGTGTGCACCAGTGGTAGAGGAGGCCCACTACTATGATTCAAGCAGTGGACTGGGACTACAAGCAATGGCCGACAGTAGTGTGGGAGGACATGGATGAAGCTCGTAGTCTAGTGGGACTGTGGTGGGGAGATACAAGGCACACCACATCCTAGGTGGATCAGACCAGCCCACTCCAATGTGTTGGGTGGGATTGGTGGGATCGGACCATCACCTTGGGTGAAGCTGCTCCAGTGTGCCAGGCTAGCGCATCAGTCTGGGCCAGGCCCAGCGGGCCTTGTCTACCCGACGGACTAGGTCGGGTGATAGGAATGGGTTGGATCTATGGACTGGGTCGAGTCGGTGGACTAGGGTTGGGTTGGTGGACCCTGAGGTAGATTGGGTCAGGTCAGTCTGACTCGGTCAGACCATACCCAGACTCCCCAATCCCCTTTTCACTAAAAGGATCATAACCTCTAAACCGTACTCCCTATTGACAATCCTTTTATAGAATTGGGACCCTCATAATGATGATATGATTTTGAAATACTCTATGTGGGTTTTAGTGGAGGATTAGATATGGCTGATGGAACGAGGAGTGTAATCTCCCATAATCAAGCGCGCTACGAGCTAGAATCCTGCAGCTGGATGTGAGGAGAATAAAGTGATGAGAAAATCTTGGTTCCCTAGTAGGTTGAAGTGAATAGAGGGTCTAGGTGCCCCAACATGAAAATTTTATGAGGGTTTCTATGTTCCCCACCAGTCCAAAGTGACGATCAGATCTAGGTTCCCCAACATTCCCAAGTGACGAGTGGGTATAGGTTCCATAGTAGGCCTTAGTGATGAGCAGGTCTAGGTGCCCCAGCAGGCCTAAGTTACTCATCAAGGATTAGTTCCTCAACAATGAAAGGTGTTCATTGTTTACAACTGATAGTATTTCTTTTCATAATTAATATTCATACATTTGTGAGGTGACTCTATTGACTCTCTTGACTGAACTTCTTAGAGGCTACACTTTACGTACCTATTTGGTAGTCTTCTTTGTGTATTTATTTGTGGTATACCATTGCGTTTTGGGATCCCTACTGAGTATTGTTTTACTCACCCCTACATGGGATTTTCCTGTACATGTTTTTTCTTGTGAAAATGATCACTGCTTTGAGAGAGTCGTTGGTAGACTGAGGCCAAGTGGTTCTGAGAGTGACCCAATAAATTAGATGTGCTTCTACAACTTCAGACAGATATTTTTCTACCTACCCTTCAGGTAGGGTTTTCTATAGAGGAGTTCTAGAGACTTTTAATTTTACTTTTCGGTTTCAGTTCGGCTTGTATTTTGGCCCTATTTACCTTTATTTTATTATTTTCATTCCTTGTGTTTGTTTACATAGTGTATTTATCTTTCAGAATATGTGGCTTGGAGTTGTGTGTGTGTACGTGTACTTAGGAAAATCTCTCCCATTTGTTTGGGATATGCCTACTCGGTACTAGTCACCAGCCCCCGGCCTATGGGAGGAGGGCTTGGGGTAATCACGCTAGGGGCCCTAGGGGTCGGGTTGTGATAGAGTTGTGTCATAGTAATTCCGTTCTACCTTAATAACCCTGAGTCTATGAGTTGGGTTTGGGGAAACAATGTTAAGTTTTTTGAGATCGACATTCAGGCTAGGGAATCCATTATTCGTACGGAAACCAACATATCCATACACCATGACCCGAAATTCTACTTTTCTACTTGGTACATGAAAAAACTAGTGATATGGGGAAACTATGGTATGAACATCATATAGGAATGGTTTGAGTTTTACTTGTCCTTCTTGAGTCAGTTCACCAGGAATAATCTATTGATCATGGTACATCTTTTTTCTGTTTCATGATGCTTCCATGTAGACATCTAGCGAGGACACCACTGAGTGATCATGAAGTTGATCCGCTAGGTGACGAGATGGGTATAGGGGTTCATTTCAATTATAGAACCTCTGGGTATTGTACCAGCTATACCACCACCTGTGGAGTAGGACATGGTACTCACAGTACTAGTTGATGAGATGCATGGGTTGAGAACACATCATGAGTTTCAGTGACAATGTTCCCTCAGGTAATGAGGTGAGCCCAATTCACAGGATTCTAAGGACTTTCTTGAGGCAGTGAACTAGTTTTACATATAGCCAGGACACCATTAGATCAAATGGAGGTCCTAATAGTTAACCTTCTACGTGGCCCATCCAGGTGATGATAGGGTTTAAATTACCCAATATTACAATGATGTGACTCTTCCATGGATATAGCCTAAGAACCTTTCTCACAAAAGGGGATATTTCCAAAAAAATATATGGGTTATGTGTTCCCAAGAGCTTTTACAGCTTCGATAGGATGATTTGTGAATAGCTGAGTATTCATCGAGGTGTGCCAGCCTTTTCAGGTACTCGATAAATAGGATTCAACCAATGATTTAGGGATCAGACCGTTGTTCAAGGAGTGTTTAGGGACATCCACGATAGGGATATAACTCTATGAACTCCTACGTATGCCAGGGTTCTTGATCGAACCTTGGTTGAAAGTTCCTTGGTTGAGTGGATACAGCCAGTGGAGGTCTGCAGTAGGAAAGATGGAGCAGAGACCTCAGATACCGAGAGTTGATGTTAGTATTAGATACTTGAATGTGTGAGAAATTATAAGAGGATGTACTAGGATAGAGGATCTAAAACTCAAATCTCATAGGGAGAGTCAAAAAAAGCCTAGAGAGAGGAAATTATTTTCATAAGATGGATGAGAGAATCTTGCAAGAGATTTTCCAGCACGTCGGGGTGCTGACATAGAAATAGTGGATGGGCCACCAAGGTGGAGACAGTGATAGGGTCACATGGATCTATAATATGGAAGGTGTGGAAGAGGATCTATGGGATTAGAATAAGGTGGTATACATTTATACAAGTTACAAACACCAACCCATTGTGATCCACACCAAGCCCAGTGAGCTGAAGGATAGAGGAATTGGGTAGCTACATACAGTCAAGGAATATGATCCAAGGGATCCAAGAATGATTAGAGGTACAGTATTTGTCTACTCTTACCTTTTCTACTAATAGAAACATGTGATAATAATTCATTATTGTCACAAATATTGTTCAAGTCCGAGAGTTTATAGTTAAACCTTTGACATAACCCTTACATTTGGAGACACATATGCGAGGAGACTCGATAATCACACTTATGACAATGTTGTGATCTGACCCTTGAGGTGAGAGTTTTGGTTGGAACCACTTAGTGGAAATGTCGAGGCCTTATGAAGTTATTTTGGGTATGTACTAGTCATCCACATTTCTTACTCAGATTGACTATTTTAAGAAAAAGGATATGATATGTCTGCAGCGATGGAATTTGGTTTTCCTTGGTTAGTGAAAAAGGAAACCTAGGTAGCACATGATAGAATCAGGCATAGGAGGGTGAAACCAATAATGATTTAGTTGGCTAGCATGAACCTCAGTGCAGTGGATGAGACGAGTCCTTAGTTTCTTATAGTGGTAGATGAGAATGAGGACATATTTTTGGAAGATGTTCCGAGACCACCTTCTCACAGGGAGGTAGAATTCTGCATTAACTTGTTCCCTAGGATGACACTGATATCTACACTTACATATAATATGGATCCAACAAATCTTCTTGAATTGAGGATATTGTTGGAGGAATTAAAGAGGAAGGGCTTCATGAGACCCAATTTTTTTACTATGTGTAGCCCAAGTATTGTTTTCCAAGAAGGAAGAAGGGAGCCTGTGGTTATGTGTGGACCTCTGATACCTAAATCAGGAGACATTTAATAACAAGTATCCACTACCCAGAATTGACAATCTCTTCAATCAGCTGAAGGGGGAGAGACAATTATCTTCAATTGACATCACATGAGCAGAACTATACGACCCACGACCTTGAGTTGGTAGTGGTAGTCTTCACATTGATGATGTGGTGACACTACATTATGATAAAATGGTTTACCATCTATTCTAACCATAAGATTCTCAATTAGATATTCTCTTAGAAGGATTTGAACATGAGATAGAGATGATGGTTGGCGTCCCACCATGATTATTACTTCGAAGAAGTCTATACTCCTGGTAAGGGAAATGTGGTAGTGGGTGCTCTTAGTAGGAGATCCAATTCATTGTTTCTGAATGAGGAAACATAGTATTTGGCCCCATTACAGTTATCCTTCATGGATAGAGATGATAAATCTTACCTCCAGTTGGTGGTTGTTATCCCTATACTCTTAAAGTGAGTCAAGGAGGCATCGTTCGATGATACAGATTGTGAGTCATTAAGTGATAATTTGTCTATAGGGAATACCCATGAGAGATATTCAAAAGGTGGGGAGAATGTTGTTCTTTTCATAGGATGCACAAAAGTAATATTGGATTCCTATATTTATGATATACATTAGGATATGCATTTGGGTGTTAAGGAGAACACTGGGGATGATGGAACAGGTAGAATCTGGGATTACCTGTTGATATAAAAGCTAAGAGATTTTTTGTAAGTTTCATGGTTTGTAAACACACTGTGTCAAGCCCATATGCTTGGAATGGGTAACTATTTTCTTCCTTGGGGTACCAAGAAAGGATTGATAAATGATATTGACGGACATCATGAAAGTATTGTCACATAAATCTAGGAGACACGATACTATATGGGTGATCATTGAACAAATCACCATATCAGTCACTTCTTAGATTTTTCAAGAACAAAGTCCCATAGATATCTTGGGATGCATTTACGTGTAGGAGATAGTTCGAATCCACAGAGTCCCGTCAATGATAGTCTCATATCTAGATGCACACTTTGCATCATTATTGTTTAAGGGATTGTAGGAGGCGTTTTTGAATCCACAACACTTGAGAAAAGCTTTCCACCCATAAAAAGATATCCACATAGAGCAGATAGTTTAGGTCCTAGAAGATATTCTACATGATTACATCCTGGATTTTGGTTGTAGTTGAGAGGATCTCCTCCATCTGGTGGAGTTTTTATGAAAAAATATCTACCACTCTACCATCAGTGTGCCACCATTCGAGGACTTGTACAGGAAACCACGTAGGTTTCCACTTTTCTGGACTAACACTGAAGAGTCAGGTTTCATGGGCCCATAATTAGTGTAGGCTGCTATAGAGAAGGTGTAGGATATCCAATAACATATGAAGGATGAACAGAGCCATAATAAGTCTTATGTTGATAGAAGAAGGATACCCTTGGAGTTCGATGAGGGATACCATGTGTTTCTTCAGGTGTCTCCTCGATGTGGGATACAAATATTTGTCTTGGGTGGCAAGTTATCTCCAAGGTTCATCATACCTTCTCTAATACCCTGTAGAGTGGGAGAGGTGGCATACCTCTTGGCTCTACCTCTACAGTGATAGTGGGTACACGATTCTTTCCACGTATCCCATCTGTAGAGATATTTACACGACCCATCAAACGTCATTGAATGGGGTGACCATGTGTTGATGATGGGGTGAATTTTGTGAAGTTTCTATTGGAGATTGATGATTAATATGAGAGGACCTTCCATGGGAAATATATTCCCCTAGTTCACATTCAGTGGAAACACATGAATCTCTATAAGAGCACGTGGGAGCTAGAGTTGCAGGTTTATGCTCGTACCCTCATCTATTTGTGAATCCCTTTGTTGGGATTTCGAGGAAGTAAAGCCTTAATATGGGGAGAATTTAATAACTAGGATTTTACATATTTTTTTTAAAAAAATAGGAAAATTCCAAGACTTGTCACTGAGACTACGTGTGATTCCCTAGCCCAGTGTGCCCAGAATGGCCCGTCTAAAAATGTTAAGTTTTTAAATAGTGCGGGTGAGTGGTTTTCCAGAAAATTTAGAATAAATCTTAAATGGGTTCCTAGATAAGAAATTTGGGGGCACTGTTGTGTTTAGGATGGCGGTTTTAACCTAGGAGAAACATTACTTTAGTTAGTAAGGGTATCTAGTGATAAAACATAAAAATGGCATAACCATAAATAAATAAGTATATATTTTTTTCAAATTCTTAAAAATCATCAATTCCAACTCAGATTAAAAATCTGAGACCACTGTTGATTTCGTAGTTGGGTGTTTTCCTTAGGCAGAGCTTATGATTGGCCGAAGTGGGTCAAATTTGGAACGTTGTTTTTAGGACATGAACATAAATAAAATAATTAGATAAAGATTATTTTATTTTCAAAATCCGTTAGTCATAAAAGGTAGCTGTGATTGGAAATCCAAGAGTACCATTGAGCTCGTGAGGGTGTTCTTTCCATAGGTGGGGCCTAACCTTGACCAGCGTAGGTTGATGGTAAAAGTAAATTTTTGGTTGTTTTAAAGAAAAATAAAAATAACTTAAGAAAGAATATTTTATTCAAAAATATTTTTATGAAACGCAATGTTGAGACATATATTTGATTTTATAAATGAATCATCTTAATGACGCTACAACTCAAGCATATCATAAACACTATTTTATTTCATAAATGAAATAGTTTAATGATGAAGTGACTCAACATAACAGAAATGATTAAAAATGTTTTCTCTATTAAGTCGATTAGAAGATATGCGGGATTAGGATAGGATCCTACAGTTTTCTATAAATCCTTGTAGGAAATTTGTTGGTGAATGATGAGCGACAATGAATGAAGAACGATGTCGGATCGACGAACAGATTCGGATCAAACATCTACGGATTGACGAATAATTAATGCAATATTCACCCTTCATAATCTATCAATCCAAACCCAGTTAGGGGTTTATTTCTAAGTGATTCTATTTCCCCATTCCCCCTTTCTATAAAATGAACACGGATCAACCAACTAACAGGTTGATCCATGGGTTGTTCATTCATGAAGGAATGATTTTTTATTTCGGGGCTTGAAGGGTTAGAAACATGGTGTTAATTATTTTCCCTTACATTATAATGATATCAAAAAAGGCCAAACAAATAAATCCAACGTCCATCCCTTCTGTGTTCTTTGTGATTTTCCAATCCCCATTCTTAAGTTTTTCGCTGCAAGACCCACTTGGCAGTGTCAGACTTTTCTAAGAGGTTTTGAGGGAAAAAGGACCCTCGAATTGATGGATAGATGAGTTAGATCCCACGACAAGAAAGATGATGACCCAAGGACTCTGAAACCCATTTTGGATTGAAGAATAGTCCACCAGAGTGAGTCTGGTGGCCCACGGAAGAAACCACCAGGGCACCGACGTCGGTGGCGGCTGTGTGTGGGAGGTGAGAGACACCTGTGGTAGAGGAGGCCTGTGGATATGACACTGGAAGCAGACATGGGACCCTAAAAATGGCTGAAAATAGTTTAGGAGGATGAAACCAGAGGCTGCAGTGCAATTGGACCGTGATAGTAACTAGTGGAAATTGTCCCAGGTTGGATGCAACACCCACCGTGGGTGAGACGCAGTGCCTGCCATGTCCAAGGTGGATCAGATCAGCCTACTCCAGTGGGTTGGGTTGGATAAGCGGGCCGAGCTGGCGCAGGAGTCTGGACCAGTTCGGCCTGGCGGACGGGGTCAGGTCGGTAGACCCGGTCTAAAAACCAGGTCAGATCGGAAAACCAAGTTGGATCGGAGGACTCAGGTCGGGTCGGCGGACACCAGGCAGGATCGGGTTCAGTCGGTCCGACCAGACCTTGACCCAACCACCATCGTTTCACTAGAACCTCATAACTTCCACACCGTATGTATGATTTATGATCCATCTGTGGAGTTTGGACCATCGGGACAGGGATAAACTTTTGATATAATCTAATTGGGTTTTAGGGGTAGTTTATATATGATTGAAGGCCAAGGAGTATATTATTTCAAAATATTGCATGCTATGAGAAAGAATCATGTGGCCGGCTGTGATAAGAAGATAGTGACGGGTTGGTCTATGTGATCCAACATATATAAGTGACATGCGAGTCTAGGTGACCCAACATGCCGAAGTGATGAGTGGTTCTAGGTTCCCCAACAGGGCCAAGTGAGAAGTGGAACTAGGTTCCCAGGTAGACGTAACTATCGATCTTGTCTTGGTGCCCTATTAGGACTAAGTGACTCATTAGGGATGAGTGCCTCAATAGTGAAAAGTGTTCAGTTTTTATTATTGGAATCCTTCCTTTTCGTACTTTAGAATTATACCTATGTGAGCTGACTCTAGTGAATCTCTTGACTATACTTCTTTGAGGCTACACTTTGTGTACCTATTTCGTAGTCTACTTTGTGTATTGATTTGTGGTATACCTTTATAGTTTGGGGTCCCTACTGAGTATTTTTTTACTCACCCTACATATAATTTTCCAATATGTGTCATTTTTTTCTTAGAGGATAGATGATTTGATGGTGACCTTGGAGGATCGGGGCCAGGTGGTGCTCAGAGTGACCTAACAGATGATATGTGCTTCTGCAAATTCAGAAATCTTTTTCTGTACCTACCCGTCAGGTAGGGGTTTTTAGAGGAGTTCTAGAGACTTGTACATTAACTTTTTTGTTTTAGTTGGGCTTTTATTCTGGCCCCATTTACCATTTAGTTTTCTACTATCTTACCTAGTGTTGGTTTACTTACTGTATTCACCTTCCAACATCCATGGCTTGGAGTTGTGTACATGTGTACAAGTACTTCGGAAAATGCCTCCCATTAGTTTGGGATATTCCTACTTGGCACTAGTTGCTAACCCCTGGCTTATGTGAGGTGGGCTTGGGGTATTAATGGCACTGTCCCTAAGGGACGGTTCATGACACTTTATCCACCCCCATTCCCCTTTGGAAAACTCTTTATTAATTATTTATCCCCTACCACTGAGCAATTACCTTTTCGCTCTCCTCTGGACAGCATGTGCTTTATTCCCTCAATGCTCACCCACAGGTATCCTCCCCCACCACTACCTACGAAATTATTTGGTCAACTTTTTTAAATATAAGGTATAAACTTCAATCCCCTTATTTTCATTGAATAATTGGTTAATATATGGGAATTAGTGTTTTGGGTAATTTAAGATATGTTATAATTTATTGAAAAGGATGGTACGATCGAATAAAAGTATGAAATTATAATTTAATTTAAAGTAAAATTATAATAAATTATAATTTTTAAATCTTTATGATTATTATATACCTCTATTTTAACAAAAAGAAGGTCAAATTCCCAAAAAAAATTCTGTAGGTACTAAGACATATATTTTCAATCAAAACCTTATTATTTTTTCGTAAAAATATTATTTTTTTCATCAAATATATGATTTATAACCATGTTAAGTTGAATCAAATTTTAGAGTATAACGTTTTTTTGTTATGTTCATAGAGTTAATATTTGGTTTTGGTATTTCCAATTGAGTTAAGAGTTCGAAAATGGTTTATGAAATGGTGAATTGAAATTTATATTCAAGAATATGATTTCAATATTTTTATAAAACCCTTGTTTAGATGAAAAATTTTAATCACTCAGTTAATTGGTTTGATGCATAGAAGTGTTTCGTTTATTATTGAACTCTAAAAATAAATTTTCATAATTGATGTTTTAGGGTGATGGGTCATGACTTTCAACATTGAAGGTTTGGTCCCACACTAGCTAGATAAATAATGTTTCATTTCACTTTGTGTGTCCATTAATATAAGTTGAAATTTTTTTAGAACATAAAGAAGTGTTTGTTACATTATTTGTGTCTAGGATTAGGGTTGAGAGATGGGAAAGATCCCTTTATAGGTCTATCAATATAAATATAGATTTGATAAATATTGTGTGCATAATAAACTTGTCCTAATTCCATTGGTTGTGAGTGTAGATTTCTCCTCTATCAAGTTAATGTAAGGATGAATAAGTGACTTTAATTATTTAATGTATTACATAGTGACTAGCTATTGGGTTACCATTTAGGTTGACTGATGTGTTAAATATCTATGTCAATGACACAAACAACATCTATTACACCTATATTGCTTCTTTTTACACATATTGTTTCTTATTTTCATTGTATTTTTTTCTATTATGCATCCAATGAAATTTATTTCTCAATGATGAGATAAGATTACTAAAAATATTTTTTTAAGTGAACTATATAATACTATAAACATTTGATTAGGGGTTGATATGACATTAAAAGTTCCAATACTATATAAATGAGCATTCACATGTGTTGAATTAGAGTGACTGCTATTTGGAGATCACACAATGTATCAATAGAAACCACTAAATATCAGTTTTTGTCCTCATAAAAATCAACCCCACACAATTACCCCCATATGAACCCTCATTTCTCCCATCTTCAAACCAACTACTAGAAAAACAATATACAGATATGAGTGGAATAATAAGTAGAATTTTGGGTATTTAAGGAGGGAGGACTTGGGAGACCTCTAAATGGCCGTCGTTGGATTTCCTACTCCCCACCCCATTTCCCCCCTCAATAACTACCCCCTACTCCCCTTACTATCAAGAACCTATACCCTTCCCCCTCATTGAGTCCCAATACATGCTGATCCTCCCCATTCACGGAGCACCACTATTGGCCACTGACTCTTTGTGCACCTGGATGGTTTCAGATGTTGGTTTTGGATTTGTTCTTTGTTGATTTAATTTGGGTTGTGATGATATAGGATATGGATTATTTATTGTTGTTGTTGTATTAGTTAATTCTGGTTGTGGAGATGTAGGTTATAGAGGTTCACTTTTATGGTTTCTAGTTCACTTGGGTGATTTAATTCATTTCATATTCCTACTGTCTAATTTCTATTGGAGGTACTTTTATAGGTTTTAGAATAATAATTACCAACTTGGTGATATTTTTTTCATTATTATACCTTCTTTATTTGGTTATTAATGAAGATTCCCATTAAATATTGGTAGCTATTTGATCCATATTTCATAACATGCATAGTTTATTTAGATACATGTTTTCTCCTCCTCCCCAGACTATCTCCTTTAATTATATTTTTTGATGTTTCTTGATTATTTTATAATAAAATTATACTGAACACTTATTATATATTTTGTAATTTTTTCAATCCATTAAACCTTTTGGATTAGTTTTTTTTAAATTTAGAAGTTTCATGGGATTTAATCAATTATCCAAAATTCATGTGGTATATGTTTTCCAATATTAACCATTTTCATATTTCATATGTATAAGATTAATTAATATTTATTATGGTTTTGGATAAATATTTTAATGAATTTGAATCATATTTTTAGTTGGATTCTCATATACAATAATCTGGTTGTATGGATAAGCTTGTGATTGGGGATATCATGGTATATCATGTTATTAAGGTAATATAGCATGAATAAATTCAAAAAATATGGAATTCCATAAATTTTTATGATCAGTATATATTTATATAGTATAATTCAATCCATAATCATTAAAATTTATATATTTTAATATCCTCAAATTATCTTTAAATTTTTAATAATAATGTTAACATGATTTGTGATTCTAAATTAATTAATTGTATTAATGTTTATGTTAAACTAAATAAATTATGTATGATAATAATTTTTCTCTAAGATATAGTTTGTTTCCCTATTTATTTGGACATAAATGTTTTAATTTACATAAAATTATCCCAACATACTTTTATTATGATTATAAATTCTAATCCCATTGGTTATTTAATCATACATGGTGATATTACCATTAATGTTTCTTTAATTTTTTTTTATAATTAATTAATGTTTCTCAAAAATATAATGGAGTCTCACTTAACTTCATGATATTACCATTTAATATGATGAGACTTTATCGTTTTTCAAAAAAAATATTATGATACTTTAAAGATACAATTTTGAACACTTAATGTTTATTAAATGAATTCCTCAAATATTTAAAGGAAATTTCTATCATCGAACTGATTATAATTGATGAATTTGTTAGTGTTCGGTTTATATTTTGTATTTAAATTTCTATCTATTATGGTAAATCATAAACTTTTTACCATACTACCCATTTTATTTCTTATGAGGTCCCTAATTCCCCTTATATTTGTGAAATATCTACACATGATTTTAATATCATATCATCTCCAAATTCATTACTGAATTCTAGGACTGAAATAGTTTGAAAGAAATTTTAAATATAAGGATTTGTGATTTATTTTAGTTCCTTTTATCTAGTTCTTCCTAAAAAATAAAAATAAATAAATAATGAAAAAATAAAAACATATTTTTAATGATTAGATTATAGTGTTTTCCCATATATTGCAAGCATCAAGACGTGTCGGTAGACTATTATTTTATTTTAAAATTCCATGCTTAGTTTAAAATTTTTATCAATTTATTATAGATTCAAATTAAATTATGTTGTAGAAATTATTGTGGGGTTAATGAGTCCAAATTTTACTTCACAAGGATTTCCATTTAAATAGTAGTCAAATTTATTCGAGTAAAAAATAAGAATATTTATTAATTATAATGAATATTGATTTTTTTTAAAAAAAATGGACAATTAAAATGTAACTCATGTATTAATTCACAATGGATACTATCATTCATTCAAATTTGATAATTTCATTTATGATCTCAATACCAATCACGTATGCAATGGCCTCTCCAAATATTTCTTCTTCTTGTTCAATATAGGATATATTTCGATCTATGAATGTTGTATTTGCATGAACCAACAATGTTGATACCTTTAGTAGTAAAAATGGTGGGCTGAAGGTACTCTCGGAAGGTCCTTTTCATATATTGGTTGATCTATAGTATTATCTTGATCCAACTTTCTATTTCCCCATTGTTTTTCCATCTATAATACCATACCTCATTTTAAACTTTTTTTCATCAACTATTTAATGTTTTTCATTTAAAAAAATGTAAAGAATATACGTCATTATCTTCATATATATTTATAATATCAAAATTACATTCTATGAAAGTTAGAATAACATTATTGACCGTGGTAAAATTTAGATCATCAAGAGGAATAGAAATCTTTGGTCGGCTTGTGAGCTACTTCAATACCCACTATCATGTCATCTTTTTAGAGTTATTTATTATGAATAATTTCTCCTTCGATTTTGTACATTTTAACCCTAACAATAAGGTGATGGGTTGGTGGTGATAGATATAAATCACATATAATTTAACCCTAGATAATTTTAACAATTTAAAGTTATCAAAAGTTCTTTGATTCACTTTTAGATGAAAACATTGTGAAAAAATTGATTAGTTTGGGTATTTCTGGAAGTTGAGGGGAATTTATAGCCTCAAATACAGTTGGGTCATGTGGCTCTTTATATAATGATCGTTGTTCTACTATTGGTTTTATTTAACCCTTTCATATATATTAGTCCCCCAAACCTGACTGACAATAATATATTTTAATGTATCCACTATTGTCGGCTTGCCTTTCATCATCTCATGTGTATCTCCTTGCAACTTTTTCTTCTCAAAATATCCTTAAGGCGACACTCTAAAACCAGTACGTATAATGTGGCCATATTATTCTGGCCGCTTCAGAGCAACTGAAAGTAGTTGTTCTTTAGGTACAATCTATGAAGATTATTGTTTCAAAACCATATAACTTAATATAAGTCCTTAATTATATATTTTTATGTAATAATATTAGAATGAATAAAAAAATTTCTATTATATAATACTTATACATGATTCCTATTCTGATTCTATGTTTTCATTTATTAGTTTTATATCTTCATTTACATGAGCCTCCTTCTATAGACCATGATGTTAGATAGAAGTGGATTTTCATTTTGATTCATCAATATGTATATAAAAAAGGAACATATGTTATTTTATATCACATAAAATTTTTTAATATAAATTTAAAATACACACACTTTTCGTTAAAAGTGAATGTTACCTCATCCTCCCTTTATAGTAGGGGTACATTGGTTTTGATTAACCTTTATTAATTTAAACACTCTTTTTTTGTTTCATAAATTTTAAATTTGGAATCAAAATGGATAAAATAAATAATATAAATTAAAATATTATCATTTACAATGCACGTGAAGTGATTCCTCATCACAATGACTATTGAAATATTTTGACCTTTCCTCATTTATAATGTGTTCATATTTAACAGGTGGCTGGGGGAGTGATTTCTATTTATTACCCTTGAGATTATTCTTTTTTGAAGTTTTTGAAAGGCTCTACGGCCTTTTCCAGTGACCATTAATACATTTTTTGGGAAATCATTTAAAATAAATGAACTCTACAAGGGATAATTAGAAGTAAATCAATGTTTCATTATAAAATTTTTTTTCCTGAAAAATGAAGAAATTATAACATAACATTATAGTAATATCTTCCAAAATAGTTGTCTTCAATGCATTCATGAAAATGTGCCACATATCTATATCAATTGGCACATGCATTCAAATTGTGACCCCAATGTAACTAATGAACATTGACTTGTTGGGATAAACAAGTTGTCCTTGTGGATTCCATCCAACCTCAAATTTTATACATTTTCTTCCTATATTGATAAATTTATTTAACGTGGTGATGAGACTCTTCCCTTAATTTTTTTCATCGGTATTTTTTTGATCCAATAACAATTATTCAGTTTCTGCAATGATAGTGTTTTCTTCCTTGGGATTGGTAACATCAATTTTTGGAGTAGTCATTATATATATATATGAAAAATTAAACATATAATTTTTATTACATTAATGTGGTCTGTAATACGTAATATTATGATAAAAATCGTAGTATGTTAAAAAAACATTAACTGGTTAATTGAAATCCCTATTTTCCATTTAATGGTTAATTGGATTTGGATCCTCTATAGAGTATAAAAATCCCATCCTTGTGGTCCCCTATAAGGTACAAGACACTATCTGTATTGTAGAATCCTTGAAATGACTATGATGTACCAATAAAAGGGTCACCCTCAATTGAATTTTCATATGAACCAATATATTTTTAATCAATAACATATCAATTAACCAATTCCTCTTTCCTAGATCTGGGACATAAAATACTTGTACTGCTTGTGATGAAATTATAAATGGTTTATCCTTCTACCCTTCCAAACTAAAATTAACCTTCCAAAATCCAAATTCATAAAATTTTACAACACTCTTGTTTTCAACCCATTTTTAATAGAAAATAAAAATTTGAAATGTTTTATAATAGAACTCGTAAATTTTTTGAATATTGACTAAGTGTGACATATTCGCATAATTTAATTTCAATCCTTGGAACCAGATACATGAATAAATTCTACCACAATTGAAACTATACTACATTTCATTTTACTATATTATACCTGTTCATTTTTGTACAATTTATAACAATTAATTATATAACCATTATAAGACAATTAATTTACCTTTGGTCATCTAGATAGCCAATGAAGTTATTCAACAACTAAATTTGTATTTTTAGATAATTACTTATAAAGTTTATTTTGAACCATCCTATGAACTAATGATTATGAATATTTTTATCCATATTTAAACCCTTAATGGATTTAAATGTTTAGAAGTTACTTTGTGGGACTCAACATATGAAGTAACCTCTACACTATTATGTAAAATGTAAATGTGGTCGTTCTCCTCCTATATAATGGTGATTTTAACAACATATATTCTGAAAATACCTTCTACCATAATGAATCCATTGTTATGATATTTTGGTATTCCAATGCTGTCGACATCCAATAGGTAATTTGTATAAAATTCAAAAGCTTTTTCATCAATATAACTCTCAGCAATACAATATTCTAGATGAATTTTATTATTGACATACCCTTTAAAAATATTCATATACTATTTAGTGGCGTACATCCATATATAATATACATGACCATATATTTGAATATATTTAACTAAGAGAACCCTCCAATAGACCATTATATCAAATAATTATGGTGGGAACAACATCTCTAATTCAAAAAATATGGTTGAAATTTCATTCCTCATGATTGGAAACTTCACTAAGTCTATAAAATTATTATATATGGATTTGAAAAAGAAACAATGTTTAGTTAATGTATATCATACATTCTTAGGATGAATGAAATGTAAAACTATATGCATTAAATATTACATCAAAACATGGCAGTTGTGTGATTTTAGAACTTATAACTTCAAATTATTCATTGAAAAAATATTCTTGATATTTGATGAATACACCTCAGGATTTTTTACACCATAATGGAAGTTGAAAAATTCTAATTTATCTTATATGGATAGAGTGTAAGCTACTGGAGGGTGGATATTTATCCTTCACCCTTTACTAATGCCAACACTTCCCTTATCCCCATGAAAATCATGTTATATTTTTCCTTAATTGAATCTTTTTTTATATTGAACACTTAGTAATGTTCCAATAAAAACATCACAAAAATTTTTTAATATATACAAGACATCAATAAAATTTGGGACAAAAAAACAATTCAGGTACAATAATTCACGGAAAATTTATCTCTTTTTATAATTTGATTTCATAAGTTTTTTTGAAAAATGTTTTACAAAAAATATAGTCAGTATATTTTAATATCTTGAAGAATTTATCACATATTAGTGGAGATGATATTATATCTTGTTTTTATTATTTCCTTTAAATGATGTCATCATGGATCGATATTTTTTTCATCAGGGTAAAAATTTGTGTTGTTCTAAAAGCATAATCTTAATGGAATGTCTAAACCTACCTGAGTGTGTACCTTCTTCACAAATGGGACACACTAAGATCCCTTTAATTTTATATCCTAAAAAATTTCCATAATTACTGAAGTCATTAATAAATACATACAATGTGGCTATCAAGTGAAATCTTCACTTTTTTGATTATCATACAATATGAAACCCAAAATCCCACATTAATTTCATTTCTTTGATCAATAGAGCCAAAAATACATCAATATCATTGTCAGATATTTTTGGTCCAGATATAAGTAGGGAATATAATGTATTTCTGATTTATTCATAACCATGGTAGAAAGTTATAATTTACCAACAGAACTATCCATGTACTATGAGTACTACTTTGTATATACAAAGATTTATTCCAACTATAGATAATTGAAGATGAAGGTTTCTTGGATCATTTTAGAATTCAAGATACTCATATTAAATTTTCTTATATTTAGGAGAGACAGATGGGTGACCTAGTTTCCCATATTCAATTCTTTTATTAGTGTTACATTATAATTTTAAAGAGGTTTTCAAACATCTATACAGTATTCTAAACCTTGGAATAATAGGAATAACATAAAAATTTAGAAGTAATTTATTCATCTTTCTTGTAGCTATCTACTCCATGATTAAGGAATTTTTTGAGTGATTAATGGTCCTTCTGAAAAAATATATAATCATTTGAAAAGGCATTTATTTTTTTAGAGATCTTTCCCACTTAATGTGGAATTATTTTTGCTTTATATGTTTGACAGGGTAACTCATTTTATTCTTGTATAACATCATTCATGAGACCAAGTAGTTTTGTAAGGTTGTTTACCCTCCATGTGCTTCCAACATTCCAATTATATAACTTCAATAAAAATGAAAATGATGTATATTTAGTACAAATTCCTCACAATGTTCACTTTTCACAACTATTTATCTTCTCAAACAACAATGTACTATTAATAAGGTAATATTAATTTTCTATTTTCATTTCGTCCATATGATCTCCATGATAATTTACACTAGCAAAAATATCAAATGATCCATAAATTAGAGTATCATCCTAGCAGTATGTATATTCATTTTTTCCCATGTTTATTCCAATGTTTATAGCTTTGATTTATTCCAAGAAAAAAAAAGTTTCATTAAATATTATGATTAAATTCATCTTGAATAAAAAATGTAAACATAGAAAAATGACATGAGAAGGGTTGTATTCATGTGATATTAAAAAGTTGATGAAATATTTAACCCCATCCTCATACAAATTTTTCATATTATTAATATCTACCCATTTTAAATTCATGTTCATCCTAATAGGGTTAACAATATTCAATTTGTAAAAAACATAAATAAATACACATATGTTTTGGATATAATGTATATATATTGATATGTAAACAAAGTATTAGAATTTGAGCATAAATATATAATTATATATATGTGTGTGTCTGAACATATTTGTGTGTAAATATATAAATATTTTATTTTAAATAAGTACATAATCTTCATTATCAAAGTATAAACTTATTGACACTTCTAATATATTTGATTATTTCCTAATAAAATTTTAATACTCACATTGGACACTCAAAGATGCAATGTGAAAAAAAAGTTTAAATGTTAAAATGATATAAGTTGATGTGTGTCTATGTTTGGGTAAACCTATTTTTACTTATAATTAGGAGAGATCAAGTGAAATATTCAACATTTTTTTACATACTCTCGTATTATTTTTTTATGAATGTTTACATTTAGTTAAAATTTGGTTTTATTATTTCTTCCTAAAAAATTTAATTTATGATTTATCTTCCATTTATAAATATGTTTGATTGTATTGTTATTGCATGTTGAATGATATTCTGAGAATTCAAAACTGAATAACAATGATTTCAATTATTTTCAAACTATTTAAATTTCTTAACACTTAAATGAATTTGTGAGAAAATTTAGTATTCAATTGATCTATTATTATCTATTATTACTGATTACATAATCAATCAAGATGAAAGAAAGAGAATTCTCGATGTGATTACGATAAAAAATATCTTTTATTTTTAACATATCTGTGCTTAGTTTGTAATTATTGATTACGTATTGAAAATAAATTATTGAAAGAGTTTTTTTTTAAATTTAGAAGAGGATCCTCATAACTTTAACATGTTTAAGGTCACTACTCTAAATATAGTTCTAACTTTCCTCAAAAGATAAATTCTTCACTTTTTATCCCTTTATCACTTTTTCAATTGTGTTCCCTTCTTCAAAACCCACTATTTTCACACTCATTTTCTAATAAAAATAACTATTTTGAATTACATCATAAATCTCTTTTCAATATATCTAATTCTATTCATTTTGAAACAGTAAACCTTTAATGTGTAAAATAACTCAATTAGTAACCTCCTTAAAAGACAACATAAGAAAACCATATTTTATTATTAAGGAAAATATATTTTTATTGTGAATTTGTGATAAATTCCCCACTATCAAATTGGTATCATTGTTGATGTCTTCCAAATAAGTTCATGGTTTTTAATATTTTGATTCAAAATTTTTTTATAATAAATATTTTTTACTTTCAATTTATAGTTGAAATTTTTTTTGTGTTATACCTAATATCACATTAAAAAACAACCACACTCAAATTTAGAGCAGTTTGACCTAGAGATTAAAAAAATTGTGGTAATAAAGTTAAAAATATAGAAGGGTATATTATAAGATTTTAGAATAGACTTTTATTATTGAAATTTTTGAAGAAAAACCTAAAACATCCACTTTCGGATTTGAAAAATTAAAAACACCCAAACACGAGTATTCAAAACCTTTAAAATTTATGGCTGAACAAAGAACCATGAAGGAATTACTTACATTAATCCTTGGTAATCGAAAACCTGTTAGTCCTAATCATTTTAATTGGGTCAAGATAGTACAATGTTGATAGGTCAATGGGAATGGGGGTGGTATGGTACATAGGCAAAGAAAAACTAAAAATTGTGCTACAATGAAAAATCAAATAAAAAGGAATAAACAAATAACACTACTTTGACTTTAGCAAGGTTGACTCATTTGAGAATTTTGTGGGGGAGAAATGACAGATGTCGAGTTTCACAAGAGGTTGAATGGCATGAACAAGTGGGGTTATGTTAGGTTTAATTTTAAAAAACATGGATTGGTTTTATTAGCACTTTCCAAAAAGTGTTGATAAAAATTGGTTTTATCATCTCTTTTTTAAGCACTAATAAATGCTATTTAAAATATTTTAAAAAAATATTAAATGAGTATATATTACAAATGATTAAATTATCAAAAAATAAACAATATTTAACATTATTAATGAATAAATACTATTAAATGTATGAATGTTATAAATGAGAGAAATTTAATAAATAAAGATGAATATTCTTCAAAAATAGGAAAATAAGTTTTATAACTATATAAATTACTAAAGAAAATAAAAATAAATATATATTAAAATGAATATGAATATATTTTAAATATGTACATTACAACCATATTAAAAGCCTTAACTGCTAATGAATAAATATGTATAAATAATTAGTTAAAATTAATAAATTATAAAAATATGAAGCGAATAAATATTAAAAATTGTAAAATTATATAAAAAATAGAAACAAGTAACATTATTCGTGAATAAATAACATTAAATGGATAATGTTAAGAAAGAGTGAAATTTAATAATTTTAAAATAAATAGTTTGAAAAAATATTAAAAAATGAATAAGTGTTATTAATTATATAGAATATTAAAAGAGTTAAAAATTAATATATGATAAAATGAAAATGAACATATATTAATTATATAAATTATAACTATATTAAAGACATTAAATATTAATGAATAAGTACTTATAAATAAATATTAAAAATGGATATAATTACAAATACTAAACAAATAAAAAAAATAAAAAAATGAATAAAATGCAAACACATTAAAAAATAATTAATATTTCGAATGAAAAAAAGGAAGTAATAATTAATAAATTATAAAAAATATTAGAAAATTAATAATAGGTTATATTATATAAATATATAAAAAATGAATACAATTTTCCAATTAAAAAAAATAATATATTAAATATATCATGTCAATATATAAAATTATGAAATATATATTAAAAATGAATAAATTAAAGAATTATTATGTGTGTGTGTGTTTTTATATATAAAATTGCATTAGTTGGGTATATATTTGTACAGAATTAATGAGTATATATCTAACTCAAGTTTGATGCATGTTAAATTGAAAAAACAAATTACATTTATATAAAACGCACATTAAAAATCTGTTAGATGATATTATTAATCCATTTTTTTAATTAAATTAATATTTATTCATAATACATTTTTCACTAAATATATGACTTATTAAATGTAAATATATATTCTGTATTATATAAATCACATTTATAGAATCATTATATACTGATATATATATATCACTATGAATATATTTCTATATTAGAAAAATTGAATATAAACATGAATAATCATGTATTGCATAATATTTAAAATGATTAAATAAAAAATATTAAATGAATAATTTTTAAAATTGAATAAATTATTAAAAAATGTAAAAAAAATACTTAACATTATTAACAAAAAAATAATATTAAATGAATGAATGCTAAAAATGAGTGAAATTTAATTAAAAATGAACATATTTAAAAATATTTAAAAAATGAATAAGAGTTTTAAATTATATAAATAAAAGTAAAAATAAAAATGAATATATTTTAAAATTAAATGAATATATATATATATATATTAACTATGTAAATTACAAATATATTAAGAAAATTAAATATCAATCAATAAATATGTATATATAAATATTAAAATCTAATAAAATTAAAAAAATATTAAACAACTATTAATTAAAAATGAATAAATTAAAAAAATATTAAAATTTTATTAATGGAATGTGTAATAATAAAAATGAATAAATTAATATATATATATATAAGTAATAAATAGTATATATTAAATAAAAATTTAAAACTGATGATATTAAGAATCGTGTTCGCCCTCTTGCACAAATAAAAAATATAATATTTATAGTAGTGATAGATTTTATATTGTTAAATATTTTCGAACATATTAAATGGTGTAATATTATTATTTATGCATTTTTTTATTATGTTTTTTACACTGTCATATTTCCTTCATGAGAATTAATGTATGTGCATGAAAATATTTTGTGATGAATGAGAGATAGATATGAATATGGGTGATATTGTATGTATGTTACATATACATGTGATAGAGTTATTATATAGGATGCATTTGATGAATGAAAGCATTGGGAAATGGTAACAACACCTCATACATTGTAACTCGAGAAGGTGGCATCACAATTTTATGTAGAACTAAATGCTCTTAGTGAGATCACAATTAAAGCGATAACATCTCAAACATGGTATGGTTTAGTTGATGAGTGGTGATTTTGTTTCTAATTCATATAGTAGCAGTGAAGTGTTTCTTATGCACACAATGCTATGTATGTAAGCAGTGAAACCAACATAATGGATTTTTCCATATGGTGCTCTATTTCCCACCAATTCTAGTTCATAATTATAATATATTCTTTTATATTTAAATTTATCTCTAATATCATTTATATTTATACATTATTATCAAACAATTATATAATGAGTTTCTATGGATTTTCATATGTACATGCATACAAAATTTCACTGAACTTATAAAAAGGCTTCACTTTAAAAAAAATGCACCAATAACCTAATGCTTATTATAAAGAACTAGTAGATATTCAATTTATATTAGTGTGTGATATTATCTTTATGAGCCCTGAAAAAGGTCTAATGTTGTCAATGCTAATAAAAGTCCTCAATTACAGTAATGCATTGCTATAAGAATAGTACACTACTGCAACCAAATAAATAAAACATAAATAAATTATAACTACATTTATTTAACCATAAATAATAATTACAAATAATTTTATATTAATAAAATCTCAATACATTAAAATTACATTGATATGTAAAATTTATTACAAACATTTAAAATTTCCAACTAACTAAAAAATAATTCAACTCATATGAGACCTGGTGGCCCTTTATTCCCATGCTCTTAGGACCCCTTCCAGTAGGGATCAATCACACTACCATTTATCAAATACACCAATCCGAAATTTAAGGAAATACGTGTTTTCATGATAAATGTTTTAATTCTTTTAAGTATGTGTCTCATGTTGTGAACTAAAATGTGACTTCTAAATGATAATACACAATTCTAGTCATACCAAGCATACAATGTGTCATATTGACGTGTGATTAACTCCTATAAGTATAAAATGAATCGTAGATATTTTTCCTAAATTATCTGGATAATCTGAGTTTTTTTCATAGTTTTGATCATGTGATGTTCATTTTGAACTAAAATGTCTCCTTTATACAAAAAAAACATGCACTTTTAGAAACATTTGTCACACCAAGTGTCATATTGATGTGATATTAATTCCTACACATAAAAAATGGAATATTTATATTTTTTCTAATATATATAGATAATCCAAGCATGTTTTATTATTTTTGAGATTATAAAATTCCTTGCGAACTAAAATATAATTTTTTAATGAAAATAGGCAATTCAAGTCAAACTGGCCTCACTGTTTTTCAAATTGATGTACAATTAATTCTTACATGTAACAAATTAATTACCAATATTTTCCCTAAATTATCAAGACAATATAAGCGTTTTTTATTAATTTTTAGTATGTAAAACATGTTTTAAACTAAAATAATAATTTTAAACAGAAAATAATTACTTTGAATTATACCAACCACACTATGTGTCACATTGACATGAAATTAATTATAACAAGTCAAAATTTAATTATAGATATTTCCTTAATGTATCAAGAAAATATGATTGTATTTTATTCATTTTGAGTATGTTATGCTTGTTTTAAACCAAATAATCACATTAAATTGAAATCGCATACTCACAATCATTCCAAGAAAATCGTATATATGATGCATTGAGGTTAATTACTCGATGACTAAAAATGAATCACATATATTTATAATATTAAATCAATATGATTAATTTATATTTTATGTTTTGTGTATGTGCCTTGTGTTTTGAACTAAAATGTCACTTTTAAATTAAATAAATCCACTTTCATTTTACTAATAGCACCATGTGTGAGATTGGTGTGATGTTAATTTCCACACATCATAAATGAATTATCGATATTTTTTTAGAATTATTGAGATAACCAGATTATTGTTTTCTGGTTTTTGAGTATGTGACACGTGATGTGAACTAAAATTTCACTTCTGTAATGCCCTGACTCCTCTTTCCCAAAGTTGGTGCATTATATTATTACACAGGCATGATCACAAGAATCAAATATCAATGGCGATATCAGTTTAGTAGCCTTTGAAATACAAGATACAAACATAAGTTTTACATTACATCTTGAAATGAAAAAAAACATCTTATCCCATTTGAAAAAACTCACATACCTTATACTATCTCTGTAGTTCAATCATAATATACATTTTTGCATCCTGGGAAAAATTGAACCAAAATAAATGGGTGAGCTCAGATGCCCAGTAAGGATAAATAATATAGCAAAAGCTACAGTATATAAGCATAAACCTTTAAGGGTATGTTTAAAACAGAAACACAAGCCTTTTAGACATAATATTTAGTATAATATGGAAATAATAAAGAAAATAATTATATTTAAACATTAACATGGATATTATGAATAATCATATGTAATATTAATCACATAAAGAAGAAATGCATAATGTTGTACATCATAACCATATCATCAAGGCCTCGTGATAAGACAATAAATAACCATACCATCAAGGTTTCATTCCAAGACACTATTTTGTTCCATGAGACCAACCGATTTATCAAGGAGCTATAGTGGTCCCTATTTTTCACTTACTAAGTCTAATGTATTTTTCAATTGAAAGGGGAAAAAATAATATAATCATTCATGTTAAAACTACCATAAATAATATAATCATTCATAAAGTACCTCATTTTGAAAATTACATAATGATTCTTTTAAAAATGTTTTATAAAAATTAAAACAGGTGAAAAAATGAATTTAAAAATTTTATTACATTTTATAAATTAATTTTAAGAAGCATGGACATGGATTATAATGATCTCATGGAAGATACTTACATATAAAAAATCTTGGATAATAAAGAGATTCTGAAATTAACCCTTAATTTGTACTTTACATTAGTAGAGGCTATGTTAACCTCCTGTATAATAGTAAATTCATGTTATTAAATTATTCTAGAACCATATACATGTTTATGATATCATATATTATCCTCTTATATCATTTTGTTAATCATATCTCAATATTTTTATTATTTTGGGTGTTAACTTCTTTGTTTTCCCATTCTTGTTTCTCCATGTAAGTAATTTTTTTTATTCATATGATGTAATTTACTCACATCCATGATGATATTAATTTCATAACAATTATTTATACACATAATTTAATTTTTATAATCATTCTTGAATGGTTAACATGGAGAATAAATCTCACAGTGTTGTGGAGATGGTAGGTCGTACTTACACACGAGCAACGATATCATTCCATTAATGGTTAAATGGTATATAATTTGATGGTATATTAATTATAAATAATAATTATAATTTTATATAAATTATTTATTTCGATTATACTAATCATTATACACATCCAAATAAAGTATTGTTGAGTAACAAATTACACCACGGTATGGAGACGATAAGTCGTACGTACGCACACATAGTGATATTTCTATTTGTAGGATGGATAAATGGAGGAATATGGTTGTTAAATAATTATAATAACATACAAGAATGAATATTGTAATTTATTTATTAGTTTTATATATAAAAAACATATGAATATGAAGAATGGGAAGAAGATAAATTGGATGGAATTGGTAAAACAATTACCTCTTCTTTGAGCGTCCCCTATTGATTTGCAAAAAAGGGCTTCTTAAGATGAATTTATGCCAGAATTATGAAATCTATGATGAACTGAGGAAATTTATAATGATAATTGTTTAGGTTTTTTTCTATCAAAAGGGTTTTATAGGTGTTAATTAAAGATAAGGATAGGATCCCTTTTTAAGAGTGGGGAGGAGATCTTTTTGAAACTCCAAAACTATTAAATTATTATAATTTTATTTTAAGTTTAAAATAACTCCAAAGTTATTAATTTCAACTATAAGATTATTATGGGTCTAAATAATAACAAAAAATTATTTTTATGTATGTTTAGTTCACAAAATTAACATTATATTTTAAGTTTAACCCTTTAGTTACACAGTTTAACTCTTACCGTGTCTAGTTGTATTTTTATATTATAGGGTTAATAAAGTTACTATGAAATTTCAAAAAAACCCAATTATATCATTAATAAAATATTTAACACTATACTAGTCATTTTTCAAATCCTTATATTTTTATGAATTATATAACATTTAATAAAATATTCTATATTTTAAGGTAACATTAATGTCAATTTTGAGACTATTCTATATTTTCATTTTTGATAAATAAAAAATCATTATAATATCTTTGAACCAATATTTAAAATGTGTAAATTACATTTATATGTTAACTATAAAATTATTATATGTCAATAATTAAGTAAAATTATATTTATTATAATATTTTTAATATCATTTTTTGGATATTTCTATTAATAATATAATTTCTATATCATTATTGTTTCATCGTTAATATTTATTATTTAATCTATAAAAATTATAAATATATTTATATGATTCAGGAAATTATTTTATATTTCCATATATTATTTATAATCTATGTTATATTCTGTATATCTATATATTAAAATTATTATACTAATAAGAAGTGAGAGTGTGACATTTTGTCACATTCATTAATTTTAATAATATTCATGACATATTCATGGAAAAGGGTCCATTTAATGATTCCATTTATAAACATAGTTGGTAATGGTAAAATGGAGTCACCAAAAAGGATATTTTATAGGTGTTAGGGTAATTTTATAATATTATTTCACCTTTAATAACATGATTTTCCCTTAACTGTGGTAATAAAAAATTACTAAAGTTATTAGACAAAATATCCAAAAAATAATAGTACCATATTAAAATAATTTGTAAAAATTGATTAAAAATATGGAATCCATTTTTAAAAATATAAAAAACATAATTTTCATTAATTAATTTAAAATTAAACCCTGTTGACAAAACGAGAAAAGGCGTTTTTCAAAAGTAAAAACCATCAAAAGATTAATATGTGTTTATATCTAACTATAATGTGAAAATAATTTCAATGAACTAAATTATATTAAATGATAAAAAAACATAATCTAATAACACTTTAAAACATATTAAAAGTAAAATATAACAATATAAATAAATTAGATGAAAAAGAAGTTTTGAATTAAAATGCAGTATTTTTCATTACTCATTAAAATATAAAAATTATCAGAAAAACACCAAAAATTTGTCCAAAATAAATTTTATTGTATTTATTCTAAATAAGAAGTTTATTTTTTTCAAATTGAATATATAAAAGTGTCAAATATTTAATTTCAAAAGGGGTTCACCATTAAAAGGTGGTGAAACTGCATTTTTTTGAAAAAATACTTCTTTTATTAGAAAAATTGAATTTGTCCTTATATCATGTGTAAGAGACACATGAGATAAATATTAAAATTATATAGAATATAAATAATTTAAAATTTGGTTAATATTAATCATAACAACTTTTTAAACGGCTCTTCATGGTGCTCTCGAACTTGGTGTTACGTGCAACAGATGCTATTAAATTATTCAAAAAGAAGTATACTATGGAAGCTTGGGGTGTTACATTATTCCCTCCAAATAATATCATCCTTGAAATTTATAAAATATCAATTTATAAAAATATTATTTTTGTTATTCATTATAATTTCCTCAGGTTCCCACATTGTCTTTTCCATTTTATGGTTTCTAGAAAGATCTTTTACAAGACAAGTCATCTAATTTCCCAAAACTGGTTCTCTAGTGTCAAGAATCATGATAATAACTTCACATTAAGAAAGATCAATTTTCAGTTCCATTTCATCATAGGTGAGTACATGATTTTCTTCTCGAATTTATTTCCTTATAATGATATATGGAACACATCATGAACATTGGATAGACTTGGAGTTATTTCCATATAGTAATCTACATATTTAATTAGTTCAAGAATTTCAAATGGTCTGATATACATGGGACTTAATTTACCCTTCTTATCAAATTGTATACAACCCTTCCATGGAGATACCTTCAAGAAAACATTATCCCCCACATGAAATTCCAAATACTTCCTTTGGTTATGGGCATATCTCTTTTTCTTAGTTTGGGATATTTTGATATGGTTCTAAATAGTCTTTAACTTTTCCATAATTTCCTAAATATGTTATAAGACTATGAGTTTTATTTCTCCAATATCATCCCAACACGTTGTTGTATGATATCGCTTTCTATAGAACAATTCATATGGTTCCATCTGAATACTTTAATGGAAGCTATTGTTATAGGAAAATTCTACTATAGGTAAATACTGATCCCACCTACCTTTAATGTCAAGTGAGAATGATCTAAATAGGTCTTATAATGTTTTAATATTCCTTTATTATTTACCATTAGTTTGAGGGTGGTAGGTAGTTCTCAAACGAAGATTAGTATCTTGGGCCTCCTGAAGAATTGTGATGTAAACTAAGGATCTCGATCAGAATCAATTGATAGGGGTACACCATGAAGTCTTACAAGTTCATTAATATATAGTCTTCATAAGCATTCAAGTGGTAAAACTTCTCTTATAGAAAGAAAATGTGTTGATTTGTTAATATGGTCGATAATAACCCATAGAACATCATTTCTTCTAGGAGTCTTCGATATCCCTATGATAAATTCCATCATAATATCATCCCATTTCCAAACAGGTATATGTAGAGGTTGAATGAATCCTCTAGGATGTTGTCTTGTTTCCTTCACTTATTTACAAAAAAACATCTCGACACATTATTAGTAATAACCCGCTTCATGTTGTCCCAAAAAAATGTTCCTTCAAATCTCTATACATTTCAGTGCCACCGAGTGTATAATGAAAATGGAGCTATGAACATCATCTAATAATTCCCTTTTTGATCATGTATTTCTATAACACAAATCCTCTTCCCAAAATTCAAAATCCTATCATCATAAATGAAGTCAATCAATCACCCAACAATTAATTTTTTAATTTTCTTTTTAAAAACCTCATCATTAGACTGAGAAATTTTTATCCTTTCCTATAAATATGGTTTGGAAACCATTTGAAAAATCAGTGATGTTTCACATTCCATGATAATTCCCATATTCATCTTTACTATATCCATAAACATAGGATCCTTTTCAACTCTCATTTTTTTAGAACTCCATGGTCCTTTCTACTCAAAGCATCTACTGCCTTATTTTCCTTCCCTAGGTGGTAGTGTATTGTGCTATCATAATCATTGAGTAGATCAAGAAATCTCCTTTTTCTCATGTTTAGTTCTTTCTATGAGAAAATATATTTCAAGCTCTTGTGATCTATATATATCTCACATATTTCCCTGTAGAAATAGTGTTTCTATATCTTCAGAGAAATGATTACTACAGCTAATTCAAGATCCTGAGTTGGGTAGTTTTGTTCTTGTATTTTTAATTACCATGATGTATAAGCAATAACTCTACCATTCTACATAAGGAAACAACCAAGTCCTTTTCTTTATGAATAATTATAAATCACATACCCATCATTTTCATATGGTAAATTCAAGATAATAAGAGTGAATAATTTTATCTTCAATTCATTAAAACAATCTTCACACTATTTTATCCAAACTAATTTAACCCCATTTCGTGTAAGATTGGTTAATGGGTTTTACAATCGGACCAAATTTTCGATGAAATTCCAATAGTAACCAGCTAAACAAATAAAACCGTGTACCTCGATTATACCTGTCGGTGTTGGCCATTCTTGGATTTCCTATTTCATTCCAAGATCAATAGAGATTCATTCCTTTGAGGAAATATGTCCAGGAATTTTTTTTCTTGAAGCCATAATTCACGCTTTCTAAACATCCCATATAGCTCTTTTATTTTAAGAGTCTATAAAAAAATATGCAAGTGGTTTTCATGGTCTTCATAGCTTTTGAGGTATACCGATATATCATAAATAAATACTACGAAAAAATAATCAAGATATTCTTTAACACTTTGTCCATTAGATCTATGAAAATATAGGATGCATTAGTCATTCTGAATGGAATTACGATATACTCGTAATTCCAATACCTAGTTTAGAATGATGACTTTGAAATATATTCCTTCATTAAACACAATCGATGATATCTAGAATAGAGGATAATCTTTGAAAAATATTGAGCTTTATGAAGTTAATCAAAAAAATAATCAATGTGAGGTAGAGGATGCTTGTTCTTTATTATAATAGTATTGATTTATCTATAGTAAATTCATTGCCTTATTGATCAATATTTCTTCTTAACAAAAAGAACCGGGGATTCCCTTGAAGAAACATTAGGGAGAATATATTTTTTATTACTCAACTCCTCTAGTTATTTATTCATCTCTCTTACTTCCATGGTTTCCATTCTATAGGGAGTTTTTGATATTGTTCTTGTATCGGCGAATAAATCAATAATAATCTCAACATCCCACTCTAGAGGATGTCTAGGTAAATCCTATATAAATAAATCAATATATTCTCATAAAATAGGTACATCTTCAATTTGAATATTTATTAATTCATCACTAGAAGTTATTTGTTCTTCCACTCAATGAAAATCATTCAGTATAGCTACCAGGGGTGGGTTTTTTTTGAAAAAAGGTAATGTCTGGGTCAAAGAACAAGAAACAATTTATTAATAAAGAAATATGTGAACTAAAAAAGTATGAATGATGGGATTTTATTACACTATATTTCATTAAGAGGATGAATACCAACCGGAAGATTATCAAACCACCTAACTTCCTGATTTATACCTTTATTAGCAAGAGCACCATCCACCATGTTTTCTTCCCAATAGGAATGTGTATAAATATATCTAATTTCTCGAAGAGAGGCCATACATATCATCCAATGAGATTTAAGAGTCTAGGAATGGTAGACCATGCCATTCCAAATTTCTTGGACGATGGAAGTAGAGTCACTTTCAATCAAAATGTCGTTCTAGACATTACTTTGATCAAAATCAATAGACTAGATCACCGCCATCATCTCAGCTTCTAAAGAAGTGGCACTGGTGCAACCTCTATAGAGGAACCCATGAAAGTTACCCAGATAATCCCTATAGATAGCTCCAAAACCTATGGGACCCGAGTTCCCTTTTAAAGATCCATCCATGTTTATTTTGATCCACCTAGGAATAGGGGCATGCTAGAACACCTCAATTGATTGATGCTATTTTTTTGTAGAGGCTGATAACCCTGAGATGTATGAGAATAAGAAAGTCTTCTACATAATTGTTACAAAAGTATTTTGAATCAAGGCGGCATCCCTGATAGGAGTGAGAATTCTTGAATGAGCTGCATTGAGATTGAGTGAGTTCCTATTATGTAAAATATCATTATGATCATACCAGATAATGTGGAGGAGTTCTGTAATAGCCGCAAGAAGAAGGTTCTTGATTTGATTCGAGGTGTGGATCTCCACAAAATATTTAATATGAGTAAGAATTTAATCAAAAGTAATCCATTTTCAATCAAACATGTCAGTAATGAAATTCCAAAGAGCAGCAGTAGCAGCACATGATAGGAAAAGATGATTGGTATCCTCTCTATGCTGATGATACATATGAAATTTAGAAAAAGTTGGATGCCAAAGGTCTTAAGGCAAACCTCAGTAAGAACATGATTATGGGAAATTCCCTAAATAAGATTAAGTCTAGAGGGCTTGATCAAATGATTATCAAAATGTTTGATCCACCCGAAAATATTTTCAGATGAAGAAAAATTATGATCATAGAAAGCCTTGGAATCCAAGATACCATTATGAGAAGGTTCCCAAACTAGAAAATCATCTGCATTAATGAAGGTTTGACTATCAACCACTTGCATAATAGATTTCGGGAGATTGGGATAGTGGTCATTCATAACCTCGTGTATAGAGAGATTTATGGAGTTAGGAGGGCAGTGTGGAGATAACATGGAGATCAGGGGGGAGCCAGACTAGTTATCAAGACAGAAATTCAAAGAGGAATTTTTAATGACCGTCCATCTAGATTTATGTATTATGTTTTGGAAAGAGTATCTGATGGAGGGCCAAATAGAGGAGATAATATAACTCAAGTTACCTTTTTTAAGATTGTCCAAGAATCTTTTTTTTAGAAACTCAGTGGCATTATTATTTTGATTGATCAATTTCCATGTGAGCTTAGCATGAAGCACATCATTAAAAAGATTGATATTATTAATGTTGAGGCCCCCCTTTTCATTGGTTTGCAACACATAGACCAATGGATAGTGACAAGCTTTCGCTCAATAGTGCTGTCAGAACAAACAACTTTTTTAATGTAACCATTAATTCATTTAAGAAGTGAGGCTGGCCATTTGTAAATCCTTAGAGAGTAAACCATTTTGTAAATAATGGTAGATTTGACAAGGAAAATCCTACCATCCATGGAAAGAGATTTCCCCTTCCAGGAAGAGAGTTGATGTAGAATTTGATCCCCCACAGAAGAGAAATACATAGCTTTAGGTCTTCCCCAGAATAATGGAATGGCTAAATAAGTAGAAGGTATGATACCTTCCTTAATTCCAAGGCTTTCAATGATGTTGATTTTACGGTTGGTAGGGAAATATTTTCCAAAGAAGATAAAAGACTTGTTCCAATTGAAATCTTGACCTAAATCCTCCTCATAATGAGATAAATCATTCATATGATTCAGAATATTTCGTTTTCTTCCCTTAATAAAGAGGATAATGTCATCTGTATAATGAAGATGGGCCAGAGCATTAAGGCCTCTAGCAGCTTGGATCTATTTCATCTTATTTTGATAATCCAAGTTAAAGATAAGACTGCTAAGATAGTCTTCCGTAATTGAAAAAAGATTGTCAGATAAAGGATGTCCTTGTCGGACACCATTGGTGAATTTAAAATATCCTTTAGGGGAGCCATTGAAAATGATAGAAATAGCAGAATATGTGAACAAAGAGTGAATCCTATTAATAAAAACCACATTAAAACCAAATTTATGGAGAACCTTGAAGAAAAAGTTTTAGTCAATGGTTTCAAAGGCTTTCCTAATGTCAAGATTAATGGACACATTGCCTCCTCTTGAAGCTTTATTATGCACATTGGTACATTCCGAGGCAAGGCTAATGCAATCTTGAATGGATATGTTTTTAATGAACCCAAATTGGTTCCAAGAAATAATTTTATTATAGATAAGTGAGAGTCAACTAGCTAGGATCTTAGTAATAATTTTATAAAGAGAGTTAATAAGAGAAATAGGCTAGAATAAATGAATTTCTGAAGGATTTTATACTTTTGGAATCAATGTAAGGAATTTAGAATTGAGACCATGAGGGAGGTTACCATGAGAAAATAATGTTTTGAAAAGCTTACAAACATCAAAATGGATAACATCCCAATGATGTTGATGAAAACTATTATAAAAACCATCTGGACTCTGGGCACTGGCATGATTCAGATCAAAGACAATATCATTAATTTCATGATCAAGAGGGATTATCAGAAGTGAATGATTGTCTTCCTTATCCACAAGAGCAGGAACAATATCAGGAATGAGATATTTGTTAATGGGAAGACCATTAAAAATGTTCTCAAAATATGAGACAAAATGATTAGCAATGGCATCTTCCTTGTCCAAAAAATGTCATTATCCTTGAGGAAGGAAAGAGGTTGGAAGAATTTCCTAATATAATTCAAAGCATTATAGAACATGGAATTTCTATACCCATAATTAAGCCATTTAATTTTGAATAATTTCTTATGGATGTTATCTTTGAGCACAAGAAGGGAATTAAGTTTCAGGGAAATGTTGATTTAATCCTGGGGATCTAAAGCGAATTCATCATTAATGTCAATGTTTTGAATGAGATTGAGGTCAGCCTATAAAGAGAAAATGTCCATATCATTTTTTTAGACTTAGTCACACACCAACTTTTGAGATTTTTTTAGAAGTTTGAGTTTAATGACATTGGTAAAGACATCATAGTGGTGGATCATGGAATCCCAACATTTTTTTGATAAGAGTGGAACAACCAATATCCAAAGACCAAGAATTATTAAATTTGAAAGGTATATTGGGTTTGGGCCGTTTAGGTAGGAGACTAAGAAGAATTGGATAAGGTTCTGAATTTAATTTATGTAACGTAATACTGGAAATGGTGTCCCAAGCATCCAAAGAAAGAATGCTCACAGAATCCCTATCAAGTTTTCTATCCACAGTCCTATTGTAGTGACGAAGATTCCATGTGAACTTAGCACCAGTCAGATTGACTTCAATTAAATTACAGTCCTCAAACGTAGCCTTAAATTCTTTAGAAGCAATGTGAGAGTGTGTTGGACCAATTTTTTCACTAGGTGAGAGAATAACATCAAAATCTCTTATGACTAACCATGGGTCGTGGATGGAAGGAGCCATCGCAAAAAGGTCGTACCAAAGAGGTCAACAGTCTTGATATCTATTCTTGGCATAGACGAGAGAACAAAAAATATGCTGACCAACCAAATTAAAATCACAAGTAAGAAGTTGATCATAAAGATTAAAGATTTTAATATTCTGCTAAAGAACTATAATAAAATACACAAAGGGAATCAATAAGGGTATCATTCTTGCAATCCCCTAGAAAAGAGTAGCCTAAAGCAGTAAAGTGCATGTATTTTCTAGTAAAGAAAATTTTGGGCTCATTAATAGAAAAAAGTTTTGGATTATGATTTAAGACAAGTATTTTAAGAATATAAATAGTGCCAGGGTTTGCTACACCCTGGCAGATCCAAAAAACAATATCCATTAAGACCTGGTTTTGGAGAAAGTTCTACTCTTCTTCTATTTAGAGCCTCCCGATATTTTCTTCCCCTTAGATCTTTAGAGAGTAGAGGTCGGATCTAGGGAGGATTTCAAATCCTGATTACTCAATAAATCAACACCATTTTTATTTAAAGAAACATATTTATTAGAAACTAAGGCTTCTTTTCCTGATTTACTATTAACCGGAGTATTCATAGGTGCATCACTTGATGCACCTTGAATTTGTGGAGCAGTAGATGTTGTGAGAAAATCTACTGCCCCATTAGATTTCATGCCTCTATTATCTTCTAAAGGAACCTAAAAATAAGATTGGGGAATAGATTCGATGGCCAAACATGATTTCAAAATAGAAGAATCAGGTACTATAAAGTTAGTACCTATACTATCAAGAGGATCCATTGGAGAAGCAACTTCAGTAGGTACCAAAGATGAAACATTGGTAGTACCTGCATTGTTTTGAACCAAAACCGAAGCAGTAAAAATTGATAAATCCAAAAGCTTACCTGCTGAGTCGCAGACATAAGATTGTAGAGAAATATGAGTTTCCTCAACTGAAGTTGAAGTACTCCCAATTTTCATCACCGAATACTGGCCAACATGCACTGGATCCTGAAGAGATTTGTCTAGCTCAATCTCAAATGTGTCCAACACGAGTCTTTCAGTATCTTGAAGAATGATCTGGTCTTATTCCATGTTTTCTTCTTCCTCAACATACTCATCCCATGTGGGATTCGAGGATTGGCCGAGAAAAATAGGTTTCCTGACCCAAACATCTGCTATTTTAGTCGTAGGCACTGTATTCACATATATTTTCTTCTTTTTCTTCTTGACCTCAGTCCATCGATCATCCGTTGAAGGGGGAACCTGTATTTTAACCACCCTAAACTTCAACAGGGAATTCTCGATGATTTTGAAGATTTCACAATATGGAGGCATCCTCTCACATTCAACCCGAATCTCTGCTTTGTACTGGTTGGAATTGAAAAAAATAACATCAGTAATTTTGTCCAACATATCCACCTCGACCATCACACAAGCATATAAGCCTAGTTCTGCATTGAGAGTTTGTTTGTCAATTTTTTGTGGCATCCCGATACATGATGCAATGTCGTTGAGGATCTCCGGGTCCCAAAAAAACCAATTAAGGCCATGAAGTCGTACCCATATTTGGACCAGAGTGTTGAGAGTATTGTATAGATTGAAATTCAGATCCCACTCCGAGATGCGAAGAGCCCCTGGTTTGAGATGCAGGTTACCCATCCGCCAAACACGAGCAAGATCTTCATGTGACTTCATCAGTAAATGAAAGTAGCCTTTTTTGATTGGAACTAATTTCCAATCAGTGAGCCCCCAAATGTGTGAGATGCATAGATTTAGATCTGTTTTTGACCACGTATTATCAACTTTAAGATACGAAATTCGATCCATAATGAAAAACTTACAGGGAGAAGATCTTTGTTGATGCGCATCCAGATCAGCATCAACCGCAAATCGACCATCCTCAAGCTTCTTACTGAGAGAGGATTTCGAGGTTGAAGATATTCTATGATCTAAGCCTTTGAGAGCCTCAAGAAATGATATACCTTTTGGTTTGTCGACTGTAGGGGGTTCAACTTTGAAATCGTTCCGCACGAATGCGAATTCCACCTCTAGATGGAAACCCGCCATTAGCAAGAGGATTAATGAATCAATCAACGTCGTCAAGAGCAATGAGATGAGGAAACCCTAGGGTCTGCGGAGGCTTCGTCTGGAGCTACCATCTAAACTAGAGGTGGGACTTGATAAGAATAAGGTGACGAAGTTTCTGCTGTAAATATATTGGATTCTACATTTTTCTCTCAAATTTTAGCATTATTCTTCTTGTAATAAATTGTTTCATTATATTTTCATATCTATTACATACCTAGGATTATATAAAATAAGACCATAGGTATGATGATAAATTCAGAAGATAAATTACATTTATATGACATAATGGGAACTACCTGACACATCTTTCTTGAAATGGGACTTCCCTTAGAGGGTTTGACTAACAACTCCCTTGTTAATGTGAATTTTAAATATCTAATTTTAAAAGAAAACTCGGAAGATATAAAGGAATTCAAGGATCTATAGTCAAATAATGCTTTGTATAAATATGAGGAAATGATTAATGTACCTGCCACAACATTTTTAGGAACTTCAACCTTATTAATTGTGATTACAAAAGCTTAGCCTTGCTCTCAAGGCCTTTTCTATGGAAAGATTAATTCCCACTTAAGAAAAACATTTTCATAATATTCCATCCCTTTACAATTGCATAATTGAACATTGATAGATTCTATCATCCCTTTTCAATCATAAGATTGGTGGCCTTCTTCTCCACACTTGTAAAAAAATCCCATACCATTTAGTCAAGTACCAGGGTGTTTATTCCCATAATTACTATGGGATGTAAATTTAGATTTTCCCTTATTTTCCTTACTTCCTTTTCCAGAGTGTTTAGTATCCCTCTTCTTCTCATTCTTTTCATTAAAATAATTAGACGTAGAGAATTAATTTTCTATCTTAATGTAACATGAGACTATATCTTCATATGATGAGAACGATTGTGAGACTAATTCCCATTGGAGGAATGGTTTTAACAAATAAATTAATCGACTAATATTACATCTTTGGTTATGTATATAGTCTACAACATGACTTTCTAACCTTGTAATGTTAGCTTCATACTTTGCAACATTCTCATCCTCATTCTACCTCAGAATTAGAAATTACCTCTCTATATCCACTTGTTGATCACAAAGAAAGTATTTTTCTTGGAAGCGTTATTTAAATTCTCTTTATTCCATATTTACAAACTCTTAGTCATCCTTAATGATTGGAATTAATGGCCACCATTGATCTACATATCCTGATAGACGACAGGCTTCCATAACAACTTTTTCATTTTCGTTACTCCCCAAAGTAAGAAATATTTTCTATAAGGAATGTATCCACTGCTCACCAAAAAATAGATTTATAGACCCATTGAATGTTGTTGGTTTTTTTCTCATGAAGGGATGTAACATTGAAAATCCATGTTATGGATAAAGGGGCACTATACTATTAAGGTTATTGTTCATAACCTGAGTTATCTATCCTAGTATAGTTATAAGTTGTTCAATTCTAGTTGTACCAACAACACCACTATCATTATCATACATAGGATGGGAATCCAGACATGTATTATGTGCATTGATATGATTTACATTCCTTCCACTAGGAACCATTTATAAACAATGGTATACACTACATTAGGTTATGAATCATACAAAATAATTTAAAACTAGTAAAATACTAAACATAATTTAAAAATTTATGCATATCTAGTCCATAATCAGAAAAATGGTTTCTTTAGGGACATATTTACTCATAAATCTTTAATAATGGGTTTTGAAGAAAATTTGTATTATCCTAATCATATCCCTTAGGTGTGTCAAACCAGGTGCATAGCAAGGCTCATTGTCATGTAACAAGTTAACCTGGTTCAAGCCTGGAACACCTTATTAGAGTTGTTACTCTTAGGTACATCTCTACCAAAACTTCATCCACTTATAGTATCTTGAAAGGGAATTTTTTTCTAACAATACTCAAATATTCTCTACATTACCAAAATTTTAGTATATTCTTATTTACTTATCCTCGAAGTCTTTCTTTAGGTAGTGTCCCCTAATCAATGTCTTTTCTAAATCTAGTTTCCAAGGTTTGTACTAAACTTCCTCTGATACCAACTGTAATGCCCCAACCCCAGTTTCCTAAAGTCAGTTAATTATTTTATTAAATCACCATGATCACAAGAAATAAAATCCTGAAGGGACGATCAGTTTAATATCCTTGTAAGTACTTGATATATACATAAGCTTTACATTACATGTTGAAAAAAACTACATATTATCCCATTTTAAATCTCTCATATTCATTACACTATCCCTATAGTTCAATCATAATCTATTTCTTCTCATCCTAGGATAAAATGAAACATAAAAATTAGGTGAGCTCAAACACTCAGTTAGGATAAATAATATAGAAAAAGCTATCATAAATAACCATAAACTTTTAAGGAAGGGTATAAAACTAAAACAATAGAATTTCAAAAAAAAAATCTACATAATATGGAAAGAATAAATAAAATAATTTCATTTAAAATTTCACATGGATATTCTGAATAACCACATGTAATATTAATCACATAATAAAGAAATTCATAATGTTGAACGTCATAACCATACCATCAAGGCCACATGAAACGACCAAATATAACCATACCATCAAGACCTCATAAAAAGACACTAGTTTGTCTCGTGAGACCTACCAATGCATCGAGGGGCTATAGCGGGACCCATACATCACTTACTAAGTCCCATTAAACCCTCCTATAAAAGGAATGATGCATAATATAAACATTCACATTAAAACAAGCATACTAAATGTTAATACTATAACTATAAACCATAGAATGTATAAAAATAGCACATCCATAGGCAAACATATCATATTAACTTTAACAAAAAATTAAAGATTATGTCATAAAAACTCAACCTCAATCAAGCATAAAATAAAACAAATGATGTTGATAGAGATGAAAATAATATAATAAATTCATTAAAACTCATTAAAAGAAATATAATTTTTAATTTAAAATTATTTAAAAGATGAAAAATTATAAAAAGAAAAAATTTCTTGTGAAAATAACCTTGTAATATTGTAACGATAGATTAAAAATGGTATGTCTTAATAATGGAATAAAATATCCACCTGCACTGTACAAGTTAAAAAACATTCTTTCCTTAATTTGTTGAAAAGGACACAAAGTACCTCATTTTAAAAATGATGAAGAAATTCCTTCGAAAATGTGTTATAAAAGCTAAAACGTGCTAAAAAATTGAATTTAAAAAAAATTTAAATAATATTTTGAAATAAATTTTAAGAAATATGGATATGGATGATAAAGATATCCCAATAGATACTTACATATAAACAATCCCAAATAATAATGGGTTTGTGAAATTAACCCTTAACTTGTACTTTACATTAGTCGAGGGTGATTTTACCACCTGTATAATAGTTAAATTATGTTATGAAATTATACCAATACCATAGACATATTCATGATATCATATAGGATCTTACTATATCATTTTGGTAATAATATTTTAGTATTACCATTATTTTGGGGGTAAACTGCTTAATTTTACCATTCTTGTTTTACTATGTAAGTAATGCATAAGATGTATTTTAGTCATATAAATAATGATATAATGTTCATAATTATTATTTTCACTCATCATATAAGTTTTATAATCATTCTTAAATGGTTATTGTGGAGAATGAATCTCATTGCGTTGTGGAGATGGTAGGCCGTACGTACGCATGAGCGACAGTATCATTCCATTAATGGATAAATGGTATGAAATTGGATTGTATATTAATTATAATGAATCATTATCATTTTATATTAATTATTTATATCCATTATACTAATCATTATACCCATACGAATAATGTAGTGTTGAATAAAAAATTACACCATGGCATGGAGACGGTATGTCGTATGTACGCACGCATGGTGATATTGTTCTTCGAAGGATGGATAAATGGATTAATATGGTTGTAAAATAATTATAATGAAATATAAGAATTTATATGACACTATATTTTTTAATTTTTTATGGAAAAAATATAGGAAGAGGAAGTAGAAGAATAAAAGAAAATTAATGGAATTTGTAAAACAATTACCTCTTTTTTGAGTGTCTCCTTTTGATTTTCACAAAAGGACTCCTTAGCATAGATTTATTCCCAAATTATGGACACTTTCATGAATTTATGGAATTTAGTCGGATAATTTAATATGGATTTATTGAGAAAAATGGATTTATAGGTTTGAATAAAAGAGAAGGAGAGGCATTTGTTTATAAGAGAGGGGATGGGCACTTTTGGAAACTCCAAAACTATTAATTTATTTTAAATTTATTTTTGTTTTAAAATAACTACAAAGTGATTTATTTATAGGGTAATATGAGGATGGGTATAAGTTATAACAAAAAATTGTTTTTAGAAAAGTTGAGTTTACAGAAGTAACCTTATCTTTTGGGTTTAACCCTTATCTAAATAGTTAAACTCTTAATGTGTCTACATGTATTTTTATACTATATGGTTAATATAGTAACTATAAAATGGAAAATGAACAATAATTAGATAATTAATTAAATATTTCACCCTCTAATAGTAAATTTTTAAAGCCTGAGATTTTTATGAATTTTATAAAATTTTATAAAATTTTATTTATTTTAATGTATCATTTATATCAATTTTGAAACTATTAAATATTTTCATTTTAAAAAAATATCAAAACTTTATGATAACTTAAAAAAAATATATAAAATATGTTACTAACATGTCTATGTATCATTAAAATTATTTTTTTCATTAGTTAAGTCAAATTATATTTAATTTAATTTTTTTAATATCATTTATTTTATATTTCAATTAATAAAATAATTTCTGCATCATTATTGTGTCATCATTAATACTAATTATCTAATCTCTAAAATTTATAAATAAATTTCTATGATGTAGATAAATAATTTTTATTTCTATAGAATATTTATAATCTTTTTTATCTCTTGGATATCTCTATATTAATATTATTATACTTATAAGAAATGAGAGATTGACATTTTTTCACATTCATTAATTTTAATATTATTCATGTAATATTCATGGAATAGGGTTCATTAAATGATTAAATTTCAAAAAATAGGTCATAAGGGTATAATTTAGTCATCCAATATTATTTTACATGTTTTGGTGTAATTTTATAATATTATTTTTACCCTTAATTACTTAATTTACCCTTAACCGTAGTAATATAAAAATTACAAAAGTTACAAATCATAATATCTAAAAAATAAATGTAACCTATTAAACAAATTTCAACCCAATGATTCTAAATATGGAATCCATTTTTCAAAATATAACATACCTAAGTTGAAGTAATTAATTTAAAATTAATCCCTATTGACAAAATGAGAAAATGAGTTTTTCAAAAGCTAAAACCCTCAAAAGATTGGCATGTATTTATATCTCATATTAATGTGAAAATAATTACAATGAACTACGTTATATTAAATAATATAAACTTTATATAATTATAATTTAGAACTAATTAAAATTGTTGAACCCGCTGTGAGATGGTTATTTTAATAATCACAAATCAATGTTATCTTTGTTTATATGTCAATTTAGTCAATTATTTATTCTGTTCTAAATATGTTCATATATGTTTAATCATGTCTACATATGTTTATATAAGATTCTTTATGGGTTTCTATTGACCTTGAAGTGTTCTAGATTGAACAGAAACATTGTGAGAATTTTATGTTTCTAACTCACCATTAGTTATTATCTTGAGTCACCATTAGTTAAAGGCATGAGAATGGTCGCACTGATGACAACGGTCACATCAATGACAACGGTCACACCAATGATAATGGACGCATCGATGAAAACGGTCACATCAATGACAACGATCGGACCGATGAGAATGGTCGCACCGATGACAATGGTCGCACCGATGAGAATAGTTGCACCAATGAGAATGGCCATACCGATGATGATGATAAAATGACCTACCAATATCGATACTGATCAAATGAGCTACCGAAGCCGATGCTGATCAAATGAGATACCGATACCGATTCTTATCAAATGAGCTACCGAATCCGATATTGATCAAATGAGCTATCGAAGATGATGTTGATCAAATGAGATACTGAAGCCGATGCTGATGACATGATAGCTACCGACGCTGATGCTGATCACATGAACTACTGATCTCATGACTCCCCGATAGTCATGAAAACTGTATGAATTTCTATTAAATATTATTTAATTCCAACAATCATATTTTCTTTATTTAATGCACCTATTATTAATTTAATTTTGGTTGCTGGATATCAGGGAACCATTCCTCGTACCTGTAAAAAGGTAATAATTTTTTTTCCAGATCTCAAGGAATAAAAAAGAATATCTGCAATGAAAAAGAGGGTGTCATGGAAAAGAAAAAAAGACATTAACAAAAGGTGCATGTGAGTGAAGTCCCAAGGAACATAAGAAGAACTTGAAGAACACCTGCGAAAACCAAAGAGCCTCAAGCTGATCATTAATCTAGGACAAAAAACAAAAAAGACGAGTTGTTGTGCCTTAATGAAGATCATGTGCACAAGTCTGAATAGCTGTAGCTGAGAAGAACAATGATACTCTATTTTGTGTCATCCTCACTAGAAAGGACTTGAATTCCATCTACAACATCAAAACAAGTCCCGAGCCCATCTGCAATTACACAGAGCATTCTAAACTCTTTTATTTCCTCTGTTGTATCCATTTTCTTAACATTCTGAGCATTGTGTGTGCATCTGTCTATTTTAGATACACACTAACTACTGAGGTCAACTGAAGGATACTAAATCCTCACATCAAACATTCTACTCCTTCTGGTATCCCACTATGAATTATGGAAGAGGTCGAGTGTGACCTAGACAGTCTGAGATCTGTTGTTACTATTTTTCCCACGTAGAAATGTGGTAGAGGTCTTAGTACCTAGACAGTCTTTGTACTATTGTTTACCCTGATCTAGGGTGTGAATCAAAGTTAATATAAACTGTTTGAGAGGAATAAGTCTCATCTTGAGACTGAACCTCTTGTTTTATAAATTTTTGTGCTTTTTATCTTTGTTAAAACAAATATTGATTATTCTGCTGCTAAGTAAATTAAATATAAATCTATTTTAAAGTAACTCTGATAGTTGAACTAGAAAGTGTATATACTTATTATGAACCAGTAATTCAGTCTCAAGATCTAACATAATATTTAGATTAAGTTAACTGAGAAGTAATCAATCTTTGTGAGACTAATTGAACATTAACAATCTTTATATATTCACTATAGTTTATGTAGAGACCCTAAGATTAACGTACATGAACATTACATTACTTTTGCGGAATACATAGTACATAACAAAAACACACACACAAGGATCGTAATAGTTTAGTGTCTTTGGAAACTCAGAACGTAATCTTCTAATCGTGGTGAAAGATCTTCAACATCTCCCATAAAAATCTTCATTTTTTTACCTAAAACCTTTCTTTATATCCTGGGGAAATGAAAACATAAAAGGGTGAGCTCAAATTCTCAGTAAGGGTAAACAAAAGAAATATAAATCTCATCATATACACAAGCACATAACTTTTGGAAATCTTAACCTGCAAAAGAGATCATAATTTCCTAACATGGGATAAATCATGGCAGTGAAATGTAATCACAATAATCATAACTTAAAACATGAAACATTGTGGCATACACACATAATCATAGAGAATCATTTCTTGTTAGTCAAGACTCATTTCCAAGACTATCTTATTGGACAAAGTCCCTTTCTGAACCGAGTCACCCTCGTTTCAGTCCTGTTTCACTGAACCGGTATAACCTACCGTTCCAGCCATGTCTATCTCATGAGATATAAAATATTTACCCAATTCATTGGAGGGAGATATAGGTCCCACCCATCTCATAATGATACCATTCTTATGTGTGCCACAAAATCATAAATCATACATCATTGCACAACCCATGTAATACTAATTGAAATCTTAAACATCATGACCTCATAAAACAATTCATATAAGATAAAGGAATTCATAAATATAATTCCATCACAACATAATCAAATCCATGTAATAATAGGGATATAAATAGAACCCTTTATTATCTTATATGGAAAATAATTTTGATAAAACACTTGAACTCCATTCTTGAGGAAAATATCCTTTCTACTTCAAAAACTTTTTCCTTTCTTAACATGTCTTACAATTTTAATCTAAAAGAAGTTAATTAAAAATAAACTTGAAAAATATTAAAATAATATTCTTGGAAATAATGTTTTAAAAATCCATTCATGCCGTATAAGTTAAAAAAAACATTCTTCGTACTTTTGTCGGAAAAGTCAAAAAGTACCTCGTACGAAAAACGAAAAAAGATTCCTTTCATATCTTTTAATAAAAACTCACCAAAGGGTAAAATATGATTTAAAAAATTGTAGGTGAATGTAAATAATATTACAAATTGAGGAAACATGGATGTGGATGATAAAATACACCCTAGTAAATACTAAAGTATAAACAATCTCGGATAAAAATGAGATTGTGATATTTCCCTTACCTTAGGTCCGACTTGCTTTATAAGTGTCTGAACCTCCTGTATAATGATTTAAATCATGTTATTGACTTATTTCAGAATCATATTCATTGTTATTATATCATATATGGTCCACTTATGACTTTATATTACCCGTTCTTTTGTAAATTCATGTTAAAGTAGCGTTTTGTGTAAAATCGTCTCATTTGTCGTTCGTGTTTTTAACTTGTAATTATTAATATGATTACTTGGATCATGATTACTTATATCCAGAATGTAAAACATGATTTATATATAATATATATTCAGAATATATATATATATATATAATATATTGATAAATGGAATGAAATACACCGTTCATGGAGACGGTAGTCCGTACGTATGCATGAACGTTGTTTTCGTTTCCTTATTGAAGTGAATGGAATTAAGTTGATGACATACATATAAATTTACATAAATCCAGTATCATTATTATGTCATATATTTCATTAGTAATTATTATATATAGTTTATAATCATTCATGAATGGTTAATCATTGAGAATGAATCTCATCGCGTCGTGGAGACGGTAGTCCGTACGTACGCACGAGTGATGATATCGTTCCCATGGTCGTGGAATTGTGTTGAAGTGTATGTAGACTATTTCAGTATCAATATCACTTTATAATAATCATATATAGTTACTCATTATACCATTATACCCATCCTATTAAGGTGGTGGTGGAAAATAGATTACACCACGGCGTGGAGACGGTATTCCGTACGTACGCACGCGCGGTGATTTCATTTTTCCGTAGGATGGATAGAAGGTGAATTAGGGTTGTTTCATATTTATAATAACATATCATTATGTAAGTAATACTTATGTTATTACTTTGTCATGAAACAACTAAATAATAAGAGGTTTAAGAAGAAAGAAATTGAAAAGATCGGTAATGGATATTACCTCTTCTTTGAAACGCCTCTTTGAATCCTCCACTTAGGGAACTAAGCTTGGTCTTTGAAGAAGACCAGGACCTCTAGGATTATTCTAGGGAAGTGGAGAAGGGATTTTGGCCGTGGTTGGCCGAGCTTGAGTGCTCAAATTGGTGTGAGGAGGAGGGGGAGGAGGTGTCCTTTTATAAGGGAGGAGAGGGGCACCTTAGGAATATCTCAAATTATTATTTTATATTAAAGTCAAAATCGGTTTATAATGGTTCCAAAGGGTCTTATTTCGAAGCTAAAGTGGGTATGGGTCGAAATCCTATCAACCAATCGGATTTAGACAAGTTTAGGTTATTATTTTAACCTTATCAATTAGATTTAACTCTAAGTTAAATAATTTAACTTTTACCGTGTCTTTTTGTTTTCTTACACTATATGGTTAATAAACATACAATAACATGCCAAACGAACCCCAAATTGTTTATTATTAATATATATATCCTTATCTAAGTCATTTGTCCAAACCTTAGATTTTTAGGAATAAAATAACAATTAATAATATAATATTTGATTTAAAAACTATTTTGTGTCAATTTTGACACTATTTGATATATGATTTTTGTGAAAGTCATAACAAAATTATATGTTCGAACCAAGTTTATTAAATCAACACTAATATATCATAGTAACCTATAAAATTATTGTAATTCATAAAAAGTCTCAAATTACATTTATTTTGGTGTTTATAACATCAATTATGTCAATATTTCATTAATAAGATAATTACTCCATCATCATTGTGTCATAAATAAATTAAATTATTTAATGTCGAAAAATTACAAATAAAATACCATTATGTAGGAAAGCTTTTTAGCTTTCTAATGAATATTTATAGTAGAATTTTTCCTATGTATAACCCCATATTAAAAATTATTTACTTATTAAACTTTGATTTTAACAATTTTAACTATTCATTAAATAAAATAATATTAAATGTCATAATCTAATCCATGTGGACCTAAATGGTCATATTATATTCATAAGGTTGTTTTTGGTCGAATTAAACTTATCCAATAGAATTAGGACATGTGTTAGGGTAATAGTAATATCATATTTACCCTTAGTTACCCTATTTACTATTAACCGCTGTAAAAAAAGTAAAAAGTTATTATTCACCAAAAAATTATTTTTATCTCATTGATCCACATTTTACTTACTGATATCAACCGTGTCTGTCGGATTTTCGAAATTTCATTCACAGAAGCCTTAAAATTAAGTTTTATGCAAAATTCAGTTTTTAACCTACCACTTAGTGGTTTCACTATTCATCAAAAATTGAAGTTTTTCAGAAAAATGCCAAAATTTCACCCTAAGCTATAATTGATATTCCGAATTCAAAAATGATTTCTATTTTACAAAATTCCCAACATATAAGTTTCATTTATTAATTTTATAATTAATTTCCACTGTCACAACAAATAGCATGTTTTTAAGAGATAATAACTATCAAAAGATTGACACTTGTTTATAACTGGTTTAAATCTGAAATTACATCCAATGACCAACATTGTATTAAGTTGTAAAAATATATTCTAAATATACTTTAAAACCACTCAAATTAATAATTTATCACTATTAATTATTTCGATTAAAAAAATTGTTTTTAATTAAAATTTAGTAATTTTCACTATTCATCAGAATATGAAAGTTATCTGAAAAGTACCAAAATTTCACCTTAGGCTAAATTCGATACTCCTAATCCATAAATGAAGTCCATTTTGAAAAATAAAATTCAAAAAATTTAAAAAAGTGGTTATTACTATTCATAACGGCTAGTTTTAATAATATCTTAATAGCATATCGTTGTTTATCGAAACTTGGTGTTGCGTACAACACATGCTATCGTGGAAAGTCGTGATTGAATCTAATTCAAGCCAGGTCAGAGATGTGTGTTGTGAAATCTACTTTTGGTGTAACGTATAACACAAGATATTAATGAAATTAAAAATAATACTTTTCATAAAATCTCGGGGTGTTACAGTTTAACTTTTCTTATAAATTGGGGGAATTTAAATAATAATATTTTTAATAGAAATTTTTATTGGAACTCAATTCACCACCCTCTTGAGTATCCACTCTGACCAACATTTGGTATCAGAGGTTATTTTCAAAGGATTTCCAAATACTCTATTTTTCAACTATGATTTTAGTTCTATCTTAAAGATCTTAAATTTCTGTTAGTTCTAAATTTTATCTCTTTAAATATACTATCTAAAATCTAGTAATGGATAATAGACTATAAGGTGCTGCTACCTACATGCGACATTTTTTTAATGGTGTTAATTAGGCCCAATGGAAACTGAAAATAAAAATTCATTTAGAATGTATGGGATTCGATATCTGGACTGCTATAGAGACTCAGTATAAGATCCCAGAAACTGAAAGAACAACTTTGGATGAACCTACTAAAATAGCTTAAAATAATAATTGTAAAGCAATTAATGCTTTGTAATGTGCTTTAGGTGATGAAGAATATAATCGAATATCTTCGTGTAAAACTGCTTATGAAAATTGGAATTTTTGGGTGTTTCTCATGAGGGAACAACCAATATTAAGGAAATGAGATTGAATACCTACACTATTAAATATGATAACGTTAAAATAAAGCCCGATGAACCTATTTCTGAGATGTATCTTAGGTTCAACGAAATTGTAAATACAATGGGCTCACTTGGAAATGTTTTTCCTGTAAAAGAGAAAATCATGAAAATACTAAGGTGTCAGTCTGATAGATGGAGAGGCACATCAGTTTCAATTAGAGAATCTGGTGACATTGTCGCTCTACCTATTAAAGAACTGATTGGTAAGCTAATGATGTATGAAGAGGAATTTAAAGTAAACAAGGAGGAAGATGATGAACCAAAGAAGAAGTCAGTGGCATTTAAGTCTACTACCTCAAAGATCAAGGAAAAGGAGAAAGTTCACATACCTACTGAAAGCTCAACAATTGGATGTTCTGATTTTGATAGTGATGAAGAGATAGCTCAAATAGCTAGAGGATTTAAGATGTTTTATAGGAAGAATATTTATTTCAGCAAATCAAGATAAAAGGGAAAATATGACAACAAAGGTTATTGGAAGAAAGATGATAAGGGTAATGACATAGTCTGCTACAAATGCAAAAGGAAAGGACATGTTAAAGCTGACTGTCCAAAGTTAAAATTCAAAAAGAAATATGACTATAAGGAAAATAAATAAAAGAAATCCAGGAAAGAAACCTGGAGTGCTTCAGAAGAAATATCAAGTTATTAAGATTCCACTTAGGATGAAAAAACTCAAAAAGCTAGTATGTGTTTCATGACAAACACATCTGAGGTAACATTGAATACTCCTGATTTAAATTCTTGTTATTCTGGGAATGAAAGTAGTGATGACAATATGTCTAAAGGTGAACTATTTGAATACTATAATATGCTAGAAGAAACCTGTAATGAATTGAAGGATAGGTATAAGACCATGAAGAAATAGTATGCCCTGTGTAGTAATGTACAATCTGCATTAGAAGTAGAAAAGGAAAAGAATGATCAATTACTTAAGGAAAATACTGAACTGAAATTGTCTAATGAGAAATTAAGGAAGGACATAGATAAATTCACAAATAGAGAGGATAAACTTACACAAATTCTTGGAAAACAATTTGCACCAAAATATACCACTGGAATAGGCTATCATCCTGGACAAAGACTGATTACTAAAAATAAATTTATTCTTAAATCTGGACAGAATGTTGTTAGTTCAAGTTCTGGAAATTAATATTCTTCAACTAGTTATTCACATGGTTATAGATCAAACAAATTTTATTTTTCAAAATCTTTTTAATCTATTGAATACGTGAGACCCATTAGACAAATATGGGTACCAAATGTTAATCTTTCTAACCTGTCTGGACTAAAGATAATATGGGTACCAAAATAATTTTCTGTTTAAGCCCGTTTTGTAGGAGACTTGCTTGAAAAGTTCCAATAAGAATACATGGTACTTGGACAGTGAATGTTCAAGACACATGACAAGATACTTTTCTTGTTTTAAGATATTATTCAAGGTTGATGGAGGACATGTCACCTTTCGTGATAATTCAAATGAAAAAATCATCAGCTTAGGCCAGATTGGTAACACTAATTCAATTTTCATTTCTAAAGTTTTACATGTTGATGGATTAAAATACAACCTGTTATATATTTCTTAGTTGTGGGATGATGGTTTCAATTTTAAATTTGAAAATGATTCTTGCAATGTTTTTTATTCTAAAAATTCTTTGGTATTTACTGCGTTAAGAAATGAAAATGACTATACTGCAGATTTGAATTGTTTAGCCAATCAAAAAGTTACTTATTTAAATGCTTTTCATAAAGAGTCTTGGATTTGGAACAGAAGATTAGGACACTGTAATGTTCACTCACTTAGGAAACTGACTAGGAAAAATGTAGTTAGAGACCTACCTAAACATGAATTCCCAACTAAAAATGTTTGTAATCCCTATCAAAAGGGAAAACAACATAAAGTTTCTTTTAATTAAAATAAAGAAGTTTCAACTTCTCAACCTCTTGAGTTGGTTCACATGGACTGGTTTGGACCTTCTAGAGTTTCTAGTTTAAATGGGAATCACTATGTATAAGTCTTAGTAGATGAATTTTGTAGATACACTTGGGTATACTTTTTAGCTCACAAAAGTGAAGCCTGTTTCTATTTTATTAAATATTCAAGTCTGTAGACAACCTTAGTGAACTTAAGATTAAGACCATGAGAAGTGATCATGGTTGTGAGTTTGAAAATCATGAGTTTGAATCTTACTTCTCACACAATGGCTATAATCACAAATTTTATTCCCCTAGGACACCTCAATAGAATGGTGTAGTAGAAAGAAGAAATAGAATCCTTTAGGAAATTGCAAGAACTATGCTCAATGAATATGACTTACATGTTTATTTTTTGGCCGAAGCTGTCAATACTACTTGTTATATTATAAAAAGAGTCTTGATTAGACCTGTTCTTAAAAAGACCCCTTATGAAATGTAGAATAATAGGAACCCTAAAGTTAGTTACTTCAGAGTTTTTGGTTCCAAAGTATTTATTCTCAAAATCAAGGATAATCTTCAAAAAATTTCATCCAAGAGTGATGAAGGAATATTTTTAGGATATTCAATTACTAGAAAAGCCTATAGAGTTTTTAATAAGAGAACCAAATGTGTGGAAGAATCTGTTCACATAAAATTTGATGAAACTGATCTACCTGAACCTAAGTCCCCTCCTGAAAACCATGAAGAAGATTTTTCAATTATAAATCATAATGACAAAAATAGAGACCTGTTGTCAAGACAACCAATTCTGGAAATACACCCGAACCTGCTTCTGATGAACCCGAACCTAGAGAAGAAACTGTAATTTCGAGTCCTATCTTTACTAGATCAATTAGAATTCTAAAGAATCATCTTTTAGATGCTGTTGTTGGTAATCTTGATATAGGGACATAGAATAGAGCTTCTCTAAGAAACCAGGTTGAACATCAAACCATTCTTTCACAGCTAGAACCTAAAAATATTAATGACGCAATAAATGCTGAATTTGGGTAACGTATATGCAAGAAGAGTTAAATTAATTTGAAGGAAAAAAGGTCTGGGAATTAGTTTACAGACCTAAGGACACTTTAAAAATAAGCACTAAATGGGTTTTTAGAAATAAAGTCGATGAGTCTGGAAATATAGTTACAAACAAAGCTAGATTAGTTGCACAAGGTTATAATAAAGCAGAAGGAATAGACTATGAAAAATCATTTTCACCAATAGCTATATTAGAAGCTATTAGGATTCTACTTGCCTATGATGCTCATTTGAATTTCATGTTATATCAAATGGATGTTAAAAGTGCATTTCTAAATGGTTTTGTAATTGAAGATGTTTTTGTTGGACAACCACCTGGATTTACAAACCCCCATTTTTAAAATCATGTTTTTAAACATTATAATGCTTTTTATGTTCTAAAACAGGCTCCAAGAGCTTGGTATGATAGACTAACAAATTTTCTTATATCAAAAGGTTTTACTAAAGGAATTGCAGATCCCACTCTTTTCTTTAAAAGAATTTCTAAAGATATTTTGATTGTACAAATCTATGATGATGATATTATCTTTGGATCTTCTAAAAATTCATTGTGTACTGACTTTTTAATGATTATACAAAATTAATTGGAAATGAGTTTAATGGGAAAAATCAAGTATTTTCTTGGTTTTCAAATTTTTCAAAAGAAAGATGTTATTATTTTAAATCAAAGTAAATATACGAAGGATCTTTTAAAACGTTTCGGTTTGGATAGTAATAAGGGAAGTGACACACCTATGAGTACCACCTGTAAGTTGGATGATGATGAAACTAGGAAACTAGTCGATCAAACCAATTATAGAGGTATGATTAGAAGTTTACATTTTCTTACTACTAGCCGACTAGATATTATGTTTAGTGTATGCATGTGTGCAAGATTTCAAGATAATCCTAAAGAATCTCATTTACTTGATGTTAAAAGGATCTTCAAATATGATAAACATACTTCCAATTTAGGTTTGTTTTATCCAAAAGGACAATCCTTTGACTTAATGTGTTACTCAGATGCTGACTTTTCTGGTTGCATGTTAGATAGGAAGAGCTCATTTGGAACATGTCATCTTTTGGGAAAGCCCTGGTATCTTGGTGTAGTAAGAAACAGAACTTCGTTGCATTGTATACTTCTGAATCAGAATACATTGCTATTGGTAGTTGTTGTACACAGATTTTGTGGATGAAACACACTTTGTTGGAATATGGATATCAATTTAGACTTGTGTCTATAAATTCTGATAACACTAGTGCAATTAGCATCTCCAGGAATCTTGTGCCTCACTCTAAGACCAAACACATTGATGTCAAACATCATTTCTTGAGAGATCATTATCAAAAAGGTGATATTTCTCCGAAATTTATTGACTCTAAGCATCAATTAGTTGATATCTTCACCAAACCCTTATGTTCAGAAAGGTTAGATTTTTTTAAAAAATAGTTTGGTATGATCAATTAGTTAAACTGATCAGTTAAACCGATCAGTGAAACCGATTAGTGAAACTGATCTTTACTACTGTTTGAATTATATAGTATATGAAACCGTTAGTGTCTGTCAAAATGACGTTGTTTTACTTAATAGTTTTTATAGTTTATTATTGTAACAATCATTGATAAAATTTATGACGCGCGACTATTTCTTTATCTAAAAACTGTTGACCTTCCATCTCCTACCGAACTCTACTTTTTTCTGAATCGTGAACCTTTTTTAACCCTTACAACCTCTCAAACTTCATGAATATCCAAATGGAAAAGAAAATGTGAAAAATAAAGGAATATGATGGTTCCTCTGCTGTGAAACACCAACGAGGAGAATTTAGCAGCACGACTCAAAGGTCAGTGAACCCGGAGTTGGAAACTCGGGTGGTCACAATGGAAAAAGAAGTGAGTTCCGAATGGGTGCTATCCAGTAATTCTGTACTTCTAAAAGTATTGGAGATGCAAGGATGGAAATACTGGTTCTGTGATAATAACTGAGTCTACTACCCTAAGCTAGTGCATGAGTTTTATCTGAACTTAACAATTGTATTGGATGGATCAGAAGCTACGAGATTATCTTCAGTGATCAAGGGGAAGAAGATAACCTTTTCATCAAAGCAATGGGCTGAATGTATGGTAGTACCACATAATGGTAGATATGAGGATTACACAGGTTAAATTCTTCCTCCTACTGAATATTTTTCTTATGACCTTGCTCTGGAGATGCTGACTGGAAAGTCTGAATCCATAAGAATAACGGCTGCTGAGTTAGATGGAGAAAGTATAAACATGTTTAAATTTATTCATCACGAAATATGTCCCAGAAAAGGTGATTTTGCTGCTGTAAAATATCAATATGTGATCTTGTTGTCTTTATTGCTGAATGGTGAGAGGATCAACTTGTGTAGATATATTACTGTTCATATTACTGAGATGGTAAATCCATCCAAGTAGGCTACAACCTTGTTCTATTCTATGAAAATATCTACCGTACTAAAGTTTTTAGGGTGTGTTGAAGATGGAGATGAGTGTATCTCATCAAGTAGTATCTTTTTTATTAACAAGGATATCTGCAAAAGAATGAAAATTAATTGAAATCCATGGAAGAAGTCATGAGTTTCTGATGAAGATAAGTTGTATGACTCCTTTAATCCTTATGACCATTCTAAGAGACTGAGGGGGATGTGAGATCCTAGTTTAAAACCTAATGAAGAATTTGTCTACTCTAAAGAAGAAGGAGAAAGAGAAGTTCCTAAGGAAACTGGAGAGTTTAGTAAGAAGGTAACAAAGGAAGCTGAAGCTGATGATGATGAGGATAGTGAAAGGGAACCTAAGTCACCTCCTGACGACAGGAGTGATCCTGATATAGTAAGTCCTTAGAAAAGAAGAATGGAATTTGGACCAGCTAGTCCATCTCTTAAGTAACCTGATTCATAACCCTTCTAAGTGATGAAGATGAAGATGATACTGAAGTATCAAAATATAATAAGTATGAATCCAGTAGAAAAGATAGTACCGATGAAACCTCCGTAAATAATAATGGACATGGCTATGATGATGATGGTGATGATAATGGTGATGGTGAATATGGTGATGATGATGATGCAAGTCCTAGAACAGTGGATGGTCACAATGTAATCCAAGCTGATCCACAACCTCATTTAGATTAGTAGGAAACTGTTCCTGAGGCTAAAAGGAAAATACAGACAGAGATGGATGCATGTGAGGAAGTCGCACATCATAATTCAGTAAAAGCTGATTTTGTAAAGCCTCAATACACCTCTTGTACAACAACATGGAAGGAACACCCAGGTTTTTGGTTCATGGTTTGGTTTATTAAGAGGAAGAGGAAGAATAAGTTCATATTGCAAAGGTAAGACATTCAGTTATGGCTAGACCAGTTGCTAAGAATTTGCAAGTGACAACAGAAAGACCTGGTCCTTCAGTTTCTTCTCGATCTGATTTGGATAGATTTAAAGATGAGTTGCTTCATGCATTTAGAGAGACAGTGAAAGAGGAATGATATAATGCTCCTGCTCTTGCTCCTATGAATTTATCTGAGGCTGCTATGGATTCTTTAACACAAAGAGTGGTAAGTATTATTAATCCGGACCTGTGCAATACTGGTGAGATGTTTGTTAGGCATGTTACCTCTCTGAATCAAGCACTAAAGGATTTGAGTAGTGGATTTGAATCTCTGTCAGGTGAATTTAGATCAACCATCACTGGAATGATGGATTTTTTGAGAAATTTGATAGAACACCTAAAGAAATCTTATTTGAGAAAGTCAAAGGCTGAAATAACTTAGATTTTTTCTCAAGCTAGCTCCTCAAATGTGACCAAGATTACTAGCCATGAGATAAATGCTTTAAAAGATGTTATAAATTAAGAGTTTGCAGCTCTTGGACAGATTTTGAATTTGGAATCATTGAAAAAGATTAAAGAAAACAGTGATCATATTCACAAGATGGTAATGCTTTATTCAGCTGATACTACTAAGGCTCAGAAAGAGATCAAAGAAAAAGTAGATCACTATTTTTCTAAAATCTATACCAAGCATGAGTTGAACCATCAGTTTAAAGTCCTGAATGAGAATTTGAGGCTTCCTCCAGTCACTCAAGCCTTTAAGGATCAGGTCCAGCAGTTGAAAGATTTTACTCCCATTCTAGAGAGCTTTATGCAGAACAAAGATGATTTTGAGAAGGCCATGAAATATGGTGGTGAAGTCATTCTGGATTTTATCAATCTACTCAAACCATATCATCATGTGCATGCTAAGGAATTTATTTTTCCTACTACTAATCCTCTCATTCCATCCAGTGTTTCTCCAGGTCAGTTATCAGTTTCTCAGGATCTCTTTAATATTCAACCAGTCATTCAGTAGCCGCCTTCTGGAAGATCTTCTACTCAATCGAAAGTGACCCTAGCACCCACTCTGCTTCTAGCCCGAGTTGTGATACCTCCTCTCTCCATCCATCCAGATCAACCTTCTACCAGACCATCCTCTGGGCCATGGATTCCACCCTATGCTAAAGGAAAATCTCCTATACACCCCATGAAGTAGCTGTGTCAGTTATTTTTGATAGGGTATCTTTTTTTTTGTACCTTTTTCAGTGGTTGTTTAAATGGAACTTTATTATTTTTACTCTCTCTACTCTCTTTTTCTTTTTGATAATCCCTAAGGGGGAGAAAATGTATATACATATACTCAGTAAGGGGGAGATGAGTAAATTAATAACTATAAAGGGGAGACAAGTATATATATAAAGGGGAGAAAAGAATATATATATAAAGGGGGAGAAATGATGACTACTTATATAAATATATATACAAAGGGGAAGAAGTGGCTATAAATATAAATGGATTCATATATATTTGGATTAATATATAAATGGATTCATATATAAATGGATTCATAGATAAAATATTTTATATAAAGGGGAGATATATGTAATCTAATGCTAGGTTGATATACTCTCACCTTGTTTATGATATAATGCATTCTCTGGTGACCTGTTTATCCTTGGTCATATATTCTATTTACATAGGGGGAGCATACTTAATGTTATATCCTCTCCTCCCTCTTCCTTTATTCCATAGATTTTTTATTATCAAAAAGGGGGATATTATTGAACTCTCTGTGAGATGATAATTTTAATAATCACAAATCATTGTTATCTTCGTTTATAATTAAATTTAGTCAATTATTTATTATGTTCTAAATATGTTTATATATGTTTAATCATGTCTACATATGTTTATCTATGATTCTTTATGGTTTTCTATTGACCTGGAAGTGTTCTGGATTGAACAGATACTTTGTGTGAATTTTATGTTTCTGACTCATCGTTAGTTATTTTCATGAGTCATCGTTAGTTAAAGGCATGAGAACGGTCGCATAGATGACAATGGTCACACCGATAGGAACAGTCGCACCTATGACAACGGTCCCACCAATGACAATGGTCACACCAATGAGAATGGTCACACCGATGAAAACAGTCACACCGATGAGAACAGTAGCACCGATGAGAATGGTCATACCGATGCTGATCAAATGACCTACTGATACCAATGCTGATCAAATGAGCTACCGAAGCTGATGCTGATCAAATGAGCTACCGATACTAATGCTTATCAAATGAGATACAGAAGACGATACTGATCAAATGAGCCACCGAATCTGATGATGATGAAATGATCTACCGAAGCCGATGCAGATCACATGATAGCTACTGATGCCGATGCTGATCACATGACCTACCGATCTCATGACTCACCGATAGTCATGAAAACTATATGAATTCCTATTAACTCTTATTTAATTCCAAAGGTCATATTTTCTTTATTTAATGCGGCTGTAATTAATTAAATTTTGGTTTTTGGATATCTGGGAACCGTACCTCGTACTCGTAAAAGGTAATCATTCTTTTTTCCAGATCTGAAGGAATAAAAAGGAAGACCTGCAGTGAAAAAGATGGTGTTAAGAAAAAGAGAAAAAGACATGAACAAAAGGTGCACGTAAGTGAAGTCCCACAAAATATAAGAAGAACTTAAAGAACACCTGTGAAAACTAGATATCTTCAAGATTATCATTAACCGGGGACAAACAAACAAAAAGGATGAGTTATTGTGCCTTACTGAAGATCATATGCACAAGTATGAATAATTGTAGCTGAGAAGAAAAACGATACTTTGTTTTGTGTCATCCTCACTAGAAACAACTTGACTTCCATCTGTAACATCAAAACGAGTCTAGAGCTCATCTGAAATTACACAGAGCATTATAAACACTTTTATTTCCTCTGTTGTATCCCTTTGCTTACCATTCTAAGAGGGGTGTTTGCATCTGTCTATTTTAGATACACACTGACTCCTGAGCTGAACTGAAGGATACTAAATCCTCACACCAAACTTTCTACTCCTTCTTGTATCCCACTGTGAATCGTGGAAGAGGTCGAGTGTGACCTGGACAGTCTGAGAGCTGTTGCTACTATTTTTCCCACATAGAACTGTGGTAGAGGTCTTAGTACCTGGAAAGTATTTGTACTATTGTCTACCCCGATCCAGGGTGTAGATCAAAGTTTATTTAAACTGTTTGAGGGGACTAAGTCTTGGCTTGAGACCGAACCTCTTTTTTGACAAATTTTTATGCTTTTTATCTTTTTTAAAACCTATATTGATTATTCTGGTGCTATGTACTTTAAATATAAATCTATTTTAAAGTAACTCTGATAGTTGAACTAGAAAGTGCTTATACTTATTGTGAACCAGTAAGATAGTCTCAAAAGATAACTTAATCTTCAGATTATGTTAACTAAGAAGTAATAAATCTTTGAGAATCTAATTGAACATTTATAATCTTTATAAATTCACTACAGTTTTGCTTGTTTTATAAATTGGGGGATCTTTAATAATAATATTTTTAACAGAAATTTATATTGGAACTCAATTCACCCCCCTCTTGAGTATCCACTCCAACCAACAAAAAGTATAATCTAATGATATAAATATATTATATTAAAAAGAAGTTTTGAATTAAAATGCAGTTTTTTCACTATTCATTAACATAAGAAAGTTATCATAAAAACACCAAAAAATTATCCAAACTAAATTTTTATGTCCCTATTATAAATAAAACATTTATTTTGTAAAATTGAATATATAAAAGTGTAAAATATTGGATTTAAAAAAGGGTTATCCATTAAAAGGTGTTAAAAATTCATTTTTTTAAATACTTCTTTTATTCAAAAAATTGAATTTATTCTTATACGATGTCTAAGAAAATAATAAGATGAATATTAAAATTATAAAGAATATATAAAACAAAACATTTTTTTAATACTATTCATAACTTTTTTTTAAATAGCTAGTTGGGGTGCGCATGAACTCAGTGTTTCATGCAGTGCAAGCTATTGAATTATTTAAAAAGAAGCATAATGTGGAATTTTATGGTCTTATCACTTTTAAATTAAAATACACACTTTTAGTCATTTCAACCACGCTGTGTATCATATTGACATATGATTTATTCCAGTAGGTCACAACATGATCATGGATCTTTTTAAAAAATTATAATGAGAATCCAATTATGTTTGACTAGTTTTGGGAATATAGCATGCATTTAGAACTAAAATGACATTATTAAACTAAAAACATGTAATTTTAGTCATACGAGCCATAGAAAGTGTCAAATTGATGTGAAATTAATTCTTACATATGAAAAACGAATTTTCAATCTCTATAATGATGTATAAATTAGATTAAAATGATTTTTATAAGTTTTGAGTATGTGATGCTCATTGTGAACTAAAATGTCACTTTTAAATGAAAAAACGTACTTTCAATGAAACAGGCCACACAATGAATCTGATTCAAATTCAGTTAAATTTTTAATGTAAAAATTCAATCACAAATATTTATTTAAAAGACTCTAGATAGTCCATGTGAATTTTATTCGTTTTGAGTATGTGATGTCTATTTTAAACTAAAATGTTGCTTTTAAAATAAAAATGAGAACTTTTAGTTATATGGGTCCCACTATGTATCAGATTGATGCGAAATTAATTCATACACATAAAAAATGGATTATCAATATTTTTTCCAAAATATTAAGAAAATCAATGCATTAGTTCTCTATTTGATTATTTGACTTGTTTTGGGAACTAAAATGACACTTTAAAATGAAAGCATAATCCTTCTGTCATATTAGGCATATCATGTGTCGGATTGATGTGAAGTTATTTCAAACACATAAAAAAGAATCATTTATAATTTCTCTAATATATCAATAAAATATAAGTGTGTTCTATCTATTTTGGGTTTATAATAGTTGTTTTGATCTAAAATATCACTTTTAAACTGGATATATGCACATAAAGTCATACCATCCATACCATGTGTTAAATTTACATGATGTTAATAACTTCATATCATAAATAAATTATCAATATTTTTCCAAAATTATCATGTAAATCTAATAATTTTTTCTCTATTTTTAGTTTGTGACATATGTTGTGAATTAAAATAAAACTTTTAAATAAAAACATGAAATTTCAATCATACCGACCACATAGTGTGCAAGATTGATGTGTGGTTAATTGCTACACATCATAAATATTTTTACTATGTTATTAAGAAAATCATAGTGTGTTTTTCCATATTTGATTATCTGACACACTTTTGGAACTAAAATTTCCTTTTAGGTCTACCTGTACTCTTTTTAATAATTGAATTTTTCATTAAGATTACACTATTAACCGATGAATCCTTTGAACTTATTCTTACATGTACAACCAACATAACATTATCTCAGTTATATTATAATCAATCAAGGCCGTTATAATTTTCTATAAAACACATTAATTTATAATATTATACATTTTATAATTTCCACAAGTCCATATCAACATTTTCATTTACACTACACTTATTTTTTGTTCAATATGTCCCATAAAAGGATAATACGCACTACCATATAGAATTAATAGTCTAAAAACAATCCTATAAAATTTTACTTTCAATTTCAAAAGATGTTTACTACCACATATAAACATAAAAACCTTTCTCCATTTTATCCATCTAGTTAGAATCCTTTGAGTCACATCTAGATTAATATCTACATCACATTACCAAAATGATCATAAATTTCAAAAGAGATCATTTTTTTTAAAAAAATGGCCCCCAATCACATATCCATGATATCATTATTCAATACTTTGATAAAACAACACTCCAAAAATTCTATCTTGTCCAAAAAAATATTAAAACCTTGATATTATAATGTTTATCTCGATAAGTCTAAAATAAAATGATAAGAAAATTGACTAAATTAATTGTAGACCAAAGACATATTAATGATCTCTAAGAAATTAAAAATTTTTAAACAAAATAAGATGCCACTTTTTAAATACATTTTCAAATATTTTGAAACTATGTAAGATTCCCAATCATTATAAAATGAATATATTTCTTCAATTGAATATGTGGAATGTTGATAACATTGGTAGTAATATAAAAAATATAAATATAATTAATAAATATTTTTTAAAAAATTATAATTATAATTGGAAATACCTCTTTAGTGATTCTAATTTATGGATGTAATATGTTATCTTTCTGAAATTTTAAATTTCAATAACCATAATCGATATTATTAAATTGTTTTATAAAATACACTAACATTGAACAAAATATTTAAATTGTTTTGAAATATTTTTTATTAGTAAAATATTACTAAATATACCACAATATTTATCGAGTTGTATAAATTTATATGATTCTTATGTTCATCGACCATTCATATACCTTGGATTTGAAAAATAAGTAAACACTAACTAATCATAATGAAATTATTATTAAAACATAATATAAATCAAATTATATGCTATTTATTTTTAAAATATGAAATTTAGTGTATTCAAAATTAATAAGTGACATCTTCTGAAGTTTATTTTTGGATATACATACATTTTATCTAAGTAATATATAATTGGAATATCAAACTTGATCACATTGGGAATCCAATGATTCCATAAAAAAGAAATTAGTATTAGAAAAAATGAACATATATTTTATATGGATATAGTGTAACGTTTTACAATTTAATTATATGAATTAAGAAGAGATTGTTTTAGTTATTTTTTTCAAATGATGTGGATACATTATTTCCACTTACTAAACTTTTATCTTCTTCCATTGATGTTTATTGTAAAGGGGAAATGGGGACCAAAAGATATATTTTTTTCTCAAGGAATTCATTTTATATCTATGTCATATAAAATCCAATAGATCATATAATATAATGAAATTATAGTTAATATAGTTGATCAATTTTTGGAAGAAGAGATTATGAAAATGTACCATATGTATACATTTAGAATTGATGCTCCTAGCCATTCATGCTTCAAAATTTCATTTACATTCTCAAGATTAATTATTTTAGTATTGGCCTCTATGTACTTTTTATTATTCTTATTTAATATTGGTTATTTTTTTATATTTTATTGTTATATCTAGATGAAAATTTAAGGTTAATAAATTTGGTAATGAAATTTTTGGTGTAATAGTACTTCATGAAGGTCCTTTCATTCTATTATTTGATAATTTAGATTAATATGACTCAAAAATATATTTACCTATTCATTTATCCATTTCTAATAAAAAATAAAAGTTGTGGCCATTTTTTAACTAATTATTTCCAATGCATATAGTAATGAAAAAATTAGCAGTGAAGTGTTCCCTATGCTGTGTAGCCAAGCAGCAAACCCTGTTTAATGGATTTTACCATATAGTGATCTATTTTCCTTATATCCTAGTCCATAATTAAAATTCCTTTAAATATGTTTAATTTAATTATTATTATCATTATTATTTTCTACATTAGTAAAAAAAATTATATTTAAAATGATTTTTCATGATTTTTTATTGAAAAATCATCTTTCACGGTTGTGTAATTCAGGAAACCAATAGTGGCTATCAAATGAAAGTCATGAAATTACTAAAATATTCACATTATGTGCACACCATTTACCCCCATTCTTATCCCCCAATACCCCCACCTTTACCTTGAATGCATCCTCCCTTCCCCAGTGTGCCCAACCCCCTCCCTTTGGTGTACCCCTCCCCAACCCTTCCTCCGCATGAACCCTTCTGCTCATGAAATCCCCCCACCATCCCCCGATGTAAACCACATATTTTTCACCACCCTCATTCCCCTAAAATGATCCCACTATTCATGATTTCCCACAACAACTATGATATTCTATTTTCACACTCCTATGGTTGGCTGGTGCTTCCTTCCCGGGATGCTCAGTCACAAATCTCCTCCCCCACCACTTCCCACAAAATGTTTTGTTCTTTTTTTTTAAAATATATAGTATAAACATCAACCCCAATTATTTTTATTGAATAGTTAAATAATATGTTGGAATTAGTATTTTTATGTAATTTAGGATATTTTTGAATTTATTGAAAAGGATGAAATAATACAATAAAAGGTTGAACACCTCTTTTAATAAAAAAATTATATTAAATTATATTTATTTAATTTATATGATTATAATATATCTATATTTTTTTTAAAAAGTTCAAATTCCCTAAAATTAATATGTATATAATAATACATATATTTTCAATAAAAACATTATTATTTTTTATAAAAATATTATTGTTTTTCATCAATGATATGATTTCTAACCCTCTTTAAGTTGAATTTAATTTTAGAGTTTAAATTTTTTATGTTATTATCTTAAATTTAATATTAGGTTTTGGGATTTCCAAGTTTATTAAGAGTTTTAAAATTGTTTTGGAAATGGAGAATTGATATTTTTCTTCAACAATATAATTTCAACATTTTTATTAAACACTTGTTTAGATATAAAATTTTAATCATTCAATTAAATGGTTTAAGAATTAGAAGTGATTAATTTATTGTTGAACTATATAACCAAATTTTTCTAATTGAAGTATTTGGGGTTATGGATCTTGACTTGAAACATTGAAGGTTTAGTCCCACACTAGCTGGATAAATAATGTTTCATTTTACTTAGTGTTTCTATTAATATAAGATGAAAGTTGTTCAAAACAAGAAGAGGTGTTTGTTTACTTTAAATGTGTCTTGAATTATGGTTTGGATATGTGGATTCTCCGATGATAGGTCCAACAATATAAGTTGAGATTTTATCAAGTAATATAAATCTAGATTGGAATAATATTGTGTTCCTAATAAGCTTGTCCTGATTCCATTGGTTGGGAGTTAGGACTGCTCCTCAAACATGTTAATATAAGGAATAACCAATGAATATCAGTATTTAATGTTCTATGTATTCACTAGTAGTGGGGATTACATATAGGATTACTATTGTGTTTAAAATCTCTTCCCATAAAAGAAATAACATCTATTCCACCTCTATTTCTTCTGTTTACATCTATTATGTCTTGTTTTCATTGTTTTTTCTATTATATTTTTTCTATTAAACATAAAATGACATTTTTTTTCTCAAAAATAATATAATATTAATAATTTTTTTAAGTGAATTATATGATACCCTAAACGTTGGATCAGGGGTTGATGTGGTGTTATAGGTTCTATTACTAAAAAAATGAGCATTCATGTGTGTTGAATTTGGGTGACTTCCATTTGGCGTTCACAATTGGAATCAATAGAAAATACCAAATAGTAGTTTTTGTACTCATAAAAATCACCACACATACTTACCACCATGAAATCCATCATTTATTCTGCATGAAAACCCAACTACTAGAAAAAAAAAATATGGATATGGGTAGAATAACTCATAAAATTTTGTGATTTCAAGGAGGGATGATTTCGAAGACCGCCAAATGGCGTTCACTAGGCTTTCCCACTCCCACTACCCTACCCCATTTCCCCCACCATTATTTCCCCTCCTCACCTCACTCTCAATCCCCACCCCCACCCCCCTCATTGATAACCCTTACGCGTTGATTCTCCCCCAACCATGGATCACCCATACCAGCCATTGGATCTTTTTTCACTTGGATAGTTTCATTTGTAGGTTGTGGAGGAGTTATTGGATAATTTAATTCAGGTTATGAAGGTATAGGCTATGAAATATTTAATTCATGTTGTTGGAAAATTTAGTTCAGGTTTTTAGATGCATGTTATAAAGGTTCACTTTGATGGTTTCTAGTGCACTATATTGATTCAATTAATTTCATATTCCTTATATATAATTTTTAATGGAGGTACTTTGATAGGTTTCAGTGTAGAAATTATTGGATTGGTGGTATTATTTTATATGATAGCTTCATTATTTTTGTTGTGATCTAGCCTGTAGAGACCCGAAGCTTGACATACATGGACATTACATTACTTTTGCGGAATACTTAATACATAACAAAAATAGACCCACAAGGACCGTAATAGTTTAGTGTATTTGGAAACTCGGAATAAAATCTTCTAATCGTGGTGAAAGATCTTCAACATCTCCCATAAAGATCTTCCCCTTTCTTTTTTTCTTACCTAAAACCTTTCTATATATCCTGGGGAAAAGAAAACATAAAAAGGGTGAGCTCAAATGCTTAGTAAGGGTAAGCATGGATAAAATAAAACATACTATATACATTTGAACATAAAAACATGAACATAATTTTTAAACATCAAAAACTTGAGAAATGACATAAAACATGGAAGTACGTAAGGCATAGATCATAAAGAAACATTAATAATGATAAAATATCATGGGAATAAAACATGTAATTGTGGGAACCATTAAGCACAGGATATAATTTCCATAGTAGCCAAGGCATTGCTGCCAAGAACATCTTAGTGGACAAAGTCCATTTCTGAATCGAGTTCACTCCTCGTTCCAGTCCAATATTACTGAACTGGTTTAACTTTCCGTTCCAGCCATGTCTATCTCATGAGATATAAATCTTTACCCAATTCATTGGAGGGAGATATAGGTCCCACCCATCTCATAATAAAATCATTCATACTTGTGCCACAAAATAAACATACATCATTCATAATAACCCAACGAATAAAATGGGTTTCATAAACACCATACCATCATCACATAATCCATATAAAAGAAATGGATATAATATCATAATAAGAAGAATCAAACAGTGTAAATTATAGAGACATTATACTTGAAACATACACATATGAAATAATGTCATCTTATATGAAAAATGGTTTTGATAAAACACTTTAAATGAATTCTTGAGGAAAATATCCTTTTTTCTTCAAAATCATTTTCTTTTCACAAAATGTCATGCAATTTTAGAAGAAATGGTTTTTGTTGAAAATAGTCATGAAATATTTTGAAGGAAGCTTCATGAAAATAAGGCTTTATAAAACCATAAGAATCCTTTCATGCCGTATATGTTAAAAAAACATTCTTATCGTACTTTTGTCGGAAAAGTCAAAAATTACCTCGTAACGTAAACAAAAGAAAGATTCCTTACATACCATGTAGTAAAAGTAAATAGTGAGTAAAAAGGACTTTAAACATACATGAATTTTTTTTATAAAACATGGACATGGATGATATAATTAACCCTAGTAAATACTTAAGAATAAGCATTCTCGGATAAAAATGAGATTTGCAAAATTATCCCTTACCTTAGGTCCGATTTGCTTCGTAAGTGTCAGAACATCCTGTATAATGATTTAAATAATGTTATTGACTTATTCCAGAATCATACTTATTTTTATTATATCATATATGGTTCACTTATTACTTTATTTTACCCGTTCTTTTGTAAATTCCATGTTAAAGAGCGTTTTGGGTAAAATCGTTTCATTTGTCATTCGTGTTTTGACTTGTAATTATTCATGTGATTAATTAGATCATGATTACTTAATTCCAGAATATAAAACATGATTTATATATAATATATATTCAGAATATACAAATATATAATATATCAATAAATGGAAAGAAATACACCGTTGATGGAGACGGTAGGCCGTACGTACACATGAACGCTGTTTTCGTTTCCTTATTGAGTTGAATGGAATTAAGTAGATGACATACATATATATACACATAAATATAGTATCATTATTATGTCATATATTTTATGATTACTTATTATATATACTTTATAATCATTCATGAATGGTTATCGTGGAGAATGAATCTCATCGCGTCGTGGAGACGGTAGTCCGTACGTACGCACGAGCGATGATATCATTCTCATGATCGTGGAATTGTATTGGAGTGTATTTATACTATTTCATAATCAATATCACTTTACAATAATCATATATAGTTATTATGTACACCATTATACCCATCCAAGTAAGGTGGTGGTGGAAAATAGATTACACCACGGCGTGGATACGGTATTCCGTACGTACGCACGCGCGGTGATTTTGTTTTCCGTAGTATGGATAGATGGTGAAATAGGGTTGTTTCATACTTATAATAACATATCAGTATATGAGTGATACTTATGTTATTACTTCATAATGAAACATCCTAAGAAGAAGATGTGGAAGAAGAAATAAAGATGAAAGAATCGGTAACGGACATTACCTATTCTTTGAAACGCCTTTTTGAGTCCTCCTCTTAGGGAACTAAAATTGGTCTTTGAAGAATACCAGGACCTCTAGGATATTGATAAGGAAGTGGAGAAGATAATTTGGCAGGGGTTGTCTGAGCTTGAAGTCTCAATGTGGTGTGAGGAAGAGAGGGAGGAGGTTCCCTTTTATAAGGGAGGAGAGGGGAACCTTTGGAATAACTAATATTATTTTATTATAAATTCATATTCCATTTTAAATAGCTCTAAATTGATTTATTTCTAATATAAGGTGGGGATGGGTCGAAATCCTCTCATCCAATAGAATTTAGGCAAGTTTAGATTCCTATTTTAACATTATCATTTATATTTAACTTTAAGTTAGATAATTTTACTTTTACCGTGTCTTTTTGTGTTCTTACACTATAAGGTTAATAAACTTACTATAAGAAGCCAAAAGAACCCCAAGTTGTTTATTATTAATATATATAACCTTATATAAGTCATTTGGCCGAACCTTAGATTTTTAAGAATTAAATAACAATTAATAATATAATATTTGTTTTAAAAACTATTTTATGTCACTTTTGACACTATTTAGTAATTGATTTTTGTGAAAATCATAACAGAATTATTAGTTCCACAAAGTTAATTAATTCAATAATAATATGTCATATTAACCTAGAAAATTACTGGAATTCATAAAAAGGCTCATATTACATCTATTTTGGTATTTATAACATCAATTATGTCAATATTTCATTAATAAGATAATTATTGCATCATCTATGTGTCATAAATAAATTAAATTATTTAATGTCTAAAAATTACAAATAAAATACCATTAGTAGGAAATCTTTTTATCTTTCTAATTAATATTTATAGTCGAATTTATCTTATGTATAACCATATATTAAAAATTATATACTTATTAAACACTGATTTTAACTATTTTAACCCTTCTTTAAATAAATTAATAATAAATGTCCTAATCTATTCTAAGTGGGCCTAAATGGGAATATTTTATTCCTAATGTTGTTTTTTGTCGAATTATACTTATCAAATAGAATTAGGAAATGTGTTAGGGTAATAATAATATCATTTTTACCCTTAATTACCCTGTTTACTTTTAACCGTGGTAAAAAAAAGTAAAAAGATAATATTCACCAAAAAAAATTTCATCTCATTGAACCAAATTTTACTTACTAACATCAACCGTGTCTCTCGGATTTTTTAAATTCCACTCACAGAAGCGGTAAAATTAATTTTTATGAAAAATTCATTTTTTTTAACTACCACTTAGTGGTTTCACTATTCATCAAAAAAATGAAAGTTTCCAGAAAAATACCAAAAATTAGGCCTAAGCTATATTTGATATTATGAATTGAAAAATGATGTCTATTTTACCAAATTAAAAACATATCAGTTGCATCACACAATTTAAAAATTAATTCCTGTCGTCAAAACAAATAGCATTTTCTTAAGAGATAATAACTATCAAAAGATTGACACTTGTTTATGTCTGGTTTAAATGTGAAATTACATCCAATGACCAACATTGTATTAAATTCTAAAAATATATTCTAAATATACATTAAACCCACTAAAATTAATAATTTATCACTATTAATTGTTTCGATTAAAAAGGTTGTTTTTAATTAAAATTTAGTAATTTTCACTATTCATCAGAAAATGAAAGTTATCTGAAAAGTACCAAAATTTCACCCTAAGCTAATTTTGATATTCGGAATCCAAAAATGATGTCCATTTTGAAAACTAAAATTTAAAAAGTGGTTATTACTATTCTTAACGGCTAGTTTTAATGATATTTTAATAGCATATTATTGTTTAGTGAAACTCGTTATTGAGTACTACACACGCTATCGAGGAAGGTCGTGATTGCGTGTAATGAAAGGCAAGTCAAGGATGCGTGTTGTGAAATCTCCTTTTGGTGTAGCATACAACACAAGACATTAATGAAATTAAAAATAATATTTTTCATAAAATCTCGGGGTGTTACATTCTACCCCCCTTAAAATGAATTTCTCCCTCAAAATTCCTCGGGGTTATAAATGGTTTATTACTCAAAGGTTTCTTTAATAGAAACCCACATCTTAAAAGGAATACCAAAAACAATCTTTATAAACAAAAGTATGAAATGCAACGGTTACCCAAATTAACTAATCACTGGGTTTCTACATAGGTGAACATAGCTGAAAATATGGATATGGAAGAGAAATCTAACCATCATGTTCTGATGAAGAGTGGTAGAGAACATGGCTCTGAAAAATCCAACAATCACAAAGCCATAGATTTTTGATGATCTAGGGTACCATCTGATTCATCGAATATAAGGGCACTAAGACAACATTTTTGGTTTTCAAGATCATTTCCCTAAATTTGAATAATCTGAATTAGAATAAATTTATTTTGGTACAATCTCACTGTTGTTCGTGCCTTGAACAATTTCTACTTCATCTTTTAAAGAAATGAAGTTGAATTTGTTATTCGTGAAGTGTTATCAGATCATGTGATAGAATGATGGGTCATTCCATCTGTCTCAAAAAAAAGTTAGAAAAAGTTATTAAATATACATAAGTTGATCTGTGGTTCCTAAAATGGACTTATAATTCATATATACAGCCTTGTCCGACGCGATGGGTTGTCACACGTCCTGCAGGTTGTCCTTTTTATAAAAAAATATTATCATAACATCACATAAATAATATCGAAAAAACTTCTATCCTTAAACAATACTGACTTATGTCCAACATAATCCTTTCTAATCTTTAGGCTTATCCATAATACTGCAGTCCACTCTCATAAAATAGAGAAAACAATTACTAAAGATATCATATAACAAGCATGTTAATACCATCGTTGATCACCATATATCATAAGATATCTCTTGTTGGTCACAGTCCAAACATTCGAAGGCCTTAATCATGTATCCTCTTGAAAAATGAATACCCATTGAACCTTAGTGAAAACATGAATGCAGTTAAAAGTTAACACTTTCCACATACCAAAATCCTCAAAATTATATATACTCAAACCATGATATCCCTTATATCAATCATGAGCTCATGAATACAATCAAACATCTCATTATCTTCTTATTCCTTCATTATGCGCATATCATCTACTTTACAAAAATAACTGAATAACCTTCCATGGTTATTGGTACCATTCAACATATACTTTCAAATACTTTTAGAAAAAAAATAGTGTTACAATCCTTAGATAATTCTTTATTCCATAGTACCATTAACTATACAACATAACTCTAAATAAACATACAATCATTCCAACACCTTCTAAAACCATTGATCGAGCTTCAACAATTCTTTCATCTCACATATCATTTGTAGTCTCTTCATCATCATCAACATAAATACTACCCATACGGCCATACTGATTCTCTTCATGAGACTTTCCCTTAGGGCATTGGTTTGCATAATGCCCGTACATTCCACATTTAAAACATTTAACCATTGTTGATGTCGTAGCAATACCATTATCCTCATCCATGGTGTTAACTGAACCTTTTCCTTTGCACTTACTGGCTTTGTGTCCTTATTTTCCACACCCAAAGAATCTTCCAGTTCCCTTGAAACAATCTCCTCTATGCCTCTTCCCACATGATTTACATGAGGGAAATTGAACTTTCTTTCCTCTATGATCATCATGAAACTCCATCTTTCTTTTATTATCTGAGTCAAGAAACTTACCAAAGTTGAGATTATTGATCATATTATGAGATTGATGACTAGGAATAATAATGATGTTTGGAATTCCAAATCCCGTTTCATTTGGTTTCTCATGATGAATATCATTCCATTGTCTGTTATATCCTCCATGATCATGAAGCTTCCTGTTTCCAGCCATTTTCTAAAACCCAAAAAGAATAGTGTGAGAGGAAAAAATCATGTTAGGGAAAACAACATAGTAAAGGGGGAGCACCCTAAATATCTAACATCTTAGTTTAAATTATTATATTATTACCTTAGTTCAAGGAATATATCCTATACATATACTTATCCTTAGGTACATCCCTAGACATACCTTAGAAATATCTCTAGGGATCTCCCTAACGTTTTCGCATCCTAGTTTCCAAAGGTTGACTAAACCTTTCCTCTGATACCAAATGTAGAGACCCGAAGCTTGACGTACATGGACATTACATTACTTTTGCAGAATACTTAATACATAACAAAAATATACACACAAGGACCGTAATAGTTTAGTGTCTTTGGAAACTCGGAATAAAATATTCTAATCATGGTGAAAGATCTTCAACATCTCTCATAATGATCTTCCCCTTTCTTTTTGTTTACCTAAAACCTTTATATATATCCTGGGGAAAAGAAAACATAAAAAGGGTGAGCTCAAATGCTCAGTAAGGGTAATCATGGATAAAATAAAACATACTATATACATTTGAACTTATAAACATGACCATAATGTTTAAACATCAAAAGATTGAGCAATGACATAAAACATGGCAGTACGTAAGGCATAGATCATAAAGAAACATTAAGAATGATAAAATATCATGGGAATAAAACATGTAATTGTGGAAACCATTAAGCACATGATATGATTTCCATAGTAGCCAAGGCATTGCTGCCAAGACCATCTTAGTGGACAAAGTCCCTTTCTGAATCGAGTTCACTCCTCGTTCCAGTCCTATATTACTGAACTGGTTTAACTTTCCGTTCCATCCATGTCTATATCATGAGATATAAATCTTTACCCAATGCATTGGAGGGAGATATAGGTCCCACCCCTCTCATAATGGAATCATTCTTACTTGTGACACAAAATAAACATACATCATTCATAATAACCCAACGAATAAAATGGGTTTCATAAACATCATACCATCATCAAATAATCCATATAAAAGAAATGGATATAATTTCTTAATAATAAGAATCAAACCATGTAAATTATAGAGACATTATACTTGAAACATACACATATGAAACAATGTCATCTTAGATGAAAAATGGTTTTGATAAAACACTTTAAATGAATTCTTGAGGAAAATATCCTTTTTTATTCAAAATCAATTTCTTTTCACAAAATGTCATGAAATTTTAGAAGAAAAGGTTTTTGATTAAAATAGTCATGAAATATTTTGAAGGAAGATTCAGGAAAATAAGGATTTATAAAACCATAAAAATCCTTTCATGCCGTATATGTTAAAAAAACATTCTTATCGTACTTTTGTCGGAAAAGTCAAAAAGTACCTCGTAGCGTAAAAAAAAGAAAGATTCCTTACATACCATGTAGTAAAATTAAAAAGTGAGTAAAAAGGACTTTAAACATACATGAAAACACTTTTATAAAACATGGACATGGATGATATAAATAACCCCAGTAAATACTTACGAATAAGCAATCTCAGATAAAAATGAGATTTGCAAAATTATCCCTTGCCTTAGGTCTGATTTGCTTCGTAAGTGTCTGAAACTCATGTATAATGATTTAAATAATGTTATTGAATTATTCAAGAATAATACTTATTTTTATGATATCATATATGGTTCACTTATGACTTTATTTTCCCGTTCTTTTGTAAATTCCATGTTAAAGAGCGTTTTGGGTAAAATCGTTTCATTTGTCATCCGTGTTTTGACTTGTAATTATTCATGTGATTACTTAGATCATGATTACTTAATTACAGAATATAAAAAATGATTTATATATAATATATATTCAGAATATAAAAATATATAATAGATCAATAAATGGAATGAAATACACAGTTCATGGAGACGGTAGGTCGTACGTATGCATGAACGCTGTTTTCGTTTCCTTATTGAGTTGAATGGAATTAAGTAGATGACATACATATCTATACACATAAATACAGTATCATTATTATTTCATATATATCATGATTACTTATTATATATACTTTATAATCATTCATGAATGGTTATCGTGGAGAATGAATCTCTTCGCGTCGTGGAGACGGTAGTCCGTACATACGCACGAGCGATGGTATCGTTCTCATGATCGTGGAATTGTATTGGAGTGTATGTATACTATTTCAGAATCAATATCACATTAAAATAATCATATATAGTTATTATTTACACCATTATACCCATCCAAGTAAGGTGGTGGTGGAAAATAGATTACACCACGACGTGGAGACGATATTCCGTATGTACGCACACACGGTGATTTTGTTTTCCGTAGGATGGATAGATGGTGAAATAGGGCTGTTTCATACTTATAATAACATATCAGTATATTAGTGATAATGATGTTATTACTTAATAATGAAAAAACCTAAGAATAATAAGTGGAATAAGAAATAAAGTTGAAAGAATCAGTAACAGACATTACCTCTTCTTTGAAACGCCTTTTTGAGTCCTCCTCTTAGGGCACTAAAATTGGTCTTTAAAGAAGACCAGGACCTCTAGGATATTTCTAAGGAAGTGGAGAAGAGAATTTGTCAGGGTTTGGCCGAGCTTGAAGGCTCCAAGTGGTGTGAGGAAGAAAGGGAGGAGGTGCCCTTTTATAAGGGAGGAGAGGGGGACCTTTGGAATAACTAATATTATTTTATTATAAAGTCATATTCGGTTTTAAATAGCTACAAATTGATTTATTTATAAGATAAGGTGGGGATGGGTCGAAATACTCTCATCCAATATAATTTAGACAAGTTTAGGTTCCTATTGTAACCTTAACTTTTATATTTAACTTTAAGTTAGATAAGTTTACTTTTACCGTGTCTTTTTGTGTTCTTCCACTATATGGTTAATAAACTTACTATAAGAAGCCAAAATAACCCCATGTTGTTTATTATTAATATATATAACCTTATATAAGTCACTTGGCCAAACCTTAGATTTTTAGGAATAAAATAACAATTAATAATATAATATTTGTTTTAACAACTATTTTATGTCAATTTTGACACTATTTAGTAATTGATTTTTGTGAAAATCATAACAGAATTATTAGTTAGAAAAAAGATAATTAAATAAATAATAACATGTCATATTAACCTAAAAAATTATTGGAATTCATAAAAAGTCTCAAATTACATCTATTTTGGTATTTATAACATCAATTATGTCAATATTTCATTGATAAGATAATTATTGCATCATCTTTGTGTCATAAATAAATTAAATTATTTAATGTCTAAAAATTACAAATAAAATACCATTATGTATGAAATATTTTTATATTTATAATTAATTTTTATAGTAGAATTTATCTTATGTATAACCCTATATTAAAAGTGATATACTTATTAAACATTGATTTTAACTATTTTAACCCTTCTTTAAATAAATTAATAATAAATGTCCCAATCTAATCCAAGTGGGCCTAAATGGTCATCTGTTATTCCTAATGTTGTTTTTGGTCGAATTACACTTATCCAATAGAATTAGGACATGTTTTAGGGTAATAATAATATCATTTTTACCCTTAATTACCCTATTTACTTTTAACCGTGGAAAAAAAGTAAAAAGTTACTATTCACCAAAAAATATTTTCATATCATTGAACCAGATTTTACTTACTGACATCAACTATGTCTCTTGTATTTTTGAAATTCCACTCACAGAAGCGGTAAAATTAAGTTTTATGGAAAATTCATTTTTTTTAACTACTACTTAGTGGTTTCACTATTCATCAAAAAAATGAAAGTTTCGAGAAAAATACCAAACATTGGGCCTAAGCTATATTTGATATTATGAACTGAAAAATGATGTCTATTTTACCAAATTCAAAAAATATCAATTTCATTACTTAATTTAAAAATTAATTCCTGTCGTCAAATAAATAGCATGTTCTTAAGAGATAATTACTTTCAAAAGATTGACACTTGTTTATGTCTGGTTTAAATGTGAAATTACATACAATGACCAGCATTGCATTAAATTCAAAAAATATATTCTAAATATACTTTAAAACCACTCAAATTAATAATTTATCACTATTAATAGTTCTGATTAAAAAGGTTGTTTTTAATTAAAATTTAGTAATTTTCACTATTCATCAGAAAATGAAAGTTATCCGAAAAGTACCAAAATTTCACCCTAAGCTAATTTCGATATACCGAACCCAAAAATGAAGTCCATTTTGAAAACTAAAATTTAAAAAGTGGTTATTACTATTCATAACAGCTAGTTTTAATAATATTTTAATAGCATATTGTTGTTTAGTGAAACTCGTTATTGCGTACTACACATGCTATCGAGGAAGGTCGCGATTGCGTGTAATGCAAGGCAAGTAAAGGATGCATTTTTTGCAAGCTCCTTTTGGTGTAGCGTACAACACAAGACATTAATGAAATTAAAAAGAATATTTTTCATTAAATCTCGGGGTGTTACATGGCCTTTCCCAAAAATATTTATATCTATTGGATCCCTATTTCATCACATGCATTGTTCCTTTGAATACATGGTTTCTTATCCTCCAAATCCCCTATCCTTTAATTAGTTTTTGTTAATTTTCTTGATTATTTGGTCTTAAAATTATACTGATCACTTATTCTAGATTTTGGCTTGTTCTCAACCCATTGAACCTTTTGGTTTGGTTTCTTTTATTTTGAAATTTTACGTTATTCATGGGATTTGATCACTTATCCAAAATTCATGTGGTATATTTGTTCCAATATTCAAGCTTTTCATATTTCAAATGCATAAGATTAATTAATATTTTCAATGGTTTTGGTTCAATCATTGAATGAATTTGAATCATATTTTTAGTTGGATGATCATATAATCTAATATGGTTATAGGTACAAGCTTGTAATTAATGATATCATAGTAGAGCATATTATTGAGGTAATTTATCATTACTAAATTCAAAAAATAGGGATTTTATTAAATGTTTTTGATCAATTTATTTATTTAAAAGATTATTCAATCAATAATAATTAATCCTTATGGATTTTAATATCCCTAAATTATCTTGAAAATTTTTATAGATAATGTTAACATGATTTGTTATTATGAAGTAATTAATTTTATTCATGTGTAGGTTCCACTAAGGAAATGAAGTCTGCAAATAATTTTATTCCAAGATACAGTTAGTTTCTCTCTTTATTTGGATATATCTATTGTCATTCAAGTAAAATTATCCATATATAAACATTGGAGGACTATAATTTCCAATATCTTTTGTGATTTAAACATACATGGTGATATTACCATTAATGTTTCCTCAACATTTTTATATTTAATTATATTTTCTGAAAAATGTAATGGAGTTTCACATCCCTTCATGATATTACCATTTAAGATGATGAGACTTTAAAGATTCAATTTTGAGTACTTAATGTTTAGTAAATGAATTCATCAAATATTTAAATGACATTTTTCTCATTGATCTTATTATAATTGATGAAGATGTAAGCATTATTTTTATATTTTTAACTCAATTTCTATCTAAAGATGTTATGCATAATATTTTAACTGTATTATCCATTCTATTTTTTCATAATGGAATTAATTTTCTTTAATTTGCGACATTTCAACACATCATTTTAATATCATATTTTCCCCAAATTATTTATTGATTTATAGGACTGACCTGGATTCATTGGAAAAATAAATGTATGAGCTTTTGATGGATTTTAGTTCCTTTTATTCAATAGAGGGAATGAATTTATGATTACTGATAAATAGTTATTCTATTTTGTATGTGATCCTATCTATATATTTGACTTCCACCCTAACACAATTTCTAAGTTCCTTTTATTTTCTAAACAACAATGATGTTTTTTTAGAATATATACACTACTAAAAAATCGGGCATTAGCGTCCGCCATTGGCGGTCGATATAGGCCTATAGAGACCACCCAGTGACCGCCATTGGCGGTCGCTTTAGCTTCGTCGCTGTATGACAATAGGGACCGCCAATGGCGGTCGCTATAGGTGGCCGAAATTCCGGCCTTAAGGGACCGCCTTTGGCGGTTGCTATCCGGGGAAATTATTTTTAAAAAAAATTCCTACTGAATGAAATATATATATATATTTATTAAATAAAATATATATATACATATATATTAAATAAAATATTTATGCATATAATATTAAATAAAATATTTTAAATATATATATATATATAATATTTTAAATATTTTAATATATATATATATTAAAGAAATATATATATATATATAATATTAAATAAAATATTTTTCATTTTTTTAATGAAATGTACGCATTGTTTTTTTTTCTTCACGGTGCTAAATCAGAGATAAAACAAGGTAAAAATCATAAAAAATGGAAACCAAATTCATACAGCATAAACATCAAGATCGTCATAAACAATAAATGACAAATGTGCTTCACCGATCAGAGCAGGTCCATCCATTTCAATCTTCTGCTTCAATGAACCTACAATAAGACAAAAAAACAAAAAAACATAAAAAACGTAAATTGGACATAATTATTCAGTTATTATATACATATAATAAAATTAAATATGACATCAAATCATTGTTGAGTCAAATGTCATCTTTTGACTTCTATATTTTGTTTTGGAAATCAAAAATGTATTTTTACTCGTATCGTACTGACTCTGTCAATTGTATCGTTCTGACTTTGTCAATCATACCGTACTGATTCTGTCACTCGTACCGTACTGACTCTGTCACTCGTATCATACTGACTCTGTCAATCGTACCATACTGACTCTATCAATTGTATCGTACTGACTCTGCTATTCATACTTTCATTACTTGTTTTGGTACTTAGTCAAAAACACTTATTTCATATGAATCGTACCATTGCTTATCATCGATATATATACTGTTTTAACCAATACGATGTCGTTGAGTTAGTTACAAACTAATCAAAACGATATCATGCTTTCTGTTTCAATATGACCGTTATGATGACGGGTGTCCAAGTCCCTCCGAGTTTTTCGGATAAATATGACCGTTGGAGGCAACATGACCATTGGAACCCGGGGCCTATAAATAGGAGGTCATTTGAATCTGAGAAAAAAAAACAAATGAGACTTTGTGAAAAAACTGTGATACTTTGATTCAATCAAGATTCTAGAGAGAGATGCTTTGACTTCTCTCTTCTGCTTTGTGTGTCCGATCATCATATTGAGGTCTTTCAAGTAATTGAAAGACAGAGGTGCCGATTACCTATAAAATCGAGGGCTGTCGGGGATAGGCAGACGGACAGACCAATCATCGTATCGAGGGCTGCTAGGGATAGGCAGACAGACGGACCGATTATCGTATCGAGGGCTGTCGGGGATAGGCAGACAGACAGTCTGATCATCGTATCGAGGGCTCACCAAGGTGTTGGTGAGACAGACCTTGTATTCTAGGTGAAAGGATAACCCTTCTCCTTGGGTTAAAAGAATTATAATTCTTTTATATTTCCACTGCTAATTGTATTAGAAAAGAAATTGTTTTTGTTTCCTTTTCTATCTCTTATACATTTGTAATTGTTTCAATTACATCCATTCTATTACATATTGTATTGATTGATTCTATACGCTTTAAGGTAGAATCATTCATCTTTATGTTACTCTGATTATTGTGTTCATCTTGAATACAATTTTTTTACATTTCATTAGTATTACATTACAATATATCTTTTATATTCAATACAATTGTGGGTGTTTGTATTTTTATTAGTTTAAGACCTTTTAAACTAATCCTTTAAGTGCTAAAACTCAAAAGGTTTTTAAACCTACAATTCACCCCCCTCTTGTATTGTACCATCTAATAGACATATATATCTACATATTCGATCCAACAATTGGTATCAGAGCAGGTTTTCCATTGATTTGTATTACTTGTTTGGTTTATTTCATATTTTTTAAATACTTACTACATTAACGTGTGGAGTTGAAAAGTTTTTTTGTTCTATTAGATGGCAGGAATGAATATTGGGTCAATAGACAATCTGAATCCTTCTAGACCACCTGTCTTTGATGGAAATGATTATGAGTATTGGAGAGATCGTATGAAGACTTATGTGATCAACACTGGTGTATAAAATTTTATTATGCTTACTGGAGGTTACAAAATTCCTGACAAAGAAGTCAGTACTTTCACTAACCAAGGGAAGCAAGAATATCAACTGAATTACAAGGTACACAATACTCTATTATGCTCTATGACCAGGAATATATACAGTCAGATATCTTCATGTGAAGCAGCCAATTGTATTTGGAATAAATTTTAAGTCACTCATTTTGGTACATCCAAGGTTATAGAAACAAGAAGAGCGATGCTTCATGCGGAGTATCATGGATTTGGTTTTCCTTATGGAGAGCCAGTATGTAATGTACAACAAAGGTTTATGACAATTTTCAACAGTTTACAATCTATGGGAGAAAAAGGTCTTGATGATGAAGCTCTATTTGATAAAATTATAGATATAATGCCAAAAGAATGGGAGTCAAAAAGGACAGCTATTGATGAAAATAGAAAAGTTTCCCAGATTTCTCTAGATGAACTCTTTGGAACTCTTCTACAACACGAGACAAGAATGAAGAGAGATGTTGATTTCAACAAGAAGAAGAATGGGAATGGAAGTGTAGCCTTTGCATCTAAATCTAAAACACCTGAAAGGCTTACAAGATCCAAATCCAAGAAATTTATATCTGATTCAAGTGATTGTGTCTTTCGGATAATGAGTTAGCCAATCTTTCTCAAAGTATGAACAAGATTGTGGGAAAGAAAGACTTCCAAAATAGATTCAAAAAGAAATATAGGAAGGATAAGAAAGATTCAGAGGTAACTTGTTATGAATGTAAGAAAGCAGGACATATAAGGCCTCATTGTCCTTTACTAAAAAGGAAACATAGAAAGGAGAAACACTCTCAAAGAAACAAGAAAAGGTTCTATAAGACAAAGAATGTTATGAAGGAAAATGATACCTAGAGTGCAAGTGATAGTGATTATTCAGATGATTCTTCAGAATACGAGTCCTCAGGATAGAGGAATATTGGAATTTTAGCCAGATTACCTATTGAAGATCATTGCCTCATGGCTAAGGTACATAATGATGAAGCTATTACAAATGTCTCTTTGAATGAAAATTATAATGATAATAGATATTATGAATCTTCAAATGATAAATCTTCATCATCAGAAGATGATACATTACCTACTTTTTAAGAAGTATATAGATTTTCTAAATTACTTGAAAATGAAATTTCTAAGCACAAAAATAAACTCGAGAAAGCAAATTCTAGAATTTCAATCTTGACTAAAGAAGTATCAGATCATTCTAAAGATCTTGATGTGAAAACTTCTGATTTAGAAAGTATTTAAAAAACCCTTGAGAAAGTTAAATCTGATAAGGATAAACATTCTAAGGATCTTGAAACTTTAATTTCAAATAAAAATAATTTAGAGCCTAACTCTAGTTCAAATTCAAATGTTTTGGAAAATAAGAATTTGGTTTTAATACTAAAGTCAGAGATTTTATCTTTGAAGAAATGTTTGTCAAACATTACTCATGGAAAGGAAAACATTGACAGGATGTACTCTCAAATTAGACCTTTGAGAAATCATTCTAGTCTTGGTTATACTTATTCCAAACCTGTTTTTAGCAATAAATATTTTGTTCCTCAAAAACCCACTTTCTCTTCTAAGTGTCAATATAGTGGACACTGGAGGAGAGATTGTTCTCTTAACAAAACTCAATCTTTAGGGTTTCATAAAGCTCATTTTTCAAAACAAATGTGGATTCCTAAAATTCTTTTATCTAATCCTTCTGGATCCAAACAAGTTTGGATTCCAAAAATCTAATTGTTTCTTTTTCAGGAAAATGAGAAATGTACCAATAAGAATGTTTGGTACATGGATAGTGGTTGTTCTCGACACATGACTAGAAACCAAGGTCTCTTTGAAAAGTTTATCAAAACAAAAGGTGGAAAAGTTACCTTCAGAGATAATGCTCAAGGAAATATTGTCGGTATATGTAATATCGTTTTTCTTGGAAAAGTTCTTATCTCAAATGTTTTGTTTGTTAAAGGTCTTAGGAACAATCTCATCAGCATAAGTCAATTATGTGATGAAGGTTACCTTGTGAATTTTAGAAATGATAAGTTTCTAGTACACAATTCCAAGGATGAGTTCATTATATCTTCCCATAGGCAAGAGAATGTTTACACTATTAACTTAGAAGACCTTAGGAGCCAAAACATACCCAGCTTAAGTGAAATAGAAGACCAATTATGGCTTTGGAATAGGATACTAGGACACTGTAATCTGAGGAACCTTAGTAAACTCTCAAAGATAAGACTTGTGAAGGGGCTACCGGACCTTAGATATGATTCTTCAAAAGTATGTGATCCTTGTCAATTTGGTAAGCAACATAAAACTAGCTTTAAATCAATTAATGAAGTTTCAACTTCTAATGCATTACAGCTAGTGCATATGGATATTTTTGGTCCTTCACAATCTGGAAGCATTGGAGGAAAATACTATGTATTTGTTTTAGTTGATGAATTTACTAGATTTACAAGGGTCTACTTTCTCACAAAGAAATCTGAAGCCTTTTCCTATTTCAAAACGTTTAGAGACCAAGTTAAAAATGAGAAAAACCTACCATTGATAACTATTCATAGTGATCATGGTGGTGAATTTCAAAATTCAAATTTAGAAACTTTTTGTAGTAAGAAAGGTATTACTCACAATTTCTCAGCTCCTAGAACTCGTCAGAAAAATGGTGTTGTTGAAAGAAGAAAGCGTATTCTTCAGGAAATGACTCGAACCATGTTGAGTGAATACTCAATTGCTAAGCACTTTTGGGTTGAAGATGTTAGTACTTCCTGTTATACTATAAATCGTGTTTTAACTAGACCATTTCTTAATAAAAACCCTTATGAGTTATGGACTGGCTGAAAACCAAAAGTCTCATACTTCAAAGTTTTTGGATGCAAAGTATTAATTCTGAATACAAAAGATAATCTACACAAATTTGCACCAAAATTTGATGAAGGAATATTTCTAGGCTATTCTACAACTTCAAAGGCTTATAGAGTTTTCAATTAAAACACTTGTACTGTTGAGGAAACTGTACATGTAAAATTCGATGAAACTAATCCCTTTGTTTTCAACCAACCCAATCCTACATCCTCGGATGTGTTTTCAAAAACTGATTATCGATCTTTGATAGAAGATACTTCTGATAAGGAAAATATTCAAGAAAGTATTCCTGAAACTTTTACCATGGAAGATATTCTACCATATGTTTATGAACAGGTTTTAAAAAACCCAAATTAATTGTTTCTGAGGAATCATCCTAGTGATAACATCATTGGTGATGTAAATCAACCTGCAAGAACCAGAAATTCCTTAAGAAATGAAATAGAACATCTTTCTTTTCTTTCCCAATTTGAACCTAAAAGTCCCAGTCAGGCCTTAGGTGATGATGATTGGATCAAAGAAATGCAAGATGAACTAAATGAATTTGATAGGAATCAAGTCTGGACTTTAGTTGATAGACCTAAAGAAACAACTGTAATTGGTGTAAAATGGGTTTTCAGAAACAAATGTGATGAAAATGGAATCACTGTAAGAAATAAATCAAGACTTGTTACTAAAGGCTATAATCAACAAGAGGGAATAGACTATGAAGAAACATATTCTCCTGTAGCTAGACTTGAATCTATTCATATTCTGTTAGCCTTTGCAGCATATTTCAATTTCAAACTATTTTAAATGGATTTCAAATGTTCTTTTCTAAATGGTTTTGTTCAAGAAGATGTTTTTTTCGAACAACCTCCTAGTTTTCAAGACCCAAAACATCATGATCATGTTTTTAAACTTACCAAGGCTCTATATGGTCTTAAACAAGCCCCTAGAGCATGGTATAATAGACTTACAGGATTTCTTTTACAAAAAAATTATACAAAAGGTACAGCAGATCCAACCCTTTTTATAAAAATGGAAAAAAAATGTTTTGATTGTTCAAATCTATGTTGATGACATCATATTTGGATCAACTCAGAAATCTTTAACTGATTCTTTTTCAAATTTAATGAAATCTGAGTTTGAAATGAGTATGATGGGTGAATTAACATTCTTTTTAGGTTTTCAAATTTCTCAAAAACCAAAAGGAACATATGTATCTCAACATAAGTATATAAAAGATTTACTCAATAAATATGGATATGAAAAAACTAAAAGTATTAGAACTCCAATTGGTACCCCAAATACACTTGATCTTGATGAAACTGGGAAACCAGTAGATCAAACAATCTTTAGAGGTATGATAGGAAGCTTTCTATACTTGACAGCTAGTCTACCAGAATTAATGTTTTCTGTATTCTTATGTGCAAGATATCAATCTAATCCAAAAGAGTCTCATTTAAAAACCGTAAAGAGAATCTTTTGGTTTTTAAAAGGCACTATGGATTTAGGTCTTTTTTAATCTTCTAGGAATGATTTTGTTTTAAAAAGTTTTTCAGATGCTGACTTTGGTGGTTGTAGAATAGATAGAAAAAGTACATCTAGAACATTTCATTTCTTAGGAGATTCTCTGGTTTCTTGGTCCTGCAAGAAACAACACTCAGTAGCACTATCCACTGCTGAAGCTGAATATGTAGCAGCTGGAAGTTGATGTGCTCAAGTATTGTGGATGCAACACACACTCACTGAATATGGATTGAGTTTCTCCAAAACTCAAATTCTTTGTGATAATACAAGTTCCATATCTCTTAGTAAAAACCCAGCACACCACTCTCATCAAAAACACATAGATGTTAGGTATCACTTTCTTAGAGATCACACACAAAAAGGAGATATTATTCTACAATTTATCGGAACACAAGAACAACTTGCTGACATTTTTACAAAGCCATTACCATATGATAGATTTGAGTTTATAAAACAGAAGCTAGTAATGATTACATTAAAATAATCATTCATATCTACTTCATGTTTTATAATTCTCCAAACATTAAAAAACTCCTTTTGAAAGGGGGAGGACATTTGTTTTTTATGTTTCTTTTTATCTTATGTTCTTTAACTATTTATTCTCCTGGTATGTGTTTTTACTTTTCTGTTTATCGTATTGACAGTTTTATCGTATCATTGATCTTTTCTGTTTATCGTATTGACAGTTTTATCGTATCATTCATTTATCGTATCGACCAATGATGGTAATGAATTTCTTTTCCATCGTATCAACCAATGATGGTAATGAATAATTTTTCCATCGTATCGACCGATGATGGTAATGAATTTATTTTCCATCATATCGACCGATGATGGTAATTAATTTTTTTCCATCATATCGACCGATGATGGTAATGAATTTCTTTTCCATCGTATCGACCGTTGATGGTAATGAATTTCTTTTCCATCGTACTGTCTGATGATGGTAATGATTTTCTTTTCTATCGGCTTGTCAGTTCATGGTAATGAGATTGTTTTCCATCGGCTTGTCAGTTCATGGTAGCGAGATTGTTTTCCATCGGCTTGTCAGTTCATGGTAACGAGATTGTTTTCCATCGGATTGTCAGTTCATGGTAACGACTTTGTTTTCCATCGGCATGTCGACTGATAGTTTTATTTTATTTCATACGTTTGTGTTTCCTTTTGAATTCTACTAAAACCAACAATTACCTTACGCTCTCCGGCAGGTATTTTCCATTTTTTTCCTTTTCTCTTTTTTTTGTTTTTTTGTTATCGTAATGAATTTTCGTTTATCCATTTTCTTGTGTTTATTTTCTAACTCCTTCAGACAATTCAAGATTAAACCTTTCTTTTTGTAAATCACAAAGGGGGAGAATGTTTACAAAGGGGGAGAATGTTTTGTAAAGGGGGAGAATGCTTTACAACACTCTTAAGTAAAATCTACGAATACAATCCTTAGGAAAGTCCATACCTAAGGGGGAGTTAGTTGTATTCAAATTCATATTCAGAAGAGTTTCCAAAAACTCAAGGGGAGAAAAGTATTTCTTGTTATATTTACTTGGTGTGTTGTGATTTCCAAAAAGGGGGAGATTGTTGAGTCAAATATTATCTTTTGACTTCTATATTTTGTTTTGGAAATCACAAATGTATTTTTACTCGTATCGTACTGACTATGTCAATCGTATCATACTGACTTTGTCAATCGTAACGTACTGACTCTGTCACTCGTACCGTACTGACTCTGTCACTCGTATCGTACTGACTCTTCCAATCGTACTGTACTGACTATGTAAATCGTATCATACTGACTCTACTATTCATACTTTCATTACTTGTTTTGGTACTTAATCAAAAAAACATGTTTCATATGAATCGTACCATTTCTTATCATCGATATATATGCTGTTTTAACCAATACGATGTCGTTGAGTTAGTTACAAACTAATCAAAACGATTTCTTGCTTTCTGTTTCAATATGACCGTTATGATGCCAGGTGTCCAAGTCCCTCCGAGTTATTCGGATAAATATGACCGTTGGAGGCAACATGATCGTTGGAACCCGAGGCCTATAAATAGGAGGTCATTTGAAGCTGAGAAAACAAACAAATGATACTTTGTGAAACAACTGTGGTACTTTGATTCAATCAAGATTCTAGAGAGAGATGTTGTGACTTCTCTCTTCTACTTTGTGCGTCCGATCATCGTATCGAGGGCTTTCAAGTAATTGAAAGACAGAGGTGCCGATTACCTATAAAATCGAGGGCTTACAGGGATAGGCAGACGAACGGACCGATCATCGTATTGAGGGCTGCCAGGGATAGGCAGACGGACAGACCGATCATCATATCGAGGGCTGCTGGGGATAGGCAGACAGACAGTCTGATCATCGTATCGAGGGCTCACCAAGGTGTTGGTGAGACAGACCTTGTATCCTAGGTGAAAGGATAACCCTTCTCTTTGTGTTAAAAGAATTGTAATTCTTTTATATTTCCGCTGCTAATTGTATTAGAAAGGAAATTGTTTTTGTTTCCTTTTCTATCTCTTATACATTTGTAATTGTTTCAATTACATCCATTCTATTACATATTGTATTGATTGATTCTATACGCTTTAAGGTAGAATCATTCATATTTATATTACTCTGATTATTGTGTTCATCTTGAATACAATTGTTTTACATTTCATTAGTATTACATTACATCATATCTTTTATATTAAATACAATTGTGGGTGTTTGTATTTGTATTAGTTTCAGACCTTTTAAACTAATCCTTTAAGTGCTAAAACTCAAAAGGTTTTTAAACCTACAGTTCACCCCCACCTCTTGTATTGTTCCATCTAATAGACATATATATATACATATTCAATCCAACAATCATGGTGCTATAATAATTTAAAACCCCCAATTTATGAAATTCTATCATTTCAGGTCATTCGGAGCACGTTTGCTCCAAATTCAACCGTCTCACGCCGTTTTTGGTGTTTTATGACACCGGAAACGCATTTCTGGTCACCGCGGTCAAACGACACCTCCGATTGACATGCCGTCTGCTCAATCATTTCAAAAATCATACAATAGTTGTTGTCGTACGGTTTTATGGCATTCAGAGGTCGTTCAGGTGGGTTTGACCCCCCCACGCGCCATTTTAGCGCGCGTCGAGCTGCTCAAAACGAAGCAATAAGCCGTACCGCGCCCACCACACGTCCGATGGGCCTTCCGTCACCTCCAACATGTCATGAATAATATTCTAAATTTTTTCATTTGGTTTTAGGTCATTAAAATCATGTTTGCTCCGAATTCGACTGTCTCACGCCGTTTTTGGTGTTTTATGACACCGGAACACGTTTCCAGTCACCGCCATCAAACGAAACCTCCAATTGATGTTCCGTCTATCTAACCATTTCAAAAATCACACAACGGCTATTGTCGTACGGTTTAATGGCATTCCGAGGTCGTTCGGGTGGTTTTGAGCCCCCAACGCTCCATTTTAGCGTGCGTCGAGCTGCTGAAAACGACACAATCGTCCGTACTGCGAGCACCGCACGTCCGATGGGAATATCGTCTCCTCCTACACGTCACGAATAATATTCCAAATGTTTTCATGTGTTTTCAGGTCATTCGGAGCATGTTTGCTCTGAATTCGACCGTCTCACACCGTTTTTTGGTGTTTTATGACACCGGAAACGCGTTTCCAGTCACCTCGGTCAAACGACACCTCTGATTGACATGCAGTCTGCCCGACCATTTCAAAAATCGCACAAAATCTATTGTCGTATGGTTTCATGGAATTCCATGTTCGTTCGGGTGGTTTTGACCCCTCAACGTGCCATTTTAGCACGCACAGAGCTGCTTAAAACGACACAATCAGCCGTACCGCCTGTATCGCACGTCCGATGGGAATGTTGTCTCCTCCTACAAAACATGAATAATATTCCTAATTTTTTCGTGTGGTCTCAGGTCATTCGGTGAACGTTTTCTCTGAATTCGACAATCTCATTCCGTTTTTGGTGTTTTATGACACCGAAAACGCATTTCTGGTCACCGCAGTTAAACGACACCTCCAATTGACGCTTTGTATGCCCGACCATTTTAAAAATCACACAAAAGTTGTTGTCGTATGGTTTTATGGAATTTCGAGGTCGTTCGGGTGGTTTTGACCCCCCCAACTTGCCATTTTAGCGCGCGCCGAGCTGCTAAAAACGACACAATCAGTTGTACGGCACACATCGCACGTCTGATGGGCATTCCATCTACTCCTACACGTCACGAATAATATTACTAATGTTTTCGTGTGGTTTCAGGTCATTCAAAGCACGTTTTCTCCGAATTTGACCGTCTCACTCCGTTTTTTGTGTTTTATGACACCGAAAATGCGTTTTTGGTCACTACGGTAAAGAGAAAGCTCAAATTGATGTGTTTTCTACCCGAACATTTCAAAAATCACACAACGGCTATTGTAGTATGGTTTCATGGCATTCCGAGGTCGTTCGGGTGGTTTTGACCCCCCAACGTGCCATTTTAGCGCGCGCCGAGCAACTTAAAACGACACAATCATCCGTACCGCGCGCACCGCACGTCCGATGGGCATAACGTCTCCTCCTACATGTCATGAATAATATTCCTAATGTTTTCGTGTGGTTTTAGGTCATTTAAAGCACGTTTTCTCTGAATTTGACCATCTCACGCTGTTTTTGGTGTTTTATGACACCAGAAACGCGTTTCTGGTCACCGCGGTCAAACGAAACCTCCGATTGACATGTCGTCTACCTGACCATTTCACAATTCACACAATGACTATTGTTGTACGGTTTCATGGCATTCCGAGGTTGTTCAGGTGGTTTTGACCCCCCAACGCGCCATTTTTGCGCGCGCCGAGCTGCTGAAAACGACACAATCGGCCGTATCACGCGCACTTCACGTCCGATGGGAATGCCATCTCCTCCTACATGTCACGAATAAAATTTATAATTTTTTTGTGTGGTTTTAGGTCATTCACAGAACGTTTTCTCTGAATTCGACCGTCTCACGCCGTTTTTGGTGTTTTATGACACCGGAAACACGTTTCTTGTCACTGTGGTCAAACAACACCTCCGATTGATGTATCGTCTATCCGAAAATTTCAAAAATCACACAACGGCTGTTGTCTTACGGTTTCATGGCATTCTAAGGTCGTTCAGATGGTTTTGACCCCCAACGCGCCATTTTAGCGCGCGTCGAGCTGCTGAAAATGACACAATCGGCCGTACCGCATGCACAACACATTCGATGGGTGTGTCGTCTCCTCTTACATGTCAAGAATATTATTCCTAATGTTTTGGCGTGGTTTCAGATCATTCAGAGCACGTTTTCTCCGAATTCGACCGTCTCACGCCGTTTTTGGTGTTTTATGACACCGGAAACGCGTTTCTGGTCACCGCGGTCAAATGACATCTCTGATTGACGTGTTGTCTGCCCGACCATTTCAAAAATCTCACAACGGCTGTTGTCATATGGTTTCATGGAATTTCGAGGTCGTTCGGGTCATTTTGACCCCCCAACGTGCCATTTTAGCGCGCACAAAGCTGCTGAAAATGACACAATCAGCCGTACCATGCGCACCGCATATCCGATGGGCATAACATCTCCTCATACACGTCACTAATAATATTACTAATGTTTTCGTGTGGTTTCAGGTCATTTAGAGCACGTTTTCTCCGAATTCGACCGTCTCACGCTGTTTTTGGTGTTTTATGACACCGAAAACGCCTTTCCAGTCACCACGGTCAAATGACACCTCCGATTGACGAGCTTCTTGCCCAAAAATTTCAAAAATCACACAAAAGCTGTTGTCATACGGTTTCATGGCATTCTGAGGTCGTTCGGGTGGTTTTGACCCCCCAACACGCCATTTTAGCGTGCACCGAGCTGCTGAAAACGACACAATCAGTCGTACCGCGCGCATCGCACGTCCGATGGGCGTGTCGTCTCCTCCTACGCGTCACAAATAATATTCCTAATCTTTTCGTGTGGTTTCAGGTCATTCGAAGTGCGTTTTCCCCAAATTTGACCATCTCATGCCATTTTTGGTGTTTAATGACACTGGAAACACGTTTCCGGTCACCGCGGTCAGGCGACACATCCGATAGACGTGCCGTCTGCCCGACCATTTCAAAAATCACACAATGGATTTCTGGGGTGCATGGCGCCTGTCCGGGGTGTGGGGAGGGCCGTATGGGGTGCGAGGGGGGGGGGGGGCTGTCCGTGGTGCGGGGCGGGCTCTCTAGAGTGCAGGGAGAGTTGTCCGGGGTGCGGGGAGGGGCTGTCCAGGGTGAGGGGAGTGGCTGTCCAGGGTGTGAGGGGCCTGTCCGGGGTGCTTTCCGGGATATTCAGAGTGCGGGGAGGGCTGTCTGGGGTGCGGGAGGGCAGTCCGGGGTGCGGGGAGGGCAGTCCGGGGTGCGGAGGGGCTTTCCTGGGTGCGAGGAGGGCAGTCCGGGGTGCGGGTAGGGCTATCCGGGGTGCGGGGAGGGCTTTCCGGAGTGTGCTGGAGTTGTCTGGGGTGTGGGGAAGCTGTCCGGGGTGTGGGGGGCTATACGGGTTGTGGGGAGGGCTGTCCGGGGTACGGGAGGGTTGTCCGGGGTGCGGGGGGGGGGGGGGGGGGGGCTGTCCGGGGTGTGGGGGGCCTATCCGGGGTGCGCGGAGGACTGTCCGGAGTGCGGGGGGCCTATCCAGGGTTCAGGAGGGTTGTCCGGAGTGCTGGGAGGGCTGTCTGGAGTGCGGAAAGGGCTGTCAGGGGTGCGGGAGGGCTGTCCAAGGTGTGAGGAGGGTTGTCCGGAGTGCTGGGAGGGCTGTCCGGAGTGCGGGGGGGGGGGGGGGGGGGGGGGGGGGCTGTCCGGGGGGGGGGGCATGTTCGGGGTGCGCGGAGTGTTTTCTGGAGTGCGAGGAGGGCTGTCTGGGGTGCGAGGGGGGGGGGTGTCCGGGATGTGGGGAGGGTTGTCCGGAGTGCGGGGAGGGCTGTCCGGGGTAGGCCGGGGACTACAAATAGTGAACTTACCTCATTCATCAAAAAAAAGTTTAATGGTTTATATTAGGAATCACATGTTTTTTTTCAAAAATATTACAGAACATGAAATTCTAAACATTGAAAATTAAATGAACAAAAAATATCCAAATCATTAATCAGTTTCATGGTTACTTCTCAATTCGTGCACCCAAACATTGCATGAGGCCAAAACACACATGATACCCCCAAATCACAAAAAAAAACTCACTAGAAACCCAACATAAATATCAATAACAACCCCACCATTAAAAGTAGGAACACACCTCGTGAATATGATTCGTCATGCGTGGTCATGACTACAACCTCCATCAGGCGGGTCAGGGGCCTACAACAAAAAAACATTATAAATATTTTCATAACAAAAATAATATAAATTAAATAAATAAATACAGTATACACCTGCATCATCTGATCTCATACACCATCACATGGACACACATATTTCCGCAGTGCTCTAACCTCAGCGATCAATTGCGCATTTACCTCCTCGAAAGTGTGCAGCTGTGCCTCGAAATATGACAACCGTTGTGTAATCTGTGTAATAGTAGGACCGACAACCGCAGCACTTGACACTACAGAATGAGGAATCCCTGTTACATAGGTCAAACTATATCGATGCCCGTCCCGACCAATAATGCGATTAAAAGATCTCATCCCTTCGCAAGGGAAGCTGTCGCTGGTCCTCTGGCATATGTTCTAATTCAGTTTCAAATTGAGCCTATGAAATATTTAAATATTTATATATATATATATATATATATATACAGATTTTATGTAATTATTGGTAATGAGTACAAGCACTTAATATCAATGCTGCATCCTCTCGATAATTGCGATCACAAGTCCTCATCCACACCAACAATTTATCAGTTGGTGCACCTTGCTCCCGCAACTGTATATGAATAGAATATAAACAAAAAACCGTATTTATTAAAAAAATTATCAAATTAAAAATAAATACCTCATGTTGGATCTGAGACATGTGACGAGTCCCGTGCCTGTGAGGTGGTCCCTACAACTCTCGATTCTTAGAATGGCGTGTTGACACCTCCTACATTCAATTCATTCAAATTTCAAACAAATAACACATTCTTAAAAATATATATAGCAAAATAAATATACAAACCGCAACACCCTCAGTAGATCATTATGAAACTAAATCATGCCACTGAGCTGGGAGGACACCTCTCGGGACTTTTTCCAGAATGTCTGGGGCTCCCACATTTGGTACCCAGTGGTCCCTCTTGACTTTTCCTTTATAGTCATTCCACATCTTATGAAATTTGCTCATACTCACTGGCCGAAACTCATCAGGACATTCTTTCAAATTTTGATATTAAAGAAAAAAAAAACACATATGTTATTGTTGTTTATACATAGGGAATAAAGTAAAATGGTATTCTTACCCGAACCTCCCTCCAAAGATGATCTAATGTGTCCTGAGGGATAGAAGCCCAATCACGCGTGGTCAATGGAAATCGATGTGGATCATGTATGATATAACCCAACTGACGAATAAATGCAGGGGAATTCCTTCCAAAAGGATGAAATACCTCATCAAAAGAAACGTCAAAAGTCATGTTGGAATTCCATGATAATATGCCACGACCAGGGCCTCTCCTACGAGAGGAAGAATCAGTCGAGTATGATCCTATTGAAAACAATTTTATATACAAATTGACAGATGTTATTAATAAATATATATATATATGTTTATTAATTACATAAAATATAGAGTCAATGACATTCCAACATACCTCAACCCTGAGACATAGATTCCTCAGATGGATGATGTGGATCTTCTGCCTCTTCCCCTAACATGCCTGCAGTCATGGAAAACATTAGTAAGGGGACTATCCAAAGTGTCCAAATGATAAATTGGATTGATTAAAAAAAATAAAACATGTACAGTTGTTAATCAAACAAAAAGGTATTGAATAATTAGTTGTGAATGAATTTTAAAAAATCAAAAATTTCACAAAACAGATATACAAATTATGTAGAAAACCAATCAATGCATAGCCAAATTTCAAATTGAGTTAATTAAAATTCAAGAAGCACATGAACCAAATAAAGAAATCTTCAATGGGAAGATACACCAACAATAAAATCAATATAACATGAGTTATATAGCCCTAAATATTTATAAAATAATAATGTAAGTGAAAGCCCATGTCATACCTGATTGCGCTACAAACCTGGAAGAGAGGGGAGCCGAAGGCGATGCTGCGAGGGAGAGGAGAGGCAGTGGTGGGGAGCCGAAGCCAGAGCTGGTGCAGCGAGGGAGGGGACGGGCGGTGGTGGCGATGGGGAGCCGGAGGAGAGGAGGCGGTGAGGTGGCGATGGGGCAGTGAGGGTGGGACGACGAAGGAGGGGATCGGGGACAAGGGTGCCGGAGTGGATGGGCGGCAATGGCGAGCAGACGAGTAGCGGTCGTGCGGGGAGGGAGGGGACCGGGGTGGCGGCGCTGCGGTAAGGGAGAGGATGGTGAAGGAGGGGACAGGTGGCGGTGGTGCGGTGAGGGAGGGGAAGAAGACGGAGGGGACGAGGGTTGGCGGGGTGCCGGGGGGGTCTGTTCGGGTGCTGGGGGGAGGGATGAGGGGGCGGAGGGCCGAGGGCGGAGGTTGAGGCCGGAGGGGCTGGAGGTCGAAGGTCAGAGGGCGGCTGGAGGGCTTCCTGAGGGCCGCCAGAGGTGGGTGGTGGGAGGCCCGGGGGCAGAGGGAGGCTGGAGGGCGGACGCAGGAAGGAGGGAGGCCGGAGCCGGAGGGCAGAGGCAGAGGAAGCCCGCGGGAGATGGAGGTCAGGGCGGAAGGTGGCCGGAGGGTGGAGGGTGGTCGGCGGAGGAAGGGGCGGCGGAGGGTGGCCGGCGGAGGGTGGCCGGCGGAGGGTAGAGGGCGGCCGACAGAGGGTGGAAGGGCGACAGGGACGGCGGTGAGGGATGGTGCGCGACGGCGGGGCAGGGCGTGCGTTGACAGGGGATGGCGGTGACGGGGAGGGTACGCGGCGACGGGGAGGGTTGAAGGGTTCGAGGGGGGGGGCACTTCACGAGAGGAGGGAGGAGAGGGTTTGGGGGGGGGGGCGCTGAAGCTGGTTTTTTTTAGGGAAACCTAGCGACCTCCATTGGCGGTCGCTATAGGTAAAGGGGCTCAAAAGCCCATATTTCTAGTAGTGATAGGCACATACATCTAATCATTTATATTCATTTATAGGGTTATATTTTTATAATTAAGAGGTTTCTATTTTAATGTTTTAGAATAGTGTTAGTTGATAGTTAACATGAAATATTGGATGTTTTATAAAACATCATTCGTCGTTTAAGTATTGTAAATTTTTTTTTCAATTTATTAATTAATCACTCATGTTTAGTTTGTTTTTCCAAATTATTTTCACCCTCTTTTTCTGATATATTTTAAATATTTATAGTTAATTATCTATGAACGTAATACTATTTAATATATTATTTATATTTGAAGGTATGGGAGTGTACTACTTCAATTTATAGGAATGTAAAGATGGTTATGGTGAAAAAAGTAATGAAGATGATTTTTATGGGTAAAAAAACATTGATTGACATGTGTTTGTATATGATTGATTCAAAATTGTTTTTACTGCATTAAAGGGTTCTTGAACATTATTATATGTTAGAGTTATGAGTTGATTTAATTTAAAAGGTGAGTGTATTGCATCATATCTTAATTTTCAATATTATATATTAATGTTTTCTATACAAATTATATGAAAATGTGTTTTTAATGAATTAAAAGGGTTTTATACTAAATTATATTTTAACATTAAATTTTGATGCTCTAAATGTTTTTTATTTAGTTTCTGACAATCAAACAATTCACTGATTTTTTAAAAAAAATATGAGAAGGCTAGTAAAATAATATTAAAGAAATTTTGAACTACCATCCAAATATGAAACATCATTATGTATGTATTATATAGTCAAGACAAAATTAATTTGACTATGCTTCATCATAGGAGCTAAATATATTTTTTAAATAATATTTTTCTATGAAATTATTTATCTCATGTACCATTTTTATAGCGGTTTTGGATTTTGATTTGAAAGATTTCAACACACACAAATAGTTTTTGACACCCTTTAAAAACATTCCTTAAGGGGGTGAAAATAATTGAATGGCCTCTGAATGATGTGAAATCATTGGATAACAATTGTACAATGAATTGTAAAATGTTTGAGTATGCGAAATGACAATCTGAGGTTCCACTTTCCCAAGATGAACTATAACACACTTTTATTAATTTAAAACACTAAAATGATCATTTAAAATCTAGTTTTATATAAAATGATGATATAATGATGTTAAATCATACTAAAATGATCTTAGTATAATTTTTAGTGTGAATAATACACATCAGATCCTTTAGAAGTGTGGGCTACCTAGAATGACTAAATAAACAGTTTTTAAAGGTTAGATGCCCTTTAAAAATGTGTTTCTAGGGGTAAAAAAAACAGAAAAACCTCAGAATATCATTAAATATATAATAAAAAATGATAAAGTGAATTGAGAAATGTTTGAGTTAAGGAAGCATGAATCAGATATGTGATGTGCTTAAAATGACATAGTATGTAGTTTTTAAAGGATTGACACTATTTAAGAACGTGCATCATGGGGTTAAAACTAGATAAATGACCTCCAAATGCTATGAAATCATAGGAAAACAAACATATTATGAATTGTGAAATTTTTGAGTAAAATGAACAGAAATATCAGGTGTCTTTTTCCTAGGATGACCCGAAACAAAATTTTATTACTTTAAAAAACTAAAACATGTGATTATTTTCTAGATATAGAGAAAACAACCAAAAAATGAGGTGAAGTCATTGGCAAACTACATTAGTATTATTTTTTATGTGTGAGAATAAATGACACGCCAATCAAATGTGTGGTCTTTCTGAAACAAAAAAATATGCAGTTTTTAATGGTTTAATTCAATGTAAAAACACGAGTTAGGGGTCATAACCTACCTACGGACCACCAAATAATATGAAATCATAGGAAATAAACCATATAATAATTTTTAAAATGGTGGTGTAGAAATAACATCAATCTGAGGTTTTTTCTTGGGATGACTAAAAATACACTTTATTGTTTTAAAACACCAAAACATTCGTTTAATATTTAGATCTATAGAAAAAAGTTCAAAATGATGCGAAATTATAAAAAAATATGTTAGTATTATTTTTTATTTTTTTGGGTAGAAAAAAAATCAATTCGACATGCGTGTGATTGAAACCAAAAAATATGCAGTTTTTAAAGGTTTGATACTCTTTAAAAGCATGTTTTAGGGGGTCAAAACAAAATGAATGATCTCCAAATACTATTAAATCATAAGAAAAAAACCATATAGTGACAATAAAAATGGTTTATAAAAAATAACATCAATCATAGGTTATTTTATTAGATAATCTGAAACACACTTTTCTTGTTTTAAAACAGAAAAACATGCGCTTAGTGGCCCAATCCATAAATAAAGTCTCATAATTATGTGAAATCAAAAGATAATTTTATTATTATTATTTTTAACATGTAAGAGTAGATGACATGTACATAAGATGTGTGTGTTTTGTTGAACAACAAAATAAGTTGTTTTAAAAGTTTTGAACCCATTAAAAACATGTGTTAGGGGGTCAAAACCAACCGAATAACCTCCAAATGTCATGAAATCATAAGAAAACAACTATATAGTTTATTATAAAATGTTCGAGTAGATGAAGTGTCAATCCTAGGATTTTTTTTCCTGGGATGACCTAGAACACACTTTTAATATTTTAAAACATTAGAACATGTGTTTAATAGTAGGATCGGTAGAAAACAACCACAGAATGATGTGAAATTATTTAAAAACCATATTATTATTGTTATTATTGATTTTTATGGGTATAGGGAACATAAATCATACATGTGGTATGGCTGGAATTACTGAATAAGTATTTTTAAAGGTTTTATGCTCTTTAAAAATAGACTCCATGGGGTGAAAACCAATATAATGACAAATATATTCTATTAAATTAGCTAATAATAACAATAGAGTAAATTGTAAAAAGGTGGAGCTAACAGAACATCAATCTGAGACGTTTTCTTCATGGTATGACCTGAAACATATTTTATTGTTTTAAAACATAAAAACATGTGTTTGAAATCTAGAACCATATAAAACCACCTCAATGTGAGGTTAAACAGTTGTATGATCATCTTAATATTATTTATGATGTGTTTGAGAAGATGAATTTTCTATTGGATGTGCAATGAGCTCTAAATGAATGAATATTCAGTTTTTAAAGGATTGACACCCTTTAAAAACATGTATTTGGGGGGTCATAAACAACTAAACAATATATGAATTCCATGAAATCATTGGATAATAACTGTATTATTCATTTTGAAATGTTCAATTATAATGAATGTTAATCCAAGGTGTTGTTTTCTCAGAATAACCCAAAACATACTATTATTATTTTAAAATAATACAAGATGCATTTAATATTCTGATCCATATCAAACAACCAAAAAATGATGTGAAATAATGGTAATAATTGTTTGGTATTATTTTTAATGCTTGAGAGCAGATGAAACATCAATATGACATCTGGTCTATCTAAGATGATGAAATAAGCCATTTTTAAAGGTTTGAGGCCCATTAATAATGTGTTTCATAGTCTCAAACCCAAATGAACAACCTCCTAATACAATAAAATCACAGGAAAACAACCTTATATTTAATTTTGAAATGGTTTATTATAATAATTTCATTTGAGGTTCTATATACCCTAGATGACCCAGAACACAGTTTTATTGTTTTAAAAAACTAATACATGTGTTTAACATTACGTTTCATATAAAATAACCTTTAAATGAGGTGAGATAATAATAAATTTACCTTATTATTATTTGTGACATGTGTGAGTATATGAAATGTCAATCGGATTTGCAGTTTCTCTAGAACTTCCAGATAAGCAATTTTTAACGGTTTAATACCTTTTAAAAATGTGTGTCTTATTTTCAAAACTTACTGAACGGCCTCTGAATGCTTTTAAATCAGAAGGAAGAAACCATATATTGATTATTGAAACTTTAGGGTAAACAGAATGTCAATCTGATGTGTCTTTTTCCCTGGATGACAAAAATGCATTTTTATTGTCTTAAAACACCAAAACAAGCATTTAATAGTTAGATGCATAAAAAATGATCATAAAATGATGTGAAATCATAGTAAAACTATCTTAGTATTATTTTTTATGTGTACAAGTATAAAAAACATCAATTGGATGCATGAAATATGAAAAAAATATAATAAGATGTTTTTAAAGGTTTGGAACCATTCAAAAACATGTGTCATGGGGTCAAAATCAAATTAATGACCTTTGAATGCATCTATTTTTTGGTAGTCATCAGGTGGCCACTATAGGCCTTTAAAAATGGATTTTTGTTGTCACTAAAGAAATTTTTACAACTAGTTATAAATCCAAATATAATTTTAAAAAGTCACTTTTTATAAAATATAATAATAACATAAAGTTTATTATAATGAATTACCACATATTCAATTTTTATCTATGTTTGATATTTTCTTTATGATCACTAAAAAAGTGCTAATGTAGTCAATTTTGATAATGTTCTCAATTGCATCAGGTTGATGCTACATTAAAAATACAAAGTAAAAATAAAATGAATAAAACATAATTAAATTAAAACTAAATTTATATTAACATAAATTACAAATATGGATAAATTTATATTACAAAGCATTTCAATACATTACAATTATATTTATATGTACAATTTATTTTAAACATTTTCAATTTATAACCAACTCAAAAAAAATAAACTCCTAAGACACCCAGGGTCCCTGTATTCTAATTATCTTGGGACCCCCTCTAATAGGGATTAATTACACCACCCCACCTTGAAGAAAAAAAGTGTGTAATTGTATTAAAACCCAATGCTTATTTTAGAAATACTATAAATAAATGAAACATAAACATGATATAATAATGGATAAATAAAAAATATATAAATAGAAAACATGAATTTTAAAAGATAATATATAAATATAAAGGATAATATAATACATAAATAAAAATCTTACAAAGAAATACAACACTCTCAATGCATTTTCTCTATTTTGATTATGTTGCAAACTTTTAGTCACATTAGTCCCCAAAATATCTGATTAACATGCGGTTAATTACTAAATGTTACAACTTTTCTTGGTTTTGAGTATGTGATGCACATTGTGAACTAAAATATCACTTTTAATTGAAAACACATACTTCTAGTCATATCAGGCACATTGTGTGTTAGATTGATGTATAAACAATTCATACATGTAAAGAATGAATCAGACTTCTTTTTCATAAAGATTCAATAAATCCTGACTATGTTCGCTTGGTTTTGATTATGTGACATTTTTTTTGAACTAAAATGTCTATTTTAAACTAAAAATATGCACTTGTAGTAATACTGATCACACGGTACGTCATATTGATGTGAGATTAATTCCAACACATCAAAAATGAAATATTTATATTTTTATTAAAGTTTCTAGATTATCCAAACATTTTTTCTTAGTTTTGAACATGTGAAATTCTATGTGAACTAAAATATCATGTTTAAATGAAAACTTTCACTTTTAGTCATACTGGAATAAATGTGTGTCAGAATGATGTGTGGTTAATTCGTATAATTCATAAATGAATTATCAATCTTTTTCCGAGAGTATTAGTATGTTTGAGTGTTTTTTCTCAATTTTCAGTATTTGACACATGTTCTGATCTTAAATATAACTTTAAACTGAAAAAAAATACTTTTAGTCGTACTGAATACACTGTAGCAGGAACTGTAGAAGTACTGTAGTATGTCCTGGAGCACCACTATACGAGTACTATAGCAGATACTGTAGCAGTTACTATAATAGGTAATGTTCAGTACTATAGTAGCTGGAACTATTCACCTTTGGCCATAAATTTGGTCTTAGAGTCCTGAAGGTCTTCATGCCACCCAGGCCTTCAGGTTAGTAAGGCTTTTGGGCCATCTTTAAGGACGTCATGCCACCTCAAGGCCTCCGAGCCACCTCAGAGGCCTTCAGTGCCACCTTATATATAGATTCCCAAACAGATTCCATAAGGAACCAACTCCATAATAGGAATCCATAGTAGGGAACATTCAACAGAGTAGGGCTAAATGGATTTGTAAGAATGAGAGGGTATCGAATTTTCCATCAGTACTAGGCCAATGCATCTCTGCACATGGTAGCTAGCCGAACAACCATGAAAAGGTGGAGATTAGATCACGATGTAGATGCTGGGGAGGGGCGGTTTCAAGTAGTCATAGTCTGTATGATTTCCTTAAGACCTACAGGTCTTGTAATATCACCAAAGCCTACAGGCAATGTAATCTCTAAGCCTATGGGCCTTGTAAGGGTTCCCCCACATCCCTTGAATGGGGGTTATCAAAAATTAATAAAAAAAGGATGCCTTAAGGCCATTTAGGAAGGTTCAAGTATCAAGAAAATACAATGAAATTTTATTAATTTTTAGTATATGATGCTTGTTGTGAACTAATAAATCACTTTAAATTGAAATCATTTTCTTTTAGTTGTATCGTATAAACCGTATGTCATATTGACATTAGAATAATTCCTACAAGTCAAAAATGAATAAAGAACATTGTAGAAAGTAATGAAGACAATATGTGTGAATTTTCTCACTATGGAGTAGGTTACATGTGTTTTGAACTAATATATCACTTTTAAATTGAATACATGAACTTCCATTTATACTAGTAACACCACGTGTCAGATTGATGTGAGAATAATTCCTTCATTTCACAGCTGAATTATCAAGTTTATTCAATATAATTTATCATATGTGGATTATATAAAATTTAAATTATAATTTTTTTTATTTTTTAATGTGATTTCACTAAAATAATAATTTGTTTTAATATAGAGACAAGATTTTTTATAACGTTTGATCATTGGAAGAATTATTCAATAATAGTTGTGATTTTAATATTGGTTGTAATTTTTTTTGATTAATTGTAAATATCACAAAAATATAAATATTTTTTATTTAAATTTTGAATTGAAATTATTTTTAAATGTAATATTTTAATTTCAATCAGATTTTATATAATATTTTCATTACAATTTGATTATATTTTTTTAATTGGGTTCTGTTACAGGGTTTCTATAGGATAACATGTTTTATAGTCAGGGAAAGGGGTAACTAGAAGATAGTAGGCTATACGGATTCTAAAAATGGATTTATAGAAAATTTCTAGTTTATGTATTCAATCATGTTTCAAAAATAATATAAATAAATAATTAAAAAAATTAGAAAATAAAAGGGACATAAAAAGACCAGTAAAAAACTTTATAAAATAAGATTCCTTACACTAGTCTCTGATATAAATAATCTCTAGAAATATTTTTATAAAAACAAATTCATTCATAAATTTATGTAAAATTTTATTCTAAAAAAATTAATTTAGTTATTTCCTTAAAAAATATAATATATCATGGATAATGTGCATCTTAACATATATTTAAAAAAAATAGATATTTGAGTTAAAAACGAAAATCATTTTTATATAAAAATACAAGGAAGCATTCGTTTAGAACACACACACACACACATATAATTATGATATATATCACCCCATTACGACTTAAGGGAAAAGATAAACAAATTTTTGGTGGCCATGAAATCTTTCCCAGATGAGAAATTCTAGGAAGCCACATAGGAAGAGAACTATGATAACAAATGGAACTTCTTGGTTCCACCACTATAGAGCCATCTCTAGGGTATGGGAATAGGTTCCTCATAATATTCTCCCATGAATATTGAATCCAGGGAGCCACCCGAATTTTCAAGGCACATAACTCACTTCATCGACCCTACAGGACTAGATCAGGAACAATTCATGTCTTCCTTCTCTAACAATATGATTGACGACATCCAACCAAAGTCTAAAGAAGCATAGGAAGGGCAAGTGTTCTTGGAGACTAGAAAAAACCCTTGCATCATCATTACTATAGAACTATATCTAGAACTCCACCTAATGTGCATCCACATAGGCCTGATCAATGATAGAAAACTAGACCCTAAGTTAGGGGCAGTAGGGGTAGTGTCTAGTAAGAAGTGGAATGCCTAGAAAAATTGAAAATAGAGTTGAAGGTAGGGTATTATAAGTTTGTAAAGAAGGTTGGGGATTGGCACAGAAGCACCAGTATTCATCTTGAAGGTAATTATGAGAAGATTAGATATTCACCCATCTCTTATATCTCTTACCATTTCCATTTTTGAACATGACAATTAGTATCAAATCATTCTCTTATTTTTGATATATTTAGCTATACTTACTTTTTTTATGTGGATATAATATTATTTGATCTAGCTTTCATCCTAAACATAAAACAGTCTAAGGTGAATGATAAAACACTATTTTCTGAATATTTTATTGATAATAAATGACATAATTTCCTCACATTGTTCTAAATATGTTCATTTATGAAATATTTGGGATTAAATCATTCATTTGAAAATTTGACGAAAATACCAGTTTTACCCTTTTAAAGTGATCTGTAGTATTTCGCACAAAAATATTTTAATATGAATTATTTTAACATAATATTTTTTAACAGTATTCATCACTTAATTTTCTTTAAATTTTGTTCAGGACATTGGATCTAAATCTTTCATTTGTTTGGACTAAATGGACCATGAAGGAAAAGGTGGGCTGGACCCGCCAGATTGGAATTGGTTCTGTATTTGGGTCATAACTCCTTCATCCAAGCTTGGATTGGGCCCATACATTGATAGGAGATACACAAACAAATTTTTCACAAATCATTCTTTTGGATGAACAGATGGTTCATGTGTTTTGGAAGTCAAATGGGCAGTTCAATTTGGATTAAAATATTTGGCCGAGATTCCCCATTCACACTTGAAACCTCTTTAAAACTAGCCCCCCCTTCACTCAATAAATTTAGTGTTTTTCTCATTTGGAGGGGTTGGGACGTGCATTGGAATGTTTAGGGAAGAGGAGAAGTGGACCCACTCCAATTATCCAACCATTTCAATAATGGTAGCTCTTGAAGTAAGGATCCCTTCGACGAAGCCTTCTTCTTCTTCTCTGTGTTATAATACTTTTTTGTGTGTAATAAAATACATTGTTATTATTTCATTTCTTTTATTCTCTTCTGTGTTGTTAAAATTTATTCTATTCTTAATCTTCCTAAGTGGTCTGGAATCAAGAGTAGAAACATGATTGGGTTCTACCCTTTTTAAACCCTTTCACATGCAAATCGTTACTACAATGACTACACCACCCATGGAAGAGTATTTATTTTTAGAAATTGATCTATATATAACCTTATTCTTTCATTTATTTTAAATAAATGAGATACTGTAATACACATAATATTATCTATTAATTGTGTTTGAAATTTAAATGAAACTAATCAAGCAATTGAACAATTGACAGAAAAACACGGGAGGTCAGAAGATGTGTAAATTGCGATAGTGTGATCTTAATCGGTAATAAATAACCACAAGGGATAAATTTGTAGAGTCCAAATATAATCCCTAAAAAAATTAATCCAAATTTCAATAGTGGATATGTGCTCTAATTAACCAATGACCATAATAAATCCTTAGAACATCAATCAAAGTAGGGTGCTACGATTGCGTGTTCTGAAGATAGCCTAGGGTTTAAGTAATTTCATCTTTGTGGTAAAGTTAACTACCATAGGGTTCGAGGGTTAACAAATTAGGGGATAATAATAAAGTAGAAGTTAATTTAAATTATAATGATAAATAATTGAGTGAAGAGGTAGGGTTTTATCGATTACTCCTTTTAAAATATTTTCTAAGAAACATCTTCTTGTTGCGTCAAATTTCATTTCAAAATTAAAAGCAAAAAAATGCAATATTCTTCCAGAAAAATTATTCTAGTTTTATAAAATTAAAAAAAACCCATTCTTTAAAGTAGTGATTTATTTATCTTTCATTTTATTTTTAGAATACCTTTAAGAAGTTGTTTTAATTCACTTCCTCCTTTGAGAGACGACCATGGTCATCCACTCTACTTCACCAAAGTACCCAAAAACCACTAATCATATGAGGGAAACCATGACAAAACCATTAAAATTGGCACCATTTATGGGGTTTCAAGTAATTATTTCAACCATTTATAGGAATTTATTGTATTTTACATTCTTATATTCTTTCATCCCTCTTTACCCAATCTGAATTTTTCTTCTTGTTTTGTTTTTTTCATTCTTCTTTTTGGACCATAAACTCAAACTTATCATCTTTTATTTTATTATTGTCCAATTTTATTATTTTTATTTTTATTTGATTTATGACATTAACTAATCCCAATGATATCTTAGATCTAGACCCTGAGATTGAACGCAGCCTTAGGGATCTAACTAGACATTCTCAGTCTATAGGATGTTTCAACATTCAACCAGTTGGAGAATTACTCCACTACAAGAACATTGAAATTGGAAAAAACTTCTAATTCCAACTTAAAATAGGAAAAAATGGCTGAAAATATTGGTAATTAACTTAATAGAACCATTCGAGAATTGGCTGCACTGAATATTAACTATCAACCAAATCGCATTGCATACCCAAATCTCAAATCAGAGTTTGAACTAAAATCTGGGTTAATTCACATGCTTCCAAAATTTCATGGACTCTCTAGTGAGGATCCCAATAAACACCTTAAAAAACTTAATGTGGTTTGATAAACCCTTAATCCACGAAATTTATCTGAAGATCATATCAAACTAAGGGAATTCACATTTTCACTTGATGGAGCTGCAAAAGACTGGATGTATTATTTACAACTTAAAGATGTAACTTGCTGGAACGATTTGAAACATCTTTTCTTGTAGATATTTTTTCCAGTATCAAGGACCACTTCAATTTTTAAGAAGATATTAGGGATTAAGAAAGCCCAAGGGGAGTTAATGTATGATTACTGGGAGCGATTCAAGAAGTTGTGTCTAAGCTGCCCACATCACCAAATTAGTGAGCTACTTCTCAAACAATAATTCTATGATGGACTCACACCAATGGAGAGGACCATGGTGGTTGTAATAGCTATAGGAGCATTTGTGGACATGAAAACAGTAGTTTCATGTGCATTGATTGACAAAATGGCCCAAAACTCTCAACAATTTGGCGATTGAGGTACACCACATGTCTGGGGAGTACATAAAGTAAGTATTTCTTCTCTTGAGAGTCATTTGATTGATACCAAGTTATAAGAATTGACCACTATGGGGAGGAAAATTAATTTGGCTCAAAATAATTCTCAAGCCACTCCATCAAGGCCTTGTGGCATTTGCACTGAGACAAGCCACCTAACTGATTTTTTCCTGCAACTTCACGAGGCGTAGGATTGTGCAGTAGTATTCCCCAGGAGACCAAATCAGTAGAAACAACATACATATACCCAAAATAAGTTTGATCCATTTTCTACAACATACAACCAAGGGTGGAAGGATCAATTGGACATGAGGTATGCATCTGGACAACAACAAAGGCCCCCTTTCAACAAAACTTCAAGTAGCCTCACCCTTACCAACAGGGTATCCAACAACACCAAAAGAGATTTGAATCTCAAGAATCAAAAAGTCAACAAAAAGGGAATGATCAACCAATGGTATATTCTAATACTGATGATATTTTGAAACAAATTGTTCTTAATCAATAGAATGAGCAGAAGAGTCATGGTTCAGAGCTAAGAGAGTTGAAGACACAAATGAGCCAGATTGCCACCGCCCTCCATGAACTTGTATGTAAGAATTTTTGGAAATATACCTTCCCAACCTACTCCAAATCCAATGGGGAATGTTAGTTCCATCACATTGAGAATTGGGAAGCAAACAACTAATATATCTACACCTATCATTCCACCTGGATTCACCTCAACTCCAGAAAATCCTTATTCAAAACCAGCTGATGAGGTACCCAAGGAGAACGATAAATGTAAGAAAAATATTGATGATGTTACTCCTAAACCCCTTCCTTTTCAAAAAAGGGTTGTTCAAAACAAGAATATGGATGAAGAGGAAATGAAAAAGGTGGTTTTGGACACATCCAAGCATGTGGAGATCAATATTCTTCTACTTGAAGCCATCATAAAAATACCAAGGTAAGCAAAATTCTTAAAAGAACTTTTTACCAATCGAAGTGGCCTCGAGGGAAATGAGAGGATCAATCTTGGAAAGAATGTTTCAACCCTTATTACTCTAACTCTAGCAATGAAAACAAAGTGAAAGGATCCAGGGATGTTCACCATATCATACACCACAGGGGAGTTGCACTTTTCTGATGCTCTTTGTGATTTGGGAGCTTCCATAAATGTGATGCCTCACTCTGTATTATCTTCTTTACAGGTTGGTGAGTTGAAGCTAGCGAGAGTAGTGGTGTTGTTGGTGAATTGTGCTATGGTATATCCAACAGGAGTAGTTGAGGATGTTCTGCTTTAGGTAAGATACATGATCTTTCTAGTAGATTTATACATGATTTACATGGAGTATGATCAGGTAAGTTCCCGTTTCCCCATTACCTTAGGTAGACCCTTCCTCAAAACTGGAAAAACAATCATAAATGTTAATGAGGGTACACTTTCTATGGAATTTTTGGATTATGTTGTGATATTTGATAAAATTTATTCCATGAAGTACACCTTAGAGGACCATTCTGCGTTTTTTATCTCCAATTTTGAACCACCATATAAAAGCCCCATAGAATTTGATTGTACTATGATTAGGGAGATTATGAGTATTGGTTCTATTATGATGTCTAAAATTACTTCCACATCTATTTCTAAAGCACAAGAAACTCTTATATTTGATTTTGAAATAGAATCATACTCTAATTTTGACCATTTGAACTCTGATTAGGACATGTCTATTGATTATGCTGATGGATTTGATACTTTATTTTCTTGATTGTGATGATTTCTATTTTAATATTGATTCTATTTGTGCAAATATTTCAGTTCCATCAATTTCCCCATCCATACACCACCCCCCACACTAGAACTCATGCCATTGCCACCAAATCACAAAAAATCATACTTATTGAGTGGTGAGAAATTACCTGTTATCATTGCTAACAATATCTCTTTTGAACATGAATAAATTTTTTTGAATATTTTCAGGGAGAACTTTAGGGAAATTGAGTGTACCTTGGATAACATATCAAGTATTATCCACTCCATTTTCATGCATAGGATTCTTTTGGAGGATGTGGCTAAACCTGTTAGGAAGCCACAATGGAGACTGAATCCAACTCTTTTAGAAGTTGTTAAAAAAAAAGTTGAAAAATTTCTCGAGGCATGTATAATATTCCCCATTTTAGATTCTTAGTGGGTAAGTCTTATTTCGGTTATGCCTAAGAAAAGTGGTGTTACAGTTGTTAGAAATGAGAAATATGAGTTAGTTCCAATGAGGGTACAAAACAGTTGGTGTGTGTGTATCGATTATTGGAAATTAAATCAGTCCACCCACAAGGACCATTTTTACCTCCAATTTATTAATCAAATACTTGAGAGACTAGCTGGGAAGACACATTATTGTTTCTTGGATGGATTTTCTGGATATTTTTTGGTTTCTATTTCTCTGGAGGATCATGAGAATACAACATTCACTTGTCTATTCGGTACGTTTTCCTACTGAAGGATGCCATTTGGGCTTTGCAACGCCCCAGGTACCTTCCAAAGATTCATGGTGAGTATTTTTATTAACTTTATTGAGACCTGCATGGAGGTATTCATGGATGATTTTATAGCGTATGGGTCTTCATTTGATGATTTTATCACTAGTTTGGGAAATGTTTTTAATTGTTGTATTGAGAAGAATCTGGTCTTAAGCATTGAAAAGTTTTATTTCATGGTAGAGAATGGGATCATCTTAGGGCATGTAGTGTCAAAACATGGGATAGAGGTTTATATATCTATGTTAGATATTATTTCATACTTACCATGTCCTTCATGTGTGTGTGATGTTAGATCATTCTGAGGGCATGCATGATTTTATCACCTTCTTATGTTCTGATTACATCAAAAGGATTCTGATTTTGTGTTTTATGATTTTTGTAGGACTTCCTTTGATGAGATGAATAAGTGTCTCACCCCACCACCGATCATACATCCCCCACAGTGGGAGATTCCTTTTGAGCTTATGTGTGATGCCTCCAACTTCGCAGTTGGAGTTTTCTCATCTCAATGGGTGGAGGGACGTTCACATGTGTTATCCTATGCTTTAAGGACATTGTATTTAGCCCAATCAATCTACAAAACCACATAAAAATAGTTTCTCATTGTTATATTCACTTTAGATAAATTCTATTCCGATTTATTGGGCTTTAAAGTAGTTGTTTTTTCTGACCATGTTGTTCTGAGGTACCTCTTGATGAAACTAGATGCAAAGCCCTAACTTATCACATGGATGCTTTTTATTTAAGAATTTGATATTGACATAAATGAAAACAAGTGGTCAGAAAACATAGTGGCAGATCACGTGAGTAGAATTACTCACACACTAGAGGATAAAACCTTTGACCAGGTACCACTTCGAGACACTTTCCTCAATTAGCATCTTTATTCCATCTCAGGTACACATCCTTGGAGTGCTGATTCAGTTAACTACCTTGTTTTTTATGGAATACCTGATAATTTGAAGAAACATCAAGTCCAAAAGTTAAAGAGTGAGTCGAGATTTTATGTTTTGGATGATCCATACCTTTGGCACATTTGTAGTGACCATGTTAGTTGGAGTTGTTTTCCGAATCATGAGTTTGAGTCTGTTTTGTAGTTCTTTCATACACATTCTTGTAGTGGACACATTGGACCCTAACAAACATCTATGAATGTTTGGGACTCTAGATTATATTAGCTGAGATTATTCTATGATGCCCATGTGATTTGTAAGTCATGATCTCATTGCCAACACACTAGGAACATTTCTATGAGACATGATATGCCCCAACAACTCATACTATTCAGTGAGATTTGTGATGTATGGGGACTCAATTTTATGAGTCCTTTACCTAGTTATTTGGGTTTTTTGTAAATTTTGGTTTTTGTTGATTATGTGAGTAAATGGGTGGAGGCTAAGGCCACTAGGGCTGATGGTTCTCATATTGATGTGGACTTTGTCAAAGTGAAGATTTTTGCAGGTTCGGAGTACCGAATACCATCATCAATGACCAAGGGACGCACTTCTGCAATTGGAATCTTGATTCCTATTATCGAAAGTATGGGGTGAGACACAAAACATAAACACCATACCACCCCCAAACAAATGGTCAGGCTGAGGTTTGAAATCGTGAGTTGAAACAAATTTTGGAGAAAACCGTACAACCAAATAGGACATATTGGAGAAAGCGCTTGGATGGTGCACTGTGGTCTTATAGGAAAACATACAAGAAACCCATTGGTATGTCCCTATTTTAGATTGTTTTTGGGAAATCATGTCATCTCCTTATGGAAGTTGAGCATCGGGCTTATTCGGCAATAAAGAAATGGAACATGAATTTTCCCCAAGCTGGAATCCAAAGGAAGTTGAAAATTCAAGAGCATGAGGAGAATCTATTGTCTTCATATGAGAACTCAAGGCTCTATAAGGAAATATCAAAAGTATCTCATGAAAAAATGCTCCAACAAAGAGTGTTTCATGTTTGAGAGAAAGTCCTTCTCTAAAGTTTATGATTGAAGTTGATGCCTGGTAAGTTGCATTCTAGATAGTTAGGTCCATATGTTGCGACTAATGTTTTCCTTTATGGTGTAGTGGAGATCATACAAGAGGATAGAACAAGGAGCATTATATTCATCATGAAATGTTTCAAGAAATAAATTGTGGGACATCCTTCTGATGTAGTGGATTTCATCACACGGCATGACCCCATCATCACTCGAGCATAGTAGGCTGTTACTAATCCTTTCACTTTTATATTATTTGTCCATTTTATATTTCTTCATTTCATGTGCATATATCATCTGATGGGTTCACATTGAGGATAATGAAATATTTTACGTGTGGGGGAGGGAACCTTTTAGTTTAGTAATTTCAATTGTTTTTCAGTTTTTCAATGATTTAAAAAAAACAATAAAAAAAAATTCTGTGTTTTTCAAATTTTGTGTATTTATTTTTTAATTTTTTTGTGTGTTTTTAAAACTTTTAAGCTGAAATGATTCTCATCGCCATTTTGAAATCCATATAAATATGAGAAACAATTTATCCCTTGAAACTGAGCTTAATTGAATGCTGAAAATGACTTTTTTTCAAGGTCAAATATTTAGTAATTTCATGAAAAGTACACAAAATGTTGAATCCCCTGACACATCTCACTATCTTTATATTTGAAATTACATTCCTATGAGTATTCTGACCCATTATTTTCATATTGTTTACAGTTATCTCACTTCTTGAGAGAACCAAACCATGCATGATTTAACCATAATTTGATTTATTCCTATCCAAACATGAGGGTTTTAGGTACTTATGTTTAAATTATTGAGGATTTTATTGGTATTAAAGCCCCTATTTCAAAGAATATTTTTTTATAATGGCATAACATGAAAATTTAATCCTTTTTCCCTTTGAATCCATGAAAAACCAGTTAGGTTAGCCACATTACAATCCAATTTTCCCTATCCAACCAACTCTTGAAGAGAAATTTCATAATCTAGTTGAACATAAGTGTGGGATAAACTATCTTGTGTTGTGCTACGACATTATGTGATAATTTGGGTGGAAAATTAAATTATGAAGATATGTGTTTACTACTAAAGAAAATCATCATATTGAAAGTTGTGCCTTTTCTATAGCTTTCATGATAAGTGAAGATATGCCTTTCATGATCTTCTAATAGAGAGAGAAAGTGGTTCCTATCCCGAGCTTTCAAGAAAATCATGTTTGAGAAGATTGTCATTTTTACTGCTGAAATGTTTAATGGTGTGTAAATTCCTTTATTTTTCATGATAATGACCATGAATCAATGCTATGGGGTTTAATGAGGAGAATATATTAAAGTGAAAATTAAACTAATTCAATTTTTCTTCAAATAGAGTCTGGCCCTCCTCAATCAGCCTTAGAATTTTACACATCTTAATCCTACTAACCAAAATCCATAGAACAACCCTGAAAAGTCCTCATTATAAACATATGTCCTAGAATCACATCGTGTGGCAATGTATGAATTTATCATGCATGTGGTGACCCTTTTATGAGTTTGGATGAGAAAGACATTGCTAAAAATTGACATTTGTGTGATAAGAGAAAATTCAATTGAGGTAAGTGTTTTGTGCATGGGAGGATAAATAAAGTGGAAATGTATTGAATAATATAAATGGAGAACTTTAAATAATGGTTTTTTATGAGGCATGATATCTTTTTGTTCATGGAGTGGAATTGTTGGATCTCAAGGATATGTGTTTTAAAATTTGTTTTGATTTGATGTTGATGTTTACTTGATATGAGGGTTTTCCCCGGAGTGGAAAAGGGTATGTGTGGGGGATTTGAGAAAAAACTACTTTGTGGAATATTTTATTTATAATAAATGACATAATTTCCTAAAATTGTGCTAAATATGTTAGTTTATGAAATATTTTGGATTAGTTCATTCATTTGAAAATTTGATTAAAATTCCAGTTTTACCCTTTTAAAATGCACGTTAGTTTTTTTCACATAAATATTTTATTATTAATAATTTGAACATAAAATTTCGTAATAGTGTTTCTCACTTAATTTTCTACAAATGTTATTCAGGTTATTGGAGCTAAATCCTTCAGTTGGTTGGACAAAATGGACCATGAAGGCAAAGGTGGGCTGGACCCACCAGATTGGAATTTTTTCTGTATTTGGGTCATAAATCCTTCATTAAAGCTTGGATTGGGCCCATATATTGAGAGAATATCTCCAACCCAATTTTTCACAAATCATCCTTCTATAAGAACAACTGGTTCATGTGTTTTGGAGTTCAAATGGGTGGTGCAATTTGGATTAAAATATTTGGCCGAGATTCCCCATCCACAATAGAATCCTCTTTTAACCTAGTCTCCCCTCCACTTAAAAAATTAGTGTTTTTATCATTTGGAGGGGTTGGGACGTGCATTGGGAAGTTGAGGGAAGATCAGAAGTGGAACCAATCCAATTATCCAACCATTTAAATAAGGGTAGATCTTGAAGTAAGGATCCCTTTGACGAAGCATTCTTCTTCTTCGTCGTGTTGTAATACATTTGTTTGTGTAATAAACTCCTTTGTTACTCTTTTATTTCTTCTATTATATTTAGTTTTTTTCAAATTTCTTCTTATCTTAATCTTCATAATTGGGTTGGAATAAATAGTAGAAACATTATTGGGTTCTACCCTTTCTAAACCTTTTCACATGTAAAGCGTTTCTACGATTACTACACCGCCCAAAGAAGAGTTGTTCTTTTTAGTAATTGATCTACCTATAACATTATTCATTAATTTATTTTGAATCAATTATATACTTCAATTCACATAATATTATCTATTAATTTAATTTTTAATTTAAATAAAACTAAGAAATTAATTGAACAATTGAAACAAAAACATGTGAGGTTGGAAGTTGTGTAAATTGTAATAGTGCGATCTTAATCATCATAAAAGACAACACAAGATAAATTTATAGAGTTAAAATATAATCCCTAAACTCAATTACTCCACATTTCTAGAGTAGATATGTTCTCTAATTTACCACTGACCAAAAGCATTCCCTAGAACATATATCAAAGTAGGGTTCTGCGATTGCGTGTTCCGAAGCTTGCCTAGGGTTTAAGTGATTTCATCATTGTGGGCAAGTTAACTCACATAGGGTTCGGGGGTTAAAAAATTAGGGGATAAAAATAAAGTGGATGTTAATTTAAATGATAATGATAAATAATATAGTGAATAGGTAGAGTTAGATTTATTTCTCCTTTTAAAAAATTTCTAAAAAAACATCTTCTTGTTGCATCGAATTTCATTTCAAAATTGAAAACAAAAAAATGTAATCTTCTTCCAGAAGACTTATTATAGTTTTATAAATGATAAAAAAACATCATCCTTTCATGTAGTGTTTTTATTATCTTTAATTTTATTTTTAGATAACCTTTATGAAGTTGTTTTAATTAACTTCCTCCATTGAGCGACGACCTTGGTCAGCCACTCTATGGAACCTAAGTACCCAAAGACCACTAACCATTTTAGGGCACCAATGATAGAGCCTTTTAGTGAATATATATTTTTAGTTATCAAAATTTAAGAAATTATAGATAATAAAAAATTTGTTACGGCCATTGATTTTAGTATATTGGACTATGACTACTGGATAGATGGGATGGAGTTATTCTGAAAAATATTTCTATCAATTATAGGACTATTATGTTAAGACATTAAAATAATAAAAAATGTAATTTAAATACATTGTTATGTAATAATTATTCTAAGGGCATATTCAATTACAAAGATAACAATTGTCATTACAATTAAGTTAGTCTAAATTTTTATATAAATAAGTTTTCTAATAAAACTACTTCTCTTGTGTAGTGGAAATTACCAGTCACCTGCCAAGTTTTTGACAAGTTGTAAAACAAAAATTCATGTACATCATAGAGAATCAAGAATTCAAAATCTTAGATAATGAAAGTGTTAAGTGGATGTATCATAGATTCAAAATTATTGTTAATAACATTAATCCATTTAAATATACCATGATCAATGAAGTTATCATTAAAAAATCTCGAGAGGCAATATTATGAAATGAAATTATAATAACCTAGAGAAGAAAATATTTTACTCAATATTATATGGAGGATCTTGTTTGTAAAATTTTTTAGTATGAGATTAAATTATAAAATTGATAATGAGATTAGTGAAACAAATATTGATTCTTTTAAAACTATTGTTCCTTCTTCTAATTCTTTTTTCCATTGATGATATAGGTTCAAATAATTGAGATGATATTGAAAAACTATTCAAGAAGATTTTAAAAATATATAACGGATAAAAATTGAATTAAAAAAACAATATTCAACATAAAAAAAATTAAAAAAATATTCAAAGATCAATCCTATTTGTTGTAGATGTAATGAATCTTACCACAAGATGCTCTATTCTCCAAAGGAAAAAACAGAGAGAGGCATTGAACTAAAGACAAAAATGAGGATTATACTTCAAAGTGGTCGAATGTTTAATATCATAAAATTATAATATATTTATATCAATTAAATAAATGTATTAACTAAACAAGTTTTATGTAATAAAAATGATCTAGAACATATTTTAAGAGATCTTTCTGAAAACATGTTCAGAAATTCGCTCAATGTTTTAAAAGATATGATTCATTATGATAATTATATATCATTATTTATAAAGGAAAATAATAATCTCTAATCAGTGCTAAGAAAAGTGCTGATAAAGATGTACATTTATCAGTGCAATAAAATATGGTGATAAATGATATACATGTATTATCATTTTTTAGAACTGATAAAAGTTACCTTTATTAGTTCATTTATCTAGCACTGATAATGTTTACCCTTTTATCATCACTTTATTTTTAGCACTGATAAAATCAAGTGCTGGATAAAGTACAATATGTGGTATTGGATGCTGCAAGACTGCATGTTTTGTAGCAGCTTCCATGACCATTATCAACACTAAAAGAAAGAATTGATAAATGTTATTTTTATCAATGATAAAAGAAAGGGTTAATAAAAGAGGCCTTAATCGTTGATTTTTTAGCAATGGTAAACACTACCACAAATCAAGAATTTCCAAACGTTGGCTTTTATCAATTCTAAACATAAAGCACTGATAAAAGAAAAGCTATTATTAGAACTAACAGAAAACGTTGATAAAGGTTGATCATTATCATGCTATTCTTAGCACTAATAAAGACTTTTAATAAATAATATTAATATATATATATATATATATTAAATTATCATATTTATATTCAAAGAATAATATTTACTTATATAAATTAATTAATAAGGAATTTATATAGTTAATATAAATATGATATATTAATATATATATTTTTAATAATTAAATACATATATAATGTTTTAACAAAAGTATTTATAAAATTATAAATAAAGATATATACATTTAATTAATTATGAAATCATAATTAATTTATTTATTTTATTTTAATTATATATATTTATATCTTAATATATATAAAAAATTATGTAAATATATTTATTTGAATAATTATAAAATTTTAATTAATAAATTTAAATAATAAATATGTTTATTATATTTATAATTATATATACTAATATATTAATAAATATATATAATTATATGTATAATTATATAAATATATTTAATTCTACTAATATATTTATAATATATACAAATATTTAAAAATATATTTATTTATAATTATAATTATAAATAAATCTGTATAATAATAATTATAAAATTATAATAAATATTTTTAAATAATAAATATATTAATTATATTTATAATTATACCCCAAATGGTGCAGACCACAAGTTTTAGTTGTGGTCCCCAAATTTTATTAAAAAAGTAAAGTATAATGAAATGCTGAAGTGGCCAACAAATACCCCAAAACACAAAAGTGGCCAATAGGAGACCCAATAAGAAAGATACCTGAAGATCCCCATTAATGCATGACCCAAAGGCCTAGAAAACCAGCCTGAAAACCAATATCATACAACCCAAAATAAAGGCACAATTACCAAAACACATGCTAGTGGCCCAAAGAAAGAATCACCATTAGTTTTCCCTCTAGGTCTAGAATCATCCCACCGACAGGTCTAGCCATGCCAGCCTGTATCTAGTTCCACATCCAAGTTCATCAGCCTATCTCTTCCTAAGGTAATTTCCATCTGAATCATGATGATCTATATCCCAAGATCACGATCCATGCACCACCAAACACAACCAGTGGTCACCAACCAGAAGATTTTCCTCCATCATCTCTGTGTCGCGGTCCAATCACTCACCATTGCCACCAAGATCCCAAATCCTCAATGTCATCAAGTTGCTATCCCTATCACCAAACAGAGCCAACGCCACCACCACTACTATCACCCACACCTACCCTACCACACGATATCAGCGACTCGCCACCTAGATGCCCCACCAGTTGATAATAATCTTTATTCACCACCATCATCACATATCTTGAATAATATTCCTAGTCCTCCATCATCCTCAAGCTTTGCTCATTTTCTTCTCCATCATTGGTAAGAGTCCACTACCAAATTCCAACTGTTTTATTTATATTTTTAATGTTTCCGCCTATCACCCATTATTTTTTCTACTGTGATGCTTTTTTATCATCCCCAAGCTTTGCTCATCCTTATCTTTTGACTGGAATGGAGGTCATTGCCGACACCCCACCGTCATCCCTCAGATTCACTCACTATCATCTTCCAACCAGACCAAAGTCAGTTGTCATCTCCTATGTGATAGTCATAGATAAATCTAATCACCATGAAGTTGCATCCCATTCTTCTCCAAATTCAACCTAATGGTAGATACCACAAGCTGTAAACATCTCAAAATGACTAAAAGTTTCATCAAATATTTTGGTTGGGTTTCCAAAGCAATCCCCTTTGAAACCAAGATAGAGAGGATCTTCATTATTTAGAGAGAGCCACTCCCTATTAATCATATTTATAATAATATATACTTATATATTAGTAAATATATATAATTATATAAATATATTAACAATTATATAGAAATATTTATAAATATATTTATTCATAATTTTAAATATAATCAAATGAATATATATTTAAATAATTATAAAATTATAATAAATAAATGTAAATAATAAATATATTTATTATATTTATGTGTAATTACCTTTTCGTGGTTGTACATGGGGTGTTACAGTAGACATTCACATGTGGTGGTGTGTGGGAGAAACTCAACGAGTACCTCGATGTGGGGTTCATCAAGTTGACAACCATGAGGAGGTGAAGACCTCGTAATGTGGATCATCGAGACATGGTTTTGGGAACAATATAGTGACAAGATGGCATGTAACCTCGGGCCAACATTGTTGACCACAAGACACCTCAGATCGATATTGTAGACCTTGGGATGTGAGTTGGTTAGGTATGTGGTTGAATCAATGTGGCCCACAGAAATGTTGGTATGGTTTTTCCTACACTTTGATGGGTGTTTGATGGCATTGGATCACCTGGTACAGGTGTTGGTAGCACTAGCCATAAAAATTATGGGATGGTTTTTAGGGCCCAGTGTGATTTTTTCCATACAAGCATCTACGAGAAGACCTACAATGGTATGGGACACTATCAGTGAGATGATCTTGGGTACCGTGTGGTGTCGATGGTATGGGACACTGATAGTGAGCATCTCTCGTAGATGACATGTAGAATTTGACACCTCCATCAATGGGAATACATGGTGACATTAATTACATGAGTGATGATGCTGAAGGGAACGACTATGTCCTTTGGGGAACACTAAAAATCTAAGATGATGTCCTCATGTGGTGTGTTGTTGGTCAGCCTCATCAATGAGTTTGAGTACGTCAGGTCTTTAGGGATTTGCAGTTGATGGCCAGATCAAATCCACATCACCTGAGGTAAGTGTTTTTGGGCCTCCGACCATTATGAGGTGGTTCTTCAATCATATTAAATAGTTTTTTGGAAATTTTCATTTTATTTTGTTTGGGATGGTGTTTTGGCCACTTTCATGTTTTTGGTGTCCTTTGATGTTTCACATTCCTTATCTTTGGTGCACTCTTATTTAAATTAATAAATTTTTAGGGTCATGCATGCTCAGTAACTGAAAATTCTTGTTATATATATATATATATTAAATTAATATATAAATATGATTTATATAACTTTTAATAAAAAATAAATTTTACTTTAATAATTTTATATAAAAAATTACGAAATATATACTAGTTAAAATGATTAATAGTTTATTTATATAAATTTGATAGAAATGTGTATAATTTTCATAAATATAATATATTAATATTTTATTTAGAAAATTATATAATATATAAAAAATATATTTTATTTATAAAGATATTTATATTGATATTAAATAATTTAAAATATATTTTCAGGTATAACTACATGTATGTATGTGTGTTGTTGTATACATGTTTGTATTTATATGTACGTGTGTGAGGAAGTGTATATGTATATACTAGGAAATTCAGGGACCGCGCATACTCGACCCTAGAAATTTATTAATGAAAATAAAAGTTTAACAAGTACAAAATATATGGCATATCAAACGCCATAAAAACATGAAAGTGGTAAAGCCAAAACCACTCAAAATAAAAATCAGAAAATCTCATCCATAAATAAAAAGATCACATGACCAGAAAATAGAAACCATAATAGCCCATGATCTATGTTCCAACCGACCCCCGCAAGTCCCTCCGGTCACTCTTAACCCCATCCAAAAGTCCTAATGGTTCCCCGCCTATGTGTCCAGAATCCAATGTTGACCATACCCACAAACCCGAATACCAGCATACCTGCAACCGATACCCACAACATGTGATGTATAGCATGTGTTGTCCATTCGAAGTCATCCCATACCCACATCCCAAGGTCATTAGAGACCCAAATTCTGAGGTCATTATAGACCCTCATTCCGAGGTCATCAGAGACCAGAAACCCCACCATCTTGTCATCGCCAGCTTTAGCAGCCTGTCGACTTGCATCTGTCCTCCGATGCACCAGTTTCACATCGACGTTGGCCACCACCTCATCCCCTATCGTTGTGGATACTCTTCCGACCAGCAACATACTTCTTGAGCACATCTCTTGCACTGTCACTACATCGCATCCTCTGCTGATCCCCTCATCGGGATCCCACAAGTGTTTTACTCTGCCAACGCGACTCGCCAGCCATAGTCATTGAACACACTACCTCACCACCTATCATCACCGCTTCAATGATGGAAACCCACATGACCTCCACTTAAGGGCATGAGGGTCCTCCTTAGATAGAAGAATCTTAGATACAAAAACATCACAAGGGACAAAATCTTGAGGATTCTTAACACCACATTGCACAAACATCTCAAAATGCCCAATGATTTCATCATTTGGAATTTCCTAAACCTGATAGCATTCACTAGGGAAATGGCTAGTAAGAGGGAGAAGCTATCCATTATAGAGAGGGAAGCTCTCCATCTCTCTTCCTCAGTCCCTTGAAATCTGTATATGTATATATGTATGCATTTAATTCACATAAATGTTATGAATTCACTTTTTAATATTTTGAAATATATTTAATTTTATTTATTCTTTTATTATTATATATTCATTAATGATGCTAAAAATATATTTAATAATTATTTCTTCATTATTGGAAATTCTTGGCCGTTATCGGTGTAGATGTTTTTAAATCATTGCGCCTTTTTTATTGTGGGTTTTCAGAACGTACAAAGAAGTGGGTCTACTAATCGTGGTGTTTGGGTCATTGGGTTGGTGTTTTTTAGTGGTGTTTCTTTTCCACTCTACTGGATTGTTGTTTCTTTAGGTTTGGATTTCTTAATGGTTCATGTTTTTTATTTTATTTTTATTAATAAATTTAAGGGCTGAGTTCGCCCGGTACTTGAACCTTCTTGGATTATTTAATCATTTTTTAATATTTATTTACAAAAATATTTATTTACTATCATGTTATATTTTCAATAAGTTTTTAATTTATATGAATAATATTTATTAATTTTTATTTATTAAGTTTTAACATTTAAAACATGTTTGAAATCTTTATAATTAACCTATTTATATATATTTTAATAATTTTTGAAATTTAAATATTTAATTAGAGAATTATAAATATATATAATTTCATCTGTAGCAATGATGTTGCACTGGACCTTCAGGATAGTTTGTGGGCCTTTGGGCTATGTAATGGGCTTCATGCATAATTGGACTCCAGGGTATATACTAAATAAATTAGGCTTGATGGTGGGGCAATCCCTTGCGGGGCCTATGGCCTACCTTTCTAGCCTGTGTGTGTGGTTTGTTTCTGTTTAATGTTATTGTACCCTTAAACACCTAATATATATATATATACATATATAATTTTGAAATTATAATAAATATATTTATGTAAAAAATATATTTTTTATATTATTAATTTTATAAATATATATAATTATATAATTATATTTACAAATACATAAAAATATTTATAAATGTAAAGATATATATTTAACTATATTTATTTATAAGTGTAATTATAAATAAATATATATATTTTTAAAATTAAATATTTATCAGCACTAAAAAAGAACTCATAAAAGTAATCTTTATCAACGCTAAAATATTAGAGCTGATAAATAATCATTTTATCGGTGCTTTTTTAACACTAATAAAGTGTAGTTTTATTAGTACATTCTATTTTAGTGCTGATAAAACTACTCTTTATTAGTGATTTTTTTAAATACTAAAAAAATCTGTATCTAGTCTTATAAAAAGAACTATAACAGAGTCTCCTCTCTCAATCCTTCAAGATCCCACGAAACATGATTGTTGTTTCCAATCTCACTTATCCCTACTGTTGTTGCCCCTCTCGGTCACCATTGACTTTTTTGATGAATAAATCCTGTACAAATTTAAGGTATAATCCAATTTATTTTTTTAGTGCCTCCAAACACACTCAGTTCTTCAGCTGTTGTACCTCATCTTCTTCTTTCCTTTATGCTTGAAGTTTTGATCCAATCCTCCTTGTTTTTTGTTTTGGGTAAGACACTTCACGATTTTATTCAGTATATGTTGGTCCGATTTTTATTTTAACCAACCATCCCTATATGGCACATCATTATCCCTATGGATGAATCATCCCTAGCACAATATCCACCACATCTAGTGTGGACATTCACAATCATTACATAGTTTGTGTTGACCATGATATATATCATGGAATTTAATATTTTCAAAAAATGTGAACTAAAATTGGGTATTTTTCCTTTTGGTATGATTTGAAAAAAATGTTTTATTGTTTATTATTCCACCAAATTCGATTGGGGAATTCTATAATCCTCACTAAAAACATTCCCTCTCTTATCCACTATGTTTGGCGGTCCTCGCACTCTTTGTCAACTCATCCCATTTATTGACAGCGGTTCCCGGATTCCCATCATCCCTCAAACCATATATGTTTTCAAAATATATATTATTTATTTGAAATTGTTTAATTATATAAAATTATGTATTATAGTAAAAATTTAGTATTGATAGATTAAATTGAATTTACTATTGCATAATTATTTAAAGAAACAAAAGAAATATAGTGAAGTGAAATTTAGTTTGATCTTGAAAATTATGTTTCATATAAAAAATTGAAATGAGGAAAATATTATTATTTATTTATATGTAAATGGACTGGAAGAAATATTTTTTAATATAAAATTAAATTATATGTTAATATCATTCACTTAAAAACATAATTGATAAAGGAATAGCTTACTAAAATTTTGAAACGAATATTATTATTGATTCATATATTCATGTTAATCTTTCATAATATATGAAAATAATTAGTTAACTCATATTCAATTAAATACTCCATGATATTTTTACTAAAATATCAATCATATTTTAATATTGATAAACCTTTACATTTCTCTTCATGGTATGGCCATCAATCCAAGTTGTGACTGACTCTCCATGTCAAATTGTAAAAGAATTAAACCTTATGCATCATGTAAAGACCCAGAAATTTCAAGGAAATTTTTTTCTTAATTTTCTTTGGAATTTTACAAGAATGCAGTTTCTGACGGTGCCTGATTCTGAGGCCCGGTGTGCCCGGAATTAATTTCTGAAGTTTAGCTCGGGTACGTTCAGTGAACGAACGAGCGGGAATTTCTTACTTTTGAACCAGTGCCCGGAATCGAATTCTGAGGGAACCGATGGAACTGTAGCGCCAGTAATTTCTTAGGAACTCTTTTTCCGTAGTTGGGTTTTATCGAGAGCGGAGGTTTTTTTTTGGGTTTTCTTTAAAAGTGTAATAATACAATAACGTGCCATGTTGCACTTTATTTTATTTCAGCCGCCATTGGGAGTGAGGTGGTTGAAACCTCCTCATGGAGGTTGGAGGTGGGGCCACCACACCTTAACCTCCCTTGAGAGGTTATGGTGGTGGGGCCCACCCAAACTAAACCTCCCATGGGTGGTTTATTGTGGTGGGGACCACACGGGGCTTAACCCCCCAATTAATGGGAGGAGAGGAAACCTCCCAACTCTCCCTCATTAATGAGGGAGAGCCTCTTAATTCATCAACTCCCCATTAAATGGGGAGAAACTCCTTGGCACCCTCCCCTATTAAGTGGTTCCAACGGACCTCTTTAATTGCGTCAACGCAATTTATTTCACCCGACCCCCTTTTTTTAAAAAAAATTATGTAACCACGATGGTTACATACCTCTCCCACTCACCTATATATAGGGATCTTGGGAGAGAGTTTGGGGGACGGCTTCACCAAGCGACGGAACGCTGGTAAAGTACCGTGACACCCAACACTTGGGAGAATTAGAGTTCTCCAACGAAGAACGCATTTTTCCAAAGCAGAAAGACGACACTTCTTCTTCCTTTCCACAACCTCCTTCCGTGTTGAATGAATGGGCGTCATCTGCAAGGAACATCGACGACTCTTCATCTTCGAACGTTTCCCGACGTCAACGAACCGACACCGCTTAGATCCGTGACTTCGTCAATGACGATTACGGAGGCACGTTCCGCGAGGATGTCTTCCGCGACACCGATTTCCGCATCGGCGACGAATGAACTTCGAATCCGAGGTAGGGGTTTTTTGTTTCTTTATTTAATTATTTTTCGTTCTTGGTTCTAGCATGACAAACTTGAGGATGAACGATTAAGTGTTATCATCTAACGAGAGGGGGACCGGACCGCACAAACACGGCCGACCCCCCCTCCTTTGTTCATGAATGTTTCTTCGAATGAAACGAGATAGCGTGGTGTCGTCGCACCACGCGGGAATCACACGGAAATTATTGCGCGGCACCGTCGCGCCGCGCCGTGGAAAGAATTATCATGAACGCGACGCCGTCGCGCCGCGTCGAAGGAAACCGAAGACACCGCGGCCGGAGCGGGGCCGCGGCCGGTTCCGGGCCGCGGCGGATCGTGATGACCGCTGGCCAGCCGGGCCGCCGGTGCCGGAAGACGGAAGAGGACCGACCCTTGCCGGTCCTGTTGACAAGAAGCCGGCCGGCCAGGTCGGGCCGGACGGGTTGGTGGAAACTGGGGGAATTTAATTCCCCCGGGCAGTTATTTGTCCCCCATTATGAGGGGGGCCGGTTTCACAAAGGGGGGGCAGGCGGCCCCCCATTTCCAGCAAGCTCGGCCTTCGGCCGAGCCGGAAGCGCGCCCAGCGCGCTGCCTTGCGCCGAACCGGCGCGCCTGCCGGTTCGCCGGGCCGCGCCGGGCCGGGCCGGGCTGTGCTGGGCGGGGTCGACCCGGTTTGGGCCATCCGGGGGGTCTCGGGCCGGAACAGCCCAGGCCCGAAACCCCCGTTACCGAGCGGTTTGGTCAAATGCTCGTATCTTGGGCTACGAGCCTCCAAACGACTCGCTGTCAGCGGCAACGCGATCCTTGGATCGAGACGGTCGTTTCGGTATACTATACTCAAGGTGCACCTTCCTTTTCGGGAGCCTACGTGGTTAAAACTCCATAGTTAAGCGTGCTTGGCCTAGAGTAGTGATCAGGATGGGTGACCTCCTGAGAAGTTTCCCAGGGTGGGTGTTAAACGAAAAAGCCAATAACTCTCAGACCGGGCGTCCGATTGATGTGACGTCTGTTGCGTTGAGTTCCGGTTGACAATACCGAACATTGGGAATCCTCCGTCCAAGATTTGGATTCAAATGGATAGTGTCCGGGTTGGATCGCACCGAAATCCAATCGGGCCCCTAGAACGGAAAAGCTGTTACCTTTTTGACAGAACGTCTGTTTGACGAATCGTCAGCGGCGTTGGTGATCACGTTGAGAAACAGTCCCTATGAGTATACCCTATGTGTGTTTGGGGTGCAGTTGAGATACGGTCGGGTTGGTTCGCACACGAAAACTACCGGCCCCCCTGGGACGAAAAGGCTAATAACTCACAGACCGGGCGTCCGATTGACGCGCCGTCTGTTGCGTTGAGACCCCTATGACGAGGCGGTCCTTTGAGATACTTCTTCGTGGGACTTTGAGATACTTGCAGTATCGACCTGTAGCTCGTGGAGCAGACCCTCCTAGTGACGAGCGTGCGGAGTACGGAGACCGTGTAGCTGGATGAGACCCGATGACTGCTGATCGAACGACTCGGTGTGTTATAGAGGTGCGCTTGGTTGTAGCGGCACATGGGAGCGCTTGGTTGTAGCAGAAGACCCATGACAGAGGTGCGCTTGGTTGTAGCGGCACATGGGAGCGCTTGGTTGTAGCGGCAGACCCACGACAGAGGTGCGCTTGGTTGTAGCGGCACATGGGAGCGCTTGGTTGTAGAGGCAGACCCACGACAGAGGTTCGCTTGGTTGTAGCGGCACATGGGAGCGCTTGGTTGTAGCAGCTGGCCCGCAGTACTCGATGGGTGGAGTTCTTCAACAGTCCTGGGTTAGTGAGCAGTACCTCGGAGTCGTGACAGGACCACTATAAACTCCAGAGATGGAGCTATTCAGCAGTTACAGTTTCGATAATTAAAATCCTGGTTTGAGCTGAGACTTTTGACCTTTGTGTTTACCTCCTGATTGAGATGGGTCACTTGATAACTTAGGTATATGTATGGACATATACCTGGGTAGTAGTTATCCGTTGACTTCACAATCCTTGTGTTTCCTCATGATTGAGATGGGTTACTTGATAACTTAGGTATATGTATGGGCATATATCTATGTAGAGGTTATCTGTTGAGATCTTCTATGTGGTTATCCTTGTTGGTTTTAGTGAGACCTTGAGGGTCTCGGGGTCCCTACTGAGTATCGTTATACTCACCCCTGCACGGGCTATGCCCGCACCTCGTTGTGTTGGTTGCAGACGACGGGCAGTGCTGACAGAGGCCGAGTGTTCGAGGACTGGACGGTACCTGGAGGTGGACTATACGACGAGATGGTACCCGGAGGAGGACCTCACGACGAGACGGTACCCAGAGGTGGACGTGACGACGAGGCGGTACCCGGAGGTGGACCACTGGGTGGGACATACTCGGAGCGGACGACGGGACCCGAGGAGCAGAGGAGCTATATGTACCCACCCTTTAGGTGAGATTTCCAGTGGACAGCTCGGCGTAGCATCTTTACTTTTCAGTTGTTGTTTTCCCTTTTGAGTTGTACTTTACAGTTGGGCTTGTATTTCCGGCCCCTTTATACTTTCCGCACTTACTGTTGTACTCAGTTTTTACTTAGTATTTACTTCTTCCACTTGTACTCTGTGTGATTGTTTACTTTACAAAGGCAATGTCTTCCCTTTTTACCGGGATTTACGCCTTGGTGCTAGTCGCCAGCCCCTGGCCTATGGAAGGCGGGCTTGGGGTAGTCACGACACGGGCCCCGAGGACGGGTCGTGACAAATTTGTATCAAAGGAGTTCGGTTCTACCGCAGAACTTATAACTCTGATGTTTCTTTCTGTGAAGCAATAGTGTTAAGAGTACCGAGTGTGGTTTTCAGTTCAGGGAGTCCAGTGTTGGTACGTGCGGCCGACGTATCCATACACCAGGACCCTGACAACTGATTTCTGACTTTTTTCACGAAAACACTGATTGCGTGTGTGTTTCCAGAAATATTTAAGTCAGCTCAAACCAGGTCATCTCACCAGGTATAAGACGTTGACCATGTCGCATCGGTTCCGGATATCTCCACGCAGACAGTCAGTTGGAGTTCCGAGAGAGTACTCGATGACGGCTCACCGAGCGACGAGGCTCTGGTGCAGGGCCCTTTTTACTATGTTGGCACCCTCGTGTTGTGTACCAGCAGCACCACCACCTGTTGGGAAGCGGATTCCAATAGCTGTACTAGTGGACGGTGCACGCTGTCAGAGCACGTTGCACGAGTTCCAGCAGTAGTAGCCTCTGAGGTTACGAGGCGAGGCAGTTTCCCAGACAGCAGAGCAGTGGCTGGAGGCGATTGCTAGAGTTTTCTGCCTAGTTGAGACATCAATAGAGTGGATAATGGACTTGGCCACTTGTTTTTTCCAGTGAATGACCATGAGGATGGTCCGCATAGTGATGAGGCTTCGGTACGTGGACCGATGCCTGAGATAGTACCTTTGGGTAGTGTTTCAGCTATACATCACTACCTGTTGGTCAACAGATACAACCGGCGGTACCGGTAGGTGACACATGTAGGCATACTGCCTTATATGTGTTCTAACTTCAGATACCCTCATGTTCCGAGGCGAACCTGACTCATAGTCAGCTAAGGACTGGATTGAGGAGGTGGCCAGGAGTTTTCTAGAGCTTTTACAGTTTCGGCGGGACGACGTGTCGGTAGTTGAGAATTCATCGAGGCATACTGAACATACCAGGTACTCGATGGATGCATTTCGATCAGTGCAATAGAGGTCGGACCTCTGAGTAGGGTATGTTTAAGGGCTTCCGAGCCAGTACCTTTTCTCTATGCATTCCTACTTAGGCTAGGGGGCAAGAAAGAACCTTTGTGGTTGAGAATTCTTTGCAGATCGAATACAGCCAGAGAATGTTAGAAGTTTGGAAAGCAGGAAACTGACACCAGTCTCAGAGACTTGGGCGTGTAAAATGTTTCATGAAGAGGAAATGTTAAGGACAGATAAATCTGCAGAGCAGCAGACATGGAGGCAGAGCTAGGATAGCGGCTTGTGGTGGTATACATTTCAACATGTTACCATCACCCGCCTTTGTAGTCCCCGCTAGACTCAGGGAGTTGGAGAGCAGGGAAAGAGAGTAGATGCTTGCAGTCATGGAGTGCGACCAAAAAGGGCTCTAAGGATGTTTCGAAGTGCGGACTTTGTCTTCTACTAGCTGCCGTAGCCACATACATCGATACGAATCATCCCTTCCTTCCATGAATCTAGTCCCAGACCTAGAGTTTTCGGTTAATCCGTTGACTTGACCCTCACGTCTGGAGATACCTTTGGGAGGAGACTCGATAGTCACACTTACGCCGACGGTGTGATCTGACCATTGAGGTGAGAGTCTCGGTTCGGACCTCTTGGTGGCAGCGTCGAGGCCTTACGACGTTAGTTTGAGTATGAATTTGGAAATCACTATTCATATTCAAATTGACAATATTAGGCAAGCGTCGGGATAGGGTTTCCTTGGTCGGTGAAAAGGAAACCCTGGTAAGCACAAGTTAAACTCATGCACGAGAGGGTGCGACCAATCACTCTTGAGTCGGACAACCTTACCCTCGTGGCAGCAGTCGTTTAAGTTCCAGTTCTAACAGGAATTGGAAACCTCTGGAGTTCGAGGATGACGATCACGTCTTTATACGGGTCTCACCTCGACGAGGTTTACAGAGATGTGGCCAAGGTGGCATGTTATCTCCGAGGTTCAACAGACCTTTCTAGGTCCTCAGTTGGGTAGGCGAGGTGGTTTACCGCTTGACCCATACACCTCAGTTGCACTAGGTTCACGACGTCTTCCACGTATCTCAACTGAGGAGATACTTGCTTGATCCTTCACACATCATCAACCTCAGGGAGTTAGACGTCGATGACAGGGCATCATGCACGGAGGTTCCAGTGGGGATTGAGGATCGACGGGAGCAGGTCCTACAAGGACGGTCGATTCCTCAGGTTCTTCTTCTCCGGAAGTACGGGAACCTCTGGGTGAGCACATGGGAGCGGAAGGCTCAGATGTGTGCTCTGTACCGTTTTTGTGACCCTAGTTTGCATTGAAGCTTTATGGGGACGTAAAGCCCTGAGGTGGGAGTAATGTAAAGACCCGGAAATTTCAATGAAATTTTTTTCTTAATTTTCTTTGGAATTTTACAAGAACGCAGTTTCTGACGGCGCCTGATTCCGAGGCCCGGTGTGCCCGGAATTAATTTCTGAAGTTTAGCTCGGGTACGTTCAGTGAACGAACGAGCGGGAATTTCTAACTTTTGAACCGGTGCCCGGAATCGAATTCTGAGGGCACCGATGGAACTGCAGCGCCAGTAATTTCTTAGGAACTCTTTTTTCGTAGTTTCGTTTTATCAAGAGCGGAGGTTTGTTTTTTTTTTTTGGGTTTTATTTAAAAGTGTAATAATAAAATAACGTGTCATGTTGCACTTTATTTTATTTCAGCCACCATTGGGAGTGAGGTGGTTGAAACCTCCTCATGGAGGTTGGAGGTGGGGCCACCACACCTTAAACTCCCTTGAGAGGTTATGGTGGTGGGGCCCACCCAAACTAAACCTCCCATGGGTGGTTTATTGTGGTGGGGACCACACGGGGCTTAACCCCCCAATTAATGGGAGGAGAGGAAACCTCCCAACTCTCCCTCATTAATGAGGGAGAGCCTCTTAATTCCTCAACTCCCCATTAAATGGGGAGAAACTCCTTGGCACCCTCCCCTCTTAAGTGGTGCCAACGGACCTCTTTAATTGCGTCAACGAAATTTATTTCACCCGACCCCCCTTTTTTTAAAAAATTATGTAACCACGATGGTTACATACCTATCCCCCACACCTATATATAGGGATCTTGGGAGAGGGTTTGGGGGACGGCTTCACCGAGCGACGGAACGCTGGTAAAGTACCGCGACGCCCAACACTTGGGAGAATTAGAGTTCTCCAACGAAGAACGCCTTTTTCCAAAGCAGAAAGACGACACTTCTTCTTCCTTTCCACGACCTCCTTCCGTGTTGAATGAATGGGCGTCATCTGCAAGGAACATTGACGACTCTTCATCTTCGAACGTTTCCCGACGTCAACGAACCGACACCGCTTAGATCCGTGACTTCGTCAATGACGATTACGGAGGCACGTTCCGCGAGGATGTCTTCCGCGACACCGATTTCCGCATCGGCGACGAATGAACTTCGAATCCGAGGTAGGGGTTTGTTGTTACCTTATTTAATTATTTTCCGTTCTTGGTTCTAGCATGACAAACTTGAGGATGAACGATTAAGTATTATCGTCTAACGAGAGGGGGACCGGACCGCACAAACACGGCCGAACCCCCCTCCTTTGTTCTTGAATGTTTCTTGCGGATGAAACGAGATAGCGTGGTGTCGTCGCACCACGCGGGAATCACATGGAAATTATTGCGCGGCGCCGTCGCGCCGCGTCGAAGGAAACCAAAGACGCCGTGGCCGGAGCGGGGCCACGGCGGAGGGGCGCGGTGCCATCGCACCGCGCCGGATGACGAAGGCCGCGGCCAGTTCCGGGCCGCGGCGGATCGTGATGACCGGCGGCCAGCCGGGCCGCCGGTGCCGGAAGACGGAAGAGGACCGGCCCTTGCCGGTCCTGTTGACAAGAAGCCGGCCGGCCAGGTCGGGCCGGCCGGGTTGGTGGAAACCAGGGGAATTTAATTCCCCCGGGCAGTTATTTGGCCCCCCATTATGAGGGGGGCCGGTTTCACAAAGGGGGGGCAGGCGGCCCCCCATTTCCAGCATGCTCGGCCTTTGGCCGAGCTGGCAGCGCGCCCGGCCGGTTCGCCAGGCTGGCCCGGGCCGGGCCGCGCCGCGCCGGGCCGGGCTGTGCCGGGCTGGGTCGACCCCGTCTTGGGCGGGTCGACCCGATTCGGGCCATCCGGAGGGTCTCGGGCCGGAACGGCCCGGGCCCGAAACCCCCGTTACCGAGCGGTTTGGTCAAATGCCCGTATCTTGGGCTACGAGCCTCCAAACGACTCGCCATCAGCGGCAACACGATCCTTGGATCGAGACGGTCGTTTCGGTATACTATAGTCAAGGTGCACCTTCCTTTTCGGGAGCCTACGTGGTTAAAACTCCATAGTTAAACGTGCTTGGCCTAGAGTAGTGATCAGGATGGGTGACCTCCTGGGAAGTTTATCAGGGTGGGTGTGAGACGAAAAAGTCAATAACTCTCAGACCGGGCATCCGATTGATGTGACGTCTGTTGCGTTGAGTTCCGGTTGACAATACCAAACTTTGGGCATCCTCCGCCCGAGATTTGGATGCAAATGGATAGTGTCTGGGTTGGATCGCACCGAAATCCAACCGGGCCCCTAGAACGGAAAAGCTGTTACCTTTCTGACAGAACGTCCGTTTGACGAACTGTCAGCGGCGTTGGTGATGACATTGAGAAACAGTCCCTATGAGTATACCCTATGAGAGTTTGGGGTGCATTTGAGATACGTCCGGGTTGGTTCGCACACGAAACCAACCGGGCCCCTAGGACGAAAAGGCTAATAACTCACAGACCGGGCGTCCGATTGACGCGCCGTCTGTTGCGTTGAGACCCCTATGACGAGGCGGTCCTTTGAGATACTTCTTCGTGGGACTTTGAGATACTTGCAGTATCGACCTGTAGCTCGTGGAGCAGACCCTCCCAGTGACGAGCGTGCGGAGTACGGAGACCGTGTAGCTGGCTGAGACCCGACGACTGCTGATCGAACGACTCGGTGTGTTACAGAGGTGCGCTTGGTTGTAGCGGCACATGGGAGCGCTTGGTTGTAGCGGTAGACCCACGACAGAGGTGCACATGGTTGTAGCGGCACATGGGAGTGCTTGGTTGTAGCGGTAGACCCACGACAGAGGTGCGCTTGGTTGTAGCGGCACATGGGAGCGCTTGGTTGTAGCGGCAGACCCAGGACAGAGGTTCTCTTGGTTGTAGCAGCACATGGGAGCGCTTGGTTGTAGAAGCTGGCCTCTAGTACTGGATGGGTGGAGTTCTTCAACAGTCCTGGGTTAGTGAGCAGTACCTCGGAGTCGTGACAGGACCACTGTACACTCCAGAGACGGAGCTCTTCAGCAGTTACGGTTTCGATAATGAAAATCCTGGTTTTGAGCTGAGACTTTTGACGTTTGTGTTTACCTCATTATTGAGATGGGTCACTTGATAACTTAGGTATATGTATGGACATATACCAGGGTAGTAGTTATCCGTTTATTTCACAATCCTTGTGTTTCCTCATGATTGAGATGGGTTACTTGATAACTTAGGTATATGTATGGGCATATACCTAAGTAGAGGTTATCTGTTGAGATCTTCTATGTGGTTATCCTTGTTGGTTTTAGTGAGACCTTGAGGGTCTCGGGGTCCCTACTGAGTATCGTTATACTCACCCCTTCACGGGCTATGCCCGCACCTCGTTGTGTTGGTTGCAGACGACGGGCAGTGCTGACAGAGGCCGAGTGTTCGATGACTGGACGGTACCTGGAGGTGGACTATACGACGAGATGGTACCCGGAGGAGGACCTCACGATGAGACGGTACCCAGAGGTGGACGTGACGAAGAGGCGGTACCTGGAGGTGGACCACTGGGTGGGACATACTCGGAGCGGACGAAGGGACCCGAGGAGCAGAGGAGCTATCTGTACCCACCCTTCAGGTGGGATTTCCAGTGGACAGCTCGGTGTAGCAGCTTTACTTTTCAGTTGTTGTTTTCCCTTTCGAGTTGTACTTTACAGTTGGGCCTGTATTTCCGGCCCCTTTATACTTTCCGCACTTACTGTTGTACTCAGTTTTTACTTAGTATTTACTTCTTCCGCTTGTACTCTGTGTGATTGTTTACTTTACAAAGGCAATGCCTTCCCTTTTTACCGGGATTTACGCCTTGGTGGTAGTCGCCAGCCCCTGGCCTATGGAAGGCGGGCTTGGGGTAGTCACGGCATGGGCCCCGAGGACGGGTCGTGAAACATCACCCTTGAGTCATGGAAATGATTCTTACATATCATACCTTATTAGTGTAAATGACTATTATGTACCACCTTATGACCTTTATATAAACTCAACATTCACACTTATATATCCTAGTGTGGTTCCATACTTTTCTAATTTTCCTTAGATAGAATATTTTACTTTTATGTATACAGGTAAGGTTTTAAATTTTCAAGAAAGAACTCAAATGAAAATTTAAAATTATTTTATTAAATCTCACATAAAATATTTAAAATTTATTCTCAATCTGAAGAAGTGATCTTATTAAAAAAACATCAAATATATATATGAAGACAAAAAATCATAAAAGAAACCAAAAAATTATAAAATATTATAAATGCCATAGAAAAGTGATGGAATAAAGAATTAGAGGAATGAAAAAGCATTGAAATGAATATGGAGATGTAAATCAGGAATGTAGAATGTGGTGGAAGGGGAAGTTACAAAAGGTATTGTTAAATGTGTCTCATGACATGATACATTTATAAGATTGAAAATAAATTGAATGGGTTTGTTGTAAATAAATCGAAACATTACAAGATTAAAATTTGAAATTTTACTTTTAATGTTAGTTATTTATATAACTGACATCGAAACCATGAATTTTAACACTATTTATATCTTAACCATTATTAAATATGCCTTTAATAGTGGATATTATATAACAAACATTACAAACACCACGAAAAAGTGCTCTATGAAAAATCAAAATAGTACGACGTAAAAAAATTACTTTTTAGATCAGTTTTACTTATAATTGAAATTAAAATCATTTGTTTTGATGTTAGTTATAACTGATATTAAATGTGACACTTCACAACAGATATTTTATGAATAATATCAAAACCCACACCAGTATGGTTTTAACACTGATCATTTATATAACTGATGTTAAAACCCACGTTGATAGGGTTTTAACACTGATCATTTATCAAGCTTTCTATTCCATAATTGGATTCCAGTATTAAATCATAAGTTGAATTTATTTCTAGCATCACTCACAGGACATATATTTTCGCTTTGGTCACTGACCCCTTACCAAAATACAACCATAAAATTAGGGGTTGGGTTTTTTATATTAAGTATGAAACTAGAAAAGGAAAACAATGTGTTACCATGGAATGTACAGAGATATTATAAAAAACAAAAATTTTAAGAAGAATATTATAAGAGAACATATTGTCTTAACTTTATGAGTAATAACCATTATTGAATTTTCTAGGGAATTGGTAATTTATCCCTAGGAAGGTGAAATAAATAAGTGATACACTTTTTGTTTTACAGTTACTCTTTATAAATTAACCGCTATTATTAATTAAAGTTTCTACACACACACTTACTAATTCATTTTTCATTTCCAAACACTTTTTAACATTTTTGTTAAAAATTTGAGTGGTATCTATATTTATAAATTCTATATGATGAGTTGTATCAATATTTATTAATTCATACATGTGTAAGGACAATGGGTGGTATCTATATTTATATGATCATATCAACTTTCATAGACCTCATAGATACACCTATTATCACCTCATAAAAATTATATATTGGTAATAACACCATGTTAATGGAATTTCACTAACTCTCTACATCCCATAGGAAATATATCAAGACCCCACTCTCACAACCTGGGCCTCAAAAGAAACAAATCTCTACTCAATTCCAGTCTATAGACCAAAAACCTCTTCCTTTTTGTAGCGACTCAGGTTTCTCGTCCTGTCAGACTTTGGAATATTTCTACGAATAATTCCAGAGCTAGGCGTGAAGACGACGTGCGATTCCGAGGCCCGGTGTGCCCGGAATTAATTTTATAAAAATATTAAGAATTTTTATACTATGCACGTGGCAGGGGTGTGATATCTCCTAAAAGGTAGCTCAGAACTGGAATCTGAGGGCACAGTTTTGTCCAGAATGTGCTGTTTACCCTAGGAGGGGTGTAAACTTTGTGGGCACGTGCATGCGGTGAGAAACGCCACCAGGGGCGTTTTCGTAAATAAGCGGCGACGTTAGTGTGCGAGCGTCGGCCCGAATAACTTCTGAACGGAGTCTCGGATGGAAAATCTGAGTCTTCCATTGCGTTCAGAATGGCGCGTTTACCCTAGGGGTGACCTTACTTTTGTTCGCATCGGGCGTCGGGTCTGAGTCGGGTTTGGCGCCGGCGGGCCGCTGATATAAATATCAGCGCCCTCCCCCCTTTACCGTTCCTCTCGGCGTTCTTCGCCGTTCTTCGCCGTCGCTCCACCGAATCGAGCAAACGAAGCACCCACGAGCTCGGAATTCGATGGCGGACGTTCCAGGAGTGCGCAGTGGAAGCTCTGGAGCACGGATCTGAGGCAGAACGTCGGCGTTTCGCCCGCGAGGTAGGCTGTTTTGAGTTTTTACCCCCGATCCCGTTTTTGCTGCGTTTTTCCGCAAATTGAAGCCGTAGCAGTGTAGATCGAGCCCCGAGGGTCGTGTAGACGTATCTGGATCGCAAAACGGACCACCGGGGTGCCCCCGGCGGTCCGCGGAAGGTCTGCCGGCGCGGCACTGGCGCCGGCGGAGCCCGGTCCGACCTCTTTTCTTATACCGGGGTCTTTAAACCCCCGTATCTTGCAATCCGGGAGCCGGATTCGCGTGCCGTTTGCGGTGACCTGACCCTAACGACGAGTCAAACCCTCCGGTGTGGGTTTGTGGGGTTAAAAGGTTCGGGATCATGGCCCGAGAGTTAGAACCGTCGTATAAAATAATATTATTTTATTATTTTACGACTTCGGGCCGTTGTAACTTCTACCCGGAGCGTCTGATTGACGCGCCGTCAGTGGCGTTGTGACCCTGATGGTACGACGGACTTTTTGAGATGGTTTCCGGGTGTTGGGACTGAGAACGGGGTGCGGGCCCCACGAGGCCGAGTTTTGGCGTTTGCGGAGAAACACAGCTTTTGCACCAGGAGTCCGATTTTGGCGGATGAATAGTTGATCATGTGTGTTTTTCCGAGAGGAACGCAATGGTGCATTCCGTTTGATGAGTTTCGGAATCCAGGTGTGGGCCCCACCCGAGCTGGCCATTGGTGAATAGTACCTTTTTCACCGGGTGTCTGTTTTGGACGAGCGAGTAGTCGATTCCGCTTGTTTTTCCGAGGGGATCGTCGTGGTATGGTCCGCTCGATGAGTTTCGGGATCATTGTGTGGGCCCCGCACGAGCTAGCTATGGTGAATAGTGCCTTTTTCACCGGTGCTCCGTTTCGGGTGAGTAAACAGCCTATCCTGCGTATTTTTCTGCGTGGAATGCGATGGTGGCCTCGGTTTGGTCCTAGGAGGTGCGCAGTGTGGCGTTGTGGAGGGTCTCTCAGGTTAGCGACGTTTGGACCAGCACTGCTTGAGGGTTCTCCCTTGGTTCGTTCCTACGAGGGTTTGTGTGGCATCACAACCTTCGTATGGGTTTGTGATCCTCTCGATGGGTTGTTTAAACTGTTAGAGTTGTGGTATCACTTGTTAGGCCGGAGCGGATCCTCTAGCATCTTTACCCTGGACCGGGTTCTTGATATCGTTGTGACCGCTTATTCACAGGCGGCGATCCCTTATCTAGCAGGTTAACCCCGTAGGGTTTGTGGAATCATCGGGAATATGATCCCCTACGCGGTGGGCCGTGCTCAGTAGGGTTGTGGCATCGTTGGTTATACGATCCCCTACTCAGCGCTTGGTGATGGTAGGGTTGCAGTATCGTTGGTTATGCGATCCCCTACTCAGCGCGTGGTTTCAATAGGGTTGCGGCATCGTCGGTTCGATCCCCTACATCGCGAGTTATACTAGATAGGGTTCCGGTATCGTCATGAACATCTTTATATGGATGATGATCCTCTATCTGAGTGTGGAATTCTGTCGAGCATCAGATCGGGTTGTGGTATCGCCCAATGGATCTTGGGTGTGATCCCCTATCTGTGAGAACTACGTATGCCATATCGGGTCGTGGTATCCCCCAGTGGACCCTGGGAGGGATCCCTTATCTGAGAGCTACGTCTACCGGAGTGGGTCTTGGTATCCCCTAGCGGACCCTAGCAGAGATCCCATATCCGAGGAGTTTGGTGGTTATGTTGTTTCAGCAGTGATGTTATCCGACGAGCGTTGTCTCTCGGGTGAGCGTCTGAGATGTTTGTTTAGGACCCGATGGAGTGTATCTCTCGGATGAGTGTCATATGGTATGATAGTGTTCGTGGTGTACTCTCATGGTTGTGGACAGTTGCTGGTGATGAGGTCGTTACCTCTTGTGGCTTTATGGCGTGAGCTGTGTAAATCTGGTTTGTTCAAGGTGTATGTACGGGAATACACCTGAGCTGAGCTGAGCTGACTAGTTGTGTTTAGCCGAGGATGGTCATGAGATGGAGTTTATCTCTCGTTTGGGTTCCCTCTGGCGGGGTTGAGCGGACTGTTGTCTTTCAGTTGCTCCCTTGGGTTTTGGGTTTTTGGGGTTCCTACTGAGTATGTTTATACTCATCCCTACACGGTCTTTGCCCGCACATGTTTGTGTCTTGTGCAGACCACATGCCTTTTGACGGAGTCCTAGGAGGACCTGGAGTAGGCGGAGCTTAGTGAGTGAGTTGACCGGGGTGTTTACCGGAGCTGTGCCGAGGGAGCTTTTCGGCGGGTGTTTGTGGCAGCGTTCCCCTTCTTCAGAGCAGGTTGGACGCGCTTTGTAGTTTTCTTTTGGTGGGCCCTGTTTTTCCCTTGTACTTTTGTTGTTGCTCTCTGGTTGTGGAATAGTGTATGCATGCATTTACTTTTCAGTTTCTTTATATCTGCATTGTTTCATGGAGGTGTTTGTGGGTGCGTGTGTACAGGTACCTTAGGCTAATGCCTCCCATGTGTGTGATAGCCTACTCAGCGCTGGTTGCTAGCCCCTGGCCTATTGGAGGCGGGCTTGGGGAGTCACGGCTCGAGCCCCGTTGGGTCGGGTCGTGACAGAGTGGTATCAGAGGAGGTTCCACCTTTGGGATCTCAGAGCGTAGTTGGTCTAGCTGTGAGTTTGGTTCGGGTTGCATAGCAGTAGTGTTAGGATGTTTCGAGTTCGAATTTCAGGCCATGGACTCCAATGTTGGTTCGGCGGCCGACGTATCCATACACCAGGACTCTGATAACCTGCATTTCGACTCGGGACATTCGTACACTGGTCGCAGGGACATAATGGTACATGCATCACATAGGACTGGGTTTTTGGTTTTTCCTTGTCCTTCTTGAGTCAGCTCTCCAGATATACTCTTTGACTGTGGTGCATCTTGAATGTATTTTAGCATGCCTCCACAATGACAGCCAGTGAGGGTTCCGCAGCAGGATTGTGCTGATGACCCGCCCCATGTAGTGGCTATGGTGCAGGGCGCAGGTTCTGAGGTTGCACCTCCAGGTGGTCTGCCAGTTGAGCCACCACCTGTTGAGTAGCTGGTTGTGCCGGCGGTGCAGGACGAGGTTGCGCGCAGGCTGAGTGCGCTTCACGAGTTCCAGAGGCAGCGACCTCTGAGGTTCCGGGGTGATCCAGACCCCCAGGCAGCTGATGACTGGCTTGAGGCAGTTTCCCTAGTTTTCCGCCTAGTGAGGACACCTCTAGATCAGATGGTGGTCCTTGCGGCGAGCCTTCTGCATGGTTCTTCCGGGCGATGGTGGAGTTTGGTGACGCATTCCCATGACGAGGAGACGCTCACGTGGGCAGGGTTTGAGAGGCTCTTTAGGGAGGAGTTCTATCTGGTGACGCTGAGGTGTGGAGGATGAGTCCCTCTGACTTATACGTTCGGGAAAAGGTGTTAGTTGGTGAGCTCGCTGGTGTGTGAGACCCAGTTGAGAGTCCAGCCGCTTTCCTTGTGCTTAGGGATTTCCGGGGACGAAAAATTCTAAGGGGGGGAGGATGTAGCGACTCGGGTTTTTGGTCCTGTCAGACTTTGGAATATTTCTACGAATAATTCCAGAGCTAGGCGTGAAGACGACGTGCGACTCCGAGGCCCGGTGTGCCTGAATTAATTTTATAAAAATATTAAGTATTTTTATACTATGCACGTGGAAGGGGTGGGATATCTCCTAAATGGTAGCTCAGAACTGGAATATGAGGGCACAGTTGCGTCCGGAATGTGCCTTTTACCCTAGGCGGGGTGTAAACATTGCGGGCGCGTGCCTGCGGTGAGAAACGCCACCAGGGGCGTTTTCGTAAATAAGTGGCGACGTTAGTGTGCGAGCGTCGGCTCGAATAACTTCTGAACGGAGTCTTGGATGGAAAATCTGTGTTTGTTGTTGTGTTCAGAACGGCGCGTTTACCCTAGAGATGACATTACTTTTGTTCGCATCGGGCGTCGGGTCCGAGGCGGGTTTGGCGCCGGCGGGCCACTGATATAAATATCAGCGCCCCCCCTACCGTTCCTCTCAGCGTTCTTCGCCGTTCTTCGCCATATCTCCGCCGAATCGAGCAAACGAAGAGCCCACGAGCTCGGAATTCGACGGCGGACGTTCCAGGAGCGCGCATCGGAAGCTCTGGAGCACGGATCTGAGGCAGAACGTCGGCGTTTCGCCCGGGAGGTAGGCGGTTTTGAGTTTTAACCCCCGATCCCATTTTTTCTGTGTTTTTCTGCAAATTGAAGTTGTAGCAGTGTAGATTGGGTCCCAAGGGTCGTCTAGACGCCTCCGGATCGCAAAACAGACCACCGGGGTGCCCCCAGCGGTCCGCGGAAGGTCTGCCGGCGGCCCAAAGCGGCGGCCCGCGGCGGCACGCCGGCGGCGCGCGGCGGAGGGCAGCCGGCCGGGGCAGGCTAGCGGTGGTGGCCAGTCGAGGCTGGCCAGACCGGCGGTGCAGGACGAGGTTGCGCACAGGCTGAGTGCGCTGCACGAGTTCTAGAGGCAGCGACCTCTGAGGTTCCGGGGTGATCCAGACCCCCAGGCAGCTGATGACTGGCTTGAGGCAGTCACCTGAGTTTTCCGCCTAGTGAGGACACCTTCAGATCAGATGGTGGTCCTAGCGGCGAGCCTTCTGCATGATTCTGCCGGGCGATGGTGGAGTTTGGTGACGCAATACCATGACGAGGAGACGCTCACGTGGTCAGGGTTTGAGCGGCTCTTCAGGTAGGAGTTCTATCCAGTGACACTGAGGTGTGGCAGATGAGTCCCTCTGACTTATGCATTCGGGCATAGGTGTTAGTTGGTGAGCTCACTGGTGTGTGAGACCCAGTTGAGAGTCCAGCCGCTTTCCTTGTGCTTAGGGCTTTTCGGGGATGAAAAGTTCTAAGGGGGGAGGATGTAGTGACTCAGGTTTTTGGTCCTGTCAGACTTTGGAAAATTTCTACGAATAATTCCAGAGTTAGGTGTGAAGACGCCGTGCAATTATGAGGCCCGGTGTTCCCGAAATTAATTTTATAAAAATATTAAGTATTTTTATACTATGCACATGGAGGGGGTGTGATATCTCCTAAACGGTAGCTCAGAACTGGAATCTGAGGGCACGGTTGCGTCCAGAATGTCCCTTTTATCCTAGGCGGGGTGTAAACATTGCGGGCACGGGTCTGCGGTGAGAAATGCCACCAGGGGCGTTTTTGTAAATAAGTGGCGACGTTATTGTGCGAGCGTCGGCTCGAATAACTTCTGAACGGAGTCTCGGATAGAAAATCTGAGTCTGCCGTTGCGTTCAGAACGGCGCGTTTACTCTATGGGTGACCTTACTTTTGTTCGCATCGGGCGTCGGGTCTGAGGCGGGTTTGGCGCCGGCGGCCCGCTGATATAAATATCACCCCCCTTTACCGTTCCTCTCGGCGTTCTTCGTCGTTCTTCGTCGCCGCTCCGCCGAATCGAGCAAACGAAGCGCCCACGAGCTTGGAATTCGACGGCGGACGTTCCAAGAGCGCGTAACGGAAGCTCTGGAGCACGAATCTGAGGCAGAACGTCGGCGTTTCGCCCGCGAGGTAGGCAGTTTTGAGTTTTAACCCCTGATCCCGTTTTTGTTGCATTTTTCTACAAATTGAAGCCGTAGCAGTGTAGATCGGGTCCCGAGGGTCGTGTAGACGCCTCCAGATCGCAAAACGGACCACCGGGGGCCCCCGGCGGTCCGCGGAAGATCTTCCGGCGCACGGCGGAGGGCCGCCGGCCGAGGCGTGCCGGCGGCGGCGGCCGGTCCAGGCCGACCGGACCGGCCGATCGGGGCTGGGTCGGAAATGAATTTTTAGATTTGCGGATTTTTAAACCCCCGTATCTTGCAATCCGGGAGCCGGATTCACATGCCGTTTGCGGCGACGTGACCCTGACGACGAGGAGAACCCTCCGGTGTGGGTTTGTGGGTTTAATGGTTTGGGATCGTGGCCCGGGAGTTAGAAACGTCGTATAAAATAATATTATTTTATTATTTTACGACTTCGGGCCGTTGTAACTTCTACCCGGAGCGTTCGATTGACGTTCCATCAGTGGCGTTGTGACCCTGATGGTACGACAGAATTTTTGAGATGGTTTCTGGGTGTTGGGACTGAGAACGGGGTGCAGGCCCCACGAGGCCGGGTTTTGGCGTTTGCGGAGAAACGCAGCTTTTGCACCAGGAGTCCGATTTTGGCGGATGAATAGTCGATCCTGTGTGTTTTTCCGATAGGAACGCAATGGTGCGTTCTGTTCGATGAGTTTCGGAATCCAGGCGTGGGCCCCACCCGAGTTGGCCATCGGTGAATAGTACCTTTTTCACCGGGTGTCCGTTTTGGACGAGCAAGTAGTCGATTCCGCTTGTTTTTCCGAGGGGATCGTCTTGGTATGGTCTGCTCGATGATTTTCGGGATCGTTGTGTGGGCCCCGCACGAGCTAGCTACGGTGAATAGTGCCTTTTTCACCGGTGCTCCGTTTCGGGTGAGTAAACAGCCTATCCTGCGTGTTTTTCCACGTGGAACGCGATGGTGGCCTCAGTTTGGGCCTAGGAGGTGCGCAGTGTGGCGTTGTGGTGGGTCGCTTGGGTTAGCGACGTTTGGACCAGCAGTGGTTGAGGGTTCTCCCTTGGTTCGTTCGTACGAGGGTTCGTGTGGAATCACAACCTTCGTATGGGTTTGTGATCCTCTCGATGGGATGTTTAAACTGTTAGAGTTGTGGTATCCCTCTGGTGGGCCGGAGCAGATCCTCTAGCATCTTTACCCTGGATCGGGTTCTTGGTATCGCTGTGACCACTTATTCACGGGCTGTGATCCCCTATCTAGCAGGTTAACCCCGTAGGGTTTGTGGCATCATCGGGAATATGATCCCCTACGCGGTGGGCCGTGCTCAGTAGGGTTGTGGCATCGTTGGTTATACGATCCCCTACTCAGCGCTTGGTGACGGTAGGGTTGCGGTATCGTTGGTTATGCGATCCCCTACTCAGCGCGTGGTTTCAATAGGGTTGCGGCTTCGTCAGTTCGATCCCCTACATCGCGAGATATACCAGATAGGGTTTTGGTATCGTCGTGACCATCTATATATGTACGATGATCCTCTATCTGAGTGTGGAATTCTGTCGAGTGCCAGATCGGGTTGTGGTATCCCCCAATAGATCTTGGGTGTGATCCCCTATCTGTGAGAACTACGTATGGCAGATTGGGTCGTGGTATCCCCCAGCAGACCCTAGGAGTGATCCCCTATCTGAGATATACGTCTACCGGAGTGGGTCTTGGTATCCCCTAGAGGACCCTAGCAGCGATCCCCAATCCGAGGAGTTTGGTGGTTATGTTGTTTCCGCAGTGATGTTATCCGACGAGCGTGGTCTCTCGGGTGAGCGTCTGAGATGTTTGTTTGGGACCCGATGGAGTGTATCTCTCGGATGAGTGCCATCTGGTATGACAGTGTTCGTGGTGTACTCTCCTGGTTATGGACAGTTGTTGGTGATGAGGTCGTTGCCTCTTGTGGCTTTGTGGCGTGAGCTGTGTAAATCTGGTTTCTTCAAGGTGTATGTATGGGAATACACCTGAGCTGAGCTGAGATGACTAGTTGTGTTTAGCCGAGGATGGTCAAGAGATGGAGTTTCTCTCTCGTCTGGGTTCCCTCTGGCTGGGTTGAGCGGACTGTTTTCTTTCAGTTGTTCCCTTGGTTTTTTGGTTTTTGGGGTGCCTACTAAGTATGTTTACACTCACCCCTGCACGGGCTTTGCCCACACATGATTGTGTCTTGTGCAGACCACATGCCTTTTGACGGAGTCCCAGGAGGACCCGGAGCAGGCAGATCTTAGTGAGCGAGTTGACCGGGGTGTTTACCGGAGCTGTGCCGAGGGAGATTTTCGGCGGGTATTTGTGGCAGCATTCCCCTTCTTCAGAGCAGGTTGGACGCGCTTTGTAGTTTTCTTTTGGTGGGCCCTATTTTGCCCCTGTACTTTTGCTTTTTCTCTCTAGTTGTGGGATAGTGTATGCATGCATTTACTTTTCAGTTTCTATATCTATACAATGTTACATGGAGGTGTTTGTGGTTGCGTGTGTACAGGTACCTTAGGCTAATGCCTCCCATGTGTGTGATAGCCTACTCGGCGCTGGTCGCCAGCCCCTGGCCTATTGGAGGCGGGCTTGGGGAGTCGCGGCTTGAGCCCCGCTGGGTCGGGTCGTGAAACTTTTCATTGAGTAATTGATGGTTTGATTTGAATATTTAAAATGACATTATTGTCTTAGCATGAGTGTGTTTAAGACTATCCAAATGATCCTTATCACAATCACCCCAATCAATGAGCACATTGTAGGGATTATACTACTACTGCTACTTTTTTAACTTCATATAGTAAACTATGAAATGTTGTTTTGTTCTTCACTAAATCCCCAGTCTAGGAACATTTAGATTAAAGGAGACAATTGTCATCCTCACCAGCTTCATAATTGAAATAGTTATTATTACATTTTGTTTCCTAGGACTCATCCCCGATATATTTTATTAAATAACATATGTTGATTGAACCCCCCTTAGAAGTATTCAACCCATGGAAGGTACTAGTGATCATTTGGGATGAACTCATAAGATAACACATACCAATAATGGAGTAATTATTTTATTAATTTTAATTACCCATTTCCATCAAATCATGCTGACATTATTTGAAAAAAATAAAATGATGGGTTAGCCTTACTTTAAAGGCCCCTTTTTGTATATAATTATTTTGTTAAATATTAATATTAGGAAATCTAATAGGATGGATATTAATTGAAAATGGATGTATCCCAATCGTATGATAAATGAATATAATGATAGGGTGAAAGAGTTAAAAATGATTGAAAAACATCATGGATATAACCCTTCTAAAATCCTTTTTCTATGTTTATGTTGTTTTTATTCAAGAATAATTAGTTCAGAGTAGTTGTAAGTAAGCATGAACTATCACAGGATATATCAATGTTATAAATATTGTACTAAAAATGGGGGAAAAGAGAATGTAGCTAGTGAATGGGATAAAATTATGTTTTGTGGATCATCTAATATGATTATAATTGTGGATAAAGAATAATTCCACATTAAAGATGTTATTATAGTTTTGAATGATTATTCAGATCATATTGATGAATTGATAAGGACAGTTGAAGATGAATTTCATGGTTGTCCAAAAAAATTGATAAGTTAAAGAGATATGAACATGATCCATTTTATACGTATTGCACTAAATATACAACACTATCAGCCATATTGAAACATTATTATTTAAAAGTTGTAAAATAGATAGAGTGACACCATTTTTACAAAAATAATTTCTCTCTTAAATGATATGATCATAGAATATAGTGATCTTCTTAGAAAAATATATAATGATAAACGAATGTTTCATTCAATGGGTATGATATTTAAAAGAATGAATTCATGTCAAAATGATTCTATATTTTTTCACAATTAATAAAAATCCCGATAACAGTGATAAAAAGGTGGTGATATCGATATAAGAAATTTGAATTGGGTTTTCCAAAATTTGGGTGATACTTCCCAATCATTCAATGGTTCAAGTGTGTATATTAAAGTGAAGTAAATAGAAAAAAATTGGTGTGGCATGTAGATATAAGAAATAAATATTGTAAAATTAATCACCCAATAGAAACTCCTTAGTGGAAGAGAATTGATAAAAAATATATTGAATATGGAAATTAGTGAAGAAACCTTCATCATGGACTATCCACAGATGGATTGAATCCTTTCAGTTTTAAAAGTTGCACTCACAGTACATATCCATTTATGTTTTTAAATTATAACATTAAACTATGGTTATTAATGAAATGAAAATAAATTATTATATCTATTCTTATACCAATACAAAAAAAACTAAGTAATGATATTTATGTTCATTTGGATCCACTGTTCGAAGTTTTGAAATTATTGTGGGATTTAGGTGTTACATTGTATGATGTTTACAAAAATGAGGATTTTACATTGAGGGAAATTCTGTAAGGGATATTAAGTGATTTTATTTCTTATAGAAATTTTTTAGGATATAGGATTAAGGTAACTGAACGATGGCCCATTTTTGAACACTGTATACAATAAATTTGGTTGAAACATTTTCCGAAGACTATGTTTCTAGTACATTGTATATTTATACCCCGGTGACATAAGTACTAATCTTGGAAGACATCATTTGGTGGTAATTAATGAGAACATAAAACTCCATCTCCCCTCATAGGTGATAAAATATTTTAAAAATTAAATGATATAGACACTACTTATGGTAAACTTTTTTTCAAAAAAACACATGAAAACCTATTGAAAAAATAGATCATTTTTTTAAATTACCATACTGTAATTGTTTTTATGTCAATAATTTTTTGATATTATTCATATTAAAAAAAAATTATTTGATAGTTTCATTCACATATTAAAATATACACCTGAAAAAACAAAGGATGGATTTAAGGCTAGGTTGGACATGATTGACAACATAATATGGGAAGAGTTGGCACTGCTGAAGGGTGAAAAACATAATTTTATTCCTCTAGGTACTGACTCTATTTCCATGAACAAAATATATCAATTTTTAAACTACATGAATTATTTATAGTTTTTAGAGGGGTATTCATCGAATATCAAGAATATCATACTGATGAACAATTTAAAGTTAATGGGTCTAAAATCACATGAATGTCATGTCTTGATGTAAGATCTAATATAGACATCTTTTCATTAAATTTTTTTCTAGGAATTTATATCATAAATTAACCAAGATATGTTTTTTTCAGGGATATATGTAGTAAAATTATAGAAATGATGAAATTTCCAACTATGGATATGGAAATTGCCTTTATATTGTGTGTATTTGAAATATTCTTCCTACCAATATTCATTGATATGATGGTTCACATTATGGTTCACATGGTAAGAGAGATTTTACTATGTGGTCCTATACATTATAGTTTGATATACCCCATTGAAGGGTATGGAAATATTTTGAAATGGTATGTCAAAATTTAAAGTTGGCTAGAATATTGTATTTTTAAGTGATATATTGATAAGGAAACTATTTAATTCTATACCGACTACTTGTTTGGTGTGGAAATCATTGGTCTATCAAAATCACAACATAATGGGCGGCTTGTGGGTGAAGAATTTTTTGGAATATATGTTTTCATTTGAACTATTATAGACCAGGAGTAGTCCCATATTATTTTGTCCATAACATGTTATAGTTTTCCATATATGTTGAAACACACAAATAAATTCTTTGGAATTTGAATCCATCAAGGGATGAATGATGTATATCAAATACCAATAATCAATAGTTTATCGGATGGTTGCGAGACAATATTGTTAAGGATTCATATGAATATTTGGATTCTATTTCAAAAAAAACTTTGATGGAAAACCAAAGGACTAAGTGTGCATGTATTATCTTATAATGGTTATGTAATTAATGGTAATATGTTCAATAAAAATGAACATGATGAATGTAGTACCATATAGAATGGTGGAGTTCATCATGTGGATAAATCAAATACTATATCTGGTATCAAGGAAAATAATTAAATTTATGCGAATATGTCATACTTTAGAATCATTAAACAAATATGAGAGTTAGATTATAAAAACATTACAAGTGCCTAATTTTTAATAAAAGTGTTTTGATAAAAGATGTTTTTTTTAAAATAGTTAAATTTGGATTCATGAAGTTGGATTTCATGATAGAAGGGTAAAAAGATGATCCATTTATAACAGAATTATAGGTAGCACAAGTATTTTATGTTCTAACAACTACAAAGTGAAGATGGTCAATTGCAATTTTATTGAACAAAACCAATAAAGGGTCATATGAAAATTCAATTGAGGATAACCCTTTTATTGGGAAATTTCAATCATTTCATAGTGGTCCCAATTTAGATAGGTCTTGTATGTCTATAGAGACCCCAATGAAGGGATTTAAATAATCGATATCGAGTTCAAATCCCTTCAACCTTTAAAAAAATACAGTTCAATAATCAAAATATATATTTTTAAATATACATTGAGTTACCTTAGATTAATACCTATTCACTACTGCATTTACATAATCTATGTTAAATGTTCTACCACTTATGCAGATAATGAATTCTTACCATGATTATTCTCCAAATCCTAAGGAATATAAGGTTTCTCAACCTAATGGTTCTTCCAATGTAGAAGAACAACGTCATTTTACACATGCAGTTGCTACCAATATAGAGGAAAAATATATTGACGATGTTAAACCTAATGAAATATTACATGGAGAACAACTAGTGTCCCAGAAAAAACAGTGGTGTCATAGCATAATGGTGTATGCAAAAATTATTAAGTCAAGAAGAAAAGGAATCAAATTATAGGTTGGATGGAATACACACATCCAATTTGTTATCCTAAAAAAGTTCATGTTTAACAGTTTCATTGGGCTTACCACTCAGCAGCACATGCCAATTAATATAGATTCATGTAATAATGTTGTGATTATGCTTAAAAACTTATTTGGGAAGTTATTAGGGTAAAATTATGATATACTTTCTTTATTATACTGGAAAAAAATAATGAAACTTTTAATTACTCTTCATTATCCCTTGTAGAGTACATTTATAACAGATGAATCCTAAAGGAAATATTTATTAATGTATGTGGGAAAGCCTCCACAGAGGCTTTCACACAATTCTTACCAAGTTTCATATCAAATATGCTTAAGGAAAAAAACCTTCACCCGCAACATATTTATTCACACATGATAAGCTAAGAAGTATGATATGCATTTACTAGCTGTCATGAGGATACATATTTTCAAGTATATTTTGGCTAATTAATACAATGTTTCAAAATATGTTTATTAATAAATTTGATTAAGAATTGTAAATTTATAAAATACAAACTAATTGATGAAAATAAGTAATGGGAATAAAAACCAATGTACCCCTATCATAAATCAAGAATGGGGTATGATTAACTTTTAAAAAAATTGGTACTTATTTTAAATATACCTTAATACTTCTATATGACCTGAAACAAAAACGTAATTATTTTACTCTTTTTATATGTAGATTGACGAATCCAAATCCAAAATTCACTTCTACCCCACATCATGTTGTATGGAAGGAGGCACATGTAAATAAATAGGGGATACTAATAGATAAAAACACACAAAAGTGTAGGAATCATTTTTAAGCATGACATAATAATTTATTTCTTTTAAATTGGCATTGAATCATAATGGTAATTTATTTTCATATATTTTTTATCCCACTAATACCAAAAAATCATCATCATCTATACTAGATGAAAAAATACTATCAGTATCCTTTAAGTGGACAAAAATGTATGGCCACATTAGAGGTGTGGGTTTTGGGGTGACACCCTGAAGATATTTTGAGAAAATAATAAAATGGGGATAAAGATAAAAAGTAGAAGACATGCAGGAATGATTAGCTACTCTAAAAGAAAAATTTCATTGGTAGTCTGATTTGCTAGAAAATGTTATGGGAGGGAAGAAAAGAGGAGAAAAATCTAAATAAAAACTAATGCATGATGACCCCCCACACCAATGAGTTTGGAGGGGATCCATTTCACTCAAAAAGCTTTACTAGAAAAGGTAATAAATATTCTCATAATTTTTTTAGTTTTTTTAAAGGTTGGGGCCGAAGCCTCATTTTATTATTTAAAGAAAATACACCTTTTAGATTGGGTAGAGGGAGACCCATTACATAGCCCAAAGGCCCAAGGACAAGTGGTCTAAAAACTAGGATTTAAAGCCCATTTTTTTGGCCCATAGGGTCCCTCAGTGAATAGTACTGCTACAGTACCTGGGCTGCTTAGTACCTTCTACAGTACCACTACCTCTGTCGTTCCTGCTATAGTGCCTCCGCCGCTACAGTGTCACTACCGCTATAGTTCTGCCGCCGCCACAGTGCTTCTACAGTGCTGCTAGAGTACCCAGAAATTAATCCTTGTCCGGATTTGATCCTAGGACTTTTGGATGCCAAGAAGGAGCCTGTACCACTAGGGTATAGGATCGTTGGCTCTCATAATTGTTTCTGTGAAATGTGAATCCGGAATACACTAGTACATTTCCTATACTGATATTTTATAGTGTTAAATTGATTATGATTTGTATCTATCAACACCCACCCATTTTCTTATTGAAGGGATCCCATGTTCAATATCTAAGAAGATAATCTACACAACACGCAACTTCTAAAATGTCATGTGAGAGTGGTGATTAGAATAGCTCATGATAGGAGTGCCGAGTTACATATTCTAGTTGATAAGGAAAATATTTATATGATCGAGCAAGCTATTGAAACATTCATATTATGGATGTCAGATCTTGTAAAAAAACATGTAGATAAGGAGGTATTCATTTATTATTTATTTTTTCATGCTAAAATTTTAAAAATTAATGAAAAAATGTATAACCAATGGATTTTATTATATATAGAAAAATGGAAGGGGAAAATGAAATTTTGAAACAAAATTATCTATGGGATCAACCGAACACTTGAAAAGATCCTTATAAATCACCTCTACGCCTCCTGTTCAATATCCACATTTACTAAAATTAAAGGTTCTTACAGAAAAACGGTTAAAAAGTGGAAGTAATTTTATAATTTATTTTTACGAATAAATATACATAAAGGCCAATATATAATACATTGATATTGTGAAGGTAAATTGAATCCTCGTGTATGACTGGCTAGGAGTCTCAGTTGTAAATGTATACAAGAGGTGTGGTTTCATGATTTCTTTTCTAATAGCTAATCTAATATGTTAATTATGAATAAATATAATAAATATTTTTTCAGGCGTCGATATCAATATTATTTAATTGAAAACCATTTGAACATAAATATAGAGATGTTAGTTCTCATATCACTTCTATACATCTTACCTCATTGGATTCAGATCAAATTGATGCAATAGTTGAAAAACTGGCTATAGTGTTTGAATGAAAATTAATAGACAAAAAATATTCTTATTAAAAACTATGTAGGAGTGAAAATATACAATTTCATCATGTCAAATATATTTTTATTTCTTTCATTACTGATTCTATTTTGTTTTTAGGCAGTATTGGGTACTCATTGTTGTTAATGTGGATATCCAAAGATTTATCTTCCTGATTCACTGCATGGATACCCAATAAACCGACCACACATGTTGATGTTTTTAAATTTATAATACAAAAAATCCAATGTTTTAGAAGTAAAAAATAAAATAAATATATTTTATATTATGTTTTAATGAGAATTATATTATGATAAAGAGTTTTTTAAATGTAGTCAAAATCTTGGCTTGGGGACAGTCCATGCATACGAGGAGCCTATCGACTACAACAAGTGTATAAGTATTAGGTTATATTTTTTAATATTTTAGTATCCAAACACATATCAAAACAAATAAAATATTCTTTTTAATGATTCGGAAGTTTCTGAAACAAACTAGTGACAAAGATTGTGGTTATTATGTTTGAAAATTTATGAGAGATATAATATACCATCACCAAACTAACATCCTAAAAGATGTAATTTTAAATATAATTACTGTTTCATTTAAAATATTTATTTATCTCTTTTGTATTTATGTTTTTATATTACTAACATGAATATTGAATGTCCTCGTATATATAAGGAGAAATATATTTATTCAGAAGTGACTAGGAAGTATACCCAGTGTCATAATGTACATATATATCAAGAAGATATGACTTCTTACTAGTTATTTAGTTTATTTTCTCATCATTTTATTTAAATTTTTTATTTTATTTCCATATCATTCTTTTTAGATATGTATTTATTTATATTTCATAGATATCATAAAGAAGTGACTTCATCAAAAAGTTTGATTCACTCATGTAATATGATCATGCAGTCAAGATAGATGATTAAATCAAAATGACCCAATTTTATTTTTTTTATTCTCTAATAAATTTAGGATTACGAGTTATCAAACATCAATATTGTTATATAATATGGAATATTGAATGCATTATAGCATAACGAGACATGGTGGGATCAACCATACCTTAATATGATACCTGGTGTACACTGTATGACTCAAATTTAGTGGTTTTAGTTTAAAATTTTTATTTTATTAATATATTGCTCCATATTTCTGTTTAATTTATTTTTATACAGTATTACTAACAAAATAATTATTTTCTTATAAAGTTGTATTCTTTTGATTTATTTATGATTTTTTTTGAAGCTACTCGTGTTCATGAGAGATTATAATTCGATTCTAGAACAAATACAATGAAAATAAGGAAATTGCCTAATTAGATGCACCTCAATTCTAAACTCATTGTTCGTGGTATGAATCCAAAAATTTTCTTTTAGTTTATAATATACATTTTATTTCAAAACACACATCACAAACTCAAAATTAATCAAACACAATCAATTTTTTGATACATTAGGACAGTGATCCATATACCATTATTGATGTGTAGAATCAACCACACCTCAATATGACATACCATGTGACCAGTATGACTCCAAGGGTTTCTTTTTATTAAAATTTTTATTTTATTAAAAAATATAAGCGACTTACTCAAAATAGAAAAAAAAACATTTGGATTGTTTTCATACTTTAAGAAAATTCTGTAGAGGACATTTTTGTCCTATAGAAATCAACCTCACCTCAATATAATACACCATGTGCTTGGTATGGATCAAAGTGTCTATTATCATTTTAAAATTGAATATATAGTTCAAAACATGTGTCACTCATTGAAAACCAACCAAAAATTCTCTCATTACATTGATAATTTAGGAAAATGATTCATAAGTCATTTTCGAAATTTAGGAATCAGTCTCACATCAAACCAACACACGATGTGACTGGTATGTCTCAATGTGTGTGTTTCCTATTTAAAATAAAAAATTCAAGTGACATACTCAAAACTGAGAAAACATATTTCAATAATTTATACAATTTAGGAAAATGATCTGTAAATTATTTTTAATGTTTAGGAATCTACCAAACCTCAATATAACATATGGTTAGACCAATATGACTCCAAGCGAATCCTTTTATTTAGAATTGTAATTAATTTTACTAAAAATGATAACTTACATACTCAGAATTGAGAAAAAATTTCAGATTGTTTTTATTCTTTATAAAAACAATCCATAAGTAATTTATCACATGTAGGAATTAGTTGCACCTTATTCTGATATATGGTGTGCCTGGTATGACTCAGAGTTTATGTTACAAGGTTAAAATTGACATTTTAGTTCAAAACATGTGTCCCTCATTGAAATATAAGAAAACAAACTCTGATTGACTTGATAATTTAGTAAAATTATATATAAGTAATTTGTGACACGTAGTATTGATTATCATGTCAAAATGACACACAATGTGATTAGTATGACTCAAAGTATATGTTTTTAGTTTCAAATGTCATTTTAGTAAAAAATGTCATAATTAAACATGAGAAAATAAATTAGTATTATTTTGATACTTTAGGAAAATTATTCATACATCATTTATGATATTTAGGAATTAACCGAACCTCAATCCAATGCATGGTGTGAATGGTATGACTCCAAGTGTGTCTTTTTTATTTTAAATTGAAATTTTAGTAAAAAAGAAAAGTAACATACCGAAAAACAGAAAAAATTAGTCATATTGTTTTGGTTATTTATAACAATGATCCATAAGTCATTTTTGACATGTAGGAATCATACTAACCTCAATTTGATACTTATTGTGTCCGATATGACTCAAAGTGGTTGTTATCAATTTAAAATTGAAATTTTAGTTAAAAATTCTTTAAATCATTGAAAAACTAGAAAAGGTTCTTGAATTGTCTTGATAATTTAGGAATACTATTAATAAGTCATTTTTTCATGCATAAACCAGTCTCACATCAAACCGAAACATGATGTGACCATTATGACTCAAATTACACATTTTTAATTTAAAATAAAATTTCTGGAAAAAAAGTGACATAGAAAAAATCAAGAAAATTAATTCATATTGTTATTATACTTTAAGAAAATGATACATAAATTATTTTTTTACATGTAAAAATCATCAAAACCTCAATCTGAAACATGGTGTGACCGATATGACTCAAAGGGTATATTTTTATTTAAAATTGATATTAATTTTTTTAAAAGGAAAAGTGACATAATCCAAACTAAGAAAACACATTTGGACTATTTTTATACTTTAGAATAGTGATCCATAAGTTATTTTTGATGTTTAAGAATCATCCAAACCTCAATTTGATACACCATATTCCCAGTATGACTCAAAGCGTCTATTATCGATTTAAAATTGGCATTTTTGGTCAAGACACGGGTCACTCACTAAAAACCTTTAACACAAACCCTTATTATATTGAAAATTTATAAAAATGATTCATTAGTCATTTTTTAAGTGTAGGAATTAGTCTCACATAAAACTGACACAAAATATGATCAGTATGACTCAAAGTGTGCGTTTTCTGTTTAAAATGAGATTTTAGTAAAAAATACAATTGACATACTAAAAACCAATCAACCACATTTGTATTGTTTTATGCTTTAGAAAAATTGATCTATAATTCATTTTTTAATATGTATGAATCAACCTCACCTAAATCCAACACATGGTGTTGTCTATATGACTTCAAGTGTGTCATTTTATTTAAAATTAAAATTTTAGTACAAAACAAAAGTGACATATTAAAATCAAAGAAAACTCATTTGGAATGTTTTAAAACTTTACAAAAAAATATCCATAAGTCATTTTTGATGTGTATGAATTATTTGTACCTCAATCTGATGCACAATGTGCTTGGTAAGACTAAAAGTGACTTCTATTAGTATAAAATTGATAGTTTAGGTCAAAACATGTGTCACTCACTGAAAAATGATACAATACTCTCAAATTGTATACATACTTTAGGGAAATTATTCATAAGTCAATGAATGATAGTTGTTGGAAAAAAACCCTTTAAAATAACCCTAAGATCTTAGAATCTCCATAGACTATGACCCCTAATTTAAATTGGTCAAGAATGAGGGAGGATCATGGTAACGTTGTGGGAAGAGTATGGCGAGGTCAGGGGTCAATCGAGGGAGGAACATGGTGGTTGTTATGGGATGATAATGGATCGAGTGAGGATATGTATCTTAAGATATTTTAGTCATTTCCTTTAAAAATAGATGATATTATTAAAATAATTTTTTTAAAAAGAAATTAAAAGGAAACATGTTTTTACATAATAATAAAAGTAAACATTCATTTAGAAAAAAATGTAAATATATACATATAATATTTTTTCATGCCTCATTTCCACCCATGAAATAGATCTTTAGTGGCCATGAAAGTTCACTGTAGGGGGAAATTATAGGTAGAGATCTTTGATAAGAAATTTATCTTCATAGTTCCACCCCTCTAGATATATCTTTAGGGTATGGAAATAGGTTTCTCATCATCTTCACCTACTGATATTGAAACCATAGAACCACCAATAGTTGTAAGGAACATGACTCACATCATCGATGCTACAATACCAGATCAAGAACTCTGCATATCATCCTTCCTCGATCACCCAATCTATGGAGGTTGGATGGAACCTAAGGGTGCACTGGGAGGGGATTGTCCTTGGATACTTGAATGAAACCTCACATAATCACACTACATAAATAGATATGGAACTTTTCCTTACATGAATCCAGTATGACCTGAGAGATATTGGATGACCATAACCTAAGTTAGTAGTGGAAAGGGTAGTTTCTAGTAATAAGATCAAGGAACGGGAATACAGAAAATAGATCCAAGGGTTGGGTAATGTGGGTATTTATAGGAGGTTGGTGATGGGTACAGAAGCACTGATAATCATCTAGAAGGTGATGGTGGGGATGGGTGGCAGTGAGGTGGTGTTATTGATTTGAAAAGTGGGGGATGAAGGTGGACATGAGTAGGTATCAAAAATTTCATTCAAATACATTCAGGTGGGTGAGGATATTGGAGTTCCGAGTGTGAGTGGAGAGGGATGCAGAGATGAGGGAGAAGGTAATATGGGTGAAGTTAGTGGATCTAGATGATTTCCATTGTGGATTCATGATGTTCAAGCGCTGGGAAATGAGGAAGAGCTTTGGTGGATGCTCCTCAATTATAGTGTTCAACAACACCACGAATAACTTCACATAAAGTAACAACATCCATTCCAACATGGAAATTCCTGTGTGGCCCTTTTATGTTGACAGTATGCTTCGCCATTGTCTTGAACTTATTCCATCAATAGATCATGATCTTGTCATATGATGTCCCAACCTATATGTCACACATAGGTTCCATGATCCAGTCAGTCACATGACCTCATGTGTTCCTCCCTATATTCTAGAGGCTTCTGACTAGCAATGAGGGTCTATTATCGATTGTGGGGAGACAATACCCTCTTTTCATGAAATTAATACATGATTGGAAATAAATAAACAATAATAACTAAATAACCAAATGATATCATGACAATAACAATACGAGTACAACAATACTATCAAAATAGAGAATACAATATCTGAACTAAATAGAAAATATACAATGCCAAAATATGTGTCCAGAGTCAAAATGTAAACTCAATGTAAAGGCACTAATGGCTCCCAAGTAGGTTGCAAACCACATCTGGTTCCCTCATCCATGATTCATCCCAAAATTAGTCATCTAACACAAGGAATTTTCCCTTAACCTTCCTAACAACAATGAAATCTATTCAGGTACTGATCAAGCAGCCCGAGTAGGGTTTGAGTACAACTCAGAAGGCCACCCCAATGGTATATAAATATGCATCCATTCAATAATAGTTTATGAAGTTTTATAAATAAATAAGAACAATTAATAAATAACCAATTACCATATTATCAAATTATTCTTCATTTAACCACATAAACTCCCTATGTGTCGGAGGACACCTAAACGTCATTACCTATTTTATCCCATGCCAGAGTCTGAACTATCTCAAAGTGATATTATGTCTTGTAATTCCACTTTTGCCATTATATATTTCATTTGAAATCTTATAATTCCATTTTTACAATTCCCGATCTCAATACCCATATGAATTATACTATTAACATTCATCATTTCATTAATTAATTCATCACTTAATTAATCATCTCAATCTCATTAATTAACTCAACAATTAATTAATCTTATAAATCCAAATAATTACCTCAAAAATTAATTTGTCTTCTCAATATCAGTAATTAACTCAATAATTAATTAATCATCTCCATCCCATTAATTAAATAAAAAATTTATTAACATTCTCAATCCCAGTAATTAACTCAACAATTAATAAATCCTCCCAATCTTGTTAGTTAAATAAATAATTAATTAATCATCAAAATCCTATTAATTATATCATTAATTAATTAATCATTTTAATCCCATTAATTAACTCAAAAACTAAATAATCTTTTCAATCATATTAATCAACTCAAGAATTAATTAATATTTTTAATCCCACTAATTAACTCAACAGTTAATTAGTCTAATCAATATCATTAATTAAAACAAAAATTAATTAATCATCTCAATCCTATTAATTAAATAAAAAATTAATTAATCATTTAAATAATCAAAATATCCCCTAATTAATTCCACAATTATTTACTCAATTCAACAATCCCAATATCCCCTAATTAATTCCACAATTAATTACTCAATTCAAGAATATTAATATCCTTTAATTAATTCCACAATTAATTAGTCAATTCAAAAAAATCAATATCCCTCATTAATTCAAAACTAAATATTCAATTCAATAATCTCTAATTCCAATATCACCAATTTCCAATTTTTCCTTAATTAATATACTCACATATTTAATTAATTCAATCAAGAAATAATTTTATAAATATCTAAGATATATTATAAAATTATATACAAGTAATTTCAATCAAGTCTTTGGGATTTGAATTATAGACCACCAATCTCAATTTGTTAACAAATGATTGCCCAATGAAAATCCCAAAAACTTTAGCAGCACAATGATGTAGAATGAGATCCTGATCTAAAACCCTAATTAAATATTTACAAAATAATTATCATTCACTTATAGATCATGATCTTAAATCCTATATCTAGATCCAATCAAAATAGGAAGAAAACCCCTTTCTAGGATGGGAGAATAAAGGAAGAGGAATGGGAAACCATGCGGGATATGATTCTCTTGCCGAGAGGGGTCCAAATAATCGATATATGATTTTAATTGTAAATAAAAAAGGCCATTAAGGATTGTAATCTATATATGAAGCCTTGAAATTACATGAAGATGAATTGGTCTAATTTAGGGTCGACTAGGGTGAGTTTTGGGGTTTCAAGTGATTTAAAATCTAATTTTCGAGTGAATTAAAAACTCATGCACGATTTGATTGGTAGGGGAACAAGGTTTTACCTAAAAGTTCCCCTTAAACATGCGCCTCTTTAAGGGGGGGGGGGGGGTGGTCATGGTTTCTCCTTTTACGGAATACAATTTTAAAAACTATGTTCCAACCATCCAAAACCCCTCAATCAAGGGTAAAATTGTTTGCTAGTCCAATGCACATAGTTTGGGAAAACCATGTGCCAACTGTGCAGTACCATATTTATTCCATTTTTCATGAATTTTTACCAGAACACACTCCAATGTAAAACCCAAATCAAATTTACTCATCCTAAGAAAAAATATTAATACATGAAATTAAGCATGAAACATCTCTAGAAAGGGTCAGGATTTTACAATTATCCCACCATATAACAGCTCATCCTCAAGCTATACTCCCAAAAATCTCTAATATTTGATCCAAAAAGGTAATTCCACTAAGCCCTCATATATGATTCTCTCTCCAAAGTTTCCTTCTAAACATTTCCATGTTTTCAAAATACACAAACGATCGGTACAGTCTATCCATGTACCACTTTCTTACTGCGATCCAACACATGCATCAGATGCATCTTAACGGACACATCTATCTTGATGTCAACATAATCCACATCAATCGAATGATAATGGTTTTGGTGGTACTTACAAATTTTTGACACATGAAAAAAATCATGCATGGAGCTATATTTCTATGGAAGATAAAATCACTACACCATCGACCCAATTCTTTCCGTAATCTGGAATGGTCCAACGATCCTGGGCACCATCTTGACCTGCCTTTATATCTAGTAGTATCCCAATCTAGGTGACACTCTAAGGAAAACTTGATCACCCATTGTAAACTCTATGGGTTATTGATTTTTTTATCATATGACTTATGTCTACTATGATTCGTAGCCATATTCTTCCTAATCAATTAAACTTACTCCTTTTTCTACTACATGAGAATCAGTCCCAACAACTCTGACTCACCTATCTAAATCTAGAAAAAAGGTGATCTTCATGGCCTACAATAAGGATCCTTATATGGTTCTATATTAATAGTATACTACTAAATTTTAGTATAGTTAAAAGACACCAAATATAGGTTCTTTTCCAAGGACCTTCTAAAGTAAATAACACATGCTCACAACATATACTCAAGCACATGTACAGTATTGTATGACTACCCATCTATCTATGCATGAAAATCCATACTCAAAAAAGAACCTATGTACCAAGTTACATTTTTAATACCTTCAATAAGTGTGAAGTAAAACATGAGTCCTGATCTGAAACTATAGACCATGACGCTCCATGCAGATGTACTATCTCCCAACATACAAATTTCCCACCTACTCCACTGGAAACGAATCATGTATAGGTAAAAAACGTACTACATTAATCAGTCCTTCCACAATAACCCAAATAGTTTCATTCTTCCGAGGATTCCTCATGATATCCACCAAAATTTACATGGTAATACCATCTCTATTCCACTATGATATGGGTAAAAACTATAGTAAGCCTCTATGCCATTGATTCTCTACCTTCACCTGTTGATAGGTGAAGCATCATGTCATAAACCCTGTTATCTCATTTTTTATGCTCGGCCACAAAAAATTGTTGTTGTATGTCATAGTAAATTTTGGTCAATCCTAGATATACCTCCTAGTTTGAGGCATTAAATTCCCACATCAACTCATCTTACATAACAACGAGCATAACAACTTTATTCTTGACATAGATGATCACGTCCTCATCTATCAACTAGTCTGAAGGTGTTTGCCCACCTTTAAGGATTTCCCTCAATGATAAACATTTTTTATCCTCATACTACATGTCCCTAATCCTTCTAAAAAGCATAGACTCCACTAAAACTGGCACTAGAGCCATCTAATCCTAATTCTCTTGAACCACCAAATGTATCTCATCTAGTAGAGTCGCCAAGTTCCACTCAGTGATAGACTCTCGAACAACCTGATTTTGAGTTTTTCTACATAAAGAATATGAAACACTATTTCTTTTCCCAAGAAAATATACTAGTTAAAAATCAAATGACTACATTTAGTCAACCCATCTCTGATGCCAAATATTTAAATCTCATTCAAGAAGATATGCCTTAATATCTTATAGTCGATAAATAGTGTAAACTTCTCACACAAAAGATAATGTCTCCAACACTTTAAATTATATACAACCATAGTTGTAGTCATGTGTAGGGTAATTCCATTCATGTTGTCTTAACTAACAAGACCAATATGCCTCAACTTGATCTCCAGACATCAACACTGCTCAAATCCCTATCTCATAAGCTTCATAAAACATCATGTATTTCACACCTGGCTCGGGTAGGAAAAATATTTGTGTCAATTTCACCCACATATTCAAGTCTTGGAAAGCATCCTCACAAGATTCAAAACATTGAAACATTATCCCCATCTTTTTTGGGCTCTAAAGTGGCGCTTCCTATCTAGAAAATTTATGGATTAACCTTTGATAATATCATGAAAATCCCATAAAGTTACGAATATTGAAAATGTTCATGGGATTCTACCAAGACACAACTTTCTAAATCTTCTCTAGGTCCACTAACACACCTTCCTATGAGATTATTTTTCCCATGAAGTGTACCTGATCAATCCAAAACTGAAAGTTAGATAGTTGGGTGTATATTAAATGCTCTATCATTGTACTCTGGACAATGTTAAGATATTGGGAATGATCACCATGAGTCTTGGAGTAGACCAAGATTTCATCCACAAACACTACAAAAAACTGATTCATGTATGGATAGAAGATTCTGTTCATCAAGGCCTTAAACACATATGGTGAATTCATCAACACAAATGGGTTTACAATGATTTCATATAGGCCATACCTACTTCTAAAAGAAGTCCTTGGTATATCAGAAGAACAAACCCTCAAATGATGATACCCTAATCTCAAGATGGTCTTAGAAAAGACACAAGCTCCTCACAAATGGTCAAAAATATTGTCGATATATGGAATAGGATAATGGTTTTCCCTATCATCTAGTTAATCCTCTGGTAATCAACACACAAGAAAAAACTCCCATCAACCTTATTTCCAAAAAAAAGGTGATCCTCAAGGAAATGTACTCAGATGGATAAATCCCTTATCTGTAAATTCCATCATTCGAGTCTTGAGCTCTTGAATATCTTTTAGCCCCATTCTATATGGTAGAATAGAAACTGGAATAGCTCCTCGCATGATTTCAATAGTGAAATCCATGTATTTCTTACATGGATGCCCTTAGATGTCCTCAGGAAACACATCCTAAAACTAATCCACTACAGGTGGAAATACATCATGTTATAAACCTCCATAATCCAACATTAGACTATAAAACTTGTCTCTGATCTCTCATAGTCCTTGAGTAATCAACCCTGCTCGGCCAACAAAGATATCCCACTCTCCATGGTGAATATAGTCATCACCCATAGGAGACATAAAAGTCACTCACCTATGGTAACAATCAATATGGTCTTGGTATGTTACTAACCAGTCCATACTCAAAATAGGTTGAATCCTGACATGTATAGGATGTACAGATCACACAGAAAATGATACCTGCCAACTTTGAGAGAACATACCATTAACAAGAAGATGTCTCATGACCGTACTATCAACTATGTATCTATAGTTAACACCACACTCATGGACTCCACCATCATGATCAAACCATTTACAAGTGGTAGAGAAATAAATTAATCGGAGGAACCATTATCAAATAAGCCACTAGATAGTGTAGAATCTACAAGAATAATACCTCTCACTATCGATGGTCCACCCTTGTTATTCACTAGTGTATGCTAAACTGCATGTAACTGTCCTTCCCCTCCTCCCTGTGATGCATCATGAGTCCCCTAAGTTGCACCACTCTATTAATAAGGGTGTTATTTACCAAAAGTACCATGTCCAATGTCTCTACTATAATGCCCAATATAACTCCAAATGTAAGCCTGATTAGGTGTAAAAAATCCACTTCCTACACTCTAATTTTGTCTAGTTACCCCACCATTACCCATATATTGTGCGTTCTTATAGAACATATGTATATGTTCCAAATTATTGCAAAGATCATAACTCCATTGGTGGTCAGGGATAGTGTCTAAAATTGTATAATGCCCCAACGTACTGGTGGTAAAATCACTAGAGAATAGTCATTTGTAACTAAATCCACCTGTGACTATGTTTTCCACCAATTTTCCTAATGTTCTCATAAATACAATTTCTTATCTCAGAATATGTACGTCTATATCATTTAGAAGAAACCATCTATCCTGCATCGGAAGCCTCTTTTCGGTTTCCCTCTACTATGAGAGCTTGATTCACCACATCAAAAAACTTCTTCAGCCTGAAGATATAAACCTAGGACTTAATCTCACATTTTATCGCATCTTGAAACCTATTTTCCATAGTATCCTAATCTCCTTACAACAGTAGAACAATGCACTAAAAATCTATAAAATTTCCATCATAGTCTATCATGGAAATATTCGTCTAAGTCAATATCATGAAATCCTCTACACTCTCTTACCTTAGTATCTCTAGATAGAACTAATCCAAGAACTTGTCCAAGAATTACTTATATAACATACCATCATCAGGTCCAATCAGAGCTTGAACATCCCAATACCACTTCACTGATCCTCATAGAATATAACCAACCAGTTTGACTCTCTTCTGAGTAGGAGTCTCTAAGTTGTAAAGTATAGTTTGGATATGCTCAATCCCGAACACATATCCCTCAATTACACCCTCTCAATAAAAGATTAGAGGGTTTGGAAACTGAAACACCATCTTCATGTAATACATGATCCTCACCACCTGCCTTGGGTATCATTCCATGAATTTCATTAAGCAAGAGAATTTCTCCTGGAAGTGATCTCTGATTTCCTCGATTGACACTATCGGTGACTAATGATCCACTACTAGTGGATCATATCCATCCATATATTCATTTCATCCTCTCAATATGAGTCATTGTGGAAGCATACCTATACAATCCAAACATTGACCTTAGGATAATTTTCTCAACATTAACACATTTACAAAAAAAATACAATAAGGCTAAACAAGTCTTTTTCCATATACCACACCACACTGTCAAAACTGTAGTGATAACACTACCCTTAACCATATTATATCTTGGAAATGGTTAAAAAAAGGGTAACTCATTTTCATCCTTCATGATTCTCATTTAGATACCCAATTATTCTCATCCTGCATCATTTTACCACATTAAATTTTTTATTAAGAACTATATTCAGTTTAATTTCACAAGAAAAGAAAAATATTTAAAGTTCAACAACATACCCGTAATATATTTTCCCATACATGCCTAAAATTATTCATGTCACCAAATAATTTTGAGTTCCTAGAATGATGAATTCATAGTCAACTCACATGCTTTAATGGGCCCTGAGTCAAAAATCATAAAATCTGAAAAACCATTTTCACATCACCCAATAAGTGCATCACCAAAGTTGAAATAATATTAAACTGTAATAGAAAAAAATAATAACAACAATCCTACTATGGGTACTTGGGTTATCCACTAGACATGGGTTATAAACTTCTATTCATGAGCTCTTAACTAAGACATGACTCTTCTTAGACTGCTTTCTACCTTTCCCAAATAGTAAGAAAAAAGGAAAAAAAGAAAACATGGATCTAATACCACTTTGTGACATCCCGACCTAGGTTCCACACATCAATACCCCAAGACAGTTGATCACATGACCTCAAGCACGCCTTCCTATATGCTATAGGCTACCGACTAGTAGAAGAGGTCTGTGATCGATCATGGGGATATTATACTAACTTCTCATTAGAGTAATACGCCTGCAGAAATAAATAAACAATAACAACTAAGTAACTAAATGATATTATAAACAAAACTAAACTAGTTTCACAAGATAATAAAAATTGAGAATATAATATCAAAACTAAATAATAAATATTCCATCCAAAATATGTTTTCAGTGTCAAAATAAAAACTCAATGTAAATACACTAATGACTCCCAAGGGGGCCCCAAACCATGTTCTATTCCGTCATCTACACTCCATCCCCAAATAAGTAATCTAACACTAGGAATTTTGTCTTAACCTATCCTCCAACAATGTAATCTATTCAGGTATAGATCAAGTATCTATAATAAGGTGTGAGTAAAATTCAGCAGGCCACCAACAATGGTGTCTAAAGTAATATCTAGTTAATAATAATTTTTGTAGTTGTATAAAGAAGTAATAAAAATGCATAAATAAACAATTATCACATTATCAAATGATTCTTTGTTTAACCACATAAACACTCAGGTCTTCAAGGACACCTCAATGCTTGCTTCGGACCACCTTAAAGACTAAACAATCCTCAAGGGATATTATATCTTATAATTACACTATTACAATTCTATCTCTCATTTCATATATCATAATTCCATTACTACCATTCAAGATCCCAAATATCATATTAATTTTAATATTACTATTAATAATTTCATTAATTAATTCAATAAATAATTAATCTCTCAATCTTATTAATTAACTCAACAATTAATTAATATTCCAAATCCCATCAATTTAGTCAAAAATTAATTAATATTTTAAATCTAAATAAATAACTCAACAATTAATTAACTATCTCAATCTCCATAACTAACATAATAATTTATTAATATCCTCAATCCCATTAATTAAATAAAAAGTAAATTAATTTTATCAATCTCATGAATTAGATCAAAAATTAGTTAATCATACCAATCCTACTAATTAACTCAGGAATTATTCAATCTTCTCAATCTCATTTATTAACTCACCAATTAATTAATCTTCTCAATCATATTAATTAACTCAATAATTAATTAATATTCTAGATTCCATTAATTAACTAAAAAATTAATTAATATTTTCAATCTCATTAAATAAATCAAAAATTAAATAATAATCTCAATCCTACCAATTAACTCAATAATTAATTAGTCATTTCAAGAATCTCAATATCCCCTAATTAATTCCATAGTTAATTATTGAATTCAACATTCTCAATATCTCATAATTAATTCCATAATTAATTACTCAATTCAAAAATCTAAATATCCACTAATTAATTAAATAATTAATTACTCAATTCAAAAACATAATAACCAACTAATTAATTCAATAATTAATTACTCAATTCAATAATTGCAATTTCCAATATCATCAATTTCCTATTTTTTCTTAATTAATAAATTCACCTATTTAATTAATTCAATCACAAAATCAATTTCTAAATATCTAATAAACATTATATGATTACATAGACATAATTTCAATCAAGACTTTGGGATTTTAATTATAGACCACCAACCTCAATTTTTGGACAAATGATCACCCAATTAAAATCCCAAAAATTTGAGAGAAACAATGATGAAGAAAAATATTTGGATCCAAAACCATAAATCAATAAAAAAAAAAATATGATTCCATTCTAGATATTGATATTAAATATTAGATATGGATCAGATCAAACTAGGAAGAACAATCCTTTCTAAGATGGGATAACAAAGGAAGAATAACAAGAAACCAAGAAAGGTAGGATTCTCTTACCAGGAGGGGTCTGGTTCTTCAATCAGGACTTCTAATCATGGAAAACATGTGTTAGAAAGGCTTATAATTCATCTGGTAGTCTCTAAAATCATGAGGAGAAGAGTTGGTCTGAGTTGGGGTAGAATATGGTGAGTTTATCGGGGTTTTGGTGATTTAAAATTTATTTTTTGCATGAATAAAAATGTCATGCACAAATTTCTAGGTAGGGGAACATAGTTCTACCTAACCGTACTCCTTATCTATGCACCTCTTTGGGGGTGAATGGTTTCTCGTTTTAGGGCACACAGTTTGGAAAACCATGTGCCATCTATGAAAAACCCACTCTATCCAGGGTTGCATGATTTACTTGGAAAAGTTTCACAGTTAGGGAAAACCATACACAAATCGTGCACTTCCCTCATTATACATTTTTCTCAAATTTTTACCCAAACACATCCAAAAGTAAAACCCAAATGAAAATTACTCAACCAAAGAAAAAAATAATACATGAAATAAAGAACAAAAAATCTCCAAAAAATCTCTGGATCATACACATTAGCACCATATGATAATGAGATCAATGGGTTTCTGGATTTTCTCTTACGTTGTGTTTAAGCTGTTATAAATCTCTTTGTAAACCTTTTTTTATTCCTATACATAAATAATTATGATTAATTGTGATTAATTTTATAAGGAACATATTGGTTGTGACCCTAGGTATAAAATAAATGATTTGTAAAGGGTTATCCCTCCCATAAAAATTTAGGAAATCAGTATATGTTCACATATCTAGAGGATTTTGAGGGATTATGAAGAGTTTATTATGTATTTACCCCAACCCCTATAAATTCATATGACATCTTATATATCGTTCCTTTGACACCCTGTCTCTTTCTGTCACCATTGTTAAACCAAACAATTTTTATCAAATCTTTATCTTATTTTGGATATTTTTTCAATGTCTACATATATTTTTGTGGATATAATATTATTTGAGTTAACTTGCATCCTAAATGTCAAACTGTCTAAGGGAAAGCTCTATTTTCAGGTATCATATTTTAAGAAACAATGGATAATAAAAATTTGTATAGTCCATGAATTTTAATGTATTTTACAATGAATACTAGAAAGATATAATGGAGATATTATAAAAATTATTTATTTTTATTGTTGGACTATTATGTTAAGATATTAAATTTTTTCTAAAATTTAAATTAAATAATTTGTTATTTAATAATTTCAATAAGTTCATTTAAAATTATAAAGGTATCAATTATCATTACTATTCAATTTTTATTAATTTTTATAGTCATATTTTTTCTTATAAAATTGCTTCTAACATTTATAGGACTTTACAAGTCTCGTGTCAAGTCTCTAAAAAGTGGTAAAAAATATTGGCATGTACATGGTAGATTATCAAGTGTTCAAAATGTTATGGAATGAAAGTGTTAATTATATGTATCAAAGATTAACAATGATTGTTTAAAACAAGAATGCTCTTAGAGATACTATTATTGATGAAGTTATAATTAAGTGTCTCAAATGTCCTTATTCAAAAATGGAATTCCATGAACCTATAGATTGAAGAAAACAAATACTTTTATCAGTATTATATCGAGGATCTTGTTGATAAAATTTTGTAGTATGGTATTAAATTTATAAAATATTGATATTGAGATGAGTAAAAAAACATAGATATTCTTTTAAAAATACCTTTACTTATTTTATTTCTTTTTTTGATGATAAAGGTTCTAATAATGGAGATTATATAGAAAAATTAACCATAAATATTTGAAAAATCCGTAAATGATAAAAAAAAATAAATTAAAAGAACAACATTCAAAATCCTAAAGTTAAAAAGACTTTAAAGATCCATCCTATTTATTATATATGTAATGAACCTCATCACATGATGCTTGATTTTCCAAAAGAGAAAAAAATAAATAGACACGTTGAAATAAATAATATAAGGTGGCTTCAGGTTGACAATGTTATTGTTTAAGAGAAACTAATTTATGTGGTGAATTTAAAATAGGTAATGAAAATGGTAACCTAATGTTGAGGGTTAAATTTTTTAAGGTATCATCTTTAACTTCTTCATCTATCAGATCCACTAATTATAATACTAATTTTTATAAATTTAAATTTGTGTGTGATAATATTTATAGTTATCTTATGAATCTCCTAGAGATTTAAAAAAAACTTAATGAGACTCATAAATTAGTATTCGGTGAGATGTAAATTCAAATTTATGTGAAGTAAAAGTCAATGAATATCGATTCATCTACCAAGGATATGGTTTGTGATTATCTAGAATATGTTCAAAGAGATAATGGGAAACAAAAAGCTGAAATAGAGTAGATTATTGAAACAATGGAGAATCCCACCACTTGAAGGGAATGTTTTGATAAAAATATGTCACTAAAAAGTATTATAATGAAGACAAAATGTATTTGATACACTTCGAAAGATCCTATGTTGTATAAAAATTACCTTTAAGAAGGTAAAATTATAAAAATTACTAATATAAATTGTTTAATATAAGTATTATTTTGATATTATACATCTATCTATTCTTTTATATCTACATGGTCCCTTTGTCATAAGGAGTATTTTATTACAAATTATTCATTTAATGTTAATAACTTAACACATCTATAGTTTGGGTTCGTAAATGTGTTATAATGAATCCTATTAGCCTAGGATAGTCATTATAGTGACCCATACTTTACATACATGGTTAATACTTCAAAATTGAAGCATACTTATTACAACATATAACAAAACCATGAAAGGACCGTATAGGTATAGTGTCTTTAGAAACTGGGAAACATAAACAACTAGTTCATAAAGCATCTACATTGTATTCCATTTATTTCATCATATCTATAGTCCCTTTTTGGAATATCATACTTAATAACCTTATTCCTGACTTGGGAAAGAAAACATACAAAATGGTGAGCTCAAATTCTCAGTAAGGGTAAACAAAAGAAATATCAATCACATCAAATTCATAAGAACATAACATTTTGGAAATCATACCCTGCAAAAGTGATCATAATTTCATAAAATGGGATAAATATTGGTAGTGAAATTTAATCCCAATAATCATAACTTAAAACATGAAACTTTGTGGCATACACACATAATCGTAGAGAATAATTTATGATTAGTCAAGACTCATTTCCAAGACTATCTTAGTGGACAAAGTCCATTTCTGAACAGAGTTCACTCCTCATTTCTGTCCTATTTCACTGAACCGGTTTAACCTGCCGTTCTAGCCATGTCTATATCATGAGATATAAAATCATTACCCAATGAATTGGAGGGAGATATAGGTCCCACCCATCTCATAATGATACCATTATTATGTGTACCACAAAATCATAAACCATACATCATAGCATAACCCATGTAATAAAAATGGGAATCTCAAACATCATGACATCATAAAACAATTCCTATAAGATAAAGGGATTCCTAAAAATACTTCCATAACAACATATTCAAATCAATGTAATAATAGGGATATAAAGAGAACTCTATATTATCATATATGGAAAATAATTTTGATAAAACACTTGAACTCCATTCTTGAGGAAAATATCCTTTCTACTTCACAAACATTTTTTCTTTCTTAACATGTCATATAATATTATATAAAAGAAGTTGATTAAAAATAAACTTGAAAACTTGTAATGGAATATTCTTGGAAATAATGTTTTAAAAACCCTTTCATGCTGTATAAGTTAAAAAAACATTCTTGTCGTACTTTTGTTGGAAAAGTCAAAAAGTACCTCATACGAAAAACGAAAAAAGATTCCTTTCATATCTTTTTCTAAAAACTCACCAAAGGATAAAATTGGATTTAAAAAATTTTAGGAGGATATAAATAATATTACATATTGAGGAAACATGGATGTGGATGATAAATATTCCCCAGTAAATTCTGAAGTATAAACAATCTCGAATAAAAATTGAGATTGCGAGATTGTCCCTTACCTTAGGTCGGATTTGCTTCGTAAGTGTCCGAACCTCCTGTATAATGATTTAAATAATGTTATTGACTTATTCTAGAATCATAATTATTGTTATGATATCATATATGGTCATATTCCTATCTTCTTTTAAGTAATATTTCATTACTACTTGTTATTCAGGTGTTTATTACTTTTTGTTCTTCTGCGTGTTTTGTTGAATAAATTTTCATTCCTGTTTATAGGATATAGATACATCATTTAAATAATGGTATTAGTGTAATATATATCATATTAATTTATTCAATTCATTTATATAATAATTATTCAATAAAGATCATATAGAACGAGTCGAATCACATCGTGGAGACGGTAGGCCGTACGTACGCACGAGCGATGATATCGTTCCCATGATCGTGGAATTGTATTGGGGTGTATGAATAATATTTCAGAATAAATAATATTTTACAATAATCATATATAGTTATTTATTTTCACCATTATACCCATCCAATTAAGGTGGCGGTGGAAAACAAATTACACCACAGCGTGGAGACGGTATTCCGTACGTACGTACGCGCGGTGATTTTGTTTTCCATAGGATGGATAAGAGGTGAAATAGGGTTGTTTTATATTTATAATAAAATATCATTATATGAGGGTTACTGATGTTATTACCTAATATTGAAACAACTAAAGAAGAGGGAGTAGAAGAAGAATGAAACTTGAAGAAAATGGTAGAAGGCATTACCTCTTTCTCGAAGTGCCTCGTTTAAACTTTCTCTTAAGGCACTAGAGTTGGTCTTTTGAGAATACCAGTACCTCTTGTTGGTTTCTAAGGAAGTGGGGAAGTGAAATGGTCAGGGGTTGGCTGATCTTGAAGGCTCAAATTGGTGTGAGGAGGAGAGGGAGGAGGTTCCCTTTTATAAGGGAGGAGAGGGGCACCTTTGGAAAGTGTGGAAATATTATTTTATTATATACTTATCTTAGGTTTCAAAAGGTCCAAAAATCATTAAAAATGAAGATAAGATGACTGATCGTCGAAATAAAATCATCCAATCAGAATTGGACATGTTTTGGAATATATTTTAATCATTATAATCTTATTTATTTAAATCATTTATTAATGAGGTAAATACTTCATCATTATTGTGTCATAAATAATTTAATTTATTTGGTGTCTAAATATTATAAAAAAATATAATTATGTAGGAAATATTTTTGGCTTTCCAATTAATATTTATAGCCGAAATATAAGTTATATAACACCTTATAAAATTTAATTAATAAAATATTTTTTTTGTTAATGTCAATTTTGTCTTTATATTAAATTAATTAATCCAAATTGTCATTGTCACTACCATGTGGCTTAATGGGGTCCCAAAATCGACCCAAGGATGCCCATGGTCGGCCACTACTCATCCAATAAGGTTAGGAAAAGTTTCAAGGTAATTTGGAATTATTATAATATTCTTTTAACCTTGAATTGCCCTATTTACCTTTAACTATAGTAAATAAAAAATTACCGTAGTTAATATTCATAATATCAAAAAAATAAAAGTAACCTATTAACATAAATTGGACCCACAGATTAAAAATATGGAATCAATTTTTCAAAATTCAAAACATAGAAGTTGCAGTAATTAATTTAAAATTAATATCGTTGTTAAACAAACAGGTTTTAAAAGTTACAACTTTGCTAAAGATTGAAATGTTTATACCTATGAATTCAATGTAAAATTAATGCTAATGACATAAATTATATTAAATGGTAAAAATATATTCTATTTATACATTAAAAACATTCAATATTATAATTTAACCATATAAAGTATTGCGATGAAAAAAGTTGTTTTTAATTAAAATATAGCGTGTTTTTACTATTAATTAAAATATGAAAGATATGAAAAATTTACCCAAAGTAAATTTTTATATCCTAATTCCAAAGAAGAATTTTAATTTGTCAAATTGAACTTATAAACTTGTCAAAAACTAGATTTAAAGTGGGTGCGCCATCAAAAGGCGGCAAAACTGCATTTTTTGAAAAATACCTCTTTTATCCAAAAAATATATTTTGTTCTCTTACCATGTTCTAGAAAATGTGTATAATGAGTAATAATGTTATAAAATTCAAAATGTAGTTAATACTATTTATAACGACTAGTCCATAATAATATATCGTTGTTTAGTGAAACCCGGTATTGCGTACTACACACGCTATCGAGGAAGGTCGCGATTGCATGTAATGCAAGCCAAGTCCGTATTGTGTTCTGTAAAAGATTCCTTTGGTGTTGTGTATAATATAAGACATAAAAAAAATATTTTTCATAAAATCTCAGGGTGTTACATTCTACCCCCCTTAAAATGAATTTCACCCTTGAAATTCGCCACTTCATTTCAAACAGATGAGGATACCTTTCCCTCATCATTTCCTCAAGTTCCCATGTAGCTTCTTCTAATTGGTGGTTCCTCCATAAAAATTTCACCAATTGAGTGGTCTTGTTCCGTAGGACATTTTCACTATGATCTAGAATCTCTATCGGCTGTTCTTCATAAGAAAGATCATGTTCCAGCGGTACAACTTCTGAGCTGAGTACATGTGAAAGATCAGGTATGTACTTTCTCAGGAGAGATACATGGAACACATCGTGAAAGTGAGAGAGATTCGGTGGAAGATACAATCAGTAAGAAACATTCCCAAAACAATCCAAAATTTCAAAAGGACTGATATATCTAGGGCTCAACTTTCCCTTCTTTCCAAATCTCATTACTCTCTTCCATGGAGATATTCGTAAGAACACTATATCACCCACTTCAAACTCTAGGTCTTTTTTCAGTTGTCGGCATAACTTTTTTTGTCTACTCTAAGCTTCTCTTATGTGTTGTTGGATAGATCAGACCTTTTCTGCCTTTTCATCAAAAAGATCAGGTCCTAATAGATTTCTTTCCCCAACTTCATCCCAGCAAGTTGGAGTCCTGTATTTCTTTCCATAGAGAGCTTCATAAGGAGCCATCTGAATACTGGATTGAAAGATATTATTATAAGAAAATTAAACCAAAGGTAGGTGTTGATACCAACCAACTTTGAAATCCATAGAGTAAGCTCTCAACATATCTTCTAGAGTTTTAATTATCCTCTTAGACTGACCATCAGTTTGAGGATGATAAGCAGTGTTGAAACTCAATTCTATATCTAGAGTATGCTGAAGACTTCGCAAGAACTTCGAGGTAAACCTCAGATCCCGAGTAGATATAATAGAAAGTGGTACTCCATGAAATCTTACCAGTTCCTTTACATATATCCTGGCAAGTTGATCTAGAGAGAAATCCTCTCTAATAGAAATGAAGTGTGCATAATTTCTAAGACGATCCACTATGACCCAGATAGCGTTATTTCCTTGGGATGTTTTAGGAAGTCCAGTGACAAAGTCCATAGTAATGTTTTCCCATTTCCATTGCAGGAATGGGTAAGGGTTGTAACATCCCCTTATAATTCTATCTCTCAGCTTTATCTTGCTGACAAACCAAGCATCGAGAGACATATTCAGCAACATCTCTTTTCATGCCATCCCACCAGAAGTACTCTTTCTGGTCCCTATACATCTTCGTGCTTCTAGGATGAATGGAGAATGAAGAACTATGAGCCTCATCCAGCAGCTCCTTCTTTAATTTTGGGATGGGAGGAACATAATCTCGATTCCTGAACATTATTATCCCATCACAATGAAGGTTGAATTCATGAACATTTCTCACCTTCATTTGTAACTCAACATCTTCTTTCTGCACCTCTTTAATCATCACATGTATAGATGGTTGAACATTCATTTGAGAAAGATACGATTTTCCCCTTTCATTATAATTCCATGATCTATCCTTTTTAAATCCATAAATATTGGATCTTTTGTGATCCTCATCATGGATAAGCTAGCATGGTCTTGTTGAATTAATGCATCTACCACCTTGTTTGCTTTCCCAGGGTTGTAATGAATTGAGCAGCCGTAATCCATAATTAGCTCCAACCATCTTCTTTGGCGAATATTCAGCTTATTTTCAGTGAAAATATACTTTAAACTTTTATGATAAGTATAAATGTCACACTTTTCTCCATAAAGATAATGCCTCCAAATCTTTAATGCAAAGATTACCGCAGCTAATTCCAAATCACGAGTTTGGTAATTTTGCTCATGGATTTTCAACTGTCGTGAGGCATAATCTATCACCATATCGTTTTGTATAAGAACACACCACAGACCCTTCTTGGATGCATCACTGTAGATCACAAACCTTTCTCCACTACAAGGAAGTGTGAGCACAGGTGCACTGGATAAACTTCTTTTCAACTCCTTGAAATTATCTTCACATTCCTCCATCCACACGAACTTAACTCCTTTTCAAGTCAACCTGGTGAGTGGATTGGATAATCTTGAAAAATATTTCACAAAACGTCGATAATATCCATCCAAATCAAGAAAACTTCGGATCTCAGTTATTTTTGTTGGTCTCGACCATCTTTTGATAACCTCTTTTTTTGCTTGATCCACATATATCCCATCTTTTGAGATTATGTGACCCAAAAATGAAACATTTTGAAGCCAAAATTCACACTTGGTAAATTTGGCATAAAGCTTTTCCTTTCTCAGGGTCTTTAATACAATTCTCAAGTGATATTCATGTTCTTCCTTTCTCTTTGAATAGACAAGAATATCATATACAAAGACTACCACAAAATGATCAAGATAGTCTCTAAAGACTCTATTCATCGGATCCATGAAGATAGCAGGGGAATTAGTAAGTCCAAATGGAATCACTATAAATTCATAGTGTCTATACCTTATATGGAAAGCCATCTTTGGTATATCCTCCATTTTGACCCTTAATTGATGATACCCTGAACGAAGATCAATCTTGGAAAAGTATTGAGCTCCGCGTAGTTGGTCAAATAGGTCATCAATGAGTGGGAGAGGATATTTGTTCTTGATAGTGATCTTGTTAAGTTCTCAATAATCAATGCAGAGTCTCATTGATCCATCATTCTTCTTAACAAACAAGATAGGTTCTCCCCAAGGTGACGCACTAGGGCGTATGAATCCTTTATCAAGATTCTCTTGTATTTTCTTCTTCAGTTCTTTCAACTCAATTGGGGATATTCTATAAGGTGTCTTTGAAATAGGCAATTCTCCCAGTACGAGTTCTATTGAAAACTCTACTTCTCGATTTGGTGGAAGACCTAGAAATTTCTTCGGAAAGACATCACCAAAATCCCGTACAATGGGAATATTCTTAATCGTGAGTTTATCTCCAACCATTTGAGATAAATAACCTTCTTTTAGTGGAATCAAGGCCCATATGATAGATGAAATTTCCCCTAGAATGTTATGTTCATCCCTTCATCGATAGACGATCTTAGATTGATCTGGAATATGAAATGTGACTTCCCTTCTTTGGAAAATGATATGAGCTCCATATAAAAAAGACAACCCATGCCAAGAATCACATAAAATTCCACTATAGGAAGGATCAAAAGATTTTTAGGAAGCACTTTCCCACAAATTTCAATCGGAGAAGAATTGTAAACTTTTGAGGCGACTGTTGTGCCATTAAGAGTTGTCACAGCCAACTCAACATTTAATTGTTGAGGTAATACAAAGATACCCTTAGAAAATTATTCATAAGTAAAAGAGTGGGCGGATCTAGAATCAAATAAAACATTTGGTACTTTAGAGTAGATGGTATGTGTCCCTCTCACCACATCGTTTTCGTACTCCACATCGCTGATAGTAATTTCATGTGACTTTCCATTGTCTTTGGCCTTAAGAGTTTTTTGACGTCGATCATCTTCATCAACCCTTGGATTTGGACATTGATTGGCATAATGCCCCATCTCCTTTCACTTGATACATTGAAGTGTAGTAGGTTCATTCTGTGTATCCCTTCAATTGTTTGCATCATTAGACATCTTCTTCCCATTATTTCGACATTCAATTTATTGATGACCTTGTTTTCCACACTTATAACATTTTCTTGTCCCCTTAAGACAATTTCCTCCATGTTTCTTTCCACAGTTTGAGCATAAGGGAAAACTCATCTTATTTTCAGTGTGGTATTTATATTTTCCTTTGAATTCCATTTTCCTCTTCTTATCAAACCCATGTGACTGATGGGTTACACCAATTACCATCTCAACCTTGAGAGCACATCGAACAATTTCCTTGTAGCTATTGAAGTCCCTTATGGATAATGCCCTTAGAAGATTTGGTTTTAAGCCACTAAAGAATCGATCAATCTTACACTCAGGTTGGATAATAATTCTAGAAGCATACCATGCAAGTCTTGTAAAATTTTCTTCGTAGGTACCAACAGAGTCATCATCCTTTTGCTTCAGTTCAAGAAACTCCTTCTCCATCTTTTTTCGAAGAATACGAGGGAAATGCTTATTGAAAAATAAGTTCTTTAACTCTTCCAATTCCATGGACTCAATTTCATCCCTTTGCCTCGTATTCTTAATAATATTCCACCATTTATCAGCATCACCTTCAAAACGATACACTGCTAAGATGACTTTATCTTGTTCAGAACATTGATGAACTGAGAATATCTTTTCAGTGGTACTGATCCATTGTTCAGCCACTATTGGATTAGAAGACCCGCTGAATGAAGGTGGACGCTGCCTCATGAAGTATTCAATAGAATTTAGCTCCTTACTTTTCTTATTTGGAAGTCCTACATGATTAATAGCTTGAGAAAGTTGTGTGAGCATGGCTACAAGATTTTTCATTCCAGCTCCAATAACGTTTGGTTGCTCATGGGGACAATCATTACATTGCCCATCGCATTCCGCATTAACACGGTTCCTTCGGGTTCCAGCCATTGACTAAAACTAAGAAGAATAGTGTGAGCAACACTAATTATAATAGGAAAACCACATAATCAAGAATAAAATATCACACTTATGGTCTTATCATAGGTTGTTCATGGACATTTCTAAAACACTAAGATTTTTTTCTATGCTTAGACATATCCTTAGGTTTTCTACTAAGGCTTTCACATCCTAGTTTCCAATGGTTGATTATAACTTTCCTTTGATACCAACTATAGTGACCCATACTTTACATACATGGTTAATACTTCAAAATTGAATCATACTTATTACAACATATAACAAAACCATGAAAGGACTGTATAGGTATAGTGTCTTTAGAAACTAGGAAACATAAACAACTGGTTCATAAAGCATCTACATTGTCTCCCATTTATTTCATCATATCTATAGTCCCTTTTTGGAATATCATACTTATTAACCTTCTTCCTGACCTGGGAAAGAAAACATACAAAAGGGTGAGCTCAAATGCCCAGTAAGGTAAACAAAAGAAATATCAATCACATCAAATTCATAAGAAAATATCATTTTGGAAATCTTACCCTACAAAAGAGATCATAATTTCATAACATGGGATAAATCATGGTAGTGAAATGTAATCCCAAAAATCATAACTTAAAACATGAAACTTTGTGGAATACACACATAATCATAGAGAATCATTTCTTATTAGTCACGACTCATTGCCAAGACTATCTTAGTGGACAAAGTCCATTTCTGAACCGAGTTCACTCCTCATTTCAGTCCTGTTTCACTGAACCGGTTTAACCAGCCATTCCAGCCATGTCTATCTCATGAGATTTAAAATCTTTACCCAATACATTGGAGGGAGATATAGGTCCCACCCATCTCATAATGATAAAATTGTTATGTGTGCCACACAATTATAAACTATACATCATAGCATAACCCATGTAATAAAAAAGGGAATCTTAAACGTCGTGACATCATAAAAAAATTCATATAATATAAAGGAAGTCATAAAAATATTTCCATCACAACATAATCAAATCAATGTAATAATAGTGATAGAAACATAACCCTATATTATCTTATATGGAAAATAATTTTGATAAAACACTTGAACTCCATTATTGAGGAAAATATCCTTTCTACTTCAAAAACATTCTTCCTTTCTTAACATTTCATATAATTTTAAACTAAAAGAAGTTGATTAAAAATAAACATGAAAACTTGTAAAGGATGATTCTTGGAAATAATGTCTTAAAAATCTATTCATGCCGTATAAGTTAAAAAAACATTCTTCTCATACTTTTGTCGGAAAAGACAAAAAGTACCTCATACGAAAAACGACAAAAGAATAATTTCATATCTTTTACTAAAAACTCACCGAAGGGTAAAATTGGATTTAAAAATTTTAGGAGGATATAAATAATATTACATATTGAGGAAACATGGATGTGGATGATAAATATTCCCTAGTAAATTCTGAAGTATAAACAATCTCGGATAAAAATTGAGATTGCGAGATTGTCCCTTATTATAAGTCTGATTTTCTTCGTAAGTGTCTGAACCTCCTGTATAAAGATTTAAATAACGTTATTGACTTATTCCAGAATCGTACATATTGTTATGATATCATATTTGGTCATATTCTTAGCTTCTTTTTAGTAATATTTCATTACTACTTGTTATTCGATTGTTTATTACTTATTGTTCTTATGCGTGTTTTGTCGAATAAATTCTTATTCCTCTTTATAGGATATAGATACATCATTTACAGAATGGTATTAGTGTAATATATATCATATTAATTCATTCAATTCATTTATATAATCATTATTCAATGAAGATCATATAGAACGAGTCGCATCACATCGTGGAGACGGTAGACCGTACGTACGTACGAGCGATGATATCGTTCCCATGATCGTGGAATTGTATTGGAGTGTATGCATACTATTTCAGAATAAATAAAAATTTTCAATAATCATATATAGTTATTTATTTTCACCATTATACCCATCCAAGTAAGGTGGTGGTGGAAAACATATTACACCACGGCGTGGAGACGTTATTCCGTACGTACGCACGCGTGGTGATTTTGTTTTCCGTAGGATGGATAAGAGGTGAAATAGGGTTGTTTCATATTTATAATATCATATCAGTATATGAGAGATACTGATGTTATTACCTGATAATGAAACAACTAAATAAGAGGGAGTAGAAGAAGAATGGAACTTGAAGAAAACGGTAGAAGGTATTACCGCTTTCTCGAAGTGCCTCCTTTAAAATTTCTCTTGAGGCACTAGAGTTGGTCTTTTGAAAATACCAGTACCTCTAGTAGGTTTCTAAGGAAGTGGGGAAGTGAAATGGGTAGGGGTTGGCCGAGATTGAAAGATCAAATTGGTGTGAGGAGGAGAGGGAGGAGGTGCCCTTTTATAAGGGAGGAGAGGGGCACCTTTTGAAAGTGTTGAAATATTATATTATTATAACCTTATCTTCGGTTTCAAAAGGTCCAAAAATCATTAAATATGAAGATAAGATGACTCATGGACGAAATAAAATCATCCAATCAGAATTGGAAATGTTTTGGAAAATATTATAATCATTATAATCTTATTTATTTAAATAATTTATTAATGAGGTAAATACATCATCATTATTGTGTCATAAATAATTTAATTTATTTGATGTCTAAAAAATATAAAAAAATATTATTATGTAGGAAATAGTTATAGCTTTCCAATGAATATTTATAGTCTAAAATATAATTTATATAACCCCTTATTAAAATTAATTAATAAAAGATATCTGTTAATGTCAATTTTGTCTTTACATTAAATTAATTAATCTAAATTGTCATTGTCACTACCAAGTGGCTTAATGGGGTCCCAAAATCGACCCAAGGATTCCCATGGTCGGCCACTACTCGTCCAATAAGGTTATGACAAGTGTCAAGGTAATTTTGAATTATTATAATATTCTTTTAACCTTGAATTACCCTATTTACCTTTAACCGTAGTAAATAAAAAATTACCGTAGTTACTATTCATAATATCAAAAAAATAAAAGTAACCTATTAACATAATTTGAACCCACTGATTAAAAATATGTAATCCATTTTTCAAAATTCAAAGTACAGAAGTTGCAGTAATTAATTTAAAATTAATCCCGTTGTTAAGCAAACAGGTTTTAAAAGTTAAAACATTGCCAAAGATTGAAATGTTTTTACCTATGAATTAAATGTAAAATTAATGCTAATAAAATAAATTATATTAAATGGTAAAAATATATTCTATTTATACATTAAAAACATTCAATATTATAATTTAACCAAATAAAGTATTGCGATGTAAAAAGTTGTTTTTAATTAAAATATAGCGTGTTTTTACTATTCATTAAAATATGAAAATTATGAAAAATTTATCCAAAGTAAATTTCTATATCCTGATTCCAAAGAAGAATTTTATTTTTTCAAATTGAACTTATAAACTTGTCAAAAACTAGATTTGAAGTGGGTGCACCATTAAAAGGCGGAAAAACTGCATTTTTTTAAAAATACTTCTTTTATCCATAAAAATTATTTTGTTCTCTTACCATGGTCTAGAAAATGTGTAAGATGAATAATAATGTAATAAAATTAAAAATTTAGTTAATAATATTCATAAAGGCTATTCCATAATAATATATCGTTGTTTAGTGAAACCAGGTATTGCGTACTACACACGCTATCGAGGAAGGTCGCGATTGCGTGTAATGCAAGCAAAGTCCGTATTGTGTGTTGTGAAAGATTCCTTTGGTGTTGCGTATAACATAAGACATAAAAAAAATATTTCTCATAAAATCTTAGGGTGTTACAGTCACCATTCCTTAGTAAATCATTTTTGGTTGGAAATCATGCATACCATTTATTGTTTTATTTAGTGATATTCTTGAGAGTGTTCAAATGTTCCTTTTATTTTACTTCATTTTATATATTTATGAATTCACATAAATATTCAACCTATTATGTGGATCTCTGTAGTAAATGTTTTATACACGGATAGTTCACTAAATATGGATCATGAAAAATCATATTCTTATTTCAAATGGAATTGATTAGATTAAAGGGGAGTGTTCTTTAACACTTAATATTTATGGTACATCTAATTTAGATAAAATGAGTTTTCATTGTTTAATAGGGAGTTATATTTAGTGTTTAACATTCCATTTATTCATTAATTTATTTATTTCTTAAATTTTATGACTTATTATCAATCATGACGATGTAAATCCTTTTTTATTCATATTAGTTAGAGTTTTTTGTCCTCACTATTCTTTAACTATTTAACATATGACTCAAATAAAAATTTTATATAATTTTATAGAAAATTTTTGTTAACAAGGTTGTATGGGATCCCTTATATAACACAAAATCCTCAGGTTACATGGACCAAATGCTTATATGTTCAAAGTCCTTGAGAAGAGGTCTAATGTTTAATATCATGAAGTTTTAATATATTTATGTCCATTAAATAATTGTTATATTTAAATAAGATTTATATAATTAAAAAAATTTGAAATATATTTTAAGTGAACTTGATAAAAATATGTTTAGATATTCACTCAATATTTTCAAATATATTATTAATTATTTTAATTATACATCATTATTTATAAATATAAATAATAATCTATTTTTATGTAATTTCATAAATTATAAGTCATTATTAATAAAATTTTATTTCAAGTGAAATTAATTTTTTATCACATAAAATTACTTTTATTTTAAAGTGAAATTTACAGTTTTGAATAAAATGAAAAAACATGTGTCTTTTATAATGTTACTTTTGAATGTATTATTACTATTAAAGAAATATGATGTGTATATAATTTTATTGAAACATAGTCATTTAGACATTTTTAAGGTAATCAAAAAGATTTTTATAATTTGTATGGGTAATATGTTAATTTAAAACTCAAAAATTATTTATTAATAAATTCACTATATTTAAAATTAGTTTATGCAAATTAATGTTTATAATATTGATTATAAATTATTGAAATAGACTATGATTTATTATAATAAATTATAAATGTAAATTTTTATAATAAAATAATATCTTGAAATAATATTAATGTTGATAAATTAAAATTATGTTTAAGGTAAAAAAATATATTGAAAATGAATAAATGGAATATATTAATATTAATGGATTATAATAATTTTAATATAATTATTATTATTGAGTGTAATAGTTAAAAATATACTATGTGTAAGAGGATGAACCAATATAAAGTTTCACTCATTTTAAAGGGATTAAGAAGGGAACACGCTATTTTATTTAACTTCATAAATTTTAGGTAGTGGTTTTAAGGATGTATAAGGTTCTTGAACATTGCATAAGGGTCACACATCTATAGAAAATGGGTAAACTAGCCCTTGCGCAAAGGTATCACTTGCTACGTAAGAGTAGCTCACCCGAATCCTCACTTGCATAAGGGTAACATAAGGATCCTTCTACTCATGTATGGGTTGTCCTCACCTTGCATAAAGGTATGTGGGTAATTCTATATATTTAATAAAGGTAAATGGTACCAACATAGGGGTACTCTTTCACTTGTGTAAGGGTAAGCAGCTCTGTCAAGAAGTTACAATAGGGAAACCTTCTCCTCACATAAGGGTAAAACAATCCCATGTAAGGGCAGCATAACCTCACACAATAGTATAGTATGTAACTCAAATTTTATGTAAGGGTAAACCTATAACTACATAAATGTAATTTACAATTTCAAATCTCATGTAAAGGTCACAATACAACTAAATGTGGGTATTATACCTAAAATAGAACATGTATAATGGTCTCCAAAACATCACATAAGGGTAAATTGGAATTTTCGAAGCAACATTAGTATAATATCAAATATTAAAAAGATTAATACATCCTCATGCAATGGTTAAATCTTGCTGTAAAATTCTATATTAAGGTAATCTACACATAAAGGTAAGCCCTCACTCTCAAATTCAACCTACAACATCATGATTTCTTCTTCCTTACATGAAATATCTAGATAAAATCAAAGAATATATATTTATTTATTTAATATTTCATTATCATATATGTTTATAAACCATTTTTAATGATGTAAAAGATCAAAATTTGTGAAATGTGACACATCATCATTTATAAACCCATTATATTATCTCTATTGGAAAAGGTAACAATTTCTAGCTCACTCTCTAATCCATAACAGCTCGACCACCATGAAGCCTCACATTTGGAAGATTATGAATCATTAAATAAGAGTTTCACCCATAAGAAATCATATAATTATTATTAATATTATTTAAAATTATTTTTATATTTTTTCTATGTGATGATGAATGGTATAGAATAAAATAACAATAGAAAGGGATATTTTTATATCATCTCCTTTAAATGTGATTTTATGATCTTATGTGACTCACCAAAAATTCATGAACATATCTTATCCACATCTATCTTAATATATAGTTTAAATTCAGCTATATAAGCGGTGAATTCTCTCTTTAAGTTAGGTCAGGAATTCTTTAATTTTAGTACACATATTTCTATAGTTCAAGTCATGAGAAAATTAATTGGTGGAAGGGAGTTTATTTGCAAGGATGGGATGTATCCTAATATGTGTTATAGTTATTTCATGGATTAAGGTAAGGGATTTTATCTCTGTTTATTTTAATGTTATGCACCTAATTTCATTTACATAGTATTTATATTCCCATTTTTTACATGTTATATCACAAATCATTTATAAATCATAGTATTTTAAGTGTTAGTTAAAATTATTTCATCAGAGGGGATTTTTATTGAAAGGTACCATGTGGTAAGTATTTTCTTGACTCAATTTACATTCATTAGGTTGTACTTGTACTTCATTGAAATTATTATGCCAATATTATGTGTTAATTTATTTCATAATTGTTTAATTCTATATTTACACCAATTTATATTGATTTTAAATATGTTCACTTTTCAGGCCTAGTGTTTCATTTTATATCAATTAGTTTTCAATATTTATTTGGTGAGTTGATGGGGAGAACTAGTGATGCTTGTAGAATTGTTACGGAGTCACCTGATGGCATTGGATGTCATGGTTGATAAATTATCCATGTTAAGTATGATGATTTATTTAACCCGTATTTAATATAAAAGACATATGCTAATGAGTGAAAAATATTGAAACAACTCCCTATCCCTTATTTGGGTGAATATGAATAGAATAAAATTATTAAAATATTATTTTTCTTGATTAATGTTTTGAGAAAGAAGATTTAATGGTTTCCATGCAAAAAAGAAAGTAATTTTATGAAGGAATAAGAAGAAGACCATGAAATACTTTTGATATATACTATACAAGGATGAAGAAAATTTTAAAAATAAGCCTATAAACATTAAATACATGAGAAACTATATCCTTTATTTTAGTAGATGAAATTGTATCCATTGATCATACTTATAATGTTTAAGAATTTAATGTTGTGTGTGATAATTTATATAGTGAGCATATGGATCTCACTAATATTTACAAGAATCTTAAAGAGACTTGTAATTTTGTGTTCAATGAGATGTGATTCAAATATTAGTGTAAGAGAAGTTAATGAATATTGATGCCCCCACCAAGGATATGGTTTGTGATGATTTTGAAGATGTTCAAAAAAGAAATGAGAAACAAAAAGATGAAATAGAGAGGTTGAGTGAAACATTGTATAAGTTTATCAATGAAAGGGAATGTTTTAAAAAAATGATCTCACTACAATGGATAACAATGAAAATAAATTGTATAGGATACAGTAGTAAAGATCCTATGTTGTACAACAATTAATTTTGGGAAGGTAAAACTATAATAATTTCTACTATTAATAGTATTATATTTGGATTATTTTAATATTATACGTAAAACTATTCTTTGACATTTACACAGTCCCTTGGTCATAATCAGTATTTTACAAAAAATTAAATTTAAGGTCAATAATCCTAAAACATAAAAAGTTTGGGTTCCAAAATGTTTTATAATAAATCCTATTATCCTATTCTAGTCATCATTCCTATGTAAAGTGTTTTGTGTTGTAAATCTTTCACAACTTTTACTATTTCATTTAATAGTATTCTATGGGGATTAAAATGTTCTTCTTTTAATTCATTTTATATATTTATGAAATACTTGAATATATTTAACCTATTTTGTGTCTATTTATATTAAATGTTTATACATATGGATTTCAACAAATAAGAAGCATGAAATTTCATAATTTTTCAAAAGGAAGTGTTTAAATTAAGGAAGAGTGTTCTTTAACACTTAACATTGACGGTATATCCAATTTACATTAAATAAGTTTTCATAGTTTCAGTGGGAGAAATATTTATTGTTTAACTTTTAATTTATTTATTAATCCATATTCTTCTTAAATTTTGTGATTTACTATCAAGAATAATAGATTAAATATTTTTTTATTCATATTAGGGAGAGTTTATTTTTCTCGATGTGACTTTGTTATTAAATATATAAATAAAATAAAATTTGTTATCCTTTTATAGATAAACCATTATTTAAATGAGTTGTGTGGGAACCCTCATATAACAAAAAATCTCCAGATTACATTGCCCAAAGGATCGGCGGAAAACAAATGTGTTGAGAAGTGTCCTAACATCCCCAAACTGCAATAACCCCACCCATATTTTTGTCGATTGAATATTCCATCCTAGCCACCATAAATTCTTGTTTACAGCCTTCAATCATTTCCCTATGAATAAGTATGTTTGGCCTTTTCCCTAAAGTGTACTATGATAATTATTCACTAATTTCAGTTACCAATTTTCTTTTTGAACGCCATCCTGCATCCCATTTCATCGATGCCCAAACTCACACTATATTTTCATTAAAGGTTGGGGCCGAAGCCTCAATTTATTATTAAATTAAATACCTCTTTAGACTGGGTAGAGGGGGACCCATTACATAGCCTGAAGTCCCAAGTCCATGTGGCCTGAATACAAAGCTTGAATGCCAATTTTTTGGCCAAAAGGACCCCTCGGTGATCAGTACTGCTACAGTACCCACACTGCTACAGTCCCTGCTACAGTACTGCCACCGCTACAGTACCTACAATAGTCCCCCCTCTGCTATAGTTTCACTGCTGCTATATTCCACTACTACTACAGTACTGCTAATATGTCCTTCTACAGTCCCCCTGAAATTCACCCTCTGCCCGGATTTGATCCTGGCTCTTTTGGATGCCACGAAGAAGCCTGTACCACTAGGGTACGGGCTCATTGGTTCCAACCTCACACCATATAACACTCAAAAGTTAGAATTTACTTCCCATACATACATCAAAGGCCCATGATTTGATGGTTTTTAGGCTATGTGCCATGAATTAACAATTTAGAGGCCTAAAATCCCATTTGTGACGAAAAATACTAATATTATTAGACTCCAAAAAATTTCCTTCTCTAGAACCTACATTTATATAGAGCTAAAATACTACTATAGTACCATGAAAATTACTACCACCTGGAATTGAACTTAGGTTTCATACAAGATTATGGGGTGAGTTTATCACTCGATTAATCCCCTAACTATAATTATTTAATATATATAGAGTTATTTTTAATTGTTATAATTCACATGAATATTTATTAATTTACTTTATTTATATTTTGTTTCATTGATTTTTTTTATGACCAACACTTTATGATCTTTCCTTTTTTATCATTTCAATTAATGGGAGAATTTGATGGAAACTCATTTGTATGTTGAAATAATCAAAAATGGGAAGACTATTTAGTAGTTTGATTACGTTTTTATGTATTTCAAGACACTCATTCTTTTTTTCTTTACCATGCACTAATATATAAACCACCTTGATTAGTGTGAGAAAATTTGGATTTTTTTACTAAAAAGTGTTGACATGCTAAGTGCCCTTAAAATTGAGAGACCGTTATTAGTGATTTATTTTAGTGCAGATAAAGATGACCTTTATGAGTGATTTTTCATGTTGATAAATGCCATATCAGGTATTGAAAAGTTACATCCCTACAACATTCCTAATATAAAACCATATTAGAAAGAAAAAAAAGAGTGATATGTAAATATCACATAAAACTAGATTAGAAGACAAATATAAAGTTGCACCATCATTTCAATTCAAAATTTACCTTAAAAATTATCAGTCAAAATATTTACATTGATGTGTATTTACAATTATTAAAATAATTGTGACTCAATATACAACAAAAATCTAATAGCATGTTTTTTCATTAACAAAACTATGTAAAAAATCATGTCCCTATAATAAAATCAATATTTATTTTTTGTAACAGAATATTTTTTTTAATTTTAATGTTATATAATCCATATACGATATATTATATTATTAATTACTGAATATATTAAAGATATTATAAATTATTAATTACATTAATTATATAAATAATTGTTAATAATTATATCATTAATTACTGATATTTTAATTACATTCATAATTATTAAATACAATATTAATTTTATTAATATTTATTAATTTTTGTAATTAGTTATTTTTTTTATCTTTAGTCATTGATATGATTAATTATGTTATTACTTATTACATCTTGCACACCATATGTGAATGTGGTTTATGCCTTCTGTCATGGGACATTGTTCATGCTTATATTGAAAATATGCTCTTTGAGTCATATTGTCCACCTTGTGTGTCATATTGACCGGTGATCAATTCTCACACACCCAAAAATAATTATGTATCATTTTACCAAAATATTCAAGATAATCAGAGCACTTTTTTCTTATTTTTGGATATGTGACATGTGTTTTATACTAAAATGACACTTTTATATTGATAACATATACATTGAGTCATACTGGAACCATCATGTGTTAGATTGATGTGAATTCGATTCTTACACATCATAAATTAATTATGAATCTTTTTCCTAAAGTATTAAGACAATCTAATATGTTTAACTCAATTTTGGATGAGTAAAATGTGTTTTAGAGTAAAATAAAACTTTTAACATGAAAAGATGCACTTTGAGTCATACCGACAAGATTGTGTATTGGAATGACATGTGGTTAATTCCTACACATCAAAAATGAAAAATGGATCATTTTCCTAAAGAATTAAAAAAATGGGAGCATGTTTTCTCTATTTTTTCTATGTGATGCATGTTTTAGAGTAAAATGCTACTTTTAAAGTGAAAACACAAACATTGAGTCATATCAACCACCTTGTGTGTCATATTGATGTGTGGTAAATTACGATAAATAAAAATGAATTATGAGCCATTTTTATAATGTATTAAGACAATATTAAAAAAAATTCTTGATTTTGGATATACAATTTTGACTAAAACGACAATTTTTTATGAACACGTACTTGGAGTCCTTCCAGTAACATCATGTGTAAGATTTTTATTAGGTTAATTCTACAAATACAAAATGAATTGTAGATAATTTAACTAAACTATCAAGGAAATAAAAAACAATTCCTGGTTTTGGCTACGTGACATGTGTTTTAGAGTAAAATAAAACTTTTTAAATGTAAAATCATACACTTTGAGTCATACCGACCACAATGTGCATCTGATTAAAACACATTAGATTATAACTAATCACAAATGAATTATGGATATTTTTTCTAATTTTGGAACAAAATATGATCTTGTAGGATTAGTTTTGACAATGTGATGAATGTTTCTGTCTAAAATAAAACTTTTATATTCAAAATAAAAACATTTTGTCATACCTTCCACATCATGTGTGAGATTTATGTGTGTTTGATTCATAAAAAAATGAATTATGTTTCATTTTAATAATTTTCAAGGAAATATAAGCACTTTTTAATAGTTTTGTCAATTTGATGTGTGTTTTATAGTAAAATTGCACTTTTAATGTGAAAACGTGCACTTTGAGTCACACTGACCACATTGTGTGTCAGGTTGACATGAGGTTGATTTGTACACATAAAAAATTAATTATGGGTCCTTTTACTAAAGTATAAAGATAAAGAGATCTCATTTTATTATTTTTCCTATGTGAATAATGTTTTTAACTAAAATGACATTTTTATTTTGAATACACACTAGGAGTCCTACCGGCCACAACATGTATAAGATTGATGTGCAGTAATTCATACATATCAAAAATGAATTATGGATCTTTTTTCTAAATTATCAAGATAATATGATCTTTTTTTCTTTTTTTTTCTATAGGGCATGTTATTTATAGTAAAATGAGACTTTAGAATTTGAAAACCCAAAATTTGAGTCATTCCAGACCTATTGTGTGTCTCATTGACGCGAGGTCAAATAATACACATTGCAAATGAAATATGGTTCATTTTCCTAAATTTTGAAATCAATTTGAGATCATTTCATAGGTTTTGAAAATTTGACATGTGTTTTAAATAAAAATGACACTTTTATATTGAAAAAAAGTACTTATAGTCATATCAAACACATCATAGCTCTGATTGATGTGATTTTAATTCCTAAAAACCAAAAATTAATTATGAATCATTTTCCTAAATTTTAACAACAAAATAATTTCATTAACTCAGTTTTTTCCTTGTGATTCATGTTTTAGAATAAAATTACAATTTTAATGTGACAATACTCACTTTAAGTCATACCAACCACATCATAAATATGATTGGTTTGTGTTCAAATCCTACAGCTGAATAATAAATTATGGAAATTTTTATTAATGTATCAAGTAATCACAAGCTCATTTTCATAGTTTTTTCAATGTAAAATGTGTTTTAGAGTAAAATAACACCTTTTTAATACGAAAACATGAACATTTAGTCACATCGTCCCAATTTTGTGTCAGCTTGACATGCGTCAAAAACCTAAACATCAAAAATTAAATAAGAACAATTTTCCTAAAGATTGAAAAAAAATTCTAACTTTTTTCCAATTTTTAAAATGTGACACTCATTTAAAATTAAAACAGAACTTCTATATTGAAAACACACTCTTTGAGTCATACTAGACACATCATGTGTTCGATTGATATAATATTGATTCTTAAACACCATAATATATTGATGTTATATATTAATAAATATTAAATAAAATATGATATTGTTTACATGGTTTTGTTAATATGAACATGATGTTACTCGAGGATTTTTTGTTGTAGCCAGAGGTGTAAAATATGGAACTCTTTATTTGACCAGAAGTACATATGAAATTATATTATCACAATTTTCTTCATCCGAAGATCCATATATTTAGAATTACATGCTCAGTAACTATTTTGAGTGGAAAATTAATGTTCAAATATTAAAAGAAATATTGAATCTTGATTACACAGAAATAAGATGATGTGAATTCTTTTTGCTAGTGAAGTAGAGAATGGTTTCCTTAAATTTAGATGGATGGAATCCTAAAACCCAGATATTGGAACATATATATTCTAACATTTGAGGAACTTCACCTATTAAATATTAGAGTGGTTACCTCTACTTTGTAAACTTTCTTGAAGATATTTATCAGAATAGTTGTATATATTATGTAAATTATATGTTTGATGTATTTTAGGTTTTCACTCAATTTAATGATTAGAGGAAAATAAGTGTGAATGGGATTATAAGTTTCTTTAGAAAAAAATGATGATGACTACAGTAAATACAACTATTAGTGTAATAACCTTGGTACTTTTAAAATAATTTGTTTTCATTCTGGAATTAAATTGTTAAATTCATTATAAATTTATAAGGAAATAACTTATATTTATTAAAATTAAATAATATATAATAATAAAATAATAACCAATCCTATGATATTATAAATAAAAATTATGTATATTATATGTGAAAATAAGGTATATTTATATCATGGAATAAGTATATAAATGTGTTGAAAATGATAAATTAATTTTTCATATTTTTGTGAAACACAATTGTTTATCTAAAATTTAATAATTAATATATTGAATTAAAAGAAAAATTATCTTCATAAAATATATTCATAAATTATTATTTTCTTTCTATGATTGTAAGATAATTTTATGAGTCCTTATTTAATTTTTCAAAGTGTTGTAAAATCAGTTATAATTTTTAAATCAGTTTTTTTGAATAAACGTTTTTTTAATTAAAAATAAAATTTATCCTATTTATAAAATTATTTTCATAAAATTTATTTCAGTTTTTTAATTCAACATGTTGAAAAAATTTTATAGTGAATTTTTGTGATTTTTCTGAAATAGTTGAATATTTTGTGAATAGTAAAATATGGTATAAATATATTATAAGTTAAGCACACTATTACATGAGTCATAAATAATGTAATAACCATAATATTGAATTAATCATTATTATTTTAATATATTTATTTGTAATTATCTGTATATTCATAGTCTTGATCCAAAAAAAACTAATGAATAAAATAATCCAAAACACCCCTCTCTTCTAATATAAATAACACCCCTCACTGCATCTTTTCTTCACACCTCAAAATCCTTTTATATTATTTAATTTACATCTAATCACCTTCACAAGACTATTCCCCACATCCAAGATCTTCTATTATCATAAAAAGGCTAAAACCAAGGGCCTTAAGAAGGCTCTCAATGAGAAGAAGTTCAGAAGGTAAAATACTCTTTAATTTTTTCTTCAATTTCTTTTATTCTATTTTTCACTCTTCACCTACCCTCATACAAGTGACATGATAACTCTATTTTACTAAATATAATATAATTTTATTGTGTTAATGGAATATCCATCATCAAAAGTCTCCTCTTCTCCTCTTATTCTAAAAAATGAAAACATTATCTGTGATGTGTCAATTTACTATCATCGCAGACAATGTGTTTTGATTTTCTATTACCACATCCATGGCTGGTAAAAAACAATTATTATGGTTATATAATATTTTATTATAATCATTATAAGATATATAATTTTTTCGAAACAATATATAATCATGATATTAACTAAAATGATATAAGTTTGTGATGGTTGTCAAAACTGCCAAACCAAATTAAATAATTTTCATTAATGTTTTATCTAATGAATCATCCTCCTAATAGAAAAAATGATATATTATATATTTTAAAATTATGGAAACATATTACCACCATTTCATTCCACTTATGGTGTTTTTTATCTATTAAAATAATCCATAATGAACCAGCCATGGAAACCATGAAATAAACACACCTGAAGAAATGAAAATAAAAAATATTATCATTAAATTCGTTGAAAGTTGTTATAAAAATATTAGATAGGGTATTATAGATATTAATATATTTTTTCATAAATTAATAACACTCATTAAACCATTATACATAATCTTTGAACACTTTTTAAGTAATATGAACCTAATGTAATGGAATTTTCTTTAAAGAACCTCTATTTAATTTCTATTATTACAAAATTTAAAAGTAATGTTTTTATGATGAAAGTATTCTAGTTTTATGATTATTTTATGGTTCTTGGGAATTATTTATGATGAAGTGTGGGACCTATATCTCCCTCAAATGCATTGTTTATGTTTATATTGGTGGTCGAACGTATGGTTACTCCAAGTGTAACTACGATGGTTACAACATAAGGTATCCATGAGGGTTACATTATATGGTATCCTTGAGGGTTGAATTATAATGTTACCACGAGGGCTAAAAAAATATGGTATCTATAGGGATTAAAATAGTAAGTAATTAATTCCCTAAGTAACCTTTACAATTTTATTTATGTTCTCTATGTGTTTTTGGAATTCTCATGTTTTCACAAATTACGTATATGATAATTTAAGCGAGATAGGTATATCTTTGTGAAAATTATTTCATATTTTTATAAATATTTGTGGGATAATGTTTTATTTGTTTATTTTTTTTATATACCTTACTCGGATTTTTTTCCAATCCCTTAATTTAAAACGTTTTTCTTTGGGTTTAAGGATAGTTAAGAGAAAATAAGAATCCATGATGAATATTATGATGATTTTTCATGAAAATATTTCATGTTTTATTATATTTTTTTGTAATATTCTAGAAATGGATATTTTTTTAGTATTAATCGCTTTGTATTTTGGTGGGTTGATATGTATGAATTATTCCCTAATTTTATAAAAATAAAAACCTATAATATATTTGGGTATTTAAGTACATGAATTATAAAACAATTTACCAGATTATGTAATGTTTAAGGTCAAGGACTTATAGTTGGTATTAGAGCATGGTTTAGATAACTTTAGGGGAATGATAATGTTAATAGAATACCATAAATTTTTTTAGCTTATGTTTTTTAAAATAATATATCATTAAAAAATTATCATGTTTCTTCATCAATGATATATCTACTCTTAATGGTTTTCCATTGAAGAAAGGGGAAATATGAAGTAGGAATGCTTCAAGAGGATGATATCTATCAAAATCCACAACCTGGAATAGTGGGAATTGGAACCGAGAATATTTTTAAAGTAATGGATCAATTTATACTGGCTATAAATAGTGGTGTAATCCATGCAAGACAACAACTAGAGAAACCACAAAGGAACCTGATGATGTTGGGACATTTTATGAGGAAACACCTTCCTTCATTAAATGAATCTTATGAACCAATAGTGGAAGAAGGGTGGATTAAATCCATTGAAAATATATTTTATGTCATGGAGTGTTCATATAATCAAAAGGTTAGTCTTTAAATTTATCAATTTTTATGTGAAGATGACCAATGGTGGTCAATGGTCAATAATATTAGGGATATCGATTAGATCGATGCCTTGGAATGGGATGAATTTATTAATTTTTTCCATGAAATATATTTTCATAGGGTGGTTTGAAATCATATAGAAAAATAATTCCTTGAATTGAAACAAAAGGAGGAAGATTCAATGGTATTGTATGGAGAAAACATCACCTTATTGGAATGGTATTCTCCAAATATTATTCAATATATCGATAGTAAAACCAATCATTTTTACTCAGGATTAAATCTAATATAACGAAGGGAATTAGATTCTCATGAATTCAAAAGTTATGATAATCTTTTTCAATGTTCTAAAAGGGTAAATTTTTTTTATGCTTACATTTTCTTTGAAAATAATAATAATAAAAGGTCTTTATGGAATGAAATGGGTAAGAATCAATCAAATAAATCTAAATGTAAGAATATCTAGTTTTCAGTTTGTGGGAAGTGTGGTCAACAACATCATGGGGAATGCCTTAACAAATCTGAGAAGTGTTTTAAATGTGGTATGTTTTGGAATATGGTTCGAGATTGAAATGAAAAAGATCTTGGTGATGGTATGATTAACTCTGATAATAAAATTATAAAGTTCTTCAAATGTGGTGAGATAGGGAATTATGAAAATACATGTTGAAAGAATGATCTGAATGATGGGATGCAACTATATTATATTCAAAATACTGTAGTGATATCCTTTGAGACTATGTCAGCTAATGTTGGAACATCCAATGAAGTGGTATTAGGTACTTTGTATGATTATTTAGATTTTTCTAATGTTTTTTTTGATATTTGGTCTACACGTTCCTTTATTTCTGAGATTTTTTTAGTAAGTTAGAAATTTCACCTCAAGAAATGAAACTAAAGCTTACGGTTAAAACAAAAGGGGGAAATATTATAGAAAAAATTCATTATAAGATTCTTCCTATATTTTTCTATGGAAATAAATTACCTAAAAACTATTTTTCCACCCTTATTAGAGTTTGTTGTTATTTCAGGTATGGATTGGCTTTCAATTTATCATGGAAACATTGATTGTAGTGATAAAGTATTTGTTTTTTAGAAATATTTTTAGCTTTTATACAAGAATGTACCCATATCATTGATAATATATTAGGAATATGAGATAATATTAAAATATGGAAATGAGAGTTATCTTTCTCATATTATTGAAAATAAGGGAACTGTTTATATTAATGATGTTCTAGTGGTAAATAAATACCTAGATTTTTTTCTTGATGATTTTCCCAGTGTTATTCTTGACTGGTAAGTTCAATTTACTATTGAATTAGTTCCCGATGATAAGATAATTTTGAAACCCCTTATCAAATCATTCAAGTGGAACTTCATGAATTGAAAAATCAGTTACATGGGATGCTTGATAAAGGTTTCATTTATCCTATAACATTACCATGGGGTGATCTTGTTTTTTTATTAAAAATAAATATGGTTACACAAGACTTTTCACTAATTATATAGCTATGAATAACATTATTATTAAGAATAATTATCCACTTCCTCATATCAATTACTAGTTTGATTAGCCCTAGGGAGCTCATTATTTTTTTCAAGATTGACTTGAGATCCAGGTACCATCAGCTGATGGTGAAGGATGATGAAATTATGAAAATAATGTTTCGAACTAGAAATGGGCATTATGAGGTTTTTTATGACCTTTGGACTGTCAAATTATCTTGCTGTGTTTATGGACATTATGTATAAAATATTTTCAGAATATTTAAATAAGTGCATTGTGGTTTTTATTGATTATATTTTGTGTTATTAATAGAGTAATTAGGATCGTGGAAAAAATCTAAGGATCGTTATAAAAACACATAAAGAAAAGAATTCATATTGAAAATTTAGAAAATGTGATTTTTATTTGCAACAAATTTATTTTGTTAGGAACATTTTAAAAAAAAATGGTATAATAGATTATCCTTCTAAAACAAAAGTCGCTGATTGATGGCCAAGACCTAAAAATGTAATAGAGAGTCATTGTTTTCTTGGATTACTAGGTTATTATAGATGGTTTGTTAAAAAAATTTCATGGTTATCTAGCCCACTAACTAAGTTAACCTGAAAAGGGATTAAATTAATTTGGGACAAAAAATTTGATTTTTGTTTTATAAGATAAATAGAAGATTGGTTAGATCTCCAGTTTTGGCCATACATTCCAAAAAATGGTGTGTTTTTCATATATAGTGATTCTTCATTGAAGGGACTTAGTTTCATTCTAAGGAAGAATGACTAGGTAATTGTGTATGCTATAAGACAAGTAAAACCATATGAATTAAATTATCCCAAAAATCATTGGGAATTAGCAGTTATGGTTTTCACTTTGAAAATTTGGAGGCGTCATTTATATATATCCAATGTGAAATATATATTGATTATAAAAGACTGAATTGTATATTCACTCAGAAGTAATTGAACACGAGGAAGAGAAGATTGCTTGAACTAATAAAGGAATATGATGTCATGATCAGTTACTATCCTGTAAAAGAGAACTATATTATGGGTTAATTGATTCAAAAACATCATGCATCATTAACCATGTTATGTTCGGAACATCACCCCTGGGTTTATGATTTAGTGACGTTTGGATTGGAAGTTGATGGTGAAAAAAATTTCTCTGTTTTGTTTTAGGTTTTAGTGTAGTCGTCTCTGTTAGAAGGAATTAAGAAAGTTAATAAAGAATATGTTAAGTAATAAAAAAAGTTAGAATTGGTGAAAAAGGGAAAATTTAAAAAATTTAATGTTAATAAAGATTATATTTTGAGATTTGGGAAGAGATTATGCATGTCTTGTGATTCATAGTTGAAAAATAGTAGTAAAGTGAAGCTCATAGTTCTATATTTTCTGTTCATCCTAAAATCATCAATATGTATAGAGTCCTTTAGGAGTATTATTGGTGGGATGGAATGAAAAGAGTTATTTCTGATTTTATAGTGAAATTTTTGACTTTTTAACAAGTTAAAGTAGAGTGACAAAACCCAAAGTGGATTTTGCAGCCTTTTCCAATGCCAGAGTGGAAGTGGGAAAATATATCCATGTATTTCTTAGTGGTAATACCAAATACATCCCAAGGTTACAATGTGAGTTGGGTTATTGTTGATCGACATACTAAATATATACATTTTCTTCCTATTAGAGATAATATATATTTGGATCACCTTTCTCGACTATACCTCACGGAGATAGTTAGGTAAAATGTAGTTCCTCTCTCTATTGTATCTGAGAATGATCTCAATTTCACATCTAACTTTTTAAAAGGATTACTGAATTAGTTGGGAATGGAATTAAATTTCAGTATAGCCTTTTATCCCAAATCTATTGGACAGTCTAAGCGAAGAATTCAGACCTTGGAAGATATGTTATGTTCTTGTTCAATGGATTACTAAGAATTTTGGGATCAACATCTTTCTTTATTTAAGTTTTCTTATATTAATAGTTTTCATTATAGTATACAAATTAAACATTTTGAAGAATTATATAGAAAGTGATTGTGAACTCCAGTATTTTTTGGAACAAGTTGGGGAATGGAAGTGGATAAGACCATAATTTGTAGAGGAAGTGGTTAAGAAAGTAAATATTATCCAACAATAAATGAAGATAGCTTAGAGAATATAGGAAATCTATGTAGATAATAGGAGGAAATCATTTTATTTCAAGGTAGGTGATCATGTTTTCCTAAAACACTCTAATTAGAAATGTTTTATTAATTTTTGTAAGAATTAAAAGCTATGTTGATGGTTTATTTGACTATTTGAATTTTCGGACAATTTTGGACCAGTTTCATAAAAAGTAGCATTGCCACCAAATTTATCTTGGGTATACAATGTTTTTCATGTTTTGATGTTAAGAAAGTATGTGTCAGAATCATCTCATGTTTTAAGACTAGAACTAGTTAAGTTGGAAGAGAACCTTTATTATGAGGAAAATCCTATTTATATTCACCATCAAAGAGATAAATTGTTGCAGAATAAGGTAGTTCACCTGGTTAGGGTTTTGTAGAGAAACCACAGGGTTGAATATGAAACATGGGAATATGAAAATGTTTTGAAGGAAAGGTATCATCACTCATATAATAAGTAAATAATAATTATGAGGATGTAATTTATATAAGGTGGAGATAATGTAATGACCTAGTCACTTATAAAATAATTTGTTTTCATTATGGAATTAAATAGTTGAATTCATTATAAATTTATAATGAAATAAGAGATATTTAGAGAAATTAAGTAATTTAGACTAATATTATATTAACCCCACCTATTAGATTATAAATAAAATTTATGTATCTTATAAGTGAAAATACGATACATTTATATCATTAAATAAGTAGATAATTTTTTCCAAAATGGCAAATTAAGTGTAAGTAATTTTGTGAATCATAAATGTTTATATACAATTTTATAATTAATTAAATGAATTAAAATAAAATATATCAACACAAAATAGACTGATAAATTATTTTTTTGTTCTTATGATTATAAGATAATTTTATTAGACCTTATATAATTTTTCATAAAATCAGTTAAAATTTTAAAATTGATATTTTTTTGAATATTTGAGGATTTTATTTAAAAATAAAATTTATCATATTTTGAAAATTATCTACATAAAATGGAGTTTATTTTTTAATTCTACATGTTAAAAAAAATTTTGGTATCATTTTTGGTATTTTTCTGGAATATGATAATTTTAAGGAATAGTAAAATTTGGTAATTTACATGATATATACATTATAAGTTAAATAAACTATTATTTGAGTCATCATTGATGTAATAAACATAATATATAACTCACCTTAATTATTTTAATATATTTTGTGACATTTATATAACTATTCATATTATTGTTCCCATATAATAAACTAATGAATAAAATGATCAAAAAACCTCCTCTCCTCCACTATAAATACCACCGCATCACCAAATATTTTTCTCACAACTCCAAATCCAAGTATATTTTTTTAATTTATGACAAATCCCCTTCCCAATATGATTCCCAATTACCAAGACCTTTTTTTCTCACAAAAAGGCCAAATCCAAAGGCATTAAGAAGGTTTTCATGGAGAAAAAGTTCAAGATGTAAAATCCTCTTTCATTTCTTTTATTTTCTTTTCAATTTATTTTCTTTTAATCTTCTCTTCTCACTTAATATCATAAAAGTGACATGATATCCACAGTATCATACATATGATGTATTTTTATTTTGTTAATGGAATATCCATCCTGAAACATCTCTCCTTCTCCACTTATTCTAAAAAATTAAAACATTGTCTTTGATATGTCGATTTAGCATCATCGTGGATGATATGTTTTAATTTTATTTTACCAACTTAAAGGATAGTCATAAAATCATTATTATGTTTAAATAATATTTTTTTACACACATCATAATTTATATAACTTTTTTTGAACCTATATATAATCATGATTTGAAATAATAAAGTATATGTTTGTGCTGGTTCTAAAAACTACCAAAATAAATTAATTCATTTTCACTAATATTTAATATAATGAATCATCCTAAAATCAGAGAAAAAAATGTTATGGTATCTTTTATACTTATAGAAACAGGTTAAAACTATTTAACTCCCCATATAGTGTTTTTCATCCATTTGATAAGAAAATCCATAATGAACGAACAATGGAAACCATGAAATAAACACACCTAAAAAAGTGGAATTAGTAAAATATTATCATTAAATGGGTGTAAAATTGTTATAAAAATAACATATATGCTGTTATATATGTTAATATAGTTACTTAATATATTAATAACACTATTTAAACCATTATATGTGAGGTTTGAACGCGTTTTAAGTAAGACAAACCTGAGGTATGAGACTTTTCATTAAAATTCATTTTTAAATTTCTATTCTGAAAAAAATTCAAATAGAATGTTTTTATTATGAAATTATTCATTTTTTATGATTATTTTATTATTATGGAAAATTTTTTATGATTAATTATGTGACCTCTATCTCTATTCAATTCATTTGGTATGTTTATATTAGAGGTCAACCATATGGTAACTCCACGTCTAACTTTAATGGTTAAACCATAAGGTAGCTATGAGGGTTACATTGTAATGTAGATCTGAGAGTTATATTTTAAGGTATCCACGAGTTTTACAGATTATATGGTAGTTTAAATGGTTACAGTCTTAATTATGTCATTCCATAAGTGACCTTTATGGTTTTATTTATTTTCTCTCTATTTTAGGGAAATCTAACGTTTTCAAAATGTAAGTATGTGATACTTTAAGGGTGACATGTATATATTTGTGAAAATTATTTCAAATGTTTATAAGTATTACTAAACTAATGCAGTTTTTTCTTTTTTTTTATGTCCCATACTGTGATTTTTCTCCCATATAAAGTTTAAAAAAATCACACGTTTTAAGGACAGTTAAGAGAAAATAAGAAGAATAGATGAATATTGTGAATATTTTTCATGAAAATATTTCATGTTTTATTAAAAACATTTGTATTATTGAAGAAATCGATACTGTTTTAATAGTACGCACTTTATATTCTAGTGTTTTTATATTTATGGATTATATACTAATTTTCTAAAACTATAAACCAAAAATATCTTTATGAATTTAAGAAAAAGAATTCATAATGAATTTACTAGCTTATGTATTATTTAATGTCAGGACCTTATATTTGGAAATTTTATAAGAAGAATGAGATATGGAATAAAATTAAGGTTCTAAGATCTTTAAAACAGAATAGAATTTCACAGTGAATAAACTAGATGTTGATAGAGAATGATTAGAGTAAAAGGTTTCACTATGGAAGGATCATGGTAATTTGGGTGAATGTTGTGAACATACTAGAATGTATAGTCAATTGAATTCCAATATTAGTAGTTGTGTAGTATATTCTATAGGGGTTTTGATATGGAAAGTGACCCTAATTTTTTCACCATGTAGTCTTTGGTAGCATTAAATACATTTATGTTGATTCTTAGGATAGGGGGAAGCAAGCTGTTAAGTATAAAGTTTTTTTATTTTATAGGTCTGGTGATGAAAACATCAAATAATTTCTATGAGATAAAGACAATAAACAAGTCATTAGAAGAAAATATGTTCACTTAAATAATGGGATTCAATGGATGGACTGGAAATTAGGGGATAAATAAGTTTAATGAAATAAATCAACTATCTAAGTCAAAGTTGATCTAAGTAAGGAAACCATATTCCTAGAAAATACACAGAACTTATATGTAATAATCAGGATTCTAGTATTTGGAACATTGAATGATGTTTCATAATGTTCATGGGTGGATGAAGCTCAAGTAGGAGTAATATAGTATCAGGCATCAAAAGTCAAATTTGAACCATGTATTATAGAGTATACAACACATTTAGAGAGGACAATTGTAGTTATAAGACCAATACAGAGAGTTGAGAATGTTATGAACTTTTGAATCGTAATGGATGTAGGAGAATAAGAATGTTTGGAATAAGTGAAAACACATAATGATTCCAAATAGTAAAGTTTAGTATTAGAAAAATTGATTGATTCAATTAAAATTATTAGAACATGGAAGATGATAGAATTACTAAAAGGTAAAAAGGAATCAAAGAACATGTGGGTTTTTTGATTGAAAAAAGGATCTTCAAAAATATAAATCATACTTTTAAAAGGGAAAAATACTTTTTCATCATTAAAAAGAATTATTGATCTAACTGTTGTTAAAAGGGGTAATGTTTACCAGTGATAAAAAAAGTGTTGATAATGGCCCGTTTTATCAGCTCTAAAAAATTGGTGTTAAATGGAGCCTTTTATCTATGATAAAAGGGAGCAGGTAAAAGTCCCCCTTTTAGTAGTGCATTTTTAGCACTTATAAAACATTCCTTTATAAGCATGAATAAAAGTACTATTAAAAGTAAAAAAAATATTTTTTATTTAAATAGGGGTGATATTTGGAAAGGAGGCCACCCACACATTTATCATTGCTAAATGCCTATCCCTCACTTATATCATCACTCATTTGGACCTCTATTGAAACTTTATTAGCACTTTACTCTTTCCAAACCCGTGTGTGCCTCCCCTTGGATTTGAACTTGAGACCTCACCCTCATGTGCTTGAACCTTTACCACTACTCTATGATTGTTTGTTCTATATTTTAAAATATATATATATATATTATCCATATATTTATTCATATATCTATATATATATGACTATTTTTAAATACTTTTATATAAATTTTTTGTTTGTATGTGTGTTTATTTATAAATAAATAAATACATACATATATACAACATACATGCATTTATATATTATACATTTGTATGTGCCTATAAATATAATTATACATATTTAAATTTATTTACATGAATTATATTTTAATATTTATATACATATATGAAAACATATATATATATATATATATCATTTTTTAATACAGACACAAAAAATATATATTTATATAGATATATATATACATTATATAAACATTATATAAATATATAAACATTTGTATATTTTTTAAATAAAATCCATATTATTATTCATAGATATGGTTTATATATTTAGAAATATATTTCATATGAAAATATGTTTACATATTTATTTGTAAAATTAATTTTTTATATGTGAATATATACAAATATGTATACATGTGTATATATTTAACTATCAATAAAAATATAATATGAAAACTGATAAAATTTTAATATCATAATATCCATATGTGTATAATCCTTGAGAATAAATTGAGTCTATAAAAAATATATATAATAAGACTCCCAGAAATGAGGATGACAATCCATAAAATGATAAAAAATGAGGGTAATCAGACAAAAAGTTCTGTTTTATAGGTCTTCTCGGGGATTTTTTATGACAAAGAATATTCTGATTAGGGTTCCCTTGGGACACTATGGTGTATATCTTTTTTCAAAATTTTCTTTTATATATGGTAGAGCTCAATTAGACACATGGATCAAAAGTTATGTTTGTTTGAAGTTAGAGTCATTTATTCTACTTATTCTAGATAATTTATTAATTTACTGATTTTTTATCTTTAAATTGTTATTAAATGGTGATTACTCAGTAATAATTTGAAAATTGTTAATTAAAACATTTTTTAATCATTTTATAAACCATTATCCACTAAATATCTTATATATTAATTGTGATTACATATTTCTTATTAGTTAAATCATATTTTATAAAATATATTATATTTATATATTAATATATTATTTTTAATGATATATAAAGTTTTTTATGAAATCTACCTTTAATTAAAAATAAAAATAATCATTTTAGTGACGATAAATGACATACTTTTATTAGTACTAAGAATTTTTTTAATAAAAGTACCATTTATAAGCATTAGAAAACACTAATAAAGGGGGTACTTTTATCAATTATTTTTTAGTACTTATAAAAGAACCTTTTATTAGTATTTTTAGTGATGATAAAAGTACCCCTTTACTAGCAATATTTTTATAAATAATAAACGGTAGCACTAGATAAATCGAAATTTGTGGTAATTCTTATGGAATGAAGCATTAAAAATCATGGATGGTAGAAAACTTATTTCTATAAAAGGAAGGTATAGATTTCACTAAAATATTCTCACATGTAGTTCAACAGTCAACAATCTAGATGGTGCTAATAGTGGTAGAATTATAAATATAACTCTTAAAAATATAAAATCTATATAAGTGATGGTAATTCCAACCTAACTATGAGATGACGAGATTGAGTGGAATATGGAACAATTGGATGGGGCACCATGGTGGATTTGTTGTGGTGGGATTAATAGTGAGGGAATGGGTGACTAGAAGGGACTAGGGTAAACGAATGATAAAAATGGATTTGTGATAATATTTCTAGTTTATATATTCAATCATTTTTCATACATAATTTAAATAAATTAGTCAAAAAATTAGAAAATAAAAGAGATATGAAAATACCAGAAACAAAATTACTAAAATAAAATTCCTTATACATGTATCTGATATAAATAAGTTATAATTTTTTTTTAAAAGTAGGAGTTCATAAAATGGGGTATAAATTTCATCAACACAAAATCAAATTAGTTATTTCTTCAAGAAATAATAGATATGATAGATGAGATTTATCTTATTATATTTTTAAAAAATAAAATTAGTTATTTGAGTTGAAAAAAGAATCACATTTCTATGTAATAATGAAAGGAAACATGTGTTTAGAAAAAAAACACATATATATGCTTCCTTACTGATGACATCATGCCCTGTTTCCACTCAAGATAGAAGTGAAATAGCTTTTTGTATGCCCTGAAATATCTCTAATGGGAGAAATTTTCAGAATCCACATAGTAACAGAACTATAATAACAAATGGAACTTCCTGGTGTGGCCCCTCTCGAGCCATCTCTAGGGTATGAAAATAGGTTCCTCATTATCTTTTCCCTGGATTTTGAAGCCAAGGAACCACCAAAATTTGAAAGGCCTTTGAATTGCATCATATATGTTACATGAATTTAATTGTAACTCCCATGGATTCCTTCCACAATCACCTAATCAATGAAGGCTGATCGGAACCAAAGGCATCACTCATAGGGATATTGTTTTCAGAGACTGGAGTTAACCCTCGCATTAGTGACACTAAAAAATAGATCTGTAATACCATCTTGTTGAACAATAAACATTTATTTCTTTTGAATAAACCAAATATCCACTGTTATGATGGAGGCTTGTAGAATTCAACTAGGGATACTTAACTTTTATGGATTTAGAAGCTTGGCTGGGACTTACTGCACCATTTTGTGTACTTTTATTAATGTTTTTCTTTAATTTTTTTTCTATATGCTTGTATCCATAAAAATAGGGTGTGTTTATCTATTATAATGATAATTTGAATATGAGAAATTAAAATCCATTGTGTTTCTAATAAAATTTATTATGATCACCTCTAGGGACCTACTTCCACATTTGTTGGTGCATAATCCACCTTTAGTGGTATTAGAGGTTTTAAAGGTGTTTCTTTATATGTGTGAGGGTTCTGTCAAATTTTATTATGATCAATTGTACTTGTAGAGAGGGAAGAAGAATATGAGGAATGTAAATGGGTATTTTTGGTATAATTTATCCAAGATAATTCTGATTTTTAAAGGGTTTCTTTTATCATTGTTTAAAAGAAATTTTTTATTTTCCCAATTTTCTATGACACTTTTGGAAAGTGGTTTCAATCCCATGTTTTGTACCCATTCTTGTCTGATCCCATAATAAAACATATCTCCTACCACTATCAATACTCCACACCATATCCATTTTTTTTAAAAAATCTCCTAAATTTCATCAAGTATCCCACCCACTATATTATTACTCACTGTTATCCCTCCTACCATCTTGCAAAGAGAATTTTTTTCTACCTCAATTCATTTGAAATATTAAAAAAAAATATCGGCCCACAATTCCAAAAAAAGTAATATGTAATTATGAAAATATTATAATTTTGAAATTCAAAAGAAAAAGAAAAATAAATCATCAATTCAGGATATATGCACATTCGATTTTCCCATCCATTTTTTTAATATCAATGGTGAATAGGATTTCAGATGATTTTATTGTGAATATGGAGAATATAAGTTATGAAAATTAGTGTATAAAAATCCGATCACTCCACAATAGGAAAGATTTCATATACATCATAGAGAATAGATACAAAAATCTAGAATCCAAATCAGTGTATGTTTCTCTTATAGATGTTCAAAAGGTCATTATTCGGGTGGAATAGAAGTAGGCATACAGAGGTAAATACATCATTTATTAAGTCCTCATTGAAACAAATTTTTAAATAATAACATAATCAAAATATTCAAAGGACATATAGACAATTTTCAGCATGCATTCAATGTAGATGATAATGTGAATCAGATATGGATGAAATCTCTATAAGGTGATTTTAAATCCCAATTTATGAAATATTATAAAACCAGTTTTATTTATCATACATATGTAATGATTGTGGTGAAATAAATGTGATGAAATGGAGAAAATATTTCCAATATGTGGGTATGTTAGAAAATTTTGCGATCCTTAAATCAAAAATTTGATTACATGGTCATTACACCAGAAGAAACTAACGAACTAGAGACTGTCTCTATTGAAGGACTCACGGGGTATCTAAAATCCCATGAATTAAAGGTGAATCACTGGAGTGATATCAATGGAGTGTAACATGCTCTACAATAAAATATGTATCTCAAAAACTCTAAAAAGGATAAAGGGGGACATTATGAAGAAACCGAGTTAGAGGATTCTGTAGAAGAGAATTTGATCTAAGAGGAGGATGAGGTGGAAGAAGACCAAATTGAGAAGTTCATGGATATCAAAATTATACTCCATGAGAATGATGGTGAGGAATAAGGGGAGGATTTAATAATTGTCAACCATATAAAATATTTTTTTTGTTATAATTGTCAAAATACGAATATTATAGCTTTGAATGTTGCATTAATCAACCCATAGAGAATGAAACTGAGGAGGCACATATCATCAATGAAGGAGATTCTTCTGGTGAGTCCAATTTGTTAATTATACAAACATTAACACAAAATCATTTTATGTGGTATCTTGATTATAGAGTTATAAACTACATGATAGGACAGTAGATCTTTTTATGAACCAAGAAAAGATGGTTTGGGGAGAGATTTCATTTTTAAATATCTCAATAATATTTTTCCAAGGAGTAAGAGATATTATGATCATAAAAAATATGGAAATAATTATTTTATTTTAGAAGTCAATTATGTACTTGACAACAAGAACAACATATTGAGTCTCAGGTAATTTGTGGAAAAAGGATTTCATAAAATACATAAAAATAAAAAATAAAATATTATTGACGAAAAAAGGAGGGTGATAACAAAAGTACCGATGGATAAGTACTTCATGTTTCTTCTTATGATCCTACTTGAAGTACCACAATGTCTGACGACAGTATGGAATGATTACAAATGGATATAACAACTCTAGTTTAGGCATTTGATCTTTAAAATTTTAAGATTATTAAAAATAAATAATATGGTAAATGGAATGTCTATCAATGGACACCCGAATCAAATGTGCAAAATTTGGGTTATAACAAAACAACATATAAAAATATTTGCAATAAAGGCCAACTAGAAAGTTTTAATACCACTAGATCTAGTTCACACCAATGTGTGTGGTATATTACATATAAAATCAAATTGAAATATGAGGTAATTTATTTCATTTATTGATGATTATAGAATTCAAAAATGGATATACTTTATTACAATCAATTTTGATGTGATTTATTTATTCAAAGAATTCAATGTGATGGTGGAAAATCAAAGCAAGCATCAGATAAAAACATTATTATCTAATCGAGGTGGGGAGTGCACCTATGAAGCTTTTCAAGAGTACCTAAAGAAACATGCAATTCATAACCAACTGACATCAGCTTATAAATACCAACTCAATGGAGTACATGAAAGGAAAAAATAAAACTACTCTCAATATGTCATGAAAGTGTGTTGGAATACAAATGAGTGCCCAAGAATTTTTGGGGTGAAGTATCTTTGTGTACATCTTATCTACTCAATAGATTCCCAACCAAAAATATTGAATCAATGATTCCACATAAATAATGTATTGCTCATAATCCAATTGAAAACCATATTAGAGTTTTTGGTTCCATTGTCTATGTCAGGATCCGAGATGCAAGATGAAAATTGTTTGAAGACAATGGGGTGAATTGTGTCCTTATGGGATATGGAGACCAAGAAATGGAATATCTATTGTATAATCCCATCACCAAGAACATTATTTACATTGGAATATGTTATATTTGATGAAAAGGATACATTTAAATCGAATCAGGATGATTATTCAAGAGAGGTATGAATCACTCAACAATAGGAATAAATCATTAAAAAATTAACATTGGAGGATTAAGGAGTTGAAGAATCAATGATTTCATCACCACACACTCCAACATGTGAAGACATAAAATGATAACTTTATCATATACATCCCAAAAAAGATTGAAGCCTTTAAGAAATATATGAGAGGATGGAACCAATGTAAGAGTATGTAATCTTGTATTATTTATCTTGGAATTATGATCTATATATCTTTGAGGAAGCTAAAAACAATGAAATTTTGAGGAAAGTGATTGATGAGAAAATCTAGTCCATTGATTCTACTAAAGGATATAAGAAAAAGGAAGGTGTTAAAAATGGTGATGTTTTTGAACCCCTTGATTATCCACCAGGATACATAAATCTTATAAAAGGAATATAAGTTTAAAGGTGTATGTTAAATAATAAACATGTACTTACTTCTATGGCACCAAACATCCACTACTACATTGGAGGATTATATAATTCCACTAGGTTGTTTTACATGTTCGGATTCAGATGCATGTGTGGAAAGTACTACACCATTTTGTGGACTTTTATTTATGTTTGGTTTCCATTTATTTGTTTTTATAAGTTTTTATCTCTATAAATATGGTGTGATTATGCATTGTAATAGTCCCGAAAATCAGAAGAAATATAATCTAATGTGTTTTAAATGAAATTTATTATGATCACCTCAAGTGATCTTCTTCTTTATTTACTACTGCATAATCCACCTTCATATCTTATGTGCATCCTCGAATGCCCAATCAACAGTGGAATACTAGAGATTAAGGTTGTTTCAATAGGTTAATTGTCTAATATGAAGATCAAGGCCATGGAACATAGAAAATAGATCTCAATACGGGGTAATAAGGGTATGGTGAGGAGGTCGGTGATGTATACAAAATCCCAAAAAGACATATGGAAGGTGATGGTGGGGATGGGAGGGAGGGAGGTGGTGTTAGTGATTGTGATGCATGTGAAAAATATAGATGTGAGCATGTATCAAAACCAGAAATTGATATTTCTTGATAGGGAGAGTAAATTGGAGTTCTTGGTGGGAGTGTATAGGGAGGTAGTGATAGGGGAGAAGGGAATGTGGGTGATGTTATTAGAGCTGGACAACATCCACCATGGATTCATGATGCTGAAGAGGAGGGACATGAGGAATCACTTTAGGAACTGATCCTCAATGCTGGGGTTGAACATAACCAAGAAAAATATCACCTAGAGGAACATCATCCATTCCGGCATGAAAATTCAAGTTTGGGTCTTCTAGGTTGACAAAAATATTCACCGTTCACTTAAACTTATTCCAGCAATAGAGCATGATATTTTCGGTTCCATATGATAATGTAACCTTTTTACACATTCCATCACTCATCCCACATTGGTCAGTTCAGTGGCATCTTATTCATCATTTTTTATACCCCCAGATGGGTTGGGTGGCCAGGGTGTCAGGTGTGGAGGGAGTTTATTGGATCCAATCTAGAACCGAGTGAATGTCGTTATATATGGGATTGTTTTATTGTACGTTAATCCTTTTTCAAAGAAAAATATTCAACAAAAACTGTCATTATCAATTAGTATTGTCATATGATGATGATAATGATGGGTTTGAATGTATTTGTTACTCATTCAAATGTTAAATTAATTGATAGTGAATCGAGATGGAAATTATAAACAGTTATAAAATTGAAAGACATTTATGAATTGTATCATGAATATAGTAAAACAATTTGGGTTCTTAGTGATGAATATATTCCATTTTTGATCCTCAAGGAAGTTGTTATGAGTTTTTCATTCATTCCTCACAACATAAACCATCAAACCAAGATGATTAACATGCTATTGTTTTCTCTATTCTTTAGAAATAACGATATATAAAACCATGAAGAGATGGAGATCCTATCCACTCATCCAGTTATTCCCATTATGTATTCATACCCTAATAGGATGGAGTCTTTTGGGTGATTATTAATGATCTTATTCATATTTTTGAGATAATATTTGACAAGATGTATTGATAGGTGTAAGGTATTTTATTATTTTAACTTTTTTATATTCATTTCATAAAAATCGATTGATAATAGGATTAATTTTTTTGAGTTGTTCTTCCATTGTGTTTAAGTTGACTTAAATCCCTCTAAAACCCTTCAATTATTCATATACATAAAAAATTATGATGGGTTGTGATTGATTATGTGAAGAACATGTTGGTTGTGCCCCTTGGTATAAATGAAAGGGGTAGTAAAGTATTATCCTACCATTCAGATGTGATGAAATTAGTCAAAGATCCAAAATCTCATGAAGTTTGAGGGATTATGAAGAGTGTATTTGGTATTTACATGAACCACTATAAATTCATATGACACATTGTATATATTTCATATTTAAACATTCATTTCATATGGCTTCATGAAACACACTACATATTAATTTTTGTTCACATGAATGGATATATGTTTTTTTCCACCACATATAATATTCATTGTTAAATTATATTGACTGTTTGAGATTGAAAATTCACCCCTTCCTCTTATCTTTGGACATCACCATTTTTGAACCTAATAGTTTGTATGAAATCATGCACATTTTTTAAAATCTTTTTCTATGTTTACTTATATTTGGGTGGATATAATATTAATTGATCTAACATGAATCCTAAACTTCAAATAGTCGAAGTAAAGTTCTATTTTTAGTTATCATAGTTTAAGATGTGATGGATGATAAAAAATTTGTTGTGGTAATGAATTTCAATAGAGTTGAATATGACTACTAGAATTATAGGATATAGATATTATGAAAAATATTTTTATTGATTATTTGTCTATTGTTTTATGAAATTAAATGTTCCAAAATTAAATTAATATATATTGTTACATAATAATTCTTCTAAGTATATTTTAAATTAAAAATTTGTCAAGTATAATTACCATTAAATTAATATAAATTTTTTGAGTCAAATATTTTCCTATAAAACTACTTTTGACATTTATAGGACATTAGAAGTCACTGTTCAAGTTTCTAAAATGTTGTAAAAAACATTTCATATTCATGGTAATGTGTCAAGAATTTAAAATGTTGGGGAATTAAAGTGATGATGAGATGTATCAGAGATTCACAATGATTGTTAGAAAATGAGTACTTTTAGAGATACCATGATTAATGAAGTTATCATTAAAATAATTTCGAGTGGCCTTATTATGAAATGGAATCAAAAGAGCCTATATATTGAAGAAAGAAAAGATTTTACTCATTATTATATGCAGGATCCTGTTGGTAAATTTTTTTAGTATGTGATAGAAATAAAAAATATTAATAATGAGATTAGTGGAAACACATAGAGATTCTTTTAAAACATTTTTTCTAAATTATAGATCTTTTTTATGATATAGGTTCTGCTAATAGAGATGAGATAGAGAAACTATTCAATGAGATTTCAAAAATCTGTAAATGATACAAATTGAAATAGAAGAAAAACATCCATCATCACAAATTTAAAAAATAATTCAATGATAAATCTTATTTATTGTAGATGTAATGAACCTCACAACATGATGTATAATTGTCCCAAATAATTAAATGGAGTCATTAAAATAAAGACAAAAATGATGCTTTTAGTTCTTAATGGTATTGTTTAGTAGATAGTGATTAATGTTATAAATTCATACGTGAGAAGGAATATGGTAACCTATTATTGAGGGTTAAATATTTTTTGGTATCATCTTTATCTTCCTCGTATACTGGATCAAATAATCATACTGCTAATGTTTAAAAATTAAGAGTTGTGTGCGATAATTTTATAGAGAGCTTATGAATCTTAGTGAGATTTATAAGAATCTTAAAGGGACTCATTAGTTTCTATTCAATGAGATTCAAATTCAGATATAAGTTAAGGGGAATTTAATAAATATCATCCCCTAAGGATATGGTTTGTGATGATTTTTACGATATTCAAAAATATAATTAGAAACTAAAAGTTTGAATAGAGAGGTTGAATTAAAGAATATCTACATTCTTCACATGTAAGTAATGTTTTGATAAACTGATGTCACTACAATGTTTGAAAATGATTAGAAACTATATTGGATACACTAGGATATAACCTATGTTTTATAATATTTACATTTTGGAAGGTAAAAATATAAGAATTAATAATATTAATAGTTTTAGATATGGTTTGTTTAGATATTATACATCTAAACATTCATTAATATTTATAGAGTCCCTTGGTCATAAGAAGGATTTTACTACAAAGTCTACATTTAATATCAATATTCCTAACAGTTCTATGGTTTGGGTTCTTAAATGTGATATAATGAATCCTATTATCCTATTATTTTCATTATACCTAGTTAAAGTGTTTCAGGTTAACAATCATACATAACTTTTATTATTTCATTTAATGTAATTTTATTGGGTGTTCAAATGTTATTTTTATTTTGACTTATTTTATATCTTTTTTAATTTGTTGAATTTATTTAACCCATTTTTTGGTTCTTTGTACTAGATGTATTATACTTGGGGATTTCACTAAATAAGGACCATGCATTATCATATTATTATATTATAAGTAAGTGTTTAGATTAAGGAAGATTATTTTTTACTATTTAACATTGTTGGCACTTATAATTTAGAATAAATAAGTTTTCTTAGTTTAATGGGGGATTATATTTAATTTTTAGCATGTCATTTATTAATTAATATATTTATTTGTTATATTTTTTATTTAATATCAAGTATGATAGTTTAAATTCTTTTTTTATTCATATTAGTGAGAGTTTTATGTTTTCACTGTGCCTTAATTATTTAACATATGATAAAATAAAATCTCTATATCATTTTCTAGATAAACCTTTTTACCAGGTTTTGAGGGAACCATTATATAACAAAAAATACCCATATTACATAGCCCAAAGTCTCGGAATCACAATGTTCGTAAGAAGTGGCCTAACGGCCCCAAAATGCAATAACCCTACCCATATTTTTGTCGACCACCCATGCCTTCCCAGTCACCCTGAAGTCTTATTTATAGCCTTCCATCATCACCTTATGCATAATTTCATGTGGCCTTTGTCTTAAAGTGTTTTTTGATAATTATTCACATCTTTCAGTGTATAATTTCATCTTTGATGACCATCATTCATCTAGTTTCATAGGTTATTGAACTCACACTATCTTGCACTCCACTAGCCTGAAGTTACTTCAATATATAGCTTGATTACCCAAAATTTGATAGTCTAGGGTATTTATGGTAGGAATGCCAAATTTAGTGTCCCAAATACCATTTTAATGAAAAATACAGTTGTTATAGGACCCCAATACATTACCAATTCTAGTTCCTCCACTCCTACATTGCTACAATACTATTATAGTTCCATGTAAATCACTACCACCCAGATTTGAACTTGGGTTTAATAAAGGATTATTCGGTGGCTTTATCACTCAGGTATTCCCCTATGTACAATTTTTTAATATATAAATTGTATTAGTTTACATTTTATAATTCACATGCATATTTTTAAGTTTACTTATATTTTGTTTCATTTAACTTTTTCATGATCTACACTTGATGATCTTAATTTTTTTATCATTTCAATTAATGGGAGAGTTTTTATGAATATCCTTTATGTTTTAAAATAATCAAAAGGAGGGAGATTTTTTGGGAGTTTGTTGGTGGTTTGTATATATTTCAAGAAACACCATATTGTGTTCCTTATCATGCACTACTACCAAAACATCCATTATTTTCACTAAAAAATAGAATTTGATTTTTCTACAAAATGTTAAAATACTAAGTTCCCTTAAAATCATGTGACCTTTATCCGTGATTTATTTTAGTTTTCAAAAGGGTGGTCTTTATTAGTTCTTTTTTAGTGATGATAAAGTCATATCTCTTAGGGGAGTTTGTTCACAGATATATTGAAAACACACGCTTCAGTGTCATATCGATCACTTCATGTGTCAGATTGAACTACAGTCAATTTCTATGAATAAATTATGAATTATGTATCATTTTAATAATGATTCAAGATAATAGAATCTCACTTTCTCATTTTTGGTTATGTGACGTGTGTTTTAGACTAAAATGATACTTTTATGTTGAAAACATATACTTTGAGTCATACTAGACACATCATGTGACAGATTGATGCATAGTTGATTCCTACACATCATAAATGAACATTGAATAATTGTCTTAATGTATCAAGAAAATGTGTTCTTTTTTACTCAGTTTTGGCTATATGACATGTGTTTTAGAGTAAAGTGAATCTTTTATTGTGAAAACATGTAATCTGATTAATATTGACAACACATTGTGTTGGATTAACATGTGATTGATTACTACACGTTGAAAATGAAGTATGGATCATTTTCTAATATTATTTGGAAAATATAAGCTTGTTTTATCTATTTTATCTATGTGATGTATGTTTTAGAGTAAAATGGAACTTTTAATGTGAAAAAACACACATTGAGTCATATCGATCACATCATGTTTCATTTTGACATGTGTACAATTACAACACATGAAAATGAATTATGGACCATTTTCCTATGGTATTAATACAATAAGAGATTGTTTTCTTGTTTGTGGATGTGTGACTCCTTTTTACACTAAATTGACATTTTTATTGTGAACACGCAATTGAAGTCTTATCGAGCACATCATGTTTCAGATCAATGTGAGGCCAATTATAACTGTCAAAAATCAATTTTGGATCATTTTTCTAAACTATCAAGACAACACGATCACATTTTCTTGGATATAGATATGTAAGGAATGTTTTAGATTAAAATGAAACTTTTTAAATGTGAAATCATGCACTTTGAGTCACAGCGAGTACATGGTGTGTCAAATTAATGTGAAATAGATTCTTATACATAAAAAATTAACTAGGGATATTTTTTATAAAGTTTTAAAATAATCTAATAATGTTGGATGGTTTTGATAATATAATTCTTGTTTCAAAATAAAATGAAACGTTTATAATGATAACACGCTATTTAATTAATACCAGCCACATCATGGGTCAAATTGATGTGTGGTTGATTCCTAAAAACAAAAAAATGATTTATGTTTCATTTCACTAAATTTTCAAGATAATCATATCTTCTTTACTCAGTTTTTCCTATGTGGTGCATGTTTTAGAGTAAAATTACACTTTTAATGTGGAAACATACACTTTGAGTCATACCGACCACATTGTGTGTTAGCTTGACATGAGGTTGATTCCTATACATCAAAAATGAACTATTGATCATTTTACTAAAGTATAAAGATAATATGAGATCTTTTGATTGGTTTTGGCTATGTGAATCATGTTTTATAATAAAATAACATTTTTTATTGTAAATGAAAACTTGGATTCCCACCCAGTTCATTATGTATAGGATTGGTTTGAAGTTAGTTAATACACATAAAAACTAAATTATTGATATTTTCACTAAATTACCAATATAATATGAGATTTTTTTCTTGGTTTTAGCTATGTGGCGTGTGATTTAATGTAAATTGGCACTTTTTTAATGTGAAAATGCACACTTCAAATCATATCAGCTATATTGTGTATGAAATTGTTGTGAATTAAATTCATAGACCTGAATAATGAAAAACCGATCATTTTACTAATGTTTGATAATAGTCCTAGTTCATTTTATAGGTCTGTTTTAAACTAAATTGACACTTTTATATTGAAAACACACAGTTTGAGTCATACCGAACACATCATAAGTTAGATTGAGGTGAGTTCAACACCTACACACCAAAATTGAAATATGAATAATTTTTATAATGTTTCAAGTAACTATAATCTCATTTACTCTATTTTTTCAATATGATGCATGTTTTAAAGTTAAATTACACTTTCTTTGTGAAAACAAGCACTTTCAGTCATACCAAACAGATCAAGATTCATATTTATGTGTGGTCAATTCCTATACATTAAAAATTAATTATACTTCATTTCACTAATATTTCAAGAAAAACCAACTCATTTTATTGGTTTTGGAAATACGATGCGTGTTTTTGAGTAAAATGTCATTTTTATGTGAAAACATTCACTTTGAGTCATATCGGCCACATTGTGTGTCGAATTAACATGAATTAGATACCTAAACATAAAATATAAAATAAGGATCATGTTTTTAAATTTTTAAATTAATAAAAACTCATTTTCCCTATTTTGAAAATATGAAATGCATTTTGACATAAAATTACACTTTCATAATGAAAACATACAATTTAAGTCATACATGCCACATCGTGTAACAGATTTATGTGTGATCGATTCCTACAGGTTATAAAATATTAATATATTTTTCCTTAAATATTCAAGAACATAAAATCTCATTTACTTAGTTTTTCATATGTGGATTGAGTTTTAGAGTAAAATTACACTTTTAATGTCGAAGCATGAACTTTGAGTCATAACGACCCGATTTTGTGTCATATTGATTTGTGTTTGATCCTTACATGTCAAATAAGAATTATTGACCATTTTTCTAATGTATCAATAAAATCAATTTTTGTTTCCTTAGTTTTGGATATGTGACATGTGTTTTAGAGTAAAATGAAACATTTTTAATATGAAAGCATGCACTAAGATTCATATCAGCCATGTAGTGTGTCGTATTGATGTGAGGTCAATTCCTACATATCATAAATGAATCATATAGTTTTTTTAATAATGTTTAAATATAATTGAATATAATTTTCTTGACTTTAATAATGTGACATGGATTTTAAAGTAAAATTAAAATTTTTTAATGAAATTATGAAATTTGAGTCATAATGACCACATTGTGTGTCAAATTTACATGTGATAGAATCCTACACAAAAAAAATGAATTATGAATAATTTTACTAAAGATTCATAATAATAATATCTTGTTTTATTGATTTTTGATATGTAACTGATTTTTTAGACTAAAATGACAATTTTATATTGAAATCATGTACTTTGAGTCCAATCGGCCACATCATGTGTTTTATTGATGTGTGATCAATTCCTACACATTACAAATGTATTTTGGATTATTTTAATAATTTATCAAGAAATGTTTTTCAAATATATCAAAATTCATAAGGAAATAAAATGAAAATGATGAGGCTAAGTGCAAGGATGTATAGGAAGGATTAGTAATATAAAAAAACATTCATAAAATTAGAGAAGTATGCCATTGAAATTTCTCTAATTTTAGTTATGGTTTCTTCATTACTAAATCATCATCCTTGTAAACCTATAGTGAATTGAGACATGGGAACACCATCTAGAATACATTACTAAAAACTAAGAAAAAAAAGTAAAAACCCTTTATTAAAATGAAGAAATACATCTCTAAGGTCCAAACAACTACATTTTTAGGGGTGGATTGCATCCTAGCTGATGGTAAGATGTATTCATATTTCTATGTAGAAGGATAATTAACCCATTTATCTCTCATTATTATCTTATATTAATCCTCAATGATACTTATCCATGAGAAAAAAGTTAATATTTTATTGATCTGTAAGGTCTTTAAAAAATATATTGTAGTTTTTAGCAACTCATCCTAACCCCCAAAGGAAGGAAATTAGTGAAAAGTTGAAAATAAATTCATAATAAATTTGGGAATGAGAATATTAACTTTAGAATTGTTTAAAAATTATAATAAAAATGGTATTATAGAATTAATAACTTGAGATGTAGGTTTGGTAAATGTATCTTAAATATTGGATTTAACGAGGACTTAATTAGTGGAAGAAGTTGGTAAATTAGAATTATTAGAATTTCCTAAAACTACTTCCCATCAAGTTGTGGCTTGTTATCAAGATTCTTTTTTATACTCCCATATCTTACTTTTATAATAATCATGAATATCTCTCCTAGTATATAAACAAAATAATGGGTTTGACTTGTTCTTTTCCTTGGAGAGGTCCTAAAATAATTTTCCATAATTAGATAATAAAGTTTAAACACCCTCAATAAAAACCATAATAATATTTTTATTATATTGAGGAACCGCATATGGTGGAGGATCATCAACTATGTATCCTCACACAAGAGGGGAAGAAAATATATTGTGGGTTCAAATTATTTTTGAATGATAGGATGATAAAATCTAGGATAATTTTGGATGGAAATTGAAAATGAAGGATTATAATAGAAAAATAACCATTATATTATCAATAATAAATGAATTTATTTAATGAAAAAATAATATCTAAAAATTACGATAATAATCCTTCATATCCCAAATGTATCTATAAGGTCCTACTTAGTCCTAAGTAAAACAATTATAGAAAATCACCTGAGCTTGATGTGATAAAATATTTTGACACCACGTACTTTGACCAATCATGTCTATACGAATAAATTTCATCTTTTCTGTACATAGAATATTGGAAGGCCTAGTAGTTTTGAGAAAATATAGAAAAGAAATTAAAAATATTTAATAACAAATCATAATTACCTTTCGAAATACCTGTTCGGAGATGATATTTTGTTGATCGTGTATGAGGTATTTCGTTAATTTAAAAACTTAATATGCACAATCATTGTCGTTATTTTTTTCATACATTATAAAAACATTGATGAAATTAAACAAATTATTTTGGAATATGTTTTGAGACGTAAATACCACTATATATACCTTAATATATCTAAATTTGATAATTTTATAGGCTTCTTATGTTCATTAAATGACTACAAATAATTATTTAGATGATATTTATAGATCACCCTATCATAACAAAAATATAATTAAAAAGTAAACAAAAACATATAATTTGATGTATATCAATAAAATGTTTATTATAGTTCAATACTAATTCCCAATGGACATCATGTTTCATCTATTTTTTTTGAAAATAAATGTCTTTGATCCAAAAAATGAGGTGTCCAAATTGAATGTGATGAGTATAAAGTGATTCCTAAAAAACAAATTAGTAATGAAAAAAATAAAAATATATTTTATATGATTATATTATAGTGTTTAACCCATGTATTGTGGGAATCAATAATGGTTTGTACTCAATTATTTTATTTTCAAATGGCATGCTTAGTTCATTTTTTAGTAAATTTATTCTATATTGAAATTAAAATATAGTGTATAAATGATAGTTAGATTAATGAGTCCAAATTTTTATTCATTGGGATTTCTCTTAATATACTAGTACTATTTATGCCTGTAGAAAATACGAATATTTATTAATTTTAATGAAAATATTAGATAATTTTTTTTACAAATAGACAATTAAAATATACCTCATGTGTGAATTCACAACTATGACTCTTAATCATTAAAACTCGATAATTTCATTTATACTCTGAATATAAATCATATCTATAATAGCCAATCCAAATATTTCTTCTTCTTGTAAAATATAGGATATGTTTCCTTCTTTTAATTTCGTTTCAGTATGAACTTACAATGTTAATATATGTGGTAGTGGAACTTGTGGGGGGAATGTACTCTTAGAAGGTCCTTTTGATTTATTGGTTGTTCTATAGAATTATCTTAATCTAACCTGCTATTTCCCCTTTATATTTTTAGATCTGTGATTCCATACCTAATTTTAGACCTTTTTTCAACAAGTATTAATGGATTTTAATTTTAAAAAATCAAAAGGAAATATCTCATGATCATAATGTATATTTATAAGATTAAATAGTCATGATATGATAGTTATAATAACATTATCAACTATGGTTGCATCTAGATCATCAAGAGGAATAATAAAATCTATGGTTAGCTTCTAAGATAATCCAATACCCACTATCATGTGATCTTTTAAGAGTATTTTATTATGTAGCATGTCTCCATCGATGTTGTACACCATACCCCTCACAACAAGGTGTTAGGTGCATGATGATAGATATAAATCACATATAATTTCATCCCTCATAACTTTAATAATATAAAGTTATCAGTAGTTTTTTGATTTTCATTTAGCATAAAGAGTAATGAACAATTGGATTCCCTTTGGTATGTTTGGATTTTGAGGGGAATTGATAGCCACAAATATAGTGGAATCATGTGGCTCTTCATATACTAATTATTGTCCAACTATTAGTTCTCTTTGACCCTTTCACATATAATGGTCCCCCAAACCTGGCTATAAAATAATATCTTTAAAGTATCTTTTTTTGTATTCCTTTCAACATCTCACATGTATCTCATTGTTACTTTTTCTTTTTGAAATATGCTTGAGGTGACAATCTAAAACATACACCTATAACATGGAAATATTGTTCTTTCCACTTTAGAGAAACTGAAATTATTTATTCTTCTGGTAAAATTGATGATGATTCTTGTATCTAAACCAGATAAAAACATACAAACATAAATAGATATTTTTGTGTGTTATTATTATAAATTATTAAAAAATACTATTATATTATACTTATACATGATTTACATACTACTTGTGTGTTTTCAGTTACTAATTTCCCCTCGTAATTTTTATGAGCCTCATTCCGTTGCACATGATGTGGGATGAAATTTGATTTGGATTATGATTCATCATTTTATATATAAAAAAGGAACATATGTTGTTTTATATCACATAAAACATTACCTGTAGATTTAAACTGAACACCCTTTTCTTTTAAGGTGATGGGTGTAACAACTCAAACTTTTATTAATGAAAATTCCTCTTGATACAATTAAATGTATTATTATGTAAAATGGTTATATAAAATGGGAACACCCATGGTTTTATGTTTTTGGATATATAAATACCAATTTGAAATATTTATCATTGCTAATATAGTCGTTGAATAGTGATCACATGATTAGTATAAATATAGGGTTTTATCAAATCCAATTTACTCAAACAAAGGAGGTGATGGCCTTATCCAGTATAATTGCTCCATAAAGGCCCATTTTTTATATCTCATAAAGGAGGTGGAATTATTAGTCTTCACTCTTGACCAAACCCAATCTGATCTTCGACACGTTATGTTCGAGCGGAACCGCCTACACGAGAAGTGGAAGTTGATAGAGATTACTAATCAAGCGATGTTATTTGAGCTACCCCAAGAGACTTTCACCATCGCATGCCTTACCCTTCAGTCTTACGCAGGTGTTATAATGGGATATGTAACAATACATTATCACTATGATTATGTGAATTAATTTTTTATAGAATAAATAATGAACATTCATTTTATTATTATTACTTTGTAAATAGTTTTTAAACTACAAATAGTAAATTTAGTTAATAATTAATTAAAAAATATATTTTCGTGAAGTAAGGGAATTTTGAATTAAATAATATTTTATGAAATTATTATTACTAAATTTTATTTTATTAAATATAAATTATCGTACCATTTTTATGAATATAATTGTAATTTTTAATAAGATTTGAAATATGTTTTATCAAAACCCTTGAATTTTCGATAAATATCAATTTTTATTTTAAAATTAAAATTTATGTATTTAGAAAATTATTTAGATAAAATGAATATTATTTTTTCAATTAGGATGTCAAAATTATCCAATGGTAAATTTTTCATAATTTTCTGAGACACTCAAATTTTTGAGTAAAAAATAAATACCGTTTAAATATATAATTTGTTTTATGAAATCACAATGACCCAATAATGATGTAATAAAATACTATAAACATTATTTTCGTCCAATATATGTTTTAAAATTAAAATAATGTGATTTTATGCTTGTTTGTGTTGTTCTACAATGCCTTAGTGGACCCTCCAAGACTTTTAAAAAATTTTATCTTTTAAAATTGATTTCCTTGAGAGTGTGACTCACCTCCACATAAGGAAGCCTAATATTTTAAGAAGTTCCATCATTGGCCATATAAAATAATATTTTCCACTATACTTTTGAAAAACCATGGGTTGGTTTGTGGTTTTGATTAGTTTAATGTGCGGTTCCCAAAACCTAAATAATAAATAATTCCTTCACATTCCCTATATAAACCCACCCAAGCTCCAACTGCCTCTTTACTAAAAGCCTTTGGAGTTCATCCAACCTATTCCCTCATCTCTCTATAATTATCACAAGACTCTCCAAGATCCCACTAAGCCTCTCTAAAGCCTCTCCCAAGCCTTTGGGATCACACATCCATGTATGGGATTCCTTCCTTCCTTATTTTTACCCAAGTTTCTTTATGTTATAATACCCTTTTTATCAATTAAAAATGTTGGGGTATGATTTTTAAACTCACTTATATTCTCCTACCTATGTTTTAAATTATGAGATACCTATTTCCCTCTAATTAATGCCTCCCATGTACACCTGTTACCATGCTGAAATTCTGTAAGGAATGTTTCACTTCTCATTCACATTCAAGCAATTTATTTTTTATTATGAATCTAATTTCCATTAAATTTGTTTGGACATGTATCTATATGAACCACTTACTTCAAATATCATATACATATGATGAGACATCCATTTATCTCTCATAAAACATTTTTATGAATTCTAATGTCATGCTGTTTTGCTACCAAAATTGCACCGTGATTTTTCTAAAGCAAAAGTCAATGTGTAGTGAATACCATGCCCATTTCTATATCAAGGTTATTCACATTTGTGAACATTTAATTATTGACTATAGGTTTTAATGTATGAATAACACATTCCTTTATCATGTAATAAATGATTATGTTTAATGAAACCATGTTGTATGATCCATGTGGCACTTTTATTCATGAAATGAGATGTTTAAGAAGGGTGCGCCTTGATAGCACTCCAATGCATTGGGTAAAGATAATTATCATAATATTTCAAGTGAAATGAGGGTTTAATCATGATAACTAAAATTAAATGAGGGTTTAATCATTCTCCATGTGCAATGAGCCTCAGCTATGGCTAATACCATTTTAAGTGTTTTTTCCACATTTCCATGTTATGATAATCATGCTATATCATGCCTTTTTGTTCATGTTTCTCTTATACTCCATTTATATGACTATTTCATAACATGTATTATATTATTCATGTTATTCCTTATCTACTCTCTTACTGGGCTTTATTGATCACCCTTTTCTTATGTATGTCCCCAGGTTACCCCATGCAATGCTAAGTACAATGGAATGTAGTGGTCATGTTAAGGATGTTTGCAATAAAAATGTTGTGTTTCATATTTTAAGTCGTTATGTAATGTTCCTAATCCACAAATACACTAGACCTCTAGATCTTCTATGTTGTATCAAGTGATGATTTTATGTAACAAATCATGTTTAAGTGTGGATTAAAAAGAAGGGTTGTTATAAAGGGTACCCTATCTTATATTTACAATAGGAGTACATTGGTTTTGATACACACTGATTATTTTAAAAACTCCTTTTTTGTTTCATAAATTTGAAATTCTGAATCAAAATGGATAAAATAAATAATGTAAAATAAAATAATATAAATTAAAATTAACCTGAAATGATTTATCATTGAAACAACTAATTAAATATTTCCACATTTCTTGGTTTATAATGAGTGCATACATAGTTGATGGGTGGTGGTTTCCTTTCCCATTAGTATCCATAATATATTTCTTTGTTATAAGTTTCTGAAACGCTCTACAAGCTTTTTAAGCAACGATTAATACAATTTTTTTTGAAATAATTGAAACTGAAATATATCTATAGGGAATAATGTAAAATAAATCAAAGTATCATTATATATTTTTTAACAAAATCTAGAAAGTATAACATAAAATTACCCTAATATCTTCCCAAATGGTTATATTCAATGCATGCATGACATTGTTCCATGTATCTATATCAATTAGCATATGCATTCAAGTTGTGACCCCAATTTAACTAATAAACCTTAACTTGTTGGGGTTAATATGTTTTCCATGTTGATTCTATCCAAGCTCAAATTTTATACCACTTATTATAAGCTTGATACATTTATTTTACATAGTGATACTACACCGCTCTTGTATTTCATCAACCACAAGTTATTGATCCCCTAATAAGTCCTCAGTTTCAGCATCGATAGTGCGTTCTTCAATTGGATTGGTAAAATCCATATTTAGATAAGTCATTAACTATATGAGCAGTTAAATATATAATTTAAATTACATTAATATAGTAGAGGACACATAATATTATGAGGAAAATCAAATTATATTAAAAAAATATTTACCTCATTATTGAAATATTTTTTTTCATTAACAGTTAATGATATTTAGATAATATATCGAGTATCCAAATATCCTCATTATGGTCCCATCTATGGTACAATACACTATCAAGATTAGGAACAACATGAAATGATTATGATATCTTAATGAAATATTCTTCCTCAATTGAATTTTCATATGACCCTATAATTATTTTTGTCGCCAACATATTAGTTGACCGTTGGATATGGGACATAAAATATTAACATTGCTTATGATGCTATTATCAACGGTTCATCCATATACCATTACTCACTAAAATTAACCTTTATGAATCCCAATTCATAAACTTTTAATACAATCTTGCTTTTAACCAATTTTTATTGGAAAATCGAAACATGAAATGTTTTATAATCCAACTTTTAAATTTTTTAGTGATTATGAGGTATGTTATATTCACCTAAATTGGATTTCTATCCTTATAACTAGATAAATGCATCCCTTCCTCCACAAGTGTAATTCTACTTTTTTTCATCACACTACATTCAACTTGTTCCATTGTATAGAATGTATGACTATTAATTCTAGAAGCATTGTAATATAATACATTTACATTTGGTCTAATGGATATCCATTGAAGTCTTTCAAAATTTGAATTTATATTTTTATATAACTAATTATAAATTTGATGTTATAACTATCATATAAAGTATTGGTTATGTATATTTGTAATACATATTTCAAATATTAGTGGAATTAAATGTTTATAAATTACATTGTGGTCTTCAACCGATGGAGTAACCTCTTCGCTATTATGTAAAATGTGAATGTGATCTTACTGTCGCTCAGTAATTATAATTGTAAAAACAACTCTTTTAAAAATACATTCTCCCATAAGGTGCCCACTGTGATGTTTTTTTTGAGTCTAATGTTATCAAAATCTGATAGTTAATTTCTACATAATTCAACTGTTTCTTCATCAATATATCGACCTGCAATATAATATTCTGAAAACATGGATCTTGACATAACCCTTAAAAATAGAAATATATTATTCAACGGTTTAAATCCACATATAATGTATAGTACCATGTAGTTGAATCTCATTAACCATACAAACAATCAGGCCGGCTATTATATCAAATAATTGTAGTATGAAGAACATCTTCAATTCACATAATATGACATAAATTCCCTTATTCATGATTTGAAACTTCGCTGAGTCTATAACATTAATACATATGGATTTAAAAAAGAAGTAAAATCTATTTAATTTATATCATAAATTCTTTGGTAGAATGAAATGTAAAACTACAAGCAGTAAATTTCTCTTCAAAACATGAAAATCATGTGCTTTTAGACCCTATAACTTCAAATTAGTCATTGACATGATATTATTGATATTTTACGAATACTGATATAGAACGTTTACACCAAAAAGGAAGTTTCATAATTGAAATTTATCTTTTTTTGTTAGAGTGTATTCTACTAGAGGAAGAAAATTTTTCCTTCACCCTTCACTAGTGCCAACTCTTCCCTTATTCCCAAGATAATCATGTCCAAACTATCCTTAATTCTAATTTTTTTGTGTATTTAGTAACGTTCCAATAAAAATATCATATATATTTTTTTCTTTATACATGACATAAATAAAATTTATGACATACAAAAAATCATAGTATGATAATTCAAGGAAAACCTATCTCATTTTCCATTTTTATTTACCATGTTTTTTCAAGAAAGGTTTACCAAAAATAGTGTCGATATATATTACTTTCTCAAACAGTTGATCACCCACTAGTGAAGATGGTTTTATACCTTCTAATGTATATCCATATAATTATGTCATTATTGATTGGTATTTATATCATTATTGTAAAAAATGTGTTTCAATAAAAATATTGTCTTTGGAGCATGTTTTACCCTAATTGTGTAACTTCTTCACAAATGGGACCCCCAAGATTCCTTGAGTTTTATAGCCTAATAAATTTCCATAAGATAAAAAATCATTTATAATCCCATAAAAAATGGTTCTTAATAGGAAATAATCATTTTTTATGAGTATCATACACTATAATACTCAAATATCACATCAGTTTCATATCTTCGATCAATAGATCCAAATAGACATCAATATCATTACTGGGTAGTTTTGGTCTTGATATAAGTAGATAATATAATGTATTTTTAATTCATGCATAACCATTATGGAATCTTATAATTTACCATCATAAATATCCATTTACTATGAGTACTTTTTTTTACATAAAAAATATTTATTCCATCTATAAATAATCTAAGATAATGGTTTTTTGGCACATTTCCAAATTATGGATACTCATATTCAATTTTATTCCACTGATGAGAGTCTACTAAGTGAATTAGTTTTCCATATTCAATTATTGTATTTGTGTAATGTGTCAATTTTCTAGAGGTTTTCAGATATCCATAGAGTATTCTGAAACTTTTAATGATAGGAAAGTACTATTTAAATTAGAAGGACATAATTCAACTTTCTTATATCGATCTACTCCACACTTAGGGTATTTTATGAGTAGTTCATGGTACTTGTGAAATAATTTATAATAATTTTGAATGAAAAGTTTTTTAGAGATCAAACCCACTCAATATGAAATTCTAGCATTATATTTTTTATAAGATATCTCATTTTCTTCTAGTAGAATATCATTTAGGATACCAAGTAGTTATGTAAGTTTGGTATTTCTCCAAGTATTGTTGGTTTTTAAATTATATTACTTCAATATAAGTGAAAATTTTGTATATTTACTACAACTAGTATATAATGGTCTCTTTGATCAACTATTTAACTTCACAAAAAATGGACAATAACTATGGTCATCTTCAATTTCCATTGTCATTTCTTCTACATGATCGTCATCATCATTTACACTAGTATTCATATAAAATGACCCATAACTAATAGTATCATCCCAGTCAGTGTGTAAATTTATTCTTTCACTATATTTAGTCCAACATTTATAAATTTGATATGTTTGAAGACAAATAAATTGATTATATAAATATTAGGGATACATTCATCTTGAATTAAAAAATTAAACACAAAAAAGGATCTGAGAAGGGTTGTCTTCATGCTTTATTGCAAACTTCATGAACTCTTTAACCCCATCCTTGTACTCATTTTTCATATTATTAACATCCATCCATTTTTAACTCATATTCATCCTATTAATTTTAACAATATTTATTTTTTACAAAACATAAATAAATACACATAAGGTATTCATATATTGTATATACACGTTGATATGTAAACAAAGTATTAGAATATGAGTGTAAATATATAATTATGTATATGTGTGTGTTTAGGGATATTCTTTTGTAAATATATAAATCATATATTTTAAATAATTACATAATATTCATTATAAAATGATATGGTTATTAATAATTCTATTATATTTTATTATTTTCATAAGGGAAAAATCCATACTCTCTTTAGACACTCAAAGAAGCAATGGAAATAAAATTTTTAATGATGAAAATGATACATGTTGATACGTGTCTATGTTTTGATAAACCTATGGTGTCCTAAAATTTGGGCACATCAAGTGAAATATTTGAATTATTTTTATGTACTCTCATGTTCATAGTTTTAGGAATTTTTACCTTTATTTAAACAATTATTTTTGTATATTTTTATTTCTTCCAAAACAAATTAAATGATGTTTTCTCATATGTTCATTTGTTTGAATATTTTTAATCAAAATTTTATTTCATGTTTAATTCAATTTTGATAATAAAAAACTAAATAAAAACAAATTCGATTATTTACAAACTATTTAAATTTATCAACACTCAATTGAGGTTGTGAGTACAGTTCATATTCAATTTAAATCTTCATATTAGTTATTACTAAATAATTAATCAATATTAAATGATTCTGCATGGATTGATGTTTGAATTACAGCTTGAGAAGAGCTCTCCCTTTAAATTTGGTTTCCTTCAATTGATATTAGAGATTTGGATTTTTCAATGCTTTGAATCCTATTTCGGGTTTTGGAGTTCAGCTGAGGGGTGCTTGCCGAATGCTGACTGGTTTTTGTTCCAGGCTATCAACTTATTTTCTTCTTGATCATGATTTACTTTGGCTAGATCTTTTCTTGATGTGAGGTGGATTTGGGTCTGCATTGGTTTAATTTTTTGATGTTTGGAGATAGCAGGATTTTGATTTGGCGTTCAAGGAAGGCATCCTTTGGATTTGAAGGCTAATGAATGCTAGAGATGGATGACACACCTGCTTACTTGAAGGAAGGTCATGCTGCCTACTTTTTGATAGTCTTTCTTTTTTGAATTTGGCATGTTTGATCTTCCTTACTTGTATTCCTGATAACTCCCTTCTGGTGTAAGTTCTTTACACCTCGTGTTTGTAATGCTAAATTTTTATTTAAATAAACTCCTCTGGGGGCATGAATTTGGAAGCCAACTCATGTCACCATATTTTTTTTAAAAAAATTAAATAAATTATTAAAATAAATATTTTGGGAAATTGAGAAGGGGAAGGTCATAACTTGAAAAAATTTCAGGTCACTTCTCTAAATTTTGTTCTTACTTTTCTAAAAAGATAAATTATTTCCTTTTTAAACCTCTATCACCCTTTCACTGGTTTTTCATTCTTCAAACCCCACTATTTCCACACTCTTTTTCCTATAAAAATACTATTTTTAATTACATCATAAATAACTATTAAATAAATCATATTCTTTTCATTTTGAATCAATTAACATTTAAAGTTAAAAAAATCAATTATCAACCTCCTTGATAGACAAAATAGGAAAACAATATTGCATTATTAGGTAAAAAATATTTTTACTGACACTTACTGAAAAAATCCCCTCTATCAAATTGGAATTACTATCAGAGTATTACTAAGAAGTTCACTATTTTTAATATTTTGATTAAAATATTTTTGATAATCCAAATTATTAATTTCATTTTCTAATTGAAAACCATTTTTAATATCTAAAATCACATTCAAAAACACCCACACATTGATTTAGAGTAGTTTAACCCAGAAATTAAAAGATATTTTCTTGATAAAGTCAAAAAATGAGGAAGGGGAAAATTACAAGATTTTAGAATAGTATTTTATGATTGAAATTTGTAATGAAAAAAATAAAACATCCATTACTAGACTAAAAAAATTTAAAACACCAAAACTTGAGTATCCAAACCCTTTAAAAATTAAAATCAAACAAATAACCATAAAGGAATTAGTTTCATCAAACCTGGGTAATGGAAACCCTATTAGTATTGATCATTTTCATTTGGTCAAGCCAATTTGGTATTGATAGGCCAATGGGAATGGGGGTGGTATTGTATAACGGCAATGAAGAAGAAGAAATTGTGAAATAATGAAAACTCGACTAAAAATACGTATAATAATAACATAAATTTAATTTTTAGAAGGTTGATTTGCCAGAGAATTTTGAGGGGTAATGGTGGATGATGTCAAGATCCGAAAGTGCTTAAATGGAGGGCATGATTGGGTTTCTATTAGGGTTTATTTTAAAATACTAAAAATAGTTTTATCAGTACTTTCCAAAATGGAATGATAAAGATAGGTTTTATTTGTGCTAAAATGAAAAGTGCTGATAAAATATTTTTCTATCATCACTAAAAGTTAGTGCCAAAAAAGATAGGTTTTAGATGTATTTTTAAATTTAGCACCTATAAAACCAAATTCTATCAGTTCTTTTCTTAAGCACTAATAAAAACTATTTAAAATCAATTACAAAAATATTAAATGAGTATATATTAAAAATGATCAAATTACAAAAAAGTAAAAAATGACATTATTAAGGAATGAATAATATTAAATTCATGAATGTTATAAATGGGTGTTATTTAATAAATTAAAAGTTATATACTTAAAGAATATTCAAAAAAATTAAGTTTCATTATTTTTATAAATTACAAAAAAATAAAATAAAAAATAAAAATATAATAAAATGGAGATGAATTTATATTAAATATGTACATTATAACCATACTAAAACCTTAAATGTTAATTAATAAATATGTACAAATAAATATTTAAAATGAATAGATTATAAAAAAATTGAAATGAATAAATATTAAAAATGAATAAATTAAAAAAAAGTAAAAATAAAAATAATTAACATAATTAGTGAATAAATAATATTAAATCAATAATGATAAGAAATAGTAAAATTTGATAATTTAAAAATCAAATTCTTATAAATGTATTAGAAAATTGAACAACTATTATTAATTTTATAGATTATTAAAAAAATTATAAATTAATATATGTTAAATTGAAAAGAGATAGATATTTATTATATAAATTATAACCATATACAAAAATTAAATGTTAATGAATAAGAATATATAAATAAATATTAAAATGGATAAAGTTACAAAAAATATTAAATGAATAAAAAAATGAATAAATTAATAAAATATTAAAAAAACAATTAATATTAATAATGAACAAAAATATTAAAAATTAATAAATTATAAAAAAATATTAAAAAATAATAAACAGTATATATTAAATAAAAATATAAAAAATGAAAAAAATTTATAGATTAAAAACCTAATATATTAAATATAGCATGTTAATAAATAAAAATATTAAATGGATATTAAAAAAATGAATAAATTGTAGAAATATTGTGTGTGTGTCTGTGTTTGTATATAAAATTGCATTAGTTGTGTTTATATATATAGGAAATTAATGTATGTATGTATATATATATAAGAAAAATTTGATATATGTTAAATTTTAAAAAAAATGACATTTATATAACATGAGCCCTAAGCATCAATTACTCAATATTATTAAGTAAATATTTTTAATTAAAATAATTTTACATTATAAACTATTTTCACTAGATATTTGACTTATTAAAAGTAAATACATATTTTCTATTATAAAAATCACATTTAAAGAAACATTGTAAACCAATATATATATAAATATATATATATCAACATGAATATATTTATATATTTAAAATATTTAAAATAATAATGAATAATCATGTATAACATAGTATTAAAAATGAATAAATTACAAAAATATAAAACGAATATTTTCTAAAAATTAATAAATTACTAATAAAAGTAAAATAATAATATATATTATTAATGAATAAATAATATTAAATAAATGAATGTTGAAATGAGACAAATTTAATTAAAAATGAATAGATTAAAAATTATTAACAAATGGATAAGATTTATTAATTTTATAATAAAATAAAAATAAAAATGAAAATATGTTTAAGTTAAATGAATATATTATTTAACTATGTAAATTAAAACTATATTAAAAAAATTAAACATTAATCAATAAATATATATAAATAGATACTAAAAATTTATAAAGTTACAATAATAATAAGAAAATAAAAATTAAAAATGAAAAAATTACAAAATTATTTAAAAAATGTATTAATGGAATAAATAACAATAAAAATGAATAAATTTATAAATATATATATATATATATATATGTTTGTAATAAATAGTATATATTAAATAAATATAAAATAATGAATTAAATATTATATTTAAAAATAGAATATATATTAAATATTAAATAATAAAAAATAAAAAAGAATAATGTTGATATTAATAATTTATTATTTGTGTATGTGTGATTAAACCCTCCTCTTTTATAATTTTCTCAAGTAGTGTCCACCTTCCTCTCCCTTTGAGAGCTCCCTTGAAGCCTAAGCCTAAGTTTTTCCATAAATACCTAGATCTGGACTCTGATTCTTCCATCGCGAGTCTCAATAGATGCACACCCGTGATTTATTCATTCCCCGTGAACCATTAGTTGTTTCCATTCTCCTCGATAGAGTTATTTTGGTTTAGGATGTTATTCTCTATTTTATTTATTCATTCTTCCATATTCTTTTAATTCAAGCCAAATTAGAGGTTAAGATTGGATGAGTATTCCTCTACCAAGACGATGTTTTTAGTTTATACCTTTTCCTATAAGGACTAATTATTTATAGCACATTTCTGATGTGCCACACACTATAATTTCTAGTTTATTACTTCTAAATTAATTGAACCAAGAGAAAAATTATATAAACATGATGAGATGTTCTTTTGAAACCTTTCATTAAGGCTTGAGGTTGTTGACCTCAAACTGAACCACCAATGAGGTAGTTTTTACACATTTTGTCATGTTTATGCCACCGTTGGGGTGTGATGAGCTCGACATGTATACTTGAGAATTGAATTAGGTGTTAGATTGAATTTATAATTGTTTTGATCACCTTCTAGCACATTATCATTCATAGATTAAAGGTATTTAATGGTTAATATAGGATCATTTATATTATTATAAAGGGATTGGTGAAAAAATTAAATAACGTAGTAAAGAAATGGTAAATGAATTGGTCATGATGACTTGGACATTGACATTTGTTATATCTGATGATCTTTTAGGATTCCTTGGATATACCACTCCTTGGATCCTCTTGACTTGACATGTTAGGATGCCTTAGACATTTCTACTCCTTTGATCTAGATTAATCAGATTATAAGGATGTCTTTGACATTTCAACTAATTGGATCCAACAAACATATTAGGATGTTGTGGAAATTTCTACTATTTGTATCCCAAATACTTGGATTATGAATATTTCTTGGAAACATCTACTATAAGGATCCATATTAACAAGTGTATTATAAATTCTTGGATTCCTTGGATCTGAATTCTAAATATGCCTTGGAAATTTCTAAACCTTGGATCCGATATAATTGTTATTCTTAGAATTTATAGGATGCCTTATAAATTTATGCTCTTAGATATGGTGTGTTTAAATAACATAGATTATTGGATTCCACGAACATTACCACTCCTTGGACTCTGTCCTATGTAGGTATGATACCTGTTCTTATGAAATATTTGAATTTTGACACTTTCTATGCTTTATATATAGTCCTTTTATTTAGTTTCTTGTTCATAACGAGATTTGATAGACTATATAACAACACTTATATTGTTATTACTTGTACACCTGTTATATTTGTACATTTCCTCAACTTATATTCATGGACATGTCTTGCTATATACACCATTGCTGGGGGCCAACTGAGTATTATCTCACACCCTGTTCGAGACACAATTGGGTACCAAGATATACATCAAGGATATAGGTAGGTAAAGGGTAAAGATATCACCTGAATATGCTTGATTAATTAGTCAATAGGATTGGGGGAGCATAGGTTCAAGATTTATGATGTTGATGCTATTTGGGATAGTTTCTGTTTGGTATTTTTTTATTTTTGATACATGTACTATGTTGGATTCCTGCTCCCATGTTTTACCTATATTTTGTGTAACATGCCATGATCATCATTTTATATTACAGAGTTGAATGTTTATTCTTTTACTTATTTGATATTTTAAATACTTATTGTATTGTTTTATATGATAATACTGTTATGAAGCACTCTGACATGAGAGCATAGTCTCCCAACAGACACACTATAGGCTCTCTCTACTAGTCAGCAGCCTCTAGCATATGGGGATGCATGTTTGAGGCCATGTGGCCAACCTGGTTTAGTTATTGCTGGGTGAACCATGTCTGGGATGTCACACCTAATGCATTGAAAGGATATGTAATTTTAGGCCCGCCCATCACATTAATATCATGTACATGCATTTGTGTTCCCCTGAGATCATATAACATAGAAACATATTTCAAATATTTTATTCCCATAATTAAGGGGTTTGGGTTACATAAATGTAATTACTTAATTAATGGAATATTTTCATATCTAGTTGAATAACCTTGAGTGTAAATGGTTATGTTTACTCACAACACAAAAGTTTGGCATTGAAAATCATGGATTAATTTCAGTAGTTTAATAGGTGTACATAAAGGTTCATTGAAGGTTTTAACGATATTGAAAGGTGTTATATAACTAAATTTAAATCATAATTACAATAAGGGTATGTATAAAAAGACATTACAACATGAAAAATTGTAAATAAAAATGACTTATTACAAAGAAAGTACATGAATTAAAAGGAAGAGGTGAGAATTCCTTACCTTGAGAGGGTGCTTCTAATAGCTTGGGAGGAGATTCTTAAGAGCATAGGAACACATTGGGATAGATTTATAGCGGAATATGAGAGGAAATTAATTATAAATGTGTTTTTAGTGAATATAAATTAGATTTTGGGTGTGTATTTACAACCAAGGAGAGGTAAATTCCTGATTTATTTATAAACGTCAGTTTTGGACTCTAAGGGATAAAATAAAAAAACACAAAACCTCCTATTTTTTTCAAATATTTTCTACCAAAGAATTTTTTTAAAAAAAATACTTTTTCTATTTGAGAACTGAAAGCCTTAAAATAATACCATTCATGAAGCGTAAGTGAGTCATGTTCATAATGATTTTTTTTAAGACCATAAAATAGAATATAGGTTTTGATGGATTTATTATATGATTGTAAAAAAAATATAACTTAAAAACACTTTATTTTAAATGATAAATATATTTTTGGTCATTTATTCTATTTTTATTATTTATTACATCACTTTTGGGATATTATGATGACATACTTCATACCCTATATTTATACCATTTTTAATTTTTACCCAAAAATTTGACTGTCTCAGAAAAATTATTAAAAATTAACCATTGGAAAGTTTCTATATGCTGATTCAAAAAATCAGTTCTATTTTACCAAAATAATTCTCTAAAAATTATAATTTACACTTTTAAAAAATAAATATTTGCTAGAAAATACTAGTTTCTACGACACTAAGCACTTTCTGACCCTTATAAAAATTACATTAGACTTCATTAAAATATATTATAATTTCTATTTAAATAAATATTATTTAATAATAATATGATATGAATATAAAATTTCATTCATTAATTATTTAATTTATCAAAATCATGATTTTGTTTGAAATTACATATTAATAAAAAATACAATTTCAGTTTCCTCATATTAAAATATAGTATTTATACAACTCATTATATAAGGAAGTGTATTAATTAATAATGAATAAAGATAAATATAATAATTATTTTATTAAAAAGGTAAATATAAAAATTCACACTATTAGGGTCTAGGTACGTAACCCCTTATCACACTAGCATATTCTGTAACACCCCAAGCATCAACGGTACGCTTCTCTTTGAATAATATAGTAGCGTGTGTTGTACGCAACTTCGAGTTCTAACACGCCAAAACCAATCAAACTAGTCATTATGAATAGTAATACCCACTTTTTGAAATTTTATATATTTTATCATTGAAAATGGTCTTCATTTTTGGATTCAGAATATCGAAATTATCCTTGGGTGAATTTTTGGTATTTTTCTGAAAATATTCAATTTTTTGATAAATAGTGAAAAAAACTGAGTTATAGTTAAAACCTGGATTTTTATTTAAATAATTATTTATTTTATTAAAATTTATTTTTGGTCAAAATAGATACATAATACCTATATATGTTGAATGTATTTCATTAGAGTCAGTTTATAATAATTTTAGATATATAAATATTTTATTGATTTTTTCACAGTCTTTTACTCATCTCCTAGGAGAATTTGAAATTCACATAAAATTTAATTTTATCGCTTTTGTGAGTGGAATTTAGAAAATCCGAGGGACACGATTAAAATCAATGAGTAAAATGTGGTTCAATAAGATATAAATAATTTTTTGGTAAATAGTAACTTTTTACTTTTATTTACCACAGTTAAATATGAATAGGGTAATTAAGGGAAAAATGATATTATTATTACCCCAACACATGTACTAATTATATTGGCTAAGTATAATTCGACCAGAATCATACTTAGGAATAAAATATGAACCTCTTTGGTCCACTTGGATTAGATTAGGACATTTAATATTATTTAATTCCAAGAAGAGTTAAAAGAGATAAAATCAAAGTCAAATAACTAAAACATTTTTATAGGGTTATATATAAGATAAATCCGATTATAAATATTCATTAGAAAGATAAAAATATTTACTACGTAATGGTATTTTATTTATAATTTTTATACATTAAATAATTTAATTTATTTATGACACAATGATGATGCTGTAATTACTTAATTAATGAAATATTAAAATAAATGATATTATAAATATCAAAATAAATGTAATTTGAGACTTTTTATGAATAAAAATAATTTTCTAGGTTAATATAACATATTAGGGTTGGTTAGATGAATTTGTTTCAAAGCAATAATGTTGTTATAAATGTATAAAAAACAAAATACCAAATAGTGTCAAAATTGACATAAAAGAGTTGTTAAAACAAATATTATATTATTAATTGATATTATCTTCCTAAAAATATAAGGTTCAGCCAAATGACATAGATAAGGTTATATATATTAATAATGAATCACATAGGGTTCTCTTGGCTTGTAATAGTATATTTATTAACCATATAATATAAAAATACAAAGAGACATGGTAAATGTCAAACTATTTAACTAAGAGTTAAATATAAATGATAAGGTTAATATAATAACCCAAACCTATAAAAAATCTATTGGTTGAAAGGATTTTGACCCATCCCCACCTTAGAATCTAAATAAGTTACTTTGGAGCCATTATATACCGAATATGAATGTATTATAAATTAATATTTTATGTTTTTCATAAGGTTCCCTTCACCCCTCTTATAAAAGGGCACTCCACCTTCTCTCAAATTAATACCTTCAAAAACATTTTCTTCGGCCAAACCCTGCCCAAATATCCTCTAAACTTTCCCCAATTCATCTTAGATGTCTTCTTTTGTTAGAAATCCAACTTTAAAAGCCCTTTGGATCAAATCAAAAGGAAGAACCTGAAGATGAGGTAAAAATCTCACCACCTCTTTCAAGTTCTTTTCTTCTTCCACCTCTTCTTTCTTTTTAATTTACATTCTAAAATAATATCTCCTATATCTTCTATACACTATGATGTTATTATAAATATGGTACAACCATATTCATTATTCTATCCATCCTTTTAATGACATGTCACCATATGTGCGTACGTACGGGTTACCGTCTCCACGTCGTGGTGTAATTGTTATTCAAAACATTATTATTTGGATGGGTATGATAATGATGTGTAATTGAAGTAAATGATAAATATAAAATTATAATGATTCTATAAATATGATATACCATCCAATTATATATTATCTTAATATCAAAATAATGATATTGTCGCTCGTGCGTACGTACGGACTACCGTCTCCACGAATGCGATTAGATCCGTTCCCCATCCTATCCACTCAAGTATAATTCTCATTTGATGATTAAAAATATTGTTTAAGGACTTGATATAATTGTTGATGTTAATAATATACAACCTATCCATAACAAACACAACATATGTAACAAAACATATAAAATAAAATGATTATGTTAACACCAGAAACGACGATAATACTAAAATATTTTAACAAAGCAATGTTAAATGATCATATATGATATCATATTAATGTATATAATTGATGAATAATTTAATAACAATTATTTAACCATTATAAAAGAGGTTAACCTACCCTTGATCAAATAAAATTACAAGATGAGGGTTTATTTCACAATCTCTTCATTATCTGAGGTTGTTTATACGTAATTATCTATTGGGACCTCTTTATCATCTAGATCCTTGTTTATTAAAAATGTATTTCAAATCATTCTTAATATTTTATAGACTATGGGTTAATGGAATTTATACCCTTGTTTTTATTTTTATAAGAAGTTTATAAAGGAATATTTCTGTCATTTTCCAAACAATGACCTTTTTATACTTTTCGATAGAATTAAAGTAAGATTTTATTTTTTAACTTATACGGTAGGTGCAACTATTTTCCACCGTTATAAAATCTTAGAAACTTCTCTTACAAGATTATAAGGATATTTCAATGTAAATGTTTTATTTTATAATTATGAGACATTTAAATGATTTAAAAAAAGTGATATTTCTCTCAAATAGTTTTGATTTCATCTATGTCAACATCCTCTGATGGATTTTAATTTTATTTGAAGTTGATTTATTATGATACAAAACTTCCATATTTTATTGAAGGTTTTGTATATTTTTGATTGTGGATGTGTTATTTTTATACCATTCATGGTTTATGGAGAATTTACTGACATTTCATATGCTAGTTTTAATACGAATGTTTATGTTATGTTTAAACCTGTTCATATGAGGAATGCATTGGACATAATAAGTGATGGGTGGAGCCCGCTATAGCTCCTCGATGCATTGGTAAGTCTTATAAGACAAACTAGTTTCTTGGCACAAGGCCTTAACAAAATCTTTTTTGTATTCCTGGTACAAGGCCTTGACTATGTGGTTATGATAGTCTGTCATTATGCATTTTATCATTATGAAAGTGGTTATTGGTATTGCATGTGATTATTCAACTAGTAGAATATCCATGTGAATATGTAAATGGAATTATTTAATTTTATTTCTACCATATAATGATGAATTTCATTTTTAAAAGTCTTTTGTATTATTTATACATTGCCTTAAATATTTATGCTTATTTATGAAAGATTCTGCTATATTGTTTTCCTTACTGAGAATTTGAGCTCACCCCTTTCTCTGTTTTATTTTTCCCAGGATGTGAAAAAGTATTTTATGACTAACCTGCAGGGATAGTCTGAGGGGATATGATTGTGGAATATGGAGACTATGTTGTTTTAGTTTTCATTTTATTATGCAATGCAAGACTTATGAATGTATCTAGTGATTCCAAGGCTACTAAACTAATCGGTCTTTCGAGACTTGATCTTTTGTGATCATGACAATGATACGTAATAATGCACCGACTCTAGGATTTTGGGTTTGGGGTGTTACAGTTGGTATCAAAGGATGTTTAGTACAAACCTTGGAAGCTAGATTTAGATAAAATTTGATTAGAGCACATAGACCTAATATGGGCTTTAAGGATTTGTATAGAATAAATTCAAATAATTTCTGTATTGTAGTGATTTTGTGTGTTTTCCGAGAAATACATCCCTGTATGGATATGAACAGGTAGAGGAAGCTATGACACAAATGTACCTAGGGATAAAACACGAAAAAACCTCTTTGATGTAGACTCGAACAGGAAATGGTGTACAAAAACAGGCCTTGTTTCACTCTTGGTTACGATACTCCGAGGGGATATGCTTAGGATAACTATCATTTTCTTTACAAACCATAATGAAGGGTTTATGAGTATATACATCCTCAAAGAAACCATTTTTATGATTATGGATTATATCCATAAACTGTTCAAATTATGTTATGTGTTTTACATGTTGGAATTATGAATTTCGATTCATAAACTAATCTATTGTATGCTATTGTTTAGAAATAGAACCTAGTGGAAGGAATGGAAACCGTATCAATGCACGCACTCCATGTAGGGATTTTCCTCATTCTCAAGATAATTATTGTGGATCTGGTGATATAACTGGTTCTGATCATCTTATCACCATACTGGGAAAACTCACTCAGGTTATGAATAATAACTTTTCTCGTATGGAGCACCAAGATCCACAGCATGGAGGATCAATGTTAGATTGATTCCTGAAGAAATAACCACCAAAAATCAATGGGAGTACACATCCATTAGTAGCTAAGTAATGGATAAATTCTTTAGAGAAAATATTCCATGCTTTGGGGAGTAGAAAAAGGGAAAAAGATGTCATGGCAGTTTACCGCCTCTCTGAAAATGCAGATCAATGGGGGTTATTGATTCAAAAAATAAAGGAAGATAAATAAGTATAAGATATGGAATGTAACGAGTTCAAAGAGCTGTTCTTATAAAAATACTTTCCTAGTGACCATCGAGCAGATATAGAAAGAAATATTCTGTGTCTGAGGCAAAAGGAGGATGAGAATGTTGCAAAGTATAAGGCTAACATTACAAGGTTAGCGAGGTATGAAACAGATTATATATGTAACCCAAGATGTAAGATTGATTGTTTCATTGATGGGTTAAAACCGTTTCTCCATTGATAATTAGTCTCACAATACTTATCTTCTTATGAAGATATTGTCTCATGTGCTATCAAGATAGAAAAGGAATTCTATAAATCTTATGACTTTAATGTAATGAAAGAGAAGAAGAAATATTCTGATCACTCTGGGAATGGAAATAATGGGTAGAAGGGAAAATTTGAATATCCATATTGCAGTAAATGTGGGAAAAAACACCCTAGTACATTCTTGATGGTAATGGGAGCCTGTTACAAGTGTGGTGAAAAAGGCCACCAAGCACGTGGTTGCAAGGGGAAGAAAGAAGATACCGATGGTCAATGCTACAATTGAAGGGGGATGGGATATTATGCAAACGAATTTCCTAAGCATCAGGGGAAAATACCTCAGAAATGGAAAAGGGATCAAGGCCAAGCATATGATGTCACTAGTTCTGAGGTAGAAGCATGAAAAGATGTGGTGGCAGGTAATTTAATGGTTTCATCATGTTTAGCAAATTCTTCATTTGATTCGGGATCATCACATTATTTCATATCTTCCCAGTTTGCTATGAAAATTATATATTTCCAATTTGATTTAACAAGGGAGTTGTTATTCAAAACTCTTAAGGGAAGTTTCATTGCAACATTGTTTTGTGAATCAGTCCCCATTAGAGCACATAAATGTTATTTATCTATTGATATCATCATCATACCCATGATTGAGTTTGATATAATCCTCACTATGAATTGGATTTTAGAACATGATGAAAAAATTTATCGTAAGAAGAAGGAGGTTACTATTTTTGATGACAATGATAAATAACACCTTATCATACGAGAAGAATCGTCACCGCCTAATTCTTATCTAGATCCACCCCCATTAGCTCAAATAAATTCAATTATTGGGGAGGAAGAGAATGAAATAACTAAGGGTGAGGAAAGGAATGTTCAAATAGAGGATGTACCTATTATGAAAGAATATGTAGTTGTTTTTCTTGATGATTTACCTGGACATCCCCCAGAAATAGAAATTGAGTTTTCAATTTATTTAATTCCTGGTTCAAGGCCTATATCGAAGACCCCATATAGAATAGCCCATGTGGTATTATTTGAACTAATGAAACAACTAGAGAAATTGTGTAATAATGGATTTTTTTCGCCCTAGTGTTTCTCCATGGGGAGCCCTTGTACTTTTTATTAAGAAGAAAGATGAATCTATGAGGTTATGTATCGACTACAGGGAAATAAATTCTATAACAATAAAGAAAAAGTATCCCCTACCTCGCATTGATGATTTATTTGACCAAATACATGGATATGTAAACTTTTCAATGATTGAACTTCGATCGGGATACATTAAGTTGTGTGTGAAGAAGGAATACATTCAGAATGTAGATTTTCAAAACAGGTATGGGAATTATGAGTTTACAATAATGACTTTTGGATTGACTAATTCACCCTCTATATTCATGGATCTAATGAACAAAGTTTTTAAGGAATATCTCGATGATTTTGTAGTTGTATTTATTGATGATATCTTAGTATACTTCAAAATATATGAATATCATGAAAATCACTTGAGGATTATCCTGAAGACTCTTAGAAGACATGAATTATATGGTAAGTTTAGCAAGTTTGAATTCTGCCTTCAGGAGATTTCTTTTCTTGGCCATATTGTCTATAAGGATGGAATATCTGCTGATCCTTCTATGACAAGAGTAATACAAGAATGGACAGCTCCAATGAGTATCACTGAGTTACATAGTTTTATTAGTTTAGCAGGTTATTATTGGCATTTCATTCAGAACTTTTCCTGATTGGATAACTCATCAACGAAGCTCACATGTAAAGGGGTTAAATTTATTTGGACAAAAGAGTGTAAAGAATGTTTTGAAGAACTGAAGAGAGGATTAGTCAATGCTCCTATATTGACTCTATCGTCGGGGAATGATGGGTTTGTTATTTATAGTGATGCATCAATGAAAGGAATTGGTTGTTTCCTTATGCAGAATGATAGAGTTATTGCCTATGCTTCACTACAGTTGAAAATTCATGAGAAAAACTATCTTACTCAAGATCTTAAGTTAGCTACTGCAATATTTTCTTTGAAGATATAGAGACATTATCTCTATGGTGAAAAATGTGAGATATATACCGATCACAAGAGTTTGAAGTATATTTTCTCAATGGAAGAACTCAACATGAGGAAAAGGAGATGGATTGAACTACTCATGGATTATGATTTCACGATACACTACCACCCAGTGAAGGAAAATAAAGTGGAAGATGCTTTGAGCAGAAGGGATCATGGAGGTTTGAACAAGATGATAGTTGAAAAGGATCCTATATACATGGATCTAGTAATGATGGATATGGGAATTACCATGGAAGCTGAAACCTCAATACTTTTTCGAATGGTTTCCAAAACAACTTTACTAGAAAAGATAAAGAGTTATCATAAAAAAGATGAAGAGTTTAAAAAGAAGATTAAAGCTGTGAATGATGGGAGATTTAGTGACTTTGTGTATGAATATGAAATTATCTAATTTGGGAAGATACTTTTTCTTCCTGATATACCTGATTTAAAAAGGGAATTATTTGATGATTCTCATTGTTCCAATTTCTCTATACACCCTGGGAGAACCAAAATGTATATAGATTTGAAAGAACATTTTTTGTGGGACAACATGAAGAGGGATATTGATCATTTTTTGTCAATATGTATGGTTTGTAAACAAGTGAAAGATGGAAGTAAATACCCAAGATGAGTCATGAAACCTCTTCCCATACATGAGTGGAAATGAGATAATATTACAATGGACTTTATCATGGTACTACAAAATATTCCTAGAAAGAATGATGCAATATGGGTCATTGTTGATTGTCTTACAAAGTCAGAAAATTTTTTTTCTATAAGAGAAAATTTACCACTTGAACAATTAACAGGATTATATATTAATGATGTTTTAAGACTTCATGGAGTACCACTATCGATTGTTTATGATAGCGAGCCACGTTTTAGTTCATGATTCTGGAAAAGTCTTCAGAAAGCCTAGGATACTGAACTTCGTTTGAGCACTGATTACCACCCCCAAACTGATGGACAATCAGAACAGACTATTCAAACCTTCGAAGACTTGTTGAGATCATGCCTACTTGGCTTTTAAGGTATGTGGGATCAATATTTACCTCTAGTGGAATTTTCCTACAATAATATCTTCCATTCAGGTATTCTGATGGCTCCATATGAAGCGTTATACAGAAAGAGATGTCGCACACCAACCTGTTGGGATGATGTTGGGGATAGAAAACTCATAGGCCCATAACTAGTGGAGGAAACGATGGAAAAGGTGAAGGTAATCCAAAAACACATCAAAGCAGCTCAAAGTAGGAAGAATAGCTATGCCGATAACCGAAGGAAGGATTTGGAATTTCAGGTAGAAGATCATGTTTTATTGAAGGTATCTCCATGGAAGGTAGTTATACGTTTTGGTAAGAAAGGTAAATTGAGTCCCAGGTACATCAGACCATTGAAATTCAAGAACGAATTGGGGCTGTAGCCTACTGTTTGGCAATGCCTCCAAATCTGTCCTACTTTCATGATGTGTTTCACGTGTCACTGTTGAGAAAATACATGCCTAACCCAATGCATGTACTCACCTACGAGGAAGTAGAAATGTAACACGATCTATCTTATTGTAAAGATCCCATTCAGATTCTTGATAATAGAGAACATGTTTTGAGAAACCGGACGACGAATCTGGTAAAAGTTCATTGGAGAATCCATATGATAGAAGAGGCAACATGGGAACCTGAGGATCTTATGATGAATAAACAACTGACTATTTTTATGAAATAATATTCAATAAATATATAGGACGAAATTATTTGAAGGAGGGTAGAATGTAACACCCCAAGCTTCCACGGTACGCTTCTCTTTATATAATACAGTATCATGTGTTGTACGCAACTTTGAGTTCTAACACACCATATCCAATCAAACTAGTCGTTATGAATAGTAATACCCACTTTTTGAAATTTTATAAATTTTATCATTCAAAATGGTCTTCAGTTTTCGATTTGATATATCGGAATTATCCTAGGGTGAATTTTTGGTATTTTTCTGAAAACATTACTTTTTTTGATGAATAGTGAAAAAACACTTAGTTATAGTTTACAACCAAATTTTTATTTAAATAATTAATTATTTTATTTAAATTTATTTTAGTTCAAATTCAATTCATAATAGCTATATAAGTTCAATGTAATTCATTGGAGTCAGTTTATAATAATTTAAGATATATAAAAATTTTATTGAACTTTTCACGGTCTTTTAACCATCTCCTAGGAGAATTTGCAAATTCACATAAAACATAATTTTTCCACTTCTATGAGTGGAATTTCAAAAATCCTAGAGACACAGTAAATATCAAGGAGTAAAATGTGGTTCAATAAGATAAAAATATTTTTTGGTGAATAGTAAATTTTTACTTATATTTACCACGGTTAAATATGAGTAGGGTAATTAATTGTAAAAATGATATTATTATTAACCTAACACATGTCCTAATTCTATTGAATAAGTATAATTCGACAAAAAACAACTTAGGAATAAAATATGAACCTATTTGGTCCACTTGGATTAGATTAGGACATATATTATTATTTAATTCAAAGATGAGTTAAAAGAGATAAAATCATAGTTAAATAACTAAAACATTTTTATAGGGTTATACATACAATAAATTAGATTATAAAAATTATTTAGAAATCTAAAAATATTTCATACATTATTTTATTTTCTTTAAAATTTATAGACCTTAAATAATTTAATTTATTTATGACACAATGGTGATGCAGTAATTACCTAATTAATGAAATATTTAAAAAATTGAAATTATAAATATCGAAATAAATGTAATTTGAGACTTTTTATGAATTAAAATAAATTTTTAGGTTAATATAACATATTAGGGTTGGTTAGATGATTTTTTTGTGAAGTAATAATTCTGTTATAAATTTGGCAAAAACAAAATTCCAAATAGTGTCAAAATTGACATAAAAGAGTTTTTAAAACAAATATTATATTATAAATTGATATTCTATTCCTAAAAATCAATGGTTTGGCCAAATGACTTAGATAAGGATATATATATTAATAATGAACCACTTGGTGTTCTTGTGGCTTTTTATTATAATTTAATTAACCATATAATTTAAAAATACAAAGAGACATGGTAAATGTCAAACTATTTAAATAAGAGTTAAATATAAATGATAAGGTTAATATAGTGACCCAAACCTGTCTAAAATATATTGGTTGAAATTATTTTGACACATATATAGCTTAGACTCCAAATATGTCACTTTTTAGCCATTATAAACCGAATATGAATTTATTCTAAAATAATATTTTATGTTTTTCCTAAGGTGCCCCTCACCCCTCTTATAAAAGGGTACTCACCCTTCTCTCAAATTCATACCTTCAAATCCTTTTCATTCATCCAAACCCTGCCCAAATATACTCTTAACATACCCGAATTTATCCTAGAGTCATTCCATTAGTCATAAAGCCATATTAAAGAGCCCTTTTGGTAAAATCAAAAGGAAGAATCCGTAGAAGAGGTAAAAATCTAACCACCTCTTTCCAGTTTTTTTCTTCTTCCAATTCTTCTTTCTTTGTTATTTCCATTATAAAATAATAACTCCTCTATATTCTATATACTCTGATGTTATTATAAATATGGTACAACCATATTCAGTATTCTATCCATTCTTTGAATGACATGTTACCATACGTGTGTAGGTACGGCTTACCGTCTCCACGTCGTGGTGTAATTGTTATTCAAAACATTATTACTTGGATGGGTATGATAATGATGTGTAATTGAGGTAAATAATAAATATAACATTATAATTATTCTTTAAATATGATATAACATCCAATTATATATTATCTTAATTTCAAAATAATGATATTGTCGCTCGTGCGTACGTACGGATTACCGTCTCCACGAACGCGATGTTATTCATTCCCCATCATATCCATTCAATTCTAATTCTCATTTGATGATTAAAAATATTGTTTAAGGACTTGATATAATTATTTATATTAATAAGATAAAACCTATCCACAAAAAACATATCAAATGTAACAAAACATATAAAATAAAACGAGTAAGTTAACACCCAAAACGAAGATAATACTAAGATATTATTAACAAAGCAATGTTAAAAGATTAGATATGATATCATATTAATGTTTATAATTCTTGTATAATTTAATAACAATTATTTCACCATTATAAAGGAGGATAAAATACCCTCAAACAAGTAAAATTACAAGGTAATGTTTTATTTAACAATCTCTTCATTATTCGAGATGGTTTATACGTAATTATCTACTGCGACCTCTTTATCATCCACATCCATGTTTCTTAAAAATGTATTTCAAATCATTTTTACTATTTTACAGACTATGGTTTAAAGTCATTTATACCCTTTTTTGACTTTTTATAAGATGTTTATAAAGAATCTTTCTGTTTTTTCCAAACAAGGTCATTTTTAACCTTTTCTACAGAATTAAGGTAAGAATGTATTTTTAACTTATACGGAGGGTGCAGTTATTTTCCACCATTATAAAATCTTCATAGCTTCCCTTTTAATCTTATTATGATATTTTCAATGTAAATGTTTTATTTTATAAATATGTGACTTTAAAATGATTTCAAGAAAAGAGATATTTCTCTCAAATAGTTTTGATTTCATCTATGTCAACATCCTTTGATGGATTTTAAGCTTATTTGAAGTTGATTTATTATGATAAAAAATAAACAATTAATATTTCATTATGTATATATAATATATTTAAACTCATTCATATTAAAATATATGATTCTTTAATAAATATATCCCATCCATATTTCTTAGTATATGAACACTTTATATTAATAATGAAAATATTTTAAATTATTTAAATATCATATATTTTATATTAATCTAAGCCTTTGATCACATCCTCTAATTTTTTTGGATAGTTTAAATAATTTCTAACATAAGGTATTTGATATGAACATTTCATATTATAATTTATTAACATTCCATAAAATAAGATAAATGACATTATATTTTTCTTTATTTTTATGTTTATTTGCACTTTATAAATTAATTTTCAATTCTAGAATTAGTACATTATATTATAATATTAATTATAAGAATTTTAAATTCACATTAAACATATATCATATTCACCAAATAAAATTTTCTATAGTTTATTTATCATTATAAATGTTCTTGTGCCAACTAAGGTGTTTAAGGAATCAAGAAAAATAGTTTTTCTTACTAAAACATAAAAACATTCCATTATCCTTTATTAACCGTGTAATGGTTCTATTCATATGATAAAAATTTAAATATGAATCATGATGTTTCTTCTTCTAAGAATCCAATTAGATAAGATCCTTAAAAAGAAATACCTTAGAACCATGATATGATTTTATCTATACATTTCATGATTTTATAGATGTGAATATTATTCACATATCAACCAAAAATATTTATTCTAAAACCATGACATGAAAAGTATGGATTTATAGTTTATAATTTTTCAAACACATTTTTTATGGACTGTTTTTCTGAAAACATGATTAGATTTTTTAAATATTTAGATATCATGAATATTTTATTTAGAAAATAATTTGTGGTTATGAAAATCACTATATACCATAATGTATAATTAATAAACATTCCATTGTTCTATAAACACTCATTTTCTAAATTTTTCATATACTAATACTTTAATACAGATGAAAAGGATGTGGCTCTATTTCTAATTATGGATTTTAAGGGAGACTAAACTAGTTCTAATTCACTGGAGAAACCAATTATTGATTTTCTCTAATATCATACCATTAGTTAGAATGGAATAAATCATAACTAAAAATATTTCCTTACTATATAAAATGGAACATGTTAATATATACTACATGTGATTAATGGTAATCCCTTAGAACCAATCAATAGACTCCTTATATCTATGATAGTCCATGCATCATCTATGGCCTTTTAAAACCATAGTGTTAAGGGAAAAGAGATAATGGGTTTTAATACTTGTATTTACATGTATTTAGTGTAATGTATACATATTTATATCTTTATCTACAATGCATAAACCAATTTATATTTGATTCCATAGACACTGCATGGTTTCCAAAATGCCTCATAAGAATTTGGTTATAAATTAAATGTTTCATAAAAATGTTATAACACTACAACCCCTTGTAACACATAGATCAACCATTTATTAATTATTTAATTTTTTGAAATTAATTTAAACATTTGAATGTCTGAAATGAAAATATAATAAAGTTTAACTGAAGTTAATAATATCATAAGTTGAAGATAATCAAATACATGTATTATCTCATAACCTAAGTAGTAATGTAGGCAACATAGAATCAAACCATGAATTTACTACTTTCAGCAAGTCAGGATTTCCTTTAGCACAAACCATGACATGATAACCATTATCACATCATGGTCATAATTTAGTGTGTATTTATATCAAATAAAATCTATTTTAATTTTATAATGTAATTTTTTTAAAATTTTATCCAAATAAATTTACAAAATCATAAAATATGAATTTTATTCCTTTAAAATATATACCAATTTAAAAAAATTCATCTATAAATAGATTAAATCATATTTCAAAGAATATATATATTTAAAATAACACTATATCATAAGAAAAATGGATGAAATGATATATCATCATTGATTACTAAACTAAGTCAAACTATGGGGAAAATTTTTATTTATTATATATGGATTTTTATTCTTAAAAACTCAACCATTATATTTGTGTATAGATAAAATCAAGACATTGGAAATCTTTAATTAAGTAAAAAAATTTAAAATTCAACATCTATATCAGAATAATTTGTAATCAAAATATATCTTTATTTTTTAATTGTCCTAGCCAGTGTTTTCTTATTTCAATGATCTAAAATTAATTAAACGCGAAGAAAATAAAATAATAACATATCATAAAAGAGTAAAATAATAAATTACTTTGAGTTTTAAAATTAAATATATAAATAGAACATGAAAAATATGAATTAAATTAAACCACGTGATTCATTAAAACAATAAAATAATGGAATTTAAACCTCTAATTTTGGGTAACAATTATCAATATAAAATTCCTATTATTTTTTACACCAATATAGAAAAATAACAAATTAGAAAATGGGAATGAGTGAAAACAATTATCATATAACTCAATAGAATCATAGATACCTATACCAATAACTTTATCATATTGAAAATACTTTGTTAAATGAAAATGATATTGTGGATATCCAATCCCATCAAAAATGAAACAAATAAACCCCAATATCTTTGAATAATTTATACCAACCATACCTAAGGATTGTAACATTATTTTATCTATAGAAGAATGTATGATCCTTTACATTAAATTAATACCAAGATATAACTCAATAATTACTTCATTAATAATAACACTTTCAACGTACTAATGATTAGTATCATTAGATAACAAGGTTCTGAATAAAATATTTTCCACAATCCATACATGAACCATTACTTTGGTATAATTCATTAATCTTAACATATCTACATTGTGATGAATCTATAATTGATAGGCTAACTCAAAATTTCAGGAACACATCTCATTTTCACATTACAGGTAATAAGGATGTCTTCGAAATCTCATTAAATGAATTTCAAACTTTTGTTTACTTTATTCCTTCCCTTCCCTTAATTTCTATAAACTTGTTCTTTCCATTATCCTTGAGAGTAAATGAAAGAAATTCATTCATAAATAAATCAAAGACATTTTTCATTGATAAATTTTATTGATCAACATGAACCATTCACCCCCATTATTGAGCCAAATCTCAGAGAAAATACATGACCAAAGTTGAATGGAATTGATATAGATTTTTTACAGAATCAAAAAAATTTATAATTCCTCTATCCAATTTTTATCTTAATTACTTGATAGATTACCTAGAAACCCTAGAACTCCTTATAACTGAAACCTCAATAACATTTCATTTCAAGATTCCTTAAAATAACATCCATTCATCTATTCCTTATAATTATATAAAAACAATATTTGAATTAAAATATAAATATAAAGAAAATATGTATTAAAAATCATTACAATTCACCTTAAAACATCATACATGATATTTTTTACTAAAAATAATTCCTAAAAACCGAAAAATATTTTTGAATATTATTTTCATAAGTTAATTAGTATTAAATTAAATAATTTACTAGAACTAAGTCACTATAACATATCTATTTTTATGTGAATAAATTCTAAAATACATCATAAAATCACTGTAAAATAGTAATAAACGTATATTTCCACATAAAATTAAGATTTACCCTAGATGAAACCTGTTATAAAAAAATTAAAAATTCAAATCATCATTTATATTGTAAAATATATATGATTAATAATCTCTCATAAATATTTTTACTCTGTAGAAAATATATTCATCCATCATATATAGTATGTAAATGATTAGTGTACTTGTATAGGGAAGAGTTATCGATCAAATATTTTTATTGGGTTCTCTATTATAATTTATGTTCTATGTACATGTATAAAAATTTCCTAATAACATGGAAAAACCCATACATGTTCCTAAACTAAACACTATTCAAATCAACATTTTTATTTGTATCATTCTTTTATGAACGAACCCCACTAAGAACCCACCTTGGTATGATAACAAAATCAAGGGTGATACCCTTATCCCACCTTCAATAGGTCAAGGGATGATAACTTTTACCAGGGGTTTAAATCAGGATTATGTGATACATTACCCTTAAAAATATAAAATAAATTAATTGATATAACTACCTGATATCCAAAAATAAAATATCAAAATGAATAAAACCTCAATGACGCCAAACATACACAAATACAGTTCTCTATGAAGAAGTGGATTCATTATAATTCACCACTACACAATCTTATCTATTTGTAACATTTCATCAAATACACTATAAATCAATCTAAAAAAAACTCTAAAATGATATATATTGGGATGATAACAACTTTATACTTAGTAAGATCATAGTATGATAACATATAAGTATTAAATTAAGGATAACATATAATATAAATATGCAAGAATTATTGAACTAAAAAATATTACTAAATAAGATGCATAATTCCACATTAAAAAAAATTCACTAGATAAAATTAATTACTTTAAAATTATTCTCCATATAATGTCCACCAACCATTTATATGATTCTAATAACAAACATGATGACCAAAATCTATCCAAAATACCTTACATTTCCAATTAAACTCATTCATTCCAAAAATATAAATATCAAAATAAAAATACACGCACTAAAATTTCTCAAAGAAAATAAAATAAAATAAAAAACACTAAAAGGGATCAAATAGAACATTATATATATCTATCTAAAATACATATCTACTCTAATTCATATTAAAATATTTGGGTAGGTAATACCACATTTGAATAATCTTGAATAGGTCAAAATAATAATAATAAAATAAAAAATAACTCCCACCTTCATTTTACAATATTAACACACAATATTTATATTCTTCAAAATCATTCATGAAATAACAAAATAAATCACATAATCATAATAAAATAATAGATAAAATTAGACACATAGTTAAACCATCATTCTGAATAATCATCTACAACACATATTTTCAATATTCACATCCTAATACCCAATCCCAAATCCATAATTAATTTTATAAACAGAATTATATATGATTTATTTTTTATCATATAATACTTCTAAATATCTTCCTCATAAGGTATCATGTCTCCCCAACTACCCAGATAAGTTATCATACCACTTGATAATGAAAAATAATATTTCTAGAAAATAACAAGACACTGTGTAGATCTAGAATGATGTATATGTAAACTATTATTACTAAAAAAAATAATAATTATCAAGAAAATATAGGTCAAAAGAGGTTGTGGTTTGTAAAATGAAACTTATTCTACAATTCCATGTTTCCCTACTAAATCCACTAAAGTTATGTAGATCAGAATTTTTGTTTATTAAATTAATAACCCCATTAAAACCATGATAATTATCTTTATCCCTTCTTTAACTTAATAATTAAATTATGATATATAAAAAAGGATTTTGGAGGGGTATTTTATATCAAATATAACATTATTTATACGAATATATTAATTTTACAAGAGATTAAATTACATTTAATCTCTTATCTCAAGATTATAACCAGTTTATGATGTTACACCAGTAATTTCTATTGTAACTCATCATTGAACTCAATTTATAAGATCATATTACCATTAAATAATTAAGGAATATTATGGAATTTATTAATGAGAGAATAAAGAGGATGAATCATTAAGTGAATGAAGTGTATTCCATTTTAATTTAAATGAGAATTCCACCCACCCATGTTTTATTTATATTTGTAACTAAATTATTGAAATTAAAATAATATACCTTAATTAATATCATTATTTTAATATATAATAACATAATTTTCATTTATTACTATAGATCAAAGAAATGTACACCAAACCTTTTATCATTTACCATTATATAATTATATTTCTTATTTATAAATCTTATGGTCAATTATACAATTTTATCAAAAATAAAATTTCTTACATGTACCTCTTTTTTATTACCAATGTATTATTCAAATTGAAATATTTATCTTTTTAATTTATTTCAAAAAAATTTACTCACAATATTCCAATAAACCATACATTATTTATCACATTTTAATAATGATATATAGCATGTTAAATACATTTTATAAAGGAAATTTCTTTATTATTTCATATAAATTGTCAGTTATAAAATATTATTATTATATTTATATAAAAAAACCACACTAAATATAATAAATAATACTAATTTAATTTATAATTTATCTTATCACTTTAAAAAATCATTGATATTTATTTGATTTCCATGTTATTATAGTAATTGTTTTTCACAACAACATATCTTTTAAAAATTTATCGATTATAATCTATATTTAATAAAAATATTTCATCCTCTAAAAAACTATTTCATTCACCACCACAATTTTCCATATTTATAATGATTATATAAAAACAATTAAAGGTTATAAAATCATTATTTACAAATAAAATCATTTATTAAAAAACAAAGTACCTTACTTAAATATGTAATATATTATCTATTTTGACCATTAGTATAAATATTTTCTACTATATCTTCTTAATATTTTAAAATAAAATAAGTCACAATAAATTATTAATATTTCACAACAATAATCTTTATGTGTTACATGAATGTATGTATCATATGTTTAAAAAATTAAAAATTCCCTTATTTTTTGACATACCACATGTTTCACATATTATTAATTAAAATATAATTAATTACACGACAATCCTAATATATAAATATTCATACATTTAATTTCATGTGCCTAAACATAAAACTATTTAATGGAATATAACATACCCTTTTAAATATAAATATATAAATAAGATCTTATAATTTACTTGACCACTACTATTAATTAATTCATACATTCCCATAAAATACTATTTTAGTTATTTATCTATTTAAATAATTTCACATTTTTAATAATATATCATTAATTCACTAAATCCATATTAAAAATATTATATACCCTGTTAATATCTTCAAATTTAAAGTAAAAATAAATTGATATTTCCATGAACTTACCCATAGGGGCTTGTCTAGCTTGTGATAAGCTGAGTGTCACACCCCAATCCCACCTCCAATTGGGTAGGGACTGGAAACAAGTGTTGAGAAGGAATAAACTAAAATGGGAGCCCTTTAACTAATATACCTATATTCATGCACACAACTATCACTGTGAAAAAGTGTAGAGGAATAATAAAATATTTTATCATATATAGTATAACCATGCACATAATAACCTCTAGGTAATACACCAGAGTACAATAATATATAGCCAAATCATTTTGGAGAAAAATACATGTCCAACAAAAAATGAAATATCAACCTAAAGAACTAAAAACAAGGAATGCTAGAGATATCATGACTCTGAATCGCTATGTCCAACTACCATACACAATCAATGTATCCAAGTACTACTATGCTGCACCAAATTCATAGCCAATCGTCTTATAATATGAATAAGACATTACATGTGTAGGAAAATCCCATATATGTGGTGAGTATATATATACCTAGTATGATACCCTAAAAACCCTAAAGGGAGGAATAAAAAGATATGTATGAAATCATATCAACCCATGGAAATAGGGAAATGAAAACCCAACACATATATGATCATAGAGAAACTCATATGAGGGTAAAAAGGGATCCACATCTCATTTCCTAGTCAATAATGATGATTCATCTTGTAGCTCCAAAGTTCTATCTCTAATGCCCAATATCGTGTGAAACCACATTAGAATCTGAGTGGAAGGGAATACTCCTCACTACTTCTCTCCATATCCAAGGGAGCACTCAAACCTATGGAAGAACAAATCATCGCCAGAGATCGAAGATGGGTGAGAAACACTCCATTGATAGAGGACCACATCCATCTATAATATGGGGGAGTATCAAATCGCCCTTTATAAAGAGTATGGGGAACCCACATGCTGGTATAATAGGGGAGTTTCCAACCCTGAAGTCTCTATGATAATATGGCCCGATCACTGCCCTATTGCAAGCATCACTAAAAAATGAATCACACTCCCTTCACCTTGTTTCATATCTTGGATTCCAATAATATAGCCCGCAATCATGTTCTATAAGAATGACTGCTCAGTATAGGATACTCAAATACACAAATCTGAGTCTAAAAGAAAGAGATACACAAGTTGAATGTTCATAATAAGGGAAAATGATGTTTAACTAGGTTCACATAGCACATAACCTCACCTAGACATATGTCTGTATCCTCACCCACACATTGAATGACAATCCATTTGGTACTAAATGACATGTAATGGTCACATACAACATATATTGGCGACCTGGAGAATACCTATGTCTCCCTAGCATGTTCCTGTGTACACTAGTCATTCTTTTGTACCATGGTCATGTCCATATACACAGTCATACCTATATACTCTATCCATGCTTGTATGAATGGTAGTGTTCAAGCCCATTTACTACTGGCATACATGAAAAGTCGTCAGCACTAGGTCACATGGTGTGTATAGTACCATTCATGGCATGTGATATTTATCTCTTCCTAAAACCCTTACTTCCAAATCCAAGGGACTATAGGTCATGTGTTCCTAGAGTACATTCCATATAAGTTAGGATTTTAAATAAACTCCAAGAATATTCATGTAGTTACTTAATCCTTCATTTCCACCAAAAATCTCAATGTTTGACCACCCAAAATCAAAGGAAAACATCTCCATCCATCGATTCATGGTCTGAAATGGCCAGAAATTTGATATATGACCAAACTCATGGGAAACCATAACATTTATTCCATCGTTTGGGGTTATAAAATCTGAATCCATCACCCATAACCATGAATCCATCATAATCAATCCCCCAATAATCCAAAATTCAATCATTCGTGTCACTGTCACATATTTAGGAGCTCAACCATGATAAAATCCAACCTAGAAATTTCGAAACATGAACCCATGGTACAACGGTGAATAACATAATGATTAATGGAAAAAAACACATACCTAAAGGTGATGATCATCATTGGCTGATGTGATCTTTACCAATGTTCATATAGTGTAGAAAAATGAGGTGAAATTAATGATTAAAAAAGAGTAAATTTCATTTGACCATTCGATTCATATTTCGGTGTATTCAAAGAATTTAAATCACCATAAAATAGAAAGTGGATAATTAAATCCATTCTTAAACCTTAATCAATGGGAATGTTCCACAAATAAAGATTTCTACCTTGATTATAGATTGACCATTGATGAAGAATTAGTTTGATAGTGATGGGAAGAATATCTATTGTATTCTCCATCCATCTCATGATTAAACTTGATCTACTCCTCATCTCTCTTTGATCCTGATCCACTAAAAAATGACAAGGAATTCCCCCTCCACCTCTACTTCTCTAAAAGTTATCCTGTTAACCTTGTAAAAACATCATAATGATGTATTTATTAAGGGATTCTAGGTTTAGTGTTATTAAATAAATAAATAAATTTAATTAATAAATATAATTATTGTATCATCTAATGGATAAATCAACATAAAATATGGATCCCACTAACTTTATGTCAGGTTATGGTAAACCCCATGTTCTAGATTCAACCATGGTTATAGATTTCCCATCTAAGGTCTTTATCACATGAATAACATTTATTGAAAAATGACATGTTACATATTTTAAAATACATTAATACTTTAAATATATTATTTTTGGGGTCTTTATACACCCAAACACAACATCAACTCTATCAAAAAATTCAAACACACATATATAAATATTTGAAGTATTAAATCTATAAAACCAGAGTCATTTCATTCTCCAAAACTTCAATGATTTTCACCCTGAAAACACGATCTATTAATAAATGGGGGTATTGAGCCAACATATAGATATCACACTCCTAGGAGCTCTCCTTCATGCTCTCATAATTCCAAAAAACACAAACCAATGGGATGATCTTCCCACATAAGTATCCTCTCTTACCAATCCTTGATCACCAATGGGTACTTCCTAATGGTGGATCCATCACTGATGTCTGTCTCTCCCCAGTCAATAACATGGATAGGTTCATGCACGTATCTCCTCATATATGACATGTTGATAGATCCATACACCCAATCCAACTAGGGGGAGGCTTAGTGGTATGTAACCTATCAAGCCCTCCGTAGGATATCGAATGATCTGATTAACCACTTCATAACATTTCTTTACCATCCAAACATCTGAAATCCTATTCATACATCAATATGGTTAACTTTTTTGGTCTTGTATCACTGATCATGTGAGTCTACATTGTATTGGTTGATGATTAGTGAATCTACCCTGGTTGGGCCTTGTTTGGTCCAAGCGATGATGGAAAAAATTTCTGTTATTCATCAATGAATGGTAATGAAATGGAGCCTCTATAAATATTATGTTTTCACTCATTGATTCCCTTCAGAATTTTAAGTTGCTGACTAGGTTTTTTTGAGATTTTCAACATGGATGAGTCAGAAAAAAACATATTAAATATGGAATTGTTTCTCAAAGATACATGGGACGATTTGAGGTTTTTGATAAGAAAGGAGAAGTGGAATTCCATTTGTATTTTCATCTTCATTTGATGTCAATTCATAATGTGTTTCACATGAAATAAAAAAAATGTATCTCTATGGCCTATCTCACTTCTTGATATGGGGTGACCTTGATTTGGAACCTAATTTATCCATTACCAAATAGTGAGTTTTGATTTGTGATTTTAAAACAATGTTTCTTCATGGAAATGAAATACCCCTGGTTTGAGTTCTTTGGAAACATGGTTTTTATTCACATGTGTATTTGGAGTGTGAGGTACCAATGGGAGAGTAGTGAACTCATCTCAATGACATGGATTCTTCTTAATAGTGTTTCTAAGGGAAGAAAGTATTTATTATGGGGAGATTAAAACATCATGTTCCTAGCTTTCATGTACTTTTATTACTTGATTTTGATCATATCTTATTTAGAACGTTCCTTAGGTAGTTTGGGGTGGCCTTTAGGGTTTTTTAGGTTTTCAGGGATAAAAATGATTGGTGCATACTTGTTAAAAACTATATGTACCAAACCAAGAAACCATGTCCTTTTCTGGGTTCTAGATGAGGGTACATGATTAGTTAAAATCATGTAACATAACTCTCAAATTGTGCGGTATGGGATAGTGGAGCATTAATGGTGAACACTTGGATTTCCAAACCATGTGGCCAAACTATGCATCTATATCTCTAGATTCCATTACGGGGCACATGGTTGGATCACTGTTTGACAAACCATGTGTCCAAACATTTAAACTCTTACCAAAATCCTTGTAAGTTTTCATGATTAGCTTAAACTATGTGGCATATCCTAGAAAACCTTTTAATGGGATTTTATTTATTTAATTTTTTTTATTAAAATGCAAAATCCATCATTATAAATTATAATATCCTCTTTATCAAACCTAATTTAACCCTATTATTTTTAGAGGATATCTAGATGTGATTTTACATCCTTCAACATTTTTTCTTATTGAATATAAGTGTTAGTGGATATGATTAATCCCTCTCTATTAAGTGTAAACTCTTTAATTAGGAACTATCCATTATTCCCCCCAAACCTTCATTGAGAGACGTGAATCATATTATTATTAATGGATTAAATCATTGATGTGATGAATAATAATTCTAGGGATTATTATTTGATCTTTTTTCCCGTTGTCTCTCTATTGATTGTTCCTATTTTAGTTTATTGATTGATCATGTGTCAAAATATAGGTGGTTCTATAAGGATTTTCCCTACACATGAAAAAATAATTTATTTGATTTATATTTACTTTTTCATTGAGTTCTAAATTATTATTTCAAAGTGAAATATAATTTTTAAATAAAACCATTTTCAATAGATTTAATTATTTTTGGATTTTGAGAATAGATTTTTCAAAATAAAAATTGATTTATTAAAATTATTTGATGATGATTCTAGAGAAAATTAGATTTCAATGAAAGATGATTTTAAAATGAATGAAAATGAATCAAACCTGTTATTTTATTTTGAAATTAAAATGAAATGTAGATACTTAAAAATAGTATTTTAATCTTTAAAAGTTTAATTCAATTGAAATTAATGACTTTAACATGATTTAATGATTGATTGAAAGAACATTTGATCTTGAGTATTTATTGGGTAACTAGGACAAGCACACTAGGAATCTAACCCTCTAGAAATTGATTGATGATGAAAACTCTAAATAAAACAAATTAACCATGTTTTAACCTGATGTAGTGTTGATTTATTCTATCCCAATGGACTTATCCTTAGGCATGTCTGCACACTTTGATCCATGATTGATTGATAGAGTAGTGCGAGGATCCTAGAGTCATGTACTAACAAAGCTCAAGGCATATGACCATGGTACTTTTTTCATGTGACTATTACATTCCTGTTTTTATTGAAATAATTTATTCAGGGCCATCTATTTTATGAAAATAATAAATTAATCTTATGTTTGATACACTTTCCACTAACTTGATTTTTAATATTTTTTGAATAAAAATGTGAAAATGATTTTTCATGCCTCTTCTTTAATTAAATTTTAGTATAAATGATTTATTCATTATAGAAATGATTATGAAAGATTTTTTAAATTCTACTATGATATTTTTACCACACCCTAAATTTTCATTTGGTAATTTTTTTGACTATGTTATGATATGTCAGAGAAAAATGAAATCACAACTTGGAGGTAGTGGGTGAGCTTTTCTAGCTGGACCTTGGGTGATGGTTGTGGCTATTGGAGATACAATCCACTAATTACATGGAAACTCTAGGAATTTTTCATAATGGATATTTTTTTGTTTTATTGGATGCTGCACCATTTTGATCTTTATCTATCTTGTTACTTTGTTTTTTCTCCTTGAGGGGTGTTTGAATTGTCAATTCATTACACCTTTATATTCAATTGTTCTATATTGATTTTTTTTTCTTATAGTGAAATTTTTTCCTCTAACTATGGTTGATTCCATGTGCTAGTCTCTATCCCATGGGTATTATGAATGCGCTTCAGGACATGTTAGTGTCATCTTGGGTACCTGTGTCATAGGGTATTCAGGCTAGTTTAGGACACTATTTCACATTCCTAATATATGTATTTCTTATATTATAAACATGTATACCCTTTATTATTTTATCATCCTGATGGTTCTCATGAAAATTTAATTCGTTAGTTTCTATTTTCATCAAGTGATCATGATTTTTATAGCTTATTAAATGTTTTATTAGAACGTTCTAACTCTATTGGTTTCATTTTTTAAGTCATTATGTATTTTTTATAATTCATTCAATATCATTAACTTGTTTTTGTGAAACCTTGTGGTTTATTGGGTTTTATATAAGAGAAGTCTGTGAGTTGTGCATTCACTATTTTATATATTGGGGAGAGGTAATCATGGATTAAGGGGGGTATTTTTTTTCTATTTCTTTATTTATTAACCTATTTTTATCTTTAATGTTCCTGAGTTTAAGGGTATTTATTCTTCTATATTACTATTAAAAAATGTTGATTTTTTTCTATCATTTTAATTTTTATTTAGCATACTAAATATTATCTTCATATCTTTATTAACTAGTAAGTTGATTCTCCAATATTTATTCATTATTGTTTTTGTTTAATCCTAGGAGAGATTCTTATTTTTTATATTCCAAACCCCTGATTCTTTTTTTATTTGAAAGGGATAGTTATTTAGTTATAATTGTTAAAATTTTCCATTGTTGAAAATTTTTTCTTCATATTTATTATAGTGTGAAAATGTCTTTTTTACTATCTTTATAATTTTATATAAAGGGAAAAATCATATCATTACCCTTCCTTGTTATTGGTAGTTCTAATTAGATCCTCTCTTCATTGTCTTATCTTTTTTATCCTTATAAAAGGGATGTGAATGTATTCAATTTTTATAATTATAAAAATGGTGGATAATTCATATTGGTACTTTTATAGTATTTTTTTCATGTTTATATAATTACTATTTCCATTAAATATTTTATTTTTATTGGGTTTACTATTATTTTTCATTATTTTCTATTCATTATTATTATTTATATATTATTCTAAATTTATATTTTTTTCTCACAATTTTTTTTAAATACCTATTTTAAAGAGATAATTTCATGTATTCTATAAATTTGAGAAGAATATATTATGAATCCTAAACTACTAGAATTCAAAAAATTATATAATATTAATCTTAGAGGAAATATATTATTTATGGACCATGGTGATATTATTTCCAAGTAAAATATTTTCTGTATTGGATGAAAAAACCTTATGTTCTAATATTTGAATAACTATTGAATGTTACATATTATTAGAAGTTACTAAATATATTATTTATGTAATTAAGAATATAAAATATGTAATTTTACTCTAGTACAAAATCTTTGTCACGACCCGCCCTCGGGGTCCGTACCGTGACTACCCCAAGCCCGCCTTCCATAGGCCAGGGGCTGGCGACTAGCACCAAGGCGTAAATCCCGGTAAAAAGGGAAGGTATTGCCTTTGTAAAGTAAACAAACACCACAGAGTAAGCAAGCGGAAAGTAAACACTAAGCAAAAGCAGAGTACAACTGAAAGTGCGGAAAAGTAAATGGTCCAGTATACAAACCCAAACTGAGAGTAAAGTACAACTCGAAAGGGAAAACAACAACTGAAAAGTAAAAGCCGCTACACCGAGCTGTCCACTAAAAATCCCACCTGAAGGGTGGGTACAAATAGCTCCACTGCTCCACGGGTCCTGCCGTCCGCTCCGAGCACGTCCCGCCCAGTGGTCCACCTCCAGGTACCGTCCTGCTCTGCAAGCCTCAGCTGAGATCAACGCTGTCCGTCGTCTGCAACCAACACAACGTAGTGCTGGCAAAGCCCGTGCAGGGGTGAGTATAAGCTACTCAATAGGTTCCCCGAGACCCCTGATGGTCTCTCAAATCCACAAAGGATAAACCACGAAGAAAGGTACAATCACGAAGTAACAACCGACACTGCTTAGGTATATGCCCATACATATACCTAAGTCATCAAATTCAAATACGCTCCAACCTCCGAGCCCAAGTACAACTCAGTCCACACAGGAAAGTAAACGTATTCCACACAGGAAAGCAAAACGTAATCCACACAGGATAGCACAACACAATCCACACAGGAAAGCAACTGGATTCATCTCACATAGGTATACTTCTTCAAAAGACGATAATGATGATCTATGATCCATCTAAGTTGTCGAACCCACGAAGGATCGATAGGTAACTAACCCCCGCAAAAGACCCACACAGGATCGGGCCCACGTAGGACCTGTAGGCGCTGGTTCACACAGGACCGCTGAGCGCAAAGACCCACACAGGATCGGGCCCACACAGGACCTGTAGCACTGATCTACGTAGGATCGCTGAGTGCTGTAGTCGTCGTCGTCGAATCCACACAGGATCTTTGTACTGTCGTCGTCGCAGTCACAGTAGCAGTAGTAGCAGTAGTAGTAGCAGTCACAGTCGTAGCCAGCACTAGGGTTCCCGCACACAGGAAGCTCGTACAGGAGGATCCGCTCCACGAGCCGAGAGGCTGATACATCAACAGTCACAAAGTGCAGAGTTGATGTATCCAAAAGTTCCGTATCGTCAACAGGAACTCAACGCAATAGACGGCGCGTCAATCGGACGCCCGGTCTGAGAGTTATTGGCATTTTCGTCCCCGGGGCCCGGTTGGTTTTTAAGGCAAAACCAACCCGACTGTACTCCACCTGCGTCCAAACCTCGGGCGGAGTATGCCAAAAGATCCGTCTCACTAAGAGGAACACAACAAAGCTGACGGCACGTCAATCAGACGTCCGTAGCTCAAGATATGAGCGTTTCCGCTCCGAAGGCCCGGTTCGTTTCGTGAACGAACCAACCCGGCCGCACTCAAAGTATTCCTAAACTGTGATTGCAATATACCGAAACGACCGTCTCGATCCAAGGATCGTGTTGTCGCAGACGGTTCGTCAATCGGAGGTCTGTGGCTCAAGTTATGGACAAAAGACCGAATCCGTCTCGAAAACGGGGGGTCCGGGTCCGGGCCGACCCCCCTGGGGTCGGCCCTGCCGGCCGGCGGCGCGACGGCGCGGCGGCCTGGTGGCACGGTGGCCTGGCGCCGCACGGATGCAGCGCGCGGGGGGCAGGGCCCCCGCTTGATCGGAATGGCGGCGCGACTTTTAGCCGCGCCTTTGGAAACCCCCCCCCCCCTCGTGGGGGCCTGCTTTGAAATGAACCGGGGGGCCGCCTGCCCCCCTCAAGGAAACCGCCCCCCCCAATTAAATGGGGGGGCTTTTGAGCGCTGGCCGAGGGAATTAAATTCCACCGGCCTTTGACCTTCCGTCCGGCCACCTGGCCGGCCGGTTTTTCTCCAAGGCGACCGGAAAACCGGTCCCCTTTCCGGCTTCCGACGCCGGCGGCCCGGCCGCCGGTCTTCTCGCCCCGCCGCGGCCCGGAACCGGCCGCAGTGTTCGTCGTCCGGTGCGGTGTAACAACACCGCGCCCCTCCGCCGCGCCTTTGATTCCCTTCGACGCGGCGCGACGACGTCGCGTTCTTGATGATCCTTCCACGGCGCGGCGCGACGACACCGTGCAAAATAATCGTGCGAATATCCGCGTGGTGCGACGGCACCACGCCATCTTGTTTCAACCGCAAGATAAATCATCAAGAACAAAGGAGGGGGTTCGGCCGTGTTCATGCGGTCCGGCCCCCTCATGTTAATTGATAACACATATTTAAATATCCTCACATTAGTCATGCTAGAACCACGAACAAGAATAAATAAATAAACAATTAACAACAACCCCTACCTTGGGTTCAAGTTCGAAGATTGTCAACGACCCGCGGAAGACAACGTCGCAGAGGTCGGGCGTCGCGGTAAACGTTCGTCAAATCTGATGATGAAGAGGTACGTCTGAAGAGGTACGTCGTTGGTGAATCTTCGTGTGCCAACGAAGGAAGTCTGAGGAGGAAGCGGCGTTCCCTTTCGTTGACACGGAAGACGAAGAAGAGAGGAGCGGCGTTCTTCATTGGAGATTGAGCATTCTTCGTCAAAGCTTGAGCGTTCTTCGTCAAAGTTTGAAGAAGAAGGAGAAGAACCCAAAATGCTCTCAAGATGGAAAAACAATTCTAACCAAATAAAATAAGATAGAGTCTTATTTTATTCACAAACTTAACAAATTGAATTTCAAAGGTTTGAAATTCAAATAAGTTAACTCCAAAATTAAATGACAAGTTGTCATGTCAATTAAAGAGGGGTTAAAGGGAGTTTGAGAGAAGATGGAAGGTTAGGTTCGTGTGGGCCCCACCACACTTAATCCTCTCAAGGGAGGTTAAGTGGGTGTGGGTCCCACCCCTAACTTCCTTTGAGAGAAGTTAACCAACAAAAGTAAAATAAAAAGTGTTCCACATTTTTATTCAACTTTTTATAATTCTCCCCAAAACTAACTTTCGTCCCGCAATAAACGCAACTTCGGAAAAGGTCTCCTTAAGAAAATATCGGCATTGCGAGTTCATCGGTGTCCTCGGATTTCAATTCCGAGCACCGGATCAAAAGATAGAAATTCCCGCTCGTTCGTTCACTGAACGTACCCGAGCCAAACTTCGGAAATTGATTCCGGGCACACCGGGCCTCGGAATCAGGTTCCGTCGGAAACCGCGCTCTGGTAAAATTCCAAATAAAATTAAGAAAAAATTTCCCTTTAATTTTACGGGTCTTTACATTATTCCCACCTCAGGGCTTTACGTCCCCGTAAAGATACATAAAAAAATAGGGAAACAAATGAGGGTACTGAGCACGCATCTGAGCCTCCCGCTCCCAGGTGCTCTCCTGGAGATTCCCGTGCTTCCATCTGATGCGCACAAGAGGAATCGATCGCCCACGCAGGACCCACTCCTGTCGATCCTCTATCTCCACCGGGACCTCCGTAAAAGTCGCCCCATCGTCAACGTCAAGCTCCCCATGGTCAATGATGTGCATCGGGTCGTGCACGTATCTTCTCAGCTAGGATACGTGGAAGACGTCGTGCACCCGGTGCAACTGAGGTGGCAGAGCCAGGCGACAAGCCACCTTGCCAACCCTGCTGAGGACCTGGAAGGGTCCGATGAAGCGCGGAGATAACTTGCCGCCTCAGCCAAATCTCTGAATACCACGTCGAGGTGAGACCCGCAAGAAGACGTGGTCGCCATCCCCGAACTATAGTGGCCTCCGCCTCCTGTCAGCGTATGACTTCTGCCGGCTCTGTGCTGTCCTCATCCACTCCTGGATGACCTGGACCTTCTCTGTCATGGCCTGGACCATCTCCGGTCCCACAAGTGCTGACTCCCCAGGGACTGTCCAGCACAAAGGAGATCTACAAGGTCGGCCGTACAACGCCTCATAAGGTGCCATCCCGATGGTGGAGTGGTAGCTGTTGTTGTACACAAACTCCACCAAGGGTAGGTGGTCCTCCCAGCTACGACCAAAGTCGAGGACACATGCACGGAGCATGTCCTCGAGAGTCTGAATGGTCCTATCCGTCTGACCATCCGTCTAAGGGTGAAAGGTTGTGCTCAGACGTAGCTGCGTCCCAAAAGCCTCCTGTAACCCCTTCCAAAGCCGGGAAGTAAAGCGAGCATCTCGATCGAAGATGATAGATGATGGCACACCATGGAGCCGCACAATCTCCTGAACGTAGAGACGTCCCAAGCTCTCCACTGAGCCCTGCTCTCTAATGGGTAAGAAGTGTGCCGACTTGGTGAGTCGGTCAATAATCACCCATATGGAGTCGTGACCTCTGGAAGTGCGTGGAATTCCAGTCACGAAGTCCATAGATATGCTGTCCCACTTCCACTCCGGAACCTCCAAGGGCTGTACCAAGCCTGCTAGTACCTGATGCTCTGCCTTCACCTGCTGGAAGGTGCGGCATCGAGAAACGAACTCTGCTACTGCCTTCTTCATGCCCGACCACCATTGCTGTCGTCTGAGGTCCTGGTACATCTTTGCCACTCCAGGATGTACCGCCAAAGGAGAAGTGTGAAACTCTCTCAACACTTCCTCTCGTAAAGCGACCGGTACCATGGTACTTCCTCTGAAAATAATGTCGTGCTCTGCTCCAAGGGAGAAACCATCAGGTGCCTGTCCCGAGGATATCTGTGCACGCCGTGTCTCACAGTCAGTGTCCCCACGCTGTGCCTCCCTGACTCGCTGCAGTAGTGGAGGAGTGACTATGAGAGACTGAAGGAAGGATGCTCCATCTCTATCCACGAAGGATATCTACAAAGAGGCTAGCTGCTCTGTCGCCTCCTCAAGTAGCTGAATGCCCGTCCTCCTGCTGAGGGAATCGGCTACTACGTTCCCCTTCCCAGGAGTATAGACTATCTCAAAGTCATAGTCCTGGAGGAACTCGAGCCATCACCGCTATCTCAGGTTCAGGTCCTTCTGCGAGAAGATATACCGGAGACTCTGATGATCAGAAAAGACTGTAAAGCGCTCGCCCATCAGATAGTGTCGCCATGTCTTCAGAGCGAAGACCACTGCTGCTAACTCCAGGTCATGTGTAGCATAGTTCTGCTCATGCCGCCTCAACTGACGTGATCCATAGGCGATCACTGCCCGCTCCTGCATCAGAACACATCCGAGTCCGGTCCCTGATGCATCACAGTAGACTACGTACCCTACTCCCTCCTTAGGCAACCTTAAGATAGGTGCGCTAGTCAATCTCTGTCTCAGCTCCTGGAAGCTCTGCTGACATTTGTCTGACCACACGAAGGGTTTCACCTTCTTCGTCAAAGCTGTGAGTGGTGCCACAACTCTAGAGAAGTCTGGCACAAATCTCCGATAGTATCCAGCTAATCCCAAGAAACTCCGAACCTCAGTCACGCTTCTGGGTGGCTCCAATGCTAACACAGCCTCAATCTTCATAGGATCCACTGCAACTCCCGCCTCAGAGATAACGTGTCCCAAGAAGTGGACCTCACGTATCCAGAACTGGAACTTCGAGAGCTTCCATTAAAGCTGGTGCTCTCGGAGTGTGTCTAGTACAACCCGCAAGTGATAGGCGTGCTCCTCCTCAGTCGTAGAGTAAATCAGAATGTCGTCGATGAAGACTACGACAAACCGATCGAGGTATGGCTGAAAGATCCTGTTCATGAGAGCCATGAACACTGCTGGAGAATTGGTTACACCGAAAGGAATAACCATGAACTCATAGTGGCCATACCGACATCTGAAGGCCGTCTTCTGCACATCCTCGTCTCTGACTCTGAGCTGATGATAGCCTGACCTGAGGTCTATCTTCGAGAACCACCGTGCTCCCTTGAGCTGATAAAGAGGTCATAAATCCTAGGTAGCGGATACTTGTTCCTCACTGTCACCTGGTTCAGGCGACGATAGTCAACACAAAGCCGCAGGCTCCCGTCCGCCTTCTTGGTGAACAAAATCGGGGAAGCCCAGGGTGAAACACTGGGTCGGATGAACCCCTTGCCCTGCAAGTCCTCCAACTGTACCCGTAGCTCTCGAAGCTCGGCGGGGGCCATCCAATATGCTGGAGTGGATATCGGGGCTGTCCCGGGGTACAAGTCAATATAAAAGTCTACCTCTCTACGAGGAGGTAGCCCTGGTACGTCGTCGGGAAAAACGTCCGCAAACTGATCCACCACTGCAGGAAAACCAGGACTCCGCACATCAACTGCTCCAAGGATGAGGCTAGCTAACTGATGATTAATGGGCTGTCCTCTCCTCCGCGGAAGTCCATCATGTGCTGCTAAGGCTCCCTTCTCGCCGGTGAAGGTGAACCTGCTCCCGTCGGTGCGTACACATCGCACCTTGCGCCTAAAATAGTCAATCTGTGCATGGACCGTAGATAGCCAATCCATGCCCAAGATGACGTCGTAAGGCCTCGACGCTGCTACAAGAAGATCCCAGCCGAAGCTATCTCCTCCTAGAGTGAGCTCACACTGCCGGCACCAGTGTGTAATCATCGAGTCTGCTCCCGTAGGAGTCTCTAGCCGTAAAGATCGAGCCAACGGCTCTGTCGGAATCTCCGAGCTCCGAACAGGGGCAGCGGCTATGAAAGAGTGACTCGCTCCTGTGTCTATATGTACTGAAGCAAGGGTGGAATAGACACAGATAGTACATCGAATCATCTCGGGTGCGCCGTGGTCGTAGGCCTCTGCTGCCTGGAGCTGTGCCTGTCTCTGCCCGCCAGCTCCCTGTGGTCGGGGTGGACCTCCTGGTGGTGGTGGTGGCAGAGCCTCAAAGCGTCGCCCACCACCGGCTGCTCGTCCAGCTCCTCTGCCTCGTCCACCTCCTCCCTGTGGACCGTCACGGTCGACCCTCTGCCTCTGCCTCGGTGGTCCCTCAACCAACTGCTGCTCCTTGGCACGACGGGTCGGGCAGTCATGAGCCATGTGGCCCTGCCCGCCGCACGAGTAGCAATGTCTGCCTCTCGAAAGACTGGCTCCACGCTGTGTTCCCGCACTGCTGAGCCAGTGCCCTGAGGTCGTCTGCCCGAAGGTCTGGTCTGTCTGGACCCCTGAGTCATCCGTCGACTGCCTACTGCAGATGACTCTGCCACGTGCCACCCTGCGGTGGGTCACTGCGCTGGTGTAGACTCAGCATGGAAGCTCTCGATCAGGAGGGCCCGCTCCAGTACTCCTGTCTGAGTCGGTATGCTGAGGGAGATCAGCGATGCCCTGATCTCGTGTCTCAAACCCTGCTCGAAGGTCCGGGCCCGGAAGAATGGGTCCCGTACCATGTCGGTCGAGTAGCGCGAGAGATCAGTAAATCTCGCCGAGTACTGAGCGACCGTCATGCTGCCCTGCCGCAGCTGAAGAAGCTCCTGGATACGCACCGCACGAAGGGTGGCTGGGACGAACTCCGAGCGGAAGAGGCTCTCAAAGTCCGTCCATAGTAGAGATGCCTCATCGTGCACCTGGAGCATCAAGCTCCACCATCGTCCTGCTGCTGCGTGTAGTAGGCTCGCAGCGAGGATCACCATGAGGTCTGCTGGTGTCCTCACTAGCCTAAACACACGTACCACTGCCTCCAGCCAGTCCTCGGCTGCCTGGGGATCCGTCTCCCCGCGAAACCTGGGTGGTCGCTGGCGCTGAAACTCATGCAGTGCGCTGAGGCGACGTGCATCGTCAGCGGCTGGTGCTGGAAGCATCGGTGGCTCAACGGGTAGAGCTACCGCCGGTGCCACTGCTGAGAAAGGGCCCTGCACCGAGGCCTCGTTGCTCGGTGGGCTGTCGTCACACTCAACTCTCGGAACCCTAGCTGGCTGCCGTCGTGGGGCCATCCTGAAAAGGAAACAGGTGCGGCACGGTCAGAACAGTATACCTGATGAGCTGATATAAGTAATCACAAAGAAAACTTTGAAACACACACTCAATCAATGTTTTTGTGCATTAAGTCGGGAATTAGAAGTCAGGGTCCTGGTGTACGGATACGTCGGCCACCGCACCAACACTGGACTCCCTGGACTGATAACCACACTCAATACACTAAACATTATTGCTTCACATAGAAAAGATCAGAGTTCGCGGTAGAACCGAACTCCTCTGATACCAATTTTTCACGACCCGCCCTCGGGGTCCGTGCCGTGACTACCCCAAGCCCGCCTTCCATAGGCCAGGGGCTGGCGACTAGCACCAAGGCGTAAATCCCGGTAAAAAGGGAAGGCATTGCCTTTGTAAAGTAAACAAACACCACAGAGTAAGCAAGCGGAAAGTAAACACTAAGCAAAAGCAGAGTACAACTGAAAGTGCGGAAAAGTAAATGGGCCAGTATACAAACCCAAACTGAAAGTAAAGTACAACTCGAAAGGGAAAACATCAACTGAAAAGTAAAAGCCGCTACACCGAGCTGTCCACTAGAAATCCCACCTGAAGGGTGGGTACAGATAGCTCCACTGCTCCACGGGTCCGGCCGTCCGCTCCGAGCACGTCCCGCCCAGTGGTCCACCTCCAGGTACCGTCCTGCTCTGCAAGCCTCAGCTAAGATCAACGCTGTCCGTCGTCTGCAACCAACACAGCGTAGTGCGGGAAAAGCCCATGCAGGGGTGAGTATAAGCTACTCAGTAGGGACCCCGAGACCCCTGAAGGTCTTTCAAATCCACAAAGGATAAACCACGAAGAAAGGTACAATCACGAAGTAACAACCGACACTGCTTAGGTATATGCCCATACATATACCTAAGTCATCAAATTCAAATATGCTCCAACCTCCGAGCCCAAGTACAACTCAGTCCACACAGGAAAGTAAACGTATTCCACACAGGAAAGCAAAACGTAATCCACACAGGATAGCACAACACAATCCACACAGGAAAGCAACAGGATTCAGCTCACATAGGTATACTTCATCAAAAGACGATAAAGATGATCTCTGATCCATCTAAGTCGTCGGACCCACGAAGGATCGATAGGTAACTAACCCCCGCAAAAGACCCACACAGGATCGGGCCCACGTAGGACCTGTAGGCGCTGGTTCACACAGGACCGCTGAGTGCAAAGACCCACACAGGATCGGACCCACACATGATCGGGCCCACACAGGACCTGTAGCACTGATCCACGTAGGATCGCTGAGTGCTGTAGTCGTCGTCGTCGTCGAATCCACACAGGATCTCTGTACTGTCGTCGTCGCAGTCACAGTAGCAGTAGTAGCAGTAGTAGTAGCAGTCACAGTCGCAGCCAGCACTAGGGTTCCCGCACAGAGCAAGCTCGTACAGGAGTATCTGCTCCACGAGCCGAGAGGCTGATACATCATCTGTCACAAAGTGCAGAGTTGATGTATCCAAAAGTTCTGTATCGTCAACAGGAACTCAATGCAACAGACGGCGCGTCAATCGGACGCCCGGTCTGAGAGTTATTGGCATTTTCGTCCCCGGGGCCCGGTTGGTTTTTAAGGCAAAACCAACCTGACTGTACTCCACCTATGTCCAAACCTCGGGCAGAGTATGCCAAAAGATCCTTCTCACTAAGAGGAACACAACAAAGCTGACGGCACGTCAATCGGACGTCTGTAGCTCAAGATATGAGCGTTTCCGCTCCGAAGGCCCGGTTGGTTTCGTGAACGAACCAACCCGGCCAAACTCAAAGTATTCCGAAACATTGAGTGCGATATACCGAAATGACCGTCTCGATCCAAGGATCGTGTTGTCGCAGACGGTTCGTCAATCGGATGTCTGTGTCTCATGTTATGGCCTAAATACCGAATCCGTCTCGAAAATGGGGGGTCCGGGTCCGGGCCGACCCGGCCCAGTCGGCCGTCGGCGCGGTGGCGTGGCGGCCTGGCGGCGCGGCGGCCTGGCACCGCACGGATGCAGCGCGCGGGGGGCAGGGCCCCCGCTTGATCGGAAAGGCGGCGCGGCTTTTAGTCGCGCCTTTGGAAACCGCCCCCCCCCCCCTCGTGGGGGGCCTGCTTTGAAAAGAACCGGGGGGCCGCCTGCCCCCCTCAGGGAAACTGCCCCCCCCCCCCCCCCCCAATTAAATGGGGGGGGGGGGCTTTTGAGCGCTGGCCGAGGGAATTAAATTCCCTCGGCCTTTGACCTTCCGGCCGGCCACCTGGCCGGCCGGTTTTTCTCCAAGGGGACCGGCAAACCTGTCCCCTTTCCGGCTTCCGACGCTGGCGGCCCGGCCGCCGGTCATCTCGCCCCGCCGCGTCCCGGAACCGGCCGTGGTGTTCGTCGTCCGGAGCGGTGCGACGGCGTCACGTTCTTGATGATCCTTCCATGGCGCCGCGCGACGGCGCCGCGCAAAATAATCGTGCGAATATCCGCGTGGTGCGACGGCACCACGCCATCTTGTTTCAACCGCAAGATAAATCATCAAGAACAAAGGAGGGGGTTCAGCCGTGTTCATGCGGTCCGGCCCCCTCACGTTAATTGATAACACATATTTAAATATCCTCACATTAGTCATGCTAGAACCACGAACAAGAATAAATAAATAAACAATTAACAACAACCCCTACCTTGGGTTCAAGTTCGAAGATTGTCAACGACCCGCGGAAGACAACGTCGTGGAGGTCGGGCGTCACGGTAAATGTTCGTCAAATCCGATGACGAAGAGGTACGTCCGAAGAGGTACGTCGTTGGCGAATCTTCGTGTGCTGACGAAGGAAGTCCGAGGAGGAAGCGGCGTTCCCTTTCGTTGACACGGAAGACGAAGAAGAGAGGAGCGGCGTTTTTCGTCGGAGCTTGAGTGTTCTTCGTCAAAGTTTGAAGAAGAAGGAGAAGAACCCAAAATTCTCTCAAGATGGCAAAACAATTCTAACCAAATAAAATAAGATAGAGTCTTATTTTATTCACAAACTTAACAAATTTAATTTCCAAGGTTTGAAATTCAAATAAGTTAACTCCAAAATTAAATGACAAGTTGTCATGTCATTTAAAGAGGGGTTAAAGGGAGTTTGAGAGAAGATGGAAGGTTAGGTTTGTGTGGTCCCCACCACACTTAATCCTCTCAAGGGAGGTTAAGTGGGTGTGGGTCCCACCCCTAACTTCCTTTGAGAGAAGTTAACCAACAAAAGTAAAATAAAAAGTGTTCCACATTTTTATTCAACTTTTTATAATTCTCCCCAAAACTAACATTCATCCCGCAATAAACGCAACTTCGGAAAAGGTCTCCTTAAGCAAATATTGGCTTTGCGAGTTCATCGGTGTCCTTGGATTTCAATTCCGAGCACCGGATCAAAAGTTAGAAATTCCCGCTCATTCGTTCACTGAAGGTACCCGAGCCAAACTTCGGAAATTGATTCCAGGCACATCGGGCCTCAGAATCAGGTGTCGTCAGAAACCGCGCTCTTGTAAAATTCCAAAGAAAATTAAGAAAAAATTTCCCTTGAATTTTACGGGTCTTTACAATCTTATGCATCTAGAAGTGGTTTTAAATAACTTATGCACTGATATTTTTTCGAATAAATGTTTTAAAATTGGGGTTTTCTATTGGAAATATTATTATGTGTGTTATATTTCACTAATGGAAATATGTCACATATTTAGTAAGATACTGAATAATTTATTATGTACTAATTTATGGTAAGGAAAATTATTTTACATGTTGAGTAAAATCTTACATATGTGGTCAGTAGGGAGGATATTGATATTTTTGAAAAAAAATTTTGGATTAAATAATATTATATATTAATTGGAATGTTGGGGTTTTTATTATTATGATTTTTAGATTTTTTTGAAATTTTTATTTTTATGTACTTCTAATATTAAAAGGTTGCAACCCACAACATAGATGATGTTGTGGTTATTTTAAAAGTTTGAGATGATTCAGTCCATGTTTTGGTTCGACTTTAGTAGATTTCAATGGTTCTATTTTAATTGATATACTCATGTTGTGAAGATTTTTGTCGTCTCTTGATCATGAAAACCTTCTTGATATGAAGAAAATTGATATTCCAGAGAGATTTGTTACATTTTTGATATTTCTTTATAATTTCATAGAATATTTTTTATGTTTGATATTTATAGTTGTGATATTAAAATAGTTAGATTATCAAATGTAATTATACCATGTGATTCCTAGGAGTATTTAATTTTTTTAAATTATTATTATCATGGGAACATTTAATATTATTTTGAAATATTATAACATGTTTATTTTTATAGGTTATTTATTTTTATAAGATATTTTGATCTTCTATGAATCATCGACATAAAGTGAACATTAAAAATTTATAGAGAAAGATCATGGAGGTTGTTCAAAAATATATAGTCATCTTTTCTTTATTTTTACAAATAAGGTGAAAATCAGGTTGTGAAATTAGATGATATTCTTGAGATTTTTTTGTTCATCATTCTAAAGTGATGAAATGTTCACATTTCATTGCTAGTTTTAGGATGCTTCATTATTCAATATCGTTAAAAGTTGAAGTTCATTGTTCTTCACCAAAAACTCTATTAACAATCATTCATAGGTTCCAATTTTTTATTCTTCCTTGGGTAGTATTATTTGTGTTGAAATATTATATATGGTGGCATGTTCACTCGTTATACATTCTTTAAAAGGAAATTTTGTTAGGTATACTTTCCTAACCAGAAATCATGAAAAGAGTCAACATAATCCCGAAAAAGGAAAGGATGGTTATTTCACTACCTAAAAAGGAATTTATGTGGTTAATACTACACCTTGAAAATATAGTTTATGCTATCTTAATAAATAGGTTGGTTTTTTGTTTGTACCAACAAAATACAAGGGTTTAGGGTTTATAGCTCCAACTTGAAATAAGTGGTATTTTAAATAGTTATCACTCTCCTTAAAAATTGATATATATATATATATTTGTTGTATTTGATTTAGGTTGACACATTAAAGTGTATAAATGGGATCATTTATCTCTAAAAAACTATAATATCCTTGTATTTTATCATATTTATCATTACTATTTACACACTTCACACTTATTGAACCATTTATTTTTCATTGAATTGTTTTTATTTATTTTACACTATATTCCACATGATTTTTATGTTAATTTAATTTATTAAAGAAATAAAATTCAACTTCATCATTCTTATTTGTTCCCATCTCTATCCAGGGCCAATAGAACTGACACACTTTTTGTCTCATGAATCCTTTGTATTTTTTTTCATGAAATTATTTTAGCTCAATATTCTTCCCACTAACTCCTCAAGAGGTATATTCCTTCTCAAAAAAATTAATGATACAATAAATAATATATATATTCAATGAGATTAAAATAATAATATCACATATATTCCTTAATATAACAAAAAATCCTTTATTAGTTGTGATTAATTTTATCTAAGATAAAACATCATAGGTAAGATTTAAAAACCCAAGTTCTCATAATATAAGAATTGGTATGCCTCAAAATTCATATCTAATATAATGTATTTATGAATAATTTACATGTTTTGTGATTTAGAATGAATTTTTTTCTTCTAGATAATATCTTTAGAATTATATAAGAAGTTCACAAAGAATCGTCATTGATAAAACCATTTACAAAAAGGTATGATCTGAACACCTAAACACATCCTAACATTTTAGACTTAAAATACGGATGACTTATAAAACTATTTCATAATATCTTAGATGATTTTTTTAATTCCATTATCAAGTCACTACTATAAAATAGGTCTTTAATAGTGCTAAAATGGACTTTATAAATGCTAGAGATGAACTGAATACTAGAGGGAGATTAAAATCCCTATGCTTTTATCAGAACTAGAAAAGAGCTGATAAATGGGTCTTTTATCAGTGCTAAAGAAATGATGATAAAGGGTCATAATGCAGTGTGTTGTAATAATACACTACAGTAGTGTTCTATAACAACACACTACAGCACCAGATACAGTACAAAAAATTAGAAAAATTATATAAAAATATATAATTTAAATGAAATAAAATATACATCACAAATACAAGAACGAAACTCTATTATAATGAAAAATAACACAAAAATATAAAATAAAAAATGACCCCTTATCAAGAAAATAATGAACCTATATAATAAAAAAATTTGTATGTTAATAATTATATAATGAAATAAATTAAACAGAATGTGTTAATTTCAAAACTAATCTTTGAGTTGTACTAGGAACATTGTGTGTTGGGTTGAGTTATGGTTGATTCTTACACTGGAATCCATTTATTGTTCATCTTCCAGTATTATATCTATTAAAATTATATAAATAAGTATAAAACAATAATTATAAAGAAATTAATTATGTAATAGTAGATAGAATGATAAGAAAAAAAATCTAGGCTCATTTTCTCATTTTTGGTGATGTGATGTGTGTTTTAAACTAAAATGACACTAATATATTGAAAAGATGCACCCAGAGTCATATATGTCACACCGTGCATCAAATTGTGGTACGACTGACTCATAAATGTCCCAAATGACTTATTGATCATTTAACTAACATATAAAAACAATCAAAATGTGTTTCCTACGTTTTTGAGTATGCCACATGTTTTTTGTACTAAAATGTCATTTTATACTTGAAATACACTTTGAGTCATACCGGTCACATAATGTGTTGGTTTTATGTTTGAATAATTCCTATACATCAAAAATTACTTATGAATCACTTTCTTAAATTATAAAGGATATCCGATCATGTTTTCTTAGTTTTCAGTGAGTGACACTTTATGAACTTAAATGTCAATTTGAAAATGATAATTGGCACTTTGATTCATGTCAGGCACATCGTGTATCGGATTTAGGTTACCCTAATAACTAAAAATTAAAAATGAATTATTGATTGCTTTCCTAAATTATCAAATCAATTTAAATGTGTTTTTTGGTTTTGAGTATGTCATTAGTCCTTCTTACTAAAATTAATGTCAATTTTAAATAAAACTTCTCACTTGGAGTATGACCAACAACACCATGCATTTTATTTAGGTGAAGATGATTTATAAACATCCTAAACGACTTATGGAAAATTTTCCTAAAGTATAAAAAAATACAAATGTGTTTTCTTGGTTTTGAGTATGTTAGTTGTGTTATTTACTAAATTTTCATTTTAAATTGGAAACATGCACTTTGAGTCATACCGGTAACATAGTGTCTTGGTTTGATGTGAGATTTATTATTATACATCAAAAATATCGATTTAATAATTTTTAAAAATTATTAAGACAATACAAGTGTGTTTTCTTATTTTTTAGTGAGTGACACTTTTTGAACTTATATATCAATTTTAAACTGATATTGGACACTTTGAGACATTCTAGGAACAAAATTTATCAAATTGAGGTGTGGATGATTCAAAAACCTAAAAAATGACTTATGGAATGTTTTCATAATGTATTAAAACAATATGAATGTGTTTTCACGTTTTTTGAGTATGCCATTTGTCTTTTTTACAGAAATTAATGTCAATTATAAATAAAAAGACTCACTTTGAGTCATATCGGTCACATTGTGCGTCGTATTAAGGTTTGGATGATTCATATACAACCAAAATGACTAATGGATCGTTTTTGTAAAGTATAAAATAAATAATATTGTTTTTCATGTTTTTGAGTATGTCAGTTGCGTTTTTTAATAAAATCATGTTTTAGACTAGAAACACAAACTTTGTGTCTTACGAGTCACATCGTATGTCAGTTTTATGTGGGACTAATTCCTACACATGAAAAATTACTTATGAATCATTTTCCAAAATTATTATGAAAATATGATCATGTTTTCTTAATTTTCATTAAATGACACTTTTGGACTGAAATGTCAATTTTAAATTGATAATAGACACTTTGTGTCATGTTAGGAAGATTTTTTACGAGATTTTGTTATGGTTGATTCTTCCATGTCAAAAATTACTTACGGATGATCTTGATTACATACCTGTTTGATGATTGGAATAGTGTTTTATGACTCTCAAGTGACTATAGGATCTACTACTGAGACCATTTATTTTCAGTGTAGAGAATCCATTGATAAGAAACTGCTATTTTTTTATTTTTTAGTTTGTTCTTGGTGAGGGGTTTCTTTCACACTTTAGTAATATTTCATAGTACTTTTAATATTTTAATATAAATTGTAGCCTCTGATAATCATTTTTAAAAAAGAAATGGTATTTGTTTTGTTTCTAAAAAAATCCTCCACTCAAAATCTTATAAAAAACATAAATATTTGGTGAATTATTTTTTCAATAAGAAACTGGATACAAATTCATAATGCCTCTTATATTAAGTGACAAGTGTTGTGATAAATTTTAAATAATTTTTCTCAAACACAACCTTGGTATGATCCCCATTATACTACATTTCCCAATGATTTTATTGTTTTCAAGCCAACGATTTATCACCCCACCTACCTTGATCTCTACCTATATCTTCTCCACCACCTCAGTCTCAAAATCCACCTTCACATCTGCCTCCACCTCCGCCTCAAACTCCTCCTCCAAATCCGACTCTTCCTCCACCTCTGACATTTCCCAACAATTTTATTGTTTTATTGTCAATGCTTCTATACAAATTGATTTCTTCCATTATAATTCTCATTGAGAAACAGATAAAAAAATAATATATAATAATTATAACAGTAACTATTCATGCACAAAATATATTTCTAAGTTAATATCATATACTAGATCACAATCATATAAGGAGATCATCTACATTTATATTTAGAAAACATTCTGACACCATGTATGCTACCTACTCATCTCTAAAAATATTTCTTCTTCTCTTGAGTATGACAGTTTTCAAAAATATAGGTAGTACTGATAAAATATAGAAACAAATATTATAAAGAAATATTTTTAATGAAATTGCAATTAACATAAGAAATTATCTATTAGGGGATGTTGATTTTTTGATTATTTATGATCTATTTAATAATTTTTGAAACATAATATTGGAAATAATTATCCTTATCTTTCTTTAGACACTCTAGAAACATTGAGAAAAATAATTTTAAATTTTAAATTTTTTTTGATAGTTAAATATTTCTATATATACCTTAATCTATTACTATTTTTAGTAATCCACAATATTTTTATGTTCAGACACCAACTCAATTCCATGATTTAACCTATATTTATCAACTGCCATATCATAAAAAACTTCTTTTTAAAACACATACAGAAACATATAATTCAAAATTTATCTATAAAATTTTGATTGTAGTGTATTAAAAGTACACAATACACATCATTTGTGGTCGATTTATTGGATACTATACATGGATCCAAAAATTAAATATTTGGGGTATCCAAATATATTGTGATCATCATCCAGGGCTACCTAAAAAAACAAAAGAAAATAAGTAATGAAAAATATATTTTATGTGATTAGATTATAGAGTTTTACTTCTACATTGTAGGCATTAAAAGGGATTATGTTGTCTATTATTTTTTTTTCTAAAACACTTTGAGTATCTCATATTTTTTCTTCGTAATTTCATCCTTATCCGAAGTATGTTTTTAATAGAAGGGATATAGAGATTAATGAATATAAATCATGATTCACATGGTTTTTCCTTTATATAGTAATAATATAAATACCTATAAAAATTAATGAATAGTTATTAACATTAATCAATATATTTGATAAATATTTAGATAGTTGTATTATGAAAATATACCATATTTATGTATTCGTAACTGAGGCTCCCATCCATTAATGCTTGAGAATCTCATTTATACTACTGAGACCAACAATGTATTTCATGAAAGTTATTTATATTTATTTTTCTTATAGAATTTAATACATGGTTTCATCATTAAATGTGGTCTATGTAAGAAATTATAATGATAATAAATTATTCTATGGAACTATTGGGGGAGAAGGTACTCTTAGAAGGTCATTTTTATTTCTTGGATGATTCACTATATTATCTTGATCTGACCTTTAGTTTCCCCAACACTTTATCCATATGTAACATCATACCTCATATTAGACTCTTTTTTCATTAATATTTACATGTTTTCCATGTGATTTTTTTTATTAAAGACATACCTCAGGTATCTTTATAATATTATACAACCACGAGATGAATGTTCGAATACCATCAATGACTAATGCAATATCCAGATAATCAAGTGGAATAAGAAAGTCAGTAGTTGTCCCATGAGCTACCTAAATACCCACTCTCATGTAATAATTTGGGATTTTTTTTATTTTGTCTCTCATGATATTATACACCATACCACTCATAGAAAGGTGGTGTGTGGGTGTTGACAAATAGAAATCACATATAACTGTACCCTGATATTTTTTTTGTTCTAATAGTATTTCACTTTGATCCTTTCTCAAACATTGGTCTACTAAACCAGACCAGAAAAAAAATATCTTTTAAAGAATATATTTTTTTTCCCACAATCCTTTCAACATCTTATATGTATCTTCATGTGGTTTTATTTTCTCGATATATGTTAAAGGTGACACTCCAAAACATAATCCACTAACGCGACTGTATTGTTTAGGCCACTTAAAAGATACTTAGGTCAAATTTTATTCTGTTACAGTCACTTTCAATTATTATGTCTAAACCATATTAAAAAATATGAACATAAATATATATTTTTATGTAATACTATTATAAATCATAACAATTTACTATTATATCATACTGAATCATTTTTTTCTGTACAACTTTTGGGTTTTTGTTGACTAGTTTACCCTTATTATTTATGTGTGACTCCTTTTATAGCACATGATGTTAGATGATAGTGGCTTCATATTTTGATTCATCAATATTCATATAAAAAAGTAAGATATGTTAGTTCAAATCAGATTAAAATTTTACTATTGATTAAAAATATATTCCAATTTCTTTTATAGTGAAGCATACCCCATTCTTACTTTGCGATAGTGGTACATTGGTTTTGATACATGTTATGTATTTTCCAAACTCTTTTATGTTTTTATAAATTAACAATTTTGAGCAAAATTGGATAAAATAATTAATTTCAAATAATATATTATCGAATGTAATTCACCTAAAATTTCTTCTCATCATGAGTACTTATGAAACAATTCAATGTTTCCTACATCATAATATGAGAATAAATAACTGGTGGGTGTGGATTTACATTCACCTAAACTTCCCTAAGATGTAACAAGATAATAAGAGTCTAGAAGCCACTGTGGTATTTTTTAATGTCCATTTAGAAACATTTATTACAAAAATATTGTCAAATAAAATAACTCCACAATGAATAATGAAAATTAAATCAATGTTTCATTATATTGTTTTTCAGAAAAATAGAGAAATTATATATTAACATTACCATCATATCTTTCCAAATGATTTCCTTTGTTGTAGGCTGGATGTGGAGAAAATAATAAACATCAATCAGCACATTCTTCCTCATTGTAAACCCAATAAAACTAATGAACATTGATTTGTTGGGGTCAACATGTTGGAAACATTGATTCCAACCAACCTCAAATTATATACCCTTAATTATTACCCTTATAATTTTATTCAACACAATGATGTTGCAAAATTATTATTTTTTCATCAAAATGTTGTTGATCCCTTAATAATTTGGTAGTTTCAGAATCAAAAGTTTGTTCTTCATTAGGATTGGTAAAATCATCATGTGCAGAAGACATTGTTGGCATGAGTAGTCAAAATTTTAATTTTTCTTGAATAATAATGATGTAAACATAGAAAAAAGAATTGAGAAGGTTTGTAGGAATTCTCTATTTCAAACCTGATGAACTATTTATCTCTATATTTATAATCTTTTTTCAAATAATTAACATGAATCTATTTTGAAGGAAACGAGTAATTGAATTTAATAAAATATTACTCCACTAGGGTAATTATTATCCCCTAAATTTATCCAAAAATGAAAGTTAAAGATGAATGTCATCTTCATCATCTTCTTCTCTTGAATAGTTGTTATTGCATTTTACTACTTGATACTCATATTTCATATCTTCTGGACATGCAGCCATGTTTCTTGAACTACTCTGAGTAGTAGTCATCCCATACCGGGTACCAATAATCACTTTGGATGACTAATTCTCAAAGTAGTTTAATCAATATTAAAGATATGGGGGATGAGTCACAAGAAACAAAATGTAATAAGAACCTTTCAGGAGATAAATCTAGCGAGGATGATAGTTTTATTCTTAAATTTTTTTAAATCACTACATCTTAATTTAAAATTTCAAATCTCATTTAAAATGCTAAAGGGTCCCTAACACTACCATTAGAACATCAACTCGTCCCCCAATGTTACACCGATTATAATCTATGTTAATAGTCTTTTTCCCTCACTTCTATCTCAAATATAAGAGATCTGTTTACATTAAGGTTCATTTATAGGGTGTGAGTATAAAAAAACATGTAAATACTAATAGGGCACCTTAAATATTAAATTGAGCATATATTTTAGTATATGATCCAATTAGTAACAATCAAAATATATATATGTAAGTCAAGTCATTATGTACTAACCAGGACATCATGGTAATCAAATGTACCTACGACATTTAATACTTGTGAATTATACTAATAATACCATATGTTTATACCATGGTTGTTTCCTGAAATTCAAATCATTTCACTAATAATTGTTTAACATTCGAATTATAGGCAGAGAAAAAATTATGTATCTACCTCTGTAAATAACCACATCACAGGTACCCTGATATTCGACCTTAGACCCCTAGAATCCAAAACATTCCCTCAGGGATAACAACCACATGTACTTACTGCATCCAAATCATGAAATGGGTATAATATATCGATTTTCAAAGGAAGTTCATTTAAAATATGGGTAAGTCTTAACATAATTGGGTACCTTAGGAAAGAACCACACAATGTTTACCAAAATACTTTTTTTAAACCAAACTCCTTAAAACTTATAAAGAAGAACAATCAATAACAAAAATGTCACATAAACCCCACCCTTCCCCTTAATAAATCAATAACATGTCTATAGTAACTCACATTCTAACATACCATACCTATCCCTCACACAATTCTCATCATATTATAATAGAATATACTCAAAGATTAGTTATCTTAGGCATTGATCATCTTTCTCAATGATCACTCATTAGATAATCTCATAGTTCTTAAGCCTTAATTCATTACTCACACACCTTAAATCTCATGAAAAAGTACACTATATGATCAACTAGTCCATCCTACCATTTATAGGTTATCCCTCCAGGTTTTAAGGTAACGAACTCGATTTTATACCACATATCTAATCACTACTATGGTGATCATAAATCCCATCTTAGAACATCACTACCCTAAGAACAACGTTCATTGGAGAACTCATACATTGTTCTACCCTTATGGGATACTTCCATTATCCATGATTACCCTTAAGGACCTTATAGTACATCACTACCAAATAAATTTTCTGCATGATATTGGATGAGGTGATATGGAAACCACATCATGTGTGTTGTCCACATTATATATTTATGTTTGGCTTATTGTAAATAGTTTGTTAAGAATGTTTACTTGTTTTAAAATTGTTTATTCCATGAAATTATTTTTTAGACTTGTGTTCCTTAATAATTTACATTATTTAATTTATATAAGTTCATTCATAGAAATTATATAATCCCCAAATCATTTTAGGATTCATAAATGAATGTAGTTGTCATATTCTTGGTCTAGAAAATTGGATCTACCAAGATTGGAAACCACTATTTGTTCCATATGTGGTTTCCAATACAGATGCATTAGGTGAAACTACAAATGTGGGAACCTGGTCAAACAATTGGTAATATTTTTCTATATTTGAATTATATTGGGATCCTTACCTTGAAATCTCTTACAATGGCTCATGAAATGGAATGAGATATGATTTAATAAATAACCTAATACCTTGTTTAATAAATTACCCCAGTTTTGATTTAGAAATTAATTAATGAAACCATATATTTTCTACGACCTAGATAGAATTATTTTTTAGTATCACCAAATAAGTGTGTTATCATTGGTGTCTTCTCAATTTCCACAAATTCAATATCAAAAATAATTTTTTAATTTGATAAAACTTGTCAACCTGATAATCTTCACCAATAATAGATCTTGAATTTTACACAATTTCACCATGCCAAATCCATGGTCTATAACATGCATTAAAACAATAAAAAATTAAATTATCGTTAATTTCACTACTTTTAAACGCTATAGTATTTAAAATTTTCAAAAAAATATAGAAAAATAAGTCATTTTTTGGAACATTAAATTTTAAAAATTCTAAAAAATCATCATCCCTTTCCTCATATTCATCCCTTTTTCATAGTTCTGAAATCGAACTATGATTAACAATCACCTATAATAAATATCAAGTACAATTTTTTTTAATAATTAAATTGAAATATAATTTTATAAATAAATACACAATCAAAGAAATGAAAATTGTTTCATAAATAAAATTATGTAAATAGACTCCAAAAAAGGTTTTATGTTAGACTAATTCAACTATAGTCCCTTCATAACAAAATTCCAAAAAAACTCAACTTTTATTTCGTTTCATTATATAATTTTGTAATTATTATTTTCAAAAAATATATATAAATATAAATTATAAAATAACATTATGAACAATATATTCGTGATGGAAACAATATTGATAGTGATAAGGATCCAAAAAGAGGCATATGATTTCATACATCACATTGAAAATGAAAATTTTACTTTATATAGTAAATAAGAATTGATATATACTATGAAAATGATTAAATAAGAAGATAACTTGATTTTTTACTAATTATATTTAAAATAAATTGCAATATTAGTCTCCTTATCATATCATTTTAGGATGATCAATATTAGGGTACTCTATGACTTGAGATAATATAGAAAGTAACAGTAGGGAAGTGATTATGTTCTTTTTTGAAAAAATAGTTATATTACCTGATAAGGGTTATGTTGAAAAATTCCCAAATCAATTGTATATAAATATTAAACTATTTAATGGAAAATAAATGGTGGATAAATCTAAAAAACTATTATAATATTATTCTATTATTAAAAATGAATTATAAACAATCTTCCCCTATACCAAAATTACAAAATAAACACAAGAAAAATGTTCCTAGGATGATCATTTAATTATATATTTTTAATACTATATATTCAAACTACATAATACATTATTCCATCAAAGTACCCATTCACAATGAATGAAAAAACATTCAATAATCATCCAAACACTCATTTAGTAAATTAAACATGCCTAACATGCTGTAAAATTATTAATGAGTAGATTAAACATACTTTAAATGTTTTTAAAAATAATTAAAAAAATTACAGGAAACCCATTCATTAAAGAATCATTCCTGAGATATAACATGGCTTAAATAATCATTCAAGAAAATTAAACATACCTTAGTAGTCTTGACACTCATTAAATAATCATTCATTCAAATATAGTGCATAAAAAAATAACTTAGACACCCATTTATAAGTAAATAAACATTATTTATAACACCTAATCATAAAATAATCATACAATAAAAACCCAATCAGAAAAAAATATCAAACAAAACAGACATTGGATGTGTGAAAAAAATCAGAATTATGATTAAAATCCATGGAAAACTATAAATGAGAAACAGTGGCAGAGGAAGAATAAAAAATGTAAGTTTATGATGATGATGGTTATGGTGATAGATGTAGCACTAATAATGGAAATAAACATGAGTGAAGGTGGTGATAAGAATGGAAACTGTGAGGAATAATGGGAGATACCAATCATAACTGGAGTTATTGAAGAAGAGAAGTAGGGTTGGTCATGGTTGAGAACACCAAAAAAATGCAAACTATAGGACCCAAAAATGAAATAAAAGAGTGAGTAGGAGGATAAAAAAACATTCCTTAGATTCTAGCCTAGATTCATCCGAGAAAAGTAGAGGGGGTGCACTGGTAGTAGGGGAGTTCTATGAAATCTTGAGAAACGTGTAACACCTAGAGATTTTATGAGAAATATTATTTTTAATTTCTTTGATGTCTTGTGTTGTACGCTACACCAAGATTATATTGTGCTATACACCACAACGTATTAGCTTGTAGTATACGCAAACACTATTCTTGGCTTGTGTTGCACAAAAGAGAGACCTTCCTTGATTGTGTCTGTTGTATGCAATAATGTGTTTCACTAAAAAATGATAAATTGTTATGAAATATCCATTATGAAAAGTATTAACAACATTTTGAAATTTATTACATAATAATTCATCCTACAAATATTCTAGAACATGGTATGAGAACAAAATAAATTTTTCAAATAAAATAAGAATTTCTAAAAAAATGGTGTTTTTCCACCTTTTGATGGCGCACCCACTTTAAATCTAGTTCTTGACACGTTCATGAGTTCAATTTGACAAAATGAACTTATTAATTGCAATAAGTATATAAAAATTTACTTTGGATATATTTTTTAATATTTTTCAGTTAACTTTAATATTTTGATGAATAGTAAAAATACGCTAAATTTTAATTAAAAACAACTTTTTCATCAAGATAATTTATATGGTTAAATTATAAAATTTAATGGTTTTAAAGTATAAATAGAATATATTTTTACCATTTAATATAATTCATGTCACTATCATTAATATTACATTGAATTCATAGGTAAAAACATTTCAATCTTTTGCAATGTTTTAACTTTTAAAACCCCGTTTTCTCAAAATCGAGATTAATTTTAAATTAAATACTGCAACTTTTGTGTTTTGAATTTGGAAAAATGAATTTCATATTTTCAATCAGTAGGTCCAAATTATGTTAATAGGTTACTTTAAATTTTTTTATTATGAAAAGTAACTATGATAATTTTTATTTACTACAGCTAAAGTTAAATTCAGTAATTAAGGGTAAAAATAATATTATAAAATTACCATAACACCTGGAAAAATAATATTGGATGAATATAAGTCGACCCATATCACCTAAGGGTCAGAATAGATTCATTTCATGTACTTTGACCATGAAAATGATGTAATAATTATTATAACCAATGAAAGTGACAACATGTCACTCTCTTATATCTTATAAGTGTAATAATTTTAATTTAGTGATAAACTCCATAAAACATAGAAAATAAATATTCACCAGAAATATAATGAATTTATAAACATCATGTGATTTTATTTATAATTTTTAGGGATTAAATAATTATCATTAATGGTCACACAATAGTGATTTAGAAATAATTTTATTGGTTGTAATATCGAATAAATTGTTTCAAAAATATTAAAATAAATATTATATGAATTATAAAATGTTCTCCACGAATTTTTAAGATTAATATTACATTATAGGGATATATTAAATATTTTGGTTTGAATATATCTTCTCTTTGGATTATATTTAAATTCAAATAATTGAATAGTGTCAAAATTGACACTATTGATATTTTATAAAAATAACATAATATTAAAATGTTTAAAAATCACAAAAAAATTAAAAAATTATAAATTGAAATTTATATTGTCTAAAATGTCATAAAGTATCCAATTATGGACAATTCCCAACACATAATTAATTATTTATAATAATTTAAAATTTTTAATATTATTACCACAAATAAAATTAAATTGATTAAGTAAGGATAAATCCAGTTGATATGATTTAAAATAAATTACCAACATATCTAAATTTTATTGGATGATGATATTACAACCCTATCTCATCGAAAATTCTAATTTTATCCATTTTTGAAGTTTTTATGTGGGGTTTGGGTTTATTATAAATTAATATTTTAGAGGTTTCCAAAAGTGCCCCTCTCCACTCTTATAAAAGGGAACCTCCTCCCTCTCCTCACCACAACATTTTGAGCCTTAAATATTGGAAAAAACCATTCCATTTATTTTATCCACTTACCTAGAAACATACTAGAGGTCCTGATCTTCATAAAAGACCAACTTTAGTGCCCTAAGAGGAGGTTTAGAATGGGCGCGTCGAAGAAGAGGTAATATCCTTTACCGATTCATTCAAATTTATTTCTCTTTCTACTTCCTATTTTTTATTTGTTTAATTATAAAGTAATAAAATCAGTATCACTGATATACTGATATATTATTATAAATATTAAATAACCCTATTTCACATTCTATCCATCCTACAGAAAAAGAAATCACCGGGCGTGCGTACATTCGAAATACCATCTCCACACTGTGGTGTAATCTGTTTTCCACCACCACCATAATTGGATGGGTATAATGGTGTAAATAATAACTATATATGATTATTATAACGTGATACAAATTCTTAGATATTCTATCATCCACTCCAATACCATTCAATAATTATCGGAACGATATCATCTCTCATGCGTGCGTACGGATTACCATCTCCACGACACGATGAGATTCATTCTTCATGTTAACAATTCAAGAATGCTTATAAAGTATATATTTTGAATAATAATGAAATATATGACATAATAATTCTAATGGATATATATATATATATATCATCTACTCACTTCCAATCAAGTCAATAAGTAATGGAAAACAACATTCATGCGTACCTATGGCCTACCGTCTCCATGAACGGTTTATTTCATTACATTTATCGATATTTTATATTCTGAATTTATATAAATCATGTTTTAAATTCTGGAAGTAGGTAATCATCATATGAGTAATTACAAGTCAAAACAGAGATGATAATTGATACGATTTTACCCAAAATGCTGCTTTAACATGGAATTAAAAAATGAACAGGTAATATAAAGTCGTAAGGGAATCATATATGATAAAAAAAATATTATTATGGTTATATTACATGTTAATAATATGTTTAAACCCACTCTAAAGGAGTCTTGGACACATATGAAAGAAATTTGACATAAGGAAAGTGATAATTATTCCAATCTAATTTTCATCCCAAATTGCTTATTCCTAAGTATTTATTGGGGTTATATTTATCATCCATGCCCATTTTTCTAAAAATGTTTTCATGTATTCTTAATATACTTTTTAACCATTTATGAATTTTACTACATGGTATGTAAGAAATATTTTTTTTACCATACAAGGTACTTATTGACTTTTCTGGTAAAAGTACGAGGATAATGTTTTTTTAACTTATACGGCATGAAAAGATTTTTACATTTTCATAAACCATTATTTCCATGAAGAATACTCTACAAGATTTCATGATTATTTTCAAAAAAAAATCTTTTCTCTTAAAATTTCATGGCATTGTGACAAAAGAAATTGATTTTGAATAAGAAAGGATATTTTCTTCAATAATTCCTTTCAAGTGTTTTATCAAAATTATTTTCCATCTAAGCTGACATTATTTATTATGTTTACGTTTAAAGTATAATGTTTCTATTATTTACATGGTTTGATTTTTCCTATGATGAAATGATATCCATTTGTTTTATATGGATTATGTTATAATGGGATGATTTTTATGAAACCCATTTTATTCTTTGGGTTATGATGAATGATTTATGTTTATTTTGTGTCACATGAAATAATGATTTCATTATGAGATTGGTGGGAGCTATATCTCCATCCAATGCATTGGGTACAGATTTATATCTCATGAGATAGACATGGTTGGAATGGCATGTGAATACGGTTCAATAATATAGGGCTGGAATGACATGTAAACCCGATTCCATTATATAATTTGTCCACTATGATTGTCTTGCCAACAATGCCTTGGCTGCTATGGAAATCATAACATGTGCATAATGGATGCCATAATTACATGTTTTGTTCCCATTCTATTTTATCATGATTAATGTTCCTTTATGATCTATACCTTATGTACTGCCAAGATTTATGTCAGTACTCATGATTTTGATGTTTTATGTTCATGTTTTTACGTTCAAATGTTTATGGGTGGTTTTATGATCTCAATGTATGCCCTTACTATGCATTTGAGCTCACTATTTTTATGTTTTCTTTTCCGCAGGATAAAAAGAAAGGTTTTAGGTAAGAGAAAAAGGGGAATATCTTTATGGGAGATGTTGAAGATATTTCACCATGATTAAAAGATTTTGTTCTGAGTTTCCAAAGACACTAAACTAATACGGTCTTTGGGTGTCTATTTTTATTATGTATTAAGTATTCTGCAAATGTAATGTAATGTCTATGTACATTAAGCATTGGGTCTCTACAGTTGGTATCAGAGTGAAGGTTTAGTTAACCTTAGGAAACTATGATGCGAAAAGTTTAGTGAGAACCCTAGAGATATTTCAATGGTATGTCTAGGGACGTCCCTAAGGTCAAGTATGTGTATAGGTTACAATCCTAGAATTAAGATAATGCTCTTGAATAACCTAGGATAAAACCTAATATGTTAGAGATTGATGGTACTCCCCCTTTATTATGTTGTTTTCATAGCATGGTTTTTTCCTCTCACACTATTCTTTTTGGTTTTTTGACAATGGATGGAACCCAAAAGAACTTTGTTGGTCAATATAATGGACATTGCAATTATTTTCCTCATGAACATACCAATGTTATGGGAGAGGGAGTGAAAAATCTTATTACTATACTTACACAAGCTATGAATCATTCTGGACATCCAAATGAGCAGAGAAGGGAACAATATTCTATTGAGTCCTTCACGAGGCAACGTCTACCTTCTTTTAGCGGGTCTTCTGATCCACTTGTTCCTGAACAATGGATTAGTACAATTGAAACTATATTTTCCATACTTTGTTGTTCGGAACATGAAATAGTCATTCTAGCTATTTACCATTTAGAAGGTGAAGCAGACCAATGGTGGACTCTAATTAAGAATACAAGGCCCCAAGATGAAATTGAATCCATGGAATGGGATGAGTTCAATAACTTGTTTTTCAATAAGTACTTCCCTTGTATTCTTCAAAAAAAAGATGGAAAAGTAGTTTTTTGAGCTTAAGCAAAAGGATGATGAATCTGTTGGAAATTATGAGGTAAATTTTACAAGTCATTCAAGGTATGCATCTAGGTTTATCATCCAACCTGAAAGTAAAGATGATCGATTCTTCAGTTGATTAAAACCCTGTCATCGAAGCGAATTAGTTATAAGAGACTTCAGTTGCTATGAAGAAATTGTGTGTTGTGCAATCAAGGTAGAACTGGAAGTTGGTTTAACATATCCATCTCATGGTTTTGATAAGAAACAAAAGATGGTGTTCAAGGAAAAATCTCAAAACAATGGTGAAAAGAAGACGAATGTTTTATTATGATCAAAGTGTGGAAAGAAGCATGGTGGAGATTTTCATAAAGGTACTAGAAAATGTTTTAAGTGTAGTAAAGAAGGTCATCGAGCAGCTGAGTGTTAATGTAATGGGAAAAAGGTAGCTAATGATGTGAATTAAAAAAATACTATAGAGAACACACCACCATAACTTCAATGATTCATGTGCAAGGAAATGGAGAATTATTCTAATCAATGCCTTAAACAAAGGGTTAATGATTATCGACGTGAGTAACCTCTTAAGGGAAAGGAAAAAAGGAAGTCACATGCGATCACTATTTGTGATGTTGAGTATGACATTGATGTTGTGGAATAATTATGTGTTTATATAATGCGATTTCAAAATAGTATCATGGAATCTCATTTATAGTATTATGGAATATTGGAATATCTATGTATTGGTTAATTATGGTTTTCAATAATTATATGGTACCGGTAACCGTGAAAAGTGATTGAAATATTTTTTGAAAGAAGATGATATGTGCATAATGAACGGATAAGGAGAAAATAATATTTTTGATATTATTAATGTGCTCATGACTGATATAAGGACAAAGTGATATCATGGTTTGAGTATATAGAATTTTTGGGATTTTAGTATGTGGAAGGAGTTAATTTTTGAGAGCATTCATGTTTTCACTAAGGTTCTATGGTAATTCATGTTTCAAGAGAACACATTATTAAGGAATCCACATGTTTGGAATGTGATCAACAAGATATATCTTATGATATATGGGGGATAAATGAATGTATTTACATGCTTGGTAGATGACATCTCTCGTAATCATTTACTTGATACTATGAGATCAGACAGAAGTATTTTGGATAATCCTAAATATTGGAATGGATTAAGTTAGACATCAGATAGTATTGTTTAAAGCGAGATCTTTTTGATATTATTTCTGAAATGTTATAATATTATAGTTTTAGAAAAACGACGACCTACAGGATAGAAGACTACCCATCACGTTGGACAAGGATTCGGAAATTGAACCCACAACCGAAGTGTGACATGCCATTATCACATACCACTGGCCTATTGGAAGTCCCTGGTATGTAGAAACTAGTATTATTTTATTAACTGGTATGATAGATGATATATAAATCCATTTTGGAACCATATATGATTAATCTCACCATAGATGGACTTACGTATATTTAAAAACTTTTGTAAACCTTATGTTTGAGACAGTTGGAATTACCTATCATTCTATCGCATGATTTTCTAATACTTAAAGAATGAAAAATTCAAATTAATTTCTTTAAATAAGATATGAAGTGGAAATTGTTCATGGAATGAACAATGATGATATTACACTGAAATCAAGTATGTATTTCTCATTATGTAAAAATTCATCAACTTTAGGGAAATGATCTTGAAAACCAAAAAAATTGTCCAAGTACTCTCATATTCGATGAATCAGATCATACCTTAGATCATCAAAAATTTATGGCATTGTTATTGTTGGATTTTTCATACCCATGTTCTCTACCACACATCATCAGAACATGATGGTTAGATTTCTCCTCCATATCCATATTTTCGCCAATATTCTCTTATGTGGAAACCCAGTGATGCGTTAATTTGGGTGACTGTTATGTTTCTAAATTTACATCTTAATATTATTTTTTATTATTCTTTTTTATGATGTGGTTTTATTTGGAAGAAACTTACAGGTAGTAAATGATTTATAACCCCGATTAATTTCAAGGGTGAAATTCATTTTAAGGGTGGTAAAATGTAACACCCCAAGATTTTATAAGAAATATTATCTTTAATTTCATTAATGTCTTATGTTGTACGCTACACCAAGATTATCTTGTGCTATATTCAATACAATATTATCTTTTAGTATACGAAAACACTATTTTTGGCTTGTGTTGCACCCTAGAGGCACCTTCCTCGATAGCATGTGTTGTACGCAATACTGTTTTTCACTAAACAACTTTATATTGTTATGAACTAGACATTATGAATAGTATTAACTACATTTTGAAATCTATTACATAATAATTCATATTACACATATTCTAGAACATGGTATGGGAACAAAATAAAATTTTCAAGTAAAATAAGTATTTCTAAAAAATGCAGTTTTACAGCCTTTTGATGGAGCACCCACTTAAAATCCAGTTTTTAACACGTTCATGAGTTAAATTTGACAAAATAAACTTATTCACTACAATAAGTATATAAAAATTTACTCTGGATATTTTTTTAATATTTTTCTGGTAACTTTCATATTTTGATGAATAGTAAAAATACGCTAAATTTTAATTAAAAACAAATTTTTCATCAAGATAATTTATGTGGTTAAATTATAAAATTTTATGGTTTTAAAATATAAATATAATATATTTTTACCATTTAATAAGATTTATGTCATTAGGATTAATTTTACATTGAATTCATAGGTAAAAACATTTCAATCTTTTGCAATGTTTTAACTTTTAGAAACACATTTTCTCAACAGCGGGATTAATTTTAAATTAAATACTAAAATTTATGTGTTTTGAATTTGGAAAAAGGGATTTTATATTTGGAATCATTAGGTCCAAATTATGTTAATATGATATTTTTATTATTATGAATTCTAACTACGGTAATTTTTATTTACTATAGTTAAAGGTAAATTCGGTAATTAAGGGTAAAAATAAGATTATAATATTCCTATAACACCTTCCAAATTTCTATTGGATGAATAAAAGATGACCCATATCACCTAAGGGTAAGAGTAGAATCATTTCATGGACTTTGGACTATGAAAATGATGTTATTCTTATTAAAACCATATAAAGTGAAAGCAGGTCACTCTCTTATATCTTATATGTGTAATAATTTTAATTTAGTGACAAACTCCACAAAACATTGAAAATAAATAGTCACGAGAAATATAATAAAATTATATACATCATGTGAATTTATTTATAATTTTTAGGGATTAAATAATTATCATTAATGGTGACACAATAGAGATGTAGAAATTATTTTATTGATTGAAATGTCAAATAAATTGTTTTACAAATATTAAAATAAATATTATATGAACTATTTAATTTTCTCCATGAATTTTTAAGATTAATATTAAATTTTAGTGATATATTAAATATTTTTTTTGAATATATATTATTTTTTGATTTTATTTAAATTCAAATAATTGAATAGTGTCAAAATTGACACTATTGATATTTTATAAAAATAACACATTATTAATTTTTTTAATAATTTCAAAAATATTTAAAAATTATAAATTGAAATTTAAATGGTATAAATTTTCATAAATTATCCATTTATGGACAATTCACAACACATAAGTAATTATTTATAACAATATAAAATTTAGAATATTATTACCACAAATAATATTAAATAGATTAAAAAATGATAAATCAAGTTTATTAGGTTTAAATTTAATTCCCAAAATGTCTAAATTTTATTGGATGATGATATTAAAACCCTATATCTTCTCAGATTCTAATTGGAGTCATTTTGGGAGTTTTTATGTGGGTTTTGGGTTTATTATAAATTAATATTTTAGAGGTTTCCAAAAGTGCCACTCTCCTCTCTTATAAATGGGAACCTCCTCCCTCTCCTCTCAAAAAATTTTTGTGCCTTCATGCTCGGTCATACCCTATCCATTTATTTTCAACACTTTTTTGGAAGCATACTATAGGTCCTTATCTACTTCAAAGACAAACTTTAGTGCCCTAAGAGGAGGTTTAGAAGAGGCGCGTTGAAGAAGAGGTAATATCCATTACCGAATCTTTCAAAAAAATTTTCTCATTATACTTCCACTTATTTATTTGTTTCATTATATAGTAATAACATAAGTATCAATAATATACTGATATGTTATTATAAATATGAAACAACCCTATTTCACCTTTAATCCATCCTACGGAAAATGAAATCACGGTGCGTGCGTACATACGGAATACTATCTCCATGTCGTGGTGTAATCTATTTTCCACCACCACCTTACTTGGATAGGTATAATGGAGTAAATAATAAATATATATTATTATTATAACATGATACTAATTCTGAGATATTCTATCATCCACTCCAATACCATTCAATAATTATGGGAATGATATCATCGCTCGTTCGTACGTACGGATTACCGTCTCCACGATGCGATGAGATTAATTTATTAGGTTAATCACTCAAGAATGATTATAAAGTATATATATTGAATAATAATGAAATATATGACATAATAATTCTACTAGATTTATGTATATATATTTATTTTTCATCTACTTACTTCCATTCACGTCAATAAAGAAAGGAAAACAACGTTCATGTGTACATATGGCCTACCATCTCCATGAACGGTGTATTTCATTCCATTTATCAATATATTATATTATGAATATATATATAAATCATTTTTTACATTCTTGATGAATTTAATCATCATATGAATAGTTACAAGTCAAAAAAGAGACGATAAATGATACGATTTTTTTCCAAAATACTGCTTTAACATGGAATTGACAAATGAATGGGTAATAGAAAGTCGTAAGTGAATCATATATGATATAATATATATTATTATGGTTCTATTACAAGTTAATAATCTGTTTAAAACCACTATATAGTATTCTCGGACACATACAGAAGAAATTAGACATAAGGTAAGGGATAATTATTTCAATCTTATTCTTATCTGAAATTGATTATTCCTTAGTATTTACTGGGGTTATATTTATCATCCATGTCCATGTTTCCTAAAAATGTTTTCATGTATGTTTAATGTCAATTTTACCCATTTTTGACTTTTAATACATGGTATGTAAAGAATATTTTTTTACCATACAAGGTACTTTTTGACTTTTTCGGTAAAATTATGAGGAGAAAGTTTTTTTATCTTATATGGCTTGAATAGATTTTTACATTTTCATAACCCCTTATTTCAATGAAGAATACTCTACATGATTTCATGATTATTTTCAGAAAAAATATTTTCATTTAAAATTGAGTGTAATTTTGAGAAATGAAAATGATTTTGAGGAAGAAAGGATATTTTCCTCAAGAATTCATCTCAAGTGTTTTATCAAAATTATTTTGCATATAAGATAGAATTATTTAATATGTTTATGTTTCAAGTATAATGTATCTATTATTTACATGGTTTGATTTTTTTATGATGAAATGATATCCATTTGTTTTATATGTATTATGTTTTGATGGGATGATGTTTATGAAACCCATATTATTCTTTGGGTTATGATGAATGATTTATTCTTATTTTTGTGGCACATGAAAGTGTGATATCATTATGAGATGGGTGGAACCTATATCTCCCTTAAATGCATTGGGTAAAGATTTATATCTAATGAGATAGACATAGCTGGAATGGAATGTGAATCTAGTTCAATAATTAAGGGCTGGAATGGCAAGTAACCCCGGTTCAGTAATGGACTTTGTCCACTATGATGATTTTGGCAACAATGCCTTGGCTACTATGGAAATCATAACATGTGATTAATTATTTCCACAATCACATGGTTTATTCCCATGCTATTTTATCATGATTAATGTTCCTTTATGATCTATTCCTCATGTACTACAAAGATTTTTGTCATTACTCATGATTTTGATGTTTTATGTTCTTTTTTTATGTTCAAATGTTTATGGGTGGTTTTATGTTCTCAATGTATTCCCTTACTGAGCATTTGATCTCATCATTTTTATGTTTTCTTTTCCACAAGATAAACTTAAAGGTTTTAGGTCAGAAAAAAAGGGGATGATCATTATAGGAGATGTTGAATATCATTCAACATGATTAGAAGATTTTGTTCTGAGTTTCCAATGACACTAAACTAATACGGTCTTTGGGTGTCTGTTTTTGTTTTGTATTAAGTATTGCTCAAAAGTAATGTAATGTATATGTACATCAAGATTTTGGTCTCTACAAAACGTGATTGAATTAGCTGTAGATAGGGTTTTTTTTAAATTGATCGGGGAGACCTTTATCAACATTCTTAAAAAGTGCTTATAAATATACATTTGATTAGTACTAAATTAATAAGCGTTGATAAAATATATCTTTACCATTGAATATTTAGCACAGATAATGGATTTAAAATTATAATTGTAAAAAATGTGTAAATATATATATATATATATATATTAAAATTTTATAATAATTAAAATATATAATAATTTATTTATATTTATTTAAATTATTATGAAAAAAATTACATTTTTTATTTATAATTACAAATATATAATTTTATAAATACCACAAATATATATTTTTAAATATATATATATATATATGAAAACATATTTATAATTATTTATATATAATTATTAATTTATTTATATCATTATATATATATATATATATATTTAAAAAATATCTATAAATATAAATACATCAAATATATTCATTATAATTTTATGATTATAAATATATTTAAATCATTATATATATTTAAATCATTATATACATTTATATAAATATATTATAATTAATTAATATATATAAATATAAATATAATTATATATATAATTAATTAATATATATAAATATAATTATAATTATAGTATATATAATTATTAATATAGTATATATATTCATTATTTAAATAAATATATTATAATTTCATAATTATTTAAATATATATATATATATATATATTTATAACTATATACATACTTCTCAAAAAATATAATATTTATTTATTTATAATTATAATTTTATAAATTTATAAATGTAGTAAATATACATTTATAAATATATATTTAAAACTATATTTTAAAAATTACTAATGAATAGATAATCTTAAATGCATGCATCTTAAAATGAGTGAAATTAAATATTTAAAAATGAGTACACTTTAAAAATATTGAAAAATTGATAAGTATTATTATTTTAATATTAATTATTAAATAAATATGGATATATATTAAAGTAAAGATGAATATAAATAGAAAATACTAAAACAGAGTTGATAAATAAATAAATAAATAAATATATATATAATATAAAATGATTAAATTCAAAAAAAATATTAAAAAAGAATAAATAACACTTTACTGTAATTGTATTAAAAATATTTACATAATATTTATTGACTAAAAACATAATATATTAAATGTATCATGTTATAATGAATTTTTAAAATGAATACTAAAATTTGAATAAATTACATAAATATTAGGTATATATGTTTCATATAAGATATCATTAACTGCATAAATATATTTGTTTGTGCATTGTATATAAAAATGCCTTAATTGTTTATACATATGTGAAATCAATGTAACAAATGTTTGATACGTATTAAATGCATTAATTTTCGTATACGTATTTGAAATAAAGGTAAAATATGTTTGATAAATATTAATTTGAAAAATCAAACAACATTCAATTATGTCCATTACTTGATAAAATTAGTGAGTATTTTTAATTAATATTTATTTTAAATTATAAAACATTTTTCAATAAATATTTGACTTCATTAATATAAGAATAAATATTTTTTATTATATAAAACATATTAGAGGAAATATTATATACAATAATATATATACAGGGAGAGAGAAATATTTATGATTATATTTCTATATTAATTGTATGAATGAATAACATTGTCTAAAAACCATTAAAAATGAATAAGACATTAATTTGTTTTTAATTATGGCATTATATTCATTTCTATATTTTTATTTAATATATATCATTTATTTCTATTTATAATTAATATATCTATATTAATATATTAAACTTATTCATTGTTTTTAATAATTATTTCACTAATAGATTTTTTAATAATTTTGTAATTTATTCATTTTTAATTTTTCTTGTTTAATTATTACAATTTATTAATTTTAAAATTTTATTATTTAATTATTATAGTTTATTCATTTTATAAATATGTATTAAATATATATTATTTATTAATATTTATAATCTATATATATCTGTGTGTATATAAAATTTATTCATTTTTTATCAATAATTATATAATTAATAATTTTTTTAATAATTTTCTTAGTTTACTCATGTTAATTTTTTTTAAATTATTTCATTTTATTCATTTTATATATTTATTTATTTAAAATTTACTATTTATTAATATTTATAATTTATATATATAAATATATATATATTAAATTTATTCATTTTTATCAATAATTAATTAATTAATATTGTCTTTAATATTTTTTTTAAAATTACTCATTTTTAATATGTATTTGTTTATTTATTTCCTTTTATTCGATACCGTTATAATCAATAAAGAAGTGTCTATAAAGAGTTCCTTTATCATTTCTAAAGATAAATCACTGATAAAGGGTACCTTTTATCAGTGATATAGAAAAGGGTTGATAAAGGTCACCCTTTATCACTTCTAAAAAATCACTGATAAAGAGTATAATTTATTAGTATAATTTATTTATGACACAATGATGATGTAGTAATTACCATAATAATGAAAATTTAAAATAATGGATATTATAAATACTGAAATAAATATAATTTGAGACATTTAATGAATTAAAATAATTTTCTAGGATAATATTACATATTAGGATTTATTTAATTAACTTTTTTCGAAGTAATCATTCTATTATGAGTTTCACACAAATCAACTATTGAATAGTGTCAAAATTGACATAAATGAGTTTTTAAAACAAATATTATATTATTAATTGATATTAAATTCCTAAAAATCTAAGGTTCGGACAAGATACTTATATCATGATAGTTGTATCATTAATGGACCACTTAGGTGTCTCTTGGATGTATATAGTAAGTTTATTAACTATATAATATAAAAATACAAAGTGACATGGTAAATGTCAAACTAATTAACTAAGAGTTAATACTTAAAGATAAGGTTAATATATTAACCCAAAGATATCTAAATTATATTGGCTGAATAGTTTTTGACCTATCCCCACCTTAAAATTTAAATAATAAACTTTGGAGCCATTATAAACAGATTATGAATTTATTATAAATTAATATTTCTAGCTTTTCCAAAGGTGCCCCTCATCCCTCTTATAAAAGGGCGCTCCTCCTTCTCATTTCTTCACACCTTCAAAGCCTTTTGGTTCGGCCAAACTCTGCCCAAATACTCTCCCAACTTCCCTCAATACATCCTAGAGGCCTTAGTTTGATCAGAAAGCCAACCTAAGGAACCCTTTTGATCAAATCAAAAGGAAGAGCCCGAAGAAGAGGTAATAATTTCACCACCCTTTTCCAAGTTCCTTTCTTCTTCCACTTATTATTCCTTTGTTATTACCATTCTAAAATAATAACTCCTGTATCATAAATATACTGTGATGTTATTATAAATATAGTACAACCATATTCAGTATTCTATCCATCATTGGAATAACATGTCACCCTACGTGCGTACGTACGGCTTACCGTCTCCATCTCGTGGTGTAATTGTTATTCAATAAATTATTATTTGGATGGGTATAATAATGATGTGTAATTCATGTAAATAATAAATGTAACATGATAATGATTCTGTATATATGATATACCATCCATTTATATATTATTTTAATATCAAAAGAATGATACTGTCACTCGTGCGTACGTACGGACTACCGTCTCCACGAACGCGATGAGATTCATTCTCCATCGTATCCATTCAAGTATAATTATCCTTTTATGATTTAATAATTATTTTAAGGACTTAATATCATTCTGGATATGATTAAGATACAACCTATCCATTACAAACATGGCTTACGTAACAAAACATATAAAAGAAAATGAGTAAGTTAACACCCGAAACAACGATAATACTAAGATATTATTAACAAATCAATGTTAAAAGATCATATATGATATCATATTAATGTATATGATTCTTGTATAATTTAATAACAATTATTTCACCATTATACAGGAGGTTAACCTACCCCAACCGCGGAAAAGTACAAGGTAAGGGTTATTTCACAATCTCTTCATTATCCGAGGTTGTTTATACGTAATAATCTACTGGGATCTCTTTATCATCCACATCCATGTTTCTAAAAAATGTATTTCAAAACATTTTTACTATTTAAAATAATATGGGTTAAAGTAATTTATACCCTTTTTTGACTTTTTATAAAAGGTTTATAAAGTAATCTTTCCGTCGTTTTCCAAACATGGTGCTTTTTAACCTTTTCGACAAAATTAAGGTAAGAATGTTTTTTTTAACTTATACGGAGGGTGCAGCTATTTTCCGCCGTTATAAAATCGTCGAAGCTTTCCTAAAAATATTATAAGAATATTTTCAAAGAAATTTTTTTATTTTATAAATATATGAATCTTAAATGATTTCAAAATAGAAAGATATATTTCTGTAAAAAGAGTTTTGATTTCATCTATGTCAACATCCTTTAATGGATTTTATGCTTATTTGAAGTTGATTTATTATGATACAAAACTTCTATATTGTATTGAAGGTTTTGTGATATTTTTGACTGTGGATGTGCTATTTTTATACCATTCATGGTTTATGGTGAAAGTATTGACATTTCGTATGCTAGTTTTAATACAAATGTTTATGTTATGTTTAAACCTTTTCATATAGGAATGCATTAGACTTAATATGTGATGGGTGGAGCCTGCTATAGCTCCTCGATGCATCGGTAGGTCTCATGAGACAAACTAGTATCTTGGCACAAGGCCTTGGAAAAATCTTATTTGTATTATTGGCACGAGGCCTTGGCTATGTGGTTATGATAGTCTGGCATTATGCATTCCATCATTATTAAAGTGGTTATTGATATTGCATGTGATTATTCGATTAGTAGAATATCCATGTGAATAAGTAAATGGAATTATTTCATTTTAATTTTTCCATACTATGTTGAAGTTCATGTTTAAAAGGATTTTGTTTTAGTTATACATTGCCTTAAATGTTTTTTCTTATTTATGAAAGTTTCCGCTATATTGTTATCCTTACTGGGCATTTGAGCTCACCCCTTTTCTATGTTTTATTTTTCCTAGGATGTGAAGAAGTAAATTTTGAATGACCTACAGGGATATTATGTGGGGATATGAGTGTGGAATATGGAGACAATATGTTTTTGTAGTAGTTTTTCACTTTATGATGTAATGTAAGACTTATGAATACATCTAGTGTTTCCAAGGCTACTAAACCAATCGGTCTTTCGAGATTTGATCTTTCTTGTGATCATGAAAATGTTATGTAATAATGCAACGAATCTGGGTAACTGGGGTTGGGGCGTTATAGTTGGTATCAGAGGAAGTTTAGTAGAAACCTTGTAAGCTAGATTTAGATAAACTCTGATTAGAGCACGTAGACCTAAGATGAACTTTGAGGATTAGTATAGAATAAATTCCTAGAATTTTGGTGTTGTAGAGATTTTGTGAGTTTTCCGAGCAATACATCCCTGTCTGGATACGACCAGGTAGAGGTGGCTCTGGCATAGATGTACATAGGGGAAAAACCAAAAAACACTGCTTTGAGATAGACTCGAACGGGAACTGGTGCATGACAACGGGCCTTGTTGTACTCTTGGTTACGACACTCCCAGGGGATATGCTTAGGATAACTATCATTTTATTTTCAAATCATTATGAAGGGTTTATGAGTATATAATTCCTCAAATAAAACATTCTTATGATTATGGATTATATCCATAAATAGTTCAATTTATGTTAAGTGTTTTGTAAGTATGGGATTATGTATTTTGATTCATAAACTGATATAGTTTATACCATTATTTAGAAATGGATCCTAGTGAAAGAAATTGAAACTGTATCAATGCACGCACTCCATGTAGGGATTTCCCTCCTGCTCAAGATAATTATAGTGGATCTGGTGATGCAACTGGTGCCGATCAGCTAATCACCATACTGGGACAACTTACTCAGGTTATGAATAATAACCTTACCCGTATGGAGCACCCTGATCCACAGCGTGGAGGATCAATGTTAGATCGATTCATGAGGCAAAAACCACCAAAGTTCAATGGGATTACAAATCCCTTAGTAGCTGAGCAATGGATAAATTCCTTAGAGAAAATATTTTAGGCTTTAGGGAGTAGTGAAAGGGAAAAAGTTATCATGGCAGTTTACCGACTCACGGGAGATGCTAATCAATGGTGGTCATTGATTCAAAACATGAATGAAGATGATGAAGTATAAAATATGGAATGGAGGAAGTTCAACGATCTGTTTTTAGAAAAATACTTTCCTCGTGACCATCGAGCAGATATTGAAAGGCAATTTCTGAGTCTGAGACAGAAGGAGGATGATAATGTCGCAAAGTATGAGCCTAACATTACAAGGTTAGAAAGGTATGTTGGAGATTATATACGTAACCCAAGAAGTAAGATTGATCATTTCTTTGATGGGTTAAAACCATTTCTCCGTCGAGCATTAGTCTCACAATCCTTTTCATCGTACGAAGACATTGTCTCATGTGCTATCAAGACTGAAAAGGAATTCTCTAAGTCTTATGACTTTAAAGCAAAACAAGATAAGAAGAGACCTGCTGATCAATCTAGGAATGTAAATAAGGTGAAGAAAGGAATGGTTTAATATCCATCCTGTGGTAAATGTGGGAAGAAACACCCTGGTACTTGCTTGAAGGGAATGGGAGTCTGTTACAAGTGTGGTGAAAAAGGCCACCATGATCATGATTGCAAGGGGAAGAAGGAAGCTACCAATGTTCAGTGCTACAATTGCAGGGAGATGGGACATTATGCAAATGAATGTCCTAAGCGTTAGGAGAACTTACCTCAGAAAAGGCCAAGAGATCAAGTCCAAGATTATGCTATCACTACTTCTAAGGTAGAAGCTCCGAAAGACATGGTGGTAGGTAATTTAATGGTTTCCTCAAGTTTAGAAAATGCATTATTTGCTTTTGGATCATCACATGGTTTCATATCTTCCCAGTTTTCTATGAAAATTAGATATTTCCAATTTGATTTAACAAGGGAGTTTTCAGTTAAAACTCTTAATGGAAGTATCATTGCAACAATGTTTTGTGAATCAGTCCCCATTAGAGCACATAAATGTTCTTTATCTGCTGATCTCATCGTCATACCTATGATTGAGTTCGATATAATCCTCATTATGGACTGGATTTCAGACTATGATGCGAAGATTTATTGTAATAAGAAAGAGGTTACGATTCATGATGATGATGATAAGGAAGACCTTATCTTTAGAGAAGAATCGTCAACACCTAATTCTTATGTAGATCCACCCCCAGTAGCTCAACTAAATTCAATTATTGTGGAGGAAGAGAATGAAATAACTGTGGGTGAGGAAAGGAATGTTCAAATAGAGGATGTACCTATTGTGAAAGAATATGTAGATGTATTTCCAGAAGATTTACGTTGAAATCCTCCAGAACGAGAAGTTGAGTTTTCCATTGATTTAATTTCTGGATCAAGGCCTATATCGAGGACCCCTTATAGAATGGACACTATAGAATTAGTTGAACTAAAGAAACAACAAGAGGAATTGAGTAATATGTGATTTATTCTCCCTAGTGTTTCTCCATGGGGAGCCCATGTTCTTTTTGTTAAAAAGAAAGATGGATCTATGAGGTTATGTGTCGACTATAGGGAGATCAATGATATAACAATAAAGAACAAGTATCCCCTACCTCTAATTGATGATTTATTTTACCAACTACATAGAGCTCAATACTTTTCAGAGATTGACCTTCGATCTGGATACCATCAGTTGTGTGTGAAGAAGGAACACATTCCGAAGACATCATTTCGAACCATGTACAGGCATTACGAGTTTACTGTAATGCCTTTTGGATTGACTAATGCACCCTCTGTATTCATGGATCTGATGAATATAATTTTCAAGGAGTATCTCGATGAATTTGTGGTGGTATTTATTGATGATATCTTGGTATACTCAAAAAGCTATGAAGATCATGAAAATCACTTGCGCATTATCTTGAAGACTCTGAGAAGACATGAATTATATGGGAAGTTTAGAAAATGTGAATTCTGGCTTCAAGAGATTTCTTTTCTTGGCCATATTGTCTCTAAAGATGGAATCTCTGTTGATCCTTCTAAGACTAAGGCAATCCAAGAATGGCCAGCACCGATGAGTATAACTGAGGTACGTAGTTTTATTGGTTTAGCAGGTTATTATAGATCTTTCGTCCAGAATTTTTCCAGATTGGCGATCCCATTAACGAAGCTCACACGTGAATGGGTTAAATTTGTTTGGAAAAAAGAGTGTGAAGAATGTTTCGAAGAACTGAAGAGAAGATTAGTCAATACTCCTATATTTACTCTACCATCAGGGAATGATGGGTTCGTTATTTATAGTGATGCATCGATGAAAGGACTTGGTTGTGTCCTTATGCAGAATGATAGGGTTATTGTCTATGCATCACAACAGTTGAAAATTAATGAACAAAACTATCCTACTCATGATCTCGAGTTAGAAGCTGTGATCCTTTCTTTGAAGATATAGAGGCACTACATCTATGGCGAAAAATGTGAGATTTATACTAATCACAAGAGTTTGAAGTATATTTTCTCACAAAAAGAACTCAACATGAGGCAAAGGAGATGGCTTCAATTACACAAGGATTATGATTACACGATACACTACCACTCAGGGAAGGCAAACAAGGTGGAAGATGCTTTGAGCAGAAAAGATCATGGAGTTTTGATCAATATGAGAATTGAAAGGGATCCAATTTTCATGGATCTAGTGAAGATAGACATGGGAATAACCAGGGAAGGTGAAACATCAATGCTTTTTCAAATGGTTGCCAAACCATCTTTACTAGAAAGGATTAAGAGTTCTCAGACCGATGATGAAGAATTTCAAAAGAAGATTAAAGTTGTGAATGATGGGAGATTGAGTGACTTGGTTTATGAAGATGGAATTTTGAAATTTGGGAAGAGACTTGTGTTCCCGATATACCTGATCTAAAAAGGGAATTGCTGGATGATGCTAATAGTTCCAATTTCTCTATACATCCTGGGAGCACCAAAATGTATAGAGATTTGAAGGAATAGTTTTTGTGGGAAAACATGAAGAGTGATATTGCTGATTTTGTGTCAAGATGTATGGTTTGTCAACAAGTGAAAGCTTGAAGGCAACAACCTGGAGGAGTCATGCAACCTCTTCCCTTACCAGAGTGGAAATGAGACAATATTACGATGGACTTTGTCATTGGACTACCAAAGAATCCTAGAAGGAACGATACAATATGGTTTATTATTGATCATCTTACCAATTCAGTACATTTTCTTACTATAAGAGAAGATCTACCCCTGGAACGTATAGAAAGACTATATATTAATGAAGTTGTGAGACTTCATGGAGTACCCCTATCGATTGTTTATGATCTTGATCCCCGTTTTACTTCAAGATTCTGGAAAAGTCTTCCGAAATCCCTGGATACTGAACTTTATTTAAGCACTGCTTACCACCCTCAGACAGATGGACAATCAGAACGGACAATTCATACCTTAGAATACATGTTGATATCTTGCTCACTTGACTTTCAAGGCATGTAGAATCAGTATTTACCTCTGGTAGAATTTTACTATAACAATAGCTTCCATTCAAGTATTCAGATGGCACTATATGAAGCATTATACGGAAAGAGAAGTCGCACACCAGCCTGTTGGGATGACGTTGGTGAAAGAATACATGTAGGTCTAGAACTAGTGGAGGAAACGATGGAAAAGGTGAAGGTAATCCAAAATAACATCAAAGCAGCTCAAAGTAGGAAGAAGAGCTATGCCGATAATCGAAGGAAGGATTTGGAATTTCATGTCGGTGATCATGTTTTCCTGAAGGTATCTCCATTGAAGGGAGTCATACGTTTTGGTAAGAAAGGTAAATTGAGTCCCAGGTACATCGGACCTTTCGAAATTCTAGAACGAATTGGGGCTGTAGCTTACCGATTGACAATGCCGCCAAGTCTCTCCAAAGTTCACGATGTGTTCCACGTATCTCTATTGAGGAAATACATGCCTGACCCAATGCATGTACTCACTTACGAGGAATTAGAACTGGAACCCGATCTGTCTTATTACGAAGTGCCCGTCAGGATTCTTGATACAAGAGAACAAGTACAGAGAAACCAGACGACGCGTCTGGTAAAAGTTTTGTGGAGAAACCATAAGATGGAAGAGGCAACGTGGGAACCCGAGGAACTTATGATGAATAACCACCTGAGTCGTTTCATGTGATAAGTATTCATTAAATTTTGAGGACGAAATTATCTGAAGGAGGGGAGAATGTAACACCCCAAGCTTCCACGGTATTCTTCTCTTTGAATAATGTGATAGCGTTTGTTGTACGTAACACCGAGTTCTAACACACCATAACCAATCAAACTAGCCATTATGAATAGTAATACCAACTTTTTGATATTATATATATATATTATATTTCAAAATTGAATTAATTTTTGGATTTGGAATATCGAATTTAGCCTAAGGTGAAATTTTGGTACTTTTCAGATAACTTTAATATTTTGATGAATAGTGAAAATTACTAAATTTTAATTAAAAACAAATTTTTTAATCAAAATAATTAACAGTGATAAATTATGAATTTGAGTGGTTTTAAAGTATATTTAGAATATATTTTTACCATTTAATATAATGTTGGTAATTGGACATAATTTTACATTAAAACCTGACATAAACAAGTGTCAATCTTTTGATTGTTATTATCTCTTAAAAACACGCTTTTTGTTTTAACAACGGGAATTAATTTTAAATTAATTTCTGTCAATTCTGTGTTTTGAATTTGGAAAAATGGATTCCATATTTGGAATCAGGATGTTCAAATTGTGTAAATAGGTAACTTTTATTTTTAGACATTTTGAATAATTACTTCGGTAAATACTTTATTTACCATGGTTAAGGGTAAATCTGATAAATAACGGTTAAAAAATAATATTATAATAATACTAAATTACCCTAAAACGTGTCCCAGCCTTATTGGTTGATACATGTTCGACCATAGGCATCTTTGGGTCGATTTAGGGACCCCATGGAGCCACTTGTAGGTGATAGGGACACTTTATTTTAATTACGTTTAAATGAATACAAAAATGACACAAGCATATATCTTCTAGAAAAACAATTTTTACATAGGGTTATATATGTTAGATGTTAGACTGTAAATATTAATTAGAACTATAAAAATATTTAATACATAATTATATTTTATTTATAATTTTTAGATTTTACATAATTTAATTTATTTATGACACAATGATGATGAAGTAATTACCATAATAGTGAAAATTTAACATATGGGATATTATAAATACCCAAATAAATATAATTTGAGACTTTTAATGAATTACAATAATTTTATAGGATAACATGACATATTAGGATTTATTTAATTAACTTTTTTCGAAGTAATAATTCTGTTATGAGTTTCACAAAAATCAACTATTGAATAGTGTCAAAATTGACATAAAAGAGTTTTTTAAAACAAATATTATATTATTAATTGATATTAAATTCCTAAAAATCTAAGGTTCGGACAAGATACTTATATCATGATAGTTGTATCATTAATGGACCAGTTAGGGGTCTTTTGGATGTATATAGTATGTTTATTAACTATATAATATAAAAATACAAAGTGACATGGTAAATGTCAAACTAATTAACTAAGAGTTAATACTTAAAGATAAGGTTAATATAGTAACCCAAAGATATCTAAATTCTATTGGTTGAATGCTTTTCGACCTATCCCCACCTTAAAATTTAAATAATAAACTTTGGAGCCATTAGAAACAGATTATGAATTTATTATAAATTAATATTTCTAGATTTTCCAAAGGTGCCCCTCATCCCTCTTATAAAAGGGCACTCCTCTTTCTCATTTCTTCACACCTTCAAAGCCTTTTGGTTCGGCCAAACTCTGCCCCAATACTCTCCCAACTTCCCTCAATACAACCTAGAGGCCATAGTTTGATCAGAAAGCCAACCTAAGGAGCCCTTTTGATCAAATCAAAAGGAAGAGCCCGAAGAAGAGATAATAATTTCACCACCCTTTTCCAAGTTCCTTTCTTCTTCCACTTCTTATTCCTTTGTTATTACCATTATAAAATAATAACTCCAGTATCATATATATAATGTGATGTTATTATAAATATGGTACATTTATATTAATTATTCTATCCATCCTTTGAATAACATGTCACCATACGTGCATACGTACGGCTTACCGTCTCCACGTCGTGGTGTAATTGTTATTCAATAAATTATTATTTGGATGGGTGTAATAATGATTTTTAATTCATTTAAATAATAAATGTAACATGATAATGATTCTGTATATATGATATACCATCCATTTATATATTATTCTAATATCAAAAGAATGATATTGTCGCTCGTGCGTACGTACGGACTACCGTCTCCACGAACGCGATGAGATTCATTCTCCATCGTATCCATTCAAGTATAATTATCATTTGATGATTTAAAAATGATGTTTAAGGACTTGATATCATTCTGTATATGATTATGATACAACCTATCTATTACCAACATGGCTTACGTAACAAAACATATAAAAGAAAACGAGTAAGTTAACACCCGAAACAACGATAATACTAAGATATTATTAACAAATCAATGTTAAAAGATCATATATGATATCATATTAATGTATATGATTTTTTTATAATTTAATAACAATTATTTCAGCATTATACAGGAGTTTAACCGACCCCAACCAAGGAAAAGTACAATGTAGGGGTTATTTCACAATCTCTTCATTATCCGAGGTTGTTTATACGTAATAATCTACTGGGATCTCTTTATCATCCACTTCCATGTTTCTTAAAAATGTATTTCAAAACATTTTCACAGTTTAAAAGAATATGGGTTAAAGTCATTTATACCCTTTTTTGAATTTTTATAAGAGGTTTATAAAGGAATCTTTCCGTCGTTTTCCAAACAAGGTGCTTTTTAACCTTTTCGACAAAATTAAGGTAAGAATGTTTTTTTTAACTTATACGGTGGGTGCAGCTATTTTCTGCCGTTATAAAATCGTCGAAGCTTTCCTGAAAATATTATAAGAATATTTTCAAAGAAAATGTTTTATTTTATAAATATATGTCTCTTAAATGATTTCAAAATAGAAAGAGATATTTCTCTAAAAAGTGTTTTGATTTCAGTTATGTCAACATCCTTTGATGGATTTTACGCTTATTTGATGTTGATTTATTATGATACAAAACTTCTATATTTTATTTAAGGTTTTCTGATATGTTTGACTGTGGATGTGCTATTTTTATACCATTCATGGTTTATGGTGAAATTATTGACATTTCGTATGCTAGTTTTAATACAAATGTTTATGTTATGTTTAAACCTTTTCATATGGGAATGCATTGGACTTAATATGTGACGGGTGGAGCCCGATATATCTCCTCAATGAATCGGTAGGTCTCATGAGAAAAACTAGTTTTTTGGCACAAGGCTTTGGCAAAATCTTATTTGTAGTCTTCGCACGAGTCCATGGCTATGTGGTTATGATAGTCTGGCATTATGCATTCCATCATTAAGAAAGTGTTCGTTGATATTGAATGTGATTATTCCATTTGTAGAATATCCATGTGAATAAGTAAATGGCATTATTTCATTTTACTTTTTTCCTTACCATGTTGAAGTTAATGTTTAAAAGGCTTTTGTTTTAGTTATACATTTCCTTAAATGTTTGTTCTTATTTAGGAAAGTTTCCGCTATATTGTTATCCTTACTGGGCATTTGAGCTCACCCCTTTTCTATGTTTTATTTTTCCTAGGAAGTGAAGAAGTAAATTATGAATGACCTACAGGGATATTATGTGGGCATATGAGTGTGGAATATGGAGACAATATGTTGTTGTAGTCTTTTTTCACATTATGATGTAATGTAAGACTTATGAATATATCTAGTGTTTCCGAGGCTACTAAACCAATCGGTCTTTTGAGATTTGACCTTTCATGTGATCATGCCAATGTTATGTAATAATGCACCAACTCTGGGTAACTGGGGTTGGGGAATTACAATATTACCACTATTTAAAATATCCCAACTCAACTTAGCTTCTAAAACCCTAACCCTAAGCTATATCAAAATGTCTCTCTTCCCTTAATGTCATCTATAAATTCCAAATGATAAATAAAAAATAAAAAATAATAAATATAGGTCATGGGTGATGGTTTATGTAACCAATCACACTATAAACACATATAGAAAACAGTAAAACTATGAATGAAAATGTATACCACATATATACCCTAATATATATATATACACACATTAAAATGTAAATTAAAAAATTAATGATAAACAAAAATATAACCAAATTTATATCATCCACTAGTCCCTTCTAGTATACCTCTAATACTCTATCACATTTAATTAATCAATACACCCAATATCTTATAAATCAACCCAAACATCATTTTCATGTGCATCATGTTTCACATAAAGATGGAGATTATAATAAATTGATAGTATTTGCCTAAGGAATTCCCATATACCCCATCCAATTGAAATATAATTACCTCATATCAACTTACATGTACATTGCCTCATTTTTTAAAATACATACAAACAGAAACTCAAAGATCGCATCAGTCTATTACCTTTTGAGACATGGAAACATAAAAACTAGTAAATGAGTAATCTATATTATGTCCCTCTTGGATCTACAAGACTAGAACCCTTCTTAGACATATCATACTTAAAATATATCTGCATTACCTTGGGAAGGAAACATAAAATGGGTGAGATTAGATACTCAATAATATTAAAAAATGGAGATATATAAGCATAAACATGCTCATAATGGTTTGAGAATGTTATCTTTACATTATATGATCATAACCTACATATTAAAGATCATAAACATGAATCAGTGAATAAATATTATCATTTAATAATTCAGGAATCATAATGGAGACAACAACATGATCTATGAAGGAATAATAGATGGAACTCATGGAATACACTTAAATATTGAAAATCCTATGTCATGAATAACTAGAAAGACCCTCGTAACATGTTAGGCTTGGGATAATAACCCATGTACAATCTTTAGTCTTGGGATTCCCTTTGGTATACCATCTTGTTTTGAGCGTGGGATTCCCACCCTTTTACTCTCTTGTTTCAGGATTGGGTTTTCCACCTGTGTACCCTCTTATTTCGAGCTTAAGATTCCCTCTTGTTTCAGGCCTGGGATGTAATCCTCTATACCATATTATTTTGTGCTCAATATTCCCACTTTTTTATTGTTTTGGATTCCCTCTCATGTAACCTCTTGATCTCAAAAAATATTTATCATTTCCCAATTCATTAGAGGGAGATATACATACCACCCATTGCCTAATAAAATAATACATACATATTCCAAAAATAACCAAACATTCATCATATCATGACCCATGATAAAATATAGGTTTTATAAACATAATATCATAACCCATGAAATGAAATGGGTATCATTAAAATTTCATAACATTATAACCTATAGAAAATAGATAGGTTTACTAATCATTTCATTTAACCAAAACCCTTGAAAAGTAGTTGGTTTCAAAAGCATATAAATTGTGGAGGAGAAATGGGTGTTATAAGAATCATTCCATAAAAACATAAAACATTCAATAAATAATATGAATAGAACATTTGGATCATTTACTAGAAGGGAAACGGTATCATCAAAGGATGTCATCCTAGATGGAAAATAATTTTAAAATATCTTTTAAAAATATTTCTTAAGGAAAATATCCTTTCATCTTTGAAAAAGGATCTTTAAAACATAAAACCTTTTGAAATCCATTTTCATATAAAATGATTGGAAAACATAGAAAAAGATATTGAAATAATTTTGAAAACATTTTTCCATGAATAATTATAAAATAATCAAGAACACATTTTGAGAACCTTTTTAATTGAAAATATATAAAAAACATATAAAAGAATCTTCAAAATAATTGAAATCCTTTTCTTTGAAAATAACCTTTTGAAAAATTATAAAGGTGGTTTTGAAAATAATTTAAAATAATTTTTTAACATAAAACATTTTTTAAAACCATTCTCATTGAAGGACACTTTAAAACTAACAAATTTTTGTTATATTAGGAAAACACATTGTTTTTTTAAAAATAAATTTTTGTAATCTTGTAAAGAAAGCATCAAGGGAATGCTGATCATGATAGTGGGAAAATATGTATGTGAAAAACATTCCTTTTTCAATGTAAAATGTTTATAAAAGTGCAATAATCAGAAAATGAAAAGAATATTCCTTTTTAAAAACCTATTTATTAAAATGGAAAAACATGGGTAATAATTTCTTTTAAATATCATAGGAGAATAATATAATATTTTTTTAATCTCCTTTATAAAATATGGTTTTGTTGGAACATAGATTACTAGATGAAGAGTGGAAAATGGTACAATTAATTAGATATTTCATTAATAACAAGAGTTTAAGAAAACTAATGATATTTCGTGATAGGTGTAACCTGATATTTTATCAATGGTAGCATAATCATAAACAATCTTGAAAAACTGTTAGATTGTCACTATAAACCGTTTCCAATTTGGTAACTTTGAATCAAAAAACAATTGAAAACATAACATTAAATGATCCTAAAATAACATTACAAGAATTATATTAATGATATATAATGTCAAATGAAATATGTACACCTCATATAAAAATATAGTTGCTTAACATGGCATGCGTCTTAAGGAAGTAAAATTGAACAAAATTACTTTACTGATTCAAAAACTTTTCAAACATAAACCCCATGAACGGAAGATAATAAAATGTATATGTAAATTCCCATAAATTTAAGTATAATAATCATTAAATACATATTTTGGAAGTATAAAAACCACACAAAATTAATAAGTTTTGAATAACGCACGAATCTCATGAAAATAAATAGTGAGATGAAATTCCCATAGCTTATGTCTTAACTCTCCTCAAACTCGTACAAAACTATTTTATTATAAATATAAGTTTATTATACATATTTTAAATAAAAATATTCTTATATATAATACCATATATGGTTTTAATATGACATTATATTACCCTCTTATTAACAATTCAATGTTAAGGTTTCACTTTAGGTATTACCCGCTTGGTTTTTTGCATGTGTCTTAATTTGTTATATTTTTTATACTCATAATTATATCATGATTTCCATAATATAAAACATGATATAAATATCATTTATAATCATTATATATGTATTCATAATAATCTATATAATATAGAAATGTGAAATGGAATACACCGTTCATGGAGATGGTAGGTTGTACATACGCATGAACGATGTTTTTGTTCTTCTTTGTAATACTGAAAGAAAGAAAGTAAATGATAAATATATTAATATATAATATATATTTAAATTATAAATATTATTTCATATTTATAATAAATCTTCATTAAACCCATATTTAATACATTCCATGTAGTGTGTGAACAAATCACATCGCTTTGAGGGGGTGGTGGTCCACACTTCCCCAAATGAAATTATCATATTTACAAAAAATGGAAATCATGAAAGTAGGATTTATATAAAAAATAAATAATTATAAATAAATCATAAAAAAACATATATCATATAAAAATATATTTTCCATCATAATATTCAACCCTGAGAGGTGGTAAATGAAAAAACAAACAACTTCATTTCTTTAGGTGGTAGTTCGCCGTAAATAAGAACAGTAACTTTGTTACCCATTATATCAATTTATGTGTATGTGTAGGTATAAACAGTATCTTAATAACATATCAATATATTTATCATACTATTGTTATTATGTTAACATGTAATAATAATAATTTAAGTGGTGGAGAAATAAAATAATGGGAAGGGGCTTGAAGAAGGATGTTACCTCTTCTTTGAGTAACTCCTTTTTGTTTGCACCAATGGGATTATTTTGTTGGATTTAATCCAAAATGGAGGCTTAAATGAGGAATTAATGGATTTTATAAAGTTAATTGGGTAGATATTTTCTGGAATTAATTGTATTTATAGGTGTGAATAAGGGGAAGAGATGGTGGCCTTATATGTGTAATTTATTAAATTTGGTCATCCAATAGGTTTTTTACAATTCTATAGTTCATATTTCCTTTATGATTATGGTTTATTCTCTTATACTGTAATAAATTTTAATCACTATCACTAATATTTTTGGTCAATAATTTAGTTTATGTTATCGGATTATAAATATATTATTATTGAAACCATTTATTTCAACTTTTAAAATTTTAATTCACAAAATTGGAAAAATTAAGTTTAATTCCAACCCCGAAGATGTGGTGAGAAATTAGGTTTTTTTAATGTGAGAATGTTCAAAAGTTCATTAAACATTTTTATCTAAATTCAATATAAAAATATTCCAATCAACAATATTGGATTAATATATGTTTAATTGATCTAAATTTAATATAAAAATAAGTTAAAATATAATTTAAAAATATAAATAAATTAGTTGAAAATTCCATTTTTAATTATGATTGAGTACTTTTCAATATTCATCTAAAAATGAAGTTTTTCAGAAAAATCTCAAAAAATAACCCTAAGATAATTTTTAAATTACAAATTAAAAAATAAAATTTATTTTATCTAATTCAATTTCTAAAAGTGTCTAAAATTTATTTTATTATTTTTCAAAGAAGGATATAGAAAGTAGTTCTTTATGAAAATAGTATTTTAAAACATATAAAGACTTTACCAAAAAAAATATATATTTCATTATCAATATGTTTTGTTTATAGGAAACTATTATACATAAAATTTTAAAATTAGTTATTATTATTCATATTGCCAAGTTTAATGGATAGGTTATAATTAACTCATTTAAATAATTATAATAATAAAGTATTGTTTTATAGAAACTCAGTGTTATGTGTAAAGAAAGCCATATCATTGTTTCATGTAGCACAATATTACCTTAGTGTATTTTATAATAACATTATTAATTAGTGATTTAATATAAAATTAAATTAGTGTTCCCTAAAATTTTAAATATAAACAATATTAAATTAATTTGAAAAATAATAATTCACAAAATATTAGGGTTTTACATTCTACCCCCTTAAAATGAATTTCACCGTATAAATTCATCTAGATTATGAAAGGTCAAATAATTGAAATCACCTTTCATCGATACCCAGAATGTAAAAAATTAATATTAGAATTTTATTTAAACTGATAATTTTATAACTCTAACAGTTATCTAATGTAACTCTAAATTAGGTTTCCACAATGGAGAACGCAGTTTGGGGGTGAAGATTGAAAATAGATTAAATGTTTAAATATTTATAGGGAGTGATTGAGGTCATCAGTCAAAAATAAGTTAATGATCAATGGAAATTTTAGGGCCTCAATGTAATAACTTTGTGACGATTTAAAAGGTCATCAGTTCAATAAAAATTATGGTATTAGTACAATATTTTACTTCTTTATTGTTTTCATAATGTTGATGATTTTTTAAGAAAATATATACTTTCATGATTTTAAGAAAACCTTACACTTTTTTGTTCCAAGATTCACTTCACCTCTTTCTCTAAAAAGGAAAGTGAATATTTCTTTCCTGAAGCACTAACAGATCATGATATATGTGATATGCCATCTCGTCTGTCATTTTTTATCATCAAAATATTGTTCTTAGAATAGGCTATCCAATATGAATAAATCATCTTTTGGTGTGATAATACTTTAATCTCACAATCTTCATATGATTTTTAACGTAAACTTTCCAAAAATTGGTTAAACCTTTTACCCTTCCATTATATAATTCACCGTTTTTCATTAAATAAACTCTTATCTTATACCGAAACATTTTTATTAGAAGCTTGGTTACATCCTTGTATTGATATAAAATAAAATATAATTTAATTATTCTAGAATCCATGTACAGTGAGATAGTCACATGAAACTTCACTAAAGTTTGAACAATAAGATTTAAATAGGTCTTAATGATACAAATTCAAACACGGAATTCTCAGCTAAGGAGGTAAGAATACGTGTTCCATAATTATCATGACTATCTTTATTCGTTATGATTACATAATCATACCCTTTATCCATTTTCCTTAGAGGTCGTTGTGTCTTATCGTCCACATTAATACTTGGATTGGGGAACTTGTTATCATAATGGAAAAACTCCAAGGAACAGAATCATTGAAGTGTGGGAGGTTAATTCTTTGGAGATTTTTCGTTATTCACATCAGTAGCTAACATATTCCCATTAATTGGGAATTCATCTGCTTAATGACCTTCCCTTAAACAATTAAAATATTTATTATCCCCCTTAAGACAATTCGCTCAACGTTTCTTCACACACATTGTGAATAATTCAAGGATCGTTTTCTTTTCTCCATGGTTGTTAGATTTTCCTTTGGACTCCATCTTCTTTTTCATTCTAAATACATGATATTGATATGAAATTACAACATCTATTTACACATTGACATCACATCTAAAAACTTCTTCATATTTACTAAATTCTCTTACATATAAGGAATTTAGAAGACTAGGTATTAGGCCACTAAAGAATCAATAAATATTTCATTAAATTTGGTTGCTAATTCTTGAAGAGTACCTCACAAGACATGTAAAATTTTCTACATAGGAACCAATATATTCATCATCCTTTTTATTAAGCTATATGAATTCCTTTTCCATCTTTATACAAATAATATTAGAAAATTACTTATTGTAAAATAAGTTGTTGATCTTGTCCCATTCTATGGATTCATTTTCAGGTTATTGCCTCATATTCTTGATAATATTTTACAATCTATTGGTTTCACCTTCCAGATATTATATATCCATAGTGAATATTTATTTCCCAAAACACTAGATAATAGAAAATATCTTTTCAATTATACTGGTCCACTTCTTAGTAACTAATTCATTATCTGAAACATTTAAGGAAGGTGGGAATTTCCTCATGAAGGAGTCAACAGATCATTTTTACCTCCTTTTCCCATTTGTATTTCCACCATAATTAATAGCTTGATAAATTTGTGTGAGCATAGAAATGATATTTCTCATTATATATCCCATAAAATTCATTTTCTTGGGAGGACAATCATTACATTTTCCATTTCATTCCCCATTAACATGGTTCATTTAGTTTCCAACCATTGACTAAAACTAAAACATTGAGTAAGAGACAATCATCATAGTAAGGAACCGCATAATCTTAAAAAATACTTATAGTATGTCTAAATTTTGAAACCTTACTTAATATATGAAATGTTAGGTTTATCCTAGGTTATTCATATCCAAATATTTTTAAATCCTTCATGATGTTTCATGATGATTTTGTGAAAATCAAAAACATATCTCCATGGAGTGTCAAACTAGATGTGTAGAAAGGCTTATTGTTGTGTACTAGGACACACCGAGTCAGAATAGATGCACCTTGTTTGAGTTGTTACTCCTAGGTACATCTATGACAGAGCCACATCCACTTGTAGTGCCCATATAGGGATGAATTATTTGGAAACCAATCACTATATCCTTTACCGAAATTCCAAGACATTTTCATCTACATTTCTACATCCTTAAACATATCCTTAGAGACATACCTAGACATATCCTTAGAAATTTACCTTAGGATATCACTAATTTGTTTCATCCTAGTTTCAAAAGTGTGACTAAAACTTCACTTTGACACCAGCTATAACAACCTAAACTTAACATACATAGACATTACATCATTTTTTATGAATACATAAAACATTATAAAAAAAGACGACTGAAGACTATATCAGTCTAGTTTTTTTTGAAATATGGAAACATAAACACTGGTAAATGAGTGAGATACATTATCTCCCACTTGGTTCTCCAAGACTAGAACCCTTCTTAGAAATATCATATATAAAAAATAACTATATAACATGGGGAAGTAAAAAAATATTTGATATCAGATGCTTAATAAGGGTAATAAAGGGAGATATCTAAGTAGAAACATGAGTATAAGGTTATGAGAACATGATAATAAAATTAGATGATCATACCCTTCATATCAAATATCATAAACATAAATCATGGAATAAAAATTAATAGTTAATAATTCATGATTCATAAGGTATATATGAGAATTTTCTTTGACGGAATAAGACATGGAGCTCATGGAATTATCATAAACATATACAATCTTATGTCAAAGATACTTACCAAGACCTCCAAAACATGTTAGGCTTGGGATAATAACATGTTTGCCTGATTTTGTCTTGGTATTCCATCCCATGTACCCTTCTATTTTGTTCTTGGTATTCCCTACCAATTACACTCTTATTTAGGGCATGGGATTCCCCCCTATGTACCCTCTTGTTTCAGGCTTAAGATTCCCTCTTGTTTCATGCTTGGGATTCCATCCCGTGTACCCTCTAGTTTTTGGGCCTATGTTTCCCTATTGTTTCAAGCTTGGAATTCCCTATTCTGTATCTGTTGATCTAATAAATCATTTATCATTACCCAATTCACTATACAAAGATATAGGTCCCACTTTTCACATACTAAAATCATGCATACAAGTTCCAAAAGATATCAAAACATTCATCATATCATGACCCATGAAAAAAATATGGGTTTTATAAACATCACATCATAATATATGAAATGAAATCGGTATAATTGAAATTACATCACATCACAACCTATGGAAAATAGTTAGGTTTACTATTTATTTAATTATATCATAACCGATGAAAATAAGTGGGTTTCAAAAGCATATAACTTGTAGAAGAGAAACAGGGGTCATAAGCATCATTCCATCAAAATATAAACCATTCAATAAAAAATATTAATGTATCTTTTGGATCATTTTCTAGAAGCTAATGAGTAACACAAATGTATTTCATTATATATGGGAATCAAATTAAAAATCTTTTAAAATATTTTCTTGATGAAAATTTATTTTCTCCTTGAATGAAAATCTTTAAATCATGAAATAATTTTAAAATTTGTTTTATATAAATTACTTTGAAAACATAGAAAGACATCGTGAAATCATTTTCCTTGAAAAATTATAAATGAATCCTGAACTCATTTTGAAATTATTTTTCTTTAAAAATAATTTTAAAACTTATAAAATAATATTTTAAATAATTTAAATCCATTTCATTGAAAACAACCTTTTAGAAACTTATAAAGGAGGTTTTGAAAATAATTTAAAATACTTTCCAAAAATAAAACATTTTTGAAATTTTTTTTGAAAACCACTTAAAAATAATAATTTATAGAATATTAGGAATTTTTTTGAATTTTATTAAAATAAAATTTTAATATTATAAATGAATATTTAAGGGAATTACGATCATGATAGTGGGTAAATCCGTACATGTTGATCATTTCTTTTGAATTAAAAAAAGTTTAGGAAAGTGCCTTGACTAGAAAATGATAAAAATATTATTTTTTAAAAACCATTTTGATAAAAAGGTAAAAAATGGTTAATTTTTTTTAATATCATTATATAATAAGAGAATATATTTCAAAACTCTTTTAGAAAACATGGTTTATAATGAAAACAAATTTCTGAATAAAGAGAAAGGTAATGTCATACTTTCTTAAAAACACATTCTTGATCCTCTTTTGTTCCAAAGAGAGGGAAATGTTACCGTTACATAGATATAACATGAATAAATATAGGGTAATAAAACTCATGAGATTTCTTGATATATATATATATATCATAATATTTCATCAATAGATGCATAATCATATAAAATCATGATAAATAGTGAGATTTTAGCTATAAACAGTTACAAATTTGTTAATATTAAATCATAAAAAAATGGAAGATATTACATTAAATAAAGTTTAAAATACCATGAAAATAATTATATTCAATATATAAAAATTAAAAATAATTATATTCACCCCATAGAAAAATATAGGTGCATAATATGGTATGTATCTCAAAGAAGACAGATTGAGACAAAATTTCTTTACTGATTTGGTATCTGTTGAAACATAATCACCATGAAAGGAAGATAATCAAATGGAAATTTAAATACCCATAAATGTGATTATAATAATCATAAAATACATCCATGTTTAGTATAGAAAACACACAAAATAAATGAGTAGTGAATAAGGAATGAATCTCACAAAAAAAGTGAGATAAAATTATCTTACCTTGTGTATTGAGTCTCTTAGCACTCATACACACAACCTACATGAAAAATATAAGTTTTTTTTTCACATTTCACAGAAACATATTCTTATTTATGATACCATATATCATTCTATTATGACTTTATATTACCATATTTTTATCAATTCTAAGTTAAGGTTTCACTGTGGGTAATATCAGCTTTGTTTTTCGCATGTGTCTTAATTTGATATATTATAGGTCTTAAGACTTATATCATGATTTAAAGAATATAAAGCACGAAACAATTATCATTTATAATCATTATATATGTATTTATAATAATATATATTATTTATTAATATTAAATGGAATACATTGTTCATGTATACAGTAGGCCGTACGTACTCATTAATGATGTTTTTGTTCTTGTTTATAATATTGAAAGAAAGAATGTAAATGAAATATATGTATATATATATATATAATATTTAAAATATAATTATTATTTCATATTTATAATATAAGTTCACTGAACCCAACATCAATTCATTCAATTTAGTGTGTGAACAAATCGCAACGCTTTGAGGGGGCAGTAGTCCACACTACTCCAAATGAAATTATCGATTTACAAAAATGTAAAACATGAAGGTAGGATTTATATAATAAATAAATAAATATAAATATATCATAAATATCATATATTTAATATAAAAACATAGTTTCCATCGTAATTTCTAACCACGAGAGGTTGTAAAGGAAAAACAAATATCATCTATTCTTGATGCGATAGTTTGTTGTACATAGGAACAATATGTTTTTTACCCAATAGATGGAAGTGTGTGTTTTTTTAGGTATAAACCTTATAATAATAAAAAAAATAAGAATATTTAAGATGATATTATTTTTATATGAGAATGTAATAAGAATAATTGAGGTGGTGGAGAAAGAAAATAAAGGAAATGAAATTGAGGAAGGATGTTACCTCTTCTTTGAGTAACTCATTTTGATTTGCACCAAAGTGATTCCTTGGTTCGATTTATACACAAATTGAATCTTAAAAAAGGTTGTTAGGGATTTTGGGAAGTTAATTTTTCATATCTTCTCCAATATTTAGTGAATTTAGAGATGTGAATAAGGGGAATATCTGGTGTCCATTTATAGGGGAGGGAAAGGACATACTAGGTATTTTTTTGAATAGAATTGTGTGTTCCCCAAGTGTTATCGATTACCAAAGTTTCCAAATGAACCATTATAAATACATATAAATATATTGATAAAAATATTTCCATCCAATTTATTTTTTCCAAGTGTATGGTTCATTTTCATCCTTACTATTAAGGTTTTGTCTCTTGTTAATCTTAATTTTACCTTAATCACGATAATTATTCTTAATCACTTTCACTAGTATTTTTGGTAAAAAATATGTTGATCTTATTAGAAGATAAATATAATACTTATTAAAAAAATTGTGTAATTTGTATCTAAATTAAATTCAAATAACCATAAATGTTAAGTTTAACTAAGAAAGCGCATGGGGGTGGGGGTTAAGTGAGAATGTTCAAAAGTTCATTAATCTTTTATATGTAAACTAAATATTAAAATATTAGAATGACATAAATTGGATTAATATATGTATAATTGATCTAATTTTACTTTAAAACAAACTTAAAAAATAATTTATCTATATAAATAAATTAGATGAAAAAGATGTTTTAATTAAGATTCAATATTTTTTATTATTCATCCAAAAATGAAATTTCTTAGAAAATCCCAAAAATCAACCTTAAGATAATTATAAAATTATTAATTAAAAGATGAATTTTATTTTATTAAATTTAATTTCTAAAAGTTTTTAAATTTAATTTTATTATTTTTCACCTAAGGACATAATGAATAGTTCTTTTAAAAAAAATTGTTTTTTAAACATATAAATAATTTACCAAAAAATATATATTTCATTAAAAATATGTTTTATTTATATGAAACCATTATAAATAACATTTAAAATTTATTTATTACAATTAATATTACCATTTATAATGACTAGTTTTTAATTACCTCATTTTAATAAATATAATAGTAGTGTTCTTTTGTAGAAACTCAATGTTGCATGTAATGCAAGACAATTTGGTTTTACCTGTAGCTCATGCTTACCTTAGCATAGTGTGAAATTAAATTTTAACTTACTAATTTAATATAAAAAATTGATTTCAGTGTTTCATGAAATGATAAATATCAAAAACATTAAATTAATTGGAAAAATTATAATTCAAAAAATCTCTCGGTGATACATAAAAGATAAATATTCGATATTCATTTTAATAAAACATTTCTAACCTCTGAAAATTTTTATATTCAAGTCAAAAAATATAAATAAAATTAACATAATAATATTTATATAAAATGGCCTTCCAAATATTTTATAATACCATAAATTCTAAATCAAATAACTCTCATTCCCATCCTCACTTTCTTAGATTGAATATACATTAAAACTATAGGTCTTGAAAAATTGGATAAAATATATTGACATTATATCATTGAATTTCCAACAAGGCCCCTACACTAAAGTGGTATTACCCAATTAACCTCATTTAACTTGATGAGTTTTCCATCCTATACACTTAATTTGACCTCCTAAACCATATAATCAATCCATGCAGTCATTTATAAGAAATACTCATCATCTTATCAAAATTATTTCATAAATAAATAAAATATAATTGATTCATAATAATAACTAGACAAAAAAATTATATAATTATAAATTATAATATCATCCTATTTTCTTATATTCTATAAACACCCACACACCCTAAAAATAAACTTCTTATCCCATTTAAATTCAAACACATCCAAACCACCCATAAAAATGCATTCATCTAAATTTATAAAATATTTATCGACAATTAAAAATAATTAAAAAAATAAAACATTTGATCCAACCTATAATATAACACAATTTAAATCATGAGAATAAACCTAAAAAAATTTATATATTAGGGTGAAATCAACCTCACCCAACAAAGATCTAGAATTTATAAAACCTTCATCCCCCCATAAAAATAAAAATAGCCTAAATTATTTTATCCCAAATACAATAATTTAACCAAACACACACTATATTAGGATTTACACCAATAATAAAAAATAATGAAAAAGATTTATTGAGATATGAGAGTCACTCATATTCATTATATCCCCCAATCACCACAAGATTTAAGTAATTATAAATTTTGGGGGAGTGACCACCCAAAAATCACCCAAAAAATTCCAAAACCCCCCAACTTCCCATGTGAAAGATCTTAAATATGGAAAATTTAGGCATTTTTAGGTAAAATGTAAACATTATTCAAAGAAACATTAAATGACTTGATAATATATCTTCATAGTCCACTAAACTCTGAACAATTCATTATCCGCTTCAAAACAGATGCATATTTGGTTGCATGTTTCCTATAGACTATGTTCATAACCATGATCCATGCATTGCCTTACCATTTTCCCTCCTTTACACATAAAAACTCTTTTAAACTTCACTAAAAATGCCCTAAATTCATTCCACACCTTATCCTTGAATAAAATAACCCTTTATTAACCACAACATTCATCCTACAACAATTTAATCCACCCTAACTTACATATGTTACTTTAATCCAAAAATTAGAGCCTCATAGTGGACATGTTGTAGATGTGAATCAAGTTGCGAGATGTGCATGTTTTGTAAGAATATTTTTTTTATATTTTTAAATAGAAATTTTTTCATACCGAATAAATTTTTAATTTTTTATTATTATAAGGCTTCTTATTAAGTAAGTTTTGATTTTGAATTTTAGTATTAAAATCCCCATGTGCATGTGTGTGTGTGTGTGCGTGCACAAAAAAATATTATAAATATAAATATTTAGTGGATGTTAAGATTACTCATAATTGGGGAGTAATATATCCTCATTTCCAAGTATCATCACTATTTATCCGTAAGGTATTGTACTGAACATCAAATTTTAATTGGTGGCTATGAAAAAAATGATATCACTGATTATATTTCCATGTATCCCGTATTTGTTATGACATGATATTGGAAAAAAATTAACTTGTACTTGTCTAATATATTTACTATCAATCTATTTCTTTTTTCATTATTTTTCTAATTTTTTTTGTAGTTATTAATAATTAATATGCCTCACTCTTTATCTATGACTAAAATTTCACTTCTAAATTTCAAAACAGATCATTATTTCATTGAATTTTACCAACATGATTTTCTAATAGATTATTTACACGAGATATAATATCTTAAAGAGGGTTATTTTATCATGTAATTTTTAATTTACATAGAGAGAATTAGTAAAACTAGATTCCTCCTACTCAAAATATCTGAAAAATATATTTCAGGAATTATGGATACCAAGATGCATCTATATAAAATGTCTTTGGTGAGATGATCATAGTGGGTAATAATACTTCTATTAAAGACCATTACAAATCCCCGATATTCCTCCACCATTATATCTATATGTATTATAAAAATAAATAATTTAATATGAAATATCATTTAATATAATGTAAAAATATTAAGGAAAGTCTGAATACATTAAAATAGTAATATTTCAAAAATATCATTATGAATTGAGTCATTTGAGATTCCTTCATTACAAGTTGGTATTTGAATAAAACTTATCCATGTTAAAAATAACTTCAAAACTAAAATTATATGGATACAATATTCTTTTATAGATTTGTTATAAAATATATAATCTAAATTTAATTTCTTGAACATTTCTTTTTAAAAAAAATATCATGAAAAATAATTTACAAAGTATTCTAGAATACTTTGTTTACTTATCATTGTTGAAAAAATGATTAAATCTTAATGAGGAATCCTTAATCCAAACTAAATGGATTATCATTATTCTTTGATTTGAATGCTATTGCATACTTTCTTGGTCATTTTAATAATTACTATAGTCATGATTGAGGAAAATAACATGATTAAGGTGGTTATACATCAAATGAAAAAAAGGAAAGGGTGATACTAAAATTGTTCAAATGACGAACAAACAAATCCTATGAAATAAAAATATGTTGAAAGTGAAAGTTTTTGGTATGGTATGAAAAGGAACTAGTCTCATAACTATCATATTCCAAAATAAATTTTTGTTGTTTTCAATGGTTATTTAATGAAAAGTTGAAAATAATTTAAGAAAATTTTGATGATCAACCCATAAATTATGATGATTATATATAACATTTTAATATATCAAATTTTTTTTATAAATCCTGAACATGTTAATCATGTTGGAAATATGTAATTTCGCGTAGAGGAAATTATATTTTTTGAAATATATAAATATATGCTATATATTTTATATCATTTATCTATTTATTTTACTTATTAAATATATATATATATATATAATTTCATTTAATTAGACTTTTATGTTATGAACCAATCCATTGGAAGGAATTCCCATGATTAAGATATCTATCTCATTGAAATCACTATGATATATAGAATACATAATTGTTAGAAATATTTTTTAACCATAAAATAAGTTTTTATGTGAGTGCATTAACCATTATTGAAAAATTAATTGAAAGATTTGAAAGATCAAATATATTCCTACCTTGTGGTATAAAAAATGTTTTTAAATAATTCTTCCTTTTATCATTTATTAATTTTCTCTAAAGTCTCAAAAAATATATTTATATTTAAAGATATTTGTTAAAACTTATATAATATTGATACTACAAATTAAGGAGGTGTCAAATACATTTATATAATAATTATAAATAATGTGAAAAAAATCATTTCTGGAAAAAATTTCATGTTTTCCTTATAGTTTAAACAATGTAAATATACCTATAATCAAATAAAATATTGCAAACCAAAATTTCACAAATTAATATTGATTCATTGTGTGGAATAATATTTTGGGTTATCTATGAAAAAATATGATGAGAAAAATTATAAAATGTACAAATATACATCCATTGATTAAAAAAGACAGTTCATACACCAAATGATTTCTTATTTATTGTGTATTCTCAAGGAAAATAGGTTATAGGACCATAATATTTAAAAATTAGGATTGAATCCACTATGTTATTGGAAATAATTTATGGTGATATTTTTGGTCCAATATATCCTCAATGTGAACCACTTTGGTATGTTATGATTTTGACTAGTGCGTATACTATATTCCTATGTGTTCTTATTACCAACTCATAACTTGGTATTTATGATATTTATTTACAATATAATTATATTAATGATATAAATTATATATTAATCAATTGTGTATATTATACTTGATAATTTTATTGAATATTCATTATCTGATTTTAATAATTATTGAATATCAATAGGAATAATCTTTTAGAATAAAATTTCTCATATACACACTCAAAATGTTCTAACTGAATCATTTATAAAGATATTTTAGGTCACCACAAGATCACTTCTTGTGATAATAAAATTATCCAATTACTAATGTGGACATGAAAATTTTCATTAAATGGCATTGGTTCAAGAAAACTAATATGTTATCTTGAATAGTACACTTTCTAATTATCTTGTGTTCATGAACCAAATATACTGCCCTTGATAAAATTTGGTTGTATTATTTATATACTAGTAGTACTCATACAATGAGTAATATAAGTCCTCAAAGAAGGTTACCAATTTATATTGTATTAAAATCTATGTAAACTATAAATTATCTTGAATCATTGACAAGAGATGTATTTATAATAAAAAAATACATTACCTTTTGATGAAAATTGATTCTAACATTTTATTGGGGAAATAAATAAATATGAAATGAAATATCAAATAATATGACATCAATATAACATATTTAACACTGTATAAATTTGAGTGAAATGAAATTTATGAAGATTATAAAATTACAAAAAAAAAAATAATTACTTAATGTATGAAATGATTCAAAATTTGTATCAAAATAATTCATACCAATAAAAAATAAATATGTAAAAATAAATATATCATATAAGGTGAATATAATGGTGAAAAAATTTTTATTATAATCTATTCCAAAATAATTGTAGACTACATGGTTTATAGGATATGAATCCTTATCATATGAAAGGAAATAAACCCAGCCTGGATGCGAAAGTGAATTAACATGAAGAATATATAAATATTCTCGATCAACACACAATATAATAAAAGTTTACACCTGAATTACATGATCAAAATGAAATTTATATTATTTTTACAAACTATGGAATGTGTTGTAACTAAGTGGTGACCATTTTTTATGAAAAATATTCATATAATGTGGCACAATATATTGAAAATATTTATTAAGAACCCAAATCAATGTATTATTTTCATGACATAACATATTAGGAAAATTGAAAAAATTATAAACTAGTCTAAATTAGACTCCCCATCTAAGAATATTGTTTTTTTAGGTATTTTAAAACCCCATAAGTGATTAAATAAGTTAGTTATAAATAGTGCTTTCTAAAAAATATAAATGAAAATGATGAAAATGGATATACAAAACATGATTAATTACTCAATTTTTTTATAATGTCTCAATAATGATCATAATAAAATGTTTTCTTCTAAAATATATTATTTCACTTTTGGATATCTCATCAATTTTTTTTTACATAATCCTCATAAGTTAATCCTTATGGATTTTGTAAATACACCCTAATTTTTTAACATTGAATATGATGTTTAAATGAAAATATTAAAGGGTTTAAAAATGATTGTAGAATGTCCCAGGTCATGTTATAATTATATAATTTTAATAAATAAAACATTATATGTATCAAATAATTTATGTTTTATGAGTTATAACTATTTTAGTGAACATTTGATGAAATAGGGAGACCGAACTGGAAAATTTTTCCATGAATTTTGATAAACATGAATAGAAATTACTTCCTCATCATTGTAGAATATATTGATGATTTATGTTTTATTCAAACTCTTAATAAATTTTTGAACATTTATAAATATTCAATGAAAAAATTAAAAATAAATACTTTATAAAGACAAAATTATACCTTGTATTATAGATTGTTCATCAAGAATGGAACACCTTACATTCAATTATTATTAAATATATTTTATTATTTAATTATTTTGTGTAGAAAGGGTATTTTTACAATTTTTAGGGATTTATATGGTTAGGTGTGTAGTTATTTAACCATTTATTACCACTATGAAATATAGTATTTTTTCTAGTAAAAGATATAATGATTGGTGCATGGTCCAAGGATAGTGCTTGGAAATAAAGAATCCTGAAAAATTCAAATGAAATTTTATTTCAAGTATAAAATTCTTGATACTTTGTGTAATTATTTGATAGAATAGTATTAGGTTATTTTATTTTTATATTTAACGGGAAACTAAAATCTCAATAGGGTGGATTTGAGTTCCTGAAATTTTATTTACTTTAAAACCACTCTCTATAAAGTATGAGAATTCCAATATTTTCCTTAGCAAAAGAAGGCGGTGGAAAAAATATTGAAGGAAAAATATCAAAAACAGGATATTTATAGTGGTTTATGGAGAATAAATCCAATATTTCACTCCACCAACACTCTAATCCATGAGTTTGGTTATTTTCACTATGTCAACAATTTTTATAGGGGATCCCAACTAAGTGAAAGTATTTATTACTTGTTAGATTGGTCCAATTGCTCTGAACTTGGATCTTTATTTTTAATACATGTCTACATCTTTAACATAATCAATCAACATGAGTTTAAAAATAAAAAAAAATTAACAAGTTTTGAATAATGATGAAAGATATATTTGTATGCAACAATAGAAATTAGTAAAAGAAATTTCTAGATAATATGAAAATCTTATAGGTTCAATTTTAAATGTTGTTTGATTGAAAAGGAAATACTGATAAGTATAAAACTTATAGAATAGATTTAAGAGTTTTTTATTTTTCAAATTCATGCATACATACTTCATTAATTATAAAAATATTATATTTATATATTCTATTTTGAATTTGAACTTAAGAATTACTAATAAACACAATTGTTGAGTGAATAATCCTTTTGAAAATTTGATGACATAGAATCTTAATGACATGTGTCCTTTATTTTACAAATATGGAACAAAAAATTATGGAATAGATGGATAAAAACATCCATTTTTAGATCCTTCCATTCTTAAAAAATATATACTTTATCCAAATCGATCTTTCCTTCTTTAAACATCTCTTTTTCTGACACACTTAAATGAATGAGTTGACTTGTCAAGGTATTATGACAATGTTATGAGTGTAATCCTGAAGATGTTCAAAATTTATTATTCTTCATAAGATAAACATAAGGTAATGATATTCGTGTAATATTTTTTAGAGAGTAGTTTCATAAGATAATCTTCTACAGATCTTTGACTTTGATAATGCATAAGGTAAACAAAAATCCTTGTTGTGTAGGATAATTTTACTTAGAAAGATAATATATTACTTGTGTATGATAATTGAATTTCACATATTCGTTTTATGCAAGTAATATAATACTTTTATTAATTTCCTTTTCATAAGATAAAATAATTCTCATAATTTACCTTTGAACACGCTTTCTAACATTGAGCATGTGGAAGATAATTTATATCCTCCATAAGAGGATTTACTTATATACAATGGTAAATTTTTTAATCCGAACTGTTGTAAGAAAAAATACATTATTTTAGGATAAATATTTGATGAAGATGCTTACTTTAATCTTTAAGATAATTGTGTTATATGTAATATAATCACTCAATGTAAGATAAATCAAACAACTAAAATCCAGTAGAATAAGTATCTATTAACTCATGTATGATAAATTCATTTAAAATATATACATCAATCATAATATTAAATTTAAGAATATCTGGGAATATGGGTATGAAACAATTGATATAATTGGGTTATTAGATAAAATTTTATTTTTTGAATCATAAAAACACATAAAAATTGAAGACATATCAGAACAACAAAATCCTATCCAATAATCTCCCCTTTTTTATGATCACAAAACCCATTGGATGATAAAAAAAATTGATGAAATATAGTTTAATAAGGTTTAATTTTTATCCTCTTTTTCATATCCCCATTTTTGCGATATAAATAAGAAGTATAAAAAGAAAAAATTATATACTTAATGTCACATGGTATCAAGTAGAAATAGTCTGAATAAGACATATCAAATATGAAAATAATTTAGAATGGACTTATACTGAAAATATAATTAATAGGATATATAAAAGATCAATAGAAAAAATAAATAAAACATATATAAGTTAGAGTAATAAATTATAATAGGGAACAATGATACTCAAATAAGAATAAAGGATGATAATACTTGAAGACATTCAGAAAGAAGATAAATAAGAAAGAATTCTATATAAATAAAAAGATAATTATAAAAGAATAAAATTATAAGTAATCAACAAAAATATGAAGAAACATACATTCAAATTTTTTTAGATACCGTGATTAGTTATAATATCCCAACTATGAAAGATATAATGTTTTGAGGAAAATGTAGATTTTTTGGAGGTGAAATTTTTATGGAATGAGGTAGTATGATTGGTAATGAGGATGTATGAATAATAGCATTAACACTTTATCTAACAAAATTAAATAAAGAAATAAAGTTCCTCCATATCCAACTTTGTCTCTGTGATTGATCCTTATAGAAGTGGACTCAATATTGAGAGCAGTTTGCTGAGATATCCCCAAATCCAATTGATATATTGTGATGAAGGGTAAATAAGTAGAAGGAGAAAAAGGATAAATGCAACTTCTTTGAAAAACCAAATATTTGTCCATGTAATAGTTCTTAGTATGATAAAAATTTATTTTAACCTTTCAGATGTAGCAGCATGGATATCTGATATAGTAGGTTCAAGAGACTGTCTTCCTAGAATATGATAAAAAGAATCCATGCACAAATCAATTTTCTTGATCATGTCATTCTTGTAGAAATCTATAAGTGTTTTTAAACTATTCCACATTAAAATAGAGAAATTCTGAAAGTTTTTTTTTCAAACCGCCTTTCTTAGAAAAATATATAATAAAATTCTTAAATACATCAAAGTAGTTATCATGAATATGACTAAATTTATTATCAAGGAATAAATAGAATTTGTACCTTAAGAAACATTAACATGAGCTACCTATTTTATTTTAGAGGAGACTCTAGACTCTATTGTTTCACTAAATGTATATTCTTCTTTAGATGAATATTTTTATCTCAAGTTGTCTACAACTATCATATTAAAATCACTAAACATATCATGTAGTACTACAAAGTTGTTCACTAGAGATGCTACCATTTTTTACAACCCCATGATAATAAATATTGTTTCCTTTTGTGTCTGAACAATGGTATCTTGAATAAATGTATTTGTATCCTTTATCAGAGTACAAATTTCTTTTTGGGAGATTCCAGTATTACATGTGATACCTATGGAGATTGATGTCATTATTCATTCATTATAAACTAGTCCATGAATAAGACCTTGAATTATATCTTATGATGAAATCTCATGTTTCAGTGTGGAAGCACAAATATAGAGAATGTCAATTTGTTGGGAAAAATATTACAATTTTGATTCTAATAGAGCTCATTGAAGGATTTTTTCTGTGAAGATTATCTTGTTGAGTATTTTGAAACATTCTCCATACCCAGTTGAACCAGCACTTTTAATTCAAAAAAATCAGTTCTAGATATCACTTATGGTGAGTATTTGGAATCCTATTCATATTTTAAAATTGAGTTTACAATATTTTCCTAATAGTTTCCAACTCCTCCTTTATAACAGTAAAAGCGTATAGAGTCCTCAACACTACTTGAGACTCCATCAACTCATTTCTTAATAAATTCACTTCAATCATTAGCTCTTAATGAATGGTATGAGATCATTCATTAGTATCATTGAGCTTAGCTATAAGAATTTCAGAGTTGGTATGCGTTATATGAATTATAGAAAATAAATCTTGTTTCACTTCATTATTTTAACATTCATCCTTAGAAACATTATCACTATCTTACTAGTTTTCCCCAACATGAGTAAAATATCCAATTAGAGAAGTTCACCATAATCTAATCTTGAATTACTCACACAAATAATATAGATTCTTATTCTACTTCATATTCCTCTTCATTTTTATAAATAAAATCATAATTAATAAAATTAATTGATTCTATTCTATCCTTTTGACTTGATTTGATGGGTGGATATATCTAAAAAGGATGGATGGCTCCAAATTCAGTAGATACAGGCTGACCTTGAAAAATAATGATAAACCTTATAATATACTAGGATAAACATTCTCTTGAATTATAAACCATAGGAATAAGCTATTTAGTGGTGGAAATCACTTAGGAGTCTACCACTGCTTGATGATCTTCCATCTAAACTTTTGGTACACTTATTCCTTTATTTATATTTTTTGAGATAATAATGTTGAATCTATGGTGAATTTACAAAAGGTTTTCAATATCCAATGGATCAAAAACATCGATATGGATAATAATAGGTTCTAATAACATTATAATTTCACTTGAGCTAACCAGACCAAGTACTTTAGAAGATGAAATTTCTTGATATATCTCAAACTGAACACGATGAAGTTCTATATCTATATCATCAAATATTCGAACTAGATTTAACTTATTTACTAAAAAACTCCAATAAAACCTAGTATGTTTCAAAACACTGGAATTAAAATTGGTTATACAAAGACATTGAGTAAGGGAACTCTCATCCAAGGACATACCATCATTAAAAAAACTATATTCATCATTCTCTCAAATAGATATAAATTAATGGATTTGTTTTGAACATGGAAGATGATCTTCATAAGGGTTCTATCTAAATTTATAGGTTTTTATATAAAAAATATGTATATCAAAGTGATATCCTAAAATAATTTTTTCTCAAAATCAGCATTTCATTGAGATATCACTAACTGAATTAAATTCACTAGAACATTCCTTTCAGGTTCTAAGTCATTAACGTACCTCTTTTTAACATAAATTTTACTAAAAAATTAATTAATCATCTCTGGAGGGCATAATTTTTCAATTTCATCTAGGATCTTACTAAAATCAGAATAAAGTTCATGTTGACATTTCATAGATTCATCTATTTCAATTAAGTATATCTAAAACTCTTTCTTGTTCGCAGTCACTGAAAGAAGATATTGAACATCTCAAAAAAGAAACATAATAGATTCATAGAATTCAAAAACATATTTTCCAATTTAAAAATAATCTCCCTTTTCTTAAAAAACACACTCCCTTATATTATTATTAACAACCTTTTTTAGTTTCATTTTTTTTCTTTTGAGCCATTCAGAATCAATATCTTTTCAACTTAACACTTTTCTAATTGAACTTGAATGCTTAGTGCATCCACTTATAATACTTTTTGACCTCTTAATTTCCCCAATTAGAGAAAATAGTTTTAGGTTCTAAAGGTTTTTGGTTGGGAGGGTTCACAGTGAGAAGATGAGGGCTCTATGGTTTGGAAAAAGTTTTCCCATAGGACTTATTTTCATTCTTTTGTTTTTGTAGTAACCGAAGGGTCACACAGTTTTGTAGGTAGAGTAATCAAGAAAAACTAGACTATCTTTTTTATTAAGATGTGAATAATACTAAAAACTATAGAACTAAATCTATAATAAAATAAAATACAAATTTAATAAACCCAAATTTATGCTTACTACACTATTAAATAAGAAAACAAGAATTAAGTTAAATTAAACAAACCTAATTCAGATTTAATAAATTAAAATATATCAATGGGAAAGGGTTTTTTAAAAACTATCAAATAAATAATATTATATATAAAAAATACTAAAGATATATACCCTTTTGTTAATTATCTGTTAAGAAATGATTCATTATATCAATTTGAATTGTTATAGAATGGTTTTCAAATTTATTGAATTGTTGATATCATTTTTGATATCACATTTGATTAAAATATGATTAAAATTGAATCCCAAATCCATCAGGGTGTGTTTTCTCCACAACACCTATTCACAGCATCTTCCAACTATAATATATCTAAATACAGTAGTTTATAATGTTATAAAGTGTATTTCTTTCTAGACCATGATACTAAATATTTACATAAAAATTATAGGTTCCTGAGGAAACATTACTATATATTCTACACCCTCTAAATTTGGAATCTGAGTATAAATTTAAATTAAAATCAAGGGTTTTGGAAAATTTATATAAAGAGAAACCGTTCCTTTGAAATATCTCAAAATCCTTTTGGTAAAAATTAAACGTGATTCTTTTTTTTGGATTGAAATATGGATAAAAAAAATATGAAAAAACATAATCTTTAGACAACATGAAATAAGATAAAGTGAACTTATAAGGATTCCCCTATATATATTTTTGTCAACTAGTTTTCTAGGCTCATCCAAATCAAGTCTAATATTAGAACTCATGGGAGTTGAATTGGTCTTACTATTTTTAGTTCCAAATTTTTTATGTAGATCAGGTTTTTATAACCCTTAGTTTCAAACTTTTCCAAAATATTTTTGATAAATTTAAATCCAAAAGAATAATTTAACTCACCCATCATACTCAACTGAAATTATTTTTTAACGAGTTTTGGGAATCATTACACAATTTTTTAATAGCATCATAAACATATATTTTCTAAATAAAAATATCTTTTGAAGAAGTTTTCTAAAAAAGAGTGGGTTCTTCCAATCCCACATTAAAACCATTTGATAACAAAAATGAGATTAATATTTTATACCATTCTCTAGGTGTGTGTATAAGTCTATAGAGATCTTTGGTAAGATAAAAACTATAATTCTGAAGATAAGGGTCTTTAGTACTAGGAGGTTGTTCAACATAAACTTTCTCTATTAAAATTAAATTTAGAAAATCATATTTAACATCCATATGATTTAATTTATAATTCATATGATATTATAATTCTATCAGGATTATAATTGATTCTAACCTAGATACTGGAAAAAACATATCTTCATAATCTATTCGTTCTTCTTAATTAAAAACTTTTGTAACTAACATATATTTATTTCTTGTGACCACGCCTTGATCATCTTGTTTGTCCCTGAATACCCATTTAATTATGATAACATGATTTTCAATGGGTTTATTAACTAATTCTCATACCATTTTCCTCTTGAACTAGTTTACCTCCTCTTACATGGCTAAAACTAAACTATCATTAACTAAGTCTTCTTATACAATTCTTGGTTCTAGGTAAGATAAAATGGAATAGAATTCTATGAGCTTTCACATATTTATTTTGGTCCTAACTCCTTCATCTAAAATTTCTATAAATATTTATAGGGAATGGTTCTTAGAGTTTATAGTTTTTCTAGGTAACACAAACTTTTTTTCACTAGTATCAATATTTATAAGATTTAGTTTACCAAAAAAAATCAAAATCATTATACATTTTATTTTTTAGAATAGGTTCAGGTCTCATGTCATCAAGAGAATCACCTAACCAATCATCTCTAGTAAATTTGTGATAATAACGATCAGTTTCATCAAACTTCACATATAATGACTCTAAAATAATATGTAAAGTTTTGTTGAAATCTCTATAATCTTTTGAAGTAGTAAAATAACCAATAAAGATTACTTCCTCATCTTTTTACCAAATTTACCAAGATTATCCTTGATGTTTAAGATATAACCTTTACATAAAAACACATTAATGTTTATTACATTTGTTTTTCTATTATTCCATAACTCATAGGGTTCTTTCTTTAATATAAACCTCATTAGAACATTGTTAATGAAATAACATGCTGTGTTTAAAGCTTTAGCCCAAAAATTAGTAGCAATTTTATATTCACAACACATTATTCTAGAATTTTTTTGCAAAGTCTTATTCCTCCATTCAATAACTCAATTATGTATAGGTTTCATAGAAGAATAAATTATATTATTAATAACATACATTGATCATAATATATTAAATTCATTATTATCTAATTCTCCTCCATGATCACTTCTTAAAGACATAATTTTGGTATCTTTTTTATTTTTTAAAGGTTTATAAAAATTAATAATAATAGAACAAGATTCAATCTTATGTCTCAAAAATTAAACCCTAGTAAATCTGAAATATAATTAACTAAAACATTAATAGAAGTTTTTTCATCAAGTCTTTCTATTATAACAGGTTTGAATAGTTCTATAGAGATATGAATTATGAATTTAGATTTATCAACCAATTTAATTGGTTTAAAATATGACTTCTTTTACTAGCCCATTTAGAATGAATCACATAGTTTTTATCCATTTTAAGGTTTATAAAATAAAAAATCAAATTTATTTTGAATATTTTTTTCAAAGATTAAACATTAATATGTTCAATAGCTATATTAAAAATCCAATATTCATTTACTTCAGCATCTAAACAGTTTACATTTTTTATACACAAATAATTATGATCTAAACCATATACATCATCTGTTCTTGGTGCTCTAAACATAAGAGATCTTTTAAATACTAGGAAGGAATTGTTATAAAAAACAACGAAATAACCATCATCAAAAAGTTGAGAAATAATTAACAGGTTGTTATTTAAACCTTTAAGGTAATGTTTTTTGTTGATAAGGATAGACTGTGAATTTCTAATAGATTGAATGAAAACTATCTCTCAAATTCATTGATAATAAATGTGAAAAATACTCTATCAATATTATATAAAGAGTAAAACTTGGAGAAATATCTAATCATGTGCCTTGAACAACCATTATCTATAAACCAGTTTTCATTTTATTTCATGTGCGAAGATCATTAAAATAAAAATTCAAACAATGGTATTTTATGATACAGAAACACTCTTGGGTCCATAATTTTTAGATAGAAAATATTTGGGGACCTAAATATATTTACATGTTCTAAAATTAAAATTTTAATTAGAAAATTTTGTAGAAATATCAAAAAAATTTGTTCTACACATTTATGGATTTCATAGATATCATTCATTTTCAAAATTTCCATTTATTCCATAGTGAAAGAAAATAATACATATGAGGGTTTTCCTTTAAGAACATTGTATAAAATAATATTTATAAATCATGGGTTTTTCTCCATTGATCCCCTACCATATTTTTCTCTTTTGGGGTGGTTTTTATGAAGGATTTAATTTAAGTAATACCCCCTTAGTAAAAACACTTGCATTAACTTAAGGTCATGAAAGAATTTTTGAAAACTTTTAATTTTGTTATTGTGTTCAGTATACAATGTAGTATAGTTTTTCAATACTATTTTCAAATCTAAAAGTTTCTTATTTAATTATTCTTCTTCTTTAACAATTTTAATATTTGAATTTCTTAGGGATTTGTTTTTATTTTTCATGATTTCATACTTAGTTTCCAATATACTATAGTGTTGATTTAATTCTTCAAATGATCAATTTTCATTTTCAAACTCAAACTCATGCTTAGAGGAATAATAAGAATGTACCTTATCTACATGTTTTGTAAAAAAATGTTTCCCTTTTTATTAGACATTTCAGCTTCTAATCATGAAGATTAATAATCACTAGAGTCTATGGAAGCACACTACGTTTCATTCATGGCCTTTGTGGATTTATTATTATACAAAAAATTCATCAAATACTTTTTATCATAATTTTTATTTTCATTCAGTTTAGGGTAGTCAGATTGATGTGGCCATGTTTGTTTTCATTCATAGCATCTCACTTGTTTAGAGTTTCAGTCACATTTCTCGTAATTTTTTAAAGGTCTTATAAAACATATTATCTTGTTATAAAACATTCTAAAATTTATTAAGAATTGTTAAAATTAATCATTTGATTCTGAATTTATTGAGGAATATTCTTCATTATAAAATTTAGAAATTTGTATACCCTTATTCTTTTGGTCATATTTAAAAGTAGAAACCTTCAAGTAACATTTTAATTCAAAACTAATTTGTGTTATCAAGCTTCAACATCCATTTCTAATTCATTAATCATAATATTTCCTATGAGATATTTTATTTTGAAATTATTTACCTTTTTGGATTCCCATATGGTAGTTGTGATGCCACTCCACTTAGGTCATAAAAATCTTAAAAATTTCAATGCTTGCTTTGGATCAGTAATTGGTCTTCCAAGAGTAGTAACATTATTCACAATCCCAACAAGTCTTACATTAAAATGAGTAATTACTTCTCCTTCCTCAATTTTGAGGGTTTTGAACTTAATTTTGGTTGTATCGTATCTGACAGCTTTCACATTTCTTGTTCCTTAAAAAAAACTAATATAGAAGTCTACATTTCAGAGGTTTTTTACATTGACTAACTCATTTAAATAAATTTGGACCTATACCAAATATTATTGAATTCATAACCTTACAATTTAAATCTTTGCTCACTTTAATTATAGTTTCCCATGTTTCTGGTTGTGTCTCTTGAATTTTATTGGGATTCATGTCTTTGAGATAAAACATTAGACCAAGGTTCTTCAAGTAAATATCCATTCATTACTTCCAAAAACTATAATTCTAACCATTAAAATAGGGATCTCTAACCATTGACATGCCTTCTTTGTTATCATCTAAAATATTCTTTTCAAATATGATTTTTGGACTTTAACCTTTGAAAACTAAGAATATAGGATTCATGAGCTATGATACCTATTGTTTTCCAATATAATGGCTAACTAAAAACTCAAGAGGGGATGAATTGAGTTCTGGAAATTCTCATTACTTTAAAACCATCATCCTCAAGGTATGTGAGTTCCAATATATTCTTTAACAAAATCAGGAAAGGGAATCATAAAATAATAAAGGAAAAAAGATCATACATATGATATTTATAGTGGTTTGGGTAATATAAATCCCCTAGTCCACTCAACCAACACTCTACTCTATGAGTTTGGTGGTTTTCACTATTTTGTCCCTTTTCATGGGGGATCCCAGCTGAGTACAAGTAGTTTTCACTTGATAAAAATGTATAATAGAATTCAACTATGATCTCATATTAAATAAATTATCCATGGCCTAACGCACTCAATCAAAATAAATGAAAAAAATAAATGAAGATAAAAAAGGTTTGTAGAATGATGTAGCATACAATTGCAAGTAGAAACATAAATTAGTTGAAGAAATTTCTATATAGGATTAAAATATTTTAGGTTTAGCTCTAGAATTTAGTTGACTAAAAAATATTTTCTTATAAGCACAACACGTATAGAATATCATCAGGAGTTCTTTATTTTTCACATGCATGCATCCATACTTCATATAGTAAAAAATATTCTATTCATATCTTCTATTTTGAATTTGAACTTAAGAATACATAATAATGACAATGGTTAAGCGAATAATAATTTTGGAAGGTTTATAAGATAGGATATTAATGGCATGTGTCATTTCCTTTCCAAATATAGAATAAACCCTTATGTAAAAGGTGGTCCAAAACCTATCTATTGGATATTTCTAGTCATTAAAAAGATACATTATACAAATTGATGTTTCCTTATTTATACATCACCTTTTATGATACACCTAAAAGGATGAATTTAATTATAAAGTGATTATTTCAATTTTTTAATTATTATCATGATTATCTACATGATGGATTAGTCTTCATAAGATAAACATGAGATAACATTGTTCCCATAAGATGATTTACAGAGAAATTTCATAAGATATACATATACAAATCTTTGACATTGATGATGTGAAATATAAAATAAACTCAGTATTATGTAGGATAATTTTACTTATTAAGATAATATCTTACTAGCATTAGATAATATTCTTTCTGGTCTTCCTTTGATGCTCTAAGATAATACTTTTTATGAATTTCCTTTTTGTATGATAAAATACTTCTCATAATTTATTTTTATTTATCTTTCTAACTTTGAGCATATAGAATATAATTAACTTCCATAATAAAATGAATAACTTATGTAGTAAGTTAATCATCATAAATGTAACTTTTTATAAGATAAAATACAATGGAACAAGCTAAAACTCCAATTCAGATTCTGAAATGACTTCATATGATAATTATGTTTTGGATAATATAATCACTCAATGTAAGACCAATCAAACAACTAAAATATAGTAGAATAAGTATCTTTTCACTCACATCTAATAAATTACATTACAATTTATACAGCAATCATATTATAAACTTTAAGAATAGATATACATAAGGTTCTAAAACACTTCAGGTAATCATCTTAGTAGATTATTATGGATTTTTTGAATCATGAAAACACATAAACAATTGATACATGTTAGAGAAAAATAAAGTATTTTAAAAATTACTTTTTTTTAAATTGTTTTAATGGATATATTGTTGTTTAGATATTTTAGTATTTTATTTCTCAAAATAAAGATGTTTTTTATATATTTTTTTATTATTATGGTCAATATTTTTAGTTTAAATAACTAATATAGGTTATTATAAATGAAGGGTATTATTATTATTGTTATTATCATATAATTATTATGATATTATTTTACTTTTTATCATGAGGATATAGGTATATATGTAATATTATTATTATTATAATGAACCAACCTAGTTCAACCTAACAAGTCAACCAAATCAGCCCGCCATAAGATAAATAACTAACTAAGTCTCAAGTAAAAATAAATAGAAAAAACACAATTAGTACATAAAAAAAGAAATTGTATATAACCAGGCATCATACATCAACAATCCCAAGGGGATAAACCTAAAAAACGAGAAAATTCATAGGATGAATCACCATGTGACCAACTGTCACCACCAAACCATCATACTATAAAGGCAACGACAACAAAGAGAAGGTGGAAAGCTAAAAAATTCCCTTACCATTACCTAAATCCTAAAAAATATCATCTAAAAATTACAAAAGCAAAAGTGGGGTGTGAGAACATAACCAAATAGTATTTTACAAATGAATCTATATAATGTTTAATGTCAAGAAAACATTATCTCTAGTATTAAGAAAATATAGTTTATAAATAATTATCAAAAGATAAAACATTTTTTGAAAAACAAAAAATACTTTCATTTTTCATAAAACCAGTAATATTATTAAAATGTGGAATATGAATAGTGTATATAAAAAGGTAGGTGATTATAAGAAACCCCTTCCAAGGATACAAAATAAGATAAACGAGTGAGAAAATAATCATGAAATATACCATCATGTGTAAAACCAAGAATAAATGAAAAAGAGCACCATTTTGGATCTAAAATATGGGAATTAATAATATAAATTAACATAAATCAATAAACTTGGTATCAAGTGAATCAAAATGATATTGAGTCTTTCCATATTCTATCAGTATCAAAAATATCTAGTGGTATTACAAACTAGAGTGGCATGTCCATTTTCTAATGCACCCAAAGTACCCAATGTTCTATGATTTTTAAAAACAATTTGAAAACGTTGATCATGATTTTAAAATAATTTTTCATATCCATGCATATCTACTTCCATGCTTGAAAACATGACTGCAATCAAAACATCATTTAATTCATTTCATCCACACATAATGTTTATAAAACTGTTTTAAAAAAACAGTTTAGAAACATAGATCTCATGAAAAAATACTCTTTAATAAAGTATATATCCTTTTATAACACAATATAAGGATTTTATTAGGAACATCAATTTATTCAGGAATTAAATCCATTTTATAGATAAACATACCATAATAATGGAGAGGAAACACCAAGAATTTATCTCACAAGACCCATGGTTGAATCCAATCCAAATTGGTTCAAAGGACAATGAAATACACCCTTGTGAACCTAGATTTTGATAGAGAAAGTCGGAAGATCCACTGAATGTGAGGGATTTTGTTCATTTATAGGCATTCTGGATGTTAAAATACCATGGTGTAGCCTTCTGAACCATACTATAGAACCACTATACCATATCATAGAGCCCTTATCTAGGTTCCAGTCGCCCTAATCCAACTAGCCTCTAGAAACCATGCATCAAACCTCAGCCATTTCTTATTCTCATGGGACAAGGTTGTCGAATATCCCATGCACCACAACATAACTACCCCGCAAAATAGAAGATCCATCAAACTCACCCTTGTGGAACCCCACATCAAAATCTCTACCATTACACCATTGTGATTAACTAAGAAGATTTCCTAACATTCAGCCTCCATTCCATGGTTCAACTATTCCTAAATTGGTAGAAAAAATCAAAGTGCTTCTTATAGGTCATTATGCTACATCCCATTGGTACACACTATATCGATCCAACTCCACACCATAACTGATACCCTCTATGGTGAATTGCCCAATAAAATTATAATAAAACACCAAATTACCACCAAAATTATTGATACTCAATTTACCAACTCTTAAACATCAATAATATAGTGTACCCAAACCTTGGGGGATTCACAATTCTCCCCGCTATGAAAGCCTTATGTCACGAGAAAGTGATCATGATTTCGGGATCACAAAGGTAGAAGGCCATTGTTTCCTTAAAATTGATTCATGCTCAAATATCTCATAGTTATCTCATCCAATCATCCATAGTAGACAGACCAGTGGAATGGTTTTACCGCATAGTAACTTTTCTCAGTGATCCATAATCTTAACCATTTTTTTAACCATAATGTTGTGGGTCTCAATATCAAAATCCTCCCATTCAATCACATGGTAATGGTCCTATTGATACCTCATCAACTATGAAACATGAAACACATCATGAATAGATGTTATGTAATATGTACGTTCCAAATAATACACCATATTTCCTATTCATCCAACAATCACAAAGGGTCCAACAAAACCTGGTTCCAACCAACCCTACTTACCCAATCGATAGTGTCCCATGAAAGGAAAAACTATAAGAAAACCCTAATCACCAACCTAAAAATCATGTGGTTGATAATGATAGTCTTCATAGGTTTATGATAACTCTTTTTCAAGACCAATCTCTTACATATTAATTGAACGTTTTCCATCATCTCCTGAACAAGGGCCAGTCTAACCAATGACCACTTTCCCAACTATTCCCAATACAAGGGAGATCTAAATGGCTTCCCATATAATGATTTAAATGAAATCATCTAAATAAATACCTAAATACTATTTTTATGGGAAACTTTTACTCGATGAAGAGAATTTTTGTAGGAACCAAAAAAATAAAATAGATATTCTTGGAGAATATCCTTAAAAATTTTAATAGCTCTCTATATCATCCCATCTTTCTATTAATGATATATAGTGATAAGTTTAAACTAGGAACCCATAAAATATTATAAAACATTACAAAAAATAATTTTGAACCATGGGTCCCTATCAAGAAAAACTTTTTAGGGAACTTCATTGAGCCTCATAACCTTTCGGACATACAGGTGCTCGAGATTTTCCACATTCATCAATTCCTTTATAGGGAGGAAATGATCTGATTTCATAAGCTGGTCAATCATTACCCAGATCACATCCTTCCCATTATGATTATGTGGTAAGCTGATAATGAAGTCCAAAAAAATATTATCCCACATTCATATCAGAATTGTAAAATGTTTCAACAGACTATCATATCTATGGTGTTCCACCTTAATTATCTGACAAGTAAGGAACCTTGACACAAAATCTTCAATTGGCCACCTCATCCATAACCACCATTACCAATCTATCAAATCACGATACATTTTGGTAACCTCTGGGTTTATGAATCAACAAGTCCATTGTACACTATCCATCAATTCCTACGTCAGAGATATAAGAACAAAAAACATACCTTGAAAACAGAAAGTACACATAGAAGATTGAGACCACTCACCTGAGGTCTCCCCACCATTTAATATTTTACAGTAGCACTTATCTCATGTCTATATTCTTAATCTAGTTGAACCTACTCCTAAATTTATGATTTACCCATTACTGATGCTAAAAACAGTTGTCCATCATCCTCTTCCACTCCCAAGCTCATCTTAGTGAGAAAAATCATTAGATACCAATCCTCCACTAATTCCTTTAAGGTTCGGGTCACTAGTTTCATGATCAATACATTTGAGACTACATTCCCATTCTTGGGAGTGTATGAAATCTCAAAATAAAATTTTTGGAGACACTCAACCCAGAGTCTCTTTTTTAAGTTCAGATCCCTCTAATTAAAAATACACTTTGGGCTGTTATGGTCAAATTATACTATAAACCGCTTCCCAAAGAGACAGTGAAACCATATTTTTTGTGCATACATAACCTCTTCCAACATAATATTGTGGGTATGGTAGTTATTTTCATGAAGGAATAATTGGTGATATCCATATTCCACTACCTATTTCCCATATGTTAATACACACCCTAAATAGATACTTAATGCATAATAAAATAAATTTTTACCTAAACATGGTTCTTGAAGAATTAGATCTGGCGCTAAAGTTATAATTAACTTTAGTACCTCAATATATATCAAACATTTATCCTCCCACTCAAACATATGACCCTTTTAGTATAAGACTATCATCGGAGATTCAATGTAGAAAAATTCCAGAATAATCAAGATGTAATAACGACCAAGCCTAATAAGCTTTGGATATCAAACTCGTTTATGTGTTTATCCAAGTAAATTACTACCTATATCTTTTTTGGATCCACTAATATGCCTATTTGAGAAATAATATTCCTTATAAACATTACTTCATAGATCTAAAATTCACACTTAAGAAAAATTACCATAGAAAATATGTTCCTTCATGTTTCTAAGTATAATATCTGAATAACCCAGGTGATCCTACTCTAACTTAGAGAATACCAAAATATTATCCTTGAGCATGAATATAAATGTGTCATGACCCAGGTGATCCTACCCTAACTTAGAGCATACCAAAATATTATCCTTGAACATGACTATAAATGTGTCAAATAACTATTGAAATATCTAGATCATAAAATCCATTAATATCATAGGAGCGTTAGTGAGACCAAATGACATGACCAAAAACTCAAAATTCCCATAACTACTCTTAAATATATTCATAGGTATATCATCTTAACAGACTCCCAACTAGAAGTTCCCTGACCATAGGTCTATATTCAAAACATAATGATCCACTATGAATTAATCAAATAGATCCTCAAATCTCTATAAAGGATAATTATTATTACTGGTCACCTGATTTAACTTTCAGTAATCAATGAAAATTATAATTATTTGATATTATTTCTTGTAAAAGCTAATATTTTAAACCCATGGTCACATTATATGATGAGTACATCCATTAGAACCAAGATCTATAAGCTTATCATTAAGTTCCTCTAACTAAATAGGTGTCATGCAATATGGTGGCATAGAAATGTGCATCGTTTCAGGGAGAAATTCAATAGTAAATTTGACCTCTCTCTGTGGTGGTAACCTAGAAAAATGATCCATAAAGACCTTGGGGTTTTCACATACCATTGTAGGAATGATAATTCTATAAAAAGACCAAGGTTATCCGAGGGAATATCTAAATCTGACATAATACTACATTGGAATACATAACAAAATGCCCTACTCTCCCTGATCTAGATTCCCACTCACCCTGAATGAAATAGGAGACTCCATCAAGATACAAAAACTAGACTTGAAGATAGTAATAGTAGATATGGTCCATAACCCTAAGCATCTAATCAATTCCAATAATCTGTTCGAATATGTCAACATCAAGAATGAGAAAATCCCATTCCTCTCAGAAGTTGGCTATTATCACCCAACACATTGGACATATAAAACCATAACCATACATCCTTATAAATTCATAGAAAGATCCAACAAGAATGGAATAATCTCCTAATGCAATAATGATATTTCAATTAAATTTAAATATATAAAACAATGAGTAGAAACAATATTAAATAAATTTATTACCATATTAGATGAAATAAAAATCATACCTCTAACAATAGCTAGAACATCCTCATATTTTTCTAGAACACACTCCACTGTATAAATACATCTAGATTTAGCTCCTCACTATGATTTTTTAGCTTCATGACCATCCCCTTTAGCCTAAGTGTAAGACCCACCACCCTTAGAAGAATCAGAAGGAACTTAAGAACCCTTGGTGAGAGTGGATCCAACCTTACCACCTTGGAACATCCTTCAAACAAATAATTTAGATGACTAGATTTCTTAGAAATATGACTAGTATGGGGTGATTCCATATAGTTACATTTGCTATGAATAATCCTTCCACATTGATAAAAAACAACCTATTATTGGCCTGACGAAGCTCCTAAAACTAGTCCCAAATGAACCTGAGCACTCTTACACTTCCTTTTCTATCCAGAAGGCACACCCTAAATAATAGCTATAAAAACTAAAACTCTACCCAAAACCATTATCATAAATATGTATGTCTTATCCATAGATTATTTTTTGACCATCTCTACAAAGGTATTATGGAATAATAGAATCAACATCGACCAAATATCAGACAACAAATCCATCTCAAGCCTATGATCCTTAAGGTAATCATTTGTAAAAAGATCAGGTTATAGATGTAATAACTCAGTGAAATGGGAGGAATTCACCAAAATAGTATGTTATCCTTTATCTATGGTCAAATTTTTTTGGGTCCTTTCATCATGAAATATTTTAAGATAAAATAATGTATTGAGAACATTATTTAATGAAAACCAATTAAGATAATCATGCAACCAGTCTTGCATAATAAATTCCCTCCATCTCTTCAATATTCCTTTAAACATGTAAGTGTATAAACCCACCTTATAGTATATATGAGTTAAAAAAATGGAATATCCTTTTAATCTACAAAATCCATTCCTTGGATTTATGGGTTCCTTTATCACAGTATAATATGGTTGAATTCTGCTCTGTAAAATCTTATCCATGATCCACCAATCATCTATTGTGTTTAATACTCACCTGACCTAGAATTTAAATTGTGTGGATTATATCTTTGCCAAGGAAATATCTATCAGAGTATTTTCTTATAGAACTTGTTTCATAGCTCTCTCACTCATATTCGTAAGATATATTCTATGAGGAATTTTCCCATAAACACAACATAATAACCAATCAATTTAACATAAAATTTCCAAATCGTATTACCAAATTCCATAATCTATATTAAATCCATTAAAAAGATAATAATTTAAAGAAATTGTAGATTATATAAATGAAATAAAACACCTTTAAAAGAAATAGGTAACCCCATATCTAGTTCATTCAAATGTTCTCAAATACCAAGCCTTAAGCTTTGTAAAAATTCTCAACCACTCATGGTAAATTGAGTTCAAACATGGAAGTGACATGTAAAAGCACCATCCAAGATATATTATATGAATCTAAATGGTCCTAAATACTATCTATCGATGACCCTAAAACAAACCCGTGTAGTTTCATAACACTATTGGCTACGAAATGACATTGATATCATATTATAATAACTCATCCTTCCCTAAGCCATGAACCTGGTCAGATGACCCCATAGGTATCCTATAATACCATGGATACCATCCCATCACACCATAGGCTATTAATCACCAAGGTCACTAATATGACTAATAACTATCCCTATAATCCAACATAGGTTCTTTCAATGCATTTTTACATCACTCATGTTAGATTTTAGTTTTTTACAATGTATGGATCTTTTTCTTTTAAAAATAAATTTTTTATTTTTTTATAAATGAATGTTACTAATATAGTTATGGATTTTTGAAGAGTTTTCAATATTTTTTCATAGCCTATATTTTTTTTTGAAGAAATAGGTGTATAGTTGGCACACGGTTAGTAATAACTATGTGGCATAACCATATGGTCCTATAAGGAAGGATAATGGGGTTTTAACTATGTCATAAGTGATTCATGGCCATATAGAACCTATAATAATTTAATTGGGAAGTCTTAGGGTGTGATTAGGGTTTTTATAACAATTCACCTAGTTCATGTGGGGTGTGGCGTGTGATATAGTGAAAAATTCGTAGTTTTTTCTTCAGTTTGTCTAACCTTGTGGTTGAACCATGCATGATGTGGGTCATAGGTAGTGGGACCCACATATTTGGTGCATATTTTGGAAAACCGTATAGAAAAATCTTGTTCCCATTTTTGGATTATGATTTTATCATTTTTACCTCCTTCCTTTTCACCCTTATTTCTCTTCTTGATCCCTCATTTCACATGCACAACTGGCTACTCGATCTCCCCTCCTCCTATACTATAATATTTATGATATCTCCTTCATCCATCCCCTAATTGAATCATATTTTGTCATGTTCGATCTCTCTTAGTAATACTATGAGTCCTCTAACTTCGTATCACAATTTCCCTTCCCAACTCCAAGGTTGTCTTTATGAGAGATATTATGCCCTATTTTTAGGGAATTTATCTAGTTCTTATGATTTCTCTCATTCCATCCAAAATCAGAGGCTAATAATAGATGAATATTCTACTACCAATATAATTTATATAGTCTATAACTTTTACCTAAATGGATAGGTGTTTATATTTTTTCATCATTATGTCGAATGTTGGACCTTCCGTGCATTGCTTGTAAAATATAGAAAATATTTAAAATATTGATCACATAGACCTTGATTTAGCATTTTATATGACTTGATAACAAATTGAGGTTTATTAACTCAACCCAAACCATCCCCTTGGGTGGGTTAGATTAAATTCCATTATCATTTAGTTTTACTTAGTCACCAAAACACCAATATGGTGTTTTTTCTTGACCTTGTCCAGTGGGTTGTTTAAAATTGAATTAATGAAATAAGATGTGGTAAAAACATTCCCATGAACCACATGATCACTCATGAAATGAAATGGCTAGTTGATACATTTTTTATATGAAAATTAGATTAAAATAGTACTTTTTATTTCAATATTATACTTATGATTTTAATAGATGAATGGAATTGGTTGTTGGAAGATATGATATTCAATGTCCTTGATTTTCAATACAACTTGGTGCTCCACATTGTTTATTTTCTATATGGAAAATGGATCTCCTCATTTTTAATTGTAATTCTTTTACATGGTTCTCTTTATTGTTTATTCATAAGTAAGGGACAATGAATTCCTTATTTGTTTATTTAGAATTATTAGACATGGTGTTCCTTATTGTTTATTTAAAATTATCATACCTGGTGTTCCTTATTGTTTATTTTTAATTTGTAGACATGTTTCTCTAAGTCGTTTCTTGGTATTTTCATATATGACACTCCATACCCCCAGTTTGGATGCTTGGGCTGATTTTTCCTTGTTTAAATTTGTGACTCGTATTGACATATGGTAATGACATTCCATCTTGGGATGAATCACGTATAATCATCCAAGTATCCCTTGAGAAATATGAGTAGACATGGTTATAATTTATTTATTTTATTATTTCATTTATGATCATACATGCACACTGATTTATTTTATATTCACTGGATATATAATAGTACAAATTTTCGGTGGTTTTTGATTGAGTTTTACTCACACCCTGTTTGGGCCACAAATTGGTATCTAGATAGACTTCATGGATGCATGTAGGGAAAATGGTAATCATCCAACTATGGATGGTTAATTTTATGTACTACTATGGAGTATAGGATCAGAGGATCAAGCTAGTTCTAGTGATTATATTGCAGTATAACTTGTTGTCTTCTGTACATTTATATATATAATATATTATTTTATTTTGGTTTCCTTATTTATTTTACTCCACATTTTCTTAAAGGTCCCATCACTAAAAACCTTGATCTAGTGTGTACATTATTATATTTCACTAGATATAGGTAATAACATCCTAAAGGACTGAATAGTTTAGTAGTTTCAGTAAACTAGATACATACATGAAATTTACGTTAAATATTAAAACATAAAATACAAAAAGTGTTTTCTTTTGGAATTTTATTATTCCCCTTAGCATATACCTATATATCAATGACAAAACAATTTCATTTATCATAGGGAAAATAAAACATAAGAAATGGGTGATCTCAGGTGCTCAGAAATGGTTTTCATATAATGGAAGATATCATAAATAAATATGCTTAATCAATATGGAATGGTATATAACTAAAACATATTCCGTTTAAACAATAAATTAATATAATATGGCATGAAAAACGGGTGATCAAATAATTCCTTATAAAAAAGTATGTGATCTTTAAAATTATCTATAGATATTATAACTAATCAAAAAATCACATAAAAATCATTAAATGATCTCATAATAAGGTTATTCATAATTTTGGATATCATAAACATACTATAATGACCTTTCCAAATATAGTTTAAAATAATGGGTACGACCCAATTTAATTTGACCCACTAATTTTCCTCATGAGACTTGTTGATTCCTTGAAGGGTTACATAATTTCATACCCCAACGGTCACATAATAATTCCAATTCATTCATCGTATTAATGGATAGAAATATAATCAACATAAACATTTATATTGAAAAAATAGCTTATAAAATGTTAATAATTTCCTCTATTAATAAACATAATCATAAACCATCTAGAGTAATATGGAGAATGGTATAAAAATAGTATATCCCTAGTCAAACTGATCATTAACCATCCAGAGAAATAGTAAGGATGTTATCATTATAATGTATCCATAGTGGATAAAAAGTATAATTAGTGTAATTATTAGTGATGAATATAAATTATATAATAATACCATCAAAACATTCATGATGAAATTCACCTTTTTATTTTGAATATAACATTTTAAAACTAAAAGATCACAAATAATTGTGAAATTTTGTTTTTTGAAAATAAAATTTTAATCATATAAATTAATTTTTAATAATATTGATTTGTCATGATGGTAGAAAATTATTGAGCATTATATTAAAGTAAAAATAAATAATCATTCCACATTTTTAGTAAAATAATAATGATAAATTTTTGGAAAATGAAATAAAGATTCTTTTTAAAACATTTTTTAAAAATTAAAACATGTGTAAAATTTTATTTAACATATAATTTATAAAGTTTTAAAAAAAATTAATGAATATTTTTAAAAAAAACATGGATTTGGAAGAAAAATTATTTTCAACCATAAAAGAGAAATAATGTTTCCATTTATTAAAAACATCTTCTCAATCATTTTAAGTAGCATAGAGGTGAAAATTGAAAGATTAATTTATTTTTTAATAAATAACAATATGATAGGGAAATATATTAGGTTTAAGATTTAAATACATGATAATTTCCCCATGGGAGACTTAAAGGTAAATAATCAGGAGTAATGATGAGATTATAAAATAAAACCATACAACTTTGGTAACATTGTGAGTCACAATCTTTATAAATGAAATAGCATAAAAATAAACTTTAAATAACATGAATATAAATATATTCATAATATAAAATATCAAAGGGTCAGTATATGAACAAAATAAAATAAATAAGTGGTGGATATGGCATATATCTCACAGAAGTAAAAGTGAGATGAGAAACCCTTACTTGAGATTTGACTTCCATCGTATATGTATGAACCTTATATATAATAAATATAGGTTTGTTATACATATATTAAAGCAATATAATCACATATCTCATACCATTTATGATCCTATTAAAAAGTTTACCACTTGTTTTTAACAATATTTTGTTATTTTCATTATTTTGAGTGATAATTGTCTTGTTTTTTCACAAGTGTTTCGTGGAGAGGATAGGTCGTATGTATGCATGAGCGACGATATCATTCCACTAATGGGTGAAAGGGTAAGGAAGTGTAAGATATATTAATTCTATATAATTTATATCTTTTAATATATCTCATACATATTCATTAAATTTATACTTATTACCTTCTATGTAAAGTATAAGTGAAAAATGTATCACATTAATTCACAAGGTGGTAGTTCATCGTACACATGAGAAACGTTGTCATATTTTAAATGGAATGTAAAGTAAAAATTTATATATTATATTATAACTCCATATGTATAATTATATCATAAATATTATATATATATGTATGTGTTTGTGTGTGAGTGTATTTATTAAATCCATCATTATATTGAATCATGATAAGTGTTGATGGAAAACAAGTTACATATGTTCTTGAGGAGTTAGTTTTCCATAAACACGACTAACAATTTCATTTTCCATTTTATGGATGTGAAGATGTATAAATATTATTCCATCAACATAATAAAATCTCATTATATGTTATATAATATTTTTATTATATTTAAATTTTTAATACAAAATTTAAGGTTTTTAAATAAGAAATAAATAGAATGAGCTTAGTGAAGATAATTACATTCTATTAATAAAACCATTGTTCAATCCCTTATTAAAGAAATTATGTTTGGTATTTTGGGAATAGTATAAGATCCAAAATATGGATAATCATGTTGGGTAAGTTATTTTTAGTGGTTTTTCAAACAAAGGGCTAGATATGTGTGAATAATTGAGGGGAGTGACTGCCATTTTATAATTGAGGAGTGGTATTTGATTAAATATATAAACTATCCAATAATGGGTTGTCACTCTCACACCAAGTGCCTAAATAATTGATTAATATTGGAGGGATGGAATTTAATATCAATCCACTCCTACATAACATAAAATAACACTTGTTTTATAAATTATATTCCGTAGAATTAATTTTACACACTCTTTTCTCACTACGGTAATTTTTTTTAGGCTTGGTAACTTATCCATTAATAAAGAAATAAAATGATCATGATTATATAATTTGGAAAAAAAATTTATAAATATTAAAACCAATATATAAAATTAAAATTATATGTGTGTGTAAAATTAATTTTAACACAAGCGTATCTAACACAAAAAAACATCATTTTACCCTTAACCAATTAAATTAATTTATTGTTGTTTTTACTAATTATTATGAAAAAATAAGTTAACCTTATTTCACAATATTATTTTTTTAATAAAAATTTTTAATCCATTTTATAAAATTCAACTAACATAAGTGGAAAATTATAATTTATAATTAAACCTGCAAACACGATGATAAAGTGATTTTATAAAGGGAAATTTTTGATAAGTATAAAAATTTTATTATAAAAAATAAATTTTAAATTTATTTTACTAACCTAAATTGTATTTATAATAATATTATTATACTAATTATACTTTTCAAATAATTTTAAATCAAAATGGAACAATTAAATTATTTAAAAAATGTATTTTTCTATAAAAACTAGTATTTTCATAATTCATGGATAATTAATATTTTAAAAAAATTCCAATAAATTAACTATAATATAATTTTTATATGATGATTTAAAAAATTAAGTTCATTTATTAAAATATATTTTATAAAAATTTAAAAATTTAATTTAATTTATGTTCGCAAAGTGCAACATATCCACCTTTTAGAAAAATATAGTTTTTCAAAAACATTTTATTTTCCTTCAAAGTATTATTATTTTATTTCTAATAAATAGATATACATTTAGTTTATATTATACATTTATAAACCATATTATTTTTATAAAATATTTATGTCATGAACCGTCCCCTAGAGCCCATGTCGTGACTACCTCAATCCCACCTTCCATAGGCCAGGGGATGGCAACTAGCACCGGAATGGCGTACACCTAAACATGAAGTAATTTCCTTTAAACATGTACAAAATTTTTTTACAAGAACATAAAAATATTAAACCATGAAGTAACATATCATTAGTAAAAGTGGTACTAAAATTAAAGGGGCCGAAATACAAGCCCAAATGAAAATATACAACTACAACAGAAAATAGAAAATAGAAGAAAACTCCTAAGATCATCCACCAAGGATCCTACATGAATGGTAGGTATAGCTTGTTTCTATAGTTCTCCATGTCAATCTTCACCACCATCCACCGTCATTTCATAGCTCCCCGAGTCTTAGTCAAGAATACCCATCGTCTGCACAATTCACAATAAGGTGCGGGCAAAGCCTGTACAGGGGTGAGTATAACAATTCTTAGTAAGGACCTAGAGGCCACTGAAGGTCTCTCAAAATTCCACAAAGGAAAACCACAAAGCATGATCTCAAACAGAAACCACAAAGAAAAGAATCCTCTCAAACCAAGTATACAACTTTGAGAAATAGGAAAAGATATTGATCGACACAGGGTCGTTATGTTGCAGATCCATGATGGGCCACTCAAAGGTTGGTCCTCGTTGGGTGGATTTGATGTTGATCTGCACAGGGTCTCTATGATGATGATCCACATAGGGTCACTATGATGATGATCCACAATGGATCGCTATGATGCTGATCCACACAGAGTCAATATGATGCTGATCCACACAGGGTCGATAAGATGTTGATTCACACAGGGTCTTTATGATGTTGATTCCTGACGGGCCACTCTAAGGCTGGTCCTCATCGGGTCACTATGTTGCTAATCCACATAGGGTCTCTATAATGTTGATCCACAAAGGGTCATTATTATGATGATACAAACATGGTATCTATGATGTGAAATCCTGCCACAGGATTATATAATGAAGTAACCCCATGTACCGCCATGCCGTAAGGGTTCCAAGGCAATAGACAGTGCGTCAATCAGACGACCGGTCTTGGAGTTATAGACATTTTAGTGACAAGGGCCCAGTTGGATTCAGGGTCAATCCAACCCAGCCATACTCTAACTTTCTCCAAAACTCAATTGGAGTATATCTAAATTACCATCTCAATCCATGGATCCTAGCGCCACATATAGTTCATCAAACAAATGTCTGGTTTATAAGATATGACCTTTTACGTGTAACTAGGCCCGAAAGAAGTTTTGATCCGGTCCGACCTAGTCCGACTGACCCCACTCAGTTCGGGTCGGCTCGACTCAGCCCGACCCACCCTGGCAGGGCTGGGCAGTAGCGGGCTTGGCCCGCTGGGCCACAGCAGGATCTGCCCACTAGGTCATGGACAATCCCAGCCTGCTGGGCCATGGACCGGGTTGGCCTGCCCTGGCAAGGTGGACCACAACGCCTTGTCCCACCGGCTGGCGCGACCCGTGTGAGGGTCATGAAGTCTACCTATCGAATGGCTAGAAGGGCCATTATTCTATTAATTGGAAGCACTAGGTTGTGAGGCCTAGCTGTCCGCAGGACCCCCAGGGAGCGGGTCCCCTCCCTTCATCGTGGATTCGAAGTCCGGACCTCCCCCACCACGGCGCGCGACGGCACACCATCTCCTACCACAATGGTCGGCTGAGAGCTGTACACATGTTTGATCGCCCCGTCATCCAGCAGCACCACCCCCTTCCACGATCGACGAGCACTGGCCGCCGCCTTCGCCACCAGCACCGGTTGCGGGTGCCTCCATGCTGGCAGATCTTTCATGTATCACCATGTGGTCTCCGGTGGTCCATTTTCCCTTCTTATCATGCCTACAGGCCTCCCAGAATTTCATCGTCACTACACAGCTCCCAGATTCAAGGTTCTGTCAAAATTATAAATTCATCTCCTGAAGAACGCAACAAGAACGAAGCGATGGAGGGTCTGGACCATGTTCGTTTGTCTCAGACCCTCAATGTTAGATTCATTACAAGTGGTATAAGTTTAATTCATCATGGATAAACATAAATAATAAACCCTATACCTCTGGATTCCTTGTGGTCATCATAGTGGTGGATGAAGAATCTTTTTCCATGGAAGCTGCCAAAGTTTGTCGATCTTAGTTCGATTCCTCTATGCTTCATTATGAGGGTTCATCGTTAGTGCTTCATCGGAGTTCTCCCATAGGTTTCCAAAACCCTTTCCCATGATTTAATTTAAAAGGGGTGAGTTATGAGATTAACCCCCTTTCAATAAAAGTCTCATTAAATAGTGCAATTAATGAATCAACTTTATTAGGTGAGATGTGGTTACACATCAATGTGAAACCAGGAATTTAATATCCCTCATTAAATTCTTGACCATCTTTGTGGTTCCCACCACCATTACTCTAGTGATAGTAGGAAGAATAAAATAACTTGACATGTTATTTTATTATTCTTTCAAAAGTCCACAAAACTATCTTTTTCACCAGACCTACTACGGTTGATGTGAATCCTCCCTTAAGTGAATCACAGCGTTGCAGAATCAACGGTGTCCTTAGATTTCAACTCTGAGCACTAGTTCAAAAGTAAGAAAATGCCACTCATACGTTTAGTAAATGTACATTATAAAATGTTGAAAATTCTATTCTTGGAACACTGGGCCTCAGAATTACGCACCATCAGTTTTTTCAGACTCGTAATAATCCCAGATAATTGAAAACATTACATAGAATTTATTTGTCTTTACATTATCCCCACCTTAGGGTTTTTTTCCTGAATGCTACAACAAAACTAGAGAAAATAATGTGGGTACTGAGCACATATTTAGGTTTCCCACTCCCATGTGGTTTACTAGAGATTCCCGTGCTGCCATCAACCTCACAACAGAGGAATCAACCGCCCACGAAGGACATGCTTCTGTCAATCCTCTATCTCCACTGGGAAGTCCGTAAACTTCACCCCATCGTCAATGTCAAGTTCTACCCAGTCGATAACGTGCAATGGATCATGCACGTCCCTCCTCAACTGCGACACATGGAAAACATTATGCACTCGGTGCATCTGTAGGGGAAGATCTAGACGGTACGCCACCTCGCCTACCCTACTGAGGATCTGGAAAGGACTGATGAACTTTAGAGATAGCTTGTATCCCCAGACAAACCTCTGTAATCCATATCAGGGTGAGACCCGTAGGAACACATGGTCTCCCCCCATCATAATCCAAGGGTCTCCATATTTTATCATCATAAGTCTTCTACCGGCTCAGTGCATTCCTCACCCGCTCTTGGATAATCTGCACCTTCTCTGTGGTAGCTTGTACCTACTCTATGCCCATAAGTGCTGACTCCCCTTGGACTATCTAGAAAAGAGGTGATCTTCATGGTCGCCCATACATGGCCTCAAATAGAGTCATTCCAATGGTGGAGTGAAAACTATTGTTGTATGCGAACTCCACCAGGGGTTGGTGGTCTTCACAACTACAGCCAAAATCGAGGACACAAGCATGAATCATGTCCATGAGTTTCTGTATGGTCCGCTCCATCTGACAATCTATCTAAGGGTGATGGGCAGTGCTCATGAGTAGATGAGTCCCAAATGACTCCTACAATCCCTTCTGCACATGGGATGTAAAACGTGCTTTGTGATCTGAGATGATCGTCAATGCCACCCCATGGAGTCGTACAATATCTTGTACGTAGAGACGTCAAAAGATTTCTACTGATCCCTACTCTCAAATGGGTAGGAAGTGGGCTGACTTGGTGAGACATTCAATGATCAAAAAGATGGAATCTTGGACCATGGATGTATATGGTAGCCATATCACAAAGTCCTTGGAGATACCATCACACTTCCAGTCCAACACCTCGAGTTGCTATGCTAGGCATGCTGGTACCTGATGCTGATCCTTCACTTGCAGATAAGTGAGGCATCAAGATATTAACTCTACCACTACTTTCTTTATCATTGGACACCAGTACTGATGCTGGGGGTCCTGGTACATCTTTTCCACTCCATGATTTGTCTCCAAAAGAGATGTGTGGAACTCCCTCAACACCTCCTCTCGTAGCGTCACTAGTACCATGGTGGATCCTCTGAAGAGGATTATGTGCTCCCCACCATCAGAAAATCCATCAGGAGCCTATCCTGAGGATATTTCAGAATGTCAGGCCTCGTAGTCTACGTCCCCAAGCTATGCTTCCATGACTCGCTGATGATTTAGGAGACTAACTATTATACATTGGTGGTAAGATGCTCCATCACTATCCATGAAGTATAACTACAACACAGCTAGCTACATTGTCACCCCACTCAGCAATTGTAGACTAGACCTCCTACTGACTATGTTTTCTACTACATTCAACTTCCCAAGAGTATAGAATATCTCAAAGTCGTAATCCAAAAGGAACTATTTCCATCATCATTTTATCAGGTTCAGGTCCTTCTGAGAGAAGACATATTTGAGACTCTCGTGATTAGAGTAGGCTGTAAAACGTTCTCCCATCAAGTAGTGCTGAAACATATTCAGTGCAAAGACCACTACTGCTAAATCCATGCCATTGATAGTGTAGTTCTACTCATTCTGACTCAACTTTCATGAGCCATAGGTGATCACTACTTGTTCCTGCATTAGGACACAACCTATTCTGGTCCTTGATGCGTTGTAGTAGACTACATACCCGACTCCCTCTTCTAGTAGCCTCAAGATGGGGTCAGTCGTCAGTATCTTCCTCAGCTCATGAAAAATCTAATAGAATCTCTCTTCCTCAATGAATGGTTTTACCTTCCTTTTCAAATATTACTAGTGTGTTTCAACTCTAGAAATGTTAGGTACGAATCTCCGGTAGTACCCAACCAATCCAAGGAAACTCCGCACCTCGTTCACACTGCTGGTTGGCTCACAAGCATGCATTGATTCTATCTTTTCAGGATCCATTGTGACTCCAGTTTTTGACATAACATACCATAGGGATTGTAGTTATCATATCCACAACTATCACTTTGAGAGCTTACCATAAATATGGTTCTCTCAGAGTGTATCCAAAACTATCAACAAGTGTGTGGTGTTCTCCTCCTCTGACGCCGATTATATCAAAATTTTTTCAATGAAGACCACCACAAAGAGATGAAGGTATGGCCGGAAGATAATTTTAATGAGCCTCATGAACACATACAGATAATTTTTCATTCATAAAGGCATCACCAAGAACTCATAATGGCCATACCGATATCTGATAGTTTTGTTTGGTACGTCTTTATCTCATACCCTGAGTTGATGATAACCTGATCTAAGATCTATCTTAGAAAACCATCAAGCTCCCTTCAGGTGGTTGAAGAGATCATCGAACCATGGTAGAGGATACTTGTTCTTCACGGTCACCTGGTTCAGGTGCCAATAGTCCACAAAAAGACTCAAGCTCCCTTCTTCCTTCTTGGAAAACAATATCGAGGATTCCCAAGGAGAAACACTTAGCCTTTTGAACCCCTTATTCTTTCGGCCCAACATCTGTTCTCGTAACTCAAAAAGCTCAATGGAAGCCATCTGATATGCTGACGTAGATACCGGTGTCATCCTGGGGTATACGTCAATATAGATGTCTAACTCTCTGTGAGGAGGTCGTCTGGGAACATCATCAGGAAAGACATCAACATACTGGTCCACCACTACATGATTACTCGAACTCTTCATGTCAACCACTCCGAGGCTAAGGTTATCCAACTGATGAGTGATTGGCTATACCCTCCTTTGAAAAAGTCCATCCTGTGCTGCAAAGGTTTCCTTCTCACTGGTGAAGGAATACCTGATCCCATCCTTGCAGACACACCACACATTGCACCTAAAATAATTGATCAAAGCATGGACTATGGATAGTCAGTCCATACACAAGATGACGTTGTAAGTCATAGATGCTACTACTAGAAGATCAAATTCAAAGATCTCACCTTGTAGAGTGATCTCACACAATCTAAAATAGTGTGTAATCATAGAATCATCTCTTGTAAGAGTCTCTAATTGTAAGGATTGATCCAATGACTCTGTCAGGATCTTTGAGCTCTAAATGAGTGTTGTCGCAATAAAAGAGTGACTAAAAATTATGTCTATAAGAACTGAAGCTAGGGTGTAATTGACATAGACCAAACCTTTAATAATATTTGGAACATTGTGGTTATAAGCCTCAGCCACCTGTAGCAGAGCTCACCCCTGTCCACCTACTCCCTGTGGTCGAGGTGGACCACATTTGGGTGGTGGCGGTAGAACCTCAAATCGTCGTCCACCACCTACTACACGACCTTCTCCTCTTCCACATATGCTACCCTATAGAACTCCTCACTCGAACCTTAGCCACAACCTCAGTGGTCCCTCATCCATCTGATGATCATTGGTACAGTGGGTTGGGTAGTCCCAAGCCATGTGGCCCTTCCCACTGCACGTAATGCACAGTCTGCTTCACTGCTAACCCCCTCTGCCTCATGATCTCTGCACCACCGACCCTTTATCCTGTGGTCTCCATCTAGAAGTTCATACCAACTTGGACTTATATTTCATCTACCGTCTGCATCCTACAGATGACTCAACTACCTGTCATTTAGTGGTGGCTCTCACCATCAATGCCTGCTCGGCTAAGAAGCTCTCCACCAATAATTCTTTCTCAAGCACTCTTGCTGATCTCAAGATATTGAGTGATATCATCGATGATTGGATCTCCCACTTGAGACCCTAATAAAAGGTTTAGGGGCATAAAGAAAGGGTCTTGTACCATTTTAGTGGAGTATCCTGAGAGGTTAGTGAATCTCGCTGAGTACTGGGCCATTGATAGGCTGCCCTACTGTAAGTGCAGAAGCTCCTAGATACAAACTGAGTGTAAATTCTCTGGTACAAACTCTTCCTAAAGAGGGTCTCAAAGTCCAACCATGAGAGTGTTTCCTCATCATGCGTCTAGAGCATCAGACTCCACCATATCCCTGTTATGTCATGGAATGAGCTAGCAGCTAGGATCACCATATGATCTTCTGGAATCTCAACTAAACTAAACACCCATTCCATATCCTCTAGCTAGTCTTCAACTGTGTGGGGATATGTGTCACCTCAAATCCTTGATGGCCTCTATCTCTGGAACCCGTGCAACTTGATCAGTGGGTGTGCATGGTCTGCTAGTGGGGCCAGTGGAAACTACTTCCCTATGAGTGGTGGTGTCGCTGGTACACCACCCAAAGGTTCCAACATAGTAATATGGCCCTTAACTAATGTCTCGTCAATCAGTGGGTCATCATCGCATACTCCCTCTAAAATCCGTGCTGATTTTCTACACTGAGGCATCCTAAAAATAAACAGGTGTGCCACGGTCAATAAGTTATACCTGGTGAGCAAACTCAAATAGATAAAAAATAAAACATTTCCAAAACACAAAAAATTATTGTTTTCATGCACCGAGTAAAAAATCAGAATTCAGGGTCCTAGTGTATGGATACGTCGGCTTCCGCACTAACATTGGACTTCCTGAATATAAAACCACACTCAAAAAACCTAAAAATATTTCTCCACTGAAGAGATAAGAGCCCAAGTTCTTTATTATGACTGACTCTTTTGATTCCACTTTACCACGACCCATCCCCTGGGGCTCGTACCATGACAACCCCAAGCCTTCCTTCCATAGGCCAGGAGTTGGCGACTATCATGGGAAAGTTGTATCCCTAAACTAGATGGAATTTAATTTAAACATGTACAAACACATAGTCCATGAACCCAACAAGATGCAACCACGAAGTAAAATTGCATTAGTAAAAGTGTGTACGAAAAGTAAAGGTTCCAGAATACAAGCCCAACTAAAAAGATACAACTATAACAAAGAATAGAAAACTGAAGACAGCTCCTGAGATCATCCACCAAGGATCCTACATGAAGGGTAGATACAACCCATCTCTGTTGCTCTCTATGTCAATCATCACTATCATCCACCATCAGGTCATAGCTCCCTGAGTCTCAGTCAAGTATTATCGTCGTTTGCACAAGAAAAAACAAGGTTCGGGGGAAACACATGCAGGGGTGAGTATAACGATAAATAGTATGGACCCCGAGACCCTCGAAGGTCTCTCAAAATTCCACAAAAGAAAACCACAAAGTATGATCTCAAACACAAATCAAAAATAAAATACTCAGCTCAAACTAGGTATATAACTTATAGAAATAGGAAAAGATGTTGATCCCCACATGGTCATTATGTTGCTGATCCATGACAGGCCGCTCTAAGGTTGGTCCTCGTCGGATCGCTATGATGGTTATCCACACATGGTCGCTATGATACTGATCCACACAGGGTTTTTAGGCTGATCCACACATGGTCTCTATGATGTTGATCCACGATAGGCTGCTCTAAGGCTGGTCCTTGTTGGGTCACTATGATACTGATCAACACATGGTCTCAATGATGCTGATCCACACATGGTCTCTATGATGCTGATCCACACAGGTTCGCTATAATGATGATCCACACAGGGTCACTGTGATGTTGATCCACACATGGTCACTATGATGTCGATCCATATAGGGTCGATATGATGTTGATCCACACAAGGTCGCTATGATGCTGATCTATGATGGTCCACTCTAAGCCTAGTTCTTTTCAGGTCGCTATGATATGAAATCCTGCCACATGATTCCACAAAGGAGTAACCCAAAGGACCTCCATGTCGCAAGGTGGAACATCCTAGGTAAATAAAGAATAAGACATTTTCATATTTATTAATATTTTTAAATTAAATATTAATTTTACTTTAAATATGATTCTTTGTTCGATGGCTTGCCCGATACACAACAACATGATTATTTGAAATTTTACATTGCTCACTAATATTATAATAATATTATTTAAAATTGTAGTTAACGCAAAGCCGTTGTATTGGTAGGAATGAATAGAACTCACTAAAATACGATTATACATGTTTTTTAAATGTATTTACATTTATTTAATAAATTTTAGAGGCTTAAAATAAGATAGAATCATATTTTAAGCATGAATACTCTAATATTCCTTAAAAGGTCGATTTACCACATTTTAATGGAGAACCCTCATTAAATCTTGTTTTTGAAACATTTATATGTTCTATTTGACACAATAAATTTCTTATTTAGAATGGAGACATCAATATCTACATTGGATGAAATCTTGGTATTTTTCTAATAAAATTTATTTTTAATGAATAGTGAAAAATATTGTATTTTAATTCAAAATTGGCTTTTAATATAATATATTTATATGGTTATATTACCAGTTTAATATGTCTTAAAGTGATATTATATTATGTTTTTTACCATTTAATCCAATTTTGGTCATTGGATGTACTTTTACTTTGAAATTGGACATAAAAAGTATCAATCTTTTGATAGTTATTATTTCTTAAAAACACGCCTTTTGTTTTGAAAGAGGGAATTAATTTTAAATTTATTTTTGCCATATTCTTTAATTTAATTTTGAAAAATGGATTCCATATTTGGAATTAAGATATCCAAATTATGTAAATAAGTATATTTTTTACAGATATTATAAATATTTACTTCATTAAAATTTTTATTTTCCATGGTTAAAGGGTAAATCTGGTAAATAATGGTAAAAAATATTATTATAATAAAATAAAATTACCCTAACATAATTTTTAATCCTATTGGATTACAAATATCTGACCATGGGAATGTACAGATCGATTTTGGGACCCCATGGATCCACTTGGGAGTGATAATGACCCTTTATTTTAATTTACATAAAGTAAAGGAAAAAATGACATAAACAAATATCTTTTAGTAAATCAATTTTTTACATGGGATTATATAAGTTATCTCTTTTACTATAAATATTAATTTTAAATATAAAAATATTTCCTACATCATTTTTTTTATAATTTTTAGACATCAAATAAAAAAAATTATTTATGACACAATAACGTTGTAGTGTTTACCTCATTAATGAATGATTTAAATAAATAAGATTATAAATACTAAAAAAATATCCAATACGTTTCCAATTCTTATGGGATGATTTTATTTATAACATAATTCATCTTATCTTAAAATTTAATGATTTTGGGACCTTTCTAAACATAAGATAAGTTTATAATAAAATAATTGTTTCAAACATTCCTAAATATCCCCTCCCCCTTATAAAAGGACACCACATCTAACCCATTCCTAACACCTCTTGAGACCCTTGGATCATCCAACCTCTTTCTAAATAAGCTCCCCACATCCCTTGACTCCACTTAGAAGCCTTACTTTAGTCAGAAGCCACTTCAATTAAACCTTTTTGTTTAAACCAAAGGGAGATGCCCAATTTAAAGGTAACATATTCCTTTATGTTATTTTCTATTATTTTACTTCTACACCCCCCTAAACTATTTTTATTAATTTATTTTATAACAACACCAATATCATCAATATACTAGGTTGTTTTTATGAGAATTATTAGAACTACACGTAAAGACACATCAATGTAATTGGTAAATAACATACTGTTTCTGTGGATGGTGAACGACTGCCTCAAGAAACGATGAATGTTCAATTATCTCCAACCGCCTCTCATGGTGGAAATTATGATGGAATTTTATTTATATATGATATACATTATGTTTATTTTACATTATTCTGTAGTATTATTCATTTATAGCATACCTTTATGGTTTCCATAATGGGTAAACTTGATAATTTAATTTAAGGAAGTGCAGACTACCACCTCCTCAATGTGATGTGACACTTTCATGCTTTATGTGGGACGTATAAAGGATGGTGTTACAAAAATTATATATGTTATTATACTGGAATTATAATACAACTATTTATCATTATGTTTTCATTCCATTAAAATATTAATTAGAAATGAAAGTAGCCTTCAGGCGTACATACGGCTTACCATCTCCATGAATGATACATTTCATTTTTTATTTCCAAATGTTATGTACAATTAAAAAAATATATATATATATTGAATATATATGATATATATGATATCTTCATCATGAATATAATTCTAGAGATAATTGGATTTTTAACACATGAGTAACTTGTAATTATAAGAAGTTCATTTTTGGCAGAAGTACCAAATGACAACAAGACAACCAATATTAACATAAATGATTACATAACGTTTATAACTTGGTAATAAAAAATATTAAAGGAATACTAAATTTGAAAAAGGTTCTTAAAAAAGTATAAATTTACTTTAGTTTATTAATCAGGAGATTAAAGAATGATCAAGTTAAGTCAAATAGGAGGTAAGGGACTTCATCTCAATCTCATTCCATTGAGTCATATTTTGTTTTAAAAATGAATTTATTTTATACTGTGTATAAAAACATTTGACTTCCTATTTAATTCAAAAGGATTATTTTTCTACATTTCATTTTATGAAAAAACCAAAAAAATAATGTTTTAATGTAATCCTTGACAATGACCTTTTCTACAGCCACGAGTATTATTTGATCATTAGCTTCCATAAAAAGACGTAATGTTTTTAAAAGGAAAATAAATACCATATAATATTTTACGTATTTTGGTATTCAAAATGGTTTTGATAATGTATTTGTAATGTTAATATATTTAAATGATATATTGTGAATGAAATGTGGAAATGTTATCTTTCCTTTATATTTATTTTGTGTGTTATGATTTTATAATGGTACTTGGACATTTGATGGGTGGCTACATGGTAAACCAAATGACGGGTGGTGTCATGATAAACCAGGATGGGTGTTACGTTATAACCTCCAATGCATTAGTTATGGATATTGACCATATGGATATTCCATTTAGTGATATATGTGGAAGTCAACCTTATGGTTATTCCATTAAAGTATGTTTTTGTCCCAAGATACCTTTATATGTTATATGTTATTTATATGGGTTTTGTGGTAATATTTTTGTTATAAAATGGTAAGAAATGATATTTTATTCAGTGAAGAGTATTTACTACTTCATAAAGGTGAAAAGTATTACTTATGATAAGGTATTAATAGTTTACTTGTTGTTTGGAAAAACTAATTGTTTTCCTTCTTTGTGTATCCCTTACTGAGATTTTTCTTCTCGTCACAAGTTTTTGAAATTATTTTCACACAAAATAATGTGGATTAGGGTCAAGGATGGGTCATTGAAAAGCCATGATGTCTAAAATATGGAACTACACTTGTCTCTTTTTTTTCAAAGAGTTTTTATTTTATGAAAAAATGGAAACTGAGTAGAAGTGTCTACTTTGTAATTTTTTTGATGAAATGAAATGTTATGGACTAACTCTCTAAAAGTATAAACATGAAAAGATACTCAATTTAAATTATTCATTTAATTCAAGATTATGTAATTTTTTATGGTTGGGTCCTTATATATGGTATCAGAGGTCGGTTTAGACAACTTTAGGAGTTAGGTTGTTAAATTAATATCCATAAATTAATTTATGGTAAGACTGAAATGATATAGCATTTACATATTACATTTTTGATTTTACTATGATATTTTTGTGTTCATAATGGTTTACCATAGAGGAAACAATGCACCTATATTGGGAAGGAATACAAACAAGAATAAACTTCCAAATCAACAACTTGAGATGGTCGGAATTGGAATTTAACAGTTTGTTGCTGTGATGAATTAGTTGACTCAGGTGATAAATGGTGGTTATGTTTAGAGATGATATTTTGTTATATTATAATGGTAAAATAAAAGATAATCATGAAAGAAATTTATGGTTTGTCTTGAAAACCTAAAAAGAAAAGAAACTGTATGGGAAATTCAGCATGTGTGAGTTTTTGTTACAACAAATTTCATTCCATGGTCACATTGTTTCAAAAAAATTCATAACTATTGATCCTACTAAAACAAAATTTGTTGATGATTGTCCAAGTCCCACAAATATAACCTAGATTCTTAGTTTTCTTGGATTAGCAGGTTATTACCAGAGGTTTGTTGAAAAATTTTCATGGTTATCTAGTCTAATGACTAAGTTAACTCGAAAAAGGTGTTAAGTTCATTTGGAAAAAAGAATGTGATGATTGTTTTCAGGAATTGAAATGATGATTGGTGAATGATCCAATTTTGGAACATCCCTCCATAAATGATGAGTTTTTTATCTATAATGATGCTTAGTTGAAATGACATGGTTGTGTCCTTATGCATAATGATCAGGTAATTTATTATGCTTCACGTTAGTTGAAACCTCATGAGTTAAATGACCCTACACATGATTTGGAATTAGCTATTGTTTTTTTACTTTAAAAATTTGGAGGCATCATCTGTATGGAGTAAAATGTGAAATATATATTGACCACAATAGTTTTATGTATATAATAAATCATAATGAATTAATCCTGAGACAGAGTAGATGGATAGAATTAATCAAGGATTATGATTTCATGATCTTTTACCATATGGGAAAATCAAATATAGTGGTTGATGTTTTTAGTCGAAAAAGTAATGCTTCATTAACCGTGTTACATTTGGAACAAGATACTTTGGTTTTTGATTTGATTAACATTGTCATAGAAGTTTTTGGTACTAGAAATTACTATGATTTGTTTTAGGTGTTAGTGAAATAATCTCTATTAGACAGAATAAATAAAGTTTAGAAAGAAGATAGTGAGTTACAGAAAAAGGTAGAGCTGGTTCAGAAGGGTAAGTTTCTGGAATATAACATTGACAATTATTGGGTTTTGAAGATTGGGAATATATTATGTGTGCCTTGTGATTCATAGTTTTAATAATGAATTGTTATGTTAAGCTCATAGTTCTCCATTTTTAGTTCATCCTTGCAGTACTAAGATGTACAGAGATCTTCAGGAGTATTACTTGTGGGATGGAATGAAAAGAGATGTTGATGGTTTACTACGGACTGTTTGACTTGTCAATAGGTTAAAGAAGAGCGGTAGTTACCAAAGGGAATGATTCATTAATTACCATTTCCAGAGTGGAAATGGGAAAATATATCTATAGAATTCATTGTTAGATTACCGAAGACATCACGAGGTAAAAATGCAATCTGGGTTATTGTTGATTGGTTGACTAAATTTTCTCATTTCCTTCCTATTTGAGATACTCTATCTCTATATTAATATTCTCAGTGGTATGTTAAATAGATAGTCAGGTTGAATGGATTTACCCACTAAATTTTATCTGACCATGATTTGAGGATCACTTATAACTTTTGAAAAGGCCTTCAGAAGTCATTGGGTACTAAATTAAATTAGAGTACAAATTTTTATTCATAATCAGATGGGTAGTCAGAACGAACAATTTTGACCTTGGAGAATATGCTACGTGCTTGTTCACTAGATTACTAGGGATGTTGGGACCAACATCTTCCTTTGGTTGAACCTTTATATAATAACAGTTTTCATTCGAGTATACAGATGTCTCTATTTGAGGCTTTATATGGGAAGCGATGTCGAAATCCAGCTTTTTGGGATAATGTGCGTGAATGGAAGTTGATGGTACCAGAATTGGTAGAAGAGATGGGAGAAAAAGTTCAGTTTATTCAAAAGAACATGATAGTATCTCAGAGCAGGTAGAAAATTTATGCGGATAACTGAAGGAAGGATCTTTCTTTTGATACAGGTGATCATGTATTCTTCAATGTTTCTCTATGGAAAAGTGTGATGCACTTTGGAAAGAAGGGAAAGCTGAGTTCGAGGATCATTGGAAACTATGAAATCTTGGAGAAGGTTGGATCAGTTTCCTACAGAGTGGATTTACCTCCATGTTTATCCCAGGTACACAAGGTTTTTCACGTTTCAATGTTGATAATGTTTATGCCAGATCCGTCTCATGTTTTGAGCCCAAAGGTAGTTTAGTTGGAAGAGAAACTCTGTTATGAGGAACAACCAGGTCAGATTTTTGAATGAAGAGAGAAAGTGTCGCAGAATAAGGCAATTCATTAAGTAAATGTTTTGGAAAAAACCCATGTGGTTGAAGAGGAAACATTGGAATCCAAAAATGCTATGGGGTATAAATACCCGCACTTATTTAACAACGGAACAAAAATTATGAGGATGCAATTTCTAAAAGGGGGGAAGGATGTAACATCCCATGTAAATAAAGAATAAGAAATTATCATATTTATTGATATTACTGAATAAAATATTAATTTTAATTTAAAGAGGATGCTATGTTCGATGGATTACCCGATATGCAACAACACATTTCTTTGAATTTTTAAATTGCACACTAATAATATAATAATATTATTTTAAATGGTATTTAACGCCTAGCCATTGTATTGGAAGGAACGAATAGAACAAACTCCATTATGATTATACATGTTTCTTAAATGTTTTTATATTTATTCAATAAATTTTAGAGGCTTAAAATAAGAAAATATCTGATTTTAAGCATAAATACTCTAATATTCATTTGAAGGTTGATTTACCTAATTTTAAAAGAGAACCCTATTTAAATCTTGTTTTGGTAACTTTTATATATACTATTTGAAAAACATTCTTCTTTAGAATCAGGATATCAAAATTTACTTTCAATGAAATATTGGTATTTTTCTTATAAAATTCATTTTTAATGAATAGTGAAAAATACTGTATTTTAATTCAAAAATACCTTTTAATCTAATTTATTTATGAGGTTATATTATCTTTTTAATTTGTTTTCAAGTGTAATTATATTATTTTTTTCCATTTAATCCAATTTTGTTTATTGGATGTAATTTAACATTGAAATTGGATATAAACAAGTGTCAATCTTTTGATATTTATTATTTCATAAAAACACGCCTTTTGTTTTGACAGCGGGAAATAATTTTAAATTAATTTATACAAATTATTTGTTTTTAATTTATAAAAATGGATTCCATATTTGGACTCATGTTTTCTAAATTTTGTAAATAGGTAACTTTTTTTAGACATTATGAATATTTACTTCCGTAAAAAGTTTATTTTCCATTGTTAAAAGGTAAATCTGGTAAAAAAATGAAACAAATTATTATTATAATAATATAAAATCACCCTGACATGTGTCATAATCCTATTTTTTGATACATATCTGACCATGGACATCCTTGGGTCGATTTTGGCACCCCATGGAGCTACTTGGGAGTGATAATGACACATTATTTTAATTAACGTAAAATAAAGGCAAAAATGACATAAAAAATATCTTTTAGTAAATAAATTTTTACATGGGGTTATACAAGTTATCTCTTTAAATATAAATAGAAATTTGAAATCTAATGATATTTCTTATATCATGGTATATTTTTAATAATTTTTAGATATCATATAAATAAAATTATTTTTGACACAACAATGATGCAGTGTTTGCCTCATTAAATAATGATTTAAATAAATTAGATAATAAATACTAAAACAACATCCAAAACCTATACAATTCTTATTGAATGATTTTATTTCAAACATGAGTAACCTTATATTCTACTTTAATTATTTTTGGACACTTTGTAACCGAAGAAAAGTTTATAATAAAATAAGTGTTTCAAACTTTTCCAAAAGATCCCCTCCCCCTTATAAAAGGAAACCACTTATAACCCATTTATCATACCTCTCAAGCCCCCTGTATCATACAAACTCTTCCTAAATAACCTTCCCAAATCCCTATACTCCTCCTAGAATCCTTACCTTAGGCATGAGGCACTTCAAGTAAACATTTTGTTCAAACCAAAGGGAGATAACCGATTTAAAGGTAACATCTTCTTTTAAGTACGTTTCTTTTACTTTACTTATGAAACCCCCTAAACTATTTTTATTAATTTATTTTATTACCAAAATTGTATATTCAATATAATATGTTGTTTTTATGAGAAGTATTCTAACTAAACTTACACACACCTCCATCTAATGGGAAAAGAACATACTGTTTCTGTGGACGGCGAACTACTACCACACAAAATGATAATTGTTCAATTATCTCCAAATTCCTCTCGTGGTGGCCATTATTATAAAACTGTATTTATATATGATATATATTATGCTTATTTTTACATTATGATTCAGTAATTTTCATTTATAGTATACCTTTATAGTTTCTACAATGGGTAAACGTGATAATTTCATTTGAGGAAGTGCGGACTACCGCCCACTCAAAGTGATATGACTCGTTCATGCCTTATGTGGGATGTATAAAGGATGGAGTTACTGAAATAATATATTATATTATACTGGAATTATAATATAACTATGTATCATTATGTTTTCATTCCATTGAAATATGAAATAGAATTGAAAGTAGCGTTCATGGGTACGTAAGGCTTTCCGTCTCCATGAATGGTGCATTCCATTTCTTATCCAAAAATGTTATGTAATATTATAAATACATATATATACTGGATATATATGACATATATGATATCTAAATGACAAATAAAATTATATAGATAATGAAATTTTGACCACATGAAAAACTTGTAATTATAATAAGTTTATTTTTGACTCATGTACCAAATATCGACAAAACAACCAATATTTACATAAATGATTTCATAATGTTCATGACATGGTAATAAGTTATATAAAAGGAATAATAAATCGTAAAAAGGTTCTTAATAAATTAGAAATTATCTTTAGTTTATTATTCCTGAGATTAATGAATGATCGAGTCAATTCAGACACGAGGTAAGGTACATGTCTCAGTCTCCTTTCATTGAGGCATATTTTGTATTATACATGACATTCCTTTATATGGTGTATAAAAAAAATTTATTTCTCATTTCATTCAAAATGAATCTTTTTCTAGGAGGATTTTAACTAAATTACAAACAAATATTGTTTTAACGTAAGTGATGAAAATGACCTTTTCCACCACCACGAGTATTGTTTGATCTTTGGCTTCCTTACCAATTAGAAATGTTTTTAAAAGGAAAATAAATACCACATAATCTTTTACGTATTTTGATATTGAAAATGGTATTGATAATGGTTTTGGTATGTCAATATATTTAAATGATATATTGTGATTGAAATGTTGAAATTTTATCTTTCATTTATATTTGTTTTATGTGTTCTGATTTTATAATGGCACTTGAACATTTGATAGTTGGTTACATCATAAACCAAATAACGGGTGGTGCTGTGATAAATCATGATGATTGGTTTTGTTATAAACTCCAATGCATTGGGTATGGGGGTTAGTCGTATGGCTATTCCACTTAGTGATATGTGTGGAAGTCGACAGTATGGTTATTCCATTTAAGTATGTTTATGTCCCACGTTACCTTTATATGTTATATGATCATTCTATGTGTTTTATGGTAATATTTTATTTAAAAATGGTAATAAATGATATTTTATTCAGTGAAGTGTATTTACTACTTCATAAAGGTGAAATGTATTACTTATGATAAGGTATTCATGGTTTACATGTTGTTTTGAAAAACATACAGTTTTTGTTTTTTGTGTATCCCTTACTGACCTTTTGTGCTCATACTATGTTTTTGAAATGTTTTTCATAGGACATATAGTGTACTCAGGTCAAGGATGGATCATGGAAAAGTCATGCTGTCTAAGATATGGAACAATACATGACTCCTTTTTTTCAAAGGTTTTTATTTTATGAAAAAAATGGAAACCGAGTTAAGGTGTCTACTTTGTAATTTTTGAGATGAAATGTAATAGTTATGGCGTAACTCTCTAAACCTATAATCCTGAAAGGATCCACAATGTGAATTATTCATTTAATTCAATATTATATACTATTTTAAGGTCGGGTCCTTATACTATGGTTCCAACGAAACAGACGGCTTGTCAATCAGACGTCAGATCTTAGAGTTATAAGCATTTTAGTGTCGAGGCCCCGGTAAGATTCGGGCTAGATCCAACCTAGAAATACTCCAAATTTCTGAAAGACTCAAGTAGAATATCCCAAAAGTACCATCTCACTCCCAGGATCCTAGGGTTGTAGACAGTTCGTCATCCGAACATCTTGTTTGTAAGATACTGCCTTTTAAGTGTAATTGGGCCCGAATGGGGTCCGGGTCCAGTCCGACCTGGTGGACCGACCCAACCCAACCTGGCTTGGGCTGACCCAACCTGGTTTGGGTTGGCCTGACATGGTTTGGGTTGGCCTGACCCGGTCTAGGTTCAACTCGGCCCGGCCCAAACCAGCCTAGGCCAACCCGGTTGGGCTGGGCCAGAGCGGGATCGGCCCGCTGGGCTGTGGACAAGCCTGAACTGCCTCGACATGGCAGAGCTGCGACGACTCGTCTCATAGGCTAGTGCCACCAACATGAGGGTCACGTATTCCACCTTCTGAAGGGATCAAAGAGGCGTTCGGCTCATAATTGGCATTTCCAGGTGGTGCCACATGGATATCTATGGGACCCACAGGGAGTGGGTTCCCTCCCTTCGATGTGGCCTACCTCACTACGGTGCGCGACGTTGTGCCGCCTCCAGCCTCCGTGGACAGCCGAGAGTCAACTTCCATTCCATCTGTTGTGGAACCACCCCCTTCTGTGGCCAGTGAGCACCAGCTTTGGTCAACGGTGTCGTCGCACCTGTGTCGTTTCGGTGGATCTTCCGCCAACAACCAGGTGAGCTCCGGTAGTTCTTTTTCCCTTCTACTCACACCTACATGCCTCCGTGGATGTCGTCTTTGTAGAATGGCTCCCGGATTGAAGGTTCTGTCGAATTTCTAAATATTCCCCCTGAAGAACACATTCAAAACGATGTGGCGAAGGGTCCGGGCCTTGTTTGTTTGTCTTGCGCCCTCCGCATTAGCATCTTAACAAGCGGTAGAAATCTAATTCATGATGGATAAACTTAAATAATAAACCCCATACCTTGTGATTTGTTGGGGATGTCATAGTGGTGGATGAAGAATTCGTATCCGTGGAAGCCATCGACATTCGTCGATCCCGATTTGATTCCTCCGTTCTTCATTGGGATGGTTCTTCATTGTTGCTTCATCAAAGTTCTCCCATGGGTTTCCAAAACCCATGATCGCGATTTAATTTAAAAGGGGAGAGTTAGGAGATTAAACCCCTTTCAATAAAAGGCTCATTAAATGGTGAAATCAATGAATCACCATAATTACATGAGATGTGGTTACACATCAATGTGTAATGGAGAATTTAATGTCCCTCATTAAATGCCCGTCCAACTATGTGGGTCTCACCACCGTTACTCAAGTGATGGTAGGAAGAATAAAATAACATAACATGTTGTTTTATTATTCTTTCAAAAGTACACAAAACTAACATTTTCACCCAACCTACTACGTTCAATATGAAGTCTCCCTTAAGAGAATGTTGGTGCTATAGATTCAATGGTGTCCTCATATTTCAATTCTGAGCACCAGTTCAAAAGTTAGAAAATGTTTCCCGTACATTTACTTAACGTACCTTATAAAAAGTTCAAAATTCCATTCTAGGCACACCGAGCCTCAAAATTAAGTGTCTTCAATTTTCACAGACTCGTAATAATTCCAAATAATTAAAAAATATTACATTGAATTTCATGGTCTTTACAAGTTAGTCTAATTTATACCCTGCAATTTAATATAAACATTATAATAGTAAACTATATTACAGTTTAGTTAGACTCATAATTGCATGTATCACAAGATGTTGAAGAAATTATATTTAAAGAAATATATTTAATGGATCATTAATCTTTTTACTTTCGGTCACATACACTATCAAATAAAATTTATTATTTAGAAATATCATGGTATTACATTCTATCCCCTTAAATAAATTATTCCCTCGTAATTTAATCATCATCTCGATAGTCAAGGGTTGACATTTAAAAATGCATTTGTTAGAAACCCACATCATAATAAGGGTTAATAAAAAATCCTCTTAATATGAAAGGGAAGTATTAAGGTTAACAAGTTTAACACATAACTATGTTTTGAAATGGGAGAACATTGGTGGGAAGTGAAGATATGGATATTGAAGAAAAATATAAAAAATTATGGAGAGTGATAGATATCATTAATCACAAGAAAGATAATGACCACAAAACTATAAATATTTGATTAGTTTTGAGACTATTTGATTCATTTTATATAATGTTAATAGGATAAAATTTTTCTTTCACAATTATTTTCCTAGGGTTGAGGGATTATTTTACTATCTAGACTAATAAAAAAGAAAATATACTTAATTGATATAATTATATTTCATAGGAATAATTTCATCCTTTTGATGAGCGTTGATAAATTGTAACATCATTTCTTACACAAAACAATTAATATACAAAATGAATTTTTATGATTGAAAATCTAAAAGTAACTCTAAATGGATTATAAAAATAATAAAAAGTCATTTATCCTGTCTCTAGACATCTTCCAAGACCAAAATGTTTATCCTTAGCTATACAACAATACATTAATTAATAAAATCTCAACAATAACCCCAAAGTTAAACTCAAACCATTTCATAAATATTTAACCTTAATCCTAACCCAAAATATGTATTTCTAAATTCAAATTCAAATAATTTAGAGGGAAAGTCTCTAAATTTTCAAAATCAACTTAACATCAGATTCCGCAAACAAGGAAATGTAGCTCTTAATTCCACATACCAAATATGTGAATACCCTAGTCACCATAAGACCTTAATAAAAACATGAAATATTCATAAAATAATTTTTCTTCTTATTCCTTAAATAAAATATCAAATTATTGAATTTATTCCATAATTCCAAAAATGTAGTAAAATCTATCAAAGATAATATAACCCATTCACCAATTTCAAGGTCACAAATACTATCCCATAGACATATATTTATAACTATTATCTCAACATTTAGAACATAGAAAGTGTTGTCTTCCCTTAATAATGTGTTTTCTAGAAATTTCGACTTTCCACTGAATCACTTTTCTCAGTACCATTCAATGCACACTTTCAAATCCTTTAAGAAATACTAATGCAATACAATTCCTATATGTTACATGATTATTATAAGGTGAATATCATTGATAAAATATTTCTAAAAAAATTTTATTTAATCCAAATACAAAGTCACATTAATAATTACACTTTAGTTTTATCAATGGAATAAGATTAACCTTGATCCCTTAGCTTCTTCTAAGGTATATTATCCTTATTATTGGGGAATTGGTTGGAATGGTTCCCTATATCTTTATAGTTAATTAACTATACATTGAAGGCTTCTCCCTTACCCTTGAATTCATAAGTATAATGGCCTTTTTTACACACATGAAGCAAAATCCTTTTCCTTTTATGCATGTACCAAGGTGTTTCTTTCTAAAAGTTTCACATTTGGTAAAATCCATCTTTCCCTTGATCCCCTTATCCATTTTTTGATCTGTCATCCTTTTCATGTCATTATTTCCTTAAAATCCATAATAATTGGATAATTATTAATTTTTCTTGATAGTACATTCTACATTATCCATATATGATGATAATTGATTGTATACTAGTGCCCTTCGAAGGATGGGTTAAACCCATCAAAGAAACAATAAATTTTTCTATTTGGATTACATATATAGTATATAGTATTCCTTGATAACATTGTAAAGTTGGACTCATACTTAGAAATATCTTAATCTTCCTTTTGTCTTACACTCTCAAATTGTCTCTCTCTAAAATCTCATTTCCAATGAGGGAAATATTTTCCCAAGAATATTACCTTAAAATATTTTCACACTATTCTGGTTATTTCCTCCACAACCATGGTGTTTTGAATCGATTTCCACCATTGATATGCATCCCCCGAGAGATGATAAATTGCCATGAAATTGTTTTCTCTTTCATTGCATCCCATATTGAGAAATATATTATCTAATAAACTTATCCATTACACATATACAAATGGATTTGTAGTTTTATTGAATGATGTAGGTTATTGATGCATGTGGAATTATAACATTGTCACATCAAATGGTGGATCAGCACACCACTCTATGTGGGAAGTGTTGTTTCTCATAACCTATGTTTGGTACCCTAATGTGGTTATATTTTTATAATTTTTTTACTTATATCTACAACTCCAGTTCTTGTTTCATTATCTTTCCCAAGTTGAGAATATCAATATAGTGTACATTAATTGACATAGTTTTCATCCCTTATTTTAAGTGTCATTTCTATACAATGGAATACACTAAATTAGATCATAACACTGTAACATATAATTTATAATCTTATAACTAGATAAGCACTTGACATAAATTGAAAAATTCATGCATGTATTATCTCATAATCATAAACATAATTTCTTTGGGAAATTTTCCAAATCATAAATGTATTTTAAAATCCTTCATAATGGATGGTAAATAAAATGTGAATTAATAAAACATATCCCCTAGGGGTGTCTAACTAATTGTGTAGTAAGGCCCATTTTCATGTACCAGTTAATGCTTGAGTCATGATCGATGAATATTTTTCATATTTATTACCCATAGGTACAAATGTTCTAGAACCATATCCATTTGTTGTATCCATACAAAGATTTATTACCAAGAAAATGACATAGTCTCTCCCTTACTAAAACATTATGATTTTATCCTATACTTGTAATTATCCCTAAAATAAGTCATAGGGTTATTTTCCCCAATCCATGTTTTCTTAAATCTTGTTTCCAAGATTTATACTAAACTTTATCTAATTCCAACTATAAATAACCAAACTCCATTACCCCAGAGATGGAGTATACTTTATTACATTGCCACTAGATACAATCAATCACATCAAAAAACAAAATAGATTATTTTTCATGTTAAAATTGATATATACTTTGAATTCACATTAAATTTTAGAAATCTAAAATAAACAATGTTTTCCTTTGATAACTCTATTATTTCCCTTATCATATCCCTAAATATAAATAAAAAACACTTCCTAGTATCCTAAGGAAAATAAAACATAAAAAAATAGAAATATAATATCCCTAGTAATGGTATGCATATAGCAGAACCTACCATGAATTAAAAAATCATATTCAATATGGAAAGGTAAATAACAGAATCACATGTCATTTAAATAATAAATGGATCATAATATGGAATGAATAAATCGTGATCAAATAAATCTATATAAATAATCACTTGAACTTGAAACTTATCTATAGATATTATAACTAATGAAAAAATCACATGGAAATCAATAAATAAACTCATAATGAGGTAATTCATAATTTTTTACATCATAAACATGTTATCAAGAACTTCTAAAGTATTTTTTAAAACTATATGTAAAATCCCATTTAATTTAGACAACTGATTTATCTCATGAGACTTGTTGATGCATTGAGGGGATATAAAATTTACGACCCCACCCATCCCAAACTAATTAGAATGAATTCCTCATATGAAATTGTATATACATAATCAATGTAAACATTCACATTAAAAAACTAGCATATGAAATGTTAATAATTTCCTCAATCAATAAATATAATCATAAACCATACAGAGTAATATGGAAACGGTATAAAAATAGTACACCCCTAGTCAAACTAATCATAAACCATCTAGAGAAATAATAAATATGATATTATTAAAACATTTCACCATTATATTATAAGTATGATACAGGTTGTTTTCATTGATGAATTAAAATTCTATAAATAGATCAATAAAAACTTATTTCGGAAAATATACTTTCCATTTTGAAAATAGGCTTTTAAAACTAAAAGTCCAAAAAACATTTTTCAAATGATTTTATTTGAAAATAACATTTTAAAATAAAACATTATTCTTTGGAAACATTTATTGGTCATGATGGTATAAAATTATCTTCATTCCATACTATTAAAACAATGATTCCTTTCATATTTTTGGTAAAATTCAAACATGATTTGTATATAAAAATATGAATATTAATTTTCAAAAAATTGTAAAAAGTAAAAAATGGTTAAAAATAAATTTATTAAATCTTTTTTATAATGTAAAAAATATTTTTGAAACATATATTTGGAAGAAAAATATTTTTCAACTGAAAGAGAAATAATGTTTACATTTCTTAAAAATATTTTCTTAATCATTTTAAGTATCATAGAGAAGAAAATGGAAATATTAATTGAAAGTTAATTAATAACTATATGAGAAGAAAATATATTGTTTTTATTATATAAATACTAGATAATTCCCTCAATGGACACTTAAATATAAACAATCTCAAACAATAATGAGACTATGAAATAAACCCTTACCACATTGGAAACTTTGTGAATCGAAGCCCCATAAAATAAATAACATCAAATGAAACTTTAAATAACCTGAAGATAAATATAATAAGGATATATCATATCAACGTCTAATTATATACATGACATAAAATAATTATATGGTTAATATGGAATATGTCTCATGTAAGTAAAAGTGAGAAGAGAAACCCTTACATCATGTTAAACTTCCATCATATGTGTCTAAACCCCATGTATGATAAATATATATTAACTATAAATAATTTAAATAAGCATAATAATATATATTATACCATATATGATCCTCTTATAAAGGTTTACCACATATTTATTAATATTATTTCATTATTTTCATTGTTTGGGGTGTTAATTGCATTGTTTTTCAGGATGGTTTTTTATGAATGTTCTGATTATTTTGCATAATATATAGTTTCATCATATACATATTTATATTAATGTTATAAATATATATTTTTCATTAGATTCATCCTTATAAATATTATTAAAATTGTACAAAGAAAATGAATCGCAACGCTTCGTAGAGAGAGTAGGTCGTACGTACACCTGAGTGATGACATAATTCCCCAATGGATAAATGGGTAATGAATTGTATGATATATTAATTTTAAATAATTGATATCATATCATATATATCACATATATTCATTAATTGTATCCTTATTACCTTTCATTTAAATCTTAAGTGAAAAATAAATCACATCGCTTCGCAATGTGGTAGTCCACCACACACTCAAATGATGTTATCATATTTTAAACATAATGTAAATTAAGAAGTTATATGATATATTATAACTAAATAAATATAATTATATTATACAAATTATATATAAAAATAATATATAAAAACTAAATAAATCATTATATCCAATTGTTAGAAGTGTTTATGTAAAACGAGTTATATCAGTTCGTAAGGTGGTAGTCCGTCGTACATATCCTTGGCGATTTTATTTCTCATTTGATGGACGTTATGATAGAAAAAATTTATTTCATAAACATAATATAATTTAAATATATTTTATATAATGGTGTTATTATATTTTATGTTTTAAGACAAAAATTTAAGGTTGTAAAAGAAGAAATAAATTGAACGATCTTAGTGAAGAAAGTTAACTTCTCTTAAAGAAACCTCTTTTGGATCTCTTTTTAAGGACCCTAGGGTTGGTATTTTGGGAATACCAGTAGATCTATATTGTGGATAAGGATTTATGGGAGTGAATTTGTATGTTTTCTTCAATACAATTTTCTTGGGAGGTTTTATGATCTTAAGGGAGTGAGTGTCCTTTTATAATTGAGGAGTGGAATTTTTTTAAATACCCAAATCTATTGAATAATAGGAAGTAACTCTCACCCCATGTGCCCCCAAATTTGATAAATAATGAAATTTAGGGGATTTAATTTCAATATAAATATCCACTACATGAAATATCCTATGTTTTGAAAATTTTATTCTATATCCTTTAAGTCCACTCACTTTTACTATTTTAGTTTTTACTACGACAATAAGTTTTTTTAACCTAGGTAATTTATCAATTAGTACTAAAATTAAATTATTATTATTAAATATTTAGGAATAATTTCTTCTAAATATTAAATCCAAATTTTCAAATAAAAATAATATGTTCTTGGAAAATTAATTTTAGAACAAGAAAATGTAACGTGCAAGACCTCTTTTTTTCCTTAACCACATTAAGTAATTTTTTTCTAATTATTATAAAAATAAATTAGTTTTAACTTATTAAATAATATTAATTATTATAATTCTAAATATTTATTTTATTTTATTAATTTAACTCACATAAATGGAAAAGTTTTACTTAAAATTTAACCCATGGACGCGATGAAAAAATGATTTTCCGAAGAGAAAAATCTAATATGTATAGAATGTTTTAATATAAAAATTGAAAATAAATTTGATTTCACATACCTAAATTGTATTTATTATAATATAATTTAACCAATTTTATTTTAAAAACAATTCTAAATAAATTTTAAAATTTAATTTATTTAAAATAAATGGAAATCATCAATAAAAACCAATATTTTTCACTATTCATCAAAAAATTAATATTTTGAAACAATTCTAAAAAATTCACAATAAGATAATTTTTTCATGATGATTTAAAATATGAAGATAACTTTTTAATATAAATTTTTAAAATTAGTAAAGAAATATTGTAATGTATGCGGGGAAAATGCAACGAAATTGCCTTTTAGAATAATACGGGTTTTCAGAAAGCATTTCATTTTCATTCAAATAATTCTTAATTTATTTCTAATAAATATATTTAAATTTTTTTATATTATGATTTTATAAACATTAAAATTTGAAAAATTCATTTATTCATATTCATACCAACCAATTTAACTATTATGTTATAAAGATATACTATATTACAATTCATTTATACTCGGGGTTGCATGTATCTCTAGCTATCAAGGATATTAAATTTAAAGAAATATATTTCATGTGCCATCTAAACTCAGTTTTTATTGTCTTATATTATATCATACATAATGTAATTATTTTATAATCTTGGGGTGTTACACTATTTTTATAGTATCATAACTTTATCATCTTCTGTATATGACCCTGGTTATTTCTTATTTACGTATTTGTTGTATGGATGTTCATTTTTGATATTTCCATTATACTACTTATTTTTATTTATATATTATTCACCAATATTATACACTATTACAAATAGGGTATATTCTCCCCACCATACAACCATAGACCCATCACTGCTAGTTGGTAGACTCTGGTATACAAGGAGGCATGCTTGAGGCCATATGGCCACCAAGATTGGTCACTTATTAGTGTACCAGACTCAGAATATCACAAAGTGGTATCAAAGATTTTATTTTATTTGCCTTACTATTTTGGGATGTTAGACATGAGACTATGACATGTTGTAATTTTTTAATGAGTCTATTATTGAGAGTATCTAACAAGTATATAGGGAAAAATTGAGTTTCCATGGATGTGACTAATAGTTCTGGTTTTTAACTATTATAGTCATACGAATTTCACCATTCATTGACACACATGAATTGTGGAATTTATTATAATTATATATTTTCATTTCACCTTGTATTGGTTTGGCAAGGAAGCATTGTTCATGCATCGTTATAGGCACATAGAGATTCAAATTCCATGCATATGTCATGCCAAATAGATTTTATATCTAGATTGCATGATACATAATGTATGTACCTTGAATAATATAAATTTTATTTGAATAACATTTCTACTGGATGAGTAAGATAAATAATTGGTTAATTAAAGTTCATGCATCAGCCTAAATGGTGTTTTTTCACATATCTTGATGGTGGAACCTTAACTAACCAATTATGTCATGTTTGAGAAATAGAACATTGGTTGCATGGGCTGAATCATTAGTTTTCGAAATTAAATGGATTCCAGTTGAAATTCATAAAGTGCATAGTCCTTTATAAACTGGGAATGGTTATCTACATAATTAAACAATTGTAGAATGATAGTTTTAGTTACATGAAAAGTGAATTTCAAATTCTAAAGTGTAGAAATTGATGACATTTAAATGGTAGACGCATCTAACTAAACTATTATTTATATATAACTACTGAATTATAATTAATAAGGGAACTTTAACACATTAAATGGTGATTCGAATTAAAACATAATGATAAATTTCCACTATAACATAGAATTGACACTCCATATAATGGGACCTTATGATGAAAAAGATGAATTATACACATACCTAGACATAGTAGCTATTTATTGAGTTAGAGATTTGTTGAACAATGAAGGTTTTATACCTATCACTTTTTCCTGCTAGTTTCCCTTTGATATGTATTCCATTTGAGGTGTGTGTTTGGAAATATAGATTTATTCCTTAATGATGGACTCGTATTTAATGTTTGGAAGGTGGGAATAATTATTTTTCGAAGGTGTTAGGACCCGATCTATGTATAGGTCCACCTAAAAAACCTCATGTTATACATAATATAGGCACCAATACTTATTTTTAAAGGGTTTTATATAGTTTATTCAAAATATTTAAGGAGTTACATGACATAAACCTACTATGGTAGAGTTGACATGATAATGTTAGCAGCATTATCCACCTAATTTCTTGAGGGATGGTAGGACCTATGTTATTGAGTCATGGATAGTGGTTGTACATTATATCATTCAATATCTAGAGACACCCCAAAGAGGAGGGTAAATCTCAGTGTGTACATACTTCAGGGACCTACAAATAATTGGTGGGATGTTATTAGACCGACAAATTAGCATCAGGATATGGGTTGGAGGGATTTCCAATGTACCTTATATGATTAACTATTTACAAAAAGCCTGAGATCTGAATAATCTAGGGATTTTATGCACCTACTGCAGGGCTCTATGTTTTTCATGGTTATTCATATTTATTCATTAAGGTCTAGTTTTTCTTACCTACTATTTCTAGTGATGAACTAGTAAGGGTGATACAATTTGAGGATGGTCTCGTATATTCCATCCTTTCATATGTGAAAATTTTCCGTCTAACTTCCATTTCTGAGATAGGGAACCAATCCCTCGTGTTTGAGTGTAAATTGATGGAATTTAGAGGTTTTGGGAATGTTTGATATGAATTGGGACAAGGTATTGGTTTATCAGGTGGTATGAAGCATCATTTTAATATTACTTACTAGGAAGATGGTGTTCATGGTATATAAAAGGGAGATTATGTGGTATTACATCAATGTGGGATGCTGGGTCACTTGAAGCGTTATTGTGATAGAGACCCAGTTGAGTGGTGATACTATAGAATAGTGGGTTATTTTAGAAATTTTTTTAGACCTTAAACATGTTCCCATTATGAGAGGATCCACATTGGCTCCATATTCTGGAGTGATATTAGTATATCCACATTAGATAAGGAGATAAAGTACTACCATACATTCAGGTCAAAGAGCTGTATGAAGTTGAGGAAGCCATAATTATGATATATAGTTCTATTAGAGAGGAACTTCTCATTATAGTCTGGTTGTAGCTCAACATCACATATTATGATAGATATATGTGGTGTAGACTACAAATGAGGAGAAGAGTGTTGTTCCATCTATAGTGTGAGGTATGATCTTAGTATACTTAGCATTACTGTTTTCTTTATTAGGTTCTATCACCTATCATTTATTCAAATATATTATTTTAGTGAGCAGCCCTGGTTTTTTAGATCAAATACTTCTGTGGAGTATTTAATTTGCTTACTCTATTAGAAGTCTAATCAAAGAACGTGTGACTATAAAATTAGTCTACTTTTGAGATAGGTGGCTATTGTTTCTTCTAGAATCAATTCTTCCTCTTTATTATGGGATTTGACATCATTTTTCTAATTGATTGGTTACTTCCATTTTCACCCATGTAAATTTTTATCATCGAAAATTGTTCTTATAATCACCTAAGGGTTGTAACTATGTTTACAAAGGAAAATGGTATGTAAATGACAGTTTATTTGAACAGTAGAATCATGGGAAAGTAAGATTATTTACCCGTATTTATTGTTTTTTTCTTATTAATCAGGGAACACATCAAATATAATTCACTGCAGTGTTGGATTATCGTAGGTATTTCTTCCCTGATGAATTTTATGGAATAACTCATGAGAGAGATGTAAAATTCACTATTTAACATATTCTAGGAATTTTATTGGTATTTATTCCTCCATATAGGAGGGATTCTGCTGATCTTTGGGAACTCAAGAGACAGTTAGAGAACTTGGAAGAAAATATTTTTATATAACCCAATACTTCTATATGGGGTTCACCTATCCTTTTGACCAAAAAAGAAGATGAAACCCATTGTATTTTCATGTATTACCAGAATTTGAATCATATTATGTTTAAGAAACAATATCCATTTCCTCATTCATATGATATATTTGATCAACTTCTAGAAGGTCAGGTTTTCTTAATATTGATTTGAGGTTTGGATGTCATCAAGTAAGAATAAAAACCTAAGTATACCACCCACATCATTATATAGTATATATGAATTATATGAGTATTTGATCATGTTTTTTAGTCTCAACAATTGTAACTCCCCGAGCTTCCACGACATGCTTCTCTGAAAAATACAGTAGCGTGTGTTGTACGCAACTTCGAGTTCTAACACACCACAACCAATCAAACAAGAGGTTATGAATAGTAATACCTACTTTTTGAAATTTTATAAATTATATCTCTAAAAATGGACTTCATTTTTGGATTCGGAATATCGAAATTAGCCTAGGGTGAAATTTTGGTACTTTTAGGATAACTTTCATATTTTGATGAATACTGAAAATTACTAAATTTTAATTAAAAACAACATTTTTAATCAAAATAATTAATATTGATAAATTATGAATTTGAGTGGTTTTAAAGTATATTTAGAATATATTTTTACCTTTTAATTAAATGTTTTTCATTGGACATAATTTCAAAATTAAACCAGACATAAACAAGTGCTAATCTTTTGATAGTTATTGTCTCTTAAAAACACGCTTTTTGTTTTAACAACGGGAATTAATTTTAAATTAATTTCTTCCAATGTTGGGTTTTGAATTTGGAAAATTGGATTCCATATTAGGAATCATGATGTTCAAATTATGTAAATGGTTAACTTTTAATTTTAGACATTTTGAATAATTACTTCGGTAAATATTTTATTTACCATGGTTAAAGGGTAAATCCAGTAAATAAGGGTTAAAAAATAATATTATAATAATAAAAATTACCCTAAAATGTGTCCTAACATTATTGGATGATAAATTTCCCACCATGGGCATCTTTGGGTCTATTTTGGGACCCCATGGTGCCACTTGTAAGTGATAGGGACACTTTATTTTAATTTAGTTAAAATGAATACAAAAATGACACAAGCATATATCTTTTAGAAAAACAATTTTTACATAGGGTTATATAAGTTGGATTTTCGACTATAAATATTAATTAAAAATTTAAAAATATTTATTACATAATGGTATTTTATATATAAATTTTAGACATTATATAATTTAATTTATTTATGAGACAATGGTGAGGAAGTAATTACCATAATAGTGAAAAATTAAAATGATTGATATTGTAGATACCCAAATAAATATAATTTGAAACTTTTTATTAATTAAAATAATTTATAGGTTAATATTGCATGTTTTGAATTATTTAATTAACTTTTTTCGGAGTAATCATTCTGTTATGATTTTTACAAAAATCAATTATTGAATAGTGTCAAAATTGACATAAAAGAGTTTTTAAAAAACATATTATATTATTAATTGATATTAAATTCCTAAAAATCTAAGGTTCGGCCAAGAGACTTATATCATGATAGGTTTATCATTGATTGACCACTTGGTGGTCTCTTGGATGTATATAGTATGATTATTAACCATATAATATAAAAATACAAAGAGACATTGTAAAAGTGAAACTAATTAACTAAGAGTTAATACTTAAAGATATGGTTAATATAATAACCCAAACCTATCTAAATTCTATTGGATGAGTGGTTTTCGACCCATCCCCACCTTAAAAATTAAATAATTTACGTTGGATCCATTAGAAACCGAATATGAATTTATTATAAATTAATACTTTATGTTTTTTCTAAAGAGCCCCTCACCCCTCTTATAAAAGGACAGTCCCCCTTCTCCTTAATTCACACATTAAAAGTCTTTTGGTTCGGCCAACCCCTTCCCAAATACTCTCTCAACTTCCCGAAATTCATCCTAGAGTCCTTCCTTTAGTCTGAAAGCCATCCTAAGGAGCCCTTTTGATCAAATCAAAAGGAAGAAGCCAAAGAAGAGGTAATGATTTCACCACCCTTTTTCAAGTTCCTTTCTTCTTCCACTTATTCGTTCTTTCTTATTACCATTATAAAATAAAGAATCAAGTATCTCCTATATACTATAATATTATTATAAATATGGTACAACCATATTCAGTATTCTATCCATCCTTTGAATGACATGTCACCATATGTGCGTACGTACGGCTTACCGTCTCCACGTCGTGGTGTAATTATTATTCAATATATAATTATTTGGATTGTATAATAATGATTTTTAATTCATGTAAATAATACATATAACATGATAATGATTCTGTATATATGATATACCATCCAATTATATATTATTTTAATATCAAAAGACTGATATTTTCTCTCCTGCGTACGTACGGATTACCGTCTCCACGACGTGATGAGATTCATTTCCAAGTTAACTATTCATCGAAGATTCAAAAAATATATATTACTAATAAGTATGTAATATATGAAATAATAATGCTACTGGAGATATATATATATATAAGGATTTATGTACTTACATATATCTTATTCACTTACTTCTGTTCAATACTATATGAAAATAGAAACAGCCTTTATGCGTACGTACGGAATACTGTCTCCATAAATGGTGTTTTCCATTTCATATATATGTCTATTATACATCTTTATATTCTAAATATATATGATATATTTATCATGTTTTATATTATGGAATTATTTAAATCACGATCTATGTGATACAACCAAGAGTGACAAGTTAAAAAAAGTATGATAAAGAAAGTGATTATTACCCGAAATGTTAACATAACATGGAAATTATTATTAAATGGTTAATATAAAGTCATAAATGAATCATGTATGATAACATAAATATTAATATGGTTCTGGTATAATTTAATAACATACTATGATCTTCGTATTGGAGGTTAAACATACCCTCGACTAAAGGAAAGTGCAGGGTAAGGGGTTTTCATCTCACTCCTTATTCCAGTGAGATTCATGCCATATTGCAACCATTACATTTTTTTAGTGTATGTACTACCAATAATTATATTCTTTGTGTAATACAATTTAAATTATGTGTATTTACATATTCATTGTATGATACCTTTTTCATGGGTTGTACGTTTCGTAAGTTACCAAATTGGAAAGGGTTTATTGTGACATCCCAAGTATGTAATTAATAATAGATATTTTTATGTATGTCTACTAATTAATTATATAGTGTTTTAGAGGCTTAAAATGAGAATAAATCCAATCTTAATCATGGAATACACTTATATTTTTAAAAGATTGTTTTACTGCCTTTTGATGGCAAACCATCTTTTAAATCTATCTTTTGACAATTTTATAAGATATATTTTTCAAAATAAACTTTTTATTTATGATTGGGAAAATCAAAATTTACTTTGTGTAAATTTTTGGTATTTTTCTGACAATGTTCATTTTTTTTTATGAATAGTGAAAAATACAACATTTTACATCAAAACAGCTTTTTCATCTAATTTATTTATATGATTAGATTATATTTTGAATTGGTTTTAAAGTTCAAATTGAATATATTTTTACCATTTAATCCAATAGTGGTAGTTGGAATTAATTTCACTTTGAAATTGGACTTAAACTAGTGTCAATCTTTTGATACTTATTGTTTTATAAAAACACGTTATTTGCTCTGACAGTGGGAATTAATTATTAAATTAATTAATACAACTTATATGTATTGAATTTTGTAAAATAGACATCATTTTTGAATTCAGATTATCAAATATAGCTTAGGGTGAAGTTTTGGTATTTTTCTGAAAACATCAATTTTTGATGAATAGTGAAACCACTAAGTGGTACTTAAAAAACTGATTTTTCGTTTAAATGAAATTTTACCACAACTGTGTATTGAATTTAAAAAATCCGACATACATGGTTATCATTAAGAAGTAAAATGTGGTTCAATTGGATTAAAATAATCTTTTTGTGAATAGTAACTTTTAAGTTTTTAATCGCGATTAGAGGTAATTAGTGTAGTTTAAGGTAAAAATGATGTTTTTATAATATGAGAGGAGCTTGAAACATGTCCTAACCTCATTGGATGTGTCATGGCAGACCAAGACAATCCATGGGTCAACTTGGGGACCCCATGGAAACACTTTGGTTGGGAAATGACATAAATAAATTTTTATTTAATGTTAAAGTAAAAATGACACAAACATGAGTTATTTTACTAAAACAATTTTTACATGGGGTTATACAAGTCAGATTTTTTATTATAAATAGTCATTGGAAAGATAAAAATCTTTACTACATCATAGTATTTTTTTTATAATTTTTAGTCTTTAAATAAATTAAATTATTTATGACATCATGATGATGCAGCGATTACCTCATTAATAAAGGATTTTAATAAAATGAAATGATAATGAACAATCTATGACCTACACATTTCCAAAACATATTGGATGGGTGGATTTCTAACCCTTATCAAATTATCCTATAAATATATCAATGTGGGACCTTTTAAATCCGAAACTCATTTTCAAATAAAGTAGCATTTCTTTACTTTCCAAAAGTGACCCTCCTCTCCTCTTATAAAAGGCTCCCACCTCTAACTCCTTACCCACACTTCCAAAGCCTTTGGCTCGGCCAACCCCTGCCCGTTTTGTCTCTTCACATCCCTCTATTACTCCTTGAAGCCTCACTTTGGTCAGAAGTCTTCACAAGAATCCTTTGAGCTCAAACCAAAGGGAGTTACCCGATTTTAAGTTAATGTCTTCACTTGAGTCCTTTTGTTTTATTTTTCTTCTCCAACCCCCTAACCTCTTTTTATTAATTTCTTATGTAACAAATCCAGTATCTTCAATATACTAGGATGTTTTTATAAGAAGTATTCAAGCTACACTTACACACACCTACATCTAATGGTTAAAGAACATACTATTTCTGTGGATGGTGAATTTCTGCCTGCCGAAACGATGATTGTTCAAAATTATTTTAACACCTTCAAAGGTGTCCATTAAGATGACAGTAGATTTATATATGATATATAATATGTTTATGTTTTCCTTAATATTCTGTATTTTTCATTTTGGGCATACCTTTATGGTTTCCATTATGGGGAAACGCGATATCTTCATTTAAGGAAGTGCGGACTACCACCCCCTCAAAGTGATTTGATTCGTTAATACCATATTTGGGACGTATAAAAGATGGATTTATGATATTATATATGATATTAAACTGGAATTGTAATATACCTTTATATCATTATGATTCCATTCTATAAAATATGAAATAGAAATGAAAGTAGCGTTCATGCGTACGTACGGCTTACCGTCTCCATGAACGGTGCATTTCATTTATTACATCTAAATAATTATGTAATATTATAAATGCATTTATATACTGGATATATATGATATATATGATATATACATCATGATTATAACTCTGTATATAATGGATATATGAACAAATTGTAATTATAAAGAGCATATTTTGACTCAAGTACCAATGATCGTTAAAATGACCGTTATTAACTAAAATAGTTACATAGTGTTCATGACATGGTAATAAGTGATATAAAATGAATAATGAACTTGAATAATGTTCTTAGGAATGTATAAATTAACACAAGTTTATTATTCAGGTGATTAAAGAATGATCGAGTCAAGTCGGACCCGAGGTATGGGACTTCGTCTCAATCTCCTTTCATTGAGGCATATTTTGTTTTATACACAACCTTCTTTTATTTGGTGTATAAACCCCTTTTACTTTTAAATTTATTCCAAAGGAATCTTTTTTATATGAATCAATTACTAAACGACAAAAGGGAATGTTTTTTTTGTCGTACGGATGCGGCGACAACGACTTCTCTGCCTTCGTGACCATTATTTGAGTTTCGGCTTCCTCTACAAGACTTACTTTTTTTAAAGAAAAATAAATACCATGTTTTACTTTTATTTTATTTTGGTATTGAAAATGGTTTTCATAATGTTTTTATATAAATGTGTTGTATTGATATCTTGTGATTGAATGGTGGAAATGTTATGTTTCCTTTATGCATGTTTTATGTGATACGATTATGTTGTGGTTCTTGGGAATTATTATGAAGATGGGTGGTTCCGTGATAAACTAAGGGTGGGTGAGCCCGATATAGCTCTCCAATGCATTGGGTAGTGTGAAGGAGTGAAACTTTAAGGTTTCTCCGAGGAGATTTAGGGAATATACTGTGATGGGTATTCCAAGCGTAACCAAGAGGGTTACTCCATATGTAAGAATGTTATGAATGCCTCACGTTACCTTTATGTCGTTTGATTTCTATGATTTATTCATGATTTGATGAGGTATGTTAAAGTGCTTATGTTTTATGGGTAAAGTATGATTTCATTCTTATGTATATATGAACTTATGTTTCCTTTCCATATTTTTATAACCCATACTGAGATTTTTATGATCATCCCAAGTTTTTTTGAAATGTTTTTCACATGTCAAGGGAAAGGTACATGTTATGATGATAGTGCCAAGGAAGTGTCAAGAAAGAACCCATGTTTTTTTAAATATGTTTCAGTTGATGGGAAAAAATGAATACTATCATTATGTAACCAATTTGTTTAAATGTGGAATGTAATGCATGTTTTGTGTTCTAATTCTCTAAAACTCTAAACCTGAAAAGATTCTCAAAGTGTAATCTTGTAATAACTCAAGATTAAGTAAGGTTTAAGGCTGGGGCCTTATAGTTGGTATGAGAGGTCGGTTTAGATAACTTTACGAGTTATAATTTAATTAAATTATTATCCAAATTTTTTTATGGTCAAATTGAAGTGATATAGCATTTGAAGATTACCATGTTGTTTCATCTAAGAAATGTTTGTTCAGAATGGTTTTCCGTAGAGGAAACAGGGAAGCAGTGCTAGGAAGGCATACAGAAGGAAATAACCTTTTGAATCAGCATCCTGAGATGGTCGGAATTGGAACTGAACAGTTTGTTGTAGTAATGGTTTAGTTGACTCAAGCGATAAATGGTGGCGGTATCCATGAACAAGATCAGCCAGATCAACCGCAGAGGAACATGTCAGTGGTGAAACATTTAATGAGACAACATCCCCCATCATTAAGAGGATCATCTGACCCTGTGCTAGCTGAAGGGTGGATTAAATCATTGGAGATGATTTTTGATGTCATGGGGTGTTTAGAAAATAAAAAGGTTAGTCTTGCTATTTACCATTTAGAGGGTGAAGCAGATCAATGGTGGTCGATGGTTAAAAATATCAGGGACGCTAATGAGATTGATTCTCTCGACTGGGATGAATTCAAAGTTATGTTTCTTGAGAAGTATTTTCCTAAGGCTCTTTGACTTTGGATGGGAAAAAAATTCTAGGAATTGAGGCAAGAGAAAGACTCAGTGGACGCCTATGAAGAAAGGTTCACTTGATTGGAATGGTATGACCTAAATTTTATTCGAGACCTTGATAGTAAAATCAATCGTTTTTACTCCGGATTAAATCCAAAATATCGAAGGGCATTGGCTTCTCGTGAGTTTAAAAGTTATGAAAATCTTGTTCGATGTGCTGAGAAGGTGGAAATGGATTTTTCCGATGATCAAGTCTTCTATAATAACCATCAGAAAAAGAGACTGAGGTTGCAGGAGAAAGGAAAGAATTCTTCAAAAAGGTCTGATGGTAAGAAAACTAAGTTTTCAGTTTGTGATAAATGTGGTAAAAGGCATGCTGGGGAATGTCTTCTGAATTCTGGAAAGTGCTACCGATGCGGTAAGATGGGACATAAGGCTCGTGATTGCCCTGAAAAAGATCAGGGTGATGGTAAGACTAAATTTTATTTACAGTTAGTGAAATGTTTTAAGTGCAATGAGATGGGTCACTATGCAAACGAGTGTCCGACAAAGAGCTTGAGTGATGGGAAGCTGTTAGACTACAAGCAGAAAGGGGTGGTGAAATCCTTTTCAACTACTTCAGCAGATTTCGGGCCGTCAAATGAAGTTGAATCATGTACTTTGTTTGTTTTTTCAGATTATTTCAGTGTGTTGTTTGATTCGGGGTCTAAACATTCTTTCATCTCTGAAACATTTTCTAGTAAAATGGGAATACCATCTCAAGAAATGACTCCTGAACTTTTGGTAAAAACACCTTTGGGAAATGTTGAGGAAAAATGAATTTATAAGAATCTTCTTATCCTTATCTATGGAAAGAACCTACTTGCAAACCTTATTGTTTTACCTCTAGTAGAGTTTGATGTTATCCTGGGTATGGATTGGCTCTCTATTTACCATGCTAATATTGACTGTAGAGCTAAAGAAGTTTCTTTTCAGAAAGACTCTCAGTTTGTGTACAAGAATGAACCCTTACTGTTGATAACATATCAAGAGGCCGATAAACTTGTAAAAGATGGAAATGAATGTTAAATTGCACACATCGTTGAAAATAAAGGAACTGTTCAGATTAATGATGTGCCAGTGGTAAATGAGTATCCTGATGTTTTTCCTGATGACTTGCCTGGAATAATACCAGATCAGGAAGTTGAGTTTACTGTTGACTTAGTTCCTGATGCTAAGCCAATTTCAAAACCCCCTTATCGAATGGCTCAAATTGAACTTTTAGAGTCGAAGGAGCAATTGCAAGATTTATTAGAGAAAGGTTTCATTCGACCTAGCACATCACCATGGGGTGCTCCTATTTTATTTGTTAAAAAGAAAGATGGTTCTTGAGACTTTGCATTGATTATTGAGCCTTGAATAACATCACTGTTAGGAACAAATATAATTTTCCTCATATCGATGATTTGTTTGATCAGCACCAGGGAGCTCAGTATTTTTCAAATATTGACCTGAGATCGGGGTACCATCAATTGAAGGTAAAGGAAACAGATGGTCTGAAGACAGTGTTTCGTACAAGATATGGCCATTATGAATTTGTAGTAATGCCTTTTGGGCTAACCAATTCACCTGATGTATTCATGGACATAATGAATAGAATTTTCCATGAGTTCTTGGATAAGTCTGTGGTTATTTTCATTGATGATATTTTGGTGTTTTCTAAAAGTAAAGAAGAGCATGAAATACATTTAAGGGTTATTTTTCAAACCTTAAAAGAATATAAATTTTATGGGAAATTCAGCAAGTGTGAGTTTTGGATGCAACAAATTTCTTTCCTTGGTCATATTGTTTCTAAAGATGGGATAACTATTGATCCTGCAAAAAAAAGGTGGTGGGTGAATGGCCAAGACCCACAAATGTAACTGAGATTCATAGTTTCCTGGGTTCAGCAGGCTATTACCAAAGTTTTGTTAGAAATTTTTCCCAGTTATCTAGTCCACTGACTAAGCTAACTCGGAAGGGTGTTAAATTTATCTGGAGAAAAGAATGTGATGATTGTTTTCAGGAATTGAAAAGAAGATTGGTGAATGCTCCAGTTTTGGCACTACCTTCCAGGAATGGGTAGTTTGTTATCTAAAGTGATGCGTCATTGAAAGGATTCAGTTGTGTCATTATGAAGAATGATCAGGTAATTTCTTATGCTTCATGTCAGTTAAAAACTCAAGAGGTAAATTATCCTACACATGATTTGGAATTACCTGCTCTTGTTTTTTCTTTAAAAATTTGGAGGCACCATTTGTATGGAGTAAAGTGTGAAATATATACTGATCACAAAAGTTTAAAGTATATATTCACTCAGAAATAATTGAACATGATACAGAGTAGATGTCTAGAATTAATCAAATATTATGATTGTACAATTTATTACCATCTGGGAAAATAAAATAAATTGGCTGATGATTTGAGTCGAAAAAGTAATGCTTCATTAACAATGCTGCGTTTGGAACGTGATCCTTTGGTTAAGGATTTTATGAACATTGGCATAGAAGTTGTTGGTGCAGGATGTCCTTTTGTTTTATTTCAGGTATCAGTGAAATCTTCTCTATCAGACAGAATCAAGCAAGCACAAAATCAAGACAGTGAGTTGTAGAAAAAGGTAGAGCTGGTTCAGAAAGGTATGTTGCCTGATTTCAACATCGGTAATGATTTTGTTTTTAGATTTGGGAAGAGATTGTGTGTGCCTTGTGATTCATAGTTGAAGAGAGAGTTGTTATGTGAAGCTCATAGTTCTCCGTTTTCAGTTAATCCTGGCAGTACTACGATGTACAGAGATCTGCAGGAGTGTTACTGGTGGGATGGAATGAAAAGAGATATTGCTGATTTTACTGTGAGGTGTTTGACTTGTCAAAAAGTTAAATCAGAGCGGCAGTTACCGAAAGGGATGCTTCAGCCTTTACCAGTGCTAGAGAGGAAATGGGAGAATATATCCATGGAATTTGTTGTGGGATTATCGAAGACATCTCAAGGTAATAATGCAATCTGGGCTATTGATGATCGCTTGACTAAATCTGCTCATTTCCTTCCTATTCGAGATAATTTCACTCTAGATAAACTTTATCGATTATACCTTAAATAGATAGTCAGGTTGAAAGGAGTTCTTCTATCCATTGTATCCGATCGTGATCCCAGGTTTACTTCTACCTTTTGGAAAGCCCTTCAAAAGTCATTGGGTACTGAATTAAATTTTAGTACAGCTTTTCATCCTCAATCAGATGGGAAATCAGAACGAACAATTCAGACTTTGGAGGATATGCTACATGCTTGTTCGATGGATTATCAGGGAATTTGGGAGAAACATCTTTCTTTGGTTATGTTTTCATATAATAACATTTTTCATTCCAGTATACAGATGGAACCATTTCAGGCATTATATGGGAAGCGGTGTTGAACTCCAGCTTTCTGGGATGAAGTGGGTGAAAGGAAGTTGATGGGACCATAATTGGTAGATGAAATGGCAGAAAAATTTCAGTTGATTAAGAAACACATGAGAACAGCTCAGAGTAGGTAGATGATTTATGCAGACAACAGGAGGAAGGATCTATCTTTTGAGGTAGGTGATCATGTTTTTCTCAAAGTTTCACCATGGAAAAGTGTGATGCAATTTGGTAAGAAAGGAATGCTGAGTCCAAGGTTCATTGGACCATATGAAATTTCAGAGAGAGTTGGATCAATTTCTTACCAAGTGACTTTACCTCTGAGTTTATCTCAGGTACACAATTTTTTTCATGTTTCAATGTTAATGAAGTACATGCCAGATCCATCTCATGTTTTGAGTCCAGGGGTAGTCCAGCTGGAAGAGAACCTATCTTATGAAGAACAACCGGTCCAGATTATTTACCACAGGGAGCAGGTGTTACGGAATAAGGTGATTCATCAGGTAAAGGTTTTTTGAAAAAACCACATGATTGAAGAGGCAACATGGGAATATGAAAATTCAAGGAGGGCTAAATACCCCCACTTATTCGATAAGTAAATAAATTACGGGGACACAATTTTCTAAAGGGGGAAGGATGTAACATCCCAAGTAAGTAATGAATAATAGATATTTTTATCTATGTATACTAATGAATTATATATTTTGTTAGAGGCTTAAATTGAGAATAAATCCAATCTTAATCATGGAATACACTAATATTTTTAAAAGATTGTTTTACTGCCTTCTGATGGTAAACCGTCTTTTAAATCTACCTTTTGACAATTTTATAAGCTCTATTTATTAAAATAAATTTATTCTTTATGATTGGTAAATCAAAATTTACTTTTTGTAAATTTTGGGTATTTTTCTAACAATGTTCATTTTTTAATGAATAGTGAAAAATACTGCATTTTACATCAAAACTGCTTTTTCATCTAATTCATTTATATGAATAAATTATATTTTGAATTTTTTTTAAAGTTAAAATAGAATATATTTTTACCGTTTAATCCAATAGTGGTCTTTGGAATTAATTTCACTATGAAATTGGACTTAAACTAGTGTCAATCTTTTGATACTTATTGTTTCATAAAAACACGCTATTTACTCTGTAGCGGGAATCAATTATTAAATTAATTAATCCAACTTATATGTTTTGAATTTTGTAAAATAGATGTAATTTTTGAATTCAGAATATCAAATATATCTTAGGTTGAAGTTTTGGTATTTTTCTGAAAAACATCAATTTTTGATGAATAGTGAAACCACTAAGTGGTACTTAAAAAACTGATTTTTCGTTTGAATGAAAATTTACCACCTCTGTGTTTTGAATTTCAAAAATCCGACATACATGGTTTTCATTAAGAAGTAAAATGTGGTTCAATGGGATTAAAATAATTTTTTGGTGAATAGTAACTTTTATGTTTTTAATCGCGATTAGAGGTAATTAGTGTAGTTTAAGGTAAAAATGATGTTTTAATAGTATGAGATGAGATTGAAACATTTCCTACCCTCATTGTATGTGTCATGGCCGACCAAGACAATCCATGGGTCAACTTGGGGACCCCATGGAGCCACTTTGGTTGGAAAATGACATAAATAAGTTTTTATTTAATGTTAAAGTAAAAATGACACATACGTGAGTTATTTTACTAAAACAATTTTTACATGGAGTTATAGAAGTCATATATTTTTTTATAAATAGTAATTGGAAACATAAAAAGATTTAAAATATCATAGTATTTATTTTATAATTTTTAGACTTTAAATAAATTTAATTATTTATGACATCATGATGATGCAGCGATTACCTCATTAATAAAAGATTTAAATAAATTGAAATGATAATGAAACATCTATGACCTACACATGTCCAAAACCTATTGGATGGGTGGATTTAGAACCCTTATCAACGTATCCTCGAAATATATCAATGTGGGACCTTTTAAATCCGAAAAACATTTTCAAATAAAGTAACATTTATTTACTTTCCAAGAGTGCCCCTCATCTCCTCTTATAAAAGGCTCCCACATCTACCTCCTTACCCACACTTCCAAAGCCTTTGGATCAACCAACCCCTGCCTATTTTGTCTCTACAGATCCATCTATTACTCCTTGAAGCCTCACTTTGGGCAGAAGTCTTCCCACAGAAGCCTTTGAGCTCAAACCAAAGGGAGTTACCCGATTTTAAGGTAATGTCTTCACTTGAGTCCTTTTGTTTTATTTTGCTTCTCCAACCCCCTAAACTCTTTTTATTAATTTATTTTGTAACAAATCAAGTATCTTCAATATACTAGGATGTTGTTATAATAAGGCTTCAAGCTACACTTACACACACCTAAATCTAATGGTTAAAGAACATACTGTTTCTGTGGATGGTGAATTTCTGCCTCCCGAAACGATGATTGTTCAACATTCTTTTAACACCTTCAAAGGTGGCCATTAAGATGACACTATATTTATATATGATATATGATATGTTTATGTTTTCCTTAAGATTCTGTATTTTTCATTTTGGGCATACCTTTATGGTTTCCATTATGGGTAAACGCGATATCTTCATTTAAGGAAGTGCGGACTACCACCCCCTCAAAGTGATTTGATTCGTTAATACCATATGTGGGACGTATAAAGGATGGTGTTATGATATTATATATTATATTACACTGGAATTATAATATACCTTTATATCTTTATGATTCCATTCTATAAAATACGAAATAGAAATGAAAGTAGCGTTAATACGTACGTACGGCTTACCGTCTCCATGAACGGTGCATTTCATTTCTTACCTCTAAATGATTATGTAATATTATAAATGCATGTATATACTGGATATATATGATATATATGATATATAAATTGTGATTATAACTCTGGATATAATGGATACATGAACAAGTTGTAATTATAAAGAGCATATTTTGACTCAAGTACCAATGATCGTTAAAATGACCGTTATCAACTAAAATAGTTACATAGTGTTCATGACATGGTAATAAGTGATATAAAAGGAATAATGAACTTGAAGAAGGTTCATAAGAAAGTATAAATTAACTCAAGTTTATTATTCCGGAGATTAAAGAACGATCGAGTCAAGTCGGACCCGAGGTATGAGACTTCGTCTCAATCTCTTTTCATTGAGGCATATTGTTTTTATACACAACCTTCTTTTATACGGTGTATAAACCCCTTTGACTTTTACGTTTATTAAAAAGGAATATTTTATATTCGAAGAGTTCACTAAATGACAAAATGGACTGTTTTTTTTGTCATACGTATGTGGCGACAATGACTTCTCCGCCCTCGTGACCATTATTTGAGTTTCGGCTTCCTCTATAAGCCATACTTTTTTTAAATAAAAATAAATACTATGTTTTACTTTTCATTTATTTTGGTATTGAAAATGGTTTTCATAATGTTTTTATATCAATGTGTTGTATTGATATATTGTGATTGAATGGTGGAAATGTTATGTTTCCTTTATGCATGTTTTATGTGATACGATTATGTTGTGGTTCTTGGGCATTATTATGAAGACGGGTGGTTCCGTGATAAACTAAGGGCGGGTGAGCCCGATATAGATCTCCAATGCATTGGATAACACGAAGGAGTGAAACGTTAAGGTTTCTCTGAGGAGATTTATGGAATATACTGTGATGGGTATTCCAAACGTAACCAAGAGTGTTACTTCCTACGTAAGAATGTTATGAATGCCTCAAGTTACCTTTATGTCTTATGATTTCTATGATTTATTCATGATTTGATGAGGTATGTTAAAGTGATTATGTTTAATGGGTAAAGTAAGATTTCATTCTTATGTATATATGAACTTATGTTTCCTTTCCATATTTTTATAACCCATACTGAGCTTTTTATGCTCATCCCAAGTTTTTTTGAAATGTTTTTCACAGGTCAAGGGAAAGGTACATGATATGATGATAGAGTCAAGGAAGTGTCATGAAAGAACCCATGTTTTTTTTAATATGTTTCCATTGATGGGAAAAAATGAATACAATATTTATGTAACAACTTTGTTTAAATGTGGAATGTAATGCATGTTTTATGTTCTAATTCTCTAAAACTCTAAACCTGAAAAGATCCTCAATGAGTAATCTTGTAATAACTCAAGATTAAGTAAGGTTTAAGGCTGGGGCCTTATATTTATTTCGCAATATCTTCATTATCTGAGGTTGTATATATGTAATAATATATTGGGATCTCTTTATCATCCACATCCTTGTTTCATAAAAATGTATTTCAAAATATTTGTACTATTTACAAGAATATGGGTTAAAGACATTTATACCCTTGTTTGAATTTTTATAAGAGGTTTATAAAGGAATCTTTTTGTCATTTTCCAAACATGGTCCTTTTTAACCTTTTGACAAAATTAAGTTAAGAATGTCTTTTTTAAACTTTTACGGTGGGTGCGGTTATTCTCCGCTATTATTACTCCATTGAAGCTTCCTTCAAAAGCATATAATGATATTTTCAAGATAAAGGTTTTCTCTATAATTATGCGACTTTAAAATGATTTAACAAAAAGAGATATTTCTCTCAAATATTATTGATTTCATCTATTTAAACATCCTTTGATAAATTTTACACTTGTTTCAAGTTGATTTATTATGATACAAATCATCCATATTGTATTTAAGGTTTTTTGATATTTTTGACTATGGATGAGTTATTTTTATGCCATTAATTTTTTATGATTAAAATTTTGACATTTTGTATGTTAGTTTTAATACGAATTTTTATGTTGTATTTCATCCTCTTCTTAAGATGAATGTGTTGGACTAGTATGTTCCGGGTTGGGGACCGGTAAAAGTAAGCCCTCCGGGTTGGTGTTCGGTTATTAGAGGCACTCCAGGTTGGTGTCCGGTTATTAGAGGCACTCCGGGTTGTTGTCCGGTTATTAGAGGCACTCCGGCTTGATGTCTGGTTATTAGAGGCACTCCAGGATGGAGTCCGGTTACAGAGGCTCTTCGGCCTGGGTTCTAGTTACTGTTTTCCTTTAGGTCTTGGCACGAGGCCTCGACACATAAATTAAAGTTCGGCATCATGCAGTCTATCATTTTGAAAGTGGTTAGTGATATTGCATGTGATTATTCGATTAGTAGAATATCTATGTGAATGAGTAAATGGCATTATTTCATTTTATTTCTTCCATATTATGCTGAAGTTCATGTTTAAAAGGCTTTTGTTTTAGTTTTATACATTTCCTGAAATGTTTATGCTTATTTTTGAATGTTTCCGCTGTATTGCTTACCCTTACCTCATTTGAGCTCACCCCTTTCTATGTTTTATTTTTCCCAGGATTCCAAGAAGTGTAATGTGATTGGTATGTAGGTTTAATCCAGGGGAATAATGGTGTTCATAAAGATTATTTATGTTGTTTTGTACGTCTTAAAGTGAAAATGTAACATTCATGAATGTGATATATTTTTTCCAAGACTGCTAAATTGATCGGTCCTTCGAGACTTGATTCCTTTTAATCATTCCAATGTATTAAAATAATGCACCGACTCTAGGTAACTGGAGTCGGGGCGTTACAGTTTGTATCAGAGGGAGTTTAGCAATAACCTTGGAAACTAGATTTAGATAAACTCTGATTAGAGCACATAGCCCCAAGATAGACTTTGAGGATTAGAATAGAATAACTTCCTAGAATTTTGGTATTGTAGAGATTTTGTGAGTTTTCCGAGCAATACATCCCTCTCTAGATACAAGCTGGTAGAGGCAGCCCTCGCACAGATGCACCTAGGGGTAAAACCCGAAAACACCACTTTGAGCTAGACTCGAACGAAAACTGGTGCACGACAACAAGCCTTGCTACACTCTTGGTTACGACACTCCCGGGGGATATGCTTAGGATAATTCTCTTTTTCTTTAAAAACCATTATGAAGGGAATATGTGTATATACTTACTCAAAGAAAACATTTTTAGGATTATGGATTATATCCATAAACTGTTCAATTTGTGTTAGGTATTTTACAAGTTTGGTAATTATTCATTGCAATTCATAAATATAACTAGTTTATGCTATTGTATAGAAATGGAACCTAGTAGAAGGAATGTGAACTCCTGTAATATGTATGATCCAAAGAGTAAAAAGGATCATCTCTTTTGTGGTCCTAAGCCAGAATTTAGAAGGGGAATAGTTTCCCACATATTATCATCATATGAAGAAATAGTATCATGTGTTGATAAGATTAGTAATGAATTCTTGGAGTCCTACGGCTTTAAAGGGAAGAAAGAGAAGAAAAGGATGGAAGAGAGAAATATGGATAAAGGGAAGAGGGAAAAGAAGAATTTTCCCAAATGTGATAACTGTGGGAAGAAACACCCTGGAACTTTCCTGAAAGGAATGGGAGTTTGTTATAAGTGTGGAGGAAAAGGGCACAAAGTATGTGATTTCATGGGTAAGAAAATGGTTTCAAATTGTAAAGACCCGCAAATTTCAAGGAAATTTTTTTCTTAATTTTCTTTGGAATTTTACAAGAGCGCAGCTTCAGACGGCACCTGATTCCGAGGCCCGGTGTGCCCGAAATCAATTTCCGAAGTTTGGCTCGGGTACGTTCAGTGAACGGACGAGCGGGTTTTTCTATCTTTTGAACCGGTGCCCGGAATCGAATTCTGAGGGCACCGATGAAATCGCAGCGCCGGTATTTGCTTAGAAACGCCTCTTCCGGAGTTGCGTTTGCTCAGACGTGGTTTTTAAATTTTACGGCTTTAAGTCAGAAATAAAATAAAGTTTGTGCGACAACTTTATTTTATTTCACTTAAGCTGCTTGGAAGCCACTTGAAGTCACTTAAAGACGGCTTGAACTGAGTTGAACTGGATAGGATGCTATCCAGAAATATCCTACCCCTTGGTAGGATATTTGTGCGGTGGGGCCCGCACCAGCCCCGCCGTTTCTTTCGCTAAGTAACGCACCCGCGAAAACCCGTCAAAGTAACTGAAAAGTCAACCGACGCGTTTTCTTTAATTCTTAACAGACCATTTAATTGGGCTGTTTCTTTCGTGAATTAAATGGGCTGTTTTATTCGTTGAATTAATTCAACGAATTAAGTGGGTCGTTACTTACGCGTTTTGCGTTTGTTGGCAAAATAATAAAATAGACAAACTTGTCTATTTTGGAGGATTGCTATTCCTCTGAGCCTCCACCCTCTCCGCGAAGAACGCGAAGAACGCGAAGAACGCGAAGAACGCGAAGAACGCCGGAACCGGAATTCGACGACGCACGATCCGCGACGTCGACAACTTTTCCGCGACCTTCTTCTTCTTCTTCTTCTTCGGTGCCTCTTCTTCCGCGGCGAACGTGCGATCGGCAACAAAGGTGAGAATCGAATCTTTTATTTCTCATTTTTTTTAAATTTCAATAACAACGGATTTAATTAATTAAATCCGTTTGTTCTTGATCCGGAGATTGGCGACGCGACGCCGGATACCGCGACGACGCGACGATCTCCTTCTTCCGCGACGACCCCTCGTCCGACGACGACGACAATGTAAGGGTTGATTGGATTATTTTATTTCTTTTCCCGTGTTTTTTCTTTTCAAATAAAGAACCCGATCGGAACAATTTTAATCTATTTAAAATTGTTGATTTGGTTAATCCTTTTCCCTCCCGGTGATGTTTATGGCTAACGCGGAGGGTGCGGGTCTAACGAACAAGACCCGGCAACCCTCCGCCGATCTATTTTTGTTGTGCGGATATGGCGGACGACGACGAACCGCGCGGCAGGGGCGATCCGTTGATCCCGCAGTGAAGGTCGGCATCCGGGAGGGGCAACGGCGCAGACGGGAGGCAAATCGGGCCACCGGAGCATCTCCGGCGCGGCGGCGCCGGCGACCGGAGGCGGCGGCGCCCGGCGCGCCGCCGTGGAGGAAGCCCGCCGCGGCTTCAGCCGCGGCGGCAGCAGCGGCCGGTTCCGCGGCCGCGCGGAACCGGGAACGGACGCGGCGGCCCGGCCGCGTCCGCGTGGCAGGCGGTCCCCCCCCCCCCCCCCCCCCGCGGGGACCGCGTTTCTCCAAATGCCGCGGGTCAAACCCGCGGCGGCAGCCAGTTCGGCCGCTCGGCCGAAGCCGAGCCGGCCGGTCCGGTCGGCCGGGCCGCGCCCAGGCCGGACCGGACCCGGCCGAGCCGGTTCGGGCCGGTTCGGGTCGGCCCGGTTCGGGCCGACCCGGTTCGGCCGACCCCAGGGGGGGTTCAGGCCGGGTCGCCCCGGGCCCGGAACCCCCGTTTCGGGCCCTCTTCGGTCTTTCGCCCATATCTTGGGCCTGGGACCTCCGATTGACGAACCGTCAGCGGCTACGCGATTCTTGGATCGAGACGGTCGTTTCGGTATATTATACTCAAGGTTTCGGAAGACTTTGGGTTCGTCCGGGTTGGTTCGTACACGAAACCAACCGGGCCCTCGGAGCGGAAACGCTCATAACTTGAGCTACGGACGTCCGATCGACGTACCGTCAGCGGTGGTAGTTTCCTCTAAGTGAGACGGAACTTTTGGCATGCTCCGCCCGAGGATCGGATACAGGCGGAGTACGGTCGGGTTGGTTTTGCCCTAAAAACCAACCGGGCCCCTGGGACGAAAATGCCAATAACTCTCAGACCGGGCGTCCGTTTGACGCGCCGTCTGTCGCGTTGAGATCCTGTTGTCGATACGGAACTTTGGGATACATCAACTTCGGACTATGTGTCAGTTGATGTATCAGCCCCTCGGCTCGTGGAGCGGACCCTCCTAAACGAGCTCGCTACGTGCGGGAACCCTAGCGCTGGCTGTGACCTCGACGACAGAGCAGAGATCCTCCGTGGACTGCGACGACGGCAGAGCAGAGATCCTCCGTGGACTGCGACGACGGCAGAGCAGAGATCCTCCGTGGACTGCGACGACGGCAGAGCAGAGATCCTTCGTGGACTGCGGCGACGACTGTGCAGAGATCCTCAGTGGACTGCGTCGACTACTGCACTCAGCGATCCTACGCGGATCAGTGCCCGATCCTGTGTGGGTCCTACTACCGGTTCTGTGTGAGCCACTGCCTACCGGTTCTGTGTGAGCCACTGCCTACAGGTTCTGTGTGAGCCCGATCCTGTGTGAGTCTTCTGCGGGGGTTAGTACCTATCGATCCTTCGTGGGTCCGACGACTTAGACGGATCAGTGATCGTCTTTGACGTCATCTGAAAAAGTATACCTGGTTGAGCTGAATCTTATGTTACTCTCCTTTGTGGATTGTGTTGAACTATCCTTTGTGGATTTACTGTTTACTCTCCTTTGTGGATTTGAGTCTTGCTTTCCTATGTGGATTGAGTTGTTCTTGGGCTCGTGAGCAGAGCTAGAAGTGGGGACTTAGGTATATGTATGGGCATATACCTAAGTCAAGTCAGATGTTACTTCGTGATTGCATCTTTCTTTTGTGCTATATCCTTTGTGGATTTCGGGAGACCTTCGGGGGTCTCGGGGTCCTTACTGAGTAGCTTGTACTCACCCCTCCACAGGCTATGCCCGCACCTTGTTGTGTTGGTTGCAGACGACGGACAGCGCTGATCACGGTTGGGGCGTGGAGCAGGACGGTACCTGGAGGTGGACCACTGGTCGGGACGTGCACGGAGCGGACGTGGGACCCGAGGAGCTTGGAGGCTATCTGTACCCACCCTTCAGGTGGGATTGCCAGTGGACGACACGAGGCCGCCGTCTTTTCTTCAGTTGCTGTACTTTACTTTTCAGTTGTACTTTACAGTTGGGCTTGTATTTCCGGCCCCCTTTACTCTTCTGCACTTTACTTTCCGCTTGCTGACTCTGTGTGGTTGTTACTTATAAAGGCAATGCCTTCCCTGTTTACTGGGATTTTACGCCTTGGTGCTAGTCGCCAGCCCCTGGCCTATGGAAGGCGGGCTTGGGGTAGTCACGGCACGGGCCCCGAGGACGGGTCGTGACAAATTGGTATCAGAGGTGGTCGGTTCTACCGCGGACTCTGATCGTCCTTTCTTTCTATGTGAAGCAATAGTGTTTAGTGTATTGAGTGTGGTTATCAGTTCAGGGAGCCCAGTGTTGGTGCGGCGGCCGACGTATCCGTACACCAGGACCCTGACTCCTGATTTCCGACTTAATGCATGAAAACATTGATTGCGTGTGTGTTTCAAGTTTTCTTTGTGATTGCTTGTGTCAGCTCACCGGGTATACCGATCTGCTTTATGAAAGTCTCAAGTTTTCCTTGTGATTACTTGTGCCAGCTCACCAGGTATACTGTTCTGACTGTGGTGCTCTTGTTCTCCTTTTCAGGATGGCCCCGCGACGACTGCCAGCTAGGGTTCCGAGTGTTGGGCGCGATGGCAGCCCACCGAGCGACGAGGCCTCGGTGCAGGGCCCTTTGCCAGCAGTGGCACCGGCGGTAGCTTTACCCGCCGAGCCACCGATGCTACCAGTACCAGACGCTGACGATGCACGTCGCCTCAGGGCACTGCACGAGTTTCAGAGCCAGCGACCGCCCAGGTTCCACGGTGAGGCGGACCCCCAGGCCGCCGAGGACTGGCTAGAGGCGGTGGTACGGATCTTCAGGCTAGTGAGGACACCAGCGGATCTCATGGTGATTCTCGCAGCGAGCCTCCTGCAGGCGGCGGCAGGACGATGGTGGAGCCTGATGCTCCAGGTTCACGATGAGGCATCCCTGCTCTGGGCGGACTTCGAGAGCCTCTTCCGCTCTGAGTTCGTCCCGGCCACCCTCCGAGCGGTGCGCATCCAGGAGCTTCTCCAGCTGCGCCAGGGCAGCATGACGGTCGCTCAGTACGCGGCGAGGTTCACGGACCTATCTCGCTACTCGACCGACATGGTACGGGACCCCTTCTTCCGGGCCCGGACCTTCGAGCAGGGCTTGCGACAGGAGATTCGGGCGTCGCTGATCTCCCTCAGCATTCCGACCCAGGCGGGAGTGCTGGAGCGAGCCCTCCTGATCGAGAGCTTCCTGGCAGAGCCTTCTTCAGCGGCGAGACCTAGCGCAGGGCGGCAGGTAGCTGAGTCTTCGGCAGCAGGTAGCCGACAGATGACTCTCGGGTCCAGGCAGACCAGACCCCCACGCAGACGGCCTCAGGACACCGGCTCAGCAGTACGGGGCACACAGCGGAGTGCCAGCCTTCCGAGAGGCAGGCTATGCTACTCCTACGGCGGGCAGGGTCACATGGCTCGTGACTGCCCGACCCGCCGATCAGAGGAGCAGCAGACGGTGGAGGGGCCACCCAGGCAGAGGCAGAGGGTCGACCGTGACGGTCCGCAGGGAGGAGGCGGACGAGGCAGAGGAGCTGGCCGAGCAGCGGGTGGTGGGCGACGCTTCCAGGCTCTACCCCCACCACCACCAGGAGGGCCACCTCGACCACATGGAGCTGGCGGGCAGGGACAGGCCCAGCTCCAGGCAGTGGAGGCCTACGACCCCGACATGCCAGAGATGATTCGAGGTACGATCTGTGTCTATTCCACCCTTGCTGCAGTACTTATAGACACAGGAGCGAGTCACTCTTTCATAGCCTCTGCCCTTGTTCGGAGCTCGGAGATTCCGACTGAGCCGTTGGCTCGATCCTTACGGCTAGAGACTCCTACGGGAGCAGACTCGACGATTACGCACTGGTGCCGGCAGTGTGAGCTTACTCTAGGAGGCGAGAGCTTCGGCTGGGATCTCCTTGTAGTGGCGTCGAGGCCTTACGACGTCATCTTGGGCATGGATTGGCTATCCACGGTTCATGCCCAGATCGACTGTTTTAGGCGCAAGGTGCGATGTGTTCGTACCGACGGGAGCAGGTTTACCTTCACCGGCGAGAAGGGAACCTGTGCAGCACAGGATGGACTTCCGCGGAGGAGAGTGCAGCCCATCTCTCATCAGTTGGCTAGCCTCATCCTAGGAGCAGTGGACGTGCGGAGTCCGGCTTTTCCTGCAGTGGTGGACCAGTACGTGGACGTCTTTCCCGACGACGTTCCAGGGCTACCTCCTCGTAGAGAGGTAGACTTTTACATCGACTTGTACCCCGGGACAGCCCCGATATCTACTCCAGCATATCGGATGGCCCCCGCCGAGCTTCGAGAGCTGCGGGTACAGTTGGAGGACTTGCAGAGCAAGGGGTTTATCCGACCCAGTGTTTCACCCTGGGCTTCCCCGATTTTGTTCGCCAAGAAGGCAGACGGGAGCTTGCGACTATGTGTCGACTATCGTCGCCTGAACCAGGTGACAGTGAGGAACAAGTATCCGCTGCCATGGATTGATGACCTCTTCGATCAGCTCAAGGGAGCGCGGTGGTTCTCGAAGATAGACCTCCGGTCAGGCTATCATCAGCTCAGAGTTCGAGACGAGGACGTGCAGAAGACGGCCTTCAGGTGTCGGTATGGCCACTATGAGTTCTTGGTTATGCCATTCGGCGTAACCAATGCTCTAGCAGTGTTCATGAGCCTCATGAACAGGATCTTCCAGCCATACCTTGACCGATTTGTCGTGGTCTTCATTGACGACATTTTGGTATACTCGACGACTGAGGAGGAGCATGCATACCACCTGCGAGTTGTGCTAGACACACTCCGAGAGCACCAGCTTTATGGCAATCTCTCAAAATGCCAGTTCTGGTTACGTGAGGTCCATTTCTTGGGACACGTCATCTCTGAGGCGGGAGTTGCAGTGGATCCCGCGAAGATCGAGGCAGTGCTAGCTTGGGAGCCACCCAAGAGCGTGACAGAGGTGCGGAGCTTCTTGGGCCTAGCCGGATACTATCGGAGATTCGTGCCAGACTTCTCCAGAGTTGCAGCACCACTCTCAGCCTTGACGAAGAAGGGGAAACCCTTTGTGTGGTCAGACAGATGTCAGCAGAGCTTCCAGGAGCTGAGACAGAGATTGACCAGCGCACCTATCTTGAGGTTGCCTGAGGAGGGAGTTGGGTACGTAGTTTACTGCGATGCATCAGGGACTGGACTCGGGTGCGTCCTGATGCAGGAGCGGGCCGTGATCGCCTACGGATCACGTCAGTTGAGGCCGCATGAGCAGAACTACGCCACTCATGACCTGGAGTTAGCAGCAGTGGTCTTCGCTCTGAAGACTTGGCGGCACTATCTGATGGGCGAGCGCTTCACAGTCTTTTCTGACCACCAGAGTCTCAGGTATATCTTCTCTCAGAAGGACCTGAACCTGAGACAGCGGAGATGGCTTGAGTTCCTCCAGGACTATGACTTTGAGATAGTCTATACTCCTGGAAAGGGGAACGTGGTGGCCGATGCCCTCAGCAGGAGGACGGGCATTTAGCTACTTGAGGAGGCGACGGAGCAGCTAGCCTCCTTGCAGATATCCTTCGTGGATAGAGACGGAGCAGCCTTTCTTCAGTCTCTCACAGTCTCTCCTCCACTTCTACAGCGGGTTAGAGAGGCTCAGCGTGGGGACGCTGACTGTGAGCCCGGCGTGCACTGATATCCTCAGGTCAGGCGCCTGATGGCTTCTCCCTTGGAGCAGAGCATGACATCCTTTTCAGAGGACGTACCTTCATACCAGTCGCTTTACGAGAGGAGGTGCTGAGAGAGTTTCACACTTCTCCCTTGGCGGTACATCCCGGAGTGGCGAAGATGTACCAGGATCTCAGACGACAGCACTGGTGGTCGGGCATGAAGAAAGCTGTGGCAGAGTTCGTTTCACGATGCCTCACCTGCCAGCAGGTGAAGGCAGAGCACCAGGTACCAGCAGGCTTGGTACGGCCCTTGGAGGTCCCGGAGTGGAAGTGGGACGGCATATCTATGGACTTCGTGACTGGACTTCCACGTACTTCCAGAGGTCACGACTCCATTTGGGTGATTGTCGACCGACTCACCAAGTCGGCACACTTCTTACCCATCAGAGAGCAGGGTTCAGTGGAGAGCTTGGGACGTCTTTACGTCCAGGAGATCGTACGGCTTCACGGTGTGCCATCATCTATCGTCTCTGATCGAGATGCTCGTTTCACTTCCCGGCTCTGGAAGGGGTTGCAGGAGGCGTTCGGGACGCGGCTCCATCTGAGCACAGCCTTCCACCCTCAGACGGATGGTCAGTCGGAGAGGACCATACAGACACTCGAGGACATGCTCCGTGCATGTGTCCTCGACTTTGGTCGCAGCTGGGAGGACCACCTACCCTTGGTGGAGTTCGCGTACAACAACAGCTACCACTCCACCATCGGGATGGCACCATACGAGGCGTTGTACGGCAGACCCTGCAGATCACCGTTGTGCTGGACAGACCCTGGGGAGTCAGCACTCGTGGGACCAGTGATGGTCCGAGCCACGACAGAGAAGGTCCAGATCATCCAGGAGAGGATGAGGACAGCTCAGAGCCGGCAGAAGTCATATGCTGACGGGAGGCGGAGGCCACTAGAGTTCGAGGATGGCGACCACGTCTTTTTGCGTGTCTCACCTCGACGTGGTTTACGGAGATTTGGCCGAGGCGGCAAGTTGTCTCCACGCTTCATCGGGCCTTTCCAGGTCCTCAGCAGGATAGGAGAGGTGGCTTATCGCCTGGCTCTACCACCTCAGTTGCACCGGGTGCACGACGTCTTCCACGTGTCTCAGCTGAGGAGATACGTGCACGACCCGACGCACATCATCGACTTTGGGGAGCTGGACGTGGACGATGGGGCAACTTTTGCGGAGGTTCCAGTGGAGATCGAGGATCGACAGGAGCGGGTCCTACGTGGGCGGTCGATTCCTCTTGTGCGCGTCAGATGGCAGCACGGGAACCTCCAGGAGAGCACTTGGGAGCGGGAGGCTCAGATGCGTGCTCAGTACCCCCATTTGTTCCCCTAGTTTTTGATGTATCTTTACGGGGACGTAAAGCCCTGAGGTGGGAGTAATGTAAAGACCCGCAAATTTCAAGGAAATTTTTTTCTTAATTTTCTTTGGAATTTTACAAGAGCGCAGCTTCAGACGACACATGATTCCGAGGCCCGGTGTTCCCGGAATCAATTTCCGAAGTTTGGCTCGGGTACGTTCAGTGAACGGACGAGCGGGTTTTTCTATCTTTTGAACCGGTGCCCGGAATCGAATTCTGAGGGCACCGATGAAATCGCAGCTCCGGTATTTGCTTAGAAACGCCTCTTCCGGAGTTGCGTTTGCTCAGACGTGGTTTTTAAATTTTACGGCTTTAAGTCAGAAATAAAATAAAGTTTGTGCGACAACTTTATTTTATTTCACTTAAGCTGCTTGGAAGCCACTTGAAGTCACTTAAAGACGGCTTGAACTGAGTTGAACTGGATAGGATGCTATCCAGAAATATCCTACCCCTTGGTAGGATATTTGTGCGGTGGGGCCCGCACGAGCCCCGCCGTTTCTTTCGCTAAGTAACGCACCCGCGAAAACCCGTCAAAGTAACTGAAAAGTCAACCGACGCGTTTTCTTTAATTCTTAACAGACCATTTAATTGGGCTGTTTCTTTCGTGAATTAAATGGGCTGTTTTATTCGTTGAATTAATTCAACGAATTAAGTGGGTCGTTACTTACGCGTTTTGCGTTTGTTGGCAAAATAATAAAATAGACAAACTTGTCTATTTTGGAGGATTGCTATTCCTCTGAGCCTCCACCCTCTCCGCGAAGAACGCGAAGAACGCGAAGAACGCGAAGAACGCGAAGAACGCCGGAACCGGAATTCGACGACGCACGATCCGCGACGTCGACAACTTTTCCGCGACCTTCTTCTTCTTCTTCTTCTTCGGTGCCTCTTCTTCCGCGGCGAACGTGCGATCGGCAACAAAGGTGAGAATCGAATCTTTTATTTCTCCTTTTTTTTAAATTTCAATAACAACGGATTTAATTAATTAAATCCGTTTGTTCTTGATCCGGAGATTGGCGACGCGACGCCGGATACCGCGACGACGCGACGATCTCCTTCTTCCGCGATGACCCCTCGTCCGACGACGACGACAATGTAAGGGTTGATTGGATTATTTTATTTCTTTTCCCGTGTTTATTCTTTTCAAATAAAGAACCCGATCGGAACAATTTTAATCTATTTAAAATTGTTGATTTGGTTAATCCTTTTCCCTCCCGGTGATGTTTATGGCTAACGCGGAGGGTGCGGGTCTAACGAACAAGACCCGGCAACCCTCCGCCGATCTATTTTTGTTGTGCGGATATGGCGGAGGACGACGAACCGCGCGGCAGGGGCGATCCGTTGATCCCGCAGTGAAGGTCGGCATCCGGGAGGGGCAACGGCGCAGACGGGAGGAAAATCGGGCCACCGGAGCATCTCCGGCGGCCCGCGGAAGGCGGCGGCGGCGGCGCGGGTCGCCGGCGCGGCGGCGCGGGCGACCGGTGGCGGCGGCGCCCGGCGCGCCGCCGTGGAGGAAGCCCGCCGCGGCTGAAGCCGCGGCGGCAGCGGCGGCCGGTTCCGCGGCCGCGCGGAACCGGGAAGGGACGCGGCGGCCCGGCCGCGTCCGCGTGGCAGGCGGTCCCCCCCCCGCGGGGACCGCGTTTCTCCAAATGCCGCGGGTCAAACCCGCGGCGGCAGCCAGTTCGGCCGCTCGGCCGAAGCCGGTTCGGGCCGGTTCGGGTCGGCCCGGTTCGGGCCGACCCGGTTCGGCTGACCCCAGGGGGGGTTCGGGCCGGGTCGCCCCGGGCCCGGAACCCCCGTTTCGGGCCCTCTTCGGTCTTTCGCCCATATCTTGGGCCTGGGACCTCCGATTGACGAACCGTCAGCGGCTACGCGATCCTTGGATCGAGACGGTCGTTTCGGTATATTATACTCAAGGTTTCGGAAGACTTTGGGTTTGGCCGGGTTGGTTCGTACACGAAACCAACCGGGCCCTCGGAGCGGAAACGCTCATAACTTGAGCTACGGACGTCCGATCGATGTACCGTCAGCGGTGGTAGTTTCCTCTAAGTGAGACGGAACTTTTGGCATGCTCCGCCCGAGGATCGGATACAGGCGGAGTACGGTCGGGTTGGTTTTGCCCTAAAAACCAACCGGGCCCCTGGGACGAAAATGCCAATAACTCTCAGACCGGGCGTCCGTTTGACGCGCCGTCTGTCGCGTTGAGATCCTGTTGTCGATACGGAACTTTGGGATACATCAACTTCGGACTACGTGTCAGTTGATGTATCAGCCCCTCGGCTCGTGGAGCGGACCCTCCTAAACGAGCTCGCTACGTGCGGGAACCCTTGCGCTGGCTGTGACCTCGACGACAGAGCAGAGATCCTCCGTGGACTGCGACGACGGCAGAGCAGAGATCCTCCGTGGACTGCGACGACGGCAGAGCAGAGATCCTCCGTGGACTGCGACGACGGCAGAGCAGAGATCCTTCGTGGACTGCAGCGACGACTGTGCAGAGATCCTCAGTGGACTGCGTCGACTACTGCACTCAGCGATCCTACGCGGATCAGTGCCCGATCCTGTGTGGGTCCTACTACCGGTTCTGTGTGAGCCACTGCCTACCGGTTCTGTGTGAGCCACTGCCTACAGGTTCTGTGTGAGCCCGATCCTGTGTGGGTCTTCTGCGGGGGTTAGTACCTATCGATCCTTCGTGGGTCCGACGACTTAGACGGATCAGTGATCGTCTTTGACGTCATCTGAAAAAGTATACCTGGTTGAGCTGAATCTTATGTTACTCTCCTTTGTGGATTGTGTTGAACTATCCTTTGTGGATTTACTGTTTACTCTCCTTTGTGGATTTGAGTCTTGCTTTCCTATGTGGATTGAGTTGTTCTTGGGCTCGTGAGCAGAGCTAGAAGTGGGGACTTAGGTATATGTATGGGCATATACCTAAGTCAAGTCAGATGTTACTTCGTGATTGCATCTTTCTTTTGTGCTATATCCTTTGTGGATTTCGGGAGACCTTCGGGGGTCTCGGGGTCCTTACTGAGTAGCTTGTACTCACCCCTGCACGGGCTATGCCCGCACCTTGTTGTGTTGGTTGCAGACGACGGACAGCGCTGATCACGGTTGGGGCGTGGAGCAGGACGGTACCTGGAGGTGGACCACTGGTCGGGACGTGCACGGAGCGGACGTGGGACCCGAGGAGCTTGGAGGCTATCTGTACCCACCCTTCAGGTGGGATTGCCAGTGGACGACACGAGGCCGCCGTCTTTTCTTCAGTTGTTGTACTTTACTTTTCAGTTGTACTTTACAGTTGGGCTTGTATTTCCGGCCCCCTTTACTCTTCTGCACTTTACTTTCCGCTTGCTGACTCTGTGTGGTTGTTACTTATAAAGGCAATGCCTTCCCTGTTTACTGGGATTTTACGCCTTGGTGCTAGTCGCTAGCCCCTGGCCTATGGAAGGCGGGCTTGGGGTAGTCACGGCACGGGCCCCGAGGACGGGTCGTGACACAAATGTACAATGCTTCATTTTTGGACACTACGCGGACCAATGTCCCAGTCATCAGACTATGCCACAAATGATGCTATTGGATAAAAATCAAGTTATGATACTACCACAGATGAAGAGTAATGACTTGTGTTCTTAAGTTGTTATTTTAGAATTATTTCATTTAAGTGTTGTATCAATGATGTTCTGGAAATAAATAAGGATTTTACTGCAATATTATTTAATTAAGGATTTGAGATTTTATGGTACTAACAAAAGTGACTCTATAGCAAGTTAAATTTTCTTTTTTGGAAATTACATGGTTGAAGGAAATATAAACCTTAATATGGTCCTAATATTGAGGTAGGGATTTTGGAATAAGAGCGGGTTGATTTTTGTAATTCAGGATGTTACGGTGTTGTAAAAGAATATATGAGGAAGGCGTTCACATGTTATTACCTGGAAAAAAGGATCCTCATTATGTTTAACTTCCTTGTAAATTTTGGACTGTGAGTTTGGATAGTAGTATTTTGCATAAGTCTAATGGTTGGAATGGATTATGTTTGAAAGGTTTTATTTTTATTTTTATAATAGGGAAACACACAGACCGTGTGACGACCCGTCGTGTAAGACAAAGATGCGTGAATCGAACCCACAGCCATAGTACAATTGGGATTTATCGCCTACCATTGTACTACATGAAGTTCCTGGATGGTATAATGTAGTTTCTTTACAGAAAGGGTCTGATATGTGAATTATAAATTCCTTATATTTGGAACCCTATACAATTAGAATAAATCGAGTATTTTTGAGTTGTATTATGTTTTGGGGTGAAAGATGAGTTTGTGATAGAAATTTATTAATGGATAAAACTCTAATTATAAAGTAAGTATATCTCCTTATGATCTTATCCAATCTCATAAATAAATTCCTCAACATTAAGAAAAGGAACTTAGAAAAAAAAAGTCCTAGATGGTACCTTTGATCATCACTAATTTATGGCTTTAGGACTGTTGGATTTTTCATAGCCATGTTCTCTACCACTCTCCATCAGATAATTGATGGTTATATTTCTCTTCCATATCCATATTTTCCTACATGGAACCCTAGTGTAGAGACCCGAATCTTAACGTACATAGACATTATATTACTTTTGCAGAATTCTTAGTACATAACAAAAACACAAAGACAAGGACCGTAATAGTTTAGTGTCTTTAGAAACATGGAATATAATCTTCTAATCGTGGTGAAAGATCTTCAAAATCTCCAATAAAGATATTTTTTTTAAACCTAAATCCTTTCTTTATATCCTATGTAAAAGAAAACATAAAAGGGTGAGCTAAAATGCTCAGTAAGGGTAAACAAAAGAAATATCAATCACGTCATATTCATAAGAACATATCTTTTGGAAATCTTAACCTACCCAAGAGATCATAATTTCATAACACTGGATAAATCATAGTAGTGAAATGTAATCCCAATAATCATAACATAAAACATGAAACTTTGTGGCATACACACATAATCATAGAGAATCATTTCTTATTAGTCAAGACTCATTTCCAAGACTATCTTAGTGGACAAAGTCCCTTTCTGAACTGAGTTCACTTCTCGTTTCAGTCCTATTTCACTGAACCGGTATAACCTACCGTTCTAGCAATGTCTATCTCATGAGATATAAAATCTTTACCCAATTCATTGGAGGGAGATATATGTCCCACCCATCTCATAATGATACCATTAATATGTGTGCCACAAAATCATAAATCATACATCATTGCATAACCCATGTAATAAAAATGGGATTCATAAACAACATGACATCATAAAACAACTCATATAAGATAAAGGAATTCATAAAAATAATTCCATAACAACATAATCAAATCAATGTAATAATAGGGATATAAAAATAACCCTATATTATCTTATATGGAAAATAATTTTGATAAAACACTTGGACTCCATTCTTGAGGAAAATATCCTTTCTATTTCAAAAACATTTTTCCTTTCTTAACATGTCATACAATTTTAAACTAAAAGAAGTTGATTAAAAATATACTTGAAAACTTGTAAAGGAAGCTTCTTGGAAATAATTTTTTAAAAATCCATTCATGCCGTATAAGTTAAAAAAACATTCTTCTCGTACTTTTGTCGAAAAAGTCAAAAAGTACCTCGTACGAAAAACGACAAATGATTCATTTCTTATCTTTTACTAATAACTCACCGAAGGGTAAAATTGGATTTAAACAATTGTAGGTGGATGGAAATAATATTACATATTGAGAAAACATGGATGTGGATGATAAAATACACCCCAGTAAATACCAAAGTATAAACAATCTTGGATAAAATGAGATTGCGATATTTTCCCTTACCTTAGGTCCGATTTGCTTCATAAGTGTCCAAACCTACTGTATAATAATTTAAATAATGTTATTGACTTATTCCAGAATCATACTTATTGTTATGATATCATATATGGTCATATTCTTAGCTTATTATTAGTAATATTTCATTACTATTGTTATTCGGGTGTTTATTACTTTTTTGTTCTAATGCAAGTTTGTCGAATAAATTCTTATTCTTCACTTTATGTTATAGATACCTCATTTAAATAATGGTATTATTGTAATATATATCATATTCATTCGTTAAATTTATTTATATAATCATTATGTAATGAAGATCATGTAGAACGAATCAATCACATCGTGGAGACGGTATTCCGTACGTACGCACGAGCGATGATATCATTCCCATGATCATGGAATTGTATTGGAGTGTATGTATACTATTTCAGAATCAATATCACTTTTTAATAGTCATATATAGTCATTATTTACACCATTATACCCATCCAAGTAAGGTGGTGGTGGAAAATAGATTACACCACGTCGTGGAGACGGTATTCCGTACATACGCACGCGCGGTGATTTCTTTTTCCGTAAGATGGATAGATGGTGAAATTGGGTTGTTTCATACTTATAATAACATATCAGTATATGAGTGATACTGATGTTATTACTTCATAATGATACAACTAAAGAAGAAGAAGTGGAAGAAGAAATAAAGATGAAAGAATCAGTAACGGACATTACCTCTTCTTTGAAGTGCTTCTTTGAGACCTCCTTTTAGGGTACTAAAATAGGTCTTTGAAGAAGACCAGAACCTCTAGGATGTTTCTAGGGAAGTTTAGAGGATAAATTGGAAGGTTTTTCCCGAGCATGAAGGCTCAAAGTGGAGTGAGGAAGAGGGAGGAGGAGGTTCCCTTTTATAAGGGAGGAGAGAGGTACCTTTGGAATAACTAAAACTATTATTTTATTATAAAGTCAAATTCGGTTTTAAATAGGTCCAAATTGATTTATTTAGAAGATAAGGTGGGTATGGGTCTAAATTATCTCATCCAATAGAATTTAGAAAATTTTAGGTTCATATTTTAACCTTATCATTTAGATTTAACATTAAGTTAAATAATTTTACTTTTACCGTGTCTTCTTGTGTTCTTATACTATAAGGTTAATAAACTTACTATAAGAAGAAAAACTAACCCCAAGTTGTTTATTATTAATATATATAACCATATATAAGTCATTTTGTCGAACCTTAGATTTTTAGGAATAAAATAACAATTAATAATATAATATTTGTTTTAAAAACTATTTTATGTTAATTTTGACACTATTTAGTAATTGATTTTTGTGAAAATCATAACAGAATGATTAGTTCGAAAAAAGTTAATTAAATCAATAATAACATGTCATATTAACCTATAAAATTAGTTTAATTCATAAAAAGTCTTAAATTACATTTATTTGGGTATTTATAACATCAATTATGTCAATATTTAATTAATAATACAATTGCTGCATCATCTTTGTGTCACAATAAATGATAATTATTTAATCCCTAAAAATTCTAAATAAATTCCTATGATGTAGATAATTGTATTATATTTCTTTATAATATTCATGTTCGAAGTTTCATGAAGTGTATCACTAAATTAAAATTATTATACTTATAAGATTTAAGAAAGTGACATGTTGTCACATTCTTTGGTTTTAATAATAATTAAATTATTTTCAGGGAACAAAGTCCATTAAATGAATCTAATCTGACCCTTAGGTGATATGGGTCGAATTTTAGCCATCCAATAGGATTTTGACATGTTTTAGGGTAATTTTATAATATTATATTTACCCTTAATTACCCGATTTATCTTTAACTATGGTAAATAAAATTTACCGTAGTTACTATTAAAAATAAAAAGTAGCTTATTAACATAATTTGGATCCACCGATTCCAAATAGGGAAACCATTTTTCCAAATTCAATACACAAAAGTTGCAGAAATTAAATTAAAATTAATCCCGTTGTCGAAAGAAAACGAGTTTTTTTAAAACATTGCAAAAGATTGAATTGATTTATCCTACGAATTCAAGGTAGAATCAATTGTAATGACATATATTATATTAAATGGTAAAAATATATTCTCTTTTTACTTTAAAACCATTCAATTATATAATTTAACCATATAAATTATTGTGATGAAAAAAGTTGTTTCTAATTTAAATATAGCGTGTTTTTACTATTCATCAAAATATGAAAGTTACCTATATAATATGAAAAATTTATCCAAAGTAAATTTTTATTTCATGATTCCAAAGAAGAATTTTATTTTGTCAAATTGAACTTATAAACATGTCAAAACTAGATTTAAATTGGGTGTGACATCAAAAGGCGGCAAAATTGCATTTTTTGAAAAATACTTATTTTACCCGAAAAATTTATTTTGTTCTTATACCATGTTTTAGAAAATGTGTAAGATGAATAATAATGTTATAAGATTAAAAATTTAGTTAATAATATTCATAACTGCTAGTTCATAATAATATTATAATAATATATCATTGTTTAGTAAATCTCTGTATTGCGTACAACACACGCTATCGAGGAAGGTCGTGATTGCATGTAATGCAAGCCAAGTCAGGGTTGCGTGCAGTGCAAGAATCCTTCGTTGTTTCGTATAACATAATCCAACCATATTTCATTTATACATTATATATATATATATACTCAATGTTGCGTAGAATAACTACTATCAAAATTGTGTGTAACATGATCCAAGAATAGTGTTGCGTATACTGCAAACTAATACGGTGTTGCGTATAGCAGAAGGTAATATTGGTGTAGCATACAACACAAGACATTAATGAAATTAAAATAATATTTTTCATAAAATCTTGGGGTGTTACATTCTACCCCCCTTAAAATGAATTTCTCCCTCGAAATTCATCGGGGTTATAAATGGTTTACTATTCGAAAGTTTCTTTATTATAAACCCACATCATAAATAAGAATACCAAAACATGGCTATAAAAACTAATGTATGAAATGTAACGGTTACCCAAATTAACTCATCACTGGGTTTCCACGTAGGAGAACATAGTTGAAAATATGGATATGGAAGAAAAATCTAACCATCATATTCTGATGGAGAGTGGTAGAGAACATGGCTATGAAAAAGCCAACAATCACAAATCTATTGATTTGTGATGATCTAAGGTACCATCTGATTCATCGGATATAAGGGAACTAGGACAACATTTTTGGTTTTCCAGATCATTTCCCTAAAGTTGATGAATTAAAAGAAATACTTACATGATTTTGATACAATTTCACTATTGTTCGTGCTTTGAAAAATTTCCACTTCATCTCTTAAAGAAATGAAGTTGAATTTGTTATTCATGAAGTGTTAATAGATCATGTGATAGAATGATGGGTCATTCCATCTGTTTCAAACAAAAGGTTAGAAAAAGTTATCAAATATACATAAGTCCATCTATGGTGAGGTTAATCGAATACGATTCCAAAAATGAACATAGACTTCATATATCATACCGTGTAATAAAATAAAACTAGTTTCCCGTAGGCCAGTGGTAGGCAATAAAGGCCAGTCGCACTTCAGTTGTGGGTTCGATTCCCATGGCCTTGTCTGACGCGATGGGCTGTCGTCCGTCCTGCAGGTTGTCCTTTTTCTAAAGCTATATTACTATAACATCCCATCAATAATATTGAAAAAAGTTCTATCCTAACTTATGTTCAACATAATCCATTCCAATCTTTAGGCTTATCTAAAATACTTCGGTCCAAGCTCATAGTACAAAGAAAATGATTACTTGAAAGGTCACATAACAATCACGTGAATGCCATCATTTATCCCCCATATATCATAATATATATCTTGTTGGTCAAATTAAAAACATGTGAATACCTTAATCATGTATTCTCTTGAAGAATTAATACCCATTAATTGAACCATAGTGAAAACATGAATGCAGTCAAAAGTTAAATCTTTCCACATACCAAAATCCAAAAATTCTATATAATCAAACCATGATATAACCTTCTCCTTATATCAGTCATGAGCTCATGAATACGGTCAAACATTTCATTTTCTCATTTTCCTTTCATTATGCGCATATCATTTTTTTTTCAAAAAATATCTCAATCACATTCTATGGTTATCGGTACCATTGAAAACCACAATAGACTAATGCATAAATATTCCAATATTCCACGATACTATATACAACATTATTCTGGAATCCCATTACATAAACACTTAATCATTCCACCACATCATTGTCATATTCAACATCACCAATGGTGATCTCAAGTGACTTACCTTTTTCCTTCGCCTTAAGTGGTTGCTCATGTAGATCATCACTATCCATTGGATTAGGGCATTTATTAGCATAATGCCCCATTTCCTTGCACTTGAAGCATTATAGTGTAGTAGGTTAATTCTATGTATCCCTTCCTTTGTTTGCAACATTAGGCATCTTCTTCCCATCATTGCAACATTCAAATGCCCGATGACCTTCCTTTCCACATTTGAAACATTATTTGTCCCCTTAAGACAATATCCACCATGCTTCTTTCCACACATTGAGCATAAGGAAAAATTAATCTTCTTTCCACCATTATTATTAGATTTATCCTTAAACTCCATCTTTCGTTTCGTGTCAAAACTATGAGATGGATAAGTAACACCAACTTCCATTTCTACCTTGATATCACAACACACAATTTCTTCATATCTACTGAAGTCTCTTATAGCTAATGCCCTTCGATGATTTGGTTTTAATCCACTTATGAATCGATCAACTTTACATTCAGGTTGGATGATAAATCCAGATGCATACCTTGCAAGCCTTGTAAAATTTGCTTCGTATATACCAACAGATTCATCATCCTTTTGCATTAGTTCAAGAAACCCCTTCTCCATCTTTGTTCCAAGAATATGAGGGAAGTACTTATAGAAAAATAAGTTCTTGAACTCGTCCCATTCCATAGAATCAATTTCATCTCTTTGCCTCATATTATTGATATGATTCCCCCATTGATCAGCTTCACCTTCCAAATGATTTACTGCTAAGATGACTTTATCATGTTTAGAACATAGAAGAACTGAAAATATCTTTTCAGTGGTACTGATCCATTGTTCCGCAACAAGTGGATCAGAAGACCCACTGAAAGAAGGTGGACGTTGCCTCCTGAAGGACTCAATAGAATGTTGTTCCCTTCTCTGCTCATTTGGAAGTCCAGAATGATTCATAGCTTGTGTAAGTATAGAAATAAGATTTTTCACTCCATCTCCCATAACATTTGTTTGTACATAAGGACAATCATTTCATTGTCCATTACATTTATCAACACTGTTCCTTTGGGTTCCAGCCGTCGTCTAAAACCCAAAAAGAATAGTGTGAGAGGAAAAAATCATGCTAGGGAAAACAACATAATAAAGGGGGAGTACCTTCAATATCTAACATCTTAAGTTTAATTCTATGATCGTTAGCGTAATTCTAGTACTATAACCTATATGTATACTTAACCTTAGGGACATCCCTAGACATACCTTAGAAATATCTCTAGGGATCTCACTAAAGTTCTCTCATCCTAGTTTCCAAAGGTTAACTAAACCTTTTCTCTGATACCAACTGTAGAGACCCGAAGCATAACGTACATAGACATTACATTACTTTTTCGGAATACTTATTACATAACAAAAACACACACACAAGTACCGTAATAGTTTAGTGTCTTTGGAAACTCGGAATATAATCTTTTAATCGTGGTGAAAGATCTTCAACATCTCCCATAAAGATCTTCTTTTTTTTAAACCTAAATCCTTTCTTTATATCCTAGGGAAAAGAAAACATAAAAGGGTGAGCTCAGATGCTCAGTAATGGTAAACAAAAGATATATCAATCACGTCATATTCATAAGAACATATCTTTTGGAAATCTTAACCTGCAAAAGAGATCATAATTTCATAACATGGGATAAATCATAGTAGTGAAATGTAATCCCAATAATCATAACCTAAAACATGAAACTTTGTGTAATACACACATAATCATAGAGAATAATTTCTTATTAGTCAAGACTCATTGCCAAGACAATCTTAGTGAACAAAGTCCCTTTCTGAACCGAGTTCACTCCTCGTTTCAGTCCTGTTTCACTGGACCGGTATAACCTACCGTTCTAGCCATGTCTATCTCATGAGATATAAAATCTTTACCCAATGCATTGGAGGGAGATATAGGTCCCACCCATCTCATAATGATACCATTCTTATGTGTGCCACAAAATCAGAAATCATAAATCAATGCATAACCCATGTAATAAAAATAGGATTCTTAAACAACATGACACCATAAAACAATTCATAAAAGATAAAGGAATTCATAAAAATAATTCCATAACAACATAATCAAATCAATGTAATAATAGGGTTAGAAACAGAACACTATATTATCTCAGATGGAAAATAATTTTGGTAAAACACTTGAACTCCATTCTTAAGTAAAATATCATTTCTATTTTAAAAACATTTTTCCTTTCTTAACATGTCATACAATTTTAAACTAAAAGAAGTTGATTAAAAATAAACATGAAAACTTTTAAAGGAATCTTCTTAGAAATAATGTTTTAAAAATCCATTCATGCCGTATAAGTTAAAAAATACTCTTCTCGTACTTTTGTTGGAAAAGTCAAAAAGTGCCTCGTACGAAAAACGACAAAAGATTCCTTTCTTATCTTTTACTAAAAACTCACCGAAGGGTAAAATTGGATTTTAAAAAATTTAGGTGGATGGAAATAATATTACATATTGAGGAAACATGGATGTGGATGATAAAATACACCTCAATAAATACCAAAGTATAAACAATCTCGGATAAAATGATATTGTGATATTTTCCCTTACCTTAGGTCCGATTTGCTTCGTAAGTGTCCAAACCTCCTGTATAATGATTTAAATAATGTTATTGACTTATTACAGAATCATAAATATTTTTATGATATCATATATGGTCATATTCTTTGCTTATTATTAGTAATATTTCATTACTACTTGTTATTCGGGTGTTTATTACTTTTTTGTTCTTATGCATGTTTGTCGAATAAATTATTATTCTTACCTTTAGGTTATAGATACCTCATTTACAGAATGGTATTATCGTAATATATATCATATTCATTCATTCAATTCATTTATATAATCATTATGCAATGAAGATCATGTAGAACGAATCACATCACATCATGGAGACGGTATTCCGTACATACGCACGAGCGATGATATCGTTCCCATGATCGTGTAATTGTTTTGGAGTGTATGTATACTATTTCAGAATCAATATCACTTTTTAATAGTCATATATAGTCATTATTTACACCATTATACCCATCCAAGTAATGTGGTGGTGGAAAATAGATTACAGCACGTCGTGGAGACGGTATTCCGTACGTACGCACGCGTGGTGATTTCTTTTTCCATAGGATGGATAGATGGTGAAATAGGGTTGTTTCATACTTATAATAACATATAAGTATATGAGTGATACTGATGTTATTACTTAATAATGAAACAACTAAAGAAGAAGAAGTGGATGAAGAAATAAAGATGAAAGAATCGGTAACGGACATTACCTCTTCTTTGAAGTGCTTCTTTGAGACCTCCTTTTAGAGTACTAAAATAGGTCTTTGAAGAAGACCAGAACCTCTAGGATGTATCTAGGGAAGTGGAGAGGAGAAATTGGCAGGGGTTGGCCTAGCATGAAGGCTCAAAGTGGAGTGAGGAAGAGGGAGGAGGAGGTGCCCTTTTATAAGGGAGGAGAGGGGTACCTTTGGAATAACAAAAACTATTATTTTATTATAAAGTCAAATTCGGTTTTAAATAGCTGAAAATTGATTTATTTCGAATATAAGGGGGGTATGAGTCTAAATTATCTCATCAAATAGAATTTAGACAAGTTTACGTTCCTATTTTAACCTTATCATTTAGATTTAACATTAAGTTAAATAATTTTACTTTTACCGTGTCTTCTTGTGTTCTTACAATATAAGGTTAATAAACTTACTATATGAATCCAAAAGAACTCCAAGTTGTTTATTATTAATATATATATAACCTTATATAAGTCATTTTTCCAAACTTAGATTTTTAGGAATAAACTAACAATTAATAATATAATATTTGTTTTCAAAACTATTTTTTGTCAATTTTGAAACTATTTAGTAATTGATTTTTGTTAAAATCATAACAGAATGATAAGTTAGAAAAAAGTTAATTAAATAAATAATAACATGTAATATGAACCTATAAAATTAGTTTAATTCATTAAAAGTCTTAAATTACATTTATTTGGGTATTTATAACATCAATTATGTCAATATTTCATTAATAAGACAATTACTGCATCATCTTTGTGTCATAATAAATGATAATTATTTAATCCCTAAAAATAATAAATAAATTCCTATTATGTATATAATTGTATTAGATTTCTTGATACTATTCATGTTCGAAGTTTAATGAAGTTTATCACTTAATTAAAATTATTATACTTATAAGATTTAAGAAAGTGACATGTTGTCACATTCTTTGGTTTTAATAATAATTAAATTATTTTCAGGGAAAAAAATCCATTAAATGAATCTAATCTGACCCTTAGGTTATATGGGTCGACTTTTAGTCATCCAATAGTATTTTGACAAGTGTTAGGGTTATTTTATAATATTATATTTACCCTTAATTACCAGATTTACCTTTAACTAGGGTAAATAAAATTTACCGTAGTTACTATTAAAAATAAAAAGTATCTTATTAACATAATTTGGATCCATTGATTCCAAATATGGAATACATTTTTCCAAATTCAATACACAAAAGTTGCATAAATTAAATTAAAATTAATCTCGTTGTCGAAAGAAAACGGGTTTTTCTTTAAAACATTGCAAAATATTGAATTGATTTATCCTACGAATTCATGGTAGAATCAATGCTAATGACATAAATTATATTAAATGGTAAAAATATATTCTATTTATACATTAAAACCATTCAATATTATAATTTAACCATATAAATTATTGCGATGAAAAAAGTTGTTTTTAATTAAAATATAGCGTGTTTTTACTATTCATCAAAATATAAAAGTTACCAGAATAATATGAAAAATTTATCCAAAGTAAATTTTTATTTCATGATTTCAAAGTAGAATTTTATTTTGTCAAATTGAACTTATAAACATGTCAAAAACTAGATTTAAAGTGGGTGCGCCATCAAAAGGCGGCAAAACTGCTTTTTTTGAAAAATACTTATTTTACCCGAAAAATTTATTTTGTTCTTATACCATGTTTTAGAAAATGTGTAAGACGAATAATAATGTTATAAGATTCAAAATTTAGTTAATACTATTCATAACAGCTACTTCATAATAATATTATAATAATATATCATTGTTTAGTAAAACCCGATATTGCGTACAACACACTTTATCGAGGAAGGTCGCGATTGCATGTAATGCAAGCCAAGTCAGGTTTGCGTGCTGTGGAAGAATCCTTCATTGTTTCATATAACATAATCCAACCATATTTCATTTATACATTGAATATATATATATATATATACTCAATGTTGTGTAGAATAACTATTATCAAAATTGTGTGTAACACGATCCAAGAATAGTGTTGCGTATACTGCAAGCTAATACGGTGTTGCGTATAGCGTAAGGTAATCTTGGTGTAGCATACAACAAAAGACATTAATGAAATTAAAAGAATATTTTTCATAAAATCTCGGGGTGTTACACCTAGTATGTGTTATTTTCGGTAATCTTTATACATTCCACTCTTTATTTTAAATAGAGGCCACATTAATTCATTTATCGATGTGGGATTTCAACTAAGATATTTTGAAACATCAAAAATGTGTTATCCTAATACCTTATGATTTGTTGAACCAATGGTATTGTAAATCATCATTGACTGATGAATTTAAGGACCTCAATTTTAAACTTGTTTGTGATTGATGACCTCAATCACTACCTATAAATATTTACGTTTTCCTCCAATTATATGTCTATAATAACCACCAATGTCCTCCTAATCGAGATCATAATTTTGTGGTGACCCTTTCATTTCTCTTTTCATCTTGTTAAGACTAAATTTTATTAACCAAATTTCCGATTTGGGTTTTCCCACAAAGATATTTTTTATTTTCAACCATTATCTTCAAAGAACAATATCAAATTGTGAGGACACAATTTATTGAAGGAGGGGATAATGTAACACCCCGAGCTTCCACGGTACGCTTCTCTTTTGAAAAATACACTAGCATGTGTTGTACGTGACTTCGAGTTCTAACACACCACAACCAATCAAACTTGCTGTTATGAATAGTAATACCTACTTTTTGAAATTTTATAAATTCTTTCTCTCCTAACAGACTTCATTTCTGGATTCAGAATATCGAAATTATCCTAGGGTGAAATTTTGGTACTTTTCGGATAACTTTCATATTTTGATGAATAGTGAAAATTAATAAATTTTAATTAAAAACAACTTTTTTAATCAAAATAATTAATATTGATAAATTATGAATTTTAGTGGTTTTAAATTATATTTAGAATATATTTTTACCATTTAATTCAATTTTTTTCATTGAACATAATTTCACAATTAAACCATACATAAACAAGTGCCAATCTTTAGATAGTTATTATCTCTTAAAAACATGCTTTTTTGTTTTAACAATGGGAATTAATTTTAAATAAATTTCTGCCACTTCTATGTTTTGAATTTGGAAAATTAGATTCCATATTTGGAATCAGAATGTTCACATTATGTAAATAGGTAACATTTATTTTTAGACATTTTGAATAATTCGGTAAATATTTTATTTACCATGGTTAAAGGGTAAATCCAGTAAATAAGGGTTAAACAATAATATTATAATAATAAAAAATTACCCTAAAATGTGTTCTAACCTTATTTGATGACACATGTCCGACCATGGGCATATTAGGGTCGATTTTGGGACCCCATGGTGCCACTTGTAAGTGATAGGGACACTTTATTTTAATTAAGTTGAAATGAATACAAAAATGACACAAGCATATATCTTTTAGAAAAACAATTTATAAATAGGGTTATATATGTTGGATTTTCGACTATAAATATTCATTATAAAGGTAAAACGATTTCCTACATTATGGAAGTTTATTTATAAATTTTAGACGTTAAATAATTTAATTTAGTTATGACACAATAGTGATGCAGTAATTAACATAATAGTGAAAAATTAAAATGATTGATATTGTAGAAACCCAAATAAATATAAGTTTAGACTTTTTATGAATTAAACTAATTTTATAGGTTAATATGAAATTCTAGGAATGATTTAATTAACTTTTTTCGAAGTAATCATTCTTTTATGATTTTTACAAAAATCAATTATTGAATTGTGTCAAAATTGACATAAAAGAGTTTTTAAAACAAATATTGTACTATTAATTGATATTAAATTCCTAAAAATATAAGGTTCGGCAAAGAGACTTATAACATGATAGTTGTATAATTAATGGACCACTTGGGGTTCTATTGGATGTATATAGTAGGATTATTAACCATATAATATGAAAATAAAAAGAGACATTGTATGAGTGAAACTAATTAACTAAGGGTTAATACTTAAAGATACAGTTAATATAACAACCCAAACCAGTCTAAATTCTATTGGTTGAGTGGTTTTAGACCCATACCAACCTTAACCTTTAAATAATACACTTTGGATCCATTACCTAATATGAATTTATTATAAATTAATACTTTACGTTTTTCCTAAAGAGCCCCTCACCCCTCTTATAAAAGGACACTCCCCCTTATCATTAATTCACACCTTCAAAGATTTTTGGTTCGGTCAACCCCTACCCAAATACTCTCTCAAATTCCCTCACTTCATCCTAGATGAATTACATTAGTCATAAAGCCGTCCTAAGGAGCCCTTTTGATCAAATCAAAAGGAATAACCTGAAGAAGTGGTAATGATTTCACCACCCTTTTTCAAGTTCCTTTCTTCTTCCACTTCTTCTTTCTTTGTTATTACCATTATAAAATAATGAATAATGTATCTCCTATATACTGTAATATTATTATAAATATGGTACAATCGTATTCAGTATTCTATCCATCCTTTGAATGTCATTTCACCATACATGCGTACGTACGGCTTACCGTCTCCACGTCGTGGTGTAATTGTTATTCAATATATTATTATTTGGATGGTATAATAATGATTTGTAATTCATGTATATAATAAATATAACATGATAATGTTTCTTTATATATGATATACCATCCATTTATATATTATTTTAATATCAAAAGCATTATATTTTCACTCATGCGTACGTACGGATTACCGTCTCCACGACGCGATGAGAATCATTTCGAAGTTCACCACTCATCGACGATTATAAAAATATATATTACTAATAATTATATAATATATGACATAATAATGCTACTAGAGAGAGATATATATAAATATATATATAAGGAATTATGTACTTACATATATCTTATTCGCTTACTTCCGTTCAATACTATATGAAAATAGAAACAACGTTTATGCGTACGTAAGGACTACCGTCTCCATAAACGGTGTTTTCCATTTCATATATATGTCTATTATACATATTTATATTCTAACTATATATGATATATTTATCATGTTTTATATTCTGGAAGTATTTAAATCACGATCTATTTGATACAACCAAATGTGACAAGTTAAAACACATACGATAAAGAAAGTGATTATTACCCGAAATGTTAACTTAACGTGAAATTATTATTAAATGGGTAATATAAAGTCATAAATGAATCATGTATGATATATTAAATATTAATATTGTTCTGGTATAATTTAATAACATACTTTGATCTTCGTACAGGAGGTTAAATGTACCCTCGTCTAAAGGAAAATGCAAGGTAAGGGGTTTTCATCTCACTCCTTATTCCCGTAAGATTCATGCCATATTGACACCATTACTTTTTGTGTCGTGTATGTACTGCCAATAATTATATTCTTTGTGTAATACACTTTAATTTATGTGTATTTACATAGTCATCATATGATACTCTTTCATGGGTTGTATGTTTCATAAGTTACCAAATTGGTAAAGGTTTATTTCGCAATCTCTCCATTATCCATGGTTGTATAGATGTAATAATCTACTGAGATCTCTTTATCATCCACATCCATGATTCTTAAAAAAAAATTTCAAAACATTTTTACTATTTACAAGAATATGGGTTAAAGACATTTATACCCTTTATGACTTTTTATAAGAGGTTTATAAAGGAATCTTTCTATCGTTTTCCAAATAAGGTCTTTTTTAACCTTTTGACAAAATTAAGGCAAGAATGTCTTTTTTTAACTTATAAGGTGGGTGCGGTTATTCTCCACTGTTATTACACCTCTGAATATTCCTTCACAAGCTTATAATGATATTTTCAAAATAAAGGTTTTCTCTATCATTATGCGACTTTTAAATGATTTCAAAAAAAGATATATTTCCCTCAAATAGTATTGATTTCATCTATGTCAACATCCTATGATAAATTTTAATCTTATTTCAAGTTGATTTATTTTGATAAAAATAATCCATATTGAATTTAAAGTTTTGTGATTTTTTTACTATGGATGAGTTATTTTTATGCCATTAATGGTTTATGATTAAAATTTTGACATTTTTTATGTTAGTTTTAATACGGATGTTTATGTTATATTTCATCCTCTTATTAAGATGAATGTGTTAGACTAGTATGTTCCGGGTTGGGGACTAGTAAAAGTAAGCCCTACGGGTTGGTGTCCGGTTATTAGAGGCACTTCGGGTTGGTGTCCGGTTATTAGAGGCACTCCGGGTTGGTGTCTGGTTATTAGAGGCACTTCGGGTTAGTGTCCGGTTATTAGAGGCACTCCGGGATGGAGTCTGGTTACAGAGGCTCTCTGGGTTGGGTTCTGGTTACAGTTTTACCTTAGGTCTTGGCACAAGGCCTCGACAGAGAAATTAAAGTTTGGCATCATGGGTTCCATCATTATGAAAGTGGTTAGTGATATTGCATGTGATTATTTGATTAGTTGAATATCCATGTGAATAAGTAAATAGAATTATTTCATTTTATTTCTTCAATATTATGGTGAATTTCATGTTTAAAAGGCATTTGTTTTAGTTTTATACATTGACTTAAATGTTTATGCTTATTTTTGAAAGTTTTTGCGGTATTTCTTACCCTTTCTGAGCATTTGAGCTCACCCCTTTCTACGTTTTATTTTTCCCAGGATTCCAAGAAGTGTAATGTGATTGATATGCAGGGTTAAGCCAAGGGAATAATGGCGTTCGTAAAGATTATTTATGTTGTTTTGTACATCTTAAAGTGAAAATGTAACATTCATGTACGTGATCTATTTTTTCCACGACTGCTAAACTGATCGGTCCTTCGGGACTTGATTCCTTGTAATCATGCCAATGTATTAAAATAAGGCACTGACTCTGGGTAACTGGGGTCGGGGAATTACAAAAATGATCCTTCTATATTTATGGATTTGAAAATTGGGTATTCTACCCGTACCTAGATTTATTTTTAGTGAATTTTATGGTTGATAACTTAGTGTATTCTCAAACCCAACATGACCATGAAAAACACCTTAATATTGTATTGAATACCCTAAGAGAGTACCACATTTATGATAAGTATAAGTCTTTAATAATTTATAATATATTTATCTTTAAATAAATTTTATTTCATTGAAATCTTGTGTAATAAGAAAAATAAGTTTTTAACAAACCAAATTGTACAACAAAATATTATTATTTAAATATGTTCATTATAACCTAGCATTGAAAATGGAAAGTATGAATTGGATTAACTAATTTATGAAATATATATAAATTTCCTACTCAATATTTGTTTTTATATTTACAGTAAATAATCACTAAATATTTTGCAAATTCATTTTATTCATCAAAAATATGTTTTCTGAAAAAAAATATTTTTAATACTTTTAATTAGAAAATATTAAAATTAATTTCTAGAAAATTTAGTAAATTTATTTGATGAAATTAACAACCGTTTTTAAATAATAATATTAAAATTAACATAGGGTGAAATTTTGGTATTCTTTGGTAAATATTTATTTATCGGTGAATAGTTAAAAAGTTATCTTAGTAAAATTGTCATTTATTTTCAATAAATTATGTAATTTCTAATTACAATTATTATTTTAGTTTAATTTCAAGTAACATAAGTACTATATAGTTATATTTAATCTAATTAATTAAATTTAAATCATAATTATAATATATTTTGGTATAAGTTTATTTTTAGGCTTGAAATGCTTTTCTTAAACTATTATAATGTGCATAATGTTTCCCCATATTAATTAATTAAAATAAAACCTAATGAAGAGTTATTTAAAGGAAATTTAAATATTATATATCTATATTTATTAATTTAAATTAGTATTTTGATAATTATTATTCCTATAGATAATGTAAAATCATTTTTCCTTGAGAAATTATTTTTTTGGAAAACTGCTTTTCATCACATCAGAATGGCCCAAAGGCCCCTATTTTTTATTATTTTTGATAATCCACCTTTCAAGGGGTGAGGTGGAACCCTTAAATTCCTAAAGGCTCAAATAAAATTACATAACCCACATGTCTTAGAGGTTAAGGGGTTAAAAAGATTAAAATGTGTTTATTATTAGTCTTCGAGGTGTGTCTCAAAATTATATCCCCTAAAAATCTATATTTTTAATTATTTTATGTGATTTTGTTGAGATTGACTTTCCATTATTGAATAGTTTTGGGTATTTATAAAAATGTCACTCCTCCACCCATATAAAAGGTAACCCTATCTCCTCTCTATTCCACAATACCAAAACCATTTTCCTCAAAAATATCCTATAAAAATATCTCCCCAACATCCGTATCCACATTATATAGCTTATGTTCATCCCAAAATACCAGCCTTAGGGTTCTTAATGAGAGACCGAAATAAGGTTCTTATAAGCGAAGGTAATCATCTTCACCGAGCTCCTTCTTTATACTTATTATTTATAAACATAAAATTATATAAAAAAATTAATATATAATAAAAAATTATCTCCTATATAATAATAATTATTTGATTATTTCATAATAATTATTTATCATCTCTCCTTGAAAATGGAAAATGAAACCATCATCTGTGTGCACAAGAAACTACTGCCTCGCGATTCAATGTAATATTTTTCCCATCATCACCTCTCATATAAATTATGGATAATTGAATTAATTTTTATATAATAAATTTACGAAATATTAATCATTATGTAAATATAACTTATCATATATATTATTACCTTAACATCCATTTAAAAATGATTTCATCATTCATGTGTACGGAGGACTACCACCTGACAAAGTGATTTGATTCGTTTTTTATTAACGGATCACATGGATGGAATAAAGAAGTATATTTAATGAAATAATATGATATTTATGATATAATTATAATTATTTAAATATAAAATAACACATGCCTTCTTTCTATCATGATCATTGAAAAATGGAAATGTTACTCATGCGTACATACGACCAATCATCTCCATGATTGTAAGCCGTTCATTTTTCATAACCGTATTTCTTGGATGATTTTAAAATTATAATTATTATATAAAAATTATATTTATTTAATTATTTTAATTTTTGAGATAATGTTACAATTACCCCTTAGACCATGGTCAACACACTGATTTTGTTTTAAAATTATTAACCAAGCATCCTGAAAACAGCCAACATAGACATAATTAAATAATAATTAAAAATGGAATTAAAATAAATGAAGTTAATGGTTTACGTATAAGTTATAAAACCTTTTAATTGATCTTAAAAAATCTATTAATTGATATAAGTTTATTATAAAATATATAAAATACATACATGGTAACGTATGGACTCGATGTAAGGGTTTTTTCTTAAAACATCCTTCTTTGAGACACATGTTCTTTTATGCACATAATTTATAATAAATTATGTACATACTAACCATTTACATATTATATCCTGAATCATTTATAATTCATGATATTCATTTATGTAATTCATGGGAGTTATGAATCAAAAGTTACCAAATCAGTGATGGTTTATATTTTAATCTCATTTTTATTAGGATTGATTATGCTTGAATTTCTGTTTTAAGAAATTATTTGATAATTATCAAAAAAACAATTTACTTTTATTATCATATGGTTATTCATGAAATTTTAAAGTAATATTATTATTTTCCTCTCTTTCTAACTGAACATTATTGAGAAAATATTTTTATGAAAATAGGACTTCATTTCTCTCTTCAATTGAAAATCCTTTTTTTTCTATATACATTTTTTCTAAAAATATTTTCTAGAATATTTTTTACATTATCCAAATGATTTAATAATGTAATTTTTACCCATGTTTTAATTTTTATAAAATTTCTTTAATGAAATCTTATAATCATTTTCTGATCATGTACTTTTTTACCTTTTTACAATGGTGTTAATGGAATGTTTTTTTGACTTATAAGTCATGTACAAAATTACCCTCCATCATAGCTAATGAATTACATGAATATTTATATTTAAATTTATATATTTATTATTAAATAAAAATTTTTCTATAAAATTTTGGAAATTTTTAGTTTTTGAAAAATTTATTTCAAAGTGAAAAGGGTATTTTTCTCACTAAATAACCCATGTAATATTTTAAAGGCATCTTTATCAATGATGATAACCACTGATGTTATAGATTGCATATAATTATTTATTTATGTATCTAATATATATATATATATCTCTCTGTTATTATCCCTTCATATTATGTGTTAATACATGCTATTTGTTCATACATCAAATGACTCCAATAAGAAATTTCCATTTATAATGATATGAGACAAGATTATGAACCACATTTTCTTTTCCTGGGTAATTATTAGGTTTATTCCTTATGATTGATTTATAATTTGTGGAACATTTAAATCATGAAAATATTAATATAGATATTCCAAAATAATTCTAAAATGAATTGGGTAAAGATTTATTCTAATTTTGTTTCATGTATGGGATTAGGGAGTAAACCTAATCCATTTTGGGACATTTTTACATTGTAATATTGTCTATTAAGTTATCATTAACTCGTGTTTATGACATTTTATATGTTTCCACCACATTTAATTTGATTACATGAGATTATGATACAAATTTATTTATGTTATACATCTATATACATACTCATGTTCTTTCTCTGTATGATATCATGTTATACCTTTAACACACACAATGTGTTTTCATATCATTTTTTCCCTTATTGGGATTTTTAGATCAGCCCTTTATTTTATGTATTCCACTTGGTTTCATATGTAGTTTTTAGTGATAAACGATATTTTGGAACACACTATGGAAAGATGAAAAATAGATTCTATGTTTTAGTTTTTTTTATTTTTTATCTAACTAGTATTCCAAAGAAACATGGACTCATAATATTTGGGGTTGTGGTCATTGGATATTTAATTTTAAAAATAATGCAATAATATGTGTCAAAGTATTGGGTCCCTATATTTGGTATTAGAGGAAAGGATAATTTAACCTTTAAAACCCAGGAAGAAAAAAATTAGAGAGAACCGTACAGATAAGTCTAAGGATAATTCTATGTATATAAAAATATACTATAATTTAGGTGAAGGTTAAAGTGAGTGGTTCCTAATAAATTGCATCCCTATCTAGATTCTAAAATTATATGTGGATTTGGTACATTTGTAACTATGATTAATAACCCTAAAAAGGGTGAATTGAAAAATAATCTATCATTACCCAGTGTATGAAAATGGGCCATGTTTCATGAAAGGTTTGAAACTCCTGGGGTATATGCATTAGAGATTCACATAAATCATTTTGGAACATTATTAAAGACATAAAAATTTAGGTTAAAAACTAATAGAAAAATTTTCCATGGATAATAAATATTGAAACCCAGAGACTCATATGTTAGGATATAATGATCATTTATAAGTTATTCCCTATAAGATTATATGTTTCCCTTTTTGTATGTTGAATCATTCTTATCTTGTTTTTTTAATATTTTTAGTTGATAGTAGGAAATAGGAAAATTAATGAAAGCAACGAACATGATGGGAAATGTAATGATTTCTATAATGAGGTGCCTAACCTATTGGGAATGGATGTGAGACATCAAAAAAGAGCAATATCAAATTATTATTAACAAATTGAACATAGTTGAATTTCAAAACACATAAAATAAGAGAATTATGGAATCTAATAGAATTTAATGTTTTAATGATGATAAAGAAAATAAGAATCAAATTCGTATATGTCAAAAATATTGGAAGAGGAACCATATGAAATGCCATTAAAAACTAGAAAATTACTTATGTGAAGGAAAAGAGGCCATAATGTAGCTAATATTCAATGAAAAATTAAGAGTTCAGTTAAAATAACATAAGGAAATAATGTTCAACTTAAGGCACTACTAATAGTTCAATTTCATATATTTGGGGAAATGTTTCATAATACGAGTCAATTTACTAATCCAAGGATTAATTACTAAGGTCCTATGTTTTTAAAATCATTGAAGGGGAATGATTAATGTTTTTAGGTTTTGGAACATGAGAATCATGTTTTTTAATTAATTTTATCAGTGGTACTCTGGTTATACAAAACATGAAACTTTTAGGGACTGTTTTGTAGTAGTTCTTCTTTAAATATTTGCAAGAATACGTCGAAATGTACTAATTAACTGGAATTTTATTTAATGTTAAGGATAAATTTAATGGAAACATATTATTGAGGAAAATATAGACTTTTATATGATATTGATATTTAGGTAATTAAATTCAATTAAAATTATTTGATTTTATAGAAAATAATGAGATGGATTAAAAACCTACGAGGTTGAAAAAGTGATTTGATAAATATTTTAATCAATTTTTTTTTTCATTATAGGATAAAGTTAAATTATGAATATGATTATCAATGATTTCCATTTTTTTGGAAAAACGACAACCCCCAAACCATTCAACAATTCCTTGCATCCAGAAAGGCCACATGGTTTGAATCCACAACTAATGGAAGATAAGGGTATAATATCTACCACTATCCTATGAGATGTAATAGTTAATATGATATTGTTTTTAATTATATTATTAAATGGATAATTATTATGTTTATTTTTAGGAAACATGTTTTTCGATCAAATATTTTTGAATTTTTAGGATTTTGTGGTGATTAATGGTATTTTGGGAAATGTTTCATTGGGATGAGGCATATGTAACCATTATTTATAACATTTAATTTTACATTAAATATTATTTTGTAATAACTTAAGTAAATATTTTAATGTTGAGTTTATTTGGGATGAAAGGTTTATTGGTTATGGAATGATTTAAGTTGAACTTTAGATTTGAACAAAAATATGAAGGTGTATTCATTTTGGGAATTATATTAAATTTTTATAACAATGTATAGTTTTATTTAATGTTTGATGATATTATTAATATATTGATATCATTTCATGGAATCCCGTGTTCCATTAGAAGTTAATTTTAGTGATTTAGGTATAAAAAATTAATCTTGAATACTTATTTTTTGGAGCAATATATGAGAATGTGGTGAAAAAATAATCAATTAATGAAATTATACTTTCTATGTAAGTATAATTACTTATTTTCATTGTCTATATGGTAAAATTATACCTTTAATTTATGAAAATGATCATGAAATAAAACATTTACCCATTTTTAATAAATTAATTGTCTCTTGTCTCTTAAAAAATGTAAAATGTTATCTCTTAAGTGGATATTATTACCAAATCCAAGGGTTTAATTCCCATAAAATTTATCCAATGTGTAAACCAAGCTATGTGATTTCCTTTTTATTTCATTTTCATACTTTTTAATAGAAATTTTCATTATCCTTTTTATGATGTGGGTTTTCCACAAAGGAAAATTCGAGTGTCAAACTATTGGTTATCATGTTCAAGTTAAGATTAAAAAGCCACAATTTTTCTAAGGGGGGAGAATTTAATACCCATAGAATTTATAATATATTTAACTTTGAATAAATTTTATTTCATTTATCTCTTGTTTTATATGAAACCCTGAGTTTTCACAAACTGCATTGTAAAATTAAAATATTATTAATACTTTAATATGAATATTAAAGCCTAAATATTAAATTTGAGGGTATGAATAAGATTAAATAATTTATTAAATATATATATATATATATATGTTTAATATTCAATATAATTTTTTTGATAAATTATTATTAAATAATCACTCAATTTTTAGTATATTCATTTCATTCATCAAAAATATGTTTTCTTAAAAAATGATATAAATTGTATTTTATGAAAAAAAATATTATAATTAATTTATAGAAATTTTAGAAAATATATTTGATAAAATTAAATTAATTTTTTGAATTATTATATAAAAATTAACATAGAGTGAATTTTTATATTTTATAGAAAATATTTATTTTTCATTGAATAATAAAAAATACTAGTTTTAGTAAAACTGTCATTTATTTTCAATTAATTAAGTAATTTAAAAGTCACATTATTAATTAATTTAATTTTAATTAAAAAAATCATTATTTATTTATATTTAATCCAATTATATATATTTAATATAACTTAATATTGGGTTTTGGTATAAGTTTATTTTTAGGAAAAAATGATTTTTTTCTCTAAAAATCGATTTAACGTGTATGATGTTTACCCAATTTAATTAATTAATATAACTACTTATTAAGAATTATTTAAATTAAATATATATATTATACATATGTATTTATTAATTTAAATTTAATGTTATGATGATTAGAGGTCATAAAGTTAAAATAAAATCATTTTTTCTTAAAGCATAAAATTTTCATAAAATCACTTTTCTTCTCACTTAGAGGTTTTATTTTAAATTTAATTATGTCACTTGTTTTAATTTAATTTGATAAAATTTATTACATATTTTTATTCATCATAATTTATATTATATAATAAATTAAATTAATTTTTGTTCATAATGAATAGAAAAACAGTAAAAATACTATTTACCTTGGTAAAAATTTTAAAATGGTAAATGTGAGTATAATTAGTGTTAAAGAGGTTAACATGTTTAAAAAAACTATCTCCTTTTAGTTTTTGAGGAAGTTTATTTTACATATATGTCCCAATTTACTTTATTTTTCAATTTAGGATGCACTTTTATTGAGTGTGACTTCCCATTATTTAATAGTTTTGTATATTTACAAAAATGTCACTGTTTATCCATCATAAAATGTTACCCCATATCCTCTCCTTTCCACACCTGAAAATACATTTTTATAAAAAAACATGAATAAATATCTCCCCAACATACTTATCTTCAATATATATATTCTCTTATTCCAAAAATTCCAATGTTATGGTCCTTAATAAGAGATCTAAATGAGGTTCTTCTACGAAAAGGTAATCATTTTCACTAAGATCCTTATTTTTAATTATTATTTTTAAAACATAAATTATATCATTAAAATTACAATATAATAAAACCTTTATCTCCTATATAATTATATTCTATTATTTTTATGTCATAATATTTACCCATCTCCTATTGCATCAAACGGGAAACAAAACCATCGTTCATGTGTACGGCTGACTGCCATCTCACAAACTGATGTAATTTTTTTTCCATCATCGGCTCTCATGATATTTAATGATAATATAATTTTTTTATATATATTATATTCCTGAAATATTTATCATTCTAAAAATTTAACATAAAAAATACCTTCTCACATTAATATCCATTGAAAAAATGATATCTTTGTTCATGTGTACGACTGACTACTGCCTCACGAAGCATTGTGATTAATTTATTTTATTACCAAATCACTTGGAAGGTAAATTTACATGTATTTAAAGTTATAATTTTATTTTTATTATATAATTATCATTATAAAATATATAATAAAACTTTCTTTCTTTCAATTATGATCATTGAAAAATGGAAATATTACTAATGTGTATATATAGCCTACCATATCTTTGATTGTAATGTAGTTCATTTTTCATAACAATATTTCATGTTTTAGTTTAAAATTACAATTTATGTATAGAAATTACAATTTCTTCATGATTATAAATATGGATATTATAATACAATGACCCCTTTTACCATAGTTAACACACCGATGCCTTTTTGAAATTATGAACCAAGCATTCTAAAAACACTCGATGTGGGCATGACTAAATAAGTAATTAAATATGTCATTAAAATAAATGAAGTAAATGGTTTAAGTATAAGGTATTAAACCTATAAAAGTTTTTTAATATAACAAATAATTGATATAAGTTTATTATATAGGAGCTAAATGACATATACGATTAAGTTTGGAACTGAGGTATGAGATTCATCTCAAAAACATCAATATTTGAGAGGCATGTTCTATTATGAACCTAATTTATTTTAAATGGTGTATATAATTAAAATTACCATATTATATCATGAGTTCTTTATACTTATTGATATTAATTTACATTATTCATGGGAGTTGTGATTCAAAAGTTACAAAACTGGAAATGGTTTATTTTTGAATCTCATTTTATTTGAGACTATTTATGCATGAATTTTTTTATAGGAAATTATTTGATAATTTTATTATAAAACCATTTAATATTATTCTACTCTATTTATTCATGAAATCATCAAGTAATAGTACCATTTTTATCTCTATAGAACATAAAATGAATAAGAAAATCTTTTTAATAAAATATGGAAACGTTTCTCCCTTCAGTAGAAAATCATTTTTCTTCAAAATCTATGTTTACTAAAAAAATTCCAAAATATTTTAAACAATCTTCAAAAGAGTTATTAAATATATTTTTTACCCATGATTTACTTTTTAAAAACAATTTAATGGAATTTTCCTTTAATTTTCAGATAACTGTAATTTTTACCCTTTTTATAATAGTATGAGAGGAATGTTTTTTAACTTATAATGCAAGTACATAATTACCCATCATTACAAAAATTAAATTCCTTAATGATTACTTTATACATTCACATGGTTATTTTGGATAAATTTTTTTCTTTTCAATGAATGAAATTGTTTATTATTAATAATTTATTTCAATATAAAAAAGTTATTTTTCACAAAAACAATTACATGTAAAATTTTAAAGATATTTTCATCAATAGTAACTATATTTGATATTATTGATTGCTTAAAAATTATGTATAAATTTATCTCACATATATACCTAGATTATTCTCCTTTACTTCCATAGTCTAATAAATTCCTTATGATAATATCTCAAATGTCCTCATTATGAAATTTCAATTGATTATGATATGATAAAATATTATTAAACTCACTTTCTTTTGATGGGTAATTATTATGTTTATAATTTATGATTTATTTTCATTTAATGGTACACATTAATCATGAACATGTTATTATTATTGATAATAGATTGTGTTAAAATTCATTGGGTAAATATTTGGTCTCATGATTCACCATGTATTGGATTAGTGAGTAAACCTAACCCATTATGGGACTTTTCCCACCCTATGATATTTTAGACGCGGTTAGCCTTGACTCATTTTTATGTCATGTTATATGTTTTTGCCACCTTTCCTAATGATTCCATGATCTTATAATATCATATTATTTATGTTATTCTTCCATGTGATTACTCATTTCTCTTCACATTATGATATATTTTTATACCTTTGAACCACATATTATGTTTACATATCAAGTTTTTTCCTAACTAAGATTTTTAGCCCACCCTTTATTTTATTGGTTCCTTAATTTAACCAATGTATTTTTATGATATCATAGAGATTTAGTAGATCACTAAGGAGAGAAAAAAATACATGTTAGGTTGTAGTTTCTTTTGATGTTTTATGTACCTAATCATCGAAAGATAGTAGGACTCACTATTATTAAGGTTGTACTCATTTGGTGTTTATATTTAAAAATCAGGTAATAATATGTGTAAAATTTTTGGGTCACTACACTAAGATCAAAAGGTGCTAATTTTGGATTAATAAGGTTCACTTACTAGACAAAATTATATTGGAATCAATTGTATATATGGATCCATAGAAGGTGAGATTTTTATTTTCCTCTGAGTACCATAAGAAAGTTTTTGATATAATGAGTTTCTTGGGGATGAATGGTTTTTATCAGTGTTTTATTAAAAATGTATCACACCGTAAAGAACAAAATATAGGTTTTACCAACAAAGGTGTTATTTTTATATGGTCTAAAGCATGTGATGACTATTTTGGAAGTCAAAACATAGGAAAACTTAAACGTCGATCCTAATTCTTCCAAATTAAGGAAAAAACTATATATTTTATTCATATTTATTAGGAATCAATATGGGATTAGTTTTGATGCATCTGGATTTATTCATGTTACATAGGTTTTTTTAGTTGATGGATAATGAGAACAATTAATTGATGCATGATCTCAATCTCGCTATAGTTTTCAATGCCTTGTGTTCTTGGAGGTATTAGATATTGAGATAATTATTTGTTTTATACACATATAAAAAAAATTAAAATATATATTAACTAGGTATTATTTTTACCTTATAAAAGGGATATGGTTTTAATATAATCAGTACTTAGATTTTTTTACTTATATTCCTAGGAAAGGAAATGCATTGGATAACTCTTTAATCCATAAAATACAGATGAAAGTAAATCAAGAATCCATTAGTGAGTGGTATTTGATAGATCTTCATTCTAAGATGAATATGGATGTTCAAGAGTCCCATGAGAAGCATATTCTTAAAAATTTAGCAGTGAGGTCATCACTTAATGATTGAGTAAAGATGAGACAACTTTATGATCTAGTGGGATTAGTCCTAAGGGAAATTGTTTCAAGTTATGTCTCACCTCTTTGTTGGGTTGTTGATGAGGATGAGGTATTTTATATTTATCTATGTGTCTAGGTACCTATATAAATGTGAGATAATACTGCATCTATTTGGGTATCATATCATAGAATAGCCAAGAAGTATCTTGACTTATGCCACTAGTATTTATAGCCTAGCATGAAAATGTGGATATATGGTTTTGTTACTCAGTGTTCCACCTATCAGTAGGTGTAGGAAGAAAACTAGTTATTTGAAGTTATTTTATCTCAATTACTCATTTTTGAGTGGAACTATAATTATGTCACTATATATTTTCTTATGGTATTTCAAAAATAACCTCGAGGTGGTGATGTTGTATAAGTGATTTTGGACAGGCTGGCAAAGGTCACGCATTTCTTTCTAATTAAAGAGACCATACTAATAGACAAACTTGAATGGATTTGTATTTGTGAGGTTATATATCTTCATGGGGTTCTACATACTATTTTATCATATAGGGATGATCATTTTACATCCCAATTCTATAAAGGGTTGCAGAAGGCTATATGTTCATATATTATTCTAAGAACATCATACCACCCTCAAACCAATGTACAATCAAAGTATACTATAAATGTTTTTGATGAAATTATTAGAGCAACAATCCTTGAATTTGTAGGTTATTGGTAGAATAAATTACCAATTTTTGAATTATATTGTAATTTTAGCTTCTAGGATACTATATAGATGACTCTATATAACGCCCTATAAGATGGAAAATTTTATTCACCTTTGTGATTGTTAGAGGTAGAGGAGGCATTGTTACTCAGACAAATTCTCATTCTAGAGACATCAGAGTAGGTACAAATAATTAGAAAGAATATGTCTATAGCTTAATCCAAGAATAAGTATTATTCCAATAAGGTATCTTTGGCCTCTAGGGTTTGAGGTTGGAGATCGAGTGTTTTTTCATGTTTCACATAGATTAGTTCATTATAAAATTAAAATACAAGGGAAGTTTTCTCCTAGGTTCATTAGTCCCTTTGAGATCTTACATGGAGTTAAACCAATAACATATTAGATAGATCTCCCTCATAGGTCCCAAGCCATGCACAATTTCTTCTATATTTCTAAGCTTCACCATTATCATTTTGATCCATCACATAATTTTTATTCGAAGGAATTTGAGCTATAGGATAATGATTTTTTGAGGAGTATCAAGTTTATATAATTGGTTATAGAATAATGGCTCTTTGAGTTAGGTTTGTTCCTTTGGTTTGGGTGTTATGGAAGCATGACTATGTATAGGATGATACCTTAGAGTGGGAGTCTGATATATCTGTGTAATGGTCGAATTTATTCGCAAATGATTCTTAACCACCCTAATAAAAGAAAATCATGGAAAAATTATTCTAAATAGGATTTGATATAAGATACTAGTTTTTATATGATCAACATATCCTATTATTTTTAGTATAAATATTTTGTTTTATCAAAATTGATGTTCCAAAGTAGGGTATGGAAATTTTGGGAGTGTTCAGGCTTGATTCAAATACCAGAGTTGGTTTTTGGAAAAACAGACCTAGTCACACAGTACTTACCATGTGACTCAACCATACAGCCCGGTAATAAAGGAGAATTGGTTTCTTAAACATGTGAGAGTAGTCACATGGCCATAAAAATACTGTAATAAATTACACAGGGAACTTACATGGTGTTTTCTTGGTTTTTCTAACATTGTGTTGAGGTCATGTGGGGCATGGAGTGTCAGACAGTTCCAAACATATGGTTTGTCTAAATGTGTGCATAACCATGAAAGGATTGGATAATAGATATTGGGAGATGGATGGTTGGGAAACAGGTTGGAAAACTATACATGAAAACGTGCACCCCTTTAAAGATGATGTTTTTACCATTTTTCCCACCATCCTTTTAACCCTTATTTCTTTTCTACCACCCTTATTTTACTTTCATAGTAAGATTTTCAATCTCCCCTCTTCATATTATCTAGGATTTGATCTATCTCCTTCATCTAGTATCTAATTCAAGTGTCCTTAAATATGTCATATATCTCTTGATAAGAATGTGCATCATCTTTATTCTTATCTTAGTTTCCCTTCACATCTTTGCAATTATGTTCAAAAAAATCCCTTATTCTTATTTTCATGGTTGTTATCTAGTTATTTTGATATCTCTGATTTCAACCAAAATTAGAAGTCAGTACTAGAAGATGATCCAATTATAAGTATATGGTATATGGTCTATACCTTTTCCCTAAAATTTTATGTGTTTATATTTTATCATCAGTATGTCACGCACCAGACCTTCCACTTGGTACTCCTAGAATACGAGATTCCTTAAGAATATTGATCATTTGGACCTTGAATTAACTTGCTATGTGACTTGATAAACCGTTTACGGTTGAGAACCTCAAGCTGAACCATCCCCTTGGGTGGGTTTGATTAAATTAAATGATGATTAATTTTTCTTAAGTTACCAAAACACTACTATGGTGTTTTTTCTTGATCTTGGTAAATGAGATAATTTAAATTGAATTAATGAACTGAGATGTGGTATGAACCTTCCCATGGACTACATGATAACTCAAGAAATGAAAGATAATTTAATGAAAGTGAAATGTGGTATAAAAAGATGATTACACTTAGACCTTTTTATTTACATATTATTCATATGATTTTAATTAATAAATCAAATTGGTAGTTGTAAAGGATTATATACATTGGACTTGATTTGTGATATGACATGGAACTCCTTATTCATTGTTTTTTGAATTGGACATGGCGTTTCTCATTATTAATTGTAATTATTGGACATGAAACTCATTATTTTTTATTCAGAGGTAATAGATATGATGCTCCTCATTTGTTTAATTAGAATTATTGGACATTGTGTACCTTGTTATTTATTCAGAATTGTCATACATGGAAATCCTTATTGTTTATTTGGAATGTTTGGACATTATTCTACACAACATTGGTTAGGATTTTTATATCTCCCACTATGTATCCCTATTTGGGATTCTTGGGCTAAATCCACTTCGTTAAAACATATTAACCATGTTGATATATGGTTCTTACATTCCATATTGGGCTGAAGTAGGTATTTTCATCCAGGAATTCCTTGAGAAACCCTAGTTAACACTATTATATTTTCTTGATTTTACCACTTCACTTATGATCATACATACACAATGATCCATTTTACATACACTCGATGGATAGTATTATACATCATTGGTGGTGGCCTACTGATTTTTACTCACACCCGATTTAGGCCACTGATTGGTACTTGGATAGACTTTATAGAAATTGGTAGGGACAAGGGTAAGCACCCAACTATGGATTAATGATTTTATATATTATGATAGAGTATGGGATAAATGGATCGAGGTAGTTCTTGTGATAATATTAGAGTATAGCTTCTGGTCTTTTGTGTATTTTTGTATTGCTAGTATTGTTTTATTTATGTTTCCCTATTTCCTTTACTCACCCATTTTTTATAGCATAATTACATTATCATATTTTTTATATGGACATGCTTTTTTCATAGTTCATTATTTTATTTTGGAGGATCATTTTTTATGTTTATATTATAATTATTCTGATTATTTATAAATTTTTTTACTATTGAAATCCACTTTGAAAAAGTGTTTTTAGTCTACCCATCATACCACTATAAACCCTAGCTATAAGTCAGCAACCTCTAGAATAAGGGAGGAATTCTTGAGGTCATGTGGTCACTGGTTCTGGCTATATATTAGTCGATTGAGCTCAAGATGTCAGAAATCACACACACACACTAAGAAACTTCTCAGTAGATCACCCATACTGACCACTACTTTAGCATAAGCAAGCTTAACTATGGATTTATAATCAGGTAGGCTCCCAAAAATAAAGGTGCACCTTGTTGACATGTGTATTAAGATTTATAATTTTAAGTCACACTTTTATACTGGTGTTACAACATATATCCACTATTTGTGATGTATTGAGATCATGTAATGTATTTAGTATTTAATTTATCAAGTCTCTATCACAATTTATTGAGATATTCATGTGGTAGTGGTTAGGGTAATGTGATGGTGATTGTGATTTTTTTGTTTTAGTGGTGATATAGTGGTGGTTGTAACATGGTAGTGGTCATAGTGATGTGGTGATGTAATGATCTAGTATTGTAATGATGTGGTAGTTCTTCTTGATGATGTAGTATATTGGTTATAATGGATGGAAGAGTGGTGATTTATTTTTGGAATTCTATTTTTTAATTCAATATTAACTTGAAAATTTCACATTTCATTCATTTTATAATGATATTTAATTATTAATGTAAGGTGGGGGTTCAAGTGATGAAATAGTGGTGTAAATTGTGTGGTTCTGTGATGTTATATTCACAAATGGATATGATTTATTTCCTAATACCTTTTATTTATATATAATTTACCTCTTCATAGTTTATATCACGGTTTTACACTCTGCCACATTTATTTTTCATGAATATAAATTTTTTATGAAGAATGATCCAACTGAGTACTCCCAAGAGCTCACCATTTATAGTTTTCCTAAGTTGTTTTGGGGGATAGTTCAATAAATATTTTGGATACTAATATTTTGGAAGCTATAGAGGAGTTCTAGAAGGTCATTCTTGCATTTTTCAGGACTGGATTGTTTATGTTGTCATGTAGAGATAGTTTAGGTATTGGAATTGTTTATATTTAAATTATATATATATATAGAATGAGAGATATTATTGGTTTCTCTTCTTTATTTTCATACAATTTGTGAGGGTAATTCCACCCATATTTGTGACAGAATCCCTTGGTGCTAGTCTCCAACCAATGAGAAATTAGAGGTGGAATTCATAGTTCACACTCATCTTCACTGCTAACATAGGATGGATTTAAATGGGGCTGATTCATGATACACATAATTATGAAATTAACTATTAAATTAATCTTCTAATATAAAATGGTTCATTTGTTTTATTTATAGTTTACTTATCATGTTTGAATTATCCTACCTCCACCCACCACTGACCCAATTTCCCTTTCTCACTCTAATTCAATTTTGTAACATACTATCCAAGAAATCATAATTCAATATCTAAAATATCATTCTACAAAACTTAAATAGAATTCATGATGACTATAACAACATGTTTAAAATTATGATTGAGGTTGTGTAGTGTTACCGTGTAAGGTAGGCACTCTCTAAAAACGTTACTCGATCAGGTTCGAGTCCCTCTACACTTAAAATTAGTTGGGGGTATGTGGAACAAAGGTGGTGGGTTGGGCTGAGGATATGTGTGGTGTGGAACCCACCTACACATCTTTACATAAATAACATGTTTTAATGTAGTTTGGTCTTGGCTTGGTGGTAAGAACCCAGTAATACTACATCAAAAACCTGGGAACAAATCCCAGCAGTATCAATTATATGAGGATTAAAGAGGCGGTGATGCCCAGCCGATTCAACATAGGTGGGCTATGAGGAGTGTGTAGGAAGACATGGTCAGGTGATGACCTTCATGGATGGTAATGGGAATCATGGTTGGGGCAAGCAAGGAAGCTCGGTCAGGTGATGACCTTCATGGATAGCAATGGAAATCGTGATTGGGGCATATGGGGTAGCTCGGTCATGTTCCAGGAATCAAGGCATGGGTGTGATGTGGGGTGGGTTAGGAAACGACCTTCATTGGAGACTCCTCAGGTAGATAGCTGTGATGAAAATAAATAGCTTCAGGTGTTGGGCCCCTGGGCTACATGATTTGTAATGGACTTTATATCTATAATGACTTTGGCCCATCAAAAATGGTTTGGTTATCCCTTAGGGGTGCTATGACCTACCTATTAGGTTGTGTGTCTTGTTCAATGTTTCATTGTAATTATACCCCTATGTACCTATAATATATATAATGAATAAATTAAACACACATATAAATTTTTTATATATATAAATATAAAGTAAAAGGTTTATGTGGTCAACACAAAAAACCTAATGTGAAATGAAAAATAAATATCTATCTCCATATAACACTATATCCACATACCACCATCTCCATAACATCACAATGATTTTATGGTCTACCTCATGTGATGAGGGAAATTTTCTCATACCATATAATGGTATATAATATCAATACTTAAAACTATGTTATAAATATAGAAAATGAGTATATAACATGGTCAGATACAACCAATTGATTCTATTTATTTTTAAAGTAATAATTGATTTAAAAAATAATAATCATTCCCAAAAAAGCTTTTCAAAAACCATTTATATAATATATAATTACCAAACTAGATTAATAATTAATTTAAAACATACTCAAACCCCATTTATAAAATAAAAACCAAGTCATCGTTATGGGATAACGTTAATAAAATCTAATAATCTACCTAGTAACTAGAAAAATAGAACCGTCCAATTATCAAAAATTCCTTCCGGATCACATGATCTAGTTGCACAGTCATGGAATCATGGGGGGAATCTTACCTAAAAAGAGAAAAATCATAATGAATGGTGTCCACTATTCAATGATAAATCATAAATATTAGTAACAATCATAATTAATAAAAAAATCGAAACAATGTCACTAAAATTATTAATTAGGTAATAAAAGGATTCTATGATGTTTTATAACAATGTAATATACAATCAATTGAGTATAAATGCTCATGTGATTTCACATTAACTTCTTCATGTAGTGAAAACATCAAATTAAGAATGATATTCAATTTTATATCTCAAATAATAATAATAATCAATGAAATTTACCAAAATTTATCAAGGATTAGTCAAATTTGTTTAAAAATAAAAATCAATAAATTTTATAAACCAAGCATACAATCTTTTTATAAAAAACATTTGAAAAGAATATGGAAAACTCATTCAAATCAATATAAAATCATTTAACATTTATTATACCCAAACCTAATATTATTATTTCAATAAAGAGTAATTATAATTTTTATACCACATTAAATTCAATCTGAACATGGTCTTAGTAATATAAAAAGAACACTTTTTCATTAAAAATCAGTTTTAATCTATTGCGAAAAAACTTCATTATTATTCCAAATATAATTCAAAATATATTTTCAAAAAATTAAAATCCAACTATTTATTCATAATATTTTATGACATAAAACATGATTTTTTTTTAAAAAAACAATTACTTTTTACCCATCATTTTCCCTAAAATATACTAATATAGTTTTTAAAAATACAAAATATATAAAGAGTATATTTGTAAATTCAATGTATTATAGTTCATATTTGTAGAATGGGAAAATTATGGAAATAACTACGACATCATAATCCAATAACATTCACTACGTATTATCATTGCAATACTCCTTATCGACACCTATCATAACATAGGTAAACAATCATTTAAATTTAATCAATAATTTCATATATTCTTTATTTCTTATAAAGTAATAACAATTAAAAAATGATAAAATAATAATGAGACCTATAATGAAGTATTCTAGAAAAACGGTAGACTCTCCTAACATTAGTCAACAAAATCCATCACTCTTCTTGGTGTTTTCCCTTCGAACGGTGAACTTCAAAAATCATTTAAATACCCTAATATATAAAATTTTCCACATTAAAGTGGAGATAAAAGAATTATAGGAGAAGGAGGATGAATATAAAGGTTAGAGTAAGAAGAAAAAAATAAATTCCTATACTTATTTGTTAGATTCTATTCAATATAGTAATATAGGAGAGTGAATTAATTCAAGACTCTTGTTTCACATCCAATTTGAATGTTGGGTGATAATATATATTTCAAATTTCAACCCCTATATTTTATTTTATAATAACTGAATAAAATTGTCACATCCTAGCCTCCCCTAGGCTATGAACCTATTCACATGAACCCATGGGTCTCATGTAATACCTCGGTTACCATTATAGGAAACCATAGTCTATTACCCATTGAGACCACTTATCTAACTAATGATTGTACCCACATTAAAATACATGTTATTTTTGTGTGTTTTATCCTTACAAACATACACCCTTAGAAACTTCACATGAGGTCACCTATCATACCCCCTACTCTAGGACAAGTATGCTTAATTATGGAGTTCTAATTAGGTAGGCTCTGAAAAACAAAGTTCACCTTATTGAAATCTGTAGTAACATTTAGCCATTTAAGTATCAATTTTCTAGGGGTATTATAATATCCCCCATACCATCACATTAAATCTCAACACTCTAATTGTGGACCCCAAGAATCAAACCCATGAAGTTCCATTACACTTCAAACGAGGTATTAGGTTAGATTCCATTTTATAACGAACTAACCGTGGTCAACTCAACAAGTTACCCAGATAAACTTTCCACAAGACAATGAACCAACTGTGCCTCATCTATAATTAAAAGGAAATAAACTAACAAAGTATAATGCATAATAAAGAGAGAAAAACCATGATACATATATCTTCAAGAATAAGGGTTTAAACTTAAAAAACTAGATAATCTATAGGCCAAATATCCATGAGTCCAATTATCACCACCAAACCATTCTACTACGAAGGTGATGACCGCCAAGTGAAGATAAAAAGCTATATAATTTCTTTACATTTAATCGAGTCTTATAAAACCACATTTATAAATTTCAAAATGAAAAAATTGGGGTGTGATCAGATAACCCAATACGATTTCACCAATGAATTTACAAAATATCTGATTCCATGAAATCATTTACTCTTGATTTAAAACAAATATAGTTTATAAAGAATTTTTAGAAGATTAAAATAATTTTTAAAACAAAAAAATCCTTCAGTTTTTCATAAAATATTTTTATATTCTAACAATAAGGAATATGATAAGTGTATATAAGAAGGTAGGTGAGCATAAGAAAAATCATCCATGGATACACCATAAGATAAGTATTGTGAGAAAACAACCATGAAATATAGATTAATGTGTAAAATAAATAATAACTTATAAACCACAAAATCTGGGATATAACATATGTTATTAATACTTGACATAAAAATAAATTACTAATCTCATAATCGAGTGAATCCAAATGGTATCGAGTCTTACCACGGTTTGTCGATAGGAAAAACCTCTCATATTATTATACACACTATAGTGAAATATCCATTTCCCAACACATCCAATGTCCAAAATGTTCCATGAATTTCAAAAATTATTTGAAACCCTATATCACAATTTATAAATCATTTCTCATAGTGAATAATCACTCCTTACATGCTTGAAAACCCATTCACTACTATAAAAATGGACTTTAATGACACTATAAACAAAATTTATTAGGACTAGAGAATTGTTGAAAACATGATAGAGGTTAAAATATCTAGTCTTTTATCAGTGAAGAAAAAGCGTTGGTAATGGTGTGGCATCCCACCTTTTTATTACATAATTTTTCATTACATTTTACATACAGAGGATCTTTAAAGTCCATTGTCTTCAAAAACAGGGACATAGAATAGGAAAACAACATATAATATTCTTTTAATCTACTTTTAAGGCTTCATAATATGTTCATCCTATGTACAATTACTTCATCTCATATCTTGGAGACATACATCAAGGTAAATGGTGAGCAGAAGGCCCAGTAAGGGTAAACAAGGGAATCAATGTACTTGTGATTTCAATAAGAACTTGAATAAAAACATAAATACATGAGAAATGGAAGTATAGAAATATCATAATGAAATGAAATTGAAACATAACATGAATATGTGGATACACAATTTCATTTAGATATTCATGAACATATCACCATGGTCCATCCACAAGGTATCAAAAAAATTACCAAGGTTATTCATCAAGGTATCGTGAAACTTGTTATCTATAGAGATTAATTCTTTACCCAATGAATTATAGTTCTATCAGGGAGAACCCTTAATATGTATTTAATTTCATGTGAGACACATATATCATAATCAAGCATTTCATAAATAACCCATGGAGAATAAAATAAATGGGTTTCATTTCAAAATCATGAAATTTTAAAAATTACATAAAAATAAGATCATTTTGTCATTTAACCCAAGGAAAGGGGTGAGGGTTATATATATGTTAGTTACTAAATAAAATGTATCATTTTTGAGTATTTATGAACACCCATAGAAATTAAATAGTTCTGGGTATTCACATATACAAAAAAAGAGAATTTCTTTAGAGAATGAGAGAAATTTTGAGACCAAAATTCTGCAGTACAACCACTATATAACATGGTTTTAGAAAATAATAATAAGAGATGGTATAAAGGCAACCCACTCCTAAATTACTCATATTAAAATATAAATACAGAACAACATGGAGATAAGAACATGGTATGGATATTTGAATGACATATGATAAGAAAAGTAAACTTGAAAGGAAAGGGAAGACGCGATTTCTTTTACTATAAATTCAACAGCCTGAAGGTGTCACTTAAACAAATTCAGAAAATCAATTGATGAGAGCGGAAAGGGTATATCATCATTTTTACATGAAATGGATAGTATTAAAGATATATAAGAACAATCCCTCACATAATAAAATGGAACTATAAGACATAACATAAAGGAAGTCATGACTTAAAAGAGCAGGGTGAAATGATCCCTTACCTTGAAGAGTAACTTGAAATCGTGAGGTTAAGGACCTTGGGAGGATTGATGGAACCTTTTGAGGACTCCTTGGTAGGTAAAGAGACATGAAATTCGTTAGGGATGATTTTTAAATGAAATTATTGAGATAATGGCTTGGTATTTATAGGATAAGTGAGGGAACAAATCATTAACTTCCAAGGGACACCTCATCGGTGGGATTGGCCAAACCATGGTCTTCTGCATGGTATTTTCCCATGGTATTGGACACTTGGGACACCTCATAGCATATATTACAATTCATAAGTCGACCAGAAAGATTACATAATAATTACAACTTTAATGATGTCATTAAACACCCGAAACTCAAAACTGTAATTTCACTATTCACCAAAAATTCATCTTTCTCAACGAAATCCAAAAATTCACCCTAAACTAATATCGATGCTCTGAATTCAAAAATTAACTCCATTTTATGAAAATAATTTTCTATTTTTTTAATTTAATCTTTCGATAAAACACTATTCACCCGGAAGAAAAATAATACATAACTAATAATTTCTGAAACAGTTATTTATTTATTTTATTGAATCACATTACAAAATAATGGAGCCTAAATTATATTAATACTTTTTGAAGTGAGGATACTAATACATTCAGTCATATTACTATTCATAAGAAGAAAATTACTATTCATAATTTACTATTCATCAAAAATTATTTTCATCTTATTAGACTCTAAATTTCTTATTAAACATAACTGTAGAAGGCCATTTTTTGAAAAACATTAAACATTATTAATTATTTATGGTTTACAGAAATATTTTAAAATATCATTTTAAAAACAATCATCAATAATATACATCCTATATTTACCTAGACATTTGAAATTCACAAACATAACCATAAGAAGAAATAATACTTTTTATTTATATCAAAGGATTATATAAAGCAGCTAAGGTCTCGTTATATACCCCCTAATAACTCCAGCATTGGACCTAAGTGTAAGGTGTGCTAAGGTGGTAGAATCTTGGGGCGACTCGACCAATATTGCCCGAGTGGTGATTTCTATTAGCTTGAACTTCTCACAAAGGTGATTTTGTTGAAGCTTCACATGATGATGATCGGCTTGGGATTAGTCCAGAGTAAAGCCAAGTGGTGGTACCTCATTCCCAAGTTCTTCCAGATGGGCTTCGAACCGCCCGAGACTACTGGAAGAGGCCATCAAATCTTCTTTTTGTAACGAAGATAACTTTTATTTTTAAACAATAATCACAACATTAAGAGTTTAGTTTCCAATGTTTATATTGACTAAAAATATTATTGACCAACAGTCATATAAAAGTGAATCCTAACAGTATCATTTTACTTATACTCATTTCATTAAATAAATGAAATAGTTTTGTTGAGTATAAAATAAAACAACACACAAAAATAGGAAACACAAATTATTCAAAAGTTCAGATCGTTACATTCTTCCCCCCTTAAGAAATTTCATCCTCAAAATTTTAAATCGTACCCTAAGAAGAGAAAAGTTGTTGGTACTTCTGCCTCATAGATTCCTCAGGATCCCACATGGCTTCATCAAATTTGTGGTTCCTCCAAAATAACTTAACAAGGTGGGTAGTCTTGTTGCGTAGAGCCTTGTCACTACAATCCAAGATCTCCCCCAGCTGCTCCACATAAGAGAGGCTATGTTCTAGTTGTTCCACATTTTGGTTTATTACATATGAAGGTTCAGGTATGTAGTTACTCAAGAAAAATATGTGGAAGACATCATGAACATGTGCTAGATTTGGAGATAGTTCAAGACGATAGGCCACTGATCCTACACAATGAATGATTTCATAGGGGCCAATGTACCTATGGCTGAGCTTCCCTTTCTACCCAAACCTCATTACTCTCTTCCAAGGTGAAATTCGAAGAAAGAAATTGTCACCAACATCAAAATCCACGTCCCTTTTATGGTTGTTAGCATATCTCTCTTACTGACTCTGAGCAACCATAAGGTGTTGTTGTATGGCATAGAATTTTTTGTCATCTCTTGCATAAGATCAGGACCAAGAAGATTTCCCTCACCAGCTTCATTCCAAAACATATGAGTTATACATTTCTTCCCATATAGGTCTTCATAGGGATCCATTTGAAAGCACGAGTGGAAGCTATTGTTGTAAGAAAACTCAACTAATAGGAGTTGTTGATCACATCCACCTTTAGATTCCATCGAGCATGTTCTCAGCATGTCCTCGAGTGTTTGAATAGTCCTTTCAGATTGGCCATCAGTTTGGGGGTTATAGGCCATATTGAAATTCAATTTAGTGCTCAGAGCAAGTTGAATACTTCACCAGAATTTTGATGTGAACCTTGGATCACGATCAGATACGATAGAAGGTGGAACTCCATGGAGCCTTACCACTTCCTTTACAAAAATCCTAGCAAGTTGATCAAGAGATAAATCTTCCCGAATGGAAATAAAATGGGCAGTATTAGTGAGACGGTCTATAATAACCCATATCTAATTTTTTCCTTTAGAAGTTCTTGGGAGACCAGTGACGAAGTCCATAGTGATATTGTCCCACTTCCATGCTAGTAAGGGTAGTGGTTTCAACGACCCTTTAGGAAGTTGTCACTCTGCCTACACTTTCTGACATACTAGGCACCTTGAAGTTTAGTCAGCAATCACCCTTTTCATATTATCCCACCAATAATGATCACGATGGTCCCTATATATTTTTGTGCTTCCAGGATGTATAGAGAAAGTAGAGCTATGAGATTCATCCATCATATCCTTCATTATTTCTGTAATAGATGAAACAAAAAGTTTTGTACAAAAGTTCAGTACACATTCTTGATCAATATGGAACTCAGGAAACTTCCCATCCTTCACAGGTTCAATCTTCTTCTGTAACAAAGGATCTTCTTTCAGAGGTTTCTTGATCTTCTCTAGTAATGACGTTAGATAAATCATTTGGGTTAGGGTTGATGATTTCCCTTCTCTTATAATTATAGTATCTATCTTTACATGGTCATTGACCAAAGGATCTTTTTGAATCCTCATCACGGAAAGAACAACTGGGTTTTTCCTACTTAATGCATTAGAAACATTGTTTACTCTTTCGGGATGATAATGAATTGAAAAATCGTAGTCTTTAAGAATATCTAACCATATCCTTTGTCTCATGTTCAATTCCTTTTGTATGAAAATATACTTTAAACATTGATGGTCTGTGTATATATCACATTTCTCCCCATAAAGAGGGTGCCTCCATATCTTCAGAGAAAAAATGACTGGAACCAGCTCCAGATCATTAGTAGGATAGTTCAACTCATGAGTCTTCAACTGTCAAGATCAATAAGCAATTACTTTTTTATTTTGCATGAGGATTCACCCAAGCCCTTTGATAGATGCATCTCTAAAATAACAAATCCTTATCCACTTGAGGGTAGAGTTAACACGGGTGCAGTAACCAATATCTTCTTAAGCACTTGGAAGCTTTTCTCACACTCATTTTTCCAGATGAACTTGCCCCCTTTTCGAGTTAACATGGTTAATGGATTAGAATGTTGTGAAAAGTTTTTCAGAAACCTCCTATAATATCCCACTAATCCAAGGAAACTTTGAATCTCAATTATTGTTGTAGGTTGATGCCACTCCTCTATAACTTCTGTCTTTATAGGGTCAACTGTTATTCCTTCATTGGTAATAATGTGACCCAAGAAAGCAACTATTTGTAACCAAAATTCACATTTACTGAACTTTCCAATAATCCTCTCATTCCATAGAGTTTCCAAAATAACCCTTAGCTGATTTTCATCCTCCTCATGAATTTTGGAATATATCAGAATATCATTAAAAAAACTACCACAAAGTTATCAAGGTAGTCCTTAAAGACTCTATTCATCAAATCCATAAAAATAGAAGGTGCATTAGTCAGCCTGAAGGGCATAACAACAAACTCATAATGCCCATATCTTGATCAGAAGGTAGTTTTTCAAATATCACCTTTTTTCAACCTCAATTAATGATAACCAGATCGAAGATCAATCTTAGAGAAGAATTGAGCCCCACGATGTTGGTAAAATAAGTCATCAATTCTAGGAAGAGGGTATTTTTAATCACAACGATCCCATTCTGTTCTCTTTAATCAATGCATAGTCGGATCAATCCATCATTCTTCTTCATAAAGAGAATTAGTTCTCCCCAAGGATACACACTCGGTCGGATAAAACCCTTCCCCAAAATATCTTGTAGTTGTGTCATTAATTCCTCCAGATCCACATTTTTCATCCTTTATGGGGTCTTTGATATCAGATGAGATCCAGGTATGAGTTCAATGGAGAACTTTACCTCTCTTTCTGGGGGAGGTCTGGGTAACTCCTCAGGAAATACATCAACTTATTTCTGGACGATGAGGACATTTTATATCCTTAATCTCTCATCTCCTTATTCTTTTTCACCGATCAAATCCATAATGAAGGATATATGGGTTTCTTTTAGATAATGATCCTATTGTGATATCTCTCCTTGGAAGATAATTGTAGTTTTTCCATGCAAGACTACTGATATTTCCTTTCTTCTTCATTTCATCTTAGCATTATACTTTAAGATCCAATCCATCCCAAGTATAACGTTGAATTCCATCATGGGAATGACTATTAGATTTGAGATAATATTGTGCTCACCAAAGTATGTACATGAGTTTTTAAACACTGATGATGCTTGGATAATCCCACTGGGAGTCTTGACTGATAACTCTACTTTTAGAAATTCTAGGGTTGAATATAAATTCTATTCAAACATGGATGAAATAAATGAATGTGTAGAACCAGAATCAAACAATGTATTTTCTAGCTCTGAGAGGACAACAAGAGTACCTACTACCACATCATTTGGAGCTTCAACTTTAGCTATCGTGATAGAAAAATCACGGCCTTGAACCCTTAGCCTTTTTTGAGGCAGATGGTTGTTCCCCTCCCCTGCCCTCATATTTGGACAGTGATTGGAAAAGTGCCCATGTTGTCCACACATGAAGCACTTCACGTCAGGTAGGGCCTTCACCATCTTCCCCTTTTCATTTTTGTTGGAAAGTTGAGCTTTCACCACACTACGACAATTCCTCTCCATTTGGCCATCTCTTCCACACTTGATGTATTTCCTGCTCCTAAGCAGGCAGTTCCCTGAATGCTTCTTCTGAAATTTATTACATGTGGGAAGTTGCACATACTTACCTCCTCTTCCTTTATTGAAGTTTTTCCCTATTCTGGGTTCAATAGATCTTTTCTTGTCATTGGATTTATGTGACCACTACATCTCACCAAACTCTAACTCGACTTTCATCGCACTCTGCACGATCTCCTCATAGATATCATAGTCTTGGTTGGCTAGATTCTTCCGAAGATGAGGTCTCAGTCAACAGAATAATCTATCATCTTTAGCATTTGGATCCATGACAAAGCTAGAGGTCTACCGTGAATGTTGGGTGAATTTCATCTCATATCTTTTGATAGATTCGTTCTCCTTCTACTTCAGTTTTGGAAACTCCTTCTCCATTCTTGTTCTCATGAAATGAGTGAAATATTTACAGAAAAATATCCCTCTAAACTCATCCCACTCCATAGATTCAACCTCTAATCTTGGCCTCAATTTTTTGATCAGTTCCCACCACTTATTAGATTCTCTATCTAAGTGATAGACAGCCATGGTGACCTTCTCTTACTCTGAACAATGTAGCATAGAAAAGATATTCTCTATAGAGCTAATCCACTATTCAGAAATCAATGGGTCTGTTGATCCAATGAAGGATGGTGGTTGTTGGATCATAAAGGACTCACCAGAATGTTGTTCCCTTCATATTGATATCATTTTCTGAGATTAATTCAAGTTATTTCCCATAACTTGAGTCACTTGGTTCATCATTCACATGAATGTTTCCATTTCGACTTCCATCCAAGGGTCATCAGTGCATGGTCCATTGCAGTCACAATTTGCACGGTTCATCCTATTTATTTTCATTTTATAAAAGAATTAATCCATCATGAGAAACTTATTTCATTTATGAATTTTTTAACTATAAATGATTTTATGTCATAAAACACCATGCTTATACAATTACATTTCACTAAAATTCCTTCATAATGATTTATAAACAGCTTGTGATTAACCAAACATATCCCCTAGGAGTGTCATAACCAAGAGTGCAGCATGGCCCATTGTCATGCACCAGATCTCATTCGAGTCTAGCTCAAACCGGTTTTTTCGAGTTTTACCCATATGTACATTTGTGCCAGATCCGCCTCTACCTGCTCTTATCCAGACAAATATGTGTTTGTTTGATAAACCACTTACTCAATACTCAGGAAAATTACATTAATTTTTCCAATATTTAAACTTTTATATTGGGTTATTCCTACAGTTTTCATATCCTAATTTTCATAAAAAACTAAATTATCCTGTGATACCAACTATGTCATCCTTCCTTTTTATTACATAACTTTTCATTACATTTTACATACAGAAGATCTTTAAAGTCTAGTGTCTTGGAAATGAGGGACATAAAACCTGAAAACAACATAAAACATTCTTCTAATACACATGTAAGGCATCATCATATGTTCATCCTATTTACAATTACTTCATCTCATATCCTAGAGACATACATCAAGGCAAAGGGTGATTTGAAGGCCTAGTAAGGTTAAACAAGGGAATCAATGTACTTTTGATTTCAATAAGAACTTGAATAAGAACATAAAGACATGAGAAATGGATGCACATTCATATCATAATGAAAATAACTTGAAAAATCACTTGAATATGTGGCTACAACATTTCATTTATACATTCATGAACATATCACCAAGGTCCATCCCCAAGGTGTCATAAAAATTACCAAGGTTATTCACCAAGGTACGTGAAACTATTCATCTACGGAGATTAATTAGTTAACTAATGACTTAGAGAACTATCAGGGAACACCCTTAATAGGAATTTAATTTCATGTGAGACACATATATCATAATCAAACATTTCATAAATAACCCATATCGAATAAAAGATATGGGTTTCATTTCAAAATCATGATGTTTTAAAAAGTACTTCAAAATAAGATCATTTTGTCATTTAACCCATGGAAAGGGGGTGAGGGTTATATGTATGTCAATTCAAGAAAAAAAAAATATATTTTTTGTATTTATGAACAAATAGAAAAACGAAATATTTATGGTTATTCACATATATAAAACAAGATAATTTCTTGAGAGAAATAGAGAGAAATTTTGAGATGAAACTTCTGCAGCATAACAGCTATATAACATGCTTTTAGAAAATAATAAAATGAGTGGGTACAAGGGTAAACCACTAATAAATAACTAATATTAATATACAGATACAAAAAAAATGGAAAAAAGAACATGGTATGTATATTTGAATGACATACGATAAGAAAAGGAAACTTGAAAGGAAAGTGAAGATGTGATTTCTTTTATAAGAAAATCGGTAGCCCAACGACATCACATAAAAAAATTCAGAAAATAAATTAATGAGAGAGGAAAGGGTCTCTCATAATTTGGACATGAAATTTAATGTATTAAATATGTATAATAACAATCCCTAACATAATAAAATGGAACTATAAGACATAATATAAAGGAAGTCCTGACTTAAAAGAGGAGGGTGAAAGGATTCCTTACCTTGAAGAGTAACTTTGAAAGCATGAAGGTCAGGACCTTGGGAGGCTTGAGGGAACCTTTAGAGGACTCATTGGGACGTAAAGAGAATAGAACTTCATGGGGAAGGATTTGTAAATGAAATGAATGAGGGAATGGCTTGGTATTTATATGGGAAGTGAGGGAACAAATCATTAACATCCAAAGGACACCTCATCGGTGGTATTGGAAAAACAATGGGCTTGCCCATGGTATTTGCCCATGCTATTGGCCAATTGGTACATATCATATATTATCTTACTATTCATAATTTGACTAGAAATATTACAAAATTATTACATCTTTAATTATTTCATTAAACACCAGAATCTCAAAACTGTAACTTCACTATCCACCAAAAATTCAACATTCTCAGAAAAATTCCATATATTCCACTTAACCTAATATTGATGCTCTGAATTCATAAATTAACTCCATTTTATGAAAATAACTGTATAATTTTTTTAATTTAATTTTTAAATAAAAATAATATTCATCTGAAAGAAAACTAATACATAACTAATAATTTCTGAATTAGTTATTTACTTATTTTATTGAATCACATTATCTAATCAAGGTGCCTTAATTATATTAATACTTTCTTAAGTGAGGTTACTTATCCATTTGGTCATATTACTATTCATCAGCGTAAAATTACTATTCGTAATTTACTATTCATCAAAAATTATGTTTATCTTATAAGACTCTAAATTTATTATTGAAAATAACTGTAGAAGAACATTTTTTGAAAATCATTACACGTTATTAATTATTTAAGGTTTACATAAATACTTTAAAATATTATTTATTAAAAATTTCATCAATAATATACATCCTATATTTATCCAGACATTTGATATTCACAAACATCACCATAAGATGAAATAACAATTTTTATTTATATAAAATCATTACATAAAGAATCTACGGTCTCGTTACATATCCTCTTATATCACCAGCATAAGACCTAAATGTAAGGTGTGCTAAGGTGATAAAATCTTGGGGAAACTCGGCCAACTTTTCCTGAGTAGTGATTTCTACTAGCTTGAACATCTCCCATAGGTTATTCAGTTCCAGCTTCACATGATGAAGTTCAACATGGGTTTGGTCCATAGCAAAGCCTAGTGGTGCTACCTCCTTCTCAAGTTCCATCAGATGGGCTTTGAATGACCCGATACTACTAGATGAGGCCATCAAATCTTCCTTCTATAACCAGGATCACTTGTATTTATAATCAATAATCTCAACACTAAGAGTTTAGTTTCCAACTGTTATATTGAACAAGAGTCATATAAAAGTTACGACTAATAATATCATTTAAATTATATCATTTCATTAAATAAATGAAATATTTTTGTTGAGTATAAAATAAAATAACGCACAAAAATAGGAAACAAAAATTATTCAAAAGTTCAGGTCATTACAAAAGGCATCCTTTATCAGCACTAAAAAATCTCTGATAAATGGGACCTTTATCAGTGCTTTTAAAATCACTGATAATGGAACCACTTATCTACGCATTAATTTAGCATAGCTAAAAGAACCATTTATCAGCACAGATAAAAGTTTTGATAAAGGGTCATTTATCAGCGGTCATAAAAGTGATGGTAAAGTACCTTTTATCATCACTTTTTTGAGTGCTGATAAAATAGACGTTTATTAGCACTTCTATGATCATTGGTAAAGTATACCTGTACGAACACTTTTAAAGGTGCTGATAAATGTGGAATAAAAGTACTGGTAAAGAGAAATACTCTAGTGTGCTGTAATAGCACACTATAGTACTATAAACACACCAGATATCAACAAAAATCCCAATTCACGATTTAAATAAAGTGAAATTTACAACACAAACACAAGAATAAAACGGTATATTATAGACATTTCAAACATTGGTTCATACAATTTCAAAAATCCAAATTATTAAATACATTCTAAAACATCAATTTTCCATTATCTTTTAATCTTGACCTAACTCAATCTATTTATGAACAAGCCACCCATACATGAGAAAAATAATGTATCATTATAAGGAATACAATTAAATAAATAAATAAACAAAAAGGTGTTAATTTTACTAAAATTGATGTCAATTTATATAAAAATACACACTTGGTGTCATATGGTTCACATTATGCATCAGATTGTGGTGTGGATGATTCATACACATAAAAAATGACTTATGGATCATTTTTTTTAAAGTACTTAATTTTTTTGAATTTTTTTCCTCATTTTTGAGTAGGTCAGTTGGATTTTTTTATTAAAATTGATTTCAATTTAATATAAAAACACACACATGGGGTCATATCGGTCACACCGTTTCTTGGATTAAGTTATGCCTAATTCATGCTTATCTCAAATCACTTATGCATCATTTTAATAAAGTATCAAAATAATATGAATGTATTCGTTTGGATTTGAGTAAGTCAATTTTTTATTAACACTAATGTAAATTTTAAATAAACATGCACTTAGAATCATACTAGTCACAATGTTCATTAGATTGATGTTCAACTAATTTATATATATTCCAAATAACTTCATGATTTTTTTCTTAAAGTATCAAAACAATTTGAATGTGTTTTATCGGTTTTGAGTATGTCAATTGTCTTTTTTACTAAAATTTCATTTTAAACTTGAAAAACACACTTTGACTCATATGGATCACATCATGTATCTACTTGACCTGAGAATGAATCCTATATGTCACAAATGATTTATGAATCGATTCCTTAAATTATCCAGATAATCCAAATGCATTTACTCAATTCCAGTGAGATAAATTTTTCAATGTCACATGTCAACTTTAAACTGATAATGGACACATTTAGTCAGTTTTCTTTTTTACTAAAATTAATTTCAATTTAAAATAAAAAGAATTAATTGGAGTGATAATAATCACATCATGTGTTCGATTTAGGTTTAGCTGATTCCTACACATCCCAAAGTCTCAATACAATCCTAAATGTCAATGTTACAATGATTTCAATTGAATTTATTTGTTGAACTACCAACACTACATGAGGAGATTTGAATAAACCACATCTATTAAAAGAAACACTTGTATAAGAAAATAATTAGTATTAGTAATACTAAAAACAAATAAATTAAACCTAAATAATAAATAATACATTAATTCTATGGAAAATGATTTTACTGTGAAAATATCAAAATTTCCTCTATGATTGAGCAGTGGAGGGAACTTGAAAGAAAGTGATAGATGCCAGTACTACAGGGTTGAAATATTTTGAGGGAGAAGAAGTTTGCGGAATTTTAGTTTTAAAAAGTGATGAAAGATGGATAAAGAACCCCAACTTAGATAAAAAATCCACCTATCAAAGAAAACAATTATTATGTAAGTAATATTAAAAATAAATATATAAAACAAAATTATGAAATAATATATTAATTCTATAGATAAATATTTTACTGGGAAAATATCATTATTACCTCTGTAATTGAGCTGGGGAAGCATCATTTCTATTCCTAAAAAGGTAGTGGAAAGAACATGAAAGAAAGTTATAAATGAAACACTGCAAGGGCGAAGATGTTGTGCGGTAGAAGAAGCATGAAAGTTGGACAGAGTATCCCAAATTAAAGAAAATAGTCCACCTATATAAGAGAAAATTTATTATGTAAGTAATACTAAAAAGAAATAAATTAAAAATAAATATAAAATAATACAATAATTCTATTGACATTGATTTTAATATTAAAACAACAAGATTACATTTATATTAAAGAAGAGGTAGTGTTGTTTCTCTTCCTACAAAGGTACCAGATAGAACTTGAAAGAAATTGATAACATAAACACTACAGTGGTAAAAACCTTTTGAGGGAGAAGAAGCATAAAAGATAGACAGAGCACCCCAACTCAATCCAAAGAATCCACCTGTATAAGAAAACAATTATTATGTGAGTAATACTAAAAATAAATAAATTAAACATAAATATGAAACAAAACATTAATTGTATAGATAGTGATTTTAATATGAAATCCTCAATATTACCTATTTAATTGATTAGAGGTTCTGTCATTTCTATTTCTACAATGGTAGTGGAGATAACATGAAGGAAAGTGATAAATGCAATAATGCAGGGGTGAAAATGTTTTGAGGGAGAAGAAGCATGAATGATGGAAAGAGCACCCCAACTTGAACAAAATAATCCACCTATATAAGAAAACAATTATTATGCGAGTAATAATAAAAAGAAAAAAATTAAACCTAAATATGAAACAATAAATTAAATCTATGGACAATAATTTTACTTTGAAAACATTAATATTAACTCTGAAATTTAGAAAAGGTAGCATCATTGCACATACTGCAAAGGTAGTGGAGAGAACATTAAAGAAAGTGATAAATGCATCACTATAGGGGTGAAAAGGTTTTTAGGGATAATAAGCCTGAATGTTGGAAGGATACCTCAACTCAAACAAAAGAATCCACCTATATAAGAACACAATAATTATGTTAGTAATACTAAAAATAAATCAATTAATCCTTAATATAAAACAATAAATTAATTCTTTAGACAATTCTTTTACTATAAAAACATTAAGATTACGTCTATGATAGAGTAGAGACAGTGTCATTACTCTTCCTACGAAGGCGTGACACATGGATAGAAATATTTTAAAATAAATGAATTGTTCATGGAACAATTAAAAATAAATCAACGTTTCATTATATAATTTTTAGGTAAAATAGAGAAAGTACATCGTAACATTAATTTACATCTTTCCAAAGGGTTTTCTTTATTATAGTATGTTCTTCCATCATGTGCAAAATGCATTGTCTACATGAGTAGAAAAACATTTAATTTATATTATGATAACGTAGTAGAGAACATATAATATTATGAGGAAAAATATAATATATTAAAAACCATGTTTACCTTCTCATTGAACCCTCTTTACCTTTTTTAATGGTTTTAAGGATTTATTTCCTCCATCAAGAATCCAAATACCCTCTTTATAGTCACATATAACATACAAAATATTGTCTACATTGGGACCAATGTGAACTAATTGTGATGTCCCAATGAAATGATCATCCTTGATTTAATTTTAATCTATCTCAACATTTTTTTCTCCAATAGGACAATCGATCAATTCTTGTTTTTTGGATTAGAGATATAAAATACTTGTACTAAATGTGATGACATTATATACAAATCATCTTTTTTCCCCTTCCACACTGAAATTCACCTTCACAACGCCCATTTCATCACATTTCACTTTATTGAAATTATCAAACCATTTTAAATGGAATCTAGGATCTAGAAATTATTTATAATACAACTCATATATCTATTCGATAATTCCAAAATATGACATATTTTCATGAAATGGATTTCTGTCCATGGAACAAGATATGTGCATCCCATCAGCCTCAAGTGTAACACAACTGTTTTTCATCATACGGAAGTCATCATATTATTTCTTATAGAATATATAACCAGTTATTACAAAAATTGTGTATGATTTAAAATTTTATTTGGACTTATAGCTTGCCATTGATGTCATTCGGAAATTGAATACATATTTTAAGATAACTCTTTATAAATTTGATCTTTGAACAATGATATAAACTATTTATTATGTGTATTTGATATCCATCCATCAGTCCTTGATGGATTAAAATATCTATGAATTTCTAGGTGGGATTCAATGTATGGATCAACACATCAACTATTATGTAATCCTTCACCCATAATGTGTTGGTTGTGATGAAAATTTGGGAGACTGATTCCTTAAATATTTGATAGGTAATTGGTATATAATTCAATAGCTTCTTCAAATATATATCATTCTGTAACACAACCTTCTTGCCGACTTAGATTCTTGACACACCATTTCAAAATCTTCATATACAATTCAATTTGGTACATCCATATATAATGGATAAGACCATATATTTGAACCATTATGACCATGTGAACGGTAAGGTAGACCATTATAACAAAGAATGATGGAAGGAATAACATCTCTAATTCACATAATATTACTACAATATCTATATTCGTGATTTAAAACTCCACTCATTCTACAACATTACTACATATGGATTTGAAAAAGAAAAAGAGTCTGGTAAATTTATGTCATATTTTTTAGGTATAATTCAATGAAAAGAAACATGCATTTAATTTTGCATTAAAATATGATAGTAGTGTGATTTTAGTCCTTACAACTTCAAATTAGTCATTAATACGACATTCTGGATATTTGATGAACACCCCTGTAGAGCTTTTTCAATTCTAAGGAAAAAATAAAAATTGAAAATTTTCTTTTCTTGATAGAGTGTAACCTATTGGAGTAATAAAAGACTTCCTTTTACCCTTCACCGATGCCAACTCTTCCCTTAAACCCATTTCAATCATGTCCAACCAAGCCATGATTCCATCTTTCATTTTTAGGAACATTTAGTAATGTTACAATAGCAATATCAAATAAAATTTATTCTACAGGCTTGATGTCAAAAAAATTTCTTACATACAAAAAAATCCAATATGATAATTCAAAGAAAATTGATCACTTCTTCCTACCTGATTTTGTAAGGTTCTTCAAAGATGGTTTACTAAAAATAGTGTCAATATTTTTTACTTTTTTGTATAGTCGATCACTCATTGTTAGAGTGGGTGTGGTACCTTGTTCGATATTCCCATCGAATTCTAATATCCAAGATCTGTATTTATTTATTTAAGGTAAAAATTTCTAATGTTATAAAAATGATGTCTCCTATAAATGTTTCAAATCAAAAGAGTATGTTCATTTTTCACAAATGGGATACTCCAACATAACTTAAATTCAATATCTTGATAAATTTTCATAAGAGGGTAAGTCATTTATCATTCTATACAACAAGTCCCTCAATTTAAATTATTCAATTCTATGAGAATCACATATTATAAAACATGTATTACAAATCAATTTCAGATATTCGATAAATGCATCCAAATAGACATCAATATCATTATCGGGTAGCTTTGGTCCAGATATAATTAGATACAACATAATGTAGTTGTGTTTCATTCATAACCATGGTGGAAAGTTATAATTTACAAACATGATGGTTCATGTACTGTTATTACTACTCTATACACCAAAAAGATTTATTACATATATGCATAAGGTAAGAAGAAAGATTATCAGCTCATCTACAAATTTAGGAAACTCATAATCAATTTTGTTTCACTAAGGAGAATCTGATGGATGTGTAGGTTCCCATATTTAATTCTTGTATATGTATTACATGTTAATTGTCTTTCAGTTTACTAATATCCATATAGTCTTATAAACCATAGAATTAAAGGCAATTACCGTACATATTTGAAAGGACTTGATTCATTTTTCTTGTATTGATCTATGCCACACTTAGGGAATTTTATGAGTGATTCGTGGTCCTTTAGAAACAATATGCAATAATTTGGACAAGCAATTATTTTTTTTGAGATCATTCCCATTAAACGTAATATTTTTTAGATTCATATATTTGGCATGGTAGTTACTTTTATCTGGTAGCAGATCTTTCACAAGACCAATTAGTTATGTAAATCTGGTGTCCCTCCATCCACTTCCAGCTTTAAAATTATATAACATAAATAAAGCTGGAAATGTTGTGTATTTAGTAAAACTAGAATACAATGGTTTCTTGTAATAGATATTTAACTCCTCATACAAATTTGGACAATTCTGGAGGTCATCTTCAATTTACATTTTCATTTCTTTCATGATATCTTCATCATCTTTTATAGTGGCTTTCATGTCAAATGATTCATAAACTGTAGTATCATTCTAATCGATGTCCATATTCAGTTTTTTCCTAGGTTTTGTCCAGCATTTATAACATTGATCTATTCTGTGATAAATCAAATGTTCATCCATAACATCCAAACAATTTTTCTTAAATAACAACAATATAAACATGGAAAAAGGATTTAATACGGGCCATCTACATGCTCTCTTGAAAACTTGATAAACTCTTTAACTCTATATTCATATTCATTTATCAAACGATTAGCATGAATCAATTTTCAGTTTATATACATCTTATTCGGTTTATAAAAGATTAATTTTATACAATATATAAATAAATATACATAAGATATTCAATATAAAGAGTGAATGTTATAGAAAAATATTATAAGGGAAACTAAACATTTGATTGTGTTAAATAAATTCAGTATGTAGAAGAAAATTGGTAATTAAATTTAAGAAAATAATTACACCATTTAAAATCTTTCATAAATCCCCTAAAAATGAAAATATAATATAGGCAATTAAAGATTAATAAGAAACTCATATATTATAAACATGAATAATATACTCTCATTCAATCAACTAGAAGATATAAAAATGTATTTGAACAACTGATGTAACAACCTAAGGAGTTATTATATTTTAAATTAATGGTCTATCAATATTTGAAAAAATATCAAGACTCTTGGGATGTCATATCACCACACTGAGCCATCCCAAGGATGTTAAAGGTACTCCAACTGGATATAATATTGGCATTTATTAGTGGATTACATGAATATGCAGCTTATATCAACCAAATAGATAGTTTTGTAATTCCTAAATATGAGAATAAAGTTTGTAAATTGAAAAAGGTGATGTTTGAATTGAAACAATAACTAAATTCCTGGTATTTAAGGTTAGTTGAATTATTTAAAAAAACATTAATTTTAAAAGTAAGAAATTGATCATAATAAGTTCTTAAAAAAATAATTTTATGGGTAGATTGAAAGTGTTTATCAATGTGTATGAAATAATATTTAGACGTACAAGAGATGAAATATGATAATAATTTTCTACATTAACAAAGACCAATGTTTAAATGTTGATGATTATTGGGTTGAAATTTTCCATAGTTTATAGGAAACTCATGGAATTCATGGGATATTTATTTCCAAATCCATGTATGTGAGGGAAGTGTTTTATAGATTTCAAATAGATGATTGAAAAACCATGATGACACCCATTTAAAATTGAATAAAATTTTGAAATGTTTTGGTTGGAAGGTAAATATATATCATGGAGTGTGGGAGATTCATTATATTCAAATTTTTTTACAGTAATAAGGTTTAAAAAACTATTTTTCAACATGTTATATAGGTATGTATCAATGTGGTTAAATGGAAATCCACTTCATAGTATTTAAATAAATAATCAAAAGGGGGTGAAATTATTAAAAATCAATATTTTGGAGAATGAAACAACAATGTATTAATGTGGTATATACTTTTAAGAAAATTGGTATAAATAGAAAGGGGTAATATCTACATGTTAATTTTTTGTTAATTATTTACATAGGGGGATTAAGATGATGATGAAAAATTATAATGTAGTTAGAAAATAGTACATAGAATCATGTTATAATATATCGTATATTATTATTAAAATTATTTATAAAAAATTTGGATTAATATATAGAAGGGTAAAATAAAATAGTTTTTTAAATGTGTAAAGACATATGATGTTGAATTATCGAGAAAAGGTACAACACATTTAACAATAGATATAGTTTCCAAAAAAACCACAGATAACCATATATCAAAAACCCAATTTGGCCAATTATAGTGTCAAAGGGACATTCTCGATCCCCCTCAGGTTGGCAATAAGCACCAAGGTATGAAAAACAACAGAGCGGGAATGATTTGGCCAAAAAATTAAATAAAAATAGTAGAAATAATAATTAAATAAAACCTTTCATTATGAATCCATACATTGGATTCCAAAACAAACCCAGATAAGTAGAAAATAAAAGATATAAATCAGTATAATATAAAATAAATCCCTTAACCTACCTTCTACTACCTCACACGATGTATCCCCAGTTTCAATATCTTGAATTTTACATGTTTGGATAACATTGATAAAATAAACAATGAAAAATATGTTTGATAGATTTGGGAGATCAATTTGGGATATTTGAAAAAAATATATCAAACAACTAAACTCCATGTGTCACCATTTAGTCTAGAAACAATACACTCTCCATGAGCGATCAAGAGTTGAATTAAAATTAGAAACTGATAAAATCGGATGACCTACCTCACTAGTATACAATCATCAGACCAAAAATAACGACATCTTCAAAGAAAAAATCAAAAAGGAAATCAAAAATACACAACGAAAATCGGAAGACCTACATCACTAGGTAGAAGAAATTATGAAACCCTCTTTGGAAAAAGTAACTTCAATAAAACATTGGATATTAGACGAGATGTTTAAGATGCAGTTGAGTAGTGTGATTCGGGGTTCGATTAACAGAGGAGGAGCACCGTCAGCATGTGGCATCTGCAGAAAACATCTGATATCACGATGGGTTGGAAAATGGTTACGGTTTCTAAATAAGACTAGGATACTTTTATCAGTGCTTACAAATAAGCACCGACAAAGAGTCCTTTTATCAGTGATTATTACTTAAGTGCTGTTAAAATGACTCTTTATCAACATTTTTTGGAATTGATAAAGGTAGGTCTTTATCACTGCTAAAAAGGTGCTAATAAAATCAGTCTTTATCATTGCTAAAATTATAGTGTTGATAAATGTTCATTTTATCAGTGCTTTTTTAGTGCTGATAAAGCCTCATCTTTATCAACACGAAAAAAGCACTAATAAAGTTACTTTTATCAGCGCTTATTACTTAAGCCCTGATAAAGGATTTATAATTATAATTATAAATACAAAAATTGTAGATATTTATATATAATTAATAAATATATATAAATATAAATATAGTAAATATATTCCATTTTAAATATATTTATTATAATTTTATAATCATTTATTTATAATTATTGAAATATTTTAAAAAATAATATATATATATATATATATATATATATTTAATCAATATATATAAATATAGTCCATATATTTCGTTATTTAAGTAAATTTATTATAAATTTAATAATTATTTAAATATATATAATTATTTATTTATAATTATATAAGTACGTGTAAAAAATATATTTATTTGTTTATAATTATAAATATATAATTGTATAAATATAGTAAATGTACATTTATAAATATATTTATTTATAAATATTTTTTTACAAATATATTTTTAACACTATTAATGAATACTTACTTTTATATGCTTGCATATTTGTTAAAATGTGTGAAATTGAATTAATTAAGAATAATTACACTTTAAATGTATTGAAAAAATGGATATGATTTTTGTGTCTGCATTTTATATAAAAATGCATTAATTATTTATATGTGAAATCAATATAACACAAATTTGATCTATGTAAAATTGAAAAATCAAACGAAATTCAATTATATGTTGAGTACTATACAATTAGTCAATATTTTTAATTCATATTAATTACTAATTATAAACCATCATTCAATAAATATATGACTATTTAATATAAAGTGTATAAATATTTTTTAATATATAAATGATATTTTTATAAATTAATATATATCTATATATTTACTATATATACTATTTAATAACATTAATTATCATAATTATATAATTAATAAAATGTTTAATATTTAATAATGTATAGACAATTTATTCATTTTTATCAGTAATTATTTAAATAATAAAAAATTTAATATATTTTATCAATAAACTCGTTTTTTTTTTTTAATTAATTTATTTAATTATTTCATTTTATTTATTCAGACCTTTATCAGCACTAAAAATGTGTTGATGAAATAAATATTTATCAGTGCTAAAAATAAAGTGCTGATAAGGGAACCTTTATGAGTGATAAAAATAAAGAGTGGATTAATGGTACCCTTTATCAATGCTAAAAATAAAACACTCATAAGGGATACCCTTTATCAGTGCTGATAAAAGGATAAGTTTATCTGTACATTCCATAGCGCTGATAAATATGCCACATATCGACATTTTTTGTTCTAGCGCTGATGAATACCAACACTGTTAAACATGGGTTTTGTAGTAGTGAATTGTAATCAAAATTTTATTTAAGGAACTTCATCAACACATAGTGTGTCCATAACTATTTTTAAATAAAATACCATTAAAAATAGATCCCATTAATAAAATAACCTTTAATTTCAAATCAATCCTTTTAATAATACAAACCAAGAAATTTAGAATGAATATCATGTTATTCAACACTTAGATCCTTTTATAGAGAAACATACCTCAATAATGGAGAAGAAACACCAATAATAGACCACCCATATTTGAGGGTTGAATGAAATTAAAAATGGTTTTGAAATCCATTGAAATAATCCACGAGGTTTCTAGATTTAAAAAGATAAGGGAGGAATATACACTAAATTTAAGGGGATTTGACCATTTATAGGCATTCTAAATGTTAAAAACCATGGAACTGCCTCTTGAACCATGCTACAAAAACACCAAACCACACTGCTGTCACCCTTTACCAATTGGACTTTGGAAATAATATCGTAGATCTTTCCTAAATAATATTTTACCATGAAAAGGCTATGGTGTATCCCATAAACCACACTACAGATACCCCCCAATGAAAGATCCATCTAAATCACCCCCATGGAACTCCATGCCACAATATCTGAATCTACACCATAGGGATTAAAGGTGTAGAGTTACTATGCCACAACCTCTTCTCCACTATTCAACTATTCCAAAATTTATAGAGACACAAATAATCTACCACTAGGGAACTACACCATAGACCACTAGTCCACACCACAATGATCCTACTTCACACCACAGATGATAACCTCTATAGTACATTCCACAATAAAATTCTTGGAAAACTACATATTACCTCAAAACTCATAGGAATCAATGTACCAACTCCTAAACATCAAAAAGAGAGAATACCAAAACCAGATGGGTTTCATATATGTACTTTTTATAACATTGTAACATTATTTCCCTTGAATGGGTTCATGTGTTGTAATGATTAATCAATTACATCTTGTGTGTGTGTGTACATAAAAAAACAATAAGAAATTACATCTTGAAATGTATGCATATTGTAACCATGAGATACTACCTCCCTATATATATTCACAATAAATTAAGACATGTATATGTACATAAAACTAAAATCCATTACATCCCACAAGTATAGAATTATAAAAATACACAGCATTGGAATCATATATGTTTCTATAATAATATACTATTCATTACAATAAATAAAATTATCACCATAATAATTCATAATTCAATACCCAAGAATACTTGTTTATAAAAATGGAAGCAAGAATTGCCGCCTCCAAGTTCTTCCTAAAATATTTTGTTATTTATTATTCCATATTTATATTCAACACTAATTATTCATAACCTACCCTTATCTTTGACATTATATTTAACCCATCTTCTTATTCATGAAGTTATTCATTTAATACAATTTTTCCATTAATAGTCACATTACCATAATCACAGCCAACTAAAAATAAACGAACAATTATAATAACCAAATAAAATAATCATTACTATACCATACAAGTTATCACAATAAATGAAATAATAATTCCAACTTCATTAACTAATACCAAATTGCAGTCCTAATTTACCATTTTATTTATTCAATTATAGATCACATTATATTTAACAATTAATCAGTTAATTATTTAAAACACTGAACCATATATCCAAATGACATCGAATCAAACCATATAATCACTTATATCACTCGACACGTCAACACAACCTGTAAAACCATTTTTATGATAACTCCAAACTTGTAGATATGAAACACACCAAATTCAAGTAATTTATAAAGTAAACTTGATCCAACCCCACTGAAGCCTTTCCCCTAATACAAAATAAAAAAATGACATCTATCTCTTCCAATGCTAGAATGACTCAACATCACATCCAAATAACCATAAGACTTCCAATAATATCCAAAAAATGTAATGAGTTGGGGTTTTAAATTATTTTTTCTTCTAATTATTTTATTGAGTTCAATAGCATGATCCACACATAACACCGAACATAAATGAAACAAAAATATATTTAGATAAAATATAAATATTTATATATGGCCATTAAAACTGATCCATTGAATTAAATGGAATTAATATTAATAATCAATTTTTGAAATAATTATATAAATAATATAAAGGCTGCTTTTAATATGAACAAAATTGAATTATTTTACCGAAAATGACTAAAAAGTTCATTTACTTTTTTGAAAATAGTTTTTTATAAAACTACCATTTAATTCAATAAGATTTTGTATTTCAAGAAATGTATGGCTAATTGTGGTAAATAATGTTTTATATCAATAAATTTTAAACCTAATTATGTTAATAAAAATTATAAATGAGACTATTAAGAGTTAGTATTTGAAAATGTAATTTTATATTAAATATGGTTTTTCATTATATTTTATATTTTTATTAAAAAATTGAATTTATAAAATTTAGAAATTTAATTTGAAAAAAACAAAATCCTTTTTTTATTTGGATTAATAATAATATCTTAATATTAATTTTTATATTTTTCTTAAAATGATGGGTTTTTAGGTGAATTGTAAAAATACAAATTTTGCTAAAACTATAAATTTTATAACACAATAATGAATTAATATTAAAAAAACCCTTTTTATATAAAAATATATATTTTATAATTAATATAAATCATTTTATAAAACTATTTGTAATTTATAAAAAAAACATGTTTAACATTTTTGAATCTCACATAATATTTCTGGTTAAAAAATGTTTCTACGTGGTCATATTAGAAACTAGATTTTCTCACTTTTAAAAATTTAATATAATATATTTAAAAATTTATTTCAATATATAAATATTATTTATCGTTTTAAATTTAATTTTAATTTTAAAATATAATATAAGTAAGATTTTATTAATTACCGAGATAATGGTAAAACATTTTTTTAATAAATTGTTTTATTAATATCATGTAAAATTTATTTAATCAATAAATTTTAAATAAATTAAATTTTGAATATAAAATTACTTTAAAACCAATATATAATAATATTAACATGTATTAAATTATTAATAAATAAAAAATAAGATTAAAAATTATATAATGGTTTAAAATAATTTTTTTACAAACAAAAGTTTTTTATATATTATATATTTTAAATTAAAAGTTGATAATATAATATTTATAAATTTAATTATATTAAATTGAGATTAAATATAGGATTGAAACATAAATTGTTTTAGTATTGGTTACCTTATTTTTTTTAAATAGAATATAAATCACTTATTTATAAACTACTTACCACGTTAAAAATCAAAACGTTAAAATGTAAAAACAAATATCATAAAAGAATTGATACATGTCCAGAAAATGTGTGGAAAGTATTTTTATGATTACTTATAGACCCAAAATCATATAAAACTCTATTATTTTGAAAGCCATGAGTCATTGACCAAGGAATAGTGTATTCATATCATTGATGTGTTAATGTTTTTCCCAAAAGCGCCCTTTTCTTCACTTATAAAAGGGGATCACTTACTCCCCTGCATGATTAAAAAGCCCATATATATTTACTTTGAAAATATTATCATGTAACCTATAATATAAATCCTTTATTCATCCTTAATCCCCTGGTCACTAAATGATAACTTAATACCCTAACTTATATGGAAATCTCTATGAGAAGATTGAGTCTCCAATGTAAGTACTACCATCTTCATAACTTTTTCCCATAATATTTATCGTCAAAATCTATTATATCCATAAAAAATGGAGAAATAATTACAATTATTATATTGAGATGTTATTATATTAATTTAATAACCATTATTTATTCCTCTCCATCTACTAAAAAAAGTGTTGTTAGGGCGTCGTGCAGACTACCACCACCAAAATGAGATGTATTCCACTTTTCTTCACCACCATTATGGATCATCAAAAGGATGTAATGGATGAATAAATAAAATATATATAATATAAATAATATTATAAACATTTTAATTATCAATTATCTTTTCCCCCAATCATCCGATGTGAAATGGAAACATTAATAGTGCGTACGTGCGAACTATCACCTCCACAAGCAATGAATTTTATTTTTCATAATCACCCATCATGGTTGTATTTAAAAGGGTATTTAATATACAAAAAATATTTCCATAAAATTTTTAATATTCTGTATATTATGGTACTGTTATACACTGTTTTCTACCATAGACAAAATTTATAAGTATTTATAGAAAAATTGGCCAAACAACCTCAAGTAACTGATTTTTGTAAGAGAAATATATAATAAATAAATAAAATATGATAGTAAATGGAACATATTAAATTAAATAAATAAGAATAATGTTCCTAATATTATATAAAAAAAATTAATTTTATCATTTATAAATTTACCCACATGTGAAAAAATAATCTGGAACAAGGTAAGTGATTTTAACTCGATTTCTCTTCATGGATACATGTTTTAGTGTTAGGTAGAAATTTATTATTTCTATGATGTATATTATTATGAAGAATTTTTTCTGGAAGAATAAATTAATTGTTTAATTTTATTTCTGGAACAATATAATTTTCAGGCTTCCACTAAATTTTGATTCAAAAATTACTAATGACATAAGGATTTCGTCTCAAAAATTTCCTTCTATGAGGCACATTTTATTTAACTCACCTAATTTATTGAAAATAGTGTGTATAAAACCAATTACATATTTAATATCATGTATTATCTTTATTATTAGTATTTTAACATCAAAATAAATCTCCCTCCCTTTCAAAGGGTTTTTATAAGAATATTTCTTAAGTCATACATGTTATGTCTCAATCACCCGTTATTGAGGCATGCTTTGATATTGTACACCAATTATATTTTGTGTGTGTAAATACATCCCCCATGACTTATAATATCATAAATTATTGTTTAAATTTTAAAATTCACTTTTATTCATTCCCTTAATTTATTTTTTCTATGATTTATATCATATCTAAAATATAAAGGCCTCTTATAACTCAATATGATTTCATGAGTTGTAATGTTTCCCCTTGAGTTCCATATTTCATTTCCTATGGTATAATGTATTTTTATCTTGTAAGAAACCTTTTTATTCAAATATTATTTACTGATGAGTTCTAATACTTTTTCAAAATGAAACTATGTTATAATAATTCCCATTAATTTAAACTACAGTTTCCCCTCCATGTCTATAATTTCTCTTCCCACCAATGTTCTCTTTTTTAATTAGAAACATAATTATGAGTTATCTAATTTAGACATAATATTAATCTTATATGATTTTTATATTAATTATTTATTATTTATTTTTAATATTTGTTATTTTAATCAAAGTTAATTTAAAAAATTAAAATGGGTTTCCTTCCATAATTAATTTATTTGATCTTCCATACCTCTTACATGGTTTGTTGGTTACACATTCTCTTTAATTATCTCCATTTTAAAAAATATTATTCTCTTGTAAATTTTTTTTATATATATTTAGCTTAAATATAAACCTAGTTAAATATCCATATTATTTGACAGGACATATAAGTTTTTAGTTCCCTTCAAAATCACTACTTTTATGACAACATGATTTAAGGGAACTTTCTTATTTCTTATCTCATGACAAGAATGACCCCCATCATAATTTTTTAACCATTAATCTCTTATAAAAACCATTTTTATTTTATGTATTACCCTCTTGATTCAATTATGTTTTCATAGAAAATAATAATATTTTCCTTCTTTAAAAAGATCATTTCTTATTTTATAAAGAATCACCAAGTGCTTCGTTTCTATCCTTTTTTCTCCTAAATATTTCCATGAATTTTGAACATAAAAAATATACGTTCAAGAACAATGTATCATTTTAAATTATGAATGTTCAAAATGATTTAACAATGTATTCTTTTGAGAATCCTTATGATTTATCCTTCAGTTATGCCTTTAATCTTAATTATGAAACTCACTTATTTCTCATGGGTTTAATCATGATTATGGTTTATGTATAGTTTATTTTCATCATGTGACATAAATAAGTATTATTTTTATTATGTGATATGTGTTAATGAAATTATATATCCCTCCAATTCATTAGGTAAAGCTTTATATCTCATGATATGTTGTGTAAAAGATTTGGGAGTGAACCTAATCCTCTATATGACTTTTTCCACTATTTATAGGCCGCTAGTGGTAAGCATAAGTATGTTATATTATGAAATGGGTGGGAATGGAATTATATAGTCATAAAATTAATTTTTTTATGATATATATAGCATGAGAGTATATGTAATGGATAAGGGAGTGAACCTAATCTTCCATGGGACTTTTCAACTATAATTATTGGAATGGGAATTAAACCCCATCCAAAATGGGACATTGTCGACTTTATAATGATGGTCTTGGGATTGACCCTTGACTTATGTTTATTATGTCATGTATTATGTTGTTTCCATATATTCTATGACTCCATGATCTTATGATTTCAATTTTTTATTCCATGTTTCCATGCTTATCTCACACTATTAAGTCATGGTATATGTTTATTATTTTGAGATTATGCGTGTTTTTTTAATATTTATTGACCAATATTATTATTCTATATTATATTAATAATTAATTTTCTCATTCTCTTATTTATATCATTTTTTATGATCTATAAATTTATTAAGTGTTGGTAAATTTTCTATTAATGATCATTTGAGCTCACCCATTTCTGATGTTTCCCTTCCCTATGTTATGAAGATGATTATGACTTATGATGAGTATAAAAGGTGGTATAGAATAATTTTATTATGCATAAATGTTGATGAGTATTATAAAATATGTTTTCTATATAAATTATCATCAAATACACAAAACCAAAAGTTTCCCCAAACTATGTGATATTATTGTGATATGTAATGTTTGAAATTATTGAAATTATGGAAAATAATGATGTGTTTATCTTGGGTTGAAATAGTTCATATAAAAGGGATGTTGGGTTATTTTTGTGGATTAATGTAGATATTTTGGTGAATGGGATAAGATAAATTTAGTGTAAACCCTATGGATACGTTTTAAGGGACATATACAAGTATATTATTAAATCCTATAATTTTGGTAAAGTATAGAGTTTTTTATTTTCTTAGTAATACATCCATATCTAGATACTATAAGTGGATACAGGATCTGGAACATATGTACCTAGGGGTAATAATCCCAAAATGGCATGTTGGTTATTAACTCAATCATCACTCGGTGTATGACAAGAGTTATAACTGCACAACTAGTTTAACACTCCCTATATATATTCTTTAGTAAATCATATTCTATTTATAAGCCTCTATAAAGGATTTGTTTATTAGTTACTTTGATTGACTAGGTTGATAACTATAAGAGAACCCAACTAAAGGTAAACTCGGATGAATATCAAATGATATAGGTTAAACCAAGGATTATTTAAGTTTATCTAAGAATGATATATGTTAAACTTCTAATGATATAGGTTAAACAAATAGTGATATAACATGAAATAAAATAATTATAGGCTAACATGATGGTATTATAAAGTGATAAATATTGATGTTAAATTTTCCTTTTGTTATATAGGATACTTTTATTATATGGATAAGTTTTCATAACTCACAATAACTTCTTTTGGTTTTAGTGATGGTTTAAACTAGAACGAACTGAGTAAACTGTGGGTGAGAGGGAAAATGAGAATATAATCTCAATAATAAATCTATCGGAATGGGATATAGAATGAGAAATATAGTAATTATTCAAAACCATCTATCAAAAAACCTGATTAACAATGTAACCATATTTGAGAACATGAGATACCAAATAAGAGAAGGATGGAGGGTTGTGAAAAATTAAGAAATGTTGATGATGAAAGAAGGGAAATTGAACTACCTATATGTTAAGAATGTGGGAAAATGAACGATGGAAAATACCTTAATGACACTAGATGATTCTTTATTTTTGAAAGAGGTGGTAATTGAGCATCATACATCCAAATGAAAATGAATTGTTTGGTTAATACAGTTGAAATAAATAGAGTTTATCATATGGTACAATTAATAATTCTATGTATTATGTGTGGGGAACATGTGAATTATCCAATACAATTCCATAATACATATAATAACCATGATTATGATCACCAATATCCTCCAGTACCAAGAGGACAATGGAATGACATTACATGCACTACTCATAAAGTGGATCCTAGTATTTAAGGTACACATACCGTCTAATTTAGTGTTTTTTATGTCATATTGGAATTTTATTATAGAAACTCTAGTATATATATGAAATTTAATAATACAATTAAATCACTGCTCCAATGAATTTATTATCAATGAAATATTTGAATGGTATGATTATTGTATTTTAATATTAGGCTTATAGGAATTTATCTTGTGGAAATGTTATTATCCTTATTTGAGATAAATTTAATGTTATTTTATTGATATATTGATTCCATTTTACTCATAAGAAAATAATTATGTAGTAATCAAACCATGTTTCATATCAACCAATGATATTTATCAATGTGAGGATGATTACGAACAACCTTTAGAAGAAAATTATATAATATAGTTATTGAAACTGAATTGAAATAGGCTCTTATCTAAAACTATTAATAATATCAATATTAGGGATAATTTTATTCTTAGGAAATCGATATGTCTCCTAGGATTAAAATGCTCATATCACTCTCGAAATTATATCTCGAGACATGTTTATCTATAAGACACCATTATGTATTTTAATTAATAGATAATAAATAAAATTATGAGGATCAAATTTATTTAGGGGTGTAATGACTAGAAATTTTAGAATTTATTTTCCTCTAATTAAGTGATTATGTATTATATCATTCCCCACACACAACACTGAACACAAAACAAAATGTGATATATTTAGATAAAATATAAATATTTATATATGGAAATTAAAACTTAGAAATTGAATTAGAAAAAATAAATATTATTAATCCCTTTATGAAATACTTATATAAATAAAATAAAGTCAACATTTAATATGAATTAAATACAATTAGTTTACCTAAAATGGCTATTAAGATAATTTATTGTTCATAAAATTATTTTTCATAAAAAATACTTTTATTGCAATATGATTTGATATTTTTGAGAAATGTATGATTAGTGATGATAAATAAATTTTGATATTAATAAAATTTTAACCCCAATTGTGTTAGTAAAAAACCTTACCTAATGATAACAAGCGTTATTATTTGAAATTTCATTTTTCAAATAATATGGTTTTTATTATAATTTAGGATTTTATTAAAAAAATGAATTTAAACATTTTAGAATTTGAATTTGAATTTTAAAAAATGAACATAATTTTTTGATTTATAACAACAATATTATCTTATGATTAATGTTTCTATTTTTTCTAAAATAATTGATCTTTAGGTAAATAGTAAAAAACAAATTTTGCTAAAAACTATCTCATTTATAATACACGAATGACTAAAAATTTAAAAAAAACCTTTTTATATAAAAAATATATATTATAATTAATATAAATAATTTTATAATACTATGTGGGATTTCTAAATCACATGTTTATCAATTTTGAAACTCAAGTTATATTTCTCACTAAAAACACTTTTAATGCATTATATTAAAAATTAGTCTTAATCAGTTTTAGAAATTAAATATAATAAAAATTATGTTCTATATGATTAAAAAATTTAAAAATTATTTAAAAATCAAAATTTATTTTTTAGTCATAAATATAATATTATAATGATTAGTGTTAATTATTAGGATAATGGTAAAACAATATTTTTAAAGAATTATTTTTTAGTATCATGTAATTTTTATTTAATATAAAAATTTATATTAATTAAATTATTACTATAATATTATTTTAAACCTATATGTAACTACATTAATTCTTTTAAATTGGAAATTATTACTAAATAATATTAAATAACACATAATGATTAAAATCTATTTTTCAATGAAAACTGTTTTTTACATATTATATATTTTAATTTGAAATTTGATTTTATCATAATTATAAATTAAAATAAATTAAATAAAAATTAAATTTTGGTTCAAAAAAATTGGTAATACTTTTTACCTTATATTTTTAAAATAAAATGTAAATCACATATTTGTAAACTTGATAACATGGTAAAAAAATGTAAAAATGTAATGGGTATTCTCAAAAGTGCCCTTTTATTAACTAATAAAAGTGAATCAATTCCACCCCTCCAAGGTCACACGTCCCATTATAATTTTCATTAAACCTATTTCCAAAATAATTATAATATAATTCATTTTATCATCCTTAATACCATTTCCACTATAAGTTATCTTAAGGAATTCCCTTCCAACGAAATCTCTAGGCGAAGCTCAAGTCTCCAGCATAAGTATTACCATCTTTGTAACTATTTCTCATTAATATTTCTATTCCAAAAATCTTATATTCATAATAATATAACAAAATTAATATAATTATTTTACTAATATGTTATTATATTAATGTAATAAAACATATTTATTCATCTTTATTAGCTAATAAAAACAAAAATGACATTAGTGTGTTGCACGGACTACCACCACCAAAAAGCGATGTCTTTCATTTAACATCACAAACATTAGTCGCTGATAAAAAGTATGAAATATATGAATTAATATTATATTTATAATATAACCATGATTATTAAATTTCCAATTATCATTTACCTTTTCCCTATAATTGACTAAGAAATTTAAACATTAATCGTGTGTACGTGCAAACAATCACCTCCACGATTATTGACATTCAATTTTAATCTCCACCCCTCTTGGATTCCATTAAAACAATATTTAATATTTACAATTTTTATCCACAAAAATATTAATATTCTAGATATTATGAAACTATTTTATATTTCTTTCTACAATGGTCAACATACATAAAGAGTTATAGAAAATTTTATCAAGAAACCTCAAGTAACTAATGTAGGGAAGAGAACTATATAATAAAAAAATAGAAAATGATAATAAATGGTAAAAGTTAAATTAAATATAGAATAATAAGGTTACTAAGAATTTATTTAATAAACATAATTTTATTATTTATGAAGATAGGTTCATGTGCAAAATGAATCTAGAACAAGGTAAGGGTTTCTATCTCAATTTCACTTTATTGAGGAATGTTTTAGTGTTATGCAAAAATTTATTATTTATATATTGTATGTACTACACAATAATTTGTTTTTTATAATATATGATTTAATTCAGGTTATTTATATAACCAAATGATTCTTATGATTCCAATGACTTTTGATTCATAAATTACTCAATATTTAAGGGTTGCGGTCAAAATTTCTTTCTTTGAAACAAATTTTTTTATGCCTCTAATTTATTGTAAATGGTGTGTATAATAAAAATTGTACATTTAATATCATTTATTATCTTTATTAATTTTTTTACCTTTTAATTAAATCTCTCCCTCTTTTAATTTTTTTTTCATAAAATGTTTCTTAAGTCTCAAGGGTTTTATCTCAAACACCCTTTAAGGAGGAATGCTATGATATTATGTAAAAATTTTCATTTTTATGGTGTAATTACTTCCCCCATGACATAAAATATCAAAAATTAATTTTTAACTTTGAAACATCACTTACATTCATGGTCTTAAATTATTTCTTTAATGATTAATGTCTTCTCTAAAATATAATGAACTTTTATAACTCAGTCTGATTTCCCAATTTATAATGTTTATCCCTGAGATAAATATTTAATTTCAAGTTGTTTAACCTATTTATATCTTAGGATATCACTTATTATTAAAGTATTCTTCAATAATTAGTTCTAATCACTTTTTAAAATTAAACTATGTTAATTATAATTCTCATTCTTTTAAATGATGGTTACACCTCCTTGTCCATAATTTCATTTCTCACTAATTTCCTTATTTTTAATTAGAAACCTCATTAAGTGATTTATCATATGTACATAATATTTAACTTTTCAGATTTTAAAAATAGTATTTTTTATGTGTTTTTATGATGTGGAATTCGAAACAATTTTTTTGAAAATATAAAAATGGATTTCCTTCTATGATCATTTATTTGATCATTCATACCTCTTTCGTGATTTTTAGTTTCATATTATCATTATTTTTATCCCTTTTATTTAATATTATTCTTATGTACCTATTTAATTTCTTTATCCCTTATATATATACCTAGTTAAATATAAAATTCATTTCTGGGATTATATGAGTTTTTAGTTACCTTGTATATTACCACTTTTATGTATACCCTATTTAAAGTAACTTTCCTATTTTTTATCTCATGTTACTTATCACGCCCATAAAATATTTATAAACCACGAATAGTTTATAAAAAACATAATTATTTTATTTATAACTCACTTGGTTCAATTCTAGTTTTAGGGAAAATAATAATATCTTTCCATCATTTAAAAGATCTTTACTTATTTTATAAGGCATCACCCAAGTGGTACATTTTTATTCTTTCTTATCCTAAATCCTTCTCATGAATTTTATATATTGGAAATAAATGTTCAATAAAAATGTCAATTTTTAAATTATTAAAGTTTAAAATTATATAAATCCTTCTTATCTTGATAATCCTTATGATTTAGCCTTCTGTTATGCCTTGAATTATAAATATGAAACCCAATTTTGTCTCATGGGTTTGATGATGCTTATAGTTTTTGTATGGTTTCTTTTCTTCTTGTGACCAGCATAAGAATGATTTTAATTATGTGATTAGTGGTTCTATAATTATATATCCATCTAATGTTTTTTAAAATATTTATATCTCCTGATATTTTATTTAAAGGATTGAGGAGTGAACCTGAACCACAATAAGACTTTGTCCACTATGTATTGTGCATCGATGGTTAGACTAAGCATAGTATGTTATGCGTTGGGTGGACCTAGATTTATATATCCCTAAAATTAACTAGTTAATGAGTTATATATCATTATATTCTATGTAATGGATTAGGGAGTAAACCTAATCCACTATAGGACTTTGTTCACTATGTTTATGGGAATGGTGAGTGAGCCTAATCCACTGTAGGTCTTTTTCCACTTTATGGTGATAATCATTGGAGTGACCCTTGAATTATGTTTATGATATCATGTCTTATGTTATTACCACATATTTTATAATTCCATGATCTTATGACTTAATTTACTTGTCCAATGTTTCCATGCTTATCTCACACTCATATATCAGGGTATGTGTTTATTATTTTGAGATTATATGTGATTACTTCATAATTTATGGACAAATTTTATTTGTATATGTTATCTTAAATAGAGATTTATCTATTCTATTATTTTATCATATTATTATGATATAAATATTGATAAAATTTTGATAAGTTTTCCCTTACCGATAATTTGAGATCATCTCTTTCTTATGTTTTCCTTCCTCGAGTTATGAAGTAGAGTATAACTTGTGAGAATTATATAAGGGGGTCTATAAGAGTTTTATTATAGAAATTTTTCACAAGTTTAATAAAATATGTTTTCTATGTATATACTACTAAAAAACCTAACCAAAGGATTCTATTATCTATTTGAGATTATTGTGAGAGGCAATGTTTAAAATCATGGAAATGCTATAAAATAAGAATATGTTTAGATTTAGTTGTCATATTTTATATTAAAGGGTGGTTTAGTTTTTTTAAGATTAGTGTAGTTATTTTACGGAATATGATAAGATAACATTAATAAAAACACTAGAGGTGAGTCTAATGGATAAGTATATGTATAGGTTAATATCTTAGAATTTTGGTAAGTTACAGAGTGTTTGTTTTCGTAGAAATAAATCCCTACCTAGATACTATAATTTGTTATAGACCCTAGAACAAATGGTACAAGATGTAATAAACCCCAAAAGATCATGTTGAGTATCAACACAATCCTCACTTGGTGCATGAATAAGAGTCCTAGTTGTAAACATAGTTTGAAACTCCCTAGGGATACTCTTTGTTTAATTATATTATCTCTATGAACCACTATGGAGTGTTTATTTCATAGATACTTGGAGGAACTAGGTTGATATGTATATTACAACCCAACTTAAGCTAAACTAGGATGAATTATTAATGATATAGGTTGAACCAGGAATGATATGAGTTGATATAAGAATGACATAGGTTAAATTATGAAAGAAATAGCTTGAAAAAAGAGTGATATAGATTTAAAAATAATAATTACAGGCTAACATGAAGACATAATAAAGTGATAAATATTCATGTTAATTTTCCATTTGTTTATATAGATTACTTATCTTATAATGATAATTTTTCATCACTCATGTTAACCCTATCACGACCTGTCCCCTGGGGCCGTGTCATGACTACCCCAAGCCCAACTTCCATAGGCCAGGGGCTGGTGACTAGCACCGAAATGAGTATTCCCTAAAACTGGGAAGGCATTTGCCTTTATAATCGATAAACACACGCAACCTAGCACACATCAAGATACAAACACAAGTAAACTAAATATTAAATAGAGTGAGTACCGTATGTAAAATGGTCCAGAATAGAAGCCCAACTAGAAAGTACAAGAAACTAAAAGTACAAATAAAATAGAGAAAAAAGGAAGACATTTGTTGAGTTGTCCTTCGAGGTTCCTACCAGAAGGGAAGGTACAGATCGCCTCCTCAGCACTCCATGTCTTTCCGTCTCTTATGTGTACTGACTTGTCGTAATGTACTTCTCTGAGAACCGTCCAGTCCTGGTACCCTCAGTCTCGATCAACCTTTTCCAACGTCTGCACCAAACAAAACAAAGTGCGGGCATAGACCGCACCTGGGTGAGTATAACGATACTCAGTAGGGACCCTGAGACCCTCATGGTCTCAAAAAATCCACAAAGGATAAAACATAAATCATGAAGTCAACTGTCAACCCTACATAGTTATATTCCCGTACATATACCTCTGTTATATATTATACCAATCTCAATCATGAGGAAACACAGGGTCCAACACAAAATCCCAAAGCTAAACTATTTCACAATGGAAGGAAAACCACAAAGGAAAGTACCAAATAGGTAAACCACACATAAGTATACCACCAATGTATTACCACAATGGAAATTACCACACAGGTATGAACTCAGCTCACACCAGGTATAACTTCAGTAAAGATGTAGAGATGATTATATGTAACTACTGAATCATGTTACATTGTAATGAAGATGAACCACAAAGGATCGCTAGGATCTGACCCACACAGGATCTCTAGGAGATGACCCACATAGGATCCAAAGGTTATGACCCCCATAGGATTTCTAGGAGATAACCAACAAAGAATCTCTAGGAGTTGACCCATACAGGATCGCTAGGTGCTGACCCACATAGGCTCGCTAGGAGATGACTCACACCAGATCCCTAGGTGTTGACCCATAGAGGATTTCTAAGTGATGACAATCACAGGACCCCTAAGAGCTAACCCAAAAAATACAGCTAGGATCTGACCCACATAGGATCACTAGGAGCTGACCCACACAGGATCTCTCTTCACTCTTCTTGTCACAGCCAGCTACTGGGTTCACGCATTAAGCTTACTCGTCTCTAGGTGGATCTTCTCCACAAGTCACTGGTCGATACTCTAACTGCTATGATGTCCCATGAGGAAGTATATCAAAATACCTCCATGTCATAGGGTTTCAATGTAATAGATGGCGCGTCATTCAGATGCCCGGTCTGTGAGTTATTAGCCTTTTTGTCCCGAGGACCCGGTTCGATTCATGCTCGATCAAACCTGATCATTCCCAAACTTTATCCAAAACTTCAGTGGGGTATACCAAAGGGACAGTATCACTCCATGGATTTGAGAACCACTAATGGTTCTTCAAATGGACGTCTAGTGCCAAAGTTATGGCCCAAGTAAATAATAGGGTCATCTCTGGTCCGAGTTCGGTCCGACTCGGTCGGACTGACCTGGCCCGACCAAGCCTGAGGGGTCTGGCCCGGCAGGCCGCAAGGGCTGCAAGGCCTCGAAGGTGCCACCAGGGTATGGGGTGGCTCGGCCGCGTGGGTTCCATGAGGGCTCAAGGCTGTGGGGCGGCTCGGCCGGAGTGGCTCGGCCATAAGGATGTCGCAAGGGCTCGAGGCCGCAGGGATGCTCATCCGTAGTGGCTCGGCCATAGGGGTGCCGCTAGGTTGCGGGGTGGCTTGGCCGCAGGGTTACCTCAAGGGCATGAGGCCATGGGGTAGTTCGGTCAGAGCGGATTGGCTGGGAGGGCATAGGCCATAGGGTGGCTCGTCCAAGGCGGCTTGGCTGGGAGGGCGGAGGCCGCTGTGCATGAGGCAGTTCAGCTGGGAGGACGGAGGCTAAGGGGTGGTGCGACTAGGCCGCGGGGCATCACGGGAGGTCACGGGGCCATTCAGTAAGGCCAAGGGGTGATGACGGCTGCAGACAGCGGAGCGCCGCTGGGCGCGGAGGCTGCAGAACATGGAGGCCGTGGGGTGCAGAGGCCGCGGTGCGGCACAATGAGTCCACGTGATGGTGATGGCCACAACCGGCTGAGCGCCATGGAGCATAGAGGTTGTGGGGTGGCGAGGCATTGTTCCTTCATCGGTGGTTCTCGAGTTCCACCGGTTCCAACTGCCACCGGTCACCGTCACCAAAGTTACCTTCTTTCATCTTGAAGGATACACCATTCAAGAATAACGGGTGAGAGGTCGGGCCATGTTTGTTTGGCCTGCACCCTCTACGTTAGAGCGGTTGCAAGAAGCTCAACATGAACAAGAATATCAAGAATAGGAAAATGAAAAATAATTAAAACAACCTCCCTACAACCCTCATCAGTCACTATTCCCAATCCCGTAAAAGAATTAGAATGGGGGAACATGGGAAGTGATAATCATATTGAAGTAAACCCCTAACTCGTTCATTTGATTCGTTGAAGATTTCTCACGTGGAAGGAGATGATGACATTGGGAATAAATGGAAGATGGTGAAGTTGGAATTTCCTCAAACGTCGATTCAATGACACTGAAGAAGTTCTTCATCATCGAATGTCCCGTGGAAGATGTCAGAGTCGAAGTTGGCAATCTTCATTGGCGTTCTTCATTGGAGAGCTTTCTCCCAAGGATCCTTCCTCCCAATTCCACCAAAAATTCCAGGTATCCATCATAATAGATTATGTTGTCTATTTAGTTCATGGGAATAAATTCTAAAGGCCATAATTAATTAACTATGTTGTCATAATAAATGTTAGAGGAGTTGAAGAGGCTCCCCTATATTAAATAGGACGTTTGAGGGTTTCAACCATTAAAGGGGAGTTCAAGGGGGTTTATTCTCGGGTGTTCCCCACCAACATAACCTCTCAAGGGAGGTTTATATCAGTTATTCCCCACCTTTGAAACATCCACATGGGAGTTTTAAAATAAAATAAAATAAATTTTTACACAAATTTTATTTTATTTTATTCTTTCACAAAAAAACCCAAAAATTAACATTCACCCTCGACCAACTGTCGTCGAGGTGAAAGTATCCTTAATCGAATACCGGTGCTACAAGTTCAACAGTTTCCTTAGATTTCAATTCTGAGCATTGGTTCAAAAGATAGAAAATCCTGTTAGCATGTTTAATGAACGTACCCAGAAAAAGTTCAGAAATTCATTCTGGGCACTCTAGGCCTCGGAATCACGCGACGTCAATTTTCATGGACTCATAAAATTCCAATTTAATAAAAAAAACATTGAAAATATGGGTATTTACATTCTCCCCCCCCCCCTCAAGGCTTTACATCCCTATAATTTAAAACTCAATCTAAGGGAATAAGTGGGGGGTACTGAGCACACATCTGAGCCTCCTGTTCCCATGTGCTCTCCAGGAGGATCTCGTGCTTCCAGCGAACGCTTACCAGAGGTATCAACTATCCACAAAGGACCCACTCTTTTCGATCCTCAATCTGAACTAGAACCTTCATAAAAGTCACCCAATCATCGATGTCTAGCTCGCTGTGGTCGATGACATTGGAAGGGTCATGCACGTATCTCTTCAGCTATGATACATGGAAGATGTCGTGCACTCGGTGCAACTGAGGTGGAAGAGCTAAGTGGTATGCCCCCTCACCAACTTTGTTGAGGACCTGAAAAGGGCCGATGAATCTCGAAGATAACTTGCCTCATCGGTCAAATTTACATAGACCTCATCGGGGTGAGACCTGTAGTGAGACGTGGTTTCCATCCTCAAAATCTGGAGGTATATGTCTCCTGTCGGCATAAAAGTTTTGCTTGCTCTGTTCAGTATTCATTCACTCCTGGATGATCTTCACCTTCTCTGTGGTTGCCCATACCATCTCTGGTCCCATGAGTGATGACTCCCCTGGGTCAGTCCAGCACAAAGGTGATCTGCAAGGTCGTTCGTACAAGGCCTTGAAAGGTTCCATCCCAATGGTGGAGTGATAACTATTGATCTATGAAAACACCACCAACAGAAAGTGATCCTCCCAACTGTGACCAAAATCAAGGACACAAGCACGTAACATGTCCTTGAGGGTCTGAATGGTCGGCTCAATCTGAACATTCGTCTGAGGATGGAAGGCAGTGCTCAAAAGAAGCAGCATCCCAAAATCCTCCTGCAACCCCTTCCATAGCCAGTATGTAAAACATGCATCACGATCAGAGACAATCGTTGAGGGTAATCCATGTAGTTTCACAATATCATGCACCTAGAGGAATCCCAAGATCTCTACTGACCACTATTCTCTAATCGGTATGAAGTGGGCCAACTTGGTGAGTCGATCGAAAATCACCCAGATAGAATCATGTCCCCAGGATGTACGTGGAAGTCCTATCATGAAGTCCATGGATATATCATCCCACTTCCAGTCTTGGACCTCTAAAGGATGAACCAAGCCTATTGGAACCTGATGATCTACCTTCACATGTTGAAAAGTGAGGAATCGATACAGAAACTCTACTACTGGTTTCATCATTCCCAGCCACCAGTATTATCGTCGGAAATCCTGGTGCATATTTGCCACTCCAGGATGTACCACTAGAGGGGATGTGTGGAACTCCCTCAACAGTTCCTCCCAAAGTGACACTGGTACCATGGTATGTCCTATAAAGGGGATGACGTGCTCCCCATCTATAGAAAATCTATCAGGTTCATGTCCTGTGGATATCTGAGCACGTCGTGTCTTGTATTCTGTTTCCCCAAACTGTGCCTCTATGACTCTCTAATGAAGTGAGGGAGTGACTGTAAGACACTGAAAAAAAAAGCTGCTCCAACTCTATCCACAAAGGATATCTGCAAAGAAGCCAGTTTGTTTGTCGCCTCTCCTAGCATCTATATACCAGACCTCATGTTGAGTGTATCTAATACAATGTTCTCTTTATCATGGGATTAGACTATCTCAAAGTCATAGTCCAGGAGGAAATCAAACCAACGTCATTGTCTTATGTTCATGTCCTTCTGAGAGAAGATATACATGATAATATTGTGATCCTAGTAGACTATAAAACGTTCTCCCATCAGATAGTGCCTCCATATCTTCAAGGAGAAGTCCACTGCTACTAAATCTAGGTCATGGGTAGAATAGTTCTTCTCATGTTATCTCAGCTGTCGAGAACCGTTTTCTTTCACTGTTCGCTCCTATCATGGAACATCCAAGCCCGGTCACTGATGCATCACAGTAGAATACATACGCTATTCTCTCCTCTGGAATTCTCAAGATGGGGGCACTAGTCAGCCTTTACCTCAGCTCCTGAAAACTCTACCGGCATCTTTCCGACCACATGAAGGGTTTCCCCTTCTTCATCAACACTGATAGAGGTGCTGAAACTCTGTACAAATCAAGCCCAAATCTCTAGCAGTATCCAGGAAAACCCAGGAAACTCCGTACCTCTATCACACACATGGGTGTCTACCAACAAAGTACCACCTCAATCTTCACTAGATCCACTGTAACTCTAGCCTCTAATGTGACCTTTCCTAGAAATTGAAACTCTTGGATCCAAAACTAGCACTTCGAGAGCTTGACATAAAGCTGGTGCTCTTGGAGAGTGTCCAGAACTATTTGTAAATGATAGGCATACTCCTCCTTAGTATCCGAGTATATCATAATGTCGTTGATGGAGACTACTAATAAGTGATCAAGGTATGGATGAAAGATCCTGTTCATGGGTCCCATGAACACTGCCGGAGCATTTGTTACAACGAATGGAATAACCAAGTGCTCATAATGGTAGTTCTAACATCTGCTGGTCATCTTCTGCACATCCTCATCTCATACTCTGAGCTGGTTATAACATGATCAAAGGTATATCTTCAAGAACCACCATTCTCCCTTTAGCTAATCAAAGAGATCGTCAATCCTCGGAAGGGGGTACTTGTACTTCATGATCATCTGATTCATGCGCTGATAGTCAACATAAAGCCTCAAACTCCCATCCACCTTCTTGGTGAACAAAATTGGGGCTACCCAAGGTGAAACACATAGACGAATGAATCCCTTCCCATGCAAGTCCTCTAGGTGTAACTGCAGCTCACAAAGCTCTGTGGGATCCATCCGATATGTTGGTGTGGATATTGGTGTTGTCTTGGGGTACATGTCAATGAAAAATTCCACCTCGTTGTGAAGAGGTAGAACCTAAACATCACTAGGGAAGACATATGCATATTGGACCACAACTACAGGATAACACGGACTCTCCACATCAACTGATATGAGGGTTAGGCTAGCCAACTGATGGGTGATCAGTTGTACTCTCCTCCGGGTAAGTCCGTCCTGTTCTGCAAAGGATGTCTTATCACCAGTGAAGGTAAATCTGGTCCCATCCGTGCGGACACACTGCACTTTGCACCTAATACAGTCAATCTTAGAAGGGATTTTAGATAACCCATCCATACCTAAGAACACATCGTAAGGCCTTGACGCTGCAACTAGGAGAACCCAACCAAAGCTCTTGCCTCCTAGAGTAAGCTCATACAGCCGACACCAAAGCGTTATCATTGAATCTGCGCCTGTAGGAGTCTCTAGAAGTAATGATCAAGCCAAGGGCTCCGTCGGACTCTCTGAGCTCCGAACGAGGGAAGTGGAAATAAAATAATGACTGGAACCTATGTCTATAAGTACTGCAAATAAGGTGGAGTAGACACAAATAATACCTCAAATCATCTCTGGAGTACCATGATCGTAGGCCTCAGGTGCCTGGAGCTGGGATCACCCATGTCCTTCTACTCCCTATGGTTGGGATGGACCACTTGGTGGTGGTGGAAGTAACATCTCGAATCGTCACCCACCACCAGCTGCACGACTAGCTCCTCTGCCACGTCCGCATACTCTCTACGGACCTCCTCGGTCGAACCTCTATCTCTGTCAAGGAGGTATTTCGACCATCTACTGATCATCCATATGACATGTTGGATAGTCACGAGACATGTGAACATGCCCACTACATGCGTAACTCTGCCCACTCTTGGTATGACTGGCTCCACCTTGGGTGCCCCACACAACAGACCCTGAGTCCTGTAGTTGTTGACCTGTAGGTCTGGCCCTCTGGGACCTCTACATCATATATCTGCTTCCTATTGCACCAGACTCCTCTACATGAAAAATGGTGGTGGGTATCACTGATGGTGATTTCTCATCAAGGAAACTCTCCACTAAGAGGGCTCTCTCTAACACCCCTGCATGTGTCGGTATGCAGAGTGAGATAATCAAAGCCCTGATCTCTCACATGAGAACCTAAAGAAGGAGTGTTCCATGAAGAATGAGTCACACACAATATTTGTAGAGTAGCATGAGAGGTCAGTGAACCTTGCAAAGTACTGAGCTACATTCACGCTACCCTATTTTAGATAAAGAAGATAAACTATGCACACTGTGCGAAGAGTCTCTATAATAAGCTCTGCTCAAAACAGGCTCTCGAATTCTTCCCAAAGAAACATCACCTCATCGTGAACCTGTAGCATCAAGCTCTACCATCTTCCTACTGCTACCTATAGAATGGTGGTTTCAAGGATCACCATGAGATCATTTTATGTCCCTACCATTCGAAAGACTCTCTCTACAGCCTCCAACCAGTCCTCAATAGCCTATGGGTCCATCTCTCTCCTAAACCTGGGTGGCCTCTGTTGCTGGAACTTGTGCAATGCGCTCAGGCGGTGTGCATCATCTGCTTCTAGGGATGGTGGCATCAGTGTACCAATAGGTAATGGTACAGCTGGTGCCTCTACTAGAAGAGGGCCCTGCACCAAGGAATCATCACTCGATGGGATATCAGTTCATAATACTCTCAGAACCCTAGCTAGATGTCTGCGTGGAGGCATCCAGAAAAGAAACAGGTGTTCCACGGTTAATAAGTTATACCTGTGGAGCTAACTCAAAGAGATCAAAAATAAAACTCTTGAAAAGACACACACAATCAGTGTTTTCATGCATTGAGTCAGAAATTAGAAGTCAGGGTCCGAGTGTATGGATACGTCAGTTGCCGTACGAACACTAGATTCCCTAAACTGATAACCACACTCACTACACATAAAACTATTGCCGTAAAAAAAGATAGATCAGAGCCCTCTGTTCTACGGTAGAACGGAATCCTCTGATACAAAATTTTCAGGTCCCATCCCTCGTGGCTCATGTCGTTACTACCCTAGACCGCCTTCCATAGGCCAGGGGCTGGAGACTAGCACTGAAAGGCGTAATCCCTAAAACTGGGAAGGAATTTCCTTTATAACCTATAATCACACACAAGAAACACATAACAATATACAAACACAGGTAAACCGAATAGTAAATAGAGTGAGTACATTAAGTAAAAGGGGCTAGAATACAACCCCAACTGGAAAGTACAAGAAACTGAAAATACAAGTAAACTGGAGAAAAATTGAAGACATCGGCTAGGTCGTCCTCGGAGGTTCTTACCTCAAGGGTGGGTATGGATCGCCTCCTCTGCATTCCATGTCAGTCCATATCCTCAATGTAACGACTAGTCATAAGGTCCTCCTCTAGAACCATCCAGTCCTAGTACCCTCAGTATCGATCAACGCTATCCGACGTCGGCACCAAACACAACAAGGTGCAGGCATAGCCCATCCATGGGTGAGTATAACAATACTCAATAGGGACCCCGAGACCCTCATGGTCTCACAAAATCCACAAAGGATAAACCATAAAGCATTAAGTCAACTGTAAAACCTACTTAGGTATACGCCCTTAAATATACCTACGTTATCTAATATACCCATCTCAATCATGAGGAAACACAGGGTCCAACCCAAAAGACCAAAGCTCAACTGTTCCACCAAGGAAGGAAAACCACAAAGCCTAGTACCACACAGGTACGCCACACAAAAGAATACCACCATGGTATTACCAAAATGTAAAGTACCTCACAGGTACAAACTCATCTCACACCAGGTATAACTTACGTACAGTAGTAGAGATGATTAGATGTAACTACTGAATCATCTTACTCTATAAAGATGCTGACCTGCATAGGATCGCTAGGACCTGACGCACACCAGATCTCTTGGATCTGACCCACATAGGTTCTCTAGGTGCTAACCCACACAGGATCGCTAGGAGTTGACCCACATAGGATCGATAGGACCTGACCCACACAGGATCGCTATGTGCTGACCCACACAGGATCGCTAGGAGCTAACCCACACAAGATCGCTAGGAGCTGACCCAAACAGGATCACTAGGTGTTGACCCACACACGATCACTAGGAGCTGACCCACACATGATCGCTAGGAGCTGACCCACATAGGATCGGTAGGAGTTGACCCACACAGGACCACTATTCATTCCTCTCGTCACAACCAGCTACTAGGTTACCACACAAATCCTACTTGTCTCCAGGGGGATCTGCTCCATATATTACTGGTTGATACTGAAACTTCTACAAAGTACCATGAGTAAGTATCTCAGAGGACCTCCATGTCATAAGGATTTCAATTCAACAGATGGTGCTTCATTCAGATTCCTTGTCTATGAGTTATTAGCCTTTTTGTCCCAAGGGCCTGGTTGGATTCGTGCTTGATCCAACCCAACTGTTCCCCAACTTTATCCAAAACTCTAGTGGGGCATACCAAAGGGACCGTCTCACTCCACGATATTCGGTGCCATTGAAAGTTCATCAAACAGACATTTGGTGCCAAATTATTGGCCCATGTAATGTATAGGGTCGTATCTGGTCCGGGTTCGGTCCGACTCGGTCGGACAGACTTGGGTCGACCCGGCCCGGCCCGCTAGGTCCGGACCAGCCTACTAGTTCTGTATTGGAAGGCTACGAGGTCCGCGAGGCTTTGGGGGTTCCGCAAGGGCGCGGGGTGGCTCGAACGAAGGTTTTCCGCGAGGACGCGAGGCCGCGTGGTGGCTCGGCCGGAGCAGCTTGGCCGCGGGGGTGTCGCAAGGGCGCGAGGCTGCGGGGCGGCTCAGCTGGAGCGGCTTGGATGTGGGGGTACCGCGAGGGCACGTCGCAGCTAGGCCACTGGTTCAAAATGTATAAAAACTCGTTCTCACGTTCACTGAACGTACCCAAAAAAAAGTTCAAAAATTCATTTTGTGCACTCTGGGCCTCGGAATCACGCGCTGTTAATTTTCACAGATTTGTAAAATTCCCATTTAATTTAAAAAATTACAAGGAAATTCCATGTCTTTTCAAACCCCTTTTAATTTTATTGATTTCTTGAACCAGAATAAAATGAGTTAACCTTATGTGTGAGGCACTATGTCATGGAAACCTCAATAATCAACCCATGATATAGGGAGTTGGACTAAGAAAACCAGTAATTAATCCAAACCTTCTATCATGTAACACAATTAACAATGTTACCATAGTTGAAAACCTAAATGAACTAATGAAGATAAGGAAGGAGGCTCATGAAAATTAAAACATTAAATATGGTTAAATATGGGACATTCAACTATCCAAATGTCAAAAATGTGTGAAGAACGATGAAGGAAATTTCCTCAACAGGACAGGAAGATGCTTTACTTGTGGAATAGGGGGTCATTGAGAATCAAACTACCATATGAAAATAAATATTTTGGTTAACATGATTTAAATAAAGAGATTTCATCCTATATTTCCAATAATAATTCAATGTCTTTTGTGTGGGGAACTTGGGAATTATTCAGGACAAATACCTAATCCATGGACTAACCAAGATGATAAGAATCACCAAACTCCAAAACCAAGAGGGAAATGGAATTTCATTACAAGCACTACTCATGAGTAAGATCCTGATAATTAAGGTACATTGGCCCTGCAATTCATAGATTTAGATAACTTATTGGAATTTTATTTTGTGGATTATAGAATATATTTAATGTTTTCTAATATCATTGAATTGCAACCCTAATGATATGATTGTCGAAGAAATATTCTAGTTGTACATTTATTTTATTCCAAGTTGAAGATTATAAGAATTTAGCATATGGAAATATTATTATCCTTCATTTAGATAAATTTAATGGTATTTTAATGATGGATTGGTTCCCTCCACTTAGAGGAAAAAATTTCTATAATAAGTAAAACATATTTCATTTCAACCAATGATATTTTATCAATGCAAGGATGATTATTAATAACCTTCAGAAAGAAATTATATAATATGGGTCTTGAAACTGAATAATGATAGGATGTTTTCTCAAATTTTTAAAATCACTAAATAATATGGATAACCCTATTCTAAGAAAAAATATATGTTTCCAAATTTGGTAATGTTGGTATCACTATAGAAATTATATCTTCAGTCACATCTATTTACAATAAACCCATAGGTATTTTCATTAGTAAGTAATAATTAAAATTATAAGGACACAATTTAATTAAGGGGGTAATGTAACAACCTATTATTTAAATATATATTTTCCTCTAATTAATTCATTGTGGTCAATATCTTTCCCCATACACAACACCAAACATAAATAAAATCGTGATATATTTCGATCAATTATAAATATTAATGTATAGCCATTAAATCCTAGTCATTTAATTAGTAGAAATGAATAGTGGTAACCACATTATGACATACTTATATAAATAGGATAAAGTGGAATTTTAGTACGAATTACATTCAATTAGTCTGCCTAAAATGATTTATATGATCATTTATTGTTTAGAAATTTTTTTTTATAAATAAATTACTTTTTAATGAAATATGATTTTATAGTTGATGAAATGTATGAATAACGTTAATAAACAATGTTTGATATTGATAATTTTTTAACACCAATTTAGTTTTAAAAAATAATGAAATAAGAATAATAATATTAAGTTTTTTTAGATATCATTTTCTAGAAAATATTAATTTTCATTATAATGTATGATTTATTCAAAAACTGAATTTATAAAATCATTACTTGAAATTTTAAAAAATGAACATCATTTTTGGATACGTTATAAAAATAATATCTTGAGAGTTATTTTTTTTATTTTTTCTAAAGTAATTGAATTTTAGGTGAATAGTAAAATATCAATTTTTATAAAAAAAAACTATAACTTTTTTACTACATTAATGCGTTAAAATTTTAAGAAACCCTTATGATATAAAAAATATATATTTTTACAAGTAATGTAAATAATTTTCAAATACTATGTGGAATTTATAAATCATATATTTAACATTTTTGAAATTCAAGTAATATTTCACAGTAAAAAATTTCTTTACACACTTATATTAAACATTAAACTTGATCATTTTTATAAATTAAATAAAAGAGAATTTATTTCATATATAAGTTAAAAATTTCAATATAACTCAAGAAATTCAATTTAATTTTTATTCATAAAGATATTATTTGTAATATTATTGTTAATTATCGCAAAAATGGTAAAATATTTATTTTAATGAATAGTTTTACTAATATCATGTAATTTTAATTTAATAAATAAATTATATATAAATTAAATTATGACTCTAATATTATTTTTAATCCTATATATAACTATATTAATAGTCATTTAAATTTTTAATAAAAAAAAATAATATTAAAGAACACACAATGGATAAAAGTCATTTTTCTATGAAAGATATTTTTTATATATTGTATATTTTAATTTAAAAGTTTATTTTATCATATTTATAAATTTAATTAGATTAAAGGAAGATTAAATTTATGATAAAAACACTAAATTTAGTTAATTGTGGTTACCTTATATTTTTAAATAAAATATAAATCAATTAGATAAAAACTACTTACTGGGGTAAAAAATGTAAAAATGTAAAAAGCTATGGTAAATGACCTAAAATATTTTTAAAACATGTATAGAAATTATTTTATGAGGATTTATCCACCTAATATCACTCCACACTCAAATATTACAACATTATGGATTCATTGACCAAGGAATAGTACATTGATATCATGGAGGTGTAAAGGGTATTCCCAAAAGTGCCGTTTTTATCACTAACAAAAGGGGATCACTTACACCCATATAAGTGTACATTTAAAATTATAATTTCCGTTTAATTAAGTATAAAATAACTATCCTATAATTTATTTTTTCATTATAAATTCCTTGTTCTCCATATGTTATCTTGTGTTATTCACTTCAAAAGAAATCACTCAGAAAAGGTGAAGTCTCCAACGTAAGTATTACCTTTTTCATAAATTTTATTTCTTAATATTTATAATCAACATATATTAGAAATGTAAAAAAAATTAAATAAGTATAATTATTATAAATATATGTTATTATATTAATGTGATAACCATTATTTATTCCTCTCTAGACACTAAGAAAAACAAAAGTGTTGTTAGTGTGTTGTGTGAACTATCACCTCCACAAAGCGATATCCTTCATTTTTTACCACCACCATTCATGGATGATAAAAATAAGGTAATATATTATTAAATATAATATATAATATATAAATATTATTTTTAAATTTCAAATTGTCTTTTACCTTATATCCCTCTCATTTGTTGAGAAATGGAAACATTAATCGTGCATACATGTGAACTATTTCCCCCAAGAGTGGTGAGTTTCATTTTCCATCACCATCCATTATGGTTGTATTTAGAAATATATTTAATACATAAAAATTATATCAATAAAAATATTAATGTTCTATATATTATGAAGTAATATTATACCACTTTATACCATGGTTAACATACATCAGGAGTTACAGAAAAAGTGACCAAACATCCTCAAGTAACTGACATGGTGAAGAAAAATATATAATAAATAAATTTAATATGATAATAAATGGTCCATATTAAATTAAATATATAATAATATGTTTTCTAATAAGGTATTTAAAAACATAATTTGATTATATAGGAAGTTATGCGAATGTGCATAATGAATATAGAACAAGGTATAGTTTTTTCCCTCAATTTCTCTTTATTTTGACTTGCTTTAGTGTTTTTCAACAATTTATCATTACTATTTTTTATATAATACCTAATAATGTATTTCATCATAATAAAATATTTACTATATTGGATTTGTATAATCATATTATTTTTAAGCTTCAAATTACTTTTGATTCAAAATTTACTAAAACTGTAAGGGTTTTATCTCAGAATTTACTTTTTTGAGACACGTTATCTTCTATGATCCTAATTTCTTGTAAATAGGGTGAATACTTACAATATGACATATAAATTAATTTATTGTCTTTTTAAATGGTATTTTAACTTCATCTTATGTATCTCCTTCATTTAATGGATTTTTAATAGAATTTGTCTTAAACCATAATGGTTCTATCTCAATCACAATTCATTGATGAATGCTTTCACATTATGAAGAAAACATAATTTTTATGGTGTGGATACCACCAATACTAATTATAATGTCCTTAATTTTTTTATACTTTTAAACTTCACTTCTATTCATTCCCTTCCTTTGGGGTATTATTGATGTCTTCCATAAAATATAAAGGTCTTTTGTAACTCAATCTGATTTATTGAGTTTTAATATTTCTCTTTAAGTTTCATATTAGATTTCTTATGGTATAACATATTTATGTATTAGAATATCAATTTTATTAATATTTTATTTAATTATGAGTTCTAATCCTATTCTAAAAGGAAACAATGTTAATAATAACTCTTATCCATTTAAACGATTGTTTCCCCTCCATGTCCATAATTTCCCTTCCCTCCAATATTCTACTTATTAATTAGCAACCTAATTATGTGTTATATCATGTGGATATCGTATTTACCTTATCATATTTTCAATGTAATGGTTTATTATCAACTTATATGAGGTGGTATTTGAAAAAAGTAATTTTAAAATATTAAATTGCATATCCTTCCATGATGATTTGTTCGATCTTACATACCTCCTTCATGACATATCTATTTTGAATTATCATTATTTTTATCAATTTTATAAAATATTATTCTCAGTTTCCTGTTATATTTTTTATATATTAATTTTAAATATATACCTAGTTAAATACTATTTTCATTTTCAGGGTTATACAAGTTTTTAGATCCCTTCAAAATACCCACTTTTAAATATACATTATTTAATGGAACTTTCCAATTTATTATTCAATCCAACCATCACCCCCATCAAATGTTTTAAAATAGTTAATATATTATAAAAAATATAATTATTTTATATAGATTTAAATATTTTTATTTCTAGTTTCATTGAAAATAATAACATCTTTCCACCTTTAAAAATATCCTTACATTACTTATAATGCATTTCCCAAGTGGTTCATTTTTTTATTTCTTATCCTAAATATTTCCCAAGAATTTTATAAATTTTAACTCCATATTCAAGTCCAATGTCCCTTTTTAAATTATAAAATTTAAAAATTATTTAATTAATTATTATCATGAGAATCCTTTTAATTTATCCTTTTATAATTCCATGAATAATAATTATGAAACCCACTTCCTTCTCATGGGTTTGATCATAATTATGGATTATTTATGAATTATTTTAATTATGTTACAACAATAAGTATGATTTTAATTATGTTATGAGTGGTACTAGAATTATATATCCCTCCAATATATTGGTTAAATCTTTATATCTCATCCTTTGTTATGAAAATGATTATGAAGTTTTCATGATCCACTCTAGGAATTCATCCACTATGTATGGTTCATGGGTGGTTAGCATAATCACAATTTGTTATGTGATGGGTCAGATCAGAATTATATATCCCTATAATGAAATGGGTATTCCATTTGATATCATGAAATGATGTGTAAGGTATTATCATGTGGAACCTAATCCACCATGGGTCTTTTTCCATGATGTTTTTTGGAATGGGGATTGAACCCAATCCACAATGGGAATTTGATAACATTGTAATGATGTTCTTGGGAGTGACACATGAAGTATTTTTATTATGTAATGTCTTCTGTTATTTCCATATATTCTAGGATTCCATGATCCTGTGATTTCATTTCCTTGTGCCATGTTTCCATGAATATTTCAAACACTTAGGATATGGTAAATTTTTATTATTTTGATATCATATTTCATTCCATAATGATTTATGGAAGACTATAATTTTTCTATTTTCTTTTAATAAGAAACTTCCCTATTCTATTGTTTTATCATATTCATATGATCTAAAAATTGATTAAATGTTGATATGTTTTTCCTTACTGAACATTTTATCTCGCCTCTTTCACACGTTCCCCTTCCACTAGTTATAAAGATAAGTTTAATTTATGAGAAGTTCAAAAGGGGTTTTAAAAGAGTTCTATTATGAAAAAATGATTCAAATATTTATAAAATAAGTTTTCAATGTAACTGATACTCAATGATAATAAAACAAAATTTTTATATAGTTATATGAGATTATTATGAGATATAATGTTTAAAATTATGGAAATGATGTAAAATAATGATGTGATTATCTTTTTTCATTATATAAACACCATAAATCATAACAGTAAATCTCATCTAGCCCTATAAAGGATCTCACTATCCAACCCAAAACCAAAATATATCAATTTTCTACGAAATTAAGGAAGTATAAAATTAATTTCCGCCTCCCAAGGAGGATAATTATATTACCCCATAACTAACCATAAAGTTTATACCCAACCTCAACTAAGATGACCAATAAGAATCAAAAAAGAGGAATGAATACTATATAAATTATAATCATCAAACATCCCCAAAATATAACTCAAAACAAGAACCTATAAAATAATAATAACTCAATTCCAAATTACACAATTGATTCATCATAATATCATTAAATAATACAGAATCATAAATACATCACATAATAAACATGTGTATAATAGAAAATCTAGTTAAACATGCTCACATTCCCATATTCTTCATTATCATTCTAGTTTTACCTCTATAAATTATATTTTCAAATAATTCCCATTCCATATGGGATGTCACAAAATATCAAATGTATACATATATCTCATATTTATTATAATATTATGGAATATTAAAGGAAGCTTCCAACATTATGAAATTTCTAAATTAATCCCTTCATCAAGTCTATCGCTTCATTAAATTCAATATCCCCTTTATAAAGAAACCATGGAATGATAATAATATTGTTATAAGGTATGGATTAGAGAAATTAATAAAAACAACTATAAAAAATAGATATTATAAAAATAAAATGAAAAGAAAATTAAATTAAAGAAGAAACATACAATATTCCAATCCTTTTGACCAAAACCCACAACACCACACCTGAGATAAATGATTAATACCTAGAATAAATGAAGGTATATGTTAATAACTTACCCTGGAAAAAACCAATGAAACTGAGATTAATATAATATTTCATACTTACCATATTTTTAAGTCATCACATATGTTTTTCAAAGGGGTAAGTTATCAATAGTTTGGGTGGTATAACAAAAGGGTTGTGGATTTTGAGAATAAAGGGAAAAGATTAATGAAAAAATGATGGAAACCAAGGGAATAGTTCAAGGGGGACTCATATAAGAGTTTTAATGGTTATAATAAAATTTGATAACAATAAAAAGGTTTAAAATTAATTATGGGTAACTTGAAAGATAAACAACACACCAAGAATACATATAATTCTAGATAATATAATTTTTTTTCAATCTTTAACCTCAATGGTGCTGAGAAATTCAACATCAGGAGAAACAAATTTAATCATTAATGAATCCATGAAAATATTCCTCCAACCTATATCATTTAAATATTCACCAAACAATCCACCAACAGTACACATAGAAATTTATTTCAACTTGTGGAATAGAATATAAATAAGAAGGATTGAAGAAAGTATATTAGAAAGGAATTACAGATTGATGGAAAATTGATCCCTTGAACTAAAGAACCACGATCTTCCACCAACACCATGGGCCACCAAAAGAGATACCAAGACTTATTAGGGTTCAAGAGAAATAAGCAATACATAACTAATGGGATGGGACATCCTAAATTTATAATGAAAATTTGGATATAGGTAATCAAATCAAGACACAAAGGGTAATGGTGTAACAGATCCAGTAAAAATGTGTCCTTAAGGATCATAGTATGATCCTCTCCACCAATATCATCCCTTTAATACTCAATAAATTCTCTTAAATTTGATATAAGATAAGAACTGTTAAAAAATTGCAAAAAAAATCAAACAGTAACACCTAAATTCATGTGAATCGTGTTGGAAACCTTATGCTCTACATTAAGCCCAATAAACCATATAAAACCACTATGACGTAATTTCTACCTTCATGACGTAAAAACAATCAAAATAATAAAACCCTAAAAACAACCACCAATTCTATCTTGTAATAGTGAGTGTAGTCACACTTCAATAGTAAGCATCTAATATTTACCTCAATACATCCCAAATAATACAACACTATAGTACAATAATCTATTATAAAACATACCATACATAATATTAAATAAGATACCCAATGAGTACCTTCATGACACAATTGTCCGCACTATGCTGCAACAAATTTACCCCCATCAAAATGGAATGACATCAAACCTCATGGACTGACCCCCCCAAGTTATAAAACAACTCCCATGGCACAACTCAAACTTATATGGTATGATGCATCAAACCCAAAAAAAATAACTCTCATCGATTTATTGTGCATGGCGTAGAACATATGGTCACACCATGATTAAATAATAAAACTAAAAATCTATCGAAAATTAAATTCATATACTTCTAAGATACCACTAAACAATCCCATGCACCTTCAATAATTGAGAAATGAAAAATTAAGGGTCTAGGAAATATTAATCCCTTTCATTAGATACCTTTGAAATGACTCTCATCTTCATGAATCAAACAAAATATAAAATAATCAATTTCTATGATTATCCTCTATGGAGAGATTACTCTCAAATAGGATGAATATACCCCCAACACTATTATGGAAATGATCAATGTTAAACACCACAATCTCTAATCAAGACAGTATCAAAGTATCCTTCCACCACAAGAGATACTTGTCAAAAAAGTACCACTCTATCTAGAAAACCCAAACCATAGCTAACTGCCCACTAAAGAAACAGAATTACACTAAACCCAAAAATATTTGTAATGAAAATTCCCTAGAACATTATTATTAAAAAAATATCATATTACATATTTTGAAACACCTCAAGCCACTCAACCCAAATTAAAGAACCTTTCTCAAACTATAAAAATATCTCACTCTCCATTTTCATGTGCTATAGGTCTCATAACTCAGTGAATTCATAAAAAAAACATACCATAACATCTTAAGATCACTTATGTGATAATTCATTAATTTAAGGAAGATAAAATACTTCCTAAATAATTTAAGAAACTCTATACAATTAATCTCATCACGGGTTCCTCCCTTCATTATCCACCAACCAAAGTTAAACATTCCACTAATTCAAATTCAAAAAATATAATTGGAAAATATCATATAATTTATAACAACAGCACTAATAACATCATATAATACAGTAAAACACATTCATTATCCAAACATGTCTTTATATTCAACCCATCATCAAAAAACATCCTTTCTACATCATCACTCCATACACTATCAACCATAATATAATTCAACATGATATTTGATCCTCTTCTTCAACTGCATCCATCAGAAAATATCATATCGAAATAATAATAGAGATATAAAAAATTATATAATGATAATTTATTTTATACAAATTTATATAAAAATAATAAATCTATTTCAAAAATAACCAAACATATAGATTAAGGAAAAACATATTATCAACAATGCATGAAAATACATAACCGATCAAGGAAATGTTAAGTAATCCAACACAATATTTAACCAATATTATATGGTAAAAATCATGGGGTCTCATGGCACATGCATACTAAATTTCTCATTTTTTAAGGAACTATAATAATTTCATCACATTTATTAACATTGTGTCATGCTTTTATATCATTGCATCATTACCATAGAATTAAAACATGTTCCACTTCCATACATCATACTTAAATTAAAACGTGTCATTATAAATAAATTGCATATAAAATTTAGTGTCATAAAATCATGAACACATGATGCTCAACATGATATAAAAAAATTAACATGTCATATATATTAGAATGATCTCATAATAAATATATTATAACATATTGTATTCTTAAACATATTTTTTATACAATAACTTCATATATATATATATCATTTTACTTGTTAATTTAAATCATGATTTAAAAAATATTAATATATATGGTATGTGATGAGAATACTATACAAAATTATAATAGTTTATCCTGGTTGTATAATAATAAATTTTTAATTCAATCATGTTTTTAATCAAATGAATTCATATATACAGTATAATTTAATGTAACTGGATTTTTAAACTACAGGTTCTACATAAATATTGTATAACAAAAGATACATTATAATAAAAAACATGACTTTAAAATTTTATTTTTAAATTATTTACTTTATCAATAATCAATCATATATGGAATTATTAGTTAAAAATATTTCTAGAAATATTTTTCATCTATATGAAAATAAATCATTCCAAACATGTTTTTCTATCAACATGAATGTAAGGAATCATATTTACAAATTACTGAAAATAATCCAATAAAATTTATACATTTAATTTCTAACATGTGATTTTCAATTTACAGGTTTCTTAATTAACATACAAACTTATATTATAAGACTAAATTCAATATATTATGGAAATTAAATAAACCATCATTCTATGTCATGAATTTTCAAGAAAATAAGTCTAATATAGAATAAAAACAATTAACTAGATTATATCATTAATTATCATGGAAATTTAATCATAAATAATACATACCAATTATATTTGTTAACATAATAAGGAAATTAATAAAATTAAAATTTAACATTTTAACTTAAATTTAATCCTATGATAATGAAGAATGTACATTTCTTAAATATCTACATGGAAATGAATTCATTTTTAACTAGACATTCTTAGTTAGCTATAGAATTCCATGAATTAGATCATAGAGGACCATTTAGGTCATAATATGTCTCTTTGAATTTCAGGGTCCTTGAATAGGTTCATAGGGAGGACACTACACAGTAGAACCTAGACAATCCCATAAATTTATCTTATGTTAAGATTAAATGAAAACGTTTCATTACCAAACCCATGTAATCTTAAGGTGTTCGAAACTCTATACATCATACTATCTCTCAACCAAAAGCTCCGATACAAATTCTTCTTGAACCACCACCATAGAAGCTCATCCAAGTGTAGTAGTGAAGATGATTTGGTCCCTTGAATCCCACCTCCAATTGGCCACTAGTTAACGACTAGCATTAAGGGTATCTATCACCTGTATGGGAGGGAGGCATTACCATTATAAATACTAGTAAAATAAAGCAAAAACACCAATAAAGTCCATATATATACTATAAATATAATAAAATCATATACATAAATATATATGTGTCCATATATACATTCACAATAGAAAAAATGCAATACATACTTCTTAAAACTTCATTTTTGATACCTAAAAACTATCATCACCAATGTCTATTGAACTATACTATGAAGCAAATCTAGAAAACTATTTAAGAGTGATCACTTGGGTCTACATGTTAGGATCATACTTCTCAAATTTTCAATATCCACAAGAAATTAATGTTTTGGTTTGGGCATGGGAGAGTTTAACTAATCTTAGGTGTAAATTAGATATCAAGGAAAGTGATTAGGCAAGAAATAATATCCAAAGGTGAATAAAACATTATAAAACAACACATATTCTATCATCATCAAAATAGCATGAAACCATTACAATTCATTGATAATCCTCTATCATATGAAAATGAGGATGATATAATATTTTTTATTTCATATATAAATAAATGTGAAAATCCCATAAATAAATCACTACTCTTTCATCCATCATAATTGATGAACTACATCATCAATAAAATACCACCACATAACCACATCCATATCAACATAACAACCACCACCAAATATCTAAATCCATAACCATGTCACAACTACCACTATATCACCCCAACCATAGCTACATCACTATATCATTGACTCATTCTATAGCCTCGGTAGATTACATCCCAAATACATAACATAACCTCAAGACATCACAACCTAGGGTTATGTGTACATGGAATAATCTTGATTCATTATTGAAATTAAATGGGTTCATGGGTTGTAACCCTGATCCATTAAAACTCATGTGTGTGTGTGTGTTTCTATATATTTGTAAAGACCCGTAAAATTCAAGGGAAATTTTTTCTTAATTTTCTTTAGAATTTTACAAGAGCGCGGTTTCAGACGGAACCTGATTCCGAGGCCCAGAGTGCCCGAAATCAATTCCCGAAGTTTGGCTCGGGTACGTTCAGTGAACGAACGAGCGGGAATTTCTAACTTTTGATCCGGTGCTCGGAATTGAAATCCGAGGGCACCGATGAACTCGCAGCGCCGATATTCGCTTAAGGAGACCTTTTCTGAGGTTGCGTTTATTTCGGGTTGAGAGTTAGTTTTGGGAGTTTAGAATAAGTTAAATAAAAATTGTGGGTTACAATTTTTTATTTAAACTTGTTGGTTATCTTCTCTCAAAGGAAGTTAGGTGTGGGACCCACACCCACTTAACCTCCCTTCAGAGGATTAAGTGTGGTGGGGCCCACACGAAACCTAAACTTTACATCTTCCCTAAAACTCCCTTAACCCCTCTTTAATTAACATGAAAACTTGTTAATTAATGTGGAGTTATCTCTTATTTGAATTTCAAACCTTTGAAATTCTTTTTGTGAATAAAATAAGACTTTATCTTATTTTGTTGTGTTCGAACTCTTTAGCCATCTTGGAGAGGTTGAGAGCTTTTCTTCCTTCTTCAAGCTTTGACGAAGAACGCTCAAGTTCCGACGAAGAACGCTCAAGCTCCGATGAAGAACGCCGCTCCTCCCTTCTTCGTCTACCGTGTCAACGAAAGGGAATGCCACTTCTTCCTCGGACATCCTTCATCGGCATATGAAGATTCATCAACGACGTACTTCTTCGGACGTACCTCTTCGTCATCGGATTTGACGAACGACTACCGCGACACCCGACCTCCGCGACGTTGTCTTCCGCGGAACGTTGACAAATCCTCGAACCCATACCCAAGGTAGGGGTTGTTGTTTTGTTTAATTATTTTATCCTTGTTCGTGGTTCATGCATGATTAACGTAAGGATTTTTATATAAGTTTTATTGTTTAACGTGAGGGGGCTGGACCGCATGAACACGGCCGAACCCCTCCTTCGTTCTTGGTGTTTATTTTTCGGATAAATCAAGGTGGCGTGGTGCCGTCGAACCACGCGGATATTCGCCTAAATATTTTTGCACGGCGCCGTCGCGCCGCGTCGTGGAAGAACCATCCAGAACGCGACGCCATCGCGCCGCGTCAAAGGGGAATCGAAGGCGCGACGGTTGGGAGCGGTGCCGTTGCACCGCGCCGGACGACGAACACCGTGGCCGGTTCCGGGCCGCGGCGGAATGAGAAGACCGGCGGCCGGGCCGCCGGCGTCGGAAGCCGAAGAGGGGACCGGATTTTCTGGTCCCGTTGGAGAAAACCGGCCGGCCAGCTGGCCGGCCGGATGGTAATAAACCGGGGGAAATTAATCCCCCGGCCAGCTCTAAAAACCCCCCTCTTTATGAGGGGGGCGGTTCCTTTGAGGGGAGGCAGGCGGCCCCCCCGTTTCCTGCCAATCATGCCCCCCACGTTGGGGGGGCGGTTTTGCAAACAGGCGCGGCTAAAAAGCCGCGCCGCCTCCCAATCAAGCGGGGGGCTTTGCCCCCCCCCCCCCCCCCACGCGCTGCCTCCGTGCGGCGCCAGGCCGCTGCCGGCCGGCTGGCCGGGCCGGGGCGACCTGGTTCGGGCCGACCCAGGGGGGGGGGGGGGGTCGGGCCGGGTCGGCCCGGACCCGGACCCCCCGTTTCGAATTGGTTTCGGTCTTTTGGCCATAACTTGAGCCACAGACCTCCGATCGACGAACCGTCTGCGGCAACGCGATCCTTGGATCGAGACGGTCGTTTCCGTATATCGCACTCAAGGTTTCGGTATACTTTGAGTTCGGCCGGGTAGGTTTGTTCACGAAACCAACCGGGCCTTCAGAGCGGAAACGCTCATATCTTGAGCTACGGACGTCCGATTGACGTGCCGTCAGCTGTGTTGTGTTCCTCTTAGTGAGAAGAATCTTTTGGAATACTCCGCCCGAGGTTTGGACGCAGGTGGAGTACGGTCGGGTTGGTTTTGCCTTAAAAACCAACCGGGCCCCGGGGACGAAAATGCCAATAAATCTCAGACCGGGCGTCAGATCGACGCGCTGTCTGTTGCGTTGAGTTCCTGTTGACGATACGGAACTTTTGGATACATCAACTCTGGACTTTTGTGACAGTTGATGTATCAGCCTCTCGGCTCGTGGAGCGGACCCTCCGAGCAAGCTTGCTGTGTGCGGAAACCCTAGTGCTGGATGCGACTGTTACTGTGACTACTACTGCTACTACTGCTACTGTGACTGCGACGATGACAGTACAGAGATCCTGTGTGGATTCGACGACGACGACTACAACACTCAGCGATCCTACGTGGATCAGTGCTACAGGTCCTGTGTGGGCCCGATCCTGTGAGGGTCCGATCCTGTGTGGGTCCTTGCGCTCAGCGGTCCTGTGTGAACCAGCGCCTACCGGTCCTGTGTGGGCCCGATCCTGTGTGGGTCTTTGCGGGGGTTAGTTACCTATCGATCCTTCGTGGGTCCGATGACTTAGATGGATCAGAGATCATCTTTATCGTCCTTTGAAGAAGTATACCTGTGTGAGCTGAATCTGTTGCTTTCCTGTGTGGATTGTGTTGTGCAATCCTGTGTGGATTACGTTTTGCTTCCTGTGTGGAATAAGTTTACTTTCCTGTGTGGACTGAGTTGTACTTGGGCTCGGAGGTTGGAGCGTATTTGAATTTGATGACTTAGGAATATGTATGGGCATATACCTAAGCAGAGTCGGTTGTTACTTCGTGATTGTACCTTTCTTCGTGGTTTATCCTTTGTGGATTTGAGAGACCTTCAGGGGTCTCGGGGTCCCTACTGAGTAGCTTATACTCACCCCTGCACGGGCTTTGCCCGCACTACGTTGTGTTGGTTGCAGACGACGGACAGCGTTGACCTTAGCTGAGGCTTGCAGAGCGGGACGGTACCCGGAGGTGGACCACTGGGCGGGACGTGCACGGAGCGGACGGGGGACCCGTGGTGCAGTGGAGCTATCTGTACCCACCCTTCAGGTGTGATTTCCAGTGGACAGCTCGGTGTAGCGGCTTTTACCTTTCAGTTGCTGTTTTCCCTTTCGAGTTGTACTTTACTTTCAGTTTGGGTTTGTATACTGGCCCATTTACATTTCCGCACTTTCAGTTGTACTTTGCTTTTGCTTAGTGTTTACTTTCCGCTTGCTTACTCTGTGGTGTTTGTTTTCTTTACAAAGGCAATGCCTTCCCATTTTTACCGGGATTTACGCCTTGGTGCTAGTCGCCAGCCCCTGGCCTATGGAAGGCGGGCTTGGGGTAGTCACGGCACGGACCCCGAGGGTGGGTGGAGTTTGCGTACAACAACAGCTACCACTCCACTATCAGGATGACACCGTACGAGGCGTTGTACGGCCGACCTTGTAGATCTCCTTTGTGCTGGACAGACCCCGGAGAGTCAGCACTGGTGGGACCGGAGATGGTCCAGGCCACGACAGAGAAGGTCCAGGTCATCCAGGAGCAGATGAGGACAGCACAGAGCAGGCAGAAATCATATGCTGATAGGAGGAAGAGGCCACTAGAGTTCGAGGATGGCGACCACATCTTCTTGCGGGTCTCACCTCGACGTGGTATTCAGAGATTTGGCCGAGGCGGCAAGTTATCTCCGCGCTTCATCGGACCCTTCCAGATTCTCAGCAGGATTGGTGAGGTGGCTTATCGCCTGGCTCTACCACCTCAGTTGCACCGGGTGCACGACGTCTTCCACGTATCCCAGCTGAGGAGATACGTGCACGACCCGACGCACATCATTGACCATGGGGAGCTTGACGTTGACGATGGGGTGACTTTTACGGAGGTCCCGGTGAAGATAGAGGATCGACAGGAGCGGGTCCTGCGTGGGCGATCGATTCCTCTTGTGCGCATCAGATGGCAGCACGGGAATCTCCAGGAGAGCACATGGGAGCGGGAGGCTCAGATGCGTGCTCAGTACCCTCATTTGTTTCCCTAGTTTTTGATGTATCTTTACGGGGACGTAAATCCCTGAGGTGGGAGTAATGTAAAGACCCGTAAAATTCAAGGGAAATTTTTTCTTAATTTTCTTTAGAATTTTACAAGAGTGCGGTTTCAGACGGCACCTGATTCCGAGGCCCGGAGTGCCCGGAATCAATTCCCGAAGTTTGGCTCGGGTACGTTCAGTGAACGAACGTGCGGGAATTTCTAACATTTGATCCGGTGCTCGGAATTGAAATCCAAGGGCACCGATGAACTCGCAGCGCCGATATTCGCTTAAGGAGACCTTTTCCGAGGTTGCATTTATTTCGGGTTGAGAGTTAGTTTTGGGAGTTTATAATAAGTTAAATAAAAATTGTGGGTTACAATTTTTTATTTAAACTTGTTGGTTATCTTCTCTCAAAGGAAGTTAGGTGTGGGACCCACACCCACTTAACCTCCCTTGAGAGGATTAAGTGTGGTGGGGCCCACACGAAACCTAAACTTTACATCTTCCCTCAAACTCCCTTAACCCCTCTTTAATTAACATGACAACTTGTTAATTAATGTGGAGTTATCTCTTATTTGAATTTCAAACCTTTGAAAATCTTTTTTTGAATAAAATAAGACTTTATCTTATTTTTTTGTGTTAGAACTCTTTAGCCATCTTGGAGAGGTTGATAGATTTTCTTCCTTCTTCAATCTTTGACGAAGAACGCTCAAGTTCCGACGAAGAATGCTCAAGCTCCGACGAAGAACGCCGCTCCTCCCTTCTTCGTCTACCGTGTCAACGAAAGGGAACGCCACTTCTTCCTCGGACATCCTTCGTCGGCATACGAAGATTCGTCAATGACATACTTCTTCGGACGTACCTCTTCGTCATCGGATTTGACGAACGACTACCGCGACGCCCGACCTCCGCGACGTTGTCTTCCGCGGAACGTTGAAAAATCCTTGAACCCATACCCAAGGTAGGGGTTGTTGTTTTGTTTAATTATTTTATCCTTGTTCGTGGTTCATGCATGATTAACGTAAGGATTTTTATATAAGTGTTATTGTTTAACGTGAGGGGGCCGGACCGCATGAACACGGCGAACCCCTCCTTCGTTCTTGGTGTTTATTTTGCGGATGAATCAAGGTGGCGTGGTGCCATCGCACCACGCGGATATTCGCCTAAATCTTTTTGCACGGCGCCGTTGCGCCGCGTCGTGGAAGAACCATTAAGAACGCGACACCGTCGTGCCACGTCAAGGGGGAATCGAAGGCGCGGCGGTGGGGCGCGGTGCCGTCGCACCGCGCCGGACGACGAACACCGCGGCTGGTTCCGGGCCACGGCGGAATGAGAAGACCGGCGGCCGGGCCGCCGGCGTCGGAAGCCGAAGAGGGGACCGGATTTTCCGGTCCCGTTGGAGAAAACCGGCCTGCCAGCTAGCCCACCGGATGGTAATAAACCGGGGGAAATTAATCCCCCGGCCAGCTCTAAAAACCCCCCTCTTTATGAGGGGGGCGGTTCCTTTGAGGGGGGGCAGGCGGCCCCCCCGTTTCCTGCCAATCACGCCCCCCACGTTGGGGGGCGGTTTTGCAAACAGGCGCGGCTAAAAAGCCGCGTCGCCTCCCAATCAAGCGGGGGGCTTTGCCCCCCCCCCCCCCCCGCGCTGCCTCCGTGCGGCGCCAGGCCACCGCGGCCGCCGCGCCGGCCGGGCCAGGTCGGACCCGAGTCGGGTCGACCCGGTTCGGGCTGACCCAGGGGGGGTCGGGCCGGGTCGGCCCAGACCCGGACCCCCCGTTTCGAATCGGTTTCGGTCTTTTGACATAACTTGAGCCACGGACCTCCGATCGACGAACCGTCTGCGGAAACACGATCCTTGGATCGAGACGGTCGTTTTGGTATATCGCAATCAAGGTTTGGTTTACTTTGAGTTCGGCCGGGTTGGTTCGTTCACGAAACCAACCGGGCCTTCGGAGCGGAAACGCTCATATCTTGAGCTACGGACGTCCAATTGACGTGCCGTCACCTGTGTTGTGTTCCTCTTAGTGAGACAAATCTTTTGGCATACTCCGCCCGAGGTTTGGACGCAGGTGGGATACGGTCGGGTTGGTTTTTCCTTAAAAACCAACCGGGCCCCGGGGACGAAAATGCCAATAACTCTCAGACCGTGCGTCAGATCGACGTGCCGTCTGTTGCGTTGAGTTCCTGTTGACGATACGGAACTTTTGGATACATCAACTCTGGACTTTTGTTATAGTTGATGTATCAGCCTCTCAGCTCGTGGAGCGGACCCTCCGAACGAGCTTGCTGTGTGCGGATACCCTAGTGCTGGCTGCGACTGTTACTGTGACTACTACTGCTACTACTGCTACTGTGACTGCGACGACGACAGTACAGAGATCCTGTGTGGATTCGACGATGACGACTACAGAACTCAGCGATCCTACGTGGATTAGTGCTACAGGTCCTGTGTGGGCCCGATCCTGTGTGGGTCCGATCCTGTGTGGGTCCTTGCGCTCAGCGGTCCTGTGTGAACCAGCGCCTACAGGTCATGTGTGTGCCCGATCCTGTGTGGGTCTTTGCGGGGGTTAGTTACCTATCGATCCTTCGTGGGTCCGATGACTTAGATGGATCAGAGATCATCTTTATCGTCCTATGAAGAAGTATACCTGTGTGAGCTGAATCTGTTGCTTTCCTGTGTGGATTGTGTTGTGCAATCCAATGTGGATTACGTTTTGCTTCCTGTGTGGAATACGTTTACTTTCCTGTGTGGACTGAGTTGTACTTGGGCTCGGAGGTTGGAGCGTATTTGAATTTGATGACTTAGGTATATGTATGGTCATATACCTAAGCAGAGTCAGTTTTTACTTCGTGATTGTACCTTTCTTCGTGGTTTATCCTTTGTGGATTTGAGAGACCTTCAGGGGTCTCGGGGTCCCTACTGAGTAGCTTATACTCACCCCTGCATGGTCTTTGCCCGCACTACGTTTTGTTGGTTCCAGACGACGGACAGCGTTGACCTTAGTTGAGGCTTGCAGAGCGGGACGGTACCCGGAGGTGGACCACTGGGCGGGACGTGCACGGAGCGGACGGCGGGACCCGTGGTGCAGTGGAGCTATCTGTACCCACCCTTCAGGTGGGATTTCCAGTGGACAGCTCGGTGTAGCGGCTTTTACCTTTCAGTTGCTGTTTTCCCTTTCGAGTTGTACTTTACATTCAGTTTGGGTTTGTATACTGGCCCATTTACTTTTCCGCACTTTCAGTTGTACTCTGCTTTTTCTTAGTGTTTACTTTCCACTTGCTTACTCTGTGGTGTTTGTTTTCTTTACAAAGGCAATGCCTTCCCATTTTTAACGGGATTTACGCCTTGGTGCTAGTCGCCAGCCCCTGGCCTATGGAAGGTGGGCTTGGGGTAGTCACGGCACGGACCCCGAGGGCGGGTCGTGACAATATTCACAAACACACACATAACAAAACTACATTCCATTACTTCCTAAAATGTATACATTTTTTAACCTTGATCCACTATAACCCTATATGCATTCACTAAAAATTAATCCACTATATCTTGCATATATATAAACATCATTGAAATTCATTATATCCCACATTTATATAATCATAAAAACAAAAACAAATAATCAAAAAGAAAATACTAAAATAATTAAAATCACTACAATCATAAAAGATACTAAACCTATAAAAAATTCATTATAAAATATAATCATATAACCATAAATATTCAAAATTCAACAACTAATCATATGAGGAAACATAGAAATAAAATGATCACCACCACCAACTTATTTATCAACTCATTAATTATTTATTATTCCATCTTTATGTTTAATGCTTAATAAAAATAATATATATTTATCTTAATATTTATATTTGACCTATATATTTATATGTGTAGTTTTTCATTTTATCCAGTTTCTCCATTTCTGGTTAAATAACCATAATCACTGACAAATAGAAATAAAAAAACATATAAAATGACCTAATAAAAATAATCATCACTACAATATACAAATTATCACAGGAAATGAAATAATCATTAAAACCTCATCCACATATACCTAATTACATTTCTAATTTACTATTTAATTTAATCATTTATTTATCACATTATATTTAATAATTACAAATTTTATTAATTAAAACACCAACCCAAATCCCAAAATGAATTTGACTTATACCACATGATCATTTATTAACTCAACATATCTACAAAATCTAAAAAATTTCTAAGATTACTCAAAAAATATATAATCAAAACTCTCTAATCTTAGGTAACCTATAAAAATATCAAGATTCAACCCCACTAAAGCCATACCCCAAAAACACAATCACAAAATTCTATCTGTCTCTTAAAATTATTAACATAATTAATTTAAAAACTTCATAAGAACAATACAACCTAAAATAACCATGCACACCCTAAAAATGTGCACCATGCCTTATCCTTCCTTATAATGGATCTCTCAATCTCCTCAATATCAAACTCAAATCCCAAAGATTCCAAAATTTGAAGAAAAGAAGGAATTATATAAATAATTAATAACTCTTATGGGGGATAATGACATCACCCCTACCTAACCATAACTTTTATACCTAATCCTTTTTAAACTAACCAAAATGAACTAGAAAATAGGAACAAATACTGAATACATCATAATCATAAAATATCCCTAAAATGAAACACTAAATAATAACCTCTAAAAAATAATCAATTCCAAATTACAAAATTGATTCAATATAATATCCTCAATGAAATGAAACAGTATACATATATCACATAATCAATAGTATCATAATAGAGAATCTCCTTAAACATGTTAATATTTCCATATTCTTTTTAATCACTATATATTTTTTCCTTTCAATTATATTTTCAAAATACTTCACATTCTATGTGGGATACAACAAAATATCACTAGAATACATATAATTTATAATTATAATAATAGTACGGAATGTTAATGGAGGTTTCCAACATGATAAAATTTCTGAATTCATCCAACCATTAATTTTATTTCTTCCTTAAATTCAACTATCACGTTAAAAGTAAATAGTGGCATAATAATACCTTTCAAAGGTAGGAATTTGAGAAATCCTGAAAAAAAATTATAAAAAGAAATACATGATATGACTAAAATAATGTAGAAAAATAAATCAAATAAGAAATATGAAATATCCCATTACTGTATATTAAAACTAATAATACCAGGACTGGGATAAGGAAGTTATAGATGGAATAAATGATGTCATACAATAACCTCTTCCCCTAGACCGAACCAATAAAACTATGTTCAAGGGAAGATTTTTAATGTACTATATTGGTGAGGAATTTTAGAATTTTAAAAAAGGGGTAGGACATCAAATGTTGGAGTAGTTCAACAAAAGGGATACAATTAATGAGAATCAAGGGGAAAGTAGTTAAGGAAAAAATATAGTGTTGGAAACCAAGGGAATGGTTCAAGGGATATTGATACAATAATTTTAGTGTTCATATTTGAATATTATAACAATAAATATAGTTATGGTTCAGCATTAGTAAATTAGAATATAAAATCATGCTAAGAATACATATTATTTTAAGTAATAGAATAAAAGCATAGAAATCCCCTAAATCAATGGAGTAATTTCACATTGAGAGAATCGAATCAAAGCCCCAAAAAATAAACAAGAAGATTTAACCAACCTATTTTAGGTCAATAAATATTTAAAAATTCACAATGTGTAGAAATAATCATTACTGTAAACTTCCCTAGAAGAATAATAATAAAGAAATTATAAAATATATGGGAAATGAACCTCAGATTAAACAAATGTAATAAATTTTACATTAATATGATGTTTATTTATTAATTTAAATATCCTTAATCTTAATCCATATATAAAAATTCACCACAAAAATATCTTTCAGGACCACTTAGTTTTTGAGAGAAATAATGAATAACAATCTAAAGGGAAGGACCCCCAAATTTATAATAAAAATTCAGATGAAAGTAATCACTACATGACACAAAGCATTATAGAATAATGAGTCTGGTCAAAAAGCATCTCTGATGATCATAGTGAAATCCCCATTGACACTCCCCCTATTTTAAAGCTTATTTAACTCTATTAAATTCAATATGATTGAGTAAGTTCACGGAATAATGACTATAATTACACAGCAACACTCAAATTATTGAGAATCACATCACAAACCTCACACCTCCACCTTAAGAAAAATTAAACCCCAAAAACCACCACGGTGTAAATCCTACTTCCATTGTGAAATGACTCTTAAAATAGAAGATAAATGAAAATAAACTACCCTATATTCAATGAAATGGTGAGAATAGTCATGAAAAATAGTCCCCATGTAAGATTAAACCTGAAACATAAAAAAAACATTACACTACATCACAACCCTCAATGTTGTAACATACCATAGGTATGATTAAACTAAAATTTATATGAGACCCATAACACATCACGTATGAACACCACTATACAACCAGTGCAACCGCATATAAATATAATGACATCAGAACCTTACAGTCTGGCACCCATTCCATATGATAAATATCGTGTTGTAACTCCAATTTCCATGATATTACACAATATACCAATAAAAATATTTATACATAAAATAATTGATCGATAGATAGAATCTATAGTGAAGTTGTGATTATTTCAAATAAATAAAAAACCTTCCTTATCCTACTAATTTACCACTAGACACCGCTGGAAATGTTTAATAATTGAGAAATGAAAAATTAATAGTCTAGGAAAGTTCATTACCTTAGAGTGTGTAGTCAACCTACCCTAAAATGAGTTTATTATTTTATTTTTCTATGGTGAGGTAAATTAGAATTTTTTGTTTATGAAAAAAAATATTTTTATTTTTATGAATCATATATTATTTTAGTTGATTAATCCTACTAATAACCATTCATTGTATTCCTAAATTTTTATTAGTGTAAATTTAATTGATTAGAATATATAAGTATATGATTTTTATGTGTTTATTTATTTTTTTCTAAGATATTTATTGATAGAGTGATATATAAATTTATTTACTCAACTATTTATAAATTTATGGTTTAAATAGAGGTTTGGATATGGTAGTTTGTAAATTTAATTATTTTAAATATAATATTTGTGATTTTGATATTTACACTAAAAGGGAATTACCATTGTTTTGTATTTATTATTATGATGGTTTCAATATTTTTAATCGGTTTGTTGTATATATATTTAGAAAATTTGAATCATTAAAATAAATAAAATAAAAATATCGTTATTTATTTTTAAAAGGTTTTTCAAATTATAGTTTATTTATTAAATATATGTGGATTCCTTCATTCATATTTAGTGACGTTTGAAATTTTTGTGTAAAGTGAATTTTTAATTTGTAATTATATTTATTTTTGATCATTTTATCGGGAATTAGTTTTGGTAAATAGGATATCATAAAATTAGATAGAACCCAAACTCACTTTAAAATTCATTAAAATGGTTTTATGGTTAATATTAATTAACTTCTTCTTGTGGCGGCCTAATTGGTGAGATATTGTCACCTAACATTACAGTAATTTTATTTTCTTACACATATACAAATATAATGTGTATTAAAATTTTAATTTGTTTTATTATTATAAATTAGTGTCGTATGAATTAATTTCATCAAATTTTTTTCATTATATATTGGGTAAATGGATTTTAGTTTTGAATAATGATTGTTTGGATAGAAAACCCCTTTTTGAATCATCATTATTCTTGGAACAACTGATGAAACTTCCATGATTGATTTTTTCACAAGGTATATAAACACGTTTTTTGGAGTTAAATAAGGATATAATTTCAACCAAGTATTTTAATTTTAATAATTTTGATAAAGCTTCTTATAAAATATTTTTCCAAAAGACTAGTCGGGTAAATGAACCACATATAAAATTGATAAAATATTAATTAAACAAACTGTTTTTTGATTTTTGAATAGTTTTAATATAAAAAATAATTTTTTGATCAAATAAATATATGATTTGAATGACTTATGTTTTATTTCAGTAGAAGTTATATTTTTAAAGAGGTTTATTGAGTAAAATAGTGGAATTTTCATAACATAATGTTTTTTATTATGGTTAGATTAGTTTTCTTATAAAATTATTTGGAATTCCATTTATTTATTTAATCTTGAAAAAATGGATATATTTATTTTTTCATAATGTTAGATATTTTCTTTTAATGGTTTTATAAGTGGTTTGATTATTTCTTGATTATATTTGTATGTATTTATATAATTTTCTATTTTTTAAGTTAGATTTATTTAAGAAGTATTATTCTAGTTTGGTAAATATTTAAAATCCAAGAGTAAATTATTTTGATAGAATAACATGGTGTTTTCCAAAGGGGTTTTATTTTTAATATTGCACGGGTAGAATTAATAGTAATTTTAAAAATTAGACAATGCAATTTTTATTAAATAAGGACATGTTTATTGATATTTTAAATTTACATCAATAATGATTTGGAATAAATTTAATTCTAGTTGGATACTTTTGGGTTATAATTTGGTTTACATATGATATGGTTTCAATTATATTTCTTTGAAATTAATGGTTTTTTAATGTTTTATGTTTTTAATTTTTTTAAAGAGGTGTTTTGGTACTCTTTGACTCTTTTGAGTTATATTGACTTGGTTGAATTTCTTTTTACCTTAAAAAATATATCTTTTTTTGGTTGAGTCTAAAACTCTTTTTATATTTAGTTATTACTTTGGTTTTCCTCTTTTCTTGCTTTATTACAATTGTTTTGGGAATTATTTAAATCATTTAGAATAGTCATGTGTTAAATGAAATATGTATCTTGGTTTATATATAAATTTCATTCAAAATATGATTTTAATTCTTAGACTATGTGTATTATTCCTATATTTATTATTTTGGTGATGATTTAATTGAATATTTTTGAAAATTTTGAAATTTTCATATTTATTGGAAAAATGTTAATTTGTAAAGGTAAGTAAATAAATGAGTTATAGAATTAAGGGATTTAAAATTTACATACATTAATAATTGAATAAAGAATCAAATAAATGGAATATTTAACTCAAGTGAAATAAAATTCCTAATAAATAGTAAAGAAGCTGGTACAATAATTAACTCTTTAAATTATGTCCTATGAAATAGGTAAATAACCAATAATGGAGATAATATAATTAGGTTTTCCATAAAACCATAATTGAATCAACCTATTTTTCATTAAAATAATGAATATTTTTGGAAATCATATTATATACAATCATTTATAATAGTGATACATTAAAAAGGGATAATAAATACAAAAGTTCACATTAATCAGGAATGCTTTAAAGGGGAGATTGGGAATGTAAATTGAAAAATAGGTATATAACCATCAAATAAAGGAAAAATAAAGTAGATATACATGGAGAAAACACACACACACACAGATATATATATATATATATATATGAAAATTAAGAATAATATTTTAATAATAGAGGTTGAATGCTAAATGATTATAGGTAACATGACCCAAAATAAAGAGGGTGAGTAAAAGGAACACCATAACATTAGTATAAAAATTCATTTATGCCCCTTTAATCAGACAAATGGATGAGTTACATAGGTAATTTAAATAAAAAGGAACCTTATTAATGTTTATTTCTTATATTAGAGTATATTAATTATCATATTTCATTCAATTATAATATAGTTGTTTCACATGTCAGCCATTTGGGATTGTTCAGTCAATGTCTACAAAACTATTCTTGTATGTTGATACCTGTCAATGGTGTGGTAGAATAGTTTCATGATATCCATATTTATATAGTAATTTATTATATTATTCTAGTATCATGAATGTTATATACTTCAATAGATTTTTTGAAACAGTTTTAAATTATGATAGTTGTCTCAATACATTCATTTAGGTAGTTAAAATTCCCATGATCATTTACTATTAATATAATTGATATAATACCATATTTTTCATATAACAATATTAATCATATCATGAATATTATATTTTTTATAGAACCATTTTTTAAATCCATACATGTAAGGAAGTAATATATATTTTATAACATTATCCATATCAGTTGATAAAACTGGTTATGATAGGAAAAGTGTTATAAACATCTATAAAAAATAATTTAACAAGTTATAAAGTCATATATCTAAAATTAATGTAGAATTATATTCTTACTCATTTTATTAAATACATTTTTCTAAAAATTATAAATCTATGGTGAAAGAAATAAGGAAAATAAATTCAAAGGTGTAACAAATGGAAGACTAACTTTCTCTCTATGACATGGTTCCTTAACCCTAATCATTTTTAGACTAATTTTATTAGACTAGGGATTTAAAAACATGTATTGTAGAGTCATTGAGTAATTTTAGTAGATATTTTTCAATTTAAGTTTTTTTCAATGTGATTATAAATTGATAAAGGAAGGTGATATTTATAAGAGGAGGAGTGGGGTGTTTTTGAATAAAATATTCATTATTAAATTTTTTTTGTCAAGAATACCAATAATGATGATTCTTATGACTGAATATAGTAATTTATAAATGTATGGTCAATATAATATTTTCTTATATAATCTAGTATTCAATTAATAATTAATTTAACTTATAATAAAAAAATAACATATTTTATCATATTTCATTATCTACCAAAAAATTAATTTGTTCTGAAAAATAAAAAAATTAAACCATGAATAATTACAACAGGCTGATTCTAAAAGTTTAATTAATTTTTACAAAATAATTTTCTAATATAGGTAATTTTAATATTTATTTATTGTATAATAATTACGGTTTTTTAATGATACAAAAAAATACTAAAAATGCACATATATATTTACAATTTGTAACATGTATTGAGTAATTATTTTATAGCATTTGGATCATCATATTTACCTATTTAAATTATTTTAAAAAATTATTTAGAAATTTAATTCATAATTTACCTAAATGGTCTTTTTATTATTATAATGGCCATGTTACTATTTTAATGTTCACAAAACTATTCCGATGGTCATATTTCTAATGAAAATATATCCTTTTTAAAATGGTGATAAAGGCTTTATACTTCCTATAAATATCACTGATATTCTTCTCCCGATACTCATTATAATTATTTTCAAGGTTTTGTATTCTTCATTTTCAAAATGGAAATTATATTACCTATGTGTTTCCCTTTTTTACATTATTATTTTCATCATTTATAATCCTATGAGATTGCGATGCACAATAATATCAAATTATAGTTTAATCATTTTATAGTGTTTATTATCTCATGGTACTATTTTCAATTTTATTGAGTGTATTTATAATTAAAATTTAATGTTCTATGTTAGATTAAAAAAATAGTATTCATTTTTTTATAGGGAGAATGTGAATTATTTATACACAAATATATTGGGAAATAAATTTCATATAGAAAGGTTTGATTCATTACATTCTTCCCCCCTAATATATTTCATTATAGAAATTACAAATCAAACTCTGAGATGAAAAATAGATTATGGTACTTATATTTCATTACATCATTAGGTTCCCATATTTCCTCTTATTACTTATGGTTCCACCAAACTACTCTGACAAGGTGAATCATCTTTTTTAACAGAACTTTGTATCTATAGTTAAATATCTTCACTGGATAATCCGTGTGAGAGATATCATGCTCTGACTCTACCACCACCAAATTCAGTACATGTTAATGATTTAGTATTCACTTTATTAGGAGGGATATTTGGAACACATCATGTACTTGGAAATATTTTGGTGGGAGTGTTAGTTGGTAAGATATAATTACAACCTAATCAAGAATATAAAAGGAGAAAATTCATATGGGATATATATTTCCTTTCATTACAAACATCATAACTCTCTTAAATAGAGATATATAAAAGAAAAATTTATCATCAATGTCAAACATTGAGTCTCAGTAATGATTATCAACATATCACTTCTACCGACTCTGTGTAGATCTAATGTTTGCCTAAATATCTTTGACCTTATTTTATAAATTTATGACCTATTTAAGTTCCAATATCTATATTTATAAAACTTTAACCCAACATGTATTAGTTCTACACTTCTTCCCATAGAGAGAATAATATGGAATCATCTTAATACATGAGTGAAATTTATTGTTGTACGAGAACACTACCAGAAGAAGATATTGATCCCAAGAACCTTTAAATTTTATAGAGTGGGATCTCATAAATTATTCAATGTTTTGAATGATCTTTTTAGATTTTCCATCTATTTGGGGATGATATATCATTCTTAATTCCATCACTGTGTTCAAGTTATGTTGAATCCTCCAATAGATATTATAGGTAATCCATGGATCCCAATTAGATACAATACATAATAATGTTACATGAATCCTCACCACTACTCTAATGTATATATTTTTAAGCTACTTGAGGCATAAGTCCTCTCAAATAGTGATTATGTGGGTATCCTTTATAAGAAAATCCTCTACAACCCAGATGAAATTAATTTATTTGGATGTATTTTGAATTCCTATGAAAAGATACATGGTTATGTTATTGTATTTACATATAGGTATGGGTAATAAATTAATTATACTTATATAATTTTACCTTTATAACATTAATTTTTATAATACCAAGCATTTTGTTATATATTTAAAAATATCCTTCTTCATATTATCCCACCATAATTTCTCACAGATATATCTATACATATTTTTTTTCCTAAGGTGGATAGAGAATGTTGAGATAGGAGAATCATCTAATGGATCATTTTAATATAGGTCATTGATTGTATATATAATCATGTCCCAAATATTTCAACCCTGAAATTATAAATGTTGAATTTAGAAGGTTTCCCCTTCCTTACTACATCCACCTTGTTTTGTATCTCCACATCATCCCTTTGAGATTTATTAATCTTTTCCAGAAAAGATAGTTGTGCAACCATTTGAATAAAGTAGGATTAAATACATTACTTGATTTTTATTATATCCATTTATTTCATTTCTATGAAGATTACATCTTTTTTAATACTCATCATAATATGTTTGTTGGATATTTTATTACTAGAGTGTCTACAACTTCAATTTTCATTATAAGATGATAATAGATTGAGTATTAATAGTTTTTTGTTAGTTTTGAACATCTTTTTTGGAACATGTTGAGATCCTTATATGTGAATAAATACTTTAGGATTTTATGATTAATATATATGTAACACTTCTCTCTATATAGATAATATATTCAAATATTTAATATGAAGATTTTTTCAACTAGCTCCAATCCATGCATTGGTTTGTTGTACTCATTCACATTCTTTTTTCAGGAGTCATTGTTTATCTATTTATCATTTTTCACAAGCAAACAACTCAATCACTTCTTTGAAGCATCATTATAAATCACAAATAATTTCCCATTTATGGGTAGTGTGAGTATAGGTGCAGTGATTAGCCTCTTATTAAAATCCTTTAATATATATTCACATTCATATATCCATTAAATCATTACATTTTTCTATTTTAAAATGGTATGATGATTTTACAATCATGATACATTTCTTGAAAACCTTTGATAGTACCCATATAATCTGAGGAAACTATAGATCTCTATTATATATGTTGTTCCGCTCCATTATTCTATTATATTTTCCTTGGTGGATCAAAAAATATCCATTTGATTGTAATAACATTCCCTATGAATGTAAATATCTATATATAGAATCCAAATTTATTATAATTTGTATATAACTTATCTTTTTGCAAAGTATTCATCACATTACTCGAATGATGATCATGTTCCTCCCTAATTTTTAGTAATATGAGAATATAATATATAATGACCTCCAAAAAAATAAGATAATTTCTAAATCATCTATTTATAAAGTCATGCTCTCTAACAATATGATTATTTAGAATCCAACAAAAAATGAAGGACCCCCTCCTCCTATTTATAAGTTAGGTTCACTGTCCATTTAGTTTTTGTAGAATAGCCTACTCCTAAGTGTGTACCATGTGATAGGTACACTTACTCCCTTAAGTACCTCATAAAGGTCCCATCTTTATGTTGATCAAGTCTAATTCTAATTGGGGAGTTTTTTATACTCTTTAGATGTCGAACCACAAAAAATGAACAAGTTTAGTCAATGGAAATTTATGACATCCCTCAAACCTACATTTCCATATCCTATTCTAAAAACATAATCTTTATATTTATCGGATTGATATGAATTGAAACACCATTAAATGAGTATTAAAATAATTCTTAAGGAAAATGCCATTTTCCCTTTGAAAATCATGTTTAAAAAATAGAAATGCCTAAAATATTATGAAACCAATTTTATTTGAAAATAAACATAGTAAATTATAAAGGAATATTAAATTAATATAATTTTAAATATGATGGTTAAATCCATTCATTTGTTCTATTATAAAAATAAGCATTCTTTTAAAACATTGTTTAAAAAGGAATCAATAGTAATCAATTTGTAAAATGTTATGAAATGACCTTTTATAACCTTTTATAGGATGGTAAAAGGCAATGTAAAATATTTTTAGTTAATAAGTTATTTTTATAAAAGAAAATGTTTGAGATATTTTTAGAATATATGGATATGGAAGATAAAGATTCATGGTTTAAAAGAAGGTATAATATGAGTATCACTTAAAAATGACTTCATAGATGATTATTTAATCAATAAAGGAGGAAATTGAGTTTAAACAAGTAAAAATATTCAAAAAAAATTATAATAAAATATAAAAGGTTCTATAAAATAATATTACATAATTTCACTCTAATGGAACATTGAACATAAATAATCAAAAAAAGAAATGAGATTATAACATAAAGCATCTTCTACTTTTGTAACTTTTCAATTGTAAGCGTTATGAAAGAATAAATTTAAATGAAACATAAAATATCATGAAAATAAAGAAATTAATGATATAAAATGTAAAAGCGGAGTATATACACTTCATAAAAGAAGATAGGTGCAAATTCTAAACATATGTCCCGAAGAAAGAGAATTTGAGATGAATTACCCTAACAAATATCATATCATTGAATTGAGAATTAATAAATGAAGTGATTATGTAAAAAAAATTTAAATACCAAAAAAAAGTTTAAATATATTTTAAAACAACTCTGTCATCAATTTATAGATAATAATTTCATAACCAAGTCAATGATGAATATTTATATACCAACAAATGGAAATGGAGTTAAGAACCCCAGTACCACTTAATAATTTTCCAGTCAAATACACATGGATAAAATAATTCAAATTATGACATAAAATATCATTAAGTATGAATTTATTAATGATATAACATGTAAAAATTTTATATATACACTATATAAAATATATTAGGTGCATGACATTAAAATATGCCTCAATAATGGGAAATTGAAATAAAATCTGTTACATCAATTATAGACTTTCTATATATGTCCTTTAACAAATATATAACATACATGCAAAAATAACATTATTTTTAAGAATATTTTATATATTTATTACCTTATATTTAACCCATTTTAATAATTTATTATAATGACATATTTAATGACTTAATCAGTTAAGTCCATGTCAGCTGTTTTGAGGATTTTTTGTCCATAAATTTAAAACGGATTCGGTATGTTGATAGTGGTAAAAGGGGTCATTATTAAAAAATTTAAAAAATAATAATAATTAAGTAATTATAATTTGTATACATAAATTATATATTTAAATATAACTATTAAATATGGTTATAAAAAATGAACTATGTTACAATCATAGAGACGGTAGGTCAAACGTACGCATGAGTAGCATTTACATTTTTTCAATGATTATTATAGAAAGAATATAAGTATTACTTTATCATTAAATAATTATGATTTTATCTTAAATTATATATTTTATCCATACATAAACCTATATATATCATCCATGTAATGTGGTGATGAAAAATGACTCATATCACTTGGTGGAGGAGGTAGTTCACATGAACGCATGAACAATGTTATAATTTTTTAATGAATGGAATAGTATGAAAATATATAAAATATTATATTTTAATAATTATAAATATGTTACTAATATAATATTTAAATATTATATCCATAATTATAACTATCCATGATATGCAGTGATGGAAAATGAATTACATTAGTTCGTGAGGCAGTAGTCCACCGTCCACACAAATGGTGGATTCATTTCGCATTTAATTGATGTTGGAGATGGATATAGTTTATTTAATTAAAATAATAACATATAATTATATGTAAAATACATATTTTTTCTCATAATGGTTAGAAAATATTTTAAGAGTTCAAAGATGAAATAAAACAAAAACACTGGATGAAAAACTGTACCTCTTCTTTAGACAACCTCCTTTGTTTTACACGTTATGACTTCTAAGGTTGATATTATGACCCAAATAATGCCTTTAGAATCTGTGGAGGGAAATTATGAAGATATTATATATGTTTTCTTTCTAAACCAAAATTTTCTTGTTATGTGATGAAATGAGAAGAACATGTTTCCTTTATAATAGGGGGTGGCGAACTCTCGAAATTTCATAATATATTAATTTAATAGAAATTAATTTTGATCTCAAAATTGAATACAATTGGTAAGATACATATATATGATGATTATGAGTCTATATAATCACATAAAATTAAATTTTGGAATGTTTTAAAAATTTTATTACCCTTATATTTTAATTTTATCCCCCATTAACCCTTTTCACACTTACTATAACAAAAAGTTTGTTTTCTCTTTGAGGGTAATGATAGTTAATATAAATGAAAAAAACTCCCAAAAATGGAAAATGGATGATATTTTAAACCTTATAATAATATCTTGGCCAAATATAGGATTTTTAGGAATTTTAAACCATTTAATGAAATATGTTTTCATTAAATAATAATAATGTCACTTTTTTAACTATTCATTTATTTTGACTTATATTACACCAATAAAAAAAGTTAAATTAGACATAAATATTTTAATACATCCATAAAATTTAATTTTTATCTATAAAATATATATTTTACCTTAATTATTTCAAATTAATCTAAAATAAATATTTTTAATATCATTTATTTTATTTTTCAATTAATTGTATAATAATAGTATTAGTGTTGTGTAAGAATTGAAGGTAACTATTTTTCTCTAAAATTTAAAAATACATTACCATGATGAAGATAAATTATTTAAATTTTAAATTAATATTTATAACCAAACATATCTTCTTGTAATCTCTATGTTACAAATATTGTTGTTATTAAAAACAAGAGTGTGATATTTTTAATTTTTCTTAACATAAAATATTATAAAGGGAATAATCATATCAAAATGTGAAAAAAGGTCATATAACTGAATCTTGGATGATTATGGATGAAATGGAATCATCAAATAAAATTAAGGAAAGTTTTAGGTTTATTTTATAGTCCTTATTGTTTAATTTGTAACATTAATTACCCGATTTACCTTTTACCATGGTAACAAATATTACTAAAGTTGATATTCAAAAGGTACAAAAATAAAATGGAAATATTTACTAAATTTTTATCTACTAATTAAAAATATGGAATCCATTTTTCAAAATAAAAAACATATAAGTGGTAGAATTTTATTTAAAAATAAACCACTAAAACACTATGATAGACTATTTTTCCAAAAAATGCCTTTTTAAATACATAAAATTTTTTATACTAAATTCAAGTATAAGAATAATTTAAAAAATTAAATTATTTGATATAGAAAGGAACTAATTAAATTTTAAAAATAATCCAAAAAATAATTTTATGTTCTAAATAATTTAATAGAAAGCATAGTTTTCAATAAAAATCAATATTTTTAACTATTCATTGAAAAATGAAACTTCTCCAAAAGATCTAAAGATTTCATCATAATATAATTCTTATATTATGAATTAAAAATTGATATTTTTTATCAATTTTTTTTTAAAAAAAAAGTTACAATAATTATTTATATTATTCCCTCACAATAACCAATAAATACAGTTTCTAAAGAAAACATATCTGTAATGATTAAAATGACATTAATAAAAATTCAGTGCTTATTTCCTAACCACTAATCAATAAAATTTTATTGAGTAGGACCTGTATATATATATATACATACATATATATATATATTTCAAAAATTATATAATCTAATTAATACCCTCTAATTTAATCGCTAGTTTATAATAGTCAAATGTAAATAATAATATTTCGTAGCCTGTTTAAGCTCAGTGTTGTGTAACTTGTATGTTATCAATCATAGTATTTTTTGAAATCTTAGTATATTAAAAAATTTCAACAATAAAAAATATTAACTTTCATTCAATCATGCCTAACCATTTATGTGATCAATATGAGTTATGTAATACCCTGGTGAAACCTCTAATGCTAATCTCGACCTTATTAAGAGGTCTCTTAATTTATCTTTCCTGACACTTTTCATAGAGGCACCAAGAGGATCACTTATCAAATTAAGTGATCTAACCAAGTTATATAGAATTCTAGTGAGATTATCCTTGTGACAACTATGAAATAAATAATTAAACTTCGAAATCAACCTCATCATTGACTGTTAAGGCCACAAGTGATGTTTTCTGGCTTGGTATATGATCCGACCTAGTCACACACAACATCATTTATGCTTCCTAGGTGAATCTAGATTGACCAAGATAGGAACCTACCTCATGATTCCCATTATCATCTTTAAAGGACCTATCTGGTCTTATCTAATTCAAGTATGTAATGCATTTATGGTCCCTTTTGGGGGAGCGACCTCCTCCCACTGACCAGTTTTATGCAATATTTATCCTTTACATATAATACATATGTACAACCACCAACTTGAAGGTCTTGAAACCCCAAAACATTCCTAAAAATATTTATGATTCTCCAATAATATAGAGGGAGATTCCTAGAGGAATGGAAGAAAATATTCAAAGCATTTGAGACCCTATGAGACAATCAAAGGTAATATCTTTTATGTGAAGTATGGTAGGTGAATGGTGGTAAGAGAAACGTGGTAGGTTAAATATTATAGGTGAATTGAATTAGGAAATCTTCATTTGGAAAACTATAATAAGAATTTAACTAAGAGGATTAAATCATGTACATAATCAACTCACCTATCTCCATCCACGAACACCCTCAATGGGGTGTTTTTATGGTGATAAGTGAACGAGACTATGCACATAGTATATTGTTTAGATACCTCATGCACATGATAAATATCAAGTGATATGTATTATTTTTTTTTCAAAAATTCAAATTGGAATTGGATACATCCCTTGTGTCACAACCTCTATACAATATATATATATATATATGTATATGGAAAAGGGAAACAAAAAAGAACATCATGACTTCCTTTCACAATGGTCTTAAACATGAAAATGATCACTCAAAACCTAATCCCAAACCACCATTCCCATATATCAAGGCATGTACATCAGTATGCACCCCATTAATTATTAATTATTTCTATAAAATTAATATTCATGTTGTCTTCAAGGGTAGTTAGAAACCTCAGGAGGATAACAATCATAGATTTCCATGATAAAGGGGATCTCTATCGAGAAGGTGTTGAAGAGGACTCCCCATCTCATGATGTGTTTCTTATTTGTTTATTAAACCGAGATAGATAAAAAATATCATGTAAAGTAAACCCCCAACCATTATTATAGGGGGTATACTCCCTATACCTCTATTCCCCACCTTTCTTATCATTATTATGGAATATGAGAGGATGAGATTACCCCTTGGGTATAATACCCAAGATGATTTTCATTTATAGTACCATCAACAAGATATGAATGCTCATAAAGGCCAGCCTTAGTGCATAAGATCCATTCAAATATAATTGAACACACTCATGAAATAGTCCTGATATGTTATATCTTGTATCTCACACTAGGAATTACTCATATGGGATTATATACTTGAGTACATTGAACCATTATAATAGAAAATACTCCTCCAAAAGGGCCTCCTACTAGGTGCAATTCCCAACTTATCTTATTAAGTAAACCTTATGTCTGGAATCCTGAATCAACCCCCTATTTTCAAACACTTAATAGTGCTGGCTTCCTTAGCACATGAAGTTAAAAATTATGGTGAAATACTATCACATGACCTTAAACAATGTCATTCAAACATCATGGTATTTGATTCATATTTCAATGGGATATGTAGGATTCCTCCATGATTTTCAATCCCAACACCATCAATCATATATTTTGACCTTTCCGGGGGAATATTCCTCATTAGATCATCTACATCCTCCCTGCACCTATCTATATTCTCTCATTATTGGGTATCCATTTCTCTAGGGATATATCTCAATCCCCGTGGATCCTTAACATTGGTTCATAACCTCATTGAATCTATTCACCCACATAGGTGGAATATTATCTTTATATAACCACCATATGCCCCTCATAAGTTGATTTTTCTTAAGAATATTCATGCATCCTAATTTTTTTATTTCCACACAAAAGGAAACTATAATGGGATTCACACACGTAATCCCTGCACTAAATATTGATAGGCATCTTTCACCAATATTTCTTTATTTCATGAAATTAAATTGCATGGATTATTCCTTGTCACAAGACCTTAAAATGTATGATATGATCCTTTAAGTGGAACCCAAATATATGTTTCATTTTTCCTTTTACAAGGATACATAGGTATCCTTCTCATGGGAATGATACCAGCTATGTAACAATAATCTCCCTCCTAGATGGAAATAAACTCTTGGGTGCTCTATTATGTGTCTTTAAACAATATAATCTCAAACTAATCATCACTAATAAGTATGTTAAATATGGAGAAAAATTATAAAATTAAAATATTCACAATGATCTATGGTCTCAATTTATCGTTAACATAGGAGTAATCAGTTCCAATCTATGAATTTTGGAAGGATTCAAAAACATTATTTAAATCTATAAGAGAGCCATAGCATAGGTAATAATTCCCCCTAGAGGGTGTGATGAGCTTGAGATCCCATCCTCTTAACCAATATAATTACATAAGTGTCACTAGCTAGAAACCCTTGTGACTATCTTCCTTTGAAAAGTAGGTTTGAGCAAGATCACTTATCATAAATATGGGAGTTTTTTGGTGTTTCTAGTTCCACATACAACACATATTCACCAATTGACCAAAGAAATTGGAAACACACCAGGAATATTATTTCACCATTCTGAATTTCTCATAATTAAAAATTAAGAAAGATTCTATTTTAGGTTAAAAAAATGGATAACCTAATGTGAATCCATTATTAACCAAAAAAACCCAATTACCTACACATCAGGCCATTTTTTTCTTGTGTTTCCCCCAATCAAAACTGGTTATCCTAGTGTGAATTCTTTATCATAAAAAATTAATTTGGTTTTTATGAACCTATTAAAACTATTAGTCAAACGTACACTTGATTACATTACTACACTGATCTGTGTTCTTTTTTATAGTGTTATTATTCCAAAGGTACTCTTTCAAGTGCTTACTTTAATACAAAGTGATGAACCTTTCATATGTCATAAATTCTCATGATTATTATATTATAAAAGATGGGTCCCCCAAGTATGGAGGGATGATTTCACCCACCCAACACATCCATCACCCATTGGAGAATACCATAGTGAGAAAGTACAACCGACATGGAACCATCCAGACACTAGAAATTGGATGAGAGGATCTCCAAGTATCTAGGCCTCATATCCTACCCTACTAGAGGAAGGGAATGATTAAGCCAATGGTTCTTATTACCAAATTATACTATATTATAAGTCTATCCCAATAGTGAAATAATAAACACTACCCATATCTATGGAAGGTGGATCAGAGGTTTTCCTATAACCTCAACCCAGCTTAAGAGACTCCCAAATGGGATCCTCATAATCTCCATCATCACCATAATCATATGGCCACCACCCCTCAACTACCTTTTTAGGAATCCACCAAATAGATCCATCCCCTACCATTTCATACCTAAGAAATGAGAATATCTTTCTATGCATGAAAAGTTTCTAACTATAAGGATCAGGCCCATATTTCTACCTTTTTTAAGAAAACTATATATTACATCATAGTTTAAATTGGAGAGAATTCTCATTTCCCTATTCACAATTAGTAATAAATCAAGAACACTCTGGTATCACCAACATAAGAGTGTTTTCATATATTAGTAATTAATAGGGGTAGGAACACATTACATCATCTATACATGAATCTTGTTGGTATATATTTTTGGCAACTCAAGGTTAGGGGTCAGATCATATCCCCACTCCCAATAAATAATGGACACATAATCCTTTTCTCTCTAGAAAATCTCATCAACACCTCTTGAATAAAATATGTGGATAGACCTATATTTTTCCCAGATCTTATTTTTATAAGTACAAGTATGATTTTATCTCAAGAAATAAACAAACCACTTTCAAGGATATTTCCCAAAAAATTTATATATTATATATTCCAAAATATTTTTATACTCATCTAATATATTTGATTTGTATAATAAAAGAATAAATCCAATTTTATGTGTAAAATTTTGTATTTTTTGAAAGGAAAATTTACCAAATTTAATGTTGAACCCATATTACATATAAAATATTAAACCTTTATATTTTTTTAGAAAAAAATAAAATTCATATATGAATTTGGTAAATCACAGTTTACTCTGTAATATTGTTTGGTATTTTTCTATGATATTTAATTTTTTTATGAATACTAAAAAATATTGACGTTTTAATTCACAACATTATTTTCTTAAAAATTATTTATATAGTTATATTATATATTAATTTTGTTTTACAGTATAATTATGTATGTTCTAAATATATTAATCAAATTTAGTTCACTAGAAATAATTTTACATTGCAAATGGATATAAAAACATTTTTAAACATTTGGACTTTTTTGCTTAAAAAACATTCTTTCACAACATGCCTGTGAGATTAATTTTATATTAATATTTTCCACTTATATTTTTAAAATTTAAAACAAATGATTCCATATTTAGAGGTAGAATAATTTAAAAAATCAATTAAGGGAAACTTATTTTTTACCGAAAATATTAGTGAATTTAATTAAGATTAATTACAGTGATTAATATAAAAATGAGTTTATTTAGTTGTTAAAATTTAACAAAAAGGGATAACTGGCCTAGAAACAAGTAAAAAATCAATTTTATTGAAATATTTATACCATATAATTCCTTTTTACTAAAATATTTATGTATTGGTTGAACATTATGTAATGGATACCTCTAAATATTGTTTACCTTTTTATATTTACAAGAGTGCCACTTTTCTTTTATAAAAGGACACTGACACCATCACTTAGTCTCACCTATTATATCACATTGTCTCATGAAAAAAATAAAATTAAGATCTCAAATTACATCTTTTAAACCTATAATCCTACTTTTTTCATAAATCCAACCAAAGAATCCATTTGGTGCAAACCTAGAAGAGTTTCCCAAAGAAGAGGAAACTTCCTTCCACAGGCTCTATTATTTTATTTTCAATCTACACCCCTTAGATTTTCTTATTACAATATTATATAATTACCTAAATATCCTAAATATTCTGATCTATTTATATTCTTACATCTATTCCTACACCTACACACAATTCCATTTAATGTGTAACAGACTTATCGTTCATGTGTACGGAGAACTACCACCTCCTAAATGAATGCTATTCATTTTACCTTTAAAAACACTCATGGTTGGTCATTATGATGGAAAATTATATTTTATATGATGTATATCAAATTTATGATGACTTTATATTTCCATAATTATTACATAAATCATACCTTCATGATTTTTATTTTGTGTAAATGTGATAACTTTGTTTGTGGACATGTGGACTACCACCTCCTCAAAGGGATGTGATTCATTCACAATTTAAATTAAATGTATTTAGGATGGTTTTTTTAAATTAAATGATATAAATGGTATAATAATTCTACTATAATGATAATATATATATATTCATATAATTCATTTATTTCTTTGTTTAAATCTAACAATAAAATGGAAACACTGTTTTTGCGTATGTACATCCTACCATCTCAATGAAAGGTTTACTCCATTTCATATTTCTATATATTATATATTGTTCTAAAATATATATATATTAAATATATATTATATTTAAATCATATTTTACATTATTGAAATAATTTAATAGTGATATAAGTAATAGGATCAAGAATAACAAGTCAAAACATATATGAAAAACAAAGTGAATATTATATGAAACATAACATTAAAATGAAAATATATATAAAAGGGTAATATAATTACATAATAAAATATTATATTGTATTTTATATGAGAATATGGTTCATTGGTAGATTTATAATAAACTAATACTAATTTTTCAGTTTGTTTGAATTTGTACACAAAATGTCAGGACTTAATGTAAGGGTTTTCTCGTCTCACTTTTATTTCTGTGAGACTTATGCCTTATTCACCACACATTTATTTTATGTTATTTTTATAATACTACTAAATATAACATATTATTGTTATAATTAAATTTAGGGATTTTTAAATATCCATTTTATGATCTTTATTTCATGTGGCCTATGGTTCAAAAGTTACCAAATCGATAAATTAATTTTTGTCTCAATTTGACTTCATTGAGATAGATGCCATGTTACACACCTATATTTTTCAATGGGGTGCATATACTTCCATCTGGAATTCTATATCATGAATATAATTCTTTCATGATATTTTAATATTCATTAAATTTTATTCTATCATGTGTTTTGTGAGTCATAATTGTCAAAGTTTAAATAGATTATTGCTACAATCTCATTTGTTTATCAGGATTGTTAATGATTATTCTTCCATTGATGAAATCAAATGATCTATATATCATGAATAATCATGATTTTTTATACTCTAGTTATTCATGATATTTTATTTAATTTTTACCATTTTACCACTTATTGGTACTTAAAATAATGATGAAACTTTTCTTCTATGAAAATCTGACATTATACCTCTCTTTATTTGGAAATCTGTGTTCTTCCCGAACCATGTTTTCAAAAATAGTTTTCAAAATGTTTTATATAATCATTTATATATTTTAATATTTTTTTCAAATAAAAATTATATCCAAATTATTTTAGTCTTATTTTATATATTTTCAAGAAAAATGGTTTGGAAAATATCTTCTAGCATCCTTTATAAGTTTTCATGATTTTTTTTCATAAAAATGGGATTTAAATGGATTTCTGATTTAAAAATCATTTATTCAATGAAGAAAATATATTTCACCTATGGAATGATTTAAATTATTTTAATGATTCCTTTATTTGTTTTAATCTAATTTCAAGGGAAAGTATTTTGAAAATGTTATATGTTTTAAAAAGTTATTTTCAAATAAAAGTAATGTTCTATATGATCTTTCAAATTCCATACTTATCTAAGACAATATACTTGGATATAGTTTATTATTTAAAATTTTATTATCCAATGAAACCATTATTATTCTTTCTTTTAATGGTTTATGATTATGAAAAAATTTTGTTTATGAAACCTATTTCTATTCAATGGGCCATATAATGATTAAAAACATAGAAAATATGCTTACTTTCGCAGGTTATTCTATGATAATATGATTATAATTTTTTTTTCTTTTCAATAGGATATGATATGATGAGATTTTTAAGATAACCATTTCATTTAAAAGGTTATTATAGGATTTTTATGAAACACATTTCATTTTTATTGGTCATGGAATGATGAAAGCTTTGTTAACTTATGGAACATGTACATATGATATCATTATGTATCGGGTGAGACATAGATATACCATTAATGAATTGGGTAAATATTTATATTTCACATCAGATTTACTTGTATATAATGAAGATTTAGCTTATTCCAATAATAGATGGATGAAACTAGGAGTGAAATAGATTAAGTGATATAGGGCTAGAATATGAGTTGAACCTTGTTCAATAATACTGGGATGTAATGAGAGGAAAACACAATTCAGTAATATAGATATAGAATGAGTTTTAAACTCCATTTAGTAATATAGGATTGTAATGGGAGGTGAAGCCAGTTCAGTAAAACATGCACGAAACATTGATTGAACCGTGTATAGTAAATGACTTTTTCCACAATGATGGTCTTGAGAGTGAAACTCAACTACTAAGATGGTTTGGGTAGTGAATCCATTCAACTAATATAGTAATCAAATTAAGCCTTGACTACTATGTAAATCATTTTTATGTTTAGGTTTCTTCCACAATCAAATTTCTTATGCCTATGTAATGTTATCATGGATTATTCTCTTGATTTACTTTTGATTCCTATCATATAAAATTGAAATATTTAGGCCCTAACTCTGGATTATAATACTTGAAATGCAATGTATGTTATTATAATGTAAATATCATGTTCACATAAACTTGTCCTCATGTTAAAAAGACATATCTGCCCTTTTTACCCATCATGAGTATCCGAGATAACCCATTTCTAATGTTTCCATTCCCTGGTTTGTGAAGAATGCTTTTAAGGAGTAATAAAGGAGAATATCATTAAGGTAGATGATGAAGATATTTCAACAAGTATGAAGATTATGTTTCCAATTTTCTAACAACACTAAACTATTACGATCCTCAAGCATGTATATTTTATTATAAAATAAATATTCATATGAATTGATTTAATATCCATGTTCTATATGTCAAAATTTCTGTACCTAGGCCTAGTTACCTTTAAATATTTAGAGAATACTCTTATATACTAATTTCATAGAAGCTTAATCTTTTGCAATCAAGCTAGTTCTTGAGTTATTATTCTAAATCAAATGGGTTACCCTTATCTATTGAACCTCTTATATTGAAACATAATTGTTTTTATAATTCTTTGTAGAATGAATCTTACATTTGTAATCCTTGCATATAGTGGCTCTCACAAAGAAGGGTGTAGATATATAAGACTAAAATTATGAAATTTAACTATGATAGTTTTTCATTTTCTAGAAAATTATTATGACATATAAATATGTTGAAATTAATCCCCAAACTCTTAAAAATTATTTATAGTACTTCTACACCTAATTCAAAACATTCAGTAACTAAATAATAGTAACAATTAATAACAGATCAAGGGAAACTCCAAAAAATTATTCCCAACCTATTCCAAAAATTCCATAGATTCCCAATATTGTATTTTGATCCAAAATTTGACCCAGAACATGATTTTATATAATCAGACATTATTTTACATCTTAAAAACTAAATTATATAGAATTAAAAAAATGGTCATTTTTTGGTAGAAAATAAAATATTACCATTCCTTGACAAGTCCGAGATATTTTATTTACATAAATAATGAGGTAATACATTAGATAAATCTTAGTAAATAAATAATAACTCATAAGTTATGGAATTATAAATAAAAAATGATTATTTATTCTAAATACATAAAGTTTTCATCCATGCTTTACTGAATTGTATTATTGTTTTTATGGGGTTATGAGGGGATAACACGTATCAAAATATAGAAATAAACAAAATTTAAAACATTTAAATACAATGATCATTCATCCATATTAATATATAAAAAACAAATTAATAATGATGTAACTGTTATTTCTTGATTTGAATATTTTTAATCCCTTTCACACAAGCTTGATAGAAATCATCAAGAAGTAAATATCATGATCTTATATCATAGGGTATGAATGAGTAGGATAAATCTTCCAATGTTCGTGAAGGAACCTCTAATACTCATGTTTTTAGAACCGTGAAGTATAAGAGAATAAGATATAATGATCTCCTGCATTAGATTTTATATGATGAAAAAATAATTAGTTCAAAATTCATTTTGTTGTCCACCATTTACAGGAATCTAAGATACTTTGAAAGGGTCCAAAACAATTCATAATTTTTCGATAATTAATTTTAATGTTACAAAATTTATTATTACTCAAAGGTCAATCTTGAAAAGAATTTTTCTTTTAATTTTTTTATTCATCACGAAAACTAAAATAAGAATGATTTACTGCTAATATTTACTGATAATGAAAACTCTATAGATTGTAATAGTATATATATAAAGTATAATTTATATATATATTTCATCCACCTATATGAACCAAGTATGTGAAAAAATAAGTGGCCATGTACTTGGAATAATAGTGATGGATTGAACAGACATAACTCTGACATCCATGACTAGTCTAACAAGCCTATAATGTAATGCCCCAACCCCAGTTACCCAGAGTCAGTGCTTTACTAAATAACACTGGAATGATACATGGAATCATGTCCCGAATGACCGATCAGTTTAGTATTATTAGAAATAAGATACATACATACGTTCAATATTAAAACATGAAATGAAATACCCCAATAAGTTATCCCATTAGAAACATCAGTGCCTCCTAGATTATGCCCGCAAGTCACTCATAACTAACTTCTTCATATCCTTGGAAAATGAAAAATAATAAAGGGGTGAGATCATACACTTAGTAAGTGAAAGCAATATAGCGGAATATAATATAATCATTAGGTTTTGTGAATAATTAAAAACACATGCCTTTACAAATAATAAACTTGAACACTTTATGGCAGGAATGTGATTTGAGTAAATAATTCCATAATAAAACATTGTCATGGGTATTATACTAGTTCAATAACCACATGAACCATTATTATTATTTTCATAATGAGGGAATGTATAATGTCGGACATTCTGAAACATCTTTTCAAGGCATCATCCCATATTTATAAAAATTATTTAGACCTTGGCCAAAACTATATATCAAATTGGAAATGGCCTCATCCAATTCCACATTTAATCATCTCATGAGACCTACCGATGCATCGAGGAGCTATAGCAGGCTCCAACCGTCACATACTAAGTCCAATACATTCTTCATATGAAAAGGATGAAATATAACATAAACATTTATATTAAAGCTAGCATACGAAATGTCAATATTTTAACCATAAACCATGAATGGTAAAAAAATAACTCATCCACAGTAAAATATATCACAAAACCATCAATATAATATGGAATATTTGTACCATAATAAATCAACTTCAAAAATGTTTTAAATCCATTAAAGGATGTTGACATAGATGAAATGAAAACTATTTGAAAGAAATACCTCTTTCTATTTTGAAACCATTCAAGAGTCACATAATTATAAAAGAAAACATTTAACTAGAAAATATTGTTATAATCTTGTAAGGGATGCCTAAATGATGTTATAATGGTATAAAATAGCCTCTCCTGACGTATTTGTTAAAAAAAATTATTACCCTAATTTTGTCGAAAATGTCATAAAGTACCTTGTATAGAATTTGACTGAAAAATTCCTTTCAAAACATATTAGTTCAAATAAGGTTATAAATTAATTTATCCTAGAGTCGAAAAAATTTTAAAAATGTTTTTAAATACATCTTTAAAAAAACATGTATGTTGATGATAAAGAGGTCCTAGAGGATACTTACGTAAAAACAACCATGAATAATAAAGAGAATGTGAAATTAACCCTTAAATTTTAATTTTCCTTGGTCAAGGGTACATTAAGAAAACTTTTTAATAGTTATATCATTATTATTATACTATAAAAGAACTGTATACATAAATATAATATCATATATGATCCTCTAAAATTTCATTGTTAATAATATTTCAGTAGTATCATCGTTTCGGGTGTTAAATGGTTCGTTTTCCATTATATGCTTGGTTAAATAAGCCATGTTTTTATGGAAAGGATGTTTTTGATTCATATTCAGAATTATATTATACTCATAAAAATTATTTTCAGTCATCAAATTAAAATTTTTCTTGAATGGTTATGAAGGGGAAATGAATCTCATCGTGTTCATGGAGACGGTAATATGTTCGTACGCCCGAGCGACAATATCATTATATTGATGGTGAAATTTAATGTAACTATATGTTATATCATATATAAATAATCGTTAACATGTTATATTTATTATTTACATTAGTTATACAATTTTTATACCTATCCAAAAATAAAGTGTCTGAATAACAAACTACACCTTGACGCGGAGTCAGTAAGATGTACGTAGGCACGTATAATGACATTTTCATTTATAGGGTATATAGAATAAGAAATATGGCTGTACTATATTTATAATAAAATCACATTATGTAGACGGTACTGGATTTATTATTTTCTTATGGAAACAAAAAAGAAAGTGGAAGTGGAATAAGAAATGAACTTGAAAGATGTGATGAAGATATTTACCTCTTCTTTGAAATCTTCCTTTTGATTTGGTCAAAAGGGATCCTTAGGTTGGATTTATGAAAAAAGAAAGGCCTCTAGGATGAAGGGTGGAAGTTGGGAGGATATTTAGGCAGTGTTTGGCCAAGAAAATGTCTTTGGATGTGTGATTTTGAGAGAAGGGGAAGTGACCATTTATAAGATAGGTGAGGGTCACTTTAGGAAAAGCATGAAATATTATTTTATAATAAAATAATTTTCAGTTTCTAATGGCTCTAAAATGATTTATTTATAGACTAATTTGTGTATGGGTCGAAAAACCTCCCAACCAATAGGTTGTATATGGGTTGAGTCACCATATTAACATTATAATTTAGATTTAACTCTTAGTTAAAGAGTTTGACATTACCCATGTCTCTTTGTATTTTTATATTATATGGTTAATAATATGACTATAAACTACCAAGAAAACCCCTAGTGGTTCATTATTAATAAATATAACCTTATATAAGTATTTTGTATGAGCCTTATATTTTTATGAATATTATATAAATTAATAATATAGTATTTGTTTTAAAAACTCAATTATTTTAATTATGCCATTATTTATTATTTGATTTTTTTTAAATCTATTAAAACATTATCACTTCGAATAAAATTTATTTAACCAACCCTAAAATTTAATATTATCCTATAAAATTATCGTAATTCAACATATGTATCAATTTACTTTTATTTGGATATTTATATTATCAATTATTTTAATATTTCATTAATAAGGTAATTTTAGCTTTATCATTGTGTCATCAATAAATTAAATTATTTAATCTCTAAAAAAAATAAAATAAATTTCCATCATGTAGTAAATATTTTTAGCGTTATAATTTATATTTATAGTCGAATTTATATTTTGTGTAACCCTATATTAAAAATGGGTTAGTTATTAAACATTGAATTTAAATCTTTTAACTCTTCTTTAAATAAAATAATAATAAATGTCATAATCTAATCCAAGTCGACCAAAGGGGGTCATATTTTATTTATAAGGCTTTTTGGTCAAATTACACTTATCCAATATAATTAGGACATGTGTTAGGGTAATTATGATATCTTTTTTACCCTTAATTACCCTATTTACTTTTAACCATGGTAAATAAAAGTCAAAAGTTACTATTCAACAAAAATTATTTTCATCATATTAAACCACATTTTATTTATTTATATTAACAGTTTCTCTCAAATATTTTCAATTTAACTCACAAAATCTATAAAATTGTGTTTTATGCAAATTTGCAAATGCTCATAGAAGGTGGGTCAAAGACGGTAAAAAGATCAATAATATATATATATATATATATATATAATTATTAAAAAATGACTCCAATGAATTAGATTGATCATATATAGATATTATGTATCTATTTGGACCTAAAATAAAACTAAATATAATAAATAATTATTTAAAAAAATGTCTGTTTTAACCAATAATGCAGTGTTTTTCGATATTCATAAAAACATGAATGTTTTCATAAAAATACCAAAAATTCACCCTAAGATAATTTCGATATTCTAATTTCAAAAATGAATCCATTTTGAAAAATAAAAATTATAAATTTTAAAAAGTGGGTATTACTATTCATAACGGCTAGTTTGATTGGTCATGGTGTGTTAGAATCTCGAAGTTGCAAACAATGAATGCTATTGCATTACTCCAAGGGAAAAGTATCTTAGAAGCTTGGGGTGTTACAATATTCCCTCCTTAGAATAATTTCATCCACAATATATATAGAATACTAACACACAAAATGATTCGGGTGGTTCTTCATCATATTTTACTCTGGTTCCCTCATTTCCTCTTTTATCTTATGGTTTCTCCATCGAACTTTTACCAGATGATTTTTCCAATTTCTCTACAGTTGTTCCCAGGTATTAAAAAAAATTTAAGGGATCTTCACAATAATACAGATGAGTTTCTAGTTCAATTTCCACCTAGGTGAGTACATGCGTTCGGTCAGACATGTATTTTCTTTGTAGTGATACGTGGAAGACATCATGAAATTTGGAGAGACTTGGAGGAATTTCCAAACGATAAGATACAACACTAATTTATTCTAGAATTTATAAATGTATGATGTACCTAGGACTCAATTTACCCTTCTTACCGAAATGTATAACACCCTTCCAAGGAGATACCTTCCAAAAAACATGGTTTCCTACATGAAATTCCAAATCATTCCTTCAGTTATCATCATCGCTCTTTTTCTTACTTTTGGATGCTTGTATGTGGGTTTGGATAATCTCCTCTTTTTACATTGTTTTCATAACATGTTTTGGGCCTACGAGTTTTCTTTCTCATACTTCATCCCAACAGGTTGGTGTGTGACATCTCTTTCTGTATAATGCTTCATATGGTGCCATCTAAATACTTGAATAGAAGCTATTGAAATAGGGAAATTCTACCAGAGGTAAATATTGATCCCACATACATTGAATGTCAAGTGAGAAAGATATCAACTTGTCTTATAAGGATTGAATAGTCCGTTCTGATTGTCCATCATTTTAAGGGTGGTAGGCAGTGCTCAAACTAAGATCAGTATCCAGAGGTTTCTGAAGACTTTTCTAGAATCATTATGTAAAATAGGGATCATGATCAGAAACAATCGATAGGGGTACTCCATGAAGTCTTAAAACTTCATTAATATACCGTATTACTAAACGTTCAAGTGGTAAATCTTCTATTATAGAAAGAAAATATGATGACCTGGTAAGATGATCAACAATGACCAATGTTGCATCATTTCTTTTAGGGGTCTTAGGTAGCCCATTTAAAAATTCAATCATAATATCATCATGTTTTCACTAAGGTATTGAAAGATTTTTCATGTCTCCTCCAAGCTATTTCCTTCCATCTTTCACTTGGTTAAAACCATACATCTTGACACAAAATCAGTAATCTCCGTCTTGATATTGTCCCACAAAAAATTTTCCATCAAATCTCTATACATCTTGGTGCTCCCCAGGTGTATAGAGAAATTGGATCTATGAGAATCATCCAACATTTCCCTTTTTATATCATCTATATATGGAACACAATGTCTTTTCCCAAATTCCCAAATTCCATCTTCATATACGAAGCCACTCAATCTCCAATTATTTACAGCATTATTCTTCTTTTGAAACTCCTCACCATCAGTCTGAGAACTCTTTATCCATTCCAGGAAAGATTGTTTGGAAACCATTTGAAAAATTATTGATGTTTCAACATCCATGGTTATTCCTATATCCATATTAACTAGATCCATTAAAATATGATCCCATTCAAGACTCATCTTGTTCGAAACTACATGTTCCTTTCTACTCAAATAATCTGCCACCTTGTTTTCGTTCCACAAGTGGTAGTGTATAGTGAAATCATAATCCATGAGTATTTCAAGCCATAACCATGGACTCATGATGAGTTTATTTGTGATAAAATATACTTCACACTCATGTGATAAGTATAAAGCTCACATTTTTCACCAAAGAGATAGTGTCTCCATATTTTCATATAAAAGAATACAGCTGCTCACTCAAGATCATGAGTTGGATAGTTTTTCTCCAAAATTTTTAGCTGTCGTGATGCATAGGAAATAACTCTATCATTATGTATAAGGAAACAACCAAGTCCTTTCTTTGAAGCCACACTATAAATAACAACCACATCATTCCCCAATGGTAGAGTCAAGATAGCGGCATTAACTAATATTCTCCTCAGTTCATCATAACATTCATTACACTCTTTTGTCCAAAAAAATTTAACTCATTTACATATGATCTTGGTTAATGGGTTATCCATCCGGGAAAAATTCTAGAAGAAAAATCGATAATAACATTCTAACCCAAAAAACTATGTAACATAGTTATACTCGTTGGTGATGGCCATTCATGGGTTTACTTGGTCTTTTAAGGATCAACAGAGATTCCAACTGAGAGAAAAAATGTCCAAGAAATGAAATCTTATGAAGCTATAATTCACACTTGCTAAACATCTCATATAATTCATTTCATCTAGTAGTCTTTAGAATATTGTGCATGTGATTTTCATAATCATAATTTCTTTTGGATTAAACCAATATATCCTCAATAAATACCACTACAATGTCATCAATATATTCCTTAAAAACCCTATTCATTAGATCCATGAAGATAGTGGGTGAATCAATCAATCCCAAAAGCATTACTCTAAACTGTAATGCCCGTACCTAGTTCAAAATGCTATTTTCAGAATGTCTTCTTTTTTCACAGATAACTGATGACATCCAGATCAAAGGTCAATCTTTGAAAAATATTGAGCTTCATGAAGGTTGTTTAATAAATTATAAATGGTAGGTAGGGGATAATTATTCTCTATTTTAATAGCATTGATCTCCCTATAGTGAACACACAACCTCATAGATATGTCTTTCTTCAGAACCAAAAGGATAGCGTCTCCCAATGGAAAAACACTAGGATGAATAAAACCCTTATTACTCAATTACTATAGTTGTTTCATTACTTCCTCTAATTCCACAGTGGCCATTCTATAATGGGTCTTTGATATGGGCCTCGAACATGAAATTAAATCAATGGAAAACTCAATTTCTCATTCTGGAGGATGTCTAGGTAAATCCTCTGGAAATACATCAACATATTCAATCCTAATAGGTACGTCCTATATTCAAACATTATTTTCCTATCCCATATATATTTAATTCTCATCTTCCCCAACAATTAAATATAGTACAGCTACGTGGGATAAATCTTGATAGGAATCAGATGGTGACATTTCTGCTAAAATGATAAGGTACTCCTTATCAACATTGAGAATCATAACCTCCTTCTTCTTACAATACATTTTCGCATCATGGTCCGAAAAAAAATCCATACAAAGGATTATATAAAATTAGATCATGGGTATGATGATTAGATCTACATATAAATATTGATTATATGCCTTAATGGGGACTGATTCACAAAAAAATTCACTATAATACTTCCATTAAGAGTTTTGACAGACAACTCCCTTATTAAATAAAATTGGAAATATCTAATTTTCATAGAAAACTGGGAAGATATAAAATAATGATATGTTCTAGAATCAAATAATTAATTGGCCAAACTTGAGGAATCCAATAAATAACCTTCCACTACGTCTTTCGGAGCTTCAACCGCAGCAGTAGTGATGGCATAATCTTGGCTCTGATCCCTTGGTCTTTTCTGATGTATGTTTCCCTAACTCTTTGTAAATTCATTTGCATAATGTCCCATCTCCCTTAAATTGTAGCATTGAACATTGGTAGCTTCTTTCTTTCCCTTAATTAACTAGAAGGATGGCCTTTCTGTCCACATTTGTAGCATACTCCTTTTACTTTTAGACAGGCACCAGGGTGCTTCCTTCCTAAATTATCACAGGGTAGAAATTCATCTCTTCCCTTCTTCCATGTTTCCTTATTTCCTTTCCCATAGTTTTAATCATGTCTCTTCTTATATTTATTTTCATTAAAGTCATAAGACTTATTGAATTTCTTTTCTATCTTGAAATCACATGAGATAATATCTTCATAAGATGAGAAGGAATACGAGACTAATAATAAATGGAGAAATGGTTTTAACCCAACTATGAAATGACCAATCTTAATTCTAGGGTTACATATATAATTTTTAGCATGCCTTTCGATCCCTGAAAAATATAGCCTCATACATTGCAACACTCTCACCCTCCTTTTGACTCAAACTCAGAAATTGTCTTTCCATATCTTCTCAATGGTCACGATGAAAGTATTTTTCTAAGAAAACATATTTAAAATACCTCCATTTAATGTTTGATATTTCTCAACATTCCTTTGTTTTTTAATTAAATAATACCATTTATCTGCATCTCCTGTGAGGCGATAAAAAACCATGACAAATTTTTCCCTTTATCTACTCCCCAAATAATGAAATATTTTCTCTAAGGAATTTATCCATTGCTCAGCTACTAACAGATTTGTACTCCCATTGAATGTTGGTGGTTGTTTCCTCGTGAAGCATTCTAACATTGATCTTATGTGTTGTGGATCAGAGTTCTCCATATAGGTAAGGTAATTATTCATAACCTAAGTGAGTTTTCTCAGTATGGTGATAATCTAATCATCACCAGTTGCATCACTAGCTCCACGATAAATATCTTCAGTAGGAGATAAATCCCTAGATGATTACGTGCGTTGATACAATTTCCATTCCTTCCACTAGGTTCCATTTCAAAAACAATGGAATACAACAGATTATTTTATGAATTTCAATACATAATAACAAACTTGTAAAACAGGTAAAATAAATTGAACAGTTTATGGATATAATCCATAATCCAAAAAAAAAATTCTTTGTGGAGGTATATACTCATAAATCCATCATAACAGTTTGAAAAGAAAATGTGAATCATCCTAATCATATCCCTTAGGAGTGTCATAACCAAGAGTGCAGCAAGGCCCGTTGTCATGCACTAGTTCTCGTTCAAGTCTAGCTCAAAGTGTTGTTTTAAGGTTTTATCACTAGGTACATTTGTTCCCAAGTCACCTCTACCTACTCGTATCTAGGAAAGGATGTATTGCATGAAAAACTCACAAAATCACTACCATACAAAAATTCTAGGATTTTTTTCAATACTAATCCTCAAAATCTATCTTAGGGTAATGTTATCAAGTCAAAGTATTTCTAAATATAGTTTCCAAGGTTTGTACTAAACATCCCCTATTACCAACTGTAATGCCCCGAGCCCAGTTACCAAGAGTTAGTTCTTTATTACATAACATTGAAATGACACAAGGAATCATATCCAGAAAGACTGATCAGTTTTGTATTATTTGAAATAATATTTATCAATTTGATCAACATTACAACATGAAAAAAATACAACAATAATTTATTCCTTTAGAGACATCCAAGCCTCCTAGATGATGCCTACAAGTTACTCATAACTAACTTTTTCATATCCAAGGAAAATTAAACATAAGAAAGGGGTGAGCTCAATTACACAGTAAGGGTAAGAAATACAGAGGATGATAACATAATAATTAGGCATGGTGAATAATTAAAAACAAATTCCTTTACAAATAATAAACATGGACACTTTATGGATGGAATATGAGATGACTAAATAATGCCATAATAAAACATTTTCATTGGTATTCTACTAGTTGAATAACCACATGAACCATCATTATTATTTTCATAATGAGGGAATGTAAAATGTAGGACATTCTGAAATATCTTGTCAAGGCCTCGACTAAGACATCTAAAAATGATTTAGGAGTTGGCCAAAAAATTATATCAATTTCGGAAAGGCCTCAGCCAATTCCTCATCTAATTGTCTCATGAGACCTACTGATGTATCGAGGAGCTATAGCAGGCTCCACCCTTTATATACTAAGTCTAATACATTCCTCATATGAATAAGTAGAAACATAACATAAAAATTCTTATTAAAACTAGCATACAATATGTCAATACTTAAACCATAAACCATGAATGGTATAAAAATGAAACTTACATTGTCAATCCTATCAAAAATCCTTAAATACAATATGAAGATTTGTATCAAAATAAATCAACTTCAAACAAGTTTAAAATCCATCTAAGGATACTAACATAAATGAAATAAAAAATATTTGAACGAAATACCTCTTTCTATTCTGAAACCATTTAAGAGTCACTTAATAAAAAAAGAGAACATTTATTTGGAAATATTCTTATAAGATTTTAAGGGAAGCTTCAAAGATTTTATAATGACAGAAAATAGCCACACCAGCTATATAATTTAAAAAACATTCTTACCTTAATTTTTTCGAAAAGGTTATAATGTACCTTGTTTGGAAAATGACGGAAAGATTCCTCTCAAAAAATATAAGGTCAATTAATTGAAAAATGAATTTATCCCATAGTCTAGTATATAGAAAAAATGATTTGAAATACCTTTTTAATAATTAAAGGATGTGGATGATAAAGAGGTCATAGTAGATACTTACGTAAAAACAACCTCAGGTAATAAAGTGATTGTGAAATTAACCATTACCTTTTACTTTTCCATGGATGAGGGTACGATAACATCCTGTATAATAGGTAAATCATTGTAATTAAGTTATACAAGAACTATATTCATAAATATGATATCATATATGATACTCTAATATTATTTTGTTAATAATATTTCAGTAGTGTCATCATTTCGGGTGTTAACTGATTCATTTTCCTTTATATGTGTGGATACATAAGCCATGTATGTTATGGATAGGATGTATTTGATTCATATACACAATTATATTATATTCATAAACATTATTTTTAGTCATAAAATGAAAATTATTCTTGAATTGTTACGAGGGGGAAATGAATCTCATTGTGTTCGTGTAGGTAGTAATTAGTACGTACACACAAGAGAAAATATCATTATATTGATGGTGAAATCGTATGTAATTGGAAGTTATATCATATATACAGAATCATTAACATGTTATATTTATTATTTAAATTAGTTACACTAATTATTATATCCATCCAAATAATGATGTTTTTTAATAACAAACTACACCACGACGTGGAGACGGTAAGCCATACGTATGCACGTATGGTGACTTTTCATTTATAGGATGGATAAAATAACGAATATGGTTTTACCATATTTATGATAACATCAAAGTATGTAGAAGGTAGTGGATTTATTATTTTGGTATGGAAACAACAATGAAAGAGGAAGTGGAGGAAGAAAAGATCATGAAAGTGTTGATGAAATATTAACCTCTTCTACGGGTTCCACCATTTTTTGATCAAAAAGGCTCAATAGGTTGGCTTTCTGGCCAAAGTAAGGCCTCTAGTATGAGTGGAGGAAATTGGGGAGGATATGTGGGCAGAGGTTGGCTAATCCAAATGGATTTGGAGGTGTGATTTTGAGATAAGGGGAAGTGCTCTTTTATATGAGAGTTGAGGGTCACTTTAGGAAAAGATTGAAATATTATTTTATAATAAAGTAATTTTTCGGTTTATAATGGGTCTAAAATGATTTAGTAATAGGATAAAGTGGTTAGGGGTCTAAAACCAATCAAAAAACAGGTTTTAGATAGGTTTATTGCACCATATTAAAATTATCTTTTAGATTTAACTCTTAGTTAGATAGTTTGACATTTACGATGTCTCAATGTATTTTTATATTATATGGTTAATAAACATACTATAAACATCCAAGAGAACACCAAGTTATTCATTATTATATATATATCCTTATCTAAGACTTTTGGATGAACCTCATATTTTTATGAATATTATATAAATTTATAATACAGTATTTGATTTAAAAACACAATTATGTCAATTTTGACACTATTTAGTATTTTATTTTTTTTGAAATCCATTATAACATCACCACTTAAAATAAAATATATTTAACCAACCCTGACATGTCATACTAACCTAAAAAATTTGTGGAATTCATCAGAAGTCTCAATTTACCTTTATTTGGATATTTATAAATACATTATATTAATATTTGATTAATAAGGTAATTATTGCATCATCATTGTGTCATAAATAAATTAAATTATTCAATTTATAAAATTTATAAATAAAATACCATTATGTAGGAAATAATATTATATTTCTAATGAATATTTATAGTCGAATTTATATTGTGTATAACCCTATATTAAAAAAGATTTTTTTATTAAAAATTGAATTTAATTCTTTTAATTCTTCTTTAAATAAAATAATAATAATTGTGCTAATCTAATTCATGTAGACCGAAAGGGGTCATATATTATTTCTAAGGTTTTTTCTGGTAGAATTATATTTTTCCAATAGAATTAATACACGTGTTGGTGTAATTATGATAACATTTTTAGCCTTAATTACCCAATTTACTTTTAACTATGGTAAATAAAAGTCAAATGTTATTATTCGTCATAATTTATTTTCATCTAATTAAACCACATATTACATACTGATATTAACCGTGTATCTCATATTTTTTTAATTCAAATCACAAAAGTGGTAAAATTATGTTTTATGAAAATTCTCAAATCCTCCAAGGAGGTGGATAATAGACGGTAAAAAAGTTAAATAAAATATATATATCTATATAATCGTATTATAAAATTACTCAACTGAATTATATTGAACATATATAGGTATTATTTATCTATTTTCACATAAAATAGAATTAAATAAAATAATAAATTATTCAAATAAAAAGTCAGTTTTAACCAATAACACATTTTTTTCACATTTCATAAAAAATTGGATGTTTTCAAAAAAAAATTACAAAAATTCACCCTAAGAAAATTTTGATATTCCAAATTCAAAAATGAGGTCCATTATGAAAAATAAAATTTATAAAATTTGAAAAAGTGGGTATTAATATTCATATTGTCTAGTTTGATTGGTCGCGATGAGTTAGAATCTCGAAGTAGTATACAACGCAAGATATTGCATTATTCAAAGGGAAATGTACCGTGGAAGCTTGGGGTGTTACATATATGCTCAAGAAATGGGGTACATTCTATACATTCCAAGAAGAAATTGAGTAATCAAGTAACACCTCTCATGATAGTGGGTGAGCCATCATGTCATCAATCTAATCATGGAACATGGAACTTAAATATCAACACATTATTGGGTGAGAGTTGCCATACTAAAAACCCGATCTCAGGGATTGTGATTTTCTGTCATGCTCAATGTAACGACCCAAAAATTTATGAATAAAATACCCATTATTTGGATTTAATTAAATGTATTCATTTGTTTTATTACATCAAATTTTCATTAAATTAATGTTAAGTATCCTTATCATTGATAATATGACCATTTAACATCGATCACATGACTAGTATAAATATGGGGTTATAACAAATCCTTTGGGCACACACAAAGGAAGTGATGGAATCAACTAGTAAGATCATACCCTATGGAGCACATTTATCATATTTTTCGAGGGAGATAGAACTTTGGGGCTTTTACCTAGACAAATACCAATATGTGATCTAATAACTTAAGCATGATTGAAACCATTTATAGGATAAGTGAAAGCTCAACAAGATCATTTCCCAAAAAATGTACACCAAATAGTCCTAAGAAATCCCCACCATCTCACAACTTACTCTTAGTGAATTTTCAATTTTAATAAAGGGATATGTCTGAAGATCCTAGCATTAAGAATATGTACATCGTTGTGTCTATAAATAATGAATATTTTTTCTTACTATTATTTATACATTGTAAATGATTTTTAACGTATAAACAATATTTATTGGTTGATTAAGAAAAATTTTTTAATGAATTAATTGATTTTTTAAAAAATTAATATTTTCATAAAATATTATTATTTAATTAATTTTATCAAATATAAATAATCATATCATTTTTATGAAGTCAGAAGTAATATTTATTATGGTTTGAAAATTCTCTCTATCCAAAAAATCAATTTTCAGTAAATTATAGTTTTATTTTAAATGAAAAAATTCACATATCTATATAATTGCATATATAGAATGAATACTGTTTCTGGAATCAATATTTCAAAATTATCCTGTGGTTCATTTTTCATAATTTTCTAAAATAGTCAAATTATTGGGTAAAAATTAACTACTATAAAAATATATTGTTTGTTTTATGACATCATAATGACCCGATAGTGGTGTAATAAATACTATAAAATTGATATTAATAAAAATACATATTTTACCTTTAATATAATGACATTATATATTTTTTTTATTAATATTATAAATATTTAGTGAATATTCCAAGACTTATAAAATATTTTATGATTTTCAAATATATTTCCATAAGAGAGTGACTCACTACCAGATAAGAAAGGGAAATATTATAATATTTTCAGATCTTGTACAAATAAAAAATGTATTCCACCCACATTTTTCTGAAACCATTGGAAAAACCATTGGATAGTTTCTGGTCTTGAATATTTTACTCTGTAGTGTCCAAAACCAAAATAATATAGGCTTCCCCCTCGTTTACTATATAAATCCATCCAAACACACATTACTCTTTACTAAATATCCTTGAATCTAGATCAAAATCTACCCTCTACTCACTATAGTTCTTAGAAGGCACCCCAAGCTCCCAAGAATCCTCTCCCAATCCTTTGAGATCAAACATCCAAGTAAGGGATCCTCACCTTCCTCTATTCCTTTAAATTCAAGAACCTTTCTTGATATTAGTAATTAAAATTTCAATTGGATATATTTTCATCATTTTATAATCACTTACCTACTATCAAATTGATTTTATTTCAATGGGGATCAATTATCTTCCAGTATTTGGACCCTTACCTATGTCATTACTATGCCGAAATTTCGAATGAGATTTCTCTCTCTTGTATTTTTATCGAGCACCTAATTTATGATTTCCAATTTAATTTTAGAATTTAATAAGTTGGGAAAAATTCTTACCTATCCAACTTACTATAAATTTCATAAATAAATTGTAAGATACCCCTTTCTCCCTCATCAACCAATTTTACTAATTTCAATTTCATGTCATTATACTGCTGAAATTGAAGTAGGATTTTCCATGCCCAAATCAACATGTACTAAATTACATACCCATTTCTATATGAATTATATTAACCTTATTCGCAAGTACATATTTATTTGGGATTACATGTATGTATTTAACATTCCTTGTTCATGGATTAGATTTTTATTTTTTATGAATCCATGTTGTATGATATATTTGAAACACTTATGCATGAAAATGATAGATTATGAAGAGTGCACCTTGATAGCACTCTAATGAATTGGGTAATGTTTAGTATCATGATAATTCATGTTCAATGAGGGTTTAATTATTCTAATTAAAGTTTAATATGGTTTTAAACATGCTAATTCATGTGTAATTAGGGTTTAGTCATGTTAATCGATGTCCAATGAGCCTTGACTCATTCTAATTTCATGTTATATGTTGTTTCCAATTTTCCATGTTATGATTGTCATGATTTATCATTCCTTTGTATTCATGTTCCTTTTATATTCCTATTACCTAGAATGTATTGTATTATTCACATTATGCATTGATTATTCCCTTGCTGGGATTTATAACATACCCCTTTCACATGTCTTCCCTAGGATATCACAAGCAGTTTTAAGTATGATGGAGTATTATGAACATGTTAAGGGGGTTTTCAATAAAGACATTGAAATTCATGTTTTGAGTTGATATATAATGTTACTAATTCAATAAAACACTATAATTATCAATATTTTGGGGTTTTATTAATTGTGATCCCATGTAATAAATAATGTATTAGTGTGTAATGAAGATCAAATTTGTTATAGTTGGTATCAGACAAAGGTATAGTTATTTTTGGGGTTATGATTAAAAATCCATTATGAAAACCCTTAGGGATAAGTCCAATTATAGTAAAAGCATCCTTAAATTTTGGTGAGAATATTGTAAATGTATTATCATGAAAATACTTCTCGGTATGGATACAAAAAAGTTGATGTGGCTCTGGAATATGTGTATCTAGGGGTAAAACCAGAAAAAACCCATTTGAGCTAGACTTGAATGAGAACTATTGCATGATAATGGGCCTTATGAGACTCTTTTATTGCCACTTTCGAGGGATATTCCTTGGAAAATTCATAATCTCTTTATAAACCACAATTAAGGGAACAAAAAAATTTAATAGGAATATATGTTAGGAAATTGATCGTGGATAACATAGATTGAATCCTATAAATTCATAAGTTAAGAAAATAAATATAATATTTATTTTATCTCTTTAATTTCGTTTTATTCCAAATAATTTTTCCAATAGTTGAAAATACATACACATAATTTTATGTTTATTATTGATAATGCATAGTAAAATGAGGAATCTAGCTAACAACCAATGTGAAGATCTATATAGTGATTTCCAAAATGATATTCCCAATCCAATGGGAATAAGAATCACAAAAAACATTTCATTATACTCTCTTAGTTAACTAAGTTTGATATCAAAACCTAGATTGATAGGGGAATCCAAACACCCCTAAGAGAGAGAAACCAGCATTCAAAAGATTCATGCGATAATGACCTCATAATTTCAATGGATCATCTAGTCCCTTAAATGTGTGGAAAATGATAAATTCCATTTAAAAGATCCTCTCTATCCTTAAATTTTACTAACAAGAGATGATACCTATGATTGTTTGTCATATAGAGGGTAAAGATGTTTAGTGGTATACATTTGTCAAGAATATGAAGTAGGAGGAAGAGATCGAAGAAATGGAGTGGAAGGAATTTCAGAAATGTTTTTGGTTAAATATTTCCCTGCACCATCCATATCAAAATGGAAAGATAATTCCTTACACTCAAGAATAAGGGAAAAGAATATATTGGTCCATAATGGAAAAAATTTATAAGAAATGCACGATATGCCTCCAGTATTTTCATTAACGCATAATGAATGGGTGGCCACTTATTTGGTGGGGTAAATCCTAGTCTATGAAATTCCTTGGAAATCCATGAGTATGATAGCTATGAGAAAATTTCCTAAGGTTCCCTTGATGTTGAGATGGAGATCGGTGAATCATAGGGGTATCATGAGGATAAATAGTGGAATATGGACTTTAATCTTGGCTATCCGATGGATAAATCCGACAATGCTAAGAAATTATAGCACCCCACTTATCAAAGGTGTGGAAAAATGAACCCCAATAATTGATTAAGGGGATCAAGGAAATACATTGTGTTTAGAAGTTAAGGGAACATGGCCAATAGTTGCTGACAAGAGAAACTCGCCAATGTGGAAGAGGAAAGAAATGGTCCGGTTCACCATCATTGCAATGTTTATTCCTACAAATGCAATGAACCATGGTACTTCGAGAATTAGTGCCCTAAGACAAGGTTAATTGGCGGCAAACAAAAACCTCCAAGGAAGCATGGGAGAGTTTTTTCTATCCCTACCGCTGAAGTGAATCCAGAGAATGAAGTGGTCAAAGGTTTACTAGATATTTATTCCTGAATAGCGGACATAATTTTTTATTCTAATTGTATGCATTATTTTATTTCATGAATTATTAGTAGATCAATCCAAACCCCACCATAATGAATATAAGTAGATGTGTCAATGAAAATGTAAAATGGGGAAATTATGGCATCCCATGTATATAACTCCACCCATGTCAACATTGTGGGGAAGAACATCCTAGAGAATCACATAGTTCTCCCTTTGGTGGAATTTGATGTAATTCTAGGCATGTATTGGATTTTTCTATATTGAGCCAACATAAATTTCCCTAAAAAGGAAATCACTCTTAGTATGGGGAATCGTCCTCCCATTCAATATACAAGCAAGGAGGAGGATGAAACTTATTCATCACTATCATCCCATGAATGGATATTACTACCCTATGAGCATGCATATCATTTTCAGTTGATTGAGACTAAGGAAAGAACATTCTTCAATGACAAGCCCATCGTGAGGTAATTCACTAAAGTGTTTCTTGTGGAATTATCTAGTATTTCTGCATGGAGAGTGGGTGAGTTCTTAATCGATCTTATACGTGGGTAATTTCCATTTTCAAAGAATCCATATAGAATGGCTATTTTTGAACATGGGGAGATGAAGAAACTACTACAAGAGAATCTGGATAAAGGTTTTATATACCCAAGTTCTTTAACATGGTTTGAAATAGTCCTCTTAATCAAGAATAAGGGTTAGTCAATGTTCCTTTATATAGTTTATCATGAGCACAAAAAAAATTATAATAAAGAACAAGTATCTATTTCCATGAATTTATGACATGTTCGAATAGCTATATGGATCACAATACTTCTCCAAGGTGGATCTACGGTCCAAATATTACCATGTTAGAGTGAAGAAAGTGGATATCCCAAAGACATATTTCTATACAGGGTAAGGGATTTATGAGTTAATATTGATGCCATTCGGACACACTAATGCTCTAGCAATCATCCTGTACTTGATGAATAGAGACTTTACCGATTACATCTATAAATTTGTGGTAGCCATTATTGATTATATTCTAATATACACCAAAAACAAGGAGGACCATGAGGAGCATCTATGAACATTGTTAAAGACCTTGATAAAGGAGAATCTCTATGAAAAGTACACCAAGTGTGATTTCTGGTTGAAGGATGCATCATTCTTAGGGAGTATCATCAAAATAAGAGGTATATATGTTGATCCTTCAATGAAAAAGGAAATAGAGGTATGGAAGAGGAAAATATCTATGATATATATCCATAGCATTCTTGTGTTTTCTAGAAATTATCTTCAATTTGTGATTAATTTCTTATGATTTTCAAACCCTCATAGAAAGCTAACTTGAAAGCGAGTCAGGTTTTATTGGATTGATGAATGTGAAGAAAGATTCATGGAGTTTAAAAAGAGGCTTATCACTTCCCCAATTATCACACTAAAAATAAGTTGGGATATTTTCATAATTTTTAGTGATTCATCAATGAAGGGATTGGGATGTATGTTGATGAAAAACTGACCAACTAATTTCATACGCTTCGAGGTAGTTGAAATTTCATGAAAAAAACTATCCCATAGAAAACATAGAGTTACCATCTATAATATTTGTGTTGAAAATATAATGGAATAAATTATTCATGGAGAAGTGTGAAATATATATGTATCACAAAATAATGAAATACATATTCACATAGAAATGGTTGAATATGCGCTAATGAAGATGGTTAGATGTCATTAAGGATACTGACTTGTCATTCCACTACCATCCTGAGAAAGTGAATATAGTGGTGGATACTCTAAGTAGAAAGGAAAAATTCTATTCTACCATTTATGAGAATTGAGAAGGATTCTATCTTCTTAGAATTGAATAAGATAGACATGAGAATCATAAATAAGGGAAAATGATCCATTATTTCACAAATGATTTCTCAATCATCTCTTTAGTAATGGCTAAAGGATTCACAAAATGATTATGTGAGAATATAGAAGACGTTTGAACTTTCAGAAAAGGGAAATCCTCATAGTTTAAGGTTAATGAAGATGCAATTATGAAATGTGGGTCAACACTATGGGTTCCATCAAATCCTTTGTTAAAGAAACAACTTTGGGATGGTTCATATATTTTAAATTTCTCTAATCTTCCAGGGAAAAAATGATGTGTTGGGATCTCTTAAGGCACTATTGGTGCGATAACATGAAGAAAAAGATTTAAGAATATACATCAAAATGTATGGTATGTTAGAAAGTGATGGTGGCAGGGAAAGAGTCTAAGGGGACGATGCAACCATTACAAATACATTCCTGGAAATGGGAATAAATCACCTTTGTATTTGTAACCGTACTTCTGATGACATCCAAATGAAATAATGGTATCTTGGTTTTTATGGATCAGTATACAAATACTTCACACCTCAATGCAATTCGAGATTTTTTTTCACTAGATCCACTGGAATGGATATATATCAGAGAAGTTATGAGGCTTCATGGAGCCCTACTATAGATTGTGTCTGATTGTGATCCAAGATTCACCTCTATTATTTGTAAAAGAATCAAGAATTATATAAAAATTGGGTTGAACTTCATGATGGATTTTTGTTTCTGATGCCTTCACCGGGGTGTGCACATCCATCATGATCAAGGATAGAGGCATTATTTTTTACCCCACATTCCCTCTTTCCAATGGTGTGAGACATCCATTCCTTATTCAGGGATGTTTTCTCCTTGATTGAAATGGGCTGATGGAATGTTGGTTATTCCTTCTGTCGATTCCTCCTTGAAACTTGTCACATAGTCTGGGTCAACCTTATAGATTTAATATGTGGTCTGTGAAACTCTTCACAGTTCCATATCTTCATGGACACTGGTGATTTACACTGCTTCTATCGGGACATTCCAAGGGGTCTGGTTAGGGCAGTAACCTTCAGTCGGGGGAGTTGTCACATTGGAAATCACTGTCACGTCTAGATGCTGGAACACTAGAATGTCTGGGTTTCTTCCCCTTATTATAGGGCATCTCGATGGAATGAATGCCCAAGGAATCCCACGTCGAATGCGGGGAATCATATTCCATAGGCATGTTCCTGAGGTTTATTTCATCTTCCTATGTTTAACACTGGCTATGCCACAGATTTAACATCTAGCGGAGATAGATCAGACTGATCCAAACACTAACTAGAGAGAATCAGTTAAAGCGACCCCTAGAGGGAACAATTATGTCGGGGCTAACGCATGGTTAGCTACCCGATTGTTGTTAATGTGAAAGGGGAATGGGGCGGTATGATCCCATCGGGATGTGGTGGCCCGGGTAAGAACCAAAATGGTTGATGGATGATTATGTGAAGTGGTTGGAGAATGCGATGGAGTCGACTTGAGGATGATGGTGAAGCTGGGCTTCAGTCTTGAAGAGACATGCTATGTATCCTTATGGCAGCGAATCAATATCATCGTAGTTCATCTGTTTACGGCTTATCACTGATTGTGGATTTCAATAGCTTACCACTGGATGGGGTCACAACAGCTTACCACTGGATAGGGTCACAATAGCTTACTGTTGGATGGGGTCGCAATGGCTTACCGCTGGTTGGGGTTACAACGACTTACCGCTAGTTGGGGTTGAACCTCATGGAGGCTTCCTATGTACCTTATCCAGGAGACATGGATCAATATCCACATAGTTCAGGATAGTCGATGCATTTTAACATCATGCGGGATGAAAAGGGGACATTCAGTTTAACATCATGGAAGATGAAGGTGGTTTGACGTGAAGGGGGGCCGAAACTGATGGATGTTCGGCTTGAACCTCATGTAAGATTCCTATGTACCTAGCCTTAGCAAGGATCAAAACCTCATAGTTCATGATGGTGGAGTGAGAACCGACAAGAAGAGGGGTCAGGACCAATGGTTGTTTGGATTTAACCTTGGGGGGGCTTCCTACAAACATAGATTTAGAAAGGATCAAAGACCTCATAGTTCCAGTTGGGTTTGGTAAACCGATGTGACGATGGTCGAGACAAATGGTTGTTAGTCATAAACCATAGGGAGGCTTCCTATGTACCTTGCCTTGGAAAGTTTCAAATACCTTGAAGTTCAGGTTGGGTTTGGGGCATACAATCTAGGCCACCCTGAGAGGATGTCAAGGTCGATTCATACTCTATGACCAAATGAGTCATGCTCAGTGTGAGAAACATGATGCAACAAAGACCACGCGATCACATCGCGAAAGGTGTGTCTCTGGGAAGTGGACAGGGGATATAGGTAGTTGGCGGCCCAAAAGGGAAATAGGGGCATACACATGGTTTGATGCCCTAGGCGATAGATATTGGGACATACAACATGATGGAGGCCCAGATGTTGACAAAACTCACCGGGAGAGGTATTTGTCACCCAGGAAGAAAGAAGGAGTAGGGATGCTACCTCATACAAGGAAAGCTAGGGGCTTACACCAGGGTGGTTTCCCTTTCCCCGCTGACAGAAGCCTCTTTGATAAAGAGAATTTAATTCTATGTGATGAATTATCTTACTCTCGTAGAGACCAGTGGTCATAGAGAATTTCTGAGATGGGGAACCCCACGTGCACGACACAGTGCGAGGTCACAATTAAATTTCATGTGCTGAGGATAATGGCGCTGGGCAGTTTAACATCCTGCAGCTCAGATGAGGTGGGTTCTCTCTATGCCCCTAGAACTTACATTACTGATACCCACCCACCCTTGGGGTAGGAATGGAATCAGCAATGCCACAGAAGGGGGGTGTCGTGAGGTGATCCCATTGGGGGTCCACATTAGCATGGCTATGAAAAGAAGAAATAGTCGTTAGCATGCCTATGTGAAGAAACATGAAGCGATGATACGCAATAGGGAGGATCTCCCATGGGACTTTGAAATTGATCCATGATAACATGAGGGGCCACATAGGAAGATATTGTGTGACGTAGGTGGCTTGAGCATAAGAGAGGCTTAGAAAGGGTGCCTCGAGGTGAGGTCAAAATATGGAGTGTGCAGAATAGAATTGGTCGGGGCAATATAGGAGGTCTACGTGCATGATTCAAGGTTTGAACACAAGATTAATGGGTTGCATACAAGAGGGACTGGTGGTGTGCAAGATGGAGGGGTTGCGTAAAAAATGGACGGTTTGAGCGCATGTTGGACCAGTGGCGTGCAAGACCATGGGGATTCAAGAAAGACAGTTGTTTTTCACACAAGCGGAACTTCTTGGGTGCAAGAGCACCTGACTCAGAGGTAGCATGTGCACAAGAAGGGACCCCTTGTGTACAAATGACCTTGGGATGAAACAAAATTCACAAGGATCATGGGACCCGCCTAAAGGCGCCCCCTAGGGGGACCTGTCGCGCAAAATCTAATAATTGAAGGCTATGGGGTTTTTTGCGCGGTCATGGAAGACAAGGTTTTCTCATGCCCGGGCATCGGTTCATCTTCGGTTACCCACCCTAAATGTAAGGGATACAGTTCACTTTATAGATGGTGTCCTCAGAGTGGCGTGGAAGAGTCTAGTCTGCAAACTCCGATCCGACATCAGCTTGGCCACCCACAGGGGGTTGGGTACGCAAAGGCCCATTTGATGTCACCTTGTGCATGGAAACATGGTCGGGCATGCGAAAACTGGTTCAATGTTAACTTTGGCATGGAAATGGCTTCATGCATGAAAAGGCCCATTCGACGTCTCCTTCGGCACGAAATCGAGGTCGGGTGTGAAAACTCTCGTTCGACGTCACCTTCGGCATGGAAACATGGTCGAGCGCGCAAACTCCTAGATGGCATCGCCGTCAGCCCAGAAACTAGGTTAGGCACACAAACTCCCATTCGATGTCGCCTTCGGGGCTGAAACGGGGTCGGGCGCGACCATTCGTGGAGGATGGTTCTTTTAGTATGGAAAGGGAGGACAGTGTACAAGAGTTTGCACGCCGGAAGGACTCTTGCACGTGTCTCCCCAATCTTGTGCATGCCTACCTCTCTGGCCTTGAAATCACCTATTTTTCATCCCAGATTCATTAATTTCTCTTTTATCTGCTCGATGCGGCCCTTATCCAAATTTCGGCATCAACTAATTCCACCATTAGAATCAGAGCTGAAAGGTATCCCGAAGGATGGATTCTGAGTGTATGCCGAATAATAGAAAAGACATCTTCAGCAGTGTGAAAAAACACATTTTTTCATGTGCAAGAGTGTTTTATACACACGAAATACAAATCAGTTATTTATAAATAGGCAGAGGCCCCCCTATTCCCTACGTTGACTTTTTTCTCGTGATAAGGTTTCTTGCTCTTGTGTGAGAAAATAGTACTGATCCACGCATAAGATTCCGCAGCCAACTTCGGGTTTTGTGCATCATCCAAATATTTTTCATGGATGGTGACCTTATTTCGCACCACCACCACTTTTGTGTGATGAATATTACTTCATTCCTGCCGATCCTTTCAGAGTTCTAAAATTGACGCTCAATAGACCGATGTTGATGGGGAAGTTTCTGCTGCTGCAAGAAGAACCCAAATGATCGTGAACCCTTAGATTCTTTGTGCGAGGGGGTTGTGTCTGATAACCAAATGCTATTAGGCATGCTTACACAAGACCAAAAGGATTATGTCCTGAGTAGTAGCCAGCACCTATTGATCTTCAGTCTTCTGGAAGAGGTGCTGATGCCCAGTTTTGAGACGGACACACATCGATCATGGGTGACACGCAAGGATAGTATTACACTATTACAAATTATAAAAACGGACTTACTACTAGGGAAACACATAAAACAACCATCTATGTCGTAAATACAAAGTCTAGGACTTTGCTGGAAGCTATCCAGTCCCCAAGGAATCTCTTGATATTAATTCAAGTACTTTCAGAAGAAGCATTACTGACGAGCCGAACTGCTAGAACTAGTGGGATTTCAGATCTATGGGAATCTTAACTAATGAATGGGCATGGTAGTACTGGGTAAGTCAGACATTTGATGAATTTGGGCTTGAGCTGTGGTCCATTGGGCTTTTTGAGGCCGTTTGGAAGTCCCAATTACACTTCTACTGACAATATGACTTGGTAGAAGAGTTGTTCAATCATTTATCGCCTGAAACCAACACATTCCACCACAAACATGGGGAGGTGGGAATCAACATTTGAGATGTCCACTGCATCGAGGGAATCCTAATAGAGGGATATCTATATGACGAGTTCCTCTTGACAGATAATGTTTGGGGAGATAGGACATGAACCCCAATCCTGTCATAGAACTTGCTAGAGTTGGGAAAAGAGGAGCACAAAATAAAATATATCCAAAAGGACATTTCCACTTCAGTGGCATTTAGCCTCTTCTCTGACAAAGGAAATGGCCTTAAAGATGTTGGGCCAAGGGGAGAAATTCCTGAACACATCTCAATGGGGAAAAACAGGATCATATTGGAAGATTCTGGAGACAGGAGAGTACCGATCATGGAGTATGTGCATTAATGAAGGTTGAAACCCAAATGTGCAGTATGAAAGGTTCCTCGCCGCATTCTTGAGAGGATGGTTGTTGATTGTGAGGGACACGAGTATGGGATTCCACCCAGGGACATTAGTGATGGCTGGGATTATGGCAGCAAAGAACAAGGATAACATAAGTGCGCCAGTGTTGGCTAGGATATACAGTATTCTAGGGCGCATCTGGAGGGGATATATGCCCAGGAGGATATGCGGGCCGTTCCATATTATCCACAATTGGGTCGCAGCCCACTATGGTGGGTATGACTTCCCGAAATCCACTCACTCCCTTGTAACGGTATGCAGTCATCCCTTTTGAACATCGTTGGAATTTGCCCATAGAAGCACAGGGATGAAGGAATCAAGATCAACATCATTAGCCACACCAACTTTGACTTCCACCTATTCTGAACCCCAGTAACCCAAATGGTAGATGATGGGCGGGGTCCACTAGAGTAGAGGGAGTACTTGCAGTGCATACGAGGTGATGTTTTGATGGACCGAATTGATGGAAAAATCTTTTGGGAACCCTTTGTGCTGACCAGGTTTCCCAGGAAGTTCGGGTGCCTGTAGTGGATGCCCAAGCAAGTGTACACAGTGGTTCGGGAAGAACAAAATCCCTACATTCTCTTCTAGTAATGGCTTCTGTTCACAATGGCAGGCCTGTGTGAAATCATCACTCTCCCCACCACTAATATCAGTGGGGCACTATGAACAGAGAATGCCGAACACTGGATGAGAACGTATCCCGAGGAGATTCTTTGGAAACACATTTGTCCTATCAAGGAAACTAGTGTAGAGACTGATGTGTAGGAAGGTAGACGAGGTGCCACAGGGGAAGTGAATAGAAAAATTGGTTGGGAAGCTAGCACGACAAAGGCCGGTACTTCATCGGCATGGGTAACAAAGACTCAGAACGTGCCTATACCCTCTGGGGAAGGTTGGTCTTGTGTACGACCTCATGGTCCGACTAGGGAGCTCCCAGGAAAGAAAATTAGGTACCTCATGACATCGTCTGACGATGCTATCTTACCTTCTCTATGGTCTTCTAAGAGGATTTTTTGATAGTCCACATATGTCAAAGTGTTCTGGCAGATATTGTTACGTACCGGGCTCGATATTCCAGACAGAGAGTGCATCCTGATATTATATAGGGTAAACATTCATCATCGACATGCTTACCTGATAGCCATGGATATGTACGCAAGCCAGTGGGGGTGGTATGAAGAACCAAATCTCTTGGTGAATGTAATTCTTGGATAGGAGCATGACCCAGAGAGGCTTCAATCTGAGGATGAAAGTGTAGAAGAACAAGAAGAAGAAAAAGAAGGAAATGAAGAAGATGACCAATTTTAAGGTCTTGTTAGAGATGGGCCTTCAGAAGCTCCTACTCACCAGAAAATTTCCTGGTAGAGTGGCGAGATCATTGGCTTTGATGTAGAAATGGTAGATCAGATTGTGGTATGGTTTAAAATGTATAATAAACTTTATCTTTCCATAGTCTCAATCTGTTAACTAAACCATGTCCTATTCAGGAACACATGGGAGAGGGTCCCCAGGAAGCATTCCCCACAGGGGGTGCATGTATGCCTATGGAGACTAGGGAGAAACCTCGGGGGCCCGTTTACGGGACTGGGCATAGAAAGGCGCCGATTTCAGTTGGATTATGTGACAATGATCTAGGAGAAGATTCCCCCAGCATCCTCATTTTTCAAGTGGAGCTGACACCGGTGATCGTGTTTACAAGCATCGAAGGATCCCCCATGGTGGTGGCCCTCTCAAGGACATAGGCATGGGGCACTACCGAACGTGGATCCCGTAAGGCCTTTCTCATTGGTTTTCCTTTTTGTTGGAAAATTCATCTAGTCAAATTATTGATCCCTAATGTAGTTATTGCAAGGATAGAGGCACGAAAAACCGTCATGTTCGGGACATCTACAGGAGGAGGATGGGTAGTGGCTGCATCAGCCATTATAGTAGAAACCATTCTCGGTGGCCCTACCCTGGTACTCGTTGAGCCAGAGAATTCAATGATAGATGGTTATGATGTCGGGGAGGAGCTACAGCCAGACGAGAACGAATTCACTGATGAGGTGGAGGTTCCTGAAGAATTACATTTTACTAAACTCCTTGATTATTCCTTTGAGTACAGGACCATGGACATTGAAGAAATTGAAAATGATGACTCAGATGCTGTGTAGGAGAGACATATGACACGATGCTTGGTGTTGAAGTGAATCAGACACTTTATCAGCTGACCACAGGTAGAATGGCTATGCAGGATGGGCTCTATTTGCACCTAGCTACACTTTCCCTACGTTGGAGGGGTAGACGCTTTCCATTTTCATGTAAGGATCTGTGATTATAAGGAAACGAAGATACGAGAAGATAGATGACATTTGTACATTTCCCAATGTTGGGAGTATTCAAAGAATACTCAGGCCTTCTTGGAGGTGGGGCATGAGGTACAAAATCTTGATGAGAAAATGAAGGAATGTGAGGCATTCATTGAAAAATAATCTGAGAGAATTAAGCGATTGAAGTCCCAGCTCACATATGCTCAAAAGAAAATGGCACAGGTGAATATCCAAATGATTGGGCTCCAGACTGAACAATCGCAGGCACAAGACTGGGCTAATGGATTGTGCCCCACAGCTACTATCTAAGAGAAGGATCTCATGGAATGGGAAGCACCACTAGAGGCCACAAGTCGGAAGGTGGCAGTATTGGAGAAGTCCATCCAAACATTGATCCTTAAGGGCCCTGTTTTGGCTGACCCCTTAATCTCATCATTCTTTATTACTTCTAACTATGAATTGTATACATGAACAAACTACTTCCTTGTTTATTTTAATGCATTTCGACCATAATCACAAAGTAAATATTGACCAGCTCTTAAGCTCACATGGGTCACACCCTATGAGAGAAAGGGATGCTCACATTGTTACTCCATCTGAATGTGGGAGTTACAACCATGCTTCAGACACTTTAAGTAGAAATGACTCGAGGTAGCTTAGAACAACCAAGATATCACTTCCCTAAGATGCTCTAGTGCACGATCGGGGCAACTTTAGGGTCATTCAACTTAATTCGAACATAGGGTAATATAAATTGTGTGTCACGATACCCAAAATTTAGAACATTGTAAGGGTGGCATGACAACATAGGATATTTTTTGACTATGTTTAAAACACAGTATCCCTATTGTGTTAGCCTGAAATGGGGATAACAAATAAGGGACGACCACTGACCATGTTTGAAACACGAGGCCTGACTTAAAATATAATCCACTTGTCTTCCAGAACGTTGGAACAAGATAGTAGGCATGCCATAGGCCAAGAATCCATACAGTTATGGGGTTCCCTTAAACATGAAAGAGGATGAGGGTCTGAATGAAGCGAATGAAAATCGTTGAGTTGGAGTGATGGGTTGTTTGAATAGAGTCCAACACTCTTGAAATTATTCCATCATGGTGGGAACACACTAGGTGGGCGTATCTATCCGATCATGGATCAAACATGCCTCCGAACATGACTTATTTGGTAAGGACCTCAAAGGACCTGTAGCTTTATGTCATATAGTAAAGATGGTGCACAAAGTTTAATGGTCATACGACCTGGACTAAGATGGGACCCAAAGGTGCCAAGAGGGTTAATGACACTGAGGCTGGGCCCAAGGCGAGATGCCAGGGTGTCGGTATGTATCCCATAAAGATGATAATAAAGCCGAACATAGTTCTAAGAGTGTAGTGTAACATCATGTGGAATGTGGAAAGGCATGTGTGGCATGACAACGGCAGTACACGTCCCAGCAGAACTACTAAGCCCAAATGAGTGGTGCTCGATGTGGGAAACAATAAGTAGTGCTGACACTTTCCTAGAATAGTAAGTCACATTTCAGGGTTCACATGATGCTAGGTGAATGACGACCCAATGATGTTGACCCCTAATATAATGCACCTAGATGCACAAAGGTGTAAAGCAATGTATTTTGTAATTCCACTTGAACACAAGGAAGTGGAAATATGTGAATCGTGATGCTTGATATCTAGACCACTATGATGGCGGTGTGGAAATAAGGGATACTTTTTGACCATATCTGAAACACAGTATCCATTTTTCATTAGCCTCGAATGGGGGAAAACAAATGAGGGTCGACTGTTGACCTTGTTCGAAACACCAGACTTGTTGCAAATGTCGTCGGAGGTCCTCAGGGATGTTGTCTCAGGATGATTGGTATGCCAGTGTGGCATGAGACTAGGCAGTAAGGGGGGTCCCTTCATACAAGGAAGAGTATGAGGATCCAATTGATGGGCTCACGGATCTTGTACATGGAATGAAAGAATGTCCATGTTAAAATTCCACACTTCGGGAACTACCACAACACATCTGAGTACGACTACAAGACATATCAAATATAGGCTGTCGAGTCCCCCTCTGAGATAAAAGGGTCTGGAGGATTCCCACTTCTAGCTTAATGGTTAGAGGATAAGCCATCGGGGGGCTTGATTTAATGGACTGTACATAAGGTGGTGAAGTAACCAAACATGACGTGCAGTTCCCATGGGGAGATCATACTTTAGGGTCATTGAACTCAGACCCAGTTGGGAAAAGACTTGGGGGCACACAATACGGCTATTTCAAAACCTTATTTGAATGAGAACCCATGTGTTACTCGCTACACCACATGTTCCAGAAAAAGGGGTCTGGCCTAGGGGCTAAAAGAGGGAGGACATGATTTTAGATCCCTAGGGCTAGACCCGTAGACAGTGTGTTTGGGCATTTTGATGTATCCCAAAAGGCTGGGAATCAAGAAATACATAGTCCTAGATGAGATATTAGTTTATGTTCATTGAGATTGGAATATATGGGGAATAGACATGGGAGGCAAATGGTGTGTCCTTTTCGAAACCCGACGTGAATGAGGACTTGGATTTTAGATCACTGTCTGTTCCTTGAGGAGGTTTTAGGTTGAGGGACTGAAAACAAAATATAGGCTGGGCCCAAGGAAAAGTGCATGGGAGTTCCTACATATCCCATTAAGATAATAATCAACCCATACATTGTTCTAAGAGAGACACTGTATGACACCAGTGTCAGAGATAATAAGGTTGTGCGGGTCTGACCCATTCATTTAAAGAAGCGGTACTTGATAGTTCTTGTTTGTCCTTCAGGATAAATGTGTGTTTTTTTGGAGTGATGGACCTTGGATAAAATTTCCAAGTATGCCACAGGAATCAAGACGTATGTTGGAATTGACATATGGTATGGTGTGTTACGGATACCAAACACGATACCCCCTCATGTGAGGATATCATGGTGCAGTGTTGTTTTTCCATCGTGTGGCCAGGATTATAATGTCAAAGATTATGGTCATGTGATGGGACCAGCCATGCACATTAACACCGTGAAGTGTATATGAAACAATTTAAATTCATGTGGGACTAGGCAGCATAGTTTAACATCAAATTGCTTGGACATATATGCAAAAGATGATGTTTAGCAGATAATGTGTGCAGCATGATAAATAATACTCTAAATGAATGAGGACGAAGTCCACATTGCACAGTGCGGGATTCAGATTGGGAAAACTCAGGCTGATGGCCCAAAAAGTTTATAGGATAAGGGATAGGAGAGGCTAGCCCCCAGTTGAGATGGACCTGAAGACAATATGTCCGGGTGTTCCTACATATCCAATGGGAATTGGAATCCAGCCATACATAGTTCTTAAAGGGATATTAGTTTAATATCATAGAGATCAGATGATAGAGAAGTGGAATCCTTGCAAGTAAGTGTATACCTCAACCTGATCCCTAAGCCCATGTGAGTCAAACTTGGTGTGGGAAATAAGGGCAGAATAGGTTTTTGCAATACCTAGAATGCACACCAAAGGGAAGTTAGTGCAGAGCCCCAAATGAAGTTTTTACCATGGCTTTTGTCCTCTTAACATGAAAATACACACAGAGGGATAATTCCAGGAGTGTCAAATTTATATTTGTACATGATGTCATGGAAAATAATGTGAATCTTGTAACCAATATTCAAGGCATGAAGGGGATGGCGTGATAATGGAGGATAAATGTTGACCATGTTCAATACACAATATCCATATCATGTGGCCTGAAATGGGAATAAAAAATGATAATCGACTGCTAACCATATTTTCAACACATGACTTGTATTGATTTGTTGTCTAAAACCTTCAAGGATGTTGGGATGTAATGGTAGGAGAGACCTTAGTCCTAGAATCCATGCCATTTGGGGTTTCCTTTGGGAGTGAGAGATAATGCAAGCCCAAATGAAGAGGAACACAAAGCTTTAAAAGGGGGTGAAATCAAGTCCATGTCGAATCTTACACTCCAGATTCTAGACCAGAGTACTCATGGGACAATTGGTGAAACACTGAGGTGGGAAGAGGGACCAGACATAAGGGAACCCGACTCAAAGAAATGAAAGTAGGGAAGGGGGAAAAGTTTACTCGGGAGAGGGAGGTATGCAGTGTGGTTGTTAAAAGCCTGACGTGAATGGGGGAATAAGTCCATACCATATTGTATACCCCTCTTTTGGAAGAACGAGGGCCAAGGGGCCAAAATGATAGGGAGGTTTCTGAGGGATTATGCCGAACTCGAAGACCGGATGCTCGGCTGGTCCTATATATCCCATGAGGATGGGAATCAAGCCACACATAGTTTAGGGGGAAAAGATTAATAAGGGAAAGATACCCCAATGAGGGCCGTGTATGGAACAACGAGTAACTTGATGTTAATGAGGAAATAATCCTGCACCACACTGTACAACCCTAAGTGAGAATTTGGGCCAGGGGCCCGAAAATGCCAAGGGGCCTGAGGCGGGGCCAGGGACAAAATGTCATGGCCATTATGGAGTTTAACTTTCTGTAGTGAGGAAGAAGGTAGGAGTAAGGTATCTCATCTAGGAATGTGTATGGCATGGTGAGAAACCCGACGTGAACGAAGAGATAATCCCTCACCACAACATACAAACCTAAGTGAGAATTTGTGCGAGGGGCACAAAAAGGCCAAGGGGCCTAAGGCAGTGCCATGGACAGAATGCCATGTCCATGTTGCATTTTAACGTTTTGCGGTGAGGACTAAGATGATCTTATTTTGGGGTCATGGAACTCATACCACATATGGAATGTTTATTGTCATACGTATGGGCGAGAGAGGGAGAATAACCATGATTACAGAAGACCACCGAGCGCTAATAATGATAGATGAAAACTGTTGACTAGGTTCGCAACATAGAATCCACCCTTTTGTGATCAGAAGGGGGCGAAAAATTGAACATCAACCATTGACCTGATTCGCAACACGAGACATGTATCACATTGTAGCTCAAAATCATTTTGGGCATTATATCATAATGGTTGGAGATCCCTTGGACTAAGCATCCATGACATTCGGGGGCCCTTCTGGATATATAGGGTGATGGAAACCAAAATGATGGGTCATGCCGAGCATGGAAGGGCCTGTATTTGTGGGATGGATGATAAATGAAAGAAGGTATATCTCAAGAGTATATGTGTGGATTGGTGAAATCACCCGGCATGAATGTGGATGTGACCTTATACCACACCACAAAATCCTAAATGAGAACTTTGGCCAAGGGCCTGAAAGAGGGCAAAGGACCTGCGGCTGACCATCATGACCAATTGTCGTCATATGACCTCTCATGCAGGCATTTACTTAATAACTCCTAAGCCTATGTAATCCATTCTTTGTGTGGGAAAAAAGGAGTAGGATTAGGCTTTCCCCATCACATAAGGTTCCGACATCTAGAATTACTCTCTCGTTTGAAGTAAACTAAGATTTGGAGAGACGGTTGGGCAGAATGAACAACTACTCTATGTTTGGGACATATGGGGTTGGCGACAACGACCAATGATATCAGTTGAATGGATTAGAAACATAATATCTATATCGTGTGACCAGTAATGGGAACAAAAAATGGGCATCACCCACTAACCATATTTGCAATGCGGGACTTGTATCTATTTGTTGTCTAAAACTCTTGAGGGCATTGGACAGAAATTATAGGAGAGCCCTTAGGCTAAGTATCCATATTGTTTGGGGTCCCCTTCGGATGTGAAAGATAATGGGAACCTAAATGATGGTTTGATTGAGCATAAATCTGCCCATGAAATCTAAAGACATGTTGGACTAGAGAATAGATAGAGATCTTCAGGGGAGAGAGATACATGGTACGGTCATGATGAACTTGACACGAATGACGGAAAAGGCCTGAGCCACACCTTGTGTTTCGTCCCAATGTAAGGTCCCTACATTTTGGGGCTGGGTCTATAGATGAAATGTCCATGCGGTCTTATGTATCTCATGATGATGGTAATCAATCCATACGTAGTTCTGAAAAGGCCTTGCAGTTTAGCGTCATGTGGTAAGGACATGGGAGGATTAGAAGAACGAAGGAAGGCACAAGGTGAAATAATCGTAAAACTCATAGGGTGGGGCTTAGGAATCCGACACGACGCCATGTGAGATCCCCCAAAAGAATCATGCCCAAGGGAGGATAGTCAAAGAGGGAGCTGGGTCTCGACTCTGGATGAGGCATCTGAGCATTCCTATGTCTCCCTTGAGGATCGGAATGAAGCGATAATAGCTCTTAAGATTCAGTTTAACATCGTGCAGGATGATTCACAACTTAAAGTCATGTAGGACTGAACATTTTAAGGTCATGTTGGACCATCATGTAGTTTAGGGTCATGTAGGACCAACACATTGAGGTAGTTCAGGACTATACAATTTAAGGCCATGTGGGACCATATAGTTTATGGTCATGTGGGACTGAAGAGCCCAAGGAATGTATTTCTTGAGGAAATTGGCATTGGTGGGAGGCATTATACTCTCACAATCCATGGTAACCAGTGAGTATGCACCATTGGAGTAATCCTTGTGAGTGATGTAAGGTCCTTCCTATTCAAACTCCAACATGGGTGGTTTCCTACAAGGTATAATTGTTACCCTCAAGGCCAATACCACGTCTCCTTACAAGAAGGAATGTAGGTGAAATTTCTTACTGAAAGCTCTGGATATTTTGTTCGGATGCCTTTCCAGATTATGTAGAACATGAATCATATTCTCGTTGAGCTCTTCCAACTCAGCCAGATAGATTTTAGAAACATTATCAGGTGCATGCTAATCATAGATAGTTTTGCGCAATGAGGGAAATTGAATATTGATGGGCAGGATGGCCTCCTCCTCATATACAAAGGAATATGGGGTCACCTGTGTGGAATTACGAGTCATCGTCTGATAATCCCAGACGGCATTATAGAGCTTGTTCCGCCAAATCTTCTTATTTTGACCAACCATTTTTTGCAGAATCTTAGAGAGGGTTTAGTTGAACTCCTTGATCAATACATTTTCATGTGCATGATAGTGGAAAGTATGGTTAGGACAGATGTTGTACATAGCATACAATTTCTTCATATCGACTGCTCAAAAGTTTATGTCATTATCAGTGTGGACGGTTTGAGGGACTCCAAATTGGAAGATGATGATAGAACTCACAAAGTCAACAATGGACCATTCCTTGACCTCCATGAGTGGGACTGCCACTGCCCACTTGGAGAAGAAATTTGTAGCTGTCTGGATGAATCTACTCTGGCTAGCTATCACTGATGGATATGGTCCCACAACATCGAGTCCCCACACTACAAATGGCCAAGTGTACATGGTAGAGTAGAGTCGTTCTGGTGGATGATGCATGAAGTTATCATGAATCTATCACACATGGATTCTTTTGAAGAACTCTATGTAGTCAAGGATCATGGTGGGATAAATTACCCCAATCTCGGGATTTATTGAGAGAGCTTCAGCTTGATCTGATGAGCCCCACAGGAACAAGAGTGAACCTCTTGCATGACCAGAGAAATCTCAACTCCTTTATTGCAACGGAAGAGAACCCCATAACACCCATGATTGAAGAGGATTTTCCCATGGCTAGGGCCAACCTAGAGGGTGAAATGAAACGTGCGGCGTCAGATACACTCACGCTCATCCCGATCGTCTGGGAGGTAACAATTTTGGAGAGACTCGACAACAGGGCCCCTCTAGTCAAGAGTCACTTCAATCACTGCATCCAGGGGGTCCTGACGTTGAGGCTTTGGTGGTATGATGGCTCACTTGTAGGTCATCATTTTAATTTAGGGTGACAGGAGAAACAACTCTCGGATGTGCCACGTTGCTAATCAGATCATCATGCTCAGGTACCGCCAGTGATGTATCCAGGCGGGACCGGGCATCAGCTCGACCGTTCTGAGATTGAGGAACATGATTGACTTCAGGCCGAGATGGGAACTGGGCTATTAGCATGAGAGTGCATACCAACAATGGTACAAGCTCTGTATTTCTAACGACATAGTCACTGTTGATCCATTTTATGACTAGTTCAGAGTCCCATTTCACATGAAAATGCGGCACATCAATCTTGAGAGCCAGGTTGAGGCCAGTGATGAGAGTCTGATACTATGATTCATTGTTGGTGCAGCCTTTTGAATATAGGAATGAGTATGGAAGGATGGATTGTGACGGTGTGCTGAAAAAGATACCCGGGCCTACTCTATTGAGTGTAGGGCCATTGAGCCTTCTACCAGTAGGGCTCCGGGATGCACCATCGAAATGCATCTTCCAGCTTGTCGTAGCTTGGTGTACCAAGAGGATCACCTCATCAGGGGATATCGAGATCCAACAACTGGTCATTAGCAGTCATATGGGCATTAAGGAATCTACAATTTCTTTCCCCTTAATAGCTTTCTGAGGAAAAAACCAGATATCAAACTACTGTAGAATTACCACTTACCGAGCTAGATTTCATGTCAACATGGGACGGTTCAAGATGTATTTCAGTGGATCTAAGTAGGACACCATCTATACATCGTGTTTCTACAGGTAATGTCACAATTTTTATACTGTGAATACCAGTGTAAGGTAGATCTTTTCAATGGGGGAGTATCTGGTCTCCATATCGAGGAGCATGAAGCTGAGGTAGTAAAGGTTGTTCTTAGTCACCTTATTGTTCTTCATGGCGAGAAGGGCACAGAGAGACCATTCCATGGTGGTAACATAAAGGACCAATGGCTTTCCCAAGATGGGTGGCATTAAGACCGGAGGCTGGAGTAGATACTGCTTGATTTCCTCATATGCAGTCTGACATTATTCATCCCACTCATAGAGTATGCCATTCTTCATGATTCGAGAAAAGGGCTTACACATTCCGGCCAAATTCACATTGAATCGGCGTATGAAGGTTATGTGGCCATCAAAACCACGAAGCTCCCGAATGTTGATCAGAGGATAAATCTGTCTAATTGACTTTATCTTCTCAAGGTCAAACTCAATACCCTTGTATCTGACAATGAAGCTATGAAAATTTCCAGAGGTGACCCATAAGGAAAACATCAATTGGTTAATTTTCAGGTTATGGGAACAGAGGAATATGAACACTTACTCAAGGTCTTTTAAATGGTCCTGAAACTAGAGAGATTTTACAACCAAATAATCGACATATCATTCAACCAACAATCCAAGGATTGGATTTAATATGCGATGCATATCCCACTAGTAGGTGGAACCTATATTCTTCAAACTGAAGGGAATGACTTGGTAACAAACGTACCTTGTGGTTCCCAGAAGGTTGTGAACTCCTCGTCTTGGGGTCCATTCAGATTTGGTTATACCCAGAGTACCCATCCATGAAAGAAAAGGCTTGGAATCTAGATATAGCGTCAATCAACAACTCTATTGTAGGAAGGGGAAAATCAACCTTCAAACTATAACTGTTGAGATCCTAGAAGTTAATTCATACACTAATCATTCCATTCTTCTTCCTTACTGGAACAATATTGGCCAAACATTTGGGCTATTGTACCTCCTTAACAAACTTGGATCTGATGAGCTTATCAACTTCTACCTCAACTAGGGTATTGTGAGAAGGGTGCATCTTTCTGGGAGGCTATTTGAACCCATGATGATTTTTTGGGAGAACGAGGCAGTGGATGGCTACATGGGGATCTAGTCTGAGCATCTCATCACAAATCCAGGTGAATACATCAAGGTGTTGTTTCATAAATTCCATGTACTGTTGTTTCTCCTCGAGTGGCATGGTGGAACTGATCAATGTGGGTCTCAGGTCTGCCGCCCTATCGAGGTTCACCTGTACTAACTAATCAACTATGGAAGAGATTCCCTCCTCAAAGGAGAGAGGAGAATACTCTAAACCGTCTTCTTCACTTGTGGATGGGGAATCCTTGGCCAGAGGAGTTTCTTTTGAGTTAGTAGATCTGGATGGGAGGCTAGTACCTGCTTGAGCAGTAGTGGTCATTGCATTAGAGAAATCTTGTGCTGCCACTACCATAGTGGTGAAGGATGTTGATCCAATCCCATCCAGCCTTTGACCCAAGGGGCCACACTTGATGATGTTGATGCAATAGTGGTGTGTTGTCTTGAGTTGGTTGATTCCAGCCCGGAGGAACAAGCACATATGACATATCATTGTTCCCGTGGGGTGGACATCTCGACACCTTATGGAGGTAGGATGATTAGGGATCTCCAGATCCAGATTTTTATAGGAGTACGAAGTGATCATCCAGGGTCGCTTAGGCCTAGGAATGTGTTCCCCCTCTTCCCTGAAACAATGAAGCATTGTCCAATGTTTGGGTCCATAGCCTCGTATCCGTGTATTGGAAGGACATAGGCATCATCTAGATTTGTCCATGGGTCGGTCGCAGCTGCAGTATGATCGACCTCATTAGTCTGAATCTGGTTGTCCTTACTCTTGCAGTAGTCGACATCTAGGTAGTGGGCTTTCCAAGATACAAAGGGAGATGCATCAAATTGAAGCACGCCTACTCTTCCATTAAGTAAGTATTTGAGAAACTAGTGATATGATGATAGAACCACCACATTCAGGTGGAGCCATGGCCTTCCCATCAATGCATTGTAGTTGGTGTCCTGAGAGACAATCATAAATTTGGTGCTGGAAATTAGGACACCAAACTGGGTCTTCAAGAGGATCTTTCTGACCAGTGTCTATTCTATCCTATCATATCCTTGGGTTATTAGGCCAAAGGGACTCAGATCATCTTCAGACAATCCCATATTTCACAACGTCTGAGTAGGGATTAGGTTAATTCTAGTGCCAGTGTCGACAAGACAGCGATGAACCTCTATGCCATTGAACTGTTCGGTGATATACAGTTGGATAATTTTCCCCTATATGGGATAAACTTAATCATCTCTAGAGAATGAGATGATAGCATTGAATTCATCATTCTCGATTGCCTCAGCATGGAAGGCTTCTTCAGATACTACTTCCATCTCAAACTGGAGTGGGCTTCTTAAAGCATCAGTGAGGGTTGTACGCATATCTGAAGATAGGCGAAGGGCCTCAAGGATGGAGAGTCTTGATGAAATACTTGTGATATTCTTAAGAACATCATACTTCCATGCCATTCATGAACTTCGGCTTGTAGGAGGTCACTCTATGACAGGAGTTTTGGTGGGCCCTATTGACTGAACCGGCAGTTGACTGGTACTGGGAACATCCCGCTGCCCACTGGTCTAGGTCTATGAAGTGGCTTCTAGATGAGGGATAGATGAATGAGACCGGACAATAGCAGGGTGTGGCTAGTCATGGCATAGTCGGGGAGGCTCTGCCAGATCCAACAACACAATCGGTGGTGAAGGGGGGCCTGATGCCATCACATGAGAATATTACGCATGTTGAGAACTACGATGAGCTTGTTGCTTGGTTTTGGTAGCATGAATAGACTAGCTAGATATTCTAATTGAGTCGCTCCGACAACACATATAGATAGGGCTTTGTCGATGCTGATGATAGTTGGGGACATTGGGAGGATCCTCCTGACGCTCCTCATTATCATGAATCATGTAGGGGTTTACCAGCTCTACGGTGTTAACTGAGGTATACCCTTGTCCGTCACTCAAAGAGTCATACACTACTGTATAGATTCTGGGTAGGATTTCCATCTCTAAGGTCATGAAGTCCCTAAGATTATGAGATGACTATGACATTGGTCGGGGACATTTCATTCCCTCGCATAACAGTTGTTTTCTCTTCTGGGGAGACGTAGGCTGGGATTACGATACAGAGGTGGTGGCTATCGCTTTTGAAGGATATGGACAATTTAGGCATGCCTAGATTACACCATGGGAATGGGTGACTATTTTTCGAGCTATACAGTCTTCATAATTCTGGGACTCGTGGCTGGAAACCTGATGCCACTCACCCTCACAGTCGTTGCTGCTGTCTGGCCTCACAAAGATGCATGCCACCTGTGCCAGAGTTATGAATAAATGGAATATATTGTTATATACCAAGTCATGAATCCAGTCTTTGAACACATAGAACTTATTGAGAGTGTACACTAGGATCCCATGGTAGGGGCAGTAATTAGGGTGATCCGTAAGGTTTTCCTCTTCCAGTCTTCTATACTCAGGCAAACAAAGAATCCCCTACTCCAAGGAACTACAGAAGTAACTGGGGACATGTGCCTCATTGAATGAGTAGGTTCAGCTTCTTCTCACTTGAAATGGGGTCATTGGGGCTTTACACGGATGAGGGGAATGAGGACCCTGTCATGGAGGTGGATCTTGGTTATCTCGCCTAGGCAGTGGCGGTGCATTGTGTGGGGGCACCTGCCGATTTTTGGGTGGGTGTTTCTGGGCCAGTGGTTGCACCTATGGTAGGGGAACTCTATGAGGATCGAGAGGCAGCTCCACTAGAAAAAAATCTATTCATCTTTGGGGATATATTTGGTCCACTGCGGCAGGCTCGGCCCTAGTGGCCCTTCTTGCGGGGATCACAAGAGGCAACAGATGTGCCTTCCTGGTCTGCTATAAGGCTTCCTCTAAGAGTTGTGCATTATCTGAGAAGTATCAGAATCCCCTAGGATAGTTCTAGGTGATCTGAGTGGGGACCAAATCTATATTGATGTTCCCTATTCACATCATCAACAATTTCTCCTCAGTTAGTGGAATGTCAAGGGAAAACATGAGTCCTTTCCACTGGGAGACAAAGTTGGTGACGCACTCATCAGGCCTCTTTTTGCACTTGAAGAGGTCCACAATACTCGTCTTCCACGTGGTAGAACTGAACTGGTAAAGTAATTTCCTATGTAGGTCCTCCCAGTCGGTTACTGATCCGATGGGGAGCTGGTTGTACTTGACAAACGTAGGCCCTTCCAATGTCTGCACAAAACATCAGAGCATGGCGGGCTCCTACTCCGTCGGAGTTCCCAACATGGGGGAACACCTCGAGATAACGTGGGCCAGGTGCTATGGTTGGTCCTCTATCCCATTGAAGTGGGAAAAGGTGGAAATCTTGAAACCCAGAGGTGTTGGCATATTATCCACCCATGCTGATTATGGCTTTCCATCGGGTGGGAGTGTCGCATGTCGCGTCTCTAATGCCTCGAGATGGGCAATGAGGGCCAAAATCAGATCATCTCGGTGTGGGTTTCTATCATGACAGAGATCCCTAACTACAAATGCATTGGAAGGTTATTCTACATGATAAGGTGGCTCATCGGCTCGTGGGGTGGCTGGTGGAACGACCTTTGGGTCAGTTGGGGGAGCCCAAGCTGGATTCCAAGTGTTGTTATGCCATTGAAGCGGATTTGGAGATATGTACCACACCCACTTTCCATATAGTCTGGCCTCAATCCTGTCTATGTGGGATGGATGGTCAGGGTCAACTGGAGGAAATTCAACTATGGGATGTTGTTCCTGGACCTGTTGCCCAAACCTAGGATCACCGTAGTCCAGACGACGCTCTACAGTTCATTCATCGAGGAGGTTTTCGAACACCTTCTTCTGTTCAGCTAGTTTCATATGCAACATGGATTTTTCAAGGTCATGCTTTGTCTACTACACTGAGCCTGATGGGTCAGTGGGCTTGACAACTCTATGGTGTGCCTTTCCCTTACCGTGATTCTAGCTAAGGACTAATGCCTCGGTGGGCGTGGGGAGACCCAGAAGGCTCCTCTATTGGTGAGTAACCCTCCACAATGGATCCAATAGTTGTGGCATGCCTTCAGGGGGATGATCCCATAAAGGATCTCTAGCTAAATCTCATCTTTTGATAGGTTGTCCTTGTTGACTGTTGCTCTACCCAGGGGCATGTCCTCGATATCACCTAGCAAGTCAGGCTACCGCCAGATAAGACTGAACAGGAGGGAATAAAATTTCCCCCAGCCACAGATCTGCACATGGGGGGAATCCTCTTTGATAATCTTTCAGAGTACCTTGAAACATTGGATGCATCTTTGCTGGAGGACCTTACAGCGGCCTGGTGACTCTGGGCGCTGAGCCACAAGGAGTGTAGACAGATCAACCAAATGGCATTGCTCGCCAATGTTTTCAAAATGCACTTGGATCTTTGAATAATACACATGCCTGTGACGAAGCTGGAAGTGTGTCTCCCAGAGGGTTTAAAGAAATCAATCAACATACTTTGGGTTGAGGGATTCTAGCATGCAAAAATTCGGTGGTTCCACAGGCCAAAACATACCAGGGAAGTGGTCCTCTATGAGGATATTCCATAACCTCGATGGCTCATATTTTTGGTCTAGCCCTTCATTACGACACTCGTCTATCAAAGGCGGCTGTAGAATAGGTAGCAGTACTGAAGCAGACCGGTGGGATGTTAGGATAGCCAATGGAGAGTATGGTGAGCAAGCCGACAAAAAGCCACATCTCGGGATATCCTTCTAAGAGTGTTGCGACATAGAGAACCCATTGCGGTAGGATGGGCTGATGGTCGTAGTTCATGGTGTAGGGTCGTGGGATACTGGCAATGGACTGTGTTGGTACTTGTCCACCATTGGTCCCCAGAATAGCTCTCCATGATTTCTAGTTGAGGTAGAGAGTGATTATGGTGAAAATGGTGTTGATTTCATGATCATAACCTGTGGGGTTTCCAAATTTTCTTCCCCCTGGAGATACCTGTGGAGGGTGGAAAGAATCTAGTGGACATTGAATTACAGAAGTATGAGGCTGATGCACATTGTTCCTGCCCCCACCGTTGACATAGAGGACTTGGGTGAGGGTTCCATCATTGAGTCATATTCAGCTTCGGAATCTGAGAAGTTAAATGGTTTCATATCAGTTTGAATCTTCTCAGTGTTCCTTTTATGGTGGCAACGACCCACCCTTCTACACCGGGATGGGTCTTCTGGGTAGGTCAGACATCTGGAACAAGGATTTCCTTTGGCCATACTGGTGTTGGGGCAGAGAGAACTTCTTCCAGAGTAAGTTGAGGTGCGAGCATCACTTGTAAAGATATTAATGGTTATATAGGAATGTCCTATGTGGGAAGTACTGGACTGGGTATGACCTTCGCTCATGACCATATGAACATGGGTTGGACTCGCATGATTGCTTTCCATAGTGACATAAGTGCGAGGAAGGTCCTCATACCAGTTGAGCCAAACAGAAGTAGTGTCTCCATGTTGGGTGCTCGTGAATTGAGGCTACACTTCACCCCTGGTCGCTAAGGTGAGGAGGACCTTTTCAGACTACTGCAAGAAAATAGGGAAGGCCTCCACACTAGAGATTGACCGGATGTGCAATGTCCCTACACTGGCTTTCTGTGGCAGGTGGGATTACACCATACCCAATGTAATGAGCATGGGAGAGGCTTTCATACTGGGTGTCACCATAATGGGGACGTCCCTCATTTGGGATAAGGGTAGAAGGAGGGGGACCTCCATATCAAGCCTGGAAGCATGGAAGAAATGCATTCTCTATATTGGTGGTCCGAGGAGGGCCTCTATACTAGCGGTGGCCATTACCTGCACTGACAGCCAAGAGAGTCGACCCAGCCTTCTCATGGGGAATTTGGTTCCTTGATCATCCATGTTTACATGCTCAACATAAATAAAGGGTTTATGATATATGTATGCTGTGGACTGTGCCACATCAGTTGCAAATGTTGATGGCCCCAGGAGGGCATCCTCTTTGGCCAGTTCCTGACTCTAGTATCGGGTCAACTAGATCGAGTCCAACAGTGAAGGAGCATGGATTTCCTTCTCCTTGACTTGTGGGACCCATCGGTAGCACGGGCATGGCATAGCAGTAGCCCTCCTTCGGGGCCCCTGGGAGGGGATCCCGATCGGGCCGGACCACACATCTCCTTCCTCATCTGTGTAGGAGTGATAGTTGTCGTGTAATTCATGGGAGTGGCTCTTGAAATGATTGTATGCTGGGGAGGCAAGTAGTGGCTCCCTGCACGGCCCTTAGAGGAAACATTGGTGGCAAGGAACATATGCCTTTATTTCCTGGCAGGCCATATCCCGAGTAGGTATAATCCCCTCTTCCTCGTACAAGCGTACCAGGTCATTGATCACTCTACACTGATTGAATTCAGAATGGGGAAATGGTGAATGGGTGCCCATATTTTGATGGTGTGGAGATAGTTTTCAATGTTGTGGAGCCATGCGAGACTACTAGTTTGGAACAGCCCCTGCCCCTATGCCAGTGGGCAGGCGGTGATCGAATTTTTGCAGCAGCATGGTTCTAGAAAAGTAGAGAGATTGAACCATTAGTGCTGAAAGGAAAGGAATCAACGACAAGTACCCCAACTCTATTCTATCTTCCATGGCTGGTATGATGGATACGTGTTGACAACATCGCATACTGGAATGTCCAACATTTTAACTTCCCCATCTTCTTGTGAGTTTCATGCAAGGCCCAATATCTTTTTGGCGGGACCGAGTGCCAGATAGCTGGATCCGGTGACATGCTAGTCTGCGGATTTCTCGAATGCTACTAATCCTCATAACGATTAGAGGATATTCACATTGGGTTCACCATTTTTTTCTGACACTTTCACCGAGGCACACACATTTGTCTTTTTCAAGGATGAAAATTCTTTTGGTTCCCTGTATTCCTACATTCCAAAGGCGGGATACATCTATTCCTTGTTCAGGGACATTTTCTCTATGATCAAAAAGGGATGATGGGATGTCGGTTCTTCCTTCCATGGATTCCTCCTCAAAACTCAAAACCTTGTCCGAGTATCCCATATAGATTTAAGATGTGTTCTATGAAAATCTTCCCAATTCCATATCTTCACGGACACTGGTTAATTACACTGCTTCTTTCGGGACATTCCAAGGGGTCTGATCAGGGTAGCAACCTTCGGTCAGGGGAGTAGTGAAGTTGGAAATCACTGGAATGTCTGGACATTAGAACATTGGGACATCTAGGTTTCTTCCCCTTATTATAGGGCTTCTCGAGGGCACAGAATCCCAATAGAATCCCACATCAAATGTGTGGAATCATATTCCATAGTCATGTATCTGAGGTTTTCCTCAGCTTTCTATGTTTAACACAAGGTATGCCGCAGATTTAACAACTACCAGAGATGGATCAAATTGATCTGAACCCTGAATTGAGCGGATCAGGTGAGGCGAACCCTAATGGGATCAACATTGTTGGGGATAACATGTGGTTAGCTACCCGATTATTGTTAAATCGAATATGGAATAGGGTGACAGGATCCCACCAGGATGTGGTAGCCAGGGTAGGAACCAAAATTGATGAAGGATGGGTATGTGAAGTCGTTGGAGAATGAGATGGAGTCGACTCGAGGATGAAAATGATTTGGGACTGAGTCTCGAAGAGACTTCCTACATATCTTTGTGGTAGAGAATCAAAGTCCTCATAGTTAATCTTAATACGAATTACCATCGATTGGTTATTTCAACGACTCACCACTAGATGAGGTCATAGTGGCTTACCACTGGATAGTGTCACAACGGATTACTATTGGATGGGGTCGCAATGGATTACTACTGGTTGGGGTTTCATGGTCTTGCCAATGGTTGGGGTTGCAATGGATTACCGTAGGATGGGGTTGCAACACCTTACCACTGGTTGGGGTTGCAAGGGCTTACCGCTGGTTGGGGTTGTAAAGGCTTATCACAGGTTGGGGTTGCAACGTCTTAGCACTAGTTGGGGTTACAAAGGCTTACTGTTGGTTAGGGTTGAACCTCGGGGAGGCTTCCTACGTACCTTATCTAGGGGACAAGGATCCAAACACACATAGTTCAAGATGGTGGATTCATTTTGACATCATGCAGGACAAAAAGTGGATATGCAGTTTATCGTCATGTGGGACGAAGGTGGTACGATGTGAAGGGGGGGACCAAGGTTGTTGGGATTGAACCTCAAGAATGATTCCTACATACCTAGCCCATGAAATTATAGAATAACTCATAGTTCATGATTCTGGAGTGGGAACCGATGTTAAGAGGTGTCAGAACCAATGGTTGTTGGGATGGAACCTCAAGGAGGCTTCCTACATACCTAGCCATGGCAAGGATCAAAGACCTCATAGTTCAGGTTGGGTTTTTTAAACCGACGTGAAGATGGTCAGGACCAATGGGTTTTGGTAATGAACCTCAAGAAGGATTCCTACATACCTTACCATGGAAAGAATCAATGACCTTGTAGATCATGTTGGTATTGGGGCTTACACTCTTGGCTTCTCGGAGAGGATTTCATGGTTAATGCCTACTCTATTCCCACGTGATTCATGCTCGGTGTGAGAAATAAGAGACAACAAAGACCCAACAATCTGGTTGTGAAAGGTACATCCTTGGGAAATGGACTGGGGCTACACGTAGTTGGAAGCCCAAAGAGGAAACAAGGGCTTACGAGTTGTTAGCAGCCCCAGGTGATGGAGATTGGGACTTACTCTTGGATGGAGGCCTGGATGGCAATAAATCCTAGTGGGAGAGGTATTTGGAACCTAGGAAGAAAGGGGGACTAGGGATGTTACATCCTAAAAGGAATGCTAGGGGCTTACACCAGGGTGGTGGCCCTTTCCACATAAATGAATGCTGCTCTGATAAAGAGGATTTCATTCCATGCGAGGAATGATCATACACCCATGGAGACAAGTGGGCATAAAGAATGTCCGGGATGGGGCACCCCACATGCACTACACAAAGTGATTTCACAGTTTAACATAATGTTCTATGGAGGATGTCTCTTGGCAGTTTAACGTTCGGAAGCTTGGATGAGGTGGGTTATCTCCACACCCCTTGGACTTACATAATTGATACCCTCCCACCCTTAGGGAATGGAAGGCATCTAATACATCATGGAGGAGGGGGGTGTCGTGAGGTGATCCAATTGGGGGTCCACGTTAGCGTGGCTATGAGAGTTAGAAGTATCCATTAGCGTGCCTTTGCGACAAAACATGAGGAAAATCATTGCAAGAGAAAGTATCACCCAAGGGACTTCGAAATTGCTCTGTGAGAACCTGAGGGGCCACACAGGAAAATAGAACGTGACCTAGGCGGGTTTCACATAAGAGAGGCTTCAACAGGTTTCCTTGATGTGAGGGCAGCACATGGAGCTTGTATAAGAGAATGGGTCAGGGAAATATAGGTGGTCAACATGCAAGATGCAAGGTTTGTGCGCAAGATGAAGGGGGTGCATGGAAGAGGGACTAGTGGTGTGCAAGACAGATGGGTTGCACTAAAAATGGACAGTTTTCATGAAAGTTGGATAAGTGGTACGCAAGACTAAGGGGTTTCACACAAGATGGATGGTTTTCACGAAAGGGGAACGGGTTGGGCGCAAGAGCGCCTGCCATAGAGAGAACTTGCGTGCAGGATGGGAACCCTTATGTGAAAATGACTTTCGGATGTAATGAAAATCACGAGGATCAGAGGGCCCGCTTAAAGGAACCCCCTCAGGGGACCTGTCGCCCAAAATTTAACACCTGAAGACCATGGAATTTTTTGTGCGGTTGCAGAAGACGGGGTTTTCACACGGCAGAGCGTCACTTCATCTTCGGTCACCCTACCTGAAGGGAGGGGATATGGTTTGTTTTATAGATGGATTCCTTAGAGTGTCATGTAATAGCCTGTCATGAAAACTCCCGTCAGTTGTCAGATTGGGCGCGCACAGGGGGATGGGCATGTAAATTCCCATTCAACGTCTCCTTGGGATGGAAACAGGGCCGGACATGCAAACACCCATTCGACGTCACCTTCAGCGTGTAAATGGGGTTAGGCGTGCAATGGCCTGTTCGACGTCACCTCCGGCGTAGAAATAGGGTTGCACCTACAGACACCCGTTTGAAGTTTCCATAGCTGCAGAAATGGGGATGGGCGCAAAAACTCCCATTTTACGTCACCTTCTGCACTGAAATGGGGTCCCACGCGCAAACGCCTTTTCGACGTCACCTTCGGTGGGGAAATGCTGTCGGGCATGAAAAATCACATTCAACATAGCATTCAGCATGACAACAGGTTCAGGCGCAACCTGTTGTAGAGGAATGTGCTTTAGGTGTGGAAAAGGAGTCTAGCGTAGAAGAGGTTTCATGCTGTAAGGCCTCTTGTGCATGTCTCCACAATCATCCGTGTGCCCACCTCCCAGGCCATGAAATCTCCTCTTTTTCATCCAAGATTCATTTTTTGATCTTTTATCTGCCCAATGCGGCCCTTCTCTAAATTTTGTCATCAACAATTATCAACCTCATACTAATGTCCAATCTTATCAGACTATCCAAACACTAGTGGATATTTTGAGAGCATTCTCAATAGATATCAAAGGTGAATGGGACCAACATCATCCATTGATGGAGTTCTCTTACAACAACAATTTCCTTTCAAGTATCCAAATGGATCGTTATGAATTCATTTATAGGAAGAGGTGCAGAAAACCAACATAATGGGATGTAGTTGGGAAGTGAAAACATCAAGGTCCAAAAATGGTTGAATAAATGGTTTAGAAGTTTAAGACCATCCGACATCACGTCAAAGCTGCCCAGAGTCGAAAAAATAGTTATACTGCAAATCATCGACAAGACCTAGATTTTGATGTTGGATACATGGTATTCCTCTTCATATCTCCATGTAACAGAGTGATGAGATTTTGGAAGAGGGAAATCATAGAGAAACATACATAATCTTTTTTGGGATCGTTGACGACATCGTAGCGGGGTCCTATCAACTAGTACTCCCACTGAACCAATCTGAATTACTTAACATATTAAATATTTTCCTTTTAAAGAATTACATACCTTAACCATAACATGTACTCTATCCATAGGTGGTACCATTAGGGAATTACCTTTCCTATGAAGAGAAACTCATGAAGATCATAGATAATAGGTAAAACATTCTACAAAATAAGGCAAACCCATTGTCAAAGTGTTGTGGGGAAACCAAAAGATTGATGAATTAAAGTGGGAACCATAGGAGGTAATGAAGCAAAGTTACCCTCATATGATTTAGTGTTGGAAATTTAAATTTCAGGGGTTAAATTTAATACGGGGGAAGGTTGTAACAACCGGAACATTTACGAATAAAAGTCCCTTTATTTTTTATTTAATTAAATGTCTTATTTTGTTTTATTATATACAGTAGGATTTAAATGACCTTTAAGTATCCTTACCATTTATAATATAGTCATTGAATAGTGATCACATGACTAGTATAAATATAGGGGTTTAACAAATCTCTTTGGCCCAAAAAAACAATGCGACAGCTTCAACCAGTAGGAACGTAACATATAAATCCCATTTATTAGAGATTCTAGTAAGATAGAACTTATGGGATTTTCCCAAAACCAAGACCAATATGAGATCAAAAATTAAAAATGAGTGAAAACATTTGTGGGATAAGTTCAAGCTCCTCAAGATCAAGAACCAAACCATGTTCACAGAACGACCCCATGAGGGTCGCACCATCGATAACCTTACTCTTAGAGAATATGGTGGTGTAATAAATGGACATGTATCAAGACCCTATCATTATAAATATTTACAATATTTTTTATATAAATAATTAATATATTTTCTTACTATAATTGATACTTTGTAAATGATTATCAATGCATAGAAAGTATTTTTGGTTGATAGAAAAATTTATTTTTAAGAATTAAATTATTTTTGAAATAAATAATTTTTTATAAAATATTTTTATTTAATTAAATTTATCAAATATAAATGATCATATAATTTTTATGAAGTCAAAATTAATATTTTTTAAGGTCTAAAAACTCTTTTTCAAAACTAGTCAAATTTAATTAAATGTAGTTTTTTATTTTAAAATTTAAAATTCACATATTTAGAAAATTATTTAGATAAATTGAATATATTTTTTTGGAATCTGGAAAGTGAAATTATCCAATGGTGTATTTTTCATATTTTTCTATGATAGTTGATTTTTTGGATAAAAATTACATTCCATATAAATTTATAATGTGTTTTATGACATCATACTGATCAAATAATGATGTAATAAAACTATAAAATTTATATTTTGACGAAAATGTGTTTTAAATTTAATTTATTCTGATTTTTTATTTTTTTCACTTATTTCATAAATCCTTAGTTAATCTTTCAAGACTTATAAAATATTTTTACAATTTAAAATAATTTTCTTAAGAATGTGATTCATCTTTAAATAAGAAAGGGAAATATTTTAATATTTATCACCCTTGGACTTATATAATAATTTTTTCCATCCCTTTTTTAGAATCCATGGGAAAATACCAAGGGAAGGATTATGGTTTTGAATATTTTATGGTGTAGTGACCAAAATCAAAAGAATAAGGAATTCCCCCTATTTTCCTATATAAACTCACCCGACATCCCATTACTCTTCCTTCAATCTCATTGAAGCATGAGAACACTCTAAAATATAATCTCTAAATTCTACCCTAGGTTCCTTAAGCCCTCATGAAGCCTCACCCAAGCCTTTGGGATCACATATCCAAGTAAAGTATCCTCAGCTTCCTCTCTTCCTTTAAGTTCAAGAACCTTGTTTTAAATTAGTATTCTAAACATTTATTTGATATATTTTCATCCTCTTATAATCACTATAAAATAGTCCATTTTATGTTATTACAATGTGGGACCGTTTATCCAACCTAATTTTGACCCTTACCTATGTCGTTACTATGAAGAAATTCCGTAAGGGATTTCTCTCTACCCATTTTTTATCAAGAACATCCTTTATGATATTCCCTTTAATTTTCCAATTGCATAAGTTGGAATACAGTCTTACCTATCACCATTACTTACAATTTCATGGATAAATTATTAGATAACCCTTTATCCCTCATCAATCAATTTAACAAATTTCTATTTGACGTCGTTATGATGCCAAAATCGCACCACGATTTTCCATGCCAAAATCATTATGTAGTTAATACCATAACAATTTCTCTATAAAGGGTATTGAACATATGATCAGGTACATAATTATTGGGTAGTTACATGTATGTATTACACATTTCATGTTCATGTAATTGATTATGTTGTTTAATCAATCCATGTTGTATGATTGATGTCACACACATAAGTATGAAAATGAAATGATTATGAAGGTTGCACTCTAATAGAGCTCCAATGAATTTTGTAATGTTTAGTATTGTTGTAAGTAATTTTCAATTAGTAATTACACATTATAATTCATTTTAAAAGGGGGTTTACTCATTCTAATTCCTGTGCAATGAGAGTTTACTAATGTTAACCCATGTGCAATGAGAATTGAATTGTGTTTATATCATGTTGTATGTTCTTTTCAAATTTCCATGTTATGATTATAATGATTAATCATTAATCTATATTCATGTTTCTTTTATATTAATTTTTACAATAATCTATTTTCTTCTTCATGATATGCCTTTTTTACTCCCTTATTGGTCTTTATATCTCATTCCATTCATGTGAATTCCCTTTGATATCCCATTTAATTTAATGTATGAAGGTGTATTATGAACATGTTAATGAGTTTTTCAGTAATGGTTTTGTAATTCATGTTTTATATTGAATTTTAATGTAACTAATTCCCAAAACACTATACTTATCGATCTTTTTGGGTTTTAATATGTGTGATCACATGTAACAAATCAGGTATTAATATGTATTAAAGATCTTTGTTGTTATACTCAACAACCCTTACTATCATACCACATCCTACATAAATTTGTATTCATAATTATAAAATGCATGGGGCATAACCTTCAATGATATGCATGAATCTATCCCATATACATTTAAATTAGGTACATCGTATTTATAACTTCTCACATGAGTCATACACTATCATGTGTCCCTTTAGTTAAGATTAGTTCCTTTAAAAACATTTAAATTCATAATAAACACTTAATAAAGGACAAACAAATGGAATGACATTAACATTCTTTGGATTCACAACATTTAAAACCAGTTGATTCATTTTAAGGAATAAAATAGAAAATTTCATAATCAAATTTATGAAAACAATTCCATTTAACTAATTTAAATTACTAGAATTAGGGAAACCCATTTATAATGTCACAATAACCCATGAAAAATGTCCCATGGTCAAAGGAGGAAACTTTATACCTTGGAAATTATAATCATTGGTTGATCCAAACACCTAAGGTCTGGTTTAAGTCCTAAAAATTCATTTAAATAACTAAAAACCATTGAATGTCTAAGCCAAAATCTAAAGTGGAAATCCAGACATAAGTGAAATTATTGAAAAGGGGAATTTCTACAGAGAAAACCCATGGGGTGACCATATTAGTTATAATAACCTATAATCGACCAAAAAAGATTCAATAGTCATTTATTAAGGTTGAAGGATCAAACATGCATGAAAGAATCAATATAATGATGATTCTCATAAAATATTGGCCTATGTAACAAAAACATAATTATAAAACATCCAAAACTACAAGGGAAAACAACATAAAACCCAACATTAAGTACTTAAAAGACAACTCAATCGACATGGGCCTCTTGTATGAAGTTGGTTGTGAGAAATATGAGAAACAGTACAATTCCATGAAAATATGGAAAATAAGCCTACACTTAAATAGAATGATTGATTCGATGGAATGATGAAATAGGAAGGGATAGACCAGGAGAGATTACTGAGATAGATCCAATGATATTAAAAGATCTAGAAATAGATAATAAATGGGAGATCTATCTCAAATCTTGGATTGAGGTGTTCTTGAGATCAAAAAGTTTAAGAGAATGGGTGCTGGTCCACTCGAAGAAGAAATGAAAAGAAGAAATAATTTTTTATATTATGTGAGGTTCACAATGGTTAATTCACCTGAAAATAGATAGGAACATGGTTTGGCTACATAGTATGGCCAAACTATAAACAAACCATGCTTAGTTAACTATTACTTTGGTCACACTACAAGGTTTAGTGCATGGTTTGACTAACCTTGTGGATACCATAAAAATTGATTTTAACTATATTTGGAACCTGTTGTATGATTGTGTGACCATGGTTGCATGATTTCTGAAAAACCATGCGTCCTAGTCCCTTATTCCCATTTCTGGGATCTGGGCTCCGAACAAGCCTAGGATGCACACAATACATCCCTAGATTGATTTGGAATTGATTATAAGGATTATTGGAAAAACAAATTGAAAAAATAATGATCTATAACTTCATTGAAATGATGATTCATTACAAACCTCCCCACCTTAAAGAAACTCATACTGAGTTGCCCCTGTAAGGGAAAAGAGGAACTATCAACAAAGAGTTTTGACCACTGAGATCATATATTAGCTCCCCTCCCATGAATCGTCTTATACTCAGCTATTCTACCATAAAACCCATATGAGAGGAATTGAACTAACTATGAATGTATTTGTAGTTCGACAAAAAATTTGCACGAGATACTCTTTGAAAAAAGAATCAATATCCAATTCAACTCATCTGGATGAAAGAAATCTGATAATTCTGGTTGATATTAGCGAAGCTGAGATACATGAAAGACATAATTCATAGTCTGGTATATCTAAGGAAGAGGAAAATGTTAATCCCTTGGTGTGATCCAATTCACAAACTATAAGGTTAAAATAAACATCGGTTAGATATTAACTTACTTATGAATATGTTTATGGACAAAACTGGTTACGACTCATAGGAAAATCTTTCTCAAACATCGAACTCAATAGGTCACTGACATTTATTGGAATACGACTTAATTCTGGACTGAGCTATCATCATTCACTATTGATAAATTGGACATGCGCTGTAATCGTATACATGAGACATGGTACAAGAATATCTTTATACCATACTTATAGCTAGCATATAGGTGAAAGGAAAGGCCTGCCATATAAGTCTTAATAAGGCCCAACCTCAATGGTATCCATATATCTATTATTAAAAGAAAACTCAATGAGGGGAATGTGTTTGTACTAGGAACCTCCAATTTAGAGGATGTAAGAATAAATAATGTCCTCAATCACCTAAATTGTGTGCTCTATATTTCCATCAGTCTATGGGTGATATGCTATGATTAGAAGCACCTATGTTCACAAATCCTTATACAACCCCTACTAGAACCATGAGGTGAAGTGAGTATCTCTATCATAAATGATAGGAGAATCTCCAGGAAGATGAAAATCCCCACTATCATAAAATATTCCAAGATCATCTACCAATAAGTTCTGAAACACAAGTAATAAGTGTGTCAATTTAGTTAAATGATTGAAAACAACTCACACTACATCATTTCCAGTAGGTGATTTGGGTAGATCCGTTATGAAATCCATAAAAGCATCGTCCCATTTCCACTTTAAAATGGAAAACCACTATGAAAGACATATATGACTCTGTTGTTCCACCTACACATATTGAAAGGTGAAACACAAAGTTATGTATAATTAAATTTTGTGTTTCATACTAGGCCACCAATACTGACATCATAGCTCTTGCTAAATTTTGTTGAAAATGGGGTGATCATTCCATGATGAGGCATGGAATTATGACATCAGCTCCTTTATGAGTTCTTCTAGGACCCATATGTTCCCATGGAACAAAAAAGTGTAATCCCTATACACGATCCAACCAAAATATGTATCATTATAAGAAATGGTTTACTATAATAAAATAACTTCAAGATTAGATAACTACCTCATTCTTACACATTCCAGAAGAGTATAATTCATTGATGAGGTTGAGAGGATATAATGAACATGGTCCTCCTGAACCTGAATATGAATCTATGAGAATAAGGGCATAGGCTTTTATTCATCGTTGGATTCCTAAACAACCAATGCATGAGTCATTCATCTCAAAGCATCATCTACTAAATTACCCTTACCAAGAATTCTCGAAAGATCAAAATAAAACAACCTTAGGTACTCAAATCTCATGTGCTCCCTGATATTTATATTACTCAATTTGTAGGTGTACTTGAAGATTTTGTGATCGTTGAAGACTACAAAATTCCCACTATGTAGATAGTGTATCTAACATTGCAGTGTATGAACTACAACTTCTAGATCAAGGTCATGCATCAGTCTGCTTGAAAGCCATCAACTAAAGTTACATGTAGACAATGACTGGAACTTCCTATGTCATAATATCTTGAAGCCCAATAATTGACACATCATAATATTAAATACATCTCCTTGTAGGATCTTGAATAATCCATATCAGTGTTGAAGTCAAATATCTCATCAACTCTTAAATGTGTTCCTAATATGATTTTTAACATAAAAATTTCACACCCCTCATTGTTAAGCCCTTATGTGGTGCTATAAGGAATCATAAATTTTGAATAAAGTGTATGTGCTATTTACATAGCCCCAAGAAACTCTGAATTTCAATGACATTCTTGGGATACTCCCAGAAAACACCAACCCTCACTTTCTCAATGTATACAAAAACATATGACTTTAAGATGATATAACCAAGGACCTAGATTTTTTTATCCCGATATGGAATTTTCTTTTCTTAACATAGAGGTAGTTCTCTCTTAGAATATTCAACATGATTGTATTTCCCAGACCCTAGAATCCCAAATATTGTGCACTAATTAATGAAATTGGCATGATTATAAGGTAATAATACCAGAAAAATTTATGAAATTGGCATGATTATAAGGTATCAATACCAGAAAGAACGATATGTTTAGTAGTTTTTGAAATATATATTACATAAATAATACCACTATTACATTGTGAAATAGAAAATAATGTCATGATACATAATTAAATTAAATAAACCAAATTTTGAATTATTAATTGAAGATTTATTCCCCGTAACATGGTGAAAAGAAACATATTAAGGGTGAGCACAAATTCTATATAAGGTTACGTAAAGAGGAAGGAATAATTAGTTGATGGATGTAAATGAATATGGAAAGTTAAATAAATGATAAAACATTCCATTAGTATAAATTGATAATGAAAATAAATATGGAAATGTATGAAACTAAAAGACATTCCATTTAATCTATGAATATAAAATGAATTGTATCTAGACATATGTCAATGAAATATCTCAAGGATAAGAAAAAAATTTCTAAAATGACTATGAATGAAATTATTAATTATTAAACATCATTTCTGAGGAACATTATAACCTATAACATAATGACCTTTCATAAGATGGTTTAAATCTTCTGATAGAAACCCTTTTATTTTAGAAAAAATATTTGCCTCAGGAGAACCTGTTGATGTATTAAGAGGATAACATAAAATATTGGCTCCACATAAAATTTCCAATCTAAATAATTACTCATAGAGAATAATATAAAAAAATATTCCTTTTTCCAATATTAATAATGAATAAAGAATAGTATTTTATCAATATGTCCCCAATCAGTCAAATAATTTTCAACGTGAAGATCGTATGTGAAAATGATATATGGTATAGGAAATAATAATATCCATAGAATGTAAATATAGATAATCAAGGAAATTTTAAAAAAATTATTGTTACTATAGATTTATTGTTTCAAAATAACTTTAAAAATCAAAATATATAAAGTGATATTGCAATGATATTCATTAAGAATAGTCTAGAGGAAAATATTCTGTAAACAATCCAATGTGTCCCATACCACTTTGAAACATTTGAATCATGATCCCCATGAAAGAATAACAATAAATGGAAAATAGAATATCATGAGAATAATTATATTCTTGATATAACTTTTCAAATGGATTTATATACACTATATAAAAATGAATTACTGCATACCAACTAATAAGTATCAATGGAATGTAAATTTAGACGTAGACATATACCTTGAATTTCCTTTTTTGCGAATGTTAATTAAAATTCCATATAATTGTTTTATGAATGTTATATTATTATTAAAATACCATATTAATACTTATGAAATAATATATGATCTTCTCATAACATCTAATTACCTTTTTAAAGTAATGTTTCATTAATTTCAATATTTTAGGTGATAAATTTAATGTTTCTCAAGTCAGTTTTGACCTGTCATTTGTTGATCACATTACATATATCATGATTTAATCATGTAAAGAATATAAATTATGATGTAATAATCATAAATATTCATTATATATTTATTTAATACAATCCAAAATATTTGGAGACAATAATTGAACTACCCCATTCCTAGAGATAGTAGGTCGTATGTAGACATGAATGCTACTCAAATTCCTTGAAGTATTAAAATAATGAAATGTAAAAGACATATTTTTATATGTATATTATAATTAATGTATAATATCTATGTATTATTTTTAATTTTTTTATTAAAAAAATAATTCATACATTTCGTGTACATCATGAATGAATCATATCACTTTGAGGGCGAAGTAGTCCACACTTCTACAACCAATGTAATCGTATACCCACTAAATTGAGTGTACAAAAAAATTTATTATAAAATAATTTATAAAGTATAAATACATTAAAAATAAAATATATAAAATATATAAATATAGTATCCATAATAATTTCAAACCATGAGATGGGGTAATGAAAAATGGGCAACTTTATTTGATGAGGTAGTAATTCACCACACACAAAAACTGTAAGGTCATTACCCATTAGATGGAAGTGTTTGTAAGCGTATATATAACTCTTAACATAAAATAAATATAATTATAACGGTTATTCTAGTTTTATATATAATAATGGTGTATGGAGAATTTATGGAGTGAATAATTGAAATAAAACTAAAGAGCTGGAGGACTGATATTACCTCTTTTTTGGGTAAATCCTTTTGGATTGCACCAAAAGGCATACGAGGGTTGATTTCTAATAAATTTCATGTTTATATATTTAGGGGATAAATTTTGGGAAGTTATTTTTTAATATAATGGTCAAGGAAATGTGTCTGTAGATGTGTGAGGACGTTGGGTAAGAGGAGGCCTTATTATAGTGTAAGAGGAGTGAGACTTTTGTATATTTTGGAAAAGCTAATTCCACAAACATTTTCCCATTTATGTTGGCTCAAATAGTGTTAAATAGTAGGAAATTGAGTATAGGGTCGAATTGTTGCCATTAAATGGAATTTCAAGAAGCCTCATAGTTACTTGGTGTCTTATTATTATTGGTTAGTCTATTTCTATACTAAATTTCACATAAATCTTTATAATTTATCTTAAATACGGTAACAAATATTTTTGTTCAAAAAAAAAGTTGACCATATTGGTTAATATAAATTTATATGATTAAAATAGGGAATCCATTTTTCCAATTTCCAATTCCAGATATGGAAAAAATGAATTTATATTTAATCATGGGGATGGGTTGACAATGAGAGTTTTTAAAGTAAAAACGTCTAAAGGATTACTATGTTTTTATACACAATTACAATGTGAAATTGATTCTAATGACCTATACAGGATTAAATGATAAATTATAGATATAATGTGACTTCAAAACCAAATTAAAATATAATTTAATAGTAAAAATAAATTTGTTGAAAATGAAATTTCGAATTAAAATTCAGTATTTTTCACTATTCATCAAAAAATGAATCCTAACAAAAAAATACCAAAAATTTAACCTAATATAATTTTTATGTTTCAATTTCAAAGATAAAATTTATTTTGATATATATAATCTATAAAAGTTCCGAAAATTGGATTTAAAATAAGTTCTCCATTAAAAAGCATCAAAATCAGCTTTATAAAAACATTGATTTTTGTACCAAATATGGGGGGTTTTCATATCATATGCTTAAAAAATCAATTTGATGAATATAAAATATATTTTATTGAATATATAATATTTATATTTTATTAATACTAGTAAATAATTTTAATTCATTTAATTTATTCGGATAAAACAAATTTTTGAGCATAAATATAATAATATTTTCCTTTATATTCAATTGGTTTTAATATTATTTTATAATTAATTTGTAAGAAATGAATTAGAAATTTTTTTATATAATAGATTTTCATATGTTTTCTAACCCTTTTATATCCCTTAATTTAATTTCTAGGCTATATCTTTTTATATTAAATAAAATTATTTTAAATTATTTATTATTGTGGGTTAAAACTCAACCTTCCGTGTTATGCAATCCATTAAGAAAATACATTATTTTATGTAATAGAATCTTACCATTATGTTTCCTACAGAGAAAGATAAAAATTATTATTCCTATAATGAAGTCTTAAATTGTTGTTTCACTTAATGAAATCTAGGTTGAATAATTAAATTTATTTTGAAAATATAAAATTTTAATCTTTTAGGGTGTTACATTCTCCACACTTAAAATAACATGCATCCTCGCTGTTAAAAATTGACCTAGGTAATCGAGGAATTTAAAATTTAAAAAACTATTGTTGAAAACCCCATATCAAAAATATGGTTGATAACATATCATCTTAATATGAGGGAAAGGTCAGTACAATAGTCACATAGACTATCATTTAACTAGGTCTCCATGTGGGATAACAATTGTGGAAAGTAGATATTCATAAATAGGTTAAAAAGCATAAATATTTATATCGGTGATTTAGATCATCTATCAAAAACAAGTGAATGATAAATGGATTATTGAGGACCTCAAATCCATAAACCTATGATGATTTAAAATACAATCAGTTTTAGAAAAATTAATGTGTTAGGATAAATTTGTTGTTTTAAGACCATTTTTTTCTTATTATCAAGTAATTCATTTACTCTATATAAATAAATATAAATTTTTATTTCATAATCACAATCGTATCCTTTGGTTGTGTATCAAACTACTTCTACATTCTCTCTTAGTATATGATTCATCATATAGTGATCTAATAATTTGATTTCTAGAACCTCATCCAAAAATCAACACAAACCATTTCATAAATTATTAAATTTTCCCAAATATTTTGATATAAAATTTTAGATATATATTCATGGAATTTTCCAAATTAACTTATCATTAGACATTATACAACATGAAGTAGCTCTTAATCGTCACATTGCAAACTAGCGAATACATTCATCATGTATTATCTCAAAGAAAGGTTATAAATTTGAATTTCTATAAAAAAATATTCGAAACATGCATTCTTCATTATTAATTATCTAAAAACCTTCTAATGGGTTGATTCTATAAATCCAGATGTGTTTTGAATTCAATAAATGATTTCACAAATGCCTTTTTCAACAAACCATTAATAATTTATAAGTTAGTCGGTACTATCCAGTTTACTTTATCCATATCAATCATCTATTTTATTTGGACATAATTACTTTAGTATCAGGAACATATTAAGGGATATATTTCCCTTATACATGTGTTCTAAAAAAATTAACTTGTTTATAAATCATTTATCTAGGTATTGTTCAACATATGATATCAAATAATTATTCAAAAATTACGCCAATATAGTCCTTATATATTTCATAGTTCATATGATGAAAACATCATTAATGAAATTGTTTTAGAGCGTATTTCTTAGATCCAAATACATAATAACATTAATTATTACACTTATATAATTTCAATAACATATTCTTGGCCTTTAATCCATAGCTTAATCTAATGTATGTTCCTTTGATGCTTGGGGAATTTGTTTACATAATGACCCATCACCTTCCATTTTTCACACTGAATAGCTCTATTTACCTTTATCCCATTACATTATTTTTCCTAGTGACCCTTTATCCATATTAATTAGAAAAACCCAATCCATTCAAGCATTGACCAATGTGATTCTTTTCATAGTTATCCCATGTGTTAAAATCCTTCTTTTCATTCTTTCCTTTATCAGAAATTTTCATATTTTTCTCTTATTCTATGGCTTCCATTTGAATCCATATGATTTAGAGAATTTATTATCTATAATGATAGAAAATAAAACTATTTAATCATATGCTTAAAAGGTTTTAGAAACCAATTCCCATCAGTGGCTTCACATAAGATCTTCCAAAAAAATAAAATATTTTATTCTATGTTGTGTTTGAAATATTTAGAATACCTTTCTATACGGGTAAGGTTATCTTAATATTCATCAACACTTTATTCATCCTTTTTCATTATTATATGGAACATTTTACTCATATCTATTTGATTCTCTTGAGGGATGTATTTATCCAAAAATCCCTCCGTAAATTTTTTACATTCCTTGAGTTCTTTTACTTCTTCATCCCTAGTTTTTTTGATCAATGACCTCCATTGATCCACATCAACATTCAATTAATATACTAAAAGTGTAACTTTTTCCTTCCCACCACATCCTAATTACATTAATATATTCTTCAAAGACATAATCTATTGATCAACCACCACTGGGTTAATAGTACCACTAAATTAGGGGGGGCTCTATTTCATAAAGTGGTCCAACATCAGTGAATCTATTTGTGGAAGAGGTTGCTCCCTCCAGTCATTGTTATGTGTCATAAACTGATTAAGTTACCTTAATACTTCAATAAAATTCACAAAATTTAATAATAGCTATATTAGTTTACTCAGTAAGGAAATATCTACATTTTTCATGAGTACTGATTCCATTCTTCCATCCACGTGCCATTTCTAAATAATGGAATATAATAGACTAGATCACAAAAATATATTTCATAATGTATAATCCAAAATCAAGTTGAAAAATAATAATAAATTTAAAAAAAAATCTATAACCAATGTCCAAATAAAAAACATTGATTCATTTGATTTTTCTTTACTTCTAAATCCTTCATAATGATTTGTAACAAAATGAGAAGAATCCTAAGCATATCCCTTAGGAGTGTCAAACCAGGTGTACAATAAGTTCAGTTTTTGTGTACTAGGTTATTCCTAGTCTAGATTGACACACCTTGTTTTAGTTGTAACCCCTTGGTATATATTTCCTAGAACCACATACACTTGTAGTGACTAGAAATGGATGTATTTCTGGGAGTACCCACATAATCTCTACAATAAGAAAATTAAGGGATGTTTTTCAATATTTTTCCTAAATGTATATCATATGGTTATGTTTTGTAATCTATGTTTTCCAAATCTAGTGTCAAAGGTTGCTTCCAAACCACACTTTGATACAAACTGTAAAACTCCAACTGTAGATTCCCAGAGCCGTTGCATTATTTTATTACATTGGTTTGAATACAAGGAATCAAATCCTGAAAGAGATATAACATTAATAGTTTTGGAAATAGAGATTACATGCATGATACCCATAATATATTGGGAAATATACAATATAAACATGTTACTTAATAAAGTGAAATAAATAGCATCCTTGAAAGCTTATTCAATGATTTATTCCTCATAACCTGGTGAAAAGAAACATAATAATGGAATGCTCAAATTCTTATTAAGGATAAGTAATGTAGTCATAATAATGAATTGATGAGATTAAATGAAAATTAAAGGTCAATAAATAATAACACATTCCATTAAAATATCAAGATAAAGAAAATATCAGGATAATAAAAAAATAAATATGGAAATGTAAGAATTTGAAACACATTTCATTTAATTAGTGATCTGATAATGAAATTTATCCATAGATATGTTGATTAAAAATATCATGGATAATAAAAATGATAATTTAAATGTATTTGAAGTAAGAGATTACTTATTTTATATCATACTCAGGTCTAATGAAATCCTATACGATCAATATCTTACAAATGATGGTTTAAAACTCTGAAAAAAGATTCATTTATTTAGAAAACTTATTTCACTCATTGGAATCTGTCGATGCATCTAGAGGATATACAAAGTCTAGTCCCCACATATCATTTACAGTAAAAATAAGTCATTATAGTGAATAATAAAAATAAATAATATTTATTACTAAATATCAATATTAGATAAAGGATAATTTTCAACCAGTATTTTTATAGTAAATCAAATAACATTCAAAGCAAACACCATGTATAAAAATGATATAGGGTTCAGGAAATAATATTATACATTGTATAATAATTATTACATTCAAGGAAATTAAAAATGAAAGAATATTACTATAGAAATATTATTTTATGATTAATTTTACAATAGAAAGTGATATTTCAATGACAATCATTACGAAAATTATTGGTGAATGTATTCTATTTACATTCCAAAGTGTCCCCCACCACTTTGAAAGATTTGAATCATAATACACATGAAGATATGAAATTAAATGAAAAATATAATACCATGAGAATATGGATATTAGTGATATAACACTTGAAATTATAGTATATACACTCAATAAATTTTAATTGGTTCATAACAACAAATAAGTCTAAATGGAATGGAAATTGAGATGAAATCCCTTACCTTGGATTTCCCTTTGTGTGAACATTCATTAACCTCTTACATAATGGTTTAAATAATGACACTAAATTATTCTAAAAACATATTAATATGTATTATATCTTATATTATCTTCTTATAATAACTTATTATCCTTTTGTTTTTAATCATTCATTATTTTCACTATTTTGGGTGTTAAATTCATAGTTTCTCAAGTATGTTTTTCTGGTCTTTCTATTGTCCTTATTATATAGATCATCATTTTATCATATTTAAAATTTAAAATATGATTTATTTATAATATATATTCAATATACATGTTTTTATAACAATCCATAATATATTTAGATATGAAATGAAATGCACAGTTCCTGGAGATGTAAGGACGTACGTACACATAAACGTTACATTCAATTTATTTTTCTATTAAAAGAATGAAAAGAAAATTACATATATTTATATGTATATGATAATTCCAATATCATATATATGTTTTATATGTTAAATATAATTATTAAAACCATGCTTTATATATTTTATGTATACCATGACTGAATCACAACCCTTTGAGTGGGAAGTAGACAATACTTCCACAAATGATGTTATCGTATTCCCATCAAATGAAGTGGACAAAGGAATGTGTTATAAAAAATCAATTAAATGTAAAGATATTATAAATATCATATATAAGATATATAAAATTATTTTTTTATCATAAATCCCATCCATGAGAGTCGTAAATGAAAAATTTACTTCCTTATTTCATGAGGTAGTAATTCATTGTACACATAAACAATAAGTTTGTTTCCCATTAGATTGAAGTGTATGTAATTGTAGGTCCAAACCATAACCTTAAAACAAATCAATATATTAATTATATTATTGTTTTTTATATAATCATGGTATAGAAGTAATTTAAGGAGGAGAAAATGATAATTATCTGAAGACCTTGAGGAAAGATGTTACATCTTTTTCAGGAAATTCCTTTGGGTTTTCACAAAAGGGCTTACTTGATTATATATCTACATAGGTTATGGGTTATAATATTAGGTTTGTGATGTTTCAGAGCTATTTTGGATGAAATTTATAGATCCAAATTTTATTGACTTGTGTGAGGACGTTGGAGGAGAGGAGGCCTTTTTAGTGGTGGAGCGTCAGTCTTTTATATTTTGGAAAAGGGAATTCCACCCATGTTTTTATCAGTAAATATTTCTCCAATAATAGTAAAATGATGATAAAATGTATTATAGGGTTTAAATATTGCAGTAAAATGGATTTTGGGCTAGTTTCTAGGTCATTTGGTCAATTAAGATTAAGGCTTTGTCCCCTTTTAAGGTTAATTTTACTTTAACAGTGGTAATTAATTTTAATTACCTTCAATAATATTTTTTTTTGTAAAAAACTAACATCACCATTTTATACCTTTTAAATTATTATTATTAGAAATATTTAATAACGTTTTCTAAATTATAATAACATAAGTTGAAAAAATTTCATTAAATTTAATCCCAAAGATGAGACGACATTGCAAGTTTAGAAATAAAAAACGTACCAATATTTGCAACATTTTTATACTCAATTTGAATGTAAAATATATTCCAATGAGAAAAATTGGTTTAATTTTAAATTACTGATATAATGTGACATTATGAAAAATTAAAATTCCAATTAACAATATAAATATATTATAAGAAAAAGCAGTTTTGAATTAAAAATTAGTTTCTTTCCCTTCCCGTCAAAAAAGAATCCTTACAGAGAAATTCCAAAAATTCACCCAAACCTAATTTTTATTTCTCACATTAAAATATGAATTTAATTTTTACCTATAAATTATATAATATTACCAAAAGGTTGATTTAAAATATTTTATCCTTTAAATTTTGGAAAACCCACCTTTTACAAAATTATTGAATTTTTGGGAAACTTTTTATTATTTATTATTTATGCTAACCAAATATCTTAAATGAATATCCAAACTATTGTATATATAATATATATATTTATATAACATTAATATCAAAAACTAATTGTAATTAATTTAATTTTTTATTATAAAAATGTGTTGTGAGATTCAAAATAATAATATTTTCTTTTATATTCAATTGGTTTTCATATTCATTTCCAATTAATTTTAAATACATGAATTCTTTATATATTTGTGTCAATAATAGATTTTGATAAGTGAGGTAACCATTTCTATAAACATTAATTTAATTGATATGTTATATATGTTATTATATTCAATAATATTATTTTTAATAATATATTACTCTACACTAAAACAAGATCCTCAATGTTATGTTAGCCATCTTGGAAAGTAATTGTTGCAAGTAAAAAAAGGTAAAATAAAATTTCCACAAAGAGAAATCTAAAAATTATATTGTGTGTAACATAGTAATAAGTTAGTGTTTCATTTTGACAAGTTAATGATGAAAATTAAATTTATTTTAAAAAGAAAATATTATAAGGTCTTGGGGTGTTACAATGATCTCAACATAGGTTCCATGGTCATGTCAAGAATGTGAGTACATGATGATATAATCAATAAATTATAGCAAAAATTACTCCAGATATGATTGGTAAACCTGATTCTTAAGATCCATGAAGACTGCATGTGTGTTTATAAATCTTATTGGCATAACCAGGTATTTTTTGGACCGTACGTTCTCCTAAATGTTGTGTGAGGCATGTCTAATGTCATGCCACAAACATGATGATAGCTTGAACTTGGATCTATCTTTGAAAACACTTTTTATCCACAGATAATATAAAGAAGAATTTCGATTCAAGGTAGTGGACACTGGTTCTTGATTGCGAGTTGATATAATTTGAAGTAATACACATAGACCTTGGGTGTACCATCCCCTTCGTAGAAAAAAGTAATGGTGAACCCTAATTATAAGTTCTAGGGACTATTCAAAGATTAGCCTCTATATCCACCAATTGTTTATTAGGCATCATAATCTTCTTAGGATCCATATTATAAAGAGAAATGTTCATTAGTTTTTCTCCTAGTGTAATCTCAATAGTAATCTCTACCTATCTCACTAGAGGTTGACCATAGAAGTCATGAATCAAAACTTCTATGAAATGATCCACTACATGAGTAAAAATATCAGGTTGTGTCCCCTAGTCAATGATGGAGATATTGTAAATTTAATCTATCACATTACCCAACCATTACAACTTGTGTCTTGCTCTAGTTTCACTAACATCCCATTCTCCATTATACACGTTCAAAATTCAATTTAGTGAGGTAAACATCACTCTATGACAATATAAGTCAATATAGGATCGATAGGAAAATGACCACTACATCCTAATTATTATGTCAAACCCCATCACATTATGGAAAAACAGATTCCATAAAAAATGATATCCACCTATCTCAAGGGGACAATCTAGAAAATAATAAACACCTTCAGATAAGATACCCAATGGTGTATCTAGCATCACAATACCATAAAAGATCATGATCATAAGGCCTAGATTTAAAGTGATTTTTTCAAAAATAAATTTGTGTCACATGCCTATATAAAAAATGAATTTACTAATGTGGAGGCTACTAGAATAATACCTCATACTGTCGAAGGTCAAGCGCTCTTCACCTATGTTATAGGTTGGAATTAACGTAAAATGTCTATAATTAGGCCCGAAGTAACTCCCTAACTGCCTTGAGTAGGTCCACTGTAATGGTCTTAAAAATCATAAGTTTGTCTACCAATTCCTCAATCACCAACCCTGCCTAATCAGTTGATTATATAATAGCCACCTACTTTTCATGATCATATTGAACTTGCTTCAGCATGTGTAGTATGTGTAAATCCCCACTCACTAGGAATTGTTGCAAAATCCTTCAAAATCATTGAATATGGCTGATCTCACCCCAACATCTTCACTTGAATGTATCCTATATGAATTTATGTTTAATGTGGACTAGATTCCTACACTCGTGAATGATCAAGAACGTGTCTACATGAGGTGAATTACTGCTTCCACCTCGATGAGTGGCCTAAATATTATCTTTCTTCCACTATATTAACCACAAATATCTTTAGGTTCTAAACCTCCCCGACTCTCAATTCTAGCTTCCCTCTTATTCTGCTATATGATAAGGTATTTTTTGACAATTTTAGAAATGATAGTCAACCAAAAACAATTGACCTATGATTGGACCACGTATACCAGCCCATCCTCAAATCACTTTGTGGTCATAAGATCATCTTCCTAAAGATTATGAGTGAACCACTAAAGCTCAGTGAAACATGTTGAGTATTATTATATGACATTATCCTCTAATGAAAGTTTATTAATACTGTAACTCTGTCATCCCTCATAGTATGTGTTAAGAAATAATCATATAATATCATCTAGAAATCCCCTAAGACCATACCTCTCTGTCAATATTCCTGGGTGATTACGTCCCACAACTACTTTGCAAAATGGCATAGCATATATGTTGTTATCATGATAGTCCACTCTAGAGGTGTCTTTAGATTCTCAAATAATTAAAGTATTTCATTGAGCCAATACTCTACATCATGTGGTGTTCCATCCCTCAAGAATGTAAGAGGATGCTACTGCTAAAATTCAAGAGTCAACTTTGCCATGCTCATGGACGGTCGAACTACACCTTGCATAGACTATAACATATGTATGAATCCATCTCATAGTTGGGAATTAGAAGCCACATTAGGAACTAGAATAGGTTCCCAACGCGGAACTATAAGAGGAATCACTTGCGGCTATGGGCCTGACACCTCATGAGAATTCTCTTCATCGCCTTCAGGGTCTGCAGTTAGATAATTTCATCGCTGCATAAGGCTACAATGACATAAAAACACCTCAGAAGAGATTCCATAAATTGAAATGATTTCATTTCAGAATTTAGGATAAGTATAAATACTTCCTATATAAAAGATCATACCTCTATACTTTCTCCAAAAGAAAGTACTAGAAAATATAATAGACCATAACGTGCCATAGGAATGATCAAAGATATCCCACTACCCAATACTAAGGCCTAGTTTGGGTTTAAGTATCAGTATCTTACACACACACAAATATATATATATATATATAATTAATTTTCTCATTGTAAAAGTGATATACAAATTAATTTCATTTTTGTTAATACATTTTGACCACTTATTATTGTTGAATCTAATGGTTCACCATTTTCCAGACTATAAGGTCCCATACCCATTATGATCCAAAACATGGAATCCACTTGACTCAGACCATAATACGTTCAAGCCCATGCGACCAATGCTCTACTTCTCAACATTCCATAAATTAGTACTTATGGAATGTACATTAACCTATTCCGGAAAACAATGTTAGTCTAATGCATGGGAATTACGTATCAATTATTTCTTTCAATGCCTAAATGTAGTTTCATCATAATAAAATAAATATCAAGGCTCTAATAATATGAATAAGAATATACATGATGAAAATAAACAACAAAAGGAATAATTCAATTCATATTTGTCGTATTGGTCCTAATAATGATACATGGTATAATAAAATTTCCTCTTTTCATTTGGACAATTTAAATAATAATAATTTTAATCATATAAATATTGAATACATCATAAGTCATGTGCGTCACCCAAGGGTCAAGTCATATGAATAGAAAATGACATAATAAATTAATCAATTTCACATCCAAGAAAATTTTGGTTTTCAATATATATGGGTTATCTAAATCTATGAAAACAGTCAATTCCAAATTATTTTTAATCCTAGTCTCCATTTTAATATCCAAATAGTAAGGAAAATTAAAAAACAATGGTTTTGATACCACTTTGTAACAACTTGAACTATTTTCCACATAACCCATTTTCGGAGTCGGTGGGTCACATTGCCTTAGGCACACATCCTGATATTTTAGAGGCTACGTAATATCAGTGAGGGTGTAAGGGTTGTAAAATGGATAGATTATACCTTCCTATCAGATTTGAACAGTGGATAAAATCAATAATAAAAAAATTGGAAGGAAAATATAAACTGACATAATAAACAAACAATGGATGCATAAATAATATTTTAAAATTAATAAGAAGAGGAAGATATAAACCAAAAAAATTGATATTTAAAATAAAATATTCTAATGAAGCGTATCATACATGGATGCATGGAATTATGTAATACAAAATGGAAACTGATAGAATAAAAGCATGATATGAAATAGTACTCAAGAAAAAAGAAATAATAGCTACAAGAATCTTGAGCCAATGCCTGACCATATACTTCTATACTTCAACTATATGAATGAACATCAAAGACTAATAGTAGGATTCTTGCCCTTATTAGTACCTGCTAGATGATAAAATTCTCAGTTACCAAAGGAAGCCTGAGATGGGTATTTGATATAAATCTATATAGTCCACCACTAAAGGTTTATATATTTAATCCAAGTAGTTCTCATAAATAAAAAATGATCTTGTAATATCAGTTTACGTTAAAAAAAATCTAAAATAAATAAATAAAAAATCTGCTCCGGTTATGGGAGTACACTTAATGGATTTACATACATCGGATCATTTCCGAGAGGAGTGTCTAATCATATTCAGTATATTTAGTAATACAAAATATTTAGTATAATATATATATATTTAATCCAACTATATGATTCATGTACATGTGTACTTAAGTTGAAGTATTCTTAGAATACAAGTTCTAGATGGACCAGACATAACTCAAAAATCCAGGACTAGTCTAGCGAGCCTATAAGTTCAAGAAATTAGGTACACGGAGTGCATCCCATGAAGAGTGTGAGACATCCTGAAAAAGTTTTCATGATGGTGAGTGAATCGTCATGTCATCACTCTAATCATGTATCATGGGACATAAATCCCAACACCCATATTGTATTACTTGTGTGAGAATCTATAATAAAAACCTATGTAAAGGAGTGTGATTTTCTATCATTCTAAGAACCCCTTACAATCATATCACAACCTACATAAAGGTGAGTTAATAATTATAAAATGAATGAGTAATAACGTCCCATGAAAATCATTCATCTATCCCTTATATATATATATATGTGGAAAATCATATTTATAACTTACCACATGAGGAAAAACCTATCATGTGTCTCATTGGTCATGTTCAATTATATTAAAAACATTACAATTCATAATAAACACATAATAAAGAATATATGAAGGGCATGTACTTAATATCATTTTGAGTCATTCCATTTAAAACTAGTTGAGTCATTTTATTTTAGTAATATCATACCAACTTGCATATTACAATCAATGTAAACAATTCCATTTTAATCATTCAAAATACCATAACAAGGAAAAATTATTTATAAATTAAAAGGACTAAATGGAATGTTTACATGGAAAATTGAAGGAATTTAATACATTTAAAATTTAAATAATAAGTGGATCCAAACAAAAATTTGTATATTTATGTCCTTTAAACATTCCTGTAAACAAGTAAAAACCTTTTTATGTCCAGGCCAAATTCTATAGAAGAAATACATACATAAGTGAATTTATGAAAAGGGGAATTTCTACTTTTCACACCCCTGGGGTGACCATATAAGGTATGTACGACATCTAAATCACCATAAAATATTTAATAGGTATTCATTATGGGGAAAGGATAAATTAGTGTGAAGGAATTAATATAAAAGAGATACTCTAAAAAATTTGGCATATGGAACAACAACTTAATTATGAAACATCAAATACTCGAAGGGAAAACAACAAGACTACCTACCTCAATGACAATAATGATGACTCACTAGATATCAGCCTAAAATTTTATGTATATCGGGTGAAAAATGAGAAATGGTCCAATTCCTTGAAAATAGAGAAAATGAGCCCCCACCAAAATAACATGATGGATTCGATGTAAAACTAAAAGATGAAGGGAGAGACTATGGGAGCTTACCGAGATTCATCCAATTCATTTGACTAATAGAGATATTGACACCAGATGAGAGATATAGCTAAATGTCTAGATTGAGGAGTTGCTTAACCCAACGTTATAGGAGAGGGTTTTTGGTTCACGGGAGGAATAAAATGAAATAAGAAATAAACAAATAACATAAGTGACGGGAAAATGGTTAATTCAACAAAAAATACATAGGTACATGGTTCGGTCAAATCAAGTGAAAACAATACTCACTTCACTATTACTTGGGGCATATCACATGGTTAGTCACATTGTTTGACTAACTATGTACAAACAATGAAAAAATGGATATGTCTCATATCTCTAACCATCATCATGTCATTGCCCCGAGTTTCACACAATTGTAGACAAAGTGTGTGGCCCTGACTATTCTTCCCATTTTGGGGATCTGGGCTCAGAATGATCCCTAGATGCAAACAAGGCCTCCTTGGATTCATTTTGAATATATATTAGGGTCATTTTATAAATTCAAAACAAAAAACTAAGGATTCTTACCCTCATTTAATATATAAGTCATTACAACATGAACCTCACCATTTCAGGGTTCACACCAAAATTGATTACAAAATTGTTTAAAATAATATTTTATTATAGTTCCTTTATGTTACACATCAATCAGTCTTAAAATTTCAATAAATCCTTATAGATTTAGTTCATTTTCACCCTATGTCACATTATATGCAATAAGTTATTATAGAAAATTCATAAATCTTTTTTGTTATCATCCAAAAGTTATTTTGAGAATTCTATAATTTATTTTCACCTCATGATAAACTATACATAATATCTTGTAATAAACCATCCAAAAATTATTTTCTATATCCTCTAAAATAATTTTGGGGAAAATCGTAATGTTTTACAAAAACAAATTTTATCAAAACTCAATACTCTATCACACAACCTCAAAGTGTGGACCCATGGGGATTAGAAACATTAATAATAATAATAATAATGAATTACCTAATCCATAATTATTAAGAGAGTCCACTTGTAAAATATTAATTATACACATGATATAATGGGATCTTGTGTGATCTTTAAAAAAACATGAATTTCCATTATAATATGCCATCATTTTATCATATACAAGTATACATAAAAAAATTATTCCTCCTTCAAAGACATTGATTGACCATGGTATATTGAGCATACAATCCCATAAAATATAATCATATGTTCTTGACTCTTAATGTATAGAATGACTTCATGGTTGAATTCTTCTTAGGTCATTCACACATTAAATGAGCGCATCACATGATATTTATCTAAATAGACAAGCATATCACATGTAACTTGTAATGGATCAGACCTCTCTAGTCCATTCCCTTGAGAAAATATGGTGTTGTAGGTGATTTGGAAGGTCAAGGTGGATTGCGGTGCATTTGGGTGGACTTTTAAGGAAATCTAAAGGGTTATAGTTTTTGCACGAGAGGTGCATGGTTTGCCTAAACCGTGCGGCCAAGCCGTTCGTGGATGGCCTTGATGGAAGTAGAGACCGCATGGGAGGAAATCGATTTGTCTAAACTGTGCCGCCAAACCATGTGAGCTTAGTGGCTAAGGTAGTGGTGATCACACGGTTAGCGCACGGTTTGTCTAACTGTGTGACTAGGTCGTGCGAGCACTTAAAGTTGGATCATAAAATTTAGGATCTTGACCATTTTCCTTTAATCACCTTGTTTATGCCCCTAATCATCCATAACTCAGGATTACCCTTCCTTGGAGGAGGAATAACATCTCCCAAGTGTTTTGGAGGCGATCTGGAGGCTTCTCTTTACAAATCAAAGCCGGTTTCTTGAGGTATGTTCTCGTTCTTGTTTTGTTTCTTAGATCTGCTTAGATATACTCCTCCTCTCCCGTCGTCTTCTTAGACATATGCCTGTTATGGGTAGATCTAGGTATGTGGACGTTAGTTATGATTAGCATTGGTCTTCGTTGTGATAGGGGAGGAGATCTAAGGAGTATTCGTGGAGAATCGACCTGGTTGCTTGAGTGTTCCTTGACCATTGAGGTAGGGAATATGTGGCTTCTCCATTTTTTATGTGAAATCGCAGATTTATCATGTTCTGGACATTGGATCACAATGAAATTGACCTAATTAAATACTTGAACTGGATTAAAAGAATTGGCTTGATCGCATGTTGTTGCTTTGTACCATGATAACAGTTTGCCTCTTGATTTTATAGATAGTGTGATATATATGTCTTTCTTGTTAGCATGTTGTTCATGATGGAACTGATAAAGAACATAAATCCGGAATTAATTGATAATTAATTGGCTAAAGAAAAAGAGGCATGTGAACGAATCTGGTTGTTGTTGTTGGTGCTTGTTGATTAAGTTGGCATTGTAAGCATGTTTAATCATTGTGATAGCTATGCTAGCTTTTTTGTTTAGGTTGCTCGTAGTTGGAACCTACCAATAGTGAACTGGTTAACTCAATAGGGATCAAAGAACCTGTTGTTGATAAAAGATAATTCCAAACAGGTTTCTGAGTTACCCTCATTCTTGTAAGGCCGAATGCAGTGTGGTTTGGAGCCAGTAGTGCGCTTTATGTTTGAAGGTTGGATGCCTTGTTAAAGGGCCAAGAGCCCATTTGTTGTAATGTTTGTTTCCCTTATGCTTGTGCTGTGATGTGACCCTGGAAGGGGTGCTATGATATCTTGGGTAGTGATCTGACCTTGGAGGGGTGTTGGGATATGTGGATGCCAGGAGGCCTGGTGGCTGTCGCAGTGGATGACGCCTAGAGTGGCAAGATGCATCAGTTTACGCATCTGGGTGTCAGGGAGGACACCGGGTATGATGGAATGGGATGGTAGTGATTGTTGGGTGTTTTTTGATTCTTGGTTGTTTATCTTCATTACTTTTCTCCACTTCACAAGGCAACTAGTCTTTCTTAAACTTCTTCCAAAAGGGGTGAATACCGGAGGGGTATGCCACATGCTTTCTATTTTTAGCCTCTCGAGGGAGAATGGGCCTACGCTCTTGCTATAGGTGGAATATACTCGACGGGTAATATATCTACTCACTGTGTTGAGCCCCCTTGTGTTTAGTAGCATAGGATGATTTTCTAGAATTCTTGGGAATATGGGAAAGTAGTTATAAAATTAATGATTGATTAAATGATGATAATCCATGGGGATGGAGATGCTGGTATTTAATGGTGATGTTGTAACTTTAATGAAACTGTAAATTTGGAATGTGAAGCCAAGAATGTTAATGTGGGATTATCATGGTTAATTAATGATGGAATACTTAATTAACGTACAAGGTAATTGATGAAAAAGGGAATTAAGTAACCTAATGAAGTTATTTAATTGGTTGTGTGCTTATAGGATACCTAGTCTTAGAAATAGAAGCCCGGAGTCTGAGAGATGTTTGCTGCAGTTGAGGCTAAAACTAGGTTATGCCAATAGTGTGGTTGTGAGTTATATATATCATTTACTTTTTGTGTTTCTATATGCTACTCCACCATGTTAGTAATGGAAACTGACACCCCAAGGATTCTGAGCTGTCGGGGGGGGGGGGGGTGTTTTCTCCAACATTCTGGTGGGAGGATGAATGGCTGAATACCCCCTTTGACCCCGCTCTCTTCTCTTGGTAGATACTAGTGTTGTTGGCACAGCGGTTAGTTTTCCCCATATATGTGTGTAGAGGGATATAATAGCTTGTGTTTATTTCCACACATATATTCTGTATATAGTATCCTATGGACTACTATAGGAGTAACATGTATAGGCTGTGATGGCTTTAGGATCCATACGCAGTGTATGGGCTGTAATGGCTTGAGGTACAATACCCAATGTATGATATACTTTATGTGGGATATGGTGGCTCCTTAAAAATACCTAGTCACTTTTTGTTGTGAGGATGGTGTGGAGCTTAGCCTAGGTGTCTTCAGGCAAGACATTGTAGTGCACATGGTGCAGATTGTGGAGCTTAGCCCAAGTTTATATCGGTAAGCCTTTGGAGAGAGATGCACATGACATATGTCGTTTGGGAAAAGCGGAAAACTGGTGGGGAAGTAGTCACGGGGTACCCTTGATATTCTTTACTATATGATATATTTTTTTATGCGTTACTTGGTGAGAGTAGCCCTGGTGAGGTTGGGAATATAGTATACCTGTTTAGGTGATAAGTTAGTTTCACTTGTTGTTCACTGTGCTTTAACATTCTTTCTTTACTTTCGCACAAGAGGATTTAGGGAGGATCCGACTGAGTATACTTTTATACTCACCCTACGTATATATAAACTGTTTTTCAGTTCACTTGGAGTAGGTTGGAGATCAGGCTAGTTACTACTAGCTTGTGGTTTTAGAAGCTGTTTGGGCTTGTGGTCACTGCTGTTTTACCTTCTTTTGGGTACTTGTAATTCCCCTTTCAATTGTTGTACTTTTTTCATGACATTTCATATATATACGTGGGTTTCTTATATAATTTTAGTTGGTGTTGGATGGTTTCTATCTTATCTCTCTCTTCTGCATGTGTTCTCTTAGAGGGTAATGCCTCCCACTTGTGTGTTACTATACCCTCGGTGCTTGTCGCCAACCTGGGGCCTACTGGAGGAGGGACTCGGGGGTCATTATCTCCCTTATCACATTGCATGCCCAGGAGGGGTACACATTGTGGGGAGGTGGTCATGACAGAGTGGTATCAGAGGCAAGTTGAGGGATAAGATGGAGTTTGGATTTAGGCACAGGTGAGGTTGCATGGGTTGGTAGGGCAACAGTGTCATTCATGTTTATCAAGTGGGGTAAACACTAGATACTGGCAGAGACAGAGGTGTTTAGGGTCCCCTATGATCTATTGCACAGACCTTTAAGTTTACAATGGCTACTAAACAAGGTGATATGGGTTGCAGGGTAAAGACCTAGGAAAGGATCATGCATCATTATTCTTTGCACCTGTGTTTCAACGGGTAGACCTTGGGATAGGTTAACCTAAAACAAATGAAATAAAATAATTAATTAATTAATGTTGAGTCTTCCATATTCTAGGCTTATGATCTCTAATTGTTTGTTATTTTTCTGGTATGGCTCTAGGCCGACGTCCTCGTCAGGTTTGCGTAGAGGATATTCAATATGCTATTCTAGGAGGTCGTCGTAGGGTAGAAGTTGACGACGAAGATACTTGGAGGAAGAAACATCGGGAGTTTCAGTGCCAGAGTCTACAGAAGTATGAGGGATCTGTTTTAGATGCAGTCACGGAATACTGGTTGGAGGAGGCCAAGATAGGCTTCAGTTTGATCCGTGCTCAGAAGATGCAATGGGTGTTCTTAGCTGTGACAATGCTGTGTGTAGCAGTGAGGAAATGGTGGTTCTTGTTCCTTGGGGATTATGGGGAGTCAGCGATCCCATGGGAGGAGTTCCAAGACAAGTTTTGAGTAGAGTTCCTTTATTCGACTACGAAAGCGTCCAGTTGTCAGGAGCTTCTTACCCTTCGACAGGGGAGCTCCAGTGTTCGAGAGTTTGGAATCCGTTTAAGGAACCATCTACGATATGCTTCAGACCTGTTACCTGATGAGGAGGATAGGGCGAGGAATTTCAAGGAGGATTTGTGTCCAGAGATCCAGCGCCATGTCACCCTATTTATGCTGAAGACATATCTTGAGGTTCTAGTGAAGGCGTAGGTTATCGAGACGACTTTGGCCAGGACTAGATCATCAAGAGAGGGGAATCCACATGATTCCTCATGAAGTAAGGCTGTGGTCCGGGGTTCCCAGTTTTCATGGCAGAAGAGTTTCCGTTCAGCCGGGGGTAGGTCCCAACCCATCACATCTCGTTTCTCTGGTGGCAGGAACTCCCAGGCCTATGCCAAGGAATCATGCACTTGTTTTTCTTTTGGTGGTTGTGGCATCAGCAGTGGGAGTGCCTGACTTTTCATAGTGGTCATCGTGCACCGGGTGCTCCACTCCAGGTTCCTCCATTGAGGCAGTTCCAACCGAGGCAGCAGCAGCCAGTTGCACTAGCTTTCGATCAGCAGAGGGTAGATGGGGAAGGCAGAGGCAGCCCCATGATGCTCCTCTTCCTCAGAGAGCAGAGCGCGATTATGGAGGAGGTCTTGGTCAGCTTAATGCCCTATCATTTCCAGCTCTAGACGAGCCAGACGTCGTTCGAGGTACCCTTTTCTTGTTTCTACCTTGGTGTATGCCTTGTTTGATTTAGGAGTGACACACTCCTTCATATCACCTAACCTTGTCCAAGCCTTTGGACTTGAGGTAGAGAGGCTTCCAGTGCCCTTGGCGTTGACTACGCCAGTTGGAGGTCGAGCAAGCTTGTTTGAAGTATGTAGAGATTGTGAGCTATTTTGGGGCAGCACCGCTCTTGGGGAGAATTCCTATGTTTATGAATAAAACCATATGATATCATCCTTGGCATGGATTGGTTGTATTCAGTGCAGGCTATTGTGGATTTCTTCCGGAATAAGGTCGTTTTCCTTGGTGCCGAGGGAGAGCGGTTGGTGTTTTTTGGTGAGTGAGATCCTCGGATGGGTCATAGGCATGTTCAATCCTTATCATCCATGGCGGCTGAGATGAAGCTAAGTTATTTAGAGGATCAGGAGTTGGCATTTCCCTGGGTCTTATAGGAGTACCCTGAAGTCTTTCCCGAAGAGGTTGTAGCATTGCCCCCTCAACGAGAGATCAAGTTTGTGATTGAGCTACAGCTAAGAGTGTCTCCTATATCTATGTCTCCATATTTGATGACCCCTTCAGAGTTACGAGAGATATGTATAAAGCTTGATGGTCTGTTGCAGTGTGGTTTTGTTCGACTAAGTGTGTCACCATGGGGTGCACCAGTTCTGTTCATGAAGAAGGCGGATGAAAGTTTGCGGTTGTGTGTCGATTATCATCGCATAAAAAAGTGGCAATAATGAAATGCTATCCTCTTCTGCGGATTGATGACTTATTCGATCAACTGAAGGGTGCATGATGGGTCTCAAATAGCGACTTGCGGTCAGGATATCATCAGATGCGTATGAAGGATGAGGATATCCTGAAGACTGCTTTCCATTGTCGTCATGGGCATTACGATTTCATTGTAATGCCGTTTGTTGTAACTAATGCTCCTGTTGTGTTCATGGGTTTGATGAATGATGTGTTCCCTAAGTTCCTTGACAAGTTCATGGTAGTTTTCATCGATGACATCCTTTTATACTTCATATCTGAAGAGGAGCATGCATATCATCTACGAGCCATTTTGGGAGTTCTTCGTCAACATCAGCTGTTTGGGAAGTTGTTGAAGTGCGAGTTTTGGGCTCGAGAAGTCCGTTTCTTGGCGCATGTTGTGTCCCAACAGGGAGTACCTGTGGATACTTTGATTATAGAAGCAGTTTTTCCTTGGGCATCCCCCAAGATAGTTTCAGAGGTGTGAAGTTTCTTTGGTCTCGCAGGCTACTACCAGTGGTTCGTAGCCAATTCCCCTCGATTTTCAACTCCTCTGACGGCTTTGACCAAGAAAGATCAGGATTTCATATGGACTTATCAGTTTCATGAAGCTTTTGAGTATCTAAAGGAGAAGTTAGTAAGTTCTCCAGTCCTTTGTCTTTCGGCTGAGGGAGTCTAGTTAGATGTATTCTGTGATGCTCCACATCTGGGGTTAGGCTGTGTCCTCATGCAGTGGAGGTCAGTTGTTTCTTATGGGTCTCGGCAGTTGCGTCCCCATGAACGCAATTATGCTACTCATGACCTTGAGTTGGCAGCTGTGGTGTTTTCTCTGAAGTTGAGGATACATTACCTCATTGGTGAACGCTTTGTGGTTTTCACTGATCACAAGAGTTTGAGGTATGTTTTCTCCCAGCGTGTCTTGAACTTGCGACAACATCAGTTGATGGAGTTCTTGCAGGAATATGACTTCAAAATAATGTATACAACTGGAAAAGGGAATGTTATAGATGATGCGCTTAGCTAAAAGTCATGTAGTGATGCTGTGCATGAATCCAGTGATTCCTGGAGAGTAATGGAGGAACTTTCAGCTTGCATATTGATATGGGAGAAGTTTGGGGTAGAGGCTGTCTTTTCCAGATGACGGTGCAGTCATCCCTGGTGCAGAAGGTGGAAGAGTCCCAGTTGGGGGATCCTGAGGTGGAGGTCTGGAGAGACCGAGTTGTTTGTGGTGTGGCCTTTGATAGTTGGTCTAAGGATGAACAAAACAAAGTGTTGTATCATGTAAGGCTTTTTGTTCCTTTAGAGATGAGAAAGAAGGTTCTGAAAGAGTTCAACAGTTCTCCTTTAGCAGTACATCCTCATGTGACAAAGATGTACCGATCCTTGAGAAGTTAGATTTGGTGGCCTAGGCTGAAGTGTGCAGTTGCGAGGTTTGTGTCTCTATGTTTAGTCTACCAGAGGGTGAAGGCCGAACACCGTGTTCCTGGTGGTCATCTCCAGCAATTAGAGATTCCTCAGTGTAAGTGGGAGGACATCATAGTGGAATTCATTACAGGTTTATGTCTATCTCTGGAAGGAAATGATGCTATTTGGGTGGTAGAGGATTGTTTAACAAAATTGTCCCACTTCATAGAGATCAAGGAGTCGATCTCAGTGGATGTTTTGTCGAGGTAGTATCCGGAGGAGGTGGTGAGACTTCATCGAGTCCCTAGGACAATCATTTCTGATCAAGATCCTAGTTTTACTTACAGGGTGTGGAAAGGTCTCCAGTATGCTTTTAGTTCTTAGCTATGCCATAGCACTACTTTTCACCCTCAAACGAATGGTCAGACAGAGCGAACCATCTAGACTCTTGAAGACATGTTGCGCTCTTGTGTTATTGATTATGTAGGTTCATCGATGAGGCACTTACCCTTTGTGTAATTCTATTACAATAATAGTTTTCCATCCACCATCGGTATGGTGCCATTTGAAGCCTTGTATGGCCAACCTTTCCTTTCTCCATTGTACTGGACTGGGGTCAGAGAGTCAGTAATTCTCAGACCAGAACTAGTGCAGAATATAACAGAGATGGTTCAGGTGATTCGTGAGAGGACGAAGGCAGCACAAGATCGTCAAAAATAATATGCCGATCAAAGAAGGAGACCCTTAGAGTTTAATGTTGGGGATCATGTGTTTTTGAAGGTGACTCCCCTTTGTGAGAAGTGATGGTTTGGTCATGGGAGTAAGATTTCTCCCCTTTTCTTTGGGCCTTTTGAGGTGTTATCTCATGTTGGAGCTGTTGCGTACCGAGTTTCACTTCCCCCTCAGATGAGTTAGATACATGATGTTTTCCATGTATCACAGCTACGTCGTTATATTTATGAAAACTCTGACATCATCGATTGGGGAGAGATCGATGTTGATGATGATGCCACCTTTGAGGAGAGACCTATGGAGATCCAAGACCACAAGGAGAAAGTGTTTCACAGACGTTCCATTCCCTTAGTTCGTGTATTATGGCGACACGATGGCATGGAAGAGAGTACTTGGGAATGTGAGTCACAGATACGTTCTCAGTACCCAGAGTTATTTGATGTTTAACTCTTTTCAAGTATTGTTGTAGCTTATATCGTTATGAGACCTTCATGTTTATGAGATGGCTCCCTTTGTTGTTTTTGTGGCTTTCTCTCTTTTGAGAGGTATCTAAAGGGGTAGTTGATAACACCCTGTTTCGTGTTCTCTTTAGGTGGGTTTTGGATTCTCGAGGGAGAGAATGTTTTGATAGGTATCCAATGTAATGGACCGGTATTCTATGGTCCATTCCCTTGTGAATATGTGGTGTTGGAGGTGATTCGGAAGGTCAAGGTGGATTTGGGTGCATTTGGGTGGACTTTTAAGGAAATTTAAAGGGTTATGGTTTTCACACGAGAGGCGCACGGTTTGCCTAAACCGTGCGGCCAAGCCATGCATGGCTGGACTTGATGGTAGTAGAGACCGCATGAGAGGCGCACAGTTTGTCTAAACTGTGTCGCCAAACCGTGCCAGCTGAGTGGCTAAGGCAGTGGTGACTGCACGGTTAGCGTCGGGTTTGTCTAACCGTGTGACTAGGCCATGCATGAACTTAAAGTTAGATCCTACAATTTATTATCTTGACCGTTTTTCCGTTAATTACCTTGTTTAAGCCCCCAATCAGCCAGAACTCGGGATTACCCTTTCTTGGAGGTGGAAGAACCTCTCCCAAGTGTTTTGGAGGCGACCAGGAGGCTTCTCTTTGCAAATCGAAGCTGGTTTCTTGAGGTATGTTCTTATTCTTATTTGGTTTCTTATATATGCATAGATCTACACCTCCTCACCTCTCATCATATTAGATCTATGCCCGTCATGGGTAGATCATGGTATGTGGATGTCGGTTATGATGAGATTTGGTCTTGGTTGTGATATGAGAGGATATCTAAGGAGAATTCATGGAGAATCGACCCGGTTTCTTGAGTGTTCCTTGACCGTTGAGGTTGGGGATTTGTGTCTTCTCTATTTTTTTATGTGAAATCGTAGAGTTATAATGTTCTGGCCTTTGGATCACAATTAAATTGACCTAATTAAATACTTGAATTGGATTTAAAGAATTGGCTTGATCGCATGTTGTTTCTTTATATCGGGATAATGGTTTGCCTCTAGATTTTCTAGAGAGTGTGATATATATTCCTTGCTTGTTAGCATGTCGTTCATGATGGAACTGATAAAGAACGTAAAGCCGGAATTAATTGATAATTAATTGGCTAATGATAAAGTGGCATGTGAACAAATCTGGTTGTTGTTGTTGGTGCTTTTTGATTAATTTGGAATAGTAAGAATGTTTAATCTTTGTGATAGCTATGATAGGTTTTTGGTTAGGTTTCCCGTAGTTGGAACCTACAAATAATGAACTGGTTAAATCAAGAGGGATTAAAGAACTTTTTGTTGATAAATTATAATGCCTGATAGGGTTCTATGTCACCCTCTTGCTTGTAAGGCCGAATGCCTTGTGGTTTGGAGACATGAGTGCTTCTTATGTATGAAGGCTAGATGCCTTGTTAAAGGGCCAAGAGCATATTTGTTGTAATGTTTGTTTCCTTGCTGCTTGTGCTGTGCTGTGACCCTGGAAGGGGTGCTGTGATGTATTGTGTTGTTATATGACCCTAGAGGGGTGTTGAGATATGTGGAGGCAGGGATGCCTTGTGGTTGTGGCAGCGGATGATGCCTAGAGTGGTGAGATGCATCAGTTTATGCATATGGGTTTCAGGGAGTACATTGAGGATGATGGAATGGGATGGTAGTGATTGTTGGGTGTTTGTTGATTCTTGGTTGTTTATCTACTTTACTTTTACCCACTACTCAAGGTAGCTGGTCTTGCTTACCCTTCTTCGGAAAGGGTTGAAGATGCGTGGGGTATGCCACGTGCTTTCCGTGTTTAGCCACTAGAGGGAGAATGGGCCTCCGCTCTTGATATATGTGGAAAAAACTCTACGGGTAAAATATCTACTCATCGTGTTGAGCCCATTTGTGTTTAGTAGTATAGGATGCTTTTCTAGAATTCCTGGAAGTATGGGAAGGTAGTTCTAAAATGATATTTTGATTAAATAGTGATAATCCACAGGGATGGAGATGCTGGTATTTAATGGTGATGTTGTAACATTAAAGGAATAGTAATCTTGGAATGTCATTCCAAGAAAGTTAATGTGTGTTGTTCATGGTTAATTAATGATGGAAGACTTAATTAATGTACAGTGGAATTGATGAAAAAGGGAATTAAGTAACCTAATAATGTTCTTTAATTGGTTATGTGCTTATAGGATTCCTCGTCTTAGAAATAGAAGCCCATAGTCAGAGAGACATTAGCTGCAGTTGAGGCTAAGAATAGGTTATGTCCATAGTGTGGTTGTTAGTTATATATATCCTGTACTTTTTGTGTTTCTATACGTTACTCCACTATGTTAGTAAGGTAAACTGCACCCCAGGGATTCTGAGCCCTGGGGGGATGTTTTCCACAACATTATGGTGGGAGGATGAATGGGTGAATACCCCCTTTGACCCCGCTCTCTTCTCTTGGTAGATACTAGTGTCGTTGGCACAACGATTAGTTTTCCCCATATATGTGTGTAGAGGGAGGTAATGGATTGTGGTTATTTTTACACATATATTATGGATTTAGTATCCTATGGAATACTATAGGATTAATGTGTATAGGTTGTGATGGCTTGAGGATCCTTACGTGGTGTATGGGCTATAATGTCTTGAGGTACAATACCCGACGTATGATACACGTTATGCAGGTTGTAGTCTCTCCTGGAAACTACCAGGTCACTTTTGGTTGTGGGGATGGTGTGGAGCTTAGCCCAGGTGTCTGTGGGAAAGCCTTTTTAGTGCACGTGGTGCAGATTGTAGATCTTTGCCCAAGTTTATACGGGTAAGCCTTTGGAGAGAGATGCACATGACGTATGTCATTGGTGCAAAGAAGCAAACTAGTGGGGATGTAGTAGCGAGGTACCCTTGATATTCTTTACTATATGATATATTTTTCTAGGAGTCACTTGGTGAGAGTAGCCATGGTGAGGTTGGGAACATAGTATACATATTTAGGTGACGAGTTAGTTTCACTTGTTGTTCACTTTTCTTTAGAATGCTTTCTTTACTTCCACACGAGAGGATTCAGGGAGGATCCTACTGAGTATACTGTTATAATCACCCTATGTATATATAATCTGTTTTTCAGGTCACTTGGACCAGGTCGGAGATCAGGCTGGTTACTACTAGCTTGTGGTTGTAGAAGCTGTTCGGGCTTGTGGCCGCTACTGTTTTACCTTCTTTTGGGTACTTTTAGTTCCCCTTTCAGTTGTTGTACTTTTTTTCATGACATTTCAATTATGTACTTGGGTTTCTTTTATAATTTCAGCTGGAGTTGGTTGGTGTCTATCTTATCTCTCTCTTCCGCATGTGTTCTCTTAGAGGGTAATGCCTCCCATTTGTGTGTTACTATACCTTCGATGCTAGTCACCAACCCGGGGCCTACTGGAGGCAGGACTCAGGGGTCATTATCTCCCTTCTCACAATGCCGGCCCAGGAGGGGTACACTTTTTGGGGAGGGGGTCATGACATAACTCGTATGTGTATAGACATACAAAACCTCAATATTTCTCAAATAAGGTCCCATAAGTCTTACTCATGGATAAATCCCATCTTAGTGATGCATCAACAAATGAAATAATCGATAATATATGAAAAAAACCATGATTGGCTTTGATTCAAAGCTGGAAGGAGAAAGGTGTCAATTAACAATGGTTTTCAAGATAAATAATTTACATCATCCGGTATACGAACTCAATATAAAACCAAAACCCCTAATATATCAAACGAATAGTGTAATATTCACCATGTGGTATATTTGGTGGGTCTTCCAAATCACAAGACACATTTAAGGGAACAAGACCATATTCCATATCAATATATAAAATCTAACACATTCTAACTTTAATATCTCATCACAACATAGAGTATTCCACAATTAAAATTATTTAGGGATAACTTAATGTCATACATTTAGAGGTTAATTATCATTTCAATTTATAAATATATATATCAAATAAATAATACAAATAAATTGTAAATGAATTTTTTTTATAATATGAAACAATTTATTTCCGAAAAATATTCTTAGAATACTAACAAAACTATACATAACCACATGTATAATCATATATTATTTCATAGGCCACTAAAGATTAATTATTTTTGCTGAAACATATGTATTTTATTAAGATGATTACATATCTATGTAATTCTAGCCACATATCTATGTGACTATCTCATAAAATTTCCAACTATGTTTTTTAGTACGTAATATCCATGAGAAATGTTTGATTGAATAATGGTGAGATATGATAAATAAAAATATGAATTTTCAACTCCTTAAACATAATATTTAAACTCATTTACATCATAATATAAACTTTTATGATTTTAATAACTGATTTATTCTATATAGAACACTATCTATTTTCATCTTTAATAATTTATTTATTATAATTTGAACTTTTCAATGTATATATGTTCCCCCACTAGCATCTCTAACACTTTATTATAAGAAAAATGTCATTCTATAAATAATAAACCCTATTATTTTTGGGAAGAATCTAATTTTCATTAATGAAAATATTTAACAGCTATGAAAATAACACATATATAACATATGTGAATTATATGTATATATTGAGACTGTAAAGAAATATTTTATTCCTTAAAATAAATATGTTTTGAGAGTATGAACTTTTTCACTCACATTTTAATTTTTTTTTGGGTAAACTCATTTAACGTATATAAACAATTTCTATTTTTATCTCATTCTAAAACATGATACAAAATTGGATTAAATCATTCACTATGAAAATTAAAAAAATTAACTTTTTTTATTTTTAAAACTACCTAATTTATAATAACTACTCCCTTATCCTATAATGGAAATAATAAGAAAACTCTAATATTACTATAATACACTAGATATTTCATTGGACATACTACATCTGACTATTTGAAGTTTTAACCCCATGTTCCATCACTTGAATTCACAATTTAATCATTATGAATCAATCATTTATTAATTTGAGACTCCAATATATATTCAAAAAATAATATTAATTTTTATTTAGTATCATAAAAATTTTCATATAGATGAATTAAGTTCTATGAAATTAATACCTGATATGGAATATATATAGTGATTCTTGAAACCTTTATAGTATTTTGTAAAATTTTACCTCTAATGTTTTTTTCCATAGAAAAATTTTCTTATTATTTATAAGCTCTTTTATCATGTTAGGAATGTAATGCAAAATCTCTATAATATCACTTAATATCATTCTATAATTAATATCTACCCATACATTCTATACCATTATCATGGAACCAGATTATAGACCACCCTTGTATTTATTAATAATACCCAAATATTAGAAAGTCTGTAAAGAATTTTTTAAACCCACTCAAGTTGTAATTTAATATAAAGTATAAGAAGCATTCCATGAATAATTTCGAAGTAATGTTTATGTCTAGATCAAGCTTGAAAGGTGACCCTGGTCTCTCCAATTTATTTTCATACCGAATCATATTGAGTATATAAATCATGAAAAAATTGACATCAAATCTGTCACACTAAAATATTTCTATTGAAACATCATATGTCTCATTCATATATTTTTATTGAAAAATAATTTCTTTTTTTATGTTATCTAGGATGCATCTATTGTTTTATGTCGACTTTAAAGCATGGGATCCATTAGAACAATCATAAATGTTTATATTCCAAGATAATATTTACAATTCATACTATATGTATATTTTTCATCATATGAAGATTTATATTCATGAGAATTTTCAAGGTGGAATAAATATGTCCTTCTCTCTTGATAAATATATTTATATTCTTATAAAATTCTAAAATTATGCTTCCAATAATAATTTATTTCCCCAATATTTTTTTTTCAATGTAATGTTTGATGATGATGATTCCATTTATCAATAAAAAACATATATCAAAGTAGTATCATGTCAAATTTAATTAATATATAATTTAATTAAATATGATATCATTATATTGACTAAACCATTTAATTATATAATATCTATTAAGAAGAGAATATCTATATTTAACTATGGATTTTTTCTTTATAATTTCTCACAGAACATTGATATTTTGGTTGATTATCATTCCAATACAATCCCATATGGAAATTTTATTTTTGAGTATATTCCTCTTTCTCAATTCAGCATATAGATAATTTACCCTCTAATCTTATAGTATCCAAACTTATATGGTTTCCAATCTATGTGTAACCCACATAATATACAAAATATGGGCACCAAATATAGTAAGGGTCACCTATAACTTTTTCCTTACATAAGATAATCCATAGGCACCCTTCACTGGCAGAACCTACTCAGTTAGATGATCATGTTATTTAAAAGTATAGCATTTGAAGGTAATGACATGTAGTATTTTAATAGGTTTTAAATCCAACAATATTATAATATGTGTTTCTTTGAAATGCATGAATGATTTTGATTATCATGTTTTTAAACCCATATTCCTTCATCCCAATCAATATTTTCATTCCATATTTCTATATAACTCTTTACACAACTCAAAATTATGTTATTAATATAAGAAATATCTCACATTATTTACACATAATAAAATTCCTCCCATGTATATGGTATATGAAACCATTACATGTAAAGGTTTGGAATCAAATGAAATCATTAATCCACACATGGGATAGGATGGACTGAAAGGTAGGAAACTCATACATTTATATACTAATATTAATCTTTAAGACTAACGACTATTATCACAAAAATAAATTATAATAATGGTTCTTTACTCATGATATATATGAAATCAATCACAATTCCAATACCAAATAAATATAACAATTATTAATTTAAAAATTAATAGTCAAAACATAATATAATCTTATGTCAAGGTAGAATAAAAATAAATAAATTATCATACCAAGAATGTAACTCCTTAAATATATTTATGATAATTCAATGTAGTAGTTAAAAAAATTTAAAATGAAATCTTATTTCAATTTATAATATAATAATTATATTCAGGAATAAATCACAGAATAATTTCTAATATATTAAAAAACCATAAAATTATATGTGATAAAAATATTTATAAACAATTTATAAAATAACTAAGTTATAAATATTTAAAAATTATTGCATACTGTATAAAATTTCAATAAAATAATTAAACTTTAAAATTTCATATTTATTCATATATGAACACCTTTTATGCATAATTTATATTGAATGTCATATGTTCTCTATAAAATTCAATGCATGAACCTTTTATTAGAAACAATTATAACCATATAAAAATTTCACATTTTATGTAAAAAATTTACATTAACTATATATAACATATTTTCAACTAATTACTTTAAATATAACCAAATTATATTCCTATTAATAAACAACTCATAACATTATATAATCTATTTCAAACAATGCCATATTTTACAAGTGAGAAAAAGAAATAATTTTTTCACTATCTATATCCACTATAAACCTTGAACAAATATAAAAAAATGTTTTTTTGATATGGTTAAAATCCCCTTAAAATTTTTATATGGAACACTATGCTTGTATTAGTGCAGGTTTAAGAGACATTAACATAAATTAATTTTATTTAAAATGATTTTAACACAGGAGACATTTTGGTATAACAAATAGCATTATGTTGACCCAAAAAATGATTTCCATGATTATTTCAATGCTAATTGGGCCTAAAAGAAGGATGGAGGATAGTAATAATATAATTTTTTAGATTTTATTAAATAATATAACAAAAAAACATGTCACAACAGATGAAAAATGGCCACTGGATGTTAGTAAGTCCACCAAATAATATATGGTGGTTTATTTGATCCACCAATGAATGAAAAGTATATGGATGAAGCTGCAACTCAAGATCTAATAACTAATATCTAATGGAAGAGTAGACTAATCACAAAGGTAAACAAAAAATAACAATCAAGTATCCTAGGAAGACATAAATCATTAAGAGTGTACATGGGTCATTGGTTCATGATGGGTAGATACATCCAACTAATGCATCAGTAATTGATTTCCATGGTGCAACATTAGGGAACTGAGGGAAATGCCTAGGTTTCTAATGCATCTTGGAACCCATTCCTCAAGAATCCCTCAAAGAAGGTAACAATGTTCCAGTTAACACACATAATTCTTTTATGGTTATTAACTCTAATAAAAAATATTTTCATGTCCAGGAAGTTATGGGGAATCCTTTTGGATAAAAAGATACTGAGGTGGATTTTCTTGATGACCAGTCTAAAAGGGTGGTGGAATAGTTAGATGTTGGAAGAATTGACTCGAAGGATAGTGAGACCAAAGAAATTTCTAAAAAATTTAGGACTTGTAAGAGAGGTCTCTATCCCTGGCGTAGAGGTTTATCTATAGTTGTTTGAAATGAAAGGATAATCGATATGAATAACAAGATCATAGAACTAATATTAGGAAATTATCAAGAGTCTACTAAGTTAGATAAGGGATACTTCTGATATTTGACCCCTTTTTCCTTTCTGTTATGACTTTTGTTCTTTTTTTATAAAAGAGATCATCCCCTGAATTTTTTAAAAAATATCCACCCTATTCATTTTATAAGTAAATCATGGCATGGTCATTCATTGTTTTAAAATAAAATCATGATTTTTTTTAAGTCCAATCTATTATAAATTAATAGACACACCATACACCATAAATATTTTTGGAAGATATTTTCATTATCTAAATGTTTGAAATATAAAATAGATGATTAAATATTTTGAGATTATATATTCACATTATTTTGTTATTTAAGTGATATAATAAGTCATGACCAATTAATTGATTACCACAACACAACGTTATCATCTTATGATAATCTATTTTTATAGAACATTTTTATTATTCTTTTTCATATAAAATAGTGTCGTATAATATACTTTAAAATAGAAACTTATTTTTGGATCTTAATATAAGTTTTTGTTTAAAAATTCACTGAAAAAAATTTATTTTAATAAAAATGTGGAATTTTATTAGAAATGATCTGCGTGGGTTTCTTATTCCATTTATAATTTGATCCAATTGAGATAGAAGTGGTTTGAGTACCTCTAATTGGTGTTGAATGGATAAAAATAATCCAATCATAGTGAAACAATATCACTCAAAACCTTTAAATCCAATTATACTATTTTTATATTCAAATTATAAATATTTAATAATGAATGATGTACCATTTCTTTTATAATCCAAATCATATCAAGTTCTTCCTCATGAGTTTGAAATTGATAACTGAGACATGACTATTGAGATTCTTTATTTATGGGTATTTGTGGAATGAATGAATCTCTAAATACTTGGAAAGGATCATTGTTTCCTTCTAGTATTCTATAACCTTAATGATTATGAGAAAAGTAGAGAGGGAGAATAAGATCTTTATTCCTGGATTTTATAATAAGAAAAAAGAGACTCGATATATAAATCATGATATTGTCTACTATTTAATGGTAATGGGGACCCTCCCCTAGAAACAAAAATGATTCATAAATGTTTAATAATTAATGTTATTGTTAAATTCATTTTACGTAATTTCCATTCAATAAAAAATATTTAAATTATAAAAATATAATAATAATCATTGGAACTATAATGAGTATCATATAATTATATAATTAATTTAAAATGATATCATTAGTATGGATTAAAATAAAAAGGAATGTGTAATATCATTATACAATATAATTCTGTGTATAACTCTAATACATAGTGACCTTTATTGTACAACATTCAGAACCTTCAAAAACTCTAATGAATTCTTACCAACAACAGCTAGGTGGTTCCTTTAGTGCCTATTTCCAAAAGTTGTTATGAAGTCCGTATTTTGGTTTGTGTAATTGATATAACTAGGAGGAACTCACCTATAAACCAATCCTATTAAAAATCTACAACTATATAAAATTCCATAAAAATAATTTTTTTTAAAAACTATAAAATATCATGATGATGATAAAATAATTGTCCCAATTTATGAAAATATGTTGGACCATGTGAAGTGACTAATTTCATCGATGATGGAGTAATTATAATTTATTTACTTTATACATATCAAATAAATATAATATAATGGATCAAAAAATAAAAAAAATTGTTCGTTATTATTCCAAGGAAGATAATTTTACTTGAGATATCTATCATTTGAAAAAAGAAGTAGATAAGTAGTGGATAATGTCCATTAACACAAAGCTAAAATATAAAGATGACTATATTAAATATTAATAGTTCATGAAAATATTTCTTAACATATATTTTACTCATATTGTCAATATCAAATAGACAAATAGTTGATTGATCCCATAGAACATTATTATTAATTGATCAGTAATTATGAATAGAATTTCACCATGATTTAATGGTACTCATATTAATTTATTATCAATATATAATGTAATAATGATATATTATTCATTTGGTTAAAACACATTTTAAAAAATAATTAGTATTTTAATGAACTTTTTGTTATAAAAACATGGATGAATATTAAATAGAATTAAAGATAATGTTTAGATAGTCACAATGGGCTCATAGATCTAGAGAAATTTATTGAATAATAGATTATCATATCGATTGTTTGAATGAAAAATGCTATGTTGGGTAGAACATCCAGTCATACATATTAATAAAATATTTTAATAACAACCCAGGGAATTACATTAAAGGGATTACGAAATTTTTTATGTTGGTAAATAATGAAATCATGTTTAATATTATTAATGATATATGATGAAACTATTTACTTATATGGAATGACGTAAGGATCCAATCAATGAAGCACCTATTATTAAATGCAACAATTATAAAGAACATGGGAATTTTGATATATAATGAAAAAAAATCCCTCATGATTATCAACCCAATAACCTAATAGAAAAAAGAAAAAAGTTAAAAATTACATCATCACCACTACTAAGGCGGATCTAAAAGTAAAGTGGAGATGAGTACACGTAATATTTAATCATTAATAAACAATATATAGTTTTAGTCTATTTTGATGTATACTTTTATATCATGGAATTTTTTTTGAAACATTATCTAATCACATCAATTCCTCAAAGTTGAGAAATCCATAAAAACACCAAGTGAGAAAATTATTACATCCAATTTTTATAAATATCTTTCAAATTTTATTTTTAGTAATATTATCATTGAAAATATATTAATTCAATATTTTTTTAGAAATTTTATCCATAATTTGAATATGATTAACCTTAGATCCAAAATATATTATTAGCATATAAAAGATGTAAATATCCATTAAAATTATAAATCACTACATATTTATAAATACATATATTGATAATTATAATTATCCTTTAGTAAATATAAATATTATCACTAAATGAGGATTCATTTTTGTAAATAATAGTTTAAAAAAACTAAAATCTCATCATTAAAGAAATATTTATTAAATTGGAATATACTAATATATCTATAAAATATTTAATTGGTCTTCCCAAAGATATTTAGAAATATATTTCAACAAAACATAAACTTCATTTTATATAGATATCATTTTTCACTCTATAATGTCCTTGATAATACTGATGGAATTTAAAAATTAATAACAAGAAAATTTGGTGAAAGGTTTTATATGACCTAATGAATCACCTTACGGTACAAAAATATTATTAATATTTAAGTTAATGGATGACTCACTAATTATATTTATTGATTTTTGGAAGGATTAAAATATAACAATCAAGATTAAATATCCTTTTAATGTGGATTTATTAGTTGCTTCTACTAACTTACCAAGCCTCAATACATCATAAAGTTATATCACTAATTTATATATCACTAATTAATACTGTGAATATAATATATTCCAATGATAACATTTAACATAATATATATACACTATAGATTTATAATGATACTAATAAAAAATCAAAATTTACCGAATAATTTAATGATTTTTTTGAATATATACTTTATACATTACATTCGATTTTTTATGATACTATTTTATTTAAAATTTCTCATATATTTTAAATTATACCATGTGTGTAATTATCCTGAAATGATTTGAAGAAGACTCTTTGAAATAAGAAATAATATTTCTATTAAATATATGAAATTTTTTGATGAATCAAGTAACTTTATTAGTGAATTTGATAACATAAAGGGAATATGTAAACTTTTTATTAGAAAGTGTGATTCAATAATGAATCATAAATATACCATGATAAAGATCCATAGTTTTTATGGGTTACCCAAGTATTAGTTTTTTCTTCTCCAGAAACCAATCATATTATCTAATCCAATAAATATGTGAAAGGTGATACGGGTGATGTTTTTTGTATATAAGAATATAAATAAATTATTCAAAATATTAAGTAAATGAATATCCCTACACTATACAAAAACATCACTCAAATAGAGAAATGATTGTGAAATACAATGATCATTTAAAAATGGTATTTGATTATATTATAAGATTTAATGATATTATTATAGATTATTCTTCATGTTAATTTATGATCAGTAAGAAAAAGTACCCCAAGTATGATATGATGTTTATTAAAATATTTTTTTCACATAATGGGAGTAAGAATTATCTATTTATAGAGATATATTAATCATATGTATTTCTAATAAATGTGTTAAATATATTTTAACATAAAAATGGTGAAAAAGAAGAAGAAAAATTTTGTTAGAGAAAATCAGGGGCTTTGATAATTCAATACATTAATATATTTGGAAGGAAAATAGGGTGGATAAAATTTTAGCATAAAAGAACCAACTATTTTATAAATTTAGATAATTAAAAATGATTAAATCATCATATATATGTAAAGTGTGGGATTATAAATCATAAAATAAAAGATAAAGTCCTACCATTTTCAAATAATTTCCCAAACATTCATCCATGAAAAAAGGTAGATCAATAAAATGATTTAGTGATAAAAAATAATTTGATGTCTATAATGTAGTGGTAACATATATAATTCAACATAAAAAATAATATAATCTCATGTTTTGTGTAATACCTCATTTTAGGCCATCTAAATGATGCCCTCATGGGGTATCAATGAGACATGAAGCACAAATATCCCAATTCCAAGAGTTACTGACCAGTGGTGAGGGCATAATCTATAGAATCAAAAAAACTATATATTTTAATATAATTATAGTGAAGTGATTTATTATTTATTAAATTATTTATACAATTTTTACCTTTCTAATAATAATTTATTTCATATAATGTTTCATAAAGAATTTTAATTAGAGTAATGAAGCGTTCATAACCATATTTATACAAATTTCTAAAAACATGTAAAGTTAAATTTAGAAACCTAGAAAAAAAGTATAAAAAAATTAAAATAATGTATAGAAAAGTTATATAAATTTCTATATAATGATTCAAACATTATCTATAGGATCTAAATAAGTATTAACAAGACTTATGGTATGCACATTATTAAACTTACAATAAAGGTATTTATTTTGATATAGAGACCGGAATACACTCTATTTCACAAGACTTAGGAACCCTTTATTAGAATATAAGAATTACATATGTCAATCTAATAACCAAGATTCCCTGATCACAACAGATTGAGCACAATCATTATAAACGCAAAAATTAGGCTTTTATAATATATCCTCACAATCAGATGCCTTAAGGAAAATATGAATGAAGATTAAAATGAATCACTCTATCAAAAAAGATGCTACAAACCCTCTATAGACACATTAGATCACTTTAATTAATTTTATTAATTCTCTATGAATGTTCATTTTATTTATAATTATACTCCCAACAACCATATTTTTTATATGACAAAGTTGGTTGCAACCACAACAAATACACTACTACCTCACAAGGAAAGGTTCCATATGTCAACTCCATGAAGTTTTCATCAATGTTTAGAATCGATAAAATTATTGTGTCCTCCTTCGATAGAATATAAATTATTTATCTGGTGGAATATATTAACTTCATCCATTTTGTATGATTTGAAAAATTTCATTCAAAAAGTATATCATAATTTGTATGATGATGACTGTATGGTATACTTTGTAAAAATTATTCTAATAAAACATCGTTATACAAAGTAATATTTAATTTGTAAACCCCCAATAAGAGAGATTCATGTCTGTCCATAAAATTTAAAAAGATTCTTGTATATATTCCAAGGATGATCCATCTATTTTCCTCCAGCCAAAAAAACATTAAGAATGTTCCATCACATTGGAAATGATATTCTCTTCCAAAAAAACAAATTTTCAAAAATATTTATGAATCCTGGGATGTAAAAATGTAATTATTTTATAAACATTTATTATAGTGGATTATGATTTTCAAAAAAGGATAGAAAGAGTTGAAAGAAATCATTCAACTCAAGAACAAAACCCCTTTTAAAAATCACAAAACATATGTTTTGAAGAGAAAAAATAATGTGAAAAACGAAAAAATAAATTTACTACCCATACCTTATATAATTGCGATATTTTAACTTTTTAATTAAATTTTAGAAATTTATAATCTCTCTCACCATTTTTCTAAATGTTTCCCTTTTCTCAAACATTATATTCTTTATCCTCAAACCTCTAAACAAATTTAGATGTTTTCTAAACCTTTTTTATTTACCAAATGGATTTCGGAAGTAGAAAGTTTAACTCCAATCTTTAGTTAAAAATTATTCATTAAATAATGTATATAAACATTAATCCAAAAAATTAAATTAAATAAATTTATTGGAATGAAATTGTATAAATATCCATCCATAATATTTAAGGATGAACAACCATAAAAAAATATCCAAATAATTTTTTATGTTTAACTAAATCTAAAGACTTTACCAATTTTGAAAAAATGGAAATCTTTATTATAATGATTCTTGATGAAAACCATCATATTCTTAAGATAAATTTAATTATTCTCAGACATAGAAAATTTTGGCTCATCTCTATAATAATCCACTTCTATGAATCAAATAATATTGATATAACAATGATCTTAGTATGAGTATGAAATATAATTGTTTAGCCTTGGAACACATTCTTATAAGGCTTAAATATTCTCCCCTTTCCCTGAAATCTCATCAACTTGTTTCATTGAGAGGGATTTTATATAATAAACTGATCTTGAACTATAATAGTATTCTAAACTAATATATATCACAAAATTATAAATATATTTTGTTTCCATTTCCCATAAATATATTCATAAAAGAACCTTATATCTCCTTGGATGTGTTTTATCAACTGGAGAAACTCCATAAAACTTTTTGAAACTACTTCTTATTTTCCTTTAATGTACTAAAAATCTACCAAATTTTAAATAAAAATTTTATAATGATTTTTATGGAATATGAATTTTATAAGAAATAAATCATTCTTGAATATACTTAAATCATTCTAGTTTTTCTAGAAAAACATTCATTATTTCACCTATTATTTCCATCAAATTATTAAAATAGTTTATCTTCATATTCAATACATTTACACTCATTCTTGGTGTAGATTTGGTGGAGTTTTAAGAACATTTTTAATTGATAGAGAAACTAGTATAGTGGGCCAAAATTCTTCTTTTTACCAATAGATTGGGATTGTCATATTTACATAGCATAAAGTACTTTGTTAAACTAATTTGTGTGTAATTATATTATTCTACATTGTTGATATAATTTCTTAGTATTATACAATTTTTATAACACTAATATCAACATATTTATGAATTTAAAAAGATAGGTAAGTCATAGTATAAAAAACCATTCTTCAATATCTAAATCCTTCTTTAACTATTTTAAAATTGATTTTTAATTCAAAGGTGACATGTTCCTGGGTTTTTAACAACATCCCCACCTTTTGGTTTTTCATTCACAATATAAATTTAAACAATAATAACTTAATTACCTTTTACCAATTGAATGGGGATATGTTGAACTTATATTTTTTCTGATTTTACTTCCTATTGAATTGATTTAGGTTAATCTCATTGAACAATGCAATGTCTTGGAATGGACTGAAGAACTTCTTTGGTGTAAACTGAAACTCAAAATTTCAATTTATCCGTTCTATTTATGAAATACAAGTCTATATTTTCATTTAATTATTTTTAATATTGAAACATTTTCATTTACTATTTGATGATATTCTTATATTTTTTCACCTTTGAAGAGATTGTGTCATATTTATTCAAACTAAAGTACATTCTATCATCAGTCATCTCACCCTTATTATTATGAAACACATAAAAAGATTCATTTGAAATTGTTTTTACACTATTACTTTACATTGAAGATAATTATCTACCATATTTCCTATATTTGAAACTATTTATTTAATATTTTTAGTATCAATAACATATATATGAATATTCATTTTTTCAGCAATCATTTTCAAAGAAAAAATAATGTGAAGATTCAATTTTTGACTGATTATTTAGTGATATTAAATTTCTCTTACCTACCTATAGTTTCCACATTATTGATATATTATAAAACTATAATACTAAAAATATTAAAAAAAAATTGGTTATAAGAGATCCTCTATATCCAAAGACCCAAATTTAACTGTTTCTAGAAACTAATCTTGAACTTCATAGGGTTAAACTATCTAATATTTCATAAGAAATCCAAAACATAAATATCATTAAATTTCAAAGTATATATATACATTATTCTTATAACAATATAATTAAGAATTAATAGGTAAAAGATTATTGTTTCTGGAGATATATTACGAGCTTTCCAAAATTTACCATTTATAGAAATCAACAATGTTCCCATTCATGATTTTTCATAACATCCATGTTTTTCTAGAAATTATGAGTAACATATTTTAATTCACCTTAAAATGGTTTCTCAACTAAATCATAAACTTGCTTGATCCTCAATTTATATGAATATATAAAACTAGTAATTAAAAAACTCTTCAGTCCATTGACACAACTAAACATAGAAGTTGGATAGAAGTCTCTAACAATATCATGATAATATAATTCAATGTCATATTTTGAGTTCTTAAGATATTACTGACCTTGATAAATAATTATATACTTTATCAAGGAATCATATTCATTAATCCATTTTCATTAAATTAAATTTTATTTGAATTCCATTCTATTCAAAATATCATATGTATATTTCATTATTCTAATTATATGATCTTTTGAGGAAGGGATGAACCAAAATCAAAAGGATGGTGTTAAGTCTCGACAATAATAGTTGATTATAGTAAATATAATTTTTTCAAGCATATGGTGATCTGATTCTCATTTTTATATATTCCATAGAGTGATATTTTAGTTTCCTCCAGTCTATTATTTTAAATTGAAACCTTCAAAATATTAATTTGAATGTTTTTTGTGAAATATAAGAATATATTTGAGATCATGATGTTTTGTATAATTTGATATATGATTTATTGGAGAAATATATATTTTCAATAATTTTTTTTGATTACCATATCTTTATTATATTTTTTCATAACAATATATAAATAATTATTGAAAAATAATAGGAGAAATTTATAGGAGATGACAGAAAATTTACCTCAATGAAAAAAATTATATATATATTTATAAATATATGTTTGGCATTATGAAAATTTTAGAATAAATATATAATTAAAATAATGAATGTATTTTTATAATGATATTTTGGATAATTTTCAGTTGAATGAATGACTAATAAGTTTTTTTACTAGATTTTTTCAATAATGTTTTATAAAAAAAATATTTATTTTTTTAAAAAAAACAATTGAATGATTTTTCAAAAAATATAGGAAGAAATTTCAAATCATTGGGAAAATTCTCTCCCACCTTTTTGAGGAGTTTATTCCTATAAGAGTATGGATAAACATGATGTAAATAAATGAACATTTTATTTTCACCATTCAATTAATTTGTTTAATTTACTCAAATCTATAATAATTGAGGCATTTTGTGAAAATATCATCAATTAAATAAAGTATATCAATGAATTGTAATATTATATGTCCTTTATGAGTGAAATATTTTCGGAAATGGTGTATTTTTTAATGTTTATAACCACTATGAGATTGGAGATATTTTTACCTAAATCTATGGAACTTGTTTCATGACCAATAATTAATGTTTTACTAAAACTGATGCCTAAATCAGTGAGTTTGTGTTTCATCTTGAACACATGAGCACAAAAATATACAATAGGTATGTATTTAGATTATGTAGTGTAACATAATACTAAATGTTGTTTATTAAAATAATAAGACACTAAAGACACTCATAATAAAAGGAAAGTTATATATGTAATATTTCTATCCATTTTAAAACCACCAAACTCATCATGTCGATTTTTTTTAAATAAAATTGATTACTAGAAAAATATAATAATTAATTATCTATTATTCCCTTAAGGAAGTGAAAAACTCATTTTACAGCTATAACATGTGACTCTGTTGTGTTGTAATGAAATTCACCACACAAGAATAGTGATAATAATATGTCATAAAAACTAATAATAAGGTATAATAAACTAAAAATAATTTCCCTAAAATACTTTTAATCAATTGGTTTTTGAGATTCATCAAGAACAAATTTTTTTGATGTTCTTACTTGATTATTAATAATTTTAGTATTAACATCTATAAACATTTTATATTGAAATTTATATACTTTATTTGAGATATAAATGTTTATTTTGGTTAAGGAAAAATTTGAAAACCATGAATAAAAGTTAGTTAACCCATCATGATCATTTAAAACATATATTTTAAATAATCTATAAAGGAATTTGAAAGTTTTTTCTTAGTTGAGCTAAATATTATGTCATCATTAACTTTTCATAATGATGGATTCCATATATTTTTTAATAAAAATATTTGGATCTGTAACACCCTTTATAATCTTTTTTATAAAAAAATAAATTATGTTTATCATACTAGGATCTTGGGACATGTTTATATCAATAGAGGTCCATAGTAAGTAAAACAATAATATAGAAATTTTTTGTTTTCAAAAAATAGGTGGTTGTTATATATAAAATTCCTTCCATATAAATTCGTTAATAAATTTTAACATCACATACATTTGAAAATGAGTAAAATCTAATAAATTTTTATTATATAGAAGTATAAAAATGATTCAAGTATTTCTACTTGAATGGATGTTTCTTTTTAGTATATTCATTATTATTAATTATAATCAATTGCAACAAGTACTTATTTCTTAAAATTGTTACATTTTAATACAATTTTTAGGGAAATATCATTTTTAAAACTATTTATAAAATATTTACTATATTCAACCAATGTCAAAAATGTATTCCTCTTAAAATCATTAAATTCATTCCAAATTGATTTTATCTAATTTTTATAACCTAATTCCTTGCCAAGAGTCTTTTGCTGAAACTGTGATGAAAATGAAATTATTTACAATCATTTCATAAGGAATTTGTAGTTTCAATGGATTAATCTATATCATCAATGATATTATCTACTAATTGATTCCTAATAATAGTCTAATTTCATTGGTTTCTATAATTTTTTTCTATAACAAAATGTTGAATTTCTTCTTGAGGTACAACATCAGATAAATCTTAATTAGTTGTTCTCTAATGGGATGAATTTTTCCAACATTGGTCAAAAAATAGAATTTGGATGATCATCTGGTGATGGGGTTTTCTATTCTCTGAAAATAAAAGGACTAGTTTCACTCAATTTAAGATTCACTACTTCTTAAATATTTCTTTCATTTTTATTAAAAACAAGATAGGAAAAGTAGTTGTAGAATAACCAAGAAAAATTACACAATATTCTTTTGGAGAAAATATATGAAAATTACCTATTGTATTAAAAACAAATAGTTTATAAAAAAATCTATGAATGCTTTGGCATTATTTATGTCCACAAATAATAATGCATTTTTTATGAAAAGTTATATGCAGAACTTCATGAATAGTATAATAGGTTGTTCTAACTAATTCAAAAAAATTACTTGAAATTGGTTATTCACAAAACAATGTCACAATAATTTAGTGAATAAATATATTTCGTTATTCTAATACACCATTTTTCTATGGTGTTCTTGGAACTAAGAATATAATTACAATAACTTTTTTTGTTATAAAAATTTAATAAATCAAGATTTAATATTTTTCCAACATGTTCGCTGTGAATAGTTACTTAAGGTAGAATTTTCGAATTTTTAATAGAGGATATAATGTTTTTATAATAGAAAATGTATTCTGACTCTTTAGTAAGAAAATACACCCACAAATATCTAGTGTATTTGTAAACTAAGTCATATACATAATACTTCCAACCAATAAATGCAGTTTTTGATTGAACAAATAAGTGCATATTCACTAAATATAATTCATTTGACGTTTTAATTTATCTAATGTATTTTTAGCATGTCATATGTTACTTTCAAAGGAACAAGGATATAAAACCTTAGAATAATTAAATAGTAACTCTTACAAATCACTAAAAAGTACATTATTGAAATTTTAACAAATATTATTACATTATAGTATCTTGACCTTCTATTTTATAAACATGACTAATCCTATTATTAAAAAATACAAGGTCGATCTTACCATCTATGGAATTATAGGTTTAGTATATTTTCATTATCATATCTATCAATAGAAAGAATAAATTTACCTTATGATCTATGAATTTTAATTTTATCATTCCAGAAGATCATAAGATATCCTTCATCACATAATTAACTTATTATAACGAGGTTGTTATAATGTGCTAAAAAAATTAATTGAATCTTTTCCAAGAAGGAAAATATCACACATACCATATATTCCACCTAGAGAATTATCTATTAAAGGTACTTTTACACATTTCAACTTGATAAAATTATGGAAGAATTTCATATTTCTAGTCATATAAGGACTATCTAAAATCCATGTACCATATATTCCAATTATTGCTACATTTATTTTCTCCCTAAAATGTAAAAGTTAATAATTTTTTACCCAATAATGGTTGGGTCTATATGTCATAGAAAATAAAGCCCTATTAATACACATATGTTAATTTTTTTAAAAAATTTACCAAGTTTTTAAAAATGTATGAATTATAAAAACTAAAAGACTTCACACTGTTTAAAGTACATTTATTCTTCTAATATCAACCTCATAGACATGTTATATATACGGGATCATTTTTTTTTGGAAATGAGTGATTATTTTGGAAATCCATCTATGTATTTGAAAATAAAATTTCATAAATATTAATGTGATGTCACATTTTTTTTAAAACATCTAAAAATATTGATTCAATGATGAAAATTTTGATATATATTTGTTCAGGATAAAAATTTAAAAGATTAGTTTTATAAATAAATTCTTATCATAAATGGATGAGGTATAAAAATATTTCTTTTCTAATTATTTTTTAAGATATTATATTTATATAATACATTTAGAAATTCTTTAATTTTATAAAGAAATTTTAATTTAGAGCTTTCATAGATTTTTATAACAATCATATTTTTTTTCTATACAAGTAACATATCTAGATACATCATCAAAACAAGGATAAGTATAATTATCATTAGATGTAATATGTTTTCCTTATTTATAATATTTCAATATTCTTCTTGAAAAATTTGGAAAATTTCTATTCAAATTTTAATTAGATTAATATTTTGTAGATACTTTAGACCTTAATTATTTTTTGGTCTTTATAATATTTTCAAAGAATCCCATATCTTTCTAACTATCACTAATATTATCAGATAAATTTTCTAAGAAAAATTCTCTTTCACTTTAACTAAATTTGTCAAAATATCATAAACTTTTCATATTTTTTCTTTTATAAATTTCTTGAAAATCAATAATTCTTATCTTCTATTTCTATAGAGAATAATTTGACGTGATATAGATAATTTTTTACACTCCTAACACATAATCTCTCATTTATATTTTTTATAACTTATGTATTCTTGTTGTGTTTTTATAAAAAATACTTCTTAAAATAATTTTCTTTCATTATCATCTAACATCTAGAAGCTTCACTCTCACTCTCTTCAGGTGAACTACATTTAGTCTCAACCCTGATTTTTTCTTCTAAGATGATTTATTATCTTATTTAGCTAATATAACTTTATTAATTATTGTTGAAGTAGAGGAAAAAGTAAACCACGTTTTTATTTGTCCGTTTCTCAATATATTTATTTAATCTACCTTCATATTCTTTGAGTATTATTACATTATCATATAAAATTAACTTAGTCAGATGTTTCATATCATTAAGAGTTGTTCTCAATGATTCCCATTCATTGGACATAATATCAAATATTTTCTCAACCAACTCCTCATTATTCAAGGATTTATCTCAATGATATTTTTTAATATTAACAATGGTCAAAAATATGTGATGCATCCAGGAAAAAAATTCTCTAGTTAAGGAATTAAAGTCACTATAATCTTCTCAATGATTAACGCTTATTCATTCAATTAATTTAGTAGTTACAAATATTTTTAACTTCATGTTTTTTAAATATTATGTGCCCTTTTACTTAATTAAATATGGTTATATATATTTTTTTTCCCAAAACATATAATAGAAATTAAAACTCAATAATAATGTTGATATTCTAATTTCCTATCTCTTTTACAATTATAATATTCCAACTCATGTGTTTTTTAATTTAATCTAAAGATAATTTATATTTAACTATAGTATTTATAGAAAAATTATTCATTTGGTCTCTATAGTATTCATATTCAATAACATCAAGTGTATGTGGAATGCATGGATTCAAACTCTCATGCATCCCAATGGGAAAACCGAACATCTTAAAATGTGTTATCCTTTACTAAAAATACACATTATTATAACCATTTTAATAATAGAAACCATATTTTGAACAAAATGTTGCATTGAATGTGTATGTGTTTTACTTTAGGTGGTGGTGAATTATTTTTTATAAAATATACCATACATTATTAAACTTTCATTTATGAAATATTCTTGAATGATGTTTCATATGAAAATTTTTACAATCAGAGTAGGAAAGAGGTTATAAAAAAGATATAAAAACATCAAAAAACTGAACTAGTGGCTAGACTGGTCGCCACATGACCTCAAGTGAGCCTCCCCATAAGCTAGAGGTTGTCGACTAGTAGTGATGGTCTAAGGATAGTTAGAGGGGAGAGTATACCCTCTTATTAGTGTCACACATAGGTATATCAAATTAAATAACAAACAAAAGGAATAAATAGTGGAAGCAGTCTAATAAATGACAAAGCAGTGGAAGGTAGACTTTATAAATATTGTACAAAAAAATCGCCAACATCAATTATATAGCAGATACATGCATCATATTCTAATGATACAGAAATGTAAAATATTGAAAAAAAACATCACTCTGAACAATACATTAAAAAAATAAATAAACAATGTCTCCAACCCCCGAGGGCAGTCTCCTCAAGAATCCCAATCTTTGGCTCGGTCCTTTGATCCTATATTCCAAATAAATGCAAACATAACAATCCTGCTACCAAATAGAATCTACTAGGGTACCCTAGTTCACTGGCGGCCCGATTTGGGTGTGAGATATTAATCTCAATAGGCTGGGACCCCTGGTGTCTACCCCAAATCCTGACATTCAATAAATAATTTAAACAATGCAAGAATGCATAATTAAGGTAAGTAGTACAATGTTTCAATATACCCAAGTACATGTTTCAACTATCATATGGTGTCTGAACTTGTATTATACATTTTTCAGGAATATACAATAGACATTACAAAATCATTTTAATTTATCAATTATTCAAACCTCATTAAAAAATATAATTCTCATGATCCAGGCTAAGACTGACCTTCCCTGTATAAGTCACTCACCACAGATGTCTTTAATAACCATCTAAGTAATCAAAGTTAAAACCAAATCCATGATTGTGCTTTGTCTTGGATAATGAATCATAAGATATTCAAATTAATCTTTCATATACTATAACTGTGTCTGTCCACTGAAAAAATAGTGATTTTATCCAGGGTCCATCCAGTAATTGTGATTCAACCAATTCATTGATAACTATGAACCTTTTCTCATATTCAATTCACATATAATAATGTCATAGTAGTTTTCATCAACTAATTAATTCATTTCATATATATCCAATTGGACCAACAATCCAATGTTAATTAATGGGTGTATAACATAATGTCTTTCACCCTCGTGATTATTTGGAGTGTCAGTCCTTGTCTCACAACCCATGGGTATTTGGAGCATCATACCCTAACCCATAAAAGAATTTTTTTCATGAATGTTGGGTATAGAACTCCATGTATAGCACCCCATGTGTATTTAGAGTTTCAGTCCTTGTATTACAACCCATTTATCAATCATTCATATATATTTATCATTGGTGTAAAAAATTATATCTATAAACTTGTGAGTATTTGAAGCTTTAGTCCTTGCCTCACAACCCATTCATCAATCAAACATATATATTTCTCATTGGTGTAGAACACCATGTCCAACACCCCAAAACCATCCATTAATTAATTCATAAATCAATTGATTTAATCTGTTAATTAATTCTACAACTAATTAACAACATAAATAACCCATCAAATAAGACAAAAATTAATTATCCATTCAACATCTCAATAGTAATTAAATAATTAACAATTAATTATACATAGCATGGAAAATAAATAAATAACTCAACATATAATTGTACAAATTTTTTAACATGTCTGAACCCGTCCACTCAAATAGTGATTCATCCTGGACTTTAACAATTTACATGCAAACCATCAACATCACAAAACATGCTGAACAAAACCCATATATTTAGAAACCATCTCACACAGCATCTCATAATATAAAACTACTCCATCCAAGACAACTAAATGCATGGAAATCTAACATGCATCAAAAAATACCATTGGCCAACAGTCATAACAAACAATTAATTCACAATAATAATTTAATGAATTAAAGTTAGTTAATTCAACAATTAATTAATTAAATCTTATCTCATTAACTAATCATCTATTAATTAACCATTTTCCATTTATCCTGTATTAATTAATCTTCCGATGAATTATTACCAACTCCTAATTTATGTTCCGAACATCTCAAATAATCAATATTCTAAATAATCAGTAATAGCCACAATTTTTATTAAAAATAATGACATGATAACTAATTGTACAATTAATTATCATATTACCCATTCTGCACATCCAAATCATTTAACTATTTAATCATATCACTTTATCCAAATTAGAAAAGCATGTTTAAAATCAACACATCTTCATGTCCTCATTTATCTCACGTGGGTGGCATCATTTAATAACATCAAAAGTGTTATGCATAGACATATCATAATCAATAAAACTCACATTCTTTATTTATGTAATGAAGCTATATTTCTTAAGTAATGTGATAGGTATTTGGGACCCTACATCAGGGTGACACCATTTTAAATATAAAGCCCTTTATAAGACTTTGAGGAAACTAGTCCACACCTGGTCCATAATCGCACGTGCGTGCACCTTATATATATATATATATTCATGCACATGCCATGAAACAATATAAATAAAATTGAAAATATTAATAAAGGTACTCAGAATCAAAGCCGTAAGTACCAACACACCTCTAACTAGGTACCAGAGACTGATAAAAAATTATCACACCCTAAATTAAATGATGTGATAAAATACCACATATAAAAACCTTACTTGAAACATGACAGAAAAGGGAAAATGAACTCATCTACCTCACCTTTGTCAAAAGATGCCGGAATATGGTCCAAAGGGTCTAGAAGAGCCCCACGCACATCCCTAGAACCGAAGAGACAAGGAAACCCAATAAAACCCGAACCATGGTATTTTGGTTAAGGAAACAGTGTGAGGGAGGAGACAAATGGATGATGTGAATCACAAAACAAATGCTGATGGACTCACCTCACCGAGATGGACAAGATTCGAGAAGACACTAGGGGGATTCAATCATGCGATGAGGTGCCGACGAGGGGGGTGTAGCGCGCCTCAATGGAGGGGCCTAGTCCATTTTTATTGTTCCTCCAATATGGTGGTGTGCCACCCTCACGTTCTCTCCCCCAATTATAAATTACACCCATAAAAAACTAATAGTCTTAATATAATAATAACATTAATTATTGTCATTTAATATAATGTTACATCATTAACTAACATTGAAATAAACATTTCACAATTAATTCTGAAAACCACGATTAATCATCCAATAAAATTAAGAAAATAATTATAATAGTATCCTTATTATTATTAATAATTAATATTTATTTTATTCAAAATAATAAAAAATAAATCATTTCAAAAAACGGATAACTACATAGCTGACCCGCACCATTTTACTACCATGTGTACAACCCAATATCCATATTTAAAATGGTTTAATTAAATTAAAACCAACTCTACATTTATTCCTTATTTAAAATTACAATTTAAAATTACCCTTCTTTGATAATACCCAACTCATCATTATTTAATTCATTATCTCAACACAAATTAATTAAATAAAAACATATGCTTTGTATTGATTAATTAAACTCTTATTGACCATTAATTTAATTAAATGAAACCCCAAAAAATTCTATTATTATTATTCATAATAATAATAAAAACCACTCATAAAACCATAATAATAATTATTTTATTATTATTTTTATTATTATTCGACCTTAGATAAATCTCATAACCTCTTATTAAATAAAAACACTTTATTATTAATTACAAAACTCTTTATTTAATTACATGTTTCTTCGAGATACCCAAAAGTCTCATTAATTTCACATCAATACTATACTTTATTAAGCATCCAATTAAAATATTTTATCTTAAATTTTACACCCAATTTAATTAAAAACGCTTATTCATTCATTATTTTCTTAATAAAAATTTCATAATTAATTATGAAACTCCCAATTTATTAAAATATCCTTAATATGATAAAAAATCCAACCCATAACCCCTAATTTAGTTTCCATAATAATAATAATTATTACATTCATAAATCTAAAATAATAATAATCTCATTATTATTATTTTTCAAAATTTTGATAAACCAAACACCACTATTTAATAACAACTCTTCATTAACTATGAAACTCCTTATTTTTTTAATTGATTTTATAGAATCTCAAAAGCATCATTAAATTCTCTTAAATAATATACTTTTTTAACATGCAATTAAAATATCAACGCATCAATAAAATATATGACACCATAATAATAATAATAATAACATTATTATTATTAGCACATTTCATTAGTTAATAATAAATGGTCCTTTAATAATTCAGAAACTCTTCATTTAAAAAAAATTCTCTTCGATAAACCCATAATCCACATTAATTTCATCAATATTCATTTAATTAATTCCTTAACATTCATTTAATTTTACAACCACAATAATAATAATAATAATAACATCATCATCATTATTATTAAAACCTTTGTAAAATTAATTACAAACACTCATATAATATTATTTAATTAAATTAAATAATTTATTAAACAGGGAAAAATGAACGGGTTGGAACGCTACCATGCGCTGCCCGTGCAAATCCATTAATATAGACTTTTCTGAAATCATTGTTCCCAAGACTCATCGGGACACCTGCAAAAAATTATTGGATAATTATGAAAGTCAAAAAATGACACATTCAGGTGTTCCAACACTCGGAATAAAATTCCAGTGCCTAGTTTAAAAAAATGACCCATCGATGAATAGAAAAAAAATTCAAAAACATTTGTATTTTTACCTAGTTCAATAACTTGAGACTTTATAGTTTACCCATATCCAAAACATCCCATCCCCGAGAGGCCATAAAGAACCACTGATAAAACATAAGACCTACCAAGTTCATTTAATCTTGTTAGAAGTTGCATGTTGTATTCCCAATGCCAAACAAACCTTTAACTATTCACTAACCTAATAGATAATCCTTTAAAACTAGAGCCAATGCTCAATTTATAGTATAAAAATCGAAACTGTTCTTATATATTAGGCCATCTGAAGGGCCTCGTCAATGAAAATGGTAAAATCCCGACCGATCAACAAAACAGGTTCACATGCTTCCCTTGAAAGATATTGTAGACCCAAAACCCCATTTCAACCTTTATCTAATTATGTTCCTTTAAAAATATCCAAAACCATCTGTAAGAAAAATGAAGTCCTTACCCGACATCAGGTGAAATTTAAAAGTCATGTCATCATAAGAATATTTTAATACAACCATTCCCCAACACAAAAATAAAAGCTTCCCAAAGAATAAATGCATGCCTCATACTAACCAGATAACAACAACTCATCAATCCCAACAACATTTAACCTATAGCGCGGCGTAAAACTAACGCTATCTTTGTGTCTCCATGATGAATTCAAGATAGGGTACATGATCATCATATTCAAAAGAGAGTGCTAAGAGAAAAACCATGGTCATTAATAAGATCAGTCAAACTATTACCTGAAAGCTTTGTTCTAAACGCTTCACATTACCCACTGACACGTTTATTGAAAACGATGTAACAATACCCACCTTAGGACTTTCCATGATGTCACAAGAAAAGATAATCCGCTCACCGGCGCATGTTTTTAGAACACATTAATGCATGCATGTTACATTCCTCGAACCGTGATCACCATGTCAAACATTGATCATAAAATCCGTAACATAAACATATCAGCATGCCAAAACAGCAGAGTCCCATGAAGTCCTTCCAAGCAGTGGAAAAACATACTTTAATAGCCTATAACATTCTATGGGTACTACCTACCATGGGTTACCCCCTTAAGATCATTAACGTTGACCCTCTCTCTTGGTCACATAAAACAAAAACAGAAGATTCAGAAGCTCCTTTTTTTGTTTTAGCCATTTTAGTTAATCTATTTCAACCTTTCATCATTTGAATGAATTTCAAAAAACAAACAAGTAAATTTTCACAAAAATCCACTAGGATTTCAAAATAATTCCCTACGGAAAAATAAGCATGATATCAAAAACATCCTTTTTAATCTTTTTAAATTCATGGTTATTCAAATATAAACATAGAATTTAGCATCTAAATTTTTTTTACCAAAAAGGACACCTCCAAAAGTCCCATTTATTTAATCATTGTTCTTCAAAAGAAACCCCACAATGGTTCATTACAGTAATAACTCAGTAGTATTACATTCATAACCATTTTCAAAACATACTATGGTTGTAAGGTCTAGTCACATGGGTGGCCATCTTCCTATCGATAATGCGTCCATACACCTTATCACGGGCAGTTTTCTCCCATTTATCACAATCAAAATTCATTTAACATTTTAACGTTAGAAACCCTTTAATATATGAAAACATCAATCTCATGTTAGAATATGAAGTCACACTGTAACATGCTATAACAAAGAAGCATGGCACAACAAAAAATCATGCTAATAACTAAGGCAGTATGGCATATAACCACACTCGCATGTTAAATCTATCAATGAAACTTTCTTTCTAGAGAGGCATGCTAAAGCAGATCAAAACATGGCATTGCACCCAAGGAACACAATTCAAATTAGCAAGCATCCTACTAAAGCATCTTTATGGAATGTTATATGCATGACATGAGAATCTCTAAGTGACTAAGATGATGCATGCATGAAATAACTGTGCCATACCAGGACAAAAAAATTTTTCTTCAAAATTCACAAAATCAATAAACTGTGGAAAATACGCTTGTCACTCAAGGTGAAATCATATCAACTATAACCTCTAATATTACAAACATCATTTCCCATCCCATGCCACTTCTTCATTTCATGTGCATGGGTGATCAATCCCAAGCACAATTATTAAACGAAGCTCTAACACATTTCTAGTCTCCAATCTACAAACACCAAAATAGTAAGACCATGGAAAAGAAACCATCTGATACCATTTTGTAACATCCTGACCCAGCTCACCACTAAACCAGTGGATGGACCGGTCGCAACATGACCTTAAGCATGTATCCCCGTACGCTAGAGGCTGCTGACTATCAGCGAGGGTCTAAGGATAGTTAGTGGGTAGACTATACGCTCTTATCAGAGTTTCATAGAGGTATATCAATGTAAATAACATACAGTGGAAATAAATAGCCAGAGAAGTCTAATAAATGAAAAATATGCAGAAGGTAGATTTTATAAATCTTGTACAAGAAAATGGCCAACATAAATTATATAGTAGATGCATGCATGACATGCTTATGATACAAAAATGGAAAATAGTTAACAAAAAAACATTCTAAACATTCCATTACAAATATTAATAAACAATGACTCCATGCCCTGAGGGTAGTACCCTCGAGAATCCCAAACATCCGCTCGGTCCTTTTCTCCTATCATCCAAGTAAATGCAAACAAAACAATCTTGCAACCAAATAGAATCTTCTCAGGTACCCCAATCCAATCGCGGGCCCAGTAGTGTGTGAGATATAAATATCAGTAGGCCGGGACAACCAGTGTCTACCCCTAATCCTGACATTCAATAAATAATTTAAACATTTCAAGCATGCATAAATAAGGTAAGAAGTACAATTTAACTATATACCCAAGTACCTACTTCAGCTATCTACTGGTTTCTGTACCTATATTATACATTTTTCATGCATACACAATAGTCTTTAAACAATCATTTTGTTTTATCAATTATTCAAACCTCATTAAACAACATAATTCTCAAGATCCATACTGAACCCGACATTCCCTATAAAAATCACTCACCACAGTTGCCTCTAAAGACCATTTAAGTAATCAAAGTTAAGACCAAATCCAATATTGTGCTCTGGCATTGATAATAAGTCATAATATATTCAATTTTATCTTTCTTATACTATATCTGATCCCATACACTATAACAATAGTGATTCAATCCTGGGCCCATCCACTAATAGCGATTCACCCAGTTCATTGATTAGTATGAACCCTTTCTCATTTTCAATTCACAAATCATAATGTCAAGATAGTTTTCATTAACAAATTTATTCATTTCATGTATGAAAAATTGGACCCACAATCCAATGATAATTAATGGGTGCAGAAAATCATGTCTAGAAACCTCATAAGTATTTGGAGAGCTAGTCTTTGTCTCACAACCCATGAGTATTTAGAGCATCAGTCCCAGACCCATAAAAAAAATAATTGCATGCATGTAGGGTATAGAACGCCATGTATAGGAACCTGTGAGTATTTGGAGCTTCAGTCCTTATCTCACAACCCATTTATCAATCATACATAGATATTTATCATTGGTGTAGAACACCATGTCTATCACCCCATGAGTATTTGGTGCTTCAGTACTTGTCTCACAACTCATTTATCAGTCATACATATATATTTATCATCGTTATAGAACACCAGGTCTATCACTCCAAAACCATCCATTAATTGATTCATAAATTAATTGATCCAATCCGTTAAATAATTCAACAACTAATAAATAACATAAATAACCCATCAAATAAGTCAACAATTAATTATCCATTCAACATATCAATAGTAAATAATTAATTAACAATTAATTATTCTTAACAGGCCAAATAAATAATTAACTCAACATTTAATTATCCAAATTCATTAACAAGTATGAACCTATCCACTCAAACAGTGATTCGTCCTGGACATTAAAATTTTATATGCATTTCATAATCATCACAAAACATTCTGAACACAACCCAAATATTTAGAAACCATCTCATGTAGCATCTCATAATACAAAACAACTCCATCCAAGACAACGTAATGCATGGAAATACAACATGCATCAAAAAGTACCCATGACCAAAATTTGTAACAAACAATTAATTCACTATCATAATTTAATGCATTTAAAATAATTAATTCAATACCGAATTAATTAAATCTTATGTCTTTAACTAATCATCAATTAATTAACCATTTCTCATTTATAATGTAATAATTAATCCTTCCATTAATTATTATCAATTTATAATTTATATTCTGAACATTTCCAATATTCAATATTTTTAATAATCAGTAATAACCATAATTTATTTTCCAACTCATGACATGATAATTAATTCTACAATTATTTACCCTATTACCCATTCTTCCCATTTAAATCATTTAACTATTTAATCATATCACTTTAACCAAATTAGAAAAACAATCTTAAAATCAACACATGTTTAGGTCCTCATTTATCTCATGTGGGGGGCATCATTTAATAACATCAAAAGTGTCATGCATAGAAATATCATAATCAATGAAACTAACATTCTCAATTTATTTAAAGAAGCTATATTTTTTAAATAATGTGATAGGGATTTAGGACCCTACCTCAGGGTGGAACCATTTTAAATCCAAATCGGATTAATATACTTGGCGGCAACAGTTTCACAACTGGTCCAGAATCGCACGTGCGTTCACCATATATATATATATATATATATATATATATGTATTCATGTGAATTACCTGTAGCAATATAAAAAATTTCAAAATATTAAAATAGGTACTCAAAATCAATGCAGTAAGGACCAACACACCTCTAACGGGGTACTAGGGACTGATATATAATTATCACACCCTTAATTGAATGATGTGATGCAATACGACAATTAAATAACCTTACCCAAAACATGATAGAAAAGAAAAAACAAACTCATCTACATCACCTTTGTTGGAAGATTCCGGTATATGGTCCAAAGGGTCTAGAGGATCCCCTTGCACATCCCTAGAACCGATGAAACATGGATACCCAATAAAAACCATAATATAGGATTTGTTTGAGGAAACAGGAACAGGGAGGAGCCAAATGGCCAATGCAAATCACAAAACAAATGTATATGGACTCACCTCACTGATACAAACATGATTCGAGAATACACCGAGAGGATTCGATCGCGCGATGAGGAGACAACACGGGGGGTGAAGAGCACCTCAAAGGATGGGCCTGGTGCATTTTTGATGTTCCTCCAATATGGTGGTGCACCACCCTCATGTCTTCTCCCCCAATTATCAATTACACCCATGAAAAACTAATAGTATTAATATAATAATAATAACATTTATTATTCTCATTTAATCTAAAGTTAATTAATTCAGTAACATTTAAATAAACATTTCACAATTAATTATGAAAACCCCTATTAATCATTCAATAAAAGTAATATAATAATAATAAAAATATTCTTATTGTTATTACTACTAAATATTTATTTTATTTAAAGTAAAAAAATAAATAATTTTAAAAAACGGATAACCGTGTAGTTGACCCGCACCATTTCACTACCCATGCACAACCTGATATCTATATTTAAAATGGTTTAATTAAATTAAAACCATCTACACATTTCGTCATTTTTTAATATTAAAATTTAAAATTTTCCTTCATTGATAAAACCCAAATCATCATTATTTAATTAAATATCTCAACAGAAATTAATTAAATAAAAACATCTACTTTATAGAATTAATTAAATTCTTATTAACCATTAATTTAATTAAATAAAACCCCAAAAAATCCATTATTATTATTCATAATTATATTAACAACTACTCATAAAACTATAATTGTAATAATATCAATATTATTTGTATTATTATTCAACCTTAAATAAAACTCAACACCTCTTATTAAATAAAAACACTTTTTTATTAATTACGAAACTATTTATTTAATTAGGAATTTCTTTGAGATACCCAAAATCCTCATTAATTTCACATCAATATTATACTTTATTAAAAATAAAATTAAAATATTTTATCAAAAATGTTACACCACATTTAATTAAAAACTATTTTTAATTCATTATTATCTTAATAAAAGGGTCATAATTATTTATGAAACTCCCAATTTATTACAATATCATTAATATGAAAAAAAATCCGACCCATAACACCTAATTTAATTTCCTTAACAATAATAATTATTAACTTCATTATAATAAAATAATAAAATCATTATTATTATTTTTAAAACTTCTGATAAACCCAACCCCACTATTTAATAACAACGCTTCATTAAATATGAAACTCTTCATATTATTAAATGTTTCTTTGAGAATATCAAAAGTTTCATTAAATTCTCATAAATAATATATTCCTTTAACATGATATTAAAATATCAACACTTCAAAATAATTTTTGACACCATAATAATAATAATGACATTACTATTTTTAGCACATTCCTCCATTTAATATTAAATGGTCATTTAATAATTCCAAAACTCTTAATTTAAATAAAATGGTTCATTGATTAACCAATAATCTACATTAATTTCTTCAATCATCATTTAATTAATTCTCTAACATTAATTTAGTAAAAAAACCACAATAATAATAATAATAACTTTATTATTATTATTATTAAAATAGTCTTTTAATTAATTACAAACTATCATATAATATGATTTAATTATATTAATTAATTTATTAAATAGGGTAAACTGAATGGGTTGGAACATAATCCTGCGATGCCCATGTATATCTATTAATGTTGACTTTTCAGAAATCGGTGTTCCCGAGACTCATCGGGACACTTGTGAAAATTATCGGTTAATTCTATTTCGTTATAATCCATAATATACATTGATCAAACAAGATCATAAAAAATTATTACAAAAATAGAGACTTATAGTGTAGAGACCCGAAGCCTGACGTACATGGACATTACATTACATTTGCGGAATACTTAGTACATAACAAAAACACACACTAAAGGATCGTAATAGTTTAGTGTCTTTGGAAACTCGGAACGTAATCTTCTAATCGTGGTGAATGTTCTTCAATATCTCCCATAAAGATCTTCTTTTTTTTTTACCTAAAACCTTTCTTTATATCCTGGGGAAAAGAAAACATAAAAGGGTGAGCTCAAATGCTCAGTAAGGGTAAACAAAAGAAATATCAATCACATCATATACATAAGAACATAACTTTTGGAAAATCTTAACCTGGAAAAGAGATCATAATTTCATAACATGGGGTAAATCATGGCAGTGAAATGTAATCACAATAATCATAACTTAAAACATGAAACTTTGTGGCATTCACACATAATCATAGAGAATCATTTCTTGTTAGTCAAGACTCATTGTCAAGACTATCTTAGTGGACAAAGTCCCTTTCTGAATCGAGTAACCCTCGTTTCAGTCCTGTTTCACTGAACCGGTATAACCTACCATTCCAGCCCTGTCTATCTCATGAGATATAAAATCTTTACCCAATGCATTGGAGGGAGATATAGGTCCCACCCATCTCATAATGATACCATTCTTATGTGTGCCACAAAATCATAAATCATGCATCATTTCATAACCCATGTAATAAAAATGGGATTCTTAAACAACATGACATCATAAAACCATTCATATAAGATAAAGGAATTCATAAAAATAATTCCATCACAACATAGTCAAATCAATGTAAAATATGGATAGAAACAGAACCCTTTATTATCTTAGATGGAAAATAATTTTGATAAAACACTTGAAATGAATTCTTGAGGAAAATATCCTTTCTTCTTCAAAATCAATTTCTTTTCACAAAACATCATGCAATTTTAAAAGAAAGAGATTTTATTAAAAATAGTCATGAAATCTATTGGAGGAAGCTTCATGAAAATAAGGCTTTATTAAACCATAAAAATCCGTTCGTTCCGTTTAAGTAAAAAAAACATTCTTCGTACTTTTGTCGCAAAAGACAAAAAGTACCTCGTACGAAAAATGACAAAAGATTCCTTTCATATCCTTTACTAAAAACTCATCGAAGGGTAAAACTGGATTTAAACAATTGTAGGTGGATGGAAATAATATTACATATTGAGGAAACATGGACGTGGATGATAAAATACACCCCAGTAAATATTTATGAATAAACAATCTCGAATAAAAATGAGATTGTGATATTTCCCTTACCTTAGGTCCGACTTGCTTTGTAAGTGTCCGAACCTCCTGTATAATGATTTAAATCATGTTATTGACTTATTACAGAATCATATTCATTGTTATGATATCATATATGGTTCACTTATGACATTATATTACCCGTTCTTTTGTAAATTCCATGTTAAAGAAGCGTTTTGGGTAAAATCGTTTCATTTGTCGTAGGTGTTTGGACTTGTTGTTCTTGACATTATTATTACTTATATCATGATTTACATACTTCCAGAATATAAAATATGATTTATATATCATATATATTCAGTATATATATATATATATAATAGATAGATAAATGAAATGAAAAACACCGTTCATGGAGACGGTAGTCCGTACGTACACATGAACGTTGTTTTCCTTTCCTTATTGTCTTAAATGGAAGTAAGTAGATGACATACATATATATATATATATACATAAATACAGTAGCTTTATAATGTCATATATTTCATTATTATTTATTATATATACTTTATAATCATTCTTAAATGGTTAACATGGAGAATGAATCTCATCGTGTCGTGGAGACGGTAATCCGTACGTACGCACGAGCGATGATATCATTTCCATAAATATTGAATTGAATTGGAGTGGATTATACAATATATCAGAATCAATATGATGTTTTAATAACTATGTATAGTTATTCTTTACACCATTATACCCATCCATGTAAGGTGGTGGTGGAAAATAGATTACACCACGGCGTGGAGACGGTATTCCGTACGTACGCACGCGCGGTGATTTCTTTTTCCGTAGGATGGATAGATGGTGAAATAGGGTTGTTTCATACTTATAATAACATATCAGTATATGAGTGATACTGATGTTATTACTTCATAATGAAACAACCTAAGAAGAAGAAGTGGAAGAAGAAATAAAGATGAAAGAATTGGTAACGGTAATTACCTCTTCTTTGAAGCGCCTTTTGGAGACCTCCTCTTAGGGAACTAAAATTGGTCTTTGAGGAAGACCAGAACCTCTAGGATGTTTCTAGGGAAGTGGAGAAGAGATTTTGGCAGGGGTTGGCCGAGCTTGAGTGCTCAAATTGGTGTGAGGAAGAGGGGGAGGAGGTGTCCTTTTATAAGGGAGGAGAGGGGCACCTTGGGAATACCTCAAAATATTATTTTATATTAATGTCAAAATCGGTTTATAATGGTTCCAAAGGGTCTTATTTCGAAGCTAAAGTGGGGATGGGTTGAAATCCTATCAACCAATAAGATTTAGACAAGTTTAGGGTATTATTTTAACCTTATCAATTAGATTTAACTCTAAGTTAAATAATTTAACCTTTACCGTGTCTTTTTGTTTTCTTTCACTATATGGTTAATAAACATACTATAAAATGCCAAACGAACCCCAAATTGTTTATTATTAATATATATATCCGTATCTAAGTCATTTGGACGAACCTTAGATTTTTAGGAATAAAATAACAATTAATAATATAATATTTGATTTAAAAACTATTTTGTGTCAATTTTGACACTATTTGATATATGATTTTTGTGAAAGTCATAACAGAATTATATGTTCGAACCAAGTTGATTAAATCAACACTAATATATCATAGTAACCTAGAAAATTAGTGGAATTCATAAAAAGTCTCAAATTATATTTCGTTTGGTGTTTATATCATCAATTATGTCAATATTTCATTAATAAGATAATTACTGCATCATCTTTGTGTCATAAATAAATTAACTTATTTGATGTCTAAAAATTACAAATAAAATACCATTATGTGGGAAATCCTTTTATATTTCTAATGAATATTTAAATTCGAATTTATCTTATGTATAACCCTATATTAAAAATGTTTTAGTAAATAAACTTTGATTTTAACTCTTTTAACTCTTCTTTGAATTAAATAATAATAAATGTCCTAATCTAATCCAAGTGGGCCTAAATGATAATATTTTACACTTAAGGTTGTTTTTGGTCGAGATACACTTTTCCAATAGGATTAGGACATGTTTTAGGGTAATATTAATATCATTGTTATCCTTAATTACCCTATTTACTTTTAACCGTGGTAAATAAAAGTAAAAAGTTACTATTCACCAAAAATTATTTTCATCTCATTGAACCAGATTTTACTTACTGACATCAACCGTGTATCTCGGATTTTTTTGAAATTCCATTCACAGAAGCGGTAAAATTAAGTTTTATGAAAAATTCAGTTTTTTTAACTACCACTTAGTAGTTTCACTATTCATCAAAAATTGATGTTTTTCAGAACAGTGCCAAAATTTCATCCCAAGCTATATTTCATATTCCGAATTCAAAAATGAAGTCTATTTTACCAAATTAATTACATAAAAGTTGCATTAATTAATTTTATAATTAAATCCCGCTGTTAAAACAAATAGTGTGTTTTTAAGAAACAATATCTATCAAAAGATTGACACTTGTTTATGTCTAGTTTAAATGTGAAATTACATCCAATGACCAACATTGTATTAAATTGTAAAAATATATTCTAAATATACTTTAAAACCACTCAAATTAATAATTTATCACTATTAATTATTTCGATTAAAAAAGTTGTTTTTATTTATAATTTAGTAATTTTCACTATTCATCAGAATATGAAAGTTATCCAAAAAGTACCAAAATTTCACCTTAGGCTAAATTCGATACTCCGAATCCAAAAATAAAGTTCATTTTGAATAATAAGATTTACTGGATTTCAAAAAGTGGTTATTACTATTCATAACGGCTAGTTTTAATAATATTTTTATAGCACATCGTTGTTTAGTGAAACTCGGTATTGCGTACTACACAAGCTATCGAGGAAGGTCGCGATTGCGTGTAATGCAAGGCAAGTCAAGGATGTGTGTTGTGCAAGCTCCTTTTGGTGTAGCGTACAACACAAGACATTAGTGAAATAAAAAAGAATATTTTTCATAAAATCTCGGGCTGTTACATTCTACCCCCCTTAAAATGAATTTCGCCCTCGAAATTCGTCGGGGTTATAAATGGTTTACTATTCGAAAGTTTCTTTAATAGAAACCCACATCGTAAAAGGGAATACCAAAACTTGGCTTTAAAAACTAAAGTATGAAATGTAACGATTACCCAAATAAACTAATCACTGGGTTTCCACATAGGTGAAAATATGGACATGGAAGAGAAATCTAACCATCATGTTCTGATGGAGAGTGGTAGAGAACATGGCTATGGAAAAGCCAGTAATCACAAATCCATAGATTTGTGATGATATAAGGTACCATCTGATTCATCGGGTATAAGATCACTAGGACAACATTTTCGGTTTTCAAGATCATTTCCCTAAAGTTGAAAATTTGCTTAGAATAAATACTTACTTTATTTTGGTACAATCTCACTTTTGTTCATTCCTTGAACAATTTCTACTTCATCTCTTAAATAAATGAAGTTGAATTTGTTATTCGTGAAGTGTTAGCAGATCATGTGATAGAATGACGGGTCATTCCATCTGTCTCAAAAGGTTAGAAAAATTTATATACATAAGTCGATCTATAGTGGGATTAATCATATATGGTTCCTAAAATGGGCTTATACTTCATATATCATACTGCTTAATATAATAACACTAGTTTCTACTAAACAGGGACTTCCTGTAGGTCAGTGGTAGGCGATAAAGGCCAGTCGCACTTCGGTTGTGGGTTCGATTCCTACAGCCTTGTCCGAAGCGATGGGCTGTTGCCCGTCCTGCAGGTTGTCCTTTTTCTAAAACTACGTTACTATAACATCCCATCAATAATATCGAAAATCTTCTATCCTTAAACAATACTAACTTATGTCTAACATAATCCAGTCTAATCTTTAGGCTTATACATAATACTGCAGTCCACTCTCATAATATAGTGACAACGATTACCAGAGATTTAATACTGTCGTTGATCCCCACATATCATAAGATATGTCTTGTTGGTCACATTCCAAACATTCAAAGTCCTTAATCGTGTATTCTCTTGAATACCTTAGTGAAAACATGAGTGTAGTTAAAAGTTAACACTTTCCACATACCAAAATCCTCAAAATTCTATATACTCAAACCATGATATCACTTAGTCCTTATATCAATCATGAGCTCATGAATACTATTAAACATTTCATTTTCTCGTCTTCATTATGCGCATATCATCTTATTTCCACATCAATAAATATTGCAATACTAAATGATACAACATTATTTTGGAATCCCATTACATAAACACTTAATCATTCCACCACATCGTTGTCATATTCAACATTTCCAATAGTGATCGCATGTGATTTCCCTTTGTCCTTTGCCTTCAGTGGTTGCTCATGTTGATCATCACTAACCCTTGGATTAGGGTAATTATTAGCAAAATGCCCCATTTCCTTGCACTTGAAGCATTGAAGTGTTGGCGGTGCGTTCTCTGCAGTGTTTGCTTTATTCACATCATTAGAAACCCTTTTTCCATTACTTCGACACTCAGCTGCTTGATGACCTTCTTTTCCACACTTAAAACATTTTCTAGTCCCTTTAAGACAATCTCCACCATGCTTCTTTCCACACTTTGTGCATAAGGAAACATTCATCTTCTTTTCACCATTATTCTGATATTTCTCCTTGAACTCCATATTTCGTTTCTTGTCAAAACCATGAGATGGATATATAACACCAACTTCCATTTCTACCTTGATAGCACAACGCACAATTTCTTCATAGCTACTGAAGTCTCTTATAGCTAATGCCCTTCGAAGACTTGGTTTTAAGCCACTGAAAAATCGATCAACTTTACTTTCAAGTTGGATGATAATTCCAGAAGCATACCTTGCAAGTCTTGTAAAATTTGCTTCGTAGGTACCAACAGATTCATCGTCCCTTTGCTTCAGTTCAAGAAACTCTTTCTCCATCTTTGTTCGAAGAATACGAGGGAAGTACTTACTGAAAAACAAGTTCTTGAACTCATCCCATTCCATGGACTCAATTTCATCGCTTGGCCTTGTATTCTTGAAAAGATTCCACCATTGATCAGCTTCACCTTCCAAACGATATACTGCTAAGATGACTTTATCATGTTCAGAACATTGAAGAACTGAAAATATCTTTTCAGTAGTACTGATCCATTGTTCAGCCACAAGTGGATCAGAAGACCCACTGAAAGAAGGTGGACGTTGCCTCATGAAGGACTCAATAGATTATTGTTCCCTTCTCTTCTCATTTGGAAGTCCAGAATGATTCATAGCTTGTGTAAGTATAGCAATAAAATTTTGCACTCCATCTCCCATAACATTTGTTTGTTCAGGAGGGCAATCATTGCATTGTCCATTGCATTGATCAACACGGTTCCTTCGGGTTCCAGCCATCGTCTAAAACCCAAAAAGAATAGTGTGAGAGGCAAAAATCATGCTAGGGAAAACAACATAATAAAGGGGGAGTACCTTCAATATCTAACATCTTAGGTTTAATTCTATGATCGTTAGCGTAGTTCTAGTACTATAACCTATACGTATACTTAACCTTAGGGACATCCCTAGACATACCATAGAAATATCTCTAGGGATCTCACTAACGTTTTCGCATCCTAGTTTCCAAAGGTTGACTAATCCTTTCCTCTGATGCCAACTGTAGAGACCCGAAGCCTGACGTACATGGACATTACATTACATTTGCGGAATACTTAGTACATAACAAAAACACACACTAAAGGATCATAATAGTTTAGTGTCTTTGGAAACTCGGAACGTAATATTCTAATCGTGGTGAAAGTTCTTCAATATCTCCCATAAAGATCTTCTTTTTTTTTACCTAAAACCTTTCTTTATATCCTGGGGAAAAGAAAACATAAAAGGGTGAGCTCAAATGCTCAGTAAGGGTAAACAAAAGAAATATCAATCACATCATATACATAAGCACATAACTTTTGGAAAATCTTAACCTGCAAAAAGAGATCATAATTTCATAACATGGGGTAAATCATGGCAGTGAAATGTAATCACAATAATCATAACTTAAAACATGAAACATTGTGGCATTCACACATAATCATAGAGAATCATTTCTTGTTAGTCAAGACTCATTGTCAAGACTATCTTAGTGGACAAAGTACCTTTCTGAATCGAGTAACCCTCGTTTCAGTCCTGTTTCACTGAACCGGTATAACCTACCATTCCAGCCCTGTCTATCTCATGAGATATAAAATCTTTACCCAATGCATTGGAGGGAGATATAGGTCCCACCCATCTCATAATGATACCATTCTTATGTGTTCCACAAAATCATAAATCACACATCATTTCATAACCCATGTAATAAAAATGGGATTCTTAAACAACATGACATCATAAAACCATTCATATAAGATAAAGGAATTCATAAACATAATTCCATCACAACATAGTCAAATCAATGTAAAATATGGATAGAAACAGAACCCTTTATTATCTTAGATGGAAAATAATTTTGATAAAACACTTGAAATGAATTCTTGAGGAAAATATCCTTTCTTCTTCAAAATCAATTTCTTTTCACAAAACATCATGCAATTTTAAAAGAAAGAGATTTTATTAAAAATAGTCATGAAATCTTTTGGAGGAAGCTTCATGAAAATAAGGCTTTATAAAACCATAAAAATCCGTTCGTTCCGTTTAAGTAAAAAAAACATTCTTCGTACTTTTGTCGGAAAAGTCAAAAAGTACCTCGTACGAAAAATGACAAAAGATTCCTTTCATATCCTTTACTAAAAACTCATCGAAGGGTAAAACTGGATTTAAAAAATTGTAGGTGGATGGAAATAATATTACATATTGAGGAAACATGGACGTGGATGATAAAATACACCCCAGTAAATATTTACGAATAAACAATCTCGAATAAAAATGAGATTGTGATATTTCCCTTACCTTAGGTCCGACTTGCTTTGTAAGTGTCCGAACCTCCTGTATAATGATTTAAATCATGTTATTGACTTATTACAGAATCATATTCATTGTTATGATATCATATATGGTTCACTTATGACATTATATTACCCGTTCTTTTGTAAATTCCATGTTAAAGAAGCGTTTTGGGTAAAATCGTTTCATTTGTCGTAGGTGTTTGGACTTGTTGTTCTTGACATTATTATTACTTATATCATGATTTACATACTTCCAGAATATAAAATATGATTTATATATCATATATATTCAGTATATATATATATATAATAGATAGATAAATGAAATGAAAAACACCGTTCATGGAGACGGTAGTCCGTACGTACACATGAACGTTGTTTTCCTTTCCTTATTGTCTTAAATGGAAGTAAGTAGATGACATACATATATATATATATAAATAAATCCAGTAGCTTTATAATGTCATATATTTCATTATTATTTATTATATATACTTTATAATCATTCTTAAATGGTTAACATGGAGAATGAATCTCATCGCGTCGTGGAGACGGTAATCCGTACGTACGCACGAGCGATGATATCATTTCCATAAATATTGAATTGAATTGGAGTGGATTATACAATATATCATAATCAATATGATGTTGTAATAACTATTTATAGTTATTCATTACACCATTATACCCATCCATGTAAGGTGGTGGTGGAAAATAGATTACACCACGGCGTGGAGACGGTATTCCGTACGTACGCACGCGCGGTGATTTCTTTTTCCGTAGGATGGATAGATGGTGAAATAGGGTTGTTTCATACTTATAATAACATATCAGTATATGAGTGATACTGATGTTATTACTTCATAATGAAACAACCTAAGAAGAAGAAGTGGAAGAAGAAATAAAGATGAAAGAATTGGTAACGGTAATTACCTCTTCTTTGAAGCGCCTTTTGGAGACCTCCACTTAGGGAACTAAAATTGGTCTTTGAGGAAGACCAGAACCTCTAGGATGTTTCTAGGGAAGTGGAGAAGAGATTTTGGCAGGGGTTGGCCGAGCTTGAGTGCTCAAATTGGTGTGAGGAGGAGGGGGAGGAGGTGTCCTTTTATAAGGGAGGAGAGGGGCACCTTGGGAATACCTCAAAATATTATTTTATATTAATGTCAAAATCGGTTTATAATGGTTCCAAAGGGTCTTATTTCGAAGCTAAAGTGGGGATTGGTCGAAATCCTATCAACCAATAAGATTTAGACAAGTTTAGGGTATTATTTTAACCTTATCAATTAGATTTAACTCTAAGTTAAATAATTTAACCTTTACCGTGTCTTTTTGTTTTCTTTCACTATATGGTTAATACACTTACTATAAAATGCCAAACGAACCCCAAATTGTTTATTATTAATATATATATCCTTATCTAAGTCATTTGGCCGAACCTTAGATTTTTAGGAATAAAATAACAATTAATAATATAATATTTTATTTAAAAACTATTTTGTGTCAATTTTGACACTATTTGATATATGATTTTTGTGAAAGTCATAACAGAATTATATGTTCTAACCAAGTTTATTAAATCAACACTAATATATCATAGTAACCTAGAAAATTAGTGGAATTCATAAAAAGTCTCAAATTATATTTCTTTTTGTGTTTATAACATCAATTATGTCAATATTTCATTAATAAGATAATTACTGCATCATCTTTGTGTCATAAATAAATTAACTTATTTGATGTCTAAAAATTACAAATAAAATACCATTATGTGGGAAATATTTTTAGATTTCTAATGAATATTTACAATCGAATTTATATTATGTATAACCCTATATTAAAAATGTTTTAGTAAATAAACTTTGATTTTAACTCTTTTAACTCTTCTTTGAATTAAATAATAATAAATGTCCTAATCTAATCCAAGTGGGCCTAAATGATAATATTTTACACTTAAGGTTGTTTTTGGTCGAGATACACTTGTCCAATAGGATTAGGACATGTGTTAGGGTAATATTAATATCATTGTTACCCTTAATTACCCTATTTACTTTTAACCGTGGTAAATAAAAGTAAAAAGTTACTATTCACCAAAAATTAATTTCATCTCATTGAACCACATTTTACTTACTGACATCAACCGTGTCTCTCGGATTTTTTGAAATTCCATTCACAGAAGCGGTAAAATTAAGTTTTATGAAAAATTCAGTTTTTTTAACTACCACTTAGTAGTTTCACTATTCATGAAAAATTGATGTTTTTCAGAACAGTGCCAAAATTTCATCCCAAGCTATATTTCATATTCCGAATTCAAAAATGAAGTCTATTTTACCAAATTCATTACATAAAAGTTGCATTAATTAATTTTATAATTAAATCCCGCTGTTAAAACAAATAGCGTGTTTTTAAGAAACAATATCTATCAAAAGATTGACACTTGTTTATGTCTAGTTTAAATGTGAAATTACATCCAATGACCAACATTGTATTAAATTGTAAAAATATATTCTAAATATACTTTAAAACCACTCAAATTAATAATTTATCACTATTAATTATTTCGATTAATAAATTTGTTTTTATTTATAATTTAGTAATTTTCACTATTCATCAGAATATGAAAGTTATCCAAAAAGTACCAAAATTTCACCTTAGGCTAAATTCGATACTCCGAATCCAAAAATAAAGTTCATTTTGAAAAATAAGATTTACTGGATTTCAAAAAGTGGTTACTACTATTCATAACGGCTAGTTTTAATAATATTTTTATAGCACATTGTTGTTTAGTGAAACTCGGTATTGCGTACTACACACGCTATCGAGGAAGGTCGCGATTGCGTGTAATGCAAGGCAAGTCAAGGATGTGTGTTGTGCAAGCTCCTTTTGGTGTAGCGTACAACACAAGACATTAGTGAAATAAAAAAGAATATTTTTCATAAAATCTCGGGCTGTTACATACAGTACTTACAATATGCCCTCACAATCAAATTCTAGAAAAAAAAACTCACTAATGATTATAGTGACCCCCTCATAAAAATATATTAAAATCACATCAATGATACATTATTTAGGATCAAAAAATGAATTTAGATGCTAGGTTACAAGATGAGGTGAATTATAAGTTTAAAAACATTCATTTTTAACCTTAAATAAAATTATGATTAACATAGTTAAACAAGGTAAATTTACAAACCCTAAAATAGTTTCAGAAGAGCAACTTTCAAGGATCCGGTAATATGTTTCCAGAAATGAAACGTAACAAAAATTTATATAGTTAAATATTCTACCATAAAGTGTATAGAATATAATATATCAGAGTACATAAATTAATAAGAAAGTTAAATAGTTTTATACTTTCTTTAGTTATCAAAATACAACTGAAATAAACATAAAACAAAACGAGTAACAAGTATGAAATATTTTAACCTAAAGAGAATGGTATACAACAACCTTGGATAAAATACCTTGATTTATACTTTCAAGAATGTCTATATTACCCACACTAGGGTAAGTCTATGATAGAAATATCAGAATCCATCTTCATATCCCCACAAGCAATCAAACATTAAGGAAGTTAGCACCTCTGTCTTCCTGTCCCCAAAAGCCCCCGATTATACACAACAACAATCGATGTTGCCCAAAGTAAGCTTAATAAGATGTTCAGTACACATAAGGAATGAGATTATATCTCTGTAGAAATCACTTCAACATAATGTAATCTCTAGATTGATAGAATGGTGGTGAGTTTGTTCAAATAAATCCTATTTATAGGCACAACTCCAACGGTCATCTCCATCCTCCAATGGTCATATTTTCCATGAATTTTGGAGGGACCTGTACATGTGTCTCTCAACCAATGGTTATTTAGAAACATATTTCACGACATAATTTCATAATAATAACAAGTATTAGGAAAATGATGTTTCTTAAACAAATATATTTTTCAGAGTCTTATGAAAAAAATAGAGTTCAGAGTATTACCAATTATACATTCAACATTTATAAGACATGGAAATTATGATTCTACTTTTCAAATAATTATGTATCTGAATTTTAGAGATTCTGGAGTCTGAATTCCAATGAATTCAGAATCATAATTCTGAGGAATTCAGAGTCTGAATTTTAGAGAATTCATATTTTAAATTTCAGTTAATTCAAAAACTGGGTTTCATAGAATTCAGAGTGTAAATTAAAATAAATTTTGAGTTTGAATTTCAGATAATTCAGAATCTGAATTTTAAAGAATTCAGAGTCTAAAAATATATCACTCTATATCCAATTAATTTCAATACAGTAAGGTTTTACATAAGAATAAAAATTTTATATTTTGTAATAAAATTAGTTTGATTTAGAGAGATAATAAAATGAAATAATGATAACATTCGTATGGATAACTATTTCTTTAGAGAAGGGAAGTTTTCCTTATGAAAATTATCCTTAAGGAAAAACACTTTTCCTTAAGATAATGTGCTTATGATTTTCAAAACATAAACGAATTTAAAAATCATTAGGAAACATTATTGACTCAACAATCTCCCCATTTTTGGAAAGCACAATAATTATTAAGAAAAAATATACGAGGACAAGGAATTTTGCTTCATGAACATAAAAGAAAAACTTATCTCCATTTAAATATGAATTATGTTGAATACGACTAACTCCTCCATAGGTTTCGAAACCCATAAGGATCTTATTCTTGACATCCGTCAAGTGATTTTTCTTCTTCATGCATAAGGAAATATTCTTTGAGTAAACTCTTCCTTACATAGGGTATTCTATTCTTTACTTCGATTTCATTTTTTATCATTTATTTCTACCCCTTTGTGATTTCGAAATAGGAATAGAGAGAACGGAAAAAATATATGGTAACTGAAAGATTATAAATACATAGAAAAAAAATGAACAACAACATTATTTTTCATTAAGGTTGGGAAAATTTGAATATGGAATGCACACAAAAAGATCATATTTGAAAAACAAATCATCCTTATTTATCATTATGAATGAACTTATTCATGATGGCCTTCATCTTCTTATATTCTTTATGATCTTCTTGAATGTTCTTGATTAGTTGTTCTCGATCCTCATTTTTCTTCGCCAGAGCATTGATCATTTCATCATGAGACTCTATGATTTCATCCTGAGACTTCAAAATCTCCTCTTGTTTACTAAACTTTTCTTCAAACTAGATTCTCATATCTATTTCCCTCTTTAAATTCATATCAACAATGTTTAAATTCCCATTCATATCTTTTTCTTCCTACTTCCAAGCTATTTGTTCTAGATTTAGCTTCTCTGAAAAATCTTTCGAAAAATCTTTCATCCTCACATCGGCTCTATCAAAGGATTATTTCACAGAGTCTTGAATGTCACTAAGAATTCTCATCTCCTATAGCGTATTTTTGGAACACTTAGTTATTTATTTACATGGACTTTTGTGAGCATCATTCTCAATATATAATGTTTTTAAATCAACCTCAAACTTAATGAATTTTTCCATAATCATGCGAACATAATCAGATTTCTGATCGAATTAATGGTGATGTATTTGAAACCTCGAGTCAATAATCAAAATAAATGGAATTGTGGTAACTGATTTTTTCAATGATTGAACCACAATGTCTAGAACCAAGTAGGATGATTCTGAATCAGATTCCCTTATTGGTGAGGAGTCTTTCTCTATCTCAATATCAGTTCTTTTGGATGAACTACCAGAAAGTTTCTTAACTATGACAAATTTTCTAGGTGTATCACCTATCACTTTCTTTCTTTTATCATATTTATAAATGGTCTCTGTAGCTTTTAGGGATTCATGTTCACTATCTGATACTTGAAAAAATTTGTATTCATCAAAATTTTCCTTCTCAGTGTATTTTATAAGATCATCTAGTTGAATGCAGTGATGATTTCTACTCTCATCATCAAAAGGTTTATTAACCTCTTCCTGATATTCATTCCCCTTTCCTTTGGAAATATTGTTTTTGATTCAGCCTGAGAAGTATGGAACCACAATTTTTCTGATGGACTTTCCATCTCATGATATTCTTCAACATGCCTTATCATATCATTAGTGTCATCAATTCCTTCCACTTATTCTTCTTCCACTGCCTCTTCCTGAACAATTTCTTCTTCTTCAGGTTCTATAATTCCATCTATTTTTCCAAGAGTCTCTACCGATACTTGTTCTTTGAGAAATTATTCCAGTAACTGAATATTATTAGTAGCTTTCTCAGTAGCCTTGAGAAGATATTGATCAATTTCAGCTTCATAAATTTTCTTCTTTTTGTTCTTCTATTTTTCATGTTTTTCAAACTCTTTATCAGACTTAATATTCATATATTTTTCCTTAGAAGGATCCAAAAAAAAGTTAGGATCTCTTTCCATTTAATTATTCTTCTCTTCCCTCTACTTTGCAATGAATTCATCAGGATAGGATTTTTTATTCTTAGAAATTGGGGGTGCTGATTGAGTTTCATAAACTATAAGAGTTTTCCCTTGTCTTCTGGTTTCTTATCCATTTTATTTATTTGAGCCTTCATTAAAGTCTCATCTACTTTTGGTTTAATATATAAGGATTCTATATTACTTTCTAATAAGTCATAAAATTCTATAGATTTTCTATTTAATAAAGCCTTCATCCTCCTCAGTGTATCATAACTGAGCAACATGACATTGAAAGTGTTAGAAAAAAATCTATCAAGATAACATTGTAGAATTTTTTCATTGGTTGTGTTTGTTGAAAATGCAGGTTTCCATGGAAAATTATCAAGTTCCAAAGATGTTGTTGACAATCAATGTTGACAAAGAACCATGACAATGGAATGCACTATCAGGAGGAGGAACAATAGAACAGATTCAAGGTGGTGTTGTTTTCCTGTGTTTGCCAAATTCTTGGGGTCTAAAATTTAGAGTTTGGAGAGTATCATGAAATATGGATTTACTTGAAGATATCATAAATATATAGAAAATTCATTGAGTTTCATGAAGATAGGCTTCATGGATTGGATTTCTCGAAGACAAGAAGAATGTTGACCATGTTTTTCACGATGACAACAAGCTTTGCAAGTGGCAGAGTTTTAGGGTAATGTGAGGGATATTTATGGAGGAGACATGAAGTAATTGATGGAATTCTCCATGATTATGATGAGCTCCACAATCAGAAAATTTCTATGGTGCTTCGCGATTTTGACAGAATTCTGGCAGAAATTTTGGAACTTCGCGATTTGAGATGACGTGGCATTGAATTTGTACAGAAGGTTTGTGGGTCGGTAGAATCACATATAAATAGGCCCTGACCCCCTCATGATAAGTATAAATTTCTCGATGAATATATTTTTTCTCTATGCTCATGAAGGTGGTTCGCGAAGTAAGTTTGCTTCGCGAAGGGAAATAGCTTCACAGTGGCTAATCTAGCTCTGCAGAAGTTGTGTGCTCCGTGTTGGCATAGTGAGCTTCTCTAGGGAAGTCGCTCTGTGATGACATGATCTCTGTGATAGCCTTATCTCTACGAATGTGTGAGCTTCACAAAATGGTAGGAACTTCATGAAGGCTTGTTTGGGATTTGTGAAATTGGGATCTTCATGAAGTAGGGTGCTTTGCGAAGGTACTTTTTGAAGGTTGATGCCTAGTGGTTAGGGGAAATGAGGTATTCATCAGTGAATGAAGTTCATACTTAAATATAGAATCTACTTACAGTGGAGGACACCTTCATTTGTGGTAATGAAGAGACCTAGAGGTCTGTAAACTATGAGTGGATCTTCTGAGGAAGCATTGAGATCACATCAGTTGAGAGAGCAGAGAGTTATTAAATTGTGAGTGGTTGTAAATGAATAAGGACAGTGAGTCCGCTTCAAACTTGTAAACAGCAGTGCACTTATAGTGGAATTAGTACATCGACACACTGCCAGTGTATTCTCCTTAGACGTAGCCCATTAGGGTGAACCAAGTAAAAATTATTATGTCTTGTGCATGTTTTAAGGATTATTCATACTCTACAAAGGGAAATAGGGGGAAGATAATTTTTTAAACAATAAAACATGATCAAATAGGGAAATTTTTTTAATATGTCATACCCAGATTCACCCCCCTCTCAGGATATCTAGCCTAGTGGACGTAACAATTGGTATTAGAGGGGATGGTTGATATATGTGTTTCTCTCTCAAATGGAGTTCACTAATCACAAAGGGATTCCAATCTTCAAAGGGAATAATTTTCAACTATAGAAGAATCAGATGCAACACTACTTTAAATCCTTGGGAATGGATGTGTTCATTATAGAAATGCATGGCATAATGGACGATATTAATTTTGGTGTATTATCTGATGATGAGCGTAGAGAATTGGATGATGATTCCAAGGGAATTAATGCTTTGGGCGGAGCCCTATACAATGATATTTATAAAAAGTTGATGTAATTAAAAACATCACATGCCATGTGGGATAAGCTAGTGAATATATATAAAAGAGATACAAAGGTTGGAGAGGCAAAGCTGCAAGAGTTGTGGAACAAGTATTAAAATTTGAAAATGAACCTGAATGAGTCTGTTGATGCATTCTTTGACAGGGTCAATGTTGTAATGGAAGACATTCGAGTTCTTGGAGAAGTTATTGAAGACATATAGATTTTAAAGCACATCATGAGGAAACTTCCACCACAGTTCAATCTAAAAGTTTCAGTTTTGGAAGATAATGATCCGAAAGAGCTAACATTGGATAATTTGAACAACACCCTTCTTGAAAATGAAATGATAAATGATGATAACGATGCTATGGAAAATAGGAAATCCAAAGAAGTGGCATTCAAGGGAATGAAGAACCTCACCATTGAAGATTCTCAGGAAGAAGAAGATACATATGAGGTGATTCTATTCCTCTCCTCAAATCATCAAAGAGGAAAATAAAAGATCAAAGGGATGATTCCACTTTATTCTTTTTGATGTGGAAAGGATTGAAATATTGAGGCAAGGTGCCCAAAAAAGTTCCAAGAGGATTATGATGTCAATGAAATAGAAATTCACAAAAAGAAGTCTCTAGCCTTTGAGAAAGGAAAGAAATAATTCAAAAGAAATTTCTTTAACAAGAAAAACCTTCTTACAAAATAATGTTACAGTTCAGATGAGTCTGAGGTTGAAGAGGTTAAAGAGATAGAGAACTATAGAGATCATAGAGAAAATTCTATGATGACATTTGTCAGTGATTCTCATAAGAAGAATAAAACTAAAGCTGATAAAGAAGGTGAATAAGTTGAGGGAAGGGTTGATATGCAAACTATGTTAGAGGTTTCTCTTGAGGAGATTGATGTATTGAAATCTAAAACAAAGATATCCAACAAATTTGTTTGTGACTCCAAGCTATATATGCAGTAGTAGGAAGAAGGGAATTCTGAGTTGATGAATGAAATTGAGAAAATCAAGTCATCAACACTTGAGGGATCAATATCAGTTAGGGAGTATAAAATAAAGATTGAAGAACAGAAAAGAGAGATTGATATCATGAATAACACAAGGATATATCAAATCAATCTTATTGATGAACTTGAAGAATAATTTGTGGGTCTACGAATACAAGTTAAGGATCAAGAAAAACTCTTGACTCCTGTTGGAACATCAGGAATGCAGATCACTCAGAAAACTAAGTAGTATAACGTGGAGAATAGTGGTTTAGTAGAAAGGAAGAATCAATTATGTTCATATGCAATAGCTGATGAGGATCTTGATAAAAAAAATCTATGAAAATTGATGCCAGACTACAATCACCTATTTCGAGATTGATGGAAGATTTGGAGATAAAGCAGAATCAGAATATTTAATGATCCCAAGGGGAAACTGGCAGTGTAGAAGTGACATGAAGTAATGCACCTTAAATAAGGTGCTATTGTTGTGGAAAGATGGTACATTCACTGTATGTGTGTTCCATACCATAGTGATATTGAAGGGCACAAAAACAGATGTGGAAGACAAACATAGAATAGTTCTCTAGTACATATTTTGATGGACACTGTTTTTTAGTGCAGAGGATTTGGGCACATGGATAGTTAGTGTACTTATTCCATATAATGGAATGTACCAAAGGAGAATCAAAATGTTCCCAATCAGCAGATCAATAAACTAACAAGTGTGTTGAAAATGTAAAATAGATTTACATCTTTGCAAGGTGAAGTTAGACCATCATACACTAAGAAATATTAGAAGACTCATTCCATGACGCATGTGAAGGAAACAATATGGACCAAGAAGAAAAAGGATGAGAAGGAATTGGTGGCAGAAATTGCCCTTAAATCATCAAATCAATCTGGCGTGTGGATCCTTGATAGCAGTTACACATCTCACATGACAAGTAATAAGGATCTTGTCACAAATGTGAAATATGACAAAGAAGGAGTTGTCCATTTTCTAAATAATGAAGGCCTGATGATTATTGGCTCAGGAAAGGCCAGGTTTGTGGAAAAGAGATGATACATGCGGAAGTCTTCGTTGTATAAGGCCTCAGTCATAATTATCTTCGTGTTAGTCAACTATATGACTTGGGCAATTCTATAAGGTCTACTAAGAAGATTTGTGTCATCATAGGAAGAGACGAGGCAGTTTTTCTACAGTGAAAAATAACAAAACAAAAATCTCTACTGGGTAAGTGGAGAAGATGATATGTGCTTTCTATCCAGAGAAGAAGAAAACAAGTTGTAGCATAAATAAATTAGTCATCTATGTCATCTATCCATAGAAGATTAGTTAAATTTTGATGCAGTAAGAGACCTCCCCAAGCTATCACATGATCGTAATCACATAGGTGATACATGCCAACAAGGGAATCTCATCAGTAAGACGTATATGGAAAATGAAAATAAGTTAACAAGAGTACTCAAGTTGGTGCATGATTATGTTTATGGGATTATCACACCAAGGGAAATTGATGGAAAGAGAAAATATGGTCTTTTCATTGATGAATATAACAGAATGTCATGGGAATTTGTCATTTCCCATTAGTTGGATGTGTTCAGATGCTTAAAACAGTACTATAGGGAGTGCGAAAGGATTCTTGGATTGAAAGGTATGAATTTTTGTACTAATAATGGTATGGAATTTACAAACATTCAGTTGGGAGATTATCTCAAGAAAATGGGATAAGGAATCATGTTTCTCAAGGGAGAACTCCCCAATAGAATGGAGTGGTTGAAAGGAGAAATTGAATCATCAACAACATGGCCAGAAATATTCTCAAAGAAAATGACCTACTAGATGAATTTTGGAATAAAGCGGTATTGACATCGCTCTACATTTTTAACAGAGATCTATTTTTTCAGATAGAAGGAAAAACTTCTAATGAGATGTGGTATGGGAAGAAGCCAATGGGGAAGTACATTCAAAACTTTTGGAGTATGTTCTTTATACTGAATAATGAAAAAGACAAGAAATTTGAGTCAAGTAGAGGTAAAAGAATATACCTTGGATACACAGGAAAAATAAAATCATATAAATGCATTAATAAAAGGCTGGGAAAAGTTGTTGAGGGAAATGATGACACTATTGTGGAAAATGATGATAACATTCGAAATCACTATGAAGAATTTATTAATGAAAGTGATGAGGAGGAAAGAAATGTAGTAGGGGCAGAAATGGTTGATGCTGATTTAGAAGAATATACTAATGATGATCATGATGAAGAACAAAAATCTATATCTGCACAAAAGCCATGGAGTCGATCTGAAATTGGCAGGAAAAATATCATTGTTGATCAATCAGCATTAGTTCAGACAAGAAGAATGAAATCACTATAGTAGATATATTTTTTATCTCAAGTAGAGAATAAATGATTTGCTGATGGAGCTGAAGATGAAAACTGGGTTCAGACTATAAATGAAGAGCAAGATCATATTGAGATGAATCAGACATGGGATATTGTTTTGAGGCCAGTAGATAAAAATGTCATCGAAACTAAATGGGTCTTCCACATAAAATTGAATGAATATGGAACAATGATTCAAAACAAACAATGAATAGTGTGCAAAAGATAATCCCAGATAGAGGGAATTGATATTTACGAGACATTTGTAGCTATTTCAAGGCTGGAGACAATAAGATTAGTCCTAGAAATTGCAGTACAACGTATGTTCATGGTGTTCTAGATGGATGTCAAATCTGATTTCTTGAATTATATTCAAGAGTAAGAAGTGTATGTCATGAAATAAGATGGTTTTCTCATTCATGAGGATGATAACAAGGTTTGTAGGCTGAATAAGATGTTGTATGGGCTGAAACATGCTCCGGGAGCATGATACTCAAGGCTTGATCAGTATTTCAAGAAATACGATTTCTAGCGTGGTGGAGTTGATTACAATCTCTATTTCAACAAAAACAGTAATCAAAGGATGATGGTGCTGGTTTTTGTTGATGACATACTATTTGGTGGATCAGATGAAGCATAGTCTAGAAATTTTTTCAAATTCATGAAACATGAGTACTAAATGTCTATGATTGGTGAAAAGACTTTTTTCCTTGTTTTACTAGTGACACAATGAGGGAATGGAACATTCATTTCTCAGTCCAAATATGCCAAGGAGGTTGTAAGACGATTTGGAATGGAAAATTACAAGGATATGAAGACTCTATTTGCAAATCTAATGAAATTATCAAAATATGAGAATTTCTAGATAGTTAATATCACTGAATATAGGTAGATTATTTGTATATTAGTATACATGATAGCGACGAGACCTAATATTGTATTTTCCACATTCCAAGAAGTGTGATATTAATGTAATACCAAGGAAAGCCACCTGATTTAAGTAAAAAAGAATACTTTTCTATATCAAGGGAAAAATGGATTTCGGCATGATATATAGTGACAAATGTCAATAAGAGTTATTGGGATATACTAATGCAGATTGGGATGGTTCAGTAGATGACATAAAATCAACTTCAGCAGGTGCATTGTATCTTGGTGGACTATGTATTTCATGGTAAATAAAGAAAAAAGATTTCATTTCATTAAGAATCTTAGAATATGAGTATATTGCGGCCACTCGAGAATGCACACAATTATTGTGGATGAAACAGTAGCTTGATTATATGGGAGTTGAAGTGATATCTACGATCAGAATCTAGTGAGATAACTCATGTTCTATAAATATAAGAAAATATACGGTCCATCAATCAAGGAAAAATTACATTGAGATGATGTATCATTTTATCAAGGATATGGTCGAGCATGGAATTGTGATGTTGGGGTATGTCCCTACAAAACTAAAAGTTGCAGACATTCTGACCCAGGCCTTACCCAAGGAAGCTGTTGAGAGGCCTGGACTGGCTCTGGGAGTTCATTTGACTCCCCACACTTGAAGAAGTATAGATTTGGAACCCCCACCCCCCTCCTTGATGTGTGGTATATTTTCCGAAAAGTTCCAATCAGTGTTATTTCTAATGTCTCATACCACAAAAGAGAGTGACCTTTGGGTTTGTAGACGAAGGGGGTGAAATAGTCACTCCTCATGGTGGAGAATCTATGTCTATGGAAGGGAGAAAATGTCTTATTCAATGACACGGGGAGAAACTGATTTGTGGAGAAGTGAGACATGGAGAGAGAAATGAAATTGGGGGAGAGTTTTTGAAATCTGACAATGTTAGAAGTGATCGATCAAAGAGTAGATATCACAACAACTTATGATCATGATAAAATGAGAAGAGTGGTGTTGGAATGGTGTCAAACGGTTTCCAGCTATCACCAATTGGTATCATTGTGGTATTAAAAATTGGTATCTGTATTGAAATTGGTATGTGTTGGGTGTCAATAGTTGGTGGTAGAAATGAAGTGATTCATTTATGATCTTTTAATTTACTCTTGTTTCTCACAACAAGAATATGTCATGTGTTCTTAGGTTATGTGGATTGTGAATCTTTTTTCGCTATCTAAATCGAATTGGGTGAAGGCTGGGTAATGTTTGAAAGAGCATCAGAGAGGTATCAAAGTGTAGAGAATCGTTATGAGATGAATTTTCATCAAACCCAATGTAGTATATTGTTGGAAGAAAATCCTTCACATTGCAACATTTTTGGGTTGGTTGTGTTTTTTGACAATAAAGGTTTCCATGGTAAATTTTTGAGTTCCATATATGTTGTTGAAAATCCATGTTGAAAAAGAACCATGACAATGGAGTGAACTATCTATAGGTGGTACAAAAGAACAGATACAAGGTGGCGCTATTTTCTAGTGTTTGCCAAATTTTGGGGGTCCAAAATTTAGAGTTTGGTGAGCACCGTGAAATATGTATTTCCTTGAATAGATCATCAAAATATGGAAATGGCATGAGTTTCTCAAAGTTAGGCTTCATGGATTGGATTTTTCAAAGACAAGAATAATGGTGATAGTGTTCTTTGCGATTATGACGAGGTTTCGGAGCTGTAGAGTTGCCGGGAAACACAAGGGAGCTTTGTGGTGGTGGCGTGAAGTATTTGACGGAATTCTCCTTGATTATGATGACCTCTATGATCAGAAAATTTTCCATGGTCCTTCGTGATTGTTACAGAATTCCGGCTGAAATTCCGGAGCATTGTGATTTGAGATGATGTGGCGTTGAATTTTCACAGAAGTTTTGAGGGTTGGTGGAATCACCTATAAATAGGCCTCAACCCCCTTAATATAAGTAGAGAACTTTTGATGAAAATAATTTTTTTATCATATTTCGAAGGTGGTTCGCGAAGGCAGTGGGCTTCGCGAAATGGAGGAGCTTCGCGGCGACTAATCTAGCTCTGCGAATGTTGTGTGCTCTACATTGGCGATGTGAGTTTCGCAAGGGAAGTCTCTTTGCGACGACTTGGGCTTCATGGCAACCTGAGCTCTACGAAATTGTGATATTCTCGAAATTTCATGTACTTTTCCAAGGCTTGTTTTTTTGCTACCCGAAATTGGGAGCTTTGCGATGTAGGGTGCTTTTAGAAGGTAATTTACAAAGGTTGGTTCCCAGTGGTCAGGGGAAAATGAGTATTCATCAGTGGTTGAAATTGGCACTTCAATAGAGGATCTACATACAGTGGGGGATGCATTCATTAGTTGTAATGAAGAGACCTACAAGTCTATAAACTATGAGTGGATCTTCTGTGGAAGTAGTGATCTTACTTCAGTTGATAGAGCTATGAGTTCTCAAATTGTGAGTGGATATAAACCAGGAGGGACTGTGAGTCAAATTTGAACTTGTAAACATCAGTGTGTTTAGAGTGGAATTGGTATATCGATACAGTGCTCGTGTTTTCTCATTGGACGTAGCCCAGGTAGGGTGAACCAAGTTAAATTTTTTATGTGATGTGGATGCTTTATGGTTTATCAATACTCCTCAATGGGATGGGGAGATAAGAGATTTTTGTTTAAAAAAACAAGATCAAATGAGGTAGCTATTTTAATCTGTCATACCTTGATTCACCCCATCCCAGGTTATCTAGCCTAGTGGACCAAAAAAAATATCTGGGCTTTGAAATACAAGGGATTTTGAACAATTCTAGGCACAAGAGAATGATCTTGGATAGGATTGTGGAATACATAATTATTTGTGATTTTAGGGATCCATTTTTGATATTTGTGATATTCAAGTATATATACTCCACTAAATTTATCATCCTCAAGTTTACCAAGAAATATAGCGAAAATATATCACTCTTCTTCAAGGTGCCCTTAACCCCTTTTCTCGGAATTAGGAAATCATGAACCCATAATGATAGAAAACTAAATTTTGTATAGAGATGATTTATCATTGGCATTTTGACTCTTTTGAGTTTGATACATTTTAATGCCGTCCACTTCTCAAAACATCATGATTCATCTGGTAGTTTTTGGTTGGAGAATATGGCTACTGTTTCATACGGTATTTCAATGATACTATCTACCTTATTGAAAAAATAGAATAAGTTTTCTCATAACTTTTTAATGAGAATTTATCTCTACCAACATCATTAAAAAAACTTACTGAATCATAAAATTATGCAAGAAATATCAGATAAACTTGATCCTATCCCTTCAGGTTTACGAGACACAAGCTTTCCCATAGATTTAGTTTGATATTTTTCATAATGATAGAATAATACTTGGAAAATATCTTCAGATATACTAACCTATCTATGTAAATATAACATTCTATGTTTTCCTTTACTGAAGACATTTTCTTCTAAGGAGATGCTTATAAAGATATCCAGAGTTAAGAAAATCAAAAAAAGAAGAATGACCCTTATGTATAGAGGCATAGATTTAGTATAAAAAGGCTTGAAAACCCATGTGGGATGAAGAATATGGGTGACTTTATATATTCATTGAAGAGATGTTTCATATTCCCGAATTAATCCAATGGTTGAAACAATAACAATATGATCTGACAATTGAGATGAAAGACATAGAAGGACTTTGGTAGATCCCTTTATTTTGATATTTTTAAAACAAAAAATCTGATTTAACTAAATTAAATCCAAAATTTTTCCTAAAAACAAGATGAAAATACCAGCAAGTATAAAAAATTTGATTACAAAAAATTGAGTAATGAATCGTACCTTCTGGATATCTTAAAGAATTATTAGTAATTAGGAAAATTATTCATTAAGAGGATTAGATTTCGTAAAATTTTTTAAGGGAAATTTATTGATTTGGTATTTTTAAAAAATAAATTTGATTCATAATTTTTGAAAGGGAAAAAAATTGATTCATAAAAGTTAAATTACAAAAATTTTGATTACGATTATTTTTGATTATAAAAAATTTTGATTAACAAAGCAAATGTACTCCCCCTATGAAAATGAGTTTTATAATGTAATGAGATAGGTTTCAAAAAAAGGTTATAATAAAGATTACCATATGGATATCATTATTAATATTTGTTTAATGTATTCTAATCAATCATTAGTTTAAGATTTTGTAAAATTATTACCATTTGATCTTGCATTAATCTAAAATAAAAAAACGATATCTCCTTTATGTGTGTGATTGCTAAGTATCCAATGTATAATTTATATATGATTTTCACGGGAGTTATGTGAAGGGGTTTTTAATAGGGAAATGGAAATAAAATTATCAAACAATATCTATGTTTTGATAAAAACTCATACCATAGTCTGTGAGTGTGTGTTGCATCCACAACACTTGAGCACACCAACTTCTGACTGCTACATATTCTGCTTCAGTAGTAGAGAGTGATATTATGTGTTTCTTCTTGCATAACCATAAATCTAATGAATCTCATATAAAATTACATGTTATAGATGAAAATTTTATATCCATTCTACATCCACCAAAATCAGCATCTGAAATGATTTTCAAAAACAAAATCATTTCCAGAAGTATAAAAAAATCCAAAGTACATGGTTTCTATTAATAGTGAAGAATTAAGTTCACTTATTTTATAGGAGATTTATTTGGATTAAATTTATGTCTAGCAAAAAATCATACTGAAAACATTATGTCTGTACAACTAGCTCTTAAGTATAATAATCTTGCTATGTTTTGTGTCTTCAGAACATAGAGGATATTCGATATAAACTTTCTCTTGAACATATCCGTGAAGGAAAGCACATTTTACATCCACTTGAAAAAGTTTTAAATTAAATAATAAAGGAACGGAAAGTATAATATGAATAGATTCTAGTCCTACTACTAGATAATATATTTCTTCATAGTCTATCCGTTATTGTAGAATATATCTTTTAGAAACTAATCTATCTTAATTTACTACTATGATTCCATTTGGATGGCATTTATTTCTGAAGAACCATTTTAATCCACTTAAAGAATATTCATTATGTCTTTTAACCAAGGTCGTGAATTTATTCTTTTTGAATTCATTTATCTCATCTTGTATGGGTTTAATCCAATCATCATCACCTAAAGGATCATTAGTTCTTTTTGTTTATAATTGGGAGCAGAATGCTAGATGTTCTACTTCATTTCATAATGAACCTTTAGTCCTTACATGTTGACTTACATCACCAAATATACTATCATTGGGATGATTCTTATGAAACAATTGATTTGGGTTTTGTAAATCTTGTTCATCAAAATATGGTAGAAAATATTCTAGGTTAAATTCTTGAGAAATAATTTCTTGAAAATTTTCCTTATCCGAAGGATATTCTATCAGGGGTTGATAATCAGTTTTTGAAAACACATCTGAAGATGTAGGTTGGGGTTGTTTAAAAAAATGTTCATTTTCATAAAATTTAACATGTACCGTTTTCCAACATTATAAGGGATTTTATTAAAACCTATATAAGCCTAAGATGTTATAGAATATCCTATGAAAATTCCTTCATTATATTTGGGTACAATCTTATGTTTGTAATATTTAGTATTTAGGATGAAGACTTTGCAACCAAATATTTTAATGTAAGAAAGTCTAGGTTTTATAACATTACACTATTTATATGGTGTTTTATTTAGAAAAGGTTTCATTAAAATTCAATTCATAGTATACCAATCAGTAATAACAACTTCATCCCAAAAGTTTTTATCAGTAGAATATTCACTCAACACGGTTCTAGTTATCTCATGAGAAATTTTATTTCTTGTTTCAACAACACTATTTTGTTGAGAAGTTCTTGGTGCTAAGAAGTTATGAGTAATGTCTTTCATAATATAAAAAGTATCAAAATAGAAATTTTTAAATTCTCCTCAATGATCACTATGAATAGTTATCAAAGGAACACTTTTCTTATTTTTAACATTGGTGCTAAAGGATTTAAAATAAAAAAATGCTTCAGATTTATTTGCTAGAAAATAGTCCCACATAAATCTAGTGTAATAATCATATAATACAAATACAAAATATTTTATTCGAATAATTCCAGTTTTTTTTGGACCAAAAATATCCATATGAACCAACTTTAATGCATCAAAAGTTGATACTTCACCAATTGAATTACAACGTGATTTATATTGCTTCCCAAATTGAAAAGGATCAAACACTTTTGAAGAATCAAATATAAGCTCTTCTAGATACTTAATGAGTATTTTAATTGAGAGTATGCATATATTTATAAGGGTATTAAGTCCTAACCTTCTATTCCATAACCATGATTGATCTTCCATTGCAAAATGGAATGGTAGATCTTAGCTCAAAAGGTCTTATATGTTTAGTGTGTGTACATTCTCTTTCCCATGGGCAGAAAGAATAAACTCTTTCATGGAATTGTGTACATAGAATTTATCATTGCTAAAATTAACAAGGTAACCTTCATCACATAATTGACTTATACTAATTAAGTAGTGCTTAATACCCATAACAAATAAAAAATTTGAAATCAATGTTTTTCCAAGAAGAACAATTTTACCTTTACACACAATTTCCCCTAGAGCATTATCTCAGAAAGTTACTTTTCCTCCTTTCATCTAGATAATATTTTCAAATATGTTTTATTTTTTGGTCATATTGAATCGAAATCCACATTCAGTTACCATGTATTGTTGGTGGAACTATCTTTATTTTGCTAAAAATAAAAGAGTTAGACTTTCGAATTCCAAACATTCTGAGATCTAGAAATTTCATAAAGTAGAATTTTAGGAATCCACATTTTCATAAAAAACAATCTTTATGAAAAACTAATGATTAGGTTTTGTTTAATAAATTAATTTTCTCCCAATGTCCACCACATTGGCATTTAGTTCAAAATATAGCACTTTGGGGAAAAATAGTTATCACAAAAAACTGGCATAGAAAAGTTATAAACAAATCAAGAATGATCCATTAAAAGTTGAATATGGGAATATATGTTGTAAAAGTTTTCCTTACTAGAGGTAATGATTGAAAAACATTTCCTTCAGGAAAATATTTTTGACTTTAGTTTAATAACAAAATTTTTAAACTAAAAAACATTTGTTTTTGAAGTTGAGTTAGACTCTGAAATATTTTTCTTAGAAATTGCATTTTCAAGATCCTTATAAAGATTATCCTTATCAGAATTTACTTCCAAAATGTTTTTTGAAACACGTTAAAATTAAAAATTCTTATGATCAATATCTTTATAAAGAACATATACTTCTTTAGTTAGATAATAAATTCTATAATTCTCTCTCTCAAACATATTTTTTATCATACAATTTTTATTATCAAGTCATTTAGAAAATCTAGAAACTTCTTCTAATGAGGGTAAGGAATTATATTTTGATAAGGAATATTCCTTATCTATAGATTCATAATATTCATTTGTAGAAAAATTTTCTTTTAAAGACTTATTAGTTAAGTATTCAACATTGTGAACCTTTTCCATATGAAAATGATTTCCAATAGGTACACTGGCTATAAGACCAATATTCTTCTGACTAGATGATTCACAATCTAAGGATTTATCAGATGATTCACCACCATAGACACTCCATGTGTCATTTTCTTTAAAAACATTCTGAGCCATAGCCTTTTAATACTTCATTATATTTCTATCAGAATGATTTTCCATTCTATGTTTTTTTCTGAGCATGGGACAATCTAGCCTAATGTGTCCAGGTCTGTTACATTCATAACCGGTGACTTCTGAATATTCCTTATCCTTTTTTCTTTATTATTATATATTTACTAAAAATAATTCTTCCCCAATATCTTGTTCATATTTCAAGAATTATTTTCTAGATCATTTTCGAAATGATAACTTTTTCTAGATTCAGATAGAACATTTATTTTCATAGACGTTGATCGTGTAAACCTTTCCAGAGTCTTTAATTTAGTAGTATTGAAGGATAAGAATCCATTTCCATTCTTCCTTTTATTCATATCATCATCTTTTTTTAATTCTTGTTTCATGTTGAAGAAGAGTTCCAAAAATCTCATAAGGATTAATTTAAGATACTTTTCTATTCTCATCAATAACTATACTTTTTGATTCCCACTAATTTGGAATGATGTCAATTATCTTTCCCAAAAGAGCATCAACATCAAGACCATTTCTCCCATATATATAAGACTGGTGACAATGGTTATAAATCCTTGTTTCACTTTGCACATAGGTTCTCCATAAGGAAATATAAATCCTTGATATTATGCTCTAACCATAGATTTTCTAGTCCCTATCACTTTAGAAGTTTCAATGTTATTAACCTCAAGTTTCTTGCAGATGTTGTTAGCAGCTTCATAAGAAGAAATTTGACTATATATAATCCTATTCATAGAACACAAAAAAGTATTGTGTACCTTGTAACTTAGTTGATATTCTGACTTTTCATGGTTGGTGATGGTTTTGACATCCTTATCAAGAATTTTGTGATACCCAATAAGCATGAATAAATTTTCTACACTAATATTATTAAAAAAAGTCTTTATATGATCTCTCCAGTACTTAGAATCATTGCCATCAAAAATAGGTTGTCTAGTCAGATTTATATTTTCAATAGAACCAACGTTCATTCATGACAATCTATAAGAAAATATATTTTCCATAAAACTTGATAATATAAAACATTTTTAAACAAAGATAAAAATATCTAAACAAATCATAAGTAAAAAAGTTATGAAAGAAAATTTAGAAAAAGTGAAACTTGAGAAAGAAAACGTATATGTCAATATAAGTAATTCAGAGGCCTCCTCTAATAACAATTGTAGGATTGAAATATGAATTTAGATGCTAAATTACAATAGGGGGTGAATTTTATACTAAAAAACAATCCTTTTAACCATATGGAAAACTATGTTTAAAAAGGTTAAACAAGGTAAGTTCATAAAACCTAAAATCGTTTTATAATTCAAACTTGCTAGGTTCTGAAAATATGTTTTTGGGAATGAATCTTAAGGAAAGTTTACTTTGGAAATTATTCTTATAAAATCATATAGAATATAATTTATTAGAGTACATAAAATAATATGAAATTATAAGAAGGTTATACATTTTTTCATTATTAAAATATAGTGGAAATAATCTTGAAACAAAATAAGTAACAAGCATGAAATCTTTTAATCCGAAGAGTAGGGAACCCAACAACCTTGGATAATGGTCCCTTGATTTATAAATTCCAAAAACGTACTTCATACCCACATTAGGTTAAATACTCGATAGAAATATTAGAATAAGTCTTGCTATCCTCGCAAGACATCGAACATTAAGGTAGTCAGCACCTCTGTCTTCCTATCCACGGAAGCCCTAGATTATACTGAGCGATAATCAGAGGCACACAATGAATGATGAAAAAGATGTCCATTTCCCACAAGGAAAGAGACTCTATCTCTATAAATAAAATAAATGACATTTAATGTCTATACTAATATATTGGGGGTGAGTTTGTTCAAATGTGATCCTATTTATAAGCACTACTCCAACGGTTAGCTCCCTCCACCTGCTGTCATATTTTAACTAGAATTTCGGAGGGACCTATACATGTGTCACTCATCCTATGGTTAGTTTGAAAAATATTGCACAAAATCATTTCATAATAATAACAACTGTTAGGAAAATGATGTTTCTTAATCAAATATATTTTTTGGAGTCTAAAAAATTGAATTTAGAGACTTACCAAATAAAAATTATGAGTCTATAAGACATGGAAATTTGTATTCTATTTTATAGAGAATTCAGTATCTAAATTTTATAGATTCTAGAGTATGAATTCCAATAAATTCTAAATCTAAATTCTGAGGAATTTGGACTATGAATTATGAGGAATTAAAAGTATGATTTTTGAATAATTTTGAGTCATAATTCTGAGGAATTCAGAGTAGGAATTATAAGGAATTAGGAGTCAGAATTTGGAGGAATTAAGAATCAAAATCCTGAGGAATTTGAAGTCTTAATTTCAAAGAATTTAGAGTCCAAATTTCAGAGAATTTGGAGTCTATATTTTATAATGTTCGTAGCCGTATTGTCAGAGAATTCAGAGTCTGAATTTCAGAGAATTCGGAATCTGAATTTCAAATAATTTAGAGGATGAAAATAGAACAATATATATCTAATAAATTATAAGATTATGAGGATTTAAAAAAGAATCTGAATTTTTGATTTAGTAATAAAATGAATTTTATTTAAAGGGATTATAAAATTAAATAATGAAAATAGGGGTAAGGACACAAATTTCTTTTTAGAATGCAAATTTTCCTTTCGAAAATTATCTTCAGGTAAAAATAGTTTTCCTTAAGATAATGTGATTTTTATTTTCAAAACATAGATGAATGAAAATTTAATAAGAAAAACTTATTTACTCAACACATTAGGCATCCTTTTCTAACATGTTTCATCATCCTTGAATAAAAATATTATTTATCCACATAATTATAATGATCGTATTTTACAGATCATGATGTAAGTTTCACCATCACTGTAGATATGAATCCCTTCACATAAATACATTCTGAAGGTTCAGATGAATGGGACAAGTGAAAATGTACCACCTCCCCAACCAAAGAGGAAATCTTCCCATCCATGCCCCCAATATGTAATTATAAATATTCTTAGAATTTCATATTTTCCCAACTCAGTGTGCCTCAATGACACATATTATCTTATAAACTATCACTCAGCTTCCTTGCAGGCTTTGCTTTATCAAAAGGCATCGATTGTTATCCTTCACCATCCACTGCACTGGAACCTAAAGTTAATATCTGATCCCAGATCCATCTTCAGTGTTGGGGAACTATTGTGCTACACTACGGTTTTGTATTTGGTGATTACGAGTTTTTACTGGAATTGTTGTGCTACATTACGGGTTTGTAATGGATCCTAATGTTTCTGTTATATGGATTTTCATTAAGGGTTTGTTATACGGTTTTGTCCTAGAACATAATGTTTCTGTTATACTGGTTTATACTAGAACTATTTTTCTGCATTACAAGTTTGTACTACATTATGAGTTTGCATTATGGGTTTGTACAGGTACTTTTGTGATGCATTATGGAATTTTACTGGAACCTAATGTTTTTGTTATATGTTTTCATTTTCTAAAGGTCCAACTCAGCCCGTGCATAATTACTGTGCCAAAAATCAAAGGGAAAAATCAAAATCATTACCAGGAGGTGTAGAAAATGAATATGAGAGTTTTGTTCAACCTCCAATAGGTTTGTTTTCTATTTTATATTAAATCTTCTCACATAAATTCTTCATATTTATCTTCTTTTGATTTTTTGTGATTCATTGTTCATGTTTCTATAACTTGATAGTTGAACGTGGTTGCATTTGATCCCTTAAGTTAACTAAACTGATGGATTTGATGTTAAAGCATGAATCATTGAATGGGTTTGCATTTGGGCCCTGTAAAATATTTTTGTGAGTTCATAAGAAGGTTTTTTATTTCATGCATGACAAGGTCCAGTAGAATTTTCTTTTCCTATTGATTCAGTGTGTATGCTTCTGGAATTTGCTTTATGATATTTTGAACACAAAACTTCTTCTCCCATTTCTTTTATTTTATTCCCATTAGTTATTTTACTATATATCAAACAAACCGATACTAAGAGTAGATTCAGAACTGACTAAAGCTTCCATTCAATAAAGTTAGAACCTTTACCTCCTCAAATGATTCCGACATGGATAACTCAATATTAAGGTGTTGTGTTCTTTTATAAATTTTCAATTTTTGATTCCAACATGTCACCTCATGAGCATATATCAAATGAAAACATTCATTTTCATTGGCCCCAGAACTCACTCAACCTGCCAACTCTGATACTAATATCTTCTATTTATTCTATTAAGTAGATTTTGTAGTGTTGATGCATTTCAGTTGATATAGCCTTGGGATTATGGAAACAAGAAGAGGCTCCATCGTTGGAGACACATTATTGCAGGTAATTTCACTCTATAGGTGAACAAGGAAGAAAACGAAGTAAAAAATGTCTTTATTCAATGAAATAAAAGGTTATGTTGTTTCTTTTTCCCTTCCTATTTAATGAAATTTATCCAATTTATTCCAAACCATGAAATTAACAAGAATGTGGTGGTCTACTGTACCTGTGAGTCCTCGAGGTATTCAAATTCTGGTGACTTCAATTTGGTAGAGAAACTAATGATGACATCAGCTCCAAGGTACATAATCATCTTTGAAATGGTAACATCTTTATTCAAATGTGACATGCACACCAACCACTTGTCTATGATAAATTAATAATATAGGTCATCACAGTAAGGTTATTTTTTCATCTACTAAAAATTGTCTTTTCCAAGTGCCATAGTGGTTGACACTGGCCACATCTGACAGTCTTAAATCCCTTACATATAGGTCCAGCTGCCTTTTGGTTCATATGAATGTATCCTGCAGCTAAACAGTTTACGGTTTCTTCTTGGCATCACTCACTATAAAAAACATAGATATCCCAAATGGAACCTTTCTCATGTTCTAATATTTTCCAATTATAGGGATTTTTTTCAGTGGATGCAGATTTTTGGGAATTGTTTTGTTCCCATTTGATTCTAGAGGATGTTCTAGCATTAATGTAATGTTTTCTGCACATTGTGACTATTTGCACATATCCAAAAAATTTCTATGTTCTACAGTACGTTTTTATTGTAGAATGGGTGGGGTATTTATAGTTTAAGTCATGTGGCCGTGGATGTGGTGAATAAATGATTTTTCATTATGTATTAAAAAAGTGAACCTCTCATGAAAATATCAAGTTCTGGGAATATTTACTTAAGTCTTATAATTATTCATATTGAATTATTTAATCTTTTACAATTGAGGAAAATGATTAGTTTCCATCCTTCATATAAAAATGTTTAATTATAGAATAATTATGAGGTGGAATCATTATTTTTTCACTATATTATTTCTATAATGAATAATTTTCATCATTTTTTGGGGAATATAAAAGCATGAATTCCATTGTGTGATTAGTGTTTATGGTCAAAATAGTACATATGTATGAACATCCAATTGTAATATTTTAGTATTTTTTTGGACAAAGACACAGACACAAATATATATAGATATACAAATAATGTTAAAATTTCTTAGGAAATTAAATCACCGTTGTGTTATAATATTTTAATCATAAAGTGGAATTTATTTATGATGACATTGGATTAAACATATTAAATCCCAACTATATTAGCTTTCAATGAAACCACACTAAACGAAATCATGATTCCTACTATTACTCACCCCAATATATTCTCAAGGCCAGGTCCCTTGAAAATCCATAAACCTTTAAATTATCTCTAGGATGCCTTCCACCATTTATCACAATCTTGAATCTTTCCTCCAACTACACATTCACCACCAACTTCGGTTTCATCTATGTCTCTTATCTATAACTCTTCCATTCCATTATGTTCCATCTCCATCACAATTAGTGTTCACTTTATTTCCTTATGTCATGGGCACCCCATTCACTTCATTATTATCATTTTATTTTAAACATTATACTGAATTCAACAACATTACAATTTTTTTGAATGACGCAGAACAAAAAAAATTGAATGAAAATTGAATAGTCCCATGCATTTGCACGGGCGGGTAACTAGTTATTAAAAGAATATGGGTAAATAAAAAAAATATAATTAATTAAATTTTTTAAAAATAATTACTAATTAATAATTAATATTATATTAAAGTTAAATAAATAAAATTGTTTAATTAAAAACTTAATATATTAAATGTATCATGTTATAATGAAATACTAAAATATACTAACATTTGAATAAATTACATAAATATTTGATGTATGTGTTTCTATATAATATTTCATTAATTGCATAAATATTTGTTTATCTATGTAGTATATAAAAGATAAATAGTTATGTATATGTATGTGAAATCAATTTTTTATAGGTTTAATATGTGTCAAATTGAAAAGAAAAACATCATTAAAAATGACACATTAATATGTTTTTAATTATAAATTTTGTATAATTTATATATATTTATATTTAATATATTTTTTTTATAATCTAAAATTAATATATATATATATATATATTGAAATTTTTAATGTTTATAAATAATTGTTTCATTAGTAAATTTATTATAAAAATTTTAATTTATTCCTTTTTAATTTTCTTCATTATTTATAAAAGAATAATTAATTTTTAATTTCATATTGAAAATTATTAAATTTTTTCATCTTATATATCTATATACAATATATTCTATTTTTAATATTTATAATATATATTTTTATATTAAATTTTTTCTTTGTTATAAATAAATATTTCATTTTAAAATGATTTCTATTTTTGTTTATATACTCATTTTTTATTTTATATGTTTAATTATTTCAATTAATACTTGCTAAAAATCTATATATTTATTATATAATATTTATTAATATTTATAATTCATATATCCAAATTTTTAATTTTCCTCATTAATTATTTAAATATTAAAATTTATAAAATTTCATAATTTCTTTTAGATTAATTATTTTATTTTATTTTAACCATTATTAGCGAAAAAAGTGCTGATAAAGTCCCAATTTTATAAATGCTAAATATAAAGTGCTAATAAAAGTTACCATATATCATTGTTGATAAAGAGTACCATTTATCAGTGATAAATTAAAGTGTTGATAAAGGTAACCCTTTACAAGTACTAGGAAACAATGATAAGGTGTACAATTTAACAGTGATTTTTTTGCACCGATAATGGGAACCTTATTCAGTACTTCTTCTCTAGAACTAATAATGGCTAGCTCTGATAAAGGGATATTTTATAGTTTGAAGTGCATAAAACAATAGAAAACATTACAAACATGTTAAAAAATTACACACTGGTTAATTCTGGAAAAAAACTATTTATGAAGGCATTTATTCCGTTATACCAAAAAAATAAAATATGTGACAATTATGATTCACTTACCTCAGATATAATATTTTCATTTTTCTAATCCAATTCCATGTGATTGGAGTAAATTTTCAATTTACATGTTAATCCATTCAGAAAAAAGTTTCTTTTAATTCCATTAATGGAATCAACATTCATATATTTTGAAGTTCGAACCTAAAGTCAATGATGGTAACCTATCTCAGATTTTTATATTGAAAGGACTCATTTTACAATTGAATAAATGGGATTAGTGGGATTTCTTGATTGTATATCATAATAATTTAAAGAAGATTTTTATTTTAATAGGATGTATCCAATGTGTGCTATCATGAATGAATGTGTTACACATACTAGAAAATAAAATCGGGCCTTAGGGATTTAGTTTAGAGCACCAATATTTAATTCATGAAAACGATACAGAAGATCAAATGTTCAGATCAATGCACAATACCTCAATTCACCAATTTGTAGAGGACATACTAATTCAAGATGTTTGAATCAAACAATGTATAATGAATAAAATAGATGGTTTAGAGGAATCCAATCATGACATGAAGAACCCTTTATCATTGAAAACACTAAGTAATGGTCGAATGAAAGTATTTGATACAACCACTATGGACCTACACTCTATCATCATGTGCTAAAATCTCTAACATTAAATTTCTGGCTTTGAATCCGATATTTTTCACCCAGTTTTTTCACATTAATCATTACCACATCATATAGAAAACATGGATCACAATCTTTTTAGAGGTTAGGTTTATAGTTTTAGAAAATGGTGAAAGCTTCATACATAAATAATTCACTGGCTTTCAAAATATCATTTCTCCCATTTACCATATTTTTTCTAATATCATAAAAGTCCATCGAAATGATCCTTGGGTAATCATTTATAAAAAAAATAATTAAACATCATTCCTTAAATCTGGGGGAAAACTATAAAGAGGGAGATCAAAAATGCTCAAAAAAGGGAAATGTATGCATTAACAAATGAATGTATTAAATGAGAGAAAGGGTGAATAAGGGTATAATTTCATAATCAAAGTGCGTGAGATAAAAATAAAATAACCCAACCCCATCAATAACTGGATCATATAAAATGAAAACAAGTAAAATTCATGTATCATAAAATTCAATAATAAAAATTGATGTGATGTCAACCATGATCATTAGAATCATTATAAAATCAAAAAATGAAATGAAAATAGTTTTGGTAAATTAGACCATCACTATCATAAAACCCATAAAACACTTCAAAACCCCTTAGAATAGAAATAATCATACAAGCGGCTTCCAATATATCAGTACAGAATGTATTTGGGATATATTGTTGTTATCGACCATTTTTTATTCTATAGCAGCCTCATCCATTTTATAAAATTCTCATGTACCATAAATGAAACACATTCATCATGAGAATCATAAAAACCTGAAAACACCATAGAAATGAAATGTGTTCTAAAATAATAGATTTGAAATAATATTAAGTCATGAAAATGAAAAAAAAATTAACGTTCTCATTGAAACTTGATTAACCCAAGAAAAATTAAAATGTCATATAATAATCTCATTAAATCATGGTAATCTCATTGAAAAATATAGGGGTCCATATAAATTTCATTGAAAAAACATTATCCTAAGGAAAAAAACGGGTTATATAGGAATCTCTTTGAAATATGGTTCACCATTGTAAAATGAATTGGAACTATAACAATCTATTGAAAAAAAACATAATCAATCCAAAAAAAATAATGTGGATTGTATAAATTAAAAATACAACTAGGGGATGATTAATACACACTTGTTTTTTGAAGTTGAGGAATTGAAATGACCATAAAATATAATTCAAAACAGTCATGATGAAAGTATTCTTTAATCATCCAAAAGTGTCCTATACCATTTCGAAACATTGTAATCATAATCTTTATAAAGGAATAACATTTTACAAAATAGTAAATTACATGTGTAAAAATAAATTCGTGATATGAAATTTTATAAGGGGATTTATATACAATGCATAAAAGGATGTGGGTGTATAACATACAAAAATGCCTCAATGAAACAATATTCAGACAAAAAAATTTACCCCATTGGTAAATTTTAAATTGTATGTCCGATGAAAATAGAACAGAAAATAAATGTTTTTATACACTTAAATTTAAGTATAATAATCTTTCTATACATTAATCGGAAGTATTTAAACCAAAAAATAATAATATGTGGTGAATATAGATTGTTTATCATTGAACGTAAATAGAGATAACCAAGAAATAATAACATATATTATAACATCTAATATACTAAAATAAATGAATGTAATGATATAACATGTCAAAAGAAATTATATACACCATATAAAAGTAATTAGGTGATGAATAGTTAATATGTATGAATGGAATCAAAATTTTTATGAAACCCCAAAAAATTATAGAAAAATATGAATCAGAAACCCCAAATGTAATAATCATCAAATATAAAATTTAAATACTGTTAAGAAAAAATATTTAATTTTGTAATAAAGGTTCATGATATACACCATTAAAAATATATAAGTGGTGAATATAAACTTCAGGTCACAAATGTAATAAGTGAGATGAAAATCCTATATTATTTGTATGAATTTGGATTCATGAGATCCATGAAATAATAAAATCAATTAAAACATTAAAAATAATAACATACATAAAATTAATGATATAAAATTAAATATGTCAGTATATACAACCCAAATAAGTAATGAAGTTTATAATAACAATTAAGTCTCAATGGAATGTAAATTGCGATGATGCCCCTTACAATTAGGGTTTCATATGATTTGGAAACCACAAAAATAATAATAATCCAATTGAACATTTAAATACCATGATGATAAAATAATTTAAGATATTATTTATTAAAATGGATATAGGTACACTATATAAAAGTTCTACGTGGTGAAGATAATATTTATCTCAATTATGTACGAAGTGAGATGAAAACCCCTTTCCATGAGTCTAATTATTCAATCATGTACTCTATCAATATGATTTATAAAATTATGCAAATTATTTACATGATTAAAAAAAATTCATTTTTATTATTATTTTTTTCATTTATAAACATGTTATGTACAATTACTTAGTCTATAATGATTTAGTTAGAAGTTTTGAACATATTCAGCATTTGTGTCAATACATCCTTTCATAGTTCAGTTGTGGTAAATGAAGTTATTGTTTAAACATTTCATGAGTAATAAATATGACATAATTGTCGAATTTTTATCAATTATTCTTTTAAAATAATACTTTTAAAATGGTTATGAAAACTGTACCATCATTATGACCCTAGAGATGGTTGGTCGTACGTACATATGAGTAACATTCCCACTTTTCAATGATAATTATAGAGAGAAAGAAAGTAATGTTTTTATATCCTGAATGACCATTACACCATTAAATCCATATTATTTAGTTTTATTTACTTATATATAATTCTCATATGTGTTGATAAAAAATTAAAAATCAAATTTCTTCGAGGAGGTGGTAGTCAGCATGTCCATAAATGACATAATCACTTTTCTAGTGTATGAAATGGAAATAAGAAGATGATATTATAAATAAAATTATATATAATATTTTAACTAATATCATAATGATTTAATATATATCATATATGTTTAGTAAACCCATCCTTATTAACATCCATTTAACGTGTGAATAAATCGCATCACATTTAGGAGTCAGTAGTCCACATGTCGACAACCGATTTTGTTGTATTCCCAAAAAAATGTATCACAAAGGTATATGATGTATAATTATTAGAGAAGTATGAATAAACTATAAATATTATGTGTATTATATAAAAATATTATTTATATCGTACTTACCAACCATAAAAAGCGTTAAGTGAAAAACAAATGACATATTTCGAAAGTCGGTAGGCCATCATACACACAAAATTTTATTTTTTACCTATTTGATGGAAGTGTGTGGGGGTGTAGGTATAAGTCAATAATTTCAATTATTTTCATATGATTTAATTAACTTTATATTGTTTAAAAATTTTAATGTTTGATATTTTTTACTTTAAGAACATGCTTTCTCATTTTATATATTGGATTAATATTAAATAAATTCTTCCACTAATAGGATTTTTATTTTGAAAAATGGATTTGATAATATTAATCATAATAATTTATAATTTATAATAAGGTGAACTTTTTTGACCAAATAAAATAGTGATAGAAATCCAAATTAATTGCAGTGAATAACGTAAAAATATGTTTACTCAGCGGTTAAAAATGCTCGTTGAAGAATGTCACCTCTTCTTCATGTAATTCCATTTGGTTTTTACCAAAGGACTTCATTGGATTGATATATGTGATGTTTTAGATATCTAGGATTAGATTAAGGATTTCATGATATTATTTTGGAGTGGGTTTGGATGAAAAAAAAGGCTTGATGGGTGTGAATAAGCTGCTAGAGTGAGTGCATTTTTATAGTGGACCAGGAGTGGAATTCTTATTAATATAAAAACAATATACACTATTTGGAGGTCACAAATTCATCTTGTGAATAAATAGAAAATATAGAAAGGTTTCTAAATGGTTGAAATGTGGTTATCAAATATGGTATCGTGAAGTTTCTATGTCATTTCTCTCTATATGAATAATGTTTAACCGCTGGGAAAACATATTTTTACGTTATTCACTGCAATTAATTTGGATTTCTATCACTATTTTATTTGGTCAAAAAAGTTCACCTTATTATAAATTATAAATTATTATGATTAATATTATCAAATCCATTTTTCAAAATAACATTCCTATTAGTGGAATAATTTATTTAATATTAATCCAATATATGAAATGAGAAAGCATGTTCTTAAAGTAAAAAATATCAAACATTAAATTTTTTAAACAATATAAAGTTAATTAATTCATATGAAAATAATTGAAATTATTGATTTATATTTTTTCTAATTATAAAATTAATTAAAAATAAAATATAGTTCAATTATATAAATAAGTTTGTTAATAATATAGTTCTGAATTAAAAATTGGTGTCATTCAATTTTTTTCAAAATAACAATGTTCTTAGAAAAAATCCAAAAATTAACCTATAGTAATTTTTTGAAGAACAAATTCATAAATGATGTTTATTTTTTATATAAAGTATATACATTTTTCAACAATTAATTTCAATCCAATACATCCAATAAGAATAGGTAAAATAACCTTTTAAAATATAAAACTTTTTTTGATTAAAAATTGATTAATTTTATATTAATCCTATAAAATATAGTATATGAATTTGGAAACATTTATTTAAATATATAAAATATAAATTTCATTAATATATTTATATTATAATTATTAATTAATCATATTTATATTAAATTATATTCTAGTTATAAAATTTTTTGTTCAAAAAAATCATCATCTATATTCAGTTGGTATTTATTCTCTCATCCGTTTAACTGGAAACCAATGACTTAATTATATAGTCAAGTGTATACTATAGTTTTATGATGTTGTTAATATCATTCATTTATCCATTATGACAACAGGGTGAATACTTATCAAAATAATATTAATTTTATATTATTGTCCAGTAAGACTCAAACTTGTTTGTAACTTAAGTCATTAAAGGAACACGATATTGCATGCAATAAAAGATAAATTTGGTATTGCATGTGATGAAATAAAAATATAAATTTCTTGTTACACATGATTCAAAATTATTTAAATTAACTTGAATGTAGATATTTCTTAAATTCGTAGGATGTTATATACTACCCCCCTTAAAATGAATTTATCCCTAGAAATTATTCTTGGTTATTAATGGATTATCATTTAATAATTCTTTTAGAGAAACTAACATCATAATTAGGGTTATGAAAACATCACCATTATTTGAATGAGAAGGATGTTTGAAGGTCACAAGGAATATAAAACACAATATTTCCAAATTGAATAATTTAATTGGAATATGAAGATTTAGACACGACGGAAAATATTAAATAAATATGTAGAGTAATTTAGGTTAATGATCACAAGAAGTTTATAATAAATATAATGTTAAGGGACTCAATAAAAATATATGAGGGTAAAATAGAACATCATCTTATCATAACTGAAGGTATTGGGATATTACATTTTTTATATGATCATTTTCTTATAGTCAAAGATTTCTATTACCATCAAAAAGAATATACATAAGAAAAAATGTTACTTTATGAGAATAATTTAATCCCTTAAAAAATTTCAACAAAAATATAATCCTTTCCCCTTCAGATGAGTTTTCAAGATCAAATTTAAACACCTGATGCACAAAAGTAAGGATTCTAAGACCACATAATCATAAAATTAATTATAATGTAGTTATAATATATTTGACCGGTAACCAATCCCAAAATGGTTATAACATGGTTAGATAATTCAAAAAATGAATTAAAATTATAAAATTATCTTCAAATTTCAATTTTTATAACCCAAATATTAATGTAAATCTTTCCCAAACCCTATATCACAAATTACCCCAATAATATACAAATTAATTAGCATTTTAACATCAATGGTTATCGCATACCTTCTATATTTCAATCCAAAAAATATGTATATCTTTTTTGAAGTGACATTATTCCCATAATCATCGAATCACATTTCAATCTTGTGGTTATATATATGTCAAAACATGGGTTACCAAGTTATCATCAACATCAAAGATTATATAAACCCTAAATTTTATTAATACCTCACATCTTATTTTTTTAAAAAATTAATGGAATAAATCACATTAAACAGATGATTTTCAAATAATTCAACACAATTAATCATCTCATAAAATGTCATTAATAATCCCAACAATATTACTACCAAAAAACATAAAATAGGGTGTCTTAAAACATTGAACATATGTTCAACCATAAGATTAGAGTCCATTGACAATCTCCATAACTCTTAAGATAACATCACATGAAAACATAATAATTTCCAAATTTATATAAACTAGACATTGATACCTACTATGACTCCCAAGGACCTAGACTCTCATATAATCTACTAAAATCCATATCATTACATTTCATATTCTGATTCCAATAATTTTGACCCAATTTTGTTCCTTCATAAAATTCAATATCAAAACGAAATATGGATCACATACATTATAGAGGACCTTTTAGGTTTTGAGTATTATAGAATTTGGAAAAAATCATAAAAACCAATTAACAAGTCCTAAAAAAGTATTTATCCCCTTTATCATATCTTTTCTTATTACAAAATAGGTCATAAAAATCATCATTGTGATATAAATTATGGACATAAATATTTAATCATCATTCTTTAAACATAGGGGAAAATTAAAACACTATAATGGTGACATCAAACTCTCACTAAGGGGAAATTTATGAATTAATAAATGAATGTCATCAATGAGCATTAGAATGCATAATGGTCTGATGAAATAATTAATGTCCATTTGGGAACTAGGAAATAACTGAAAACCTACAATACCTATATCATCAAATATGAAAATAGGGAAAAGTATAGAGTCCTTATAATCAACTATCCAAATCAATGTGATAAAAATATTGATCATTGGAAAAATTATAAACCCATAAAATTTAATTTAAAACCATTTTCGAAACATGGTTTATAAATTTCATAATTCCCTTTCATAACCCTTTCATTTTTAATAACCATAAAAGAAACTTATAATATATCACTACCCAAAGAATTGATGATTGAAAACAGGGATCACCCCTCATATAATCTATGTCAGATACACCGATTTCGTATATTTCTGGCATACTATGAATAAAAAAAATTCATTATAAAAATTAAAAAAAACAAGATAAACCCATGTAAAATAAATGGGTTCCATAAAAATCTCTTTAAAAAAATTAACTCATTAAAATGAAATGGGTTCCATAAAAATACCCTAAAATTTAGATTAACCTATGAAATAGATTTTAATTCCATTAAAATATCCATGAAACATGGTAATCATGTGGGGAAGAATTTTGTTTCATAATAATTTCATTGAAATATGATTCACCCATTGAAAATAAATTTTTTATGTATCAATCTTTTTAAAATATGATTAACATTTGAAAAATAAATGGGTTTCATAATGATATATTTTAAATAAACATAACCCATCCATAGAAATAATGAGGATGGAATCCACTAAAAATATCCTAAGTGGACGACATGCATGAACATTGGTTGTAAATTTTGATTAATGAAAATAACATGAAAGGACATTAAAAACATTATTGAGGAAAAAACTTTATAAACATTTAAATGTGTCAAATACCACTTTGAAACATTTGAATCACAACCCCCATGATGGAATAAGATTTAACAAAACATAAAATTACTTGATAATAAATAATGTGATTATAAAATATGTAAACCTGGTTATAAATACACCACATAAAAGAATATTGGTGTATAACTTAAAAAACGATCCCTCAATAAATGAAGATTGAGACGAAATACATTACTACGTTTGTATCATTGAAAACCTAAATCCGAAAAAATAAATACCATGACATGGATATGTGATACCAAATAAATTTAAGTATATAAATCATAAAATACATTTAGTGGAATTTTATACACCACACAATAAAAATAAGTTGTCAATATGTTATGTATATCAATGAAATAAAATTGAGATGAGAAAAACCCTTAATACTTATATAACTCTTGAATCGTTAGATTGATGAAATAATTAAATAATTGGAAAAAATATTTATAAAAAAATAAATGAAATTCATCATAAAATGTGGCATATTTGAGTATAAATACAATATAAAATTAATTGTATTCATAATTACAAATAAGTAACAATGGAATGTAAATTGTGATTAAACCACTTACAACTGCGGAAACATCTAAACCAGAAACCCTAGAGTTAAAATTCAACATAGGGAAATTTTAAATTACACAAATTTATAAAAAATAAATTATATAATATATCAACATGTGAAGTACTTACACACCTGAAATGAAGTATGTGGTGAACATGATATTTTTCTCAAACATGTAAAAAGTTAGATGATAATCCATTACAACATGCATAACTTTTGAATCAGGAGATCTATGAAAAAATAACATCAATTAAAACATTTAATATCAATAAATAAATTAAAATCATGATTGAAAATTAAATATGGTATTATATATATAACATAAAATTCAATACAAGAATAATAAGAAATAAGTCTCAGTGGAATGTAAATTGAGACAAAACACCTTACAATAATGGTAACATATAATTTGGAAGCAAAATCATATTAATAATCAAATTATGATTTTAAATACAATGATGATAAAATAATTCATGACACAATATATCATAAGTTTTATAGATACACCACAAAAAAGTGCTAAATGGTGAATATGATAATAATTTGATAGATGTAAAAAAGGTGAGATGAAAGGCCCTTACATTGGGTCTGATTTGTCATGCATTCCCTCTATAATTATTGTCACTACCCATCACCTGGGGCCCATGTCGGGACTACCCCATTCCCACCTTCCATAGGCTGGGGGATGGCGACTAGAACTGAAAATGAATATCCCTACAATGGAAAATAATTTTTTAAAAACATGTAGACACACAAACTATGTATTAAACGAAAGCAGAAAACATTGAATTACTGCTATAAGTAAAAGAACGTACTAAAATTTATAGTTGCCAGTTTACAGGACCAACAGAAAAGAAAGAACAGAATAAGGAAAAACATATCCTGTGGTCGTCCGCCAACGATCCGACGTGATGGGTAGGTACAACATGTCTCTATGGCACAAAACACCAACTGGTAACCTACGTACAACATCTAGAAAACGCTCCCAAGTCTTGGTCAAAGAAGCCCGTCATCTATAGAAGACACAATAATGGACGGGCGAAGCCCATGCATGGGTGTGTATAACAATACTCAGAATGGACCCCAAGACCTTCGAAGGTCTCTCAGAATTACACAAAGTAAAATCTACTAAGCATGATCTCAATCACAAAGCACAAAGTAAAAGACTCATCTCATACCTAGTATACAACTTAAAAACATGAATAAAGATGATTAGTCTTAAAACTAGATCATCTTATTCGTTTGAGAGGATTTTCCTACTAGAATGCACAAGGTTTCTAGGTGGTTAACCACATAGGATAGCAAGGTGCTAATCTATAGAGCATCTCTAGGTGTGGACGCACAGAGGATTTCTAGGTAATAACACCGAAAGGATTAAAAGGTGATGAATCACATAGGATCGGTAGGTGCTGGCCTAGAAAGGATCGCTAGGTGCTAACCCATATAAGATCCCTAGGTGCTGACCCACAGAGGATCACTGGGTGCTGACCCATAGAGGACCGCTCCTTGCTGACCCATAGAGGATCACTCGGTGCATACCCAAAGAGGATCGCTTAGTGCTAACACATGGAGGATCGCTAGGTTCTGACCACCTGACGATCAATATTTTTTCTTCACGTCACAACCAACCACTGGATATCCACAGTAAGCCTACGTTATTTTCAGAGGATCCACTCCACATGCCAGCAGCCATATTTCAGCATCCATGAAGTCCCACATAGATGTAACCTAAAGGAACATATTGTCATAAGGGTTTCAATGTGATGGACGACATGTCAATCAGACTTCCAGTCTACAACTTATTTGGATTTTAGTGCCGAGGGATTGGTTGTATTTGAGACGGATCCAACCCGGCCATACTCCAACTCTCTCCAAAACGCTATTGAATTATCTCATAAGGATCGTCTCATCATTAGGGTTTCAGTTCCATAGTCATTTATTAAAATGGATGTTTTTTAGAAGATAATCCCCTTTAATGAAGATGGATTGAAAAGGGTCAGAGTTCAGTCTGAACCGGTCGAACTGACCCGACCCAGTTCACTGGGCCCGACCTGAACCGACTGGGCCGTGGGATCAGCTAGATGGCCCACAAAATCAGCCCATCCTCATGAATGAGCATAGTCCACCTCCCCAAATTGACTAAGTCTGTTCGAGCACCCCAATTAGTTTCATAAGAGTGGAATCACTCCACCTAATCAGTCTGCATGGACCAGTCAACAAAGGGACACACCAAAACGGGTCATCCCATGACCGCGGATCAGAGCTATGACCCTCTTCTATGTTGTGCTGCCCACAGTCACCTTTTCTAACAAATTCGAGCCACCCCTATCCTCCACAATGCATTCTGGAACTTCCCTTCCCTTAAGGCCAGCGAGAGCCAGCCTCCGCCTCATCTGGTCACTGTTGCTACCGTATTATTCGAAATCTGGAGGTCTGATTTCTTTTCTTTTTGTGCATACAGGATACCCAAGATGCCGCCTACATTGAGGGCCCCTCAGGTTTTCCTTACCCTTGTTCAACTCGGTCACCCATGAAGAACGCAACCCAAGAAATATTGGTGGAGGTTTTAGGCATTGTTCGGTTTGGACCGTGCCCTCTATGTTAGAGTTATAACAGGGGAGAGTTCAAAAATCATCAAGAGAAGTTAAATTCATAAAAATCTTAGAATATAAACAAACCCATACATTGAACTTGTTGGAAGACACTGCAGACAAGGAATTAGGGTCCGCGTTTGATGGTGTTCATAAATCATCGGATCGAATCCTCAATGGCATCGTCAAATATCCATTCTTCATTAGAGGAAGACATATTCGGTGTTTCATCAGAGGTTCCTCTCATGGGTATCAAAAAACCACACCAAAGAATTATTTAATTAAGGGGAAATGAACCACCCTCATTGTGTTTCATTAATGTCATTGATTACTAAAACACATTTAATGTTCCATTAAAACCTCGGAGTGTCGCTCTTACACAACTATAGGTCATGACATTAAATGACACCCATTCAAGCCTGGCATTACACTTTGGTCCTGCCACCATTTCTCAATGGTTGAATGAAAATAAAAATATCTCATGTAGTTATTTTATTATATTTTTTATAGTCCAAAAATTAACTTTTTTGTACGACCTTTTCCATTCGAAGTTAAAATTCTCTAAATAAAGTATCAGCGCTACGAATTCAATGATGCATTTGGATTTCTAATTCGAACACTGGTTCCAAATATATAAATTTCCACTCAAAAGTTTACTAAATGTACCTAAAAAATGTTCAAAATTCTATTTCAGGCTCTTCTGGCCTCGGAATCATGTTGTGTCAATTTTCACAGACTCCTAAAAAACCCAAACAAAATTTAATTTTTTTCTGAAATTATTTTTCTTTACATCTTCCCCACATTATGTCTTTACATCCCTAAAAGCCATAAAAAATCTAGGGATAAAATGGGGATACTGAGCTCGTATCTGAGCCTCCCGCTCCAATGTGATCTTCTGGAAGTTTAGGTGATGCCACCGAACTGGAACTAGAGAAATATACCTCCAATGAAGGACCATCTCTAATAGATCCTCTATCTCCACCGGGAACTCTGCCATCGTCACACAATTGTCAATGTCCAGATCACCCCAATCGATATCGTGTGATGTATCATTCATTTACTGCCTCAGATATGACACATAGAAAATATTATGCACCCGGTGCATTTGTGGGAGAAGAGCTTGGAAGTATGCTACCTCTCCAACTCTACAGCGAATATGGAAATGTCACATAAACACAAAGATAAATTTACACCCGGGATAAATCTCTTAAATCCACATCATTGTGAGACCCAGAGGAGGTCATGGCATCCATCCTCAAACTATATGGGTCTCCATCTCCTATCAGCATAAGACTTCTGCTTGCATTGTGCAGTCTTCATCCACTCCTGAATGATCTGAACCTTCTCAGTGGTAGCCCATACCAACTCTAGACCCATAAGTGCTGACTCCCATGGGTCTGTCCGACATATAGGTGATCGGAAAGGTCACCCATACAAGGGATGAAATGACACCATTCCAACACTGGAGTGATAACTGTTGTTGTATGAGAACTCCACTAGTGGTAGGTGGTCCTCCAAACTATAGACAAAATCAAGGACACAAGCATGAAGCATTCCCTCATGTGTCTACATGGTCCTCCCCATCTAACTGTCTGTCTGAGGATGAAATGTAGTTCTCAAGAGAATCTATGTTCTGAACACCTTGTGTAATCCATTACACATCAAGGATGTAAAAAAAGTTTCAATATTTGAGAATATCATAGATGGTACCCCGTGAAGTCGTACAACTATATTATGTAGAGGTGTCCCAAGTCCTCTACAGATCCCTAATATCGGATGGGTTGGAAGTGGGATGACTTGGTGAGTCGGTCAGTGATTACCAAGATGGAATCATGACCCGTGGAAATAAGTGGTAGCCCTATCCCGAATTCCATGAAGATACCATCCCACATTCATTCTAGCACCTCAAGTGGTTGTGCTAAGAATTCTAGAACCTAATGCTTTTTCATCAATTTATGAAAAGTGATGCATCATTATAAGAACTCTTCCACTACATTCATCATCCATAGACATCAATACTAACATTGGAGGTCATGGTTCATCTTTCCCACACCATGATGTACCACCAAAGTGGATGTGTGTAACTCCCCAATAATCTCTTCTCATAGTGTCACAAGTACCATGGTGCGTCCTCTAAAAAAGATAATGTGCTCCCTACCATCATATAATTCTTCAAGAGCCCATCATGAGGATATCTAAGAACGTCAGACATCACAGTCAACATCCCCAAATTGTGCTTACTTTACTCAATGAAGGAGTGGGGGAGTGACATTCATGGATTGGAGTTATGATGATCCCTCACTATCCACGAAGGATAACTGAAACATGGCTATCTGCTTTATCACCTCACTCATAAATTGTAATCCATACCTCTGACTGAGTGTGTCTGCCATCACGTTCCCCTTCATAGGAGTGTAAACTATATCAATGTCATAGTCTTGGAGGAACTCCATCCATCACCTTTTTTCTCATGTATTGGTCCCTCTGTGAGAAGATATACCTTAGATTATTGTGATCGAAGTAGATGGTAAAATGTTCACCAATCAAGTAGTGATGGTTTATCATCAGGGAAAATACCACTACTGCTAACTCCAGATCATGGGTGGTTTAGTTCTTCCCATGTTTCCTCAGATTCTAGGAACCATAGGTGATCACCGCTTGCTCTAGTATTAGGACACATCCATGTCTAGTCCCAGATGTGTTGTAGTAGAATACATTCCCAACGCCCTCCTCTGGTAGAATCAAGTTGGGGGCACTCATCAGTCACGTCCTCAGCTCCTAGAAGCACTAATAGAATCATTATTCCTACAAGAAAGGTTTTCCCTTCTTTCTCAAAGATAATAAGGGTGCATCTACTATGGAAATATCATGTAAGAATATTTGATAGTGCCTAGATAATCCCAGGAAACTCCTCACCTCGGTCACACTCTTGGGTGTCTCCCATGCAAGCATTGTCTCTATCTTTGCTGGAACCAATACAAATCTAGCCTCCGAGATGATGTTCCCTACAAAGTGGACTTCCCTTATACAGAACAAGTACTTCAATAGGTTTCTATAAATATGGATCTATCATAGTGTATCCAGAACCATCTTTAGATGGGTGGCACGTTCCTCCTTCGATGCTGAGTACACCAAGATATTGTCAATGAAGACGACCATGAAGTGATCGAGGTAAGTCTGGAAGATCCTATTCAAGAGGCCCATGATAACTACAAGAATTTTGGTTACACCAAAAGGCATCAACAATAACTCAAATTTTCGATACCATCATCTAAAGGATGACTTTGGTACGTCCTCATCCCATACCCTGATATGATGATAGCCTGATCTGAGGTATATCTTCCAAAACCATCATGCTCTCTTCAGCTAGTCGGAGTGATCATCAATCCCTAGTAAAAAATACTTGTTCATCATGATAACCTAATTCTGGGGCTGATAGTCCACTCAAATCCTCAAAATACAATTTTAATCCTTTGAAAACAAAATCCGGGATGCCCTTGGGGAAACACTGGGCCATATGAACCCCTTACCCTACAAGTCCTCCAGTTATACCCCCAACTCACAAAGCTCTACAGAAGATATCTGATATGATGGTGTAGAAATTGTTTTCATTCTGGTGTATAGGTCGATATAAAATTCCACCTCTCTATGATGAGGTAGTCCTAGAACATAATCAAGAATGACATCTGCATAATGGTATACCAAAACGGGATATCTAAGACTCCTCTCATCCAATACCCTGTGGGTGAGGCTAGCCAACTGATGAGTGCTCGGCTACACCCACCTCAGAGAAAGTCTATCCATTACAGCAAAAGATTATTTCTCACTAGTGAATGAAAAACTGATCCCTTCCTTGTAGACACAACAAACATTTTTCCTAAAATAGGTGATCTGAGCTTGTACTACGAATAGCTAGACTATACTTAAGATGATGTCGTAAGGCCTCGATGCTGCAACTAAGAGATACCAGCTGAAGCTATCACATCCTAGAGTGAGATAACACTTCCAGAACAAGGGTTTAATTGTTGAATCCCCTCTTCTATGAGTCTAAAATTGTAAGGATCGTGCCAACGACTCCATCGTAATTTCCAAGCACTGAAAAAGTGTGGTGGAAATAAAAAAGTGCCTGACACCTATGTCTAGAAACCTGAAGCTAAGGTGGAGTAGACACAGATCATACCTCGATTCATCTCTGGAGCACTGTGGTCACATGCCTCAGCTGCCTGCAGGTGTGATCTTCCATGTTAACCAACGCCATGTGGTCAGGGTGGACCACATGGGGTGGTGTTTGTAAAACCTCAAATTGCCGACCACCAATGGAGTTTAGACAGCTCCTCTCCCACGTTTGTCACCTTGCAGACCTCCTCTCTTTAAACTCATTCATTATCTCAGTTGTACCTAGACCATCTATTGATGGTCCACATGGGGAGTTAGAAAATTGTGAGCCACATTCCATTTTCCACCACATGAGTAACTATATTTTTTCCTCTAATGATATCAACTTGCTTATGATCTTGCAGCTCTAGACCTACATCCTCAGGTCATCCTCTGGAAGGTCTGGCCAGCATGGACCTCTTCATCATCTGCCTACTCTCTGATGTAGATGACTCGACTACCCACTATCTGGTGGCTACTCTCACCATCGATGCCTGCTCAGATAGAAATTTGTTCACCAATAGCGCTTGTTCAGGCACTCCATTCCACGTCGAGATGTTGAGTGATATCCTAAACATTCTGATCTCCCGTTAGAGACCCTTCTCAATGGTCTGGGCCTTGAAGAAAGGGCCAGGTACCATATCAGTGGAGTAGAAAATGGAGTTCTGTGAATCTCACCGAGTAATAGGCCCCTATCAGAGAACCTTTTTGTAAGCGCAGTAGATTCGTAATATGCATAGAGCATAAAGTCTCTAGTACAAACTCCACTACAAAGAGGCACTAGAAGTCTAACCAGCAGTGTGTCACCTCCTTGTGTGTCTGGAGTGTCAGGCTTCACCTTCTCCCTACTGTACCCTGGAAGAGACTAGCATCTAGGATCACCATCTGGTGTATTAGTGTCCCAACTAGGATAAAAACTCATGCCACAGCCTCCATCTAGTCATTTGCTTCCTGCAGATCAGTCTCACCTTGATAACTTAGTTGTCAATATCTCAGGAACAATTGCAACATGCTCAGTCGGCATGCATGGTCTGATGGTGGGGCAGGTGGAAAATGATGCCCAATGGTTGGAGGTGCTTCTCATACACCACCCAAAGGTAGTGTCCCTAAAATAGGGCCATGCATCGAAGCCTCATCACTTGGTGGGCCATCATCATGAACCCTCTCTGAAATCTAGGGTGGATAGCTATGCAGCAGAATCCTATAAGAAGAAGATGCACCACGATCAATATGTCATACCTAGTGAGTTAACTAAAAAGAGATCAAAATAAAATTTAATTTAAAAAACACACTCAATCAGTCTTTTCAAGAATTTGGTCACAAATCATAACTCAAGGTCTCGGTGTATAGATACATCTGCTGCCACACCAACAATGCACTCCCCAAAATGAAACCAATACTCAAGACACTTAACACTATTTCCCCATTGAAAACATAGACTCTTAGTTATTATGGTAGAACTGACCACCCATTAATACCACTTTGTCATGAACCATCCCCAAGGCCCGTGCTGTGATTACCCCAAGCCCACCTTCAATAGTACATGGGTTGGCTACCAGCACTGGAAAGACATATCCCTAATATGGGAAGGAATTGGATCAAAATCTATACACACACAGAATAGGTATACAATGAAATTAGTCCATATAGTATATCTACTGAATGTAAAAGTAATTAATGAATGTAAAGGGGGATAGTATATAATCCCAATAGAAAATAAAGTACATAAAAAAGAAAAATATCCCTTAAGGTCATCCGCCTAGGATCCCACTTGAAGGGTAGGTACATGTTGTCTATGTGGCTCACTACACCCATCAGTCATCTCTGTACACTGTCTACTTCAGGCTCCCAAGTCACAGTAAAAGATTCCAACTATCTGCACAAGACACAACAAGGTGTGGGTGAAGCCCCTATAGCGATGAGTGTGACAATACTCAATAGGGACCCTGACACCCTAGAAGGTCTCTCAGAGTTAGATAAAGGAAAATCCCCAAAGCATGATCTATATTAAAAGGAAGAAAGTAATATACTCAACTCAAACCAGGTATACAATGTAATGAACATGAATAAAGATGATTAGCATTAAATATAGATCATCTAATTCTATCAAGAGGATTTTATTAATAGACCGCACAAGGTCCCTAGGTGCTGACCCATAGAGGATGGCTAGGTGTGGACCCTCATAGGATCGGTATTTTCTAACACCTAGAGGATGGCTAGTTGCTGACCCATAGAAGATATCTAGGTGCTGAACCACATAGGATTGCTAGGTGCTAACCCACCAAGGATCACTAGGTGTGGAACCACAATGGATAGATAGGTGCTGACCCACAGAGGATCGTAGGGTGCTGACCCCAATGGATCGCTCGGTGCTAAACCAAAGAGGATCACTCGTAGCTAAACCACAGTTGATCTCTCGGTGCTGACCTAAGTAGCATTTCTAGGTGTTGACCGATATCAGATTGCTATTATTTCTTCACATCACAACTAGCCACTGGATTTCCACACTAAACACATTTGATTTCCATAGGATCTTCTCCACAATCCATCCGTCATATTTCAACGTCCATAAAGTCCCACATAGAAGTAATCTGAAGAACGGTCTTTTCTTAAGGGTTCCAATGCAATAGATGGTGCGTCAATAAAAATCTCAGTCTGTAAGTTATATCCATTTTAGTGATAAGGGCCTATTTGGATTGGAGTCCGATCTGATCCGTCCATACTCTAACACTCTCCAAAACTCAATTAGAGTATGTCAAAAGACCAACTAATCAAAAGGGTTACAGTTCTATAGACTGTTTTTCAAATAGATGTCTGGTTTAGGAGAAAATATCCATTAATCAAAACATGATTGAATGGGGTTTGAGTCCAGTCCATCCTAGTCGGACCGACCAGACCCGATTCACATGGCCCGACCCGAACCAGCATTGCTCGGCCTAGTCTACATGGGCTAGGTTTGGCCTGCTGGGTCGCAGGCTCGGCCCGCAGAACCGGTCCAGCCCGCTGGCTAGGTCCGGCCTGCTAGCTAGGCGCGGTCCCCCTCCCCGAATGGACCAAGTATATTCCGGCTCCCCAATTAGCAGCTCTAGGTTGGCAGTGCTCCACTTGACTGGTCCTCATGGACCTATCAATAACAGGACATGTGGGCGCAGTTCCGCGCTCCACCATGGCTTTGAGACATGACCCTACTCTATAGTTCACCGCTCGCCGTCAACGCAGCCGGAGAAGGTCGGCCACCCCTTTCTGTCGCAAAAACTTTTGGAACCACTGTCCCCTTGTGGCCAGTGAGAGGTGTCCACCACCTCCTCCAGTCACTGGTATTGTCGCGCTGGTGGAGCTTCCGCGGGCCACCGGTGGAGCTCCAGAGGTTTGGTTTCTTTTTCTTCTACGCCTACCGGCTACCCGGGACATTACTTACACTGCAGGGCCCTATGTTTTGCTGTGCTGATCAATATCCCATGAATAATGCAACCCAAAAAAATTGATAAAGGGTCTAGACCATGTTTAGTTCGGTTCACACCCTTTACAATAGCGTTATAACATGTGAGAGTTCAAACATAATCAAGAGAATATGAATTCATAAAAATATTAGAATAGAATCAAACCCCTACCTTGAACTCATTGGAAGATATTGTAGATGTTGAAGAAGGGAACATTTTCAAAGGTGTTCATCGATCTCCAGATCAAATACCCAATGGCATCGTCGAATCATCATTCTTCATTGGAAGAAAACACTACCTGTATTTTGTGAGAGGTTACTCTCATGGGAATCCAAATCCCATGCCAATTATAATTTTAAATAATTGGAAAAGAACATCTCTCATAGTGTTTCATTAATTTGTTTCATTAATGAACCTCATTGAATGTTCCATTAAAACCTATGAGCATCGCAGTTATGAAACCAAAGGTCATGTCATTAAATGACTCTAATTCATGCATAACATTACATTGTAGTCCTTCCACCATTGCTCAATGGTTGAAAGTCAATAAAATAACTCATGGAGTTATTTTATTATATTATTTGTAAAGTCCAATAATTAACTTTTTTATCTGACCCTTCCTGATCAAAGATAATTTTCGCCAAATAGAATCCATTTGTTGTGAATTCAACAGTGCCCTCAGATTTTTAATCTGAGTACTGGTTCAAAATATAGAAATTGTTGTACAAATTTTTTCTGAACGTAACAAAATATAGTTCAAAATTCTGTTTCAGGCTCTCTTGGCCTCGAAATCATGTGCCGTCAATTTTCACAGACTCTAAAAAAACCCAATTTTTTTTAAAAAAATTATATGGAAATTCCAAGCCTTTACAATTATAGATAATAAACAAATGTACATTATTTAATTTTTTCATAAATGTTTTCATGTTTATTTATAATTTTTATACATGTATAAACATGTTATATACAATTATATAATAACTAATATTTATGAAGGTTGTTTTGAGCATATTCAACGTATGTGTCAAATATGATTTTGACAGGTCAACTATGGTCAATGACAACAATGTATAAATATCTCTAGACTAATAATTATCACATAATTATAAAATAATTACATCATTTATAAATTTAAAATCATACAGGAAATATGGTTATGATCCATGAACCAACATTACAATCATGAACACTATATGCCATACATATGCTGGAGTAACATTCTCATTCTATAATGATCATTACATTAAGAAGATAAGTAGTGTTTATAATTAAATATTTACAATTGTATCATAAATAAAATATTATTTTATTTTATATACCTGTATATATCATTCATATGATGTGGTGATGTTAAATGAAGAATCACATCACTACGAGGAGGCACTAGTCCATAGGTCCACGATTGACGTCATCAATTATTCAATTTGCCAAATTAAAATATGAAAATGATAATTTATATTTAAATATAGATTATTATTTCATAAAAATCATAAATTTTTAATTTGTATCACATATTTTTTTTTATTCCATTATTAATGCAATCAAAGTAAATCATGAACGAATAAAATCACTTTAAGGAGGTGGTAGTCCACAAATCCTCAAAGGACGTTATCATATTCCCAATAAATGGAAATAATGAAGGGATGTGTTGTATAATAGTTATATAAGTATTGGTAAATCATAAATATCATAAATATCATAATAAATAAATTACATAAAAATTCTAAACCATAATATGTGGTAAAGAAAAAGTGAACAACATCATTTTAATATGAAGTAATTCACTGTACACACTAAAGATAATTTTTACGCAATTGATTGAAGTGTGTATAGGTGTTGGTTGAAACATTAACATAACAACATATAAATATATTTAAGATACTATGGATATTATATAATCATTTTATTATAATAATTTAAGGGGTGGATAAATAAATAAAATAAAATTTCTCGTTGAATAATGTTACATCTTCTTCATGTAAATTTTTCTTGTTTGCACCAAAGTACTTCATTGGTTTTATTTCTCACAAATGTGAGTATTATAAGATTAGATTAGGTATATTTTGAGATTATTTGGATGTGTTTGTTATGATACAATATCCTTTTTTGGATTGAATATGTTGGGAGAGTGACTGCCTTTTATATTAGAGTGGGGGGGTGGCATTCTTAATGTTATAAAAGTAAAAACTATTTGGAAGTCCCCCTTACATTTTTTGACTCCAATAATGACAATAATTCCATATAATTGGGTATATGGTCTAAAAATGGATATTAAGTAGGTATTTTAATTGTTTCAAGGCTTATTGGCCACATAATAATAATTTTTAATCACTTTGTAAACTAATATTTACCTTCATCACTCTAATTCATTTTAACTGATTTCAATAATATTTTGGATCTGAAAATAGTGTATATTATTAGACATTACGACATATTGAATTTCAACGATATATAATATATATTATAAAATTAATATATGTTATGTGTATGAATTTAATTTAAAATTATTCTCAAAGAAGGAATGAGAAAGTGGGGTTTTAACGTAAAATGTTCAAAAGAAGGAAATGTTTTTATACCCAATTTCTCTATAAAATTTATTATATCAAAAATCATTGGATTTATAGATATATAATTAAACTAATTAGACCATGAAATAAATTGAAAACATATATTAACTATATAAATAAATTAGATGAAATTACAGTTTTAAATGAATTTTCAGTGTCCTATATTATTCAACAACATATGAAGTTTGTCAGAAAAATACCCGAAAATAAAACAAAATAAATTTTCTTATTAATATTTCAAAAATTATTTTTATTTTTTCAAATGAAATTTATTAATGTTTCAATATTTATTTTTAATATAACTCATCCAAAAAAAGGTGGTAAATGTACTTTTATAGAATATTAATTTTTTTATGATTAATATTTGATTAATTCGTATCTTAAGACTATCAAATTTATTAGATGAATTTAAGAAAATTTAATTAAATATATAAAATATATTATTTAATAATTTTTAACTAATACTAGATAATATAAATTATTTATATAAAAGAACCTTATGGTCATGAAAATATTTTTTCCTAAAAACACATCATTTATATTAAATTTGTCTTTATTTACCTTTTTAATTAATTATTTACCAATGAATTAATTTAAAAAACAATCCTATAACATAAATTAATATTTTTTTAAATCTCATTCATTAACCCATTAAATCATCTAGGTAATAACAATTCATCATAATATTAGAAGTAAATTGTTGTCCTCTAAGACCCATGATTGTGTGTAACATAAGTCATCAAAGGAACTCCACGTTGAGTTCAACAAAAAATAAACTTGGTTTGTTGGGTTAAGAATTATTAACATATAATTTCATGTATTTAAATCTACCAAATAATTTAAATTAATATAAAAGATTACATTTCATAAAATCTCATGTTGAATCATTGAATGAATTAAAAGGGGGATTAAATTATAGAAATCAAAATTCAACCCCTTGGGTTTCAGTTGGATAATGGTGCCATCATATTAATTGTGTTTTTGGGATAAATTATTAAAATATTGGAAACTCCAATGGTTATACGAGGTGTTTCCTTATGGAAGATAATTCTTATTTTTTCACCAGCTAGTCGGTGGGCTTTGTGTAGTCTTACTATACAATTTCCTTTCCACTATCTAGCGATTGGACTCTAAATTATATTTATTTGAAATAAATCAACCTCATTATTATATTATACTAATATATCGTTCATTATCACCTCCTATAAGATCTATAGAGAATCCAAAACACCAAAAAGTCTAGGTACATGTCATGTTTATAGAATTTAAATGTGGTGAAAAGAATAAAGGGTGATGTACATACACTATAACATCAAAAAACCAAACAATCTGGAAGAAGCTTCTACATTTTTACATTGGTATAATAGACACAAGATCTCAACGAAAAGGACTATTTAGTTTTCATGTTTTTATGAACTAGACATAATCATGCTTCCCATTTTATATTTGAAATAAAATTTAAAACATAGTGAGTGTTAATATTACACAGTCTTGAACTCATTCATAGATTCTATATTAATATCAATGGAAAAGGAAAAATAAATGGGTGATAAAAAATTCTTTGTATGGTTTATCTATAGTGGATCCAATATTGAATTATTAAGGAATGTTAATTATGATATTTCAAATAAATTAAAACACATTCTATTTAATAAATATCATGAGGTTGGAATGAATTCTTGGAAAATATCAATTAAGATATCTAAATGATAAATATATCTGAATTTTCAAAGAAGAAATTGATTATTTTTTGATTTAGTGATATAAAACATCATGATTTCTTTACCACTAAGGTTTTTTCCCATGAAATTTTAGTACATTGTTAGTTATACACCAAAAACACATTTAATAAGTTTTCCTAACTGATTTATCTAGAAATATCGATCGATACATTGGGGGATATTTATAAGCATGAACCACGATTTACTACATGCCTAAATAATTCCTCATATATTTATTGATTAATTAAGTTCATAATAAATATAGATTATCAAAAAATATCTACAATGAGTAAATAACACCAAGCATTATGATTTCACTAGTTAGTCAAATAATATTTATAAAAAAATACAACATCTAGAAATTGTATACCGTTTATGAAAAAATCATATCAATGTTAAAAAGAATTTTGATCGTCAAGATAATTTTTCTTTCCAATAAAAAATTATTAATATATCGTCAATGTTTTGTGAGAAAATTAATGACCCAAATATTAATATGATTTAAATGATAAGAATCCATTCAATAATAAAATAGGTTTTGTAATAAAATCATTTCCCTTAGAGAAATAAGGAAAATTGATGTGAAATATTAAGAAAAAATAAAATTATGTTGTTTCAATGTGAAGACATTTTCAAATTGCTTATGAAGGTAAATAGGATATAGTGGTTATTGTGGTGGGAAAATTTATTAATTCAATATATGTTTAAATGATGTATTCATTTTGATATTTTTTAAATAAAGTAGAAAAATAACCACCTTTGATACTTTTTAAATATTCCATTAACCCCTTATGAAAACTCTTAGATAACATAAAATGTCCTTAATAAATTATTTGAGAAAATAATAATGAAATTTTATAAAGAAACATTGAATAATATTGACATTGATGAAAAATATACTCGATAAAAAGATAAATAAGATCATATTTTATTTTAAACAATTCTACTCATGGTTTGTGTACCAAATAAATGAAATTTTGGAAAAATTAAATTTAACTAAATTTATTTCATTAGGTTGAGTAAATATATGGGGTTTTTGAATGTTATTTAAATGATAATTTTAATGATAATAAGAAAAACCCAAAAATGATAATGTTTAAAATATCCATACCACATTGATAAAATTAACATATTAAATATATACCCTTGAAAGAGTAACATGAATTAAAACTCTCATTATCACAAATAAATATTTATTTATTTAAAATACATCAAAGTATTTATATATAAACCACATAAATTGAATAGAATCATAGTATCAAATTTGTCTCAACAGATATGAAATTGATATGAAACCCTTTACCACATGTTTCAATTACATTTCAATCAATATAACCTCAGATATAGTTAATATAATGTATTATAATTATATACTATGATTATTTATATTCTAATAATATCATATTTTATCCTCTTATAACAATTAAACATTAATTAATTGTTATTTCATTATTAAAATCATTGTTTTATCTGTTAACTGTTTCATTTTCCATTGATGTTTTAGTTATATAGATCTCGTATTTTTACATTTACCGCGGTTATATCATCTCTAGAATTAAATTTATTATATAAATATCATAAATATTCATTATATATATATATATATATAATTAACAAGAAAATATAGTGATAGAAAAATGATTTACATCACTGACAGAGAAGAAAGGTCACACACACATGTGAATTTTGTTTTTAACATCTAACGTAAATAATGTAAGAGCGATAGATAATATTATAAAATTATGGATTCATAATAATATCATAAATTACATATTTATATCTTAAATATATCCTTATCACCATCCATGTTAAATATAATTAAAAAATCACATTTCGTCGTAGACGTGGTAGTCCACACGTATGCATGAGGGATATTATTTTCATTGAATGGATGATGAGGTAAGAAATTCGTTATGATATTATAAATATAGATGAATTATTATGTATTAAATGTGATATTTAAACTTAAATCCTCTGATTAGGAACATTCAAGAAAATTGTGATGGAAATTTAATTATATTGTTATGTGGATGTGCTTGTCCAATCATAAGAATGAGCGATACACTCACTCCCATTGGATAAAAGGAGTGTGAGTAATTATGTTTCCATAATAACAATAACATTTCAGTTTATTTTGGATACTTATGTTTTTATTTTATAGATAATATCAAAAATTTATGGGATGTAAAATATGAAATAATTGGAAACTAGTCATGTTGGATGATTAAATTTTCTTCTATTATCATCTTTTATATCCCTTATTAAGGACCCTTGGGATGGTATTTTAATAATAATATCACAAATAATATTTGAATAATTAATTTTGAAAAGAATTGAGGAGGGTATGTATGATATATGTTGCTAAAGTTTTTTTAAAGTAGAGAAAGCACATGTGTCCTTTTATAAGTTGGGTAGAAGAAACTCATGGAATTTATTAGAAAAATAAATTATAATAATGTAATAATCTTGAAAAATGATTTTTAATGGCTATATTATTTATTTCTAGATATTTGAAGTCAAAATATGTCTATAACGAAGGATATATAAATGCTTAATTTTGAAATCACCCGTAACTCTTCTTGTAACCCCAACCTATAAAACATTTTTGTCAATATTTGTATTAATATATTATTTTGTGTCTTACATTTCATTATGAGATAAAATTAAGAAGGCCTTATTATTTAATATTAATTATTCTAATTAAAACTATGGAATCCATTTTATATATTTCCAAATATAAAAGTGGAATATTTTAATTTATTCCAAAATACAAAAAACAAGTTGAAATGAAGACTTTTAAAAAAAAATTGTATTGTATGTTTTTGTGCCCAAATATGAGATAAATTTTTCTTAAATGAACTTAATTGTATTAATAATATTAAAAAAGTACAATTTTAAATAAAATTTCAAAAAAATTCAATCATTCTTAATTCTTTGAATAAAAAGGTAGTTTTAAAAAATATAGAAATTTTCATTATTCATGGATAAATAAATATTTATAGAAAATTACAAAAACATTTTTATAATATACTTATAACAAGATGATATAAAATATATAGACCATTTTAAAATAAATTACTAAAATTAGGAACAATTATTTATTTTATTTTCAGGCAAAATTTCATAGATCCCATTTTGGAGGAAAAATGTATTTGTGTAGAATGAAACATATTTACTAAAGATTTTATACATATTTATTATAATATATTCTTTAACTAAAAAAATTATAAACATTACTTTCTAAATTTTTATTACTATTCAATTATTTATATTAAAAGATAGGTTATAACATTATACTATATTATGGATTATTTTTACTCGAGGTTTTCTCTATCACAACTATTTAAAAAATAAAATTTATTTGAAAAGATATATTAATATTTAATGTTGTTAAATTATTTCCCAATATATGAATCTTTCTATAAAAATCCAAAAAAAAATTATTAAAATAACATAGGATACTCTTAACCCATCAATTCCTTGTGTTTTTGTGAATAATCCTCTAATTTAAGATTTAACCATAAAACCTTGACCAGATGAGAAGTATTGTTTCATAAAACGTATCCCTACAATCCGTTATAATTATTGATTGTTCCTTATAAAAAAAATCCTTCTTTAGTAGTATAAACATTGAGGTAAACACATGTAAAGGATAAGTAATGGATTTCCTTATGAGAGGTATATGGAATACATCATGAACATGAGAGAGATTCGGTAGAAGCTCTGAGTGAAAAGCTATTATTAATTGAAAATCAATAAATTCATAAGGGATAATAAATCTTGTGCTCCTCTAACACTAATTTGGAAATATCCTAACCCTCGTAATAATAGATATTCATAGGAATACCATGTCATTAAATTTTATGCCCACATATCTATCATGATTGTCAGTTAACCTTTTTATCAACTCCAAGCTACAATTATGTTCTATTGAATTAATCTAAATATTTATTCAATTCCACCACCTAGATTCAGTCCCAATAGATTTTATTCTTCATATTCATAATAAATTATTATAGTTATTCACTTCCTCCAAATGATATATTACAAAATATCAATCTATATTCTTTAGTGAATGATAAAATTTTAATATAATTATTCAAAAAATGGTGTTGACCCTAATTAATTTTAAATATAAAGAGAATGGTCCCAATATTCCTTCAAATTTTTAATGTTTTCTATAATACTGAACAAATATATGATGATGATAATCATTATTGAAACCCTACTATGTATCCAGATGAAACTGATGGATTCACCAAAACAATGATGTAAACCATATATATTGGCTAGATATTATTCATGGCAATACCCATTGAAATAAAAAAATGTTCATTAAAATTTAATAAAAAATCGATATTATGAGAGAAATTATCTCTAATACCGATACATTTGAATGTTCATAAGGTAATTTATTACTATATGATTATAAATATTCCATCTAGATGTTTTGGGGATTCTGAAGATGAAATTTTTGGTAATTTTTTATCATTCCCATTTTAGTATAGGTAATAATTATAATATCCGCCTAGAATTCTATCTCTCATCCCTAAATTTCTGTTACACCATGAATCATGATACGAGCACTATAATATCCCATTTGAATTTATTCAACTAGATATACTCTTTTAGATCTCCATATATATTTGTAAATATATAATAAATAGAAAATGATGAATTATGACCATCACCCAACACCTCATACTTCCAGTTAAGTATTGATGAAACACATAATAGGTTTTTTATCCTTATCATTCTAGCTTGATATTGGTTGAACTCAAGAAAATTCATCTCCAACATATGTAATTCAATATCCTCATTTTATTCCTTTATAATTGTTTCATTAATATATGGAGGAACTTTTTATAATAACAAATATAATATTCCCTTGTCATCAATATTTATACATCTATATACTGAAAATACAAAAATATTTGATCTCCTTAAATACTCATCACATAGAATATAGCATGTCCTTTCAGAGTCAGATAATCATCCACTTTTTCACTTTTCTAGGGTTGTAAGGTATTGAGAAGCCATAATATTTTATGAAATCCAACCATATTATTTATCATATAGTAAACTATTTCTATCTAAATATATACATCTAGGTATTATGATTAGTATATATATACCAACACATTCACAATGAAAAAAATTCCACCATTTCATTAATGCAAAAATTATTACTCAAAACTATAAATTAGAATTCATGTAATTTTTTTTCATGAATTCTCCACTAGGGGTTGGAATATGTGATCACCCTATCATAATACAAGATGGCATATCTAAATGTTTTCTTAGATGTGTCTCTATAAATATTTTTCCCTTCTGCATGGAAGGTTAGTGTAAGAACATGAATCCTTACCAATACTATTCTGAGTTAATTAAAATTATCTTCAAATTCATTTGTCCATAAAAACTTTTCTACCATCCAGGTAAATATCGCAGTGTATTATATAGTCATGAAAATTTCTTCACAAAAAATTTATAACTTCCATCCCAACACAGAAAAATCTTATATTTAGTCATTGTGGTTGGTCCAGACTAATGTTCATTTACCACCAACATTGATAGAAGCACTAATATACCCTCAATTGAGATTTAATGATCTCAAATGAGACTTCCTATATTTACAATTTCTACATGGTAAATTTTACTAAGAACTTATTCTTCATAGGTCCATCATGGAAATTCTGAGGAAATATTCACGATATTCATTAATTTTTGAATATATAAAAATGAAATATATAAGGACAACCAAAATATGATCAAAGTTATTTGTACTGAAAATATTCATCAAATACGTTGAAATAATAGGGGCACTAGTAAGACCAAATCACATCATTATAAATTCATCATTACTATACAACATTATGAATGATTGTTGGATATATCCTCAATTTTGAACCTCAATTGATGATATCCCAATCAACCATCAATTATCAAAAAAAAAGAATTATATCATACTAATTTGTAAAATATATAATCGATATAAAGTAGATGATACATGTTTTTAATTATGTTTTTTTATTATTCATTATAATTAATGAAAAGAAACATTGACCCATATTTTTTATTAATAAAATGAATAATTGTAAACCTTGATGAAGTAATTGGATGAATGAATTACTTATAGAAATTCTCTTGGAGAAACATATTCAATTACTAAAAATCCATTAGTGTAAATTTTATATGGATTGATTGAAATTTTTATAGCACCATGTTTCAGTTCTATTGAAAAGTCAACATCATGATTTAGTAGAACACTAGAAAGATATTATGGAAAGGAAAAAAATTCCATAAAATACAAATGTCATTAATGATTTTTTCATAAAAACAAAAAAAGATAAATAACCCTCATTAATTTCTAGTAAAAACCATGTGACTGATTTAATTTCCAATGGGTTTTCAAGTACATCCTCAAACTGATAGACTATCATAGGTTGATTTAGAATATCAAATGTAACCATATTTCATCAACTACTTTTTTTTGGTATCTATGATGAGGGATACACTAAATACCCAAAATCACATACAATATAAATCATGGAAGAATAATTTTTTTACAGGGGGAATATTTCCACAAAAATATATCAGAAATGATATATAAAATTTAGATTTAATCATTACACCATTAAGAGTTCTCACTAAAACTCAACATCAAATCATTGAGGTGGTGATTCGATATCGTTATAAAATTACTCCAATATACACTACTGGAAATATAGGTTTTCCCAACGGATATATACCAACAGTTTTCTTAAACCGTTGGTGTATATAAGTATACCAAGCATATAACAACGGTTTTTCAAAAACCGTTGGTAAAGGTATGTAGAGGTGAAGTTATACTAACGGTTTTTGCAAAACCGTTGGTAAAAGTGTGTTTGTGAGGAAGATATACCAACGGTTTTTCAAAACCGTTGGTAAATTTTTTTTTGATGAAGATATACCAACGGTTTTGTAAAACCGTTGGTAAAAGTGAGTTTTTGAAGGGCTTCACCAGAGGTTTTTTAAAACCGTTGGTAAAAGTTTTCATTCCCAACGGTTTTTACAAACTGTTGGGAAAGATTTCCCATAAATAGACAGAACCTCAGGCTCCCCCATTCCACACGACTGGAGCCCAAAACCGAAGTAGAGAAGTGGGATTCTCATTACCCTACAGTCCCAATCATTACATCTTCAAAATTTCATAGATTATCATTTGTAATCTGTAAGTTATACTTCCATTTTAATGTTATGTATCTTCTATTTTGATTTTATTTTTTCAATTGGGTGAAGAGGTAAATTGGGATTCTGTTTACCCTACTGCGAAAATCCTTCATTCCGGCCCGTCTTCAAAATTTCTTAGTTCTACATTTCCTGTAAGTGATACTTTTATTTTAATTATCTACATCCACTGTTTTGGTTTTCTCTTTATATTTCGGTGTTTATGAATTTTTTGTTCTGTTTGATTTGGGTGCGTGTGTTGAGATTTGATAGTGGCACACATATAGTGATTATAGTATGAGTTTGGTCTATTGGGATAAGTAGTAAAGTGAATCAAATTTTATTCAAAATGAATTGTGTGTTAATATCATCCAAAAATTTTCAGTTTTTAGAAGGCTTGGTATTTCTGGGAATTTTGTGTTAATATCATTCATATTACACATGATTCACATCATGGTAAGAATGTGTGATGATTTTGTTGAGATTAGAGAGAAAACTCATACAATCTAGGTTGTTTATAGTGGCATGGTTAGTCATGAGTGATAATTGGATTCCCAAGAAGATTGTACTAATAAAGCATTTAGGGTCAATTAAATATGGTTCTCAATGTATATTGTATATTATGTCTCTTTCTTGGACAATACTCACTTTTATGATGGTGGGGTTCTTTTTACTATCCATGCTAGCATGTGTAGTCATCCATAACATTTTTATATTTGGTTTTATTGATGTGCAACTATGTTTTTTGTTTTTCTCTTTTGATTTGGTAGAAATGAGAGGTCTGTGGAAATTAATCATGGCTGTGGGTGGTAATTTAGGATGTAATATAGTATGCCTTCATTTTCCTTGATATATCCAATAATATTATTGATTTATATTCAGTATGATTATCTTTGACAAATGATGTTGTTTAATAATTTTTTATTAATGGTTGTAATAATGACTACATGGGGATGTCCAGGTGTTGGGGGATGGGGTGTCCAGATGGGGGGGGGGCTGTCCAGGTGGTTGTCCGAGGGGTGGGGGATGTACGGGGTGAGTGGGGGCTGTCCAAGGGATTGGGGGCTGTCCGGGGTGAGTGGGGAGCTATCCGAGGGGTGGTGGGTTGTCCAGGTTGTTGTACAAGTTAATCTCGCCTCAACATTTTAAGTGAAAACAACTACTGGCATACGGAAAATAGACCAAACACATTTGGATTGTGTTTATAATTTAGTAAAATGATCCATGGGTCATTTGTGATGTGTACGAGTCAACCCCGCCTCATTCTGAGGCACTGTGTGGCCGATAGCACTCTAAGTTTCTCACTTTTGTTTAAAATGAACACTGTTTTAAGTAAAAATAACTGACATACAGAAAATGGACCAAACGTATTCAAATTATGTTGATACTTGAACACAACGATCCATGAGACATTTTTGACGTGTAAGAGTCAACCCCGCATCAATTCGAGCTGTGGTGTGGCCGGAACCACTCAAACCGTGTAACTTTTATTTGAAATGCACAACATTTTAAGTGAAAACAACTAATGGCATATGGAAAACTAACCAAATGCATTATAATTATGTTGATACATTAGGAAAATTATCAATGGGAAATTTTTGACTTGTATGAGTCAACCCCACCCCAATCTGAGGCACGTTGTGGCCTAAATCACTCAAAGAGTCTCTCTTTTGTTTAAAATGGAAACTATTTTAAGTAAAAATATCTGACATACGGAAAACCAACCAAACTTATTTGTATTGAGTTGATAATTTATAAAAATGATTCATGGGACATTTGTGACGTGTAGGAGTCAAACCCACATCAATTCAAGGCACGGTGTGGCTGGAACCACTCAATGTGTCTTTTTTTTTTGAAATGAACAACATTTTAAGTGAAAGCAACTGATGGCATACAGAAAACTGACCAAATGCATTGGGATTGTGTTGATACATTAGGAAAACGATAAATGTGTCATTTTTGATGTGTAAGAGTGAAACAAACATCAATCCGAGGCGCAGTGTGGTTGGTACCACTCAAAGTGTCTCACTTTTGTTTAAAATGGACTTAATTTTAAGTGTAAACAAAATCTGACATACAGAAAACTGACCAAATGCATTTGGATTCTATTGAAACTGTAGAAAAATGATCCATGAGTCATATGTGACATGTATGAGTTAACCCAGTCTCAATCCGAGTTGTGGTGTGGCTGGTACCACTCAAAGTGTCTCTCTTTTGTTTAAAATGGACTAAATTTTAAGTGAAAACAACAACTAACATACGAAAAACTGACCAAATGCATTCAGATTCTATTGAAACAATAGAAAAATGATCTATGGGTCATATATGACGTGTACGAGTCAACCTTTCCTCAATCTGAGTTGCGGTGTGGCCGGCACCACTCAAAGTGTCTCCCTTTTGTTTAAAATTGACTTATTTTTAAGTGAAAACAATAACTGACAAACGGAATACCGACCAAACGCATTTATAATCTATTAAAACTTTAGGAAAAGGATCCATGGGTCATATGTGATGTGTAAAACTAAACCGCGCCTCAATCTGAGTCACAGTGTGGCCGAAACCACCCAAAGTGTCTCTCTTATGTTTAAAACGGACAACATTTTAAGTACATACAGAAAGCTGAAAAAATAGATTCTTATTTTGTTGATACTTTATCACAAGGATCCATGGATCATATGTGACATGTAAGATTTGACCCCGCCTCAATCTGAGGCGCGGTTGGTACCACTTAAAGTGTCTCTCTTTTGTTTAAAATGGATTAATTTTAAGTAAAATCAACAACTGACATACGGAAAACTGACCAAATGCATTCGGATTCTGTTTAAAATTTAGCACAACCATCCATGGGTCATATATGACATGTACGAGTCAACCCTGCCTCAATATGAGTCACGGTGTGGCCGTCACCACTCATAGTGTCTCACTTTTGTTTTAAATAGATTTAATTTTAAGTGAAAACAATAACTGACATACGGAAAACCGACCAAATGCATTCATAATTTGTTCAAACTTTAGGAAAATAATCCATGGATCAAAAGTGATGTGTAAAAGTCAACCGCGCCTCAATCCGAGTCACTGTGTGGATGAAACCACCCAAAGTGTCTCTCTTATGTTTAAAATGGACAACATTTTAATTACTTATGGAAAACGGACCAAACAGATTCTAATTGTGTTGATACTTTATCACAATGATCCATGGATCATATGTGATGTGTACAAGTTGACCCTGTCTCAATCTGAGGCGCAGTGTGGCTGGTACCACTCAAGGTGTCTCTCTTTTGTTTAAAATGGATTTACTTTTAAGTAAAAACAACAACTGACATACAGAAAACTGACCAAATGCATTCGGATTCTGTTGAAAATTTAGCACAATTATACATGGGTCATATATAACGTGTATGAGTCAACCCCACCTCAATCTGAGTCACATTGTGGTCGTCATCACTCAAAGTGTCTCTCTTTTGTTTAAAATAGAATTAATTTTAAGTGAAAACAACAACTGACTTACGGAAAACCGACCAAACAGATTCATAATTTGTTGAAACTTTAGGGAAATGATCCATGGGTCATATGTGACGTGTACGAGTTGACCCCACCTCAATCTGAGGCGTGGTGCGGCCGATACCTTTCAAAGTGTCTCTCTTTTGTTTAAAATAGACTTAATTTTAAGTGAAAACAACAACTGACATACGGAAAACTGATCAAACACATTCGGATTGTGTTGATACTTTAGACAAACGATAAATGGGTAATATGTAATGTGTATGAGTCAATCCCGCCACAATCCGGGGGCTGTCTTGGTGGTTGTACGAGTTAATCTCGCCTCAACATTTTAAGTGAAAACAACTACTGGCATACGGAAAATAGAACAAACACATTTGGATTATGTTGATAATTTAGGAAAATAATCCATTGGTCATTTGTGATGTGTAAGAGTCAACCCCACCTCATTCCAAGGCACGGTGTTGCCGACACCACTCAAAGTGTCTCTCTTTTGTTTAAAATAGATTTAATTTTAAGTGAAAATAACAACTGGCTTACAGAAAACCTACCAAATGAATGCAGAATCTGTTGAAACTTTAGGAAAAGGATACATGGGTCATATGTGATGTGTATAGGTCAACTGCGCCTCAATCAGAGTGATGGTGTGGGTGGAACCACCCAAAGTGTCTCTCTAATGTTTAAAATGAACAACATTTTAAGTACATATGGAAAACCAACCAAACGGATTCTTATTGTGTTGATACATTATCAAAAGGATCCATGGCTAATATTTGATGTGTAAGATTTGACCCCACCTCAATCCGAGGTGCAGTATGGCTGGTACCACTCAAAGTGTCTCTCTTTTGATTAAAATTGACTTAATTTTATGTGAAAACAACAACTGACATTCACAAAACTATCCAAATGCATTCGGATTATGTTGAAAATTTAGCACAATGATATATGGGTCATATATGATGTGTACGAGTCAATCCTACCTCAATCTGATTCAGGGTGTAGCTGGAACCACTCAAAGTGTCTCTCTTTTGTTTAAAATAGACTTAATTTTAAGTAAAAAAAATAACTGACATACGAAAAACTGACCAAACACATTCATATTCTGTTGAAACATTAGGAAAAGGATCCATGGGTCATATGTGACGTGTAAAACTCAACCGCGTCTCAATCCGAGTCACGGTGTGGCTGGAACCACCCAAAGTGTCTCTCTTATGTTTAAAATGGACAACATCTTAAGTATATACAGAAAACCAACCAAACGGATTCTGATTGTCTTGATAATTTATCACAATGATCCATGTCTCATATGTGACGTGTACAAGTTGACCCCGCCTCAATCCGAGGCATGGTGTGGACGGTACCACTCAAAGTGTCCCTCTTTTGTTTAAAGTGGACTTAATTTTAAATGAAAACTACAACTGACATACAGAAAACCGATCAAACGAATTCGGATTGTGTTTATACTTCAGAAAAAGGATACATGGATCATATGTGACGTGTACGAGTCAATCTAGCCTCAATCCGAGGTGCGGTGTGGCCGATACCACTAAAAGTGTCTCTCTTTTGTTTAAAATGGACTTAATTTAAAGTGAAAACAACAACTGGCATACGGAAAACCAACCAAACACATTCGAAATCTATTGAAACTTTAGAAAGACGATCCATGGGTCATTTTGGATGTGTAAGAGTCAATTCTGCCTCAATATGAGGCACGGTGTGGCTGGTACCACTCAATGTGTCTCACTTTTATTTGAAATGGACTTTATTTAAAGTGAAAACAACAATTGGCATATGGAAAATCGATCAAACGCATTCGGATGGTGTTGATACTTTAGAAAAACGATACATGGAACATTTGTGACATGTAGGAGTCAACTCCTTCTTAATCAAAGACATGGTGTGGCCGGTACCACTCAAAGTGTCTCACTTTTATTTGAAAAGGACATAATTTTAAGTTAAAACAACAACTTGCATACAGAAAATGGACCAAACTCTTTCAGATTGTATTGATACTTTAGGAAAATTATACATGTGTCATTTGTGACATGTACGAGTCAACCAAACCTCCATCTGAGGCAAGGTGTGACCGGTATCACTCTATATGTCTCTCTTTTATCTGAAATGGACAGTATTTTAAGTGAAAACAACTTGCATATAGAAAACTGACAAAACTCTTTCAGATTTTATTGATACATTAGGACAACGATACATTTGTATGTTGTGATGTGTATGAGTCAACCCCGCCTCCATCTGAGGCACGGTGTGATCAGTATCACTCTAAGTGTCTCACTTTTTTTTGAAATGAACAATATTTTATGTGAAACCAACACCTGACATATGAAAAAATGATCAAAGGTATTTGGATTGTGATGATACTTTAGGACAATGATACATTGGTCATTGTTTATGTGTATGAGTCAACCCCACCTCAATCTGAGGTACGATGTGGTGGAATCCTACTTTGATCAATAGATCGCACCATACTTGTACCATTTAGTGTTAATAGCCTTAAAAACATTAATATTATTCTAACTAAGTTCAAAAAACATACAATTCCATTCTTCTAGACTATCACAAGATGAACTTCTGATCATTTCAGTTCTGCCTGAATTTTAAATCAAATAATGAATTCTATACTTTACTCCTTTTGTAAGAACAAAGGAACCATGGGTAAGTTTCCCAACCCCATTTTCAAATTTAGTTTCATAACCACCATGGAACCATGGGTATGTTTCCATACCCCATTATGAGTTATTGAAACTATTATTCAGCTCCACTGGATTATTCTTTTCATATGAAGATTGAAATATGGAATTTTAGTACACCACATGGTTGGAAGAGTTTGATGGTTTTATGTTTTTTTTGTGTTATTACAGGTGTTATTATGCTGTTTTAATACTGTGCAATAGTTCTGGTGCTTTTTATGCAGGTGGGGGTGTTGGTGCAATGGTGGGGGTGTTGTGCAATGGTTCTGGAAATACACAATACCAACGGTTTGAAGTGAACCGTTGGTAATGTGTTATTTCGTTATATATACCAACGGTTCAAGTGAACCGTTGGTAAAAATCCTATTCCAACGGTTGTAAACCGTTGGTACACCCAAAAAGTGTATGTTCCAAATTGATTTAGAACCGTTGGAGTAGAGATTTACCTACGGTTTCAATGGAACCATTGGTATAGGTTTGGGATGGAGTTATATACCCATAGTTTTTATAAACCGTTGGGAAAACTTTCCCCCAAATTGGCAGTAGTCGATCCTCTCCCCCATTCGCGATCCAGAGCCCTAAACGGGAGCGCTTGGGTTCTCTTCCTCCATCCCATCCAAGGCTGAGGTATTTTCTTAGTTTTTAGTTTCTATTTTGATGTGGGATGAGACAAATTTCTATTCTCATATTCCAGCCGAATTTCTATTCCAGCCCAATTTATGTTTCCGTTCTTTATTTACATTCCATGCATATTCCAGCCCATATAGATTTCATTAGATAGTTGTCTAATTTTTTGATGTGCCATTCATGTTTCATTACCAAGTAATTTTTATTATATGTTATAAAATTCAATCACATGTTTAGTTTTAACATTCATTGTTACATTATTATCTTGTTTTAATAATTTATATTAATATTCTTTTCATATATTCCATCGTTGAGTGTTTTTACTTGTGCAATAGAATTCCAAGCTCATTTTACTTCATAGTGATTATTTAGACTTCAAAGTGTTTTATTTTTCATGTTAAATTTATTAAAATGTTTTGGGGACTAATTAAAGTTTTTAGATTCCAATTTCTATGCTTCTATGGTTGTTAAGAATTAAATGAAATATGATTTTTGTAATTAAATGAAAGTCAATGTTCAATTTTTATCATGTATGGGTGATTAATAAATTGGACTGTGATGAACCATATAATTGAACCATTGTTGATGCACATTATATACCAAAAGGTTATTGAATAAAAGTTATTCTTGTGAATTTCGTTACATCATAGATAAAAATGGTTGTGGTTATATGAGAGATACCTTCGATGGTTCTTTGATCATTGTTTTATGGAGAATAAATGGTTTAAGTACGGTATTAATAGTAGCTTCCAGTGAGACAATTTTAGTATAAGGGGAAAGGATATTATGATCTACAAGGGGTGATTATGTTGGTAGAGAACAAACATTGTTTGTTCCTTGTGTTCAAGAACCATAAATAGAGTTTTCCAATTAGGTGGTCATCAGTAAAGACGTAGGTAAGATTTCCAAGTCCTGTTTCATGAAGTTGAATATGTGATGCTATATTGGTTTTGGATTGTTTGAGGTACTCTTAGTGTATTGTAAACCCTCATTTGTTCCATATTCTTTTAAATTGATTTAATATCATTTTTTTCACACACACCATTATATCCTCTCAAACTATATTTAGAGTGTATTTTCATTCATATGGTGTTAAATATTTTAGTAAATGTCCATACTAGCTTCTTTTATTTGTTATAGGGGTTTAGACTAATGAAAGGGCTGAATGATTATTGTGGGGGTATTCTTTTCATATAAATATACCTATACACCCCGACCCCCTTGGAAAACCTGACCACCCCCACGGACAGCCCGCCCACCTGGACACCCCGACCACCCTAGACAGCCCCCCACCGCTTGGACACCTCTGACCCCCCGGATGGCCCCACCACCCCCTAGACACCCCGCACCCCCTAGACATGCCACACCCCCTTTGGACAGTCCCGCCACTCCCATGATCCTCATCCTACTCCTCATCCTGATCTACTTGAAGAAGTTAAAGTATAAAACTCACATACTCCCAACAAGACCCTTAAGGATTATGTATTCCTTGATCCACTTCCAATATCTTACTGGGCAATCCTTGAATATAGGCATTAGAAATTTTGTATCTTATTTTCTTATATACACTGTATTTTGTTTTATTTCTTATTATGATTCTCATATAGAGTAATGTGTCAGTTATGATTTTATATAGAGTAAACAATTTTCAATTACGTAAATATTTTTTTGATTAAACTTTAATATTATTGAATTGCTTTGAAATGACTTATTGCGATTTTTTTACGAAATGGATAGAAGTTGGATGTAAAAAACTGATCGTATTTCAACCGATTTTCAAAATAATTTGAAAATATTTCTAGATTTTGCATTTGACAAGGCTTCAGGTAGTGGTTGCATACACTGCCCATGTTTTAATTATGTTGGAAGAACTTGGTTGGGCCGTGATGCAGTTAGCTATCATATAACCAAATATGGTTTCCAAACAAACTATTATGTGTGGTATCACAATGGAGAGAAAATGGAATCTCAACATGTTGATGATCCAAATGATAGGACTGAATTGGAGATTTTGATATATGATCGGTTTCCATTTATTCGACATCATGATAAGGAAAGGATGTCCAGCCCATAAGATTTTGATACAAGAAAACATGATGCGTCCAATGAAAATGATGATGTTGATAGGGTGAAAAAATTGAATGATGCTGCGACTACTCCAGTATATCTGCAATGTGATAAAATGAAAAAGTTGGAATTTTTAATCCAATTGTTTCATGGGAAAACTATGTATGGGATTTCAAATACTGAAATTGATTACATTCTTACCTTCTTGAAGGACTTACTTTTAGATGATGCAGATATTCCCTCAAACCACTATATGTCATGGATGTTGGTTGATGAACATGGATTCTCAAAAAAAAATCATGCTTTCCCGAATGATTGCAGCTTATTTTGGAAGGAAACTGCTGAAAGAAATGATTTTATAAGATTCAGAACCTCCCGATGGAAGCGAAAAGATGATGGAACACCATCTCATGTGCCAGAAAAAGTAATGGGGAACTTTCCATTGATCCCCAGATTACAGAATCTTTTCATGTCTGATGAAATATCCGTAAAAATGCGATGGCATGACACCGAGAGAAAAAATAATAATGAAGAGTTGGTTCACCCTGAAGATGGATTTGCATGGCAGAGATTTGATGCTCGAAATCCTGAATTTTTAGCCGACGTGTGTAATGTGAGACTGGGTCTTTCATGTGACGGTTTTAATCCATTTGGGCAGATTCTTACTTCGTACAACACATGGCCATTTTTCATACACATTTATAACCTTCCCCCTTGGTTGTGTATGAAAAAGCATTACACATTCTTGAGTATACTGATATCTGGCCCTTCTGATCCCGACAATGATATAGATGTATACATGCAACCTTTAATAAAAGAGTTGAAACTTCTTTGGTATGTGGGTGTGCCCACATACGATGCATGTTCGAAAGACATATTTCAGATGCGTGCTGCACTTATGTGGACTATCAATGATTTTCCTGCTTATGCAATGATGTCTGGATGGAGCACAAAAGGAAAATTTTCATGTCCTGTTTGTATGAAGAATACTCGATCGAGAAGACTGAAATATCGTCATAGTTTCAGTTTTATGGGACATTGACGATGCTTTCCAATGAACCATCTATATAGAAACAATCGTCGATGATTTGACAATACCATGGAGAATGAAAATCCACCTCAGCGTATGTCTGGAACTGATGTGCTTAATGAATTGAAAGATTTCAGTTATTCATTTGGGAAGAGTGTAATGAAATCTAGAAAGAGGAAAAATGTTTCCAATGATACCTATTACAATTGGAAGAAGAAAAGTATATTCTTTGAGTTGTCATATTGGTCAACCAACTTGTTACGTCATTGCTTAGACGTAATGTACATTGAAAAGAATATATGTGAAATGTTGCTTTTGATTCTTCTAAATGTCAAGGGGAAGACAAAAGATGATTTACGATCTCGGCGCGACTTGGTAGATTGGGGGATCAGAACAGAAGTGCATCCTGTCTGTATTAGTGAAAATAAATGGCAAGTTCCATGTGCTTCTTATGTGATGACTCCTGCTAAAAAAAATCAATTTTTGGAAGTGCTAGAGAATATTAAAGTTCCTAATGGCTATTCAATCAATATATCAAAACGGGTCAATAGAAAAGAGTTGAAGTTGAAATCTTTGAAGAATCATGATTATCACGTCCTTTTGCATGAGCTGATTCCAATAGAAATCCGTCATCTCTTGTCCAATAATGTTAGAGTCTCAGTTATTCAGTTGTGCAATTTGTTTAGAGATCTTTGTGCTAAGAGGTTGTCCAAATCCCTCGTGCAAAAACTGTTGGCAGAGACAACATTAATTTTGTGTGAGTTAGAGAAAATATTCCCTCCATCATTTTTTACATGCATGTTGCATCTGACTGTCCATCTTCCGATTGAAATACTTCTTGGAGGACCCGTTGCTTTCCGTTGGATGTATCCAACTTAAAGAAACATGTGCACATTTAAATCATATGTTCGGAACAAGAATTATCCTGAAGTTTATATTGTGAACTGTTACATGGCTCAAGAATGTATGGATTTCTGCTCAATGTATTTGTCTGATCATACTACGAGAATAAACAGACCAATGAGAAATGAAGAAGAAACGTATGGGAAAATTAAACCCAGTTTTCCATCACTTTATCAGACAGGAGGAATTCCAGGATCATATACATTGACAACATTAAGTCTTGAAGAGCGAGAGATGGCACATTGCACAGTGTTGTTCAATTGTGATTTGTTCGATGAGTATATCAAGTAAGTTAATTGTACATGTATCTCTTATCTTATCTCTTGTAATTTTAAATATTTGTTAAACTATTATTATTTTTATCTACAGGGAACATAATGAATTAATATATAGAATGCATCGTTCATTATCTTTGAGAAAGAAGGATACTTTTCATAGCAAAGGGTTTTCTGGTTGGTTGAAATTGAAGGTAAAAATATTTTTGTAATAACTAAATAAAAATAATATTTAATTAAGTTTACTATTTGTTTATATTTCAGGTATCGAGTCAGCCTACAGACTCTGTTTCTGAGGAAATAAGAGCTTTGGCTTTTGGTCCTAATACCATGGTTCATGCTTGTAAATCACTTGTGATCAATGGATACAAATTTATTATCACTGAACGAGCAAGAAACACGAGAACATATCATAATGGTGTTATGATTACTGCCACAACAGACTGTTATGCCAGCTCATCGGACACTAGACCTCGTTCTGAAAATGTTTCTTATTATGGTGTCATGGAGAAAATAATAATTTTGGATTATTACTCGCATGGTCGAGTCACGATGATGAAATTTAAATGGTTTGATTCAATGATGAGGCATGGCACCTTTATTGATGATTGTGGATTTCGATTTATTGACATGACTCGCACTCTTGCCATCGATGAACTATATGTATTGGGGTGCACAACTATGGCAGATCATGAGAGGCAGCATGTACGATATAGTTGTTTATAATTTTTCTTTAGGACTTTCCCTTTTTAGTGGATCCTACTTAAATTATGTGATTTATTGAATAATGAATATATGATTATACTTTAAGTTTATATTGTTTCAAGGTCATTACAAAAGCACAGAATGAATATTGAAGGACGTATCCCTCGAGAAAAATTGTTTTGCTCGAGTAGAAGAAAAAAAGATGGAACTGCAGTAAATGATCCGACCCAAGAGAAGATTGTAAGTTTTAATTTGTTTATTTCAAAGTTTAATATCTAATTTGAAATTTAATAATCTATTAATATTTTTTACAGGCTGCTTTAGAGGCTCTTGATGCCCAGGAGCCTGACAATTTTGGGCCACATGATCATTTATATTAGGTTTTGGGAGATGAGCACTCTGGTCGAGTACGCTACCGACCTGGTAAGAATATAGTCCCGACGAGGTATTGTTCGTCTCCAGGTATCCATTCTAGTACCACCTAGTTGGAACAGGTCAAGGAGCATGCCAGTCAGTCTGATAAAATGGTCACAATGTTAGAAGTACAAGTTCAAACAAGAGACAGAGAATTTATAAAACTGATGAAAGCATTATCTTCATCACTTCCACCAGAGGCTAGTGCGTCTTGTTAGACATTTATGTCGTCTATGGGTGCATCATCCAATGCACCAGGTGGCAGCTCTAGTGGCGATCGAGATGATGACGTTCCTGGTGATGACGAGGATGCTGAAGAAGAAGAGGGCGAGGATGAGGATGTGGATGAGGGCGAGGATGGGGTCGAGGGTGAGGATGGGGCCGAGGGTGAGGATGATGCCGAGGACGAGGATGAGGCCGACGATGAGCATGGGGATGATGACGAGGATGACGGCAATGACATGGATGGCGGTGAGAATGAGGCTGATGATGATAGTGGTGATGGTGATGGTGACCAGAGGTCGATTGATCCATTACATTTTTGAATTCTATATATCTCTTTATTTTTTAACATGGTTTTCCACTTTGGGGTTTTCCTCTACTTCATAGGGACGTTGCATTCAGATTCTGTTTTTTGCACTTGATTCTTATTGTATGATTAGTCTACTACCTAGACCTTTAGTATTCATTGGTACTGTGATACTCATTTTTCTATATTTTGTACTTAGCTTTCATAGTTATCCATGTATTTCATGTTTATGCATGTGTAAAATGATATGGAAAATGTTCTTTGAAGTAGTGGCCGACACCACTCAAAGTGTCTAACTTTTATTTGAAATGGACAGGATTTTAAGTGAAAACAACAACTGGCATATAGAAAACAGACCAAACGCATTCGGATTCTGTTTAAACTATAGGACAATGATCCATGGGTCATATGTGACGCGTACAAGTCAACCTCGCCTCAATATGAGGGCGGGTGTGGCCGATACCACTAAAAGTGTCATTCTTTTGTTTAAAATGGATGCGCTTTTAAGTAAAAATATCACATATGAAAAATGGACCAAATGCATTTGGATAGTGTTGATACTTTAGGACATGTATCCATGGGTCATATGTGATGTGTACGGGTCAACCCCGCCTCAATCCGAGGCGCGGTGTGGCCGGCACCACTCAAAGTTTCTTACTTTTATTTGAAATGGACAGGATTTTAAGTGAAAACAACAACTGGCATACAGAAAAAAAACCAAACGCATTCGGATTCTGTTTAAACTATAGTAAAATGATCCATAGGTCATATGTGACGTGTACGAGTCAACCCTGCCTCAATCCGAGGACCGGTGTGGCCGGTACCACTCAAAGTGTCTTTCTTTTGTTTTAAATGGATGCGCTTTTAAGTAAAAAAAAACCACATACGGAAAATGGACCAAACGCATTCGGATACTGTTTATACTTTAGGACATGTATCCATGGGTCATATGTGATGTGTACGAGTCAACCTCGCCTCAATCCGAGGTGCGGTGTGGCCGGCACCACTCAAAGTGTCTAACTTTTATTTGAAATGGATAGTATTTTAATTGAAGACAACAACTGGCATACGGAAAATAGACAAAACACATTCGGATTCTATTTAAACTATAGGACAACGATCCATTGGTCATCTGTGACGTGTACGAGTCAACCCTACCTCAATCCGAGGGCCAGTGTGGCCGGTACCACTCAATGTGTCTTTCTTTTTTTTAAATGGATGCGCTTTTAAGTAAAAAAACCACATACGGAAAATGGACCAAACACATTCGGATACTGTTGATAATTTAGGATATGTATCCATGGGTAATATGTGACATGTATGAGTCAACCCCGCCTCAATCCGAGGCGCGGTGTGGCCGGCACCACTCAAAGTGTCTAACTTTTATTTGAAATGGACAGGATTTTAAGTGAAAACAACAATTGGCATACGGAAAACAGACCAAACGTATTCAGATTCTGTTTAAACTATAGGAAAACGATCCATGGGTCATATGTGACGTGTAAGAGTCAACCCCGCCTCAATCCGAGGGCCGGTGTGGCCGGTACCTCCCAAAGTGTCTTTCTTTTGTTTAAAATGGATGCGCTTTTAAGTAAAAAAACAACATACAGAAAACGGACCAAACACATTCAGATAATGTTGATAATTTAGGACATGTATCCATGGGTCCTTTGTAGTGTGTAGGATTCAACCCCGCCTCAATCTGAGGTGCTTTGTGGCCGACACCACTCAAAGTGTCTAACTTTTATTTGAAATGGACAGGATTTTAAGTGAAAACAACAACTGGCATACGGAAATCCGACCAAACGCATTCAGATTCTATTAATACTTTAGGAAATGTATCCATGGGTCATATGTGACGTGTAAGAGTCAACCCCACCTCAGTCCGACGGCCGGTATGGACGGTACCACTTAAAGTGTATTTCTTTTGTTTAAAATGGATGCGCTTTTAAGTAAAAAAAACCACATACTGAAAGCGGAACAACAGATTCAGATACTGTTGATACTTTAGGACATGTATCCATGGGTCATTTGTGGCGTGTAGGAGTCAACCCCGCCTCAATATGAGGCGCGGTGTGGCCAGCACCACTCAAAGTGTCTAACTTTTATTTGAAATGGACAGGATTTTAAGTGAAAACAACAACTGGCATACAGAAAACCGACCAAAGGCATTCAGATACTATTTATACTTTAGGAAATGTATCCATGAGTCATATGTGATGTGTACGAGTCAACCCTGCCTCAATCCGAGGGCCGGTGTTGCTAGGACCACTCAAAGTGTCTTTCTTTTGTTTAAAATGGATGCACTTTTATGTAAAAAAATCACATACGGAAAACAGACCAAACACACTCGGATACTATTGATACTTTAGGAAATGTATCCATGGGTCATTTGTGATGTGTACGAGTCAACCCCGCCTCAATATGAGGTGCGGTGTGGCCGACACCACTAAAAGTGTCTAACTTTTCTTTGAAATGGACAATAGTTTGAGCTAAAACAACAACTGACATACAGAAAACCGACCAAACGCATTCGGATTCTGTTGAATCTATAGGAAAACTATCCATGGGTCATATGTGACATTTACGAGTCAACCCCGCCTCAATCCGAGGGCTGGTGTGGCCGGTACCACTCAAAGTGTCTTTCTTTTGTTTAAAATGGATACGCTTTTAAGTAAAAAAACCACATATGAAAAACTGACCAAACGCACTCGGATACTATTTATACATTAGTAAATTTTTCCATGAGTCATTTTTGACGTGTACGAGTCAACCTTGCCTCAATCCGAGGCGTGGTGTGGCCGGCACCACTCAAAGTGTCTAACTTTTCTTTGAAATGGACAACAATTTAAGTTAAAATAACAACTGACATACGGAAAACCGACCAAACACATTTGTATTCTATTGAAACTGTAGGAGAAAGATAAATGAGTCATATGTGACGAGTACGAGTCAACCCCGCCTCAATCCGAGGCACATTGTGGCCGGTACCACTCAAAGTGTCTAACTTTTCTTTGAAATGGACAACAGTTTAAGATAAAACATCAACTGACATACATAAAACCAACCAAACGCATTCAGATTCTCTTGAAACTGTAGGAAAACGATCCATGGGTCATATGTGATGTGTACGAGTCAACGCTGCCTCAATCCGAGGGACGGTGTGGCCGGTACCACTCAAAGTTTCTTTCTTTTGTTTAAAATAGATGCGCTTTTAAGTAAAAAAACGACATACGAAAAATCGACCAAACAATTTAGGATTTTCTTGAAACTTTAGGAAAATGATTTATGGGTCATTTTTGATGTGTACGAGTCAACCCCACCTTAATCCGAGGTGCGGTGTGGCCAACACCACTCAATGTGTCTAACATTTATATGAAATGGACAGGATTTTAAGTGAAAACAACAACTGGCATACATAAAACTGACCAAATGCATTCGGATTCTGTTGAAACTTTAGGACAACGATCCATGGGTCATATGCGATGTGTACGAGTAAACCCCCACTCAATCCGAGGGTCGGTGTGGCCGGAACCACTCAAAGTTTGTCACTTTTCATTGAAATGGACAACGGTTTACGGTAAAACAACTGACATACGGAAAATGGACCAAAGGTATTCGGATACTATTGATACTTTAGGACATGTATCCATGGGTCATATGTGACGTGTACGAGTCAACACCGCCTCAATTCGAGGACCTGTGTGGCCGGGACCACTCAAAGTGTCTTTCTTTTGTTTAAAATGGACGTGCTTTTAAGTAAAAAAAACCACATTCAGAAAACTAACCAAACGCAGTCGGATACTGTTGATACTTTAGGACATGTATCCATTGGTCATTTGTGATGTGTATGAGTCCACCCCGTCACAATACGAGGTGCGGTGTGGCTGAAACCACTCAAAGTGTCTAACTTTTATTTTAAATGAACATGATTTTAAGTGAAAACAACAACTGGCATACGAAAAACTGACCCAACGCATTTGGATTCTATTGAAACATTAGGACAACGATCTATGGGTTATATGTGACGTGTACAGGTCAACCTTTCCTCAATCTGAGGGATGGTGTGGCCGGTACCACTCAAAGTGTCTTTCTTTTATTTAAAATGGATGTTCTTTTAAGTAAAAAAAATGACAAACGGAAAGCCGACCAAACACTTTCGGATTCTATTGAAACTTTAGGAAAATGATCCATGGGTCATTTGTGACGTGTACGAGTCAACCCCGCCTCAATCCGAGGCGCGGTGTGGCCGGAACCACTCAAAGTGTGTCACTTTTCTTTGAAATGGACTACAGTTTATGTTAAAACAACAACTGACATATGGAAAATAGACCAAAGGCATTCGGATACTGTTGATACTTTAGGATATGTATCAATGGGTCATTTGTGACGTGTATGAGTCAACTCCACCTCAATCTGACGCGCTGTGTGGAAGACACCTCTCAAAGTCTCTCTTTTATTTCAAAAGAAAATCATTTTAAGTGAATACAACTGAAATTTACACTCATCAACGATAGTCACAAACTCTTTTTCATGAGTTGGGTAGTTTCACTCATGGTGTCATAAGTGACGAGACTCCTATGAAAATATCTTTTCACTATATATTATAAACAATACATGTTCAATGCAAAATTCATCAGAAATAATTACATTCCCAAACCTAATATCACAAAAAAATGGGATTTGAGTCAATTTTAATGTCTTATTCAACTCTAATAGATATTTATCAAACTATTCTGCCTATTAGAATTTTATGGGTGAGGTGAATTACCACCAGATGATTGTTGTCATATGTGTTTTTTGGGATATTTTAGGTGTTTTTTATACGGTTTGAAGTCTATATATGGCTTTTGTGATATTTTTTATGCAGGTGTATAGTGGAGGGTATACTGGAGGGCTGTTGAGCACTGTTTTTTATGTAGGTGTATGGTAGGGCTTCTGGAGGGCTTCTGGGGGCTGCTGTGCAGCAGCTCTGGGAAAAGCTTTAGCAACAGTTCTGAACCGTTGGTAAAGCCTTTTCCTGAATTCTGGAAAAACTTATACCAACGGTTCTGAACTGTTGGTAAAGCTTTTTCGAGAATTCTGGAAAAACTTATACCAACGGTTTTGAACCATTGGTAAAGAGTTTCCCAGAATTCTCAAACACCTATGCCAACGGTTTAAATGAAACCGTTGGTATAGGGATTTCCTCACGGCTAACTGGCCAATGGTTTGGAAAACTGTTGGTATACCCTATACCAATGGTTTTCCAGCCTATACCAATGGTTATAAACCATTGGTATAGCCTACTTTTCCAGTAGTGATAAAAAAATTGAAAAATCCAAAATAAAAAAATGTTAACATTTAAAGGTTATTATATGTGTACCTATTTGCACATCGCTCAAAACATCAACTTCATCTAAAATAATTCTCAATAATTGGCCTCCTTCCCTAGTCATCATTGTTGGTAAATTAATTTAATGCTTGTTGGACGGGTATGAAAAATTACACATATATTTATCATTGAATAAATAAATTATAGTAGTTTATTTATATTTCTTATATTTATTATCCATCTGACCCATATCTCGGAACATGTAATAAACTCCCATTCCAAACAATCATTTTCCAGGATGTTTATTTCAATTCTTTTTACATGATGTAAATTTATTCATTCCATTTTTCTTCTTTTATGTATTCATTTTTATTTTTCTCAACAGAAAATGTTATCTCCCAAATTCCTTTAAATATATAGGATATGGAAATTTTTTATTTTCCTCAATAGAAAATTATACAATATCATCACATTATGAAAAAATTTGAGAATCTAGTTCAATTTAGAGACTCGACTTTTCCCTAACATAGAAATGATAAATATTTCATCTAAAATATATATATATTCCACGACATGTTTGTATAATATTATAATGTTTTACTTATAATCATACAAAACTTCATCATTCTTATACCTTTATTTAAGGAACATCAACTCCATTTCAGCTCACTATTCTATATGGAATTATTTAATAAGGAATATTATATTATAATTCTTCCATTACATGAATTATATTTCTTAATCCACTTTTGTGTTATGGGTCAATGACCCCCATTGATTGTAATATCTTCTCCAATGATACACTACTAAAAAAATCATTCCACTTTCACTTCATCCAAAATATATTAATATCTTTTTGAGGAATATAACACATTGTTCATATACAAATGGAATAGTATTTCCATTAAAAGATGGAGGCCTCTAGGTAATTAAGGGGTCCAGAAATGGTTAATCATGTTATAGAACAATAGGTTACTCTATATGAGAAAGACTACTAAACATCATCTATGAAAGCTACCATAATATGGCTATGATATGTTCTATTCTAACACTAGTTTTACTAGATTTTGTTGTTGGGAAAACCCTACATTTACCTCAGGTGTTGATTACATTGCTTCTGTTAGGCAACAGCACTTAATAATTCAATATGATAATTTATCTCATAGTTATTATTAATGATTATACAAAAAAATCCATTTAATATTTTATTTTCTCAAATATTTTTTTAATTTTCAATTTAACCATGTTTATTTAAAATAATGTTCCAAAGGTTATTACTAAAATTACCATTATATTAAATGTATAAAACCCTAGTCAGGTAACCCATTGTCAATTTATACATTATTACATTATCTTAATACAACAATGATATCATCCTAATGGACCGATCATGATAATATTCTTGAAGAATGAGATATAAACACACTTATAATATTACAAGAAATAAAATATAAAACACAGTGGAACCAAATATTCTAAATCTTTAATTCCTTTAAAGGATTCCAACTTTATATAATAGGGAAATAAAAAATTAATGATGAGATGAGATTCTTAGAATTTTTTATTTATAATAGAATCATTCATGAATAAGTAGTTCATAATAGATATAGAAATGTAAATAAACAAAAAACATTCCATTTCTCAATAACATGAGCATGAAATGCATCCATGGATAATCTCAAAAATCTAATCTCATGGATTATAATAACTACATTTTATAAGAATGAAATGGTTAATGTTTCACATCATGATATCATACATCACTATATCTTTACCATCAAGAACTATTTTAACGACATTTTAATTGATTGGTAGGTATACACTAAATCCCCATTTAAAATGTTTCGCCAACAAATTTGTTGTGTGAGGCATGTTGATGGGTCAAGGGACAATCTATAACTACGAACCACTAATCACTACATATTCGAAACATTCCTCATATTTTGAATTTCCTATTTTATTCATATGAAATATTCATTATCATAAAAATATACATAGTGAATATGGTGTACTGAATGGGAAGCTTTCCCAAGTCAATCAAATAAGATTCATATTTAACTCATCCTGGAGAAATGGTTTATAGTTTAGAAAAAATAATATCCACAATATAATAAATATGGATATTTAATAGATATGTAATATTCATTAGAAAATGATCAATATAATTTCAATGTTTCATGGGAAGTGTAATGAAGAAAAAAAATTAATAAAAGATAAAGTCTTAACATAAATTCATCAGAATGTAGGGTTAATATTAAAATAATTTCCCTTAGATAAATAATGAAAAATTAATGATAAATATACAAAACATTAATTAAATATATTTATCTTTAACGCCATTTAATGTGTTGTATTAAAAAAACCTAATATAGTTATGGTGGAAGGAAAATCAGTTAACTCTCAATACGTTAAATAGAAATATTCCATTTTGGATGTTGGTATAAAAGATGATAATGATCCTTTTAGAAAAAAAATTATAATATTAAATTTAAAAATTTTAAATTTATAGGATAACAGAAATGAATTTAGGAAATTATTGGAGAATATAATAATTGAATTTTGTAAAACCATATGGATAAAATGGGAATAGAAGATAAATATAACCAAACTAGAGGTAAATATGATAATATTTTCTTTTGAAGATTTCATTTATTGATACAAGATAAAAAGATTGTAAATGTTATTGATTACCTTGTAAATCTATAAATATATAAAGGTTAATACAAAATATTTATTTTATAAAGGATATATTATAATATTCCTTCAACGAAAATAATAGAAATGAAAAAAAAATTGAATAAATTCATACCATATAGGTTAAATTTAAATTTTCCCCCCGTGAAATAGTAACATGGATTAAGAAATTAAAAATCATTAATGAATATATATTCATGATTAATATATAGGAGAGGAATTTAATACATCACATAATAATAAATAGTTTATTTATAAAAAATACGTCTCAATATAGTGGGAATTGAGTTAAAAATATCATACCTCAAGTTAAACTTTTTTATTAGTCACTCTTGACAAAAATATAATAAGTTTAAATGTTTTATAATTTTTTACCAAAATAACTTACATAAATATAATGTAAATCCCATGACTTTTACTTCACGACCTAGGACAAAAAAATAAATTATTTATTTTAAAAAAGGTAATTGAAATATAAAAAACATTTAAATATAGGGCTATTTTCTAGTTTAGGATTTGGTATAAAAGAAAAAATTGTTTATATTGTCAATTTTGGGAAAATGTGATCATAATATAAAACTCCTGTTAGTTATTTATTGATGCTAAAATCCATAAAAAAATAAATGAACGAAATTTTTTTTTATAAACCATTGGTTGAGAAAAATTTCCCGATATTAATTTTTTTAATAAAATAGATTTATTTTTTAAAAAATACCTTTTGAAATTAATTCATAAAAATATAATTGAAAATAATTTTATTTTTTAAAAATTAATTTTGATAAAAAATATAAAAATATAATATCTTTCGAAAACTAATTTGAAAATTGATTGAAAATATAATTTGGAAAATGTATTTAAAAGTACATTTCCACTTGAAGAAACTAATAAAACACTTTTAAAATAAATATTACATTTGAAATTAAATAAATAATCTGAGAATAATTAAAATATAAAAAAAATTATAATTCTATTGAAAATAATTTTGGTTTTAGAATACATTAAAATATTACAATGGTTTTTTCAAAAACAGTAAGCATGATTTTGGAAAAAAACCAATGGGGCCTCATTAAACAATCATCACGACCTGGTCCTACCAACATTCATTAGGAATGAGTTAAATCTTCATACCCTTTAACGTATACAATTTCAGTGAGCCAATTTTTATAAAAATATTTTCATCTATACTTATATATATACATTTTCTAGAGAACTTTTTATTTAAAAACATTATAGTGCATTAAATACACATACTCATTTATATTTATATATAAATATATAAATATTAATTTTCTTATAAAATCAATTTTTAGATTTGGTACTACCAAATATCATGTCATTTAGCTTTGGCTTAGACTGTTAATAAAAATAATTAACATATATATCGTTTAAATTTCCCATAAATTACACATCCTTAATTTTTTAAACATAATCGTTTAAAACTCATCCATAAATATAAATATTAAAAACTCATTTTCTTATATTTTTATAAATGAAATAATTACATTCATGAATAAAACCTTCACATGATATAATTGCATTAGAAAATTATATATTTATATAAAATAATAAATATATAAACTTGTCTACCTGAAATAAAAATAAATAACAAACAATTATGTATCTCTTGTAAAATTAGAAATCTAATACTTTAAATAAATCATTTCATTTCTACATAATTTGAAAAATATCTATTTAAGGGAGATCATCACCTCGATTCAATGTGAATTCTCATGCATAAAAAATATTACTTATTTCAAATCAAGCAATGATAATTAACATGTATATATATCAAGAGTGTAGATCTCATGAAATGACGAGAATACTCTCATTTTCATATATAATTCAAGAAAATAAAGTAATGAAATACAGAATACAAATTGTAAAATTACTATTTCGATAAAATAACTATTATACCTATATATATATATCTTCATGAAAACATTATAATTAAAAGTAAATACTCATATAAATTATAATTTTGAAATAAAAAAGAACATAATACAAATAAAATTCATAAAAAACCAATTTTAAAATAATAAATTATTCTTTTCGCAATTAAGAAATATTTAATTTGATGATACCATGATTTGAAATAAATTACCAGTTCATTTTAAATCATGTAATGGTGCCAAAAATGTATAGATAATTATTAAATTTGAATTCTTATAATTAAGGAATCTACAACATTGTACTAATCACAAACATATATATATGTATAATATATATATATATATAATAGACCCATAAATGTAATCACATTATTTCGAAATAATTAATCACAGTGTATGAGAAATAACAAATAAATATATCTTTCATGAAAAAAAATAAAAAAACAACATACCTATATACATACATACATATATATATAATTACACATTTACTTCTTAAATATATTAACCATATGGGTTGAAATACATATATATGATGGGGTAAATGAAAATTGATTATGGAAATACTTGTTACATGTATATGTATAAATATATTTGAAAAAAATAATAATCTAATGACATATATATATATATCACTAACAAGAATCCTAAAATATGAAGATGATGTTTAAATGAACAAAATATTTATAAATAATGGAATTGGAAATAAAACAAGTATGTTTCATTTTAAAAAGGAAAAATACCTTTAAATGATACTAGAAACCAAAATGAGGCTTCCACCTCCTTGGTAGAAATTTAAGTAGGGATAGTAGTGACCTTCTTCCTTGTTTGAGTTTGATCGAACTAGATGAATTTGATAAAGGGAGAATAAGAGGGAGGGGTAACAATGCAGCTTTCAAACCAATAGATATCCCTATGGAAAATAATGTTTATATAAATGTTGGGGTACTTTTAATATAATACTGGTGGGTGGATTTGATTAATAAAAATTAAACCTTGATAAGGGGATAGTGTAGAGGGTGTTATTTTTTGGATTCGTCAAGGCTTTCTCGTGTAGCCAAAACATAATCGCATGATAAGATTGTCAATATCGCATACTCATGAAGCCTATTGTATGATGATGGTTAGGAGAAATAGGTTACATTTAAAGGGATTGAGAGTCCATTATTAATTCAATGATATTTCTTTATTGACTTGGAGTTGTCAAATATGACTAGCGGAGGTTGGGAAAGGCTAGGTTCTAGTCGACGGTCATGCAGTAGCCCGAGGAGGTAGGTAACAAATGATTTCATTTATTCAATTTAGGATTTATTTTATCACATTAAAAAAATTATAATTTGTTTATAGATTTATATATATAAATAAATATATATATATATTCTTTTTTAGATAGATATATATATACACACATAAGATTAATAATATTTTAACAATTCACTAGAACAAATATTAGTCTTACCGGCCGCCAAAATCTGTCGCTAAAGGTCTATAGCGGCCTCCTAGCATCCGCCAAACGTCGGCCGCTTTTGGTCCGTTGCTTTTGCTATCAGCGACCGCCATTTGGCGGCCGCTGAAGGCCACCAGGTATGACCAACAGCGGCCACCATTTGGCTGACACTGTAGGGCTGACCAATAGCGGCTTCCGTTTGGAGGCCTCTTTAGCTGACCCGAACACAGGCTACAACGGCCGCCAAATGGAGGCCGCTGTTGGTCATGCCTATAGCGGCCGCCAAATGGCCACCTCTTTAGCTTTTAATTCTTTTTAAAAAAATAAAAAAATACTATGAATACCACATAAATCTCATCGTCATCTTCCATGCTCCGCAACCCTCATCAAATATAACTACATATCAATATTTAATAAGAAAATTTATACTAAATAAAGCCTGTAAACATATAATTGAATCAAATTAACATATTTCAATTCAAACATACTATAACAGATCGAAAGTATATGATTTTCAAAATATATTCATAATTTTGATTATCATTTTAAAAATATAAAATCGTTAATTTTATGGTTCTAATTACATTGTTCCCACTCGGATTTCATGTCAATCCGATGTCGTACTCTGAATTTGACAGTTTGAGGCCTGTTTTGGCCGATTATGGCACCAGAAGTGCATTCTCGGTCACCGTGGGCACACAGCACCTCCGATTGGCATGTCGTCTGCCCGAAAACTTCACAATTCAGTCACTCGTTGTTGTCGTCCGATTTCAGGACAATCCGACGTCGTTCGGCCAGTTTGGACCACCCCACGTGCCTTTCGGAAGCGCGTCCAACACTTAAAAAGTGCATATTGATCTGTTGCGTGCATACCGTACATTTGATTTATCTTTCGTCTCCTCGTACACGTCATGAATAATAATTATAGTGTTCCTCTCTGATTTCAGGTCAATCCGATGTCATACGCCTTGAATTTGACAGTTTGAGGCCCGTTTTGGCCGTTTATGGCACCAGAAGTGCATTCTCGGTCAGGGCGGGCACACGGCACCTCCGATTGGTGTGTCGTCTACACGTCCACTTCAAAATTCACTCACCCATTGTTGTCGACCAATTTCAGGCCAATCCAATGTCATTCGGCCGGTTTGGACCACCCCACGCGCGTTTCGGAAGCGCACCCAACACTTAAAAAGAGCATATTGTGCTGTTGCATGCAAACTGAACGTTTAATTCACATGTCGTCTCCTCTTACATGTCAATAATAATAACTACAGTGTTCCCCCTCGGATTTCAGGTCAATCCAATGTCGTACGCTCTGAATTTGACAGTTTGAGGCCTATTTTGGCCGTTTATGGCACCGGAAATTTGTTCTCAGTCACCGCGGGCACACGGCACCACCGATTGGTGTGCCGTCTTCCCGAAAAATTCATAATTCACTCACCCATTGTTGTTGTCCGATTTAAGGCCAATCTGACATCGTTCGGCCGGTTTGGACCACCCCACGCGCATTTCGGAAGCACGCCCAACACTTAAAAAGTGCATATTGAGCCGTTGCGTGCAAACCGCATGTCCGATTGACGTGATGTCTCCTCTTACACGTCAAGAATAATAATTAAAGTTTTACCACTCTAATTTCAGGTCAATCCGATGACGTACGCCTTGAATTTGATAGTTTGAGGCCCGTTTTGGCCGTTTATGGCACCAGAAGTGCATTCTCGGTAACCGCGGTCACACCGCACCTCCGATTGGTGTGCCGTCTACCCTACCACTTCACAATTCACTCACCCGTTGTTGTTGTCCAATTTCAGGCCATTCCGACATCGTTCGGCCAGTTTGGACCACCCCATGCGCATTTCGGAAGCGCGCTTGACACAGGCCTGTCGTGGGGTATGACAAAAACAAAATAAAACCTAAGTTAAAATGTAGGAAAGTGGGTAACCTAAGTTGTATCCAGAGAGGATTGCATAACAATTACGTTTGTCACTTAAATTAAATAAAGAAGAAAAAGTTCTTTTTTAAAGTTGTTTGAGTTAAAAAATAAAGAAAGCTATTGAAAAGAAAGTTTGAACACTAATGGATGAAGAGAGTGATGGGGTCAGGGTAGGATCACCTTTTGTAATGTCATCATAGTCACAAAGATCATCTCACCTCTCTTCCTTTTGAATGACAAATGAAAGACTCCTCGATCGAGTCATCTATCACCCTTGGTTAAAGAAGAAAATAGAACTCACTCCTATGTGCATGGATGTTCATAAACAATTCCTAAACAACTAAGGCAAGTCCCGATCTGAAATTGTTTATCCCTAGAACTCTAGAAAAAGTTTACTAGTTCCACACACGTGCCAACGATCATTAGACACTCACCACTTAACACAATCTGTTCGATCGAGACAAATTGCACTAGGTAGAGGGAGATAAAAAGTCTTTAACCAAAGCTATTAAAAATGAATACACCAAACTCAAAAAAACGATCGCATTAGGAGAATTGGGAAACAATGAGAATATATTTCATTAAAAATAAATATAAGATTTTACATTTAAGCACAAAACTCCGACATTACAAAAGATAAACTCCCCCTTCCCTGATCACTCAAAGGTTTTACCCCTCCATTTGAAGGGTATTAGAGTTGAAAGGGGAAGAAGAGAGCATAATCAAACAAAGAAAAAAAGAAAATAGAAAATAAAAAGAACTTCAAGAACTCAATCCTCTAGTACAGCCCTTCTTGCACCTTATTCAACCCCCTGAATGGAAGTGAATACTCTTATTTATAGGCTTGGGGAGTAGAAACTTTCCCTCCAAAATTACTCCCCCGACATTTTGAGTCTGGTTGGCATATTAAATGACAGATTTTGAGAATTTTTACTTCTTGGAAGTTGTTCCCCTACATTTCCTCTATCGACCCACAATGTTATAGACTTATTGGTATAGGTATGAAGGAGATATGGCCACAATACTCCGGATATTTAATTCTGTCCAGGTGACTCTTCGTCCTCCACAACTCCAAATTCCCATGACCATAAGACCTTGAAAACAGCCGATTATGACATGGCTTCCTTAATGAAAGATGTTAATTAATTCCTCTTATAGCTCCTTGTTGAATATCAGCTCCATTGGATCTGTCAGATTTGGGATAAAAGCTTAGCATTAAAACATTCCAAATCTGTACACAGTTTTCGAGGCCTGGTTTGTGAGATGAATTTGAGCTTCCAAATGATGGATTGAGCTTTGGGTCCAGAATGATAAAATGAAGCCCACAAGCATTGAAATCCTAAAAAATGTAATCATACAATTTGGATCAAAAATGTAAAAGATATGCCCGAAATACAGAAGCTCCACAAAACTGCTAAATTTCCAGAATTAACCAATTTCCACAATTAAGCCCATAATTCACCAAAATACTAAAATTATTTAAATCAGCTCAAATTGATTAATTGGAAGGGTTAAATCATTGAAACACATATGAAAAATTATCTAAATTTTTTCTCTATCAGCGCTCAACAGTTAAAAAGTGCATATTGAGCTGTTGCGCGCAAACCGTACGTCCGATTGACGTGCAGTCTCCTTGTACACATCAAGAATAATAATTACAGTGTTCCCCTTGTGATTTCAGGTCAATACGATGTTGTATGCTCTGAATTTGACAGTTTGAGGCCCGTTTTGGCCGTTTATGGCACCAGAAGTGTGTTCTCGGTCACCGCGGGCACACGACACCTCCGATTGGCGTGCCATCTGCCCAAACAATTCACGATTCACACACCCATTGATGTCGTCCGATTTCAGGCCAATCCGACGTCGTTTGGCCAGTTTGGACCACCCCACGCGCCTTTCGGAAGCGCGCCCAACACTTAAAAAGCACATATTGAGCCGTTGTGCGCAAACCGCACATCCGATTGATGTGCCCTCTACGTGTACTTGTCATGAATAATAATTATAATGTTTATCGGTGGTTTCAGGTCAATCTACAGTCATCCGCTATGAATTTGACCGTTTGACAACTGTTTTGGCCGTTTGTAACACCAGAACTGCGTTCTCCGTCACCGCGGGCACACGGAACGTCCGATTGACGTTCTGTCTGCTATAACACTTTGAAATTCACTCACCCGTATTTTTCGTTTGATTTCAGGCCATTCTGACTTCGTTCGGCCCGTTTGGACACCCCCCCCCCCACGTGCGTTTACGAAGCGCACACATCACTTAAAACACGCATATTGAGCTGTACCGCGCAAACTGCACATCCAATTGACGTTCCGTCTGCACGTACACATCATGAATAATATTTAGAATGTTTCACGATGGTTTCAGGTCAATCTAAGGTCGTCCGCTATGAATTTGACCGTTTGATGCCCGTTTTGGCCGTTTATGACACCAGAACTGCGTTCTCGATCACCGCGGGCACACGGTACATCCGTTTGACGTACCGTCTACTCGACCACTTCAAAAATCACTCTCTGATATTTTTTGTCTGATTTCAGGCCATTCGGACTTTCTTCGGCCCATTTGGACCCCCCATGCACGTTTATGAAGCGCGTATATCACTTAAAACACACATATTGAGCCGTACCGCGCACACCGCACGTCCGATTGACATTCTTTCTGCGCTAACATGTCATGAATAATAATTAGAATGTTGCACGGTGGTTTCAAGTCAATATGAGGTCTTCTGCTATGAATTTGACCATTTCACGCCTGTTTTGGCCGTTTATGACACCAGAACTGCATTCTTGGTCGCCGCGGGCACACGGCACGTCCGATTGACGTGCCGTCTGATCAGACACTTCTTAAATCACTCAACCCTATCTATCGTCTGATTTCAGGACATTATGACTTCGTTCGTCCCATTTTGACCCCCTCATGCATGTTTTTGAAGCGCGCACATCACTTAAAACATGTATATTGAGTCGTACCGCGCAAACCACCCATCCGATTGATGTGTCGTCTATGCGTACACGTCAAAAATAATAATTAAAATGTTTCACGGTGGTTTCATGTCAATTTGAGGTCGTACGCTATGAATTTGACCGTTTGACGCCCGTTTTGGCCGTTTATGACACCAGAACTGCGTTCTCGGTCACCACGGGCACACGACACCTCTAATTGATGTGTTGTCTACTCGAACACTTCAAAAATCACTCACTCATATTTTTCTTCTAATTTCAGGCCATTCCAACTTCATTCGGCCCGTTTGGACCCCCCACGCGCGTTTACGAAGCGCACGCATCACTTAAAACACGCATATTGAGTCGTACCGCGCAAACCGCACATCTGATTGATGTGTTTTTTACGCTTACATATCAAGAATTATAATTAAAATGTTGCACGGTGGTTTCAGGTCAATCTGAGGTCGTACGCTATGAATTTCACCGTTTAACGCCCGTTTTGGTCGTTTGTGACACCAAAACTATGTTCTCTGTCACAGCGGGCACACGGCACGTCTGATTGACGTGCCCTCTACCCGAAAACTTCACAAATCACTCACCCGTATTTTTTGTCTGATTTCAGGCCATTTTGACTTCATTCGTCCCGTTTGGACCCCCCCCCCCCCACGCACCTTTTGGAAGCACGCCCAACACTTAAAAATCACATATTGAGCCATTGCGTGCAAACCGAACGTTTTATTGATGTGTCGTCTGCGTTTACATGTCACGAATAATAATTATAATTTTGCACGGTGGTTTCATGTCAATCTGAGGTCGTCCGCTATAAATTTGACTGTTTGACGCCCGTTTTGGCCGTTTGTGACACCAGAACTGCGTTCTCGGTCACCACGGGCACACGACACATCCAATTGATGTGCCGTCCACTCGACCACTTCAAAAATCACTCATCCATATTTTTCTTCTGATTTCAGGACATTTTGACTTCGTTCAGCCCATTTGGACCCCCCTCACGCGCGTTTATGAAGCAAGCAAATCACTTAAAATACACATATTGAGCCGTACCGTGAAAACCGCATGTTCGATTGATGTCCCGTCTGCGCGTACACATCACAAATAATAATTATAATGTTTCATGGTGGTTTCAGGTCAATATGAGGCCATCCGCTATGAATTTGACCGTTTGACGCCCGTTTTGGCCGTTTTTGACACCAGAACTACGTTCTCAGTCACCACGGGCACACGACACATCCGATTGATGTTCTGTCAACTCGACCACTTCAAAAATCATTCACCCATATTTTTCGTGTGATTTCAGGCCATTAAGACTTTGTTCGGCCCATTTGGACCCCCCTCACGCGTGTTTATGAAGAGCACGCATCAAATAAAACACATATATTGAGATGTACCGCGCAAACTGAATGACCGATTGACGTTCCGTCTGCGTGTAAATGTTAGGAATAATAATTAGAATGTTTCACGGTGGTTTCAGGTCAATCTGAGTTCGTTCGCTATGATTTTTACCATTTGACGCCCGTTTTGGCAGTTTATGACACCAGAACTGCGTTCTCAGTCACCGCGGGCACACGGCACATCCGATTGACATGCCGTCTACTCGAACACTTCAAAAATCACTCCCCCATATATTTCTTCTGATTTCATGCCATTCCTACTTCGTTCGGCCCATTTGGAGCCCCCTCACGCGCGTTTTTGAAGCGCACGCGCGTTTTTGATTATACATTTGTTTACCTTGAATAAAAAAATAAATTAAATAATCATTTATTATAGGATAAATAACCTCATAATTTCTGAGAAAATGCATACATCATAATATATGATAAACAAAAATCATTTCATCACAAATTTATTAATTAATTCTTAATAAAATCGTCGTCTCTAGGTGTTAACTATTTTACTTTTCATGGATGTTTGGTTCTAAAGTTCTAATCTTTATGAATAGATCATGGTTACATGACTTCAAGAATATTCCTTATGATATAAACAAAATTATATTAATTATTTAATTAATTGTAGTCATCCATAAAAGGTATATATATATAATTTATTCCTCTATTCATAGAGATGGTAGGTTGTACATGTGCATGAACACTATTTTCATATTCAGAAAAAGATTTAAAAGAATATAAATAGAATTTTATCATTATAGAATAATAATTATATCATAAATAACATATAGTTAGCAGATTTAATTCTTTTTACCATCTCTATAATATAGAAATAAAAATGAATCACTTTGATTCATGGATATTGAAGTCCATATGTGCACATCAACGACATTATCATCTTCCAAATGATGAGAATGTAATAAGGTAGAAATGATATTATATATATAATAACATAATTATGTCATAAATAAATAAAATAAATTATAAAACTATCATAATCATCATAAATGATAGATGGTTATGGGAAATTAATTTTGTCAATATGTGGAAGTGGTAGTCCACACATAGGCATGACTAATACTATCACTTCTAATTTTATTGAATAGAGGGTGAATAATTGTAGTACCATAATCATAATAACATTTATTAATATAGGGTATTATGAAGATATATGTTATGATGAATACCACATATTCATATATAGTTGAAGAGAAAATAATTTGAAAGTGGTAATATAGGATGACTACCTCTACTTCAGTTAACCTCCTTTATATCCGTTATTAAAAACCATTTAAATTGGATTTTAAGAATAAAACAACATATAATTCATGTATAAGAAACTTTAAAAGGGTGTTTTGAAATTTTTTTTAATCTAGATTCATCAATGTTGTGTAAAGAAGGGAATGTATGGGTGTCCTTTTATAAGTGGGGGAGAGAACACAATTGTAATTTACTAAAAGATTAAAATATAATAATTTTACCATCACACCAAATGATTAATATTGGACGTATATTTAATGTTTTTATTGGATGTGGTTAAAACGTGGTAAAAAAATAATACACATGGAAATTTAATTAGTAAAAAACACCCATATCTTTAGGATTTACCCAAAGTACACCTATTTTATACGTTAACCGTGATAACAATTTTATAATATTTTTACTATTCATTAAAAAAAATTAAGTTTAAATTATTTCCCAATATTGATTAATTTTATTCCTAATATTGAATCCATATTATAATTTAAATTCATATAATTATTATAATTTTATTTCAAATTAATTAAAAATACAGAAGAAATGTAGTTTTCCAGAATTTTTTTTTCTTAAGTATAAAACAATTGGGCAAATATCAACCAAATAATTCATTCTAATGAACATAAAATTATGGTTGATAATATAATTAAACGAATGTTATTTTTAAAAATATTTAAATAAATATTTAATATTAAATTCAAGAAAATAAATGATATTTTTAAATAAAAATCCGTAAAATACATTATTAAATTAAAATTGAATCATTTCAAAAAAACTAAATACCACTCTAGGAAGATATTCATATAGTGATTTAATTAATAAGTAAATTTTTACAAATATATTTAGTAATATTTTAAGTAATTATTTAAATTGTTCTCTCAAAATTTTAAATAAATACAATTTATGAACAAAACTGTAATTTTAAGGAGTCCTTAACAAAAATTGGGAACTTATTTATCAATATATTTTCTTTGTCTAAAACATTCATAAATATTTTTAAAAAAATTTGGTATCCTTATTCACTCTAATATTGTAATAGAAATGTTATATAGATATAATATATTATTTTTTATTTATTTATTGAGTTTCTTATATCGCAAGCTATCAATGAAATTTAATTCATTTGATAAGAAATATGTCTTAAAATCTCAATGATTTATATTCTACCAATATTATATGAATATATCCATCAAAATTCCATCCCAATGATATAATCAATTGAGGATAAATATTCCATATCATTACATTTGGTTCCCACATAGGTTTATGGAGTTTATCCTTTTACAACAAAACATTCACTAGATGTGTGATATTATTTCATAGTAAACTCTCTCTATCGTTTAGAATATCCATAGGTAGTTCATCATAAAATAAATATTTATTATATATTATAAACTAAATTTTCAATACATTTGAAGGATAATGAATGTACTTTCCCATGATAGATACATTCAAGATATCATTATGTTAAGAGAGATTCAGTTGATTCTATAAAAAAATTGCTTACATTCCAATAAAATAAATAATTAGGATGTTGCTGACAAATATATGGCTCAAGAATCCCTTCATTGAAAATATCATAACCATCTTTGAAGGAGACATTCATAAGATTAACTTATCACAAAATTTGTACTTTAGATCTTGTAGATGATTTTTTTAAATCATCATCTCTGTGATTCCATTATGTTTTCTTGAATGGATTTGACCAAATATTCAATTTACTGTGCATGATCAAGTCTAAATAGAATACTTTCTTAAAAATAGTCCCAAATCGTTGGAGTTCTAAACTTTTATCCAAACAGGGACACATAAGGATTCATATGGTTTCTTGAGTGAATAATATTTTTTAAGAAAATTATTCCAAATTATATTGTTGATCCCAACCACTGTTCAAATCCATAGAGAATGATATCAATATGTATTATATAGTATAAATGGTCCACTCAGACTAACTATATTCATGAGGATGATATGTGGTACTAAGACTCATCACAGATTTCAAATTCTAAAAAAATGACTCACTTGAATATTGAAGTAAACCTCATATTAGGACCAGATATGATTGATTATTGTACTCTAGGAAGTCTCATAACATCATTAATATAAAACTGAGTAATCTGGTCCAGATAGAGAGGTTCTATTATAGTATTAAATTATTCAAATTTAATAAGTAAATCAAATAAAAAATAAATATAAATTTTCCATCTAGGTGTTTTCTGGATTCTGTGATCAAATCCATGGTAATATTTTACTATTTTCATTATAGTATTGTAAATCATTATATAATCCCCTTAGACTTATATCTCTCATAAATATGTTTTTTAAACACCATGCATCATGATATATGCATTAATATAACCATTTTTCTGTTATCCCACCCATAATACTCTTGTATATATCTATATAATTTCATACTTCTATATTTTTTAGATAATTTTTAATTATTATACTTATAAAACATCTCCATCATCACGTATAGTTTAAATAGAACACAGAATTGGATTCATAACATTATTATTATCACATGATCATTGTTGAACATGAAAACATTCCTCATCTTATTCTATTATTCAACATAATGCTTCTATGTTCTCTTAAACCAATCATGGATTCATTGTTGAACATTCATCAGAGGAGGATAATATATGTCCTCGTTTCTCAAGAATTCATTTTCCAACATCCAAAAATCAATAAATATTAAATAAATTTAAATCCTCATCATGGGAAATCTAGAATGGTATTTTCAACACAAAGCATCAACCAAAATGTTCACCATTCTGGGTTGGTAATTTATTTACAATTCATAGTCATTGATCATCTCCATACATTTTTTCTAGATTATATTGAACACTTTATATGTAAATATATACTTAATGATTTCATCATAAATATATGAATCACAACTTTAATCAAATAGATAATTTCATCATATCTTCAATGAAAAAACCTTGTTTCTATTTCTAAAGCATGTTTTAGTTAAATTTTCTCTTGATGTTTCCAATTATAGAGATTAATAAGAAACCAGAATATCATTTAATATAAATATTTATCTCAATCATTTAATTAATGCATCACTATACATCACAAACCCTTCTCTAATATATGGTATTTTTTGAATATGGGCACTGAAAAAAAACCATTTATCTCTTTGAAATTATTCTAAAATTAATTTGATTACAAGAACATATCTCCCTTTTGATCTTACATTGTCTGTGTATTACATATTCATTGGAAATATCTCAAATAGAATCAATAATATCAATCAAAATAAATAAAAAATGAAGTTTAGTCAAAAATTGTTTTCAATGATTATGTTCAATGACCTCCATCATTGATGTATCCACTAATATACCCTCTCAAGATTAAATATAAATGAAAAATGAATCCTTATAAAATAAAAATTTACACTTGGTATGTTTTTAATATAACTTATCCATTATTAGGGTCTTCATAAATAATCTAATGTAATGTTCTTGCTCTTCCATTATTTTGGAATATATAATAATATTATCTATAAATACTACCATAAACTAGTTAATGTAATATATAAAAACCCAATTCATCAAGTATATTAAAACATTAGGGGAATTAGTAAGTCAAAATGGAATTATTATTAACTTATAGTGATCATAAAAATTATGGAAGGTTGCCTTCAATATATCCTCTTTAATGTCTATCAGTTGATGATATCCAGATCTATGGAGACCCAAGATTGACATATATGGAAATTAAATTACTTTTGAGGAATACATAATACATAACAAAAACTTACACCCAATGACCATAATTGTTTATTGTCTTTAGAAACTTGGAACACAATCTTTTAATCATGGTGAATGATCGTCAACATCTCCCATAACGTTCATCACCATTTTTTCTTACCCAAAATCTTTATTAATATCCAGGGGAAAAGAAAACATAAAAAGGGTGAGCTTAAATGCTCAGTAAGGGTAAACACGGAGAACATAAAACAATCCATAAACATTTGAATGTAAAAATATTAACATAAAACATAAAAATTATGATTAATGACATAAATGTTGGCAGTACATAAGGAATTGATCACAAAGAAACATTAATCATGATAAAATATAATGGGATTAAAACATGTTATTGTGGAAAACCATTAAGCACATGTTTTGATTTCTATTGTAGCCAAGGAATTTTTTCCAAAACCATCATAGTGGTCAAATCCCATTACTGAATCGAGTTTACATGACGTTCCAACCCTATATTGCTGAAAAGGATTCACTTGCCATTCCAGCCATGTATATCCCATGAGATATAAATTTTTACCCAATGCAATGGAGAGAGATATAGGTCCTACTCATCTCATAATGAAATTATTATTTCGTCTGCCACAAAATAAATATAAATCATACATCATAACACAATGAATAAAATGGGATTCATAAACGTCATCCAATCCTAACATAATCCATATATAATAAATGGATATAATTTTATAATAAGAAAAATTAAACCACGTAATTTATAGAGACATTATACTTGAAACATAAACATATTAAATAATGTCATCTTAGATGCAAAAGGATTTTGAGAAAAAAACTTGAAATGAATTCTTGAGGGAAATATTCTTTCTTCTTCAAAATCATTTTCTTTTCTCAAAATGCCATGAAATTTTAAAAGAAAAGGTTTTTTTAAAAATAATCATGAAATCATGTAAAGGAATCTTCATGGAAATAATTTTTTAGGAAACCATAAAAATCCATTCATGCTGTATAAGTTAAAAAACATTCTCCTCATACTTTTAACGGAAAAGTCAAAAAGTACCACATATGGTAAACAAAAGAAAGATTCATTCCATAACACAAAGTAAAATTCAAAGAGGGGTAAACATGACTTTAAACATACATGGACGAATATTAAACACTTTATGAAAAACATTTTTATGAACATGGATGAAAAATATAACCCCAATAAAGACATACATATAAGCAATATCAGATAAAAATGAGATTGTAAAATTATCCCTTACCATAGGTCCAATTTCATCTGTACGTGTCCAAAACTCATGTATAGTGGGTTTAAACATATTATTAACTTGTAACATAACCATAATAATATTTATGATATCTTATATGATTCAGTTATGACTTTATATTACCATTTCTTTTTTCAATTCCACGTTAAAGCAGCGTTTTGGGTAAAATCGATTCATTTATGATACGTGTTTGGACTTGTTGTTCTTGATATTATTACTTATATCCTAATTTTATTAATTCAAGAATGTAGAAAAAGATTTATATATAATATATATTCAGCATATAAATATATATGATAGATCGATAAATGGAATGAAATACACTATTCATGGAGACGGTAGGTCGTACGTACGCATGGGAGTTGTTTTCATTTCCTTATTGAATTGAATGGAATTATGTAAATGAAACGTATATTTACATAAATACAGTAACATTATTTTGTGATATTTTTCATGATTATTTATTATATATACATTATAATAATTCTGGAATGGTGAACATGGAGAATGAATCACATCACATTGTGGAGACAATAATCTATACGTACGCACGACCGAAGATATCATTCCCCTAATTATATAATGGAATTGGAGTTGATGATATAATATCTCATAATTATTATAATGTTAAAATAATCATATATAGTTATTATTTACACCATTATACCCATCCAAGTATGGTGGTGGTTAAAAAACAGACTACACCACAGCGTGGAGACGGTATTTCAAACGTACGCACGGGCGATGATTTCATATTTCTTGGAATGTATAGAAGGTGAATGAGGGTTTTTTTAATATTTATAATAACATATGACAATATTATTGATATTGATGTTATTACTTTACAATGAAACAACTAATGAATAGGAAGTAGAAAATAAAGAAACTTGAATGAATCGGTATAAGAGATTACCTCTTCTTCGACGCACCTCATTTGAAATTCCTCTTAATGCACTAGAGTTTGCCTTTTAAGAAGACTAGAATCTCCAAAATGTTACTATGGAAGTTTAATAGTGTAATGGGTAGGGGGTTTTTGAGCTTGATTGCTCAAAATGGTGTGAGGAGGAGAGAGAGGAGGTGCACTTTTATAAGAGAGTGGAGGGGCACTTTTGGAAACCTCCATAATATTAATTTATAATAAACTCAAAACCCACATAAAAAACATCCAAAATTACTCAAATTCTAATATGAGATGATATATGGTTGTATTATCATCAAAAAATAAAATTTATACATGTATTGAGTTTATTTTAAACCTTATCATTTTGAATTATTCTTTTTTAATCGATTTAATTTCATTTCTAGTAATAATATTCTAATTTTTAAATTGTTTTAAATACATACATATGTTTGGTTAATTTTCCATAATTAGATAAATTATTAAATTTTAGAATATTAAATTTTCAATTTTAAATTTTTAAATATTTTTGTGATTTTTAAACAATTTAATAATATCTTATTTTTATAAAATATCAATAGTATAAATTTTGACACTATTCATTTATTTGAATTTAATTAAAATACACACAGAAGGAATATTCGAACCAAAATATTTAATAGATTCTTAACATGTCATATGAATATAAAAAATTCATGTACAACATTAATTTGTTCATATAATATTTATTTTAATGTTTTTAAAACCATTTATTTGATATATCTCTAAATAAAATAATTACTACAACATTTTTGTATAATTATTTAATATACTTATTTGTTGCATAAAAATTAAAAATAAAATATTATGATAAATATAAATCGAATATCGTTCATAATAAAACTTTTAGTAGAATTTATCTTCAAAAACACCCAACTCCTAAAATGATATGTTTATAAAAGTATGAAGGTATAAACTTTGAAATTATTTAAAATAATATAATATAAGTTTTATAATATCATATATAAGGCCCACAATGGTCAAAAATTAGACCATTGTATGATTATGATCTATATATACATGCCCAATAAGTTTTGGTCAGGTTAGTCTGCCTTCTAGTGGTATTATTATATGAATAAAAAATATATTATTTATTTTTTCACTAAATAAATAATTTATTCATCATTAATGTATAAGATATTAATGTAATTAAATATTTCTTAAAAATTAAAAATAAATTACCATAATAAATAAAAACATTTTCTCTTTAAAATGAGTATTTATAATCTAATTTATATTCTGTATAACATTATATTAAAAATATTTTAATTGTAAAAGTTTTATTGAGACATATTTCACATTCTTTATATAAAATAAATTAATAGTTTTAATCACATCCAAGTGGGTTCAAAAAGATACCATTTCAACCCATGAAAATTTAAAGACGAAATATAATAATCCAATTATATTATTACAAGTGTTAGGGTAATTTTATAAGATTACATTTTCCCTTAATTACCTGATTTACCTTTATCTATGGTAAATAAAATTTATCGCAGTTACTAATAATAATGCCTCAAAAAGTAGTCAATTAACATAATTTTTTTCTAATGATTCCAAATATGGAATCAATTTTTCGAAATTCAATTCATAGAAGTTTTATTATTTAATTTAAATTTAATCCCGCTGTTGAGAAAACAGATTTTAAAAGTTAAAACATTGCAAAAGATTGAAATCTTTTTACCTATGAATCTAATGTAAAATTAAAGATAATGACATAGATAATATTAAATGGTAAAAATATATTATATTTATACATTAAATAAATTCAATATTAAAATTTTAACATATAAATTATCTTGATGAAAAAAGTAGTTTTTAATTAAAATTTAGGGTATTATTACAATTCATCAAAATATCAAAGTTAACAGAAAAGTATTAAAAAATTATCCAAAGTTAATTTTTATAAACTTATTTAAATTAATAAGTTTATTTTGTAAAAAGTAACTTATAAACGTGTCAAAAACTAGATTTAAAGTGGGTGCGCCATCAAAAGGCGGCAAAAATGCATTTTTAGAAAAATACTTATTTAACCCAAAAAATTTATTTTGTTCTCATACCATGTTATAGAATATGTGTAAGATGAATGATAATGATATAAAAATAAAAATATGGTTAATTCTATTCATAATGGCTAGTTCATAAAAATATTTTAACTATATATTATTGTTTAATGAAACTCAGTATTGCGTACAACACAAGCTATTAGGGAAGGCACTCTTGCGTGTAATGAAAGCCAAGTCAGGTTTGCGTGTTGGAAAATATTCTTTTGGTGTTGCGTATAACATACTAAAAATATAGTTCATTTATACATTGATCAAAATATATAGTTGGTGTTGTGTAATGTGAATTTTATTCAGAAGAACTTGAAATTGTGTGCATCACAAGCCAGGAATAGTGTTCCGTATACTATAAGCTAATATGGTGTTGTGTATAGTGCTAGATAATCTTGGTGAAGAGTAAAAAAAGGAATCAATGAAATTAAAAATAATAATTCTCATAAAATCTCAGGGTGTTACATTCTACCCCACTTAAAATGAATTTCTCCTTGACATTAGTCAGGGTTATAAATGGTTTTCTAATTGAAATATTCTTTTATAGAAACCCACATCGTAAAAAGGAATTCTAAAACATCATTTTGAAAAGGAACATTAGAAACTGAATGGATACCCAAAGTAACTCATCATTGGGTTTTCACATAGGATAACATAGGTGAAAACATGGATATGGAAGAGAAATCTAACTATCAAGTTCTGATGATGAGTGGTAGAGAACAAGGCTATGAAAAATCCAACAATAACAAATGCAAATTTTTTTGATAATCTAAGGTACCATTGGATTCATCGGATATGAGAGTACTAGGAAAACATTTTTGGTTTTCAAGATCATTTTCCTAACGTTGATGAATTTTTACAAAAGGAGAAATACTTACTTGATTTCGATGTAATATCATCATTGGTCATTCCATGAACAATTTACACTTCATAAATTATTTAATGAAATGAAGTTGAATTTTTCATTCTTGAAGTATTAGAAGATCATGCGATATAATGATAGGTCATTCCATCAGTCTCAAACATAAGGTTAGAAAATGTTATTAAATATACATAAGTCCATCTATTGTGATATTCATCATATATTGTTACAAAAATGGACTTATAATTCATATATCATACAACTTAATAAAATAATACAAATTTCTACAGACCAAGGACTTCATGTAGGCTAGTGTCAAGTGATAAAGGCTTGTCACACTTCGGTCATGGTTTTGATTCCCGCAGCCTTGTCTGACGTGACAAGATGTCGCCCGTCCTACGGGTTGTCATTTTTCTAAAACAATACTATAATAACATTCCAGAAATAATGTCAAATTGTTCTAACCTTAAAAATACTATCTGCTGTCTAACATAATCCATTCTTTAGGCTTATCCAAAATACGTCTGTCCAATCTCATAGTATAGAGAAAAATATTACTAGAGAGGTCATCTACGAAGCATGTAAATACCATCATTTATCCCCTATATATCATTAGATATATCTTGTTGGTCACATTCCAAACATGTGAATATGATAATCATGTATTCTATTGAATCATGAATCACCATAGAACCTTAGTGAAAACATGAATCCTGTCTAAAGATAACTCTTTCCACATACCAAAACCCAAACTTTTCTATATACTCAAACCTTGATATAACATTGTCCTTTTATCAGTCATGAGATCATTAGTACTATCAATCATTTCATTTTATCCTTATCCCTTTATTATGCACAAATCATCTTCTATCCAAAAATATTTCAATCACTTTTCATGGTTACCAGCACCATTAAATTATTGAAAATCAATACATAGATATTCCAAAATTTCACAATACTATAAATGATATTCCACAAAACTATTATAGAATCCTATTACATAAAAACTTAATCATTTCACAACTTCGTTTTAATACTCAACATCGCCAATAGTGATATAATTTGACTTCCCTTTGTCCTTTTCTTTAAGAGGTGGTTGATGTCGATCATCATTAACCCTTGGATTTGGGCATTCGTTAGAATAAGGCCCTATTTCCATGCACTTATAGAAATGAAGGGTTGGTGGTGCATTCCCTGTAGTATCTTATCTATTCACACCATTAGCTATCTTTTCCCAATACATTGACACTTAGCTGCTTGATGACCTTCTTTTCCATACATAAAAACATTTTCTTGTCCCTTTAAGACAATCTACACCATGATTCTTTATACACTTTGAGCATAAAGAAACATTTGTCTTCTTTTCACCATTGTATTGAAAATTTCCTTGAACTCCATATTTCATTTCATATCAAAACCATGAGATGGATATGTAACACCAACATCCAGTTCTAACTTGATAGCACGACACAAATTTTTCATAGCTACTGAAGTCTTTTATATCTAATTCCCATCGAAGAATTGGTTTTAAGCCACTTAAGAATCGATCAACTTTACTTTCATGTTGGATGATAAAGCCAGATGCATACCTTCCAAGCGATGTAATGTTCGCCTCATATATACCAACAGATTCATCATCCTTTTTCTTAAGTTCAAGGAACTCCTTTTCCATCATTGTTTGAAGAATAAGAGGGATGTAAATATTGAAAAACATGTTCTTGAACTCGTCCCATTCTATAGATTCATTTTCATCTTAGGGCCTCATATTCTTAATTAGAGTCCATGAATAGTCTGATTCACCTTCTAAATGGTAAATATCTAGAATGACTCTTTCATGTTCCCAACATAGAAGTATAGAAAATATCTTTTCAATGGTATTGATCCATTTTTTAGCAATAAATGGATCAGAAGACCCACTGAAAGAAGGTGGACGTTGCCTCATGAAGGACTCAATAAAATAATCTTCCCTTCTCTTCCTATTTGGATGGCCAAAATGATTTATACCTTGTGTAAGTATAGAAATAATATTTTTCACTCCATATCCCATTACATTTGTTTGTTTATGAGTACAATCATTGCATTGTCTGTTATATTGATCAACACGGTTCCTTCTGGTTCCATCCATTGACTAAAACCAAAAAAGAATAGTGTGAGAGGCAAAAATCATTCTAGGAAAACAACATAATTAAGGGGAATACATTCAATCTCTAACTTCTGGGGTTTGATCCTTGGTTATTCATGATCGTTATCATAATTATTGGATTGTAACCAATACATATACTTAACTTTAGGAACATCCCTATACATGCATTATAAATATCTCTAGGGATCTCACTATTGTTTTTGAATCCTTCATTGCAAAGGTTTAAAAAACCATTCCTCTGATACGAAATATAGAGACCCAAGCTTGACGTACATATAATTTACATTACTTTTTCGGAATACATAATACATAAAAAAATTGTCACCCAAGGACCGTAATTTTCGAGTGTCTTTGTAAACATGGAACACAATCTGCTAATCACAGTGAAAGATCTTCAACATTTCCCATAAATTTCTTCCCATTTTTTCATAACTAAAACCATTATTTATATATTGGGAAAAATAAAACATAAAAATGGTGAGATCAAATGCTTATTAAGGGTAATCATGGAGAACATAAAACAATCCACAAACATTTGAATGTAAAAATATGACCATAAAACATCATAACTATTTGTAATGAAATAAATCATGGAAGTAAATAAGGAATAGATCATAAAAAACATTAATCACGATAAAATAGCATAGGAATAAAACATGTCATTATTGAAAGACATTAAGCACAAGTTATGATTTCCATAGTTTCCAAGGCATTGTTTCCAAAACCATTATAGTGGACAAAGTCCATTACTGAACCGAGTTTACATGCCATTCCAGCCCTATATTACTGAACCAGATTCACTTTCCATTACAGCCATGTCTATCGCATGAGATATAAATCATTACCCAATGCATATGAGGGAGATGTAGGTCCCACATATCTCATAATGAAATCATTCTTTCATGTGCCATAAAATAAACATAAATCATTCGTCATAACCCAATGGATAAAATCGGTTTCATAAACATCATCCCTTCATAACATAATCCATATAGAATTAATAGAAATAATTTCATAATAAGATAACGGAAACCATGTATATAATATAGACATTATATTTGAAACATAAACATATTAAAAAATGTCATCTTAGATGGAAAATGGTTTTGAAAAAAAAATTGTAATGATTTCATGAGGAAAATTTCCTTTCTTCTTCAAAATCATTTTCTTTTCTCAAAATTTCATGAAATTTTAAAATAAAAGGATTTTTTGGAATATAAAAATGAAATCATGTAGAGGATGATTCATGGAAATAAGTCGTTAAGGAACTATAAAAATATGTTCATCCCGTATATGTTAAAAAAACATTCTCCTCATACTTTTAACAGAATAGTCAAATAGTACCACATATGGTAAACAAAAGAATGATTCATTACATAACACAAAGTAAAAGAAAAAGAGGGGTAACCATGAATTTAAACATACATGTATTAATATTAAAAACTTTATGAAAAATCTTTTTATAAACATGGATGAAAAATATAACCCCAGTCAATAAATATGTATAAAAAATCTCAGATAAAAATGATATTGCAAAATTATCCCTTACCATAGGTCCAATTTCTTCTATACGTGTCTGAAACTACTATATAGTGGGTTTAAATAGATTATTAACTTGTAATAGAACCATAATAATATTTATGATATCTTATATGATTCACTTATGACTTTATATTAAACTTTCATTTTTCAATTCCATGGTAAAGCATCATTTTGGGTAAAATCGTTTCATTTATCATACATGTTCGGACTTGTTGTTCTTGATATTATTACTTATATTTGGATTTTCATAATTCAATAATTTAAAAAATGATTTATATATAGTATATATTCCACATATAAATATATATGATAGATCGATACATGGAATGAAATACACTCTTTATGGAGATAGTAGGTCGTACATACGCATGAACGCTATTTTCATTTCCTAATTGAATTGAATAGAATTAAGTAAATGAAACCAATATTTACATAAATCTAGTAAAATTATTATGTCATATATTTCATGATTAATTATTATATATACTTTATAATCATTCTTGAATGGTTAACATGGATATTGAATCTCATCGTATCGTGGAGACGGTAATTCGTACGTACGCACGACCGATGATATCATTCTTATAATTATTGAATGTAATTGGAGTGGATGATATAATATCTCATAATAAGTATCATTTTAAAATAATAATATATAGTTTTTATTTACAACATTATACCAATCCAAGTAAGGTGGTGGTGGAAAAACAGACTACACCATGACGTGGAGACAGTATTTTGTATGTACGCACGCGAGGTGATTTCATTTTTCGTAGGATGATAGAAGGTGAAATTGGGTTGTTTAATTTTTATAATAACATATCACTATATTATTGATACTTATGTTATTAATTTACAATTAAACAACTAAATAAGACTAATTATAAGAATAAAGAAACTTGAAAGAATCGTTAGAAGAGATTACCTCTTCATTGTCGCACCTCCTTCGAACATCCTCTAAATGGACTAGATTAGGTCTTTTGAGAAGACCGAAATCTCTAAAATGTTACTGGGGATTTTTATAAGAGTAATGGGCTGGGGTTCTCGGAGCTTGAAGGCTCAAAATGGTGTGAGTAGGAGAGGGAGGATGTGCCCTTTTATAAGAGAGTATAGGGACACTTTTGGAAACCTTCAAAATATTAATTTATAATAAACTCAAACCCCACATAAAAACATCAAAAATTACTCTAATTGAAAGGTGAGATGATATAGGTTTGTAAAAGAGTCATAAAATAAAATTTAGACATGTTTTTATTTTATTTTAATCCTTATCATTTTGATTTATTATTTTTTTAATCTATTTAAATTTATTTGTGGTAATAATATTCTAATTTATAAATTGTTATAAATACATTCATATGTGTTGTTAATTTTTCATTATTAGAAACATAATTAAATTTTAGACCATTAAAGTTTCAATTTTTTATTTTTAAATATTTTTGTGATTTTTTAACAATTTAATAATATGTTATATTTATAAAATATCAATAGTGTCAATTTTGACACTATTCATTTATTTGAATTTAAATAAAATACACACAGAAGATATATTCAAAAAATATATTTAATAGATTCCTAAAATGTCATATGCATCTGAAGAATTCATGGAGCACATTAATTTGTTTATATAATATTTATTTTAATGTTTTTAAAACCATTTCATTGATATTTCTCTAAATAAAATAATTACTACAACATTATTGTATTATTATTTAATATAATTATTGGATGCATAAAAATTAAAAATAAAATACTCTGATGAGGATAGATCTAATATATTTAATAATAATACTTTTATTTGACTTTATCTTCTAAAACATCCATCTTCTAAAATTATTTGTTTATTAAATTATAAAGGTGAATACTTTGACATTATTTTAAATAAAATAATATAATTTTCATAATCTCTTTTATAAGGCTCAAAATGGTAAAATATTAGACTATTTGATGATTAAGGTCTATATATACACGACCAATAAGTTTTGGATAGGTGATTGGGCATTTTATGGGTATTATTACTTGACTAAAAACTATATTATTGATTTTTTTCACAAAATAAAAAATTTCTGATTTATTAATGTATAAGCTATTAAGGTAATAAAATTTTTCAAAAAAATTACAAATAAAATACCATAATAAATAAGAAAAGTTTATCATTCAAAGGAGTATTTATTATCGAATTTATATTCTATATATACTTATATTAAAAATACATTAATTATTAATGTTTGAGTGAGACATCATTCACATTCTTTAAATAAAATGAATTAATGGTCTTAATCACATCCATGTGGGTTCCAAAAGATACCATTCCAACCCAAGTATATTTTATGACTAAATATAATAATTAAATTATATTAATACAAGTGTTAGGGTAATTTTATAATATTACATTTTCCATTAATTACCTGATTTACCTTTATTTGTGGTAAATCAAATTTATAGTAGTTACTATTCAAAATTCCTAAAAGTAAAAAGTTAAATGTTAACATAATTTGTACCTACTGATTCCAAATATTGAATCCATTTTTCAAAATTCATCACACAAAAGTTGTAGTATTTAATTTATAATTAATCCCACTGTTGAGAAAATGGGTTTTAAAAGTTAAAACATTGCAAAAGATTGAAATCTTTTTATCTATGAATTCAATGTAAAATTAATGATAATGAAATACATAATATTAAATGATAAAAATATATTATATTTATACTTTAAAACTAGTAAATATTATAATTTAACCATATTGATGAAAATAGTTGTTTTTGATTAAAATTTATCATATGTTTACTATTCATAAAAATATGAATGGTAAAAGAAAAATATTAAAAAATTATCCAAAGTTAATTTTTATAACCTTATTGAAATTAATAAGTTTAATTTTTCTAATTAAACTTATAAACATGACAAAAACTAGATTTATAGTGGGTGCTCTATCAAAAGGCGGTGAAACTGCATTTAAAAAAAATACTTATTTAACCAGAAAAATTTATTTTTTTCTCATAACATGTTCTAGAATATGTGTAAGATGAATGATAATGTTATAAAATTAAAAATGCAGTTAATACTATTCATAATCACTAGTTCATAATAATATTATAATAATATATCGTTGTTTAGTGATACTCGGTATTGTGTACAACACAAGCTATTGAGGAAGGTCACTCTTGCACGTAATGCAAGCCAAGTCAGGGTTACGTGTAAGAAAATACTCTTTTGGTGTTGCTTATAAGATACTCAAAATACAGTTTAGTTATACATTGATCAAAATCTATATTTGGGGTTGTGTAAAATGAATTTTATTCAAAAGAACTTGAAATTGTTTACATCACAAGCCAAGAATAGTGTTGCAGAAACTAAAATCTAATATGGTGTTGTGTATATCACAAGATAATCATGGTAAAGCGTACAAAATATGAAATAAAAGAAATTAAAAAAGAATAATTCTCATAAAATCTCGGGGTGTTACAAGATCGAAGATAAATAGTAGAATTTTATTTATCCCCATAATTCATAAAATTCAACATTGATATAGGGAACATGATTCTATTTATTTTTTGAATTTATTAATTCCCGATTATCAAGGAAAATATACAATTACCCATTTTTCAGTCTAAAAAATAAAACATTCACCCCATTATGAACTATTAGGCTGAATGTATGCTTTATAGAGATTTTATTTGTGTTTCATTTTTAATTCTAGTAATTTGCTTGGGTTCATTTTTTATCGAGTCTTTGGAATAAGTGTATCACCAGGTTGGATTTAAATTGAATACTCAAATACATAATTTTTGGGGAGTATAGGAAAATGATCTTGAATGACATCCACAAACTCTTGTACAATAGATATATCATCAATATTGATTTTCTTCCCAAGAATCATAGATAAATAACCCTCATGAATAAGTGGTGAAACTGATACTATGGATATAATTTTCTTTAGGAGTTTAAGTTCATCATCTCAAGAATAAACTATCAATGATTTAGTCGAAATATTGAAAATTGAATCAAGTCCTATACATTTGATAGGATATATATATATTGACAGATCCAATTCATGACCAAAAAATGTCAAATTTAAATAGAAGAATAATTAAAATTATTTATTGGGAAATATTTCCCTATAAATAAAATAAAAATAATCACTTGTAGAGTGAATTATAAGTATAATTTCAACATATTAACTAGAAATTCAACATAATCAATATTAATTAAATTTTATTATCCTTCTCTCATATATTTATTTTTTGTTATGTTCCCTTGATTCTTAGGGAAATAGTCTAAATCATTTCCCATATTTAGATTTTTTAAACACTAGATAGATTTTTTAATTTCTAATCGTTTCTATATTTTCATGATGAACATTGTCTCTACACTTGTAACATAAATTCATTCATATTACACATTTTTTCGGTCTTTTATTTCCATAATTTTACCATGATAGAAATTGTTTCCGACCATTTATCTTCATTGATGTGTTCTTTTTTCCATTTTCATTATAAAATATATTCTTCTTCTTCTTCTAATTTCACTAATTGATAACGGATCTATAATGTTAATGATTTATCATAAAATAACAACATACTATATCACAATATCATGAAATAGTTTTTGGAACAAGTTCCCTTAAATGACTCCTCCTAAGACCTTTAAATAAATGGATAGTCATTATTTATGAACTATATATGTAGTTTAAAGTATGCCTGGTTAATGTGGAAAAATTAGTCTCATACTATAGAACCCATTTTCATCATTCTTCATTAATGTGAAGAATATATTATCCATATTAGCTTGATATTTTCAATGAATGTAGTTCCGGATGAACATCACAATACAATTTTTTCATTCAATTCTTTCTGTTTTGTTCAGAATCATTTTATTAATATATTGAAAATATTGTTCGACATATCCCCTCAAAAAATAAACATCCTGAATAATTGTTTACATTTCATTACATACCAATTCTAGGAATTTTTTCTTGAGGGAAATAATCCATTATTTAGATACATACAAAGTATTACATCAATTAAAGGTCATATAATTTTTTCATATAAAGCATTCTAACATAGCTGAATCACACTAGAGATAAACAGGTTGATTCATGTAGGAATCGTTATTCAACATAAACCATGTTATCTTCCCTTACATGGAAATGATATATTTTGTTTCAACAAAAGTAGAATTGTCTTTCCCCAAATTTAAATCCTTATATTGACTATGGGAATTTATTATCTTTTTTATTTTGGTAACCTTTACTATATTATGGAAAAAATTGAGTTATCTCATAAAAATCATTAATTTTTTGCTGAAAAATAATTTACCCACAAATGGTTATTATTCCCAACTACAAAAATAGATAATCATAATTTGAATGATGGCTATGTTCTTTTAAATTCTAGTTCCCAAAGATTCAACTAAACATCCTATAATAAATCCTATAGAAAAACAAACTCATGTAACATAGAACTATTTAAAAAAATATTTCTTCATAACATAAAAGTGATATCATTAAAAGGAAATGATCATTTTATTAGTCAGGAAGAACAAGATATGAACATGTTTTATAATTTACATTGGATATAAAATATAAAACATAATGAAAGTGAATATCTTTTTCATTAACTCATTAAAAGAATAATTCATCCCATACTATGGAATGGAAAAAATATAAGGATGATCTCAAAATTTTGTAAGGGTAATATTCATTGGATTATATCATTTGTAAAAATTGAATAATCAATATGGAATGATAAATCACTAAAAAAATACCATTTATCAAATATCATGTGCCTGAAATGCCTCCACAATTAATATAATGGTTTAAATCTCATTGATAATAATAATTGAATTCTAAATTATGGTAAATATTAAATATGGATGTCTTTATAATAGACCTAATGTCATCATTACCATCAAGTCCATGTTCAAATAATGTTTAATTGATAGTTATTTATAAACCAAGGACCCATTTAATATGTTTATTTAACTTATTTTAATTGTTATACCACCCAATTAATCTTGGGGATATCAATAAAGAGGACCCACATATCACTTCTTATGTAATTCGTTACTCATATATTTGATGATCAATTTAATTGAGAAACAATAATCATTATAAAAAAATATCTATATTGGGTATAGAATAATGAATAATAGTATATCCATAGTCAATAAAATAACATTCATAGTAAGATGCCAAATTTAGAAATGGTATATGGTCTAATCATAACCATCATAATAACAAATGATAAAATATGGCCATAAATTCATCCCAAATATAAGTTTGCTTATAAAATCATGTCATTTGGAGAAAAAAGAAAAGAAAATTAAACACTAAAAATCATTTAACAATTTTTTTTCTTTGAAAAATCATTGAATAATTTTATAATAATTTACATATATTATAAAAAACATAGTGGTAGAAAAATCCATTAACACTGTATTTGTGAAAATGAAAAATACCATATAAATTTTTATAATTACAGTACAAAATGACACTTTCATAAAAAATTAAAAAGAAAAAATTTAACCATTTTAAAAGGTCAAAAATTATATAAAATTACATTAAATAAATATTTTACTAAATGAAATAATAATTTCATCAAATTACATTGAATGATATAGAATAAGATGTAAAAAATTCAAGTTCAAAAGAGAAACAAGATCCACTTTTCTTCAATTAATTTATTAACATAATTCAAGTTTAAAATATTTTAATTGTTAGTAAAGATCATTTTAACACCATATATATAATTACTATAATAAAATATATGTATTTTAAGGAGGTTATATTTTATGAATTCTATAGTGAAAAATAGATCATTCCCAGAATAATGAGATTGTTATATAAATTATTTCCTCCTTGGAACCATTAGAATTTTATCCTCTTTAAATGTTAATTTTATTTTAAATTATAATTATAATTATTACAAATATAATAATTTTAAATAGAAAAAATGTGAATTATATAATCCCCATAAAACTAAATAGGTGAACAATACAAAACATGTGTCAATATAGTAAAATTTATGAGAAAATCCATTATATCATATTCGAATCTCATAAAATTATTTCAAACCATCAATAGAGTAATTTTCATTATTTATATAATAGATTAATTTAAGAAAATATAATATCATATACTATAAAATTATAATATTTCAATACCCATTTATTAATAAATTTGTATTAGAATATTTATTTTAGGCTTTTAGTTTTTGTTCTTCAAATGAGTTTCTGTAATGGAGTTCTAGTATTTATACTTTGAATATGGTTTCATAATCTCCATAATGATATTTTTCTTATATATATATCACATATATCAATTATAAACATATTTATAATCATTGATAATTTTTAGAGATTTAAAATTGATTTACACCATTCATGGAGGTGCTATATCGTACGTACATATAATCATTTTTTAATTTTCAAAACAAAAAAAACAAATGAAGGATTAAAATTATTGTATCATTATTCAACCATAAAAATAACATATATAACATATATATTCCTTAAATATATAAATTTTTCCATCGATGTGAAATAGAAATGAAAAAAATCAGATCCCTTATAGAGGTAGTAGTCCACACATACGCATGAGTGATGTTATCATCTCCAAATGGATTACACATTTATATGGTAGATAAAATACAATAATTATAGAATAATAATATTTTATTAAATATATTATATAAACATTTACTCATTATAGTTACCATCTATGAAATATGGTGATCTAAAATGAATTGTTTTGCAAGGTGGAGGTGGTAATACAGCCACGTGCTAGAATAATAATTTAACATCCCATTTGATGGAAAATAGGGTGAATAATTGTGGTTTTATAAAAATAAAATCATTTTAAAACATTTAGGATATGTAATATATTATATTATGTTCACTAAAATAAATTTAGATGAGTTAGAAGAAGAGCTAATTTAAAAAGAGGTCAGGTAGGAAGATTTCTTCCTCTTTAGTGGGACACCATTTGATCAATTCTTAAGGACACTTTGAATGTAATTTTATGATGAGAAAACATATAATCCATGAATATAGAGGTTTATAACCCAATTGGATAGCTTTTGGTAGACCAAGATCACTCTGAGTAGTGTAAATAAGAAAAAGGTTGTGTGTCCTTTTATAAGATTGGGAGAGGGAAAACATGGAATTTTGTAAAAGATGAAAATATAATAATTTCATAATCATTAAATATTATTCCAAATGGATAGAGATATTATGGTGTGATATTATTATAGATAAATATAGAAATAAAATGGGATTTAAAATTTTTTAATTTTAAATCTTTCCCCTATCTCTTTATTTAACCAACCCGCTAAACATGTTTTATCCTTAACCATAGAAACCGATTTTTGCAATTTTACTATTAATTATTTAATAAAAATCTATTGAAAATATAAAATAGTATTAATTATATTAAATAATAATATTTAATCCACTTAATTATATAATATGTACAGGATTCATTTAATTTAATTAAATATTAAACCCTCAAAACATGACCAAATGTAGATTTCCAAACAAATTCTTACAAATAAAAAGTTGTTTTGAAAAATTCCAACATATACTAAATTACCATGACAATAACTATATTGTTCATAACACAAATGAACAAATTTTACATAAATTTCATTATAATAAAAAAATTAAACATTGTATTTTCCACAAATAAATATTTATTTATTAAAATAAATACACACTATTTAATGAAAAAAAATCATATATAAAATTCACAAAAAATAAAACTAAGATAACTTTGATATGTTTATTTTACAAATTAATTCATTTTGTAAAATAACTTTTCTAAATACGGTGGTCAGAAATTTCATTAAATTCTCACAAAACTCAATAGAAACCATTTAATTAAGAAAAAATGTATTTTTAAAGCATATAATGACTTTACTACAAGCTGAGTAATTAACTATCAATATATTTTTTATATCTAAATCCATTAAAAATTTTCTTTTTGAAAATATGGTAATTTTAATTTATATGCCTAAGAGGTTATAATTCAATTCAATATTTATTTTTGTTTAGACTCTGGGTTGTGTGTATCATATGATGACAATGAAAATAAATTTATTTGAAGATTTATATATATATATATATATCATAAAATCTAAGGGTATCACATAGATAATGAATTGGGTCAAAAGAACTCCCCATCATATAATATACCATCCTTGATCTTTTTTCCCATGTGTTACTAAGAGGTGTTATTGAGAAATTCCGGATGATGGGATGATATATACAACCCCATCTCCCATGTTTCCTCGTTGATGTGCCCAAGATGAAATTGAGTAAACCTAGTGTGATAGTAATTCCCCAAATATTCATCAAAAAATAGTCTGTGACACTAATCATATTCTCCAAAAATGATGCATCAATATCAAACTCAACATTAACTACATCTATCGCATGATATTTCTTAGGGTGATATCCCTGATGTAGTGATATATGAAAGACATATGTAATGTAACTATTGAAATATGGGAGATCCCATTGGGACAATACTAGTTTTATTCTCTCCATTATTTCAAACAGAGTATAAATCCTAAGTTCATACTTCCATATCACGTAGATACTACACTACCCTAACAAAGGAAACACTCAAAAAAAATACTTTATAACAATCATCAAAATACAGAAGTCATATATAGTTATTATTATATGATATATAATTTCTCATTATAGTTTCCAATTACATCTTGAAAAACTAAACCTACTCACATATATCCAACATGACACTAGTTTCAACAAGAATTGACCAACTGGCCTCTAACCAGAAAATGTCAAATGTGATGTCCTTATGAATACATCATTTAAAGGATCCTTTAAGATAAATATATGGAATTTGTTATTATAGGTTTCCTCCATCATAGGAAAATTAAATTTTTAATGAACTACTATAATAGAAAACACAACTCATAAAATATCCAATAGGATCTAAATTGGCTACATAGATTATCCATCAGACATAAGATTATATAATGTGACCAGAAGAAGCTGTGAAGCTAATGCCTTCTCAAGGCCATTCCAGAATCATCACATAAAATGGCGATGTTGATCAAAAATAATATTTCTTGGAACCCAATTAATCTAAACTAATTCCAAAATATAATGTTTTCCCAAATAATTTAGGATGATGTTCTCCAAGATATGTGAGAAATGAAACAACGTCATTAGTCTCTCCATGACCAAACACACAATATCATTAATTTAATGTATCATGGGTAGCCCTATCATGAATTTCATTATAATATCTTAACAAAATTATTATGAAAAATGAAATGACATTAATAACAGAACAGGGCACTAATACACATCCTTCGACTAATGAGAATTGAATAATCATTAACTGATTCCCACTATATCATTATTTACCAGTATATATCAGTATTTTTTATTGATATCATGATATATCATTTTTCACATACTATGTTCCACCCATTTAGTATAATGGAATCCAATGTTCATCTCCTTGTGTATGGTTTTAAGAACATAGATGCATCCATGGACTTAAAGAACCTCATCTTGATCCTGGAATATTCCACGTGGGAGATGACCCCAATATATTATTTTACTCTTGGATAAACCCTTTAGATCTGATTAATGAATCCTCTTGATATAATATCAAAGAATTCAAACAACTTATTTCATCATTACAGTCACTCGACCCTAAGACTCATGAATAACTAAATTCAAGTCTGTAAAGAGTTTCATCAGTTGCTAATTTATAGATGATTCCCATTCTTCCATATTTTCAACCTTCATAAAAAAGTACCAAAATGAAATTCCCCATTCCAAAAATATATTTCAACAATATTTTAATTGTATTTAGATACATGACCGATATCCTCTATAAAATTTATATTCCTTTATATAAGAAGATAAACTTCAAAAACATATTATATACATAAACTATTAGTCTATAAACCAAAATATAATGTATCCATAATCATAGAGTGTGTTCCAGTAATGCTAATTCTAGATCATGAATATGGTAATTCTATTTAAATAGTCTCATCTATCAAGATCCATAATAAACCACACAAAAATCTTGAATCATAACTTCTCTGATCTCTAATCCATAATCATTGGGAAAAAAATTATACCCCTTAACCAAATCTAGATATATGATGATAAATTCATAGTTTATCCTTCTCTACAATTCCTATAAATACTCTGATGAACATTCTAACAAAATATAACTCTCCACTTTCTTGGTCTAATCTATATATCAGTTCTTCTAATTGGGATATTTCTTAGATGAAACGTTATTAATACCCCCCCCCCCAAACCCAGAAGTCTCCTCATGTCAATTAATTTATTCGGTAATTATCATTATACCATAGATTCCACCTTTTCTAGGCCCACTGAAACTATTTCCTCCAAGATAACATGGACCTAGATGTTCACTTTTTCAATCTAGATATATGATTTTTATTTCTTGTTATATATTTGATTCTTGTTCAATATACTCATGATTATTTCAAGTTATTGGGAATTATTTCCAACAAATATATATTACTAAAATTTTTCATTTATGGAAACTATCACAATCTAATCTATATATGGGAGGAAGATCTATTTCATCACAACTGAGAATATTACATGTTTATTAATTATACCAAAAGACATTTCCATGAATCATTTATAATTTATACATTATAAATAGAGAATTTTGAGTTATTTTCAATGATATCACACTCAACTATTGGTACCTTGGCCTCATGCTAATCTAAATGAATATCTTAAAACCTCTATATTAATTGATGAGATCATTGATTAATGGAAGGGGGTGGGATTTCATAACATTCATCAGGTTCAACCACTGGTAATCCACACAAAAGTGGAAGTTTTTGTATAATATCTAGGTATATAATATACGAGAATACCATAGTTTTATACTAGTCCATATGAAACTATTATTCCCCAAACACTTTAAAAATAAATTCAACTCCTTTATGCTTAATTTTTTTATATTATAAGGTGGGTTAAAAATAGGGTTGTGCATTTAAACCTACTCGATAGTGAACTCCATATCATACATGAGTTGTATGCTAGAGAAATATTTAGGGAGAACATCCAAAAAGTGGGCCAATAGGGGAGGGGAATACATTATAATACAAATCACCGCCATCCAAAAAAGCCATCCTATCGAGATTGTGAGACAATTAAATAATCACCATATTGGACTTGTGTGTCCAACCATAGGATCCCATTCACCATGATGGATATTACATTCCCATATTTGGTGATTTAATGTCCAATCTTCATAGATAATAGTTTAAATAGTCAAAGTACATAAAATAGTTATTAAATAACAATAAATAAAATAGAATCCAATCATTTCAATAATAGACATCTCATTAAGGAAATGACAACACCAAATTTCCAGAGCTCACTCCTTTAAATTTATAATACCCTCTGATAATAACCAAAATTTTGTGTAAATGGTCATAAAATCATCCAATATTTCCATAAAAATACCCAAACAAGTGTTTAAGTGTTGAGATTAAAAGGAATGTGATATTCTCATATCAAAAAAATTCAAGCAATGGTTGATCACAGAAGAATCATGCCTCTAACATTGAATGATCCATCATCTAGACTAGTAGGAGTAAACTACACTATGTCCATGTAACTCACCCACATGTCATGGGATGCATCCTAACTCCCCTATCATTTTCCATATAACTCAAAATTCTACTATTATGTTGAATATCACGACCCATACCATGGCCTGATTATCTAGTGAAACACAAGCTACCAATATGTTAACGGGTAGTCAAGTCCTTCCCGGACTATGTTATCTTCCACAATACTTCACCAATATAAAACTATTGAATTATCAGGTAGAAACTCTATAGGTGGCCCTTATTTCCAAAACTCAACACTTCACTATAGGTTAATTGTGTTGATAGTGCTTCTAGCTAGCACCACATCACTGAAATCCCTATTGGTGGCCAAGGACATGAGATGTTTTCCCATATAACTAGAAATTCAACCCTATATTTCCATGTTGTATGTTATCAATCTGGTCATTATTACAACCTAAATAAGGGGCCTCGAATTATCCTACTAAAAAAATCGATCTACCACTCATGGACACCATTTGGTTCACTTCAGGGATGAGAGCAGTATTCATTACATCAGAGAGGTTTCTCAATTGGAAGACTTCCATATGGGGCTTGATTTCTTATCGAGGCACAAACTCTATGATCTTCATCTCTTTAGTATCATATTATTCCAATGATGGAGTTAAATAATATAATGTGGTAAATAATATATCATTTTCCATCATAGTTATTCTCATATAAATATGGTGTTTGAACTCTGGATCTCATTCATCCCGATGAATCTCAAGTTAAAATTAACTCAGAAACATTAACAATATAGTTATTATTCTTTATCTCCAGATGTTTTACATTATATATTACAATGTCTCACATGTTCTTTGATAGCCCACATAGAATATATGAAACAAGAATCAAACTCATATTCAATGGTGCCATTTTTGACTACTAATTTTCTAGATGGACTTGCTCTGGATCATTATTACCTGAGGTGTCCCTCCCAACGAATATGGGTGGGTAGGTGACTAGGATTCCCTCTTCAGATCATACATTGAATGAAAAATGATTTCTATCACCCTCCATAAATCACATTACAGTTATTAAACAATCATGTAACAGACTGTCTGTCAGATTCAATATAGTTGTGGGATGTTTTTCCCCCACTGTAAAATGTGTGTGATTTTTAACACTCTCATAAATCTCAACTAAAAGATAATGAAAATGAAATTATCTACAGGGATAAACATACTCTTCCGATCATAGTGTATAAAACACGAAAAAACTCTCATGGATAAGAATACACCATCTAACCATAGATACAATAATAAATCTTTTATTAACATAATAATTAAATAATTAATATTTTAATAGAGTACTTTTAAATGATTTTGTCAGTAAAGTTGTGAAATTTTGTATGTAATGAAAAAAATCTAAAACATTAATTAATCATTATTAAATATTAGACAACATAAAAACTTTGATTCATATATAGGTACCTTACTCAATACGAATTCATTAGTAAAATATTATAAATTACTAACATTAAACCATGAGTAAATCACCTAATTGGAAATAACCTCTTAAATGTAACAAGAGAATCTCTTGAATATTAATATCATCCCTAGAAACATAGGTTATCCCCTGCACATGGGCTAGTTTATCCTATGTATGTTCTCATAACCCAGAGTTAAAAAATCCTATTATTTGATCTAGAATTAAAAAGAATAGTAAAGAAATGAAGGGCATCTTTTTATACCACATTATAAACTCCCTGGTCTTTCTCCCCCACACTTGACTAAGTCATGATGCTAAATGTCATCAACTATACCTCCCCAAATTCATAAGTCTTCCTACTACATGTGATGGACTGATTAAAATAAATGGGATACTAAACCCTTAAAATAAAAATGACTAACATATAAAAAATATTATAAATTAATCAATAAAAACTATGATAGATAAAGATGATAATAAAACCATCCTATATTATCAATCATAAATTATCATAAAAATAAAATAATAATTTTTATACAATCAACCTATTCAAATAATGTGATAGAAAATAAAGACTCATAAAACTTTTCTTGAATCCTATACTCATTCCTAACTCCATACTCCAGTCTCAATAAGTAAATAAATAACCAAGAGCCTACACGAATGTATCATAAAATACTATTAAAATTTTTCTTTAATCCCATTCATAATCATTACTCCAAGATCCATCCTTATCTAAAATGGAAATAATCCAGTGAAAATACCCTTCCATCATCCAGACCTACCTTTATATAGTCTACCCAGTTAACAAATGGTGTCCAAAAGTATGTGTGTGTAAATTTCTGTATGACATAACCAATGTTTTCAAAACAAAACTTATTTGAATAAATAGTGCATGAAATATCAAAATATATAAAAGAATAAAATAGTAATTTAATTCAAAAAATCCAAATAAACATTCCAACCCTCAATCATTAGGTTGACACTTGGGGTCTTCCAAAACATCTAGGGTAAGATGTTGAATTTCTCTACAGATGGACACGACTTAGTACAAGTGTATTGCCATTCCAAAGACAAATAAAACACTAACTACATCCCCTAGGTGGATTCTTATGACATGTTTCAATATAATATTCTGTGTTTTTATGTACTCTATGTCAATACACATTCTTGGGTCAATTATATATATCCTAGGAACATTACCAGGCCAAGGGTGAGAACATTTAATGGACCTACTGAGAATTCCGATGATATGGCCACTTGTACGATAAGAGGATACTTGGATCTATGTGAATTATGAAGGTAGTGTTGATTTCATAATTCATGTATCAAGTACATGAAATAGACAACGCATTCCCAAATACAAAACATACCAAATATGTTGACATATTTCACATTGGTTAATTTATTCCAATCATCATTTACCATTAAATTTTTTCCATTATTTTAGATCACATATTTATTTTCAAAATTCTAATTTCCTTATGATATAACCCCAAATGCAATTTATCTGATTAAATGTAAATCAATATATGAAAATTATCAATTATAATATTTACATATTTAATAAACCACAATTCTAATTCAGTAATAATGAATTTTCATAAAAAAGTTATATGTTCCTACCCATGGTTAAGGATGGGAACACCACTCAGTTGGATGCATTTCTAAGTCTCTATTCACAATATACCCATATAGGTCAATATAAGTTCAAGAAAAGTTGATTACAACAATAAAAGTCTATCAAAATTAGAAAATATCACAGCTTTGGTGTGCTGGAATGAACACACATGTTGCCTATAAAATATAATAAATGACGACCTTAGGGGTAAATTTCAAACAACATGCCAAAAAATTATAAAGATGAATCAAAATATTCTGAATTCAAAACAATGTTCATTAATAATATTCCTTATAAAAATTTAATGATCCTCCACATCAAGGCTAGAATACTATGATTTAGGAAGGGGACAATAGGAATTCACCAATTCCTAGCAATACATACCGACTCGACACATCCAGATCAAACTATAGAATATGGAACCTAGAGAAGGTGTTAGAGATGACATGGAAGCAATAAGGGACCCTTCAAAAATAGAAAATCTTGATTTATGATATAAATTTACATAGATAAATAATGTATCACTATGAGGGGGATGGGTGAATCACTTATTACTCTCTTTCTACAGAATGTTTCTCGACACACTAATGAAAATTCTGTTAACCACTAAAACCTATTACTAATGTGATCCACTAAAATATAATCCTCAAACCCAAATTTCATATGAAATAATATAAATATTGATCAACACAAGATATTTACAATGTTTTTTAAAAAATCACACTCAATTCCAAGTTGGTTATCCTGCATAACATTGAATATTTTATTAAATTGTTTCATGATAACTATGGAATATGAAAAAATATATTTAATACCACATTAATTATTCCCCTATATATCACAAGTACTACCCTCGACAATCATATATTCTGATATATATGGTTATAACCCCCAAATCACATAAAATTATATACATTCTTCATAGTTGGATATACACACCCATCTACAATACATTTTAGTAATTGATTATACCACACAACTATAAGACATTTCATTCTTCTTTTCAATTCCAGTATGGAATGAATATTTTACTCATATTCACTTTCTCTGTATGACAACATGATCAATGTAACCCGTGTCCATTATTCAAAATATCAAATAAATCTATTATGTTTCAATTGGAATTTTTAAATTCATTCTCATACTAGGAAGAAATGGATATAAACAAACTCAACTATTCCAGAACTTTTTCAGAAAATAACCTACTCATCATCAGTCTAATCAAATATGTTAGTTGTACCTTCCATATGAGGGATCTTTATCAGATACTCCTCATATAACTTCACATTATTATAAAATTCTCCATCAAAGAGGATCAGTCTGATGACCCTATCTAATTAATCTCTACCAGTGGATGCTTTTTTGGTATGTTGTTCCCTCTACAAAAAGGTAGAAAATTGATTGGAAACTCACAAACTACATCATATTTATATAATGATTCTTAGTTCGATGAAACATTTTCTTTATCATATGATACTTGGCTTAATAAATAATCACTGGCTAAATAAGTACTCAATCATAAATAACCATAGTTATTCATCTTAAAAAGATGGATCTCGGTCATATAACACTTATTTAATCAAGGATGACCTTGATTAAAATATCATTTCAGAAATTATTCCACACATACACCTCTACACATGGTAGATAATGTAATTTATTTCATACCACACTAGAACCCTGTTTCTATTGGTACACATTGATAAATAGTCAAGAATTGTAAAATATTATCCCACTCCACATAAAATCATATTTCAGATATCATAATCTATTATTTCTTATTGGGGTGTCTCACAACTACTCTAAAAAATTATAGATCACCATTTTTGTTTCTCTAACTCCCATATTTATTCTATCCTCCTTAAAATAAATTTCAATGATATTTTATAATCATATTTTACATTTTAATGATTACAGATGATGAATAGCTGACATTGAAATATCAATTTTAATGAATTTAAATTTTTTATATAAATCTCATTAGAATTCCTCTGTATAATTGAATATCTCTACATCACACCTTGTGATAAACTCAAAAACTATATTCAATTTTTATACATTTTATTTATTTATATTTATTATGAAAACTCAATCTAATGTACTTAGCACATGTTATCCATATGACATCTCATATATCCATTAGGTGGATATTTATATTTCCCTCTAACGAATGCGCTTCATATAAATCCTCTAATCGATGATCACCTATATAGTAATATCATGTATCTCAATATAAAGTTCATTTATCTAATTTAACTCATTTAATCTCAATATATTTACTACCCTAATTCATATAGGACCATCACGTTTCCATTCACATAGACATCATAAATCTACATATGGTGGTTTTTTGAGTGACGGAATGATTGTAATTTAGATATTTAAATTTTATAACCATTTCCCTTAAGTTCAATAGTTATGTTTCAACCCTATAATATATTCAAAATAATTTCCTCTAGCAATCAAACATTGAACATTCCCATTCCTCTTAAGATGTAGCTTCATAATATTCAATTAAATAATAAATAAATTTATAACTCCTATATACAATAATTCTTTATCCTAACTCTTTAATTAAATCTCAATAAATCCAAAAATTAACATATCAATCTTCATGTACCTGCATGAATGATCATAAAAACTAAAACATCTATATGGCATAATCAATTCCATCCATCATATGGAACATTGTGATATGGAATTCAACATTTTATATTTTTGTACATCTCCTCCATTGTACTTCCCTATATAAAATATATTCATTCAAACAAAGGTTGGATCATGAATTTCATCATGATGTTAGGATTATGAAGAACATGATGACATCATTAGAATTTGTATGTATACGTAATTAGACTCCAAAAGGAATGTTTATTAATCCTTATATGTAATTTTATTTAAAATATACAAGGAAATGTCCATACACAACTCATAATATAGATACTCTCAATATTTTATACAAAACAATATATTGGCTTATTGATAATAATGGCATCCAAACATATATAGTAAGAACAACATCGCAATTTGTGTTCTTGTATATATCCATATAAAACAAAAAACATCTTTGGAGTCAATATGTTACACCATACATTCCCCCAATATGATGTTTTTATTTTCGTTATCCACATATGTTATTTCTACCCTTTCTTGAAAATAAAATGTAATGTGTAACATAAGGGTCATATCTGGTCGAATTATTTTCTCTATGAAGCTTAAAAACTCTTTTTAAGAGAAAAGAAGTTTCACATGAGTTTCAAAATTAGTTTCCCTTAACTAAATATAAATATTTATACATTGGGTAACATGATGTATAAAATAGGATTCTGTAATATATATATTCATCATTTTCTATAACATTTATTTTTTGTAATAATTTCTTTGAGATTTTCCCACAATTATTTTATCTATTGAAATATATGTATGGTTTTTAAGGAAAAATATGAATCTAACATAACTTAAACTTCACAATAGATACAATATATAAACATAAATTCCCAAAAATTATCATCTTTCATAACATCATTACTTATTATTTATTACAAGTATTATATGTGTGCATTATAATTATCTTTACTCCCCAAAATGGAATCAATCTATTAATCATTATGTTAATATTAATGTTCCATGATGAATAACCCTTCTTCATATAAAAATTAATACAACATTCAAAAACAATTATTCATACTCTCCATCAATTCCCTATAAGTTAGTTCAAATAAACAAGTATATTTGGAATTAGGAGGGTCCACATTATTCCACATAAGTATCATTCCTAACAGAGAACCTACCCTTAATCTACACTTATTATTCATCCTCTTATATTTAGCATGGGATATAGTAATTTTATTATTATCAAAATTGAAAGATGTTTTAATGGAATTCATAACATGTATAGATACTTCAAATGATATTTTCTTATTTTATTAATCTTTAGTAACATATTTGTTACCTTGAGATTGAAATATATTCTTTACAATTTCTTCTTCAGTTTGAAATATAGTTATGATATTTTTTATAACATTCCCATATTTCTCACAGCAATTAAATTTAGTTTAAAACATTGACATTATATCTAATAATATAAATTTATAGTGTGTTTTCTCATTTTATTAAGCATTTTACTTTTTTTACATTAGCATAATTTTTGGCATCTACCAACATTTATAAATTCCAAGTTTGTCAATCAAAATAACAAAGAACTATTTCTATCAATTTCTATATTTCTTACCCTTCTCAATATTATTATGTTTCACATTTCACCATTTTAATGTTTTATCATTTTCACCTCCTAAACTATATTTTCGTCCACAATATATATTTAGGGTATGTTTGTTCATAGCTACTCATTATACATCACCCTTGATTCATATCTTCTTCCTAGTAGAGAAATGTTCTTCCAGTATTAATAAGACCTATTCCAAAAAAACATCACAAAAAATGACGTTACCATCAAATCTTGATCCTTCGGAATAATTGTATCTTTACCCTAAATATTGTTTTTAATATTTCCTTACAAAATATGAATCAATTTTCTAGGGATTTACTTTCTAGATGAATGCCTCCCCTTCCATGTAAATGATAATATCTAACGAATCATTTTTTTGAACCAACATTGTTAAATGAAGAAGATTTACATTTAGATTCATTAGGTAAAGCGACAATATATTTATATAGAACGTTCTTATATCCATCTTGAGAACATTAAACTCTTTCCACAACTACTCTGAGGAAGTCAAATATGATTTTTTTCATTACATACAATGTCCTACAAGAATAATTGATTGTGTTTCTAAGGAAAATTCATATTTATCATCAAAAAAATTAATAAAAATTTTCAACTTATTAAAATCAATAATCTTTATACTATTTTGGTTTACTCAATAAATTTTTTGTTTCATCTTTGATAATGTACTCATACCCAATTGAGGTTTAAGAGAAGATTTTATCCTCACAATATCACCAACATTTATTTTTAGAGATACAATCTAAATAAGGGTTATCTCCTCTATTTTTATTCACTCGCCATTTTCAAATGTTATCCCATTATTGTTTTTATTCATCTTGTTCATATAATTTTGGAGTTATTAACATTTACTATGGGATTATTCAAAAAAAATCACTCAATATTAGTTCTCTTTTCTCCACTATAGTCACTGTCTAATAAATCACTTCCTCTTCTAGCATTATCTATAATTATGAAATCAATATCATTATTATTTTATGATTAAGAATCATCATGCTGTCTTCTTCCCAAAAAACATTTTAGCTTATATTTGAGAAATAATTTCATATACTTCATCCCCTTTTATTTCTAAACTCATTATGTTCTTATTCTAACAAATAATGGAATTGGAAATAAATATATTATTTTTTATTTTAAAAGGGAAAATTCACCTTAAATGATACTGAATACCAAATAAGGCTTCCTCCTCCTTGGTAGAAATTGAATTTCAGCTGGGTAGTGGCTTTCTTCCGTGATCGGGTTTGGTCAAACTAGATGAACTTGATAAAGGGTGTATCGGAGGGAGGGGCTTCAATGTAGCTTTCCAACCAATTGACCTCCCTATTGAAAATATTTTTTATATACATGTTGGCGTAATATTAATATCATTGGGATGGATGTAGTTGATGAATAAAAATCAGACCATGAAAAGGGGAAGATGTATAGGGTGTCCTTTTTTTGATTGATCAGGGCTTCCTAGTGAAGCAGATACACTATCGTGTGATAAGATGGTCAGTATCACATACACCTGGAACCTATAGTATAATGAGGGTTAGCCGAAATAGGTTACATATAATGTGATTGAGAGTCCATGAGTAATACAATCCTATGGGATTAGTGACTTGGAGTGGTCAAATGTAACAAACGAAGGATGGGAATGTCTATGTTCTAGTCGACGCTCATGTAGTGGCCCGAGGAGGCAGGTAACACATGATTTCATTTTTTTTATTTCTTTTTAATTTTAGGATTTATTTTATCACTTTATATTTTTTTCTTATGTTTCATATATTTATATATATCTTTACATATACATATTCTATTTTAGATATAGATATATATATATATACACATAACATTAATATATAATTACTATAATTTTTGAAGGTTCATTTATATATATTCATATATATACTTGATTTATTATCGGAGAAATATTTAGCACATGTATATGTTTATAATATACCTTTTCATTATAAATTTATCAAAAAAATTACTTAATTAATAAAATATTTTTGTTAATCTTATATATATTCAATAAATAAATATGTATAACTTAACTATTTGATAAAAAATTGAAAATAATATGTATCTAAAAATCAGTCATATAAAGTAGATTAATGTTTTTTTATTACTTATATATAATATTGTAATTTTGACATGGATATATATAAACAAATGGAAAATAATTTATAGGAAAAAGGGGTTTTCTTCAAAAATAATAATATAATGTACACATAGAATATAAATACATGAGATTTGGTGAATGGTTTCCTTATGTAAAGAATGATATGAAAACACATTTACTCAATGGATAATAAGGAAATTATTTTATTTTCATGACACTATATTCATATAATTTCCATGAAAGAAAATTAATATTTAATATTTAATCATTATATAATTACTAGATCACAAAAATATTAAGGAAAAACCCTTAAGTTTATGTTTGATTATACATTATTTTATCTTGAATAAAAAATAAATTAAATAAACATTTATTAAAATAAAAACAACCTTATAATATTTGGGTAATTACATATACCATAAAATATTATAAACAAAAATAATTTCATCACCAATTTGTTAAATAATCCTTAATAAAATCGTCGTCTTTTGGTGTTAACTATTTCACTTTTCTTGGATGTTTGGTTCAAAAGTTCTGGTCTTTCTAAATAGATCATAGTTAAATAAATTCTAGAATATTCATTATGCTATAGACATAATTTTATTAATTATTTAAATATTTATAATCATCTTTAAAAGGTACATTTAAAAAAATTTATGCCTCAATTTATAGATATGGTAGGTTGTACATGTGCATGAACACTGTTTTCATATTCAAAAAAATAAGTAAATGAAAAAAATTAGTATTTTATCATTATAGAATCATAATTATATCATAAATAACAAATATTTAATAGATATAATTCTTATTACAATATCTTTAAAAAGGAAATAAAAATGAATCACATCGATTCATGGATATTGATGTCCAGATGTATGCATCAATGACATTATCATCTTCCAAATGATGAGAATGTAAAAAGGTAGAATTGATATTATAAATATAATTACATAATTATGACATAAATATATAATATAAATTAAAAACATTAATAATAATAATCAATGATAGATGGTGATGGAAAATTAATTTTATAAATATGTGGATGTGGTAGTACACACAAAGTCTTGAATGATACTTTCACTATGAAGTTTATGGAATAGAGCGTGAATAAATTTTGTTCCATAATAATAATAACATTTATTAATATAGGGGATTATGAAGATATCTGTTATGATGAGTACTACATATTTATATATGGTGGAAGAAGAAATAATTTGAAAGTGGTAATATAGGATGACTACCTCTCTTGTAGTTGACCTCCTTTATATCCGTTATTAAATACAATTTGAATGGGATTTTAAGAATACAAGAACATATAATTTTGGTATAATTAATTATAAAAGGGTAGTTTGATTTTTTTTATCTAGATGCCTCAAAGTTGTGTAAATAAGGGAATGTATGGGTGTCCTTTTGTATATGGGGGAGAGGACACAATTTTAATTTACTAAAATATTAAAATAAATTAAGTTTATAGTCATTCCAATTGATTAATAATGGACATATATTTAATGTTTTAATTGGATGAGATTAAAGTGAGGTAAAACTATAAGACACAAGGAAATTTAATTAGCAAAATCATCCCTATCCATTGGATTTAACCACTCTACACCTATTTTAACCATAACTGTGCTAACAAATTTTTACTATTTTTAGAATTCATTATAACAAAAAATTAAGATTAAATTATTACCCAATATTGATTATTTTGATTAATAATTTTGAATCCATCTTATCACACTACTAGAAAATTCTGTTTCTGTAGCTCCACCCATTAACATCACTTAAAATAAGGTTGATAAAGGAACCCCCTTTATCATATATATTTTTAGCATTGTTAAAGGGGCCCCCTTTATCAGCGCTTTTTTAGTAGCGTTGATAAAGGGGGGGGGGGATTTAACATCACTTTTACCAAGAACTGATAAAGTGTATATTTCATAAAAAATATCTTTTTCATAAAAAAAAAATTATATTTATATATAAGTATATTCATATTGATATAAATATAATATATATTTTTAAATATGTTTTAGATAATGATAAATAGAAATCTAAGATTAATGTATAAGATATTAAGTAAAAGGGGCTTATAAAATATTTTTTAAAATATTTTTAATTATTAATTTTCTAATTATCATTGACTAATTATCATTTAATAACATTTTTAAGACCAAAAAAAACTAAAAAAAAGATCTAAAATAAGGTAAAAATGTAACTCAAACATCAAGGCCAAAAAACGGCCCAGAAAGCCTCCAAAACATAGTTTTTATTCCGGATATCCACTTTTACTAACATTCAATTATTACATCTGATCTGGATGTCCTCTAGGATGGTACCACACATCATATCCAAGATTCATTCATTTTCTTTTATTTTACTAGTTTTCATGTTCAAACTGACTTCTGAATTATAATTTAAGGTCATTTTGACATTCTATGGCTTTTCAGATACACATATATATGTATTTATTAGTATATATATGTGTGTCTTGGGGGGTGTAGTATATATTTATATATGTATTTATTTATCTATTTATAAACACACATAAGAAAAAATATTATATAAATGTATTTAAACTAATTTTATAAATATATATTAATATACAAATAAATATACGAATAAAAAATTATAACAAAAAACATATATTTAAATAGATATAAATATATACTAATATACAGATATAAATATATACTAATATAAATAAATAAATATTTATATTTATTAATATCACTAAATATATATATATATTAATATACATATATATATGTGAATATATATATATATATTAATATACAGATATATATATATATATATTACTATAACTAAATATACATATATTAATATATATATTAATATATATATATATATATTAGTATAACTATATATATATATATGGATATATATATATATATTAATATAATTATATATGTTAATAAAACTATATATATATAAATATAACAAAATATATATCTTAACATAACTATATATATAATAATATAAATATATATATGTCAATATATTTATATTAATATATGAGTAAATATAAATATATATATATATAAATAAAAAGATATATTAATAAATGAAGAGGAATGAAATATAGTGGAGTGGAAAAGGCTTAACCGTGTATGCAATAGGTCTTGAGTTTGAATCCTGGGGGATGTGGGTCACGTGCGCATGTGGGGGAATAATTTAGCACTATTAAAGGGGAGGCATTGTTAAAGGGGGTGGGGATAGGTGGAGTTGGCTGGGACGTGCATAGGCTACCAGGGGGTGGGGCACTGTTAAAGGGGGAGTCAAGTGTCATTGAAACCCCTCTATAATTGAAATAAAAATTAAAAAAATTTATTTTAAATTTTATCAGTGCTGATAAACGCCCCTTTTATCAGTGCTTTTCTGAACGCTGATAAAAGGGACCCCTATCTTCACCTTGATTAACACTTCTTGTTTAGCACTATTAATTCCATTTTGTAGCACTGATAAAGGCCTTATGTGTATTAGTGTCAATTTAAAGTCATAGAATTATTAAAATTTTATTTCAAACTAATCTCAAAAAAGTGAAGAAAAGTTGTTTCCCATAATTATTGTTTGAATATGTGTAAAAAATATGATCAAATATCCAACAAATAATTAATTCCAATGATCTTAAAATTATAGTTTATATTATAATTAAAATTATTTTATTTATAAAAATATTTAAATAAATCATTCTTCATAAATTCAGGAAATTAAATGATATTTTTAAATAAAAATCTATAATTTACAATATTTAATTAAAATTGAATATTTTAAAAAAAATTCAAAAAAACTCTTGGATGATATTAATATAATGATATAAAATATAAGTAAAATTTTTCAAATAAATTTTCTGAACATGTAAGAAATTATTTAAACTGTTCTCTGAAAAACTGAAATAATAATAATTTATGAGGAAAACTGTAATATTAAAGACTAATTAATAAAAATTGGGTACTTATTTATCAATATAATTTCATTATCTAAAACATTCTTAAATATTTTTTAAAAAGTTTTGGTATCTATATTCACTCTAATATTTTAATAGGAATGTTATAAAGATATACTATGTTATTTTTTATTTATTCATTGGATTTCATGTATCGCAAGCTATCAAAAAATTCAATTCATTTGAAAAGAAATATGTCTCAAAATTGAAATTTTTTATATTATACCAATATTATATGAATTTATCCATTTAAATTCCATCACACAAATATAATCAATTGAGGATACATCATCCCCATCATAAAATTTGGTTCCCACATAGTTTATGAAATTTATACTTTCACTAAAAAACAATGACCATATGTGTGATATTATTTCATATTAAAATCTCTCTATGGTTTAGAATCTCTACTTGTTGTTCATCGTAAAATAAATATTTTTCAAATAGTATGAACTATATTTTCAGTAAATTTGAAGGATAATGAATGTACATCCCCAAGATGGATATATTCAAGATATCATTATGTTAAGAGAGATTCGGTTGAATCCCTAGACAAAATTCATAAATTCTAATAAAATAAATAATTTGAATGTTTCTATTAAATATATGGTTCATGATTCCTTTCATTGAAAATATCATAACCTTCTTCCAAGCAGATATGCATAGGACTAACTAATCAAAAAATTTGGACTCTAGATTTGTAGATGATTTTTTAAATCATCGTCTCTAAGATTCCATTATGTTGTGTTGATTGGATTTGACCTTTTATTCCATTTCCATATCTTGATCAAAGTCTCAATAGCATACTTTCACAAACATCAACCCGACACATAGAGTTATAAACTTTTTTCCAAATAGGGACACATAAAGATCCATATGATTTATTTATTGAATACTTTTTTTAGGAAACATATTCCTAATTATGGTGTGGACCCCAACCAATGTTCAAATCCATATAGAAATATCTCAACATGTATTCTATAGTATAAATTTTCCACACAGACTGACTATCTTCTTGAGGATGATATGTGGTACTAAAATTCAACTCTATATCCAAATTCAAAAAATTGAATCCCTAGAATATTGAGGTAAGCCTCATATCAGGATTAGATATGATTGATTGTGGTACTCCATGATATCTCTCAACATCATTAATATAAAACTATGTAATTTGGTCCAGATAGAGAGCATCTATTATAGAGATAAATTATTCTAATTTAATAAGACATTCAAATACACCATAAATAGAAGTATTTCATCTAGATGTTTTCATGATTTTGTGACCAAATCCATGGTAATGTTTTACTATTTCATTCTAATATGGTCAATCATTATATAATCCCCTTAGAATTATGTCTCTCATACATAATTTTTTGACACACCATACATCATGATGCATGCTTTTAAATATCCATTTTCATGTTATCCCACCAATATTACTCATGTAAATATCTATACAATTTAATACTTCTATTGTTTTTAGAGAATTTATAATTATTAGATTTATAAAACACCCCCTTCTTCATGTATTGTATTAATAGAACACATAATTGAATTCTTTTAATTTCCATTATAGAATGATCATGGTTTAACAATAAAACAATAATCACCTTATTCAATTATTCCAAATAATCCTTCAATGTCATCTTAGTCCAATAATGAATAGAAAGTTGACCATTTATCCGAGGAAGATAATATATGTCCTCATATCCACAGAATTCATTGTCCAACTTCAAAAAAAATCATGAAATATTAAATCAATTTAAATCCTCCTTATGGGAAATCTAGAATGGATTTTCAGCATAAAGCATTAACCAACTTGTTTACATTCTAGGGTTGGTAATTTAATTACTTTTCATAGTCATTGATCATCCCCAAAATTTATTTTTATATTATATTCAACTCTTTATATGTAAATATATACTTTATTATTTCATTATAAAAATATATATATATATATCACAACATTAACAAAATATATAATTTCATCAGATCTTCAATGAAAAAACCCTTTTTCTATTTATAAATCATGTTTTAGTTAATTTTTCTCATGATGTTTGCATTTATAGAGAGTAATAAGCTACCAGAATATAATTTAATATGAATATTTATATCTATAATTTAATTAATGCATCACTATACATCACAAACCTTTCACTACTATAGGGTATTGTAAGAATATGGGAACTAAGCAAAAAACCAATTAGCTCTTTGAAATTGTTCTAAAATTCATTTGTTTATAAGAACCTAGCTCCCTTTTGATGCAAAATTGTGTGTGTATTAGATAGTCAATGGAAATATCTAATGTAGAATCAATAATATCAATCATGATAAAGAAACAATGAATTTTAGTCATGTTGGTTTGTGATGGATTATGTTCAATGACCACCGTCAATGATGTACCCACTAATATTCCCTCTCATGAAATTATATAAATGAAAAATGAATCTTTATACAATAAAAATTCACACTTGGTATGTTTTTAATATATCCTCTCGTTTTTTAGGGTCTTCAGAAATATACAAATGTAATCTTCTTTATCTTCCATTATTTTTGAATATATAATAATATTATCTAAAAATACTTCCATAAAATAGTCAATGTAATCTATAAATACCCCATTAATTATGTCCACTAAAACTATGGGTTTATTTTTATGTAAAAACTGAATTATTCATAGCATATAGTAATCATTCTATATATGGAAGGTTTTCTTCAATATATCCTTCTTTATGTCCTTCAATTGATGATAACTAGATCAAAGATAAAAATTAGAATTTTATTGTCCCCATAATTCATAAAATTCATAATTTATATAGGGTACATGTTTTTTTTAATTTATTATGTCCCCCAATATCAAGGAAAATACACAATTACCCATCTTTCTTCATAAAGAAATAACATATTAACCACATTATAAAGTATTAGGCTGAATGAATGCCTTATCGAGATTCTATAGTTGTTTCTTTTTTAATTCTAATAATTGGATTGGTTTCATTTATTTTCAAGACTTTGAAAAAGGGGTATCACTAGGTAGGATTTGAATAGAAATCTCTACTGCACAATTTAGGGGATGCCTAGGAAAATGTTCTGAAAATATATCAATGAACTCCCATACAATAGAAATATCATCTATATCAATTTTTTTCCCAGACATCATATATAAATTAACATCATGAATAAGTGGTGAAACTGATAATACTGATGTAATTTTCCTTAGGGGTTTAGTTTCATCCTCACATGAATAAACTATCATAGTTTTATTCAGAATATTGAAATTTTCTTCTATTCCTTTACATTAGATATGGGATATATATTGAAAAATCCAACTCATTACCAAAAAATGTCACATTCAAATAGAGGAATAATAAAAATTATTTATAGTGACAAAATTACCATTAAATTATTTCACACGTCAACTACAGAACTGCGATGTGATTATCATAGAATTAATAGTTTTCACTATCGACTCAACATCAAATCCCTTGGGTGGTGATGTGATGTTGCTTGAAAACTCATCAAATGTCAATGGCTGGGTAGAATTTGAATGAAAAGAAATCATCACATGTATAGTGGATGATAAGTGTAATTTCAACATTTTTACTAGAAATTCCACACAATTCATATTAATTACATTATATTATCCTTCAACCATATATTTATTTTTTGATATGTTCACTTGATTCATAGGGAAATAGTCTGAATCATTACCGATATTTTGAATTTTGCAATAGTAGATATATTTTTTTAATTTGTTAACCAATTATTTATTTGCTTGATGAACTTTATGTCTACACTTATAACAAACATTCATTCTTATCATTAATTTTTTATGTGTTTTATTTACATAATGTGTACCTGATAGAAATTGTTTCCTACCATTTTTCTTCATTGATGTGTTCCCTTTTCAATTTTCCTCACCAAATCTCTTTTTTTTTCTTCTTCCAATTTAACTCCTTGATAATGGTTCCATAAATCTATTCCTTTCTCATAAAATAACAACATAATGTATCATAATATGATGAAATAGTTTTTAAAACTAGTTCCCTTCAATGACTCATCCTAAGAGATTTAAATAAACATATTTTTCTGCTTTATGAACTATTTAAGTAGACTGTAGTATGCCTGACTAATGTGGTAAAATTAATCACCTATTATAGAACCATTTTTCAACATTATTTATTAAATTAAAGAACCTATTACCCATATTATCTAGATATTTTCAGGGAATGCAGTTCCTGAAGAACATCACAATTTTTTTTCATTCAATGATTTTAATTTGTTTTTAAAAAATATTTTTTTAATAAATGGAAAATATTGTTCAATATATTCCATTAAAAATTATTCATGCAGAATAATTTTTAAAATTTCATTACATCCCAATTCTAGTAATTATTTTTTGGGGGACATAGTCCATTATTTAGCTGCTAATAGATTTGTACATCAATTAAAGGGAAAATAATATTTTCATATGAAGCAATCTAACATAGGTGAATCAAACTATATATGAACATGATGATTCTTGTTGGAATTGTTATTCAACATAACCCAATTTATCTTCCCTAACATGGTTGTGATATGTTTTGTTTCAACACAAATAGTATTGGATTGCTCATAATGTAAATATCTATATTGACAATGGGAATTTATTATGTTTTTTTATTTTGGGATCCATTACAATATTATGGAACAAATTGAGTTATCTCATAATAGTCATGAATTTTTAGCTAAAACAAATTACCCACTAATGGTAGTTATTCTCATATACTAAAGTAGATTATCATAATTTTCATGTTAGAAATGTTCATTTAAAATCTATTTCCCATTGATTCTACTAAACATCTAATAATAGCACATGTAGAATCACTAAATCATGTAACATAGAACTATCTCATATTTTTTTATTATCTCATAACATAATAGAGATATCATTATAGTGGACCGATCAGTTTATTAGTCATGGAGAACAAGATATAAACATGTTTTATAATTTACATTAGAAGTAATATATAAAACATAGTGGAAGATATTACTATTTTTCCATTAATTCATTTAATGTTTACTTCATCATATACAATGTAATTGAAAAAATATAAGGGAGAGCTCAACATTTTGTAAGGGTAACATTCATTAGAATATATCATTTGTGAAAATGGAATAATCAATATGGCATGATAAATAACTACAAAATACCATTTATCTAATATCATGAGCCTGAAATGAATCCATGCTTAATATAAAGGTTTTAGAGTCATGGATAATAATAATTGAACTCTCATAGAACATAAATATTAAAGTTGGATTTCATTATCCTAGGCATAATGAAATCTGTACCATCAAGTACATTTTTCCAATATTGATTAATTGATGGTTATGTATAAACCAAAGACCCATTTAATATGCTTAGGTAACTTATTTTACATGTGATACAACTAAATTAATATAGGGGATAACAATAAATATGACCCACCTTTGACTCATTATGTATTCCATTCCTCATATATTATATTATCAATTTAATTCACAAACAATAATCATTATAAACAAATATATATATTGAGTATATAATACAGAATAATAGTATTTCCCATGTCAATAAAATAACATTCATAGTAAAACATAACATGTAGAAATTGAATACGGTTTAATGATAACCATCATAAAAATATAAAAAATGACATATGACCATAAATTCATCATAAATATTGGTTTTCCTATAAAATCATGTCATTTGGAGAAAAAAGAAAATAAAAATAAACATTAAAAATCATTTAACAATGTTTATTATTGGTCAAATAATTTAATACATGTATAATAATTTACATATATTATAACGAACATAGTGGTAGTAAAATAAATTAACACTATATTTTTGAAAATGGAAAATACAATATGAATTTTTATAATAAAGGTAAAAAAATTGACCCTTTAAAAAATTATAAAGAAACTTTTAGCCATTTTAAAAAGTCACAAATGAAATAAAATTACCTTAATTAAATATTTTACTAAATTAAAAGATACTTTCATAAAATTACATTGAATGATATAGAAAAAGAAGAAAAATATACCAGTTTAAAAGAGAAACAAGAACAACTTTTCTTCGATTCATTTATTATAGGAATTCATGTTCAAAATATTTTATTTGTTAGTAAATATCATTTGAACTCCCTATATATAATTTCTATAATAAAATATATTGATTTTAAGAAGGATATATTTTATGATGGATTTAGTGGAAAAAAGATTAATCCCAGAATAATGAGATTGTAAAATAAATTATTTCTTTATTGGAACCATTAAAATTATAGCCCCTATAAAGTTTAATTTTTTAAACCTTAATTATCATTAATACATATATATTTATTTTAAATAGGATAAATGGGAATTATATAATCCACATAAAATTAAATAGGTGAATAATATATAACATCTCTCGTTATAGTAAAATTTATGACCAAAGCTCTTATATCATCTTCGAATAACATCAAATTATTTCAAACCATCAATACAACAATTGTATTTATTTATATAATAGATTTTTTTAAAAACATATAATATCAGATATTATACAATTATAATATTTCAAGACAAATTTATTAATAATTTCGTATATGAATTTTTATTTTAGGCTTTTAGTTTTTGTTTTTCAAAGGTGTTTCTATAATGGAGATATTGTATTTCTACATTGAATATGGTTTGATGATCTCCAGGATGATATTTTTGATATTATATATATATATATATCATATATATCAATTATGAAAATATTTATATTCATCCATAATTTTTAGAGATAGAAAATCGATTTACACCATTCATGGAGATGCTAGGTCATACGTAGAGATAATCATTATTTCATTTTCAAAAGAAAATAATGAAATAATGAAAAAAATTACATTATCATTATTTAACCATAATAATAAAATATATAACATATATATTCCCCTAATATATTCACATTTCCATCCAAGTGAAATTTATATGAAAAAAATCACATCCTCTATAAAGGTTGTTGTCCACACATACGCATGAGTGATGTTATCATCTTCAAATGGATTACAAAATTATATGGTAGATAAAATAAAATAATTCTAGAATAATAATAATGTTTTAAATATCTTACATAACCTTTTACATAATAATAATTACCATCCATGAAATATTGTGATGGAAAATGAATTGTGTTGCAAGGTGGAGGTGGTAATCCCCACATATTCCAGAATGATAATTTAACATCCCATTTGATGGAAAATTGGATGAATAACTGTGGAATTATACAAAAAAAAACCTTTTAGAGTATTTAGGATACTTAATATATTATATTATGATCACTAACATAAATTTATATGAGGTTAAAGAAGAACTAATTTAAAAGTGGTCAGTTAGGATGATTTCGTACTCTTTAGTGGGAAACCATTTGATCTATTCTTAAAGACACTTTGAGTGTAATTTTATGAAGAAAAAACAAATAATTAATGAATAGTGAGGTTTATAACATAAATGGTCATGTTTTAGTAGACCAATATCACTCAGATTAGTGTAAATAATATAAAGGTTGTGCATCCTTTTATAAGACGCAGAGAGGTCCAATATGAAATTTTTTAAAAGATAAGAATATAATAATTTCATACTCATGAATGATTATTCCAAATGTATAGAGATATTATGGTGTCATATTATTATTTAGATATATTGGAATAAAATGATATTTAAAAATTTTTTATTTTAAATCTCACCCCTATCTCTTGGTTTAACCCACCCACTGAACTTATTTTATCCTGAACCATAAAAATGATTTTTTCTATTAAAAATGATATTTCCATTTAACATATAAATTAGTGTTCATTTAATTAAATAAAAGTATTTAATCAATTTCATTAAATTAAATTAAAATTATTCAATAAAATTAATTAAAAATTAAACCATAAAAAATAAGGAAATGTAATTTTCAGGAAAAATGCTTTCTTATTTATAAAAAGAATTTTTGAAAAATTCCAAAATATAATGAATTTCAAGGAACATTACTATATTATTAATAACATAAATGAAATATTTTTTCTTAAATTTTATTCTAATAAAAAAATAAACACAATAATTTCCTGAAATAAATACATAATTATTAATATAGAAATATTTCACTATTTAAAGAAAATTCAATCTTATAAAAAATTCTCAACAACGAAAAATAAGATAATATTGATATGTTTATTTTAAAAATTAATTCATTTTGTAAAATAAATTTTTTAAATATGGTAGATTAAAATTTCTTTAAATTCTCACAGAAATCAATAGAAACCATTTTATCAGGAAAAATGTATTTTAAAAGGATATAATGACTCTACTAAAAGTTGAGTAATTACTTATCAATATATATTGTTTATCTAAAAAATTAAACATTTAATTTTGAAAATATGGTTATTTATATTCATAATATTAATGTTTATATTTCTATTCAATATTTATTTTTGTTTAGACTCATGGTTGTGTGTATCATAGGATATGAAGGAAATTAAATATATTTGAAGATATATATATCAAAAAATCTTATGGTGTCACATAGATAATGGATAGGTTCAAAAAAACCCACCATCATATAATATATCATCCTTCATCATTGTTCCCATGCATTACTAAGAAGAAATAGTGTGAAAGTTAGGATAATTGGCCCATATATCCAACTCCATCTCCCATGTCTCCACATAGATGTTACCAAGATAAAATTTACTAAACCTAGTGTAATAGTCATTCATCAATTATTCATTAAAAAATAGACTATGAAACAAATCATATTCTCCACAAATGATACATCAATATCAAACTTAACTTTCACTCTATCCATCGTATGATATTTCTCGGGTTGAAATCCCTGAATTAGTTACATATAAAACATGTATTTAATGGAACTATTGAAATATAGAAGATCCTATTGGGACACAACTAGGTTAATTCTATTTATTATCTAAAACATTGTATACACCCTATGTTCTTACTTCCATATCATGTAGATCTACACTACCCTAACCTGGGAATCACCAATAAAAAATACCCAATAAATAACATCAAACTCCAGAGGTCATATCTTATTGTTATTATATGATATATTCTTTCTTATTATGGTTTTCAATTACTTATTTAAAAACTAAAACTACTAAAATGGATCCTACGTGACACTACTTTCACCAAGTATTGTCCAACTGGCCTCTAACCAGTAAAATGTCAAATGTGACGAAATTATGGATACATCAATTAAAGGATCCATTTATATAAATGTATGGAATTTGTTATTATAGTTTTCCTCTATCAGAGCCCATTGAAAATTCCATTAACTACTATTATAGATAACACAAAATCATAAAATTTCCTATGGTATCTAAATTGGCTAATTATATTATCCATCAGACTAAGGATTATATGATGTGCCTTGAAGAAACTTTGAACCCAATGCCTTCTCAAGGCCATTCCAGAATCATCACATAAAATGGTTATCATGCTCATAAATAATATTTATTGGAACACAAATATTCTTAACAAATACACAAATATAATGTTTTCCCAAATAATTTAGTATGATGTTCTCCTTGATATGTGAGAAATGAATCACCATCATCAGTCTCTCCATGACCAAAAAAACTATATCATTAATTTAATGTGTCATGGGTAGACTTATCATGAATTTAATTATAATATCATAACAAATTTAGTATGAAAAATGAAATGACATTAATAATGGAATTGGACACTACTACACATCCTTTAACTAATATAGGGGAAGAATCATTAATTAAATCTCACTACTTCATTATTCAACCCTATACATATATATTTATTATAGAGATCATGATTTATCCATTTCCACATAATATGTTTGACCCATTATGTATAATGGAATCTAGTGTTCAACTACTTTTGTATGGGTGTAGGAACATAGATTCATCCATGGACATAAAGATCCTCATCTTGATAAAGGAATATTCCTAGTGGTGGATGACCTCTTAATATGATTCTCCTCATGGATAAAACCATTTGATCTGATAAATGCATAAACATGATAAAATGTAAATGAATAGAAACAAAAAAATTCACCATTAGTGTCAATCAACCCTAATACTCCTGAATAGCTAAACGCAAGTCTGTAAAGTGTTTCATGAGCTGCTAATAACTATATGATTCTAATTATTCCATTATTTGAACCATTATACAAAATGTATCAAAAATGAAATTCACCATTACAAAATTATATTTCAACTAGATTTCAATTTTATTTAGATACACCACCAATATCGTCTATAAAATTTATTTTCCCTTCTATGAGAAGATAAAAATTTAAATATTGTTATATATTTAAACTATTGATCTATAAACCAAAATATAATGTAACCATAATCATAGAGTGTGTTCCAATAATGATAAATCTAGACCATGAATTTGTTAATTATACTTATATGGTATCATCCATCTAGATCTATAATAAACCAATCAATCATCCTGAATCAGAACTAATCTAATCTCAACTCCATAATCATTAAGAAAAAATTATACACCTTTTCTAGGCCTAATAAAACTATTTCCTCTTAGATAAATTATACTAAGAGGTTCACTTTGTCAATCTTGATATATGATTTTGATTTCCAGTCATACATCTGATTCTGGTTTAATATATTCAAGATGATGTTTATATTTTGGGAACGATTTCCAATTTATTGAGATTAATCGATTATTTCATTGATGAAAACAGTCCCAAACTAATCTATACATGGATGTAAGATCTAATTCATCATAGTCGATAATATTAGAGGTGCATTCAACATACCAAACGACCTTACCATGAACATTTACAATCTATACAAAATAATTAGAAAATTTTGAGTTATTTTGAATGATCTCAGAGTCAACTGATGGTACCTTGACCTCATGTTAATCCAAAAAATTTCTTGAAACCTCTCTGATACTTGATTAGATCATCGATTTAAGGAATGGGATTGGATTTCATAACTATCATTAGGTTCAACCACTGGTAATCCACAAATTAGTGGAATATTACTTCTACTATCTTGGTATATAATATAGGGGAATCCCATAGTTTTATACTAGTCCATATGAATATATTTTCTCCCAGACCCTTTATAAATACATTTAAATCGTGTGTGATTAATTTTTTTTTATAATGTGGGTAAAAAATATGGTTGGCTCCTAAAACCTACTCTAAAGTCACTTCCATATCCAACATGAGTTGTATTCTAGAGAAGTATTTAGTGAAAATATACAAAAAAGTGGTCTAGTAGTATAGGGGAATACATTCTAATACTAATCACCATCATCCAAAAATATCATCATATCGAGATTGTGATAAAATTAAATATTCACCAAATTGGATATTTGTGGCTGATAAGAGGATCCCATTCACTGTGATAGATATTGCATTCCCCTATTTGATGATTTAATGTCCAATATCCTTAGATAATAGTTTAAATTATCCAAGTATAAAAATATTTACTAATAAACCAAAATTGAAACTGAATCCAGCTATTTATATCATAGACATCTAATCAAGGAAATGGTAACACTGAATTTCAAGAGCGCACTCCTTTCAATGTAAAATACCCTCTGATCATAACTTCAATTATGTGTAATTGGTCATAAAATCATCCAATATTTCAATAGGAATACACAACACATTGTTTAATTGTTGAGATTAAAAGGAATGTGATATTCTCAAATCAAACAATATTCTTGCAAGGGTTTATCAGATAAGAATCATGCATCTAACATTGAATGATCCATCATCAAGACTTGTAGGAGTAAACAACAATGTGTCCATATAACTCACCCACATGTTAGGTGATCTAGTATAACTCCACTAAAATTCCCCTTCAAACTCAGAATGCTACTGTTATGTTGAATATCATGACCCTTACCTTGGCTTGTTTGGCCAATCGAACACATGATACTAGTCTGATAAATGGTAGTCAAGTCCCTACCAGACTATGGTGTCTTCTACAATCCTCCACCATAATAAGACTATTTAATTCTCATATAAAACCTCTATAGGAAGCCCATTTTTCCAAAAACTCATCACTTATTTATAGGTAAATTGCATTGATAGTGCTTGCTAGCCCCACATCACTAAAATCCCGACTGGTGGCCATGGTCATGAGATGTTTTCCCACATAACTGGAAATACAACCCTATACTTCCATGGAGTAAATTATCAATATAGTGATTCTTACTACCAAACTAAGGGGCCTCTAATTATCCTACTAATGCATTAAATATACCACTCAAGGAAACATTTAGTTTCTCTTCAGTGATGAGATCATAATTCATCGCATTAGAGATGTTTCTTAAGTGGAAGACTTCCACCATTGACTTGACATCATATCGAGGCATGTACTTTTTGATCATCGTCCATGTTATCTCATTTTATTCTTATGATAGAGTTAAATAATATATGGTAGTAACCAATAAATCATATTCTAACGTAGTTATTCTCCTATAAATAAGTTATTTGGACTCATGAACTCATTCATCCCTAATAATATCATGTTAAAATTAACTCCGAATGTTTTTCCCTATACTTATTCTTCTTTAGCTTCACATGTTTTACATTATATATTACAATTTCCCACAAGTTCATGGATAGTTCACATAGAATATATGCAAAAAGATTCGACCCCATATCCAAGGGTGCCATTTTTTACTACTAATTTTGTAGATGGACTTGACCTCGAACATTATTGTCGGAGCGGTTCCACCCAATGAATGTGGGTGTGTAGGTGACTATAACTCCTTTGCTAGATCTTTCATTGAAGGAAAATTGACTTATATTATAACAAACCATGCATTACATACATTGTTATTACTTCAGAATTGAAGCACACTTATTACAACAAATAACAAAACCATGAAAGGACCGTATAGGTATAGTGTCTTTAGAAACTAGGAAACATAAAAAACTGGTTCATGAAGAATCTACATTGTCTCCCATTTATTTCATTATATCTAGAGTCCCTTTTGGAATATCCTACTTAATAAGCTTCTTCCTGACCTGGGGGAAAGAAAACATACAAAAGGGTGAGCTCAAATGCTCAGTAAGGGTAAACAAAAAAAATATCAATCACATCATATTCATAAGAACAAATCATTTTGGAAATGTTAACCTGCAAAAGAGATCATAATATCCTAACATGGGATAAATCATAGTAGTGAAATGTAATCACAATAATCATAACTTTAAACATGAAGCTTTGTGTAATACACACATAATCATAGATAATCATTTCTTATTAGTCAAGACTCATTTCCAAGACTATCTTGGTGGACAAAGTCCATTTTTGAACCGAGTACATTCCTCGTTTCAGTCCTGTTTCACTGAACCGGTTTGACCTATCGTTCCAGCAATGTCTATATCATGAGATATAAAATCTTTACCCAATTCATTGGAGGGAGATATCAGTCCCACCCATCTCATAATGATACCATTCTTATGTGTGCCACAAAATCATAAACCATATATCATATCATAACCCATGTAATGAAAATGGGATTCTTAAACATCATCCCATCATAACATAATCCATATAAGATAAAAGGATATCATAAAAATAATTCCATCATAACATAATCAAAACAATGTAAAAATAGGGATAGAAACAGAACCCTATATTATCTTAGATGGAAAGTAATTTTGATAAAACACTTGAACTCCATTCTTGAGGAAAATATCATTTCTACTTCAAAAACATTTTTTCCTTTCTTAACATGTCATACAATTTTAAAATAAATGAAGTTGATTAAAAATAAACTTGAAAACTTATAAAGGAAGCTTCTTGTAAATAATGTTTTAGAAATCCATTCATTCCGTATAAGTTAAAAAAACATTCTTTCCGTACTTTGGCCGAAAAAGTCTAAAAGTACCTCGTATGAAAAACGACAAAAGATTCCTTTCATATATTTTACTAAAAACTCACTGAAGGGTAAAATTGGATTTATAAAATTGTAGGTGGATGGAAATAATATTACATATTGAGAAAACATGGATGTGGATGATAACAATTCCCCAGTAAATTTTGAATTATAAACAATCTCAGATAAAAATGAGATTGTGAGATTTTCCCTTACCTTAGGTCCGATTTGCTTCGTATGTGTCTGAAACTCCTATATAATGATTTAAATAATGTCATTGACTTATTCCATAATTATACTCATTGTTATGATATCATATATGGTCATATTCATAGATTATTATTAGTAATATTTCAACTCTACTTGTTATTCGGGTGTTTATTACTTTTGGTTCTTATGCGTGTTTTGTCGAATAAATTCTTATTCTTCTTTTTAGGTTATAGATACCTCATTTACAGAATGGTATTAGTGTAATATATATCATATTTATTCATTAAATTCATTTATATATAATCATTATGCAATGAAGAACATGTATAATGAGTCACATCACATCGTTGAGACGGTATTCCGTACGTACGCACGAGCGATGATATCGTTCCCATGATCGTGGAATTGTATTGGAGTGTATGTATACTATTTCAGAATAAATATCACTTCAAAATAATCATATATATTCATTATTTACACCATTATACCCATCCAAGTAAGGTGGTTGTGGAAAATAGATTACACCACGGCGTGGAGACGGTATTCCGTACGTACGCACGCACGATGATTTCATTTTCCGTAGGATGGATAGATGGTGAAATAGGGTTGTTTCATACTTATAATAACATATCAGTATAAGAGTGATAATTATGTTATTAGCTCATATTGAAACAACTAAATAAGAAGAAGTGTAAGAAGAAATAAAGTTGAAAGAATTGGTAACAGACATTACCTCTTCTTTGAAACGCCTCTTTGAGACCTCCTTTTAGGGAACTAAAATTGGTCTTTGAAGAATACCAGGACCTCTAGGATGTATCTAGAGAAGTGTAGAGAAGAAATTGGCAGGGTTTTGCGGAGCTTGAAGGATCAATGTGGTGTGAGGAAGAGAGGGAGGAGGTGCCCTTTTATAAGGGAGGAGAGGGGCACCTTTGGAATAACTAAAACTATTATTTTATTATAAAGTCAAATTCGGTTTTAAATAGCTCCAAATTGATTTATTTCGAAGCTAAGGTGGGGATGAGTCTAAATACTCTCATCCAATATAATTTAGACAAGTTTAGGGTCCTCTTTTAACCTTATAATTTAGATTTAACATTAAGTTAAATAATTTTACTTTTACCGTGTCTTCTTGTGTTCTTATACTATAAGGTTAATAAAAATACTATAAGTAGCCAAACGAACCCCAAGATGTTTATTATTAATATATATAACCTTATCTAAGAAAGTATGCAGAACCGTAGATTTTTGGGAATAAAATAACAATTACTAATATAATATTTGTTTTAAAAACCATTTTATATCAATTTTGACACTATTTAGTAATTGATTTTTGTGAAAATCATAACATAATTAATAGTTCGAAAAAAGATAATTAAATCAATACTAACACGTCATATTAACCTATAAAATTAGTGTAATTCATAAAAAGTCTCATATTATATTTATTTGGGTATTTATAACATCAATAATGTCAATATTTCATTAATAATATAATTACTGCATCATAATTGTGTCATAAATAAATTAAATTATATAAAGTCTAAAAATTAAAAATAAAATATCATTATGTAGGAAATAATTTTAGCTTTATAATAAATACTTATAGTCTAATTTATCTTATGTATATCCCTATATGAAAAATGATATACTTATTAAACATTGATTTTAACTATTTTAACCCTTCTTTAAATAAATTAATAATAAATGTCCTAATCTAATCCATGTGGGCCTAAATGGTCATATTTTATTCCTAAGGTTGTTTTTGGTCGAATTAAACTTATCCAACAGTATTAGGACATGTGTTAGGGTAATAATAATATCATTTTTATCCTTAATTACTTTATTTACTTTTAACCGAGGTAAATAAAAGTAAAAAGTTACTATTCACAAAAAATCATTTTTATCTCATTGAAGCACATTTTACTTACTGACATCAACCGTGTCTCTCGGATTTTGGAAATTCCACTCACAGATGCGTTAAAATTAAGTTTTATGAAAAATTCAGTTTTTTTAACTACCAGTTAGTGGTTTCAATATTCATAAAAAATTGAATGTTTTCAGAAAAATACCAAAATTTCACCCTAGGATAATTTTGTTATTCCGAATCCAAAAATGATGTCAATTTTGAAAAAAAATAACAAAATTTCAAAAAAGTGGTTATTACTATTCATAATGGGTAGTTTTAATAATATTTTAATAGCATATCATTTTTTAGTGAAACTAGGTATTGCGTACGACACAAGCAATCGATGAAGGTTGTGATTGCATGTAAAGAAAGCCAAGAAATTGATGTGTGTAGTGAAATATTTCATTGATGATTTATATAAAACAAAATATTTCTGATAAAAGTCTCGGGTGTTACATTCCACCCCCCTTAAAATGAATTTCGCCCTCGAAATTTGTCACTTTGTAACAAACAGATGAGGATACCTCTCCCTCATCATATCCTCAATCTCTCATGTAGATTCTTCTAATTGGAGGTTCTTCCATAAAACATTCACCAATTGAGTGGTCTTGTTTCATAGGACTTTTTCACTATGATCCAGAATCTCTATCGGCTGTTGTTCAGAAGAAATATCTTGCTCCAGTGGTACAACTTTTGAGCTGAGTACATGTGAAGGATCAGGTATGTACTTTCTCAGGACAGATACATGGAACACATCGTGAAATTGAGAGAGATTCAGTGGAAGCGCCAATTGGTAAGCTACCTTCCCAACACGATCCGATATTTTGAAAGTACCAATATACCTAGTGCTCAACTTTCCCTTCTTTCCAAATCTCATTACTCTCTTCCAAGGAGATATTTGTAAGAACACTTTATCACCCACATCAAACTCTAAGTCCTTTCTTCGGTTGTCGGCATAACCTTTTTGTTGGCTTTGAGCTGCTCTTATGTGTTGTTGAATAGATCTGACCTTTTCTGCCATCTCATCTACAAGATCAGGTCCTAATAGCTTTCTTTCCCCAACGTTATCCCATCAAGTTGGAGTCCTGCATTTCTTTCCATATAGATCTTCATAAGGAGCCATCTGAATACTAGAGTGAAAGCTATTATTATAAGAAAATTCCACCAATTGTAGGTGTTGATACCACCACATTTGAAATCCATAGAGCAAGCTCTCAACATATCTTCTAGATTTTGAATTGTTCTCTCAGGCTAACCATCTGTCTGAGGATGATAAGAAGTGCTGAAACTCAACTTTGTATCCAGAGTATGCAGAAGACTTCGCCAGAACTTTTTGGTAAACCTCGGATCCCGATCCGATATAATAGAAAGTGGTACTCCATGCAATATTACCACTTCCTTCACATATATCCTGGAAAACTGATCCAGAAAGAAATCCTCTCAAATAGCAATGAAGTTTGCGGACTTTGTAAGACGATCAACTACGACCCAGATAGAATTCGTGCCTTTGGATGTTTTAGGATGTCCGGTGAAAAATTCCATAGTGATGTTTTCCCATTTCCATTCGGGTATGGGTAATGGTTGTAACATCCCCTTAGACTTCTGTCTCTCAGCTTTAACTTGCTGACAAACCATCCATCGAGAGACATATTCAGCAACATCTATTTTCATGCCATCCCACTAGAAGTACTCTTTCAGGTCCCTATACATCTTCGTGCTTCCAAGATGAATAGAGAATGAAGAAATATGAGCCTCATCCAGTATCTCCTTCTTTAATTCGGGGATGGGAGGAACACAAACCCGATTCCGGAACTTTATTATCCCATCACAATCAAGGTTGAATTTCAGAACATTTCTCACCTTCTTTTGTAACTCAACATCTTCTTTATGTGCCTTTTTAATCTTCACATGAATAGATGGTTTAACATTCATTTTAAAAAGATACGATTTCCCCCCCTTCCATTATAAATCCAACATCTATCCTTTTTAAATCCATAAATATTGGATCTTTTGTGATCCTCATCATGGATAAACTGTCATGGTCTTGTCGACTTAATGCATCTGCCACCTTGTTTGCTTCCCCAGGGTGGTAATGAATTGAGCAGTCGTAATCCTTAATCAGCTCCAACCATCTTCTTTGGCCCATATTCTTCTCCTTTTGTGTGAAAATATACATTAAACTTTTATGATCAGTATAAATGTCACACCTTTCTCCATAAAGATAATGACTCCAAATCTTTAATTCAAAGATTACCACAGCTAAGTCCAAATCATGAGTTGGGTAATTTTGCTCATGTATTTTCAATTGTCGTGAGGCATAAGCTATCACCATATCATTTTTCATAAGAACACACCTGAATCCCTTCTTGGATGCATTACTGTAGAACACAAACCTTTCTCCACTACAAGGAAGTGTGAGTACAGGTGCACTGGATAAACTTCTTTTCAACTCCTTGAAATTCTCTTCACATTCTTCCGTCCAAACAAAATTAACTCCTTTCCGAGTCAACCTGGTTAGTGGATTAGTTAATCGTGAAAAATCATTCACAAAACGTCAATAATATCCAGCCAAACTAAGAAAACTTCGGATCTCAGTTACTGTTGTTGGTCTTGACCATATTTCAATAACCTCTGTATTTGCTGGATCCACAGATATCCCCTCTTTTGAGATTATGTGATCCAAAAATGCAACTTTTTGAAGCCAAAATTCACACTTGGTAAATTTGGCATAAAGCTTCTCCTTTATCAGGGTCTTCAATATAATTCTCAAGTGATCTTCATGTTCTTTCTTGCTCTTTGAATATACCAGAATATCGTCTATAAAGACTACCACAAACTGATCAAGAAAGTCTCTAAAGACTCTATTCATCAGATCCATGAAGATAGCAGGTGCATTAGTAAGACCAAATGGCATCACTATAAATTCATAGTGTCCATACCTTGTATGGAAAGCCGTATTTGGTATATCCTCCCTTTTGACCCTTAATTGATGATACCCTGAACGAAGATCAATCTTTGAAAATTATTGAGCTCCGCGTAGTAGGTCAAATAGGTAATCAATGCGCGGGAGAGGATATTTTCTCTTGATAGTGATCTTGTTAAGTTCTCGATAATCAATGCAGCATCTCATTGATCCATCTTTATTTTTAACAAATAGAACAGGTGCTCTCCAAGGTGACACACTAGGTCATATGAACCCCTTATCAAGATTCTCTTGGGGTTGCTTCTTCAATTCCTGCAACTCAATTGGGGCCATTCTATAAGGTGTCTTTGAAATAGGAAAATCACTTGGTATGAGTTCTATTGAAAACTCAACTTCACGATTTGGTGGAAGACCCGGTAATTCCTCCGGAATGACATCGTCAAACTCCCGTACAATGGGAATATTCTTAATCATGAGTTTCTCACCAACCATTTGAGATAAATAACCTTCATTTAGTGGAATCAAGACCCATAAGATGGATGAAATTTCCACTAGATGGTTATGTTCATCCTTGCATTGATAGACGATCATATATTGATCTAGAATATAAAATGTGACTTCCCTTCATTGGAAATTGATATGAGCACCATATAAAGAAAGCCAATCCATGCCAAGAATCACATCAAATTCCACTCTAGGAAGGATCAAAAGATTTTCAGGAAGCACTTTCCCACAAACTTCGATCGGAGAAGAATTATAAACTTTTGATGCGATTGTTGTGCAATTAGGGGTTGTCACAGAGAACTAAACATCTAATTGTTGAGGTAATATGGTGATATCCTTAGAAAATTCTTCAGAAATAAAGGAGTGGGTGGATCCAGAATCAAATAAAACATTTTCTACTTTAGAGTGGATGGTAAGTGTACCTTTCACCACCCTGTTATCATACTCCACATCACTGATAGAAATTTCATGTGACTTTCCATTGTCTTTAGCCTTAAGAGTTAGTTGATGTCGACCATCATCATCATCCCTTGGATTTGGGCATTGATTGGCATAATTCCTCATCTCCTTGCACTTGAAACATTGAAGTGTAGTAGGTTCATTCTGTGTATCCCTTCCTTTGTTTGGCTCATTAGACTTCTTCTTCACATCATTTCGGCATTAAAATGCCCTATTACCTTCCTTTACACATTTGAAACATTTACTTGTCCCTTTAAGACAACTCCCTCCATGTTTCATTCAACACTTTCAGCATAAGGGAAAGTTCATCTTCTTTTCAGTGTGCTCTTTAGATTTTCCATTGAATTCCATTTTCCTCTTATTATCAAACTGATATGACTGATGGGTTACTCCAATCTCCATCTCGACTTTGAGATCACATTGAACGATTTCCTCGTAGCTATTAATGTCCCTTATGGATAACTCCCTTCGAAGACTTGGTTTTATGCCACTAAAGAATCGATCAATCTTACTCTTAGGTTGGATAATAATACTAGAAGCGTACCTTGCAAGTCTTGTAAAATTTTCTTCATTGGTACCAACATATTCATCATAGTTTTTCTTTAGTTCAAAAAACTCCTTCTCCATCTGGGTTCGGAGAATAAGAGGGATGTACTTATTGAAAAATAAGTTCTTGAACTCGTCCCGTTCCATGGAATCAATTTCATCTCTTTGCCTTGTATTCTTGATAATAGTCCAACATTGATATGCATCACCTTCCAAATGATACACTGCTAAGATGACTTTATCATGCTCATAACATTGAAGAACTGAAAATATCTTTTCAGTAGTACTAATCCATTGTTCAGCAACTAATGGATCAGTAGACCCACTGAATGAAGGTGGACACTGCCTCATGAAGGATTCAACAGAATGTTGCTCCTTACTTTTCTCGTTTGGATGTCCTACATGATTCATATCTTGAGAAAGTTGTGTGAGCATAGCTACAAGATTTTGCATTCCAACTCCCATAATGTGTGGTTGCTCAGGGGGACAATCGTTGCATTGCCCGTCGTATTCCGCATTAACACGGTTCCTTTGGGTTCCGGCCATTGACTAAAACCCAGGAGAATAGTGTGAGCAACACTAATTATAATATGAAAACCACATAATAAAGAATAAAATTTCACACTTAAGGACTTATCCTAGGTTATTCATGGCCATTTCTAAAACACTAAGATTTTGTTCTATGCTTAGACTTATCCTTAGGGTTCTTACTAAGGCTTTCACATCCTAGTTTCCAAAGGTTGACTATACCTTTCCTTTGATATTAACTATAACAAACCATACTTTACATAAATTTTTATTACTTCCGAATTGAATCACACTTATTACAACATATAACAAAACCATGAAAAGACTGTATAGGTATAGTGTCTTTAGAAACTGCGAAACATAAACAACTAGTTCATAAAGCATCTACATTGTCTCCCATTTATTTCATCATATATAGAGTCCCTTTTGGCATATCCTACTTAATAAACTTCTTACTGACCTAGGGGAATGAAAACATACAAAAGGGTGAGCTCAAATGATCAGTAAGGTTAAATTAAAGAAATATCAATCACATCATATTCATAAGAACATATCATTTTGGAAATCATAACCTGCAAAAGAGATCATAATATCATAACATGGGATAAATCATAGATGTGAAATGTAATCACAATAATCATAACTTAAAACATGAAACATTATGGAATACACACATAATCATAGAGAATTGTTTCTTATTAGTCAAGACTCATTTCCAAGACTATCTTAGTGGACAAAGTCCATTACTGAACCGAGTTCATTCCTCATTTCAGTCCTGTTTCACTGAACCGGTTTAACCTACCGTTCCAGCCATGTCAATCTCATGAGATATAAAATCTTTACCCAATGAATTGGAGGGAGATATAGGTCCCACCCATCTCATAATGATACCATTATTATGTGTGACACAAAATCATAAACCATATATCATAGCATAACCCATGTAATAAAAATGGTATTCTTAAACATCATCCCGTCATAACATAATCTATATAAGATAAAAGGACATCATAAAAATAATTCCATAATAACATAATCAAAACAATGTAAAAATAGGTATAAAAACAGAACCCTATATTATCTTAGATGGAAAATAATTTTGATAAAACACTTAAACTCCATTCTTGAGGAAAATATCCTTTCTACTTCAAAAACATTTTTTCCTTTCTTAACATGTCATAAAATTTTAAACTAAAAGAAGTTGATTAAAAATAAACTTGAAAACATGTAAAGGAAGCTTCTTGGAAATAACGTCTTAAAAATCCATTCATTCCGTATAAGTTAAAAAATCATTCTTTCCATACGTTGGCTGGAAAAGTCAAAAAGTACCTCGTATGAAAAACGACTAAAGATTCCATTCATATATTTCACTAAAAACTCACCGAAGGGTAAAATTGGATTTAAAAACATTTATGTGGATGGAAATAATATTACATAATGAGAAAACATGTATGTGGATGATAACTATTCTCCAGTAAATTTTGAAGTATAAACAATCTCGGAAAAAAATGAGATTGTGAGATTTTCCCTTACCTTAGGTCTGATTTGCATCGTAAGTGTCTGAACCTCCTGTATAATGATTGAAATAATGACATTGACTTATTACAGAATTATAGTAATTGTTATTATATCATATATGGTCATATTCTTAGTTTATTATTAGTAATATTTCATTGCTACTTGTTATTCGGGAGTTTATTACTTTTTGTTCTTATGCTTGTTTTGTCGAATAAATTCTTATTCTTCTTTTTAGGATATAGATAACTCATTCCTAGAATGGTATTAGTGTAATATATATTATATTAATTCATTAAATTCATTTATATATAATCATTATGCAATTAAGATCATGTAGAACGAGTCGCATCACATCGTGGAGACGATATTCCGTACGTACGCACGAGCGATGATATCATTCCCATGATCGTGGAATTGTATTGCAGTTTATGTATACTATTTAAGACTCAATATCACTTCAAAATAATCATATATATTCATTCTTTATACCATTATACCCATCCAAGTAAGGTGGTGGTGGAAAATAGATTACACCACAACGTGGAGACAGTACTCCGTACGTACACACGCGCGGTGATTTCATTTTCCATAGGATGGATAGATGGTGAAATAGGGTTGTTTCATACATATAATAACATATAGGTATATTAGTGATACTGATGTTATTAAATCATAATTAAACAACTAATGAAGAAGATTTGGAAGAAGAAATAAATTCGAAAGAATTGGTAACGGACATTTCCTCTTCTTTGAAATGCCTCTTTGAGAGCTCCTTTTAGGGCACTAAAATTGGTCTTTGAAGAATACCAGGACCTCTAGTATGTCTCTAGGGAAGTGGAGAGAAGAAATGTTCAGGGGTTTTCCGAGCTTGAAGGCTCAAAGTGGTGTGAGGAAGAGAGGGAGGAGGTTCCCTTTTATAAGGGAGGAGAGGGGCACCTTTGCAATAACAAAAACTATTATTTTATTATAAAGTCAAATTAGGTTTTAAATAGCTCCAAATTGATTTATTTCTAAGATAAGGTGGGGATTGGTCGAAATCCTTTCATCCAATATAATTTAGACAAGTTTAGGTTCCTATTTTAACCTTATCATTTAGATTTAACATTAAATTAAATAATTTTACTTTTACCGTGTCTTCTTGTGTTATTATACTATAAGGTTAAGAAACTTACTATAAGCAGCCAAAAGAACAACAATATGTTTATTATTAATATATATAACCTTATCTGAGTCAATTTTTAGAGCATTATATTTTTTTTAGGAAAATAATAACAATTACTAATATAATATTTGTTTTAAAACCATTTTATGAAAATTTTGACACTATTTAGTAATTAATTTTTGTGAAAATCATAACAGAATGATTAGTTCTAAACAAGTTAATTAAATGAATAATAACATGTCATATTTACGTAAAAAATTAGTGGAATTCATAAAAAGTCTCAAATTATATTTATTTGGGTATTTATAATATCAATTATGTCAATATTTCATTAATAATATAATTACTGCATAATCTTTACGTCATAAATAAATTAAATTATTTAAAGTCTAAAAATGACAAAAAAAATATTATTATTTACTAAATCTTTTTAGATTTCTAATGAATATTTATAGTCAAATTTATCTTTTGTATAAACCTATATTAAAAATTATATACTTATTAAACATTTATTTTAACTATTTTAACCCTTCTTTAAATAAATTAATAATAAATGTCCTAATCTGATCCATGTGGGCCTAAATGGTCATATTTTATTCCTACGGTTGTTTTTGGTCGAATTAAACTTATCCAATAGAATTAGGACATGTGTTAGTGTAACACCCCAAGATTTTATGAAAAATATTTTTTTTAATTTCATTAATGTCTTGTGTTGTACGCTACAACAAAAGGAGCTTGCACAACATGCATCCTTGACTTGCCTTTCGTTGCACAAAATCGTGACCTTCCTCGATAGTGTTTGTAGTACGCAATACCGGGTTTCACAAAACAACGGTATGCTGTTAAAATATTATTAAAACTAGCCGTTATGAATAGTAATAACCACTTTTTGAAATTTTGTAAATTTTATTTTTCAAAATGGACTTCATTTTTGGATTCGGAATATTGAAATTAGCTTAGGGTAAATTTTTGGTACTTTTCGGATAACTTTCATATTCTGATGAATAGTGAAAATTACTAAATTTTAATTAAAGACATAATTTTTAATTGAAATAATTAATAGTGATAAAATATTAAATTGAGTGGTTTTAAATTATATTTAGAATATATTTTTCCAATTTAATACAATGTTGTTCATTGGATATAATTTAACATTTAAACCAGACATAAACAAGTGTCAATCTTTTGATAGTTATTATCTCTTAAAAACACGTTATTTGTTTTGAAGATGGGAATTAATTTTTAAATTAGTTAATGTAACTGATATGTTTTTAATTTGGTAAAATAAACATCATTTTTGAATTCATAATATCAAATATAGCTTATGCCTAATTTTTGGTGTTTTTCTGGAAACTTTCATTTTTGATGAATAGTGAAACCACTAAGTGGTAGTTAAAAAACTGAATTTTTTTCATAAAAAATAATTTTACCGCTTCTGTGAGTGGAATTTCAAAAATCCGAGAGACACGGTTGATTTTAGTAAGTAAAATGTGGTTCAATGAGATGAAAATAATTTTTGGTGAATAGTAATTTTTTACTTTTATTTACCACGGTTAAAAGTAAATATGGTAATTAAGGGTAAAAATGATATTATTATTACCCTAACACATGTCCTAATTCTATTGGATAAGTGTAATTCGACCAAAAACAACCTTAGTAATAAAATATGACCATTTAGGCCCACTTGGATTAGATTAGGACAATTACTATTAATTTATTTAAAGAAGGGTTAAAATAGTTAAAATCAAAGTTTAATAAGAAAATAATTTTTAATATAGGGTTATACATAATATAAATTCGACCATAAATATTCATTAGAAATATAAAAAGATTTCCTACATAATTATATTTTATTTTTAATTTTTAGAATTTAAATAAGTTAATTTATTTATGACACAAGATGATGCATTAATCATCTTATTAATGAAATATTGACATAATTGATGTTATAAATACCCAAATAAATGTAATTTGAGACTTTTTATGAATTCCACTAATTTTCTAGGTTAATAGGACATGTTATTATTGATTTAAATTACTTTTTCCGAACTAATCAGTCTGTTATGAGTTTCACAAAAATAAATTACTAAATAGTGTCAAAATTGACATAAAATAGTTTTTCAAACAAATATTATATTATTAATTGATATATTATTCATAAATATCTAAGGTTCGGCCAAATGACTTAGATAAGGTTATATATATTAATAATAAACAACTTGGGGTTGTTTTGTCTTATTATAGTATGTTTACTAACCTTATAGTGTAAGAACACAAAAAGACACGGTAAAAGTAAAATTATCAAACTTAAAGTTAAATATAAATGATATGGTTAAAATAGGAACCTAAACTTGTCTAAATTATATTGTATGAGAGGATTTCGACCCATCCCCACCTTAGGTTCAAAATAAATCAATTTTGGGCTATTTAAAACCGAATTTGGCTTTATAATAAAATAATATTTTTAGTTTTTCGAAAAGAGCCCCTCTCCTCCCTTATAAAAGGGCACATCCTATCTCTCTCTCTTCCTCACACCACTTTGAGCCTTCAAGCTTGGACAACCCCTAACAAATTCTCTTCTCCACTACCCTAGAAACATCCTAGAGGTTCTAGGATTCCTTAAAGACCAATTTTAGTGCCCTAAAAGGAGATCTCAAAGAGGCCCTTCAAAGAAGAGGAGGTTCGGACACTTATGAAGCAAATCAGACCTAAGTTAAGGGAAATATCACAATCTCATTTTTATCAGATATTGTTTATACTTTCGTAATTACTGGGGTGTATTTTATCATCCACATCCATGTTTTTTTCAAAATGTAATATTATTTCCATCCACCCACATTTTTTTAAAATCCAATTTTACCCTTAGGTGAGTTTTTAGTAAAAGATATGAAAGGAATCTTTTGTCGTTTTTCGTACGAGGTACTTTTTGACTTTTCCGAAAAAAGTACGAGGAGAATGTTTTTTTAACTTATACGACACGAAATGATGTTTAAGGTTTTATAAAGCCTTGTTTTCATGAAGCTTACTCTAAATGACTTCATGCATATTTTCAACAAAATCCTTTTCTTTTAAAATTTCATGACATTTTGTGAAAAGAAAATGATTTTGAAGAAAAAAGGATATTTTCCTCAAGAATTCATTTCATTTGTTTTATAAAAACCATTTTTCATATATGATGACATTATTTCATATGTGTTTGTTTCAAGTATAATGTCTTTATGATTTACATGGTTTCACTTCTCTTATTATGAAATGATGTCCATTTCTTTTATATGAATTATGTAATGATGGGATGATGTTTATGAAACCCATTTTATTTATTGGGTAATTATGAATGATGTATGTTTATTTTGTGGAACAAGTAAGAATGATTTCATTATGAGATGGGTGGGTCCTATATCTCCCTCCAATGCATTGGGTAAAGATTTTATATCTCATGAGATAGACATGGCTGGAACGGTAAGTTAATCTGGTTCAGTGTTACAGGACTGAAATGTGGAGTGAACTCGATTCAGAATGGGACTTTGTCCACTAAGATGGTCTTGGCATCAATGCCTTGGATACTATAGAAATAATTACATGTTTTTAATGGATTCCACAATTACATGTTTCATTCCCTTGCTATTTTATCATGGTTTATGTTCCATTATGATCTATGCCTTATGCACATCCTTGTTTTATGTCGTTGCCCAAGATTTTGATGTTTAGACATTATGTTCATGTTTTTATGTTCAAATGTATATGGTATGTTTTATTTTATCCATTCTTACCCTTACTGAGAATTTGAGATCACCCTTTTTATGTTTTATTTTCCCTCAGGATCAAAAGAAAGGTTTTAGGTAAGGAAACAAAAAGTGCAAGATCTTTATAGGAGATGTTGAAGATCTTTCACGACAATTAGAAGATTGCGTTCCAAGTTTCCAAAGACACTAAACGATTATGATCCTTGTGTGTCTGTTTTTGTTATGTATTATTTATTTCGAAAAAGTAATGTAATGTCCATGTATGTCAGGCCTAGGGTCTCAACAGTTGGTATCAGAGGAAAGGTTTAGTCAACCTTTGGAAACTAGGATGCGAAAACGTTAGTGAGATCCCTAGAGATATTTCTAAGATATGTCTAGAGTTGTATCTAAGGTTAAGTATACGTATATGTTATAGTCCTAGAATTGTGCTAACGATCTTAGAATTTAACCTAAGATGTTAGATATTGAGGGTAATCCCCCTTTACTATGTTGTTTTCCATATCATGATTTTTTTTTCACACTATTCTTTTTGGGTTTTAGAAAATGGCTGGAAATAGGAAGATTCATGATAATGGAGGATATGACGGACAATGGAATGATATTTTTCATGAGAAACCAAATGAAAAGGGATTTGGAAGTCCAGACATCGTTATTATGCCTAATCATAAATTTCATAATATGATCAATAATCTCAACTTTGGTAAGTTTCCCGACTCGGATAATAAGAGAAAGAAGGAGTTTCATAATGATCATAGAGGAAAGAAAGTTCAATTTCCGTCATGTAAATTATGTGGGAAGAGGCATCAGGGAGATTGTTTCAAGGGAACTAGAAGATGATTTGGGTGTGGAAAAAAAGGACACAAAGACAGTAAGTGCAAAGGAAAAGGTTCAGTTAACACCATGGATGAGGATAATGGTATTTCTACGATATCAACAATGGTTAAATGTTTTAAATGTGGAATGTACGGGCATTATGCAAACCAATGCCCTAAGGGAAAGTCTCTTGAAGAGAATCAGTATGGTCGTATGGGTAGTATTTATGCTGCTGATGATGAAGAGACTGCAAATGATATGTGAGATGAAATATTTGTTGAAGCTCAGTCAATGGATTAAGAATGTAGTGGAATGCTTACATGTTTATCAAGTGTAATGTTGTATAAGTAATCTCATGGTACGATGGAATAAAGAGACATCTAAAGATTGTTACAATGTTTTCTTTCCTTGAGTTTTGAAAGTGTATGATTAATGGTACCAGTATCCATGAATGGTTATTCATATATTTTTTGAATGTAGATGATATGCACATAATAATGGGATAAGGAGAAAATTAAATGTTTGATAGTATTCATGAGCTCATTATTGATATAAGGACTAAGTGATATCATGGTTTGAGTATATAGAATTTTGAGGATTTTGGTATGTGGAAAGAGTTAACTTTTAACAGCATTCTTATTTTCAATAAGGTTCAATGGTTATTCATTCTTCAAGAGAATACATGATTAAGGTATTCACATGTTAATGGGGGATAAATGATGGCATTCACGTGATCATTTAATTTATAATATGATAATGGACCAAAGTATTTTAGTTAAGCTTAAAAATTGGAATGGATTATGTGGGACATAAGTTAGTGGAATGTTATAGTATTATAGCTTTAGAAAAAGGACAACCTGCAGGACAGGCGACAACCCATCGCGTCCGACAAGGCTGTGGGAATCGAACCCACAACCGAAGTGCGACTGGCCTTTATCGCCTACCACTGGCCTACATGAAGTTCCTGATTAGTAGAAACTAGTTTTATATTATTACGCGGTATGATATATGAATTATAAGTTCATTTTTGGAATCGTATACGATTAACCTCATCATAGATGGACTTATGTATATTTGATAAATTTTTCTAACCTTTTGTTTGAAACAGATGGAATGACCCATCATTCTATCATATGATCTATTAAAACTTCACGATTAACATATTCAACTCCATTTCATTAAGATTTGAAGTGGAAATTATTCAAAGCACGAACAACAGTGAGATTGTACCAAAATAAAGTAAGTACTTATTGTAATTCAAATTCTTCAACTTTAGGGAAATGATCTTGAAAACCCAAAATTTTGTCCTAGTGCCCTTATATCCGATGAATAAGATGGTACCATAGATCATAATAAATCTATGGCTTTGTGATTGATGTATTTTCATAGCCATGTTTTCTACCACTCTCCATGAGAACATGATGGTTAGATTTCTCTTCTATTTCCATATTTTCACCTATGTTCTCCTATGTAGAAACCCAGTGATTAGTTAATATGGGTAACAGTTAGGTTTCATAATTTTGTTTTTAAAATCCAGGTTTTGGTATTTCTTTTGACGATGTGGGTTTCTATTGAAGAAAATTTCGAGTAGTAAAACATTTATTACCCTGAAGAATTTCGAGGGCAAAATACATTTTAATGGGGGTAGAATGTAACACCCCAAGATTTTATGAAAAATATTTTTTTTAATTTCATTAATGTCTTGTGTTGTACGCTACAACAAAAGGATCTGGCAGAACACGCATCCTTGAATTTCCTTGCATTACCCGCAATCGCGACCTTCCTCGATAGCATGTGTTGTACGCAATACCGAGTTTCACTAACAACGATATGCTATAAAAATATTATTAAAACTAGCCGTTATGAATAGTAATAACCACTTTTTGAAATTTTTTAAATTTTATTTTTCAAAATGGACTTCATTTTTGGATTTGGAATATTGAAATTAGCTTAGGGTGAAATTTTGGTACTTTTTGGATAACTTTTATATTCTGATGAATAGTGAAAATTACTAAATATTAATTAAAATCAACTTTTTTAATCAAAATAATTAATAGTGATAAATTATTAAATTGAGTGGATTTAAATTATATTTAGAATATATTTTTACAATTTAATACAATGTTGTTCATTGGATGTAATTTCACATTTAAACCAGACATAAACAAGTGTTAATCTTTTGATAGTTATTATCTCTTAAAACCACGCTATTTTTTTTGAAGACGGGAATTAATTTTTAAATTAGTTAATGTAACTGATATGTTTTAAATTTGGTAAAATAAACATCATTTTTGAATTCATAATATCAAATATAACTTCGGCCTAATTTTTGGTATTTTTCTGGAAACTTTAATTTTTGATGAATAGTGAAACCACTAAGTGGTAGTTAAAAAACTGAATTTTTTCATTAAACATAATTTTACCACTTCTGTGAGTGGAATTTCAAAAATCCGAGAGACACGGTTGATTTCAGTAAGTAAAATGTGGTTCAATGAGATGAAAATAATTTTTGGTGAATAGTAATTTTTTACTTTTATTTACCACGGTTAAAAGTAAATAGGGTAATTAAGGGTAAAAATGATATTATTATTACCCTAACACATGTCCTAATTCTATTGGATAAGTGTAATTCGACCAAAAACAACCTTTGGAATAAAATATGACCATTTAGGTCCACTTGGATTAGATTAGGACATTTATTATTAATCAATTTAAAGAAGGGTTAAAATAGTTAAAATCAATGTTTAATAAGAAAATAATTTTTGATATAGGGTTATACATAAGATAAATTCGACTATAAATATTAATTAGAAAGATAAAAAGATTTCCTACATAATGATATTTTATTTGTAATTTTTAGAATTTAAATAAGTTGATTTATTTATGACACAAAGATGATGCATTAATTATCTTATTAATGAAATATTGACATAATTGATGTTATAAATACCCAAATAAATGTAATTTTAGACTTTTTATGAATTCCACTAATTTTATAGGTTAATATGATATGTTATTATTGATTTAACTAACTTTTTTCGATCTAATCATTCTGTTATGAGTTTCACAAAAATCAATTACTAAATAGTGTCAAAATTGTCATAAAATAGTTTTTAAAAAAAATATTATATTATTAATTGTTATTTTATTCATAAAAATCTATGGTTCGGCCAAATGACTTAGATAAGGTTATATATATTAATAATAAACAACTTGGGGTTCTTTTGGCTTGTTATAGTATGTTTATTAACCTTATATTCTAAGAACACAAAAAGACACAGTAAAGGTAAAATTATCTAACTTAAAGTTAAATATAAATGATAAGGTTAAAATAGGAACCTAAACTTGTATAAATTCTATTATTAGATAGGATTTCGACCCATCCCCACCTTAGGTTCGAAATAAATCAATTTGGAGCTATTTAAAATCGAATTTGGATTTATAATAAAATAATATTTTTAGTTTTTCCAAAAGAGCCCCTCTCCTCCCTTATAAAAGGGCACGTCCTCCCTCTCTTCCTCACACCACTTTGAGCCTTCAAGCTCGGCCAACCCCTGAAAAATTATCTTATCCACTACTCTAGGAACATCCTAGAGGTTCTGGGCTTCCTCAAAGACCAATTTTAGTTCCCTAAAAGGATATCTCAAAGAGGCGATTCAAAGAAGAGGAGGTTCAGACACTTACGAAGAAAATCAGACCTAAGGTAAGGGAAATATCACAATCTCATTTTTATCCGAGATTGTTTATACGTTCGTAATTAATGGGGTGTATTTTATCATCCACATCCATGTTTTTTTCAAAATGAAATATTATTTCCATCCACCCACATTTTTTTTAAAATCCAATTTTACCCTTTGGTGAGTTTTTAGTAAAAGATATGAATGAAATATTTTTCCTTTTTTCGTATGAGGTACTTTTTGACTTTTTCGACAAAAGTACGAGAAGAATGTTTTTTATCTTATACGGCATGAAAGGATGCTTACGGTTTTATAAATCCTTGTTTTCATGAAGCTTCCTCCAAAATACTTCATGACTATTTTCAACAAAATCCTTTTCTTTTAAAATTGCATGACATTTTGTGAAAAGAAAATGATTTTGAAGAAAAAAGGATATTTTCCTCAAGAATTCATTTCAAGTGTTTTATCAAAACCATTTATCATCTAAGATGACATTATTTCATATGTGTATGTTTCAAGTATAATGTCTTTATGATTTACATGGTGTCACTTCTCTTATTATGAAGTTATATCCATTTCTTTTATATGGATTATGTAATTATGGGATGATGTTTATGAAACCCATTTTATTTATTGGGTTATTATGAATGATGTATGTTTATTTTGTGGTTAAAGTAAGAATGATTTAATTATGAGATGGGTGGGACCTATATCTCCCTCCAATTCAATGGGTAACGATTTTATATCTCATGAGATAGACATGGCTGGAACGGTAAGTTAATCTGGTTCAGTGTTACAGGACTGAAACGAGGAGTGAACTCGATTCAGAATGGGACTTTGTCCACTAGGATGGTCTTGAAAGCAATGCCTTGGCTAATATCAAAATCATTACATGTTCTTAATGGATGCCACAATTACATGTTTTATTCCCATGCTATTTTATCATGTTTTATGTTCCATTCTGATCTATGCCTTATGTACTTCCATGTTTTATGTCGTTGCTCAAGATTTTGATGTTTAAACATTATGATCATGTTTTTAAGTTCAAATGTATATGGTATGTTTTATTTTATCCATTCTAACCCTTACTGAGCATTTGAGCTCACCATTTTTATGTTTTATTTTCCCTCAGGATCAAAAGAATGGTTTTAGGTAAGGAAACAAAAAGTGGAAGATCTTTATGGGAGATGTTAAAGATATTTCACCACAATTAGAAGATTACGTTCCAAGTTTCCAAAGACACTAAAATATTACGATCCTTGTGTGACTGTTTTTGTTATGTATTATGTATTCTGAAAAAGTAATGTAATGTCCATGTACATCATGCCTAAGGTCTCTACAGTTAGGGTAATAATAATATCATTTTTACCCTTAATTACCTTATTTACTTATAACCGTGGTAAATAAAAGTAAAAAGTTACTATTCACCAAAAATTATTTTCATCTCATTGAACCACATTTTACTTACTGACATCAACCATGTCTCATGGATTTTTGAAATTCCACTCACAGAAGAGGTAAAATTATGTTTTATGAAAAATTCAGTTTTTTTAACTACCACTTAGTGGTTTCACTATTCATCAAAAATTTATAGTTTTCAGAAAAATACCAAAATTTCACCCTAGGCTAATTTCGATATTCCGAATCCCAAAATGATGTCAATTTTGAAAAATAAAATTTACAAAATTTCAAAAAGAGGTTATTACTATTCATAACGGCTAGTTTTAATAATGTTTTAATAGCATATCGTTGTTTAGTGAAACTCGGTATTGCGTACGGTGGAAGCTATCGAGAATGGTCGCGATTGCGTGTAAAGCAAGCCAAGCAAGTGATGTGTGTAGTGAAATATTCCTTTGATGATTTATATAAAACAAAATATTTCTCATAAAAGTCTCGGCTGTTACATATATCCCTCTCCATAAATCAGCTATCATTTATTAAACACTCATATAACTTATTTTCTATCAGATTCTATAGAGTTGTGGGATGTTTTTCCCCCACTATAAAGTGTGTTTGACTATTTTCACTATCCTAAATCTCAAATTAATGATGATGTAAATAAAAATATATACAAGGATAAAAAACGCCTTTGATCAATGTCTAAAACAAGAAAAAACTCTCATGGATAATAATACACCATATAACCATAGATACACGGAAAAATCATTTCTTAACATAAAAAGTAAATTTATAATATTTTAATATAGTACTTTTAAATGATTTAATAAGGCATGTTATGAAATTTCTAAAGTAATGAAAAAAATCCAAAACATTAATAAATCATGAAAAAATACATTACAACATAACAACTATGATGTTTGTATAGGTACCCTACTCTATATGAACTCAAGGCTAAAATATTATAAAAAACTAACATCACACCAATAATGAATCACATAATTTTAATTAACATCATAATTGTTACAAGAGAATCTCTAGAATAGTAATATCATCCCTAGAAACATGGGTTATCCCCTACCAAAGGGATAGTTTATCCTATGTATGTTCTCAATTCCAAGACATAAAAAATCCTATTCTTTGATCTATCATTCAAAAAATAGAAAAGAAATTAAAGTGAATATTTTGATAGAACATTGTATCCACCATGGTCTTGTTCCCCCTGAAATGACAAAGTCAAGATGGTATATGACCACAACTGCACCTCCACAAATTCCAAAGGCTACACACCACAAGTGAAGGACTTATAAATATACACTAGAGACGAAAACCTCAAAATAAATATGGCTAAAAATGAAAAAATATGATAAATTAATCAATAAAAAAATATGGTACATATAAAAGATATTAAAACAATCCTATATTATCCATCAGAAAATATCATAAAAATCAAAAAATATTTTTTTTTCAAAAAACTAATTCAAATAATGATTCAAAAAATAAAGACTCCTAAAACTGGACTTGAATCCCATACACATTCATAACTCCTTGCTATAGTCTCAATAAGAAAATTAAACAATAATGTGCTTCTAAAAAAGTATCAAAAAATACTCTTAAAATTTGTCTTGAATCCCATTCCTAATCATAACTCCAAGCTCCATCTATATGTAGAAAAGGAAATAATCAAGTGAAAATCCCCTACCATTGTCCAAACCTACCTCTATATTGTCTACCCAGTTACTAAATGGTGGCCAAAATAGTGTGTGCGTAAATTTCAGTAGGACATAACCAATGGTTTCTAATCAAAAGTAATTTGAATAAATAGTGCATGAAACTATAAAATATATAAAAGAATTAATTATTAATTTGATTCAAAAAGTCAAAATAAACTTTCCAAACCTGAAGCTTTATGTTGAAAAATTGGGTATTCCAACCATATATAGCACGATGTTGAATTTATCTACCAATAGACACCACTTAGTACAAGTGTATTGCCATTTAAAAGACAAATCAAACATTCCCCGCAACCCCAAGGTGGATTATTATTCCATTTTTCAATATCATATTCTGTGTTTTTTGGTACTTTATGTGAATACACATACTTGAGTCAATTATATGTACCCTTGGAACTTTACCAGGCCAAGGGTGAGATGTTTCAATGGACCTAATGAGAATTCTAATGATAAGGCCACTTGTATGATAAGAGGATAACTAGATCTATGTGAATTATCAAGATAGGGTTTATGTCATAATTAATGTATCAAGTACATGAAATATCCAAAGCATACCAAAATAAAATACATACCAAAAATTTTGACATATCTCACATTGGTTAATTTATTCCATTCATCATTTAACATTCAATTTATTCCATTATTATAGTTCACATAATAATTTTGAAAATTATAATTTCTTTTTGATATAATCCCATATAAAATTTATCTAATTATAAGTTAAGATATCCATGTAAATTATCAATTTAAAAGTTTAAATATTTAATAAACCAAAAATCTAATTCATTTATAATAATTTTATCCCAAAAATTTCTACGTTCATACCCAGGTTTATGAATGGGAACACCACTTTGTTGGAAGCATTTACAAGTCGCCATTCCCTATTGACCCAAATAGTCCCATATGAGTTCTATGAAAGTTTATTACAACAATAAAAGTAGATCTGAAATACAATAGATCACATGCATGATGTGATGGAATGATCAAACATATTGCTTATACAATATAATTAATGATGACCTTAAGGAGAAATTTCAAACAACAAACCCTAAAATTATAGAGATGAAACAATATATTCAGAATTCAAAAGAATGTTCATTAACCCAATTCCCTATAGACATTGAACGATCCTCCACATCAAGGATAGATTAATATGATCAAGGAAGTGAATAAGTGGAATTCACCAATTCCTAGAAATTCATACTGACTCAACACATCCAGATCAAACCATTGAACATGGATCCTAGAGAAGGTGTTAAGGATGAAAAGGAAGAAATATGGGAACCTAAAAATATAATAACTTTTGAGTAACGGTCTTAAATTATCAGTATTAATATTGGATCACTAATAGGGGGATGGGTGAATCAATTATTTATTTTCTTTCTCAAGAAGGATTCTCGAGATAGTAATAAAAATTATGCTAACCTCTAAAACCTATTATAGTTGTGATTCACTAAAATATAAACCTCCAACCCACATTTATTATGGAATAATATAAACAGTGATCAACAAATGATATTTAAAATGTTCAGTAAAAATCATACTCAATTCCATGATGGTTATCCTACATAACATGTAATATTTTATGAAATTATTTCATGATAACTATGGGATATAAAAAAAAGTTTTATACTGCATTAATTATTACTCTATATATCACTAGTACTACCCCTGACAATCATATATTCTGATACATTTGGTTATACACCCAAAATCTCATAAATGAATCAACATTCTTCATTTCTAGATATACACTCCCATTTACAATCCTTTTTACTAATTGATTATTCCAAACATCTACAAGATATTTCATTCCACTTTTCAATTCCAATATGGAAAGAACATTTTCTTTATATACACTTTCTCTATAATACAATCTGATCAATAAAATTCTTGTCCATTATTAACAATATCCTATAAGTCTATTAAGATTCAATTGGGCTTTTTAAATTCAGATTCTTCCTAAGAAGTCATGGATATAATCAAACTCAACTATTCTAGAACAGTTTCTGAAAACAACCTAATCATCATATGTCTAATAAAATATGTTAGATGTACCATCCATATGAGGGATCACTATCGGATACTCCCCAAATCACATCAGATTATTAAAAAATGATCCATCTAAAGAGGATTAGTCTAATGACCCTATCTAATTAATATCTACCAGATGAAGTGTTCGGTCAGTTGTTCCTTCTACAACATGGTAGAAACTCTACTAGGATACTCAGAAACAAATTTTTATTTATTTAAGGATTCTTATTTCAATGAAACTTATTCTTTATCATATGATACTTGGAACAATAAATATTCATTGGATGATTAAGTACTCATTCATAAATATCCATTGTAATTCATCTTAAACTGATAGATCTCGGTCATATACCGCTTCCTTAACCAAGGACGAACTTGATTTGAATCCCATTTCATAAATTCCTCAACACTTACACTTCTACACAAGTTAAATAATGATATTTATTTTATACCACACTAGAAACACATTTATATAGGTACGCATAGATGAATAGTTGGGAATTGTAATATATTATCCCACTCAACATAAAATCATATTTCAGATATCCCACGCAATTAAATTTCATTGGGGCATCTCACAACTACTCTACAACATTCATGATCACCATTGATGTTTCTTTAACTACTATATTTCTTCTATATTCCTTAAACACAATTTGAATTATATTTTATATTCCTAATTTACATTTTAATGATTGAATATGGTGAATATACTATATTGAAATATCAATTTAAATGAATTTAAATTGATCATATAAATCTCATTAGATGTCCTTTATATAATTGAATATCTCTACCTCCCACCTTGTGATAAACTCAAAAACAATTTTAATTTTTTATACATTTGTTTCATTACAATTTATAAGGAAAAATCATTCTAATGTACATACCACATGTTTTCCCATGGACATCTCATATCTCCATCAGGTGGATCCTTATATTTCCCACCAACAGATTCTCTTCATATTAATCCTCTAATCGATGATCACTTGTATAATAATATCAGGTATCTCAATATGATGTTCATTTTTCTAATTTCACTCATTTCAACTCAATATTTTTCCCCCATAATTCATAGAGGACCATCACATTTCCATATATATAGACATCATAAATCTCAATATGATAGATATTTCGAGTGTCTAAATGATGGAAATTTAAATATTTAAATTTTATAACTATTTCCATAAGGTTCAATACATATGTTTCAACCTACTAATAGATTAAAAAAATTCCTCTATCCAGTGAACTATGAACTTTCCCATCCCACTTTAGATGAAAATTCATAATATTCAAATGACTAATAAACAAATTTATAACTTCTCTATTCAATAAGTCTTTACCCGAACTTTATAATTCAATGTCATTAAATCCAAAAATTAACATATCAATCATTATGTACCAGCATGTAAGAACATAATAACTCAAACATTTATAAGACATAATCAAATCCTTCCATCTTATGGAACATTGTGACTTGGACTTCCGCATGATATATTTTCATAGATATTCTCCATTGTACTTACCTATATATAATAATTCATTCAAACACTGGTTTGACCATGAATTTCATCATGATTTTAGGTACATGAAAAAGATAATGATACGATTAGAATTTGTATGTACACATTATTAAATTCAAAAAGGAATGTTTCTTACTTCTTATATGGAATATTATTTAAAATCTACAGGAAAAAAGTCCTACACAACTCAAAAAAATAGATACTCTCAAAATTTTACACAAAAAAAATTAAATTATTGATAATAAAGGTAACCAAACATATATAGTAAAGACAACATCCTAATTTGTTTTTTTGTCAATATACATATAAAAAATCAAATATATATGATCTAAATATATGAATCCATAAATTATCCCAATATAATGTTGGTATTTTCATTATCCACATATTTAATTTCTCCCCTTTCATGAAAATTAAAAGTAACGTGTAACATAACGGTCATATTTGGCCATCTTCATTACTATATGAAACTCGAAACCTCTTTTTAAGGGAAAATAATTGTCACATGTGTTTCGAAATGAGGTTACCTTAACTAAATATCCCTATTTATACATTGGTGATCAAGATGTAGAAAATAAGATTGTGTAATATATTTATTCATTATTTTATATAACATTTATTTTATGTAATAATTTCCCTGCGCTTTTCCCACAATATTTTTATCAATTGATATCTAATAATGTTTGTTATGAAAAAATATGCACCCATATTTACTAACAGTTCAAAATAGTTCCATTGTATAAATATAACGTCTCCAAACATCTCATCTTTCTTAAGGTCATCAATTATTATTCATTAAAAGTATGATATGTGGGAATTATCTTTATCTTTACTCCCCAAAGTGGTGTCTCTCTATTAATCATCCTGGTAATAATAATGTTCCTCAAAGAATAAACCTCCCTAATATTAAAACTAATAAAATATTCAAATAACTTATATTCATACTCTCCTTCAATCCCATAAAAATTAGTTCAAATAAACAAGTATATTGGGAATATATAGGATCCTATTTATTCTTTATAAGTATCTTTCTTGATAGATAACCTAACCTTATTCTCCACTTATTCTTCTTCCACTTAAATGTTTCATGGGATATACTTTTTCCCTTGTGATCAATATTCAATGATGTTTTAATCAACTTCATATCATATATAGGGCCTTCAAATGATGTTTTCAGCTTTTATTAAGCATTAGTAACTTATTTGTTACCTTGAAATTGCAATATATTTTTCACAATTTCTTCTTTAGTTGGTAAGACAGTTATGATATTTTTTATAACATTCATATCTTGCTCACAAAAATTCAATTTATTTTAATACATTTACATTATATCTACTAACATAAATCTATAATGTCTTTTATAATTTTATTAATTAGTTTACGTTTTTTACATTAGTAGACTTTTGGGCTTCCACCAGATTTTAGAAATTTCCAGTTTCTCTATAAAAATTATAATGAACTATTTCGATCATTTTGTATATTTCTTTCCCTTACCAATATTATTATGCTTCATATTTCTCCATCTTAATGTTTTATTATTTTCACCACCTAAACAATTTTTTTATCCATAATATATATTCATAGAATGTTTGTTCATATCTACTCATTATACCTCCCTCTAGATTTTTATATTTTTCCAAGTAGAGAAATGTTTTTCTAGTATTAATATGACTTATTCTGAAAAACATGAAAAAAATGAAGTCACTATTGAATCTTTATCCTTCATAATGATTTTATCCTTACTCTGAATATTGTTGTTAATAATTCTTTACAAAATATGTGTCAAATTTTCTATGGATAAACTTTCTAGATGAATCCCACACCTTCCTTGTAAATTATAATATCTAATGAATCATATATTTTGAAACTACAATGTTAAATGAAGAATATGTACATCTAGATTACTTAGGTAAAAACAATATATTTATATATAACTTTCTTATCTCCATCTTGAGAAAATTCAACATTATCCAGACCGACTTTGGTGAAGTCAAATCTGATTTATTAATTACATACTTTATACTATAAGAACCATTTATGGTGTTTGTAAGAACACTTTATATTTACCAGTAAATAGATATTAATAAAATTTATCAAATATCTCAAATTAAATAAACGTAATCCTATTTTTGTTCATTCATCAAATTTGTTTTTTCTACATTGTTAATTTTCTCCTACCCAATTTATGGTTAGGATAATATTTTATTCTCTCAATCTCTCAAATATTCATTTTTTGAGATTGAATCACACTAAGGGTTATCTCCTCTATTTTTATTCACATTCTATTCTCAAACGTGATCCTATTATTATTTTTCTTCAACTTGTTTATATTATTTTGGAGTTATAAATATTTACTATGGGAATACTAAAAAATGTATAATCCGCTAAATATTAGTTCACTCTTATCGACTATAGTCATTGTATAATAAATCACTTCCTCTTATAACATTAGCTATCATGATGACATGTATATCATTATTATTTCATGATTTAGAATCATTCTTCTATATTCTTCCCAAAAAACAATTCAGTTTATTTGTTGGAAATAATTTAATATACTTCATCCAATTTTATTTCTAAACTTATTATCTTATTATTATATCAAAGAATGTAATTGGAATTGAAAGTATTATTTATTATTTTAAAAAGTATAAATACCCATAAATGATACTGGTAACCGAAATGAGGCTTCCACCTCTTTGGTAGAAATTGAACTCGGGGTTGGTAATGGCCTTCTTCCTTGTTCGAAATTGATCAAACCAGATGAAATTGATAAAGGGCGAATCAGAGGGAGGGGCATCAATATAGATTTCCAACCAATAGATCTCCCTATGGAAAATATTGTATTTATACATGTTGGGGTACTATTAATATCATGGGGGTGGATGGAGTTGATGAATACAAATCAAACCCAGTAAAGGGGAAGATGTTGATGGTGTCCTTTTTTGGATTCATCATGTCATGCTGGTGAAGCCAATATACAAATTCGTGATAAGATGGTCAGTATCACATACTCCTAAAACCAATAATATGATGGGGGATAACAAAAATAGGTTACATGTAAAGGTATTGAGAGTCCATGATTAATTCAATCATATGCCACTAATGACTTAGAGTGGTAATATCTGACTAGGGGGAGGTAGGGAAATGCTATGTTCTAGTGACGATCATGTAGTATCCTGAGGAGGCAGGTAACACATGATTTCATTTTTTTTAATTTTATTTTAATTTTAGGACTTTTTTTTATCACTTTACCATTATTTATAATTTTTTATAGATTTATATATATCATTACATATACATATTATTTTTTAAATATTGATATATATATATATATATAAACATAAAATTAATATATAATTATTAAAATTTTTAAAGAGTCATTTATATATATTCATATAAACATGATATAAGTTCACAGAAATATTTAGCACATATATATGTCTATCTTATACTATTTTTATACAAAATTTATCATATATTTTTTATTAATCAATGAAATATTTTCGTTAAGATTATATATATATATTCATTAAATAAATAAGACAAACATAATTGTTTTATTACAAATTGAAAAAAATATGTAATTAAAAATAATTCATATAAAATAGTTTAATATTCTTTATTATTTTTCATTAATATTAGAATTTTTACATGGATATCTATACTCAATTGGAAAATAATTCAGATGAAAATTGATTTTCTTCAAAAATAATAACATAATATACAAATAGAAAATAAAGAGATGAGATTTTTTGAAAAGATTACTTATGTAAAGAATGATATGAAAATAGATTTACTCAATGCATAATAGAGAAATTTATATATTTTCATGAAAATATATTCATATTATTTCCTTGAAATAAAATTAATATATAATATTTAATCATACTTTATTAATATGATCAAAAAAATAAGGGAAAACACTTTTATTTATATTCCATTAAACGTTAGTTTATCTTGAATAAAAAAATTAAAGTAAATAAAATTTTATTAAATGAAAAATAACCTCAGAATTTCTGCGGAATTACATATAACATAATACAGGATAATCAAAAATCATTACATCATCCATTTATTAATTAATCATTAATAAAATCATCATCTCTTGGTGTTAACTATTTCACTTTTCTTAGATGTTTAGTTCTAAAGTTCTAGTCTTCATAAATGGATAATGGTTACATGAATTCTATAATATTAATTATGCTATAAAACAATAATATTAATTATTTAAATATTTATAATCATCTATAAATGGTATATATATAAAAAATTTATTCCACAATTCATAGTGATGGAAGGTTGTACATGTGCACGAACACTGTTTTCATTTTAAAAAATAGAAGTAAAAGAATGTAAATAGTATTTTATCATTATAGAATCATAATTATATCATAAATAACAAATATTTACTAGATATAATTGTTATTACCATTTCTGTAAATTAGAAATAAAAATTAATAACCTGGATTCATGGATATTGAGGTCCAGATGTACGCATCAACGACGTTATCATCTTCTAAATAATGAGAATTTAAGAAGGTAGAATTGATATTATAAATATAATAACATAATTTCTCCATTAATATATAATATAAATCATATAACTATAATAAAAAAAATCTTTGGTACATGGTGATGGAAAATGAATTTTATCAATATGTGGAGGTTGTAGTCCACACATATGCATGAGTAATAATTTCACTTCCAATTTTATGGAATAGAGGGTGAATAATTGTGGTTCCATAATCATAATTATATATAATAATATAGGGGATTTTTAATAGATATGGTATGATGAAAACAACATATTTATATATGGTAGAATATGAAATAATTTTAAAGTGGTAATATAGGATGACTACCTCTCTTTCATTTGACCTCCTTTAAATCCCTAATTAAAAACCATTTGAATGGTATTTTAAGAATACAAGAACATATAATTCCTGTATAAGTAAATTTGATAGTGTAGTTGGAATTTTTTTAATCTAGATGCCTCAATGTTTTGTAAAGAAGGGAATGTATGGGTGTCCTTTGGTAAGTGGTGGAGAGGAAACAATTGTAATTTAATAAAACATTAAAATATAATAATTTCATAGTCATGAAAATGAATAATAATGGACAAATATTCAATGTTTTAATTGGATGAGGTTGAAGTGTGGTAAAAAAATAATACAAAAGTAAATTTAATTAGTTAATTCACCCCTATCTATGGGATTTACCCACAGTACACCTATTTTAACTATAACTATGCAAACAAAATTTTACTATTATTACTCTTCATTATAACAAAAATTTATTTTTAAATTATTTCCCAATATTTATTATTTTGAATAATAATTTTGAATCCATCATACTAAACAAGAAATAAACTGGGTTTCTGCAGTGTCACCCCTTAATAGTGCTATGAAAAGTGCTGATAAAGGCACCCCCAAAATCAAAATTTTTTAGCAATGTTAAATGGCCCCCTTTATTAGTGCTTTTTTAGTTGCGCTGACAAGGGGGGGCTTTATCAGTGCTTTTTCCATGTGCTAATAAATTGTATATTAAAAAAATACTTTTAATAAAAAATAATATATTGATATATAAGTCTATTTATATTGATATAAATATAATCTATATATTGATATAAATATAATATAAATATTTTTAAAAACCTTTTAGATGTCGATAAATGGAAATATAAAATTAATGTATAAGATATTTAGTAAAAGAGGCTAATAAAATATATTAAAAACTATTTTTAATTTATAATTTTTTAATTATAATTGACTAATTATATTTTAATAAAATTTTGAAGACAAAAAAAGATCAAAAATAAGTTGAAAATATAACTCAAACATCAAACAACCATAAATTTTGACCCGGGTCTCTGTTTGAGCTCTACATCATATCAAATTGATGCCTGAGATGAGCTATATGTGCTAGATATTTAAGTAAAGCTTTTGTCACACCTTTTGTGGCCAAAAGGCCTAGAAGGCTACCAAAACTGAGTTTTTATTCTGGATATACAAATTTCTTAACATTTAAATTTAACATCTGATCTAGATGTCCTCTAGGCCTTTACCACATATTATATAGAGTAATCATTCATTCTCATCGATTTGAATGGTTGTGGAGTTGATATTGACTTCTGGATTAGATGTTATGGTCGTTTTAACATTCTATGGCTTTCTAGATACACATATATAGGTATTTATTTGTATATATATATATGTGTGTGTGTGTGTGTTGTATATATGTATGTATGTATGTGTTTATTTATTTATAAACACACATAAGAAAACATACTTTATAAATTTATTTAAAACTATTCTAATAAATATATATTAATATACAAATAAACATACGGATAAAAAAATATAATAGAAAATAGATATATAAATACATATAAATATATATTAATATACATATATATATATATATTAACATAACTATATATATATATATTAATATGACTAAAAATATATATTAATATAACTAACTAAATAAATATATATATATATATATATTAATATATATATATTAATATTAATAAATATACATTTATTAATATATATACTAATATATATATATATATATGTTAAAATACATATATATTAATATAACTAAATATATACATGGATATATATATATATAATACGGATATATATATATATTAATATAAATAAATAAATAAATATATATATATATATATATATGTTCATATATATATATTAATATAAATATATATATTAATATAACTATATATAGATATATATTAAAATAACTATATATATATTAATATAAATATATAAATTTTTATATATTTATATTAATATATGTGTAAATATTACTAAATATACATATAAATAAATAGATATTTTAATAAATGAAGAGAAAACCAATATGGTGGAGTGGGAAAGGATTAGGCGCACATGCTACAGGTCTGCAGTTCGAATCCTAGGGGAAACAGTTTGCGCGTGTTGTTGTGGAAAAGTGTAAGAAATTATTTAAATTGTTCGCAAAAAAAAAAATATGAAGAAAAGTGTATTTTAAATAAATAATTAATAAAAATTATGTACATATTTATCAATATATTTTCTTGGTCTAAAACATTCTAAAATTTATTTTTAAAAATTAGGGTATCCTTATTCACTGTAATATTTTAATTGAAATGTTTTAAAGATATACTATATTGTTTTTTATTTATACATAGGGTTTCATGTATCACATGATATCAAAAAATTTATTTTATTTGATGAGAAATATATAATAAAATAGAAATGTTTTATATTATACCAAAATTATATGAATTTACCCATCGAATTCCACCACACTGATATAATCATTTGAGGATAAATCTTCCCCATCCTAAAATTTTCTTCCCACGTAGTTTTTGAAATTTATACTTTAACCACAAAACATTAACCAAATGTGTGATCTTATTTCACTGTAAAATATCTATATGAATTAGATTCTCCACTAGTTGTTCCTCATAAAATAAATATTTATCAAATATTTTGAACTATATTTTAAATACATTTGAAGGATAATGAATGTTCTTCCCCAAATATTGATACTTTCAAGATATCATTATGATATGAGATAATTAGTTGTATCCCAATAAAAAATGCTTACATGCCAATAAAATAAATAATTTAGATGTCGCTGATAAATATATGGCTCAAGATTCCCTTCATTTCAAAAATCATAACCTTCATCCAATGGTATATTGATTGGATTACCTAATCACAAAATTTGGACTCTAGAACTTGTAGATGATTTTTTTAACTCATAATCTCTAAGATTGAATTACATTTTGTTGAATGGATTTGACCTTTTATTCCATATCCTTAGATTGATCAAGTCTTAATAATATAAATTTATCAAACATCATCCCAACAGGTTGGGGTTCTAAACTTTTTTCCAAATAGGGACACATATGGATCCATATGATTGCATGAGTGAATACTATTTTTAAAAAATTATTCCAAATTATGGTGTTGATCCCAACCATAGTTCAAATCCATAGAGAAAATTCTCAACATTTATTCTACAGTATCAATTGTTCACTCAGAATGACTATCTTTTTGAGAATCATATATGGTACTAAAACTCAATTCTAAATCCAAATTATAAAAAGTGACTCCATAGAATATTGAGGTAATCCTTATATAAGGATCCGAAATGAATGATTGTGGTACTCCATGAATCACTCAATATCCTTAATATAAAACCAATTAATCTTGTCTAAATAGAGAGATTATATTTTTGCAAAAAATTATTCTAATTTAATAAGGAAATAAAATACAACATAAATAGAAATTTTCCGTCTAGATGTCTTCGGGATTCTATGATCATATCCATTATAATATTTTACTATTTACGTTGTAGTATGGTCAAAATTATACTATACTCTTAGACATATGTCTCTCATGCATAATTTTTTCACACACCATACTTCATGATACATTCATTTAAATATCCATTTTCATGTTATCCCACAAGAAACACTCTTGTAGATATCTATAAAATTTCATAATTATATCATTTTAGAGTATTTTTAGTTATTATATTTCTCCAACATCCCCTTGTTCATGTATACTATTAATAGAACACATAATTGGATTCTTAACATTTTTATTATATCATGATCGTGGTTGAACAGGAAAACATTTGTCACCTTATTCCCTTATTCCACATAATTCATCAATGTCCTCTTAGTCTAATCATGGATAGATAGTTGAACATTCATTGGAGAAAGATAATATATGTCCTCATTTCTAAAGAATTAATTTTCAAACTTCAAAAAATAATTAAACATTAATTCAATTTTAGTCTTCTTCATGGGATATCTAGAATGATATTTTTAACATAAAGAAAATACCACATTGTTCAACTTCTAGGGGTTGTAATTTATTTACAATTCATAGTCATTGATCATCTAGAAACTATTTTTATAGATTATATTCAACTCTTTATATGTAAATATATAATTTATGATTTCATTATAATTAAATATATCACAACTTTATGAAAATAGATAATTTCATCATATCTTCAACGAAAAACCCATGTTTCTATTTTTAAATCATGTTTTACTTAATTTTTCTAATGATGTTTCTAATTATAGAGAGTAATAAGCTACCAGAATATCTTTTAATATAACTATTTATCTCAATCATTTAATTAATGAAACACATTACACCACCAACCCTTCTCTAGTATATGGTATTGTAAGAATATGGGAACTGACCAAAAAACAATTTAGGTCTTTGAAATTATTCTTAAATTCATTTTATTACAATAAACTAGCTCCCTTTTCATAAATTTTTTTTTGTTTATTAGATATTCTTATTAATATCCCAAATAGAATCAATAATATCAGTCAAAATAAAGAAATAATGAATTTTAGTCATGTGGGATGGTGAAAGATTTTGTTCAATTACCTCCATCATTGATGTATCCACTAATATTGTAACATACCAGGTAAATAAATAATATTAAATTCTAATGTTTATAAATATTTTTGAATAAAATGTTAATATTACTTTAATGGGAATTCTATGATCGATGGTGTAACCAATACACAACAACGAGTTTCTTTGAAATCTTACATTGCACACTAATAATATAATAATATTATAATAGTTAATGCATAACCGTTGTAATGGATGGAATGAACATAAATAACTATAAAATTATTAAATATGTTTGTTAAATATTTTTACATTCATCCAATAAATGTTAGAGGCTTAAAATCCAAATGAATCCAATTTTAAGAATAAATACTCTAATATTTTTAAAAGATTGTTTTACCGCCTTTTGATGGGGAACCTTTTTTTAAATCTAACAATTTACAATATTATAAGATTTATTTTCCAAAATAAATTTATTCTTTATTATTGTTATATTTAGATTTACTTTGGTTTAATTTTTGGTATTTTTCTGGCAATGTTCATTTTTTTAATGAATAGTGAAAAATACTACATTTTACATCAAAACTGCTTTTTCATCTAATTTAAATATATGGATAGATTACCTTTTTCAATGTTTTAAAAGATTAATTAGAATATATTTTTACCATTTAATTAAATTATTGTCATTATAATTAATTTCACTTTGAAAGTGGACATAAAAAAGTGCCAAACTTTTTATAGATATTGCTTCAAAAAAACCGCTATTTGTTTTGACAACGGGAATTATTTTAAAATTAATTATTGAAATTTATGTGTTTGGAATTTGGTAAAATGGATTCCATATTTGGAATCATAATGTCCAAATTATTTAATTAATACTCTTTTTTTTGACATTATGAATAGTAACGATGGTAATTATCTTTAATTATCGTGATTAATTATTAATCAGATAGTTAAGGATAATAAAATAATATCATAATAATAACAAATGAACCCAATATGTGTCCTAATTCTACTTTTTGTGTCATGGAATACCATGGGATGCCTTTTTCCAAACTTTGGGACCCCATGGAATCACTTTTGTGTGATAGTGACACTTTATCATTTTATTTTTAAAGGAAAATATAACAAAATTGTGTATCACCCAAGTAAATTTTTTTAATTTTGTCTGTGTAAATGATCTCTTAGACTATAAATATTCGTTTGAAATATAAATTTTTTTCTTACATCATTGTATTTTTTTAACATTTTTAGACATTAAATAAATTAATTTATTTATGACACCATGATGATGCAGCGATTACCCCATTAATGAACGATTGAAATAAAATGAAAACATAATGTAAAATCTAAGACATAAACATGTAAAAAAACTATTTGATGAGTAAATTTCGAACCATTATAACCTTATACTCTAAATATATCAATGTGGGACCTTTAAAATCTGAAACGCTTTTTAAAATAAAGTAACATTTCTTGACATTTCATGAGTGCCCCTTCTCTCTCTTATAAAAGGCACCCACCTCTACCTCCATACCCATACCTCTCAAGCTTTTGGCTCGGCCAACCCCTACCCATTTCATCTCTCCAAATCCCTACATACATCATTGAAGCCTAACATTAGGCAGAAATATCTTCAAGAAACCATTTTGGTTCAAACCAAAGGGAGTTACCCGATTTAAAGGTAATCTCTTCTCTTATGTTATTTTGTTTTATTTTTCTTCTCCAACCCCCTAAAATCTTATTATTAAATTCATTTGTAAAAAAAACAGTATCTTTAATATACTAGGATGTAGTTATAAGAAGGATTAGAGATACACATACACACACATCCGTCTAATGGTTAAATAACATACTGTTTCTGTGGATGGCGAATTACTGTCTCACAAAACGATGATTGTTCAATATTTTTTTAACACCTTCAAAGGTGGAAATTAGGATGTCACTGTATTTTATATATGATATTTAGGTTTTCTATATGATTTTTATTTCATATTTAAAACATACATTTATTCTTTGCATGTTGTGTAAATGTGATAATTTCATATGAGGAAGTGTGGACTACCGCCCCCTCAATTGATGTGACTCATTCATACAATACATGGAATGTATAAATAATGAAATTAATGAAATTAATGAACTTATGTGTCCTATATAACATATATATTATACTGGAATTATAATAAATATATATATATATCTCAATTATTTTTAATTCCATTAATATGATAATGAAATGAAAGTAGTGTCCATGCGTACGTACGACCTACCATCTCCATGAACTGTGCATTTGATTTCTTTTTATCTCCAAATGTTATGTAATAGTATAAAATGAATATATACATGATATATATGATATTTAAATTATTAATACTATTCTGGAGATGATTTACTTATAACTACATGGACAATTCTTTTCAAACAAGTTCATTTTTGACTCATGTACCAAAAATCGACCAAAACATCTGATATGAACTCACATAATTAACTAATTATTATAACATTATAATATGTGATATGAATTTAATAATAAAATTTAAAAGAGGTACTTAATATATTATAAATTCACAAAAGTTCATTATTCATGAATATAAAGAAACTAACAAGACAAGTCGGACTTGAGGTAAGGGATCCAACCTCTCTCTTTCTTTTTAAGTACTCTCTCCTATGTCACTTATTTTAAGCTACAATTTATTATTATATGGGATGTTATTTTATATTCCTATTTTTTAAAATATTGTGTTAATATGACAAGAGACCCTATTTGATCTCATCAATCCATTTTGGGAAGTTTTATGTGGTGCCATTAGGATGCCGAATTTTCATAAGGGGATTTTCATCTCACTTTTTATTCCCATGAGATTCAGGCTAAATTTTCCACTATTTCCTTTTGTGTGGTATATGTACATCACATTATTTTGATATTTTTATAATATAATCTCATTTATGGGTATTTACATCTTAATTTTCTGACCCTTCTTTCATGGGGTGTACATTTAGAAATTTGTCTAAATCGGTAAGTGAACATTTCACACTCCTCTTTTTAAAAGACTTGTTTTGTTATGTCTTTTAATTTCCATATTTTTATGTTCGGATATGTTATTAAATATCCTTATTGACCTAAATTCTACGTCCAAGTTATGAGATACCATTTTATCTCTCATCAACTAATTTTATGAATTTTAAGGTGATTCCCTTGGGCTGTCAAATTTTACCAAAGAAACTTCTTAACCCAATTTTGATTTCTTTGGGTTCAACATGTAGTTATTGAATATGTCATCCTTTTAATATGTTTAAATGACCTTTTATTGTTTTACACATTATATCCACTTATATTTGGTGTATTTATATTTTTCACATGTAATTATGAGATTGATTTATCCTTAATTTAAGGATACCTTTTTTATAAGGGATTTCATCTCATTTTACATTTCTATTGAGACTTCATTGTTGTTATGCACCAATTCATTCTTATATGGTGTATATACTGTCCTTTTGAATATTATATCATGAATCCCTTTATTCTCATGATATTATAAAGTTATGATTAAATTTTATTCCCCAATTATTGTATTCAAGTGTCTCTCATTTTGTTAAAAACCCTTTAACTAAAATATCATTTTAAATGTTTTAATGATTTACTCTTATAATTATTTCTCGTTAATATCCATGTTTTCAAAATGGTTTTATGGATATATTTATATGGATATTAATGGTTTAAAATGTTAAAATATTCAAAGTGGTATGTGAAACTTTGATTCAAAAATATCTTTATTAAATGCTTTAGATGGTTTTGAAAATGGTTTTTAGAATGGATTCATTATTTCAATATCTTAAAATTTTGTATTGTTAATGCAATGCGAGAATGTTATCTTTGCTTTGTGCTTAAGTTTTGTGTTTTGATTATGTTATGGTTCTTGGGCATTGTTTATGAAGACAGGTGGTTCTGTGATAAACTAAGGGCGGGTGAGCCCGATATAGATATCCAATGCATTGGGTAACGTTAAGGGGTTAAACATTATGTTTTCTCCAAAGAGATTTAGGGAATATACTGTGATGGGTTTTCCAAACGTAACCATGAGGGTTACTCCCTACGTAAGAATGTTATGAATGCCTCAAGTTACCTTTATTTCTTATGATTTCTAAAATTTATTTTTAAATCTTTTGATTTCATGAGGTATTTTAATGTTCTTATGTTTTATGACTAAAGTATGATTTCATTGATTTTTATGTATACATGGAATGATGTTTTATTTCCGTATTGTTATAAACCATAAAGGGATTTTTATGCTCATCCCATGTTTTTGAAATTTTTTTCACAGGACTTAAAATTGAATAGAGTCAAGGATGAGATCATGGAAATGTCAGACTGTCTAAAACAAGGAACTAGACATGAATCTCTTGTTCAAGAGTATTTATTTGGTGAAAAAAATGGACACTGAGTAGATGTGTCTACTTTGTAATCATTGAGATGTAATAGTTATGTCCTAATTATCTAAAACTCTAAACCTGAAAATAACCTCAATGTGGATTACTCAATTTAATTCAAGATTAAGTTAGTTTTAAGTCCGAGTCCTTATAGTTGGTATCAGAGGTCAGTATAGATAACTTTAGAGGTTAGAGTGTCATTTATGAAAAAGAGTCAAGTTGTGTATAACCACAATGGTTTGTATATTAGATGGAGTCATTGTGTTTTTTGAAACTTAGAATGAGTTTGAGATAACTTGGATATGCATATCATAGTTTTTATCTTCCTCATTATTATTAGAGGATTTTACTGATATACTTACACTGACCTTTTTGGTTTTAGTAAATGGCTGGATCTAGAAGGCACCAAAGTAATAGTGGATTTGAAGAAATCTGTGACAGTATTATGAAATAACAACTGACTATGGGGGCTACAATGAGAACTCTTGTGGATATCCTCAACCCACTATCCGGAGTCATGATTGACCACCTTAACCTTAGTGATTTTTATAAGGCATCGTTTATGCGAGAAACAAATCCCTACAGAAGTTTAGGTAATAATCATAAAGGTAAGTATTTTCAAAAACCTATGTGTCAAAGATGTGGAATGAAACACATAGAAATATGTTTCAAAGGGACAGAAAGATGCTATAAATGAGGAAATGATGGTCATAAAGAAAGAACCTTCCATGGAAAAAGGAAGCATCTAGTTGACACTAAGAAAGGGAAAGAAGATCTTTCTAAAGGATCAATTGAATTTTTCATATGTGGTGTGAATGGTCATTATGATAACACCTGTCCTGCAAAGATATTTTGAGAATGGGGTCACCATGATCCCACCGATATTCATTTATCAATACTTAATGCCATTCCGATTGAGGATGAAGAAACTGACAATCACCAATGAATAATATGGATTATTTCTTAGCATATTCTTTCCTATTATTTGAATCTTATGATATGATTCATGATTTTTTTTGTAAGAAAGATGTATTTCAGAAAAAGTTGAAAAGGAATGGTTAATAGATCATGAAGAATTTTGAATGAGTAAGAAGTCAACATATAAGGTATTCAAGAGTTATAGTAGATTTTAGGATGGTGAAATTCTTAAATGTATTAAGTCTCTTTTGATGATGGGGTTACATTAGAAGAATTTTTATATTATATGTAACCCTGATGTTTGATATATGAAAATTTTATTCCAGGAATAATTATCCTTTCATTTGTGGATATAGTTATAAAAAAAAATTTCATTTATATGATCCTTGAATTTGAGGTAATTACTGTTTAATAGATTTTGGGTAGAAAAATGAATGTTATAAGTTAACCTTTGTGGTTAAAATATGTTAAGGTTATTTTTGAAGATTTTATCTCTTTTTGGGTAATGTTTTATGAATTATATAGTTTTGTAAAAAGGACAACACGAAGACCATGTTACAACTCGTCGCGTCGGACGAAGCTGCGAGAATCGAACCCACATCCAAAGTGCAACTGGTATTTATCGCCTACCGCTGGACTACGTGAAGTCCCTGGTTAGTTTTACTGATTCTTTTTATTTAGATTATTTTATGAATCAAGATTAATTTTATTTTCGATTATCTATGGAAATGATTATCCTATCATGGAAGATATTTCATTAGGTTAATTACTTCTTAGAATGAGACTTTAAGAGTTACTGATGTTATTTTGGAGAAAATTGTTAAGATTTATCTTAGGAGACTATGTGATTAAATCCTTCATAGATTTCGGTTTCAATATTAGTTTGGTTTACTTTGATGAATTTTATGGATAGATTTTTATTGAATGGGCTTTGTTGAACTTTGAGTTTTTTGACAAATTTTGGAGATTAAGAGTAGTTTTTCTTTTTGTAAATAAAAAATATACTTTTTGGGTATTATCTAATCTCGTACTAAACATTTTGGTTTGGTTTTGGTTAAGGTCTAAAGACATAGGAATTATATAGTTCTCTTTTTTGGATTAGGTGATTCTCAAGAAGTTGATTACAATACTCTTAATGCGAACAAGTATTCCTAAATACTCGTTTTTTGGAGAAAATATGAGTTTGAGTATGGAATATAATAAAAGATGAAAGTCTACATGAAAAGTACGTATGTTTCCTTATGATTTAGTTAATCTAAAAAATAAATTCCTCAATGAAAGTAACTTAAAAAAATGTTGTCTGTTAACTTTTCCTACTGGGGAATCGAATACCGTTTAACCCATCAAAAGTTTGTGATTTTATTGTGGTTAACTATCTCCTAGACATGTTTACTATCACTCTCCATCAGAACATGACCATTTTTTTCTATTCCATATCCATATATTTATACTTGGAATCCTAGTATGGGTTAACTCAAGTGACCTTTGTTCTTCTCTCCCTTTATTTTAAAGTGATAGTTTTACTGACTCTTGTTCCGATGTGGCACTTTCAATGACTTTCCAAGCCCAATTTTGAAATTTTGAGGATGCAATTCCCAAAAGGGGAGAAGGATGTAACATACCAAGTAAATAAATAATATTAAATTCTAATTTTTATCAATATTTGTGAATAAAATGTTAATATTACTTTAATGGGAATGCTATGATCGATGGCGTGCCCAATACGCAACAACCAATATCTTTGAAATCTTACGTTGCACACTAATAATATTATAATATAATAATAGTTAACACCTAACCATTGTAATAGCAGGAATGAACATAAATAACTAAAAAATTATTACATATGTTTGTTAAATATTTTTACATTCATCCAATAAATGTTAGAGTCTTAAATTCCAAAATGAATCTAATTTTAAGAATAAATACTCTAATATTTTTAAAAGATTGTTTTACAGCCTTTTGATGGAGAACATTTTTTTAAATCTAAATTTTGACAATTTTATAAGCTTTATTTGTCAAAATAAAATTATTCTTTATGATTTGGACATTTAATTTTACTTTGGTTAAATTTATGGTATTTTTCTAACAATGTTCATTTTTTAATGAATAGTGTAAAATACTGCATTTTACATCAAAAATTATTTTTCATCTAATTCGAATATATGGATAGATTATCTTTTTAATTTTTTTTAAAGTGTTATTAGAATATATTTTTACCATTTAATTCAATGATGGTCATTATAATTAATTTCACTTTGAAAGTGGATATAAACAAGTGCCAAACTTTTTATAGATATTTCATCCAAAAAACCCGCTCTTTGTTTTGACAACGGGAATTATTTTTAAATTAGTTATTGAAATTTCTTTGTTTGGAATTTGGTAAAATGGATTCCATATTTGGAATCATAAGGTCCAAATTTTGTAATTAAGCCTCTTTTGTTTTTGGACATTATGAATAGTAACGATGGTAATATCTTTAATTATCGTGATTAATTAGTAATCAGGTAGTTAAGGATAATAAAATAATATCATAATAATAACAAATATCCCCAAAATGTGTCCTAATTCTACTGGTTGTTTCTTGGTAGACCAAGGGATTACTTTTTCTAAACATTGGGACCCCATGGAATCACTTTTGTGTGAATGTTAGATTTTATCATTTTATTTTTAAAGAAAGGAGAATATAACAAAAGTATGTATCACCCAAGTAAAAAAATTTTAATTTTGTCTGTATAAATGATATCTTAGACTATAAATATTCATTGGAAGGCTAAAATTATTTCCTACATCATAGTATTTTTTTAAAAGTTTTATACATTAAATAAATTTATTTATTTATGACACCATGATGATGCATCGATTACCTAATTAATGAACGATTAAAATAAAATGAAAAGATAATGTAAAATCTAAAACTTATACTTGTAAAAAACTAATTGTATGAGTATATTTAGATCCCTTATAACCTTATCCTCTGAATATATCAATGTGGGACCTTTAAAATCGGAAACTCTTTTTAAAATAAAGTAACATTTCTTGACTTTCCATGAGTGCCCCTCCTCCCTCTTATAAAATGCCCCCACCTCTACCTATTTACCCACACTTCTCTATCTTTTGGCTCAGCCGAAACCTTCCCATTTCATCACTCCACTTACATCTCTTCATCATTGAAGCCACACCTTAGGAAGAAAGCTCTTCAAAAAACCCTTTTGGTTCAAACCAAAGGGAGATACCCGATTTATAGGTATTGTCTTCTCTTATGTTATTTTGTTTTATTTTGATTCTACAACCCCCTAAAATCTTGTTATTACCTTCTTTTGAAACAACACCAGTATCGAAAATATAATAGGATGTTTTTATAAGAAGGATTCGAGCTACACTTACACACACATCCGTCTAATGGTTAAAGAACATACTGTTTCTGTGGATGATGAAATACTGCCTCACAAAATGATGATTGTTCAATATTCTTTTAACACCTTCAAAGGTGGCCATTATGACGCAACTGTATTTTATATATGATATTTATGTTTTCTATATGCTTCTGTATTTCATATTTAAAAAATACCTTTATTCTTTGCATGTTGTGCAAGTGCGATAATTTCATATGAGGAAGTTTGGAAAACCGCCCCCTCAAGTGATGTGACTCGTTCATGCAATACATGGAATGTATAAAGAATGAAATTAATGAACATATGTGACCTATATAACATATATATTATACATTAATTATAATATATATATATATATTTCAATTATTTTTAATTCCATTAATATGACAATGAAATGAAAGTAGCGTTCATGCGTACATACGGCCTACCGTTTCCATGAACTGTGAATTTCATTTCTTTTTATCTCCACATGTTATGTATTTGTATAAAATGAATATTTAGATGATATATATGATATTGAATAATTAATACTATTTTGGAGATGATTTACTTATAACTACATGGACAATTCTTTTCAAACAAGTTCATTTTTGACTCATGTACCAAACATCGACAAAAACATCTGATATGAACTCACATAATTAACTAATTATTATAACCTTATAATATGTGATATGAATTGAATAAAAAATATTAAAGGAGGTACTTAATATATTAAAAATTGACAAAATCTTATTTTTAACACCCCAGGTAAATAAAGAATATGACATTTTCATATTTATCCATATTTGTGAATAAAGTATTAATATGACTTTAAAGGGGATGCTATGCTCGATGGCGTATCTAACACGCAACAACGAGTTTCTTAGGAATCTTACGTTGCACTCTAATAATAAAATAATATTATTTTACATGGTAGTTAACATGTAGCCATTGTATTGGCGTAAATTGATAGAAATAACTAAAATATGATTATATATGTTTTTAAAATGTTTTTACATTTATCCAATAAAAGATAAAGTCTTAAAATACCGAAATAATTCAATTTTAGGCGTATATGCCCTGGTTTTCACTAAAGGTTCACTTATTGCCTTTTGATGGAGAACTGTCATTAAATATAGTTTTGTTCACACTTATACATTCTATTGGACCAAATAAAACACTTCTTAAGAATTGGGACATCAAAATTTACTGTGTGTAAATTTTTGGTATCTTTCCGATAAAGGTCATTTTATTTAAATGAATAGTGTAAAATGTTGTATTTTAATTCAAAACCACTTTTTAATCTAATTTATTTATATGATTATATTATCTTTTGAACTGGTTTGAAAGTGAAATTAGAATATATTTTTACCATTATATCCAATAGTGGTCGTTGGAATTAATTTCACTTTGAAATCAGACTTAAACTAGTGTCAATCTTTTGATACTTATTGTTTCATAAAAACACGCTATTTGATCTGACATCGGGAATTATTTATTAAATTAATTAATGTGACTTATATGTTTTGAATTTTTTAAAATAGACTTCATTTTTGAATTCGGAATATCAAATATAGCTTAGGGTGAATTTTTGGTATTTTTCTGAATAACTTCAATTTTGGATGAATAGTTAAACCACTAAGTGGTACTTATAAAAACTGATTTTTCCGTTTAAATGATGTTTTTCCATCTTTGTGTTTTGAATTCAAAAAATATGACATACATGGTTGTAATTAAGAAGTAAAATGTGGTTCAATGGGATAAAAATATTTTTTTGGTAAATAGTAACTTATTATGTTTTTAATCGCGATTAGAGGTAATTAGTGTAGTTTATGGTAAGAATAATGTTTTAATAAAATGAAATGACCTAGAAACATGTCCTACCATCATTTTAATTGTAATGGACGACCAATACAATCCATGGGTCAACTTGGGGACCCCATTGAGCCACTTTGGTTGGAAAATGACATAAATATCTTTTTATTTAATGTTAAAGTACAAATGACACAAACATGAGATGTTTTACTAAATCAATTTTTACATGGGGTTATACAAGTCAGATGTTTGACTATAAATATTAATTGGAAATATAAAAAGATTTCCTACATCATAGTAGTTTTTTTATAATTTTTAGACATTAAATAAATTAAATTATTTATGACATCATGATGATGCAACGATGACCTCATTATTTAACGATTTAAATAAAATGGAATGATAATGTAATATCTAAGACCTAAACATGTCAAAAACCTATTGGATGAGTGGATTTAGAACCCTTATCACCTTATACGCGAAACACATCAATGTGGGACCGCTTAAATCCGAATACCGGTTTAAAATAAAGTGACTTTTCTTTACCTTCCAAGAGTGCCCCTCCTCTCCTCTTATAAAAGGCCCCCACCTCTACCTCCTTACCCACACTCCAAAAGCCTTTGTCTCGGCCAAACTATGTCCATTTTGTCTCTCCACTTCCCTCTATTACTCCTTGAAGCCTCACTTTGGGCATAATTCTTCCCAAGGAAGCCTTTGAGTTACCCGATTTTAAGGTAATGTCTTCACTTGAGTCCTTTTGTTTTATTTTGCTTCTCCAACCCCCTAAACTCTTTTTATTAATTTCTTTTGTAAAAAATACAGTATCATCCATATACAAGGATGTTGTTATAAGAAGTATTTGATCTACACTTTCACAAACCTACATCTATTGGTTAAAGAACGTACTGTTTCCGTGGATGGCGAATTTCGTCCTCCCGAAATGATGATTGTTCAACATTCTTTTAACACATTAAAATGTGGCCATTAAGATGACACTATATTTATATGTGATATATAATATGTTTATGTTTTCCTTAAGCTTATGTATTTTTCATTTTGGGCACACCTTTATGGTTTCCATTATGGGTAAACGCGATATCTTCATTTAAGGAAGTGCGGACTACCACCCCCTCAAAGTGATTTGATTCGTTAATACCATATGTGGTGCGTATAAAGGATATATTTAATAATATTATATTTGATACCATACTATAATTAAAATACTATTATGTATCATTATGTTTTAATTCCATTAAATATGAAATAGAAATGGAAGTAGCGTTCATGCGTACGTACGGCTTACCGTCTCCATGAACGGTACATTTCATTTCTTATCTCAAAATGTTATGTAATATTATAAGTACATATATATAATGGATATATATGTGATATATTACATCAAAATTATGTATATAATTATGGAATTATAACATATATATATCTCTCTCATTTTGATTAAATTCCATTAATATGAAAAAAATGAAAGTAGCGTTCATGCGTACGTACGGCCTACCGTCTCCATGAATGGTGCTTTTCGTTTTTTATCTCCAAATGATATGGAATAGTATTAAATGAATATTAACTGGATATATATGATATTTTAATCATTAATACTATTCTGGAAACTGTTTACTTATAACTACATGGGAAATCTTTTTTCAAACAAGTTCGTTTTTGACTTATGTACCAAACATCGGCAAAAACGTCTGATATGAACTAAAATTATTAAATAATTATTATAACAATATAATATGTGATATTAACTGAATAATAATCTCTAAAGAAGGTACTTAGGCAATTATTAATTGAACAAAGTTTATTATTCATGAATATAATGAAACGAACAAGACAAGTTGGACTTGAGGTAAGGGATCTTACTCCTATCTTTCTTTTTAACTACACTCTTTTATGTCATTCCCTATAAAGCTCATCTTTCTTGTTATTGGGATGTTATTTTATATTAAACATACTGTAATTTTTATGTTCATGTGAAGAGAGACCCTATTCTCTCTCATCTATCCATTTTGGAAGTTTTGAGTGGCGTCGTTAGGCTGCCGAATTTTCATAAGAGATCTAACCTCTCTCTTTCTTTTTAAGTACTCTCCTTTATGTCACTTCTTTTAATCTCCTATTTGTTATGTTGGGGGATGTTATTTTATATTCCTATTTCTATAAACTTTATGTTAATATGATGAGATACCCTATTTGATCTCATCAATCCTTTTTTTTATGTTTTATGTGGCGCTGTTTGGTTGCCGAGTTTTCGTAATGGATTTTTCATCTCACTTTTATTCTCGTGAGATTAATGCTAAATTTGCCAAAATTTCCTTTGAGTGGTGTATGTACTTCCCATTATTCTACTCTTTTTGTAATATAATTTTGTTTTTGAGTATTTACATCAATGATTTATTATCCTTCTTTCATGGGGTGTATGTTTTGAAAGATACCAAAGTCCGTAAGGGAACCTTTCACCCTCCTCTTTTTAAAAGACTTATTTTGTTGGGTCTTTTAATTTAGATATTGTTATATTGGGATATGTTATCATATATCCTTATTTATGTAAATTTTATGTCCAAGTGATGATATACTTTTTTTTTAATCTCTCATCAACTCATTTTGATGTGACGCTGTTAGGCTATCAAGGGAACTTCTTAACCCAATTTCGATTTCTTTGGGTTCAACATGTAGTTATTGATTATGTAATCCTTTGAATATGTTTGAATGACCTTTGATTATTTTACACTTAATATCCACTTACATTTGGTTTATTTGTTTGTCACACATAATTATGTAATTGATTTACCCTTAAACCAAGGATACCGTCTTTGTATGGGACTTCGTCTCAATCTCCTTTCATTGAGGCATATTTTGTTTTATACTCAACCTTATTTTATATGGTGTATAAACCCCTTTGACTTTTACATTTATTCAAAAGGAATCTTTTTTATACAAAGCGTTTACTAAACGACAAAAGGGAATGTTTTTGTCGTACGTATGTGGTGACAACGACTTCTCCGCCACCGTGACCATTATTTGAGTTTCAGCTTCCTCTACAAGCCATACCTTCTTTTTAAAAGAAAAATAAATACCATGTTTTTCTTTTCTTTTCTTTTGGTATTGAAAATGGTTTTCATAATATTTTTATATCAATGTGTGGTATTGATATATTGTGATTGAAAGGTGGAAATGTTATGTTTACATTATCCATGTTTTATGTGATACGATTATATTGAGGTTCTTGGGCATTATTATGAAGACTGGTGGTTCTGTGATAGACTAAGGGCGGGTGAGCCCGATATAGCTCTCCAATGCATTGGGTAACGCAAAGGAGTGAAACATTAAGTTTTCTACGAAGTTATTTAGGGAATATACTGTGATGGGTATTCCAAATGTAACCAAGATGGTTACTCCCTACGTAAGAATGTTATGAATGCCTCAAGTTACCTTTATGTCTTATATTTTCTATGATTTATTCATGGTTTGATGAGGTATGTTAAAGTGCCTATGTTTTATGGGTAAAGTATGATTTCATTCTTATGTATATATGAACTCATGCTTCCTTTCCATATTTTTATAACCTTTACTGAGCTTTTTATGCTCAACCCAAGTTTTTTGAAATGTTTTTCACAGGTCAAGGGAAAGGTACATGATGTGATGATACTGTCAAAGATGTGTCAAGAAGGAATCCATGTTTTATTTTTAATATGTTTCCGTTGATGGGATGAATGAATACTATCTTTTATGTAACCACTTTGTTTAAATGTGGAATGTAATGCAAGTTTCATGATCTAATTCTCTAAAACTCTAAACCTGAAAAGATCCTCAATGTGTAATCATGTAATAACTCAATATTAAGTAAGGTTTAAGGCTGGGGCCTTATAGTTGGTATCAAAGGTCGGTTTAGATAACTTTAGAGGTTAGGGTATTTTTTAAGAATAAGTGACAGTACCATAATGGATAGGATTTCAGAAAGAGTCCTAGTTTTAGATAAAGTGAATGAGTAAGTATATCTTAGTGTTTACCTTCCTCATTAGTACCTGATGGTTTTGTTGATATACTCACACTGAAATTTCTGTTTTTAGTGAATGGATGGATCTAGAAGTCACCAAAGAGAAAACAGGTTTGAAGGAAACTGTGGTGGTTCTATGATTAAGATACTGGATAAAATGGGGGATTCAATGAGGAAACTCGTGGTTGTTCTAAACTAGCTATCAAAGAGTCATGATCAACCACTTGATCCTTGTTATGTTCTGTAATGCATCATGTACGAGATGACCAATTGATGTGTAAGTTCAGGTAATAATTATAAAGGTACCAATTAGAATTTATATGATCCTTACTTTTGAGGTAATTATGGGTTATTATATGATGTGCTAGAAAATGAAAGGCATGAGATAAACTTGAGGTTAAAATATGTTATGATCATTTTTGATGATTTTATCTCTTTTTGGGGAATGATTTAAGAATTATATAGTATTGGAAAAAGGAAAACACACAGACCGTGTGACAAACCGTCGTGTCGGACAAAGCTACGGGAATCGAACCCACAACCAAAGTGCGACTGGTATTTATCGCCTACCACTGGACTACGTGAAGTCCCTGGTTAGTTTGATCGATTATTTTTAGTTAGATGATTTTATGAATTAAGGGTAAGTTGATTTTGGGTTATTTATGAAAATTATTAACCTATCATGGAGGATATGTGATTAGGTTAATTACTTTTCAATACGATACTTTAGGAGCAACTGATATTGTTTGGAGATAAATGCTACGATTTAACTTGGAAGACTATGTGACTAAATCCTTCAAATATTTGGGTTTCAATCATAGATTGGTTTACATTGATGAATTTTATGGACAAATTGTTTTTCGGATGGTCCTCTTTGAACTTTGGGTTTTGTTGGATAAATTTTGGAGATTAAGCATAGATTTTCTTTTTAAAGGGTTATCCTTTTCTGGATTATCTAACCTTGTACTATCCTTTTTGTATTGGTTTTTGTTAAGGCCTAAATAAATGGAAAGTATAAAGTTCTCTTTGGAGGATTAGGTGATTCTCTAGAAGTTGATTATATTACTCTTAATGTGAACAAGTCCCCCTAAATACTCCTCTTTAGGAAAAAAATATGAGTTTGATTAAGGAATCTAGTAAAAGTTGGAAGTCAACATGACAAGTAAGTATGTTTACTTATGTTTTATTTAAGCTCAAAAATAAATTCCTCAATAAAAAGTAACATATATAAAAAATTTTGTCTATTAACCTTTCCTACTGGGGAACCCAACACCGTTTAACCCATCACAAGTTTGTGATTTTCTTATTGTTAACTTTCTCCTAAACATGTTTTCTATCACTCTCCATCAGAACATGACTCTATGTTTTCTCCTCCATGTACATATCTTTCTACATGGAATCCGAGTATGGGTTAACTCGGGTGACCTTTGTACTTATCTTTCTTTATTTTAAAGTGATTTTTTACCGACTCTTGTTCCGATGTGGGACATTCAAGGATGTTTCCAAGCTCAATTTTAAAAATTGCGAGGACGCAATTCCCAAAAGGGGGGAAGGATGTAACACCCCAGGTAAATAAAGAATATGACATTTTCATATTTATCCATATTTGTGAATAAATTATTAATATGACTTTAAATGGGACGCTATGCTCGATGGCGTACCTAACACGTAACAACGAGTTTCTTGGAAATCTTACGTTGCACTCTAATAATAAAATAATATTATTTTAAATGGTAGTTAACATGTAGCCATTTTATTGGCGTAAATTGATAGAAATAACTAAAATATGATTATATATGTTTTTAAAATGTTTTTACATTTATCCAATAAAAGATAAAGGCTTAAAATACGGAAAGAATTCAATTTTAGGCGTATATGCCCTGGTTTTCACTGAAGGTTCACTTAACGCCTTTTGATGGAGAACTGTCATTAAATATAGTTTTGTTCACTCTTATACATTCTATTTGACCAAATAAAACTCTTCTTAAGAATTGGGACATCAAAATTTACTTTGTGTAAATTTTTGGTATCTTTCCGTAAAGTTCATTTTTTTAAAATGAATAGTGTAAAATGATGTATTTTAATTCAAAACCTCTTTTTAATCTAATTTATTTATATGATTAGGTTATCTTTTGAATTGGTTTTCAAATGAAATTAGAATATATTTTTACCATTATATCCAATAGTGGTCGTTGGAATTAATTTCACTTTGAAATCAGACTTAAACTAGTGTCAATCTTTTGATACTTATTGTTTCAGAAAAACACGCTATTTGATCTGACATCGGGAATTAATTATTAAATAAATTAATGTGAATTATATGTATTGAATGTTTTAAAATATACTTCATTTTTGAATTCGGAATATCAAACATAACTTAGGGTGAATATTTGGTATTTTTCTGAATAACTTCAATTTTTGATGAATAGTGAAACCACTAAGTTGTACTTATAAAAACTGATTTTTCCATTTAAATGATGTTTTTCCATATTTGTGTTTTGAATTCCAAAAATCCGACATACATGGTTGTAATTAAGAAGTAAAATTTGGTTCAATTGGATAAAAATAATTTTTTTTGTAAATAGTAACTTATTATGTTTTTAATCGCGATTAGAGGTAATTAGTGTAGTTTATGGTAAGAATAATGTATTAATAAAATGAAATGACCTAGAAACATGTCCTACCATAATTTTAAGTGTAATGTCCGACCAAGAAAATCCATGGGTCAACTTGGGGACCCCATTGAGCCACTTTGGTTGGAAAATGACATAAATATCTATTTATTTAATGTTAAAGTAAAAATGACACAAACATGAGATGTTTTACTAAAAAACATTTTACATGGGGTTATAAAAGTCATATGTTTGACTATAAATATGAATTGGAAAGATAAAAAGATTTCTTACATCATAGTATTTTTTTTATAATTTTTAGACATTAAATAAATTAAATTATTTATGACATCATGATGATGCAGTGATGACCTCATTATTTAACGATTTAAATAAAATGGAAAGATAATGTAATATCTAAGCCCTAAACATGTCCAAAACCTATTGGATGAGTGGATTTCGATCCCTTATCACCTTATCCTCGACACACATCAATTTGGGATCTCTTAAATCCGAATACCATTTTAAAATAAACTGACTTTTCATTACCTTCCAAGAGTGCCCCTCCTCTCCTCTTATAAAAGGCCCCCACCTCTACCTCCTTACCCACACTCCCAAAGCCTTTGTATCGGCCAAAATCTTCCCATTTTGTCTCTCCACTTCCCTATATTACTCCTTGAAGCCTCACTTTGGTCATAAGTCTTCCCAAGGAATCCTTTGAGCTTAAACCAAAGGGAGTTACCTGATTTTAATGTAATGTCTTCACTTGAGTCCTTTTGTTTTATTTTGCTTCTCCAACCCCCTAAAATCTTTTTATTCATTTCTTTTGTAACAAATCCAGTATCATCAATATACTATGATGTTTTTATAAGAAGGATTAGAGCTACACTTTCACACACCTACATCTAATTGTTAAAGAACATACTATTTCCTTGGATGGCGAATTTCGGCCTCCCGAAATGATGATTGTTCAACATTCTTTTATCACCATCAAAGGTGTCCATTAATATGACAATATATTTATATGTGATATATTATATGTTTATGTTTTCTTTAAACTTCTCTATTTTTCATTTTGGTCCTACCTTTATGGTTTCCATTATGGTTAAACACGATATCTTCATTTAAGGAAGTGAGGACTACCGCCCCCTCAAAGTGATTTGATTCCTTAATACCATATGTGGTACGTATAAAGGATATATTTAATAATATTATATATGATACCATACTGGAATTAAAATTCTATTATGTATCATTATGTTTTAATTCCATTAAATATGAAATAGAAATGGAAGTAGCGTTCATGCGTACGTACGGCTTACCGTCTCCATGAACGATACATTTCATTTCTTATCTCAAAATGTTATGTAATATTATAAGTACATATATATAATGGATATATATTTAATATATTACATAAAAATTATGGATATAATTCTGGAATTATAACATATATATATCTCTCTCATTTTGTTTTAATTCCATTAATATGACAAAAAATGAAAGTAGCGTTCATGCGTACGTACGGCCTACCGTCTCCATAAATGGTGCTTTTCGTTTTTTATCTCCAAATGATATTGAATAGTATGAAATGAATATTTACTGGATTTATATGATATTTTAATCATTAATATATTCTGGAAATTATTTACTTATAACTACATGGTCAATATTTTTTCAAACAAGTTCGTTTTTGACTCATGTACCAAACATCGGCAAAAACGTCTGATATGAACTAACATTATTAAATAATTATTATAACATTATAATATGTGATATGAACTGAATAATAATCTCTAAAGGAGGTAATTAGGCAATTATTAATTGACCAAAGTTTATTATTCAGGAATATAAAGAAACGAACAAGACAAGTTGGACTTCAGGTAAGGGATCTTACTCCTCTCTTTCTTTTTAAGTACACTCTTTTATGTCATTCCCTCTAAAGCTCATATTTCTTGTTATTGGGATGTTTTTTTATATTACACTTACTGTAATTTTTCTGTTCATGTGATTAGAGACCCTATTCTCTCTCATCTATCCATTTTGGATGTTTTGAGTGGCGCCGTTAGGCTGCTGAATTTTCGTAAGAGATCTAACATCTCTCTTTGTTTTTAAGTACTCTCCTTTATGTCACTTATTTTAAGCTCTTATTTGTTATGTTGGGGGATTTTCTTTTATATCCCTATTTCTATAACCTTTAAGTTAATATTATGAGATACCCTATTTGATCTCATCAATCCTTTTTTGTAAGTTTTATGTGGCGCTGTTAGGCTGCTAAGTTTTCGTAAGGTATTTTTCATCTCACTTTTATTCTCGTGAGATTTATGCTACATTTTCCACAATTTATTTTGAGTGGTGTATGTACTGCCAATTATTCTACACTTTTTGTAATATACTTTCGCTTTTGAGTATTTACATCAATGATTTATTTTCCTTCTTTCATGGGGTGTATGTTTTGAAAGATACCCAAGTCGGTAAGGGAACCTTTCACACTCCTCTTTTTAAAATACTTCTTTTGTTGGGTCTTTTAATTTACATATTGTCATATTGGGATATGTTCTCATATATCCTTATTGATGTAAATTTTATGTCCATGTGATGAGATACATTTTTTTTAATCTCTCATCAACTCATTTTGATGTGACGCCGTTAGGCTGTCAAGGGAACTTCTTAACCCAATTTCGATTTCTTTGGGTTCAACATGTAGTTATTGATTATGTCATACTTTTAATATGTGTGAATGGCCTTTGATTATTTTACACTTAATATCCACTTACATTTGGTGTAATCATTTGTCACACATAATTATGTAATTGATTTATCCTTAAACTAAGGATACCGTCTTTGTATGGGACTTCATCTCAATATCCTTTCATTGAGGCATATTTTGTTTTATACTCAACCTTCTTTTATATGGTGTATAAACCCCTTTTACTTTTACATTTATTCAAAAGGAATCTTTTTTATACGATGTTTTTACTAAATGACAAAAGGGAATGTTTTTGTCGTACGTATGCGGCGCCAACGACTTCTCCGCCGCCGTGACCATTATTTGAGTTTCGGCTTCCTCTACAAGCCATACCTTCTTTTTAAAAGAAAAATAAATACTATGTTTTACTTTTCTTTTATTTTGGTATTGAAAATGGTTTTCATAATATTTTTATATCAATGTGTGGTATTGATATATTGTGATTGAAAGGTGGAAATGTTATGTTTCCTTTATGCATGTTTTATGTGATACGATTATGTTGAGGTTCTCGGGCATTATTATGAAGACGGGTGGTTCTGTGATAGACTAAGGGCGGGTGAGCCCGATATAGCTCTCCAATGCATTGGGTAACGCGAAGGAGTGAAACGTTAAGGTTTCTCCGAAGAGATTTAGGGAATATACTGTGATGGGTATTCCAAACGTAACCTAGAGGGTTACTCCCTACGTAAAAATGTTATGAATGCCTCAAGTTGCCTTTATGTCTTGTGTTTTCTATGATTTATTCATGTTTTGATGAGGTATGTTAAAGTGCCTATGTTTTATGGGTTAAGTATGATTTCATTCTTATGTATATATGAACTCATGCTTCCTTTCCATATTTTTATAACCCTTACTGAGATTTTTATGCTCATCCCATGTTTTTTGAAATGTTTTTCACAGGTCAAGGGAAAGGTACATGATGTGATGATAGTGTCAATGATGTGTCAAGAAAGAATCCATATTTTATTTTCAATATGTTTCTATTGATGGGAAGAATGAATATTATCTTTTATGTAACCACTTTGTTTAAATGTGGAATGTAATGCATGTTTCACGATCTAATTCTCTAAAACTCTAAACCTGAAAAGATCCTCAATGTGTAATATTGTAATAACTCAAGATTAAGTAAGGTTTAAGACTGGGGCCTTATATTGTTATTCAGGAATATAAAGAAATGAACAAGACAAGTCAGACTTGAGGTAAGGGATCCAACCTCTCTCTTTATTTTTAAGTACTCTCTCTTATGTCACTTCAGTTAAGCTCCTCTTTATTATGTTGGGGGATTTTATTTTATATTACTCATTCTGTAAATTTTATGTTAATATGATGAGAGACCCTATTTTATCTCATTAAACCGTTTTTGGAAGTTTTGTGTAGCGCCGTTATTCTGCTGAATTTTCATAAGGGGATTTTAATCTCACTTTTTATTCCCGTGAGATTCATACTACATTTGACACTATTTAAATTTGTGTGGTGTATTTACTTCCCATTATTTTACTATTTGTATAATATACTCTCATTTATGGGTATTTACATCTTCATTTTATGACCCTTCTTTCATGGGGTGTACGTTTCGAAAGTTGCCCAAATTGGTAAGGGAACCTTTCACACTCCACTTTTTAAAAGACTTATTTTTTTAGGTCTTTTAATTTACATATTTTTATGTTGAGATATGTAATTATATATCCTTATTGATCTAAATTATATGTCCAAGTGATGAGATACCATTTTATCTCTCATCAACTAATTTTATAAATTTTAAGGTGAGGCCGTTAGGCTATCAAATTTTACCAAAGGAACTTCTTAACCCAATTTCAATTTCTTTGGATTCAACATGTAGTTATTGAATATGTCATCCTTTGAATATGTGTGAATTACATTTGATTTTTTTACACTTAATATCCACTTATATTGGATGTTTTTATATTTTTTACACATAATTATGAGATTAATTTATCCATAATTTAAGGATACCTTCTTTATAAGGGATTTCATCTCATTTTACATTTCTATTTAGACTTCATTGTTGTTATGCATTAATTCACTCTTATGTGGTGTATATACTATCCTTTGGAATATTATATCATGTATCTCTTTATTCTCATGATATTATAATGTTCTGATTAAATGTTATTCCTAAATTATTGTATTCAAGTGTCTCTCATTTTGTTAAAAACCCTTTAACTAAAATATAGTTTTAAATGTTTTAATGATTTATTCTTATAAATATTTCTCATTAATATCCATGTTTTCAAAATGGTTTTATGGATTTTTTTTATTTGGAAATTAATGGTTTAAAATGATAAAAGCTTCTAAGTGGTATGGGATACTTTGATTCAAAAATCTCTTTATTAAATGTTATAGATGGTTTTGAAAATGTTTTTTAGAATGGATTCATAATTTCAATATCTTAAAATGTTGTATTGTTATTGCAATGCGGGAATGTTATCTTTCCTTTGTGCTTAAGTTGTGTGTTATGATTATGTTATGGTTATTGGGCATTTTTATTAAGACAGGTGGTTCCGTGATAAACTAAGGGCGGGTGAACCCGATATAGCTCTCTAATGCATTGGGTAACGTGAAGGGGTTAAATGATAAGGATTTTCAAAGATATTTAGGGAATACGCTGTGATGGGTATTCCAAACGTAACCTTGAGGGTTACTACCTATGTAAGAATGTTATGAATGCCTCAAGTTACCTTTATTTATTATGATTTCTATGATTTATTTGTAAATATTATGATTTCATGAGGTATGTTAAAGATATTATATTTTATGAGTAAAGTATGATTTCATTGATTTTTATGTATACATGGACTGTTGTTTTCTTTCCGTATTTTTATAACCCTTACTGAGATTTTTTATGCTCATCCCATGTTTTTGAAATGTTTTTTACAGGACCTAATGTTGAATAGGGTCAAGGATGGGATCAGGGAAATGTCAGGCTATCTAAAACAAAGATCTAGACATGACTATTTTGTTCAAGAGTTTTTATTTTGTGAATAAATGGACACTGAGTAGATGTGCTTACTTTGTAATATTTGAGATGTAATAGTTATGTCCTAATTATCTAAAACTCTAAACCTGAAAATATCCTCAATGTGAATTATTCAATTTAATTCATGATTAAGTAAGGTTTAAGGTTGGGTCCTTATAAATATACCCTCTCAAGAGAATATATAACAAAAAATGAATATGTATATAATAAAAGATCACACATGGTAAGTTTTTAATATAACAACTCATTTCTTAGGGTCCTAAAAAATATTCTAATGTAATATTCTAGCTATTCCATTACATTGGAATATATAATTATATTGTCTATAAATACTACCATAAACTAGTCAATGTAATCTATAAATACCCTATTTGTTAAGACCATTAAATCATTGGGGGAATTATTAAGTCAAAATGGAATTATTATTAACTTATAGTGATCATACCTCATATGGAAGGTTGAATTCAATATATCCTCCTTGATATCCTTAAATTGGTGATATCCAGATCTAAGATAAATAGTATAAATTTTTTTATCCCCATTATTCACAAAATTCATAATTGATATAGAGTAAAATATTATTTTTTATTTTTTAATCTATTATGTCCCCAATAATCATGTAAAATACCTTATTACCCACCTTTCATTCTAAAAAATAATATATTTATCCCATTATGATGTATTAGGCTGAATGAATACTATTTTGACATTCTATAGGTGTTTTAATTTTAATTGTAGTAATTGGATTGGGATAATGTTAAATAGAAACTTTGAAATAAGTGTATAACCTTGTAGGATATCAATTGAAAGATCAACTACACAATTTATGGGAATTTTAGGAAAATGTTATGGAAATACATCAAATAACTCATGTAAAATAGAAATATAATCAATATTAATTATTTCCCAAATATCAAAGATAAATAACCCTCATTAATACGTCGTGAAACTGATACTATAGATGTAATTTTCCACGGGAGTTTAGGTTAATCCTTGAAAGAATAAAATAGCATAGATTTATTCGGAATATTGAAAATTGCATCTATTCTTATACATTTGATATGGGATCTATATTGGAAAATCCAAGTCATGACAAAAAAATGTCAAATTGAAATAGTGGAATAAAAAAATTATTTACTGTGAAAAAAAAATCCCTTAAATTATATCATACATAATCTATAGACTTGAGATGTGATCATCATACCAATTTTAGTTGTCACGCTCGACTCAACATATAATCCTTTAGGTGGTGATGTGATGCCCCTTGAAAATTCATCAAATGTCAATGGGTTTGTAGAATGTGAATGAAAAAAAATTCATCACTTGTAGAGTGGATGATAATTGTAATTTCAAAATATTTACTAGAAATTAAAACTAATCCAAATTAATTACTTTATATTATCCTTATCCATTATTTTTTTGGTATGTTCCCTTGAATATAAAAACAAATTCTAAACTATTTCCCATATTTGTATTTTGGAAAAAATAGATATATTTCTTTACTTCTTAACCTTTTCTTTATTTTCACGATGAACATTATCTCTACACTAGTAACAAAAATTCATTCCTATTATTCATTTTTTATATTTTTTTCCATAATTTTTACATGATAGAAATTGATTCCTACAATTTTTTTTCATTCATTTGTTCCCTTTTACTTTTTTCACATCAAAGATCTTTTCCTCTTCTTATGATTTCACTAATTGATAATGGTTCTATAATGTTCTTCCATTCTCCTAAAATAACAAAATACTATATAATAATATGATGAAATTGTTTTTGAAACTAGTTCCCTTCAATGACTAATCTGAAGAACTTTAAATAAATGGATTTTCATGCTTTATGAACTATATATGTAGTCTGTAGTGTGACTGACTAATGAGGAAAAATTAGTCTCACACTATAGAACCCATTTTTCATAATTCTTCATTAATTTGAATAATATCTTATAAAATTATCTAGATATTTTTAGAAAATGTAGTTCTTGAAGAATATCACATTATAATTTTATAATTAAATGAATTATTTTTTTTGAAAACATATTTTTTTAATAAATGGACAATAATTTTCGACATATACCCTCAAAAAATAAACATCCGGAATAACTTTTTACATTTCACTATATCCCAATTCAAGGAATTTTTTCATGAGGGAAATAATCCATTCTTTAGCTACTAATAGATTAGTACATCAATTAAAGGTCAGATAATTTTTTCATACGATGCAATCTTACTTACTTGAATCACACTATAGATGAACAAGATGATTCATGTGGGAATCAATATTCAAAATAACCAATTTTTTCTTCCCTAACATGTCTATAATATATTTTGTTTCAACCAATGTAATATTGGCTTTCTCATAATGTAAATCACTATATTTACTATAGACATTGATTTCCTTATTTATTTTGGGATCCATTAATTTTATTATAGAAAAACAAATTGAGTTATCCCATAATAAAAATGAATTTTTAGCTAAATAATAAATTACCCACTAATGGTAATTGTTCTCAACTACTAAGATAGATAATCATAATTTTCATGTTGGTTATGATCATTTAAAATCTAGTTCCCATGGATTCTACTAAACATAATATAATACCACCTGTAAAAAATCCAAATCTTATAACATAGATCTATTTAATAAATTTTTATATTCTCATAAGATAAAAAGAAATCCCATTCAAAGGGACCAATAAGTTTAGTATTCATGAAGAAAAAGATACAAACATGTTTCATAATTTACATTAGAATTAATATATAAAGCATATTGAAGGTTAATATTATTTTTCCATTAACCCATTCAATGATTAATTCATCGTATATCATGGAATTGGCAAAAATTAGGGTGAGCTCAGGATTTTTTAAGGGAAAAATTCATTGGAATATGTCATTTGTAAAAATTGAATAATCAATATAGAATGATAAATTACCAAAAAAATTCCATTTATCTAATATCATGACCCTGAAATGCATCCATGGTAAATATAAATGTTGTAATCTCATGGATACTAATAATTGAAATCTCAAGGAAGGTGAATATTAATTTTGGATGTCTTTATCATAGACATTATGACATCTTTACCATCAAGTCCATGTTCCAATATAGATTAATTGATCATTATTTATAAAACAAAATCCCATTTAATATGTTTAGGTAACTTATTTTAATTGGGAGACCACTCAATTAAACTTGGGGATATCAATAAATAGGACCCACCTATCACTGCTTATGTAATGCATTCCTCATATATTTAATGATCAATTTAATTCAAAAATAATAATCATTATAAAAAATATAAAAATTGAGTATATAATACTGAATAACAATATTTCCCTAGTCAATCAAATAAAATTCATAAAAACCACCACATTTTTAAATGGTATATGGTTTAATCACAACCATGATAATAATAAAAGATAAAATATGAAAATAAATTCATCATAAATATAGGTTTTCCTATAAAATCATGTCATTTATAGAAAAAAAATTAAATTAATCATTAAATATCATTTAACAAAGTGTTTTATCATTAAAATAATTGAATACTTGTATAAATATTTAAATATATTATAAAAAAATTGTGTTAGGAAAATCCATTAATACCATTTTTGTGAAAAGGAAATATACCATTTGAATTTTTATAATAAAGGTAAAAAAATAACCCTTTCATAAAAAAAATAAGGCCCCATCCTTAAACCTTACTTAATCTTGAGTTATTACAAGATTTCACATTGAGGATCTTTTCAGGTTTAGAGTTTTAGAGAATTAGATCATGAAACTTGCATTACATTCCACATTTAAACAATGTGGTTACATAAAAGACAATATTCATTTTTCCCATCAACGGAAACATATTCAAAATAAAACATGGATTCTTTCTTGACACATACTTGACACTATCATCACATCATGTACTATTCCCTTGACCCGTGAAAAACAATTCAAAAACTTGGGATGAGCATAAAAAGCTCAGTAAGGGTTATAAAAAAGTATGGAAAGAAAACAATAGTCCATGTATGAAATCATACTTTACTCATATAACATAATCATTTTAACATACCTCATCAAATCATGAATAAATCATACAAATCATAATACATAAAGGTAACTTGAGGCATCCATAACATTCTTACGTAGGGAGTAACCCTCTTGGTTACGTTTAGAATACCCATCACAGTATATTCCCTAAATCTCTTCGGAGAAACCTTAACGTTTAACCCCTTCGCGTTACCCAATGCATTGGAGAGCTATATCAGGCTCACCTGCCCTTAGTTTATCACGGAACCACCCGTCTTCATAATAATACCCAAGAACCTCAACATAATCATATCACATAAAACATGCATAAAGAAACATAACATTTCCACCTTTTAATCACAAGATATCAATACAACACATTGATATAAAAACATTATGAAAACTATTTTCAATACCAAAAAAAATAAAAGTAAACAATGGTATTTATTTTTCTTTTAAAAAAAGGTATGGCTTGTAGAGGAAGCCAAAACCCAAATAATGGTCATGGTGGTGGAGAAGTTGTTGTCGCCGCATACGTACGACAAAAACATTCCCTTTTGCCATTTAGTAAACGCTTCGTATAGAAAATATTCCTTTTGAATAAACGTAAAAGACAAAGGGGTTTATACACTCTATAAACGAAGGTTTTGTATAAAACAAAATATGCCTCAATGAAAGGATATTGAGACGAAGTCCCATACAAAGACGATATCCTTGGATTAAGGATAAATCAATTACATAATTATGTGTGACAAATGAATACATGAAATATAAGTGGATATTAAGTGTAAAACAATCAGAGGTTATTCACACATATTCATAGAACGACATATTCAAGGAGTACAAGTTTATCCCAAAGAATCAAATTTGGGTTAAGAAGTTCCCTTGCAAAAATTTGACAGCCTAACAGTGTCACTACAAAATTCTGAAAATGAGTTGATAAGAGATAAAAAGGGTATATCATCACATAGACATAAAATTTAAATCAATAAGGATACAGAAGAACATATCCCAACATAATAGTATGTGAATTAAAAGACATAACAAAAGAAGTCTTTTAAAAAGAGGAGGGTGAAAGGTTCCCTTACCGACATGGGTATCTTTCAAGACATGCACCCCGTGAAAGAAGGACAATACAACATTGATGTAAATACTCATAACTGAAAGTATATTACACAGTTAGTAAAATAATGGGCATTATATACACCTCTCAAAGGAAATTGTGGCAAATATAGCATAAATCTCACGGTAATAAATGTGAGATGAAAAATCCCTTACGGAAACTCGGCAGCCTAATGGCGCCACTTAAAACTAAAAAAAATGGATTGATGAGATAAAATAGGGTCTCTTATCATATTAACATAAAGTTTACATAAATAAGAATATAAAAGGACATCCCCCAACATAAAAAAGTGGAGCTTAAAAGAAGTGACATAAAGGAGAGTACTTAAAAAGCAAGAGAGGGGTTAGATCTCTTACGAAAATTCGGCAGCCTAACGGCGCCACACAAAACTTCCAAAATCTATTGATGAGAGATAATAGGTTCTCTTATCATATGAAAATAAAAATTACAGTAAGAGTAATATAAAAGAATATCCTAATAACAAGAAATATTATCCTTAAATGGAATAACATAAAATAGTGTACTTAAAAAGAAAGAGAGGAGTAGGATCCCTTACGTCAAGTCCAAATTGTCTTGTTCATTTCTTTATATTCCTGAATAATAAACATTGGTCAATTTATAATTTCTTAAGGACCTCCTATAAATATTATTATTCAGTTCATATCACATATTTTAATGTTATAATAATTGGTTAATAAAATGAGTTCATATCAGACGTTTTTGTTGATGTTTGGTACATGAGTCAAAAATTGAACTTGATGGAAAATAATTTTCCATGTAGTTATAGGTACATCATATCCAGAATAGTATTGATGTTATAAATATAATATATATCAAGTATATATTCATTTTATACTATTCAATACCATTTGGAGATAAAAATTAAAAGCACCGTTCATGGAGATGGTAGGCCGTACGTATGCATGAACGCTACTTTCATTTTTTGTCATATTAATGGAAATAAAAAAAATGAGAGAGATATATATATGTTATAATTCCAGAATTATATCCATAATTTATATGTAATATATTATATATATATCCATTATTTATATGTACTTATAATAGTACATAACATTTTGAGATAAGAAATGAAATGTACCGTTCATGGAGACGGTAAGCCGTACGTACGCATGAACGCTACTTCCATTTCTATTTCATATTTAATAGAATTAAAACATAATGATACATAATATTATTTTAATTAAAGTATGTTATCATATATAATCTCATTAAATATATCCTTTATACATACCCCATATGGTATTAACGAATCAAATAACTTTGAGGGGGCGGTAGTCCACACTTCCTTAAATGAAGATATCACGTTTACCCATGATGGAAACCATAAAGGTATGCCATAAATGAAAAATAAAGAAGCCTAAGTAAAACATTAACATATTATATATCATATATAAATATAGTTTCATCTTAATGGCCACCTTTGAAGGTGATATATGAGTGTTGAACAATCATCGTTTCGTGAGGCAGAAATTCACCATCCACGGAAACAATATGTTCTTTAACCATTAGATGTAGGTTTGTGTAAGTGTAACTCGAATAATTATTATAACTACATCCTATTATATTTAAGATACTTGAGTTGTTACAAAATAAATGAATAAAAAGTGTTTAGGGGGTTGGAGAAACAAAATAAAACAAAAGGACTCAAGTGAAGACATTACCTTAAAATCGGGTAACTCCCTTTGGTTTGAGCTAAAAGGCTTCATTGGGAAGACATATGACCAAAGTGAGGCTTCAAGGAGTTATATAGGGATGTGGAGAGAAAAAATGGGCAGGTTTTGGACGAGCCAAAGGCTTTGTATGTGTGGGTTAGGAAGTAGAGGTGGGGGGCTTTTATAAGAGGAGGGGAGGGGTACTCTTTGAATGTAAGGAAATGTTACTTTATTTTAGAATGAGTTTCGGATTTTAATGGTCCCAAATTGATTTGTTTCGAGGATAAGGTGATAAGAGTTCTAAATCCACCCATCCAATAGGTTTTTGACAGAGGTAGGTCTTATATTTTACAGTAGCTTTCCATTTTATTTAAATCGTTAAATAATGAGGTCATCGCTGCATCATCATTATGTCATTTATAATTTAATTTATTTAAGGTCTAAAAATTATAAAAAAATACTATGATGTAGGAAATCGTTTTATATTTCGAATGACTATTTATAGTCAAAAATCTGACTTGTATAACTCCATTTAAATTTTTTTTAGTAAAACAACTCATGTTTGTGTCATTTTAATTTTAACATTAAATGAAAAGGTATTTATGTCTTTTTCCAACCAAAGTGGCTCCATGGGATCCCCAAGATGACCCATGGATTTTCTTGGTCGTCCATGACTCATCCAATGAGGGTAGGACATGTGTCTAGGTCATTTCATATTATTAAAACATTATTTTTACCTTAAACTACACTAATCACCTCTAATTGCGATTAAAAACTTAATAAGTTACTATTCAACAAAAAATTATTTTAATCACATTGAACCACATTTTACTTCTTAATGACAAACATGTATGTCTGATTTTTGAAATTCAAAACACAATGATGGAAAAATTTCATTTAAGCGGAAAAATCAGTTTTTATAAGTACGACTTAATGGTTTCTCTATTCATCAAAAATTGAAGTTTTTCAGAAAATTAACAAAAATTCACCCTAAGCTATATTTGATATTACGAATTAAAAAATGATGTCTATTGTACAAAATTAAAAACATATAAGTTGAATTAATTAATTTAATAATTAATTCCCGCTGTCAGAACAAAAAGCGTGTTTTTATGAAACAAAATGTATCAAAAGATTGACACTAGTTTAAGTCCGATTTCAAAGTGAAATTAATTCCAACGTCCACTATTGGATTAAATGGTAAAAATATATTATAATTTCTCTTTAAAAACAATTCAAAAGATAATATATTCATATAAATAAATCAGATTAAAAAGAGGTTTTGTAATAAAATACAACATTTTCACAATTCATTTAAAATTGAACTTTTTCAGAAAAATACCAAAAATTTACACAAAGTAAATTTTGATGTCCCGATTATAAAGAAGAATTTTATTTTTTCAAATATAACACATACAATTTTCATAAAGTGTATTTAAAAGAGGTTCTCCATCAAAAGGAGGTTAATAGACCTTTTAAAGAATATTAGAATGTTTACGCTTAAAATTGGATTCATTCGCATTTTTAATCCTCTAACATTTATTGTAAAAAGTAAAAATATTTGAAAAACATATTTAATAATTTTTTAGTCAATTCTATTCGTTCTTGCCATCATAACAGCTAGGCGTTAACTACCATTTAAATTAATATTATATTATTATTAGAGTGCAACGTAAGATTCCCAAGAAACTCATTGTTGTGTATTGGGTACACCATCGAGCATTGCATCCCCTTTAAATTAAAATTAATATTTTATTCACAAATATGGATAAATATAAAAATGTCATATTATTTATTTACCTGGGGTGTTATATCCTTCCCCCCTTTTGGGAATTGCGTCCTCGCAATTTTAAAATCGAGCTTGGAAACATCCTTGAAAGTCCCACATCGGAACAAGAGTCGGTAAAACAATCACTTTAAAATAAAGAAAGATAAGTACAAAGGTCACCCGAGTTAACCCATATTAGGATTCCAAGTATGAAATTATGGACATGGAGGAAAAAACAAAGGGTCATGTTCTGATGGAGAGTGATAGTAAACATGTTTAGGAGAAAGTTAACCATAATAAAATCACAAACATTCGATGGGTTAAACGGTATTCGATTCCCCAGTAGGAAAAGTTAACAGACAACATTTTTGTTTTAAGTTACTTTTCATTGAGGAATTTATTTTTTAGATAAACTAAATCATAATGAAACACACTTACTTGTCATGCAGACATTCAACTTTTACTGGATTCCTTAATCAAACTCATATTTTCTCCAAAAGACGAGTATTTAAGAAGACTTGTTCACATTAAGAGTACTATAATCAACTTCTAGAGAATCACATAATCCACAAAAGAGAACTATATACTTCCCATGTATTTAGAATTTAAGCAAAACCAAAACCAAAATGGTTTGTACAAGATCAGATAATCCAGAAAAGGATAACCCTTTATAAAAAGAAAATCTATTCTTAATCTCCAAAATTTGTCCAAAAAAAAACCCAAAGTTCAAATAGGACCATTCAATAAACAATTTGTCCATAAAATTCTTCAAAGTAATCCAAAATATGATTGAAACCCAAATATTTGAAGGATTTAGTCACATAGTCTCCCAAGTTAAATCGTAACATTTATCTCCAAACAACATCAGTTTCTCTTAATGTCTCGTATTGAAAAGTAATTAACCTAATCACATATCCTCCATGATAGGTTAATAGATTTCCATAGCTATCCCAAAATCAAATTACTCTTAATTCATAAAATCATCTAACTAAAAAGAATAAGTCAAAGTAACCAGGGACTTCACGTAGTCCAGTGGTAGGAGATAAATACCAGTTGCACTTTGGTTGTGGGTCCGATTCCTGCAGCTTTGTCCGATGCGACGGGTTGTCACACGGTCTACGTGTTGTCCTTTTTCCAAAACTATATAATTCTCAAATAATTTCCAAAAAGAGATAAAATCATCAAAAATAACCATAACATAATTTAACCTCAATTTAATCTCATGCCTTTCACTTCCATCATAACATATAGTAACCCATAATTACCTCAAAAGTAAGGATAATATAAACCCAAATGGTTCTTTATAAATATGTCCACAAAAGAATAGATAAATATTACTTGAATAAAATTTTCATATATTAAACATCAGGGTTAAACATACTATAAAAAGTCTTCTAATGTAACCCCATCATCAAAAGAGACTTAATACTTTTTAGAATTTCACTATAACTCTTGACACCCTTATACGTTGACTTCTTATTCGTTCAACATTCTTCATGATCCATTAACCATTCCTTTACAACATATACTGAAATACTTTTTTCCTACAATCAAAATCATGAATCATATCCTAATATTTCAAAATAGGAAAACAAAATTTATGAAATAATCCATACGTTTGATTGGTCATTGTCAGTTTCTTCATCCTCAATCAGAATGGCATTAGGTATTGGTGAATGAATATTTGTACGATCTTGGTGATCCCATTCATGAAACTTCTTCATATGTCATGTGTTTTCATAATGACCATGCACACCACATTTAAAACAGTCAATTGATCCCTCAGAAAGAACATCATTCCCTTTCCTCGAGTGAACTAGATGATTCCTTTTTCCAAGGAAGGTTCTTGCTTTATGACCTTCATTTCCACATCTATAGAATATTTCTCTCCATTTGACACATTTTCCTAGGTGTTTCTTTCCACATCATTGACACATATGTTTTTGAACATACTTACCATTATTATTATTACCCGTAGTTCCATAGGGATTTGTTTCTCTCATATATGATCCCTTATCGAAATAACCAAGGTTTAGGTGGTCAATCAGGACTCTAGATAGTTGGTTGAAGATAAACACAAGAGTTCTCATTGCAGCTCCCATATCATTCAGTTTCTTGCTCAAAAAACTGTCACAGTTTCATTCACATCCATTGCTACTTTGGTGCCTTCTAGATACAGCCATTTACTAAAACCAAAAAGGTCAATGTGAGTATATCAACAAAACCATCATTTACTAATGAGGAAGATAAACACTAAGATATACTTACTCATTCACTTTATCTAAAACTATGACTCTTTCTGAATTTCTAATCATTATGGTAATGTCAATTATGCTTAATGAATACCCTAACCTCTAAAGTTATCTAAACCGACCTTTGATACCAACTATAAGGCCCCATCCTTAAACCTTACTTAATCTTGAGTTATTACAAGATTACAAATTGAGGATCTTTTCAGTTTTATAGTTTTAGAGAATTAGATCATGAAACTTGCATTACATTCCACATTTAAACAAAGTGGTTACATAAAAGACAGTATTCATTTTTCCCATCAACGGAAACATATTTAAAATAAAACATGGATTATTTCTTGACACATCCTTGACACTATCATCACATCATGTACCTTTCCCTTGACCTGTGAAAAACATTTTAAAAACTTGGGATGAGCATGAAAAGCTCAGTAATGGTTATAAAAAAGAATGGAAAGAAATCAATAGTCTATGTATGAAATCATACTTTACTCATATAACATAAGAATTTTAACATACCTCATCAAATCATGAATAAATCATATAAAACATAATACATAAAGGTAACTTGAGGCATCCATAACATTCTTATGTAGGAAGTAACCCTCTTGGTTACGTTTGGAATACCCATCACAGTATATTCACTAAATCTCTTCGTAGAAACCTTAACGTTTAACCCCTTCGCGTTACCCAATGCATTGGAGAGCTATATTGGGATCACCCTCCGTTAGATTATCACGGAACCACCCGTCTTCATAATAATTCCCAAGAACCTCAACATAATCGTATCACATAAAACATGCATAAAGGAAACATAACATTTCCACCTTTCAATCATAGGATATCAATACAACACATTTATATAAAAACATTATGAAAACCATTTTCAATACCAAAATAAATGAAAAGTAAAACATGGTATTTATTTTTCTTTTAAAAAAAGGTATGGCTTGTAGAGGAAGTCGAAACTCAAATAATGGTCACGGTGGTGGAGAAGTCGTTGTCGCCGCATATGTACGACAAAAACATTCCCTTTTGTCGTTTAGTAAATGCTTCATATAAAAAATATTCCTTTTGAATAAACGTAAAAGTCAAAGGGGTTTATGCACCGTATAAATGAAGGTTTGGTATAAAACAAAATATGCCTCAATGAAAGGAGATTGAGATGAAGTCTCATACAAAGACGGTATCCTTGGATTAAGGATAAATCAATTACATAATTATGTGTGAAAAATGAATACATGAAATATAAGTGGATATTAAGTGTAAAATAATAAGAGGTTATTCACACATATTCATAGGACAACATATTCAAGGAGTACAAGTTTATCCCAAAGAATAAAATTTGGGTTAAGAAGTTCCCTTGCAAAAATTTGACAGCCTAACGGTGTCACTACAAAATTCAGAAAATGAGTTGATGAGAGATAAAAAGGGTATCTCATCACATGGACATAAAATTTAAATCAATAAGGATATATAAGAACATATCCCAACATAATAGTATGTGAATTAAAAGACATAAAAAAAGAAGTCTTTTAAAAATAGGAGGGGGAAAGGTTTCCTTACCGACATGGGTATCATTCAAGACACACACCCCGTGAAAGAAGGACAAGACAACATTGATGTAAAATCCCTTACGAAAACTCGGCAGCCTAATGGCACCACTTAAAACTTACAAAAATGGATTGATGAGATCAAATATGGTCTCTCATCATATTAACATAAAGTTTACATAAATAGGAATATAAAATAACATCCCACAACATAAAAAATAGGAGCTTAAAATAAGTGACATAAAGGAGAGTACTTAAAAAGAAAGATAGGGGTTAGATGTCTTACGAAAATTCGGCAGCCTAACGGCGCCACTAAAAACTTCCAAAATGGATTGATGAGAGAGAGTAGGTTCTCTCATCATATGAACATAGAAATTACAGTAAGAGTAATAAAAATAACATCCTAATAACAAGAAATATTATCTTTAAAATAAATGACATAAAATAGTGTACTTAAAAAGAAAGAGAGGAGTAGGATCCCTTACGTCAAGTCCAACTTGTCTTGTTCGTTTCTTTATATTCCTGAATAATAAAATTTGGTCAATTTATAATTTCTTAAGGAACTCCTATAAGGATTATTATTCAGTTCATATCACATATTTTAATGTTATAATAATTGGTTAATAATTTGAGTTCATATCAGATGTTTTTGTCGATGTTTGGTACATGAGTCAAAAATTGAACATGATGAAAATAATTTTCCATGTAGTTATAGGTACATCATATCCAGAATAGTATTGATGTTCTAAATATCATATATATCCAGTATATATTCATTTTATAATATTCCATATCATTTGGAGATAAAAATTAAAAGCATCGTTCATGGAGAGGTAAGCCGTACGTACACATGAACGCTACTTTCATTTTTTGTCATATTAATGGAAATAAAAAAAATGAGAGAGATATATATATGTTATAATTCTAGAATGATAGCCATAATTTAGATTTAATATTATATATATATATCCAATATATATATGTACTTATTATAGTACATAACATTTTGAGATAAGAAATGAAATGTACCGTTCATGGAGACGGTAATCCGTACGTACGCATGAACGCTACTTCCATTTCTATTTCATATTTAATGTAATTAAAACATAATGATACCTAATATTATTTTAATTAAAGTATGGTATCATATATAATATCTTTAAATATATCCTTTATACGTACCACATATGGTATTAACAAATCAAATCACTTTGAGGGGGCGGTAGTCCGCACTTCCTTAAATGAAGATATCACGTTTACCCAAAATGTAAAACATAAAGGTATGGCATAAATGAAAAATAAATAAGCTTAAGTAAAACATAAACATATTATATATCATATATAAATATAGTTTCATCATAATTTCCACCTTTGAAGGTGATATATGAGTGTTGAACAATCATCGTTTCATGAGGCTGAAATTCGCCATCCATGGAAACAGTATGTTCTTTAACCATTAGATGTAGGTTTCTGTAAGTGTAACTCGAATAATTCTTATAAAAAGATCCTAGTATAATTAATATACTTGAGTTGTTACAAAATAAATGAATAAAAAGTGTTTAGGGGGTTGGAGAATCAAAATAAATCAAAAGGACTCAAGTGAAGACATTACCTTAAAATCGAGTAACTCCCTTTGGTTTGAGCTAAAAGGCTTCCTTGGGAAGACTTATTCCCAAAGTGAGGCTTCAAGGAGTTATATAGGGATGTGGAGAGACAAAATGGGAAGGTTTTGGCCGAGCCAAAGGCATTGTAAGTGTGGGTCAGGATGTAGAGGTGGGGGCCTTTTATAAGAGGAGGGGAGGGGCACTCTTGGAAAGTAAGGAAATGTTACTTTATTTTAGAATGAGTTTTGGATTTTAATGGCCCCAAATTGTTGTGTTTCGAGGAAAAGGTGATAAGAGTTCTAAATCCACCCATCCATTAGGTTTTTGATATGTGTAGGTCTTAGATTTTACATTAGCTTTCCATTTTATTGAAATCGTTAAATAATGAGGTCATCGCTGCATCATCATGATGTCATAAATAATTTAATTTATTTAATGTATAAAAATTATAAAAAAACAACTATGATGTAGGATATCGTTTTAGATTTTGAATGACTATTTATAGTCAAAATTCTGACTTGTATAACCCCATTTAAAAATTTCTTTAGTAAAACAACTCATGTTTGTGTCATTTCAATTTTAACAACAAATGAAAAGGTATTTATGTCTTTTTCCAACCAAAGTGGCTCCATGGGGTCCCCAAGTTGACCCATGGATTTTCTTGGTCGTCCATGACTCATCCAATGAGGGTAAGACATGTGTCTAGGTCATTTAATATTATTAAAACATTATTTTTACCTTAAACTACACTAATCACCTCTAAATGCGATTAAAAACTTAATAAGTTACTATTCAACAAAAAATTATTTTAATCCCACTGAAAAACATGTTATTTATTAATGAAAAACATGTATGTCTGATTTTTGAAATTCAAAACAAAAATATGGAAAAATTTCATCTAAACGGAGAAATTAGTTTTTATAAGTACCACTTAATGGTTTCTCTATTCATCAAAAATTGAAGTTTTTCAGAAAATTACCAAAAATTCACCGTAAGCTATATTTGATGCTCCGAATTCAAAAATGATGTCTATTTTAAAAAATTAAAAAAATATATGTTGAATTAATTAATTTAAAAATTAATTCCCGCTGTCAAAACAAAAAGCGTGTTTTTATGAAACAAAATGTATCAAAAGATTGACACTAGTTTAAGGCCGATTTCAAAGTGAAATTAATTCCAACGTCCACTATTGTATTATATGGTAAAAATATATTCTAATATCTCTTTAAAACCAATTTAAAAGATAATATAATCATATAAATAAATAATATTAAAAAGTGGTTTTGAATTAAAATACAACATTTTTCACTATTCATTAAAAATTGAACTTTTTCGGAAAAATACCAAAAATTTACGCAGAATAAATTTTGATGCCCCGATTCTAAATAAGAATTTTATTTTGTCAAATATATCACATAAAATTGTCAAAAAGTGGATTTGAAAGAGGATCACCATCAAAAGGTGGTTAATAGACCTTCTAAAGAATATTAGAATGTTTACGCTTAAAATTGGATTCATTCGCATTTTTAATCCTATAACATTTATTGTAAAAAGTAAAAATATTTGACAAACATATATAATAATTTTTTAGTTAATTCTATTCATTCCTTCCATCACAACAGCTAGACATTAACTACCATTTAAAATAATATTATTTTATTATTAGAGTGCAACGTAAGATTCCCAAGAAACTAGTTGTTGTGTATTGGGTACGCCATCGAGCATAGAATCCCCTTTAAATTAATATTAATATTTTATTCACAAATATGGATAAATATAAAAATGTCATATTCTTTATTTACCTGGGGTGTTACATCCTTCCCCCCTTTTGGGAATTGCGTCCTCGCAATTTTAAAATAGAGCTTGGAAACATCCTTGAAAGTCCCATATCGGAACAAGAGTCGATAAAACAATCACTTTAAAATAAAGAAAGATAAGTACAAAGGTCACCCGAGTTAACCCATATTAGGATTCCAAGTATGAAAATATGGACATGGAGGAAAACACAAAGGGTCATGTTCTGATTAAGAGTGATAGTAAACATGTCTAGGAGAAATTTAACCATAAGAAAATCACAAACATGTGATGGGTTAAACGGTATTCGATTCCCCAGTAGGAAAAGTAAATAGAAAACATTTTGGTTTTAAGTTACATTTCATTGAGGAATTTATTTTTGAGCTTAACTAAATCATAATGAAACATACGTACTTGTCATGCAGACTTTCAACTTTGACTAGATTCCTTAATCAAACTCATATTTTCTCCAAAATACGAGTATTTAGGAAGACTTGTTCACATTAAGAGTACTATAATAAACTTCTAGAGAATCACCTAATCCAAAAAAGAGAACTATATACTTCCCATGTATTTATAATTTAACCAAAACCAAAACCAAAAAGGTTATTACAAGATCAGAGAATCCAGAAAAGGATAACCCTTTATAAAAAGAAAGACTATTCTTAATCTCTAAAATTTGTCCAAAAAAACCCAAATTTCAAAGAGGACCATTCAATAAAACAATTTTTCCATAAAATTCATCAATGTAAACCAAACTAAGATTGAAACCCAAATATTTTAAGGATTTAGTCACATAGTCTCCCAAGTTAAATCATAACATTTATCTCCAAACTACATCAGTTGCTCTTAATGTATCGTATTGAAAAGTAATTAACCTAATCACATATCCTCCATGACAGGTTAATAGATTTCCATAGATATCCCAAGATAAACTTACTCTTAATTCATAAAATAATAAAACTAAAAATAATCAGTCAAACTAACCAGGGACTTCACGTAGTCCAGTGGTAGGAGATAAATACCAGTTGCACTTTAGTTGTGGGTCCGATTCCTGCAGCTTTGTCCGACGCGACGGGTTGTCACATGGTCTGCATGTTGTCTTTTTTCCAAAACTATATAATTCCCAAATCATTCCCAAAAAGAGATAAAATCATCAAAAATAACCATAACATAATTTAACCTCAATTTAATCTCATGCCTTTAACTTCCATCATAACATATAGTAACCCATAATTACCTCAAAAGTAAGGATCATATAAACCCAAATGGTTCTTTATAAATATGTCCACAAAAGAATAGATAACTATTACTTGAATAAAATTTTCATATATTAAACATCAGGGTTACACATACAATAAAAAGTCTTCTAATGTCACCCCATCATCAAAAGAGACTTAATACTTTTAAGAATTTCAACATAACTCTTGAAGCCCTTATATGTTGACTTCTTACTCATTCAACATTCTTCATGATCCATTAACCATTCCTTTACAACTTATTCTGAAATACTTTTTTCCTACAAACAAAATCATGAATCATATCCTAAGATTCCAAAATCGGAAAACAAATGTTATTAAATAATCCATACATTTGATTGGTCATTGTCAGTTTCTTCATCTTCAATCAGAATGAAATTAGGTATTGGTAAATGAATATTTGTATGATCTTGGTGATCCCATTCACGAAACTTCTTCATAGGTCATGTGTTTTCATAATGACCATCCACACCACATTTAAAACATTCAATTGATCCCTCAGAAAGAACTTCTTTCCATTTCCTCGAGTCAACTGGATGCTTCCTTTTTCCATGGGAGGTTCTTGCTTTATGACCTTCATTTCCACATCTATAGCATATTTCTGTCCCTTTGAAACATTTTCCTAGGTTTTTCTTTCCTCATCATTGACACATAGGTTTTCGAACATACTTACCTTTATGATTATTACCCGTAGTTCCATGGGGATTTTTTTCTCGCATATATGATGCCTTATAGAAATAACCAAGGTTTAGGTGGTCAATCATGACTCGAGATTGTTGGTTGAGTATAAAAACAATAGTTCTCATTGCAGCTCCCATATCATTCAGTTGCTTGCTCAAAAAACTGTCACCGTTTCATTCACATCCACTGTTACTTTGGTGACTTCTAGATCCAGCCATTTAGTAAAACCAAAAAGGTCAATGTGAGTATATCAACAAAACCATCATTTACTAATGAGGAATATAAACACTAAGATATACTTACTTATTCACTTTATCTAAAACTATGACTCTTTCAAAATTCCTAACCATTATGGTAATGTCACTTATGCTTAATGAATACCCTAACCTCTAAAGTTATCTAAACCGACCTTTGATACCAACTATAAGGCCCTCATCCTTAAAACTTACTTAATCTTGAGTTATTACAAGATTACAAATTGAGAATCTTTTCAGGGTTAGAGTTTAAGAGAATTAGATCATGAAACTTGCATTACATTCCACATTTAAACAAAGTGGTTACATAAAAGACAGTATTCATTTTTCCCATCAACGGAAATATATTTAAAATAAAACATGGTTTATTTCTTGACACATACTTGACACTATCATCACATCATGTACCTTTCCCTTGACCTATGAAAAACATTTCAAAAACATGGGATGAGCAGAAAAATCTCAGTAAGGGTTGTAAAAAAGTATGGAATGAAAACAATAGTTCATGTATGAAATCATACATTACTTATATAACATAAGAATTTTAACATACCTCATCAAATCTTGAATTAATCATATAAATCAAAATACATAAAGGTAACTTGAGGCATCCATAACATTCTAACATAGGGAGTAACCCTCTTGGTTACGTTTGGAATACCCATCACAGTATAATCACTAAATCTCTTCAGAGAAACCTTAACGTTTAAACCCTTCGCGTTACCCAATGCATTGGAGAGCTATATCGGGATCACCCGCCCTTAGTTTATCACGGAACCACCTGTCTTCATAATAATGCCCAAGAACCTCAACATAATCTTATCACATAAAACGTGCATAAAGGAAACAAAACATTTCCACCTTTTAATAATTGGATATCAATACAACACATTGATATAAAAACATTATGAAAACCATTTTCAATACCAAAATAAAAGAAAAGTAAAACATGGTATTTATTTTTCTTTTAAAAAAGGTATGGCTTGTAGAGGAAGCTTAAACTCAAATAATAGTCACGGCGGTGGAGAAGTCGTTGTCGCCGCATACGTACGACAATAACATTCACTTTTGTCATTTAGTAAACGCTTCGTATAAAAAATATTCCTTTTTAATAAACATAAAATTCAAAGGGGTTTATACACCTTATAAATAAAGGTTTTATAAAAAACAAAATATGGCTCAATGAAAGGAGATTGAGACCAAGTCCCATACAAAGACGGTATCCTTGGATTAAGGATAAATCAATTACATAATTATGTGTGAAAAATGAATACATGAAATATAAGTGGATATTAAGTGTAAAACAATCTTATGTTATTCCCACATATTCATAGAACGACATATTCAGGGAGTACAAGTTACCCCAAAGAATCAAATTTGGGTTAAGAAGTTCCCTTGCAAAAATTTGACAGCCTAACGGTGTCACTACAAAATTCAGAAAATGAGTTGATGAGAGATAAAAAGGGTATCTCATCACATGGACATAAAATTTAAATCAATAAGGATATAGAAGAACATATCCCAACATAATAGTATGTGAATTAAAAGACATAACAAAAGAAGTCTTTTAAATAGAGGAGGGTGAAAGGTTCCCTTACCGACATGGGTATCTTTCAAGACATGCACCCCATGAAAGAAGGACAATACAACATTGATGTAAATACTCATAAATGAAAGTATATTACACAATGAGTAAAATAATGGGCAGTATATACACCACTAAAAGGAAATTGTGGCAAATATTGCATAAATCGCACCGGAATAAAAGTGAGATGAAAAATCCCTTACGAAAACTCGGTAGCCTAATGGCGCCACTTAAAACTTACAAAAATGGATTGATGAGATAAAATAGGGTCTCTCATCATATTAACATAAATTTTATATAAATAGGAATATAAAATAACATCCCCCAACATAACAAGGAGAATCTTAAAAGAAGTGACCTAATGGGGAGTACTTAAAAAGAAAGAGAGGGGTTAGATCTCTTACGAAAATTCGGCAGCCTAACGGCGCCACTCAAAACTTCCAAAATGGATTGATGAGAGAGAATAGGTTCTCTCATCATATGAACATAAACATTACAGTAATAGTAATATAAAAGAACATCCTAATAACCAGAAGTTTATCTTTAAATGAAATGACATAAAATAGTGTACTTAAAAAGAAAGAATGGAGTAGGATCCCTTACGTCAAGTCCAACTTGTCTTGTTCGTTTCTTTAATTCAGGAATAATAAACTTTGTTCAATTTATAATTTCTTAAGGACATCCTATAAAGATTATTATTCAGTTCATATCACATATTTTAATGTTATAATAATTGGTTAATAATATTAGTTCATATCAGACATTTTTGTTGATGTTTGGTACATGAGTCAAAAATTGAACTTGATGGAAAATAATTTTCCATGTAGTTATAGGTACATCATATAGAGAATAGTATTGATGTTATAAATATCATATATATCCAGTATATATTAATTTTATACTATTCCATAGAATTTTGAGATAAAAATTAAAAGCACCGTTCATGGAGACGGTAGGTCGTACGTACGCACGAACACTACTTTCATTTTTTGTCATATTAATGGAAATAAAACAAAATGAGAGATATATATATATGTTATAATTCAAGAATGATATCTATAATTTAGATGTAATATATTATATATATATCCATTATATATATGTACTTATAATAGTACATAACATTTTGAGATTAGAAATGAAATGTACCGTTCATGGAGACGGTAAGCCGTACGTACGCATGCACACTACTTCCATTTCTATTTCATATTTAATGGAATTAAAACATAATGATACATAATATTATTTTAATTACAGTATGGTATCATATATAATATCATTAAATATATCCTTTATACGTACCACATGTGGTATTAACGAATCAAATCACTTTGAGGGGGCGGTAGTCCGCACTTCCTTAAATGAAGATATCACGTTTACTCATAATGGATACCATAACGGTATGCCATAAATGAAAAATATAGAAGCTTAAGTAAAACATAAACATATTATATATCATATATAAATATAGTTTCATCTTAATGGCCACCTTTGAAGGTGATATATGAGTGTTGAACAATCATCGTTTCATGAGGCTGAAATTCACCATCCACAGAAACAGTATGTTCTTTAACCATTAGATGTAGGTGTGTGTAAGTGTAACTCTAATCCTTCTTATAAAAACATACTAGTATATTGATGATACTTGATTTGTTACAAAAGAAATGAATAAAAAGTGTTTAGGGGGTTGGAGAAGCAAAATAAAACAAAAGGACTCAAGTGAAGACATTACCTAAAAATCGGGTAACTGCCATTGGTTTGAGCTAAAAGGCTTCCTTGGGAAGACTTATTCCCAAATTGAGGTTTCAAGGAGTTATAGATGGATGTGGAGAGACAAAATGGGCCGGTTTTGGCCGAGCCAAAGGCTTTGTAAGTGTGGGTTAGGATGTAGAGTTGGGGGCCTTTTATAAGAGGAGGGGAGGGGCACTCATGGAATGTAAGGAAATGATACTTTATTTTAGAATGAGTTTAGTATTTTAATGGACCCACATTGATGTGTTTCGAGGATAAGGTGATAAGAGTTCGAAATCCACCCATCCAATATGTTTTTGACATGTGTAGGTCTTAGATGTTACATTAGCGTTCCATTTTATTTAAATCGTTAAATAATGAGGTCATCACTGCATCATCATGATGTCATAAATAATTTGATTTATTTAATGTATAAAAATTATAAAAAAACTACTATGATGTAGGAAATCGTTTTAGATTTCAAATGACTATTTATAGTCAAAAATCTGACTTGTATAACCCCATTTAAAAATTGTTTTAGTAAAACAACTCATGTTTGTGTCATTTTAATTTTAACATTAAATGAAAAGGTATTTATGTCTTTTTCCAACCAATGTGGCTCCATGGGTTCCTCAAGTTGATCCATGGATTTTCTTGGTCGGCCATGACTCATCCAATGTGTGTAGGACATGTGTCTAGGTCATTTCATATTATTAAAACATTATTTTTACCTTAAACTACACTAATCACCTCTAATTGCGATTAAAAACTTAATAAGTTACTATTCAAAAAAAATTATTTTAATCCCATTGAACCACATTTTACTTCTTAATGAAAAACATGTATGTCTGATTTTTGAAATTCAAAAAACAAATATTGAAAAATTTCATTTAAACGGAAAAATCAGTTTTTATAAGTACCACTTAATGGTTTCTTTATTCATAAAAAATCGACGTTTTTCAGAAAATTATCAAAAAATTCACCCTAAGGAATATTTGATATTCCGAATTCAAAAATGATGTCTATTTTACAAAATTAGAAAAATATAAGTTGCATTAATTAATTTAATAATAAATTTCCGCTGTCAAAACAAAAAGCGTGTTTTTATGAAACAAAATGTATCAAAAATTGACACTGGTTTAAGTCCGATTTCAAAGTGAAATTAATTCCGACATCCACTTTTGGATTAAATGGTAAAAATATATTCTAATATCTCTTTAAAAACAATTGAAAAGATAATCTAATCATATAAATAAATCATATTAAAAAGAGGTTTTGAATTAAAATACAACATTTTTCACTATTCATTAAAAATTGAACTCTTTTGGAAAAATACCAAAAATTTACTCAAAGTAAATTTTGATGTCCCGATTCTAAAGAAGAATTTTATTTTGTCAAATATAACACATAAAATTGTCAAAAAGTGGATTTAAAAGAGGTTCGCCATCAAAAGGCGGTTAATCGACCTTTTAAAGAATACTAGAATGTTTACGCTTAAAATTGGATTCATTCGCATTTTTAATCCTCAAACATTTATGGTAAAAAGTAAAAATATTTGACAAACAAATATAATAATTTTTTAGTTAATTCTATTCATTCCTACCATCACAACAGCTAGACGTTAACTACCATTTAAAATAATATTATTTTATTATTAGAGTGAAACGTAAGATTCCAAAAAAACTCGTTGTTGTGTATTGGGTACGCCATCGAGCATATCATCCCCTTTAAATTAATATTAATATTTTATTCACAACAATGGATAAATATAAAAATGTCATATTCTTTATTTACCTGGGGTGTTACATCCTTCCCCCCTTTTGGGAATTGCGTCCTCCCAATTTTAAAATTGATCATGGAAACATCCTTGAAAGTCCCACATCGGAACAAGGGTCGGTAAAACAATCACTTTAAAATAAAGAAAGATAAGTACAAAGGTCACCCGAGTTAACCCATATTAGGATTCCAAGTATGAAAATATGGACATGGAGGAAGAAACAAAGGGTCATGTTCTGATGGAGAGTGATAGTAAACATGTCTAGGAGAAAGTTAACCATAAGAAAATCACAAACTTGTGATGGGTTAAACGGTATTCGATTCCCTAGTAGGAAAATTTAAAAGAATTTTTTTTAAGTTACTTTTAATTGAGGAATTTATTTTTGAGCTTAACTAAATCATAATGAAACATACTTACTTATTATGCAGACTTTCAACTTTTACTAGATTCCTTAATCAAACTCATATTTTCTCCAAAAGATGAGTATTTAGGAAGACTTGTTCACATTAAGAGTACTATAATAAACTTCTAGAGAATCAACTAATACAAAAAAGAGAACTACATACTTCCCATGTATTTAGACTTTAAACAAAACCAAAACCAAAAAGGTTAGTGCAAGATCAGATAATCCAGAAAAGGATAACCCTTTATAAAAAGAAAATCTATTCTTAATCTCCAAAATTTGTCCAAAAAAACCCAAAGTTCAAAGTGGACCATTCAATAAACAATTTGTCCATAAAATTCTTCAAAGTAAACCAAACTATGATTGAAACCCAAATATTTGAAGGATTTAGTCACATAGTCCCCGAAGTTAAATCGTAACATTTATCTCCAAACTACATTAGTTGCTCTTAATGTATCATATTGAAAAGTAATTAACCGAATCACATATCCTCCATGATAGGTTAATAGATTTCCATAGATATCTCAAAATAAACTTACTCTTAACTCATAAAATCATCTAACTAAAAATAACCAGTCAAACTAACCAGGGACTTCACGTAGTCCAGTGGTAGGAGATAAATACCAGTTGCACTTTGGTTGTGGGTCTGATTCCTGCAGCTTTGTCCGATGCGACGGGTTGTCACACGGTCTGTGTGTTGTCCTTTTTACAAAACTATATAATTCTCAAATCATTCCCAAAAAGAGATAAAATCATCAAAAATAACCATAACATAATTTAACCTTAATTTAATCTCATTCCTTTAACTTCCATCATAAAATATAGTAACCCATAATTACCTCAAAAGTAAGGATCATATAATCCAAGATGGTTATTTATAAATATGTCCACAAAAGAATAGATAACTATTACTTGAATAAAATTTTCATATATTAAACATCAGGGTTACACATACTATAAAAAGTCTTCTAATGTAACCCCATCATCAAAAGAGACTTAATACTTTTAAGAATTTCACCATAACTCTTGAAGCCCTTATATGTTGACTTCTTACTCATTAAACATTCTTCAGGATCCATTAACCATTCCTTTACAACTTATTCTGAAATAATTTTTTCCTACAAAAAAAATCATGAATCATATCCTAAGATTCCAAAATAGGAAAACAAAAGTTATGAAATAATCCATACGTTTGATTGGTCATTGTCTGTTTCTTCATCCTCAATCATAACGACATTGGGTATTGGTAAACGAATATTTGTACGATCTTGGTGATCCCATTCACGAAACTTCTTAATAGGTAATGTGTTTTCATAATGACCATGCACACAACATTTAAAACAATCAATTGATCCCTTAGAAATAACTTCTTTCCCCTTCCTCGAGTCCAATGGATGCTTCCTTTTTCCATGGCATGTTCTTGCTTTATGACCTTCATTCCCACATCTATAGAATATTTATGTCCCTTTAAACATTTTCCTAGGTGTTTCTTTCCACATCATTGACACATAGGTTTTCGAACATACATACCTTTATGATTATTACCCGTAGTTCCATAGGGATTTTTTTCTTGCATATATGATTTCTTATATAAATCACCAAGGTTTAGGTGGTCAATCATGACTCCAGATAGTTGGTTGAGGATAAAAACAAGAGTTCTCATTGCAGATCCCATATCATTCAGTTTTTTTCTCAAAAAACTGTCACAGTTTCATTCACATCCACTGTTACTTTGGTGCCTTCTAGATCCAGCCATTTACTAAAACCAAAAAGGTCAATGTGAGTATATCAAAAAACCCATCATTTACTAATGAGGATGATAAACACTACGATATACTTACTCATGCACTTTATCTAAAACTATGACTCTTTCTGAATTCCTAACCATTATGGTAATGTAACTTATGCTTAATGAATACCCTAACCTCTAAAGTTATCTAAACCGACCTTTGATACCAACTATAAGGCCCCATCCGTAAACTTTAATTAATCTTGAGTTATTACAAGATTACAAATTGAGGATCTTTTTAGGTTTAGTGTTTTAGAGAATTAGATCATGAAACTTGCATTACATTCCACATTTAAAGAAAGTGGTTACATAAAAGACAATATTCATTTTTCCCATCAATGGAAACATATTTTAAATAAATCATGGATTATTTCTTGACACATCCTTGACACTATCATCACATCATGTACCTTTACCTTGACCTGTAAAAAACATTTCAAAAAACTTGGGATGAGCATAAAAATCTCAGTAAGGGTTATAAAAAAGTATGGAAAGAAAACAATAGTGCATGTATGAAATCATACTTTACTAATATAACATAATAATTTTAACATACCTCATCAAATCATGAATAAATCATTTAAATCATAATACATAAAGGTAACTTGAGGCATCCATAACATTCTTACGTAGGGATTAACCCTCTTGGTTACGTTTGGAATACCCATCACAGTATATTCACTAAATCTCTTCGGAGAAACCTTAATGTTTAACCCCTTCATGTTACCCAATGCATTGGAGAGCTATATCAGGCTCACCCGCCCTTAGTTTATCACGAAACCACCCGTCTTCATAATAATGCCCAAGAACCTCAACATAATTGTATCACATAAAACATGCATAAAGGAAACATAAAATTTCCACCTTTCAATCATAGGATATCAATACAACACATTGACATAAAAACATTATGAAAACCATTTTCAATACCAAAATAAAAGAAAAGTAAAACATAGTATTTATTTTTCTTTTAAAAAAAGGTATGGCTTGTAGAGGAAGCCGAAACTCAAATAATGGTCACGGCGGTGGAGAAGTCTTTGTCGCCGCATACATACGACAAAAACATTCCCTTTTGTCGTTTAGTAAACGCTTCATATAAAAAAGATTCTTTTTGAATAAACATAAAAGTCAAAGGGGTTTATACACCGTATAAATTAAGGTTTTGTATAAAACAAAATATGCCTCAATGAAAGGAGATTGAGACGAAGTCCCATACAAAGACGGTATCCTTGGATTAAGGATAAATCAATTACATAATTATGTGTGAAAAATTAATACAAAAAATATAAGTGGATATTAAGTGTAACAAAATCAGTGGTTATTCACACATATTCATAGAATGACATATTCAAGGAGTACAAGTTAATCCCAAAGAATCAAATTTGGGTTAAGAAGTTTCCTTGCAAAATTTTGACAGCCTAACGGTGTCACTACAAAATTTAGAAAATGAGTTGATGAGAGATAAAAATGGTATCTCATCACATAGACATAAAATTTAAATCAATAAGGATATAGAAGTACATATCCCAACATAATAGTATGTGAATTAAATGACATAGAAAAAGAAGTCTTTTCAAAAGAGGAGGGTGAAAGGTTCCCTTACCGACATGGGTATCTTTCAAGACATGAACCCCGTGAAAGAAGGACAATACACCATTGATGTAAATACTCATAAATAAATGTATATTACACAATGAGTAAAATAATGGGTAGTATATACACCACTCAAAGGAAATTGTGGAAAATGTAGCATAAATCTCACGGGAATAAAAGTGGGATGAAAAATCCCTTAAGAAAACTCAGCAGCCAAATGGCGCCACTTAAAACTTACAAAAATGGATTGATGAGATCAAATAGGGTCTGTCATAATATTAAAATAAAGTTTACATAAATATGAATATAAAAGAACATCCCCCAACATAACAAAGATGAGCTTAAAAGAAGTGACATAAATGAGAGTACTTAAAAAGAAAGAGAGGGGTAAGATCTCTTACGAAAATTCGGCAGCCTAACGGCGCCACTCAAAACATCCAAAATGGATTGATGAGAGAGAATAGGTTCTATCATCATATGAACATAAAAATTAAAGTAAGAGTAATATAAAAGAACATCCTAATAACAAGAAATATTATCTTTAAAAGAAATGACATAAAATAGTGTACTTAAAAAGAAAGAGAGGAGTAGGATCCCTTACGTCAAGTCCAACTTGTCTTGTTCGTTTCTTTATATTCCTGAATAATAAACTTTGGTCAATTTATAATTGCTTAAGGACCTCCTATAAATATTATTATTCAGTTCAAATAACATATTTTAATGGTATAATAATTGGTTAATAATATGATTTCATATCAGACGTTCTTGTTGATGTTTGGTACATGAGTCAAAAATTGAACTTGATGGAAAATAATTTTCCATGTAGTTATAGGTACATCATATCCAGAATAGTATTGATGTTCTAAATATCATATATATACATTATATATTCATTTTATACCATTCCATAGCATTTTGAGAAAAAAATTAAAAGCACCGTTCATGGAGACGGTAGGTCGTACGTACGCATGAACGCTACATTCATTTTTTGTCATATTAATGGAAATAAAACAAAATGAGAGAGATATATATATGTAATAATTCCAGAATGATATCCATAATTTAGATGTAATATATTATATATATATCCATTATATATATGTACTTATAATACTACATAACATTTTGAGATAAGAAATGAAATGTATTGTTCATGGAGACAGTAAGCCGTACGTACGCATGAACGCTACTTCCATTTCTATTTAATATTTAATGGAATTAAAACATAATGATACATAATATAATTTTAATTAAAGTATGGTATCATATATAATATCATTAAATATATCCTTTATATGTACCACATATGGTATTAGCGAATCAAATCACTTTGAGGGGGCGGTAGTCCGCACTTCCTTAAATGAAGATATCACGTTTAACCATAATGGAAACCATAATGGTATGCCATAAATGAAAAATACAGAAGATTAAGTAAAACATAAACATATTATATATCATATATAAATATATTTTCATCTCAATGTCCACCTTTGAATGTGATATATGAGTGTTGAACAATCATCGTTTCATGAGGAAGAAATTCACCATCAACAGAAACAGTATGTTCTTTAACCATTAGATGTATGTGTGTGTAAGTGTAACTCGAATCCTTCTTATAAAAACATCCAAGTATATTGAAGATACTTGAGTTGTTACAAAATAAATTAATATAAAGTGTTTAGGGGGTTGGAGAAGCAAAATAAAATAAAAGGACTCAAGTGAAGACATTACCTTAAAATCGGGTAACTCCCTTTGGTTTGAGCTAAAATACTTCCTTGGGAAGACTTCTTCCAAAAGTGAGTCTTCAAGGAGTTATAGAGGGATGTGGAGAGACAAAATGGTCAGGTTTTGGACGAGCCAAAGGCTTTGTAAGTGTGGGTTTGGATGTAGAGGTGGGGGCCTTTTATAAGAGGAGGGGAGGGGCACTCTTGGAAAGTAAGGAAATGTTACTTTATTTTAGAATGAGTTTCGGATTTTAATGGTACCACATTGATGTGTTTCGAGGGTAAGGTGATATGAGTTCGAAATCCACCCATCCAATAGGTTTTTGACATGTGTAGGTCTTATATTTTACATTAGATTTCCATTTTATTTAAATCGTTAAATAATGAGGTCATCGCTGCATCATCATGATGTCATAAATAATTTAATTTGATTAATGTATAAAAATTATGAAAAAAACTACTATGATGTAGGAAATAGTTTTAGCTTTCTAATTACTATTTATAGTCAAAAATCTGACTTGTATAACCCCATTTAAATTTTTTTTAGTAAAACAACTCATGTTTGTGTCATTTTAATTTTAACATTAAATGAAAAGGTATTTGTGTCTTTTTCCAACAAAAGTGGCTCCATGGGGTCCCCAAGTTGACCCATGGATTTTATTGGTCGGACATGACTCATCCAATGAGTGTAGGACATGTGTCTAGGTCATTTCATATTATTAAAACATTATTTTTACCTTAAACTACACTAATCACCTCTAATTGCGATTAAAAACATAATAAGTTACTATTCTACAAAAAATTATTTTAATCCCATTGAACCACATTTTACTTCTTAATGACAAACATGTATTTCGGATTTTTGAAATTCAAAACACAAAGATGGAAAAATTTTCATTTAAAAGGAAAAATCAGTTTTTATAAGTACCACTTAATGGTTTCTCTATTCATCAAAAATTGAAGTTTTTTAGAAAATTACCAAAAATTCACCCTAAGATATATTTGATGTTCCGAATTCAAAAATTATGTCTATTTTAAAAAATTGAAAACATATAAGTTTCATTAATTAATTTAATAATTAATTCCCGCTGTCAAATCAAAAAAGCGTGTTTTTATGAAACAAAATGTATCAAAAGATTGACACTAGTTTAAGTCCGATTTCAAAGTGAAATTAATTCCAACATCCACTACTAGATTAAATGGTAAAAAAATATTCTAATGTCTATTTAAAACCAATTTAAAATATAATCTAATCATATAAATAAATCAGATTAAAAAGAGGTATTGAATTAAAATACAACATTTTTCACTATTCATTAAAAATTGAACTTTTTCGGAAAAATACAAAAAATTTATAAAAAGAAAATTTTGATGTCCCAATTCTAAAGAAGAATTTTATTTTGTCAAATATAACACATAAAATTGTCAAAAAGTGGATTTAAAAGAGGTTCGCCATCAAAAGGCAGTTAATCGACCTTTTAAGGAATATTAGAATGTTTACGCTTAAAATTGGATTCATTCGCATTTTTAGTCCTCTAAAATTTATTGTAAAAAGTAAAAATATGTGACAAACATATATAATAATTTTTTAGTTAATTCTATTCATTCCTGCCATCACAACAGCTAGACGTTAACTACCATTTAAAATAATATTATTTTATTATTAGAGTGCAACGTAAGATTCCCAAGAAACTCGTTGTTGTGTATTGGGTATGCCATCAAGCAAAGCATCCCCTTTAAATTAATATTAATATTTAATTCACAAATATGGATAAATATAATAATGTCATATTCATTATTTACCTGGGGTGTTACATCCTTCCCCGCTTTTGGGAATTGCGTCCTCACAATTTTAAAATTGAGCTTGGAAACATCCTTGAATGTCCCACATCTGAACAAGAGTCGGTAAAACAATCACATTAAAATAACGAAAGATAAGTACAAAGGTCACCCGAGTTAAACCATATTAGGATTCCAAGTATGAAATTATGGACATGGAGGAAAAAACAAAGGGTCATGTTCTGATGGAGAGTGATAGTAAACATGTCTAGGAGAAAGTTACCCATAAGAAAATCACAAACATGTGATGGGTTAAATGGTATTTGATTCCCCAGTTGGAATAGTTAACAGACGTCATTTTTATTTTAAGTTACTTTTGAATGAGGAATTTATTTTTGAGCTTAACTAAATCATAATGAAACATACTTACTTGTCATGAAGACTTTCAACATTTACTATATTCCTTAATCAAACTCATATTTTCTCTAAAAGACGTGTATTTAGGAAGACTTTTTCACATTAAGAGTACTATAATCAACTTCTAGAGAATCACCTAATCCAAAAAAGAGAACTATATACTTCCCATGTATTTATACTTTAACCAAAACCAAAACCAAAAAGGTTAGTGCAAGATCAGATAATCCAGAAAAGGAAAACCCTTTATAAAAATAAAATCTATTCTTAATCTCCAAAATTTGTCCAAAAAAACCCAAAGTTCAAAGAGGACCATTGAATAAAAAATTTGTCCACAAAAGTCTTCAAAGTAAACCAAACTAAGATTGAAACCCAAATATTTGAAGGATTTAGTCACATAGTCTCCCAAGATAAATCGTAACATTTATCTCCAAACTACATCAGTTGCTCTTAATGTCTCGTACTGAAAAGTAATTAACCTAATCACATATCCTCCATGATAGGTTAATAGATTTCCATAAAAATCCCAAAATCAACTTACTCTTAATTCAAAAAATCATCTAACTAAAACGAATCAGTCAAACTAACCAGGGAATTCACGTAGTCCAGTGGTAGGAGATAAATACCAGTTGCACTTTGGTTGTGGGTCGGATTCCTGTAGCTTTGTCCGACGCGACGGGTTCTCACACGGTCTGCGTGTTTTCATTTTTCCAAAACTATATAATTCTCAAATCATTCCCAAGAAGAGATAAAAGCATCAAAAATAACCATAACATAATTTAACCTCAATCTAATCTCATTCCTTTAACTTCCATCATAACATATAGTAACCCATAATTACCTCAAATGTAAGGATCATATAAACCCAAATGGTTCTTAATAAATATGTCCACAAAATAATAGATAACTATTACGTGAATAAAATTTTCATATATTAAACATCAGGGTTACACATACTATAAAAAGTATTCTAATGTAACCCCATCATCAAAAGAGACTTAATACTTTTAAAAATTTCACCATAACTCTTGAGGCCCTTATATGTTGACTTATTACTCATTCAACATTCTTCATGATCCATTAAACATTCCTTTACAACTTATTCAGAAATACTTTTTTCCTACAAAGAAAATCATGAATCATATCCTAAGATTCCAAAATAGGAAAACAAAAGTTATGAAATAATCCATACATTTGATTGGTCATTGTCAGTTTCTTCATCCTCAATCAGAATGGAATTAGGTATTGGTAAAAGAATATTTGTACGATCTTGGTGATCCCATTCACGAAACTTCTTCATAGGTCATGTGTTTTCATAATGAGCATGCACACCACATTTAAAACATTCATTTGATCCCTCATAATGAACTTCTTTCCCTTTCCTCGAGTCAACTGGATGCTTCCTTTTTCCATGGAAGGTTCTTGCTTTATGACCTTCATTTCCACATCTATAGCATATTTCTGTCCCTTTGAAACACTTTCCTAGGTGTTTCTTTCCACATCATTGACACATAGGTTTTCGAACATACTTACCTTTATGATTATTACCCGTAGTTCCATAGGGATTTTTTTCTCACATATATGATTCCTTATAGAAATCACCAAGGTTTAGGTGGTCAATAATGACTCCAGATAGTTGGTTGAGGATAAACACAAGAGTTCTCATTGCAGCTCCAATATCATTCAGTTGCTTTCTCAAAAAACTATCACAGTTTCATTCACATCCACTATTACTTTGGTGCCTTCTAGATCCAGCCATTTACTAAAACCAAAAAGGTCAATGTGAGTATATCAACAGAACCATCATTTACTAATGAGGAAGATAAACACTAAGATATACTTACTCATTCACTTTATCTAAAACAATGACTCTTTTTGAATTCCTAACCATTATGGTAATGCCACTTATGCTTAATGAATACCCAAACCTCTAAAGTTATCTAAACCGACCTTTGATACCAACTATAAGGACCCATCCTTAAGCCTTACTAAATCTTGAGTTATTACAAGATTACAAATTGAGGATCTTTTCAGGTTTATAGTTTTAGAGAATTAGATCATGAAACTTGCATTACATTCCACATTTAAACAAAGTGGTTACATAAAATACAGTATTCATTTTTCCCATCAACGGAAACATATTTTAAATAAAACATGGATTATTTCTTGACACATCCTTGAAACTATCATCACATCGTGTACCTTTACCTTGACCTATGAAAAATATTTCAAAAACTTGGGATGAGCATAAAAAGCTCAGTAAAGGTTATAAAAAAGTATTGAAAGAAAACAATAGTCCATGTATGAAATCATACTTTACTCATATAACATAAGAATTTTAACATACCTCATCAAATCATGAATAAATCATATAAATCATAATACATAAAGGTAACTTGAGGCATCCATAACATTCTTACATAGGGAGTAACCCTCTTGGTTACGTTTGGAATACCCATCAAAGTATATTCACTAAATCTCTTCGGAGAAACCTTAACGTTTAACCCCTTCGTGTTACCCAATGCATTGGAGATCTATATCGGGCTCACCCGCCCTTAGTTTATCAAAGAACCACCCGTCTTCATAATAATGCCCAAGAACCTCAACATAATCGTATTACATAAAACATGCATAAAGGAAACATAACATTTCCACCTTTCTATCATAGGATATCAATATAACACATTGATATAAAAACATTATGAAAAACATTTTCAATACCAAAATAAATGAAAAGTAAAACATGGTCTTTATTTTTCTTTTAAAAAAAGTTATGGCTTGTAGAGGAAGCCAAAACTCAAATAATGGTCACGGCGGTGGAGAAGTCGTTGTCACCGCATACGTACGACAAAAACATTCCCTTTTGTCATTTAGTAAATGCTTCGTATAAAAAATATTCCTTTTGAATAAACTTAAAAGTAAAATGGGTTTATACACCATATAAAAGAAGGTTTTTTATAAAACAAAATATGCCTCAATGAAAGGAGATTGAGACGAAGTCCCATACAAAGACGATATCCTTGGTTTAAGGATAAATCAATAACATAATTATGTGTGAAAAATGAATACACAAAATATAAGTGGATATTAAGTGTAAAAAAATCAGAGGTTTTTCACATATATTCATAGAATGCCATATTCAAGGAGTACAAGTTTATCCCAAAGAATCAAATTTGGGTTAAGAAGTTCCCTTGCAAAAATTTGATAGCCTAACAGTGTCACTACAAAATTCAGAAAATGAGTTTATGAGAGATAAAAAGGGTATCTCATCACATGGAAATAAAATTTAAATCAATAAGGATATAGAAGAACATATCCCAACATAATTGTATGTGAATTAAAAGACATAACAAAATAAGTCTTTTAAAAAGAGGAGGGAGAAAGGTTCCCTTACCGACGTGGGTATCTTTCAAGACATGCACCCCGTGAAAGAAGGAAAATACAACATTGATGTAAATAATCATAAATGAAAGAATATTACACAATGAGAAAAATAATGGGTAGTATATACACCACTCAAAGGAAATTGTGGAAAATGTAGCATAAATCTCATGGGAATAAAAGTGAGATGAAAAATCCCTTACGAAAACTCGGAAGCCTAATGGCACCACTTAAAACATAACAAAAATGGATTGATGAGATTAAATAGGGTCTCTAATCATATTAACATAATGTTTAAATAAATAGTAATATAAAAGAAAATCCCCAAACATAACAAAGAGGAGCTTAAAATAAGTGAAATAAAGGAGAGTACTTAAAAAGAAAGAGAGGGGTTATATCTCTTACGAAAATTCTGCAGCCTAACGGCGCCACTCAAAACATCCAAAATGGATTGATGAGAGAGAATAGGTTCTCTCATCATATGAACATAAACATTACAGTAATATTAATATAAAATAACATCATAATAACAAGAAATATTATCTTTAAAAGGAATGACATAAATGAGTGTACTTAAAAAGAAAGAGAGGAGTAGGATCCCTTACGTCAAGTCCAACTTGTCTTGTTCGTTTCTTTATATTCCTGAATAATAAACTTTAGTCAATTTATAATTTCTTAAGTCCTATAAAAGTTATTATTCAGTTCATATCACATATATTAATGTTATAATAATTGGTTAATAATATGAGTTCATATCATACGTTTTTGTCGATGTTTGGTACATGAGTCAAAAATTGAACTTGATGGAAAATAATTTTCCAAGTAGTTATAGGTACATCATATCCAGAATAGTATTTATGTTCTAAATATCATATATATCCAGTATATATACATTTTATTCTATTCCATAGCATTTGGAGATAAAAATTATAAGCACCGTTCATGGAGACGGTAGGTTGTACGTACGCTTGAACGCTACTTTCATTTTTTGTCATATTAATGGAAATAAAACAAAATGAGAGAGATATAAATATGTTATAATTCCAGAATGATATCCATTATTTAGATGTAATATATTATATATATATCCATTATATATATGTACTTATAATAGTACATAACATTTTGAGATAAGAAATGAAATGTACCGTTCATGGAGACGGTAAGCCGTACGTACGCATGAACGCTACTTCCATTTCTATTTCATATTTGATGGAATTAAAACATAATGATACATAATATTATGTTAATTACAGCATGGTATCATATATAATATCATTAAATATATCCATTATACATACCACATATGGTATTAATGAATCAAATCACTTTGAGGGGGCGGTAGTCTGCATTTCCTTAAATGAAGATATCACATTTACCCATAATGGAAACCATAAAGGTATGCCATAAATGAAAAATAAAGAGGCTTAAGTAAAACATAAACATTTTATATATCATATATAAATTTTTTTCATCTTAATGGCCACCTTTGAAGGTGATATATGAGTGTTGAACAATCATCGTTTCGTGAGGTAGAAATTCGCCATCCACGGAAACCGTATGTTCTTTAACCATTAGATGTAGGTGTGTGTAAGTGTAACTAGAATCCTTCATATAACAACATCCTAGTATATTGAAGATAATTGATTTGTTATAAAATAAATTAATAAAAAGTTTTTATGGGGTTGGAGAAGCAAAATAAAACAAATGGACTCAAGTGAAGACATTACCTTAAAATCGGGTAACTCCCTTTGGTTTGTGCTAAAAGACTTCCTTGGGAAGACTTCTACCCAAAGTTAGGCTTCATGGAGTTATAGAGGTATGTGGAGAGACAAAATGGGCAGGTGTTGTCCGAGCCAAAGTCTTTTTAAGTGTGGTTTAGTAAGTAGAGGAGGGGGCTTTTTATAAGAGGAGGGGAGGGGCACTCTTGGAAAGTAAGGAAATGTTACATTATTTTAGAATGAGTTTCAGATTTTAATGGTCCCACATTGATGTGTTTCGAGGATAAGGTGATAAGAGTTCGAAATCCACCCATCCAATAGGTTTTTTACATGTTTAGGTCTTAGAGTTTACATTAGCGTTCCATTTTATTTAAATCGTTAAAAAATGAGGTCATCGCTGCATCATCATGATGTCATAAATAATTTAATTTATTTAATGTATAAAAATTATAAAAAAATACTATGATGTAGGAAATAGTTTTAGCTTTCTAATGACTATTTATAGTAAAAAATTGGACTTGTATAACCCCATTTAACAATTGTTTTAGTAAAACAACTCATGTTTGTGTCATTTTAATTTTAACATTAAATGAAAAGGTATTTATGTCTTTTTCCAACCATAGTGGCTCCATGGGGTCCCTAAGTTGACCCATGGATTTTCTTGGTCGTCCATTACTCATAAAATGGGGGTAGGACATGTGTCTAGGTCATTTCATATTATTAAAACATTATTTTTACCTTAAACTACACTAATCACCTCTAATTGCGATTAAAAACTTAATAAGTTACTATTCAATAAAAAATTATTTTAATCCCAGTGAACCAAATTTTACTTCTTAATGAAAAAAATGTATGTCTGATTTTTGAAATTCAAAACAAAAAGATGGAAAAATTTCATTTAAATGGAAAAATCAGTTTTTATAAGTACCACTTAATGGTTTCTCTGTTCATCAAAAATTGAAGTTTTTCAGAAAATTACCAAAAATTCACCCTAAGCTATATTCGATATTCCGAATTCAAAAATGATGTCTATTTAATAAAATTAAAAACATATAATTTTCTTTAATTAATTTAATAATTAATTCCCGTTGTCAAAACAAAAAGCGTGTTTTTATGAAACAAAATGTATCAAAAGATTGACACTAGTTTAAGTCCGATTTCAAAGTGAAATTAATTCCAACGTCCACTATTGGATTAAATGGTAAAAATATATTATAATATCTCTTTAAAAACAATTTAAAAGATAATATAATAATATAAATAAATCATATTAAAAAGAGGTTTTGAATTAAAATACATCATTTTTCACTATTCATTAAAAATTGAACTTTTTCGGAAAAATACCAAAAATTTACACAATGTAAATTTTGATGTCCAGATTCTAAAGAAAAATTTTATTTTGTCAAATATAACACATAAAATTGTCAAAAAGTAGATTAAAAAGATGTTCTCCATCAAAAGGCGATTAATCGACCTTTTAAAGAATATTAGAATGTTTACACATAAAATTGGATTCATTCGCATTTTTAATCCTCTAACATTTAATGTAAAAAGTAAAAATATTTGACAAACATATATAATAATTTTTTAGTTAATTCTATTCATTCCTACCATCACAACATCTCGGCATTAACTACCATTTAAAATAATATTATTTTATTATTAGAGTGCAAGGTAAGATTCCCAAGTAACTCGTTGTTGTGTATTGGGTACACCATCGAGCATAGCATCCCCTTTAAATTAATATTAATATTTTATTCACAAATATGGATAAATATAAAAATTTCATATTCTTTATTTACCTAGGGTGTTATATCCTTCCCCCATTTTGGGAATTGCGTCCTTGCAATTTTAAAATAGAGCTTGGAAACATCCTTGAAAGTCCCACATCGGAACAAGAGTCGGTAAAACAATCACTTTAAAATAATGAAAGATAAGTACAAAGGTCACCCGAGTTAACCCATATTAGGATTCCAAGTATAAAAATATGGATATGGAGGAAAAAACAAAGGGTCATGTTCTGATGGAGAGTGACAGTAAACATGTCTAGGAGAAAGTTAACCATAAGAAAATCACAAACATGTGATGGGTTAAACAGTATTTGATCCCCCAATAGGAAAAGTTAATAGACATAATTTTGGTTTTAAGTAAATTTTCATTAAGGAATTTATTTTTGAGCTTAACTAAATCATAATGAAACATACTCACTTGTCATGCAGACTTTCAACTTTTACTAGATTCCTTAATCAAACTCATATTTTCTCCAAAATACGAGTATTTAGGAAGACTTGTTCACATTAAGAGTACTATAATCAACTTCTATAGAATCACCTAATCCAAAAAAGAGAACTATATACTTCCCATTTATTTAGACTTTAACCAAAACCAAAACCAAAATTCTTAATATAAGATCAGATAATCTAGAAATGGATAACCCTTTATAAAAAGAAAATCTATTCTTAATCTCCAAAATTTGTCCAAAAAACCCAAAGTTCAAAGAGGACCATTCAATAAACAATTTTTCCATAAAATTCTTCAAAGTAAACCAAACTAAGATTGAAACCAAATATTTGAAGGATTTAGTCACATAGTCTCCCAAGATAAATCATAACATTTATCTCCAAACTACATCAGTTGCTCTTAATGTCTCGTATTGGAAAGTAATTAACCTAATAACATATCCTCCATGATAGTTTAATAGATTTCCATAGATATCCCAAAATCAACTTAATCTTAATTCATAAAATCATCTAACTAAAAATAATCAGTCAAACTAACCAGGGACTTCACGTAGTCTAGTGGTAGGAGATAAATACCAGTTGCACTTTGGTTGTGGGTCCGATTGTTGTAGCTTTGTCCGACGCGACGGGTTGTCACACAGTCTGCATGTTGTCCTTTTTCCAAAACTATATAATTCTCAAATCATTCCCAAAAAGAGATAAAATCATCAAAAATAACCATATCATAATTTAACCTCAATTTAATCTCATGCCTTTAACTTCCATCATAACATATAGTAACCCATAATTACCTCAAATGTAAAGATCATATAAACCCAAATGGTTCTTTATAAATATTTCCACAAAAGAATAGATAACTATTACTTGAATAAAATTTTCATATATTAAACATCAGGGTTACACATACTATAAAAAGTCTTCTAATGTAACCCCATCATCAAAAGAGAATTAATACTTTTAAGAATTTCACCATAACTCTTGAAGCCCTTATATGTTGACTTCTTACTCATTCAACATTATTCATGATCCATTAACCATTCCTTTACAACTTATTTTGAAATACTTTTTTCCTACAAACAAAATCATGAATCATATCCTAAGATTCCAAAATAGGAAAACAAAAGTTATGAAATAATCCATACGTTTGATTGGTCATTTTCAGTTTCTTCATCCTCAATCAGAATGGCATTAGGTATTGGTAAACGAATATTTGTACGATCTTGGTGATCCGATTCACAAAACTTCTTCATAGGTCATGTGTTTTCATAATGACCATGAACACCACATTTAGAACATTCAATTGATCCCTCAAAAAGAACTTCTTTCCCTTTCCTCGAGTCAACTTGATGCTTCCTTTTTCCATGGAAGGTTCTTTCTTCATGACCTTCATTTCCACATATATAGCATATTTCTGTCCCTTTGAAACATTTTCCTAGGTGTTTCTTTCCACATCATTGACACATAGGTTTTTGAACATACTTACCATTATGATTATTAACCGTAGTTCCGTAGGGATTTGTTTCTCGATTATATGATGCCTTATAGAAATCACCAAGGTTTAGGTGGTCAATCATGACTCCAGATAGTTGGTTGAGGATAAACACAAGATTTCTCATTGCAGCTCCCATATCATTCAGTTGCTTGCTCAAAAAACTATTACAGTTTCATTCACATCCCCTGTTACTTTGGTGCCTTCTAGATCCAGCCACTTACTAAAACCAAAAAGGTCAATGTGAGTATATCAACAAAACCATCATTTACTAATGAAGAAGATAATCACTATGATATACTTACTCATTCACTTTATCTAAAACTATGACTCTTTCTAAATTACTAACCATTATGGTAATGTCACTTATGCTTAATGAATACCCTAACCTCTAAAGTTATCTAAACCGACCTTTGATACCAACTATAAGGCCCAATACATAAACCTTACTTAATCTTGAGTTATTACAAGATTAAAAAACGAGGATCATTTCAGGTTTAGAGTTCTAGTGAATTAGATCATGAAACATGCATTACATTCCACATTTAAAAAAAGTGGTTACATAAAAGACAATATTCATTTTTCCCATCAACGGAAACATATTTAAAATATAACATGGATTATTTCTTGACACATCCTTGACACTATCATCACATCATGTACCTTTCCCTTGACCTGTGAAAAACATTTCAAAAACATGGGATGAGCATAAAAAGCTCAGTAAGGGTTATAAAAATGTATGGAAAGAAAACAATAATCCATGTATGAAATCATACTTTACTCATATAACATTATAATTTTAACATACCTCATCAAATCATGAATAAATCATATAAATCATAATATATAATGGTAACATGAGGCATCCATAACATTCTTACGTAGGGAGTAACCCTCTTAGTTTCTTTTGGAATACCCATCACAGTATATTCACTAAATCTCTTCGGAGAAACCTTAATGTTTAACCCCTTCGCGTTACCCAATGCATTGGAGAGCTATATCGGGCTCACCCGCCCTTAGTTTATCCTGGAACCGCCCGTCCTCATAATAATGTCCAAGAACCTCAACATAATTGTATCACATAAAACATGCATAAAGGAAACATAACATTTCAACCTTTCAATCATAGGATATCAATACAACACATTGATATAAAAACCTTATGAAAACAATTTTCAATACCAAAATAAAATAAAATTAAAACATGGTATTTATTTTTATTTTAAAAAAGTTATGTCTTGTAGAGGAAGCTGAAACTCAAATAATGGTCACGGCGGTGGAGAAGTCGTTGTCGCCGCATATGTACGACAAAAACTTTCGCTTTTTTAATTTAGTAAACGCTTCGTATAAAAAATATTCCTTTTGAATAAATGTAAAAGACAAAGGGTTTTATACACCATATAAAAGAAGGTTTTGTATAAAACAAAATTTACCTCAATGAATGGAGATTGAGACGATGTTCCATACAAAGATGGTATCCTTGGATTAAGGATAAATCAATTACATAATTATGTGTGACAAATGAATACACGAAATATAAGTTGATATTAAGTGTAAAACCATCAGAGGTTATTCACACATATTCACAGAACGAAATATTCAAGGAGTACAAGTTTATCCCAAAGAATCAAATTTGGGTTAAGAAGTTCCCTTGCAAAAATTTGACAGCCTAACGGCGTCACTACAAAATTCAGAAAATGAGTTGATGAGAGATAAAAAGGGTATCTCATCACATGGACATAAAATTTAAATCAATAAGGATATAGAAGAACATATCCTAAAATAATAGTATGTTAATTAAAAGACAAAAAAAATAAGTCTTTTAAAAATAGGAGGGTGAAAGGTTCCCTTACCGACATGGGTATCTTTCAAGACATGCACCCCGTGAAAGAAGGAAAATACAACATTGATGTAAATACTCATAAATGAAAGTATATTACACAATGAGTAAAATAATGGGCATTACATACACCAATCAAAGGAAATTGTGGCAAATGTAGCATAAATCTCACGGGAATAAAAGTGAGATGAAAAATCCCTTACGAAAACTCGGCAGCCTAATAGCGCCACTTAAAACTTACAAAAATTGATTGATGAGATCAAATAGGGTATCTAATCATATTAACATAAATATTACATAAATAGGAATATAAAATAACATCCCCCAACAGAACAAAGAGGAGCTTAAAAGAAGTTGCATAAAGGTGAGTACTTAAAAATAAAGAGAGGAGTTAGATCTCTTACGAAAATTCGACAGCCTAACGGCGCCACTCAAAACTTCCGAAATGGATTGATGAGAGAGAATAGGTTCTCTCATCATATGAACAAAACAATTATAGTAAGGGTAATATAAACGAACATCCTAATAACAAGAAAGATTATCTTTAAAAGGAATGACATAAAATAGTGTACTTAAAATGAAAGAGAGAAGTAGGATCCCTTACGTCAAGTCCAACTTGTCTTGTTCGTTTCTTTATATTCTTGAATAATAAACTTTAGTAAATTTATAATTCTTTAAGGACCTCACATAAATATTATTATTCAGTTAATATCACATATTTTAATGTTATAATAATTGGTTAATAATATGAGTTCATATCAGACGTTTTTGTCGATGTTTGGTACATGAGTCAAAAATTGAACTTGTTGGAAAATAATTTTACATGTAGTTATAGGTACATCATATCCAGAATAGTATTGATGTTTTAAATATCATATATATCTAGTATATATTCATTTTATACTAATCCATAGAATTTGTAGATAAAAATTAAAACCACCATTCATGGAGACGGTAGGCTGTACGTACGAATGAACACTACTTTCATTTTTTGTCATATTAATGTAATTAAAACAAAATGAGAGAGATATATATATATTATAATTACAGAATGATATCCATAATTTAGATGTAAAATATTACATATATACCCATTATATATATGTACTTATAATAGTACATAACATTTTGAGATAAGTAATGAAATGTACCGTTCATGGAGATGGTAAGCCGTACGTACGCATGAACGCTACTTCCATTTCTATTTCATATTTAATGGAATTAAAACATAATGATACATAATAGTATTTTAATTCCAGTATGGTATAATATATAATATCATTAAATATATCCTTTATACGTACCACATATGGTATTAACGAATCAAATCACTTTGTGGGGGCGGTAGTCCGCACTTCCTTAAATGAAGATATCGTGTTTATCCATAATGGACACCGTAAAGGTATGCCATAAATGAAAAATACAGAATCTTAAGTAAAACATAAACATATTATATATAATATATAAATATAGTTTCATCTTGATGGCCACCTTTGAAGGTGATATATGAGTGTTGAACAATCATCATTTCGTGAGGCAGAAATTCGCCATCCACGGAAACAGTATGTTCTTTAACCATTAGATGTAGGTGTATGTAAGTGTAATTCGAATCCTTCTTATAAAAACATCCTAGTATATTGAAGATACTGGATTTGTTACAAAATAAATGAATAAAAAGTGTTGAGGTGGTTGGAGAAGAAAAATAAAACAAAAGGACCAAAGTGAAGACATTACCATAAAATCGGGTAACTCCCTTTGGTTTGAGCTAAAAGGCTTCCTTGGGAAGCCTTCTTCCCAAATTGAGGCTCCAAGGAGTTATAGAGGGGTGTGGAGAGACAAAATGGGCAGGTTTTGGCCGAGACAAAGGCTTTGGAAGTGTGGGTAAGGAAGTAGAGGTGGGGGCCTTTTATAAGAGGAGGGGAGGGGCACTCTTGGAAAGTAAGGAAATGTTACTTTATTTTAGAATCTGTTTCGGATTTTAATGGTCCCAAATTGATTTTTTTCTAGGATAAGGTGATAAGGGTTCTAAATCCACCCATTCAATAGGTTTTTGACATATGTAGGTCTTATATTTTACATTAGATTTCCATTTTATTTAAATCATTAAATAATGAGGTCATCGCTGCATCCTCATGATGTCATAAATAATTTAATTTTATTAATGTCTAAAAATTATAAAAAAATTACTATGATATAAGAAATCGTTTTAGATTTCGAATGACTATTTATAGTCAAAAAACTGACTTTTATAACCCCATTTTAAATTTTTTTTAGTAAAACAACTCATGTTTGTGTCGTTTTAATTTTAACATTAAATGAAAAGGTATTTATGTCATTTTCCAACCAAAGTGGCTCCATGGGGTCCCCAAGTTGACCCATGTATTGTCTTAGTCGGCCATGACTCATAAAATGAGGTTTGGACATGTGTCTAGGTCATTTAATATTATTAAAACATTATTTTTACCTTAAACTACACTAATCACCTCTAATTGCGATAAAAAACTTAATAAGTTACTATTCACCAAAAAATTATTTTAATCCCATTGAACAACATTTTACTTCTTAATGACAAAAATGTATGTCGGATTTATGAAATTCAAAACACAAAGATGGAAAAATTTCATTTAAACGGAAAAATCAGTTTTTATAAGTACAACTTAGTGGTTTCACTATTCATCAAAAATTGTCGTTTTTCAGAAAATTACCAAAATTTCACCCTAAGCAATATTTGATATTCCAAATTCAAAAAGGATTTCTATTTTAAGAAATTCTAAACATATAGGTTGCATTAATTAATTTAATAATTAATTCCCGCTGTCAAAACAAAAAGCCTGTTTTTATGAAACAAACTGTATCAAAAGATTGACACTAGTTTATGTCCGATTTCAAAGTGAAATTAATTCCAACAACCACTATTCGATTAAATGGTAAAAATATAATCTAATCATATAAATAAATCAGATTAAAAAGAGGTTTTGAATTAAAATACAACATTTTACACTATTCATTAAAAATTGAACTTTTTCGGAAAAATACCAAAAATTTACAGAAAGTAATTTTTGATGTCCCGATTCTAAAGAAGAATTTTATTTTCTCAAATATAACACATAGAATTGTCATAAAGTGGATTTAAAAGAGGTTTTCCATCAAAAGGCGGTTACTCGTCCTTTTAAAGAATATTAGAATGTTTAAGCTTAAAATTGGATTTATTCGCATTTTTAATCCTTTAACATTTATTGTAAAAAGTAAAAGTATTTGACAAACATATATAATCAATTTTTAGTTAATTCTATTCATTCCCTCCATCAAAACAGCTAGGCGTTAACTACCATTTAAAATAATATTATTTTATTATTAGATTGCAATGTAAGATTCCCAAGAAACTCGTTGTTGTGTATTGGGTACGCCATCGAGAATAGAATACATTTTAAAGTAATATTAATATTTTATTCACAAATATGGATAAATATAAAAATATAATATTCTTTATTTACCTGGGGTGTTACAAAAAAAAATAAAGAAAAAGTTTATCCATTTTAAAAATTCAAAAATGATATAAAATTACATTAATTAAATATTTTACTATACAAAAATATACTTTTATAAAATGACATTGAATGATACAGAAAAATAATAAAATAAACCATTTAAAATGAGAAACAAGATCAACTTTTCTTTGATACACTAATTATCATAAATCAAGTTGAAAATATTTTATTTGTTAGTAAATATCATTCGAAATCCTTATATATAATGACTATAATAAAATATATTGATTTTAAGGAGGATATATTTTATAAATTTTTAATGTTAAAAAGATCAATCCCAGAATAATGAGATTATAAAATAAAATGTTTCCTCATTGGAACCATTTAAATTGTAGACCCTTAAAAGGTTAATTTCATTTTAATCTTTAATTATAATTAATAAATATATATTAATTAAAAATATGAAAAATGGAAATTATATAATCCACATAAAATTAAATAGTTGAATAATACCAAACACATGTCATTATAGTAAAATTTATGGTCAAATCCATTACATCATCATCGAATCCCATCAAATTATTTCAAACCATCGATATAGAAATTTTTTTATTTATATAATTGATTCATTTAAGAACATATTATATCATATAACATATAGTTATAATTTTCCAAGGAACATTTATTAATAACATTGTATAAGAATTTTTATTTTAGGCTTTTAGTTTCTGTTTTTCAAAGGAGTTTCTATAATGGGGTTCCAATATTTCTACATTGAATATGGTTTGATCATCTTCAGAATGATATTTTTTATATATATATCATATATATAAATTATAATCATATTTATAATCCTCCATAATTTTTATTAAAAGAAAATTTATTTACACCATTCATGGAGATGCTATGTCGTACGAAGAGATAATCATTTTTTCATTATCAAAAGAAAAAACAAAAGAAAGATAAAAATTATTAGATCATTATTGAACCATAATAACAATATATTTAACATATATATTCCTTAAATATATCCATATTTCCATCCAAGTGAAATTGAAATGAATAAAAATCACATCCATTATTGAGGTAGTAGTCCACACATACGCATGAGTGATGTTGTCATCATCAAATGGATTACTCATTTATAAGGTAGATAAAATACAATAATTTTAGAATAATAATAATGTATTAAATATATTATGTAAACTTTTAACTCATCATAATTACCATCCCTGAAATATGGTGATGGAAAATGAATTGTGTTGAAAGGTGGAGGAGGTAATCCACAGGTATCAAAGAATGAAAATTTAACATCCCATTTGATATAAAATATGGTGATTAATTGTGGGTTTATAAAAATAAAAACCTTTTAGAATATTTTGGATACTTAATATATTATATTATGTTAACTAACATAAATTTAAATGAGGTAGAAGATGAAATAATTTAAAATAGGTCGGTTTTGATGATTTCTTAATCTTTAGTGGGCCACCATTTGATAAATTTTGAATGACCCATTGAGTGTCATTTTATGAAGAAAAAACATATAATTCATGTATAAGGTGGTTTATAACACAACTGGGTAGGTTTTGGAAGACTTAGATCACCCAGAGTTTTGTAAATAATAGAAAGGTTGTGCATCCTTTTATAATATAGGAAGTGGACAAACTTGAACTTTTGCAAAAGATAAAAAAATAATAATTTCATACTCGTGGAAGATTATTCCAAGTGCATAGAGATATTATTGTGTGATATTATTATGGAGAAATATATTTATAAAATGGGATTTAAAATTTTTAATTTTGTAATCTCACCCCTATCTCTTTGTTTAACCTACCCACAAAACATATTTTATCCTTAACCATAGAAACCGAATTTGGGTATTTAACAATTCAATTTTAAATAAAAATTTATCAATAAAATAAAATAAAATTTATTATATTAAATAATAATATTTAATCCATTTCATTATATTATATTCAAATGATTTAAATAATTACATTAAAAATTAAATCCTCAAAAAATGATGAAATGTAATTAAAAAATTGTTTTCTTAAGTATAAAAAGTTGTCTTGAAAAATTCCAATGGATAACAAATTTCAATTACCATAACTGGATTATTAATAACATAAATGAAAAAATTTAATTTAGATTTAATTATAATTAAAAAATTTAACATATTATTTTTTTGGAATATAAATATAAATATTAAACACGAAATATTTGAACTATTTAAAGAAAAATCATTGTTATAAAAAATAATCAACAAATAAGACTAATATAAATTTGATATATTTATTTTAAAAATGAATTAATTTTGTAAAATAACTTTCTAAATGTGTTATAAAAAAATTTCATTAATTTCTCAAAAAACTAAATAGAAACCTATTTATTTGGAAAAAAATATTTTTAAATTATATAATGACTCTACTAAAAGATTATTAATTACTTGTCAATATATTTTATTTATCTAAAAACATTACACATTTTATTTTCATGATATGGTTTTTTATTCATATATCTAAAAGGTTATAATTGAATTTAATATTTATTTTAGTTTTGACTTCGGGTTGTGTTTATTATAGGCTATCGATGAAATTAAATTTATTTCAAGATATATAGATATATCATAAAATATCATGGTGTCACATAGATAATGGATGGGGTCAAAAAAACTCCCCATCATATAATATATCATCCCTGATCTTTGTTCCCATGTGTTACTAAGAGGTATTAGTGAGAAAGTCCGGATGATGGACCCATATATCCATCTCCATCTCCCATGTCTCTTCATAGATGTTCCCAAGATGAAATTGACTAAACCTAGTGTGATAGTAATTCCTCAAACATTCATCAAAAAAAAATAGTATGTGACATAAATCATATTCCCCACAAATGATTCATCAATATCAAACTAAGCTTTAGCTACATCTATCACGTGATATTTTCCAGGGTGATATCCCTGAAGTAGTGACATCTGAAACACATCTGTAATGGAACAATTAGAATTATGGAAGATCTCACTTGGACACTACTAGGTTGATTCTCTCCATTATCTCAAACAATGTATAAACCCTATGTTCATGCATCCATATCTTGTAGATAATGCACTACCATATCATAGGAAACACCCACAAAAAATATTCAATAAAAAACATCAAACACCAGAGGAAATATCTTATTGTTATTATATAATACATTCTTTTTCATTTTTGTTTGGAATTACTTCTTTAAAAACTAAACCTACACATATGTATCCTACATGACACTTGTTTCAACAAGAATTGACAAACTAGCCTCTAACCAGAAAAAATTCGACTATGATGACATTATGAATACATCTTTAAAGAATCATTTTAGATAAATTCAAGGAATTTTTTATTATAGGTTTCCTCCATTAGAGAAAAATGATATTTCCATGAACTACTATTATAGAAAGCACAACTTCATAAATTGTACTGTGGGATCCAAATTAGAAACTTATATTATCCATTAGACTAAGGATTATATGATGTTACAAGAAGAAACTATGAACCTAATGCCTCCTCAAGGACATTATAGAATCATCACGTAAAATAGTGATGTTGATCAAAAATAATATTTCTTATAACATAATGAATCTTAACTAATACCCAAATATAAGGTCTACCAAAATCATTGATGATGATGTTCTCCTAGATATTGGAGAAATGAACCACAGTCATCAATCTCATCATGACCAAACACACTATATCATTTATTTAATGTGTCATGGTTGGCCCTATCAAAAATTTCATTATAATATGTTACCACAATTATTATGAAAAAAGAAATGACTTTAAACATATAATAGGACACTGAAACACATGCTTCAACTAATGATAGGGGAAGAATCATTTATTGAATCTCACTATATCTTTCTTCATCCCTATATATCAATAGATATCAGGATATATCCTTTTCCACATACCATGTTCCACACATTTAGTATAATTTAATCTAGTGTTCAACTCCTTGTGTATGGTTGTAGTAACATAAATGCATCAATGGATATAAAGAACCTCATCTTGATCAAGGAATATGCCTAGTGGTGGATGACCCTGATATATGATTTTCCTCAAGGATAAACCCATTAGATCAGATAAATGCATCATCTTGATATAATATCATAGAGTAGAAGAAAAATATTTCATCGTTAGAGTCACTCGACCCGAATACTCTTAAATAACTAAATACACATCTATAAATAGTTTAATATGCTACTAATCACTAAAATATTCACTTCTTCCATAGTTTGAACCTTCATAAAAAAATAATCCAAAATTAAATTCACCATTCCAAAATTATATTTCAACTAGATTTCAATTTTATTTAGATACAAGACCCATATCCTCTATAAAATTTATATTCCCTTCTATGAGAAGATAAACATAAAAATATTATTATATAAGTAAACAATTAATCTCTAATCTAAAAGATAATGTATCCATAATCATAGAGTGTGTTCCACTAACCCTAAATATTGATCATGAATATGTTAATTTAACTTATATGGTCTCATCTATCAATATCCATAATAAACCACTAAATCATCCTGAATCAGAACTACTCTAATCTCTACTGCATAATAATTGAGAAAAACATTATACCCCTTCACCAACTCTGGATATATGATGATCAATGCATAATGTATCCATATGTACAATTACAATAAATACTCAATTTAACTATCAAACACAACATAACTATCTACTTTCTTCGATCAATACTTATATCGGTTCTTCCAATTGGGATTTGTACTTAATGAAACATCCTTAATATCCTCCCAAACCCAGTAATCTCATAATCTCAACAAATTTATTTTTTAATTTCCATTATACCATATATTCCACCTTTTCATGGTCCACTAATATTATTTTTTCTTAGATAACATGGAACACGATGTTCACTTTGTCAATCTAGATATATGATTTTGAATTCCTGTCATATAGTTGATTCTTGTTCAGTATAATCATGATGATGTCAAGATATTGGGAACGATTTCCAATATACAGAGATTACTTGATTATTTAATTGATGAAAACTATAAAAAACTAATATATATATTAATGGAAGATCTATTTCATCACAACTGATAATATTTCATGTGTATTCATCATACCGAATGATATTACCATGAAAATTTATAATCTATATATACTAATTAGAATATTTTGAGACATCTTCAATGATATCAAACTCAACTGATGGTACCATGGCCTCATGTTAATCCAAATTAATATGTTTAAACCTCTCTGATAATTTATGAGATCATTGATTTAAGGAAGGGGATAGGATTTCAAAACATTCATTAGGTTCAGCCATCGGTAATAGACACATAAGTGGATGTTTCCTTCTACTATCTAGATATATAATATAGGGGAATCCTATAGTTTTAAAATACTACATATAAATCTATTTCCCCCATTACACTTAAAATAAATTCAACTCCACTATGATTATTTTTTTATAATACTAGGTGGGATAAAAATAGGGTTTTCTCCTAAAACCTACTTAATAATTAACTCTATCTCCAACATGAGTTGTGTGATAGGGAAATATTTAGGGAAAATATCCAAAACTCAGACCAATAGTGGTGGGGAATACATTCTAATACGAATCACCACCATACAAAAATCAACCTATCGAGATTGTCAGACAAATAAATATTCACCATATTGGTCTTCTGTGGCCTACCAAAGGATCCCATTCACCATGATGGATATTAAATTCCAATATTTTGTGATTTAATGTCCACTCTCCTTAGATAAAAGTTTAAATGATCCATGTACAAAAATATTTAGTAAATAAAAAAAATAAAATAGATTCCAACTATTTCTATCATTGAAATCTCATCAAGGAAATGGTAGCACCAAATTTGAAGATCACGCTCCTTTCAATGTATAAAACCCTATGATAATAACACCAATTTTGTGCAATTGGTCATAAAATAATCCAATATTTCCATAGTAATACCCAAACCATCATTTAATTGTATATATTGAAAGGAATTTGATATTCTCATCTAAATCAAAATTCATGCAAGGGTTGATCAGAGAAGAATCATGCCTCTATCATTGAATGATCCATCATCCAAAATAGTAGAAGTAAACTAAATTATATCCATATTACTCACCCATATGTCTTGGGATCTAGACTAACTCCCCTAACATTCCTCTTACAAATCAAAATTCTACTATTATGTTGAATATCACAACACTTACCTTGGCCTGATTGACCAGCGGAACATAAGCTACCAGTCTGATAAGGGGTAGTCAAGTCCCTCCAAGGCTATGGTGTCTTCCACAATCCTCCACCACAATAAGTCTAATGATTTAGTTTATATAACCACTAAATGTTTCCTATGATTCCAAAAAACACTACACATCACTATAGGTAAATTGCATTGATAGTGATTCTAGATAGCCCCACATCACTAAAATCCCCACCAGTGGCCAAGGTCATGAGATGTTTTCCCACATAACTGGAAATTAAACCTTATATTTCCAGGGTGTAAATTCTCAATTTAGTTATTCCTACTAACTAAATAAGGGTACTCCAATGATCCTACTAATGAATTCAATCTACCACTCAAGGACACCTTTAGGTTCTCTTTAGTGATGGGATCATAATTCATCACATTGGAGAGGTTTCTCAAGTTGAAGAATTCAACCGGTGAATTGATTTTTATAGAGGCCCATAATCGATGATCTTAGTACCTGTAATTTTATATTATTCCTTTGATGGTGTTAAATAATATAGGGTGGTAACAAATCTATCATAGTCCATCATAGTTATTCCCTTATAAATATGGTGTTTGGACTCTTGATCTCTTTCATCCCTAAGAATCTCATGATAAAATTAACTCAAAAAATTTATCCTTATTGTTCTCCATAATTTTCTCAACATGTTGTACATTATATATTACAATGTACCATATGTTCTTGGATAGTTCACATAGCATATTGTCATCAATATTAGACCACATATGGAGTGGTTCCATTTTTGACTACTAATTTTCTAGATGGACTTGATCTGAATCATTACTACATGAGGGGTCACTCCTAATGAATGTGGGTAGGTAGGTGACTGGTACACCCCATCAGATCATTCATTGAAGGAAAAATGAATTATATCCCTCTCCATAAATAACCTTAAATTTATTAAACAATCATATAACTGACTCTCCATCAGAATCTATAGAGTTGTGGGATGTTTTTCCCCCACAGTAAAATGTGTTTGATTATTAACACTCTCATAAATATCATCTTAAAGATGATGCAAATGAAATTATATATAATGATCAACAAACTCCTCTAATCATAGTGTCTAAAACATGTTAAAATTCTCCCGGATAAGAATACACCAACTAACAATAGATACAAGGACAAATCCTTTCTTAACAAAATAATTAAATTAATAATAATTTAATAGAGTTCTATTAAATTATTTAATTAGGAATATTATGAAATTTCTTATTTAATGAAAAAAATCCAAAACATTAATAAATCATGACAAAAATACTTTCTATCATAACAACTATGATGTGTGAATAAGTACCTTACTCAATACGAATTCTTGAGTAAAATTATCTAAATTACTAACATCACACCATTAGTGATTCACCTAATTATAAAAATAATCATAACTACAAAAAGAAACTCTCTAGAATAGTAATACCATCCCTAGAAACATGGGTTTTCCCCTGCACATGGGATAGTTTATCCTATGTATTTTCTTATTACCAAGACTTAACAAATACTATTCAGTGATCTAGCATTCAAAAAATTTGTAAACAAATGAAAGGGACTCTTTTGATACAACAATATAACCCCCCATGACTTATTCCCCTCAAGTGACTAAGTCAGGATGCTACATTACATCAACTGCGCATCCTTGAATTCCAAAGGCTACTGACTACATTTGAAGGACTGAATAATATACAAGGGCAACTAAACTATCAAAAAAATGACTAACATAGAAAAATAATATAAATTAATCAATGAAAACTATGGTAGATAATGATGAAAATAAAACCATACTATATCATCAATCATAAAATAACATAAAAATCACATAATAATTTTTATACAATCAACCAATTAAAATAAAGACTGAAAAAATAAAGACTCCTAAAACTGGTCATGAATCAGATACTCATTCCTAACTCCATGCTTGTAACGACCCAATGTTTTTCAATGGAAATTTACATCTTATTATTATGTCATAAAATCACATGAAAAAAATAATGAACTAGTATGTGCTAAGTGACATTTAAACATATGTTTGGCACTTCTTTGTTTGGAATTTTGAAAATATGACATACACGGGTGTGTTCAAAAAGATTTTTGGAGTCCAATAAGTCAAAAATAATTTTTGGTGAATAGAAACTTAACCTGATGAATAGAAACATAACCTTATTGATAGTGATATACCCTCATGAATAGTAATATTACCTATGATAGTATAAAAATAATATTGTAGTGAATGTATGATGTACCAATATTTTAGAATAAGTAAATGAATGTTTTAAAAGTGGTTTTTAATAATAAATTATAATTTTAATTAAATATTAAATTAATCAGATATAGAAAATTATTTTTGAAAAATAGGCTTAATTTTTGGATTCTACACGTCAAAAAATGGTTGTGGTGAATTTTTGGGATTTTTCTGAGTTACTTGAATTTTTTATGAATTGTGAAATACCACAATTTATGAAATAATATAAATAAGCTAATTATAGAGTCATGTGTGATGGTCTGCTGATGTAATCCCACTTTGTTCGGGATCACATGAAAAAATTACATTCATGGTAATTTAAGATTCACTATTCTTTCTCATAGGGGAAATTAATAAACTAATGAATTTTATATTAAGGAAACCCCTTCCCCTCCACTATAAATATCACCCTTAACACCCTCATTTCCTCACACCTCTCAATCTTGAAGCCCTTCCTAAACTCTTCCCAAACATCATCCATATCTCCTCCCCGTATCCAAGAACTTCTGGTCTCATAAAACGACGAAGTATATTCCCTTAAGGAAGATCTCAATAGGAGGATTCCAGAGGTAATTTCTCTCCCTCTTCTCTTTTAATTCCCTTTCAATTTCATGTTTTTGTTTCTCTCCATACTTATCTTTGTAAAAATCATATGGTAACTTCAGTATCATTAACATAATTTAATGTTATGATAATAATATTATATTATATCATCAAACTCATTTCCCTCTTCCTTTTATTTTATTAAAGAGAACGTTGTTCGTTTGGTGTTAATTTATCATCTTCAACAACGACATGTTTACTTCTTCCATTTCTAACTGCAGATCTGGTCGTGAAACCATTTTTATGGTTGAACCAAAATATTATATATGTATTATTTCCTATTTGAAGTTCTGGAACTCACATATGTATATATTACTAAGTGATAAATTAAAAAATGTTTGTTGAGATCAAAAACCCGACAAAATTAACCCAAACAATCATCATTTAATTTTTATCTAATGATTCATCCACAAGGTTTATAATATAACTTATTATACAATAATTTTATTTTCTAGAATTTATTTAATAACATTTAATATCATTTCTCGATGTTTACCCATGTTCTACCCAAACTTCCATTTATGAATACGAGTTAACCACTCAAGAAACCATAAAAACAAACATTCCCGAAAATTTTTTTTAAACCCTATATCACATCAAAAGGCCTATAAAATGACATAATGAAACCAAAATTAACCCTATTCAAGTATTAAAGGTTCTCTAAATTCTAATTAATTAATATAATGTCATTATATATGAAATTAAATAGAAAGAAGTGTTCAGATACATGGTAAGGAGAAATTCTCAAACCCAAATTTCATCTTTCGGTTTCTCCCTCTTTCACTCCATATTCGATATAGATACTCCTTAAAAATAATTTTTTCATAATTTAGTTTCTTATTCTATGATATACATGTTTATAATTATTTTTTATTTCAATAAAAATGTTTTCCAAAAGAAATATTCTTTTAAGATCTCAGCTTTTACTTCTCATTCAAGGTTGATGGTTCTTGTATCAAGTATGTTATTCCCTCTTCGATTTGGGAACCCAAATCTTATGAATATATTCTTATGAGATGAAACACATTACTTATGATGAGTTATTTATGTTCATTATTGATATATGTTCTATGTTTCATGCATGATAATGATAAAATTATTAACTGATGGGTGCGCCTGTAATTATATAGCGAAATATGAATGTTTGAATGTGACGGGTGCACCAGGAAATATAATGTGATCCAATTCATTGGGTAAAGTGATAAATCTCATGAGTAAATGTTAAATGATGTGGACAATATTCTATCTTTTTTCAAAAGTATGTGTGGTAGTTTAACACTATGACATGATGTTTCTTTTTTTATACATTTCCACATTTGAAGTCATATATTCATGCTTCCTCTCATGTTCATGATCTTTTTCCCATGTTATGATTATTCTCAACCCATGCAGTATTGTTCTTATCTATCCTCTTACCAGGATTTTATCTCACCCATCTTTATGTATATCCTCATGTGGATACATGTACTAAGGAGAGGACAAGTACCAATAATATGTTAGAGAAGAAGAAATTAAATAAATGTTTATGCTTGATGTTGTAATTGTAATGTAGGGTCCCAGTTTTCCCAAGACACTAAACCTTTGGATCCTCTAGGTGTAATACTATTATGTTTTTTATCATTAAAATGATGTAATATTAATGTAAGAAAAAGAAGGGTTTCTATAGTTGGTATCAGAGGTAGGTTTAGTTAATTTCGGAATTAGGGTTAGTGAACCCTAAAGAAAACCTCTAGCAAGAGACTAAGTACAAATATGCACAAATGAATATTTACATAGGGATCCCATTTGTTATGTTTTTTGTATAAATTGTTTAAATGAATAAGTTATTCATGAATATTTTACTTATGTTTTGTTCTAACATTTTCTATTTTTGAAAATGGTGGGAACCACGAGAAATCAGGCCAACAACTCGTGTAAGGGCCAATGCAACGATTGCCCGAACGAGATACCCAATTATTTGGGAGGTGGAGTTTAGAACATCATGATAATTCTTACCAAATTATCTTAGGTTATGAACAATAAACATAATAATGGGGTACATTATCCTCCACCAAAGAGGGAGAAACTGACTATCAAATGTTTTATGCGACAATGACCACCGACGTTTAGTGGATCTTCTAATGCTCAAGTTGCGGAACAGTGGGTCAACTCCATGGAGAAGGTATTTTCTGTGCTCAATGTTCTGAGATGGAGAATGTGACTCTATCCATTTATCGTCTTGATAGAGAGGCCCATCAATGGTGGTCTTTAATTAAGAACACCTATCCCTGGTAGGAAATTGAAGAGATGGAATGGGAATACTTTAAGATCATGTTTCTTAATAGGTATTTCCCATGACCTCTTTGAACGAATATGGAGAGAGAATTCATAGAACTCAAGAGAAAAGAAGGATAATTTTTCACAACCTAAGAATTTAATTTCACAAGGCTTTCATAGTACACTTCTAGTTTTGATATCAATAATGATAGCAAAAATTATAGATTCTTTAATGGAGTAAAATGAAACCTTTGAAAGGATCTTGCAAATTCGAGACATTGAGATTTATGAAGAAATTTTTAGGTGTGCTCTCAAAGTGGAGATGCAGTATGTCGAATGGACCCATGGATATGGTAATAAGAAATGAAAGATGGAGTTTGAAGTTGGTGGATCTAATGATAATTGTGGGAAGAAAACTCAAGGACCCACATGCCAGAAACATGAAAAGTTGCACCATTGGAACTACCATAAAGGGACATGGAAGTTATTTATGTTTGGGAAAGAAGGAAATCATTCTCAAGAGTGTTGAAAAGGCATGAAAAGGAAGGTGAATGTGGCAGAATAGATGATATAAACAGTCATGGTTCAATGCTACAATCATATAGAGCTAGGGCACTATGCATTTTGGTGCACTAAACCTCGAGTTCTTGAGGGTAATCAATGTCAGAAACCACCAAATCCAAAGGATGAAGGGAAGGATTATGCCATCACTAATGTGGAGGTGGAGCATGATATTGAAGTCATACAAGGTACACTTCCTATTCACTCAAGAATGGAAAATGTATTATTTGATTCTAGTTGTACGCATTCCATTATATATGGAAAGTTTGATAGAACTATACAATCAATGACCCGAAACCTTGAAGTAGAGATATCAATAAAAAAACCAAGTGGTGCAATAATTTCATCCCAAGTGTTTGACTCAACTCTTGTATGCGTATGTGGGAAGATTCTTCCTGTGAATCATGTAATACTTTATTTGGTGGAATTTGACACTATAATGGGAATGGATTGGATCTCGTTATATAGAGCACATATCGGATGTCGATAAAAGAAAATATCTTTTCATATTCCGAATCATCACATGATCCTCTACAAATTCATGGAAGATCACGTATCTCCCTTGAAAAATCCTTTAGTGGTGTTTGTGTTGATTCCCTATGAAGAAGCATACCTTTTCCAAATGGTTGGGTCTAAGTACATTTCCAACCGTGAGGTAATTCCCATCATAAGGTAATACAATAATGTATTTCCCAAAGAGTTACATGTAATTCCATTGGATTGTGAGGTAGAGCTCTCAATTGAACTCATTCTCGGAGCTACTCCTATATCAAGTTTTCCATATAGGATGGCTCCAATCAAACTGGAGGAACCAAAGAAGAAACTGGTAGAGAATCTGGAAAAAGGGTTCATACTCCCTAGTGCATCACCTTGGGTTTCACCAATTCTCTTTATGAAGAAGAAGGATGGAACAATGCTTTTTTGTATCGATTATCGGGAACTCAACAAGATCACTATAAAGAACATGTATCATCTCCCTAGGATTGATGACTTTTTCGATCAGTTAAGAGGATATTAATACTTTTCAAAGGTGGATCTTCATTCTGGATATCATCAGGGAAAGGTTAAGAAGGAATATATTTAGAAGAATTCCTTCCGTACAAGGTTTGGGCACTATGAGTTTTTGGTGATGCCCTTCAGACTTACTAATGCCCCTACAATCTACATGGATTTGTGAATAGAGTCTTTAGACATTTCCTTGAAAAATTTGTGGCAGTGTTTATTGATGATATTCTCATCTACTAAAAGAGAAAGGAAGAACAAGAATAACATCTAAGACTTGTGTTGGTGACGTTGATTAAGGAGATGGTGTACACCATGTTCATCGAGTGTGACTTTTGGATGAAGCATGTCACATTATTGGGACATGTGATCACAAGTGAGTGAATTTTTGTGGATCCTCCAAAAAAGGAAATTCTGGAATGGCCTAGGCCCTCTACTATCATAGAAATCCATAGTTTTCTTGGATTAGCTGGGTACTACCAACTTTTTGTGATAAACTTCTAATGATTGTCATTCATGCTAAATAAGTTTACAAGGAAAGGGGTAATGTATGTCTGGACGGAATAATGTGAGGTAAGATTCAAAGATCTAAAGAGATGGATATTCACTGCACCTGTACTCACACTACCAAAAAGTGGAGAATGTTTTCTGATATATAGTGATGATTCAAAGAAAGGATTGGGTTGTGTACTCATGAAAAATGAAAATGTGATAGCCTATGCCTCATGGTAGTTGAAGATCCTTGAGCAGAACTACCGGGTGCATGATCTAGAGCCGACATCAGTGATTTTTTCCACGAAAATATGTCTCCACTTACTTTATGGTGAGAAGTGTGACATATACACCGACCACAAGAGCCTAAATTATATATTCACACAAAGGTATCTCAACATTCATCAAAGGAGATGACTACAGCTAATCAAGTATTATGATAGATCTATTCAATACCATCCTGAAAAAGAGAACAAGGTAGCTGATGCTCTAACCAGAAAAGAACCCACTACTCTTTCCATGTTACATATTGAGAAAGACCGTATCTTCTTAGATATGAAATGGATGGATGTGTAAATTATAAGGGCAAGGGATACATCCTACCTTTCCCAAATGATTTCAAAATGATCCATCCAAGAGAAGATTAAGGACGCACAAAGGGATGATGTGGATGCAAAAAAGAGGGTGAATGCAGTAAAGGAAGGGAAGCTGCAAGAGTTCCATATCGATGATGATGGTGTGATTCTATTTGGAACATGACTTTGTGTTCTTTTATCACCTGGGATTAAAAAGGAGCTATTGTACAATTCACATAGCTCAACATTCTCTATCCATCGTGGGAGTACCAAGATGTACCGTGATCTCCAAGAGAACTTGTAGTAGGATAACATGAAGAAGGAGATTGTAGGATATATATCAAGGTTCTTGGTATGTCAGCAAGCTAAAGTAGAGTGAAAAATGTCCAAAGGGATGATGGATTCATTGCCTATAACCATGTGGAAATGGGAAAATGTTACTATGGAATTTTTCACGGGTCTCCTAAATACGTCAATGGGAAATAATGCGATATGGGTTGTGGTTGACTGACTGACCAAGAATTCCCATTTTATCTCTATTTGTAATGATCTCTCACCTGAACAACATGCAATGATATTTGTGAACGATGTGGTGGGACTACACGGGGTTCCACTATTAATTGTCTTCAACCATGATCCAAGGTTCACATATAAATTCTTCAGGATCCTTCAACATGCTTTGAGTACTAAATTTAATTTCCGCATGTCCCATCACCCCCAAACTAATGTTCAGTCTGAAAGGACTATTTAGACGCTTGAAGATATGCTAAGAGCCTTCTCTCAAGAATTAAAACGTGGATGGGATCAACATATCTCATTGGTTGAGTTCTCATGCAATAATAGCTTCCACTTGAGTATTCAGATGGCTCCATATGAAGCTCTATATGGAAAGCAATGTAGAACTCTAACTAGTTGGGATGAAGTTGGCAAAAAGAATGCTAGTTGGAACTGATATTGTTCAAGAGATGATAGAGAAGGTTCTAGTCATCTAGAAACACAACAAAGCTGCTTAGAGTTGGAAAAAGAGCTATGCTGACAACCTTTGAAGGGACTTTGAGTTTGATGCGGGAGACAAAGTCTTCTTTCAAATATCTCCATAGATGAGAGTCATGTAATTTGGGAAGAAAGGGTAGATAATCCCAATGTACATTGGCCCCTTTGAGATCCTTGACCTCATAGGAGATGTGGCCTATTGACTTGAACTTCCACCAAATATTTCTCAATTTCATGATGTGTTTCACGTTTCACTCCTGAGGAAGTACATACCGGACCCCTCACATGTCCTAAACTTAGAGGTGGTACACCTGGAAGATGATATCTCTTATGAGGAGCAACCAATAGAGATTCTAGATCAGAGAGATATGGTTCTACGCAACAAGACAACATGTCTTGTTAAAGTGTTGTGGGGGAATCTTAATTTCGAAGAAGCTACTTGGGAACCAAAGGAGGAAATGAAAGAGAAGTACCCTAACCTGTTTGTGTAAAGTGAAATTTCGGGGGAGAAATTTCTTAAAGGGGGAAGAATGTAAGGACCCACTTTTTTTCAACCGAAATTTCCTTCATATAATTATGTCTTAAAATCACATCAAAACACATCATAGTGAACTACTATGTGGTAAGGGACCTTTAAACATATTTTTTTCACTTATGTGTTTGGAATTTTGAAAATCTGACATAAATGGTTGGGTTCAAGATGATTTTTGGAGTCTAATAAAACAAAAATAATTTTTTGCGAATAGTAACATATCCTTATGAATTTTAACATTCCCTTATGAATAGTTAAATACCCTAATGAATATTAACCTTACCTAGAATAGTATAAAAATAATATTGAAGTGAATGTATGATGTACCTAAATTTTAGAATAAGTAAATGAATGTTTTAAAATGGGTTTTTAATAATAAAATTGGATTTTAATTTAATATTAATGTATTAATAATTAGAAAATGATTTTTGAAAAATGGACTTCATTTTTTGATTCTACACGTCGAAAAATGGTTGGGGTGAAATTTTTTGATTTTTCTGAAATACATGAATTTTTAATGAATAATGAAATACCATAATTTACAGAATAAGCTAAATACACTAATAATAGGGTTATCTGTGATGTTATGCTAATGTAATCCCACTTGGTTCGTGAACACATGATAAAATTACTATTCTTGGTCATTTAAAACTCACTATTCCTTGTCTTTGGAAAAATTAATAAACTAATGAATATTATATTAAGGAAACCCCTCTCCCCTCAACAATAAATACCACCCCTCACACTCGCATTTCCACACACCTCTCAAGGTTGAGGCCTTGTCTAAAATCTATCCAAAAATCTTTCCTATCTCCTCCCCCATTCCTAAGAGCATCTGGTCTCATCAAAAGACCATGATTATGCCCATTAAGGAGGATCTCAAGAGGAAGATTCAAGATGTAATTTCTCTCCCTCCCATTCAATTTCATGTTCTTTTGTTATTCTCTCCCCAAATATCTTTGTACAAATGGTATGATAAATATTGTATCATGAATATATTGGAATTTTCTGATACTAATTATATATTATATCATCCATCCCATTTCCCTTTTCATCTTATTTTATTAAATAGAACATTGTTCGCGAGGTGTTAAGTTTTCATCTTCATGAACAACATGTTTACTTTTCCATTTCTAACTTCAGATCTAGTATTGAAACCTTTTTTTGTTGAACCAGAAAATGTTATATGTATTAAGTCCTATTTAATGTTCTGGAACTGAATTATATACATATTACTAAGTGATAAATTAAATGAAGTTCGTTGTGATTGATAATCCGCCCAAATTAACCCAAACAATCATCATTTAATTTTTATCTAATGAATCATCCCCATGGTATATAATATAACTCATTATAATATAAATTTAAATTCTGGAATTTAATTAATAACATGCAATATCAGTTCTGTATATTTACCCATGTTCTACCTGAACTTTCATTTAAGAATACCAGTTAACCACTCAAAAAGACCATAAAAATAAACATTCCCAAACAAAAAATTTAAACCCTATAACTCATCAAAAGGACCAAAAAATGAAAAAATGAAACCAAAATTAACCCTATTCATGTATAAATGGTTCAGGAAATTCTAATAAATGAATATAATGTTATTATACAGGACATTAAATAGAAAGAAGTGTTCAATTACAAGGTAAGGGGAAATTATCAAACCCAAATTTCATCCTTCAGATTCTCCCTCTTTCACTCCATCTTTGATATGGTTACTCCTTAAAATTAATTTTTTCATCATTGAATTTCCTTTTATGGGATATAAATTTTTACCACTATTGTTTATGTCAAACAAAATGTTTTCCAAAAGAACTCTTCATTAATGAACTCTCCTTTTACTTCTCATTCAAGGTTGGTGGTTCTTGTATCAAGTATGTTATTCCCTATTTTTTTGGAAACCCACTTCATAGGATGTATTCTTTTGAGATGAAACCCATTCCTTAACATGGGTTATTTATGTTCATTATTGATAATTTTTTATGTGGCATGCATGATAATGATAATATTATGAAGTGATGTGTGCCCCCAGAATTATATAGTGAAATATGAATGTTTGAATGAGACGGGTGTGCCCGGAATTAATCAACGCTCAAATGCATTGGGTAATGTGATGAATCTCATGAGTAAATTTGAAATTATGCGGAAAAGATGCCAGCTTAGTTCACAAGTATGTGTGGTAGTTATCCACTAATACATGATGTTTCATTTTTATGCATTTCCACGTTTCAAGTATTTTATTTATGCTTCCTATCAAGTTCATGATCTATGTCCCATGTTATGATTATGCTCACCCCATGCTGTGTTGTTCATCTCTATCCTCTTACTGGGATTTTAGCTCAACCCTTTTGATGTATATCCTCTGGTGGCGACATGTACTATGGAGAGGACAAGTTCCCATAAGAATATAGAGAAGATGAAATTAAATAAATGTGTATGCTTGAAGTTGTTAATGTTATGTATAGTCCTAGTTTTTCCAAGAAAATAAACCTTTGGATCCTCTATGTGTAATACTATTATGTTGTTTATATTTAAAATTTCGTAATAGTAATGTAAGAAAAGGCAGGGTCACAATAATTCTCTAGTCACAATAAAAAATAAAACAACCATGATTCTACAAGAATGTATAAAAAAGACTCTTAAATTTTGTCTTAAATCCCATATATAATCATAACTCCAAGATCCAGCCTTATCTAGAAAAGGAAATAATCAACTAAAAATCCCATACCATTGTCCAAACCTACCTCTCTATAGTCCACCCTATTGACAAATGGTGGCCAAAACAGTGTGCTTGTAAATTTTAGTAGGACATAACCAATGGTTTGTAATCAAAACGAATTTGAATAAATAGTGCATAAAAAATAATATATATAAAATAATTAATTCAAAATTTAATTCAAAAAATCAAAATAAACATGAAAACCCTCAAGATTTAGGTTGACACTTGGGGTCTTCCAAACCATCTATTGCATGATGTTAAATTTCTCTACCCATAGACACCACTTAGTACATGTGTATTTCCATTCCGAAGACAAATCAAACATTCACCACATCCCCAAGGTGGATTCTTAGACCATGTTTAAATATCATATTCTCTGTTTTTATGTAATATATGTGAATTCACATACTTGAGTCAATTATATATACCCTATTAACATTACCAAGACAAGGGTGAGATGTTTCAATGGACCTATTGAGAATTCAAATGGTATGGCCACTTATGTGATAAGAGGATACTTGGATCTATATGAATTATTAAGCTAGGGTTGATGTCATAATTCAAGTATCAAGAACATGAAGTAGCCAATGAATACCACAATACAAAACAAACCAAACACATTGAAATATTTCACATTGGTTAATTTATTCCAATCATCATTTACTATTCAATATATTCCATTATTATTGTTCACATAATAACTTTGAAAATTATAATTTCCAATAGATATAATCCCAAATAAAATTTATCTAATTCGATGTCAAGTGATCCATGTAAATTGTCTATTTAAATGTTAATATATTGAATAAACTAAAATTATATTTTAGTAATAATAATTCTTCTTTAAAAAATTTTACGTTCCTACTCAGGGTAAATGATGGGAACACCACTCAGATGGAATCATTTCCAAGAATCTATTCTTAATTGACCCAAATAGGTCCATATGAGTTCTAAGAACGTTTATTATAGCAGAAAATGTCTATCCCAATTATAATAGATAACATTCATGGTGTTCTCTAATGATCACACATGTTGCCTATACAATATAATGAATGATGACCTTAGGGAAAAATTTTAAACAACATACCTTAAAATTAAAAATATGAAATCAAATATTCAGAATTAAAAACAATGTTCATTAAAACCATTTAATATAGACATTGAAAAATCCTCCAAAAATAAGGATAGAATACTATGATATAGGAATGGTACAATAATAATTATAAATTCTTAGTAATACATACCGACTCAACAAATCTTGATCAAACCATAGAACATAGAACCTAGAGAAGGTGTTTGGGATGAAAAGGAAGAAATATGGGACCCTTCAAAAATAAAAATCTTGAGTTAAGGTCTTGAAATTCCTGGATATGTATTTGATGACTATGAGGGGGATGGGTGGATCACTTATTACTTTTCTTTCTCAATAATGTTTCTTGACATAGTAATGAAAATTTTTCTAACCAATAAAACCTATCACAGTTGTGATCCACTAAAATATAAACCTAGAACCATCATTTCATATGCAATAACATAACGAGTGAAAAAAATGTGGTTTTTTAAATGTTCATTAATAAATCCTTCTCAATTCCATTTTGGTTATCCTACATAACATGGAATACTTTATGAAATTATTTCAAGATTACTATGGAATATGAAAAAAAAGGTTTTATATCACATTAATTATTCCTCTATATATCACTAGTACTACCCTCTGAAATAAGATCTTCTGATACATTTGGTTACACCCCCCCCCAAATATTATAAATTTATCGACATTATTCATATGTAGCTATACACTACCATCTACAATACTTTTTAGTAATTTATTATACCAAAAAAATACAAGATATTTCATTATTCATTTCTACTATAGTATGGAAAGATTATTTTATCATATGAACTTTCTCTATAAGACAATTTCATCAATATAACATGTGTCCATTATTCAATATATCCAATAACTCTATTAGGTTTAAATTGGCCTTTTTAAATTCATACGCATCCAAGGATGACATGGATATAATCAAACTCAACTGTTCTAGAACTTTAACAAAAAACAACCTAATCATCATATATCTAGAGAAATATGTTTGGTGTACCTTCTTTATGAGGGATCTTTATCTGATACTCCTCAAATCACTTCAGATTATTTGAAAATTCCCTATCCAAAGAAGATCAGTTTGACGACCCTATCTAATTAAACTCTTTAAGATGAATCATGTTCTATGTTTGGTTCTTTCTACAACAATGTAGAAACACTATTAAGAAACTCACAAAATACTTCTTATTTATATAGTGATTCATAGTTCTATGGAACATATTCTTTATCATATGATACTTGGACCGATAATTACTCATTGGTTGATTAAGTACACAATAAGAAATAACCCCTGTAATTCATCTTAAACTGATGGATCTCACTCATATACTGCTTCTTTAATCATGGATGAACTTGAGTAGAATCTCATTTCATAAATTATTCAACAATTATACATATAAAAATGTTAAATAATGTTATTTATTTCACACCACACTAGAAAACAATTTATATTTGTACACACTAATAAATAGTCGAGAATTGTAAAATATTATCCCACTAAACATTAAATCATATTTCAGATATCTCACTCAATTAAATCTCATTGGGGTATCTCACAACTCCTCTACATCATTCGCAACCACAACTGTTGTTTCTTCAACTACCAAATTTCATATATATTCCTTAAACTCAATTTTAATTATATTTATAATCCTATTTTGCATTTTAATGATTTAAAATTATGAATAGAAAACATAGAAATATCAATTTTAATGAATTTAAATTGTTCAAATAAATCTCATTACAAGTACTCTATATAATTGAATATCTCTACCCCCACCTTGTGATAATCTCAAATACTATATCGATTTTTTACACGGGTTTAGTTTCCATTTATTAGGAAGAATCATTCTATTGTACATACCACATGTTTTCATAATGAAATATCTATCTCAATCAGGTGGATCTTTATATTTATCTCCCATGGGTGCTCTTCATATAAAACCTCTAAACGATGATCACCTGTATAATAATATCATGTATCTCAATATGATGTTTATTTACCTAATTTCTTTCATTTCATCTCAATATTTTTACACAACTAATTCATAGGGGACCATAACATTTACATATATATAGACATCATAAATATCCATATGATGGATATTTCGAGTGTCTGAATGATGGTAATTTGAATATTTAAATTTCATAACTATTTCCATTAAGTTAAATACATATGTTTCAACCCTCTAGTAGACTAAAAAAATATCCTTTAACTAGTGAACATTGAACCTTCCCATTCCAATTTAGATACAGATTCATAATAATCAATTGACTAAAAATTAAATTTATAACTTCTCCATACAATATTTCTTTATCCAAACACTATAATTCAATCCCAATAATCGAACAAATTAACATATCAATCATTATGTACCCACATGTATGAACATAAAAACGAAAACATCTATATGACACAATAAAATCCTTCCATCGTATGGAACACTGCGACTTGGACATCCACACTTTTTATTTTTATACATCTCCTCCATTGTACTTCACTATATATAGAAATTCATTCAAGAGCAGGTTGGATTAAGAAATTCATCATGATGTTAGAAAGATGAAGAACATAATGAAATCATTTTAATTTATATGTATACATTATTAAAGTCTAAAAGGAATTTTTCTTACTCCTTTTATGTAATCCTATATAAAATCTACAAGGAAACATAACTACACAACTCCAAAAATAGATACTATAAATATTTTAGACAAAAAAATATTGACTTGTTGATAATAATGGTAACCAAACATATATTGTATGAAAAACATCCCAAATTGAGTTTTTGTCAATATCTATATAAAACATCAATCATCTATGAAGTCAATATGTGACCTCATATATTCTCCCAATATAATGTTTGTATTTTCATTATCCACATATGTTATTTCTCCTCTTTCATGAAAATAAAATTTTACATGTAACATAAGGGTCATATCTGATCATCTTCTTTACTATAAGAAACATAAAAACACTGTTTAAGAGAAAAGTTGTTTCACATGAGTTTCGAAATGAGGTTCGCTTGACTAAATATCAGTATTTCTAAATTAGATAACATGATGTACAAAATAGGATTCTGTAATATATATTTCATCGTTGTCTATAACATTTATTTTATGTAATAATTTCCTTAAGCTTTTCCCACAATATTTTTAACAATTAAAATTAAAGTATGTTGGTTATGGAAAAATATGAATCCATGTTAACTAACACTTCAAATTAGTTCGAATATATAAATTTAACTTCTCAAAAAATCTCATCTTTCTTAATATAATTACTTAATTTTTATTACTAGTATGATATGTGTGCATTATCATTATCATTACTCCCCAAAATGGAATCACTCTATTAATCATCATGGTAATAATAATGTTCCTTGATGAATAAACCTCATTGATATAAAAACTAATACAACATTCAACCTACGTCCATTCTAACTCTCCTTTAATTCCATGCAAGTTATTTAAAATAAACAAGTATATTGGGAATATGGAGGATCCTCTTGATTCCTTATAAGTATTTCTCAACCAAATTCAATTTATTTTAATATACTGACATTATATCTTCTAACATAAATTTATAATGTTTTCCCATTTTATTCATCATTTTAATTTTTTAAATTAGTTGTCTTTTGGGCTTCCACTAGAATTTATAAATTCCCAGTTTCTCTATCAAAATAACAAAGACCTATTCCAATCCATTTTATGATTTCTTACCCTTCTCAGTATTATCATGCTTCACATTTCCCAATATTAATTTTTTATCATTTTCACTTCCTAAAAAATAAATTCATCCCCAATATATTTTCATGGAATGTTTGTTCATATCTACTCATTATAACTCCCACTTTATTTATATCTTCTTCCAAGTAGATAAATGTTCATACAATATTAATATAAACTATTCCAAAAAATCATTACAAAACATGATGTTACCATTGAATCTTGATCCTTCTGAATGATTGTATCTTTACTCTGAATATTTTTGTTAATATTTCCTTACAAATTTTCTGTCAAAATTTCTAGCGATATACATTCTAGATGAATCCCAACCCTTCGTTGTAAATTATAATATCTAACAAAATATATCTTTCAAACCTACAATACTAAATGGAGAAGTTGTACATTTAGATTCCATAGTTAAGAAACAATATGTTTATATAGAACATTCTTATCTCCATCTTGAAAACATTAAACATAATCTAGAACTACTATGGGGAAGTACAATTTGATTTTTCTTCATTGAATACTTTCTACTATATGAATCATTGATTGTGTTCTTAAGAACACTACATAATTATTTGAAAAAGAATTAATAAAATTTATCGACTTCTGAAATTCAATTAACTTCATCATATTTTTGTTCATTCATAAAAAAATTATGTTTCTAATTTGTTAATGTTCTCATACCTAGTTGATGTTTAAGATAAGATTTTATTCTCTCTATATCTCTAACATTCATTTTTTAGAGAGAGTCACATTAAGGGTTATCTCCTATATTATTATTCTCTCACCATTCTAAAATGTCAGCCCAATATAATTTTTCTTCAACTTGTACATATTATTCTAGAGTTATAAATATTAACTATGGGAATATTCAAAAAAATAGAATCCACTCAAGATTTTTTCTCAATTCTCCACTACAGTCATTATATAATAAATCACTTCCTCTTCTAATATTAGTCATAATAATCACATAAATATCATTATTATGTCAAGATTCGGAATCATCGTACTGTCTTCTTCCCAAAAAACGTTTCATCTTATTTATTGGATATAATTTCATATACGTCATCAACTTTTGTTTCCAAACATATTATCTTCTTATTATGAAAAATAATATTTGTACATATTCTTATGATTAACTACCACAACAATGAATTTTCTATTAAAATTACATCAAATAATAGAAAATTTATTGTTTCCCTTTTAGTATCTTTTATAAAGAATAATAATGATTTTATTGATGTCCTATTATTATTTCTATACCTATAAGTCCCTTGAATCTATATGATTTTATTTATCTCAGAAATTATATTTTAATAAATACTTAAATTATATTTAAACCATTAAATTATTCGAAAATAATTTATATTTTATCATTTCCTATGACACAAATATTTTTTTATTGTTATCTAAGGATAAATCATTTTGATCTTAAAATGAATACCATTTTGAATAAAATCTATCAAGAATGTTTTTAAAATATTTCTTAACAATTATATAATATTCTAGAATATCACTATAACCTCTAATAATGTTGATAGTGACACTTATTTTTTTTAAGTGTTCCACAATAAATTCTTCATCATCCATTTTTATATCTTTAAATTTGCTTCTACATATTGGTATCTTATCTTCATTAACATTCACAATTTCTTTATAGATTCTTATCAACTTATCATAAACAAATTTGTCATTTAGAAACCCTATAATCATTGTATAAGTATACTTTTTAGGATAAATGAATATGTAATTCAGATATGTTCCATTAAATTCTAATTTTCTTGCATAAAAAACTGTTACAAAAACTATATCAATATGTTGGAATGCTATTGTTGTAGTACATATACCTTCTTATTCAATAGGTAGAAGACATGGTAACATCATATTATTTTAACAATAATAGTTTCATATTAAATATAACAGAAAACTATGGATGTTCACTTAAATAATATTTTCATCCCCAATAAATAGATGTATTAGGGGAAGTGTTCCTCTCTACCAGTTTTTGTACCCAAGACTGATCTCAGATCACTGGCATTTTGAGGGGGTAAAATGAGAGAAACAATTATTTTACAATTATGTTTCGTAACATATAAAGGAAAAAATACCTAACCTCTATAACATTTTATCGCTACCATCCACTAAGATTTAAATTGAAACCTATAATTTAGTATGAAATAGAAATAAAACTATATAAATAATTGATATATAAAATCATTTGTATGGCGTTATACTCTTTAGCATGAGGGTTGTCCCCCACTGACATGGGTTATTTTACAAATGTATTTTTTAGAATACCAAATCACATATATGACATATGTGTACACCCATATAGTCATTCCTCTATATAACCATGGTTATAACACCCAATGATCAGCTCTTACATAATAACATAACATGCCAACCAAATGTTATAATTGTATCCTCTTTATTCACATAATGTTATACCACCAAACGACAAGCCACTTGAATAATAAGTTATACTCACAAGCTAAATAAACTATCATTATTATTTCATTTGATACACTATATAAATATATTCTTTTTCATATGTCCCTTCCCCATACAAAATTTAGATCACCTTCGCCTTCATAAAGTCATTATTATCATGAAAAAAACATTTAGTATTCTATTGGACGTAAAAAATACTCTTTATCCAGGGAAGACAAGGATATTCTAAAATTAAAATTTTCTATAACATTTCCAAAAAACATCATTAACAGTGACTGTCTGATCAGCTCCATTTTCTAAACCCTTTATTTAATATTCTTTATCTAATGAATCTATATTTTATGGTCATAATCTAATTATTCTTCCCTTAGTAATCCTTTATTGATTTAATCTATGTCTGATGACTCTATCAGATGCCTCTTTATCTGATGAAGCTCTTTTGTCTTATACACCTTCTTCTACCAAGTATGAACTCTGATAGGAAACTCACACACTACTTATTTATATAATAATGATTCTTGATTATATTGAAATTCATCCATATATGAGGTATCAGAGATAGATTAATATTCATCAAAATAAGAGGAACTCAATCGATATCTCTAACATAATTCTTATTTGGATAATGAAACTCATTCATATGACCCTTATTCAGTCTTGTACGAACATGATTGGAAAATCAAAAAAAAATTCCATAAAACATCTTCATATTTTCTGAATAAAATTTATCCTTTATTTCATACCATACATCTTCTACATTTATATATGTTCACTTCTGGTGAAGAGGTGGGAATGATAATGTAATTAACTACAAAACTAAAACAAAAATATAACATCCCTTTCTAAATTTACATTCATAGTGTACCTATCAACTATATTGGAACATTCTATAATAAAATAATCATTTCATGAAAGATCCCCATTTCATTAAATATCCTTAAAAAAATTAACCGTCTTCAAAAAACATTTTAATCTCAATAAAATATAAAATATTGAAAGAAAATCTTTGAATCATATTTTATAAGGACTTTACAATGTCCTTTTTAAAGCTCCTTATAAATCCTCATTATGAAATAATGTATCCAACTCCATATGTCCAATGGACTAAAAAATTCCATTAATAGGTAGACCATTAATTGGTTAACCATTATTAGGAAACAGAATTCCAATATGCTAAACATGTGTTTTTTAGATTAAATAACATGGATCATTCTATATTATATTTATACTACTCTCTTAATAGTGTTCTTAATATATATCATTTGACAGATGATATTCTATATGATAACATCATTTATCTCATTCTAATCGTCTTATAAATCCTATGACCTTTGGATATTTCATTTGTGTTAACAATTGTAATTTTATACTTTCACCTTTGTAGAAAATTCTATATAGTTTACTACTTGGAATTATATATCTGATAGCCTTGACAATATTCCTCCATTTGGTGCACATTATACTCTAACAATATCTATCAGATGAATCTTAATAATTTTCCTTCAACTGATTAATACTTTTTCAAAATCTACATATGATCATACTATATAATTTTTTTAACTCATTCATTATATGGCCATAACATTCAAGAAAAATCATTATTCAGAAACAAATATGAACTTCAGAACAAGAACCTATGAATGAATTAATGATACTCGTCCATATGACTTTTCATTGTGATGTGATGTTACACATGATCCATTTTTTTCTAAACTCCCCTTTTAAACTTATCTCTTTATAAAATTTTATATAATCCTAGCTTTGATCATGAATTTCATAATAACTTTTTTCACATGAATAATGTTTAATCATTGCTTTTCTTTGTTGGGAAACAATTTTAAACTTATTGGGAATGTTTCTTACACCTCAAAAGGAATGTTCCTTAAAACTCTAGAAGAAATTATTCCAACATAGCACCAAAAAATACTCTCTGAACATTCCTATTTTTTTTGATTTATTCACTTGAAAATTAATCCATTCACACATTGTTTCAATATAATAAAATAATGGTATTAGAATAATTAAATGTGGGTATTATAATAGTTAAAATTATATTTTATATTATATTTTCCAACACATAGTGGGGAAAATTGCTGGAATGTTCTTCAAGTAACAGTTTGACCGATGAAAATTACATGGGATGAATATTATGTTTCATAGATGAAACCCATTCGATAATTTTTTTCATGGTTTTGTTTATGGATTTCAATTTCTTGCTAGTGGGATGCTAGACCACTTAACAGGATAATTAATAGTCCCAATACTAGTCGGTGGTATTATTTCATCTCCTTTTCTTACTTTCACCACTATTTCCAACTAACTAACCTCTTTTGATCACTTGGGAACCTAAAAACAATTGGATGCTATGATTTTTTATTGAAATTAAAAGGGGAATAAAAAAATAGAAAGACTAATGTACAATGATAATTGATGGAATATTTTAAATTTATATAAAATAGTAACATGCATAATATTCTATTCTTTATCCACGATATTTCAAATTATAAAAATACACCCATAATGCTATTTGATACAATTTCATATCCATAATTACAAAGATACAAAATGTAACACTCTTCCCCATCCCTTTTTCTTGAGATGGAGGAGGGGTGATACATGGCCTGAAGAGACATTCCCATGATGCCACAGGATGGCAATAAATGACTTGAGATTTCAGTGTATTTGGGGAATGATTTTCTCTTTTGAAAATCAACACCAATCAAACCAGTCATTAACAACGATACCAAATGATGAATGATGACATAGAAACCCAACCATGTATTATCCAAAGACATCCAAGTTGTTCCACAATAATTCACAATAACTAAATACAAAAAATGATACCCAACCATTCCAAACACTATATTAGAGTACCATATAGAAGACTAAACAAGAGACCAAAAATAAAACCAAGACTCACTCCACTGCTCCACACCAAGATCCATGCTCCATGCACCACATCATCTCCCAATAATCACCTCAAACAGATAGAAATGTGATGATTTAACTTTTCATGTGTCCGAGAATACACAATGTTCACAATCACCAAAGTGGAAAAGCAATGGTTGAGTAATAATACTCAGTATGTTTTACTAAAATGACTCAATACACATGCGACTAGGATAAAAAGGTTAGCACATTTATAATAAGAATTTTATTGAAATAATTTAATAGATCAATAATTACTGTAATCCAAACATACCCTTACAAAGTCCCATCACACAAGGGAATGCCAGGATAAACTGTAATCAATATCACCATTAAAAATTAGGACAATCAGATCCATCATGAATATCCACCATAGAAACAAAACAAACAGTCATGGTGGAACTTACCGTCTGATCCCATTTACCCCATTTCCAACTTAGTGGTACTTCTCAACCGCTATCCATATGGTGGTTCTTTTTACCACTATCCATCACAGTTTTATAGTGATACTTCATTCCCACTTACACATAATATTTCAACAATCCATAACCAAACATAAAACAAAGGCTATAATAATATGAAATTAACCATTTCCCAAACATGGTAGCCCACATCAAGAAATCACCCATTTATTGAAAACAATATTTAACCATTTTACATGCAATCCATATTTCATTAAAACCATCAATTATTGAAAAAAAATTCATGAAAATTTTTCTTAAACCAATCCAAGAAACACATTTTAATATATATATTTTATAATTTTACAACAATCACATTCCACCGCAAACCCCCCCACCCCCCACCCCCCTTTCCCCAAAATCCACAAAACATTACCAACTAGATTTAAAGACAATTTCATGACTAAAAAACAATTAATTTCAAGAAAAACAAATTTATTATGACTAAGCATAATGTTCTAACAAAGTGGATTCAAAAGAGAAGCCACCTGCCTTTAGGGTTCCGGTGAAATCGACCCATAAGCAACCACACTTCAAATCTAGTGAACACACTAATAAAACTGCTCTTGATCCTCTTCCCTATCACCAAAAATCCTAAAAATCCACACCTAAGGAAACCACTACCCTATATCTACATACAAAGAATGTAGACCTTGAAAACCAAGAAAGAGGGAAGAGTAGAGCCAAAGAACACTCAAGAGAAACCAAGATGAGAGACTTACCTGGGAGAAAACACTTTCAAATAAACTAGAAACCCCATCTAATAGCTTCCAAATCAAGTCGGAGAGAACCTACGACCTTTGACTACCCAAAATAGGGTGTGAGTCTTGAGTGGGAGAGAGTTTGGAGTCAAATAGTTCAAGTCCAAGGGAGTTCAGTGTTAAAAATCATTTTTATGTGGCAGCATGGCTAGCCTATTTGGTTTGGAAAACCATGCACTATCTTTGTGAACAATGCTACCTCAAGAGGAGGGATCTTCATGGGTTCCTTGCATGTTTTGGAAAACCATGTGCATTCCATGAAAATATCACTATCTCCCCCTACAGGGTTTTCTAGAGAACCTGTACTATTTCCCCTTTCCATGGTTATAGAGTGTGCCCCTTGAAAAGCATCCAAACATATTCATAACCATTCCAAACTCTCCCAACCTCTTCCCAACTCATACCAAGAACACTAAACACAACAAAAGGAATAAAAAATTCTACGAACCTCAAAATGGGGGTGGCTAAATTATTTCCACCATTGGAAATTCTGTCCTCGGAATGTAGAAAACCATTACATTGCTGAAAGATCCCAGGTTGTTTCTAAGTCATCTATTTCTCTCACTCCGAGGCCTCCTCCTGGACCTGAACATGCATCAATGAAACCATAACTAAAGAGATGATCATACCCCACAAGAAATTCTCTTGCCAATCCAAAATCCCCACTAGCACATGCAATAATGATGCATCTGTCACTAGCTCAATATTATACCCACGAATAACAGGGTCCCGATCAGGATGATGCTTTTTCAATTTAGACTTGTGAAACACGTTTTGCACTGCACAAAACCGTGGTGGCAAGGAAAATTGATAAGCAACCACTCTAATCTGCTCATGTAATTCAAAAGGCCCAATATACCATGGATATAACGTACCTTGTAATCCAAAGTGGTGATGGCCAATCCTAGGAGAGATCCTTGAAGACATATGATCACCCACTCGAATGACAACGACCCTCAACGAAGCTCCACATAAGATATCTGTTGACTCTTATCCATCTAAATCCTCTTTCTAATCAATATGATCATTTTCATAGTATCCTAGACTAGGCTAGGTCCAACTATAGAATATTCACCAGTTTCCACCCAACATAGAGGAGAAAGACACAGACGCCAATACAATGCCTCAAAAGGATCCATATGTATTTAAGACTAAGTGAAATAATTATAGGATAACTCTAATAATGGTATGTGATCCTCCCATTAACCACCAAAATCCATCATAGAATCCCACAACATATCCTGTAATGTCTGCATCATCCTCTCATATTGCCCATCCATTTGACATTGATATGCCATGCTCATCGTCAACTGTGTCCCAAGGATTTGCTACACGGATATCTAGATTCTAGATTTGAACCTTAGATCTCTATCTAATACAATCGAAACTGGGGCGCCATGCCTCTTTACCACCTCCCAGAGATAGATTTTGGATAGGTCCTCCACTGTTTGATATTCATTAATAAGGATGAAATGGGGAAAATTTCTATGTCCATCCACTATAAATAATATGGAATCATTCTAATTGACCATTCATGGGAGACTAGTAAAAAAATAAATTGATATATGCTCCCACTTCAACACAGTGATAGGTAAAGACTACAACTTGCCCACTGGATAGTGATTCTCGACATTGACTTGATGGAAAGTCAAGCATCTCGAAACGAACTCTACCACTTTCCTCTTCATTCCTACCCTACAAAATTGGGCTTTCCATGACTCATAAATTTTCTCAATTATCATGTGAATAGACCAATTGGAATGATGATAATCCCTGATAATTTCCTACTGACATGCCCATAGAACAACTATCTGATTCCGAAAACACATCAATGAATTCCTATTCAATTCCAAGACATCAATGGACTCCACACCATTAAGTTTTGACCCTATTGCCAAAAATTTAGAATTAGAGATTTGTGCCTCTTTGACCAAACCAACCAAGTCAATAGTTAATGAAACCAGATATAATTAATATCTTTTACCCTGATCCTCACAATCCAACTACATGTTAGCTATGACCGATGAAAAATGAAACTGATTTTATTCTTGCTTCCCCACATGAGCATATGATTTCCACTTAATGAATCTTGCAGCGAATTTACCTTAGCTAGTGTATACTAATATTCAAAATCATACATCTATAGATACTTAATCCATATCATTTTTCACAATTTCAAATCCCTTGGTGAGAATATATACTTTAACCTCTTATGGTTGCTAAAAACAATAAATTTCACACCAAAGATATAATGATGCCTCTTTTTCAATGAATGCACCACTACTTCAAATTCAAAATCATGTGAAGGATAATTATTCTCATGAAACCTCAAAATCTATGAGCCATATGAAACCACGTGATCTCTTTGATTGAGAACACACCCCAACCCTGATCCCAATGCGTCACAATACACCACATACATGTTTCCTGGTTCGTGAAGAAAGAATATTGGTGCTGATGTAAGGTAACCCATTAACTCCTCAAAGATTTTCTAACACTTTACAACCAATTGAAATGGAACATTCTACCTTTTCAAATATGTCATTAGTGAATCCAATCATGAGAAATAACGATCAAAACACTAATAATACACAACTTGACCAAGGAAACTCAATATCTCAGAGACATTCATTGTCAATTTCCAAGAGATAACTTTATCTATCTTCTCTTAATCAACAAAATAAACTCCTTAAAAAATAACATTCCCAAGGAAAAGGACTTCCAATATCTAAACGTCAAACTTTACAATTCAGTATACAGTCGAAAATCTCCCAAGATCCCCAACACTATCACCATGCGTTCCTCTTGCTCCACCCCTATCCTCAAATAAACAAATATGTCATCAAACCCCCCAATGAATATAGATATTTTTGATATATATGATTCATCAATTACATTAATACTTCTAGTACATTCGTCAGGCCAATGGGTATTTCCAAGAACTCATAAAGCCCATATCTACTTCTGAAAGTTGTTTTTGGACTATCCTCCTTTCACACAAACAATTGATGATATCCAGATCATAATTCAATCTTGGAGAACCCCTAAGCTTCAATAAACTTTTCAATAAAATCATCAATGTGTGGAAGTGGATATAAATTCATTATCATAACCGAATTTAGTTTACAATAATCAACACATAACCGCAACATTCCATTCTCATTTTTGATGAATAAAATAGTTGATACCCATGGATACATACTAGTATAGACGAATTTGAACTCCTCCAACTACACTTTTTACTCCCACAATTCTGTTGGTTCCATCCGGTAAGATGGAATTGAGATAGGATTGGTCCCCATAAGGAGATAAATCTAAAACTCCACTTCTCTCACGAGTAGTAACCCAGATAATTTTTCAGGAAAAACATCCATAGACTGATCCACAACTACTAGAAGAACACATTTCTTAACACCTTCCACTGATTCAAATGGTAGAGCTTCTAATTGGTTGGATATCATGGAAACTATTGGTGCCAAAAATCATGTTACACCCTGCATCTCATTCATCTCCACCCTAAAGTGATATCTAACGCCATATTCCATCACCAAACTATTCATTCACACATGACGGTAAATGTGGGATTTTAACATTGTCAAACAAACAATTCCCATGATTATATCATACACATCCATCTCAAGAACCGATAAATCCCACATTAACTCAACCTTAACCACAACTACACAACATGCTTTACACAAGAAGGCTCAAAACTCTTTTCCACCTAGAGTTGTTAGATGTTAGAGAACCATAAGAATAATTTCCATAGCTAAAACCAACAAATCAATGATGTGAGAAAAAAAATAAGAGAATGGGGACCACCCATATCAAAAAACACATGCATCAAGGTAGAACATAAAAGTATTGTACCTCACAATATGGATGGTCCTGACTAATGATCCATCACAACCTGTTCTACTCCAAACCACAGATTACTTGCTAGAATATGTTCTTTACTTCAATGCTGAGACTTTCTCTATTACGGAGTGATGATGTTCCTTGAATAACCATGACTGAATCTTCCTTGTTGATGAGGCATATAGTTCTTCCCTCGTCCCATCAAGGAATATGACACCTGTGACCCTTGAGGAGTGTCACAGACACCTGACTTTGGAGTATTCAGAAAATATCACTAAATAAGACCCATATGAATACAAATATGACATGCTATAGGTTGTTCCATATAGTCCTTCTTGATGTGGCTCATAGAACCACATTGAAAACATTCTTGGTTACTCTGATGCATTAGAGGAAGATTGACCAATCCATTCATTGGGTTCTGAGCCAGAATCCCACCACAGAAATAAGTGTTCTTCTTCTACATGAACCCATCATTCGAGTTCCCAGTATTCCCCATGGGTACCAATACACATCCTTCACTCATAGCCTTTAAGAGATCCCCTTTATCCACTGAGTCTATATTCACCATCGTCGTATATTCATTTATACACAACTCTTTTTTCTTGGACCAAATTAGCTACCTCAAACCATATTCAAAGATATGATCTTTCAATGATGCCCAAACCACCACCTTGAGTGAAAACCTCACTATGTTCATAAACATAGTCTCATACTCCGTAATGAAAAGGTTATACTGCTTCAAATAGATGAAATCTTATGTACGTTGAATTCTGAATGTATGATGGTATAATTGCATGTTAAACAATTTCTAAAATCTGTCACATGTCATACCGTAGTCTATTCCATCATGGACTTCCAACTCCAAACACTGAAAGTTAAGATCATTCAAAATATATGTGGCTAACTTAACATTAAACTTTATCAGTGTTCTAAATAAGTCAATGACCATGTTCATTTTATTCTACCATGCATCTTCCCTTTCTGGTTTTGAATCACCCCAAATGATTGGTGGATTCTACTTTTGAAACTAAACCACATGATCCACATTGCTCAGTTCATACACATTATTCGCAGTTTCCACAGCTTGGAGAATCCACTATTCTCTTCACTAGCTGCGGGTTCTCCTAAGGCTCTAGTCCTACCACATTTTCAGTAGCCTCCTCTAGTTGATCTCTACGACGGCTACCCAGTGCCATTGTATTCATACATAAAAAACCATAAGTCTTTCATTTTTAGAATGACATGATTTAAAAATTCATTTTAAATACACTATATAAACCAGAACCTTGTTTTCCGTAAGTACACATTTCCTATATTGCACTATTTTTGAAAAAATTCACCTTGTTTGGAAAATTAAACAATTTTCAATTACCACATGTTTAAAATCTTTCCATTTTGAAACCCAATTCAGATTTTCCAAAATTCACGCATTAATATCACAACTTCAATCATTATACCTAAATGAAATACACATCCTAATGGGAAGTCATTTCTACCATTCATTCCATGCTCATTTCATTGGCTACACCCACGATAATGGGATTTCCAATTCCAATAAGCGCCTCAAAAACCCTAATGTACCCAACTCTTTGGTAACTTGATGTTCATCATAAGAGGGTTAGGTAATAAATTTTACTCTATACATTCATTGTTCCAAAAATCCTACACCTTTATACCATCCCAAATTGGGGAATAACCAAAGAATGAATGTCAACACCATGACAAACAATCAATGACAAAAGACCGAACAACTTCTTCCACTCGAAATCCATGGACCGAAGAAAATGATACCACTAGTAACACCCATCCCCATACCATTGGCTTTAGAGGGAAGAGGGTTTATAATTGACCTTAAGATACACTCCTATGATGCTGAATGTTCGAAATAAATTCCAAATTCTTCAGGAGTAGTTGGGGAATAATTTTCCCTTTTGAAAACGAACCACCAGCCAAACTAGTCATTTCCCACAATCCCATATTTTGAATGATGACATAGAAACCCAACCATGTATTATCCAAAGACTACCATGTTATTCCACAATAATTCCCAAAAACCAAATACAATCATGAAAACAAAAACCTTACCAAACACAATATCAGAGTACCATGTAGAACACTAAATAAGAGACACCAAATAAAACTAAGACTCGCTCCACTGCTCTACACCAAGCACCATGCCCCAGGAAACACAAAATCTACCAAGAATCACCAAAACCCACAAGAAATGAGATGTTTTACCTTTACCTATGCCCTAGAATACTACATCTGTAAGAACACCAAAGTGACAGAGATGGGTCTGAGTACTAATTCTCAGTAGGTTTTCCCCAAATTACTTTCTTATATACACCACTAGGATAAAACTATTAGCACATTTATAATAAAGAGTTTATATAAAAAATTTAATAGTCCATCAAGTACGACATGACAAACATACCCTTACCAAGCCCCATCACACAAGAGAAACCCACATTCATCCACAATCCATGTCACCATCACACATTAGCACAACCAAATCAATCATGCATAGCCACTACAGAAACAAAACAAACAGTCAGAGTGGAACTTCTTCTCCAAACCCATTTACCCAATTACCAACATAGTGGTTATTCCATACCACTATTCATAGGGTGGTTATTTCAACCACTATCCATAACTACTTTATAATGAGACTTCCTACCCACATCCCCACATAATTTCAATAATCCATAACCAAACCTAACACACCACGACCACACCAATATGCAGTTAACAATTTCCACCACATTCCAATCCACATTAATAAATCATCTGTTTATTGAAAACATCCAAAGACCATTTTCCATGCCAAACCATATTTCATTAAAACCATAATTTATTTAAAACAATTTTGACAAACCATTTTCATAAACCAATCCAATCAACCAATTTTGAAATATACATTTTTTAAATTATCAATAAGAACATTCCACTGCAAAACCCATTTTCCCCGAATGTACACAAAACATTACCAAAGGTATTTCCAACCAATTTCTCACCTAAAAAATTACTTTCAATAAAAAATATTAATTATGACCAGGAATCATGTTCTAACAATGTTTAGTTAGGAGATATGCCACCAACCTTTATGGTTTTGATGAAATAGACCCACCTAAAACCACAACTCAAATTCAGTGAATTTACAATTGAAACCTATCAAGTTCCTCTTCCATATCATCAACAATCCTTTAAATCAAAACCCAAGGAAAAAACAACCCTAGATCAACATATCACATATTTAGATCTAGAATACCAAGAATGAGGGATGAGTGGATCTAGAGAAACCCCAAGAGAAACCAAGAGGAGAGACTTACCCAAGAGAAAACACCTTCAATCTACCTTGAAAACCCATTTAATTTCATACTAATCGATTGTGAGAGAACCTCCAACCATTGAGAACCCAAAATCCCCAATGAGGCTCGAGTGGGAGAGAGTTTAGAGTGAAATAGGTCAATCTTGAGGGATCCTAGATTTAATACCCCCCCAATTTCAAGTAGCAGTATGGTTAGCCTACATGGTTTGTAAAACCGTGTGCTAACCATGCACACTCAAATACCTCAAGAGGAGCGGTCCAGATGGTTTCCTCACACATTTTGGAAAACTATGGGCATGCTTTTTGAATCCTACTATCTCCCCTTGCACGATTTCCTCGATAACCTTCCTTGTTTCCCCTAATCTTCCTCAAACCTTGTGACCCTATAAAAGCCTCCAAACTTATTCAACACCATTATAACTTTTCCAACCTCTTCCCATCTCATCCCAATCTTATTGGCTACATAAAAATGGCATAAAACAACCACATAACTCAAATCGGGGTTTTTACGAAAACACTTTTATTAGCAAAATAACATTTAATTTTCATTGGAAATATCTATAAAATAAACCATTATATATATTTACATATCTCTTATAAGGTATTCTATTTATTTATATTGATACTATGAAATGATGAATTTATTCGTTAAGATATTCCACTAATTGGTGGTAGGATCATGTCTCTTATATTTTAACTGATATTTGGATACCCAAATTTATAATGGAAAAAATATTTTTTATCCGTCACGTTATTCTAAATTATTTCTATATGGTTTCATGGAACATAAACCATGTATATAACACGCATTGTATTATATTGTTGATGACCCCAATGTTTTAACAGAAAAATATTCTTGTTTTTTAATATAATTATTTTGAAAATGCACATCCACCATAAATTTATGTTGGAATGGTATATATTTTTTATTGCGTTACAAAACTTTGAATGAGAAACCCTTTTCTTAAATATTCAAAAAAAATACAAGATTTATCAATGAAATTGTTTTATTATTTTATTTTTGTATTTCAAAAAATTTTAGAGTATCCATTAGGTGTCAGATACAAGTCAATATAAAATACTTCATTTTTATAACACATATATTGTGCATGGAAATTAAATTGAATGTAAAAAAATCAATAGATATCCCAATAAATTCTATAATATGGAATAATTCCCTTCCCATGTATCTTTAACTTTAGGCTATAATTATTGAGGCTAGATACATGAAAAACTATGGTGACTAGGATTTCCATGGATGGATATTATACGTTTTCAGATTAATATTCATTTCATTATTGAAACACATGTATAATGATATTAATTGTCTAGTTTCTTTGAAAAAATGGTATAATAATCTTCTAACTTGATGACATATCTTCAATATCTAACCTAAATATCATCCCCTTGAGTAGTATTTAAAATCAAACCATACATAAATTAATTATTCATAACCCGTGGAATGGAAACATAATGATGGGTGATCTGAAATACTCAGAAAGGCATAACAAGGACGATTCTATATCAAGACATAATAATATGGTTATTGGAACACGAAAATAAGATTGGAAAACCATGACGTACATATCAATGATAATAAACATGAATCGTGGAATAATGATTAATGATTTACAAGACATGAATCATTGTGAAATCATGGAAGAATATTCATGTATCATAACAATTCCATAAGTTATAGACTTATGGAATACACACGAGCTTATAACATTGTGAAAATGTTTAAATAGAAACAAGTTCACACATTATGTTAAGAAAATGACATCAGGACCTCACGTCAAATTATTGACATGAAAATAGGTCCATGAATAACATTGTGAACATGTAATTAGGTTTATGATGAAAATTGTGAACATGTAATCAGGCTCACACATAACATTGTAAACATTTAATCAGCTCCACACATTGGCTACTATACATCCCGGATGACATAGACCACAATCACTAGTGGGATCTTCATCTTATTATACTAGGTTTAGTACCTATTTCATCCATGACTATCTCAACGGATATATAAATACATACCCAATGCATTGATGGTAAACATATTTCCCACCCATGTCATAATAAAAACATTATTTTTGTGATCTATATAATAATAAAAATCAATAACGTCTTAACCTAGGAAAATAAAATGGCTATCATAGAGATTTAAACATATAAAAACTTTTGAAAAAAGGACTCATAATCATTTATTCAGAAAATAACTCATGAAAGGAGTTTAGTTTCATTGAATATTTATCATGATAAGACATGTAGATGAGAAATTGGTTTCATAAACAAATTGTTATCAGAAACATAAACTATTAAAAGAACCCATAAGAATGGTATCCCTTGATAATATCTCCATAAAGGAATATATAAATCGAACAAGTATCATACTAGATGTAAAATATTATGGAAATACTATTGAAAAAATTCTTGATAATAGTATGCATTCATCATTGAATAACAATTTTTCAATCAAAAAACATTTTGAAAACAATATTCATTTAATATAAAATCATAAACATATAAAGGAATCCTTGAAATGAATTTGAAACACTTTTAAACATAAAAAATTTTCCAAATCCTTTCCATTGAAGATGAAATTTTCTATTTTTAGTGGTATAAAATAAAATCAATAGAAAGTATTTTTTAAACACAAAACACATTTAAAATCCATTCCCTTGAATGTTAATTTTTAAACATATACTAAAAACACTAAAAACATTTAAAATTCATTTTAAGACAATAAATATTTTCAAATTACATTTAAATTAACTGTAGATTAAAATATCAGTAAAATAAATTTCAAATCATTTTTAGAAAAAAATTCATTAAATGAGTATAAAATTATGAAATAATGCTGAAATGAAGATGAATTTTGCGGAAAACATTTTTTAACTATCCTATGTAACAATGTGCGAACAAATGCAACTAGTAAAATAAGATATCATGAATAACACTTTTATAAGAAAATTCATGTCAAATAATTAGCATTATATTATAATATTTCAATATTGGATACATAATTTTTAATAATTTTGATAAATGAAGTGATTGTAAAAAAACATCATTACCACTTTGATAAATTTGATTCATAAAAACCATAATGTAATTATGTAAATTGAAATATAATATATCATGATTATGAGTAAATCAATTATACTCCTTGTTAATGTCGTTGTATATACACCTCATTAAATAATACAGATTCATAACATGATATACATCTCAAAGATGGAAAATTGTTTCAAAATTCCCTTACTGATTCTGTAAATATCGAACCATAACCACCATGAAAAAGAGATCATCAAATGGATTCGAAATAACCAATAAAACATTTTATATGAATCATAAAATAAATTCATATGAATTATATAACCCCCTAAAATAACATGGTGGTAAATATATCATGTGTCCCAAAAACGTAGCAAAGTGAAATTGAAATTCCATACATTAAGTCTTACATTCAATCACGCATGTCCAAAACTACTATATAATAAATTTATGATTAGTTTAAAAATCTTATAAAATCTTATACCTTTATATAATATCATTTGAGATTTTATTATGAAAATTTCTTGCACAATTATCATCAATTAATTGATATAGTTGTGTTTCAGATAATAACCATTTTTACTATGATCAAATTTTCTATTCTGGGGTCCTCTTACATTGATCAAGGATACATAATTTCTAGAATTATTACCATGGTATAGATAACATACATATTATGTAAATATTTATTTATAATTAATTATGGAAATTAGTAATATGAAATGAAATACACTCTTTAGGGAAACGACAGGTCGTATGTTGGTATAAAAACAATTTTTTTTCATTTTCATGTTGAGTTGAAAGAAGGAAAAAATGAAATAAAATATAATTATATAATCATATTAATTCAATATATATCAAAACATTTTATTAAAAAAATCCTTAATATATTCCATGTATAGTGTGAATTATTCGCATTGCTGTAACATGCAGTAGTTAACATTTTACACGAACAAAGTCATCATATTCACACAAAAAATTTAAAGCATAATGGAATGTGTGGAATATCAATAAATGAATAATAAAAACATAATAAATATCAAATATATTTTATATAAATGTTATGTAAAAAATTATTCCAAACAATTAATTTTGGTAATATAAAAATAGACAAAATCGGTTTGCGATGCTATTGTCCGTCTTATACACACACAATGCATTCGTAACCCATATTATTAAAGAATGTGATGTTTTAGGTAATATTGTTAACATAGAAACATATCAATATATTAATGATACCTATGGTATAATATAAACTCAATATAAAAAATTTTAATGGGATTGATTTATAAATAAACCAAAAAAATTTGTTGAGGAACTTTACCGCTTCTTCGAGGAACTCTGAATAGTTTTCTCCCAAAGAATTGTGTGGTTAGATTAATGACCAATGAATGGACTCTAGGATTAGGTGAAGAATTATTATAATTTAAATGTATAGGTATTGTCTAATTCAATTAGTTTTTAATGTGTTGATATATAGTAGAGTAGGTGTCCTTTTTAATGGGATGTGAGTGAAAAACATGTAAATTTATGAAAGAGATAATTAAATACATGTTTTCCAGATGTAAATGTTTCCTAAAATGGATCAAATGTGAACCTCAAGCATGATTCATTATAAAAATGGCCAAAAAAGTCATTGATTAAATTTTTTGTGACATTTTTAAAAGTTATGTTTTATGTTTGAGCAATAACAAAAATTCTTTTACATTAATCACTATAATTAATTTTAATTATATCCCCTAATAGCATTGGTATAAAAATGAACTGGTGTTATTAGTAATTAAAAATTATTTTATTTCTAAATATGGAATCCATTTTTAAAAAATCCCATCACCAACGTGAAAAAAAAATTAATTTAAATGTAATCATGCAGACACAATGAAAAAGAGTGTTTTGAATGTGAAAATATTCAAAAGATTACAAAGTTATAAAATCAAATTTCTGTATTTTATTGATTAAAATTTCATATATTTTATTAATTGATGTATATGTATATACAAATTATAATTTAAAACAAATTTAACATATAATTTAAATTTTAAATAAATTATATAAAATATTTTAAAATAAAACACAATATATTTCAATATTCATTAATAAATAAAGCTTCACAGAAAAATATAAATAAATCACCTAAAGAATATTTTAATATTAAACATAAAAAAATTAATGATTTCTATTCAAATAAATAATTTAAAAGTGTTAAAATTTTATTTTATATTATGGTACTAAGAAAAATTAACACATGATTTTGAAAACATATAGTTTTCAAGAAAACATTAATTTTTCAATTATATTTTTTATTTTTAATAAAAAATTCCTAATTAATAAATATTTGAAAAATATATATTTTCATAAGTTAGTTAATCCTATTCATTCCAACCATTCCAACGGTTAGGTTATAACTATCATATTTAATATCTATATAAATATTAATTCTAGTGATATAAAACACTATCATGCATGTGATTAAAGTTATAAATTGATCTCAATTGTGTTTGTAGCATAGAAAAAGATAAATGTAGTGTGTACTCAATGATAAACTCAGTGGTTCATGTATAATATGAGTAACATTGTGTTGTTTGTAAAGGTTGATGATTACGTGTAGTATGGAACAGAAACCATCAATGAATTTGGATTTATTAGAAAATTTTCATAAAAACATTAGGTGTTACATTCTTACCCCCTTAAAATGGAGTTCACGCAAAAAAAATCATCAGGCTCATCAATGTGTTAATACTTAAAAATTCCATTCATATAGACCCTTATAATAAAAATGTATACTAATAATTCATTTGAAATTTTAATGTTGAAACCTTAATGGTTAACCAAATTACAACAAAAATATATTTATACATATGTTAACATAGGTGGGATGTGTAATTTCTTATATTAATTAATGTTTAATAAAATATATGGAGTGATAGAGATCATTGATCATATGAAATTTGGTGATATAGAGAATGTAAACAACATAAAATCCAAAAAACTTTATGATTTATGTTTTCCTTTGATCCCTTATAGTTATAGAAAATAGTAAAACATTTTTTATCTAATATATGTTTCCTAATGTTGAAGAATTTACCACAACTATATAAACCTACTTGATTTCATTCCATTTTATGAGCACAAAATTATTCTTGGGTTGTTCATGGATAACTTATATCTTCATCTCTCACATTGATAAATGAAGGGAAATTTGTTGTTCTTGAAACATAAATGGATCATATGATCCATAGATAGAATGATATGTCATTCCATAAATATTCAGTTATAATCAAAATAAAATTGTTTCAACAAGGTAATTAATATAGTTAAATAATCATATTTGAAAGTAATAAGTTAATATAAAAAACATCATTAGAAGTATAAAATACATAATTCTATAAATTTTTAGCCTTTTAGACTTCAAAAATATTCAAAATTTATTATGATGGTTGCTAAATTCCTCCAAAAAAACATATCATTATTCCACCATTTATTAGGGGAATAATTATTATAATTTAAATGTATAGGTATTGGCCAATTAAATTAGTTTTTAATGTGTTGATATATAGAAGAGTAGGTGTCCTTTTTAATGGGCTGTGAGTGAAAAACATGTAAATTTATTAAAGAGATAATTAAATACATGTTTTCCAAATGTAAATGTTTTCCAAAATGGATCAAATGTGAACCTCAGACATGATTCATTCTAAAAATGGTCAAAAAATTCATTTATTAAATGTTTTGTGACATTTTTAAAAGTTATGTTTTATGTTGGAGAAATAACAAAAATTATTTTACCTTAATCACTATAATTAGTTTAAATTATATCCCCTAATAGCATTGGTATAAAAATGAACTGGCGTTATTAGTAATTAAAAATTATTTTAGTTCTAAATATGGAATCCATTTTTAAAAAATCCCATCACCAACGTGAAAAAAATTTAATTTAAATGTAATCATGCAGACACAATGAAAAAGAGTGTTTTGAATGTGAAAATCTTCAAAAGATTACAAAGTTATAAAATCAAATTTCTGTATTTAATTGATTAAAATTACATATATTTTATTAATTGATGTATATGTATATACAAATTATAATTTAAAACAAATTTGACATATAATTTAAATTTTAAATAAATTATATAAAATATTTTAAAATAAAACTCAATATATTTCAATATTCAATAATAAATAAAGCTTCACCGAAAAATATAAATAAATCACATAAAGAATATTTTAATATTAAACATAAAAAATTTAATTATTTCTATTAAAAAAAATAATATAAAAGTGTTAAAATTTTCTTTTATATTATGGTACCAAGAAAAATTAACACATGATTTAGAAAAGATATAGTTTTCAAGAAAACATTAATTTTTCTATTATATTTTTTAGTTTTTTATAAAAAATTCATAAATAATAAATATTTGAAAACAATATATTTTCATATGTTAGTTAATCCTATTCATTCCCACCATTCCAATGGTTAGGTTATAACTATCATATTTAATAGCTATATAAATATTAATTCTAGTGATGTAAAACACTATCATGCATGTGATGAATGTTATAAATTGATCTCAATTGTGTTTGTAGCATAGAAAAAGATCAATGTAGTGTGTACTCAATGATAAACTCAGTGGTTCATGTAGAATACGAGTAACATTATGTTATGTGTAAAGGATGATGATTAAGTGTAGTATGGAACGAAAACCATCAATGAATTTGGATTTATTAGAAAATTTTCATAAAAACATTAGGTTTTACATTCTTAACCCCTTAAAATGGAGTTCACGCAAAAAAATCATCAGGCTCATCAATGTGTTAATAATTAAAAATTCCATTCATATAAACCCTTATAATAAAAATTAATACTAATAATTCATTTGAAATTGGAATGTTGAAACCTTAATGGTTAACCAAATTACATCACAAATATATTTATACATAAGTTAACATAGGTGGGATGTGAAATTTATTATATTAATTAATGTTAAAAAAATATATGGAGTGATAGAGATCATTGATCATAAGAAATTTGGTGATATGGAGAATGTAAACAACATCAAAGCCAAAAACATTTATGATTTATGTTTTCCTTTTATCCCTTATAGTTATAGAAAATAGTAAAACATTTTTTAGCTAATATATGTTTCCTAATGTTGAAGAATTTATCACAACTATATAAACCTACTTGATTTCATTCCATTTTATGAGAACAAAATTATTCTTGGGTTGTTCATGGATAACTTATATATTCATCTCTCACATTGATAAATGAAGGGGAATTTTTTGTTCTTGAAACAGAAATGGATCATATGATCCATAGATAGAATGATATGTCATTCCATAAATATTCAGTTATAATCAAAATAAAATTGTTTCAACAAGGTATTTAATATAGTTAAATAATCATATTTGAAAGCAATAAGTTAATATAAAAAACATCATTAGAAGTATAACATATATAATTCCATAAATTTTTAACCTTGTGAACTTCAAAAATATTCAAAAAAATTTATGATGGTTGCTAAATTCCACCAAACAAACTTATCATTTTCCACCATTTATTATAATGTATCTTTTCATTATCACATACTAAACCTGTGAATACATTCATCATGTATTCTACTCATACTTGAGAAAAACATTAATTTACATTAAAACATATTTAAAACAAAATGATTCATTATTCCTTACCTATAAAACAAATTATTTGATATATACCAAAAAATCAAAACTTATTTAAACTCTAATTATGACTGTATAAACCACCCTTTCATAAAATCATTAATTTGTTCTTATTTAATTAGTATTATCCAATTTACTTTATTCTAATATAACCTCACATTATCAAACCAATATTTTTTTCAATAACTAGGAATATTTTATGGGTTACCTTCAATTAATCATTTGATTTCTATAAAATATAACATTTTATTTTTATCATTTTTTCTTATTCATCTTTATCATTCAACAAATTCATTATAATAATTAATGAAAAATGTATACTAAAAAATAATTATGCATTTCCTGATTCATTATCCTTGAATTGAATAAATAAATAATTAATCATCAAAAATTATTATCAAAAAATTATCATAGATTAATTATCTTATTCTTTAATAGATCTTTCCATTCATATGTCTTCTTTTTTCTGTGAATCATTAGTTATATAACCATTACTCCAAAATCATAGGAGATTCACTTCACAAGATTTCACCCTGATCCATTTATTTTCATAATAGCCTTATAATCCTCAATTATAGAATTCATACATTTATATTAACATTAAGAGACAAATATTCTCCCCCATTTCAATAACATAACTATTAATTTTTCCATTAATGTTACTACATTTATGTCTTCATTTTTGATAAATAAAACTTATTCATATTCCTCTAATACATCCACATCGGTTTTTCTTACCAAATTATCAAAATATAGGAGAATAAATATTATTTCTTCCTTGGTATCCTCTACCCAAACACTTAGAATATTATAACCTTTTTGTTCTTTGGTTAGTCTGAGATCTTGTTAAGGTTCACATTATCAATCATTTTATATGAAAAATAATTATGAATAAATACAAAATTCTTTTACTACTCTGATCATCCTATTTGGATCATCATTAGTAAATTTTATATCACATTCAATTTTAACCTAGTTACATTGGGTTCCCTCCATTGACTAAAATATAAAGGCATAGTGTGACCATCACTAATCATAATTGGTATCCAAATAATCATGGAAGTCACTTATTTTATTTCTAAACCATGACACATTAGTATTTAAACATTTTAACATTAGTTCCATCCTATTTTATTCATAGACATATTATACTCAAATTCATCTTGATGTTTTGTATATTGTGAATTTACAAATAATATCCCATGGGAGAGCCAAACTAGGTATGCTGTAAGGTCCATCTTCATGTACTAGTTCTCAATTTTGTATATCATAATATGGTGTTTTCGGGGTAGTTAGCCCTGGGAATATCTCTCCTAAATCAATAACAACATTTTGTATCCATACATTGATGTTTTCTTGGCATGCACTTTCTCTATCATTTACCAACATTACAAGACATTTTCCTTAACTTTAAATATGCATAAGCTTATCTTTAATGACATCCCTATACCTATCCTCTGAAATATCCCAACAAATATCTTTAATGTTTTCAATTCCTAGATTAAAAAGGATAAATAATGTTTTTTTATTCCAAATATAGTTTCTCAGGATTATCATACATGGATTATAAATATTTTTAGAAGTCTTTTCATTATATTATAAAAACACTCATCATATTATCATAGTAGGATAGTACCTTTGAAAACATGGAAACATAATCTTATAAAAATGTGAAATATATTCAATATATCCCATAAATATCCTCCCCTTAAGTAGTCTCTACATAGATATCCTACATACAAACTTTCTTTATAACATGGGGAAAGGAAACATAAGCAGGATTAGCTCAAATTATTAATAAGGGTAAAATAAGAAGATACGTAAGCATCACATAAGAATAAGGGTTTGAGAGCATGAGAATAATATTGGAAAACTATACCCCCCACATCAAAGGACATAAACATGAATCAGAGAATAAATATTGGAACTTCATAAGACATGAATCATAAGGAAATCAAGGAACATGAGTCATGAGAACAAAACCTATTCATAAATCACAACCTTGTAAAATACACATTAGCTTATATAATTGTGAACATGTGTAAATAGAAATTGGTCAGCTCATTTAGTTAAGGACACGAAATCAGGATCTCAAAACAACATAGGAACTTTAAATCATGTTATGCCATTACATTGTGAACATGTAATTTCTTTCACTCATACCAATTGAAACATTTAGTCAACATCACAAATAAAATTTTGAAATTGTAATCCGTTTCATGCATAGTTAGCTACAACTCCTATGCGGGGAAAACAACCACATGTACTGGTAAGACTATATTACTATATAATGTTTTATTGTCATTCAATCCATTCCTATCTCATGAGATATATAAATATTTAACAAATAAAATGTATGGAGACATAGGACCCACCCATAAATTTATTAAATCCATATATATGTGTTCCATAAGATCATAATAATTCATTTTATCATAACCCATGAAATAAAAAGGGTAAGATAAACATTTAATCATTCCATAACATAAAAAAATATTAAGGATTCATAATCAGTTCATTATAATATGACCCATTAAAATATTTGGGTTTAAATGGAATTTTATCATGGAATAAACTCTACAAGACAATGGGATTCATAAAAAACATTTCATCATATTTATAAACCATTCATTAAAAAGATAACAATGGTATCATTATTGAATATCCCCAATAAGAAATAGGTAACACCAATGGATTTTATCTTACAAGGAAAATAAATTTTTTAAAAAAATTTTAAATTTTCATGAGTAAGATATCATTTTCCCTTTGTAAAATCTTTTTAAAACATAGAACATTTTGTTAACCATTTTCCTTGAAAATATAAATGAAAAAAATAGAAATAATTCAATTAAAATAATTTCAATGGGGTTTTGAACAGAATTATTTACATTTCATTCATTTAGAAACAACTTACCAAACTAACCAAATGATACTTCGAAAACCAATTAAATAAATTTTTAAATCATAATATAATTTTAAAATCCTTTCCATACAAAATAAATTTTTAAACAATAGAACGATTATTTTGAAATCACATAACACACATTAAAAACATTAATCATTTGAAATAAAATCATATAAAATTACTTTAAAATTTAATTTAATTGTTTTTAAAAAAATTATAAAAATGTATTTGGGGAGAACACGGTTTTCTGATCAAACAGTTAAAATAATGTTAGATTTTCTTAAAAAAATTCTTTATTAATTAATTAGAAAGGGTTGATACATTTTCACATACCATGAATGTATCCTTAATAATAATAGGATAAGAAAATTAATGAGAATTTATTAGAGTTATATAATTATATTTCATCATTGGAGACAAAATCATTAAAAATATGAAGAAATAAAAAGGCTATATCATAACATCCTTACTACATTGACAACACTGAATCACAATCTCCATGAATTATGAACATAAAATTTGAAAAAAAATATCATTAATATGAGTAAATTCATGATAGCCCATGTACATGTGTCTGAGTATACATCTTGTGAATGAATATAGGTGCATAACATAATGTACATCTCAATGAAAGAAAATTTAGACAAAATTCCATTGCTGATTTGGAATCTTTTGAACTGTAACTATAAGGCCCCAGCCTTAAACCTTACATAATCTTGAGTTATTACAAGATTACACATTGAGGATATTTTCAGGTTTAGAGGTTTATAGAATTAGAACATAAAACTTGCATTACATTCCACATTTAAACAAAGTGGTTACATAAAGATAGTATTCATTTTTTCCATCAATAGAAACATATTAAAAAACATGGGTTCTTTCTTGACACTTCCTTGACACTATCGTCATATCATGTACATTTCCCTTGATCTTTGAAAAACATTTCAAAAAAACTTGGGATGAGCATAAAAAGCACAGTATGGGTTATAAAAATATGGAAAGGAAACATAAGTTCATATATACATAAGAATAAAATCATACTTTACCCATAAAACATAAGAACTTTAACATACCTCATAAAATCATGAATAAATCATAGAAATCATAATACATAAAGGTAACTTGAGGCATTCATAACATTCTTACATAGGGAGTAACCCTCTTGGTTACGTTTGGAATACCCATCACAGTATATTCCCTAAATCTCTTCGTAGAAACCTTAACGTTTCACTCCTTCGCGTTACCCAATGCATTAGAGAGCTATATCGGGCTCACCCGCCCATTGTTTATCATGGAACCACCCGTCTTCATAATAATTCCCAAGAACCATAACATAATCGTATCACATAAAACATGAATAAAGGAAACATAACATTCCCACTTTTCAATCACAAGATATCAATACAAGACATTGATATAAAAACATTATGAAAACCATTTCCAATGCCAAAATAAAATAAAAGTAAAACATGGTATTTATTTTTCTTTTAAAAAGAAGGTATGGCTTATAGAGGAATCCAAAACTCAAATAATGGTCACAGCGGCGGCGAAGTCATTGTCGCCGCATACGTACGAAAAAAACATTCCATTTTGTCGTTTTGTAAAACAGTTCGTATAGAAAATATTCTTTTTGGATAAACATAAAATTCAAAGGGGTTTATACACTGTATAAAAGAAGGTTGTGTATAAAATAAAATATTCCCCAATGAAAGGTGATTGAGACGAAGTCCCATACCACATATCCGACTTGACTTGATCGTTATTTAATCTCCTGATTAATAAACATGAGTTAATTTCTACTTTCATAAGAATCTTTTTCAAATTCATTATTCCTTTTATATCACTTATTACCATGTAATGAACACTATGTAATTTTTTAGTTAATAGCGGTCGTTTTAACGATCATTGGTACTTGAGTCAAAATATGCTCTTTATAATTAAAGGTTTTTCATGTATCCATTATATCCAGAGTTATAAACATGATTTATATATCATATATATCATATATATCCAGTATATACATGCATTTATAATATTACACAACGTTTAGAGGTAAGAAATGGAATACACCGTTCATGGAGACGGTAAGTCGTACGTACGCATGAACGCTACTTTCATTTCTATTTTTATTTTATGGAATGGAATCATAATGATATAAAGGTATATTATAATTCCAGTATAATATCATATATAATATCATAACTCCATCCTTTATATGTCCAACATATGGTATTAAAGAATCAAATCACTTTGAGTGGGCGGTAGTTCGCACTTCCCTAAATGAAGATATCACGTTTACCCATAATGGAAACCATAATGGTATGCCCAAAATAAAAAATAAATAATCTTAAGGAAAACATAAACATATTATATATCATATATAAATATAGTTTCATCTTAATGGAAACCTTTTAAGGTGTTAAAATAATGTTGAATAATCATCGTTTCGGGAGGCATAAATTCACCATCCACAGAAACAGTATGTTCTTTAACCATTAGATGTAGGTTTGTGTATGTGTAGCTCGAATAATTTTTATAACAACATCCTAGTATATTAAAGATACTGGATTTGTTACAAAAGAAATGAATAAAAATATTTTATGGGGTTGGAGAAGCAAAATAATACAAAAGGACTGAAGTGAAGACATTACCTTAAAATCGGGTAACTCCCTTTGGTTTTAGCTCAAAGGCTTCCTTGGGAAGACTTCTGCCCAATGTGAGGCTTCAAGGAGTAATAGAGGGATGTGGAGGGACAAAATGGGCAGGGTTTGGCCGAGCCAAAGGATTTGTAAGTTTGGGTATGGAGGTAGAGGTGGGGGCCTTTTATAAGAGGAGAGGAGGGGCACTCTTGGAAAGTAAAGAAATGTTGCTTTATTTGAAAATGAGTTTCGGATTTAAAAGGTCCCATATTTATATATTTCTAGGATACTATGATAAGGGTTCTAAATCCACCCATCCAATAGGTTTTGGACATGTTTAGGTCATAGATATTTCATTATCATTTCATTTTATTTAAATCCTTTATTAATGAGGTAATCACTGCATCATCATGATGTCATAAATAATTTAATTTATTTAAAGTGTAAAGATTATAAAACAAATACCATGATGTAGAAAATCTTTTTATATTTCCAATTACTATTTATAATCAAATATCTGACTTGTATAACCCCATGTAAATTTTTTTTAGTAAAATAACTCATGTTTGTGTCATTTTTACTTTAAAATTAAATAAAATGTTATTTATGTCATTTCCCAACCAAAGTGGCTCCATGGGGACCCAATGTGGACCCATGGATTTTCATGGTCTGACATGACACATCCAATGATGGTAGGACATGTGTCAAACTCATCTCATATTATTAAATCATCATTTTTACCTTAAACTACACTAATTACCTCTAATCGCGATTAAAAACTCAAAAGTTATTATTCACCAAAAAATTATTTTAATCCCATTGAACAAAATTTTACTTATTAATGAAAACCATGTATGTTGGATTTTTGAAATTCAAAACACAGAGGTGGTAAAATTTCATTTAAACGAAAAATCGGTTTTTTAAGTACCACTTAGTGGTTTCACTATTCATCAAAAATTGAGGTTTTTCAGAAAAATAACAAAACATCACCCTAAGATATATTTGATATTATGAATTAAAAAATGATGTCTATTTTAAAAAATTCAAAACATATAAGTTTCATTAATTAATTTAATAATTAATTCCCGCTGTCAGAGCAAATAGCGTGTTTTTATGAAACAATAAGTATCCAAAGATTGACACTAATTTAAGTCCAATTTCAAAGTGAAATTAATTCCAACGACCACTATTGGATTAAATGGTAAAAATATATTCTAATTGAACTTTAAATCCAATTCAAAATATAATCTAATCATATAAATAAATTATATGAAAAAGTAGTTTTGATGTAAAATGCAGTATTTTTCACTATTCATTAAAAAATGAACTTTGTCAGAAAAATACCAAAACTTTACATAAAGTAAATTTTTATTTCTCAATCATAAAGAATAAGTTTATTTTAAAAAATAGAGCTTATAAAATTGTCAAAATATAGATTTAAAAGATGGTTTTCCATCAAAAGGCAGTAAAACAATCTTTTAAAAATATTAGTGTATTCCATGAATAAGAATGGATTTATTCTCATTTTAAGCCTCTAAAACACTATCTAACTCATTATTAGACATAGATAAAAATATCTATTATTCATTACTTACATGGGATGTTACATCCTTCCCCCCTTTAGAAAATTGTGTCCCCTCAATTTATTTACATATCGAATAAGTGGGGGTATTTAGCCCTCATTGTAGTTTCATATTCCCATGTTGCCTCTTAAATCATGTGGTTTTTCCACAATAACTTTACCTGATGAATCACCTTATTCTGTAACACCTGCTCCCTGTGGTCAAGAATATGGACCGGTTTTTCCTCATAATATAGGTTCTCTTTCAGCTGGACTACCTCTGGACTCAAAACCTGAGATGGATCTGGCATGTACTTCCTTAACATTGAAACATGAAAAACATTGTGTACCTGTGATAAACTTGTAGGTTAAGACACTCGGTAATCAACTGATCCAACTCTCTCCAGAATTTCATATGGTCCAATGAACCTTGGACTCAACATCCTTTTCTTACCAAATCACATCACACTTTTCCATGGTGAATCTTTGAGAAAAACATGATCATCTAACTCAAAAGATAGATCCTTCCTCTTGTTGTCTGCATAACGCTTCTGCCTACTCTGAGCTGTTCTCATGTGTTTTTGAATCAACTGAACTTTTTCTGCCATCTCTTCTACCAATTCGGGTCCCATCAACTTCCTTTCACCAACTTCATCCCAGAAAGCTGGAGTTCGACACCGCTTCCCATATAATGCCTGAAATGGTTCCATCTGAATACTGGAATGAAAACTGTTATTATATGAAAACTCAACCAAAGAATGATGTTGGTCCCAACTTCCCTACTAATCCATCAAAAAATCACGTAGCATATCCTCCAAAGTCTGAATTGTTCATTCTGGCTGCCCATCTGATTGAGGATGAAAAGCTGTACTAAAATTTAATTCAGTACCCAATGAATTTTGAAGGCCTTTCCAAAAGTTAGAAGTAAACCTAGGATCACGATCGGATACAATGGATAGAGAAACTATATTCAACCTTACTATCTCTTTAAGGTACAATTGAGAATGTTGATCTAGAGAGAAAGTATCTCAAAGAGGAAGGAAATGAGCAGATTTAGTCAAGCGATCAACAATAAACCAGATTGCATTATTGCCTTGAGATGTTTTCGGTAATCCCACAACAAAGTCCATGGATATATCCCCATTTCCACTATGGCACTGTTAAAGGATGTAGCAACCCTTTTGGTAATTTCCGCTCTGCTTTAACCTATTGACAAGTCAAACACTTCACAGTAAAATCAGCAATATCTCTTTTCATTTCATCCCACTAGTAATACTCCCGCAGATCTCTGTACATCTTAGTACTGCCAGGATGAACTGAATATGGAGAACTATGAGCTTCACATAACAACTCTCTCTTCAACTGTGAATCACAATTCACACACAATCTATTCCCAAATATCAAAACACAATCACTATCAATGTTGAATTCAGGCAACTTACCTTTCTGAACAAGCTCTATCTCTTTCTACAACTCACTGTCTTGCTTCTGTGCTTGCTTAATTCTGTCTGATAGAGAATATTTCACTGATACCTAAAACAAAACAGAAGAACATCCTACACCAACCACTTCTATGCCAAAGTTCATCAAATCCTTAACCAAAGGATCACGTTCCTAACACAACATTGTTAATGAAGCATTACTTTTTAGACTCAAAGTATCAACCACTTTATTTTATTTTCCCGGATGGCAATGAATTATACAATCATAATCCTTGATTAATTCTAGCCATCTCCTCTGTCTCATGTTCAATTCTTTCTGAGTGAATATATACTTTAAACTTTTGTGATCGGTATATATTTCACACTTTACTCCAGAAAAATGGTGCCTCCAAATTTTTAAAGAAAAAACAATAGAAGCTAATTACAAATCATGTGTACGATAATTTACCTCATTAGTTTTTAAATGACGTGAGGCATAAGAAATTACCTGATCATTCTGCATAAGGACACAACCAAGTCCTTTCAATGAAGCATCACTGTAGATAAAATACTCCACATTCCTGGAAGGTACTTCCAAAACTGGAGAATTCACCAATCTTTTTTTCAATTCCTGAAAACAATCATCACATTCTTTTGTCCAGATAAACTTAACACCCTTTCGAGTTAGCTTAGTCATTGGACTAGATAACCAGGAAAAATTTCTAAAAAACCTTCGGTAAGAGCCTGCCAAACCAAGGAAACTACGAATCTCAGTTACATTTGTGCGTCTTGTCCATTCCTCCACCATCTTTGTTTTTACAATATCAACAGTTATCCCATCTTTAGAAACAATATGACCAAGGAATGAAATTTGTTGCAACCAAAAATCACATTTTCTAAATTTCCCATACAATTTATTTTCTTTTAAGGTTTGAAAAATAACCCTTGAATGTCTTTCATGCTCTTATTTACTTTTAGAAAACACCAAAATATCGTCAATGAAAACAACCACAAACTCATCCAAGAACTCATGGAAAATTCTATTCATTAAGTCCATTAATACAGCAGGGGCATTGGATAGCCCAAAATGCATTACTAAAAATTCATAATGGCCATATCTTGTACGAAACTTAGTCTTCGGAACATCTGCTTTCTTTACCTTCAACTGATGGTACCCTGATCTCAGGTCAATCTTTGAAAAATACTGAGCTCCATGGAGCTGATCAAACAAATCATCGATATGAGGAAAAGGATATTTATTCTTAACAGTGATGTTATTCAAGGCTCTATAATCAATGCAAAGTCTCATAGAACCATCTTTGTTTATAAAAAATAAATTATGAGAACCCCATGGTGATGTTCTAGGTCGAATGAAACCTTTTTCTAATAAATCTTGCAATTGCTCCTTCAACTCTAAATGTTCAATTTGAGCCATTCTATTAGGGGGTTTTGAAATTGGATTAGCATCAGGAACTAAGTCAACAATAAACTCAGCTTCCCGATCTGGTATTATTCCAGGAAACTCCTCAGGAATAACATCAGGATACTCATTTACCATAGGCACATCATTAATCTGAACAGTTCCATTATTTTCAACGATGTGTGCAATGTAACATTCATTTCCATCTTTTACAAGTTTCTCAGCCTCTTGATATGTTATCAACAGTAAGGATTAATTCTTGTACACAAAATGAAAGTATTTTTGAAAAGAAACTTCTATAGATCTATAGTAAATAATATCATGGTAAATAGAGAGCCAATCCATACCCAGGATAACATCAAACTCTACTAGAGGTAAATCAATAAGGTTTTCTAGTAGGTTCTTTCCACAGATAAGGATAGGACGATTCTTATAAATTATTTTTGCCTCAACATTTCCCCCAAGTGTTTTTACCAATAGTTCAGGAGTCATTTCTTGAGATGGTATTCCCATTTTACTAGAAAATGTTTCAGAGATGAAAGAATGTGTAGACCCCGAATCAAACAACACACTGGAATAATCTGAAAAAACAAAAAAAAAAGTACCTTATACAACTTCATTTGACAGCCCGACATCTGATTAAGTAGTTGCAAAGGATTTCACCACCCCTTTCTACTTATATTATAACTACTTCCCATCACTCATGCTCTTTTTCGGACACTCATTTGCACAGTGACCCATCTCATTGCACTTAAAACACTTCACTAACTGTAAATCAAATTTAGTCTTACTATCACCCTGATCTTTTTCAGTGAAATCAAGAGCCTTATGTCCCATATTCCCGCATCAGTAGCACTTTCCAGAATTCAGAAGACATTCCCCAGCATGCCTTTTACCACATTTATCACAAACTAGAAACATAGTTTTCTTACCGTCAGAGCTTTTTGAAGAATTCCTTCCTTTCTCCTGCCACCTCGGTCTCTTCTTCTACAGGTTGTTATAGAACACTCGATCATCGTCAAAATCCATTTCCACCTTCTCAGCACATCGAACAAGCTTTTCATAACTTTTAAACTCATGAGAATCCAATTACCTTCGATATTTTGGGTTTAATCCTGAGTAAAAACGATTGATTTTACTATAAAGGTATCAGATAAAATTTAGAGCATACTTTTCCAATCGAGTGAACCTTTCTTCATAGGCGGCCACTAGGTCTTCCTCTTGACTCAATTACAAGAATTGTTTTTCCATCCTAAGTCAAATAGCCTTAGGAAAATAATTCTCAAGAAACATACCTTTGAATTCATCCTAGTCGAGAGCATCAATCTCATCAGCATCCCTGATATTTTTAACCATCGACCCCCACTGATATGCTTCACCCTCCAAATGGTAAATAGTAGGACTAACCTTTTGATTTTCTGAACAACCCATGACATAAAAAATCTTCTCCAGTGCTTTAATCCACTCTTTAGCTAGCACAGGGTCAGATGATCCTCTGAATGATGGGGGATGTTGCCTCATGAAATGTTACACAACTGAAATGTTCCTCTACGGTTGATCTGGCTGATCTAGTGCATGGATACCACCACCATTTATCTCTTGAGTCAACTGCGCCATTACTCTAACAAACTATTCAGTTCCAATTCTGACCATCTTAGGATGCTAATTCAGAAGGTTATTTTCTTCTGTATGCCTTCCTAGCACTGCTTCCCAGTTTCCTCTGCGGAAAACCATTCTGAACAAACATGTCTTAGATAAAGCAACATGGTAATATTAAAATGATATATCACTTCAATTTGACCATAAAAAAATAATTTTGGATAATTATTTAATATAATTCTAACTCCTAAAGTTATCTAAACCGACCTCTGATACCAACTAAAAGCCCCCATCCTTAAACCTTACTTAATCTTGAGTTATTACAAGATTACACATTGAGGATCTTTTCAGGATTAGTGTTTTAGATAATTAGTTCATAAAACATTCATTACATTCCACATTTAAACAAAGTGGTTCCATAAAGATAGTATTAATTTTTTCCCATCGATAGAAACATATTTAAAAAAACATGGGTTCTTTCTTGACACTTCCTTGATAGTATCATCATATCATGTAACATTCCCTTGACCTATGAAAAACATTTCAAAAAAACATTGGATGAGCACAAAAACATCAGTATGGGTTATAAAAATATGGAAAGGAAACATAAGTTCATATATACATAAGAATGAAATCATACATTACCCATAAAACATAAGAACTTTAACATACCTCATCAAATCATGAATAAATAATAGAAATCATTAGACATAAAGGTAACTTGAGGCATTCATAACATTCTTACGTAGGGAGTAACCCTCTTGGTTATGTTTGGAATACCCATCATAGTATATTCCCAAAATCTCTTCGGAGAAATCTTAATGTTTCACTCCTTCGCGTTAACCAATGCATTGGAGAGCTATATCGGGCTCACCCACCCTTAGTTTATCACGGAACCACCCGTCTTCATAATAATTCCCAAGAACCATAACATAATCGTATCACATAAAACATGCATAAAGAAAACATTACATTTCCACATTTCAATCACAATATATCAATACAACACATTGATATAAAAACATTATTAATAAAATTTCCAATACCAAAATAAAAAAAAGTAAAACATGGTATTTATTTTTCTTTTAAAAAGAAGGTATGGCTTGTAGGGGAAGCCGAACCTCAAATAATGGTCATGGCGGCGGAGAAGTCGTTGTCGCCGCATACGTACGACAAAAACATTCCCTTTTGTCATTTTGTAAAACAATTCATATAAAAAATATTCCTTTTGGATAAATGTAAAAGTCAAAGGGGTTTATACACCATAAAAAAGAAGGTTGTGTATAAAATAAAATATGCCTCAATGAAAGGAGATTGAGACGAAGTCCCATAACTCGTATCCGACTTGACTTTATCATTCTTTAATCTCTTGAATAATAAACTTGAGTTAATTTCTACTTGCTTAAGAACATTTTTAAAGTTCATTATTCCTTTTATATCACTTATTTCCATGTCATGAACACTATGTAATTTTTTTAGTTAATGGCGGTCGTTTTAACGATCATTGGTACTTGAGTCAAAATATGCTCTTTATAATTACAAGTTTTTCATTTATCCATTATATAGAGAGTTATAATCATGATGTATATATCATATATATCATATATATCCAGTATATATATGCATTTATAATATTACACAACATTTAGAGGTAAGAAATGAAATGCACCGTTCATGGAGACGCTAAGCTGTACGTACGCATGAACGCTACTTTCATTTCTATTTCGTATTTTATGGAAAGGAATCATAATGAAATAAAGGTATATTATAATTCAAGTATAATATCATATATAATATCATAAATCCATCCTTTATACGTCCCACATATGGTATTAACGAATCAAATCACTTTGAGGGGGCAGTAGTCCGCACTTCCTTAAATGAAGATATCACGTTTACCCATAATGGAAACCATAAAGGTATGTACAAAATGAAAAATACAGAATCTTAAGGAAAACATAAAAATTTTATATATCATATATAAATATAGTGTCATCTAAATGACCACCTTTGAAGGTGTTAAAATAATGTTGAACAATCATCGTTTCGGGAGGCAAAAATTCACCATCCACAGAAACAGTATGTTTTTTAACCATTAGATGTAGGTTTGTTTATGTGTAGCTCGAATCCTTCTTTTAACAATATACTAGTATATTGAAGATACTGGAGTTTTTACAAAATAAATGAATAAAAAGAGTTTATGGGGTTGGAGAAGAAAAATAAATCAAAATGACTCAAGTGAAGACATTACCGTAAAATCGGGTAACTCCCTTTGGTTTGAGCTCACAGGCTTCTTTGGGAAGACTTCTGCCCAAAGTGAGGCTTCAAGGAGTAAGAGAGGGATGTGGAGAGACAAAATGGGCAGGGTTTGGCCGAGCCAAAGGATTTTGAAGTGTGGGTAAGGAGGTAGAGGTGGGGGCCTTTTATAAGGGGAGAGGAGGGGCACTCTTGGAAAGTAAAGAAATGTTACTTTATTTGAAAATGTGTTTCGGATTTAAAATGTCCGAAATTGATCTATTTCAAGGATATGTTGATAAGGGTTCTAAATCCACCCATAAAATAGATTTTGGACATGTGTAGTTAATAGATTTTTCATTATCATTTCATTTTATTTAAATCCTTTATTAATGAGGTAATCGCTGCATCATCATGATGTCATAAATAATTTAATTTATTTAAAGTCTAAAAATTATAAAAAAATACTATGTTGTAGGAAATATTTTCAGCTTCCCAATGACTATTTAGGATCAAAAATCTGACTTTTATAAAGCCATGTAAAAATTGTTTTAGTAAAATAACTCATGTTTGTGTCATTTTTACTTTAACATTAAATAAAACGTTATATATGTCATTTCGCAACCAAAGTGGCTCCATGGGGTCCCCAAGTTGACCCATGGATTTCCTTAGTCGGACATGACACATCCAATGAGGTTAGGACATGTTTCAAGCTCATCTCATAATATTAAAACATCATTTTTACCTTAAACTACACTAATTACCTCTAGTCGCGATTAAAAACTTAAAAGTTACTATTCACCAAAAAAATTATTTTAATCCCATTAAACCACATTTTACTTCTTAATGACAACCATGTATGTCGGATTTTTGAAATTCAAAACACAGAGGTGGTAAAATTTCATTTAAATGAAAAATCAGTTTTTTAAGTACCACTTAGTGGTTTCACTATTCATCAAAAATTGAAGTTTTTCAGAAAAATACCAAAACATCACCATAAGCTATATTTGATATTCTGAATTCAAAAATGATTTCTATTTTACAAAATTCATAACATATAAGTTTCATTAATTTATTTAATAATTAATTCCCACTGTCAGAGCAAATAGCATGTTTTTATGAAACAATAAGTATCAAAAGATTGACACTAGTTTAAGTCCAATTTCAAAGTGAAATTAATTTAAATGACCACTATTGGATTAAATGGTAAAAATATATTCTAATTGAACTTTAAAACCAAATAAAAATATAATCTAATCATATAAATGAATTAGATGAAAAAGCAGTTTTGATGTAAAATGCAATATTTTTCACTATTCATTAAAAAATGAACATTGTTAGAAAAATACAAAAAATTTGCACAAAGTAAATTTTGATTCCCAAATCATAAAGAATAAGTTTATATTGAAAAATAGAGCTTATAAAATTGTCAAAAGATAGATTTAAAAGATGGTTTGCCATCAAAAGGCAGTAAAACAATCTTTTAAAAATATTAGTGTATTCCATGATTAAGATTAGATTTATTCTCATTTTAAGACTCTAAAACACTATCTAATTAATTAGTAGACATAGATAAAAATATCCATTATTCACTACTTACTAAGGATGTTACAGTAATCCCCATAAAATAGATATTATAAAATAGATTTTAAGATTCCAATAAATTTTAGTATATGAATCATATAATAAATTTATAAAGATATAAACACCACATAGAATAATGATTTGTGGAATATGGAATGTGTTTCATAGAAGTAAAAGGTGAGAAGGAAATCACATACATTATATCAGGAATTCTTTAATACACATTAAAGCCTAATGGGAAATAAATATTTTTTTAATGTAAATATTCTATAAAAAACTATTTACACATATAATATCATATATTATTTGATTATGACCTTTTATTACCCTTTTATTAAATATTCTTGGTTAATGTTGTGTTTTGGGAAATAAACTGTTTTTTCATATATGTTTTGCTTATATATTTATTTCCACTAGAGATCACGGTTCTAACATATAATAAATGATACCCATGATATAAATATCATATATATTCGTTATATGTGTATTTATATTTAAACTTTTAATTTAGTTATAGGAAATGTGATATACATTTCAAGGATACAGCTGGTCGTATATTTGTATAAATGTTATTATTTTCATAAGGATTTTACTTTTAAATAATTAAATATAAATGGAATTTAATATCATTGCATAATCACATTTATTTTACATATTTCAAAATAAATTATTAATGTAATCCTTAATACATTCAATGTATTGCGTGAATGTATCACATTGTTTTGTGAGGCAGTACCCCATTATACACATGAACGAAGTTATTGTATTCCCAAAAAATAGAAATCATAATATCATGTGTGATATAATAGTTAAAAATAATAATAATACAATAATATAACAATTATCATATATAAAATTTATTTTATTCATTATTCGAAACTATTAACGGTTGTAATTGAAAAATAAATGACATTATTTTGAGAGGTGGTAGTCCACCATACACACAAATGATGATTTCATAAACCATTTATTGAATTTTTTCATGTTCTATTCCATATAAATGACATAAAAAACACACATTATATTTAAAATACTTATGTTATTATATAATTACTATATTAAAATAATTGAATGGGTTTGAGGAAAAATAAAACAAATACGTTTGTAGATGATCATTACCACTTTTTAAGGTATCACCAAATTGTTTTCAAAAAAGTCCATCCATGGATAGAAATTGGACAATATTAATTATTATATAATGATATTAGGGAAATAGAGATGTTATTTATCGATGTGTATTCAAATTTTACTGGTTATGAACATGGGAAGATTCTAAATATTTGAAAGAGAGAAAGCAGATAATATTTCTCATATGGAACAAATCAAAAAAAATGAATCAAATTCAATACATAGACACTATAATGTTGAAATATTTACCTAAAATATCATTTTAAATAGTTTCAGGTTTTTTTCTTACGATCTAAATATAACAACTATGTAATAATATTTTTTCTCATAATCAATGTAATTAATTGTAAATAATTTCAATAATAAATTTGATAAAATTTAAAAATTTACAATAGTAGAATTAATAAATGATTTATATTCATAATATGTATTCCTTTTTTCCAAATAATAGTAATAGAGGTGGAAAAAAATTAATTTTAAAAAAAATATCACAGACAGGGCAAGAAAGCATATTTTTAATGAAAAATTGATCAAAATTTTACAATGTTTTATTTTCAATTTTAATATGAAATTCATTCCAATAACCTATATTGGATTAATAGACATACAATTGAAATAATTATTAATTATTGATAATTTTAAATAGTGTTTAACATTATAAATAAAATAAAATAAATTAATATTTTCAATTAAAACTTAGTGATTTTCACTATTTATTACAAAATAAAACTCCTCCGAATAAATATTGGAAAATGACTCTAATATAATATGGAAAAATAATTTTTCAATAAATAAATATATTTTTTGAAATAAAATTTCCAATATTTGTAAATTTTTAATTTAAATTAGGTGCACCACGATCAATGAACCAAAATTTTGGAAAAGATATTATTTTACATAATACATTTATTCTCCGTCTAAATTTTTGATAATTTATTTATAATCATGTCATAATAGAAAAAATGAAAGAATATATATTTTTAAATATATTTTATCCAATGCATTCACATAATTCCAACTACTTGGGGATAACTATCATATTAAATAATTAAATTGATACAACATTTTAGTATAGTAAAACTCATGCTTGTATGTAACACAATCTATCAAAGGAACTCTGTATTGTATGAAACACAATCCAAATATAGTTTTACATATACTATAAGATAAACCCATTATTATGTGTAGAAAAATATTAACATTGTGTTATATATATATATATATAATATAATATAGTGTATCTTGTAATGAATGCAATCTAATAAATTTTTTTTATATGAAAAAAGATTTCATAAAAAACTCATGCTATTACAAAAACGTATTTATATTTTCCAAATAACATATATTATTTTGGTTAGAAAATTTACCCACATTTATAACCAAAAAATTACATAAACTGGGACATCACATTCACTAGTTCATTTATCTCTATCACTCTAATAATGTTACTTAAAAATTCCATGAACTCATTCATCTAGTAAAACCATTTCCAAAGATGATTGAAAAACGAAATCCATTAATAGAATAATACATAAATGGGACATTATTTCTCTAAAATTCATTAACATATCCAATCATATTTAATATATGAGAAAATATTAAATTATTTAGGTTGTCTTACATACAATTCATTTATAACAATATATATATATATATTAATTTATTTCAAAATAATTTATATTCATTTGTTTAACAACATTAATAGTCTCTTAATTTGGAAGGGTTAATCTAACAAATAAATGTTTCTATATTATTATCATCTCATAAGATACCATACCAACCATTGTAATTTAATATATTAATAATATAACTTTCCATATATTGCTCTCTAGTATATATTAAGTAATGATGCTACATATTATGTCTACATTAGTGGTTTTTATAGCATTAGTATTATTTTTTATAGTCATATAACAAGATTATTTATTAAAAAGTTCCATATAGAATAATTACTACTTTTAAAATTCATCATTCTTATTAGTGATAAATGATCCAAATTTCTTCACAGTTTCACCAGTTTAGAATATATATAATTCATGATTATAACTAGTAGACAATCATGTCAATGAAATCATAGATGAATCCTGAATAATATTTTGGATAACTCTTTACCCTAATATATCTTATGGAATCACTCAACTCTATTCCTCTAGTATCCAAATGTATCTGTGTTCCCTACTATATATAACCAGAACAATTCATAAATTAGTAATCCATTGGTTAGGTTCAACTCATTATTGTTTCCCTTTCTCATGTTATTCCAAGAGTACCTAATTATTATGGTCACCTATAATAAATTATCACTGATTTCACAAGTTTTTGATATCAAGGATACTAACACTTAATAGTTCTAAATTGATTTTTTTCTCAAGATCATTTCTCATATTATTCCATTCTACATGACTACATGATTCTAATGGTGTATGGAATTAAATTCATTACATAAATTAATATGTTCAAACCATTTTCTTACGTAACTCATTACACAAATCAAATATAGTGTTAAAATATCAATATAAAAATACTTATATATTGATTTATAACCAAAATTATCCCATATTTTAGGTGAATTAATGCATTTTTGAAATCTCATAGAACCATATTAAATGAATAATCCCCACAAGTGTACACTGTGAGTGATAGATTAAAAATACCGTCACATCATAATGAGGAATAAACCTCTATGATAAAGTGCAGTTTGACCCAAAGTCTACCTACCCAATGACACTTTACATTAGAGAAATGTTTAAAACATCATATTTGAAACAATTGTTATGTATAAATTATAATTATCTTTAGAAATTGAATCTTATAAGCTAGTACATTCCAAATTCAAGAAAAAAAATATGAATTATTATCACTAGTATATTACTCCTTTATATGAATGTATGAAAATTTATAGAAGTGGTTTGAAAATTTAAACAAAAGGGAAGAACTATTCATAATATAATAATTTTAATTTTTAATAAATATTTTAATAAATTAGATAAAATGATAATTCAAATATAAAAAATAGTGAAATTTATATTATAAAAAAATTGAAAAAAAAATCAATCATAAACCCTTTATAATATATCTATGAATTAGGAACATTAAAAAAAATGATAAATAATAAAATTAAATTTATTTCTAATAATAACAATCAAATGTAATATAACATCTTTTATAGTCCAATTGAAATATGTCAAAAAATATATATTATAAATATCACAGAATAATTTTTATTTTAACATAGATTCAATTAAATATCAAAAGAGTTTTTGATGTAGATTAAATAAATTTCTAAAAATGGGCACTATAATTAACATTTTTTATAAAATATTTTTTAAAAATTCATAATTTCAAATATAAAATCATTTAAATTTTACATTATTTTTTTGTTTTTAAATAATTTATAAAATAATCATAGAATTTCAATAAAAATCATTTATCTCCAAATTAATTATCTAATCCTAAAACTTGAAAATTTTATTTAACAATTAATATCATTAAATTTTAAATTACTAAATTTTACCAAAAAAATCCTTATATGTAAATTATCATTTATAAAATTACAAATATTTTATAAATATTATTAGTATCATAAAATTACTTTTTCGATAATTTATAGAATCTTAATAAATTTTATCCATAATTCCATATTTATATATTTATGAAAAATAAATTGTTTCATGATATTTTATTTTCTGACATCTCATATATTTTAAAAAATTATTGATAATACATGCTACTAATATTTCTATTAATATTTTATATCATACTATACAATAGATAATACTGGTCTACGACATGATTTCGTGACTATTTAAGAATAAATCCATGCATACATGAAATTGTAGCTTACAATTGGACTATGTGTTTGGATAAATCAAGAAAATACGGATGTATATAACATATACCTATCACTAATCTAATACAACAGTTAATGTAAGTTATTTTAGAATGTGTGAGATAAACCCACAATGCTCAGCTAGTATACATTATTCTAGATATCCTGTATTGTATTGGGGATATGATTCCATGTTTAATGAGATTTCTTTTTTTGTTGGAATACACTTTCAAAAAATATATCATATGAATCCATATTTCAAAAAAACTGAAGGATTTCTCTAAGTTATCACCAATTTGACACCATATTATATACTCAATCCAAATCTCATCTTTTGATTTATAATATCTTATAAAAATCTAGAAAAAAATTATCAATCATATATTATGATATATAATATAGAAATAATTTGATATTAAATATTAATAATTTAAAAATAATTTTTCAAGAATCCAATATCAAGGCATGAATCAGATAAAACTACTGAGTTTGGATGGGTATATTAATATTTTATATACATTGAAAAAAATGAAATCCAATTAAAAGGAAACAACCATGAATTTAAATTATAACCATGCCAATATAAAATGAAGATATTTTATTTTGTACATTGCACTATGAAATCATTGTTGTATCAATCTTCATTCATGAATTTGATGATGATCCCTTAGAGTATGTCATTGGACTCCTTCTTCAAGATTGTATCCATGGAATAAAATGAATCTCTCAATGTTAGTGTTATAAGTGTCTATCTACCATGGAATTATAGTTCCTTTTAATGGTAAATAGATGATGTTTTGAGATGGATTTAGAGTGACTATGTATTTCTATTGGATAGTAAAACACCAAGACTCTATACTTTTATTATCTTCATGAAGCCCTTAGGACATTCTCGTGTTATCTAAAAAAATTTCACCATATGTTCTGATATATATGATTAAATAGAATCAATTTTACACTTATTTATATCTTTATATGATATAAATAATAGTTGTTTCATATTATAACGCTTTCAAAACAAGGACATCAATTTCATGAGTTATTTTAACATTAGCACTTAATGCTCATATGCTAGGATAATCATAAACCGACAACATCAATCATAAAATTATATTATATATAGTATTTTATTTTCATAGAATATAATATGATATAGTAATGAATCATTAATATCCTCCCATAAAACATCCTTTTATTGTATATTTTTATATATTAATTTTTGGAATATCTCTCTTACATGAGACCTTGGTAATATAAGGTCATATAATTTTCCTCAGTCTCAATAATGATAATATCCCCAACATATGAGATATAAGGCATTCCCCTAGACTCTAAAATTTATAACTAGGTCTCTTTAATAAGAAAAATGAGTTAATAGTGGACATCTACCTGATGTAATGATTTAGAACCATTCTCTTTATTTACCTAACAAATTAATTAACCAATAAGACACAATAGTACCCATTAATTTAACATTTCCATCAACATTTCAGTACGATATTAACAAATTGTGAAATGAAAAAATTATTCCCCTAACTGGTGTATATTCTAGTTCATTGTAAAATGTTTTAGGGAATCAACACACATTAATTCAAACAATTTCTTTCATAACTACCAAAAAAGGTGTTTCATCCATTTCATAAATTGATACACCATAAACATCTCTTCAAATAATTTATTACTCCAACATTTCAATTATTATTAAATTACTTAAAAATTAAGGTTAGTTGTATTGATATTCCTCCCACGTGGTCTACAATTATAAGACCACAAACAAAAACATTTTCACCCTATATGTACACACATATAAACAATATAGCAGAGGTTTTAAAAAATAATGTACAAATATCACTAATACAAAAAAGAATTGAAATTATGTATTATATGTGTCCTAAAGTAATCTAGTAAGAATATATTTAATCCTACTAAATCAATTAAAATAAATGAATATTTTAGGATAACAATCTAATATAGGAAGAAACTTGAATAATTTATCGTGTAAATTACAAATTATTTTCATCCATCTTGATGAAAATTTATATTATGGATACCTTATTGTGAATATAATAATTCAAAACTGTAATACATTTTTTAGGATCAAGATAAATATTTACCTCTAATAAAAAATGACCAAAAAAATCTTTTTATATTTACAATTAAAAGATTAAAATTGTGGTATCCACATGACATTCACATGAAATTCCATAAACATTCAAATTGTGATTTTCATGGTCTATCAATGATCATGAATACATTAATATTTTATATATAATAATATGATAAATAAATAAAATTATGTTTAAAGGATTATAACTATTAGATCGATGGTAATCATATATGAATTGGTAATTCTTATAAACATAAAATGTATTCCTAGATCCAATAATGACTTTGAAATTATTATTTTACGAAATATACTAATATCAATTAATTGTACAGTGTTTATGGGTAAATTTTCTCAAAAAACCATACACTATTAATACAATAAAATAATGAAAATATAGGGCCAAATTATATATTATTAACTATTACTAATATTAATTTAATAAAATACATCTAACATTTCAATCTTCCATCAACCATCATTGGAAATATGACTTCTTTCATCCCCTAGGGAATAACACTCCAAATAAATCCCTCATACATTAAATAGTTTAAATAAATATTTTACTCCCCCTTCTCTAGAGGTACCAGTTGGTATGAAGTAAATAATATTGAATGTAGTTTAGAAAAATTTTCAAAAGATAATTTCACTTCCCTTTCAAGAGGTATCCCAAAAAAATAATTAGGAAAAATGTCATGGTACCTTCACACTATTGATGGTAATAAATAATTCATTATATGATTCACATATTTAAAAAATAATTCAGTTTACTAACTTTATATAGTGTTTATAATTTTGAAAATGATTTCATGTACTAAACTTTCATGTCTAATTCTATTTGAAATAAATTTGTTACATTATATATAGAGGAGAATTAACCAATCTGTTATTTCAATTAACATGATCCTAGTATTTTACTAACCAATACATCAAAACTATTATATCAAAGGTAACAATATCAATGAAGATAAAATCTATCGATAATTATTCATTTCCAAACCTTTTCAATAAAGTTGAAAACATTAATCTTGGGGCAGGTATTTGGACATTAATTCAACATGAAACCATAACTGATCCACTACCCAAGAATACATAATTGATTGTTATCCACCTAAATTTAGTAATAATGATTCGATATTTGAATAAATTCGTGTGATAAATAGAAATATCTATTTTATAACTGATGTGTCTATAAGATCCTTCACAGTTGATGTGAGAAAAACATTATTAAATGGAACATATAGTCTCCCTCCGTACTGAGGGACTGTTTGACCACCACAATAAAGAGTCACCAACTCAGCACAACCAATATAATGAAAAAATAGTTTGGTTCAAAATAATAAATCACATCAGTTTTCATGCTACAAGGATTAAAGCATATTCCCTACCACCATGGATTGAGAATAAGTGATACAGATATAAAGCATAACCTTTAAAATGATTCATAACTCTAAATATAGAAAATAATATAGAGCAATCTAACCAAGAATAACATATGTGAAATCTATATATTGGATAAAAAATCAATGAAAATTGTTTGTTTTATAAATAATAACCAACTAGTCATGGCCAAAACATTGAGAACAAAATGGAATTAAAATTTTAATTATATAAATTTGATTCAAAATGATACATGTATCAGTACATAAATTAAGAGAAGAAAATAAAAATGTTCAGATAGTCTTATAAATTTATTTATTTAGATAATACCAATTCAAATTGAAATTATGAAATAATTATTTCATTATAACTAATGGTCACAAATAAACCTTCTCATAACCATATAAAAGAAATATGAGTCATGACATAGAATCAAAGAAATATGGTATTATATTTTATTATTGATTAGATATGAAATGGTTAATTGAAAATAAGAAAACTAATGTAGGGTGAGAGAAATCACCATTTATGATAACTGCATAAATTTATATTACAACATTCATAAGGAATACTATTAGAACATGATTGAATGATATCAATAAAATTTATTTCCCTTAATAGTTGTACATGAGTAGAAAAAATTTTGGTTCACTAGTTTAGAAATATTAAAATCCAATGAATATAATAAAGAAAAATTTATAAAGGAATATATTTAATATCAAAAGAAGGATTAATTGTAAAATAATAAAAATAGTAATCATTAATGGAACATTGCTTAACATGGTATTCTACCCTCAATTCCTAAAGAGATATACTATGACCATGATAGTTGAAAATTTATCAATATATGTTAATCTTAACTCACAGTATAGCGACACAAGATTAACAAACATGGATGATACATCATTTTATATGAATATTCAGTACATTACCAAAATACATGCAATATGACAATAATAGTATAGTGTCTTTGGAATCATGGAAAGAAAATATTCTCTCTCGGTGGAAGATCTTCAATATATCCCATAAAGATCTCCACGTTTATTAATTTCTACATAAAAACACTATTCATAACCTAGGGAAAGAATCATTAGAAAGTGGTGAGCCCAAATGATTTGAAAGTGTAAATAAAAGAAGCACATAATCATAGCATAAAAAAGGCTATAGAACATGAGTGTAGTATTCAAAGATCATACAAGTCATATTAGAGAACATACTATTGAATTGTTGTTCATAAGACTTGAATAATAAGAAAATAAATAACATTGGTAAATGAATAAAAATAGTGGAAAATACATGGAATTTGAGGTGTGTATGCTGGTTTATAGCGTTGTGAAGATTTATAAGTAGAAACAGGTTGACGAATTATGTCAAGGGCATGAAATCGTTCCCCAACATCATCATTAAGACATGAAACCTGGTCCCTAAATAACATTGTGAACATGTACTGAGGTTCACTCATAATGTTAAGTACATGAAACCAGGTCCATTCATATCATTGTGAACATGTAGTCAGGTTCACACACAACCTTATGGATATAAAACCGAGTCCATGAATTACATTTTCAACACGTAATCAGGTTCATGCATAACATTATGGATGTGAAACCAAGTCCATTCATAACATTATGAACATGTAATCCGGTTCACACATAACCTTATGGTCCACAAATAAAGTCCATTCATATCATTGTGAACATGTAATTAGGTTCACGCATAACCATAAGGATATGAAACCATGTCCATGAATAACATTTGGAACACACAATCAGTTTTGAAGATAACCATATGGACATGATACCAATTACATTAATAACATAGTGAACATGTAATCAGGTTCACACATAACCTTATGTACATGAATCCAAGTCAATGTTGAACATTTTGAACATGTAATCTGGTTAATGGAAGTGAAACCAAGTCCTTACATAACATTGTGAAAATGTAATACGGTTTATTCATAACCGTGTGGACATGAAACCAAGTCCATGAATAATATTGTGAAGCTGTAATGAGGTTCAAATATAACCTTATGGGAATGAAACATAGTCCATGCATAACATTATGAACATGTAATCAGGTTCATGCATAACACTGTGAACTTTTTATTAGGTTCACAAATTTCCTTATGGACATGATACCAAGTCCATGAATAATTTCGGTGAACATGTAATCAGGTAAGAAAATAACGTTATGTACATGATACCAAGTCCATGCATAACATTGTGAACATGTAATTATGTTCATGCATAACATTTTGAACATGTAATTAGGTTCATGTATAACCTTACGGACATGAAACAAAGTCCATGCAAAACATTGTGAACATGCAATCAGGGTCACACATTACTAAATAGACATGAAACCAGGTCTATTCATAATGTTCTGAACATGTAAATAGGTTTTTAATAATATTGTGAACTCATAATAAGGTTCACTCATAATATTGTGAACTTGTAATCAGGTTCATGAAAAAACATATAGACATGAAATTAGTTTTGTTCATAACAGTGTGAGAATGTTATCAGGTTCACACATAAAATTTATACTCATTAGTAATATATTGTTACCCAATGCATTGGAGGAAAATATAGGTCCCACCCATATCATGGTAAAATCATTAATTCATATTCCACATGATAATAAAACATTCATCAAATCATGAACCATTAGATAAAATAGGTTTTATAAACATCAAATCATAACCCATGAAATGAAATTGGTATCATTAACATTTAATCACATAATAATCTATTGAAAATAGATTGTTTTCATAATATTTTCATAAATTCATATCTTGGGAAAAGATTTGGGGTTTATAAACTTAAAACCTGTAGAAAATAAATGGATTCCATAAAAAGATAGACCATGGAAGAGAAATAGGTTCTATAAATACTGTGACATTAAACATAACTCATTCATAGAAAGGATATGAATGGATCCTTTAGATAATTTCTTAGAAGGGAATGAATAAAATAAACTGATGTCCTCTTATATGGAAAATAATTTTGATATATCTTTCAAAAGAATTTTTATATCTTTGAAAAATCATTTTGTTAACATAAAACATTTTGAAAAAATTTTTCATTAAAAATATATTTGAAAACATATAACAAAACATTTTAATAAATAAAGAATTTTAAAATATTTTTTTCCATGGAAATGGTATTCAAGGATCTTTTGAAACCATTTTTGAAACCATTTTTAGAAACATTTTTTTGTAATAAAACAGATTTCTAAGAGAAGAAAATGTTTCGGTCAAAAAATTATTTAATACTATTAGTTAATTATGAAAGGTACCAAGGAGTGGAAAACAGAACTAAAAAATCACGAAATATATAATAAATAAAATAATGAATTTTCTTATGATATGGAACAAAATAATTCCTCAAAGGAAGCATAAAAATAAATAATCTCAAAAAGCCATGAGATTGTCTCAATAAACACTTAAATCGTGGTAGCTTGGGAACCAAATCTCCATGTAAGTAAAGGGAATTTCATGAAGAAAAGAGTATAATGAAAATATATAGATTCATGATATATAATGTAAAATGGGAAATATTAACCTTGAAAAAGAGTTTATATGTATAACAAAACATGAGTTAAAAAGTAGGGGAATTGAGACAAAACATTTAACCTATTTGGTATCTTTTGAAACATAAAACCCATGAAATAAGGATAATAAAATGGTCATGTTAATATCAGTAATTTTATTTATATGATAAATAGGATACACCTATGATCAGTACATACACCACACAAAAGTTATAACTGGGGACCATAACATGTATCTATTGGAAATTAATAGTGAGATGAAATTCCCTTTACCATGTTTCTTGACTCTCTCTGTAATCATAAAAGATTCATTTTTGAAAAATATATGTCTATTATACTTAATTTATAGAATAATATTCCTTTACATATTACTATATATTTTATTATTATTACCCTATATTACCTTCTTGTTAATGATCATATGTTAAGGATTCCCTTCGGGTATTATTCACATTATTCTACACTTGTGTATTAATTTGTTATATTGTTAGTAATTATAATTATATCATCATTTCATAATGTAGAAAATGATTTAAATATAATGTATATAAAGAATATTTACATTATAATAATCTAATTCATAATGAAGTATGTAATGGAATATATTGTTCATGGAGATGGTAAATCGTACGTAAGTGAGAACATTATTTTCCATTTTTAATTGTTGTATTGAAATAAATAATTTAAATTTCATATATATATATATGTGTGAATATATATATATATATCATTAATAAATTAGAATTATTATATTACATATATCATATAAGTTCATTAAATCCATCCTTAATAAATTCCATGTGGTATGTGAACGAATCACATCACTTTGATGGGGCGGTATTCCACACCTCCAAAAATGAGATTGTCGTGTTGAAGCCAAATGAAAAGTAAATGGATCTGTGTTGTAAAAGGAATAATAAAGCTTAAAAACATAATAAATATAAAATATAACATATATAATATTTTTCCCATCACAATTTCCACCATAATTGGATGTAAATGAAAAATGAACTATCATTGTTTCGGGAGGCAGTAATTCACCATAGACATAAATATTATGTTTGGTATCCATTATATGGTGGTGTTTGTATGTTTAGGTAGAACAATTTTATTTATATAATACTAGTATATGTAGGATATTTATTTTATCACAAAAAATTATAATAATGATTGTGGAGGGGGTGAAGATGGAAAACAAATGAAAGGAGCCTGAAAGAAGTTGTTACCTCTAAATCGGGTAACTCCTTTTGGTTTGTGCCAAAAGGTTTCCTTGACACCTTTTTTCCCAAATGGATTAGTAAAGGGAGAAGGTAGGACTGTTGGGAGTATAATTGGGAAAATTTTAAATGATATTAAGAGGTTTTAGGGGTGTGAGAAATTGGTAGTGGTGGTGGCCATTTGATAGGGAAGTAAAAGGACTCACATGGATTTTTTAGAAACAAGTTAGTTGTGCACATGTTCATACATAAAAGAAGTATTATAAAACCAACCTATATAAATAATTGAAGGATTATGGGAGTTATATGGACATAAAATGGGTGTTCTATAAATTTCTAGGTGATTTGGACCCTTAATTTTACTATTTGGTCCCTTATCAAGCTTAACTTGGTTTTAACTACTGTGATTTATTTTAACAACATTTACTAATAATTTTGGTCAAAAATAAACATTCTCTTATTATATTATAAATTTTATTCGGAATAATAGGTTTACGTATGCTTATTGAAATTTAATTAACAGAATTGGAAAAATTAAGATTAATGCTAATCTCGTAGATGGGATGAAATAACAATACTTTTTAAAGTAGAAAAATGGTCAAAAGTTTCTTAAGATTATATATTAAATTTATGAGGGGAATTGATTATAATTAAATACATTGTATTAATAAATTTAATATTTATGTAAGGTGACCTTATAATAGATTTACATTATCAATAAAAATTAATAAATAATTAAATTAAATTGATGTTTTTAATTAAAAGGTAGTGTTTTCAGTATTCATCAAAAAATAAAGATTCATAGAAAAATCCAAAAAATTCAACCTCAGATAATTTCAACATTATGAATTCAAAAATGATGTTTTTTTTCAACTTCAATTTTGAAATCTGTCTTAATTTTTTTTTTATTACAGGTGGTTCATTCAAGAAAATTTTATTTTTAACATAAAAGGGCATTACCAAAAAATATTATTTTCCATTATCCATATATATTATTTATATAAATCAATTGTAAACTATATTTGAAAATATTATTTTACTATTCATATGACTAAGTTTAACCGTAAGGTTATCATTTTCTCATTTAATTAATTATTAAAATATGTTTCATAGAAACTCAGTGTTGTATTGATCATATTCCATGTCAGTGTTGCATGTAGTGAAACCTAAGTCAGTGTTGCATTTAGTACAAGACAAGTCAGTATTTCTTATGAATGGAATGCATGAATTACTGTTTTAGTATATATATATATAATAACAATTTCTAGGGTCACTTGAAATGAAATATATCAAAAATATAAATTAATTTAAAAAAAATAATTCAAAAAATATCATGGTGTTACATTCTACCCCCTAAAAATGAATTTCTCCCTCGAAACTTTTTTGTGTTATCAAATGTTTAGTACTTAAAAGTTTCATTCATAGAAACCCACTTTATAATAATGGATACTAAAATATCCCTTAAAAATAATATTTAGGAACCGTAATAGTTACCCAAAGTAACATATAACCGAGTTTCTACATGGGAGAACATTGGTGGCATGTGAAAACCTTGATGCAGAAGAAAACATTGACCGGTACGTTCTAATGGAGAGTCATAGAGAACAAGTTTAGGATAATGATAGAAAAAACACATCCCTAAATATGGGATTACTCGAGGGACCTTCTGATTCATTATAAATTTAGGTATAGGACTACATTTTTTGTTTAAATAAAATTTTTCATAAATTTATTGAATTTTAATTAAAAGATATACTTTCATGATTTTAGGAAAATTTCTCCCTTTGTTATTCATTTTTCCATATCAGATATTTCTATAAAAAGAAAGGATACTATTTCATTCCTTAAGTACTAACAGATCATGATATCCGGGTTATGCTATCCTATTTTTCATTAGTCATCATAAAAATAATGCAGTTCTTAGAGGATATTCAATATGTATAAATACTCATATAGAGATATAACACTTTACTCTTACTAACATCATCTTATGTTTAACTAAAACATTCCCTAGTTTATTTACCTTAAAACCCTTCTGAATGATTAAAATAAATAACATTATAAATATAGTCATAAAATTAGCATAACATTGATTTCCATGTATATCATAATGTATCACATGGTTGTCAAATCCCAAACATGTGAATACCCTCATAGTATATTCCCATGAAACATGGTAATAACCTGAAATACAATAAATTCTTTTGTAAAACATGTGTACTTCTTTTTTCCAAGGTATAATGGATTTGTTCCTTATATGAAAAAATGTTGTAAAATTCATCTGTGATAGAATAAAACACATATTAAAATCACTTTACATAGTTCAAAATAAATTAGTACAGTCCAATTTACATATCCATATCCAAACAACATTATCTTAACATAGAGAACATGCGAAGGATTACATTCCCATAATCAAAATATCACCATTCCATGAAATCACTTTTCTATGTCTTTATCAATGCTCGACATGTCCTTTTAAATCCTTAATGAAAATTATACTGAAAATAACTATATATTTCATGAATCAGATAACAAAATCTTCTAATTCCAAAACATAAATACTTCATGAATCTATAATTATTCATAAACCATCACACAAACTTCATAAACATAATCCTCGATACCTCTTTCTTAGATATTACATGTGAATCATTTATTAACGCTCATAAACAACAATTGAATCGTAATTCTAATGATCAATGTAAACAATAGTGGAGGTGAATCAAATACCATTCAAATGTTTTTTGTGATCCAATCTTCTGAATTAAAACCAATAATAATTCCACATTCCTAATTCTCTTTATGAGATTTACAATTGAGAAATCAATTTGATGATTCCCATACATCCACATCTGAAACCTTAAATGTTAACCATAATCCTAATAATTCTCTACATTAACTAATACTTGAAAACACATGGTGAGAAACACATATCATATAAAAAATCTACATAGTCATTTAAAATTATATATATGATGTCTAAAGTATGACAAATTCTTAATCTATGACACCATAGGTTTTTCCTAGGTTATTCAATGTCAACATCTATTAACATTTCCATAATGGTTCATGAAGTGTTTTTAAATTCTCAAATCATATCCCCCAAGACTGTCAAACTAGGTGGGTAGAAAGGATAGTTGTCGTGTATTAGAATACCCTCAGTCAGGCCCAAAACATCATGTTAGTGTTGTTTCCCCTAGGAACATCTATTCAAAAGACACATCCAGTTGTAATATCCAAACATGGATGTATTTCTAGAAAACCACTCACTATAGCCTTTACCAAAATTGTAGTCCATTTTATTAAATGTTAACTCATCCTTATACTTATAATTAGAGACATCCCAAGACATATGCTTTGAAATATACCTAGGGATCTCAATAATGATCTCTAATCCTAGATTCCAGTGGATTACTAAACCATTCCTCTAATACCAAGAATAGAGACCCAGGATTAACATACATTGATATTACATCATTTTAGATTAATATTCAGTACATTACAAAAATACAAGCTAGTGTACCATAAATGTTTATTGTCTTTGGAAACATAGAAAAAAAATCTTCTATCCCGATGAATGATCTTAAACATCTCCCGTATAGATCTCCTCATTTAGTAGTTCAACCTAAAACCTTTCTTTGTAACCTGGTGAAAGTAAACATAAGAAATGGGTGAGATCAAATTTCCAGTAAGGGTAAATGAAGAAAATAGATCATCATAACATAAAAAAAGGGCATGGAACTTGACCATAAAATATGAAGATCATGAACTGCATATTAGAGAACAAAATAATGAATAAATGTTCATAATACATGAATCATAACAAAATTAATAACACATACCAAGGAAGCATAAAAAAGAAAAATCCATCGAATTTATGGAATAGATGCTATTTTATAACCTTGTGTACAAGTATAAGTAGAAATAGATTCACCCATTAAGTTAAGGACATGAAATCGGGCCCCAACATCAAATTCAGGACATAAAACTCTGTCCATGAATAACAATTTGAACATCTAATTAGGTTAACACATTCCCTTAATGACATGAAACAAGTTCCATGAATAACATTGTGAACATGTAATTAGGTTAACACATAACTGTATGGACATGAAATCAATTTAATTCATTACATTATAAACATGAAAAAAATTTCACTCCTAACTATATGAACATGAAACCAAGTCCATGCATAACATTTTGAACATTTAACCATGTTCCCACATAAAATTATTTACATGTAACCAAGTCCCTTCATAACAATCTGAAAATGATATCATGTTCACGCTTAACCTTATAGATATGAAACCCTTTTCATGAATTACATTATAAACTTGTAATCAGGATGAAGCATAACCTTATGAACATTAAAACAATTCAACACATAACATTGTGATCATGTATTGAAGTTCACACAAATACTTATGGAAGAGAACCCAATTCGATGCATAACATAGTGAATTGGAAATCAGGTTCACACATAATTCTATGGATGTGAAACCAAGTCCATGCATAAGCTTTTGAACATGTAATCTAGCCACACGGAACCTTATGGACTTGAATCAAATCCCTGAATAACATTTTGAACATGTAATCTGGTTCACCCATAACCATAAGGATGTGAAACGAAGTCCAGACATAACATTGTGAACATCTAATCAGGTTCACCTATAACATTATGGACATCAAACCAAGTCCATTCATTACGTAGTAAACATGTAATCAGGTTTAAACCAGAAATATGGAACTTGTAATCAAGTTCACGCATAACCTTATTGATGTGAAACCAAGTCCATGCGTAACATTGCGAACATGTTATCAGGTTCACCCCTAATCTTATGGACATGAAACCATTTTTATTCATAACATTGTGAACAAGTAATCAGGTGCATTTATAACATTGGGATCATGTAATCAAGTTCACCCATAACCTTATGGATGTGAAGCCAAGTCCATGCATAACATTTTGAATGTGAAACCGGGCTCACACATTACCTAATATACATGAAACCATGTCCATACCTAAAATTGTGAACATATAGTAAAGTTCATAGATATCATTTTGAACATGTAATAAGGTTCACTCAAGACATTTTGAACATGTAATTAGGTCCACAAATAAACATATGCACATGAAATCTGGTCAATTCCTAATATTGTGATCATATAATCAGGTTCACACATAAAATTTATACTGATGATTCCTCCTTCATTACCCAATTCATTGGTGGGAGAAATAGGTACCGTCAATGAAATAAAAAATTCATTTATACATGTTCCACACGGTAATAAAACATTCATCAAATCATGAACCATAAAATTATATAGGTTTAATAAACATCAAATAATAACCCATGAATTGAAATGGATATCATTAAAAATTAATGATATAATAAAATTTGTACAAGAGATAGGTTTCATAACCATTTCATCCAATCATAACCCATGAAAAAATGGGGTTTTATAAATATGTAACCCATGTAAAAGAAACTGATTTCATAAACATACAACTAATGGAAGAGATATATGTTTCATAAGTACATTGATATTAATCCTAACCCATTCCTAGAAATGATTTCAATATTAACTTCAGATCATTTCCTTGAAGGGCATGAGTTAGATCAACTAATTTTAGCTTTCATGAAAAATAATTTTAAAATATCACTCAAAAACAATTCTATAGGGAAATATCATCTCTTCATTGATTTTTTTAAAACATAAAACTTTTTGAAAAAAAATTTCAATGAAAATATCTTTGAAAAAATGTAATGGATTCTTTGAGAAAATAAAATATTTTTAAAATAAACTTTTCCATGAAAATCATTTTCAAGGATCTTTAGTATAAAAATTTAAAATATTTTTTAAAAGTTTTTAAAACATGTTCTTTTGAAATGAAACAGATTTTCGAGCGAAGAAAATGTTTCAGTCAGAATTTTATTTTAAAAACAATTTAGCTATCAAAGGATCCTAATAGTGGAAAAATGGTACTAATAAATTTTGAAATAGAGGATAAATAAATTCATGAATTTTATTGGGATAGGGAACATATGAATTCCTCAATATAATCCTAAATGTAAACAATCTCGAAAATCGATGAGATTGTCTCAATAGAAACTTATAACTAGGAAACATGGGATCCCACCCTCCATGTAAGGAAAGGGAATTACATGAAGCATATAATATCACGAAAAGATACAGATTCATGATATATATTGTAATATTGAAATATATGTTCCTCAAAAAAGAGTTTAGGTGTATAACAAAACATGAGTCTCTAAGAAGCGAAATCAAGACAATACATTTTACAGATTTTATAAATATTGAAATATAAAAAACTCGAAATAAGGCTCAAGAAATGGAAAAGTGAATACCCATAAATTTATGTATGATATTTATAGGATACTAAAATGTTCGGTACATACAACACACAAATGGAAAGAGTGTCGAACATAACACGTATCTCATGGGAAATAAAAGGGAGATGAAATTCCACTTACCTTGTGTCTTAACTCTCTCAGTACTCATACAATCTTTATATATAAAAAATATATGTTTATTATAAATATTTTATATAAGAATATGCTTATAAATATTACCATTTATTTCTTGATTATGACCATACATGATCCTATTGTTAATGATCCTATGTTAAGGTCCCACTTCAGATAGTATTTTCTTTTCTCTTCACATGCGTCTTAATTTTTTATATCGTTGGTCATTATACTTATATAATGATTCAACAATATAGATAATGATATAAATAACAGTTATATATAGTATATTTATATTATAATAATCTATTGAATAATTATTTACGTAATTTAATACAACATTCATGGAAATGGTAAGCCATACGTATGCATGACCACTGATTTCCATTTTTTAATTATCATATTGAAATAAAGTATATAAATGATATATATATATATATATATATATATTAAATTTTAATGATTTTTTAAATGTATAATATAATTTCATTAATCCAATCCTTGATACATGCCATGTGGTCTGTGAACAAATCTCATCACTTTGAGGGAGCGGTCATCCACACTTACTCTAATGAGATTATCGTATTTCTAGTCAAATGAAAAGTAAAGGGATGTGTGATTTAAAACTAATACATAATAATAAATAAATATTAAATATAGTATATTACATATATAATATAGTTTCCATTATAATGGCCCCCATAATAGGTGGTAAATTTAAAATGAACCATCATTTTTTCATGAGGTAGAAATTCAACACACATAGAAACATTATGATCGATATCCAATAGATGGAGGTGTGTATTGGTGTAGGAAGAAAAATTTGCATAAAATCAACCTATTATATGTATTATACTTGTTTTTTCGCACAATTAGGGAATAAACAGTGTGTAGGAGTGGAATATAGAAAATAAAGGAAAGAAGTAAGAAAGATGAAGTTACCACTAAATCAGTTAACTCATTTTGGGTTTTGGCAAAAGGATTTCTTGAGAGGGTTTATGTCAAAAGGAAGGATTAAAAGTAGAAGGGAGGATTTTTGGGAGGCTAATTAGTATGAGTTTTTATGATATTAAGTGGTTTTTGAGGTGTGAGTAATGTGTATGGGTGGTGGCCTTTTATAGGGAAGGAAAAGGACTCACAAGGAATTTTTAGAAACTAGTTACATGTGCACATGGTATTACTTTAAAAAAGTATTAAAAACCCAAAAAACTCAATAAAATAATTTTTATGGTGGAAATATGGATATAAAATGGGTGTTGGACAAGTGTGTAGGTCTTCTCGACCCTTAATTATATGTTTTGGCCGCTAATTAATCTTAATTTGGTTGTAACTAATATGATTAATTTTAATCACTTTTACTAATCAGTTTGGTCACAAATAAACATGGTCTAATTAGATTAAAAATTTGATCTAGAAAAAATGGTGTATATTGGATTTAAAAATTAAATTTATAGTAGTGAAAAAATTAATATTTGTGTTAATCCCGCGGATGGGATGAAATAACAAGGTTTTTAATGATGAAAAATGTTCATTGTTTGTTAATATTTTATATTCAATTTCATGGTGGAATTGATTATAATGATTTAAATTATCTTAATTGATGTAATATTTATCTAATGTTACTATAATACATATTTATAAAATAATTTATCATTAATAATTAATCAAACAAAAGGGTTGTTTTTAACTAAATGTTAATATTTTTCACAATTCATCAAAAAATGATATTTATAAAAAAATCCCAAAAAATGCACCATAATCTTATATAGAAATTATGGATACAAAATTTTTGTTAATTTTATCGAATTCAATTTCTAAATTTTTCTAAAATTTATTTTCTTATTAAGGGTGGTTCATTCAATAAAAAAATAATTTTAACATAAAAATACTTTAACAAATAAATATTATATTTCATTTTCAATGTATTTTATTTATATAAAACAATTATTTAAAATATTTTTATGGAATTTATTAATATTCATATGATTATTTTTAATTTTATGTTATCATTATCTTAAATAATTAATAATAAAATGTTGTTTCATAGAAACTTTGTGTTGTGTGCAACATATGCCATGTCATCATTTAATGTAGGGAAAGCAATGTTAGTATTGCATGCAGAACATGAAAAGTGATTATTATGTGTGAACAAAATGTTGAAATTACAGTTTTAGTGTATATATATATAATAAAAATTTCTAGTATCACTTGAAATTAGTCATTCAAAATGATTAATTAATTTGAAAAAAAATTACAAAATATTGAGGTGTTACACACCTAGACCCTGAATTACCTTTAGTATCATCAGGGTTCACACCTGGTTTGAGTGATATTTTTAATAGGGAAGAAATATAGATTATTATTATATAGCATGTTGTAGTTTTCCAAATTACCAACAGAATTACTTAATGACTTCTTGTATATCATATTTAAAACAAAATATCATTACAGAAACATTAATGTGTAATTCTAATTAATTTTAGTGATCATTTTAAAAATTAATGAAAAGATTAATAACCATTATAAACATGTAATTATAAGTATGTAATTAACAAAATATTATGTAACTCAAAATTAAACATTGAAAATAATTTTAAATAAATAATTTTTCATTCAAAACCTTTATTAAAACCCCCTCTAAACCAATCGATGTCTGAGGGAAAATTTTCAAACACCATTTATATTTAAAACTATTCTTTTCAATATATTTAATAAACTCTATAAATATTCCACACGTTTTCATAAATAAATTAAAAATTCATAAAATAATTATAAATCGGTCAAGATAAACTATATAGTTTGAATTTAAGAAAAATATTATATACCAAATTGAATGTAAAAAAATGAGTTCCTAAAGAGAAGAGTTAATAAATAGACACATACCTAAGTAATTAACACCAATAAATTTTATGATATTTTTCTATTTAGATAAACTTATTTTCATTGATTGATTAATTTTCACCCAACACAGGGATTAAATGAATGAGGATATACAAGTAAATTATGAGGATTTTCTACGGCAATGAAGACTAATCAATGATATTGGTGGATATGAATTTGAATAATAAATTTATGAAGAAATATTTATTTCATTTGTAAATATTGGAGTAATATTTTATCAATTGTTATGGAAATAAAAAAAAATAATTCCACTGTAATAGGGATTTTTTTGAAAAAAGTTTTTATGAAAGAATTCTACTTTTATATTAATAAATTAAATTAATCTATATTTATGAATGATTTGAAAAATATATATATATATTAAATACTCAAACATCTTTTAAAAATTATTTTATGGGTTATTACTTGTAATTTAATAGGAAAAAATTATACATTATGGCCAATGATTCAATTTTTTTCTAAAAATGGTTTTAATTTCATTTTGTGAGTTTATTTCAAAAGATATTTGTACCTCATATAAAAATTTAATCATATAAATTTGAATAAAACTTTCTAATTATCATATCTGTAATTTGTTACCCAGATCCTTTTATTTTTGTTGATGTTATTCTATTATCATGTTAAAAGTTTATGTGATTAAGGTAAAATTGGTTTAAATTAGTTTAAATAGAAGACATGAATTAAAAAATCTCTAATAATGGACTAAATGTGAATGGTTTAGTTTATTTACAACCCATCATATATTCTGTTCTAATTTTTTTTCATGGTCCAGCATTACAACACTATGATATTAATTATAAATAAATCATTTATTTAACTCCATATGTTTCCTTTCCCTATCTTATCAAAGGGAACCTACTATACTTCCTTAATCAAAATTTATTAATTCTTTTATATCACCTTGGAATTTCTATAATACCATCCTATATTCTTTCCCCATTTAATAGTAAATATATTATTTACAACATACATGCCTTTCAAGGCTTAATGAGTAAGTCAAAAAAGGTTTCACAACTAATAGGTATAACTCTTGACTGAGTACATTAATTTTTTATTTCTACTTTTATATACTATAAATATATTATTTATATTATGAAATAGTTAATATTTTATATTTAATAATTTTTTGTATCATTATGATGTAAAAACCATTATCCACCACCTTTCAATCATATGGAAAGAGAAAAAATTACCATGCAATACTTGTAGACTACCACCTCCACGAAAGGATGTGTTTTTCATCAAAGTTTCAAATTAGTGGATATAATGATATATTTAATTAATTTATATGATTTTATTAATTTTATTTTATTATTTTAAATGTTAATGATTGTTTTCTTTCTGTTCATACCTTCCATAAAAAATTGGAAACATCTCTCATCCATCCATACAAACTAACACATGCATGACTTGATAGAATTAATATTTCATAACTATTTTATCTGAGTGGTTGTAAAATAGTGAATAATGATTAAATATGATATTATTGAAATTATTACCATTAAAAATACGATGGAACTTTTACCAATTATATATAATGTCATATTCGAACTGTAACATGTCTGAAAAATGAAGCCATTATCACTTAAATCAGTGATTTTAGTAAAACATTATAAATAATTATGCGGTAAGATGTTATAAGTAATTTAAATATTGTATGATATATATTATTATGTTTCTAGGAATAATTTATAATAAACAAATATTTATTATATCTTTGGTTTTAATGCATAAAATCAATTGGAGACTTAAGGTAAGGGGTTTATGTTTCAATATATTTTAGTTGAGTTTTGTTAATCATGAATATTCATCAAGGGGAGTTATATGATTATTCTTGACTAAACAACATTAATATTATTTTATTCTATTTATTTTTATATTTTTTGGTTTTATTTCCATTTTCATATATATGGTACTAAAAATGGTTCTAAAGAATTTGTTATGAGAAGTTTACCTTATAACATCTCTTTAGGTCGGGAATCATTCTCCCAATGTCCATCTTCTCTAAAAAGGATTCAAGAATATTTTCACTACAATAAAATAATTTTTTAATTATTTTCCCATTTTTTACATTCATTTTAACATTTTAAAAAATCATTTTTATTGTAGCAAAAAAATATCACTTTTTACCAAAGATGAAAAATGAATCATTATTTCACAGATTTATTGAATGACGGGAATTTATCACCCCATGATCACTCAATTAGGTAAAGATTACATTATAATATTCCATGATTTTTTAGAATTAAATTTATTCTAATTTTTTTATATTTTTATATATTAAATAAGATATTTATTAATGAAAATGGTATTTTACTCCTGAATTATTATAGTGATATTGATATTTATTTTTTCATCTATAATAACATCATTCAATGTTACTGATGGTTTACTGGGGATTTAATCCAATTATTCTATTCTCATTCATTGTTTAGATAGTATATTATTTTGATGTTGATACTTTTTTAAACAATTTATTATTAATGATTTATTCTATGGTACTATAATATCTACTTTACAATTTTCTGGAAAACATATGATTGTATTATTATAATTTGACAGATGGGATAAAATTTATATATCCCTCTAATTCATGAGGTAATGATGATAGAGTTAATAAACACCAATGATATTAGGTTTTTAAGAAACTCATAAGAGGAGATGGAGTTTGGAAACATTGATTAGATGAAAGAGTTGAGAAAATACTATGAAATTATGGGATTATAAAATTTGTAACAGCTAATAGATAAAATAAAATCCTAATAGATGACTGATTTAACTAGTTAGAGGTTAATCATATGTGAATGTTGGAAGTATCATTTTTAGGTATGTAAATGTTGAATGTTTGATTCCCAAGTCATTATTTTGATCATGATTATGATGCAACCAAACAATTCCTATGACATGTTAAAATTCATATGGTATGATAAAATGGATCCTAAATCATTTTTGATGATTCCTTACTCATATGAATCAATTCATTTGAATTGAAAATGTTTTATACATTAACATCCCAACTCGGCTCACCTCTAAGTTTGTGTAAAGATAGGTAGGTCACATGACCTAAGACGTGCCACCCCGTACACTAAGGCTACCAACTAGCAGCGAGGGTCTCAAATGGTAATATTGGGGAAACTATAAACTCTGATTTGATTTTTACAAATCGTATTATCAGAGAATAAACAAAAAATAGTGAAATCAATTATAAGTAAATGATAATGCAAAAAAGACAAATTTGATATATATATATATATATATATATATAATTGAACAATAGTAGAATACACCATGTTTATACAATAGATGAATGCATGAATTGTTGGTGATACAGAAGAGGAAAGAAATAAATAGTACAAACATGCTTTTAAATACAATGAAACAATAAGAAAAGGATAACTATTCTCCACGGGATATCTCCGTGAGAATCCTATGATCTAGCTTGGTCCCCTGATCCTAATTTCAATTATATGAAACAAATCAAGAAGAAAGGTCCATTGCCTAAGAACAAGAAAGTATACTCGAGTACCCCGATTCAATGGTGGCCAGAGTAGGGTGTGAGGTATAAATCTGAGTAGGCCGTCACCACTGGTGTACATCCCAATCCCGACAATGTAATATAAATTAAATAGAGAAGGAATGAATAATGTAATGTAATGTAGCACAATGTAACTAAATGCTCATATACCTTTTCCATCCATCGAATGTTGTCTAAACAATTATCAAGTTAATTATTTAATTAATTAGCATTTCATATTAGTAGGTCACATGAGGAATTTCCATAACTGACATTCCATCATGATAGAATAAGTAGTGAAGGTTCCAAGCTGTAATAAGGAATCTTGATGTCATATCCAGTAAAGGAATTCCTGGGTAATAACCAAGGTAATATAGATCTCATGGACCACTAACTCAGTAGTATCTATGTCTAACTAAGTGGTAAGAGTCTAATCCAAGGAGCCTAATCCAACAAATTTTACAATAAGTCTCATACCGAGTCCAAGGTGATATACCATGGTAAAGTGGGGCTATGAAATGATAGTGCCTAATGGGTATTAACCATAGAACCTACTCGTCAATGTTGGATCCAAGGTGTGTATCTAAGGTATCACATAGGATTGTAAAGGATCCTATAGTGTAATACTGAGCATCAAATAATAGACAAGGATCAGGACCTAGGTAGGTTTTGAGATTAGCAAGCCAAATCCGTGAATCAGAATGGGGTTCTCCAGTCCCAAGGTATTCTCCTCTCAGAGTCCAAGGCGAGCATGAGTCAATCCCTTCCTCGTTTATAATAAGGTCATATAATTTGGTTCTGGAATTTCCTCCCATTAGTGTGAGTAGGATAGTATCATTTCAACCATTTAGTTATTGGTCCAATCCTTAACTTCCATTAGTGTAGATAGAAAAATTATCATTGCATCCATTTAGTTATTGGTCAAAGAATTTCCTTCCATTAGTGTGGATATGTGAATTTCATGAAACCATTTAATTAATCCAATATGGACTTATTTATGACATAAGATTCACTCAGCTTCCTTCCATCAACATTGTAAGGGGTGATACAAATATGACAACTTCATTCATTAACATTTAAGGCCAATTCATATACTTTAAAATGATTTCCAATTGTCAATGAACAATTAATTATCAAATTAAAACACTTACCTTAGGCATGTCAAGTGTTGAGAACTCGTGGCACATGCCATTATGAAATTCACATTATAAACAAGCCATTTTATATATAAGAGTTTACCCTTTGAAGGGTCATGGTAATGTACACCCAAATGGTTTCTCGTATATGTTTATTCACTAAATGGACAATCATGTTAAAACATCATAAATGGATTTTTCCAATATAAAACATCGGACCAGGAACTTAGATGGTTCCATGGTTATTTAATCATTTTAAAAAGGAAACAAAATGTTATAATACTATTAGGGGTTATTCCCTAAACCTGTCATATTTCAAATGTGACATTCATGCATGATGAAACATTTGTATAACTTTCCAAGAAAGCATAAAAGTTTAACCACTACATTTATCTTAAAGACAGTGCCCCTCCATTGGAGGGGTTTTATAAGAAAATCATGATATGGATTATAATAAAATAAATTTTAAATATATCATTTTAATCATAAGACATGAGAAATTGGCATTTAAAGGCTTTTGATCTAAATACATAACTACACAAATGAAATTATAACAAAACTTTATTAAGAAACTTTATTAACACATTTTAAAAACTACGATCATTGAAAGAGACCCTACCTCATGTAGAACTAAGTTCTCCAATCCGACACTAAACTCTTTCAAACTATGATCACCCACTCCCCCACTAAGAATATGCACCTTTTCATACATATAAGAACACCTATTACCTATGCACACACCTTCATGAAAAGAGTATGTGCAAGGAGATACTTAAATGTATGATTATATGAATACACTTGCCTCAACTCACCTACACATGCAATTTAAAAATATATATAGAAACACCTTTCCACATACATGAAATTCATTACCATGGGTGAAATTACATGTAATGAGGGAGCCTAAAAATGTATATATATATATATATATACATACATAACTGTGCATGCAAAAGAGAGTCTCCCTTGACTCGGCGACTCAAAAATGATGAGTAGGAAACCAGACACTATAAAATAGATACTAGGAACCATCAAATAATCAATGAATGCAATTGAAATGGTGAGGGATCAAGAATCAAAGGAAAACCCTCACCTCAGGTGTCAATGACAAAAAATTGAAGCGGAATGACCTGGAACAAATCAAATCCCCACTGATTAATTTATAGGGGGACAAAGACACATAAAGATATTAATAAAATAGGCGAGGAACAAGTAGAAACCAAAAAAATCACCTCAAAACAAAACCTATGGACCAAAATCATCCAAACCACATCACCATCGGCGGAGGTTTCTGGAACATGCACCAACACACCCTGAGAGGTCTTGTGCACCAACCTAGAACAAAAAAAATTGAGAATAATATCAAACCCAAATCCCAAGACGGGGTTGTGTGCGTCAAAGGGGGAACCACTTTTTTGGTGCATCATAGAAATTAGGGAGAGGGGTGCGAGTTTGAGTGTTTTTATGTTGTTATTTTAATTACATTTTATTTTTAAAAGAATTAATATTCTAAAATAGGGTGTCACAAATGTTAAATCCCGAACAGTTTTCCAAACTGTGCGAAAAATGTGTGTTGCCTACTCCCTCCAAGACACACCTCGCACGGGCTCGGTGTACAGTTTAAGAAACCATGCTCATCCTGTGTGCCAACCCACTTCCCCTCCTTAAATGGGTCGTACATTTTCCTGAAGTGGTCTATACGGTTTATCTGACTATGCACATACTATGTGACCTCTGTTGTCTTTTAAAACATGATTTTTTGTGTCCATCACTCCCAAGACATCTCATGTCACTTATACGACTTAACAAGGATTCACCCATGTAGAAAAGCACCAATTTAAGATGTTTCAACTCTCAGAATAATGTTCTAATGATCAGAATTAAAAATGACCTATTCTATAAACAAAAAAATTCAAAACCCATCAAAATATAATCTTGTTCAAAAACATGTGATTCTACATTCTATCAACCATAAAAACATCTCATCCTTGAAAGCCGTCGGGGACAACGTAATCCTCACCCAACCAACAGGTGTCATGAAGTTTCATTTAAACATTTTCATTTTGTTTCCCATGCCTGATGCACCTTTATGTTGTTCTTAAACATTCCACACTTAAACTTTTACAACATGAGTCAATGATCAATGTTCAACATAAACACATAAACAGATCTTACATGACCTTGTTTAGACGGAGACATGATCTCTTCAATGTCTTAATAAACCCTTAACCGATGATTCTTCCTACCATAGGTCTTGATTGATTAAGGGGACCAATTATAGGCCATGGTACCCCCACTATCAAATATTCCTTACAAAGCACAGAACTATTTGTCCTTATGACACACGTTTCCTTATTCCATAAAAAGGGGATGTTCCAATCCCAATCAAACTAACAGAACTGCATGATAAATATTTCTTATATAACACTACGGACCATAAAACCCCACTTTTCTTCACCAGGAAACGTTCATTAAAATGGTTTCATCACTAAATATAAACTTTAAACTAAAATTGGTATAATGAGTCAAGAAATTTGGTTAACTTATCTAAAAAAAGTCTGGCTTCTGTGGTAGGCATAATTTAAAAGTAGTGGCAGGATTTTGATAGTTTTTACAATGCACTCCAACATTGGAACCTAGAAATTCCTCAAGACATACCAGGTCTTGATAAAAAATATGCGTCTACATGTAACAGTAACAGTGATCCCACAACAGCTTAAAATTTTCATGTGGCATAAGACCGAGAATATCTTAGTGAATCAAGGATGAAGTCAAAATAGGGTACATTGTCATCACATAAGAAGAGTAAACTATGAGGATTTATGATATGGTTTCCAATTAAACACATGCTGAAACTAGGAGGAGAAATAATTGAAGAACAGCTGGTTGACCTTGCATAGAAGGAAACTCGGTTTCAAATGCCAACACACAAACATGTAACTGAACACATGCCTTATTCCCAAGGAATTTCATGACCACTCTATATTTTACCACCAAATTCCTATAAGACTAGCAATTTTTTACAGAAGTTACTCACACAGCAAACAAGATTCATGTCATGATGCTGAGAAATCATCAACATAAAACAACACCATCAAGCCCCAACAACAATCAAGATAACCTCACCATTTCCCAATCGTACTCTTAAGAAGTGCCCCTTCATTATGGAATGTAACTTTTACGAGGATCAATGTGACACTACCCACCTTAGGAGTTTCCTATCCATGAAAGGAAGGAAAACCAACCATTCATAAGTGCTCTATATTTATATCATGAGACTGGCATGTAAAAACAAAAAAGTCTTCCAATTTCCATCTCAAACATGAGAGTGAACTGATTGTTTATTTCTAGGCCACTCTACTATGAAGATGACCTTAGACCACACTACATAGTACTAGAGGTTTAACCCAAAGTCTTATTTCCTCATATGACTATTTCCCTGGATGAATCCATACCATGTCATACATCACTAAGAAGAAGAGACGGACAAAAAACATAAAACTCAACCACCAATGCCCATGGCATGTATAACCTACTGAAAAAAGATCAACTCAAATCTCAAACCCATATCAAGATCAAGAAAGACCTGAACACCTGTCAGAACAAGGGCTCCACTTTGAAAACAAAAGTTTTTCCTAGGACAATGGCATCCGAACAAAACTAAAAGTCAAAACTTCATAGCACTAGCAAGGAATTTATGTTATGAGGGTGTTATCTACCATAGGTTATCCCCTTACAAGGGAAAAATGCCTACCCTAATACCGGGTCACTTCAAAAAAAAGTTACATGGCTCAAATGATGATCATAAAGACATTTCTAGGGAAAATACGGCCTACAGAATGTACTCACACTTCCATTTTAAGGAAACTCAAGGAGATGATCGAACTACCCATACCCTTGGATTTTGCGTATTGGAAACCACTACAGGTTCCATTACATGAATCTTATATTTAATCACATTTATACTTTAATCATATAAATATTTTACCAAAATATCAAGTACCATTTTTCAAAACAAAACTGAGGGTACTTCATTTTAACCAACTCCCCAATGAAAAACAACTATGTTTTATAAAACCTTATTTCATAAATATTTACATTCACCATAAATTTTATCATTAATTAGGAAATTTAGCATCTAAATTATTTTTGAACATTTAAGGTAACCTATAAGGGTCCCATTTTAACCATCCTAATTCATTATCAAGCAACCCAACAACTATTTCCAAAAATAAATAAAATTTCAAACACCAAAATGAGTCATTTCATGAAAACATTCCCCAACTAACATACATGGTTCAAGTTGCATTTTTTAAAGATAAAAACAATATTTCAATTAAAAATAAACATCTTTCTCATTTATAATCACTTCACAATTCATAGTTACCCAACATTTAACATGGGTATCCATTTCCCAACTCCTGAAGCACCTATTCACTTCATGGATTGAAAACTAGATCCTATTTATCAAACCAAAAATCACATTAGAATGTTAACATGCTAAAATATATATATAGTAGTGTAGATAGATGGGTGTTCATATATGAATATATAAAGAGCTCATACACTTTACAGTTTGTCATTTGGATCCCTTTTATTATAACCAATTTGAATATTCGTTTAAACTTCACCAGCCTTTTACAACAGTTCAAATACACAGGTTCCCTTTTCCCAGGCTTAAGGTGCCCATCCACCTTTTGACTAAAACCTAGCTCATATCAAAATTACAACCTATTTACATATAATCGAACAATTGAAGTATTATATCTTAATCAATTACTACAAAATCAAGGAATATCAAAGGCATGACATGCTAAACAAAGTAAAAGTATGAAATATTATCACCAAAACATGAAATCTAAGTATGCTTGATAATAAATGCCTAAAAATGGTATAGAATTCAAGGCACGCATTCCAAATCTACAAGAATCCTAAATATGTTGCTATATGGCATGGAACTACGGATGGCATGTTAATTCTTATGTGCCTAATAATGATGCATGAAACAAAACTTCCATGTCATATCTACCCATGATTAAAAATATCCAAAGTTAGATAAATCTTATGCAGATGAAATGAAACAGTCACTCAAGGTGAAATCATATAAATTATAATAGTGAATGGAAAGAACAACTATCAAAACCCTAGACACAAGGTCATTCCCCATACATGGGGTGATCAGTCTTATTCACGACTATTAACCAAGCACTGACACGTTCCTAGTATCCTATATACCAACCCAAATAGTATAAAAAAGCAAGAAAAACAAATTCTGATACCACATTTCAATTTTCTGACTGATCTCACCTCTAAGATAGTGGCTGGACCAGTAGGTCACATCACCTCAAGCGTGCCTCCACATATGCCATATGCTGTCGACTAGTAGCGAGGGTCTCGAAATGTAATAGTGGGGAGACTATACCCTCTTATCAGAGTTTCACAGTATTCATATAATTGAATAAACAAAAAATATAAAGGAAGTAGTAAAGAGTAATTGGAAAAGCAGCAGAATAAAAATTTGATATATATATATAACTGTATAATAGTGGAAAACACCATGTTTATAAAATAGTTGAATGCATGACAGGTTGATGATATAAAAGAGAAAAGAAGTAAATAGTAGAAACATTATTTAAAATAATGTTCAATAAGAAGGAATGTATATTTTTTCCCCACTGGCTATCTCCATGAGCATCCTGAGCTCTAGCCTGGTCCCATGCTCCTAACTCCAATTATAAGTAACACAACATGCAGTAAGGTCCAATGTCTAAGGAACAAAAAGGTATACTCGGGTTCCCCAGTCCAATGGTAGAACAAGTAGGGCGTGAGATATAAATCTTAGTATACTGACACCACTGGTGTCTAGCCCAATCCTGGGAGTGAAATTTAAATTAAATAGCCATTAGGCATGCATAATGTAATGTAATGCAGTAAAACATAACTAAATACCCTTGTAATTGATTTAGACCTTGTATAGAGTCTGAAAATGTAAAAATTTAATGATTTATTTAATTATCATTTTATATTAGTTGGTCAAATGATGAAAATCCATCAATCACATTCCATCATGATAGTATATATAGTGACTCTTCCAAGAGGTAACAAATAATCCTGATGTTTTATCCATTGAGGGAGTTCTAGGGTAAAAAATAAGGTAATGTAAATCTCATGGATCACTAACTCAGAAGTATATGAGTCTAGATAATGGTTATGTGGGTTATCCCATAACTATAATCCATGTAATTCCATAATAAGGCACCTACCAAGTCTAAGGTGATCGACTAAGGCAAAACCAGGCTACGCAAAGACAGGGCCTAATGGGATTTGACCATGGCACCTTCTCGTCAATGCTCTGTAAGTGGAGTGTATTAGTGGTGTCACATAGTAATGGAAAGTATCCTATGGTTCAATATTGGGCATCAATGGAGAGGAAATGATTGGGACCTAGGTAGGTATTTACCTTAGTTAGCTGAATCCTTGAATCAGAATGGGGTTCCCAAGTCCCAAGTTATTCTCCTCTTAGAATCCAAAGCATGAAAAAGTCATGACATTCCTATTTGATAATGAGGTCATATCATTTGGTTCATACCTTTCCTCTCATTAGTGTGAGTAGAACAAGTATCATTATAACCATTTAGTTATGGGTCCATGAATTTCCTTCCATTAGTGTGGATAGAACAAGTAACACTGTAACCCTTTACTTATTTGTCCAAGCAACTGTGGTTAGGTCAATGGCTTGCAAAAATTTCATTAATCCATTAATGACATATTAATTAGATAAGGTTCACTCTGATACATTCCATCAACCTGGTAAAGGGTGCTACAGACATGAAACCTTCATTAATAGACATTTAGGGACAAATCATATACTTAAGTATGCTTCAAAATGGTCAATGTACATTTAATTGTCAAATTATAACACTTGCCTTAGGTGGGTCAATTCATGAGCACTCTTGGAACTTGACATTATGAAATTCAAATTATAAAAAAAACCATTTAATATGTATGAGTTTACCATCAAAAATATTGAGTGAATTCACAATTGAATGGTGGGTCAAATGTGTCAATACACTAATGTGACAATCACAGAAAAACATCATACATGGATGTTTCAAATCTGCAATACTAGACTCACCACATAGAAGGATCCATGGTTCTTTAGTCATTTAAAAAAATTGAAATCATTCTTATAATACCATTATGGGTTGTGTATTAAACCTTCCATATTTCAAATGAAACCTTCAAGCACGAAGAAACATTTGTATAACTATCCATGAAAGCATAAAAGTCTAACCACTAATTTTATCTTGATGATAGCGCACATCCATTGGAGTGGGTTCATTAAAAATTAATTATATGAATTATCATAAAATCATATTTGACATTTATAATTTCAATCATAAGACATGATAAATTCACATTTAAAGGAATTTGATCTAAATATGTCACAACATGAATGGAATTATAACTAATGTGCAGTAAGATAATTTATTAATGCATTTGTAAATTTGGTGACTTAGAAAGGGAACCTACCTCCAGTGGAAATAAGCAGTCCACTCTGGAGAAGAACGCTTTCTAACTACAAGACACTACTCCCCCACAGATCATATGCACCTTCACATACGTATAAGGACCCCTAGCTCCAATTCACACACCAGCATGGCCAAGAGCATGAGAAATGGGATCCTTACATGTATGCTTATATGCATACACTAGCATCCAATCACTTACACTTGCATTTTCCCAATATATACATAGGCACACCTTTCCCCATAATTGTAATTCACTATCATGTGTGAAATTACATGTAACGGTGGAACCTATATACTTTTATATACATACCTATGCAGATGAAGATGAGTCACCCTTGACTCGATGACTCGTAACTAGTGTATAGAAGACCACACAATACACAAGGATACTAGTAACCCAAAAAAAATCAAATAATGAAATTTAAATGTCGTGTGAAAAAAAGGGAAACACTCATCTCATGTGTCAATGATGAAAAAAATCCAAGAAAACCCACCCAGAACAGCTCAACACCGTACTAATTAATTAATAGGGAGTCACAGAAATAGATATATATTGATACAAGTGGTGAGAGAAAAGTTGAAACAAAAAAAACTCACCTCAGAACAAAACCAGGGGACAAATATCAATCGAGCCACCTCATCATCAAAAGAGGATGATTGAACATGTGCCAAAACACTTTGAGAGGTCATGAGAACCAACCTAGATTAAGAAAAAACTAAAAATAATGTCACCCCAAGGCCCTAGGGTTAGCTGAACTGCACCAGGAGATGATTAGTTCGATAAATGGCTAGAATCAGTGAAAAGGAAAAAAGAAATAATCCTACCATGGTTATTTGGACGTCGAACTAGTCGAAATCTAGTGAGAATCAATGAATTAGATTAGGACGGAAGAGAAGGGGTCGTGTGCGCTGAAGGGAGAACCCCCTTTTGGGTGCATCAAAAAATGTGGGAGAGGTGTCTGAGATAGAGTGTTTTTAAATTTTGATATTGATTTTATTTTTTACAATTAATTAAAATTCTAAAATGGGGTGTCACACGAGGTTAAGCCTGCATGGTTTTCCAAACCATGCACAAACCATAAACAATTACACTACCACTCATTAATGGGCTCACATGGTTACCTATAGTGGGATGCACTATTTAAATTACCATGTAGAAACCATGTGCCCTCTTCAGTCTTTTTAAACATGAAGTTTTCAGCTCTGGTACTCCCAAAACTTCTCGAGCCTCTCGGGATACTTCTTAGGGATTCACCCATGTCAAAACACCAGTGTAAGATGTTCCAACTATCATAATTATGTTCCAAAACATTGTTTTAAAAACGACCCATCCATTAAATGAAATGTTCAGAAACCTTTATATTTTAGTCTGGTTCAAAAACATGGGATTCAAAATATACAGTGACTCTTATTTATGAACTATAAATGATTGTGTATAAAAATTGTTTGTTGTAAAAAACCCCTTTGATAATCCAGAGCATACATATTATCATGTACTAATATAGATAATTTATACCCTTACAACACTTCCATTATTTGCATTATATTTCATTTAGAATAATTTTCATTTTTTGAGATCTTATGATGCACATGACATTGTGTATAAATGAAACACGACACCCTATTAAAATATGATTTAAAAATAAATATAACAACCTAGTAATTAAGTAATTGTTTAATAATAGAAAAATATAATTTTTGAAAAATTTATATTTTACACACTTTCATTTGTTTCCAATTGTTTATAAAGGAAAATAAGTATCTTTTAAAAGAAATGTAATGTTTGTTGAAAAAATATTATTCTTCTAAAATTTGATTTAATCGTTGTTTGATGACATAATTTTAAATTTATATTTTCTCTAATATTGAAATTTTATTTTCTAAAATTAACATCATTATTTAAAATCAGTATAAAAAATAATCTCATGTTCACTTTTTGGGTTTTTTAATGAAATATTTCATTTTTCGATGAATAGTGGAAAATACTAAATTTTAATTGAAAATATCACTTTCATTTAAATTATTTATAATTTAAAATATCATATTACATTTATTTTAATGAAAACATATATCATATATATATATCTATTAATAAAATTAATTTCATCTCAATATTTAATATATTTTATTTTTGATATAAAAACATTGTAAAATTTTCAACATTTTCTCTTCAAAACCCCAATTTGTCATTAGGACTCCATCAATAATTTAAATTTTTTTTTATTAATTATCTAAATGGAATTTTAAAAAATATATTTCATATTTTTAATTAATTTTTTTTTATTTTATAATATGTTAAACTAAAATTTTGACCATATTTAATTTTATAAACTGTTAAAATTAATTACCACCGTTAAGGTAAAAAATTCTTACAATGGGGATAAACATAAAATATATTGATTAAAATGTGATAAAAACATTGTAAAATACATTTAATTGAAATATTATAATATATTTTCTCTATCTATATATAATAAATAAAATCCGACCCATAGGAAAATTGTAAAATGCGGTTCCACCTTTTTCTTCCAAAAAATTACAAGTGTTCCACTCATGACACTTATAAAGGGAAATCTGTCTATTGTCTTATTCGAAAAATAAAATAAACTTATATAGTCCAATACCATCAAATATTACCTAAAAATGTTCACCCCCATTTTGAAATCCAATCTTTTTTTATATCTATCCTATGATGGATTTTGGTGAAAACATAAGTAGGCTACCCGAATAAGATGTAACATTCTTTAACAAGTAGTTTTATTTTATTTATTCCTCCACCAAATTAAATTATTACAAAATATTGATTATATAGTAACCAATGAACAATAAACATATATAGATGATCCTATGTTAAATTTATTTTCTAATGAAATCCCCACTACCATCAATTGTGTTATGAAATCATTATTCATGTGTATGGTTGACGAGTGCCTCATGAACCGATGTCATTCGGTTTTCCATTGCCACCTCTCAGATATGTGGATGGTGATGAATATAAATTATATATATATTTGAAATTTATAACATTATTATTCCTATTCAGTCCATATACCATAAATACATTTTTTTATTTCCATTACATAGCAGATAGAATTATTTCACTTAGGTACACATCAGACTATTAACATGTGATGTGATGTGATCCATCATTCACTAACACATTAAATTGATGTTGATTAGAAAAACCATAAATACTAAATGTGATATTATTGAAATAATACTATTATTAATAAAATATTTATCATTATAATTGGGTAATATATAATATTTTCCCTTACCATTCTACTCACATAATGATAATAACATCGTTCGTGTACATGTGGACTACAGCCTTCATGAAGAAATGTGTCTCTATTTTCATCTCCACACCACATTGACGATACATATAATAATAATGTATGAAATAATATGTTATTATTATCAATATGTAATGATAAAATATTAGTTACCTCCTTTCCATAATAACCGTTGAAAATTAGAAATGTTAATCATGTGTACGGATAGCCTACCATCTCTATAACCATAATAAACATAATTTTAAAAGAAACATATATTTATTTTTATTAATATTATAATAAATTTATAAATTTTATATTTATGTCATTATTATTATGTATATGATGACACTATATTATAATGACTAGAAAAATAAGTTTTACAATTATGAAAGAATGAGAAAATAAGGAAATCAACACCCAAAACAATGAAAATAATGGAATATTATTAATGAACATGGGGTATGATGTTTTAAAAGGACCATATATGAAATTAAAAATACTAATATGTATTTTTATCAGTTAATAAAAAGTTTAATAACACTGTATTTGAGTATAAATAACATTCCATTGAATGGAAGTATGAGGTAAGGGATTTGCTATCTCAATAACAATTCATTGGGTTAAACCTATACATCATTGATAATGTATATTTAATATTTTGAGGAATATGAACTTTAATTATATAATTTTTTTCAAATTATTTTCTGTTTAAAAAAAAATATATACATGATCAATACATTTACTAATCCCTACTTCAATGATATGATCTTATTAAGTTTCTTCGCTTCAATTTCCATTCAATGAGACATATTGAAATGTTAAGAACTGAATTTATTTATATAGTGTATATAAATCAAATTTAACAAGTAACATAATTATAAATTCTTCAATAATGGTATTTGCTTTTTCATTTTTCAAATATTTCATCCAAGAGGATTGACTTTAAAATTACTAATTGGATAATGTTTTTTTACATTGTCACTTTCTTTTTTGATTATTAACATTCTCTTGGAACAATCAAATTCTTGTGAAAATATTACATTAGAAACTAAATTTCTATAAAATATAGATTTTATTATATTATTTATATAATAATTTCATAATCCATATAAAATTCTTACATACAATTTTTATAATGAATGATATTTGACTGACTAGGGGAATATTGACAAATTTCAAACCATTACTCCATATAAATATTTTTTGATAAGGTGTATTTTTCATGAATTATAATTATCATTAAATATGTGAGGAATTATTTAGAAATAATGGTTTGTATGTGTGCTGGTTATAGATATCCCCTCAATGTATTGACATGTCAAATGAGACAAACTAGTTGATAAATCAAATGGTAATTTACAATGTTTTTACACTATCCTAGATAAATAACATGATGGTAGAATATCATGATTCCTAAGATCATGGGTTCTAATAATAACACACCCCCATAATTAAAAATAGTTTTATTATTATTATACATGAAATTTTTATATTATATTCTATCTTCTTGAATTTCATTCTCCTTTAATTATTAAGTGGAATGTGTTTTATGTTTTTTTCCTTGCCATATTGACTGTGCTATATATGATAATGATAATAAATTAATTTAAATGTATTGTGTTTCTAGTTATTTACATTTCGATATTGATTGTCCTTTATTGAATCATTTTAGCTTCCTCAATACTTAACACATAAAGAGTATTTGAGAACACCTTTTTTTATTGAATTCCCCAATATTTCATGAAGGGTAATGTGATTTATATGCATGGAAAAGATAGCGGGAATAATGTTATTCTAAAAAATAATGGTTTGGTAATTTGTGTTTAAAATATAATTCATCACTCATTTATGTATATGTTTTACAATATGTACATAACTATTTTGTCTTTTTGGATGTTATTCCTTGTATCTTATCTAAATGTATTAAAGAAGACACCATCTCAAGGCCATAGATATTAAGTTGTTATAGTTTTTTAGAGGAATGGTTATAGAATCCATAAAAACATTATTATAGAAATCATATATTAGAAAATATAACCCATTTATATTCTTTGAAGAAAGTATATGAAAAAATAATAATGATTTTGTAATGAATAGATTTTGTTGGATTTTTGATAAATAAATAATTTTATGATACTAAAATTAGAAGTAGTTCTGGGACCTAGGAACTTAGTTTTAACAAATCTAAAAATGTTGCTTTGAGTTTGACCAGATTGAAACATGGAGCATGAAAACAGTCCTTAGTAAAACTCATCCCAACACTAAAATGATATATTATAATGATAATTCACATTTTAATTTCAAACCATTATTAATTATTCGAAATTAAATTTGTCCCTCTAGAAATCAATTTGATAAATATGAGATTAACCATTCATAAAATTTAAATTTATGCAATGTATTACAATATATTTATAAATAAAAATTATGATGTAAAATTGATAATTTTAGGAGCTAATCTATTATATGAAAATGATTAGAAGTTGTTCCTAGATGGAATAAGGATATCAAAACTATAGTCCAATATAGAGACTTTCCTTAAAAGGAATCCAATACATCTTGTAATGTAACTAATAATATTGTGGCAATATTGGGTTATGAAAAGTTACATTTCATTGATGGAGCAACCTATTCCTAAAAAAAATTCACCAATGTTGGATTGCATCATGAAATAAAGGCTCCCCAAATTTTTTGGGCCAACAAATCTAATAGCCGGTGATAAATGTATTAAGTCATTAGAGGGGATATTTATGGCCATGGGATTTGGTGTAATGGGAAAGGTTACAAATGATGTGTATTTTCTCAATGGTGACGTTGATAAATCATGTCATTGATCCATAATACTAGTTAGGAAGTGTAAATAACACTCATTTAATGTAATGATATTAAATAGAAATTATTCAATAAATATATTCTGCATAATTAAAAAAAGAAATGAAGGGAATGTTTATTATAATTAAACATATTGAAGAATAATGTGTTCTATTGTATGAAGCTACCAATAAATGGATAGATTGGTATAAAATAGATTTCATATGTGACTTGAATTATTATATTGACCATATTGTTGATGGTCTTAATCTATATCTCCAAAAGGCATTGGTCTCTCAAACAATTTTTCATATAATAGAATAGTTTAATGTTACGTAAATCAAATAATTAATTCCCCTGATAATACATATTAATAGTGAATCAAAAGAAGAAGATGACCTCTGATCACCATGGAAAATGGAATGTGTCAATGAAGAATAAAAGAACTCAATTATTTTCATCATCTAAATATTTTAGAGTGAATCACACTGGGAAATAAATTCAGATATTATGTGTTTTTATTGGGGTGGTGATAAGGGTCCCCAGGAAAAATAATGAAGAGTAGAAAGAAAAAAACTAATATTCAGTGCTTCAAACATATAGAGTTATGGAATAATTAAAACAATTACCCAAGGTATCAAGGGTATCAACCACTTAAGAGGATAATTGGAGAAGGGAATTATTATGCGGTCACTACATCTAAATTGGAAGTACCCAAATGATGTGGTGGTAGTTACTTTGCCCATATTTTAAAATTTATCTAAGGCTTTATTTGATTCTATTTCATTGCACTGTTTTATATCTACCTTGTTTTCTACGAAAATTAGAAATTTATCTTTTAATTTAAAAAGGGATTCTTCATTTAATACACATAGTTGATGTCTCACTGCATAAAGGGTGTGTCATGATGTTCCCATTATGAAACATAAATTTTAACTATGTTATGACAAATTTTTTAGATATATGGTTTCCTTTGATATAATCTATTTCCTATATTGAATTTCAAAATTTGATGGAAAATATTATTTCACGAAGAATAAAGAAACAATTTTCATGATGAATATGGGGAATTAAATTTCTTTTGGGAAGATGCATCATAATATATGTAATGACTACATCAATCTAGGTAGCTCTTCTAAATGATATTTTTTTGGGAAGAACAGGGAAAAAAAATCTATTTAGGTGAAGTTAAACATCAAATTATGTATGTAACTATTATTCCTTAATATGTTTATGTATTTCTTGAGTAATAACTTAAACATTCCCCAAAGAATGATTTAAAGTTTTCTATTGATTTAACCCCTAATAAATGAAATATATCAAAATCTACATATCTAATGGCCATTATGGAATCAGTGGAGATGAATAAATATCTAGCTGAGTTGGGTGATAATGGATTTAATAACCCCCATCATTTCCCAAGTGGTATCCATTGTAATAATTTTAAAAAAAATTATGAATCCATGATACTATATGTTAATTATAATGAAATCAATGATATTACAATTATGAGAAATATCTTCTGCCTTGCATTGAGGAAATATTAAATCAACTTCACACAAACCAATATTTTTTGAAGATTAATTTTCATTCTGGGTATCATAAATTATGAGTAATGAATAAATCCATTTAGATGGAATATTTTCAAATGATGTATGTGCATTATGATGTTATACTAATATGATTTGTACAGACTAATGAATCAACTATTTATATAGTTATAATGAATATAGTATTCAAGGAATACGATGATTTTTTGTGTTATTCATTGATGATATTACGGGGTATTTTAAAATATATGAGGACCATGGGATTTACATAAATAAATTTATTGAGGCTCTTATAATAAAAGAGTTATATTTGAAATTTAGTAAGTGATATTTCTATCATTGAGAGGTTTCTTTTCTCAACCACATTGTCTAAACAGATGGAATATTTTTTAATCCTATAGAAAACTTGGATCTAAGATAATATAATAAACTAATTTACATAACTAAGGAGCATAGATTAATTGGTTTGATAGGGTAATATTGGTAATAAGTTTATAATATTTTCTAGTTTGATTACCCATTTACCCAGATTATATGAAAAATTATTGGGTTTGTTTAGAAGAAGGAATGTAAATAATATTTAGATTAACTAAAGAATTGATTTTTTAATGATAAAATTTTGAATATTCCATTTGGATGTGATGAGTTTTTTATATATAGTGATACATAAAAAGGTGACCCAGATGTATCATATTGCAAAATTATAAATTTATTTCATATAAATCAATGAAAATTGAAGACTCATGAATTGATCGATCCAAACTGTGATTTTGAGTTTGATGTTCTAATATTTTAATTGATGATATGGATACATTATCTCGATTGCGAGATATGGGAGACATAAACGTACCATATGAACCTAAAATATACATTTTTCACAAAAAAATCTCAAATATAGAAAAGTTAATATCTCAAACTAATCAGTAATTATCATTTCGTATTTAACTACCATACTGAGAATAAAAATAATGATTCATAATAACTGAGTAGGAATTATCAAATATTTGAAACCCAAATGGCTATTTAAAGGGTATATAAGTCCCTAAATCTAGAAAATATGGATATAATAATAATTAATGAAGAGGAGACATCACTACTTTTACAAATGAGTTTAAAATGATATTTATTAGAAACGAGAAAAACTTCTCAATCAGATGATTAGATCATTAAAATGAAAATTGAACTTCTGAATGATTGGAATTTACCAATCCTAAATTAAAAAAATAGTTAATTGAAATTTTGAATAATATTATGTGTTCAATTTATACTAATTAGAAAAATCATTTATTAGATGACACGAATAGATCAAATTTCTCTATGCACCCTAGTAGAAACATGATGTACAATAATTTGATGGACCATTTTTTGGGATAATATAATGTGTGAAATTACTAATTATGTGTCCAAATGTTTAGTTTTTAAATAAGTGAATCCAATGATAATACATCAATGAAAATTTATATAATGAAATACTATTACCATGTAGAAATGAGATGACATAACTATGGAAATCATGACACAAATACCAATGAATTGTTGAATGAATAGGGATACATGGTTTATCATTGTTTTCCAAACCAAATCTATACATTTCCTCACTATAAGAGAATATTTACCTCCTGAGTTCCTTGGAATGATCTATATTAAAAATATCTTAAAACATCATGGATCTCTTATTAAAATTTAATATGATCTTGAAAACAATTTACCATTGAAATTATGGAAGATTATTTAAAATTTTCATGAATCTAATATTCAATTGAGCACTTCTAATCATCCACAAACTAATAGAGAGTTAAATAAAAATATTCAAAAAATGATTGCAAAATTGATGTCATTATCTCTTTACATTCTAGGCATGTGGAATCAATATTAATCATTGGTAGTGTTTTCTTATAAGATCAGTTTACATTCCAGTATTCCAATGGTGTAGTGTGAAGAAATTTAAAAAAATATATAGAATACTCAATTTGATTGGAATGATGTTGATGATGGGAAACATGTAGGCCAGAATCATTTTTGAATACAAAATAGTGAGGGAAATGTTCATACATGCTTACATTAAAGAAACCAAAATTTGGAAATCGAGATGTGATGATAATCATAGAAATTATTTGGAATTACATGTGAAATTTAATGTTTCCAAGAAGGTATCACAAGGGAAGGGTATTATAAGGATTATAAAAAAAGAAAATATAATCCCCAGATACATCAGACCCTATGAAATTAATGAATTAATTATTATTTTTCTTATTATTTGGAAATTTTATCAAATATATCATAAGAAGATGGTGTGTTAAATTTATCACTATTAGGGAAATACATTCCATCCCCAATGCATGTTCTCACATATAATGAAATAGAAATAGGACATGACTTATCATACTATAAAGAACCCATCAATATTCCTGATAATAGATAGAATGTTTTGAGTAATCATATGACTCAACAAGTAAAGGTATGTTAAAAATAGAAAAAACTACAGGAAGCAATTTTGGAACTGGGGGATATTATAAAGAAGATCTCACCAAATATATTTTAAAGGTAACATACATGAAATATTGAGCAAATGATTAATGAGGGAATAATTTAACTCCCAAATAATTTACAATATATTTCATTGAGAATAAATTTAAATTCTTAGATATCCTGTGATACATAAAACACAAATATTTAATAAAATTTTATACTCTATTTATATATTATTATATATGACCATTATAAAATAGCTATTAAATTATAGTGTATGAATATAAATATATAAATTATGAAGAATAAATTTTTTAAAAATTTTCTATTTTTTAAATATATTTGAAATAAAAATAAATACAAAATGTTTTTAGAAACTGTATATTTTTCAAAAAGATGGTCTATTCGTGCATCATGATCCAAATTAAAAATTTATTGGATAAAATGAACATTAATTTTGAAATCATATTACAAAAATTATCTATGGATGAATTTTTTTATATCCTTCTAAAATGTTTCATTATTCAATTACTAGTGAAAAATAATAAATTATAATTAAAAAATACATTTTAGTTTAAATTATTTATAAAGATAAATTATATAATAAATTTTTTAAAGTATATTTTTGTAAATTATATCTATATTAATCCAATTTAGGTCATTGGAATCATTTTCTTAATAAATATTTTTACAAAAATGTTGAATGGTTTTAATGTTTTCTAATTGAAAACTTATTTTCTCATCATGACTATCAGATTAATTTTAATCTATATTTCTATACTTATGGGTATGTAATTTGGAAAAATAGACTCAATATTTTAAATAATCACAATTTATAGAATATAATAATTTCAAATTATTTTTAAACCATAATTAATAGTTGAAATTTTAAATATTATTTATCGTTGTTATTGGAATGACTGATTAAACAAGGTCTTAATCTAAAAAGATAAATATTAAAATTATATAAAAACATTTAGAAATTATATTTTCTATACATATAACGAAAATATCTTCTATAATACTGGGTTATAATATATATTGGACCCATGGGTCATGTAAAAACATTGGATCAACCTTTTCTTTCCATAAATTACAAGTGTTCCACTCATCTCACATATAAACGACCACCCAATCTCCTCTACTATTCACATAATCAATAGTTTTTTAATATTAAAATAAATAATAAAACTTCCTAAAATATACATAAAATCATCCTAGAAGCCGTAGTTTTGGATTAAATCAATTCTCGAAAGGGTTTTGGTACATACATAAGCAGGTTACCTAAATAATAGATAATGATCTATAATGAGTATATTAAATATAATTTTTCTACCATATCCATAATTTATTATTATAAGATAATGATATAACATAATTATTATGTTCCATATAATGTGAGGGTATAAATTTAATTCCATCACCTAAATCCACCCCTGAATCCACAAATTGGTAGTAAAAATAATCTTTCATGTGTACAACAGACTTCTACCTCATGAAAAAAGCTCATTCAATTTTCCCTTACCAACTCTCATGGGTGGAAATTTTGATGTATATAAAGTATATATATCATATATAAAATATAAATATACCACTAGAGTTATTATATAATCTATATATTTTTAATTTCCATTTTGTAGGAGATATAATAACCTAACTAGTGTGTCCATTAGACTTCAAACTTGTAAAGTGTTGTGATTAAATAGTCTCTAACGCGTTAAATAGATAGCGATAAGGATAAAATATTGATTATAAATTTTATAAATTAAATAATTGTGATATTCCTGACATATTTACCAATCCATAATGACCAAATATCATTTTATATCTTATATTTTCGATCACTTATTGATGATAACATTGTTCCTGTAGATCTGGACTACCACATAAACAAATATATTTTACTCTCTTCTCATTACCACAACACATTAATGATATATATAAGTATAATTATTGAAATAATATGATGTAATTATCATTATGTAAATATAAAACTTTAAATTTTTCCCTTCTATAATTATTCTTGAAAAATGGGAACACCACTCGTTCATATGTACGACCTATGATCTCCATGATTGTAAAGTAATTTATTTCTCAAAAATGACATTCATGATTTCTCATAAAATTATAATTAATGTATAAATATTATAATTATTTAAGGATTTTTATTCTATTTATGATGAAGATATATCATATTCACTAGAACAAGAATATTCATGAAAAAATTGAATGTGAAACCAAGGCAATTAACACCCAAAACAATGAAAATAAGGAATTATTATTAATTAATGTTAGATAAGATGTTATAAAAATATCTTATATGTTATTAAAAATATTAATATGGCTTTTTATAAGATAATAAAACTTTTAAAAACAATTTAAACAATGTTAGATTACATTAAATCCATATGAAGTGTGAGGTAATTATTTTGTTATGTCAATTTCCATTCATTGGGTTCAACGTATATTTCTTTGACTATGTCATGAATAGATTATATGCGGATGTAATTTTTTGTATTTTATAATTTATATATACTTGTATTACGTGGATTTATGTTTTAAATGAATAATTAATTGATTATTTAAACCCCACGTCAATGATATTATCTCTGTAAGGGACTTCATCTCAATTTCCATTCATTAAGGAATGTCAAATTATTACGCACCTAAATTCATTTATATGGTGTATATAAATCACCTTTGACATGTAATATCACGATTCAACCTTAAATAATTGTATTTTAAGATTAAATTATAATTACTTTATCTTATGTAATTGAATAAAAAATACCATGTTGTAAAAGTTATTGTACAATCTCACTTTCTTTTATTATTATTAAAATTATTTTAAAAAATTTACATCATTTTGAGCATCTTTCATTAGACACTACATTGTTAGTTAATATTCATCTCCGTTCATGATGGATTTTATTACTTTATAAAATAAATAACTTCTTTATATATGTTTTTTACATTGAATTTGATTTTTTTAAATATGGAAATATTGATTAATTTTTATCCTTTACCCAATACAAATATTTTTTGATAAGGAATATTATTAGTGCATTAAATTTACCATTAAATATAAGAAGAATTATTTTAAAATGATGATACTGGTGTGGAATTTTTATAGACATCCCCTTGATGCATCGACTGATCTCATGAGACAAATTGGTTAGCCAAATAATATTGGTTTTTCATTGAATTTACAAATTTTCTTGAAGAAAGATCTTCACATTAGAGGAATCCTAATGCCTGAGATCAACATTTCTAATAATTAAAAAATTCATTCATTTATATAATAATAATTGTTATTATCAATGATATTTAATCCATGATATGATATATAGATTTATTTAATTCTATGTTATTGATTAAATGGAATATCTTTTATCTCATTTATCTTTATTTATTGTGCATTATAATATCCTAATATTCCCTTAATTTAAATTCAATGTGACTTATATTATATATCATACTAGGTGGATTATATTTATTGATTCGTGATATATTTTACCATGATTAACACTTATTGATCACTAGAGATCACTATTATTTAGTTCCATTTGAATAAGATTCCATTGGTTGTAAAATGATTTATGTTCAAGGATATTCGAGAGGGAATAATGTTATTCTCAAAAAAATTAGTTTTATCTTTTTAGATATACTTCCATAATCATGTATGTATCTATTTTACTAGTACTACTAAACTATTTTTTCCTTCAGGGTGTGATTCCTTGAATCTTATGACAGTGTGATAATGAGGACACCTCCTTTGGGAAATTGGGACCATGGTTATTAAAGATGGAATAATATTAAGAATTGTATATAAAGTTTAAACCATATTATTAAAAAATTGACTTTGTAAGATAATACTATTGTAGTCTTGGATGATAAGTATAGAAAAATATCCCAATTTTTTGGTGAGGTAGAGATTATGTGGGTTTTCCTTGAAATAAATCCCTATATATATTCTATAAGTGGACTTGGTTATAGAATATAGTTATGAAGGGAAATTAATCTGAAAATGGTTTGTTGGGATTCACTCAATCATCTCCAGGTGGAAAATAACATGCCTTACAGTACACGTGGTTGTTCACTCCTATGGTTATTTGTATAGAAAACTTCACATTTTTGGTAAAAACTATTATGAATTATTAAACAAATAATGATATCCCCTAAGAAAACTAGATTATAATTCTATGATTAAAAATTTAAAATTTAAAATTTATTTAATGAATTATTTTTTGTTTATAATTGTATATTATGATTTAAAATTGATAATTTAATGAGATAATCAAGTATATTACATTATATTGAAATATATACTTGAAGGGATAAGGCTATTAATACTCAGGACCAATATAGAGATTCTATACTGAAGAAGATAGTATATCACGTATTGGTTCTAAATAAATTATCGCTATATTAGGGTAGTTTAATTATGTTATAAAAAATAACCTTACATGGATGGAGAACTTGTTCAAAAACATAATTATCAAATGTGGTATATCTTTATGTGAAGGTAGTCCCCATGATTAGGATGGACTACTAATACAATCATATCTGATAAAAGGATTATTTCTTTGAAAAAAATATTTATGGACATGGGATATTGTGAAAAGGAAATGACTAAAATAGAAATAAGTTTTCTTAAATGAATTTTTAATCAATAGTGGTCATTTATCTATTTTATTATGTAGGAAGAGAAAATAGTTCTCATGGAATATTATGATTTTAAGGAGATAATCATCAAAAAATATTTCTTCCATGAGAAAAAATCAAAAATGAAGTGAATTTTCATTAAAATAGCTGAAAAGGATGAAGTATGAGTTTTATCCAATGAAGAAACCGTCAAAAGATAAGAAAAATATTATATAAATTACATACAAAACAGAGAGTGAAATATTGACCATTCATTATTAGATATTTAGAAATTTATCCCAATGGTTTGGGTCTGTCAAATATTTTCATCATATGATTACATATTTTTATATTCCATAACAAGGATTTTTAATTCAATAGATCATATATATTTACTGTAAATTAATATTATAAGACACCATCTTAACACCATCAAAAATGCAGTAAATGAAATAAGAAGAAGAGAATAGTGTAATTTCCAACATCTAAAAACTATAGAAAGAATCCTATTAGAAAATTCATAACGGAATTATTAGTTTTTATAAGTGTGTTGATAAAGTTTACCATGAAAAATAATGAAAATAGAAGAATGAAAAAAAAGATTATTTTGTGATTGAACAATAGGTATATGGGGAACTATATAAACCATTTCACTAAAAATCAATGGACTCCTTCATAGAAGATGAAAATGTGGTAAGGCCAATAATAGATATAATTATTTCAGAGGTGGAAGTTAACAATGATATTGTGTCATATACATTAATCTTATTTACAAATATATTAAATGGGTTTTTTGATTATAGATCCCTAAAATCATTTATATCTTCCTAGTTTTACCACAAAATTAGACATTTCTGATTTAATTAAATAATTATTTCATCAGTTAAAACTCAAAGGGGAGGTCTAAAAATAATAAGAATGTTTTTGGAAGTCCACATTATAATATATAAATGTTATCTATTAATTTACTTTATTATCATCTCCATGGGTTACTAGGATATAATCATTAGTCTTAATTGGTTGTCAAAATATGATGAGTAAATATACTAAAAAATACTGAATTTATGATTTATGTTTAAGATGTAAATTTTTTGGTCTATTGGGAAGATAATTCCCCATTTGAGTAATATCATGATCCACCCCTGGTATCACAACTAAATGATATTATTAGGGATTTATTGGAAAAAATTAATGAATATTGAAAGTAATATTAAACGTTAGGATGTACATATTGAATGTGAATACATTGAAGTAATTCATGAGGAATTTCATGTACATCCATTAGATAATTAAGTTAATTTTATCATTTATTTAACCTTTGATGAAAAAATAATATCAAATACTCCCCCATAGAGTGGAAATAATAGAATTAGTGGTGTTTTGGAAATAACTACTGTAGTTGGTTAATAATGGATTTATTCACCCCAATTGTTTTACCATGGTGATCCCCTATGAACATAATTAATAAGAATGATCGATCAATGAGAAATTGCATTGATTATAGAAAATTCAATGATTTTATATTAATTAATAAGTATCTTCTACCTAAAATTAATTACTCCTTAGATCAGCTTCACTATTCCCAATACAATTCAATGATTTACATCCATTCTGGGTATCATCAAATTTCAGTAAATAAGTGTGGTATTCCAAAGATATATTTTTTAATTAGGTATAGAAATTTTGAGTTAATAGAAATTATACATGGATTGACTAATTAATCCATTATATTATGGATATATTGAAAAAAATATTCAATAAATATATCTATGATTTTGTTTTTTATTTATTAATGATATTATGGTGTATTCTAAATGTTCTGAGGACCATGGGAATAAATTTTGTATTATATTTTATATTTTATAAAGAATGTATTGTATGAATAATTAATTATGTATTATTTTTTTCTTCAAAATTTTTCTTTTCCCGACCATATTGTCTCAAGGAATTGAATCTTAATAGATCCTATAAAAATAAAAGTAATAATAGAATGACCTACACCAATGAAATAAATAAGGAACATATGTTCATTATTTAGCTAATTTACTACAATAAATTCATTTAGAATTTTTCATAATTGGATAAACCATTAACCAAAAATACATTAATGGAGTATACGTTTTCTAGGATATTGGATTGTGAAGAATGATTTGATGATATAAATAAGAGATTGGTCAATAATTATATTTTGACTCGATTATCAGGAAATGATGGGGTTGAGATATACAGTGATACATAAAATGGGGGAATTATTTGAATAATAATTTAAAATTATAATATTATTTCTTATGCATCAAAACAATTGAATTCTAATGTAAATAACAATCTATCACGTGATCTTGAGTATTCAGGTGTAATCACTTTATTGAATATTTTGAAACATTTTGTCTACATTGAGAAATACCAAATTTACATCGACTATAATGGCCTAAAATATAAATTCCCACCAAAATATGTCAACATTAGGAAATTTTCATGGATAAATCTACTCAACAGTTTTTATTTCTCAATACAGTATTTTGAAAGGAAATAAAAAATGGTAGTAAATGAAATGAGTTCGAACAATCACATAGTTGTAATCCATATGAGGGTTTAGAGGGATTATATGTTCATAGATCTTGTAATAATGGTTTTGGAAATTATTAAGGAAGCAGACACATCACCCATTTCTCAAATTATTGAAAAAAATCAATATTAGAAATTATACAATGTTCTCAAATAGATGATGATAAATTTTTGATGTAAATTAATGTTTTTAATGAAGGGAAACTAGAAGACAATATTTGTGAAAAAATATTGTTTTGAAATTTCTAATGAGGTTATTTGTTGTATGTAAAACTGATCAAACAAATACAATTCATATATCACTATTATAGCTCAAACATATCTATACACCATGATTGCACAAATATGTATATGTATTTAAGAGAACATTTTTTTGGGTCGACATAAGGTGGTTTAAGTTGATTTTCTTTGAAGACGTTTGATTTTTCAAGAAATAAAATCAATGGGAAAATATTTTTTTGTATTCATGCCACTTATTAATATTATTATGTTTAAATTGGATTATATTATTATGGAGTTTGTCAAATGACAACCAAATACTCTACGAAATAATGATGAAATATGAGTAATCATTTCCCAACAAAAAATATTTCACACTACATTTATATACTAGATTATTTCCCTCTTTGAAACCTTATAAGGATATATATTAATGACGTTTTAATAGTTCATGGTTCATGTATTTAAATTATATATAAAAATCATACTTTTTTAACATCAATATTTTGGAATATCATTTGAAGGATCCAGAAACTAATCATCATTTGAGAACATCCAACAATCCTAGAATTGATAGATAGTAAAAAAGGACTATTCATAAAATGTAATACATATCGAAGGTGTACTCAGTTGATGTTAATGGAATGTAGGATTATTATTTTCCTATAGTGGAGGTTTACTATAATAATAGTATCTATTCAAGTATTCAAATTGTTTCATATGAAACAATATATGGAACGATATTTCATACTCCAACTTATTGGGATGAAGTTTGTGATAGGAAACATGTAGATGCATAGTATGATGAAGTGAAAAAAATAATTCTTAATTCTAATTAGAATTTTTAGAAAGATTCTCCATGTAGGAAAAATATGTAGGTTGGTAATCTAAAAAATATTATGAATTTCTAGTGGGAGTTCATGTTTTTTGTGATTTTATAACTATAGAATGATATTATAAGGCTTAGTAGGAAAGGTAAACTAGTCCTTCATAATATTATACCCTTTGAAATTCTTTAAATAGTTTTATTTTTTAATACCACTTGGAAATTCCACAAAATATCCCCAAAGTTATTGATTTGAATCATATATCATTTTTAAGGATGTAAAATCCAAACCCAAGGTATGTGGTAACTGATGATGGAAAATAATTAAAACATCATATACATTACTTTGTTGAACCAATACATGTTCTTTAAACTATTGGTATAGTATTGATGAATTAGATAACTTAACTGGTAATGGTACTTTAGAGAAATTGGAAAATTCATGATGAAATTTGAGAACTAGAGGATAATATAAAGAAGGATTAGTCCATCATATTTAGAAGGTTATTTCGCAAAAATATCAATGATGAAATGTTATACGTGGGATGAATTTAACACCCAAAAACATTATAATTATTTCTTTTACAATATATTTAATTTCTATGATATCTTTAAATGCATACAAAATCTTGTTTAAATGGAATGCTGTACTCTATAAGAATATCATATAAACCTGAAAATTATTTCATACTCATTTTATTCATGTGTATGAATATAACTAAATATATTTTGAAAAATATATATTATTCATAGGTTAATTTTTATATTTTGATTATAAATTAAAATACTAATCATTTAAAATACAACGATATGTTTTCAAAATAAATGAAATTTTCAAAATCATGGATTAAGAAAACATAAAAAAACTAATATAAATTAATATTTTTAATATTTGAGAAACATTATTTGAAAAATATATCTATATATTTGAAATCATCATAGCATAATTATATTATTTTTAATTTTATGTATTTTTATGAAATGTTTTATTTTTCGGAGAGTAGTGAAAAATATTGAATTTCAATAGAAAACAACATTTTTTTAAATTATATAAAAAGATATAATATATTTAAAATTTGGATAAAAATATAATCAGTTCAATTATACAACTATTAATTCATTTTTTGACTTTGGAGTCATTTTAAAATTGAATTTTGATATATAAGCTTTGTAAATGTTTCAACATTTTTAATTTGAAAACCCCCTTTCTAATCACGAAGTTGTTATTAATTTTAAACTAATTTTTTTCACATCACATAACAATTATTATAAAAACGGATTCCATAATTTCAATCAGAATATGTTATAATATCTAAAAATATCAACTTAAATTTTGACCATAATGAATAGTAAAAATAATAAAAAAAATATTTACCAAGGTTAGGTTAAAAACTAATTTACATAGGGGTTAAACTATAAAGAGTTCTGATAATATGGCCTAAAAACTTGTCTAAAATATATATTACGTCCATTACTAGGTCTTATAAAGTAAAATTATTTATAAAATTATTGTGTGGACCCTTTTTCATGCAGTGAACCTCAGAACAACTCTTTCATTAAGAAAATTACAAAATTTACACTAACCACAATTATAAAAGGACACCCAATATCCTTTATTTTTTCCACAATTATTCCCTTTATGGTTATCCAATAACATCCCAAATCACCAAAAAAATAACAATAATCTTATCCTAGAATCCTTATTTTGGGACGAAATCTAGCCAATGATGGATTTTTGGTTCATGCCTAAGTAGGTTACTTGATGAAAAGGTAACATTGTATAATGAGAATTTTTATTTTATTTCATCCTCCACCAATTTGAATTATATTAATCCATGGTGACCTAAAAAATTATTTGTCATAAATATGACTATTTTCTTAATGTTATGGTATTGTCCTAAAACCATTACCACATTAGTCTAATCTGTTGCAAAATCATCATTTATTTATACTTTGGACTACCACCTCGTGGACCTATGTCATTCATTTTTTCCTTACCACCACTCACGGTTTGTTACAATGATGAATTTTATGTATATATATTATATTTATAACATAATTATCCCTTTGGAGTAATTATCTATATATACCTTACACATTGCATTTTTTCGGGGATATGTAAACATCAATCATGTTTATTAAGGACTACTACCTCGAGAAGCGATCTGATTTGTCTTCAATAAAATATTTAATTGAAGCTAATATGAATAATGTAAATAATTATTTGTGAAATAAATGAAATAATTATTATAATAATTACTTATTTTTATTTTAAAAATATAATATATCATTTTATATCATTCCATTTAACATAATTTAAAATGTTATCACCATCTGTGTATGTGTGAACTACTTCCTTAATAAATCATTTTGACTATATTTTCATCAAAAAATCAATGGAATGATATATATATATATAATTATATATAAATAAATAATTTGATATTATTATCATTCTATAAAAAATAACATATCTCTTTTTGATAATTACCATTGGAAAAATGAAATGATACTCCAGTACACATACCACGTAACGTTGCCACGATCAAAACATACATCATTTGTAAAAATAATATATTATGGTTTGGGATTTACATAATAATTAATGTATAGATATTATAATTATTTAATTTTTATTAATATAGAGTTGATGAAATTATATAATATTCACAATAATAGGAAAATAATTAATGATAGTTCAAGTAAAATAATAAAAAAATAAATAAAATAATGATATATTATTAACGAATGGGTGATAAAATGTTAAAATAGAATCAAATTTTTTTTATAAATATTAATATTGTATAGTTATAAGTTACAATTATTTTAAAATAATAATAAATGAGGATAAATAAGGTTCAACAAAAATGAATTGTGTGGTTTGGGATTTCATAAATCAGTTTATGTTCTATGGGATAAACACATAGTTCATTAATTATCTCAATATCATATTTTGTGGGTAATGTCATTTTTTTTAATTTTATGATGTATTTCCTAAAAAAATGTTTAATTAAATTTGACTCATATTCTAAATTGTTTTATTAATCCCCACTTCAATTATAAGATTTATATAAGGCAACTTGCTCTATTTCTCATTATTGAGGAATAATAAAATGTTATATACCCAATTTATTTTATATGGTGTAAATAGAGGGCCTTTGACTTATAATTTCTTGATTCATTCATAATTCAATTTATTCGATCTTTAAATGTAAATTATTTCTCTAATTAGGATTGAAATGGAAGTTTTCAAGTGGTCAAAAATATTGTATAATCTCATATTCTTTTTTTATTGTTAACATTATCAGGAGTTAATCACCTTTATATGATGATATTTCATTTGAAACAACATTAATTATAAATGTCAATGTGCATGAATGATAAAAATAATTATTTCTTAAACTGTAAACAATTTTTACAAAGGGTGTTTACATTGAAATAATTTTAATAACTGGAGAAATATTATTAAATTTGTGTCCTTTACACAATATAGATATTTATTAACTAGGCATATTTATCATGAGTTAAATTGACAATTAAACTTATTAAGAATTATTATTATATGAATATGTTGGGGTGTCCGAATTATATATTTCCCCTAGATGCATCGACTGTCCTCATGATACATAGTAGTTGACCGAATCATATGGGTTTCTAGCTGGTATAATTACATAATCTTGAGGAATGTTATTGACGGTAGACATATCATTATTCCTGAGATCATGGCCTCTATAAAATTATAATTTTCATCATTTATTGTAAAAATATTTTTATTATACTAGAAATTTTCTCTATGAAATTATCACTAAACACATTTCATTCATATTTATTTCTTAAATTGAATATATTTATGGTAATTAAATTTTCCATATTTATTATTCCTCATCTTATCAGGAATTTTGTGTTATTAAAATGGATTGTATATTAATTTATTTAATTTTCCATGTTGATTATTCTTTCTGGATTAATGATACCATTCGTTGTACATAATTTTTACTAAGAATTTAATCTGACCCTTATTTTTTCAATTCCAAATTTTTTGAAGAATACTTTTGGAAAAAAAATTCAATGATGTTGTTCATTTTCATATAGTATTTAATATGTTTTATTTTAATGTTCCAATGTAAAATGGGTATCATGTATATCTCTGGTTCTACAAAACTACTAAACCGATCTATCTATCTGGATTTGAACATTTGTATCTATGCCAATGTAATAAACTATACACTAGCTTGAGGTTTCTAGGGTTCGAGTCGTTAATCCCCGTAATGATCATCTGACCAGATAATTTAACATCTTTCTATTCTCTTGGTTATAAATAATGGTTTTATGTAGGGTATGTATAATAAGGCATTGATTCTTTTGACCATTGTTTGAAATTTTTTAGATCATTCATGAAATATGTTTTTTATGTATATGGGCGCTAAATATAGTAAATGATTATGGTTTAGGATAATTTATTGGTATGATAAGTGTTAAATATTCATCAAAAAGACATTATATTATTATATGATATTCTTATGTCTTAATAATTGGTATCATATTATTGTTTAGGTATTTTTGATGATTACGATTAGAGATATTTGGTGAAAATCCTAGGGATAATTCTATGTATAGGAAAACAACCAATGGTTTTGTTAAATTATACATTATGTGGTTTTACATGAATATACATATTATTCTTGATATTGTCATGTGTATTTGGTATTATAATAGATTCCCATTAGGGTACCAAGTATGAAAGGCACCGATTTTGTATTAACTTGATCATTATTGTTGAATGATTAGTAGTCCAATGACTGCTCGCCAAGATACTTCTCATTGTGGGTATGCATGCGATAATTAATCTTTTATTTATGAATCATTAATAATTAATAGAATATATAATAACCATGTGTGGTCATGTTTAATATTATGGTCATATATAGTGAATAGAAGGTGTAAACATATAGACATATGATATATATTTTTTTGAGGATTATATGTCTTTCTTCTATGATGTATTAGGGTCACACTAGCCATATTGGTTTTAAAAAGGGAATAAAGATATAATATTAATTTTAAGGATTATAATAGAATAATAAAATATTGGATATTCTAATTTGGGGATTTTCATGTGATAATATTTATATTATGAAAATTACCAACTGGAGTTTATTCATATCATCACCAGTTAGATATTGATTGAGAAGTAAAAACACCCAACTGTATGATGATAGATATTGAATATATAGCTCTTGATAGATATATTTTTGTGGGAATGTGGTTCCTGGAAATATTATGATTATCCCACTATTTTAGTTTGATGTTGTATTAGGAATGTATTTTTTTATATTATATATATAAGAAATCAATGTATGTGGTTGGGATATCACATTTGTTATTATGACTCAACCTATAATCATCTTTTAGTGCAAGTTTGAATATGAAATTCCAATAGACATTTTTTCCATTATGGAGTTTTAATTCCAATTCATAAGGGATATTTATCTACAATAGTTGGGGATAAATAAAAATTAAAAATATTCTTGTTGAATAATAATATGTTGATTCAATTCTAGAGGAAATTCCTAGAATTTCCCTCAAATTTTGACATTGATATTTCAATATAACTCATAACCGGTTTTAAAAAAAATTATATTACTCCATATATAATTTACAATATTGATTTAAAGGAATCCAATGATATACTCTACAATTAAATTTATAAGGGATATAAATTCCCTTGTACGTTACCATGTGTTGAACCTATTCATTTTATTAAGATGAAATAATTTTCAATGTATCATGGTGTTAATTATTGTTAACATAACAAGATTACATTTAAGAAGTATTATCATTTTCCCCATATTGATGAATTGTTTGATCCAAATTACTTAGCTAAATAGATTTTAGAGATTGACTATAATTCTGGAAATATTAATTTTAGGTTAGAGAAGAAGGATATACTGAAGATAACATTTTGTAAAAGTATTGGTCATTATAAATTTATTTTAATACAATTTTGTAATAAAAATTCAATTTCTTTCTTCATAGACATAATGACTAATGTATTTAGAGATTACATTGATATGTTTTTAGTTGTCCTTATAGATGATACTATTATATATTTCAATAGAATGAATTTCATGAATATCATTTGATGATTATGTAGAAGACACTATAGGAATATAATTTGAATTCAAATTTCCGAATGTGGGAATTTTTGATATATAAATATTCATTATCAGGGATTAACATTTATGAGATGGTATATCGATGCATCCTCTAAGATGGATGTAATTGAAAAAAGGCCCAAGACATCCATGATGGCTGACATCTATATTTACATAAATTTAATGTATACTATTGAAGATCCATTTTTTCATATAAGACTTTGGAATATTCATATGAATAATTCATCAGCCATACACTAAAATAGTGTGACATTCTAAGACTAGGAGACTCTATAATTAATTTTATAATAATATTGAAAATATTTTATACTATGTATGCCTGATTTTCCCGAAAAATTAGAACATATATTTAATGGTTTCTCAGGTCCAAAATTTAATACCAAGTTTGAATCTTCAGTGTGGGGTTTACCCTATCACTTGCCTATGGTTGGTTATTGGAAAACATTCATATGCGTTGGCTGTTGGCGGGTGCATCAGATAAATTATTATTTTTTTAATAATCATATCCCAAATAAATCAAAAATGTGTAATTTTATGGGAAATATAAAACTTCTATTGTGTTTGAAATGTTGTGTTTACCCTAGGTGTCACATATCGTTGGTCATAATCATGTGTTTGGATTGAGTACCATCATGGATAAAATAAATAAATAAATTATCAAATTTTATTAAGTATTTAATTAAAAACCCTAACAAAAAAATAATCTATAAATGTGTCTTTATGAAATTTCACTAGAGTTATTTTCTTATCGCTGGATGGTTTTTGAGGGAAGATCTAACGATGTTCATTGTAAGATCCAAATCAGATGAAAATTAGTTACCAAATTGGGGTGAATCGGAAGGTAGAAAACATGTTAGATAACCTTTATTTCTAAAATATAAATTTTCTAGTAATGGTCAATACTTATTCGATGTAGGAATTATCCATTTTGGATTCCTCCCATTTTGATAAAATCATGGAATCATTGATAAATATATGCATTTAATTTGTGGTAATTTACGTTTACATGTTCCCTATAATTTGTTTTCTATGGCCATTTTTTTCATTCATAATTTTAATGGTGATGATTTGAGACTAAAAAAGTAATTCATTTCTAATTTTATTTTATTTTTATGTAGGTCTTCATTCATCACCCTTTCATCACATGCTTTTGTAGTGGCACACAGTTTGACAAAATACTAGACAATAAATCACCACAAAACTGATCCTCACACAGTGGATCAATTAAATAGATAAATATACAAGATTTAAATAATGATATAAGTGGTATATGGTTTGTTGGTTTATAAAAAACAAATTGAATACTAAATAAATGGTTTTCATTCTTGTTTTGGTGAGTTAGAGGTGCAATTCTCGAATAATGTTTCTTATGAAGATCGGGTGGTCTGGATCAACCACAAATGATGGATCGAGTGGTATCCATGGTTCAATGACTTCTAAGAAGATTTATATAGTATAGTAGGGTTGCATGTTCTCAATTACATCTAAGTGAAACCCACAAGGAGAGATATGATGTGGGTCTATGATGACTTCCGACTGAAACCCTCTAGTACATCATGGTAGTGGGTCCTCGAGGACATCTGAGTGGTAACCTCTAATTGGGGTTGGAATTGGATCCCAGATGCCTTTCATGTTTTATGATCCATTAGAGCCTAGAAGTGGGTCCTTGGTGACATATCGATTGGAAACCTCTAGTAGATCTAAGTAGTGGGTCCTCAACTACATCCATGTTGTACACTCTAGAAGATCCAGGTAATTTTTTATTGATAAAACATTGAGTTGAACACTCCGGTATAGTTGGGTAGCGGGTCCTCAACATCTTTCAAGTGGTACCCCCTAAAAATATAGTTAGTAGTTACTCAATGAATTCTCTAGTGAAACCCTCTAGTATACATATGAAGTGTCTCCTTAATGACTTCTGAGTATAACCCTTCAGTAGAGTTAGGTAGTTATCCCTCGATGACTTCAGAGTGGAACACTCACATTGAGCTAGGCAGTGGGTCTTCGACGACTTTCGAGTGGTACCTTCAAGTATAGTTTTATAATGGGTCGACTACCTAGAGTTTGTGGCGACTCGACTATTTGGAATAGTAACGATGCATGGTTTGACATAGACAATTACTTCTAGGAAGGTTTGTGAGATGGTGGACTTTTTGATGGAATTTTTCAATTTTGGTGACTCTTCTTCATGGTACGCTCTATGATAAAGCGATCTTACTACTCTATCATTTTAGATCGTTTTTTATTATAATATATATATATAAATATAAATATATAAATATATATATATATATTATGTATCCATACCTTTGGAATTGGTTCTATTTCAGTGAGATGCCATGTCATGTGGGGTACTCCACATGCTTTCTGCGTTTAGATTCTCATCGTTGGATGATCTTAAGTTCCTAAAATATGTGGGAAAACTCGATCTGTAGTTTATCTACACAATATTTTATCACCTTGTGTTCAGATGAGGGTACCTTCCCAATTGTTTTGTGTTAATCTATTTTCTTTAACTAATTTCAACATCATGTGTACTATCTAAAGCATTTCTATTTGAGTTTAATCTCTTCCTATTCTCCCTTCAGATTTTTATGCATGCTAAGGGGTATGAATATAATAACCCCTTCATGGAATATTTCCAAATATTTGTGTCTTATTCAAATGATGGATTAGTAGGTGGTGAAAATAGAGGATCTTAGGGATACTTGGTAAATTGGACCACATGTAATTCTTTTAACTTTGATATCAGGGGTTGGGCTCTATCAGTGCTTTATTTTCAAGTTGTTTCAGCTTGGTACTTATTTATGTATTGTTTTATATCTCTCCCTATTACATTTAGTTTACCCTATAATACTATTGTACTATCTAGACATTTTTTAGGCATATTTGTTCCATTATATTTTTCCTTCTTTCATTTTTACTCCCTATAAAATTAATAATTGATGTGGTTGTGTGTGTGCGTACATGTACTAAGGAAAATTCATCCTTATGATAGTTATGCATTCATAACTAGTGTCCAGGCCAATTCCCATAGATATAGACTCGGTTTAGTTAAGTCTTTGTCCTTGGTTAGGGTCACATTTTGACATATTGGAATTAGAAAAGTTTTTTCCTAAAGAGAATTTTTGTAGTCATCCACTTATGATGATTTTATTGGGATTAAGGAAACCATATCAATGTTTCTCAAGTGCATATCTCAGGATAGGGAATATAATGGTGGTACTAGTAGCACATGTATCCATTCAGCAGAACCTTGAATACCTTCTTATCGACTTATCGTTCTGAGACAATGGATATAGAGATAAATGGTGCATGTGTCGTTTATGATTAAGTATTTATTTTTCCTTCTTGATTCATCAGCCCATTATGGTTATATATATATGTGTGTGTGTGTGTGTGTGTGTGTGTTTGTGTGATCATTTAACCATGGTATGTGTTCATTAGTTTTTTTATGAATTGATGATGATAAGTATCTTGGTTATCGATTTACGGATCATAATGATGATCTAATGAGGTATGAGTCCTCAGTTTAGTTTCCATACCATGAGGTATTTTTGTCTAGGAGGGTAGGTATCATACTCCCCTCTTGTCGAGTAAAAGCTGGTATCAGTAGAGAAAGATGATGATTCACATAGGATTTTCACACCCCATGAGTTCTAACAGCAGAGGACGCTAAGATTACATGATGACCCTAATTCCCAGGAAGAAGAGGGTTGGATTGGTTCATTGATCTCAGGATTCTAATCTGTAGGGATCACAACACATCATAGGTTTTCACTGGTGTGTAGAGATCTTCATAGAAATGTAGTTGGTTCTGGTTGTACGATCAGATGATGAACTCATGCAGAGTGTTCATTGTATGTTATTGAGTTAAAGATCATTCATGTATCAGTTTGACCCAAACACCCTTCTCATGTGGTTTAGGTCAGGCCCGATCTAGTGGTATTGATATCCAGCCTTGATATAACCCCATCAAATAGCAGTCTTTCTGATTATCCCTCTCTAGTATAATGTAGGGTGTAAATAGAGTCATGTTATGGATAATTTTGGAATGGAACTAGACGTGAAATAAATAGGGACACTTTCCCCATTGAGATGTGTTCATGTGATGGGATCTAAAACCATGAGTGTGAGTCAGTTCACAATAAACAAAATAGTTTCATTATGTGGATGGAAAGTTCCTTTAAATTTCATCTTTAAGGTGTGTGGATGGGATGGTATGTTGGTGAAGGGACTAGTTGGGGTGATATTGTAGGAAAGTGAAGGGATGAGCTTCTGGAAGAAGGGGATACTCAAAGACAAGCCAGATTTTGGTTTATGGTATGACATTTATCTCTAGATCTACAGATTCCATTATAGCACATAGTCATAAACCCAATTTCCCTAGATGTAGAGATTGTTCTAGAACTAGTGACAATAGGGGAATATTTTTTCCCTTTTTACCATCATGTTTTATGTTCCTTTAGAGTGGTGTAATGATATAACATTTCTATCAATGATGTGACCTTACTCTATGAGGAGATAGAGCTTCACAAGAAATATTTTTATAGTGGATGTGAAACCATATGATGTTTTACTTGTAATGGAATAGCCATCATCTATCCATGAAAATATTATTTATACTAGTGAGTTTCGTAGTACATTTTAGGTTATGGGATGGAGTTTCTTCCTTTTATATTGGTCTATCCAAGACATAGCTGGATGGGTTTATTCATGGGAGTTTATAGTCAATTTATTAGTTGGATAGTGTTATACTTGGAACTATAGATGTTGTGAGATCATTGATCGCTCAAATGATGTGGTGGGTAAGATAAAGTGATTTGTTTACCTCATCACTTCGATATATACCTCTACAAATACATTCACTCGAGATGTACAAATTGTTAAACTAGTACATCAGATTTCCCTAAGGGGCTGTAAGATTGATCAGAATGTTTAGAAGAGTATTGAAAGGTAGGTATTCATAATAACTATTGTGTTCACCTAGGAAGACATGTGTTCTTTTCCTTGGGGAGATTACATCTAGAGGTCTAGTGTGGATAGATTCCACCTGAACAAAGTGACTATCTGGAAGGAGAATCCACACCCGATAATCGATTAACTATTTGATCATTATATATAAGTGATGAATATCTTGATGCTTATCCCCAAGATGGGTTATCACCTTATCCATGTTTGATAGGAGGATGTACCATGTGAGGCTTCCTAAATATTTTTTGGTTTCATTTAGTTATTTTAGATACCTTTTGGCATGTTTAATTACACTAGAGAATTCACATAACATATAAACCATATACCTAAAATTTCTAGGATAACTATGAGGTAAAAATTATGATGGTACCCAGCTGTATTTGATGGTAGAGTTTTGGAACATGATACATAAGTCGATGGTGGTGTACATGTTTTTAGAGTTCTAGATGCATGAAATAACTGGTGGGGTCTATTCTTGATTTAGATTTCTACATTTTGGAATATGTCTACTTAGACATGGGAGTGAAAGTGGTACCTATAGAGGATGAGGTATCATGATGTTGAAGACCGTCTAGTTCTTAGTCATGGTAAAAGATGCTCACAATGTGGTATCTAATCCTCTATTGTTAAAAAAGTTGACAAAGTTATTGAACTCCTTATAGTTAATCCCTATAAGAGAGGACGGTGTATCATACCTCTAGTTTATGGTTGTTACCGCTCCACTTCCATAGTGTGTTAGGGTGGCACAACATGGGGGTATTGAATTTGAGAGATTCCAATCCATATGACTATAAGAGTTTCACCAGATATTTTTTTGTATCAAGGGAATAAACTCATCCATTCTTAGGTAAGGGTGGTGATTTTGGTCATGTTATGAGAGGAAAATATGAGGGAGTTCTACACTTCTCTTTTGTTATAAATATTAGTTAGGGGAGATGTATGGATGATCCAGATGTGGGATTATTATCCACACCTTTCTACACAATTTGTTCTTTATAAATATGAAATGAATTGAATAAGGTAATAGTATAGAGACTCAAGTTTTGATGTGTTAGACATTCTAATATTCATAATAATAATTTAAGATCCATTAACTAAGACAGATTGTGATTCCGAGGCTCAGTGAGATCAAAAATAATTTTATAAATATGTTAAAAATGTTTTATATTACACAATCATAGATTTATTGAAAAAATGGGATATATATTTAATGGAATTGTATTGGAACTCTAAGACCATATTTTAATTAGTCTAATGGGGTTAACCTAAGGCATGGCCGTAGGTTCGTTGGTATATGATGTTCAAAAATTGACAGCCATTGGTAGGTGCATTTGGTACATTAATTAAATAAATTTATTTATTTAATAACCCTAACCAAAATAACTGAAAAATGGGTACTTGGATAGGAAATACAAGACCACCATTGATTTTATAATTTGGTGATTATACTAGGAATAGTAAAACTATGGATGGTGTTAGGTGTTTGTATTGAGTGAAAACATGGGAGAAATAATTAAATTAATTGAATTTTTTAATTTATTTATTAAAAACCCTAACAAATAATTTTAATCTATAAATGTATTATTATGAAATTTCTCTAGGTTTAGTTACATAAAGATGAGTTGTTTTTCAGAGAAACTCTAATGATCTCAATTGGCAGATTGAGATCCCAATACGTCATGTGATAGAATCGAGGGGAATCAAAACGAAGATGATGTATCAAATTACTATCATCACTAGTGGATACATTATTCAAAAAATATTAATCTATAATCAAGGTAATTATTTTCAGTCATTGTTTCCTAAACATTTAATTAAATTGTTAAATAATTGATAATTATCTTCTTTTAATCTGTAAAAATTGTTCTTCACATGATCCCCATAATTTATTTATTATCACCATTTTTATTGGTTCATCAATATAGTTGGGAGAAATCAAGGCTATTCTAAACATTAATTCCTAATATTTTGTTCTTGTGACTTTTCCATTCTTCTCCAGTTCATCACCGGAAATTCCTTTTATAGGCTGTTTCTAAAAACACCTAACAACAAATCATCCTGCTACAGATCCATACATAGTGGATAATTTTGTGGGATATGGATTCAGGATTGAGATCAAGATTGGGATGTGCAGTTATTTGATAGGAGATCGAAAACAGTTTGAAGAATGAATGAAAATTTTCCATATCTGGTTTGGTGAGTCATATGTGCGATGCTCATTTTTATTTCTTGAAATGATTAAGTGGTCAATATTTAACAAATGATGATGCATCAAGTGGATTATATTGTTCTAAAACATCCTAGTAGAACCCTCATGTATTGCTGGGAAGTGGGTCCTCAATGACATACAAGTGGTACCATTTAGTAGATCTTGGTAGTGGGTACTCAAGGACTTCCATGTCAACCCTCGAGTTGTGCTTGGTACTATGTCAATGTAGGCATTCAAGTGGAACCCTTCAGTAGAGTTGGGTAGTGGGTCCTTGATGAATTCCAAGTATTACACTCCAACATATCATGGCAGTGGGTCCATGATGACTTCCCAAGAGTAACATTTCATTAGAGATAAGCCGTGTGTCCTTAATGACATATGACAAATACCCTTTAGTAGAGCTAGGTAGTGGGTCCTCGATGACGTCTCAAGTTGAAACCTGTAGTAGAGCTGTAATGTGGGTACTAAATCACTTCTGTGTGGTACCATTTAGTAGACCTGGGTATTGGGAACTCGATGAATTATTGGGTGGAACCCCCATGTAGAGCATGGTTGTGGGTCCGCAATGACTTGTGAGTAGATCCCTCCACTATAGATGGGCATGGAAAAGGAATTGTTTGACATATATGATTAATTTTTGGTAGAAATATTAGATTATGGGCATTGTTAACGGACTTTTATTACTATTGGGGACTCATCTTTCATGTTTGAGCTATTATTTTGAGATCCCCTCACTCTCTCATTTAGGTATCTTTCGATTGAGAATATATATATATATATATATATATATATCTTCTGTACCAAAAAATTTTGATTTTATTACTCTATTTTCATGATCTGTGGAGAACATGGGGTATGACTATTAAATTATGTTATTATATTTTCATGTTTTGAGAGTCTACTATACTTCTATCTGGGAAAAGATGTGATGTTCTATTCATCTACATATAGTGTTGAGCCCCTTGTTTTTATATGATGTTAATTTCCCTTGGTTTGGGTTGAAATATTCTCTATCACTAAATTCTGCATCCTATGCACTATCTTATAATTTTATTCATGTAATATCTCTAATTTATCCCCCTATAGACTTTGAGTAGTCCTATTGGGTAGGTATATAATCACCCATGAAATAGATTTTCCTACATGTGTTGTGTCTTCATCAGATGATGAAAATATCGGTAGTGAATTCATTGGGGCATATGGATGCCAGGTTCATTAGAACACATATGGTTCTTAGAGAAAAAATATTAGAAAATGGGCTCCCTCAACATTTTACATTCCATTATTGTTAATTTGGGACATATTTCGAGTTTGGAATGTATTTTTTCCCTTTAGTCTCAGTTTTCACTATCATAATATTTTAATGTACATAGTTTTTATTTCAGGGTTATTCCACTTAATTTTTGTTTGTTTTAATTTTACCCCCACATCAATTTATCATTTAGATTTCGATGTGTTTGGATATATTTAATTAGGAAAAATCCTCTATGTATTAGTCAGTCCTTCTGTGCTCGTCTCCATCCCCTGGCCTATGGTGGTGGGTTTGGGGTAGTTATAGTTCCAGCCCCATCTTGGGTTGGGTCCTGAAAATTATTAATGATTATTGATGGATTCCTAATTATTTTGTAATCTACATACCATGTTACCTCAGAATGGTATTTAGTTCTTGTTGGAATGTGAATGTGAATATCATATTAGGTAGTTGAAGAGATGGATGGTCAGTCAAAAAATTCTCACACAACCCTCAAGTAGAGATGGATTTTTTCATCTATAGTGTTGCATCAATAAAGGGATTAGTATGTGTTATTTTATAGAATGACTTGGTGATTACATATGTTCCTAACTAAATTAAAATACAATATAAAAATTGACTTTCTAAAATTTTAGAGCTCATATTGGTAATTTTGGCATTAATGATATATATGCTTTATCTTTATAGTGAAAGGTGTCATATAGGGCCCCATGATTCTCATACCTTGATATGACTTATTTTTAGATTCATATTCATTACATTACGCAAATACACACCCATTAATGATTATTCTTTTGTTCTAATGGAATCATGGATCATAATCATCAAATTAGGTTAATTTTCCACAACATCCCCTACTAAGATCTTCTCACATAGAACACATCTAAGGCATATCCCACCTAAAACATTTATTTATTACATAGATAAGGAAAACTAAGAAATTTTGAATTCATATACTCAATATGGGTGAAAATAATATTCATAATTCTATAATTATATAAAATCATTAGTCAATCATTAGGGTTCATAATAATGATAATAACATATGTTGTTCATACACAAACTATCATAGATCAACGACATGATTCCTGACATTAATAATGGTGGATCATAAGAAATGAATCCTAGTGGTGTTAAAGAAAATGATATAATAAATAATAATTATTGCTTAAGGAATGGATTTATTTCATACACATCGGCTTATAGAATTAAATACATGTATAAATATATATATGTTCACTAATTAAGTTAAACACATGAAATCAGGCCCTCACATAAATTTATGGACATGAAACATAGTCCATAATTGACATTATAGAAATGTATGATAGGTCCACCGAAATATATTTTGAAAATGTAATTAGGTTAACACATATCATTTTGAAAATTTAATCAGTTTCACACATAACATTGTGAAAATGTAATCATGTCCTTGAATAACATTGATAATATGTAACCAGGTTCACCCATAATTTCAATTGAGTCATTTTCAATACCAATACCATCAATGTAGAAAATTTTCATTACTATAATGAGTTTACTCCTCATTCTATCATTGTATTATTGTACTAGTTCACTTCCTATTCCAACCATGTCTTAATATACCGATTTAATGCCCCATTCTAGCCAAGTATTATTGTATCTGGTTAACTCAACATTCTATCCATTTCTATCAATACTATGTTCACTCTCATTAATATCCTTGTATATCTCATGAGATATATAAATTTTTACCAAATTAATTGGAGAATAATTTGGATGAACCCATGATGTAAGGTATAATGAATTCACCCAAAACAATCTTTGTCACCCAACAGTAGAAGGTGTAACAGGATCACACAGTGATATATGGACACACCATTGAATAAGTATTTTAAAATATCCATAACATGAAAAAATTTAGAAAAGAATTTATTTCACCATAAAAAATATATAAAATTATTATTCCATTTACATTATTATTAACCTAGGTAGACGAAATGTGTTTTATGTTGATCTATTTTAGCCATGATTGGCCCAAGGAAAAGAAATGGGTTCCATAAAAATCACCTTAAAACAATTTTATTCTATACAAATAAATTATCAACATGGGTTCAATTTCAAATACCCTGAGTGTAGGATAAGTAAAAATTGGAGTTATCAACCTTGATGAATTGAAATACAATTAAAATATAATTAAAAACATTCTCTTGGAAAATAATTTTTTTTAAACATAAAATATTTTGATAACACATTTCACTAAAAAAACCATGGAATCATATAATAGGAGATTTGAAAATGATTTATCTTTTTTTAATTATATCAATTCTATTTTGAAAGTTACAATTTTTTTTAAAAAATAAACAATTTCAAACAATTTTTATTTGAAAATATATATGGAAACCTATAAAGAAATAATTGAAAATCATTAAAAATGTAAAAAATTAAACCATTTTAATAGTCATTTTCCTTAAAATAAACTTATAATATGATTTGAAAAACAAAATTAGATCATTTTTAGAAAAACTTATTTTAAAAGAAAACAGATTTCTGACCGAATAGATAAATAAACTATGATTTACTTAAAAACATTTAATTAATTATATTATGTATCATATAGTGTAAAAAAGGTACCATTACATAAATATATCATGAATTACAATTGAATAATAAATTTCATGATAATTATTTATAATTAGAGAATTTGATATCAACATTTGGGACATAATTATAAAACCTCCGATAAATGATGAGATTGTAACAAAATCTTTTCTTGTTATGGTAATATGGAATTGTAAGTCCAATAATTGAATAATGTACAATGAAACCTAAAAGATAATTATGACTAATAAAATAGTGATATTTTATTTCAATGTGTCTTTATATACTACTCATCGAATAATATTGGTTGCTAACAAATCGTACGTCTCAATGAAAGAAAATTGAAACCATAATCACTTACTTTTTTGGAATCATTTGAATTGTAGACCCCATGAAAGAGATATACTAAAATGGATATTTAAATATAAATATTTTAAATAATTATCATCATTTAATATATTCATGTTATGTATACGAACAAAATAATTGAAACATATAGTTATTAAGTAATTTATCTCATAAAAAGTAATTGCGACACAGAAATCCCTTACCTTTAGTCTTATCATTCACTGTATTCATTCAATAATAATGTATAATTAATTTATGTTTAGTATAGAAAGATTAAATAATATTAGTTAAATATATAATATCATAGATGTCTTTCTTAAGACAATTTCTGGCCCTTTTATTAATAATCCCAAGTTAATATTACATTTCAGGTAATAACACGTTCATTTTCTGAATATATTGTCTGAATTTTTTTCCTAATTAATAGATCTTGGTTTTATAATAACCCAATCCTAAACCATGATATAAAATCATATATATTCATTGTATATATTTATATTAACCCATAATATTAGGAAATAGAAAATTAAATAACCCATTTATGGAGCCTACATGTCATACGTATGCAAGGATGTTTTATTTATTTTATGATTTTATTTAATGAAATAAAAACAATGATGTATATATATATTTATATTATCATTATGGTATCAATTTTATTTCTTATATATCAAATATTTTTATTGAAACAATCCTTAATACTTTACTTGTATAATGATAATGAGTCACAACGCTTAGCAAGGAGGTTGTTTATTATAGACAAAAACGATGTCATCATAATACCAAAAAATGGTAAGCATAATGGTGTGCACTATTTATGAATTGAATTTTCAAAATAAAATGACAAATATTATTTATATAATATAAAAAAATAATTATATTAAACAATGAAAGGTGGTATTTGAAAAATTAATTACATCGATTCGTACGGTGGTACTCCACCTTACGCATAAATGATGATTTCATAATCAATTCAGTGTAACTATGTGCAGATGTTGGTTTTAACATTATCATAACACCATTATTTTATTCTATATTATAATTTTTTATAGTATAGTTTTATACTAATAATTCAATTATATCATGAATGATTTAATTTAAAAACATTTGTTAAAGATTGTTACCTCTCCTTCTTATATCTTTATAAGGTTTACACTAAATCTATTAATGGTTGGAATTACATCTAAAATATATCCTCTAGGATGAGTTTAGGAAGTATTATATTTTTTATTTTAGGGTTCAGTAGATCCTACTGTCTTTATAGGTATGAAGAAGTGGTTTGTGTGAGTTCCCTTTCATAAACGAGGAAGAGTGGCACTCCTAAAAATAACCCAATGTATTAACTATTAGGACTTCTCTATTAACTCATGTGCCTTGAAATATTTACAATAATTGAAGAAAAATATGAAATGGTCATAGAATTCCTGTAATGTACAAAACAAATATTTTTTTAATAATTTTATTCCTTATTCACTCACATTAATGGATTTTATCATTGTAGTTTTTACAAACTTATCATTAAACTATTTATTTACATTGGTATTTTACCCATTAGGAATTTCATTAATATTTATTTGAAATATATTTTACCCCTTCTAATAATATATATTAAATCCAATGTTTTTGTAAAATTAATATTAATAAAAACAAGTGTAATGCACAAAACACAGTTTTAACCTTAATTATTTTAATTAATTAAAACTATTTTCAATAATAATTATTTTAAAAATATAATTGATTAGAAAATTTTATAATATAAATTATTATTTTTAAAATTATGGTATCCATATTCCATGTTTTAAAACTTTAGTGGTAGTATTTAATTGAAAATTATTCATAAATGTTCAATGAGAAAGAGGTGTTTTAATTAAAAAATAATGAATATTTTACAATGTTTTTATATCCAATATCAATGTAAAAATTATAATAATTAACCATATCAGATTATTATAATTATAATTGACCAAATTATACTTTAAAATAAACATAATATATAATATAAATTTATAAATAAATTATGTGAAAAAGAATTTTTCAATTATAATTCAGTATTTTTCACTAATACTAAAAAATTTGTATTTTAAAAGAAAATCTCTAAAAATAATCTGAACATATATTGAAAGTTATTATTCCAATAAATTAATTATATTTCTCAAAATAAACTCCCAAAAAAATTTCAAATTTTAATTTAAAATGACAACACTATAAAAAGAAAATAATTATACTTTTTAAAAAAAAATATTATTATAGGTTCAAAAATGGATTTTTTTTACTATTTTGAACACATATATGATGGATTTTAAAAAAAAAATTAATATAAGAGATATATATATTTCATTAATATAAATCACTATGTGTGATTTTTTTAATTTATTATTATAAGATAGACTACACGCATTAAAATTGTTTCTCAGAAAAATATATCTTTTTATTTTAAAAATGGTTTATTTCAAATTATAATTAATTGATAAAAACTGTATTCAATATATGAAAATGTTTAATCAATTTATTTATAATTTAGGTAATTTTATTTATACTCACCACTATAATATATTGGTGATAACTATTATATTAAAAAAATATTTTAATAGTGTCACACGTTTCGTTTAAAATCAGTGTTGTGTTCAATATAACCTAAACATAGTATTGTGTATAACAAAAGCTAACCAAAGTGTCGCATGTCTAGAAATATAAAGTCATCAATTATTTTAAGTAAATCTAAAATAATTTTTTCATGTTACTTTAAGTATCTATAATATTAAATTAACTAGAGTGAAATTCCACAAAATTATTGGAGTGTTATATTCTAACCCCTTTAAAATGAATTTTCACCCTATAATTTCATATTTTTCAAACAATGATTAATCATTGAATAATTTACATCATAGAAACCAAAAACATTCAAATTAATAATAAATAATCCATCAAAAATGGAATGTGGGAAAGATAATGTTTACCGAAGTTTACTCATAATTAGGATTCCACATTGGGGAACATAGATGGGATATGAAAATATGGTCATATAATAGAATATTAATATCAAAATACGGATTTACACTAGTAGATAAAATGGTTAGGAGTATATTATTTTAAAAAAATCCCCAAACCAAAGAGGCTTTAAAAGGTCATTGATATCATTTAAAATGATTATGACATGATTTCAATTTATTTCAAGAACCTTTTATGAATGTTGAATTCTTTTTCTTTAGAAGATAAACATACTAGATTTTATTCAGTTTCATATGCTTAATCTCTCCACATGGTTATGCCTAAAATAATTTCAACTTCATCTCCCTCTCCATGAAAAGAATGTGCATTTGTATGCCTGAGGCTCTAACGGATCATAGGATCCATATAAAAAATGATTATTTATTCATTATATCATTAGTTATCATAAACAATGGTTAGAACATGGTATCCATTATGAATAAATCATCACGTGGTGAAGTGATATTTTAATCTCTAAAAAACCATCCAAATTTCAACTTAAACAATTCAATATATTTATATCAATATATACCTTCCAAAATATAAAATTTAAAAACTAAGTCACTAATTATCTAAAAAAACATAACCTTAATCCCCCAAAACTCATAAAGTAGCTATTGATAGTCACATATGAATATTGTGAATACCTTTTTCATGTATTCTTTGTAAAAATAGTAATATCCGAAATTTCAAAAGAATATTGAAAAAATACATTCTACATCATTACGTACATAAACCAAAGACTATTGGATATGTTCCTTAAATATAAAAATATTTTTAACTCCATTAAAGATTGCATATACTAATTTAACAAAAAAAAAATTATCCGCACTATGGTCATTAATACTATCCATTTTATATTATCTATAAAAAACATATTTTTATCCATTGTGACCAAAATCTTTTCAACATTAAGTACACATTAAGGGTTACATTTCCATGATCAAAATAACACTTTGCCATTGAATCAATTTTCTAGGTCATCTGCACAAGTCAATATATTCATTCAAATATATAATGAAAAACATATGTTTAACAATTCATATATATTTAATAATTAATTAACCTCAATATATAAATACGTAATTACCCAAAATTCATTGATTGGAATTGAATATGTCCTTTCACGGTCTCGATTATAGTTTATGACATTGGGAATTGATCTGTTTAATGCTTGTGTTCTCCAAAGATAAGGCCTTAGACTCCCCATCAATGTTTCACTCAATGAAAAATTTTAACACAAATAACACCATCCCCTCCATTTGAGATAATCTTTTGGGGATTTCTTCCTAGCTTCTTGATAAATAGGAAGCTTCATCTTCTTTCCTTTATTTTTATTGCCACAAGATATTTTAGAAAAATTCATCTTCCTCTTATTTGATGTTTAAAAATAACACTGAAGTTCATGTAGTTAATCATCTATCATGATATATGATTATGAATAATCACAATATAATTCTATCTAGTAATAATCCAATTTTCATTTTCCTAGAAACTTAATTTCATGTAAAATAAAATTTCAACAAAATTACTTCTTGTTTAAGAAATTAACATTTAGAAAAATCTTATTATGACCAATTCTAATCCTATAAAAAATCACAAAATCTTGAAAAATGAAATATTTGGTATCTAATTTTTAGATCATTCGTTAATATATGAACCCTTTGGTTTATCCTATGTTTTCTGTAGTCCTATTATATTTAAATCCTTCATGATTGTTTGTAATGAGTATGTGATTCCAATATAATATCCCATGGGAGTTTCAAACCACATGTATAGGAAGACCCAATATCTTTCTCATTTTCCTGATAGAGTCTTGTTAAAAATATTATTTTTAGGGTTTTTACACTTATGTATATTGTTTCTAGAGCATCATACACTTTTAGTATCTAGAATATGATTTGTTTCTATGAAACAACATGCTCTATCCTTTACCAAAATTTTGTAACATTTTACTATAATTTAACTCATCTATATTGTTATCCTTATGGAAATACATTAGCATATCATTTGAAATATCCATAGGTATATCACTGAATTTTTCTCATCATGGTTCCAAATGTATTACATAACCTCTTATTTTATATCAATAATAGTGACCAAGTATTCTTAGTCATGGATCTAATAACTTTTTAGAAAAATAATCATTATATTTCCCAAAACAATGCCCAAGGATAAATATATTTTGATACCATTTGGAAACATGGATCATTATCTTCTAATGTGGTAAATGATGATCAACATATCCTACTAAATATTCACACACAAAAACTAAACATTTGTATAATAATAAAACATTCATCAAAATATGGTGAATGAAACATAAAAATGGAAGATCTTAGATTCTCAGTATGGTTAAATATGATAGATATAAATATATGATCATATGAAAGTATAAGGTAATCAAAAGGTTAAATGATAATGATAATAAGATATGATGTTAATACATAAAATGTCATAGATCAAAAACATGATTCCTGGCAGAGCGATTAGAAATTCAATAGTCAGAAATCATAAGAAAATAAAAAAACATTATCCATGAAATACTAACATTGAAAAAGGGAATGGACTTATGGCATGCACATCATCTTAGAACATTGTAAACATGGATAAATAGAAATATGTTCACTCAATTAGTTAAGGAAATGAAACTGGGACCTCTCATTAGTTTGGAGACATATATCCATATCCAGACATAATATTATAGAAATTCAAGATATGTCTATACATAACATTGTAAACATGTAATCCGGGTCACACATAACATTGTGAAAATTTAATTATTTTCACACTTAACTATACGACACAAGAACACCCTAATAGGGGAGGGGTGAATCAAGGTGTAAAATTTTTCATTTAAATCCATGGATATTTTTCCTATATAGGATGGAACATTAAAACATTTCTAAAGGAATTGTGTTGTTATCAAACATTCACATATAGAGATAAAAAATAATATTTTTACTAGGTTTACCCCTATGTTATAGTCCATGTATTATACACTAATGGTGTGACGGTCATACCTAAATCCAATAATCTTCACTGGTTATTGAATAATGATTTTTTGACACATACACTCTATTCCAATAATAGTACCATTACATGTTTTAGGGGATATAAAACTGCCTCCCTCAAAAAATATACATCGAATCCCCTTGGATTAGAGTTTTGGATGAAGCCTTACTCAATATAATCACTTGATGTTTAATTAATTAGATTGGCATTTAATTATTTTTCCCGGATTAGAAAGAGTCATTTCTTGAATCATAAACCAATGTATATGCATTTGAAATAACTGTTCACTTAAATAAGATGGTCTATACTACTAGCCATGAAGATCCTTCATGAAGGTTATTCGTTCATCTCACAACCATCATGAAGGAAAATTCCATAAAGGAATACTATTTCATCATTGAATAACATGTAACAATGACACACAATTTTATGATTCATCTATGAATTGGTCAATACTATGATAGTCCATTCATGATTCTCATGATCACAATGGATAGCGGATTAAGAAATCTACTAGTATTCACCAATTTAGAGAAATTCATCCTTTTCTCTAGTTATTTTCATGTAAAGTTATTTTGGTAGAGCCTCCTATTTATATTCTTAGCCAACCAGAAAAATATGATTCCTCGAATGTATTTTTCATTTACCAATAAATTAAATTTTGTGAAGATACTTCTTTCATGATGCTCTAGTTAAACTTCACTTATTCAAAAATATTCTCATATTTATGAATATTCACCATTATATAATCACTTACTATTGATTTTTTATTAGTTATGTGGAATCATCATCTTTCCATCCCACTTACGTGAAAATAATTCTTGATTTTCAATATCATCATGAATCACAACATTCATGATTAATAGTTTTTGAAAAACTATTTTCAATCTCATATTTGATATGTTTCAATACTAGAAACCCATGATTCATGATTTATGCTCTTTCATCCTGATTTTGAGCCAAACAATTTGGAAAAAACTAGAAAATGATACCACCATGTATAATCTTTCCATATTGTATTGGAAGGCAATTTTCATTTAAATACCCTTGATAATCTATGTTTGGTTTGAAAAAAATGAAAGTATACTCCATTTTTAGTAATGAAGGGCATTATTTCTGATAATAAAATTTTGAATTTGTAATCAGGTTCACACATAAAATCATTATAGTCAAGCTTCACACACATGACAATCATATAAATAAAAAAATTGCTTTTCTAAGTTCATTCCTCATTGTAGACATGTGCTATTACACTTAATTCACTCCACATTCTAGAAATTTCATACTACAGTAGGTTCACTCCTAGTTCTAACAATGTCATAATCAATCGGGTTCACTCCCTATTCTAGCCACGTATATCTGTATTGGGTTCACTCATCATTATAGTTGTGTCTGTCTAATGAGATATATAAATATTTATCTGATGAATTGCATCACTACCTACATGTACCCATTGTGTAATAAATAATAGGATCACTCCTCACTATGGGGGAAGCTTCGTTGTAGAACCTGTAATGGGCTTACGTGACACTATTTAGGTTTCGACATAATATAATTAACATTCAAGAACCAAAACAAGACTAAATATAATAATATTTCATTTTATCACAAAAATCTTAAAAAAATAATTATTCCATTGATATCATGATTAACCCATAAAAAAGAAATGGGTTTTATGTTAATATATTTTATGCAAGATTGAACAAAGGATATGAAATGGGTTTCAAAACAATATCCTAAATACAATACTATTCCATAAAAATAAATATTTTGGATGGTATAAATACTAAATATCCCTAGTAGAGGATAAGTTACAAACAAGGTGATTATATTGATAAATAAAAAACCATTAAATGATCATTAAAACCATTCAAAAGGAAATATACTTTTCATATTGAAAATCTAATTTTTTTTACATAAAAAATTTTGAAAATAATTTTTTTAAAAGAAACCACATGGAAAATATTTTTGTGCTATTAATTATGATTTTATACATATCTATGAATATATATATTCATTTTAAAAAATTTCCCTTTCTAACATAATGCATTTTGGAATACATTTTTCTTTGATAATTAAATTGAAAACATATAATAGATTATTTGTAAATCATTGAAAACAATTTTTTCATATAATAAAATATTTTCAAGATTCATTTCCATGATAATGTGATTAAAATATCATTCAACAAAAAATTGAATATTTCTTAAAGGACTTATTTTAAATGAAAAAAATACTTTCATCCAAAGTTAAAAATAAGGATGGAATTTATTAAAAACAATTTATTAGTTATCTTAATTAACAAAAGTGTGGGAAAATGTAACCATTACATGGATATGACATGAATAACCATATTATGAGATATTTCACGATACTTCATAAGAGATAAATCATTATATTTAAATATTGGAGACATAACCCTCAATAATCCCAATAAATAGTGAGATTGTGGCACAAATTATTTTCAAATTTAGAAAGATGGAATGAAAAGTACAATGATGGAATAAAATAAAATGTAACCTAAAATATTTCAAAAATTAATAAATTAGTTATATCATATTTCAAAAAGGCTCCATATACACGTCATGGATGAATATTTTCAAACCACATAACATATATCTCAAATATGAAAGATTGAGCCAAAAATCATTTAGTGATTTCAAAACAATTGAATCATAAACCCCAAGAAATAATGATCTTGAAATAGATATTTAAATACTAATATTTTCAATAATAATAATCATAATGTAATTTCATGTGTGGTATATACATCACAAAATTGAAATATTTTGTGTATATGACATTCGTCTCATAGAAAGTAAAAGTGAGATGAAAACAAATTACTTTAGGTGTTGAATTTTGTTATACACATTCATCCCTCATATGTAATAAATTCATGTTTCTTATAAATACAGTAAATAATAATAAAAATATATTTTATGTCAACTATGTTTTTGTTTTTACTATTTAATAACCTATTATATGTAATTCCATCTTATTGTAACGTTTCTGGTAATAACAGTTTTGTTTTTCATCTATGTTTTGACTTGTTATTTGTTTCCATCACACTAAAATGATGATTTCATAATATAAATAAATATACATGGTATAAATATCTTATTAAATCTGGATATTTATTTATATAATTCTATAAAATTTCATACTGGGAAAATAAAAACATGTTCATGGTGACGCTAGGTCGTACATACACGTGAATGATGATTCCTTTTTATTATTATATTAAAAGAATAAAGATTAATATATATATATATTTTTTTATTGAAGTAAAATTTTTAATCCATATATATCACATGTTATTATTGAATCCTTCCATAATACATTTAATATATGGTTTGATTGAATCACATCTCTTCGCTTGGTGGTAGTCCATCGCACACTCGAATGAGATTATCATTTTCCAAAAAAATAGAATGATTGAAAATTTTTAGGTATAATATTTATAAAATCCAAATAATAACATAAAATTAATATATATAATATATAAACAATTATTTAGTCATAATTTCCAACCTCGAAATGTGGTGATTGAAAACCTAATGACATAGGTTCGTGAGACGGTGGTCTGCCATAAAGACGAATGATGATATTGTTACAGATTAGTTTGAATTTTTTGTAGTTGTAGTTAATAAAAATAGGATAACAATATATAGATATATTAAAGATAATAAGGTTCTCTTATCATCATGATTTATTAATAATTTATGGAGGAAGAGGTATATATAAAAAAATGATCGTTGAAGATCATTACAACTTCTTAGGGAATCCTCCTTAGATTTTAACAAAATAATTTCATTATTGGATTGATGTCAAAAATATATCATCTATAATGATTTTAATGATGTTGGTATGTAAATTTTGATGTTTTTTTTATTAAAATAGCTTTATACTTGTGAATAATAGGGGAGGGTGAGTTCCCTTTCACAAATGAGTGGGAGTGGAATTCTTGTAAATCCCAAATATATTCACAATCCGGAGGTCACCCTAACGTCATGAACCTCCAACATTGATAAATAATGTTTGGGAGGCCTTAAAAGTTATATATATTCCACCACCACACAAAATAATAATTTTGTTTTCATTCCAAAAAATGAATTTTTTCTAAATTTTATCATTTTTTGTTTTTACCAAGGTAACATGTATCATTGTATTAACCATGGTAATTTAATATTAAATAATATAATTAAATAGTTATTTATTATATAATTTACACACACTTATTCTATTAATTAAATGAAATTCATTAATTTTTTTTTGCATGGTTAAAATTAATTTTAATACAAACTCATGTAATGTGAAAAACATTATTTTAATAATACACTCATTAATAAATATTCATAGTTTTCTCAAATAATTATGTTAAAAAATAATTACAACGTATTATATATTACAAATAAATATGTTTCAGAATATGGAATCCATTTTACTAAATTCTATTCATAGAAGATAAAGAATTTAATTTTATATTAATCTTGTATATAAAATGATAAAGCGTGTTTTTAAAGAGAAAATGATTAAGAATTTAGAATGTTTTTGTAAACATATTTAACTGTTAAATTGATTCTAATGAAAAAAAAATTAATAATAGATTTATAATTGGTCTAATAAATCTTCAAACCCAATTTAAAATATTGTATATATTTATAAATAAATGAAATGAAATTGAAGTGACCAATTATAGTTCAGAAATTTTTACTATTCATAAAAAAATTGAATATTTTTAGAAGAATATGGAAATTTCATCCAAAGATAATTTTGATTTTAACATTTCTAAAATGAAGATTATTTTTTTCCAAATAATTTATCTTAATTAATTAAAAATATTTTAAAATGAGTTCCCTATAAAAATGTGATAAAACTGAATTTGGATAAAAATCAGTTATATGTCTAAATTTTGATTTATATTATATCTCTTTCCTAGAAAACACATAGGATGGATTTTTGAAATTACATTTAATAAAAAATATAAATATTTATTTAATATATATCACTAATAGTTTCTTATAAAAATTATTTGTATAGAACACAATTGACTGAATAAAAATAGTTTTTTTAAAAACTATTTCCCTATTATTATCAAAAGGGTTATATAATGATTCAAAATTAATTTTTCACCAAATAATTCATATAATAAATATATTAAACCCATATTATCACATTTTAGTTAATTATATTCATTCCTTCTATTCCATTAGAAATGTGATTACTAAAACATTAAATAATAATATTTTATTATTGTGAAACCTTTTTTTAAATCCATTGTGGAATTTAACAAAAGCTAAACTCAATATTGTTTGTAACAGAAGCCAAATTTATTTATTATTGTACTATAATAAAAATATAATCTTTACTTTTAATAAAAGTGAAAAATAGTTTTTTTGGAATACAAAATACCCAAATAATTAATTTCATTTGAAAACATATTCACAAAATTTGAAGCTGTTACATGTGATATATTTATTCAACCCCCGAAATTTTGATATATTTCGTATCAATTAAATTTTGGAATCTGAGTCAGATAATATGTTTTTAGATGATTAATGATTATTAATTCTCAATAAATTACAACATTATGAAGGTGAAAAGGGCGGAAAATGCTCTATATTAGAAAGACGATTCGTGTTTTCCAATGGTGTGGGTAGGAATAGATATTGTACTTATTAATAATGTAAGATGAAATCATGAGAAAAGTAGAACTATACTATCATTCAAAAATAAACATTTAACCTTGAGTCTATGTTTGGAATAAAAATCCAAAAAATAATGATATTGAATTACAGAAGATATTGAGGAATTTTGTTGAGTTCCACCATGACTGTGATGGAATAATAAGGATTAATAATACAGTATATGTCCCTTAAATACAATTATTAATGAATGATATATTAGTTGATGTTTATAGATTTTATTCCTTATTAATATTAGAAGTAAAAATATGTATAGAAATCTCAAAGAATATTTTGGGTGGAACTACATGAAATGGGTTACAATAACATATATCTCACAATTCAATGTATTTCAATAAGTTAAGTCTATAGTAATGAAACATAAGGATATTTTACAACAATTACATACACCGTAATGGAAATTCGTAAAACCATAAAAATTATTTTTTCATCGAACTCCCAAAAAAATATCAAGGGAACAAGATTATTTCAAACTAGGAGACCATATTTTAAAATAAGCCTATTTTATTTCTATTAGAGAAGATTCAACTCTCTATTATCAAGCACATTTATACATTAAAGATGTTTTAATAATGCATGGATTAATACTCTCAATCATAGTAGATAAGGATTTGAGGATTATGAAAATGTGTTTGAGATTATTTAAACAAGATATGGATAAATATTTTAGTTTTATAACATTAAATAGTCCATTGAAATATGATCAGTATAAGATGATGATTCAAACATTAGAATTTGTGTTTACAAGTTTCTCTATTTTTTATAAGGTTGTTGGGATCAATATCATCAATTGGTTTAATTTTTAGAACATCGTATATTTCACTCTAGTATTCAAATGGATCATTATAAATCCCAATTTGGAAATAAATATTGAACTCTAGTGTGATGAGAAGAATATAGGGAAATATTCTATTTGGACCTGATCTATGTGAGAAAATTTTATATAAATTTAAATTCATTAAACATCACATCGAGGATGTTCAGGGCCTATAGAAATGTTGTTCTCACAAACATCATTGAAATATAATTTTTGATGTCCTAAATAATGTATTCCTATGAATATATCCATATTGGAAGGTAATTTGATTTTTAAATTAGGGAGATCTAGTCACTATATATGTTGGTAACACTGTGATTCTTGAGTTCATAGGTATAATAGCTTTTCATTTGGAACTTCCACTGAATCACCCTCAATTTCATGATATGTTAAATGTATCTCTCCTAAAAAACTAAAATATATGATCCTTTAAATGTACAATACATAGAGGTCCTATCTTGGGATAAATATCGTTCCTATTAAATATATTATTGACATTGTTGGATTGAAGAGATAATGTAATGAAGAGTAATACCACTAACCTATTCAAATTTTAGTGGTTAAACTATAATTGTGAGGATGTTGCATGTGAATATCAGGATGTGAGGAGGCAAAAGTATCCTCATTTGATTGTATCATTGTGATTAAATTTCAATGGATAAATTCAATTATATCAGATGAATGTAACTTCCTGATATTTTATGATATATTTCCCTTTAAAATATATATACTTTTAAAAAAATTAATTACAATGATATATTTTTTAACATGCAACACAAAAGATAAAAACAATGTTGTAACATTAAATTATTGTTAATTAATATGAAAATTATTGCCAATATCTTTTATTGGTGGTTATGAATAGGGATAATAAAATTAGGAGGCATTATTTTTTATAAATTTATAAAATGAATTTACTAGTTATCAATTGGTTATAAATGAAAATAATATCATTTGAAGGAAAACACTTGTTTTTTTTAAAATCATTTTATTAACTCAATGATTTTATCCTAATAAATTAATTTATTCATTATTTATATACACATTTTCATAAATTAATATATTGTAGATATAGTTAACCAATTTTACATTGACATGTTCATTTTTATTTCAAAAAAATAAGAATAACTATTTTTTATGCATAAAATCACATTTATTCGATAAAGAGTTTGTTATTTGTATTTATTATTTATTTGAAGGTTATGTAATTCAACCTATATAAATTGAATATCACAAAATGGATTCATAAATTATAATTATCATGTTCTAATTTGATTATAGGGCCCCATTTATTTTTGGTCAAATAATTTTTCTATCATGGTAAAATGTTATGATATCATGATTAATGTTTAATTGGGTTTCATGTGGTATAACGTGGATATAAGGATTGATATGTCACAAAAAATTGTCTAAATGTTGTTAGTTGAGTTGGATTCCACCCTATAACATATTTCATTATAATTCATGGTTCCACAGTGACACGTTAAAGGATTATGGTATGTATTATAATTTAATATTTTATGTAATGACTTTTTCCCCTCACTCATAAAATGGAATCTCCTCTCCTCCCTTATTCAAAAATATTAATTCTTTTACATCAAACAACAGATTCCACAAAAATATCACAGATTACATGGACACAACCTATGAATTTACTAACATCTAAAATACCATCCTTTTAAGGGTTAATTTGTAGTCCAAAGGAGGTTTCTCAATGTAGAAGAATAGCTCTAAACCGAGTAATTTCATTTATATTTATTTTTATAACACCTATAAATATATGGTATATATTAATAAATATTGAATTAAATATGTTAAATGTATTTATTTTTTATTATTTTGATTTACAAACCATTATATACATTTTCTCCAATCTTATGGGGAATGTAAATGTCACTTGTGTGTGCATGTGTACTACCACCACCACAAGGCGATGTGTTTTGTTTTACATCTCTGTTTCACATTATTGGTTATAAATACATATTTTATGATAATATTTGATAAATATGATATTATTATATTTATATGAATATGAATTATTATTTATTTTTCTTTTATATTTTCCATCGAAATGTGGAAGCATAACACATGTGTACTTATGAACTACCACCTCTACAAAAGTGGTGAAATTAATTTGTCACCACCACAATATTTAAATAGTTATAAATGTATATAATATGATTAAATATTATTATAATTAAATGAATAACATTTTATAGATGATGGAAACATGATAAATGTACATGCAATGTGACTTTTGAACAAAAACATGCTTGAAAAATGACGTAATTATATATTGGAAAAATGATTTTAATATTGATTATTAATAAATTGAAGATAATATGTTATAATTAAATCATATATTTTGTTATATATATATATTAATATATACTTTTAGTATATGTATTTTTTATAGTTTTTTGTGAGTGATTCAGAATGAAAACCCACATCCAAGAAATATATTAAAATAAGTATAAAACATAGAGGAAAACAGGGTGTTGTCACGACCCGTCCCCGAAGGCCAATTCTGAGAATACCCCAAGCACGCCATCCATAGGCCAGGGGCTGGCGCCTAGCACCTAATTCATATTTCCCTAAAACTGGGAAGGCATTGCCTTTATAAAGAGTAAACACACACAAAAGAGTACGAGATGGAAGCAAAACACTAAGTAAAGCTGTATACAAAATATTGCAGAAAGTATAGGGGCCAAAATAAAACCCCATCAGGAAATTACACGTACAACAGAAGAAAAGTAAAATAGCTGCTGGATTCTCCTCTGGAAAATCCTACCAGAAGGGTAGGTACAGATAGCCTCCACAATGCTCTACATTTGTCTGTCTCCTTTGTGTATTGTCACGCCGTGTGGTCCACCTCTGGGTACTGTCCAGTCCTGCTACTCTCAGCCATAGTCAGTGAAGTCTGTCATCTCCAACCATCATAGAGAGGTTCGGGCATATATAGTGCAAGGGTGAGTATAACGATACTCACTAGGGACCCCGAGACCCTCAAGGTCTCACAAAATCAATCAAGGATAAACCACAAAGTATAAAATCAACAGATAACCCAACTTATGTATTTGCCCATACACATACCTATGTTATCAAGTAATCCATCTCAATCTTGAGGAAAACACAATGATACTGACTTAGCTCGCATAGGTATCAAACATATGTAGAGAGATAGAGATGATCAGATGGAGTGACTTAATCATCTATTCCGTCGAACCCACAAAGTATACAGGAACAGAAATATGAACTATCGAACCCACACAGGATCCAAGAACAGTTTTTCTGTTGAACCCACATAGGATCTAGGAATTGAAGTCAGAACTATCAAACCCACATAGGATCTCGGAATAGTCATCAGAGTTGACAAATCTGTACGAGTTCTAGGAATAGTTGTCAGTGCTGTCGAACCCACACATGATCTAGGAAATGTTGTGAGTGTTGTCAAGCCCACGTAGGATCCATGAACAGTCTTCAGTGCACATCCATCCAGAGGGTTATGTACAATGTATGCTTCATTCCGGGAGGTTCCTATCTTCATGCCAAGTGTCGATACGTCAACTTCCACTATGTCCCACATAGAATTATCTCAAATGTCCTCCTCGTAATAGCGGTCTCAACGCAATAGATGGTGCGTCAATCAGATGTCTGGTCTGTGATTTATTAGCCTTTTAGTCCCAGGGGCCCGGTTGGATTCATGTATGATCCAACCTGACCGTATCTTAACTAATCCCCGATGTCCAGTGGGGTATACTCAAAGGGACAACTATGCTCCATGATTTCCAACACCACTAACAAATCGTCAAACGGATGTCTGGTACCAAATATATGGCCAAAGAATGTAAAGGTTCGGTAGTGGGCCCGGGTCTGGTCCGACCCAGTTGGACCAACTGGACCTAACATAGTCTAGACCGACCCGGTTCGGGTCACCCATACTGACTCGATGGGTCAAGCCTGGACCGCTGGGTGGGCTTGCCTGTTGGGTTTGGCCTGACCTGCTGCACCCTGCCCAGCAGGCCGCCAGAGCGGTCCAACCCGGGCTCGGGGCCGGTTCGGCCTGGTGCACCGTGAGAGCATGACCCGGTGCGGCTTGGTCTGGAGGGTGTGATTGGGGCCGGTTCGGCTGGGGCACCGTGAGGGGGGATGAGATGCTGGATCGGTCGGGAGGCTATGAGGGGGACATCTTGGGAAGGCGTGCGGGGCGCACACCGAGGTCGGAAGGAATCTGGTTCGGGCAAGGCACCACCAGCATGGTCTGGCGCGGCCCGGGGGTTGGCGGCCAGGTAGGACGGTGGCTTGGCTAGGCAGTTCGGAGGCTGGGAGGTGCCTGGCCAGGCATGCTGGTGGCTGGGAGGCATGCCGCTAGGCCGGCTGTTAGATTGGTCGGGGGCTCAGATTCCAGGAGGCCTGCATCATCCAGGATCCGGGTGGCACGGGCCGGCGGTGATGTGGCAGGTGTGGCTCAGCCAGAGGGTCATGGTTCGGCCCAAAGCACTGGTGCGCTGTAGGGGTGGCGCGGTTCGAAAAGGCCGCGGGCAGCGCGACCTTTGTCGTCGCCGATTCCTTCGCCTTCTTGCTTCATCACCAAGCCGTAGTTCAATCACAAACAAGATCAAAGGAGGGGTCAGGCTATTTTGGATTGTCCCACACCCTCTATGTTTAGGGTTGTATCAATTGGTTCATCAAGAGGAAGAATGTTGAACATCAAATAATATTACAATACACTACAACAATTCATTTCATTTGAAGAAGAAAAAAGGAACGAAGAATTACACAAAACAACCCCTACCTTTGATCATTGATCATCGTTCATTAACGGAGTTGCATAATTTAGTCATCGAAGACGTCTCTTGACAGTTGAATCTTTGAGGAAGAAGTTAAAGTAGGTTGGAATTCTTCATTCTTCGTTGTTCTTTGGTATATGGGGTTCTTCAATGGAGAACACTAATTCTCCCAACCTCTCCTCTCAAAGGCTCCCACCAAATGAGAAATGACAAGTAAAAATAATAATAGATTGTCTATTATTTTAGATGTTGGCATGAAATTCAAATGAATAATTAAATTTATTTGATAGGCTCCCCTTAATTAATTGAAGGTGTTGGCATAAGGAATTAATTAGAAGAGGTGAAATGTCTCTCCCTCATTAATGAGAGAGAGTTGAGAGGTTTAACTATCCTCCCTCAATAGGTGGGTTAAGACCCGTGTGGTCCCCATGCCATAACCTCTTACGGGAGGTTATGTTCGGGTGGGCCCCACCACCATAACCTCTCATGGGAGGTTAAGGTGTGGTGGTCCCACCTCTAACTCCTATGAAGAGGTTTTTACCAAGAAACACCCACATGGAGGCTCTAATAAAATAAAGTGAAAAATCACTTTTTCTTATTACTTCCCTTGAAAACACAAAATCTATCTTCTACTATCCATAAACTATCATTGAGATGAAAGACTCCTCAAGAGAATACTGGCGCTGTGAGTTCAACGGTGCCCTCAGATTTCAATTCCTATCCCCAGTTCAAAAAGTATAAAAATCCGCTCATACGTTTACTGAACGTACCCAAAAAAATATTTATAAATTGATTCTGGGCACACTGGGTCTCGGAATCAGGCGCCGTCAATTTTGGAAGACTCCTAAAATTCTTAAGTATTTATAAAAAAAATTACACTTTAATTTTGGGTCTTTAAATTCCCCCTACCTCAGTGTTTTATGTCCCCATAAGCTAAAACTCGAACTAAGGGAACAACTGGGGTTACTAAGCACACAACTAAGCCTCCCACTCCCATGTGCTCTCCTAGAGGTTAACGTGCTGCCAAAAAATGTGCACCAAAGGTATCGGCTGTCCAAGAAGGACCCACTCCTATCAATCCTCAATCTCTACTGGAACCTCCATAAATGTCTCCCCGTCATCGACGTCTAGCTCTTCATGGCCAATGATGTGGGAATGGTTATCCACGTATCATCTCAACTGGGATACGTAGAATACATCATGAACCTGGTGTAACTGAGGTGGAAGAGATAAGCATTAAGCAGCCTCAACATCTCTACTGAGGACCTGAAGAGGTCCGATGAATCTCGAAGATAACTTTCCGCCTCAGCAAAATATCTATAAACCTCGTCAATGTGAGACCTATAGAAAGATGTGGTCGGAATCCTCAAACTCAAGATTTCGCATCACCTATCGACATATGACTTCTGCCTACACTATGCATTCTTTTTCCGCTCCCGGATGATCTACACCTTCTCTATGGTAGCCCGTAACATCTCTGGTCCCATTAGTGCTGACTCCCCTAGGTCTGTATAACAGAGTGCTGATATGCAAGGTTGACAATACAAGGCCTCAGAAGGTGCAATACTAATGGTGGAGTGATAACTGTTGTTGTTTGAAAACTCCACCAAAGGTAAGTAATCTTCCCAGCTATGATCGAAGTCGAGGACACACGTACGTAGCATGTCCTCGAGGGTCTGAATGGTCTTCTCGGTCTGACCATCTGTCTGAGGATTGAAGGCGGTTTTTAGAAAATACAGTGTCCAGAAAACCTCTTGTAACCCCTTCCATAGCCAGGAAGTAAATCGCTAATCACGATCAGAGAAATTTGAAGAAGGTATAGCATGTAGTCGCACAATCTCATGCACTTAGAGGGGTCCCAAGCTCTATACTGGACCCTTCTCTCTTATCAGTAGGAAGTGGGCCGACAAGGTGAGTCGTTCGACGATCACCCATATAGAGTCATGTCCCATGGACGTACGTGGAAGAACCGTCATGAAGTCCATGGAAATCCAATCCAACATCCACTCTTGGACCTCTAATGTCTGAACTAAGTCTACGAGTACCTGATGATCTACTTTCGCTTATAGATAATTGAGGAATCGAGAGAAAACTCTGCTACTACCTTCTTCATACCTGGCTACTAGTGTTGTCATCGAAGGTCCTGGTACATATTCACCACAACTAGATGTACCGCTATAGAGGATTTGTGGAACTCCCACAACACTTCCTCCTGAAGTGACATTGGCACCATAGTACATCATTTGAAGAGGATGATGTGCTCCCCACCTTTAAAAAATCCATTAGGTGCATGCCCTGTGTATATCTGAGCAAGTCATGTCTCGCAGTCATCATCTCTACGATGTGCCTCCCTAACTCACTAAAGGGGTAGAGGAGTGATTGTAAGAAACTGAAGGAAAGCTGCTCCATATCGGTCCACAAAGGATATCTGTAAAGCAGCTAGCTGCTATGTCGCCTTGCCTAGAAGTTATATACCAGATCTTCTACTGAGTGAATCAACTACAACGTTCCTCTTACTAGGAGTATAGAGTATCATGAAGTCATAGTCCTGGAGGAAATCAAGCCACCAATGCTGTCTCAGGTTCAGATCCTTCTGAGAGATGATATAATTGACATTCTTGTGATCATAGTACACGGTAAAATGCTCGCCCATCAGATATTTTCACCACATCTTCAAGAAGAAGACCAATAATACTAACTCCAGGTCCTCGGTAGAGTAGTTCTGCTCGTACTATCTTATTTCCTGAGAACCATATGTGATCACTGCTGACTCTTGCATCAAGACACACCCATGTCCGGTCCCTGATGCGTTTCAGTAGACTACTTACCCTACACCCTCCTCTGGAAGCCTCAATATGGGTGCACTAGTCAGCCTCTTCCTTTGCTCATGAAAGCTCTGATGGAATCTCTCCGACCATATGAAAGGTTTCACCTTATTTGTCAAGGTAGATAGTTCTGATGTAACTCTGGAGAAGTCTGTTACGAACCTTTAGTAATATCCAACCAAACCCTTGAATCTTTGTACCTCTGTCACACTCCTGGGTGGCTCCCAAGAAGGTACCTCCCCAATCTTCACAGAATCTACTACAACTCTATCCTCTGAGATGACATGTCCCAAAAATTGATCATCTCAGATCCAAAACTGGCATTTCAAGAGCTTACCCTAAAGTTGGTGCTCTCGGAGTTTGTCCAGTACTACCTGCAAATGGTAGGAATTCTCCTCCTCAGCAGTTGAGTAGATCAGAATGTCATCAGCGAAGACTATGATAATGTGATCAAGGTATGGCGAGAAGATCTGGTTCATGAGTCTCATGAACACTAATGAAGTGTTGGTTACACCAAAATTCATAAAAAAGAACTCATAGTGTCCATACCGACATATGAAGTCCATCTTCTGTACATCCCCATCTCGAACTCTGAGTTGGTGATAGCTTGATCTGGGTCTATCTTTGAGAACCACCGTGCTCCCTTCAGATGATCAAAGAGGTTGTCAATCCTTGTGAGTTGGTACTTATTCTTCACCATCACCTATTTCAGGAGATGGTAGTCCACACAAATCCTCAAGCTTCCATCTTCCTTCTTGTAGAATAGTATCAGGGCTGCCCAGGGAGAAACACTGGGACAGATGAATCCCTTCCCCTACAAGACCTCTAGTTGTACCCATATCTCACGATACTCGGTGGGAGCCATCCGATATGCTGTTGTAGATATCGGTGTCGTCCTGGGGTACATGTCAATATAAAAGTCTACCACTCTGTGAGGAGGTAGACCTGGGACATCATCAGGGAAAACATCTACATACTGGTCCACCACTATAGGATAGCTCGAACTCTCCATATCTACCACTCTGAGGGTATGGTAGGCCAACTGATGAGTGATCGGTTGTACCCTCCTCCGAGTATGTCGGTCCTATGCTGCAGAGGCTCACTTCTCTCTAGTGGAGGTTAACCTTGCCCCTTCTGTGTGGACACACCACACATTGCACCTAATACAGTCGATCTGATCATGGACTGTAGATAACCAGTCCATACTCAAGATGGTGTCATAAGGCCTTTACCCTGCTATGAGGATATCCCAACTGAAGATTTTTCCTCCAAGAGTAGGCTCACATTGCCAGAATCAATGCGTAATCATCGAGTCTCCTCCCATAGGAGTCTCTAGAAATAAGGATCGTGAAAACGGCTCCATCTGTATCTCCGATCTCCGAATGAGGGCAGTTCCAACGAATGTGTGACTAGAAACTATGTTTATAAGAACTACAACCAAGGTGGAGTATACATAGATCGTGCCTCGACTCATATCTGGAGTGTCGTGATCATAATCCTTCGCTGTGTGGAGATGAGATCTCCCCTTTCCACCTGCTCCCTACGGTCGGGGTGGACCTCCTTGTGGTGGTGGTGGTGGTAACACCTTGTAATGTCGTCCACTACTAGTTGCACGAAAAGCTCCTCTGCCACATCTACCTACACCCTACGGATCTCCTCGATCGAATCTATCCCTCTACCTAGGAGGTCCCTCAACTATCTGATGATCATATTTACAGTGGTTCAGATAGTCACAAGTTATATGAGCATGCCCGCCGCATGTGAAACATTGCATGTTCCTTGAATGACTGGCTCTGTCTCATGTGCCTCGCACAACTAAACCTGGTTCCTAAGGTCGTCCACCAGATGGTCTAGTCCACTTGGACCTCTACAACATATGTTTTCTTCTTGCTGTGGAAGACATCGCTATGTGATGCCTGTTGGTTGGTCTCACTGCTGGTGACTGCTCAGCAAGGAAACACTCCTAAGAGGGCTCGCTCCAACACCCCCGCCTGCATCAGGATGCTGAGGGAGGCCATCGAAGAACTGATCTCTCGCCTGAGCCCCAAATCAATAGTTCGGGCCCTAATGAATGGGTCCCACACCATATATGTGGAGTATCACAAGTTGTAGGTGAACCTCAGTAAGTACTGTGCCACCATCATGCTACCCTGTTGTAGATGCAGTAGCTCCTGTATCTGCACCGCATATAGGGTGGCTAGGACAATCTATGCCCGAAACAGGCTCTCGAAGTCATCCTAGAGTAGTGTCGCCTCATCATGCACCTGGAGAATCTGGAACCACCATTTTCCTACTAATTCCTAAAGGAGGCTCATAGAAAGGATCACCATAAGGTCTACTAGTGTTCCTACCAGTCTAAAGACTCCCACCACACCCTCCAACCAATTCTCATCTGCCTGTGGGTCCATCTCTCCCCTGTACCTGGGCAGCCTCTGGTGCTGGAACTCATGCAACGCGCTCATGCAACATGCACTTTCTACTGCTGGGGCTGGTGGAATCTGTGGAAAAATGGGTAGTCACACGGATGGTGCCTCCGCTGTGATAGGGCCATGCACCAAGGCCTTGCCGCTCGGTGGGCTACTATCTCGTACAAAGAATGGAACCCTGGCATGCTGTCTGCATGGGGCCATCTAAAAAGAATCAGGTGTTCCACGGTGAATACGTTATAACTGGTGAGCTGACTCAAAAGGTATCGCACTGAAGACTCTTCAAAACACACACACAATCCGTGTTTTCACTCACTAAGTCAGAAATTAGATGTCAGTGTCCTGGTGTATGGATACGTCGGCTGCTACACCACCACTCTACTCCCTGAACTGAAAACCACACTCACTACACTTAAGACTATTTCTTCACAGAAAATATCAGATTCCTATGTTCAACATTAGAACCGACTCCTCTAATAATAATTTGTCATGACCAGTCCCCCGGGGCCCCTGTCGTGACTACCCCAAGCCTAGAATCCCTAGGCCAGGGGCTGGGTACTAGCACCAAAGGCATATTTCCCTAAAACTGGGAAGGCAGTGACATTATAAAGAGTAAACACACACAATAGAGTAAGAGTTGGAAGAAAAACACTAAGTAAAACTGTATATAAAAGAGTGCTGAAGTAGAGGAGCCAAAATAAATGACCGACATGAAATTACATGTTCAAACGATGAAAATTAAAACAACTGATGGATCCTACTTCGAAAAATCTTACCTAAAGGGTAGGTACAGATAGCCTCCATAGCACTCCATGTCCATTCGTAACCTCCGTGTATCATCACACCATGTGGTCCACCTCTGGGTACCATCCAGTCCTACTACTCTAGGCCTCAGTCAGCACTGGTCGTCGTCTGGAACCAACACAATGAGGTGTGGGCATAGCCCGTGCAGGAGTGAGTATAACAATACTCAGTAGGGACCCTGATACCCTCAAGGTCTCACAAAATCCATCATGGATAAAACCAAATGTATAAAACCAACAGATAACCCCACTTAGGTATATTCCCATACATATACCTATGTTATCATGTAATTCATCTCAATCATGATGAAAAAACAAAGTTGCTGACTCATCTCACACAGGTATACCACATATATTGAGAGATAGAGATGATTAGATGTTTCCACTGAATCATCTATTCTGTCAAACCCACACAAGATCTAGGAAGAGATATCAGAGTTGTCGAATCCACATAGGATCCAGCAACAGTTATTCTATCGAACCCACATAGGATCCAAGAATAGAAGTCAGAACTGTCAAACCCACACAATATCCATGAATAGTAGTTAGAGCTATCAAATCCGTACGGGTTCTAGGAACAGTCGTCAGTGCTGTTGAACCCACACATGATTTAGGCACAGTCTTCAGTGCTGTCGAACCCACACAGGATCCATGAACAGTCGTCAGTGCACAGCCAGCCATAGGGTTTCGTACAAATTACTCTTGACTCCGAGAGGGTCTGATCCTTAATCAAAGTTTCGATACATCAACTACAACTAAGTCCAATTAAGAAGAATCTCAACGTACCTCCTCGTTATAAGGGTCTCAACACAATAGAAAACGTGTCAATCGGACACCCGGTCTGCGAGTTATTAGCCTTTCAGTCTTAGGGGCCCGATTAGATTCGTGTATGATCCAACCTGACCATATCGCAACGAAACCCTAAACTCAAATGGGTTATACTCAAAGGGATGGCTATGCTCCATGATTTATAGTGCCACTGAAGGATCGTCAAATGGACGTCCGGTGCCAAAGATATGTTCAATGAAAGTAAAGGGTCGGTAGTGGGCACGAGTCTGGTCCGACCCAGTGGGACTGACCGAACCCAACTTCATTTGGGATGACCCGGTTTGGGTCGTCCCATGCTAACCAGATGGGTCTGGCCTAGCCCGTTCGACAGGCCGACCTGCGGGGTCTGGCCCTGCCCACTATGCCCTGCCCCGTTGGCCGCGATAGCGGTCCGAACAGGTATCGGGGCCTGTTTAGCCCGGTGCACCACGAGAGTGCGGCCCGACGTGACTTGGCCTAGAGGGTGCGACCATGGCTAGTTCAGACAGGGTACCACGAAGGGGGTAGGGATGGTGGCTCAGCTTTGAGTCATAGAGTAGGATGGCTCAGGGAGGCATGTACGGAGGCCAGCAGGCGGCCGGTTTGGGCAGAGCACGGCCCGCGCGGGACGACGCGGCTAAGAGGCACGCGGCCAGGTGGTCTGGTAGGTGGTTTGGAGGCCGGGAGACCAACGGCGTTGAGGGACATTGAGGCGGGGGCCGGTGGTGGTGAGGATGGGGTGGCTCGTTCAGAGGTCCGCGATTCGGCCCGGAGCACTGGAGCGCCGCGAGGGGCAGCGTGGTTTGCGGAGGCCTTGGGTAGCACGACATTTGTCGTCGCCATTTCCATCACCTTGTTTCTTCATCTCCAAGTCATAATTAAGTCATAAACAAGATCAGCGGAGGGGTTGGGCCTTGTTGTTTTGGCCTCCACCATCCGCATTTAGGGTTATGTCAATTGGTTCTTCAAGAGGAAGAAAGTTTAATTTCAATTATTCTTACAAGCCACCGCTATAATTCCATTCATTAGAAGAAGAGAAAATTAAAGAATAATTACACAAAACAACCCCTACCTTTGATCTTCAATCATCATACGATGACAGAGTTGTAGATGTTGGTTGTCAAAGACATCTCATGATGGTTGAAGCTTCGATGAAGGAGTTAAATAAGGTCGACATTCTTTGTTATTCATTATTTATTGGGAGATGGGGTTCTTCGTTGGAGAACACAAATTCTCCCAAGATCTCCTCTCAGAGGCTCCCACCGAATGGGAAATTCCAAGAAAAAATAATAATATATTGTCTATTATTTTAGATCTTGGTACAAAAATCAAATAAAGAATTAAATTAATTAGATAGGCTCCCCTTAATTAATTCCAGGGGTTGGAATAAGGAATTAATTAGGGGAGGGGAAGAGTCTCTCCCTCATTATTGAGGGAGAGTTAAGAGGATTAACTCTAGTCCATCAATAGGGCGGTTAGCCCCATGTGGTCCCCACATCATAACCTCTCGTGAAGGGTTATGTTTAGGTGGGCCCCACCATGATAACCTTTCATGGGTGGTTAAGGTGTGGTGGTCCCACCTCCAACTCCCTTGAGGAGGTTTTAACCACCGAATACCCACATGGGGGATCTAATAAAATAAATCAAAAACTCAGATTATTTTATTTGTTCCACAAAAACCCAAGATCTATCTTCTACTCTCGACAAATGGCCCTCATGGTGAAAGTATCCTTACACAAATATCAGCGCCTTGAGTTCAACGGTTCCATCAAATTTATATTCTGAGCCCCATTTCAAAATATATAAAAACCTTCTCATACGTTTACTGAATGTACCCAAACAAAAAATCAGAAATTGATTCCGGGCACACTGGGCCTTGGAATCAAGTTCCATCAATTTTCGCGGACTTGAAAAATTCCCATGTATTTATGAAAAAAACATCCATGGAAAATCATGGTATTTACAGTTGTAACCAAGAATAAAATGAAAAAACATTGAAAATTTTTACAACAACTCCTATAGTACATTCTATATCCCAAAATACATTGATGAAGACAAATAACCTATAATTTCATCCTATATTCCATCATTTATTTCTTTGACGTAGATCGATATCGTCATTATATAGTGATCTAGATGAATCATCAAGAATAATGCATCATCTAAATTTCCGAGAGAGATTCCTAAAATCTATCTCTGGGATTTATAGATAGATATCTTTAATATTTTTCAATATCTACTTCAGAAGGATAAAATAATATTTCTATAAAAAGGTGTCTGGTTCCATTGTTGAAAAAATTTCTTCAAGTTTCAATTCAAACAATTTTTTCAAATAATCATAAAGGCCCACATGAATAATTTCACCCTCATAGTAGTTGAGAGGTGTTTTGGAAGTAATTTCACAAAAATATACCATTATATGCTGGAGGAAATACAAAACACGCCAAATGATGATTTCATATGATTAGAAATGTGGTCTGGGTAAAAATCACCACATTTATAATATCCTCCTCCATACTAGATGGATGATGAACCCAAATATTTAGTGTGTTTTTTTCCTCCATCTGTTATATTGATTATTAATGGTTTGCATTAAGAACCAAAATGTGATTTGAAAATGATTCATGAAATTTATCAGTTTATTCGCACCCCTGTTCAGAGATGTGAGTGGGTGTATCTAAACCATTTCAACATACTGCATCAACTTTGGATTGGACATCAAAATCCTTGCACATACTATAAGAAACCATCTGGAAACCCTCTTCATCCAATATAATGGATAAATTAGTTTTCTTACTTTTTGATTTTTTGGCATTACAATCATGTGATACCTTAATCAGTGTTTCCCAGACCTTTCTCTACACATCATCATGACCAATATATAGGTGACTCTCTTGAATTGTAACATATGTCATCATAATATTTTGGGGCATTTCATAAATAGTATTCTAATTTCTATTACAATCCCATGAGAAAATTAATTGTTCCTATGTAACTGGATAAACAAAAAATATGGAAGTCATTATTTATTAGTATGTTAGAAATCCATTATATCCTCCTATAGTTCTTTATTAAGAATATAAAATGGAAGAATATCATTTTCCTCCATTGTAATATCATCCCAATCCCTTTTATTAGAAGATGAAAGAATAGTCTACTTTCCCATAACCTTTATTATAATAGCTATAGTTGCCACTTTAGAATTCATCTCCATGCACACTGTGCTAATACCTATAACAGTGAAAAAATATATTCATTCATGTATTATAGAATAACTTGGCACAGATAATGAGGAATGACCAATAACAATGTTCACATTTTCCACTGTTCACCCAGCCATACATGATGGCCACCCAGAAATGGGGTATCCATCATCTTTAAACAATATTGATTTGAGATTAATTGTGATGAGTTTATAAGAACTATATTAGACCTTCTAGGATGTAATCATCCACCCATATTCTAACTATAATTTATATTGGGTTTCCATTATCGCTCTTTCTTGATACATCAACTTAGCTTATTACCATGAGCTATACTAGAATCATTGGTCGTGGCACATTTTCAATTCAATAAATAATGTCTGATCTACCTACAGTCATTGAAGAACATTAGAACATTCTCATATTCAACTCTAAATTAAAATTAATCCATATTATTTGATGGAAATATTTTCTTGACCATAGTTAAACCAAAGTCCACCTCAACCAAAAAAATCATAATGTATGAAATGATCCAACTCTGTTTCTTTATCAACCATAATTGGAGAACACATTAATAATTTAATATACTAGAGTATCATCAGGTTCCAAAAAAACCAAATAAATTACAAAATGTTGACCCTTTACTAGATGTAAGATTAAAATACATCAATTGGGTTGAAATCTTCATCTCATCCACGAAGATATATGATGTCGTTATTGATGGAGACGGAGACGCGACCCAATGCCAACATCATTAGGACCTCTATGGGGAAGAGGATGTGGAAAAATCCACTACCTTTAGAGAAAAATATCCATTTACGAAATAACCACTCCATTGAATTCAATGATAAAATATTTTCTAATAAATTTTAAATGTTATTTTTACTCATGTTTTCTTTTTATTGAAATGGTTAATGATGAATAGGATTATAATTTACTAGATGAGATGAATTTTATAGAATGTGACAGAAAAATATTTATTTTGTAAAATTATTACATGAACATAATTTCCATTTCCTTAAAAAATAAAATCATTGAAGGTTTCATTTTCATTTAACACAGTTCATTCTATTTTAAATGATTTCTATTATAATATGGAAATTGTTAGATACAATACATATGATTTCAAAATTTAGAGGTAATTTATACATGAATTTTTTTAGTAATATTTTAATGAAAATTTTCTTTTATGATTACATCCTTTGATAATATTTATTCTTTACCCTGGATAGTATTTAGTGATACAATCCTAATTCATTATCTAGATGAATTATTATTATAATGATATAATTTTATTGAACCCATTTATTCTCAATAGGTTATTGTATTTCGATATTATATAATGTCTTATGATCTTATGAAATCCACATTAATGGATTGTGATTATGTGATATGTGGAGTTGAAATGATGTTATCCTTAAAAAAATAGGTTATGATGGAAAATTTATGAAATTATTAAGAGATGATAGATTTATGAATCTTCTAAATAATTATGGATAATTTTATCTCATAAGGGATGGTAGAGTTAAGGAAATTATAATAGATAAAAGAGTTATCAAACTCCATAATGATGATGATTTTAAAAAAACACCAAATAGATGGTTTTGTTAACTAGATATATGTTACTCCAAAGAATATGATGGAACTATCGTATTTAAATAATTCAATGAATAATTTATGATTCCCTTAATAATAATATTATTATTATGATTCTGACTGAGTAAAAAAATTCATATGACATGTTCAAATGATTATGAAATGGTATCACAGATCATTATTGATTTTTGAAGATTCCTTAGTCTTATGATTCATGTAATTTTAGATGCTAACATTTTATGACATTGATCATCCATATAAACTATGATATATTTCTTATAAACATTATATGATATCTCATTCTATTTTTATTATCTTATTCTTGAATAATATCATATATTGATATATCATATGTTTACCCTTACTGGTAATTTGAAATCACCCTTTCATATGATTCATTTTCAAAGGTTATAAAGAATGATTTTTTGTATGGTATACCTATAATGATTCCTTTGTGAGATGAACTCTATATAAGATGTTGAATATGTATTATAAAATATGTTTTTTATGTATGTATTATAAAACACACTATACCATTATTATTATGAAAAATGTATAGTTATGATATGTATGGAATATTAATATAAAATAATGTCCTAATTTTATTTGTTATTCTTGATTCTCCCTAAAATATATCGATACCATTCTTTCTTATTCAAATAGAAAAAATATCTACTAAGAGAGACCATTCAAAAACACTAGGGAACATGAATATCATGATTAAACCTACCAGGTTTGGAACATGGTCACCATAGACTACTCAAGGAAGGGTAAATGGATAATTTGAATAAAGTTGGGTTGAAGTGGGTAGAAGAAGAATAATTATATAAAAATAGGTATTTATACTTTGAGAAACTCTCTTTAATCACCTTGAAATGATCAACGGAGGTTTTATAAATGAAAACAACAAGTTTTGGATGATTTTAGGGGGTTTTATTTAGGTTATATATGATAAATAAAATGAAAAATTGATTAATGGAAAGATAAGTAATTCATGATTCAATTTTGGGGTGATATCATGGTTAGGATATATAGTTCAAGAAAGTATGTCCCAACAATGAAATAGATTTTAGAGACATTTGGGAATGCTTACATGATTTGGTCACATTATATCAATATTGAGCACCGACCACCCCTATGCACCCCCAAAATGTTTTCATATTATTATGTACTAAAATTGAAAACATATAGGTGTAATGATAATAAATAAAAATAAAATACATTCATGTGACCATGGGGATGTAAAAATTTTGCCACTATTCCTATTTTGACAACTATAATGACTTTATTATTCATTATCCATAAATAAATGAAGTCCTCACACATTCATCATTTATATTGGGTTGTTAATGAGATGAAAACATACTCCCATCCAGCATCATATATCTATGATAAAATTTGAGTTTGGGATAATTCCTAATGTTATTGTTCTTATACTATAATTTGTGTTGCAGTCATTGATCAATTAACTATAATGAGACTTCCGGGATAAGAAATTTGGATCAGGGGCCACAAGGGAATTGTGTAATCGATGTTACCCATTTTTTCATGGGATTCAAGCCACCAATAGGCTTTTAGACATAGGGTCTCTTGGAAGATAAGGTCCATTAGGAAATATGGCCTCTGAGAAATCAATAAAAATACATTTCAATTTATTGGAGCTACTATATATTATAAATTATATTATTAATAACCTCTAGGAAAAGAGAAATAGATCCAAGATTAAAGGATGGATATTGTAGAAATATTATCGTCCTATGTTTCAACACATGTATATATATAAATAATTTTTTAGTGGGGATGTTCTAGTATATTTTGTTCAAATAACAATGTAAGTTTTTTTTCCTTGGGGAAAAATGGATTTGTAATTTAGCAATCAATTCCACTAGATCTATTACTCATTCATCATCACCTAATGTTCCCAAATAACATGGTTGCCTTTACCATTCATTTAAAATATCTCTCTTCTTCCACCAATATCAATATCATTTCTATAGTTCATATAATTTTTTTATAAAACTAATGTGAATTGAAAAATTTTAATGGTTCATATATTTCATCACATCCTTTCTAAAAGACATAGGAAACATCAACCAATATTAAAATAAAATGATATCTTCGGGATGTTGAGACTAATAACTCTTGGCCTCCCCACTATTTATAATTTCTCTTATACATGAAAAAATAGGGTCATGGGTTTTATCTTATAGAAACTAGTCACAGTAAGATTGTGTGACATGAACACTATCTAATAATACCTGATTATATTCATATTTTATAACAAGATGAAACTTAGTACAAAGGCTCATCAAATTATTTTCTCCATGAACTCTTTTACATCATGGGTTTGAGATTTTATACTCAACCAATCTTTTATTGTGTTTCCATTAATTGGGGTACAGTATAAATCAAAATAAAATATCTAGAGATGCACCCCATAGTGAATTTTATTAGGATTAATATCCATTAAGGAAATTGTATGTTAAATAAATTTATGACTAATATTCCCCATAAATATGTCCACAAATATATATGAAGGTTATGTTTTCGATGAATTCATAAATTTCCCGAAATCTATATCCTGAGTGGGTTATTTCATCCAACATGGGAGTAATAGAAAAGGATTCATCCCATTGCATAATCGTATTTCAAATAAAAAGATTATATAATCCTATAAATTAGGAATCATAATATACCATATACCCTTCACCAATGTCATAACAAATAAATACAAGAGCTATTGTCCAGATCAATTTTAACTTATCAAAGGACATTTGTGTCTTTTTACTAAATTCATATTTCACTTCTATTTTTATCAAATACATCAGAGAAAATTAATTCTTAAAAATATCCTAGATAGATCCATTATATCTAGATAAACTCAATAAAATTATAATCTAAAAAAAATTGTATGGTGAGTCACAATACATCATTTCTCGAATATTCTATGTATTTATATAAAGAACTCTTATTAAAATTACAAGTAATGATAATTTAATTTTATTAATAATGAAATTTTATTTTTATTACATGGAATATATTTCATTATACATTTAAATATTATTAATTATTTGAAAATGATTCGCATTGTCCTATATATCAATAGAGTGAAAGAGGATGTCATTAATAATTATCAGGACCATGGTCTAAAGGCATTAATGCATCATATAGTAAATTAATTCGACTAAAATTATATATGAATTTTTAATATTTATTATTAAAATAAGATATTTTTTTAATTTTCTACTATTGATAACATCCATAGGAACATTGGAATTCATAATCCTCAATTAATAGTTCCCCACTATGAGTTTGATTTTTGGGGGAAAATATCACACTACAAAGTTCATTAATGGGATCATAAATCCATTGAAATAAGTATTTATTTTATACAATCACTGAATTGATCATATAATAATTGAAAAAAATTTAGAGATTTTATTCTTGTTTCTATCTAAATAAATTAAATTCCACCAATTAGGAAACATTAAAGAAAATGGAACACATACATTCAAGATATTCATGTAAAACATTATATTCATTCATCAATGATTCACCCATTACATAAAATGGTAAAGATATTTGTTATCTCCTTTCATGAAAATATATATATTAGACCACCAATCACTCCATATAAAATATAAAAATCACATGAAAATATTATCGGATAACAATTAAATATTATTGGAAGCTACCGATCTAAACACCCTTCATTGACATTCAAGGGTATACTATATTTCTTATACGAGTTTAAACCAATAGAAATAAATGTAGAGAAAGTGATACCTAATATTATATTCCACTAACATTAAAAATATGTGAGTGTTTCTCTATACAAAAATGAAAAAAAAATCATTTAATAATGACAATATACACAGTCTTTCGAGATTATTTTATAGTTAATGTGAAATATTAATTAAATGATATATTGTTCATGTATAAAAAAATCCAAAAAAAAAATTCGACATAAGAAATCACCACATAGCATGACAGGTGCTTAAAAACATTCACCCTTTTTCAGAAATGTGTATAATGGTATCTTATATATAGTGTAATCTAAAATAAAATGGCCAATAAATCAAAAACATTATATGATTTTAATGCTTATGATTCACCTATATAAAATAATTACAGGACAATAATATAAGTAATGAGTAAAATTCAACTAATAGCCATTATATCCACATCTGATATTGTAGATAAATGGTCAATGATAAATAAATTCAAATTGTTTTCCCACATAATGGATTTCCAAAAAGGTTTAGAGTGACCCTTTACATCACTTTGTTCCTCCCATCTATATGAATGATAAATTTCTACCATTGATGCATCATACAACATCTATTGGATTATGGTATTGGAATAACCTACATTTCTACTCTATGGAGCTTGTTGTCAAATTTTTTTAAGATGATCTAGATACCCACATTGATTGTTTTTAATCAAATCCTCATAATAAATTGATCTACGAATTTATAGCCCTCCCATATTAAAATAATACATGATTAGTTAACCTGTAAGAATTATAAGAAGTTGTATTAAATTAGTGTTGAGTACACCAACTTCTACCCCTCTAAGAACAGTCATATTTTACCATTTATCTATGTGTGGGTATTTGGATTACATTGATTACAAATATAGTTCCACTCAAACTTGTTTTCACTTACTTGTCATTATCATACTTCACTACTATATTTTCATCTTCAATAAAGGTATGAATATAAAATAGTAAAATCATTGATATATTATTAGGATTTAGACCCATATCGAATCAATAATACTTTAGAAAAAAATTTGAGATAACCTCAACAGAAAACCATATAGACATGGATTAATGATTATAATAATATAAACATGAGAAATTCCATTTTTATAGTTTCAAAAATACATAGTATTTGTTTATTATAAGGTAATATATGAAAAATGATTCATTGAACACAACCCATGATAGACCCCCCAAATATCTTGGCATGTATGACTATCTCCCAGAATTGATGGATCAATGCTCAAAATAGATACATAGGGAAATTAAGATTAGAATTCATATGTGACTGAAGGAGACAAAATATATTATTCATTGTATCTAACCATTATTCAAATATACATCATGTATTGTTATATAATTAAATGGTCAAAATAGGGTGATATTACAAATTTATAAATATTTTGTGACTATATGAGAATTATAGTAATTTTGTTTTGAAAACTGAAAAACATCATCATAAAAAATTGTAGTATTTCAGATATGTGTGATACTACTTATAATCCATAGACAATAAATGTGAGAGTATGGAACCAACAATACTGTGACCCGAATATTGAAGTTGCGTCATGTCATATTTCAACTAAAATTTTTATCATATAGTAAGAAAGAAATAAAAAACATTTTACCCAAGTGGAACTCAACAAGACAAACCATTTTTTACCTAGAGGAATAAATCAATAAAATAAATATTTTTTCTACCTAGTGTAAAAACCCAACATATCTTATTAAGGGTTCAAATGACCAAATAGTCATATTTTTTAATTCGACATCATAAACTAAATTTAACACACATAGATAAATATATAAAGAATACATCACCGCTGAACTCGAAATTAGATAATAAAAACATTGATTGCTAAGGAACCAATGAAAACGTTAGTACTGATATTAAATATGGTGATATTCTCTACATAGGAATACAATGATATTTTTTTTCATTTAGGAATATTACACCATTTGTATTTACAATATGTATAGTTTGATTGAATATCAACTCAACCATTGAACCATGAGACTTCATGGAATATCTTTGAAAAATCTATTTTTATAATTAATTTATGTATTATTTTATAAATATAAAACCAAAATTAAAAAAATGTAATAGTATAAAATTATTCTAGTTTAACAATTCTCAATGAGTAATTGATATTATGAAAATAAATAAATACATTAGATTTAATCGATGTTGATTTCCAATAAATAGTGTCATAGGTTTTCTCTATTTAATGTTCATTCATATATCATTTGGTCACTATGAAAATAGATCATTGATGACTCAATGTAAAATTATAATCTTCAAATATATAGAATATGTTTGAAAATTTACAGTTAGAAAATTTAAAAAAATCATGAAAATAAACAAATAATGTGATATAAGGAATTACAAACTATTGGATCAAAATGTTCAATTCTTCATAGGTATAATATTATTCATAATGACTGTATTTAGCAAAAAAAGAATATCTTTTAAATACCAATTCATATATAAGAATAATTTTCCTTATGTATAATAAATTTATTTTATATAAATAATGAATATTTTCCTTTATGTAAGGATCAGTTTAAAATTGAAATAGTCAACATAATGGTAAAATCCAATTCGCATCACTGATTTTCAATATGTATGACAATGTTTAACCTATAAAAAATTCACTATATATGGGTTATTTTTATTAAATATAACTGTCTTTACTAAAAATGAAATGTATGACTACTAGAAGAAGAATCCAATTTTTTTTAAGGATCCTTAAGCACATATAAAAATTTCTGTCAGTAAAAATAAGTATGTAAAGCATTTATTTTTTTACACTTCGATTTTTGTCTTCTTCTTATATTTTATTTTGTCTTTTGGCCTTTAGTTTTTCACTCAAGTGAAAAGTATGATTGGTTTGAATTTTTATTTTTTGTATCATTTATCAATAGATTCTAGATTAGAAAATCGTTATAATAAATTGGGTGGCATCCCCTTGGAAACTTTATAACAAAAGGTTTGTTGGATGTGGCTTGGCACACATCTAGTGCATTTTTTACCAAACTGTGCATCAAGAATGTTGGAAGGATCCGTGTTGAGTGAAAAAAATTCACATGATTTGATCATGATCTTTAATATATGTGGAATAATTTTGATTGGTTCTTTTTTTACTAGTAAAGGATTCATGGTTGATTAATATTTTGGTATACTGTGATGCCAAATAATGTTTGGGGCACATATCATAAAAATTGTCAAATTCCATTTCTATACTCTTGTGATTTTAACCTTAACTATAATATTTCACACACCTCTAAATTATGGGAACCCAAGGGGAATCCACCATGTTCTCCAAGTCTATCCTCCTATCACATTATGTGGATCAAGGGTTTATTCATGGTTTTAGGTTTGGATTATATATGTATTATCCTCTCCCCTCCTCTCCTTTGTCTTCCTTGTCATTCCATTTTTCTATTGACATATTATTCTCCCATGGTTTTGTAGACCTGGGTATAATTATTCAAATTATTTATATTAGTGATTTTTCTATTTTATGGTCCCACTTAGTATATAAGGGTTATTATATCTTTCACAAGGTTATTTGGGTAGTGAATTTTTGAAGTGTCATGAGATTGAGGTATTATTCTGATGACGCTCACATTTTCAAATATTTTATACTGTAAATCATTGTTTATAATCCCACCATAGTGTTATTGGATGAGTAAATTTCTTGTTTTTAGGTTTTAGTGTTATTTTGAGCCTAAATGTGAAATATTCCTATTTCTAGATTTTAGACATATTTTTACATAAAGGGTATTTTAGTCTTTTAATGGATAATATATGTCCAAATTTTGTAAATCTATTTTTTTATAATCCTTAATTTATTTCTTTCAAATTTTTCTTTTGGACCAAGAGTGGATTCGACTATCTAAAGTGCATAAAAATTCATTGAATATGGACATTTTTTCAGGCAGACAATGTGGATCCCACCATTGTAATGGAACCCAAACTCATAATAAACTTATCCAAATGTGGTGTTTCAACCTGATATAGAACGAGGACATCTAGGAATTACTAATTTTTTTTGGTGGATTATAGAATTTATTAAGGCGGCCATTTAATGAAATATTTTTTGAGGAACCTTCTTAAATGCTTCGTCCAGAAACAGAAACCTCCTATGAAAATTTCATAACTCATTCATCCGAACTCTAAATGAGCTGATATTTTGAGTATAGAAGACCAATATATTTATGAACGAAATTTATGAAGCGTGGAATGCGTGAAGAGATCATTTATGGAGTCTACAACGTGTCATCTTTCACGGCACAAATTCTTCCTATAAAAGGAGGTCGTCACCTCTTTCCCAAAGCATCCCATTCTCCATTCATTCCATCAAGGCACCAAGGATGAGATCTCCACCGAGGGAGGTCAGCCACAAATATTCCCCATTTTATTTTTTACTTGTTTATTTTCTTTATTTTTGTTTTATTTTTCAGTTGTAATTTATATTTATAATAAAATTCATATATTATTTTTATTTATGTGTCCACCCATCCACCCCATTTTCTTCATCATATTTTCTCTTTATTTTCTTCTTTTATTCCTCTCATTTTATCCATCATGACATGTTACAGAAATAAATGAGGGGTTAACCCGAGACTTGTCCTGGGGGAGATATGTGGAAATTTTATTTCTTATGTGCTTAAATTCCTATGTTTTATTATGTTTGTGATGAGAAAGAATGGTGTGCACAGTGGGTGTGGTGATCGTCCACCACGACACTGATCTCAAACTCATTTCTATTCTTTTATTAAATATTATCCCTTCCATCTACTGGATACAATCTCTTAATATGATGTAGTTGATCCATTCAGTGGGTGAAATTGCTTACGATGGAGCCAGGTCTTGGAAGAAGTCACACTCTTGATCGAGGTGTGACATCATCCTTGATTATAAGAGGAGGTGATGTTAGGAATAGTAAATGCAGTCAATATTTCACACCAATAAATAAAATAATAGTAATTCATGAATGAGATCTCATAATTTAATTATCAAATTTATTTTAAATACCAACACTAAGAATAATGAAACACACAAACCAACCAATAAATGCCAGTTCTTTCTCAATTAATTTCATTTTTTTGTTGCATGTTATTTTTATCATTTATTTTAATTTAATTGTATTCCATTCCGATATTATATAAAAACAACAAAAACAATTTGTTTAGTTAAATTAGATTATGTGAGTGAATGACTGAAAAGGCTCTTCAAGAGAGATGACCCTGGTTAGCCTCTATGCAGCACTAGTAAAATTAATTTGCTTTGGAAACGCCCTACGATAGGTGTGCGTCAAAACTAGCATCGATGCTGGGGAGCTAAGTGGTTTTCATTCACTATTTTTAGTCCCATTTTGTAAATAATTTTTCTTTCATTTAAAAAAAACAAAAAATAATAAATTTAAAAAATAAAAAAACCTCTTCTTTGTTCCCAATGTATTCAAATTATGATTATTTTGCATAGGCTAACCAATAACTAGTGCAATAAAAGTTTTACAATGAACATGATTCTCAGTCTCATAGGATTAGCGATAAAGTGAAAAACTCAAAGAGACAAATATAATTGATTGCTGAATATGTTTGTGCATCCCAAGAACAACCTGAACCTAAGCCGAAACCTAGACCAGAACAAGTGCTGGAAGAGATTTCACTCATAATTTTTTATTCTAAAGAAACTGATGTGGGTGAGATAGAACTTCTATAGGAACTAATCACATCATCCCACACTCAACCATTTCTCGAGGTGGTCGCATAAGTACAAATTCCAACTGATGCACTGATGGGAGGTCAACATATTTTTGGAAGAATCCTAGAATTAATTTGTTGAAGATAACTTGAAACATGATCTTTCTATACTTGATAATGAAACACAAGACACTTTCTACCACTATCTTAATTTGAATGATAATGAAGAAGATTCACTTTCTGAGATTGAGATTCCAATGGTCATGCCAAAAGAGATAAATTACCAAGCTGAATTACCTGAAAGGGAGGATTTCTGTATTAATTCTTCATGTTTTAATCTTATTCAATCTAAATTGTTTTCTGAATTATCTTTCATTGAAATTTATGATACATCACAACTAGAGCAGACCGTGGATGTTAAAAATGGGACTACCAAAGTAGTGTTTACGGAAGTAGAAGAAGAATATCTTGAGAAGATGGTGGTGTGACTACATCCTCAAAAATAATTTTCATACTATGTGGAGGAGGACACCATTAATGTTAATAGGGAGAACCCTTATAATTTATTCCCTCCCACACCGAACATCAAATTTCTTCTTTATTCTTTCTTGGGTGTTGGTAACTTTCTTATCTACTCTGGGATTCACTACATTCAATGTTTAATCATGATCATCGGAAAAACTCACATGTGGTGGTTTATCTAAAAGAAATCACATCCACCTTATGATTGGGGATAATCAACTAAAACTGCCTGACTAGGGTTGTAAAAACCAAACACCCTCTAGGGGGTTTAAACCTATCATTATCTCTTCTATTTTCCCTTTATCATTATTTTTATTTATTTTTCTTATATAGTTTCATTTCTTTTTGTAGTCTTAATGTGGTAGCTTCTAATAGCTTAACTCAAGGAATCCACTTCAAAAATAATTTCAGGTTATATCTTCCCTTCCCTTGGATTTTCTACCTTTATATTTATATTTTGATGATTTGAAATTTTGGGTAGTAAAATTTATCTGTGGGGAAGTGTCAACATTCTTAGTTATTCTTCTGTGCCTTTTGTTTTTGTTTATTATATTTTTTGGGAATTTTTATCTTAAATGATTTTTTCTTATCACTCTTCACACATCAATTGATTTTGAAATATTTGAAATGATTTTTGAAATAATGGATTTTAAATGATTATTGATATTAATTTTTTTCCCTTGAAGTGGATTTTCATGAATTTTAATGAGTTTGACTGATTTTTGAAATCCATTTCCATGAAACACTGACTCAAAATATTTTTCCAATCATGTGAGGTATTCTAAACCACTTTTACATATTCTTCTTAATACCCACACTTTCTTGAGGGAAACTTTAAATTTATGTGAGAAAGAGAATTTGAGAATAATTATCTTTCGAGACATTAGATTTGATAGAATGTATTTGAAATGACTGAGGAATCACTTTGGAAAGCCACATTTTATCTTGAGACCCACATTTACATTTATCCTTCGTAAGGCCTTAGATGCCATGAATTTCCTTATAGGTTTAAGCCACATTACAAGCCAATTTTTCCTTACCTACACTCACTTTTAGTATTTTTGCATGGATATTTCAATTTTGAGTGTGGGGGAAGGGACATTAGTGTGTGTTCATTGGGATTTTTATCATTTATGGGTGGTGCGAGGAGTGTGTCAATATATTGGGCAGTGGATAATAAGAGAACTAGGAATGTGTCATAATTTCTTGTGCATTATTTGTTTCATCAATTTCTCCTTCAAAAAAATTGAAAAAATAGAGATGAGATTTATTTACTCATTGTACATTATTTTATGACTCATGAACCATTCAAAAATCAAGGGCATGAATTTCCATTCATTTATTGTATTCAATTTTCAGCTCATCCTCCATGAAAAAATAAATAAATAAATAAAGATTTTCTTTTTTGGAGCTTAAAAAAAGGGAGATTATAGATTATATCATTCGTTATGATCACTACTTGGATTATGTACCATGAAATAAATAGGGGTGGTGTTGTTTTTCACAATTTCTTGTGGGATTGAGAGAGGAATTTAATGGGTTTTCCCTTGATTTAATCATGCATTGTACTTAAAAGTCCAACATCCTCTTTCTAGCCTGAAACTTTTTCAATCACTTTCCCACTAACCCTAAGCCACAGAATCATTTGGATATTTAATTAAATCCCTCAGGATAAAATTAATATTCCTGTTTCACGCTATGGAGAAATGTGAATTTTCACAAACCTATGGTGATACATGTGATTTTCAAGTATGAGTATAACTCTAGATTAATTGTCTCTAGAGTGAAGAGTGACCTAAAATTCAATGTGAGGTAGGTTGTGAATGGGCCATGGATTGATTTATGAGGTTGAACAAATTTAATGATTGAAATTAAAATTATATAGGTTTTTTTTCCAATATGATACATTATGGTCTTCAATTTTGTATAAGATCATTGATATTGCCTCATTTTTTATTGTTGTGTGAAATTTTATTTGGATGTAAGATGATTGCCTAGGAGTGAAATGTTTATGTGTGGGGGAGTGATGATACTCACATTTTCATATATTTTATACTATGAATCATTGTTTATAATCCCCCATAGTGTTATTGGATGGGTAATTATCCTGTTTTTAGGTTTTAGTGTAATTTTGACCCTAAATGTGAAAAATGCCTAATTCATGATTTTAGACAGATTTTTGCATAATGGGTACTTTAGTCAGTTAATGAAAATTATATGTCCAAATTTTGTGACTAAATTTTTTATAGAATACTTATTCTATTTCCTTCAACATTGTATGCTGGACTAGGAGATTTTTTGGCCATCTAAAGGGTCTAAAAATTTATTTATGTTGGACACTTTTCTGGGCGGACAGTGTGGACCCCACCATTGTAACAGAACCCAAAATCGGCATACACATATCCAAATGAAGTTTTTCCACCTGGGATAGAACTAGATATTCTAGGAAGGACTCTAAAATATATTTTTGGGTGTTTAGAAGTCATTATGGTGTCCATTTAACGACATATATTTGGAGGAACCTTCCTAGATGCTTCGTCAAGAAATAGAAACTTCCAATGAAAATTTCATAACTCATTCATCAAAAGTATAAATGAGATGATATTTTTAGGAGAGATGACTAATATATTTATGAAAAACATTCATGACGTGTGTAACACGTGAAGAGGTAATTTATGGGGTCTACAACGCCTTAACTTTCGGGGGACGAATTCGGCCTATAAAAGGAGGCCCTCACCTCTTTCCCAAAGCAACCCAATCTCCATCAATTCCTTCAAGGAACCAAGGAGGAGATCTCTAACGAGGGAGTCCGGAAAAAAATATTACCCATTTCAATTTTTATTTATTTCTTTTCTTTATTTTTATTTTATTTTTCAATTGTAATTTATATTTCTAATAAAAATCATGCATTATTTTTATTTATGTGTCAACCCATCCACCCCGTTTTCTTCAACATATTTTCTCATTATTTTTGTCTTTTATTCTTCTCATATTATCCATCATGACCTGTTACCCTAATAAATTAGGGATTAACCTGATACATTTCCTAGGGGAGGTATGTGGAAATTTTTTTTCTTATGTGCTTAAATTCCTATGTTATATTATGTTTGTGATGAGCAAGAGTGATGTGCATGGCGGGTGTGGCGATCATCCACCATGAAACTGATCTCAAAATTATTTATATTATTTTATTAATTATTTTACCTTCCTTCTACTAGATACAAGATCTTCATACGATGGAGTTGATCCATTCAATGGGTGAAATGGCATACGATGGATCCAGGTCTTGGAAGACATCACACTCTCGATGGAGGTGTAACATCAACCATGATTATAAGAGGAGTTGAAGTTAAGATTACTAAATACATTCAATATTTCACACCAATAAATAAAATAATAGTAATTCATGAATGAGATCTCATAATTGAATTATCAAACATAATTTAAATACCAACAAGGAGAACGATGAAACCCACAAACCAACCAATAAAGGCCAAGTTCTTTCTCAATTAATTTAATTTTGTCATTTCATGTATGTTTTATCTTTTATTTTAATTAAATTGTATTCCACTGCTATATTATATAAAAACAACCAAAATTAGTAATTTAGTTAAATTAGATTAAGTGAGCGAATAACTGAAAAGTCTCTTCAAGGGAGATGACCCTGGTTAGCCTCTAGGATGCACTGGGAAAATTAAATTGCTTTTCCCACGACCTTTGACAGGCGTGCGTCAGATCCACTTTTTTGTAGGCATTAAATTTATAAATAATTGGTTTATTTATTATTTATCCTTCCAATTATGTTAAATATTGTTTTGGGATCATTATAATATTTTTTTGATATGAAATTAGGTAGTTTTCATGATTTTTTGTTGTAGATTCCAATTTTTTTGTGTGATGAACATCTAGTGTTTGATAACATTTAATGTTGTATTTTATGAGTAATTTGGAATTTCAAAAGAGTGTAATGGATTTGAAAATGGGTATGTGACATTTCATTTTTTTTTTGGATTTATAAAATGAATTTCAAAGTGGGTTATACTTGATAATGGTGTGTGTTTGGTTCAATTAAAATGGTTTGATATTTGATAATGATATGTTCCCTATTTAAAACATTGATAAAATTGGATTTGGTTTATGAAAGTTTTGTGACTGAAAAATTGAACATATAAATTATTTTTAAATTGATAATGGGGTGTTTTATCCTTTTTTAATGGCAGATATAGTTCTTTGAAAAAAAATCATCAATGGGTTCTTGAGTCCCATTATGAACTTTGGAAAATTGGTGAAAATGAACATCACAAAGAAACCCTATTGATAATTATCTTACCTCATTTTTTTTGGAATTGATGGGATTTCCCCATTGTGGAATCATTAAAATATAATTGTGTAAATGGGTTATACATCCTCAATGAGTACACATCATGGATTATTTTAATTGAGTGCAATGCGATATCATGAGTGTGAAATCCATGGACATTTATAGTTTATGGACAGAGATTGATCTCTTCTGTGACTCAGGGTGTTCCCTATAGAATGAATCATTTATATATGACATATTTACTTGTGATTGGATGTTTAGTTGAAATCTGTTGTTTCCCGTAATTTAAAATATTGACTTGGAGACCTATCATAGCTAGATAATTTTATGAGAATGTTTTCTGATGTAGATTGGATTATTCTACAAATTTTGCTCTATAAAAGAGGATATATTTTGTTATTTTTTATTTGGGATAGTCTCCCTTATTCAAGGAAGGTAGGTTGATATTGAGTATATGGTCATTTTTTTCCATTGAGTGAGACATTATTTCCACGATGAGTCAACATGTTTGGTGTGAACTATATTATTTCATCTGATCTTATGTTCTCCCATTCCAATTGTCAGATTTTTGTCTCTAGCCGATGATTGAGATACATGTTGGTTGGTTACACTTTTGTTCTTATTTTTAATTTCCCTTATTATTTAATCATTCTTGGTTCACTGATGTTTGGTGTATTTATTTGAAATGTAATGTTTAGGAACTCAATTTCTTATGAAAATTTGTGTGAAATTTTTTTCACTCAATTATAAACTTTTAAATGAAATGAAATCTATCTTCTATAAAATCATTATGTCTCCTTCTTGAAAGTGAATGAGAAATTACATAGAAAATGTGTAGAAGACTTTTATTTAATTATAAATGTATTTTTTTGGAAATATTAGTTTTTATATTGTATTTGATACATGAAAATGATGTTTCTTTTATTTAAATGATGTGCATTAGGAATATAATTGGTCAGGCATGCCTACTCAGTTTTAATATGCAAACCTGTAGTTATTTTTTATTTTTTCCTTTTGGTGCATGTTCTAGTTTGGTTTGTATTTTCATGGTATATGGTTGGTTTTGGTATAGAAGGGGGATCCTCAGGGTCACATGGAGAGTTTTATATAAAGTTTCAGTTTTGATTTTTGTGTACTTTTGTCATATCTTTAGTTTTTGATAAATAATGACCAATTTGGTAATAATTTTTTTTATTTCACCAACTAAATTAATTAAAATATTAAATTCACTAATACATTTTGGGATAAATCAGTCACATTGTTTAGTTTGTTATTTCTATAGATTCAAAACTCATTTCAATCAATTCCACATATCACCCCAGGTTACTGGAGAGCATTAGACTTATTTTAGTTCATGAAAAAATGGTTTTAGAGCATGTTGGATCATTATATAACCATATTTTAGAGTGGCCATTTTTATTTGGGATTTCATGGTAGATAAATTAGAATAGTTGGAATATGGGCTGAATGTTTTGGGGAGTGTTTGGAAATACTTTATAGTCTAAACCATGAACGACCAATTGATGTTAGGTTGTATTTGGATTCTATGGTACTGGTTGGTTGCTTTATGTTTGTGAAATGAAATTAGTGTTGTGAAATTGGACTTAGTGATCTCATTTCTCATATAAATTCAAATGAATATCGGTATATCTTCCTTAAAGACTAATTTTTTTGGTGGTGTGAATAGCATATAATAGCTAACCCTATGACCATGTATCCCATCAACACTCATTTCCTATTATGATTTCTTATGTGTCTTCCTTGATTTATTTTATTTAAAAAAATTGTGTTTATATTTTTTAACTAGATTTCAAGTGGTAATGTTTGGAAATTTTTAATTTTGAAAATTAATTTTAAGAATTAACTTTTATTAATCCTTTAAGAAAATAAATTTATATAAATTAAATTTTGTGGAAAATCAGAATTTTTTAAGAATAAAAAATATTTTTTATCCTAACATTGGGATTTGAAAGGAATCCGTGGGGGTTTTCATTATGATAAAATGGATGTGGCATGTGGATATTGAATATTATTTTTGATTAGTGGATAATGGTCTTTAAGAAAATTATTTATGTAAATATAAAGGGAGTGTGGATTGTGAGTGATAAAAAATCGGGTGGAATGTTTTTTTTGATAAATGAAATTATTTTGTTTTGACAACTAGTATTTAAAGGCTCTCAAATGAACTTATATGTGTGGGAGAGTGGATGGATGATGTTAGGGGTGGATGAGTGCCCATATTTTTAAAAGATTATTAGTGTTAAGTTTGGAATGAGAATGTGCATGTGTGAGGCATCAGAAAATAAAATTGGTGAGTGTTTAAACCACATAGATTTATTTGTTACAAATGTTTGTTCATGTGGAAAATTTTTGATGATATAAAACTAGTGGTTTTGTGGCTTGTTTTTAACATGTATAAGAAGTTTTTCTTTTAATTAATTTTAAATTGATATATCTTATTGATGAGTAGGTTTTGATTGAGCCTTTGGGGTTCCTATTTCCTCATGTGTGCCCCAAAAATATTGTATGGATATTCTTGGTGAAATTATTAGTTGTTTACCATTAGATGGATCTCTATTTGACCTACCTATGGATTTTATGTATGAGTTTCAAAAGTTAACTTCATATCTCTTTTTTGGCCACAAGGATCATCTCTAAGCAGAAGAGTGGATGTGTGAAATAGAAAGGATCATCACTAAACCTGATTTTCCTATGTCATTAATGGTTCTTATCTCTACATTCATGCTTGATGTACTGACTTGGAAGTTGTGGATATCTCTCTCTCTTTCAATCCAAGATGAGAGAAGATCTCACCTTTTTTTTCTTCAAGGATTCGTTAATCCATCATTATTTCAATAATGGTATAATGGAGGTGAGAAAGGGTCTGTAGATGTGATTTTCCTAGAAAGGATATGGATTATTCATGGATTACATCCATATTTTTTTGTATTTGGTTTTTTATAGTCTATAGTGTGTAATATGAAATTCCCTGAATGCTCAATTTTTTGAGTTTCGGCTTCTCCCAGCTATATGGTCGAATGATTCATAGCTCAAATTACACATTTTTTTCAATGTGATGAGTATTGAATCTCTATTTTAAGCTCTGTTAGCAAGGGTTCTTTAGGTAGTATTACATCCTTCATTTATTTGAAGCTGTTATGGGAATTATAGTAAGGATGTGGGGAGGTGGCCTAAATATTATGATGCTTCAAGATTAATTATATGTCCTCTGATCATTAATTAGATTATTTTGTGAAATGTACAATGCTATTTAATTTGGGTGGAATTTTTTATCATAATAAGTCGGTGTCTTTGAGATCACTAACGAAATTTCATGACTATGGGTTACTAAGTCTTTTTCAACTCTTTTTTTCTAGGTGTTTTCAAAAGATTTATGGACCCAAATCCACCATTTTGTGAGACACACAAATTCATTTTCCATAGTAGGATGATTTTCTGGGTCTAGATTATATTTCGTTTTATTTTATGTTTCCTCCCAATTATAGTTTTTCATTGTATTGTATATGATATTTCCAGTGTTGTTTTCTTTGGTTTGAAATGTAAGGGGGATATTGTAGATCTTTTGAGAATTTATACTTTTAATAGATTGGTGTATTTATATTTGTAAACTCATGTTTATATCAATCTATGTGGTTGGTGGGTATGCTCTTTTTTCTCTATTTGGGTGAAAATGCCTTGTTAGTGTAGAGTTAGTCTCCAAGTGTATTTGCATCTTCTAGTTCTTCCCCGGGAGATGTGTGTATGTTTATAGAACCAAAAGAATATATCATATTTATGATCATTATTTGTAACACCCTGACCCTAGTTACCCAGAGTCGGTGCATTATTACATAACATTGGCATGATCACAAGAAAGATCAAATCTCAAAAGACCGATTGGTTTAGTAGCCTTTGAAACACTAGATATATTCATATGTCTTACATTACATCATAAAATGAAAAACTACTACAACATCATATTGTCTCCATAATCCACACACATATCCCCACTTAATATCCCTGTAGGTAATTCATAAGTTACTTCTTCACTTCCTGGGAAAAATAAAACATAGAAAAGGGGTGAGCTCAAATGCCCAGTAAGGATAATAATATAGTGGCAACATTCATAAATAAGAATAAACATTTAAGGCATTGAATAACTAAAACAAAAGCCTTTCAAACTTGAACTTTCAACAAAGTATGGAATAAATAAAATGAAATAATTCCATTTACTTATTCACATGGATATTCTACTAATCGAATAATCGCATGAAAAATCAATAACCACTTTTATAATGATGGAATGCATAATGCCAGACTATCATAACCACATAGCCAAGGCCTCGTGCGAAGACAATAAATACGATTTTGCCAAGGCCTTGTGCCAAGACACTAGTTTGTCTCACGAGACCTACCGAAGCATCGAGGAGCTATAGCGGGCTTCAACCGTCAAATGTTAAGTCCAATGCATTCCCATATGAAAAGGTTTAAACATAACATAAACATTCGTATTAAAACTAGCATACGAAATGTCAATACTTTTACCATAAACTATGAATGGTATAAAAATATCACATCCATAGTCAAACATATCACAAAACCTTCAATACAATATAGAAGTTTTGTATCATAATAAATGAACTTCAAATAAGCGTAAAATCCATCAAAGGATGTTGACATAGATGAAATAAAAACTCTTTTTAGAGAAACATCTCTTTTTATTTTGAAATCATTTAAGAGCCATATAAAATAAAACATTTTCTTTTTAAAATATTCTTATAATCTTGTAAGGGAAGCTTCGACGATTTTATAACGGCAGAAAATAGCCGCACCCGCCGTATAAGTTAAAAAAACATTCTTACCTTAATTTTGTCGAAAAGGTTAAAAAGCACCTTGTTTGTAAAATGACAGAAAGATTCCTTTATAAACCTCTTATAAAAAGTCAAATAAGGGTATAAATGACTTTAACCCATATTCATGTAAATAGTAAAAAAAATTTGAAATACATTTTTAAGAAACATGGATGTGGATGATAAAGAGATCACAGTAGATTATTACGTATAAACAACCTCGGATAATGTAGAGATTGTGAAATAACCATTACCAATTTGGTAACTTATGAAACATACAACCCATTAAAGAGGTATCATACAATTAATATGTAAATACACATAAATTAGAGTGTATTACACAAAGAATATAATTATGGACAGTACATACACCACACAAAAGGTGATGGTGGCAATATGGCATGAATCTCACGGGAATAAGGAGTGAGATGAAAACCCCTTACCTTGTACTTTTCCTTGGTTGGGATAGGTTAACCTCCTTTATAATGGTGAAATAATTGTTATTAAATTATAAAAGAATCATATATATTAATATGATATCATATATGATCTTTTAACATTTATTTGTTAATAATATCTTAGAATTTTCATCATTTCGGGTGTTAACTTACTCATTTTCTTCTATATGTTTTGTTACATAAGCCATGTTTTTCATGGATAGGATGTATATTATTCATATACAGAATGATATCAAGTCCTTAAAAATTATTTTTAAATCATCAAATGATAATTATACTTGAATGGATGTGATGGAGAATGAATCTCATCGCGTTCGTGGAGACAGTAGTCCGTACGTACGCACGAGCGACAATATCATTCTTTTGATATTAAAATAATATATAAATGGATGGTATACAGAATCATTAACATGTTATATTTATTATTTACATGAGTTACAAATCATTATTATATCCATCCAAATAATAATATATTGAATAACAATTACACCACGACATGGAGACGGTAAGCCGTACGTTCGCACGTATGGTTACATGTTATTAAAAGGGTGGATAGAATACTGAATATGGTTGTACCATATTTATAATAGCATAAAATTATATAAATGATACTGGAGTTATTATTTTAGAATGGTAACAACAAAGGAAGAAGAAGTGGAAGAAGAATGGAACTTGGAAAAGTGTGGTGAAATCATTACCTCTTCTTCGGTTTCTTCCTTTTGATTTGATCAAAAGGGCTACATAGGATGGCTTTATGATCAAACTAAGGCCTCTAGGTTGTAGTGAGGGAAGTTGGGAGTGTATTTGGGAAGAGTTTGGCAGCACCAAAAGGCTTTGAATGTGTGATGAATGAGAAGGAGGAGTGTCCTTTTATAAGAGGGGTGAGGGGCACCTTTGGAAAAGCTATAAATATTAATTTATAATAAATTCATATTCGGTTTCTAATGGCTCCAAAGTTGATTATTTAACTTTTAAGGTGGGGATAGGTCCAAAAAAAACTCAACCAATAGAATTTATACAGGTTTGGGTACTTATATTAACCTTATCTTTAAGTATTAACTCTAAATTAATTAGTTTCACTTTTACAATGTCTCTTTGTATTTTTATATAATATGGTTAATAAACATACTATATACATCCAATCGACCCCCAAGTGGTCCATTAATGATGCGACTATCATGATATAAGTCTCTTGGACGAACCATAGATTTTTAGGAATTTAATATCAATTAATTATATAATATTTGTTTTAAGAACTCTTTTATGTCAATTTTGACACTATTCAATAGTTTATTGTTGTGAAACTCATAACAGATTGATTACTTTGAAAAAAGTCAATTAAATCATTCCTAATATATCATATTATCCTATAAAATTATTTTAATTCATTAAAAGTTTCATATTATATTTATTTGGGTATTTATAATATCAATTATTTTAGTTTTTCACTTTTAAAGTAATTAATTCATCATCATTGTGTCATAAATAAATTAAATTATTTAATGTCTAAAAATTATAAATAAAATATGATTATGTAGGAAATCGTATTATCTTTCTAATGAATATTTATAATCTAAAATCCAACATATATAACCCCATGTAAAAATTGTTTTTCTAAAAGATATATGCTTGTGTCATTTTTGTATTCATTTTAACTTAATTAAAAAAAAGTGTCCCTATCACCTACAAGTGGCACCATGGGGTCCCAAAATCGACCCAAAGATGCCTATGGTCGAACATGTATCAACCAATAAGTCTAGGACACGTTTTAGGGTAATTACTATTATTATAATATTATTTTTTAACCCTTATTTACCGGATTTACCCTTAACCATGGTAAATAAAATATTTACCGCAGTAACTATTCAAAATGTCTAAAAATAAAAGTTACCTATTTACACAATTTGGACATCCTGATTCCAAATATGGAATACATTTTTCTAAATTCAAAACACAGAAGTGGCAGAAATTAATTTAAAATTAATTCCCGCTGTCAAAACAAAAAGCGTGTTTTTAAGAGATAATAACTATCAAAAGATTGACACTTGTTTATGTTCGGTTTAATTGTAAAATTATGTCCAATGACCAACATTATAATAAATGGTATAAATATATTTTAAATATACTTTAAACCCACTCAAATTCATAATTTATCACTATTAATTATTTTGATTAAAAAATTGTTTTTAATTAAAATTTAGTAATTTTCACTATTCATCAAAATATGAATGTTATCCGAAAAGTACCAAAATTTCACCTTAGGATAAATTCGATATTCTGAATCTAGAAATAAGTCCATTTTAAAATATAAAATATATATAATTTCAAAAAGTAGGTATTACTATTCATAACGGCTAGTTTGATTGGTTATGGTGTGTTAGAACTCGGTGTTGCGTACAACACACGCTATCACATTATTCAAAGAGAAGCGTACCGTAGAAGCTTGGGGTGTTACATTCTCCCCTCCTTTAAATAATTTCGTCCTCGAAATTTCTAGAATTCTTATCACATGAAAAGACTCGGGTGGTTCTTCATCATATGTTCCTCGGGTTCCCACGTTGCCTCTTCCATCTTATGGTTTCTCCACAAAACTTTTACCAGACGCGTCGTCCGGTTTCTCAGCACTTGTTCTCTCGTATCAAGAATCTTGACGGGCTCTTCACAATAAGACAGATCAGGTTCCAGTTCTAATTCTTCATAGGTGAGTACATGCGTTGGGTCAGGCATGTATTTCCTCAACAGAGATACGTGGAACACATCGTGAACTTTGGAGAGACTTGGCGGCATTGCCAATCAGTAAGCTACAACCCCAATTCGTTCTAGAATTTCAATGGGTCCGATGTACCTGGGACTCAATTTACCTTTCTTACCAAAATGTATGACTCCCTTCCATGGAGACACCTTCAGGAAAACATGATCACCGACTTGAAATTCTAGATCCTTCATTCGATTATCGGCATAGCTCTTCTGCCTACTTTGAGCTGCTTTGATGTGATTTTGGATTACCTTTACCTTTTCCATCGTTTCCTCCACCATTTCTGGACCTACAAGTTTTCTTTCACCAACGTCATCCCAACAGGTTGGGGTACGACATCTCTTTCCATATAACGCTTCATATGGTGCCATCTGAATACTCGAATGGAAGCTATTGTTATAGGAAAATTTTACGGGAGGTAAGTATTGATCCCACATACCCTGAAAGTCATGTGAACAAGATCTCAACATGCCTTCTAAGGTCTGAATAGTCCGTTCTGATTGTCCGTCTGTTTGTGGGTGGTAAGCAGTGCTCAAGTGAAGTTCATTATCCAGGGATTTCTGAAAACTTTTCCAAAATCTTGAAGTAAAATGGGGATCACGATTAGAAACAATCGATAGGGGTACTCCATGAAGTCTCATAACTTAATTAATATATAGTCTTTCTAGACGTTCCAGGGGTAGATCTTCTCTTATAGCAAGAAAATGTGCTGACTTGGAAAGATGATCAACAATAACCCATATTGCATCGTTCCTTCTAGGAGTCTTTGGTATCCCCATGACAAAGTCCATCGTAATATTGTCCCATTTCCACTCCGGTATGGGAAGAGGTTGCATAACTCATCCAGGATGTTGCCTTCCAGCTTTCACTTGTTGACAAACCATACATCTTGATACAAAATCAGCAATCTCCATCTTCATGTTGTCCCACCAAAAATGTTCCTTCAAATCTCTATACATTTTGGTACTCCCAAGGTGTATAGAGAAATTGGAACTATGAGCATCATCCATCAATTCTCTTTTTAGATCAGGTAAATCAGGAAAAAAAAGTCTCTTCCCGAATTTCAAAATTCCATCTTCATACACAAAGTCTCTCAATCTCCCATCATTCACAGCTTTAATATTCTTTTTAAATTCTTCATCATCGGTCTGAGAACTCTTAATCATTTCTAGTAAAGATGGTTTGGCAACCATTTGAAAAAGAATTGATGTTTCGCCTTCCCTGGTTATTCCCATGTCCATCTTCACTAGATCCATGAAAATTGGATCCCTTTCAATTCTCATATTGTTCAAAACTCCATGGTCTTTTCTGCTCAAAGCATCTACCACCTTGTTTGCTTTACCCGGGTGGTAGTGTATCGTACAATCATAATCCTTGAGTAATTCAAGCCATCTCCTTTCCCTCATGTTGAGTTATTTTTGTGAGAAAATATACTTTAAACTCTTGTGATCAGTATAAATCTCACATTTTTCACCATAGAGGTAGTGCCTCCATATCTTCAAAGCAAAGATCACAGCTGCTAACTCGAGATCATGAGTAGGATATTTTTGTTGACGAATTTTCAACTGTCGTGATGCATAGGCAATAACTCTATCATTCTGTATAAGGACACAACCAAGTCCTTTCATTGATGCATCACTATAAATAATGAACCCATAATTCCCCGATGGTAGAGTCAATATAAGAGCATTGACTAGTCTTCTCTTCAGTTCTTCGAAACATTCTTCACACTCTTTTGTCCAAACAAATTTAACCCCTTTACGTGTGAGCTTCGTTAATGGGTTAGCCAATCGGGCAAAATTCTGGACGAAACGTCGATAATAACCTGCCAAACCAATAAAACTGCGTACCTCAGTTATAATCGTAGGTGCTGGCCATTCATGGATTGCCTTGGTCTTAGAAGGATCAACAGAGATTCCATCTTTAGAGACAATATGGCCAGGAAAAGAAATCTCATGAAGCCAGAATTCACACTTGCTAAACTTTCCATATAATTCATGCCTCCTCAGAGTCTTCAAGATAATGCGCAAGTGATTTTCATGATCTTAGTATCCTTTAGAGTATACTAAGATATCATCAATAAATATAACCAAAAATTCATCAAGATACTCCTTGAAAACTCTATTCATCAGATCCATGAATACAGAGGGTGCATTAGTCAATCCAAACGGCATTACAGTAAACTCGTAATGCCCGTACCTGGTTCGAAATGTTGTCTTCGGAATGTCTTCCTTCTTCACACACAACTGATGGTATCCAGATCGAAGGTCAATCTTTGAAAAGTATTGAGCTCCATGCAGTTGGTCAAATAAATCATGAATACGAGGTAGGGGATACTTGTTCTTTATCGTTATAGCATTGATCTCCCTGTAGTCGATACATAACCTCATAGATCCATGTTTCTTTTTAACAAAAAGAACAGGGGCTCCCCATGGAGAAACACTAGGGAGAATAAATCCTTTATTACTAAACTCCACTAGTTTTTTCTTTAGTTTGACTAACTCTACAGTTTCCATTCTATAAGGGGTCTTCGATATAGGCCTTGATCCATGAATCAAATCAATGGAAAACTCAACTTCTCGTTCTGGAGGATGTCCAGGTAAATATTCCGGAAATACATCTACAAATTCTTTCACAATAGGTACATGCTCTATTTGAACATTACTTTCCTCACTCATAGTCATTTCATTCTCTTCCTCCCCAATAATTGAATTCAGTTGAGCTACTGGGGGTGGATCTAAATAAGAATTAGGTGGTGACAATTCTGCTCTAAAGATAAGGTGTTCCTTATCATTATCATCAAGAATCGTAACCTCTTTCTTCTTACTATAAATCTTCGCATCATTGTCCGAAATCCAGTCTATACCGAGGATTATATCAAACTCAATCATAGGTATGACGATGAGATCAACAGATAAAGAACATTTATGTGCTCTAATGGGGACTGATTCACAAAACTTTGTTGCAATGATACTTCCCTTAGGGGTTTTAACTGACAACTCCCTTGTTAAATCAAATTGGAAATATCTAATTTTCTTAGCAAACTAGGAAGATATGAAACAATGCGATGATCCAGATTCAAATAATGCATTCTCTAAACATGAGGAAACCATTAAATTACCTGCCACCACGTCTTTCGGAGCTTCTACCTCAGCAGTAGTGATAGCATAAGCCTGGCCTTGATCCCTTGTCCTTTTCTGAGGTATGTTCTCCTGACGCTTAGGAAATTCATTTTCATAATGTACCATCTCCCTGCAATTGTAGCACTGAACGTTGGTGGCTTCCTTCTTCCCTTTGCAATCACGAGCTTGGTGGCCTTTTTCACCACACTTGTAACAGACTCCCATTCCCTTCAAGAAAGTACCAGGATGTTTCTTCCCGCATTTACCACAGGATGGATATTCAACCTTTCCCTTCTTCCCCTTATTTCCATTCCCAGATTGATCAGCAGGTCTCTTCTTCTCTTGTTTTTCTTTAAAGTCATAAGACTTAGAGAATTCATTTTCGGTCTTGATAGCACATGAGACAATGTCTTCGTACAACGAAAAAGATTGTGAGACTAATGCTCGATGAAGAAATGGTTTTAACCCATCAATGAAATGATCAATCTTACTTCTTCGGTTACGTATATAATATCCAGCATACCTTGCTAACCTTGTAAAATTAGCCTCATACTTTGCGACATTCTCATCCTCCTTCTGTCTCAGACTCAGAAATTGCCTTTCCATATCTGCTCGATGGTCGCGAGGAAAGTATTTTTCAAAAAACCGATCTTTGAACTCCCTCCATTCCATATTTGATACTTAATCATCTTCATTCATGTTTTGAATCAATGACCACCATTGATCAGCATCTCCAGTGAGGCGGTAAACTGCCATGATAACTTTTTCCCTTTCACTGCTCCCCAAAGCCTGAAATATTTTCTCTAGGGAATTTATCCATTTCTCAACTACTAAGGGATTTGTACTCCCGTTGAACATTGGTGTTTTTTGCCTCATGAATCGATCTAACATTGATCCTCCACGTTGTAGATCAGGATGCTCCATACGAGTAAGGTTATTATTCATAACCTGAGTGAGTTGTCCCAGTATGGTGATTAGCTGATCGGCACCAGTTGCATCACCAGCTCCACTATAATTATCTTGAGCAGGAGGGAAATCCCTACATGGAGTGCGTGCATTGATACAGTTTCCATTTCTTCAACTAGGCGCAATTTCTAAACAATGGCATAAACTAGATCAGTTTATGAATCAAAATACATAATCCCATACTTATAAAACACTTAACATAAATTGAACTATTTATGGATATAATCCATAATCATAAAAATATTTTCTTTGAGGAAGTATATACTCATAAACCCTTCATAATTATTTGTAAAGAAAATGAGATTTATCCTAAGCATATCCCCCGGGAGTGTCGTAACCAAGAGTGCAGTAAGGCCCGTTTTCGTGCACCAGTTCTCGTTTGAGTCTAGCTCAAAGCGGTGTTTTCGGGTTTTACCCCTAGGTACATCTGTGCCAGAGCCACCTCTACCTGCTCGTATCCAGACAGGGATGTATTGCTTGGAAAACTAATAAAATCTCTACAATACCAAAATTCTAGGAAGTTCTTCTATACTAATCCTCAAAGTTCATCTTAGGTCTACGTGCTCTAATTAGAGTTTATCTAAATCTAGCTTCCAAGGTTTGTACTAAACTTCCTCTGATACCAACTGTAACGCCCCGACCCTAGTTACCCAGAGTCGGTGCATTATTACATAACATTGGCATGATCAAAAGAAAGATCAAATCTCGAAAGACCGATTGGTTTAGTAGCCTTAGAAACACTAGATATATTCATATGTCTTACATTGCATCATAATATGAAAAACTACTACAACAACATATTGTCTCCATAATCCACACTCATATCCCTACATAATATCCCTGTAGGTCATTCATAAGTTACTTCTTCACTTCCTGGGAAAAATAAAACATAGAAAAGGGGTGAGCTGAAATGCCCTGTAAGGATAACAATATAGCGGAAACATTCATAAATAAGAATAAACATTTAAGGCAATGTATAACTAAAACAAAATCCTTTCAAACTTGAAATTTCAACATAGTATGGCATAAATAAGATGAAATAATTCCATTTACTTATTCACATGGATATTCTACTAATCGAATAATCACATGCAAAATCAATAACCACTTTCATAATGATGGAATGCATAATGCCAGACTGTCATAACCACGTAGCCAAGGCCTCGTGCGAAGACTATAAATAAGATTTTGCCAAGGCCATGTTCCAAGAATCTAGTTTGTCTCACGAGACCTACCGATGCATCGAGGAGCTATAGAGGGCTCCACCCGTCACATATTAAGTCCAATGCATTCCCATATGAAAAGGTTTAAACATAACATAAACATTCGTATTAAAACTAGCATACGAAATGTCAATACTTTCACCATAAACTATGAATGGTATAAAAATAGAACATCCACAGTCAAACATATCACAAAACCTTCAATACAATATAGATGTTTTGTATCATAATAAATCAACTTCAAATAAGCGTAAAATCCATCAAAGGATGTTGACATAGATGAAATCAAAACTCTTTTTAGAGAAATATCTCTTTTTATTTTGAAATCATTTAAGAGCCATATAAAATAAAACATTTTCTTTTGAAAATATTCTTATAAGCTTGTAAGGGAAGCTTTGGCAATTTTATAACGGTGGAAAATAGCCGCACCCGTCGTATAAGTTAAAAAACAATTCTTACCTTAATTTTGTCGAAAAGGTTAAAAAGCACCTTGTTTGGAAAACGACAGAAAGATTCCTTTATAAACCTCTTATAAAAAGTCAAACAAGGGTATAAATGACTTTAACCCATATTCTTGTAAATAGTAAAAATGTTTTGAAATACATTTTTAAGAAACATGGATGTGGATGATAAAGAGATCCCAGTAGATTATTACGTATAAACAACCTCGGATAATGAAGAGATTGTGAAATAACCCTTACCAATTTGGTAACTTATGAAACATACAACCCATGAAAGAGGTATCATACAATGAATATGTAAATACACATAAATTAGAGTGTATTACACAATGAATATAATTATGGGCAGTACATACACCACACAAAAGGTGATGGTTGCAGTATGTCATGAATCTCACGGGAATAAGGAGTGAGATGAAAACCCCTTACCTTGTAAATTTCCTTGGTTGGGGTAGGTTAACCTACTGTATAATGGTGAAATAATTGTTATTAAATTATACAAGAATCATATATATTAATATGATATCATATATGATCTTTTAACATTGATTTGTTAATAATATCTTAGAATTTTCGTCGTTTCGGGTGTTAACATTCTCATTTTATTTTATATGTTTTGTTACATAATCCATGTTTGTCATGGATAGGTTTTATTTTATTCATATACAGAATTATATAAAGTCCTTAAACATTATTTTTAAATCATCAAATGATAATTATACTTGAATGGATATGATGGAAAATGAATCTTATCGCGTTCGTGGAGACGGTAGTCCGTACGTACGCACGAGCGACAATATCATTCTTTTGATATTAAAATAATATATAAATGGATGGTATACAGAATCATTAACATGTTATATTTATTATTTACATGAGTTACACATCATTATTATACCCATCCAAATAATAATATATTGAATAACAATTACACCACGACGTGGAGACGGTAAGCCGTACGTACGCACGTATGGTGACATGTTATTCAAAGGGTGGATAGAATACTGAATATGGTTGTACCATATTTGTAATAACATCACCGTATATAAATGATACTGTAGTTATTATTTTAGAATGGTAACAAAAAAGGAAGAAGAAGTGGAAGAAGAAAGGAACTTGGAAAAGGGTGGTGAAATCATTACCTCTTCTTCGGTTTCTTCCTTTTTATTTGATCAAAAGGGATCCTTAGGTTGGCTTTCTGATCAAACTAAGGACTCTATGTTGTAGTGAGGGAAGTTGGGAGAGTATTTGGGCAGAGTTTTGCCGAACCAAAAGTCTTTGAATGTATGAATAAATGAGAAGGAGGAGTTCCCTTTTATAAGAGGGGTGAGGGGTACCTTTGGAAAATCTAGAAATATTAATTTATAATAAATTAATATTCGGTTTCTAATGGCTCCACAGTTGATTATTTAAATTTTAACGTGGGGATAGGTCGAAAAAAACTCAACCAATAGAATTTAGACAGGTTTGGGTACTTATATTAACCTTATCTTTAAGTATTAACTCTAAATTAATTAGTTTCACTTTTACAATGTCTCTTTGTATTTTTATATAATATGGTTAATAAACTTACTATATACATCCAATAGACCCCCAAGTGGTCCATTAATGATGAAACTATCATGATATAAGTCTCTTGGCCGAACCTTAGATTTCTAGGAATTTAATATCAATTAATAATATAATATTTGTTTTAAGTACTCTTTTATTTCAATTTTGACACTATTCAATAGTTGATTTTTTTGAAACTCATAACAGATTGATTACTTCTAAAAAAGTCCATTATATCAATCATAATATATCATATTATCCTAGAAAATTATTTTATTTCATTAAAAGTTTCATATTATATTTATTCAGGTATTTATAATATCAATTATTTTAATTTTTCACTATTAAAGTAATTAATTCATCATCATTGTGTCATAAATAAATTAACTTATTTAATGTCTAAAAATTATAAATAAAATATCATTATGTCGGAAATCGTATTATCTTTCTAATGAATTTTTATAATCTAAAATCCAACATATATAACCCTATGTAAAAATTGTTTTTCTAAAAGATATATGCTTGTGTCATTTTTGTATTCATTTTAACTTAATTAAAAAAAGTGTCCCTATCACCTACAAGGGGCACCATGGGGTCCCAAAATCGACCCTAAGATGCCTATGGTCGACCATGTATCAACAAATAAGGCTAGGACACGTTTTAGGGTAATTTAGTGTTATTATAATATTATTTTTTAACCCTTATTTACCGGATTTACCCTTAACCATGGTAAATAAAATATTTACCGCAGTAATTATTCAAAATGTCTAAAAATAAAAGTTACCTATTTACACAATTTGGACATCCTAATTCCAAATATGGAATCCATTTTTGTAAATTAAAAACACAGAAGTGGCAGGAATTAATTTAAAATTAATTCCCGCTTTCAAAACAAAAAGCGTGTTTTTAAGAGATAATAACCATCAAAAGATTGACACTTGTTTATGTTCGGTTTAATTGTAAGATTATGTCCAATGATCAACATTATAATAAATGGTAAAAATATATTCTAAATGTACTTTAAAACCACTCAAATTAATAATTTATCACCATTAATTATTTTGATTAAAAAAATTGTTTTTAATTAAAATTTAGTAATTTTCACTATTCATCAAAATATGAAAGTTATCCGAAAAGTACCAAAATTTCACCTTAGGCTAAATTCAATATTCCGAATCCAGAAATAAGTCCATTTTAAAATATAAAATATATATAATTTCAAAAAGTAGGTATTACTATTCAGAACGGCTAGTTTGATTGGTTCTGGTGTGTTAGAACTCGGTGTTGCGTACAACACACGCTATCACATTATTCAAAGAGAAGCATACCGTAGAAGCTTGGGGTGTTACATTATTTATTGGATAGTGGCATAAAAAATGCTTCAAAACATTAGGGATATATCCACAAGACCCAAATTTAATTTTTTAATGCCATCATGCACCGTCGGTGGTGTGGAAATCCTCTCTAAAGTTCTTATCTCTTCTGTTGGTGAGTATGTGGTGTTTCTTATCTAGTTGTTATTTTTATTTTTATAGATTAATTTCATCATGTATTGAGTTTATATTGGTAGGTAACCCATTTAATCTGGATGGATAACCTATGTGGGAGTGTTTTTTGTTTGGAATGTTCTAGTGGTTTTCTATTGGTGAGTAGTTTGTTCTGACCTCCCATATTGAGAATGTTGTTTGGTTTTATATTTTGAATCGGTAAATGTGGCTATATTTTGACATGTTCCTTGTTTTAGAATTTTTATCATGTAGTTATGGAATCCTTTTTATTTGATTGATCAACTAGAAAATGGTGTGGGGTTTTAGGGGAAACAATTGTAATGGATGGGACAATTGTCACACTTGGTTTTTTGTTTTTATCTACTATTTCAATTTATATTTTTTAATTAGGTTTTTGTCAATAGTTTTAGGTGTCAATGGTTTTGATTAATTTTTTTGGATATTTATTCTCTAGTTTCACAATTATCCCATAGTTAGACAAAACGGTGCAACATCCTCTCGGAAACCATGCCTCTTATGGTTTGGTGGTAGAGAAGTGGTGCACATCTTACACATTGTTTTTCAAAGATGATGAAAGCATGTATAATGGAGTTGTATTGAGATATAAACATTTTAAATAATGGGAACATAGTCTCCAAACCATATGGACTAACCATGTATGGTGCCCTATATGTCTGGTAGGGGGTGCACGGCTGGCACACAGTTTGGGAAACTATGCATCCAAACCATGCGCGGTTCCCAAAACTAAAAAAATATGAAATTCCATTTCTAACCTGTAGGGATTTTAACACAAAACATCGAATTATTCCCCCTATTTTGTGAGACACTAAGGGAACTCCATCTTGTTCTCCATGGCTGTATTCTTATCCATTTGTGTGGATAAAGGTTTTCTTTTAGGGTTTGGGATGGATTTCTTAAGGTAATCTCTTCTCCTCCCAAACCTCTTCCTTATCCTACCATTTTTCTCTTGAGTTCATTTTATACCATGTATTTGAGGATATAGTTGTCATATATTTCTTGTATTATGTTGGGGTTTTGGATTTTTTAGGGTTTCTCTTGGATGATCTTGGATTTTGGATCCTTCCGGAATTTTCTTAGGAGTGCGATATTGATCCACAATGAGATTAAGGTATGTTTCAATAGAAATTCCCATTATATTGAATAATCATTTGTTATTTTTTTTCAAAATCCTTATATGTCAGATAATATTGTGTGATAATTGGAATAAATTTTATAGAAAATTTGGTGCTTTTCATGATGGTTGGGATGTATATTCCATTTTTTATTTAGTGTTGCACAACATGTATTTGATAAAATCTCATGTTATATTTTCTAAGTGATTTTGGATATTTGGAACATGGATTGTTTTTGAAAGGCTATTTTTTACGTTTAAAAATGTGTATTGTTTATATAAATTGAATTTAAAAGTGGTCTACACATGAAAGGGGTGGGAGTTTTGTTTTCATAAAATTGTTTTGATATGTGAGAATGACATGTGGATAATTTTGGATTTTGATGAAAGTGGATTTGGTTTATAAATGTTGTTCCAGTGTTAAGAGGATCATCTAATTGATTATGAAATAGAAAGTTTTCTATTTTCACCTTTTTGAAAGGATTTTTTGGTTCATTAAAAACAAATGATTTATTAAAGTGTGCTTGATGCATGTTTATATATTTTTTAAAATTGGTGAAATTAAATATCAAAAATCTCTCCTTAGATAATTCTCTTTCATAATTTATATTGAATGGATGGGTTGTCATCATTTGGGAATCCTTGAGATCCATTTTTTTTAATGGGAGTGATGTACTCGCTATGGTCTTTTCCAGACCTATTTACATTGCAATTATTGGTTTAAACTCCTTTGAGATTTATTGTTTATGGAAATTGAATAATACTTGGGGTGACCTGGGTTGATTAATGTTTTTAAATCATTTAATATGATATATTTTCATGTGATCGGATAATCAGTTGTCAACGATTATCTCACCATATTTAACTCCTGACATGGAGACCTATCATAACTAGAGAGTTTTCTAAGAACCATTTCCACACAAGTTAGGATTATGCTCTGGCTAGTGGACCATATAATGGGATATATATTGGTATTTTTTAAGTGATGGCATCCATCTATTAGAATAGGTATGTTGATTTTGAGAGGGTGGTCATTTTTGATTTCATCGAGTGAGGAATTCTCCCCAAGATGAGTCACCATGTATAATATGTTAGAGATTATTTCACAAGCTTCAATGTTCTCCTATGTCTATTGGCACTTACTTTTCTACAATAGAGGGTTGAGAAACTAGATGTGTGGTCACTCTTATGTGTTCAATTTCCATTTCCCATATTATCTGATTATTTATGGTTCCCTTATGTGTTGTGTATTTCTTTTGAAATTACTGATTTGGTTTTTAATGTGTTATAATAATTGTTATGAAAAAAGTTATTTCACTCTATTATTCAAGTCCAAATAAAATATCATCATTATTCATTAAAATGCATATGAATCCTTCTTTGAAGAGAGTAGGTATTTTAATGTAAATGGGAAATGTATTGTTATTTAATTTAAAATCTAATATGTTTTAAAAATATTACTTTTTATATTGTATTTAAAACTGGAAATTGGTGTCGGTTTAATTTAAAGGAAGGGAAACTAGAATGGACTTTTTGAACATGGCTATTAATTTTTTTAAAAGTAAAACCTATATATCATTTAGGTTTTTCTCATTTAGTAGAGGATTCATATTGGTTTAGATCACTGTGGGTGATTGTTGGTTTAGGTATTGGAGAGTGAACATTGGGGTCTCCTAGATTTGTTTTTGTCATTATGTTTTAGTTTCGGATTTTATTCTATATTTTTTTGTTTTTTCTATTTTTTTAATGATGATCGATTTTTTATTTATAATTATTTATTTGGCCTGCCCTATTTTATTAAATTGTTAAATTTATTCATTTATTATTGGTAAATCCTTCCTTATGGTTACTTTTTTGATGCCCAATACTATTTTTTCCCCATGGGGATCGGTAATGGCATTTGGGCCTTACCACGTATCACCTTAGGTGACTGGATCATGGCAAAATATAATTGATTCGTGACACCATAACTAATTCTAATGTGGATATTTTTAAAAAAAGTTCATAAAATATATAAAATCATAAAATTTAAAAGATTATTAATTAATGTAAAATTAATCAATAATTAAATAAAAAATAATATCAATAAATGTTCAGAACCATTCCATTCAATTAAATGTATTACAAGATCCAATAATTAAAATATATTTTTTTATTTTTGAGAACACTTTTTAGAGGGAATAAATAAATATTATAATTCTATAATTATCCAAAAATAATTAAATAGTATGGTAAGGATCTGATAAAACATCCCCCTTTTTGAAAATTATAATTTAAAATGTCTTATGAAAAAAATTACCACATTCCTAGAATTGTGAAAATGAAAAAAAATACTAAAATCCCAAATTCTCACTCTTTTGTAAATTTAAAAAGTTATTCAATGTTAAAATATCAAAGAAAACTCCAAAAATATTAAATAGTTATTAATTGGGGAATAAAATTAAAATTGGACTGAGAATATAAATTTCTTCCACATGATAACTATATTCATGTTTGAAACATATAGAAAAATAAAAGTAGATATTTTTAATGAAAAACTTTTTATCCTTAACGATCCCTCTAAATTTATTCATTCTAAAAATAGATACCATTTGATGAATTAAATAATAAATTTAATTTATTTGTAAAACTAACATGGTAATATTATTATCTCATCCTTATTAAAGTAAAAAAATCTTCAAAACATTATGGGAACATTATAAAACTGTTGTATATATATTTCAGAATCTAAATATGTAAGATAATGAGAAGTTGTAATAAAAATATCTTAAAAATATACATTCATCCTCGAAAGAAATTTCAAATATTTAACGATTTATATAAATATTTTAATATAATTAAATATTAATGAATATTGATTATATTTTCAAGTAAAATAATCAATATAGATAAGTATTATTAACAAAATTTTATATCTAATGGTCTCTAAAATATATTCATTGAAATAAAATTCAAACATCAATCTCAATATTATATTCTTCCATGTTGATACTTTATTTTCACAGACATATAAAAAGAAATAATTTGACAAAAATATTAAATATTTTATAATCTCTTGAAACATATTCAAAATAGATTACCAAATTTTTAATACAATTTGTAAAATTGATATATAAAATCAATATTACTAGTTATATAATTTTGTCATAGATTCTTAAAAATAGATAGAATATATGTCACATCCACTTTTTATTTATTTATTTATTTTATTAAAGTTTCCAGGATAAGGTAGTCGGTGTTGAATCCCGACATAAAATTTTGAGTGCATGTTTAAAAACACACATTTTGGCCATGACAGCATTCAACGTGCGGGAAGGGTGCAGTAGAAGTCGCGTGACTTTTCCAGGCCCACCGCGCGACCTCACCATGTTCACCGCATAGCGTTCCCAATGATCAACACAGATAAATAAAATGTATTGAATGATAAAATTGTAATAGAATGACAATAATAAGTTCAATAAAAAATCAAGGAATTATTTTTAGGATAATAATAATAATATTGTTTGAGAATATTATTATTGTTATTATTATTATTAATATTGTTATGATTATAAATTTTATTAAGTTATCATTTTTAATATTGTTAACAATTTATTAAGTAATTATTTTTATAATTTTTATTAAAATATTATCAATATCATTAATGGTATTAATATTATCCCCATAAATTATTACTATTATCACCATTAGAATTGTTAAAATTTTAATTAATAATATTATCATTATAATTATCCTTGAGGAGATAAACTTTATTAATCTATTATTAATATTTATATTTTGGTTTATTATTATTATTATTATTATTATTATTATTACAATTGTTATAATCTTAATATTTTTATTATTAATTTAAATTTTTTCGATTTTTTCAATTCTTTTTTTCCTAAGGGCAGCATTGCACCCCCCTGTTTCCCCCCTCTCCCTATCACGACACCCCCCATTCCCCCTCCCTCTTTCTGTCATGATGACCCCCCTCCCGCGATGGAAAACCACCTTGCACCCTTGCCTCCCTTCCAACGTGTTACCGGAGTCGCACCTACCTGGCTCCCTTTCTTCCCGTCTGACCTCCTTGCTCGCATCGTCCGCCAGACCAACCACACCCCACAACTCCCACATCCAGCCTGATGCTGCCCAGTCGCAACCCCCATGGTCGGCGAAAACCTTTTTTCCATTTCGGTGAAGCCCGGTCCGGGGACAGCTACCCCCTCAGGTTGAGTTTCCTTCTTCAATCTTGATTTTTCGTTGTTTTGCAGGATGAGTCCTTTTTAGGGTTCATTTTTTGATTCTATTTTGTTTGAATTCTTGTTTTAGGGTTTATTTGTGTTTTCTTTCGGTGCAATTGACGTGTGGTATTGGTTTCACACTAAGATATTAATTATTTCTACCCCGAGGAAGGTGGTTCCATGCCATAGAATCATTAGATGATTTCACTTACTGCATAATTCTATTTTAATACCATCTGATGATAAAATTTCATAATGAAAATTTTAGTTTGGATATGTTTCAATTTTCATATTTGATGAAACTGAATTTTTCTTTGTAAATTCCTATGTATTTTATGTGTGTTGTGTAGTTGAAATTTTTTTTACACGTGTTTGAGCTAATTGTTTATGGTGTGAAAATTTTGTTTTCAACAACACTTATGGTTTGGGTGTGATAAAGTTGAGTTTTTTTTAAAAAAATTAAGATAAACTATTTTGACGTGTTGATTTTTATTATGAACGTTGAGTTTGTTCTAAGGGTGGGAATTGGGTTTTTGGAAGGAATGAGAGGTGCAATTGCTTTTAAAATGGTTCTAGTATCTAAAATTTCTATGTTCAATTTGAGGCCTTATGTATGCACGTGTGATATTTTATAAATTGAACAATTGTTTATTTAATTGGAGTTTGTGATGCGAAACATGGGTGGAATGATTTTTGAGGTATTTGGTAGGGGAAAAATTTGTTTTCAATGTCTTCGAGGTGTGTGCATATTTAAATGGGGATTTTCAAAGAAAATTGGATCCCATGGGGTGTGTTGCCTTGTTGTGCACATTGGAAACTATTTGAAGTTGCTTGAAAATTGGAATAAGGTGGTTTTTGGTGCAAAGTTTTCATTATTTATGTTGAAATGATTTGATGAATTTTTTAAATATTTTATCGATTTATTAAGATGGCGCGAAAGTAGTATTTTGAAAATGTTGAATATGCATTTGTATTTAAAGTAGCATGTTTTTTGTTAAATTGAGTGGTTTTTGGTGTAAACCCACTTTTCATTTCTCGGTGGTGTTTTGTAAGTGGTGGAAATGGTTCAATTAATTTTTTATTTGGTGCAATACTGGTTTTTAGGAAAATTTATTTAAGAAAGTTGTTTGAATGACTCCTATTTGTAATTGGATGTGCTAACATGTGTCGGCCCATGTTGTGTTATTTAAATAATATTTTCTATGTTTTTCTAATTTTTAATGTTCTTATTTGATTGTTTCAACATGGGGATTTGCAAAATTATTAGGTAAAGAAAAATATATTTTGGAAAGGTATTTTGGTGTGTGTGAGTTTTTGAATTGTTGTTTGGGTATGAAAATGGGGACCTTTCTTTGTATTGTCTTCTTTGGTCTGTTATATGAGGAAGAAATATACTATGTGTTGGTGAAACTAGATGGATCACAAGGGAAAACCCCATGTATCTAGGTGGGAGGACTATAACTAGTACACTTGTGATCTAGAGTGGTAACATCCTTGTTTCACTTAGCTGGACTGATGATTGCAAAACTAAGTAAACATCTGAATTCTGAGGGTCGTGGTATTCTAAGCCATGTTTTCTGAGGTTTGTGGCTTCTAAGCCACATTTTCTGAGGTTTGTGTTTTCTAAGCCACATTTCACCGAGACACGTGGTTCTAGGGTCCCAACTGATGTAGATAAACCATATGGGATTTACCTTCAGTGCTCTAAAATTCAAGGCGTGGTGCCTTTCATCAGCATACAGATGACCGCTTGAGTATGTTTATGTTCTTTATAAATTTCTTCTTCCATTATTAAAGTAGTATTTATGAGATGTTTTTTCTTTCAGTGTTATTTTTGTTTCATTCTCAACATTAAATTTTTTACTTAAAATCATTCTAAAATTATGGTTTTAAATGAGCTTGTTTAATTATCTTTTGATGTTGTCACACAAAACCTTTTATTTGGGGGTATCCTACTGGGCTGTTGGATCACACCCTACATACACTTTTTGGTGTATGTAGATCATGTTCTTTGTGTATTCTAGGTTGAGGCATTGTGCTTAGTGATGGTGGTTCTGGTTCCTGATGGTCTTCAACTAGAGGTTGATTTTGGAGTTTTAGTTCTCTTTCTTTGTTGTTGTTCATTTTAGGGTTTAGTAGAATTGTAGTCATTAGACCTATTTATAGTTTAAAGACGTGTTTTGTTGTCTGTTTCCATTTTCATCTTGTTTAGTTTGTTAGTAATCATTATGTATTTTATTTCAGGTAAATCGTTCCCATGTGTAATGTTTTGATACCCGGGCACTTTTGCTAGCTTAATGGGATCGGGAACACCCTTCTGGCCATGTTGTGGACCGGGTTGGCGCCGGGTCAGATGGCGACCCGACCTGGTTCGTGACATAATTGTATCAGAGGCTGGTTTTCTCTCTTGGGTCATGTTCTTTTGGGAAAGAGTTACGATTGACTATATTTAAGGTTCACGGGACACGACACCCTAGCTATGATTATAGTGCCTGGCCAGCACACCTCATGGTGGGACTCAAGTTACCAATGTATGTTGAGGTTTGTCTGAGTCATTGCTTCATATGTTTAATTATGTTTAGAGGAAATGAAAACGGAGTAGGGTCAGTAGTCCTGGTGAGCTCACATTGTCTGGAAAGCCTTCTGGAGCCAGGGATGACGTCCTAGAATACTCTATGTGTCGGTGGCGTGATTGGTGTATGGCCACCAACCATATGTTCCAGTCTCCCACTGACACAAGTATCCTCTTGCATCATTCCTCATCTCTTTGTTTTGGATTCATGGTAATATTTTTTTATGTAAAAATGTTTTGGCCTTGAAAAAAATGTTATGAAATAAAGCACTTTAAAAATAAAATGATGTATGAGGTTTGAAAGGTGTGGTTGAATGTTTTGGTTTTGAAAAATTGAAATGTTTGGTTTTGATCCTTGGTGTTCGCATGGGCAGCCACATGCATGATTATATCTGGAAATAGAAATGGTCAATGGAAACCACATATGACTTCCTGGATGGATATGAGGTGGGTGCCAGTGTGGCATGAGGAGCATGCATGTGCGAGGCCCATGGGACACAATTGGTTATTATGTATACCACAAACTCAACTTATTTTAAAAAGGTTCTTCTAAATAAGAATTCAATGTGTTAATAACTTGTTATTGTGTGGTGTGACCTTGTGTTTTGGAAATGTCAGATGTGATGTGTTTTGAGACTAGGATCCCTTTTCGAAAGATTTTTGTCTTGAGTTTGAATTCTTATTGGTAGTCGGTGTGAAGGTGTGTGGTTAATGGTTTCTTCTGAAGAGTGCTTCTGGAAGACCTTGTAGTGGTTCCCTCTGCACGTTTAGTGTTCTCTTGTGCTATTTATTGGCCATTGTACCAGTTTGATTGAGTCCATGGTTTTCTTCCTTGACTTCTTTACGCCCCCTAATGGTGTTAACATGCGATTGATGTGAGGTCACAAGAAATTCACCATTGGCCCACCCTCTATTTGATCAATTAACTCTTTTCTTGAATTCAAAAATTGAACCCACCTCTCATTTTTATAACTAAGAGGATCCTCTCGTACCGAGATGACATATGTGAGGGAAGTTGAACGGATTTTTGGTCTCATTGAGATGTCTGAGTCATCGGTTATGATGTTTGACATCGTTATGTTTGATGGTTTCCCCTGGACGTGGTGAATGAAATTCTAGCAGGAAAGGGTGAAGGCGATCCAGATTTATCAGTGCCTACCGTAGTCTTGAATGGGTTTTAGTGTTTTCATTGGCTGGAAGGGTCATATTTTGTGACCACTTGCATTGTGAGTTCACTTCGAAGCGCAAATATGGAAGAAACATGTAGTTGTCGGTGCAAGATGTTATTTTAAATGACCATCGGTCCTTCAATGGTTTATTTTAAGAAATAAGTTGTGTTAGGCCACTAGTGTGGTAGAACCAACCACATGGGGATGATACTGTCGATTGTAGGAATCACGTGTTGTTTAAGACTCAGTTTGAAGTCCTTCCCTATATAATGTTTTTCTCAATAGAAATGGTTATGTTCAGTGACGATTGTGGTGTCGTGTTCTCATTCAGTGTGGGAAAGCGTGATCCACATGAACCATTTTAGCTATTGTGTTGGTAAATGTTCCGTGTGGGATCAGTTGGATGTCATGGTGTATTGTGTTTGATGGCGTTGTCTCGGTTGCACTGTGGTTTCATTTGACACCAAAGGAAGAAGCTTCATTTGGGAGTCTGCAATACCTGATTGCATGGCAGGAGATGCTTCAAACATCAGGGCTCCAACCATAGGCCTCAGGGTGAATCTAGCACGTTGTCAGGAACCCTTGGAGTGTATGAAACCCCGAATTTATTTCTATCATCGGTGTTCATAGTAAAATTATTTTAAATCATTTCTTATAGTTTTTCCATTACGAATGATTTGTTTGGGTACACGAGGATTCCTATGTCTATGAGGAGGTGTTATCATCTCATTAACTTAATGTTTCATGGGTGGTGTCTCACCGAATGTAATTTATTTTAGTAGTCCTTATGGGCTTTGTTGGGTAAATTAGTCGCAAAGTTGAATGGTGCTCATCCATGGATGTGGAGATGTTGGTTTGACTTTTTCTGTAGTTTTAACACCTGATGGTTGCGCCCTGCCCTCCCCTCCCTCTGGTGGGGTGTTGGGTCAGTGCCGGGAAGCCACTAAGTTTCAGTGTTTTTGTTGGTGCCAACAGTTGTGAGACCTATTGGGGACATCACAAAAATTCTCCTGAAATAAACTAACTTTACCATATTCTTATAGTCTGGAGTCCGTTTGGGCCTCCCCATTAGGTGATACGAGTGCTCCTTGGACATGGTTGGTCTTGTTTGTTCACTCCAATCAGACAATGTGGTTTGTGTTCATTGGTGCTCGAGGTGTTTCGGTTTCTGATGTTGGTTTCCATTACTGTGAGAGTTCCCATCCTTGATTAAATAACTTACGGTGTACCAGCTCCTTGGGGAGGGAAACACATATCAAAAAAAATTACGAGTTTCTTGAAGTTGTATTTTGAGTCACTTTCTCCGATCACAGTGCATTTACCTCTTTTTACATACTTTTGAAAGAGGTCCGTTTTGAACCCCAATTGGGTATTAGTTGCTATCTCGGGTTTAAGACTTTGTTGTGGCTTTCTGGGGATGGAAACCTTTATGGTGGGGAGAAATTTCACACCATCTTTTTGTTTATTTATTTATTTTTTTAAATTTTCCTAGCATCGTGTAGTACGGGTTGAAGTCCGACTTAAAATTTTGAGTATATGTTTAAAAACACACATTTTTTCCTTAACATCATTCAACGTGTGGGAAAGGTGCGGTCCAAGCCGCCCGACTTTTCCCAGGCCACCGCGTGACCTCTCCCTATTCACCACATGTCTTTCCTAATGATCAACGCAGATAAATAAAATGTATTGAATGATAAAATATTGATACAATGAAAATAAGAAGTTTAATAAAAAATAAAGAATTATTTTAAGGATAATAATAATAATATTGTTTGAGAAGATTATTTTTATTATTATTATTTTTATCATTAGTGATGAGAGTATAAATTTTATTAGGTTATCATTTTTAATATTGTCATCATTTTAATAGGTCATTATTTTTATAATTGTTATTACAAGATTATGCATGTCATTAATGGTAATAATATTATCACCATAAATTATTATTTTTATCACCGTTAGAATTTTTAAAAATTTAATTAATAATATTATCATTATAATTATCCTTGAGTAGATAAAATTTATTAAAATATTATTATTATTTATATTAGGGTTTATTAATATTAATAATATTATTATTATTGCAATTGTTATAATCTAATATTATAAATATTATTAATTTCCATTTTTTTCTATTTTTTATTAATTTCTTTTTTTCTTTACTAGGGTTAGTGGTACCTTCCCCCTATTTCCCCCTCTCCCCATCATAGCACCACACATCCCCCCTCCTTCCATCACGATGACCCCCCTCTCACATTGGACCACCACCTTGCGCCCATGCCTCCCTTCCGGCGAGTTCCTATATTCGCACCATCCCACCTCCCTCTCATCTCGTCTAACCTCCTCACCCTTGCCATCCCCCAGACTAAACGCACCTCGCAGCTCCCGACATCCAGCCGGTCGTCGTAGAGTCACAACCCCCATGGACGGCGACCCCCTTTTTTCCCTTTTCAGCAAAGTCTGATCTGGTGACCGCTACCCTCTCAGTTTGAGTTTCCCTATTCCATATTGAGTTTTGGTTGTTCATAAGGATGAGTCCTTTTTAGGGTTCATTTTTTTGATTCGCTTTGGTTTGAATTCTTTTTTTAGGGTTTATTTGTGTTTTCTTGCAGTGAAATTGACATGTGGTATTGGTTTCACACCAAGGTATTAATGATTTATACCCCTAGTTATGTGGTTCCATGCCATAACATCTTTATAAGGTTTCACTTGTTGATTATTTAAATTTTAATGTGGTCTGATGATAAAATTGTTAGTGGAAATTTCGTTTTGGATATGTTTCAATTTCCATATTTGATGAAACAGAATGTTTCTTTTTAAATGACAATGTATTTCATGCGTGTTGTGTACTTGAAAATTTTTAGATGTGTTTTATATAAATTTTTAAGGTGTGATAATTGTGTTTTGTAGAACTCTTAAAGTGCAGGTGTGATTAAATTGAATTTTTTTAAATAAGATAAACTATTTTGACGTGTTAATTTTTATTATGAACATTGAGTATGTTCAGAGGGTGTGAATGGGGTTTTTTGAAGGGTTGAGAGGTTCAATTTCATTTTAAATGGTTCTAGAATCTAAAATTTGTGTGTTTTATTGTGAGGCCTTATGTATTCACATGTGATATTATATAAATTGAACAATTGTTTATTTAAGTTTTATTTGATATGAAAAAAATGGGTGGAAATATTTTTTTGGGGTATTTGGTAGGTGCAAAATGTATTTTCAATGTTTTTTAGGTGTGAGTATATTTAAATAGGGATTTTCAAAGAAAAATGAGTCACTTGGGGTGTGTTTCCTTGTAGTGAACATTGGAAACTAATTGAAAATTTCTTGAACAATGGAATATGGTGGTTTTGGGTGAAATGTTTTCTTGGTTTATGTTGAAATGATTTAAGGAATAGTTTAAATGGTTTATTGATTTGTTGAGATGGCATGAATGTAGTATTTGGGAAAATATTAATATGCATCTATATATAAGTAGCATGTTTTTATAAATTGATATGTTTTTTGTGTAAACCCACTTTGTGTCGCTTGGTGGTGTTTTATAAGTGGTGAAAATGGTTTAGTTAATTGTGTATTTGGTGTAAAACAAGTTTTAAGGACAATATATTTAGGAAAGTTGTTCAAAGGACTCTTATATTTAATTGGGTGTGTTTATTTGTGTTGTCCCATATTGTGTTATTTAAATAAATTTTTTATGTTGTGAGAATTATTTATGTTCTAATTTGAGTGTTTCTACATGGGGATTTGAGAAATGATTATGTAATGAAAAATATTTTTTGGAAAGGTATTTTGGTGTTTGGGTGTTTTTGAATTGTTTTTTGGGTATGCCAATGGTGACCATTCATTGTAATGTCTTGTTTGGTTTGTTATATGAGGATAAAATATACTATGTGATGGTGAAACTAGAAGGAGCACAAGGGAAAACCCTAGGTATCTAGGTTGGAAGACTATTACTATTGGGCTAGTGATCTGGATTGGTATCGTCCCTATTTCACTTAGTTGGACTGATGATTACAACACTAACAAAACATATAAATTCTGAGGGTCTTGGTCTTCTAAGCCACGTTTTCTGAGGTTTGTGGTTTCTATGCCATGTTGTCTAAGGTTCGTTGTTTCTAAGCCACATTTCACTGAGACACAGTGTTCTAGGTTCCCATGCGAGCTAGATAAACCATAGAGGATTTACCCGCAATACTCTACTATTCTTGGAGTGGTGCCTTCTGTCCGAATATGGAGGACCACTTGTGTATGTGCATGTTCTTTATAAATTTCCTCTTTAAATATTAAAGTAGTATTTGTGAAAGGGTTTTTATTTCAGTGTTATTTTCATTTCATTCTTAGCTTTATATTTTTTCCTTTAAAGAGATTTAAATGTATGGGTTTTAATGTGCTTGTTAAATTATCTTGTCATGTTGTGACATGGGCCCTTTTAATTGGTGGTATCCTCCCTAGCTCTTGGCTCACACCCTATATACACCTCTAGGTGTATGTAGACCTTGTTCTTTGTGTATTCCAGGTTGATGCATCATGCTTAGTGATTGTGGTTCTGGTAGCTGATGGTCTTCACTTGGAGGTTGATATTGGAGTTTTTTCTATATCTTTGTTGTTGTTCATTTTGGATTCTAGTCGAATTGTATAATTTAAACATATTTATTGTTTAAAGGTGTGTTTGGTTGTCTATTCCCAGTTTCAGCCTGTTTATCTTGTTAGTAGTATTTCTGTCTTTTATTTTGGGTAAATCATTCCCATGTGTAATGTTTTTATACCTGAGAACTAGTTCCAGCCCATGGGGATCGAGAACGCCCTTCGAGACATGTTGTGGACCGGGTCGGCGCCGAGTCAGATAGCAACCCGGCCTGGTTCGTGACAGTAGATCAATTATCTTATAAAATCAGAACATATTAAAATATACATCAATATTAGTTAAAATTTTCTTAATATTTAAATATTGAGTGCAATAACTTATAATAATTATTTACATTTTCATTATTTATATTTAATGAAAATAGAATTTTATTTTTATTTAATCCATGTGTAACATTCTTTTCCTTCCCTAAAAATTAAATTACCAGTATTGGTAGTCCAAATTGTACATTTTTGTCATGAGGAGTTTCTATAGATGATAGATGTACAAGATAATAATAATAGGTGGTTCATTATATAATCCACAATAATTTTGGGGGTTGGTTTTTTTCAGAATTAGTCGCCAATGAATTAATGGATTATAAAAAAAGTAGTGGAGTATATGAAAAATATTCACATCATGAATGCGAAATTCACTAAATTTATTTATTAAGATTTACGTCAATTTTTTATTGGTGGAAGTGAGAATTATGAGAGAATTGTAGCCAAAAATTGATTCATGGATTCTAATCCATGACCACCATTGAATTAAATACATGAATATATAATTCATGAATAAAAAGTTGTGTTTTCTTGGTATTATATAACCCTTATTCTGTTGATTTTTTCCTTGCTCATATGATCTTCCTCTCATTTTCATAAAGTAACCTACACATTTTGTAAGTCCATTAAACCCTGCCTTCCTTTCATTGATCCTTGGGTATGTGTAGTTAAGCTTCATAGATTCATGTTATTCTCTCCTTTTATCCCAATTTTTTTTCATTCACCATTCTTATATATTTTGGATACACTTTTTTTGGTTTAGGGTTTGTTTTGGGCTGTGTTTTTATGATCCTATAATGTGCTATAGATTGATATATTGTTTCCATATATGATTTTGTTTTAGGGTCTGATTCATCTTTACCCTATATTGAATAGATTGATTTTAAATCTTATTTTTGGTTAGGGATCCTCATTTTCACCTTTTTACATTCTATGTGATGGGAATTCAGGGTTTAGATTACCTTTGAGTGGATTGTAAGGGTTGGAATTATAATGATAATTAATTATAAATTCTTAATTTTACTACAATGGGGTGATGTCTTAGGTTTTGATTGACTTGATTTTTTGTTACTAATATTCTTCCATGTTTTTTCAATAATATAAATAAAATATTTTCAGAGACTTGTTTTCACAGTAGATGATATGAGTTGATACCCTCATTGTGTTGTTGCATGATATCACTCTTAATAAAAGAATAAAAAATGTATACAATTCTAACAAAATGATTTACCAATGAACCTAGTTTTTATGATAATAACTGTGCTATATAAAGAAGTAATGGGATAAAAGATCATGATTAAAATTTTGAAACCTAGAGTAATGAAATTATCAATCCCAAACTCTCAGATAAGCTATTAATAATATAATAATTTCTTTCATGTTTTGTATAGATAAACATGAACTAATTGTTATTAAAATGCGATACAATAACAAATAAAAACATTGGATAAATTACATAAGAAATGACATTTTACGTTAATAGTTTATAATTACTAATAAAAATTTATAAATAGATAATTCCCTTCAATTCGTAAGGGTATTATTTCATCTATACCTATATTTTCATATTCCATTTTTCTTCATCAGAATCTTTCAAAAAAATATTTTTGCTGAAAACATTTATTGGCCCAAATCATTTATCAATATTCTTCATAACGTTGTGGAAAGGAATCCAATGAAGGGTGAGATCAAATTATCAGCAAGGGTATATATTAGAATTAATAATTATGTTTCGTCATTACGAAAAAATGTTCAGAAATGGAATGATGAAATAATCAATGTGAGTGGGAATAACAAAATTGAAATCATACTAGTCAATATAGGGATCATACTTCATGAAACTCAGAGTAATTCTTTTACCAAATAATTATTCTGAGAATAAATAATATTGAGCCATGTTATGTCAAGCTTCATTGAAGGAATAATTTATAACCCATCGAAGTAATTACAAAAATAATTTGATAATGTTGAAAATTATCATCATATATCGCTTATAAATAATTTACAAATTAGACTAACCATAAGACTGACTTCGAATATAATTATCTAGAGAACATATTCATTACTAGATGCATTGGAAACTATATAGGTGTACCCATTGTATATGATATATAGGTATCACTCAAAGTTATGTTGTCACTCCCATCATATAATATATATCATGCTCACCTAGTGCTATATAGGATCACTATGGATCATTAATAATAACTAATTATTGTTCAAAAATAGAGAAATTAATAAATTAAATTTTTTTATATAATTGTAGTCATTGTTCATTCATTTCATGCTTCTTTTATTATAATTAATTGACTCCCATATCAATCACATTATTCCTCTAGAAGAATAATAAGTATTTTATATTTACAAATAAATCCCTTGTGTAGTATAATAACTTCATTTTTAATTTATGTTGACGAATGTAAATACAGTTAAAAAATTATTCTAAACACTCTTGTGGAAATTAGTGGTCTAATTTTTTAAATTACTATTATTGATAAAAGTTAAGAAATTTTTTTGAATATCATTTTTTTAATATAACAATTTAAAAATATACAATAATATTCAATTAAAATAATCTTGCTGATGTTGATTAAATCTATTCATGTTGTAAATGATACAAATAAAAAACCTTTTTAAAAATTTATAAAGGGAGGGAAAAGTCACTCATTTATATAATTTTATGTAATTTCATTTTCAAATACTATTAATATGTTGTTGATTATCAAGTGGAAAATCTTCAAAAAATAATTTCTTAGAAAAATATTTATATTAAAAACATTTTAGAAAACATAGATACCAAAGAATAATATTGCTGATCTAAATGACAGTGTAAGATCAACATCACTTTCAAGATACATCCATAAGGACTATTTAATAAATAAGAGATAAAACAAAAAATAAAAATGGAAACTGTATTTTCAATGATAGGATCAAAAAGTAGATGTGGTTTAAGAATATACGATCCTATTATTTCCTCTAAAGGAAACCTAAACATAAAAAATCATGAAATGGTTAAACATTTTAACACAACATCATTGATAAAATGTTAACATTTATTTTATAAAACCCATGAATAAATAACGTAAAATGAAACATAAAATATCATGAAATTAATGATATTCATGATATAACATTAAATGGGTAATTATATACACCATAGAAAATAAATAAGTGGGGAATACGGAATATGACTCATTAAAAATAAACAAAACTAAGAAACCCTTAAAATTTTGGTAACTTTTGAAGTGTAAACCCTATTAAATAATTAAATAAAATGACATATTAAAATTACATGAAAATAATCGGATTCATTATATAAAATTTAATATTTTTAGTATATTAACCACCAAAAATAAATTTTTGGTGAATATAGAATATGTCTACTAGAAATAAAATTTGGATTATAAATATGTTATTGCCTTAGTAATATATAGATCAAAACAAAATGAAAGAGAAAACCTCATACTGACATATAAATCTGAATAATGTTCTAGAAAATATTTATAAAATAAATTCCTGTGTAGTATAAAAAATAAAAAATAAAAATAATAGGTGAATATAGAGTATGGCTCATAGAAATAAAAATTATAAGATGAAGACTTATATCGAGTCCAGACTTTCCATTTATGTCATTTAACATATTTATAATAAATATATATAAATTTTTTTTATAGCAATATCTTCATGGTATAATAAAATATATTAAAATCATTTGTTTTCTCTATTTAATGAGAATAATTAACTAGTTCGGTCCATATAAGATGTTTTGAGGATGTTCAATCCATATTTTCAAAATGACTTCGGTATGTTAACCATGGTAAAAGTTGTCCCTATTCTGTAATATACAAAATATAATAATTAAATAGTTATCATTTTCTATATCAATATTACTTTTAAAACCAATAATTAAATATTATTTTTGAAAAATTAAATATGTTATTATCATAGAGATGGTAGATCATACGCACCTATGGGTAACATTTCCCTTATTAAATTATCCAAATAGAAAAATGATAAGTAATAATGTATACATAAATAATTATAATAATTTGATACATATCATATGTCTTTCTTTAAATAAACTTATATATCTCATCAATGAAATGAGGTGATGGAAAAGTTATCACATCGCTATGTGTTGGTGGGAGCATACATCTATACCAGAATGACATTATCATATTTAAATGAATATATAAGAAAAAAAATAATATTTTAATTTATAAAAAATATAAATATGTAATTAATTGAATATTTTTTTATTAAATCTATAATTTTATATAAGTGTGTGATATGATGATAGAAAACAATTTACAGTAGTTCGCAAGGCGGTAGTCCATCATACACGAGAATAGTGGTTTCATTTCCCATTTAATGGAAAAGGATATGTGTGTAGCTTATTCCATTAGAATAATAAAATAAAATTTTAGGTTAGATAATTTTTTATTATATAATCAAATTTAAATAATATTTTAGGATGAAAAAGAAATAAATCAAAAGGCTTGATTAAGAACGATACCATTTTTTCGGACGGCTACTTCATGTTTTTCAATAAATCATTATTATGAGCTCTTCCTAATAAAAATGTCCTCTTGGACGTGGGTAGGGAAATAATGAAGGAATTATGGTATGTTCTCTATAAATTTTTTTGATGGTGAGAAGATGAGAGTAGTGGTAGTTAGAATCTACAATTGTGGGAGATGACTGACTTATTTTTTTTGAAGTGAAAATTTTTACAAATGTTTTAAACATTTTAAAAGGAATAAAAATGTAACATAAAATATCCTTAGTTTAGATAAGGTCAATTTTCCATGATATAATATAAATATACTTTTATCAGTTTAAACATATATTTTTTTTAACCCCCCTAGTAAGCTTGTTTTCATCCGAACTATGGAAAATGTTTTTTTTATTTTCACTATTAATTATGAAAAAAACATTAAATAATGGTAATTTTAAATTTTTTTCTTTTTTGAGAATAAATTAATGTTTTTCCAAAATCGGTAATTTTCACTATTCATTGAACAATCTATTTTTTCGAAAAAATTAAAAATTTCACTATAAATTAATTTTGATATTTTGATATAAGTTTTTTTTTCACTATAGAAAATTAATTTCTAAAATTTCTATAAATTATTTATAATAATTTCCCTTATAAATAACTATTAATAACATTTTATGAAAACATATTTTTGTTGAATAAAAGTACATTACTAAAACATGATTGATTATATAATAAACATTTAACAATAAACTTGTACTGATTAGTAGTGGTATTTAAAAATATATATTTATAAAGTAGTTAATTATATTCATATATTACAAAGTGAGGCCTAATATATAATTGTAATTTTTTTTATGAATTTATTATATTCTGCGTCGTATATTGTATACTCTATCAAACATAATTTTCTACTTTTGAAATCATATGGTGCAAACTTCACACCCAAATTTTTTAAATTGCATCTGAAAAAAATTTAACATAATATCGATGATGAATGGTTTTAGATTTTCAAATAGATATTTTGATATCCCTATCATAAAAATGATTAATAAAATATCCTTTTCAAAATATGTAAAAGAAAATAAGAATATTTTTAAGAATAACACATTAATAGGATTAGTAATATGAAAAAATATTGGGATGTGAAGATATGAACATTGAATAAAGCCATAATTCCCAAATAATAATTGAGACTTACACAGATCATTACACCTAAAAAAGTGAATTATGATGGTATATTTAACAACAAAAAATCCATAAACCATTGAGGTGGGAGAAAGGCAATCATCTCAAGGAAAATTATGGAAATATGATAACATTTTCATTTTTATTACTCTTATTCTATAGTTAAATAATTTCATACCATCTATAATAAAATCAGAAAGATAGTATACTTTCATAGATATTATAATTTCATTGTTCAATCAATTTCTACATTAATTTTAAAAATCATCACCAAATGATGAGTATTCAAGATGAACATTTTACGTATGATGCACCAAAATCAACATATAATAGATTAAATAATCCCCAAAATTATAACAAGATATTCCTTCTATTTTTAAGCATTAACCCATAAATAAAATTTAGAAAGAAGTTATATTTTTCTAAATTTAACAAACCTTTATATCATTAATCCCCAATAATCAAAAGAAATACCAAATGATCAAATTGAATCATTCCATAAATAACTACACTTAAATTGGTGAAAATATTTCTTGATGAAAATTAAAACCCATTGATTATGGGGTTTTATAAAACATTATTAAATGGTTTATTAAAAATTTATCACTAAATTACAACATTCAATATTAATTTCCCTTAAAAAAAGTGTATAACTTAATTATATAAAATTTAATATATAAAAAAATTTCTATAAATAACTTTAGTCCCCACAAATCCACATTTATATATTATATGATTAAAAAGGTAACTGATCATTTATTCCTCAAAAAAATCCCTTGATGTTATATTTACCTTAATCATATCATGTTTCTCAAAATAAAGTATATATTAATTACCCACATAGTCACCAAGCCTATTTTTAATTCCATAATAAACTGTATCATATATTCCCAAATTGTAAAAACCAATAATTTCCTAATCATAAAAGATATAATTAACCTTGTTAGTCACCAATATCGGTACTATTATGTACACAAATTTGATGATATTATTAGTCAAATTTTTCTAATCATTAATCATAAGGCCTACAAGATCCTCAACCAAAATAAATTATGTCTGAAAATATCATTAATCAAATTATGATCACATCTCTTAAAACATCGGAAGAGGTGTCAAATTCCATGAAAATATTTTCATCCTTAATAATATATACCTATCATGGTATCCATAAATCTTAAGATAACTTTTGATGAAAACATATGAATTTATAAACATATCAAAATTTGATATTCGGTACCATAAACAAAAACCATGGACCTATACTCCTTGTTTCTGTTCTATAAAATAATTATCAAATTTCTAACATTATACTAATAGGAATGAAATATTTTTTTCATGCTAACGTTATATCAAAAGGAAATATTATATTAGATACAAACCAAATGTCCTTTTACGATTATATTTTTATATTATTAGGAATAAATCTCACATAAAGAATATTCATTAATTCAAGAGAGTATTCTTCACACTGTATTTATCTTGTCATATTCTATATTTTTTCTCCTACATCAACAACAAAAATCATCACATTAGAAACAATTCTAGACAAAAATAATAAAATATCATTCTTTATAAATTTTTGTAGCGGATTCATATGTGGGGTGATCTCAAATTATTAGTAAGGGTAAACAAAAACATTAAAAAATGTACGTCATCAGTTAGAAAAATACCACCATAATAGTAATGGGACATAATCAATGTGCATATTAAGAAATATGATAGAAATCAAAACCATCAATACATGGATCAGAAATATAGAATCATGGAATAATGGTTTAAAAAATTCAATCATTTTAATAATAAATAATAATGTTCCATATGTTGTCATCCTTTATCACATGGATCACATATGATCCATAACAAGTAGAAAAATGTGTTAGTATCTTGGAACACTATCATTCTATAACCATTACATGACCTATATGAATTGGAATAATCATATTTATGAAATAAAATATAATTATCTATAGATGAAAATAATTCCACATTTCTATAGATCACTATCTTGGTGAAACCATCACATGAGCTATAATGGGCTCAACTAGTGTTAAATGGACAGACCCATCATATAAACTATATCAGGCTCACTAGATGGTTTCTAGTGACACCCTCGTTATAATCTATATTAAGCTCACTTGGTTCTATATTGGTGCACCCATAATCATTATTAATGTCCAATATTCTATCATGAATAAAGCATTCAGAATCATTGAATTTTTGTCATAAAAATAATCACTATTATTTCTTTTCATGATTCATTCGTGAAAATAAATGGGTTTTGTACCGATCATAAAATAAATCTTGCTGAATAATATGTATTCCATAATAAAATAATATAATTAGTGGGTCATATGTAGCATCCATTTTTGTTTACATTTTTGAATATAAATAAAATTAAAATACCATTAAATGAATTGCTGAAGAAAATGACCTTTTCTCATTGAAAAATTATTTTATTAACATAAAATGTAGAAAATATTAATAAAAAATTTTATATTAAAATAGTAATAGATTTATATAAATAGATATTAAAATAATTTAAAATCATGATTTAAATAAAATCCATTCAAGTAGAAAACATTAAATGTAAACATTTTTTTCAAACATTTTTTAATGGGGGCCCAAATTCACTCATTTGGAAAACAATGTGAGATTCCATTTTAAAAACATTTCAAAAAAATTAGAGCAGGTAAAATATTTTAATGAAAAAAAATTAGGTATACAAAATTACATTTTAGAAAACAAGTTATAATACATAGATATTTGGGAGGAGGACTCCGAATTTAAAAATGTACAAGATCTGTATCACTTAAAGAACATTTTTTGATGTTTTTAAGTCAATATGTGATTAAATTTAAAAAAACATTTAATAAACATTTAGAAATATAAGATAATTAAATATGTGTGGTTCAATATAATTAGAGTATTTTATTACATCTAAATAACCTTGAACTTAAAAAATCCTAAAAAGGTGGATTGTGTCCTAATGACTGTACAAGTTTATTGACCCAACAATCATAAATCCAAAAAAATAATAAAATAAAATGACTATTTAAATATAATGAAAATATTAATATTCATGATATAACACCTCAAGCGGTAGTATATACACATCACAAAATAAATAAATTTTTTCTATGGAATATTTCTCATGAATGTAAATATCAGATGAGAAAGCCCTTCCACGTTATGAATTTTAAACTCATTTTCATAATTAATGACTAACATAAAATGAATCATTAAATAGAATTAAAATAATTTGATTCATGATATGAAATGAATAATTATCAGTATAATCTCCACACAAAATTAATGATGTGAGATTAAAGAATATGTCTCCCAAAAATTAAATCGAGGATGGATATACCTTACTTCTTTACTGATCTCTCAATGAAATCCTCATGAAAGCGAGTAATACATATATATTGTTAATTATAAATATTTTTATGAAAACAATTATAATATAAATTCATGGTAATTATATAATCCAATGAATATAAATAATATGGGAATATGCATCATATAACATACATACAAAGGTAAAATAAGAAACCATTACCTCATATTTAGACACTCGCATTACGAAAAATAAACAACAAATAATGAAATTATATCATTTATTTTATTTCAACATAGATATTTCCATGTTAAATAATTTAGTCATAAATCATATATTTTGTAAAATTTCTGAAAATATTTAAATAATTAATCTGTTAATTTATCCTTGGGTGTTTTGTGAATAGTCGGTCTATATTTTCAACACAGGTATGGAATGAAGACATTGATAGAAGTGATAATTGTCGAATAATAAAAAAATAATAATAATGAAATAAGTATTATTATTTAATATTAATTATAATTTTAAATCAATCATCAATGATGGTTATGAATAATGAACTATATCACGATCATGGAGATAGTAGGTCGTATGTATGTAATAGTAACATTTCCATTTTACAAAATTATTACCAAAAGAATGTAAGTAGTAATAAATATTTCCATAAAGATGATAATATAATTTATATGACATTAATCGATTATGTATGACTATATATTTCATCAATGTGATGAGGTGTTGAAAAATTAATCACATCACCTTGCAAAGGTGGTAGTCTGCTAGTAAAAAAATTGACATTTTAATTATTAAATGAATAGAATGGTCAGAAAATAAATGATATAAAATTTTTTATAATGAGAAATATTTCATTAAATATATATATATACAAATTAAATCCATCATCATAAACATAGGTGATAATTGATGATTGAAAAAACATTACATTGGTTCTCGATGTGGTAGTATGCCGTACACATGAACGACGATTTCACATCCCATTTGATGATAGTGGATGTGGATTTAGGATTAAAATTATCATAATAAAATATTATTATATGAAATATAATGATTATATTATATCATAAATTTTTTTAATGATATTAATTATTTATAAGATCAAATAAAACTAAATGTTTTGTTAAAACATTACCTCTTCAGCAGACTTCCTCATTGGGATTAAAACAAAAACATTCCTCAGAGGGATTTAGAAAAAATAATATATTATATTGGTAGGGAAATAATTATGTTATATTGGGTCGTATTATTTTAAAAAATAATATTTTAAGGTGTGAAGTGTAGATGGGAGGTGGTGACCTTTTATATGTGGGGGAGATGACACACTCATAATTTTTGAAATGAAAACATTATACTAACATTTTTAAAATTACAAAGGGATCTAAAATGGAAAATTATAATGAATGTTCTGATATAAGGTTTATAGGTGGCCATAAAATAAAATTGATTCAAGTATTTATTTTATTTTAATCCTTAACTTTTAATTTCAACCCCTTGTAAAACCATTAAAATCTTAACCGCAATAAATTTTTATACTATTTTCACAACTTATTACAACCAAAAATTAAATTTTATTATATATATATAATAATACCATTTATTAAAAATATTGAATCCATTTTATAAAAAAACAATACAATTAATTGTTAGAATTATTTTCAAAATAATACTCAGTGACACGATAAGAAAGTGACTTTTCAAGAAATGCATTTTTCTTGTATAAGATGATGTTGTATGAACTTTATGAGTAAAAATCATAATTTTAACGATTTAAAAATAATATTTATTGATAAATAATATATAAATTTTATTCAATTTCGTCATCATTGGAGGATATTTTAAATAATTTAAATGGATGAACAATATACACATTAAAACAAATTTGTGTTTAAATGTGTTTTAGAGTATAAAAATAGAATTTAACTAACATATTTTATAGGGATAATAAAAATTTATTTAATTGGATAAATATATCTAAATAATTAATCAATTAATTGAACAAAAATCAATGATTAATGTTACTTTTAAATTATTTATTTTATTGAAAAGAAATGACTCATACAAAAAATGTTTATTTTCAATTTTCACTAAAAATTAATTTTTTTTAAAAGAAATGAAACTTTCAAATAAGTTAATTTTTATATTATTATTTAAAAAATTAAATTAAATTTATCAAATAATTTTTCTAAATATTCATTAAATTAATTATAATATTTTTTCACAATATTCAAATTTATAATTTTTGAAGAAAACATTTTCAATAAATAAAATGATATTATGAAACTTTAATTGATTATATACTATGTATTATTTAATAAATTAATATTAAGTTATAAATTTATTATTATATATCATAAATTAGTTAATCATATTCATACCATCCAATTTTACTACTATGATAAAACAGTTAAATATTTGACTAGTTTTTAACGCATGGTGTAGTGTGTCGTATACACTATTAAACAAAATAGTTTTCTTTTAAAATGTGAGGGTTCTTGGGATGTTTTTCTGGTATGGTTTCTTGTTATTCTTTTGATTCCATATCTAGTTTGGGTTTTTGTAATGTGATGGAGGTGACTGGATGGGTTGTATAATACATGGGATTGTGATATGGTTGTTTGGAGGCATATATGAGGCATGAGAATTAGTGTCTTGTGGTTTGAAGTAGTAGTCATGTATAGTGGAAATGATGTTTAATTTTTTTATATTACATGGTTATTATTTTTTGTGTAAATGTTATGTGTCATGTAGTTTGGTCATGTTGAGTTGATGTTTCATGATGCATGATGATGTTTAATAGTTACGATGTGTGGTGGATGAGGCATATGTTTGTTTTGGTAAAATGGTTTTCATTATTGGTAATGCTGATAATGGATGAGGTCATATGGGCCAATTGTTTCATGGAATCATTTTTTTATTTTCTTGGTTATTAATTCAATATGTTACGATGATGCTGAATAAAATGAATGAATGAATTGATTTTTATTTGAATATAATGAGACATAATTTTATGTGTGGTGAATGGATTAATTAATTGGTTGAATAATTAAATGGGATGTGATGTGTGCCTCACAATGGATATTAAATATATTGGGTAAAACAACTTATTCAATGTGGAACTATGTGACCTTTGTGGAATTTGTTTGATTTATTACATATAGTGGTTGAATTATTTATTATTGTAGGTGTGTTGTATAGTGGTAGTGATATGATGTAGGTTACTGTTGTTTCTGAGAAGTAATTGGTTGGGTGTTGTGTGATATATATATTTATATATATATCTTTTATATTTATATGATTTTTATACACACCCACCTGATTTGGATAACCAGACCAACTCTTTGAGGTTATGGGTTTAGTTTGTTTTCCACAATATCGAGGAATGTGGTGACACTGATGGATGTATACACCCCCTTAAATGCACATCCTATAGAAGTTATAACACATGTGTATTCAGGTGATATCTGCAGCAATAACTTTTGTATTTTTGGGTGAGGTGTGATTTTATTAGACTGTGAGGCGATATTATATGTGGTATGGATTGGTGTTCTTATATGTGGCAATCAGTTTAATGTTCATTAACATTCATGATACCATACTGTTCTAGATATGTGGTTGATATGTGATGTTTTGGCCTAGTAGACTTCATTTAATGTGTCTTGTTATTAAATGTGCGTCTTCAACAGAGCCACAATGTCGTGTTGATGGATGTTAGCACATGATGCTATAAATTATGACAGTGTGGTAGGTTGTGATGCATCATAACATACATTATAGATCGAACATGTTCCTTCATGTGAGATATGATTCAATGTGTGGTGATGTGTTCTGAGTGGAAATAATGAGAGTATATGACATTTAAGACTGGTGTGTGGGAAAGATAAACATGTCGGAAAGAACTTATGAGGCACCATGATTGGATTTTTTATCAATACTATATTACAATATTTGATGCATTATTTAGTGAGTTATCCATGGTAAAGATAATATGGTTAGTTGACCCATTTATGTTCTTGTTATTTCTATTGTTTGTTCACTAGAACGTAGCATATATTCCTTATATACTTCATACCCACATTATGTCCCTACTGAGTATACTTTTTATCTCACCGAAAATATATAATATGATATTATAGTTCAAAATATGAATTTAGAGATTGATCTAGACATTAAAATCTTGGTTTGTAGTAGAGTTTGAGTCACTTATATATGTCATCTATTTTAACACCTTATATTGGTGATTTTTATTTGTATTGGTTTATTATTGTTATTGCAATGATGGATGTTATTGGGTTCACATTAAAATTATATATTAGTGTTTTGTGGTCATTTTTTATCCTCTCACATTATCTTAATATTTATTGACTGCAATTCCACACATGTTTGAGATTTATATACCCATAGTGCTAGTCATCAGCCCAGAAACTTCGGGTGGCATGACATGGGGGTCGTTATCACTCTTCCTTCATTTTGGTTTCATTATATGGAGGGGAAATTGATATAGATGTATCACATGTATGGTTGAGATATATGATGGAGTTCAAAATTAGACACTGATATGTTTGAATGGGGTTATAGGATCTTAGTGTGTTATATAGGCTAGGCAAAATCGCTATGACTTAAATTTTTTGACCACTACTGTTCCAGTTCCGGGATACTGAGATTGCCAAATAATTACGTTATAAGGAATAATTTTCGTATTAGAGACATAGAAGAGATACATGAATCATTATTGATTGTGTTCATGTTTGAAAAGTGTATTTGATTAAAAATAAAATGAATTAATTAAATAAAAATTGATAGTATTCCATTCTATTAGACATTGGAACATTTCTTTTTTTAGGGATGGCTCATGATCATAATCCACAAATGGATCAGGTAGTTGTGGTTAAGCAGTAAGATCTAGTTTTTCATTGTATGATCGAATGGACAATGGTGGATGAGCCATATCATAAATAGTTTCATGACATTTAGTAGTATAGTCTCTGAAAATGTGATGAGAGAATCATAGATCTATTGACGGAGTTTTGGATAGAGGTTCTTGAAATAGATTTCATTCTGATCAAAGAATGGGATGCGTGATAAATTCTGTTGGAAGTTAGTAAGATGCGAGAAGTATCTCATCAGCGATAGTCACTATACATTGGTAACCAAAAGAAGTGATATGTTTTGTGAAAAACATTTAGTATAAGTTTGGTACATAATTTCTATCATCGGTGATGTCAGATTCTAAGAGGAAAGAGATTATCTCTCTTTATAAGTGGATCTTTAGTGTTCAGAAGTTTGGGATCATGTTCAAGAGTCATCAACATATTTTTCAAGATGGTATTCGAAATGAGGAGTTCATCATCTGTTATCTGGTTGGGGTTTTTCACCATGTGATCACATATTTGGTAACACCGTTTAAAATCCACATGTATCTAAAGGTTTATAAAAATGTTGAGGATATTTTTAGGAAAAGTTATATTGGATTTACACTATGAGATATTTTCCAACAGAGATTCCTAGGGATCATGGACTCATTTAGTGGTTCATGACTATTCATACAGTCTGGGTTCCAGCCAATGGGGAGCTGGCCAAGGTAGACCTCCTTCTATTTACATGAGGAATCCATATCATGGGACCCTTTTTATTGATTATAATTTCCATGCTATAAATATAGAGTACATGGTAATTTTCAATATCAGAATCATATTTCTCATGGTGGACAATGTCATGTGGCTATTCAAGTCCAATTCATGTAGCACCATCAGTTAATTCAAAGTTAGTTTCTGTAGTGGGGACAATCGGTGATTTTCCATCAACAAAGAGATCATAGAGTTATTAGAGGGAAACCTCATGATGGTCCATGATAACAAGTATAATGTAAAAAACATTATAATAGATCCATTAAAAAGTGATGATGTTGAAAAAGGTGTGGTCATATGAAAGCTCTAGAGGTGGATGGGTCGACAGAACGTGGAGTGGTTCTTGGTATGATAAATTAATCATTTACCATTTTTTATGTTATTTATTCAATAATCTCGCACTCCTTTGTTGGTCCAACATTGGTCCATGATTTTGGAATGTTTCTGTAGAGGCTTGAATTTCCTGTAGTACAATCTACATCAGTCAGATTTTAGTTTTCATTATTTGATCTGTGATGGCGATCTATACAGGTGATAGAGATGCACCAATTAGGGGGATACATCTACATAATAAAGATAAAACCATAATATGTTTTCCTAAAAATTTTTGGGATGTATTCCTCATGTGAAATGGTATACAATTTCGAAAGGATTACATTATTTTATGATGTAGAGGTCTAACGATTTGTGTTCATTTTTGATTCAGGTTATTAGATGGGTAGTGGGTAAGTGAAGCCTCTTTGGTAGTATTTAGTAGGAATTTCAATTTAATATAAATAATTGATGTGCCTATTGTTATTGATAACTTATAGGATGTTTTCTTATATAAGGTTAATACCATTCCCCCTCAACATAATTTTGAGTTCTGGAAATATTTGATGCTAATATGTTCTCTGATTTCAATGGATCCTTATCAGATGACGCATAAGGGCCTATGAGAGTTGATGTTTCATGTGGATTATTTGATGTAGCAGGATTTCATATAATCCAATATGTCATTATGGGGTTTTATATTGTATTTCTCCAAGATGTTGGTTTATAGTACAAGGTTTTGCATACATTATTTGATGTTCAATGAAGTGATGATCCAGAATTGTAACAATCTTCTAAGTATATATGTATTTTCTAAATTTTTATAGTAGTTAGTTGGTTTTCATTAATTAACCATTGGATTGGATATCACTAGTTTAGTTAGAATTATTATGATATTATATAGAATCCATTATGCTTTATTTATGTGCAATTTGAGATTTTGATCATGTCATTCACTGTTAAAAACACACCATCCATTTTCATGGGACTCATGAAATCAATGTTCCAAGTATCATTGTGATGATTGGTCATCATATTCATTGATGATATCTTGGTAAACATGTAATCATATGAGAATTATTTTTAGATTCACTGATATTTTTTGTATGTCCTACAACACAAACATCATTATGGAATTTTATCAATGTGTGTATTTTTGATTGGGGAGGTGGGTTTCCCAGAACATTTTGTGTCTCAACTGGGTGTGAAAAATTGAAAATTCAATGGTTGAGACATCTATTTCATGGACATCACCTAAAAAACCATAGGGGTTAATAATTTCTTTGTTGATATAGGATATTAGCAGTAGTTAGTACCCAATATCGCACATGTTGTAGCCCCACTAATAGTGCTGACCTATAAGGATCAAGTATTTGTGTATAAATGTTGTTTTTAGGTAGTGTTAGGTTATTAGATGTAGATACTGGTTAGTGTTCTAGTACAACTATTTCTCGAAGAGGGTGTTTTGTTTGAGGTTTATTGTGAAATATACATTTTTTATTTTGGATTTGGGATGATTTAATAGAGTGGAGTTATCTCTTATAAATCTAGTCCATTATGTCCCCATGAGTCTAATTTTACCACAAATGAACTAGTGATGAAAGTTGTTCTGTATGTGCTGAAGTTATTTCTTCATTACCTAATCGGGGAGAACATTGTTATTTTAATAGATCTTTCATTCTTGGAAAATTTTTTCTCTAATTTAGATTTAAATTACATCAAGTGTTTGTGGGTAGTGTTTCTCACAAAATATGATTTTTATATCTCTTCGATCATTGGAAATGTGATGGTGGTTATAGACGTGATGTATAGAAATTCCAAAATAAACATGTATCGGGTATCTATGGATGTTTAGAATGGGATATAGGTTACTATAGTTATTCATTTTAGTGTCTAATAGAGAAGTTGGTATGTTTTTATTAATGAAATGTTTGTGTAGTCTACCATGATGCGGAATGTAGAAGAGTATCCATGGGGAGACTTGGAGGCCTAGGTGATTTGTGATCATGTTGGCCATCATGATGCTTTGATGGGATGGTTAGTGGATTAATAGAAACAGATGTTGTTCAATAATAGGTCTTTTATTCTAATATTGATTCGTGAAGGATTTCAATGATAGTTTAACAGATTTCTTTAGTTTGGAATCTCGATGGAATATAGATGTATCAGGACATATTGAGTCATCTTTGGTGGATCCAGATAAAAAATTTAGTTGCAGAGTCTGATTAAAAGTGTCTAGTTATCCATCTATGAATGTGAAATAACATATTCATAGAGGTATTTTGTAGTCCCTATATATTATTAAGTTGAAATGGGATGACATATCTATGAATTTCATCACATAGTTACCTCGATATTAGGAATGATCTGATGTGTTCTGGGTGATTCTTGTCTATCTGATGATGTCAGATCATTTTTTGGGGATCATGGAGTCTTTGGATGTGAATATATTTGGATTTTAGAATTTTGATGATGGGGTTAGGATTCATTTAGTACCAAAGGCCACATATCTAATTAGGGAACTCAATTTACCTCATTATTTTGGAGGGGAATTCTTCAATCTTTAGCTTCCAGTTTTGAATTAGCATTACTTTAGAACTAAATAATGCTAGGAAGATGGAGTGAAAAATATAGAGAGTAGATGATTCATTATTAGATTGCAACATTGATATTAGTGCGTCCTGGATAAGGATCATTCATTTGGATAATTTTGTATAAAATTTTAGAAAATCATGCATCCATTGGAATGAACGCATTGTAGGTTTTTTATGGGAATCCATGTCAATCTCCAATATCCTAGATATAGGTTGTGGAATTAATATTTATTGTTCTTGATGTTGATAATAGAATAACTGAGACAATATAGTTTGTTCAAGAGAATATTAGGGTGGAGAAGGACTATCATATGGCCTATCCTTATTGTAAAAAATGGTCATCCGAATTCAAGAATAGATACATTTTCTCCTTGAGGATCTCTCCTCGAAATAGGAATTAGAGGTTTGGTATAGGTATTAGACTTTATCTCATGTTTGATTGGACGTTTGAGGTTTTGGGGTGTGTTAGCGAGTTAGATTATAAGTTTCCATTACCATTACAGCTAGAGAGGATCTACAATGTCTTCCATGTGTTTCATTTTTTGTATCTTCAGGATGGCTCTCACATAATTGACTGGGGAGAATTATATATCATGGAGGATGTGACATTAATTGAATTACTAGTGGAGATCTAGGATAAGTTTCATAGGTTTCTTCATAGGAATACCATTTCATTAGTTCATGTTTTGTGGAGGCATGGTGTCTTAGATAAGAGTACTTGGATGGGAGAGATGAAAATGTGTTCTAAGATCCTGGAACATCCATGAGTTGTTCATTTCATAGTTTATTTTTATGACTTCAATTTTATTTTTTGATCTTGTTATTTTATGAAATATTTTTTTCTCTTGATGTGTGATATTTTATAAAGCTTCAAAAATATGAAAAGTGGAATACATGGATCCTAATTAGGGCATGTTATACTTTTACAAGAGTAGAACTGTGTAGATGGGTTGTTGCCTCTCAAAAATGGATAATATCATTTCCTGGAAAATATGATTCCCTAATTTAAGTGATTGGTCTGTGAAGTGTTGTGTGTTGGTTGTTCAAATTGTTTTCTTAGACTTTTTGGAGGTTGATATAGATTTTTAGTGATGTATTTGTGTGGGGATGTGGTTGTGTGGGATGTTTTTTTTTGTTTTTTGGTGCTTTTGGCTAGTGGCAATGTTTATGATGTGATGATACCCTTGAGATGTATCTCATGAGGGGGTTGCTTCGACACCTATATTTTTTATAATTTTTTGTTAATTCAAAATGATGAAAATCATTTTATAGGTATATAATAAAGTGTTCAGTGACTTCCTAATCCAAAATTATATGAGATTGGGAGGTAAAAAATATATAGAGGATCTCTATATTAGTTATGTGGATGTTGGAGATGCATTTGTACTATAATAGGTTTTACAAAATTTTAAATTAATTCACATCATCAGTTGGTAATTTTTTCTTTATATAGGAAGGAAATTCTTCTAAATTATTCAGTGGTGGAGGATTCTTTGAAATAGATTCACAAATTAAATGTTTAATTCAAGATATGTATTAATTTTGGTTATTTTAAATTAATTATTATTATAATTTAAATATTTTTATAGATTCATGACCATGACTGTGTTCATGGGTTATAATCGACAACACCCATAGAATTCATGATCTGAATCTGTAATTAAAAATGTGATAGTGGTGCCTTTTAGAATTATAAATGTCTTCATACGGTTTAAGTTATACTAACTTTGTATATCTCCCTATTATTCTCTAGAGAACCCAATTTTTTTTGATGACCATGCATCCAATCTTCCATTTAATTGATCATTTGGTTTTAAAGGTGGTTTTTTGGTGATCTATGTTAATTTCTCCTTTTAAGCCCATCTATTCTTCTTTTCATCATTAGGGTTTAATTTTCGAAATGATTGTTTTGGATTGAGGTGTTTTTTGGTTTTATATTGATGATCTCATGATGTGGTGTTGGTTTACTAATTGTTTCCATATACAGTTGTGGTTTTCATGTAGATTAATCTTCTCCCTATATATAGTTGGTAGATTAAAGATATATATTTGTGTAGTAATATCTCATTATTCATATCTTTTAGCATGCAATGATTAGGGATTTCATGGTTTTTTTCAATGTGGATGGATAAAAATAGTAAACTTACAAATGATAATTAGTTATACCTCCTAAAATATATTGATGTGGGGAGATATGACATGTTTTTACTGTAAAGATATTGTTGCGACTAATATTATTACCTCTTTTTCACATAAAAAATAAATTTTCCTTGGGAGCATTGTTTTCATAATAGATGATATTATCTAAAACCATTATCGTGTTATTTTTTGACCAATCCTTGAGTAAAAGAATTAAAAAAATATATATTTGGATAATGAATTGATTTACCATGGAACATGGATTGTTTGATAATTCCCACATTAAAAAATAGGTGTAATGAAATTTAACCCCATAAATATGTTATGGATGTAAGGATGTTTTGAAGTTAGGTGTGCATGATTTTTTGTTTTAACCAATGTTCCTTGGGATATAGTTCGGTGATGTAGCTGTCCTACTGGCCTTTGTGATTTGTGGGGATTGGATGAAAATATTTGGTAATACAGACGTGAATTGCAAAATAGTGCAATGTGGTGAGAATTTCAAATAGTATGCAATAAGGATGATGTGTGTGGTTGTGTGGCATGTGTATTTGGTGTGGGTTGTGACTAGGACATGTCTTGATATTTTGTATAATACAATAGGTATGTCATGATGGTTTTGGTTTTTCAGTAGCGATTGTGTGTATTAGATGAGATATTTTGTTTTTCAGTGATACCTATGACCTTTTGTTGCATGATGTTGATGATTTTTGTCAAATGTGGTAGGTGTGGTTTGATGTTGTTACATTATTTTCCTAATTAGTAATAAAATAAGTTATAATGGTACTTAATTAAATGAATAAAGTAATGGATTTTTAACTTAAAATATTAGGATGGATGTAGATGTGTGGTATGTTTCATAATGACTTGTTGAATAAATAAATTGTTTATGAAGTGAGAATTGAAAATAATAATGACTAAATGGGGGAAACATTATAATTTAATGTTGAATATATTGGCTTTTGTGGTTTTTATTGGATGTTCTTTATATATTATTTGTTATAGTTGTGAGAGTTTGTTTGTGATAAGGTGTTGGGGATGTGTTTTAAGCTAGTACAGTTTTTCTAAAATAAAAGGATTGGTATTGGGTGTTATATATATCTTGTATCATTGTGCTATTTCAATATGCACTGAACTAGAGGTAATTAATCATAAAAATTCACATATTTTTGGGATCTGATAATTTTTCAAACATCTAGGATGGCGGTGACAGTAATAGTTGGCTAACCCCACTTCCTTTCTTTGGCTTCACTTGTGATAGCCATCGTGGCTTCTAACAGATATATAGTAATGGGATAATGTGATTTTTAGAAATTTGTGATGCCATGAGGATATTATGATATGTGATATGTTTTGGGGTTCATTCCTGATAGAATCTGAGAATGATTACATTTCCTTCAATTTCATGATAATATACTATTTTGGAAATGTGGTTTATATGTGTTGTGTAGGCCTATGTGTATTCGAGAATGGTGTGATGTAATGGCCCAAGTGTCTTTAGGGGAGATGTTATATAGTGATTACATATACTAGCACATGATTTTTGAATGTATGAGGGTGGGGTAGTTAGGGATGCATACCAACCCATAATAGAGATGGCCTATGTGTCTTCATTTGATATGTGATGTGATTTGTGTTGAAGGAATGGGAACATAGGACATTTAATGTAGGGGTCTGATATCATCAAATCATTGGGGAAGTAGTTGTGGGGTGATTCTGTTTATTTTGTTCCTGGTGTTATATTAATATATTGTATGTGTGATTTGGTGAGTGAGACATGGTGTGGCTGGGACAATTGGTTGATCTTTCAGGTTCTTATTTGTTTTTTTAACATTGCATCATTATCAAGATATAATGACATTTCCACTTGAGACATTGGTTATTTCCCTATATGATATATATTTATGATCACTCTAAATATATAAACTATTTTCATGTTTCTATGGGGACACTAGGGTCCACTATCGATATTTTTTTCTTGGTTTTATATTAAATATGAGTATATTCTATATGAACTTTTTTCATTAGTTTTTACTAGGGAATTTTATTTTTGTTGGTCTATTTCGGTTCATGAATTTTAGGGATATTTTTTAAAACCTTTTTATTATCCAATGGATTAGTATGGGGATAGTTTATGATATCTCCTTATCCTATTTGGTTTTTAGATGATAATTCCACCCATATGTGAGGTGATTATACAATCAATCATAGCTTGAAACCCTTGTCAACTAGATATGGAACACAAGGATTCATTATATCTTATCCTCTTTTGTTGAATCATTTGAAGGAGTGAGGCATGGGACTATAAAACTAATCCTTTTCTCAAAAAGTTACACATGATTCTTTTTTCAATGATATATAATTATGGAGATCCTTATTTTAAATAAGATAAATCTATTTTGATTTTTTTCCTCTTCTTGAATGATAGATTCTAAGAAATATAATTCAATATGATCTGAATCATTATTAATTTTTATTAATGTACTCCAAACAAATTTAGTTATATTTTTATAACCTAAATAATTACTTCATTATACCGATAATCAAATTAATCAAAACTATATTTATTATTAATTAAAAAACTACTTCTAATGCAATTAAAATATATATTTTTCGTTTCCTTCCCATAATATTTTCATAAGCGGGTTTATTTAGAATGTGTCATAAAATAATTCTATTAAGAAAATATAAATTTAAAATCATTTCTTATTCCTGAAATAATATATGTGGTTTAAATTGATTTAACAATTTTTTATCCATTAAATATAATGTCCTATTTTTCCATTCATTAGAATTAGTTTTTGCACTCTTTTTGGAGATTAAAAACACTCAAAATAACTATTTTATTCAAAAAAACAAAACAAATTATATATTTTGAAACTCTACACCACTATACATTTTGATATATAAAATATGAAATCCATTCACATTTTTAATTAATTCACTACAAGAAATAAACATGGTAGTGATTTATATTTATGAATCTGAAGTGAAATCCAACTAAATATATTAAATTCATTTATAATAAAAGACTATTAATTTTCACCCATACTAATTTTCTATAATAGTATGAATAAGACAAAATGAATTATTTTTAACAGACATATAGTTTTAACACCCATAACATGAATGAAATTTTTCTTTTTTACCCATCATAAAAGAAAACAAAATTAGTGTTTAGTTTTAACTCATACATCTGTAAATATTGTTCATGCATATAAAATGTATAAAACATACCAAAAATACAAGGATTAATCATACTATTCCAAAATATGTTTCCTAGTTTTAATCATAAATTCCATTAGCATTTTTATCATTTAGTTCTGTAAAATTAATATAATTTATGTTTCCTTTTTGTTATTAAAAAACAAAAGAGGTTAATCTTAAAAAAATAATTTTTTATTTTTAAATATGAAAAAAATTACAGCAACAGAAAATTGTGAAATAATAACTATATTTAATATCAATCAATCACCATAAAATTCATTAGATATAATAATTTGTTTTAAAATAAAATATTCACATATTACTTTTACCTTACATTCCACATAATCATGAAAATTTAAATTACCTCATTTATATCTATTGTATGATTAAAAATTTGATTCATATCTTTTCATGTATCTGGAATATCCCTTTTCCATGTATCAAGTATCAATTTTGAGACATCTAATACTAATTTTTCACAATGTTGGTTTTCATATTGTTATTGAAACTATGAAAATTTGGGTCCAATAATGATATAAATTAAAACATTTGGAACTCAATCTTATTTTAATCCAGTATAGATGGGTACAAATGAAGATAAGGATTTATAAATTATAAAATTTGTATAAAAAAGAAATTATTGAAATATTGTGGATTACTCACTTTCATTATTCCATTTGAACCCAATATAACAAAACTAAGGATTTTTACCCTTTATTTAATTTTTTAACAAATAAGTTATTTTAAATATTTTTTAAATGATTACAATAATGAGGTCATGTTTTTTCAATTAATTTTAACTATGGATGTAATCCTTGGAATATTTTTATATACATTCAAAAATTTGAGTATATATTCATAATTAAATATTCAATTTTATTGTTGATCTAGTAATTTTACTTTTAAGATATATTAATTACCGATTAAAAAAAATAAATTATCAATAATTTTAAATATTGTTTTATTAAAAATACTTTTATCTGTCATTAAATTCATTAAGATTTCCTTTAGGAGAAATAATATTATTTTCTTCAACATAATTATTATTTTCCATATGATATTTTATACATAAGAAAATTCAAAACACATAATTATTTCATAACTAAATATAATAACATAACTCGTCGATATTGATTTTTGTGGAAATGTATGGACATGAATCACAATCAGAATAACTTTCATTCTTTATTTATTCTAGGTGACTGAACTGAAAATTATCATTTATTCACGATTCTTCCACGAATTATGAATCCTTTATAAAAAATAACATGTATTATGTGCATTTATATATACTTCATTATAATCTGGTTCCATTTTTTTAAAACATTTTGGTCTAATATTTTCTTTTCATTCATTTTTATAAAATATTATTTCAGGAATATTAATTTGAAACAATATTATAGGTCCTAATTATTTTTTTTATTTTCACTAGGATAATCCTTTATATTTTTTTATATCCTTTTTATATTTTTTACACTCATTTTTATATATGAGACACATAATAATATTAATTTTTTTATATCTCAGAACATAGAGAGTATGCAGAAATTCACATATTTGATCTAAAAACAACTAATTTTATTTTCATAAATTCATCTGGATAGATATTTTTCAACTCCAATACATATTGTAATAATTAACTAGTAAACCCATCAATAATATTTTTTATTGTTCTAATTTTTTAAATAGAAACCTATTTATATTTCAATTACTTTTAAACAATCAAATAACTCATTCAATAAGAATAGTATTATATAATTCTTCTCACAGTGAAATAATTGAATTTATAGTACTTTGGAATTGATGAAAGAACATGTAAATAGTTTCATTAACATCATTTTTTAAGTCATGATATTCAAAACTTAACATTAAATAGTTCAATAAATTCAATATATTTGATAAATATTTTGTTTTTTTCCTGATTCTATATACACCATGAATCATGTTAATGTGAAATGTTGACAAAAAATTATAGTTTAAATAATAATATTGAATATTCATTATTTTATCGTTAATAAAATTTATAATAGAAAAACACCACTATTAAAGATAGAATTAGTTTCTAGAAGATAATTTGTATTTATCGCTATAGTCCAATGATTAATAATTAGTTTTTAACATAAGTTTCTATTTTTCCACTATAGTATCCATAATTATTTAAATCAATGATTAGTGGCCGTTGATTAATCTGGATATCATTAAAACTCAATCCAACCATCTAAAATGATATTTTCCCATATATAGTTTGGACTAGGATTAATGTTACTATATATATATATATTAAAAATATTTAAATAATTTTAAGGGTAAATATTTTATAATATTTATTATACTAAATAATGAGTTAGTTTAATAGTTATCATAGAGAATATACAAATTTATAAAATTTTATAGATTATATCTTAGATAATATAATTATGTAACAAAAAATAAGAATATGAGAACATGGAATTTTTATAGTTATTCATATCAAAGTGATCCCACCTCTACATTTTAAACTCTAAATGTGAGAATATGTCACCCAATATAAGGTGACATGAATTTATAATGGATTTTATTACCTGTTACATCTTAATTTATCCACCCGGTGTCACAAAAAAAATATTAATGCCATTTTTACAATATATAAACAAACCAAGACCTTTTTTTCTATATTTTCGAAGAAACTAAATATTTTATCCTTAAAATACATAGAGGTAAACCCAAAAATACCATTTCATGTGATCATACATAAAAAAATATATCTATTTAAAAAATATTTATAAGACAACTCTACTATGAATATGTAAGAATTTGAATAATGCATCAATATAGAACAAATATTTTCTTATTCAAACCATTGGGTTTCGGGGAATCTTTTGTCACTTTAGCAGTGAATTACTATACATAGATGTTGTCCAAAAACAAATCTTATATTATCATTTATCACTATTTAAAATATAACCCTTTGAATTTTCAAGTTGTACAGATTGATTAAATTTTTCCTAGACTATGTTTCATCTATCCTTTATAACTTATCTTATATTCTATCTTTCAAACTGCAATAATCGAGTTATTTTATGCATGTCCTCATCAAAAGCATTACCTTCTAGAAGAACAATCAAAAAATAAATTAGGTTAGTTCATAATTTCTGAAGTAGTGGTAATAATGTAAATATAATTTACATCATAATATTATTTTAATGATGATTTCCCAAAAATACATCACATTTTTTCCCAATTGTTTTACACTGAAATCTCATTTAATCTTCTTGAAAATTGATATTGTATTCTTTAATTAATGTCACTAATATTCCATAAATAAAAATATTTTTTGAAAATAATAATATAAAAGAAAAAAATATTTCAATTTATAAAATGATTTAATATAGTATTATATGGATCCTTTTTCGAGTAAGAATAACTTATTATATAGTGATAATATTCCAAGTAAACAAGATTTTTTTTAATAAACATCAATTCTCACATAAAAATAATTTTAAATAAATATTATCCTCATTTATTGGGCATATAAGGGTGATCCTTTTTGACATAATGATAGTATTAATACTCTAATATCAATATAAATATAAAATCCACATCAAATGGAAGGAATGGAATGTGAATAAGTATGTGTTCTTTATGAAAAATTTAACACTATAGAAAAGATTTTATAAAACATTCATGGTCATTCATAAAAAGTATCATGATTAGTTCACTATCATAATAATCCTTTTTATAGAAGAATCCAATATTATTTAAGAATCATTACATATATTGAGAAAATAAAGTCAATTATATGAGTGCAAGATTCATTCCGTAACTCACAGAGATGTGGATTTTCTCCCAGATCATATCATAAAATATAAAAAGCATGTACATAAAAATCTAAATATATATATTACAATTGATTGAAGAATATAAAATAAAAAATCAACATAAAATAAATATCATTATCTTAATTTACATGTTGTGATAACAAAAAACATGTAAAAATCCTTCCCTTATTTTAAAAATTCATAATTAAGGGATTAAATAAAAATGAGATATTTTTATCTATAAATGAATTTGTACTTTGGATAGGGCCTAGTAAACATCATATTGTTGAGATCCATGATTAACACTATTCAAAAGGAAGGTTCTTCTTGGTGAGTTGTTGGTCATGATCTACTACTTAAAGTTGACATTGATAACCCTTTCTAACAAAATATTAAATTATATAAATATCATAATTAATAATTGTAGGATCCATAAACTTGATACATTGAGTAAAATTTCCATATGATCAATCTATATGGTTTTTAGTAATCTGTCTTAGGGATTATTCTATATAACAAAATACCCAAAACACACATAACCCTTAATCCAACATTAAAAAAAATAAATAAATAAATAACCAATCAATTACATAAAAAATACATATAAAACTAGTCATAGGTGCACAAATATCATAAATTGGAAATAAAATAAAATTGGAAGATTTAAAAATAGTACAAGGATTAATCACATTATTTAGTAGACCATACATGGACTGTGTAGATTCCACTAGAGATTACACTGAATAAGTTGAATGATAATCATGTGGTTTTCTAGATCCTGAACAACATAAAAACTTCACAAATTTTCCCCAATTTCCCTTTCAAAACAAAAAATATGGAAAATTACTCATGACATCTCCATTAAACATATATTATTATACAATCATGTCCAAATATATATAAAATATCTAAAAACCATATTTTTTGGAACAATACCCATGAACCCAAAGTAAATCTATGTTGAACATCATAAAGTGTTGAATAGACACATAATTATATAACATATTGATAATTTTAATTATTATCTCTTTCATGTCATTATAACCAAATTTCCTTGAGGGATATGATACCATTTTTTAATGAACTGTCCTATGGTAACCAGGCATATCAAATGAGTCATTCTACCATAAATACCAATGTGTGATTCTAATATCGATGTTCTAGGAAAATCATTGGGGGAAAAAGACATCCCATTGATAATTAATACAACCTCTAAATATTTCATGTAAAGTAGTCGAATCCAATAGGAAATCAAACATAAGGAATCCATGTCTTCCAAAAACACCCAGAACAAATAATTGGTTTTCAGAATAATAACAAATGAAACATAGAAAAAATAGTGAATACAAATTTAATATCCAAATTTAATTCCATAAATTGGATAAAAATGATACATGAGATAAATTATACATAGGTGAAAAAAATATAATTTGGAAAATTTTCCATATACATTTGCATCTTGAGATAATACCAATGTTACAAAATTTCCTGACTAACCATATCCTTATAACCCATAGTCCCCAACCATTCATCTCATCAGAAATTGAAAAATTAATTAATCATAGTCCACAATATATAGAATTTAATCCTTAACATCTACAAATATTTGATATAACACACTCTATATACACCTAAAGGGTATACGTAAGGGGTCAAAAATATCATTGATGGATACCAACTAGAATATGAATAACACATTTCACAAGTAAAACTATATGAAAATGTTTGAAATAAATTTTATACTCATGAACCAGAGATAAATCATATCCCCTATATAACATGTCCCAAAGACCATAAAAATAACATATATATTTATTTTTATCAAAATTAATCCAAATATCAAACATAAAAATGAATTGGTCAATCAATTCAATTATAGAAACGAATAAGGTATATACCTGATAAGAGTAAACATAAGCCAAATGAATTTATAATAATGGAAGAAAAAAAATTTTATAATGATAAAAATGTAAACCATGAGACATCTTTTATACAAATAATTACTCATTAGAAACAAATTTTATAAATTGAATTTATAAAATAAATTCCTAAGATAAAATTTATAATATATATTTTCCGCATGAAAACATGATTGTGATGTATATCATATAGAGTCCATTGAAATAACAAACTAAATAACACTTAAATTCATAAAAAAATAAAATCATAATTTCGTTTAATTAAATTAATATTTGTTTTATTAATAAAATATTACATTAAAAAATGAATGTACCATAAATGTGACAAAGAAGATGATTTAAAAATTAAATAACTACTTAAATTGATTGAAACCTAATTCAATAAATCAAATTCCAATAATTTAGACTAATAGGGACCAGTAATTTATGTTATGGATTATGATTATCATGATTAACTGAATACTAGTTTTAAACATTGCAACCCAAACCAACAATGTAATAGAAATAAGTATAACACAAAAAGAAGAATTTAATATGAAAGGATAAAAAGTGGGAATGAAGGAAAATATAGAGTATTTATAGAATAAATAATTAAATATAAATCAGAAGATAACTAGATATTATGGGGAAGATGGATCAATTATTTGGTGTAACACCCCATGAATTTATTTAAAAAAATTAATGAAAAATTATTTCATAGATAGATTCTTTTTTAGGCTACACCTAGTTTTAATGAACCTCAATATACTATTACTATTATATTTACAAATGATTGTTATAACCTAGCCATCAAATTGGAAGGTCTGAATATGATAAAAAATTTATAAAATTATATGTCTTACACACAAATAAAAAAATCCATTGGTTATCAATAAATGATATATGAAAATATGTAACGGTTGATAAAAAATGAAATGTTTGTATTATAAACTATTTTTATGCGCACAGTTTGTTTTTAGAAAAAATAGAATTATAAAAATTGGTGAGTTATTTAATTAAAATTTAATATTATATAATAAACAACATGTTTTATTTGAATCGATCCTTTAGGAAAATCTTATTAATTAGGAGAATGGCGAGCAGCGCGGAGCGCACCCTGGCCTTTCGATATGTCGATTAGGGTTTGCATCCTCCGTCTTCAACATCAATGGCGGAATTTCTCGCACAAGGGCGTTTCGATTCTCATAAACTCCAGGCAGCATCAGCGCTCGTGAATCGAAAATCTTCGGATTCGAATAGAAATGAGGTCAGTTCTCATAACCGCAACTTTACTTCCTTCAAAGCTTCGAATGCTGGTATTCGTAGGAAAGGCACAGTAGCTCACGTCAAAGCTGATATGGATGCTATATCGGAAAGACTGGAGATGGGTGCGCACTCTATTATTGCCAGACTCATCTTGTCGAAAGGCTCTACGCCATGGAAGCTTGAACTTCTGATACAACGCTTGACGGAAGTCTGGGGTTTCGATTCCTGGAAATGCATCTCCTTAGGGAAAGGGTTTTACCACATCTTATTTCCATCCGAAGACCTTAAGATGCATGCCTGGGGTCACGGCTCTATATCCTTCAAGCCTGGAGCCTTGCATATCCTAGAATGGGACAGAAGCTTTAACCCACTGGAAATAGGAAATACGACAGTTCAGACTTGGGTGAAGGTATTTGGTTTAAATTGGATCCTTTGGCACCCTCGCATTCTATATGATATTGCTCTAGCAATGGGAGTTCCAATCAAATTGGACAAGGAAACGGAAGCTGCCAGGTATGGACACTATGCCAGGTTTTTAGTTGAAATTGATCTTTGTTCTACTCTAATTGATAAGGTCTTTCTCTCTACTGATGTTGATGAATTGGAACTGAAAATCGAATATGAAAACCTTCCCAAGTTTTGCTCAGACTGTAAGACTATAGGTCATGAGTCTTCAAATTGTAGAAGATCAATTGTTTGTGCTTCCTGTACTAAACGTGGGCATGATATGCATTCCTGCTTCAAAAAATCACATCACCAGAAGACCAATAGTTCTGGTTTAACTACACAGACTGCTGGTCTTAATGGGGATGTCCTGATTTCTGTTAATTCTGCTCAGACGATCTCTGTTCCTTATGTCCAATGTGATCTTGACAATAATCAAAATAAGGTTGTTTCACCTCCGCCTATTGCTATGCATAATACTTTGGCAGATAACACAGCAGATCCTATTGTAGATCCATATTTTGTGCATGATCAATCTCTGTTGATCACTGGACAGCATGGCACTCGGTCTTGGGCTGATATTGTTGAGCATGGGGAGAATTGTGAGACCCATATTGCCAAGGACCTCACTCAGGTTCCGGAAAAGGTGGGGCTCACTGTTTCCCAGACCCCCCTGCCCAAGGTTCAAGATGATTCTTTTTTGGTGAAAGTAGTTTCTTCCTCCTCTGACACACATTCTTGTGCTGATAAAAAAGCTGGAAAAATGCCTTTGTATCCAACTTCTGATCCCACTGTGGATGTTACTCCTGGAGTTGAGGGGGATATTGGGGCTTCATCACCCACTTTTCCCTCACCTGGCAAGGATGATAGGAAAATCTCTCCTCATGAGCATGTGAGAAATTCCAATTCTCCATGTAGTGCTGCAGGCCAGTTAGCGGCTGTAATTGTTGATCCTCCTCGGAAAGAGGTGGAATCCACGACTTTGCACCCACAAAAACTGCTGGAAATTCAGCAGACACCTTCTGCCTTGAGTGGGTGTTTTAAAAACTGTGAAGCTACTGCTTCACCTGGATTTTCTGAAAAGGCTGTTTCTGCTTCTCTTTCTCTGGCTCCATCAATTTATGAACCTGTTGTAGTGGCTGTTGAAGACTCAATCACTCCGGCTAATGAAGTGGTGGAAAACACCACGGCCACTCCAGCGGGGAAGGTGAGTAACACCTTGAAAGAATCATCTCTTATCTCTACACTGGATGTGCAGGAGACAGAACAGAAAACAGATAAACCAAGGAAAAGCCACCAAAAAGATGGAGATGATGGAGGTACTTGGCAACAAGTCAGAACTAGAAGTCAAAAAAGGGTAGGAAAGGAGGCCTTGAAGATGAAGGAGGAGGTGCAAGCTGACAGCTCGGATGAAGATGTAGAATCATTGCTACAGCAAGCCAAGGAGCTTGAAAGCCACTATACGAGAGGAAGAGGTCGAAGGCATATCAGTGCCAAAACATGGAACGAATGGAGAGAGAAAGAAAGATTAATTGCTGACAAGGTAAGGAAAAAGATTGGTTCACCGGGACAGGGAACTTGATGTATTATCCTACATGTTGACTTTCGGTGTTCTCCTTTGATCTTCTTTTAATATAATATTTTGGGGCCTAGCCCCACCTTTGAAAAAAAAACAACATGTTTTATTATTTTTAAAATTTTTTAAATGCATTCAAAAAATCATAATTTCAGTTTTATGTTTTAAAAATGTTGTTTCTCTAAAAATATATTTCATTGTTTATGTGCGGATATTGTAAAAAAAATTTAAAAAAATTACCAAATATATTTGAAAAGGTGAAATACATTTTTTAAGTAGTCATGTATTAGTTATCTTAGATTGATTTTTTTATATATTTTTTAAATGATTAATTTCTTGATGAATAATGAAATATAGTGATTTTTATTAATTCCAACCTTCTCATTTATTGTATTTTAGATGATAAATTAAATATTATATTTTTGATCGTATTATTAGTTATATAATGTTATTAAATATATAATTTAGGCCATTTTAGTCAAATTTTTATTCATTTTTGATATAAAAACTTTTACATTGAAATAAACGTTATCTTTAGAAAATTGTCTTTTCATCGCGCCATTGAGTTTCATTATGAATTATATTATTCATCTTATGTAAATTTAATTCTAAGAAATATAGATATATATATTTAATCATGATTATTAATATTTTCAATATGTTATAAATAATTTTTTTCACAATGAATATTGGAAATAGAAAATAATATATTATCTTGGTATATGTTAAAATGGGTTTACTAAGGGTTAAACAAAAATGATAAGTGTATATATTATAATAAAAAATTTCTAAATACTTTTTATTGAAATATTTTAACATTATACTATCCAAAATTTGATTATATGTCCATTTTGATGCATTCTTTGGGAATGAATTTATCATTTCAGATTCTTTTAGGAAATTACCATATAGTTTCTATCTGGGTTCAATCCACAAATTATAAAAGGATATTTCTTAATCTCTACAATCTAAACTATAATATCCTTTTTTACATCCAATGACTACCCATGTAACTTACTCAAATCCATCCCCACATTCAAGAGGTCTTATTTTTATTATGAAACCCCTATAGACTGGCTTTAGGTATAAACCTATATATGTGCTCTGAAAAAAATATATAGTTTTTAAAAATGTGATTTCATTTTATTTCATCATATAAAACAAAATAAAAAAATTTCATGATGCTATAAAATTCAGTATATAGCATAAGGTGATGTTTCGTTATTTTAATCTCATATCCTTCATTCATCTCCTCTTCTATCAAATGGGTTATGAAATCGTCAATCGTGTGTATGGAAGACGAATGCCTCACGAAGTGGTGTCACTCATCTTAAATCATAACCCATAAAATATATATATTGATGAATGTGAAATTTTTATGTGATATTAATGAAAATTATACTAATTTAGTTATAATATAGAATCAACCTTCTATCCTTCTAATCCATTAGAAATGGTAACATCATTCGTATGTATATGTGGAGTACCACCTCCACGTATAGATGTGATAAGTTTTTATTTTATATTATAATTTATTGTAATAAGAATATTAATAGTGAATAAATTTGATATTACAAATATTTTTTATTTCTGATATATTATTTTCTTTTTTTTATTCGTTGAGAAAATGGAAAACAATTTCTTCTGTAGCTATATCCCACCATCTCTATGAATGATGTCTTTTATTTTATATCTATAACATATATAGATTAATATAAATAGATATAAATGTTATTGGTATTATATTTATATAATTTTTAATATTCAATGGATGATAGAACTATGATTAATATTCCAGGATCAAAATACCAAAAAATACCCGAAATAAACAATAAGTTACTTCCAAAAACATGATTTTAACAATGAATTGTTAACAAATGAGTAATAAAGGTGCATAAAAATATTATATAGTATGATATATATATATATATATTTCTGTATAATTCATATAATAAACTAATATTTACAATATAGGATATCTAAATGTGTATCAATGAGTTCGAGGCATAAAAAATTGGATTTATAGTCTCTCTTTTATTTCAAAGAGACATATTCCATATTTTCAATTCATTTATTTCGTTTCCTAAATATAATTATCATTTGACATGTTATATAATGAATCTAATTAAATTAATTATAAATATATTTTCATATAATATTATTCTTTAATGGGTCATTTGATTACAAAGTAACCAAAGTAGTAAATATTTTATGTCACAGTCTCATTTTTATCAGAATTATTTGTGATTAAGATTATAATGATAATTAATAGTGATATAATTATCATGAATCTAATGAAATATATTCTCAAATGATTATTTTTTTAAATATATGATTTCCTTCTGTTTTCCTCTCTTTATGTACTCAAGAGAATGAAATAATTTTTTTGAAAAATAAAAATTATTTCCATCGTCAATTGAAAATCAGTTTTCATTAATGTCAATGTTTTATAAAAAAATTGAAGAATGATTTTCTATGATTACTTAAAATCACTTATACACATGGACAGATTTTAAAAAAACTTTATCAATGGAATATTCCTATCAATTTACCAAAAAATTATATTTAGATATTATTACAAAAATGTGAATTGAATAATTATTTTTCCATGTATATCATGATCAATATTTCATGTCACCATAAACACTCAATGATTTAAATATCATTTTATAATTTTACATTATTGTTTCAATGAATAATTTTTCTTTATAGTTTAGGTTTTTTATTTTTTAAATTAACGATTTCTATTTTAAAAGTTATATTCCAAAATATTGTTCCATGTGATCCTTCAAAATCATTTTCAATCAAATATGAAATCCTTTGATGTTAATAATTCCTTAATTGGGTTATTTTCCAATTATTCCTTCCTTATTTATTCTCTAGATACATTATTATTATGATGAAATGATATTTAAGAAACAAATTTATTTTATATTGGTTATGCTATGATGAAATATTTATGAAACCCATATACTTTCGTGTGTTATGATATGACAAATGTATTGTGATCTTGTGGTACCGATATGTCTTATTTTAATAATGTGATTGGTGGGACCAATATTTCCCCCCAATTCATTGGGTAAATATAGATAATTCATCACTAAAGATGTTATATGTGAATCTGATTTCATGTTTATAGTGTTATGGATCAAACTAGTTTCATTTCTATGTGGTATGGGTGGACATAGTTTCAGGTCGGAAATGATATATGAGGACATATTCCCATTCCTATTTGGTTTTGTGTGGACTTAGTTTCAGGTCTATACAATTATATATGGACCTAGTATCTTTTCCATTAGATTAAAAATCATCCAAGATTTCATGTACATATGTTTTATATGGGGTTTTGATTTCATTCCCTTAACTAAATGGGTGAATCAATTCCTATATATATATATATATTAATAATTTTATATGTCTATGTAAATTACACAAATATATGTCTTCTGTCCACGTCATGCTACTATGGATTATATACATCAATTATTGTAACATCCTAAGTTATTTTTGAATAATAAATTTTCATAACTCTTTATATTTATGAATTAAATAATAATTATACCTTAATTGGGATTCTATGTCCAATAGAATAACCAACACACAACTATGGATTTATCTAAAATCTTATGTTGCACACAAGAATAAGATAGAGGAGAAAATAATACATTATTAATATTATTATTTTAAATGGTAGTTAATGCCTATCCATTATATTCGAGGGATTGAATAAAAATACCAATATATTGTTTATACATGTTTGTTAATTTCTATTACATTCTATTAATAATATTTAGACGATTAAAATAAGAATCAATTTAATTTTAAGGCATACAACACTATAATATTTTTAAAAGGTAGTTTTACTTCTTTTTGATTGAAAAAAAATTTAAATCATGTTTCTGTAATTTTTATTTGTTTTATTTGACAAAAATAATTTTACATTATAAAAGAGACATCCAAATTTACTTTTGATGATTTCGTTTTTGTAAATTTTTGGTAAATTTTATTTTCTAATGAAAAGTCAAAAATATAGAATTTTAATTGAAAAATGAATTTTCATTAAATTTATTAATATGGTTAGATTATACTTTTAATTATTTTTACATATTAATTTGATTAAGATTTTATCATTTATTCATTTTTTTCTCATTTGAATTAAATTAACATTGAAATTTGATAGAAACACATGCCAATATTTTTATTGTTTTTACATTTAAAAAACCTGCTTTCTCATTTTCAAAACAACAATTAATTTTAAAATAGTTTATACCAATTCTCTGTTATGAATTTGGAAAATTGGATTTCATATTTTTTATTAAAAGGTCCAAATTATGAAAATATTTCCCTTTTATTTTTTGACATTATGAATAGTAACTTTTGTAACTATTTTTATTTACCTCGTTTAAAAATTAAAACATGTAAATAGGGGAAAAATAATATTATAATAAAATAAAACTTCCCAAAAACATGTGTTAATCTTATCGGATGAGTCATATATCACCAAAAAAATCTTATGTCAATATTTTTGTCTTTACAAGCCACTTTTGTGTGATTATGACATTTATAACATATAATTTAATGTAAAAGAGAAAATGTCAAAATCATGTGTCTTAATACTAGTTGAATTTTAATATTGGTTATATAAGTGATATATTTGACTATAAATATTCATTATAAAGAATCAAATATTACCTAAATCACTGTTTTTTATTTATATTTTTTATACATTAAATAAATTAATTTAATTTTGACATTATGATGATTCAATGTTTAATTTATTAATGAAAGAATAAAATAAAAGATATTATAAATAATAAAATAAATATTATACAAAATAATTTATACAAACCACAAATTTTATGCATAAATTTCACATGTTTTAGATGATTTAAATTGGTTGGTTTGAAATTATCTACCATATATGATATTTTAAAAGTTAACTAATGAATACTATCAAAAATGACGCTCTTATTATTTTATAAATATAAAACATTTATTAAATATTATTAAATACAAAAAAATATAATATAATTCCTAATATGACTTCAATTCCCCTTTTTAGTGGCTTTTTAAATGTAATGGTAATTTAATTAACCCACAATGTGTAAATAAAAAAATATCATTATAAGATTAGAAAGGGTTAAATAAGGGATAAATAAAAATGATAAGGACTAAAAATATCCACAACATGTCTTGTTTTCCTAGGATGATTAAATTTTGACCCAAATAATCTTATTTTCAAAATAAAATAATTTTGGACCATTTGGAATCAAAATTAAATTTATATTATTTTAAATGTTTTAGAGTTTCCAAGGGTGCCCCTCCCCTCCCCTATAAAACAGTACCCACTATTCTCTAATAATCACAATTATAGTCATTTTTTATTAGCCATTATCCATCCAAAACTCTTCCTAAAATCCCCCACCATATTCTTAAAGCCTTATTTTTGGAATTAAACCTTCCTTATAGGTGTTTAGGTTTTCTTCAAAGGTGGTCAACATAAAAAGAGGTATTGTTTTCCTTAAGTGTATCTATTTTGTTTCTTCTTCCACTTCCTCTAAATCACCTCTACCATGATGAGATAATAAATCAACTATCCTAGATATAATGAGTTGTTATTATGTTAATATAATAAAATAAATCCATCTCTAATTTCATAAAATTGAAAATGATCTTTTTGTTCTTATGTACGGTGTACTTCCTCCTTGCAAACTAATATAGTTAATTTTTCATTAAAACTTAACAATAACTGTTATAATGATGTAATCAATTGATATGTATGATATTAGTGACATATTTATATTTTAAAAAGAATAATATTTCAATTATGTTCTCCCATTCAATGCCCATAAAAATGATAATGTTGTTCATGCGTACGTGTGATGTATCACCTCCACGAAGCGTTACGAATTGTTTTTATTCACCACATCACTTGAATAAAATATAAAATTATATTTTTATGATAATAAAGTTGTTAATAATATTATTATCATTTAGTAAGGATAAAATAATAATTTCCTTATTTCAATAATGATCCATGAAAAATAGAAAATGTTACTCGTGCGTACGTATGACCTACCGTCTCGATGATTATAATGGTATTCATTTTTTAGAACGATAATTTATGGATTTATTTAAAAATTATCATTAATGTATAAATGTTATTTTTATTTCCTTAATATTACTCTAGGTATGATGGAATTATTACCACGTGGACTAATGATATCATACCATGTTCATTTTTGACTCAAGAACCAAATATCGACAAAACGTCAGACATGAACACTCATAATTAACTACTTGTTATAACAAGATAATAAGTGATATACTATGAATAATAAACATTAAAAATGTTCTGATGAATGTAAAAAATTAAACTCGGTTTATTATTTAGGATGATAAATAATGAACATGGTAAGTCAGACTCTAGGTAAGGGACTTCATCTCAATATCCTTCCATTGAGGGATAATTTGATATTATACACCACTTTATTTTATATGGTGTATAATATTACTATTTCAATTTACATTTCATTCAGTGGTTTTCCAAATAAATATTTTTCTATGATGCATTTTTCTAAATAAAAAAAGGAATGTTTTTAACATTTGTGGTGACAATGACCTTTCCGCCACCATGACCATTATTTAGTTATTTTCCTTACTCTACAAGATCTAATGATTCAAAAAAAATGAAAATTAAATACCCTATTCATTTTTTAGGTCTTATTGTATGGAAAATATTTTTTATAAAGAATTTATTTTATCAATATCCGGAAATGATTTTTGGGATTTCAATTTGGATATGTTATTTTTCTTTTTTTCATGTTTTATGTGATATGATTATGTCATGGTTCTTGGGTATTGTTAAGGTATACAGAAGGTCCCGTGATAAAATTTTGGTGGGTGAGCCCATGATATATCTCCAACATATTTGGTAAAGACATGCAGTTATGCAAAATTTTTCTCCTAAGAGATTTATGGAATATATTATGGTGGGTATTCCAAATGTAATAAAGGGTGTTACTCCCTATATAGTTATGAAAGCTAAGATGTAAGTATGATATGAATGACATAAGATACTGTTATGATTTATGACTTCTAATATTGTTTATGTATTTATTTATTTTATTATTTAAATGAAAGACTCTTTGTTTTATGGGTGAAGATCATGATTTTGTTTTCATGAGTAATAAATAATCATTGATTAATATTTACATACTTAATTTTTTATCAATTACTAAGATTATTATTCTTATCCCCTAGTTTTTACATGTTTTTCATCAGGTATGCAGATGGGTAAGATAATGGAATATTTCAAGAAGCTTTTTATCTAGAAAAAGAAATATTGTTTACATTTAAAAGGATTTAATTTCTTGTGAAAGTGGATAGTCATTGTAACATTCTAGATATAATGTATGGGTTTATTAGGTCATGGTTTGGGTCTAATTATCTAACAAACTAAACAAAAAAGAGTTTTGGAAACTATGAAACTGTAATTATAAATTTAATTTAATATTTTATGTGAATAATAAGGATGGGTCCTTATACATGGTACCATAGCACAGTTTAGATAACAATATAGGTTTAGATAATTTTAACAAATTATCCATATTTTTTATATTATGGTAAAATTGAAATGATATATCATTTTAAAATTACTATGATTCATCATCTAAAATATGATTTTCATTATGGTTTTCCATAGACTAACTAGGGTGTCTTGAACTGAATATAGTTTCCATTAAAACAGCCACCAAAACTAGACCATGACAATTCCATTATGGTGTTCCATATCCCCATGGGCTAGAACATGTGCTCAGGTATCATAAAAACTGTCTTTGGAATGATTTATCCGAGTATGGATGCATAAAACATAAAAAATAAACAATAAACTGATTTTGAAAATTCATTCCAAACAAGCTTTAAAAAAAATACTGAACAGAATACATAGGTTTAAACATGATACAAGAGGTTAAAATTCAAATAAAAGTAGCAGAAGAATATTCTAAAGGACTTCAAACGGCAATGGATCATTACCCACAAGCCTTCTCCACAACAACACCCAATAGTAGGGAACTAACAACCCGAACCACAATCATCCAAGGCCTTTGCATTACCTGTGTCAAACATGATCAAGTCTAATTAAACAGAAGGGTTTTATGTAGGGTGTGACCCTTCAACCAATAGGATACCACAATGATATTCCTTACTGTTTGAAATATAATATAAAAATCATTCTAGTTTTGTTAAGTGTGAAGTGGTGTAAATAATTTCTAATGAATGAAACATTAAAATTGAAATAGTCTTCAGATGGAAATTTCCATGACTGACCACATTTCGATAAAACATGTAAGATAATTTTTTTTCAATACAAAACCACTAAATTCAAAAGATAAATTAAATATATTAAATTAGCACTAATCATGGGATCCCCCCTAGGAACCAGTTAGTCTCGAGCCCCATGTGCATCATATCTCAGTGTAAAGTAACCATAGAATAATATGTTCTCATGAAAGAATCACTAGTATGGAAAATAGACATAACATATTAGTCCCCAATCATCATTAGTATTTTTTTTCATTATCCAATTTTCTCACTGAATCTGGGATAAAGATTATCTAGATCACAAGTGTACTAGTACACATCCACCCCTAGGGACCCAGGATTCCCCCTTTGTGCTAAAACCATTTCCACATATTTCTAACAACCAATTCTGAATAAAAACAGCTATAATGGTCATACTCAACTCAAAACAGTATCTATGAATTCTTTTCACCACTTATATCACCCAATAGAACATTTAGAATTTCAAAAAAAAACAATTTCACCAAATTTTACAATGTTTTCCACGAAAAATCCATTAAAAACCCAACTTTGAACACTTTTTTCAATTCTAGATTTCACAAAACCTAAATTTTATGCTCTAAAACATTTTCATAAATCCATTACAAGAGTTATAAAATAACACAAATTGGTGTAACATAGAATATTTATGTAAAACACCCAATTTATCACAAAATTGGTACCAAAAAACCATTTGCTTAACAAACATCACCAAAAAAATCACAGGGAGGATAATAGTGGATAAGTATACAAAAACGGAAATTAATAAAAGGTAACTCATCTAATAGTGATGACACATTGAATCACTTACCACAAGGTTCAGAACCATTGAATATTTGTGTGAATGATCAAATGCAAAATCACCTCACCACAATAGACTTAGAACAAGACTAAACCATAAGAACAGATCATTAATCCCATGATCAAACATGAGGTTCGAAACCGTACATTCTTGAAATTTGAAAATTCAAGAATAAGGGAAGAAACTCCATGAAAATGGAAGAAAGTATGACGGAAAATCACTGACATGAGACTGTATAAAGTATCTTCACCAAATCCCCCTTCAAAATGGAGTACTAAAGAGGGTTTGAGGTTGTTGAGAGGCATCCATGGCTGATAAGGTCAAATGGGGAAAGAAAGGGGGTGAGTATGGTTAAATTTTGGGAGGGAAAATGGTATTTATCACCATTTTAATGAGCTGGACATGGCGGTATGGTTTACATGGATGGTTTAGCAAACTGTGCACCCAAACTATGCACCCCCTTTTGTCCACTAAGAATAATTCCAAACATATCTAAATTCAAGGGGGTCTATTGGGAAAATAGGGGGTTGTTATTCCAAGAACTGATGGGAAATATTTTCCAAAAATGAAGGACTTGGGTGTGACAACTCTCCCCATTAGGAAAAAATTCCGCCTCGGAAAGTAAACCTGATGATTGATTGAAAAGAAAGAATGGGTAATCATTCTCACCCCATGAATTCTGCTCCCATGTCTCATGTGTATAATTATAATGCTTCCAATGAACATGGAAAAGTGGAATATAATCTCCCTGAATCAACATTTCTTTAGAGTCTACTCTTCGCCCCAGCGGCTCAAAACCCATTAAATCGTGCTCTATATCCTACACTGTCGAATTAAACATATGGGATAGATTCGGGATGTATTTATTCAACTGGGAGACATGGAAGAAGTCATGAATGGATGTAGACTATGATGGTATGTACAACCATTATGCTACCTTTCCAATACAGTCGATGATCTCAAAATGTCCATCATACTGAGAAGCCAGCTTCCCTTGCATTCCCAATCAACGATGGTCCAAATGAGGGGCCACATTTCAGAATACTATGTCACCCATAAAGAATAATAGGTATTGATGCCTCTTGTTAACATATGATTTATTGTGACTATGAGCTATCAATAATCACTTCCTAATCAACTTGACATTATCACATGTCTCTTACACCAGTGTAGACCCCATCAGTGTGGTCTCACCTACCTCAGCCCCAACATAGGGGGGACCAACCAGGACTAACATATAGCACCACAAAATGATCCATTTGAATAATGGATTGATAACTGTTATTATAAGAAAACTAAACCAATCCAAAATAGATATCCTAGGAACCTACACAGTACATAAAACATGAAAAAAAATGTCCTATAAAATCTAATTTTCTCGCTATGTCTGACCATCCGTTTGAAGATGGTGTGTCATGATCATCTTAATCTCTGACCCCAAGGACTTCTAACAAACCTCCAAAAACCGAGAAGAGAAATATGGGTCTCTATCTTAGACAACTACTGATGGAACACCATGGATCCTTGCCACTTTATAAAGATACCAATAGACCAACTCATCCCCTATAGTTGTATTTATAATTGGAATAATGTGGGGAGATTTGGTTAGATGATATATCACCATCCAAATGGAATTATTATCCCTAGGGGTATGAGGAAAGTCAAAAATGAAGTACATTGTGACCTTTTCCCACATCTAGGTAGGAATGGGTAATGGTTAGAGAAAACTGGAGGGCCTTTGATGCTCTTCTCTCACCTACTGGCATGTGTAACATCTCAACCCAATGCCAGATATGTCTTATCTCATAACTTGCCACTAGAACTACTGAAAAACATCACAATAAATATTTTTGTCAGCTACATGGATAGCCCACTATGACTAGTGGCTATTTTTTACCACCACCTTTCCCAGAGATAACGACACTACTCAACGTCCATTGAAGCACAAGATTCCCCGAGGAGACAATGCCCAATCAGAATACATATCCTCACCATGACAAAACTTCTTTGACCGTTAACAAAGCTCATCATTGGGTTGTTACCACTGAATTAGCTCCATTAGAGAAGGAGTAAACTAAAATCTCTCTAAGAACGCACCCCAATTTTGCTCCTTGGACACCACATGTGTCTGAGAAAAGAGTTCCATCAGAGTCCACTCATCACTGGACGTCCTCCAAGCCTGCACTGGGACTCGGCTGCTCAATGTGTCAGCCATCACATTACCCATTCCTGGGGTATAGGCACTGACAATATTGAATCCCTACATGTACTCAATACAACGATTATGCCTCCAGTTGAGGTCCTTCTGCGAGAAGATATAAGCGATGCTTTCGTGATCAGAGTAGACCACAAACTTCCCACCAAAGAGGTAGTGGTGCCATGTTTTCAAATCATGAATCAATATGTTAACTCTAACTAATAAAATGGGTAATTCATTTCATGTATTTGGATTTGGCGAGATCCACAGGCCACCACGTGATTAGCAAATGTAATAACACCCAGAATAACCATACCTAAATCATCACAGTACACCATATAGCCATTTCCATCGTCAGGAAAATCTGTATGGGTGTAATAGTTAACCGCTGCTTAAGCTCCTCAAAGGAAACCTGACATTATGGTCCTCATACAAACATCACCCACTTCTGAGTGAGTGCTGTCCTAGGTGAAAAAAGTTTAGAGAAATCCCAACCAAACAATGTTTAATAACCAACATGGCCAAGGAAACTCGTGATCTTGGAAATGTTCTTCAGCTTCTCCCCTGAAATAACCACACTGATGATCTTGGGGTCCACCGAAACCCCCTACTCTAGGATCACAAGCCCCAAAAATTTCACCCCCCTGATCCAAAAAGTGCACGTGGACAACATTCCATAAAGGCAATTCTCTCACAGAGTTCCCAAAACGATCTTCAAGTGATGCTAATGTTCATCATCATATCCCGAATAAACAATGATGTAATCCCAAATACCATGAAAAATGAATCGAGATACTATTGGAACACCCTATTCATGAGTGGCATAAACCCCACCAGATCATTGGTTAATCTGAATGGAACAAACAATTACTCGAAGTGGTCGTACCTACTTCGGAAGGTCGTCTTCGGGATATCTTCCTCTTTCACCCGGAGCTGATGATTTCCCGAATGAAAGCTTATTTTATAAAACCTCTGTTCCTACTTAAACTGATTTAACTAGTCATCTATTCAGGGAAAATGATATTGGTTCTTCATTGTTACCTTATTCATCTTCTAGTAGTCAATGCACAGCCGTAGGGATCCTTCAGACTTTTGCATGAACAACACATGAGCTCCCCAAGGGGAGATGCTCGGGTGAATGAATCATTTGGATTATAAGTCTTCTAACTGTATCATTAATTATATCAAATCAGTGGGTTCCATGCTAAATGAGGTAATAGATATCGTTTGTGTTCCCGGCGCCAGATCAATCGAAAACTTCACGTCCTACTCTATGGGAAAACCTGCGAAAATCATATGGAAATAACTCCGGAAACATGTCCACTACCTAAGGTAGACCACCATCAGGAGCACTACCATCATACCCTATTATGGGAGAAGATAGCTAATATACTAGAACTCCCACCCTTTTAATAGGAGGTCCCACACAACTCAATTAAGGATCCCATTCCCCAAAAAAACTTGATGACTCCTATCATGTTCCATGAAACTTACCCACCACTTGTAGCAATCGATGTGTGCCTAGAAGTATACTTGCCAATCCATGATATGTATTACATCAAATAAATCCATATCTAAGACAAAGAGGTCCCACTCCATATTATCCCCTGACATGGAATGGGAACATGGTGTGAACCTGAGACCCTATACCTTATTCTATCCCAATGATGTCACCAACTCCATCACAATAGACAAAAACTCGGTTGGAAAATCCAATGTGTTCACAAAATGGGAAATTATAAATAAAATAGATGCACCAATATTGAAAATATAATCTGCTATAGAATATGAAATCAAGGCGGTAACTCGAATAGTCGACTGTCCTGCCTCTAATACTATCAGTGCCTGATCCACCATATGGATAGGGATTGTCTTTTCTTGTAGACGATAGCTAGACTACGATTGTTCCCTAAACTAGATCTTCCAAGAATATGACCCGTCCCTACCACCACGAACACCAAACCAATATCCCCATGACCTTGATGGTTCTGACGGAGATGGAACTCCCCTTGAAGCCACTGATCCTACTCCACTCTAAGATAGATGTTCCTCCCCACAAATGGGATGTAGTGTCCCATACCCACCCATTCATAACAAGGATTCATAGGAAATGGTCATGTTGGTAATTTGTTCCGTGACCTCCCACACTAGTGGCACACGACATATCTCAAATTAGATTCCACAAATGAAGACTACCTGGAGGATTGGCATGCACTACCTCCTCGCTTCTTCCCATGCTCTTCCTACTTCCTTTTCTTCTCCGAAGAGATACCACTACCCACTATAAATTTTATCCCAGAGAATCTAGACCTCCCATTTCAGTCGATCTCCAATATATAAACCCGATCAACAACCTCATCATAGGACATCAGTTTGAACAAGAACAATTGGGAGTATAACTGTAGTCGTAAGCATTTCAAAAACCTTTAGACATTCTCTTACTCATTAAAGAAAATTTGAGGAGCATACCGAACCAGTTCAGGGAAATGATTGGTGTAATTCATCACATAACGATCTCCCTAAGAACGATCCCTGAAATATCTGGATCTATCATAGGATAAGACTTCAGGGAAGTACTTGTAATTAAAGAAAACTGTTAAATCCTCCAACACATCTTCTCATTCTTCCAAGTTTGATGTATTGATTCCCACCACTTTTGGCTGGGAACCTCCAAGAAAAAATAGGCCCACATTACCCTGACCACAATAGGTGTGTCCAAGAACACTAACATTCACTCGATCTTCTCAAGTTATTCCTCTTCCTCCTGGGGTTCTACGCTACATCAGAAAGTAGGAGGCTTTTTTTTCAGGAAATCCTGGGCTTTTATCCTTCATAGGACTCATCTCATATTCTCTAACAGGAAATGGAATAGGATGAAGTCAATATTGTAATTCTTCGACAACCAGTACCACTACCATGACTAGCCTCTAATCAAGAGGTGAGGGAGAACTCTTTTCAGCTTCCTCCCGTGGGTGTGTGGGAGCTTTCTGGGGAGGCATGTTGCTAAAAAATGAAATATTCAATGGAAAAAAATTAGCACAATAGTTCTCAAAATTAACATCAATAAAATCAAATATAAGGAATCCAAACACATTACAACAACAAAATAAACCACAAATTCACCCCCGCATGATGTCTACATCCAGTTTGAAGCCCACACGTCACCCCATGAAGTGAAATCAAACGAACAATCCCAATGTCCCCTAGTGGATCAAGGTCAATCAGGAGGGGTGTCGACCAAAAACCCTACTCATGACCAAAAATATGAGCCTCGGTAGTCCTAGAATTTGTCTAGCCTAACTCATCCAAAAATAATTATATAACCCAAAATAATCATCCTTCATATGATACCATTTAATCATGAACCAAATCTAGTAGAGATCAAAAATATCTCCAAACCTAGCCCTTGATAAGGACCTATGGGTTTTCCTTGTCCCCATAGGCTAGTACAAGTGCCCAGGTATGATAAAAATTGGTTTGGGAATGATTTACATGTATATGGATGCATAAAACATCAAAAAAACTATAAACTGAATCTGAAAATTCATGCCAAACAAGATTTAAAAAAAATACAGAACTGAATACATTGGTTTAAAATTAATACAAGAGGTACAAAGACACATAAAAGTTGCAGTATAATTTCCCCAAGGACGCCACATGACAAGGATTTATCACCCACAAGCTATCTCCACAACACCAAACCCTATAAGGGAACTAACAACCCGAACAACCATCACCCAAGGCCTAGCCTTTACCTGTGTAAAACATTATCAAGTATACTTACACCAAAGGGGTGTAAGTAGGGTTTTATTGTAATAACAATAGGATAACACCAATATATTCCTTAATTATGAAACACAAGATAAAAGGGGTTCCAGTTTTGATAAGTATGAAGTGGTTGAAATAATTTCAAAATAATGAAACTTTTAAATGTAAAAAGTTTTCAAAGAGAATTTTCCATGAGTGATAACATTTCAATAAAACATGTTAGATAATATATTTTCTAGACAAACCCACCATATTACAAAGTTAAATACAAAATATTCAATGGTCACTAATCTCAGGACACTCCTAGAAACTAGCTAGTATCGGGCCCCATATACAACGTATCTCAGTGTAATGTAACCATAGAAAAATTTATTCTCACGCACCAGCCACTAGTACATAACATTCACATAACATAGTAGAACTAAATCATAATCAATATAGTTTTTTCAGTGTTTATGTTATCTAACTTTCTCAGCGAAACAGGGATAAAACTGCTTCAGATCACTACGGTACTAGTACACATTTTCCCCTAGGTACCCATGTTTTCCCCTTTGTGCTCAATCAATTTTCACATATTACAAATATCCAATTTCACATGAAAATATAATTTCTTGTCATACAAAATTCCAAATTGCAGCTACACATGATTTTCACCACTTACATCACTTAATAAAACAATTAGAATTTCAATAAAACAACTTCACACAAAAATTAATAATGTTTTGCAAAAAAAGTACATCAAAACCCCCACTTTGAGCACTATGTGCATACCCCTATTTCACAAAAACATAATTTTTAGCACTATTTTATTATAAATACATTAAATGAGTTATAATAATCTCCAATTGGTATAATATTGAATAGACATGTAAAACAACAACTTTAACACAAAATTGGAACCAAAAAAATAATTTTCTTAACAAACATCACAAAAACCAAATTTCAAAGTAGGTATAATGAAAGGGAAGTGTGATAAAAATGTAAATTAATAAAATATAACTCATTTAGATGTTCATACACATGTAATCAACTACAACAAGTCTCAAAACCCTTGAATCTGTGTGGGAAAGTACAAAAGTACCACTGCTGCATCACAAGGAACGTATATCAAGTCAAAAACAATAAGAATAGACCAATAAGCCCAAAATAAAACCCTATGTTATAATACCTACTTGATGTACATTTTTAACTTCAATAATACTGGAATAAACCCAATGAAAATCGAAGTAACTAAAAATGGAAACCACTTGCTTGATAAATTTTGATGTTTCTCCCCCAAATCCCTTTTCAAAATGGATTTCTAAGGAGGTTTTAAGGTTCTTGGGAGGATGTCATGGATTATAGAGTCTAATGGGGGAATAAAGGGGCGGGTTTAGGAAACTTACATGGGGGGAAATAATGGAATTTAACAACATTATTATGAGTTTTACAAGGCTGCATGGTTTTCTTGCACGGTTTGGAAAACCATAAACCCAAATAGTTCATCCCCTTTTGTCAACTCAAAAAGTGTCAAAACCTATCCAAATTCAAGGGGGGATAGAAGAAACAAAGGATGTATTTTAGGCCTTGAATAATAGAGAAAAAAGTAACTTAAATTATGGAATTTTTTGTGACAATGGATGTTGTACTGGGGTGACATCAAGATGAAGACAACCTTTCAAATCAGCAAATAGAGATGGTTGGGGTAAGAAGTGAGCATTTAGTATCAGTGATGGTGCAGTTTACTGAGGCTATAAACGGTGGTAGTATACATTCATGAGATAATATAGATCAAACACATATGAACATGTCATTAAGGGATCATTTCATCAAGAAATATCTCTCATCAATAAGAGGATCATCTAACGCCTGATAGATGAAGGGTGGATTAAAGCATGAGAAACTATTTTCGATGACATGGTGTGTTCAAAAAATCAAACTAATAGTATTGTAATTTAATATTATGAAGGTGAAGTTGATCGGTGGTTGTCAATGTTTTCGAATATCAGGGATGGATAAGAGATTGAATCTTTTGATTGGGATGAATTAAAAGGTATGTTTCTTCAAAAATATTTTCCTATGGTGGTTCGATTGTGGATGGAAACAAAATTCTTGGAATTGAGGTATGAGGATGACTCAATGGTTTTTAATAATGAAAAATTCACTTCATTAGAAATGTTTCATTAAAATTTCATATGAGATATTGATATTAAATGAAATCACTTTTACTCAGTGTTAAAGAAAATTTATTGAAGGGAATTCAGTTGTAATGAATTCAGAAGTTATGAAATACATGTTTGATTTGTAGAGAAGGTGTAAATAAAGATTGATTATGAGCAGGTGTTCTTTTAAAATTTTTAGAATTATAGGTTGGGGTGGTAGGTGAATGGTAATGATTCTTCAAAATAATATGATGGTAAGAAAATAGAGATTACAGTTTGTTGAAATTTTGATCAAAACAACACTGGGGAATGCATTTTGAATTCTGGTAATTGATTCCAATGAGGTAAAATGGGGAATATGACAAATAAATCAACTGAATACATCAAAGTAGGGGTAAGAAAAATATGAATTATAATCACTGATGTGTTTTGAGTGAAATGGGATTGGTTATTATGTAAACGAGTGTCTGATAATGAACTTCAATCATTGGAAGTAACCAGACTATATGTAGAATGGTTTGGTAAAATCATTCGCAAGAACATTAGTAGATGTTGGGCCATCAAATGAAGTGGTATCAGGTACATTATTTTCCTATTATGACAATGTTTTGTTTTATTCAGGGAATACACATCCTATAATTTATGAGAAATTTTATGGTAAATTGGAAATTCAACCTCAAGAAATGAATCCCAAACATATGGTAAACATTCTTGGGTGAAATGTTGCGGGAAAAAGAAATTATTAGAATATTCATGTTCCAATCATTGGAAAGAGTTTAACTAAAAAACATGCCTTTTTTCCTTTAGAAGAGATTGATGTTAATCTCGGTATGGATTGGATTTCTTTTTAACATGGTAATATTAATTGTATAGCTATAGATGTTTATTTTCCAAAAGACTTTTTGTTGGTCTTCAAGAATTAATCCTTATTAATGATAGCATATCATGAAGATGAGAAACATTTTAAAGATAGAAATAAATTATACCTTGCTCATAATTTAGAAAAAAATGAATTTTTTAGATTAATGATGTTTCAATGGTAAATGAGTATCTTATTGTTTTTCCTGATGATTTTCATGGTATTATACCTGATCGACAAGTAGAATTTACATTCAACTCCTTTCCTGATGCTAAGCCAATTTCAAAACACCCTTATCTAATGGATCAAGTAGAACTTTTAGAGTTGAACAATCCATTTTAGGAGTCATTAAATAATGGTTTCATTTTACCTAGTATGTCACTAGGGGTGACCCTTTCTTATTGATTAAAATGAAATATGGTTCAATAATATATTTCATTTATTATATATGATTTATTGACATCAATTTTGTGAATTAGTATAATCATCCTCATATTTATTATTTGTTTGATCATCATAATGGAGCACACTATTTTTCAAATATTGACTTGAGGTTGGGGTACCATCAATTGAAATTAAAGGAAGAATACACTCCAAAGTCTATATTTCATTGTAGATATGGCCATTATGAATTTTTTCTTATGACTTATGGGTTAACTAATACACCGGATGTATTCATGGAACTTATGAATATAATTTTCCATGAGTTCTTTGATAATTTTATGGTGGTGTATATTGATGAAATTTTGATATATTCTAATAGTAAAAAGTATAATTAATGTAATTTAAAATTTTTCATTAAAACCATAAACAAAACTAAATTTCATGGGAAATTCAGCAAGTGTGAGTTTTTTTACAAGAAATTTGTTTCAATGGGACATTGTTTCTAATGATGGCATAAATATTGATCATGCTAAAAAAAGTATTTGATGAATGACCAAGACCCACAAATATAACCAAGATTCATATTTTTCATGGTTTATCAGAATATTACTAGAGGCTTGTTGAAATTTTTTCATTATTATCTTTCCCATTGACTAATATAACTTGAAATGGTGATAAGTTCTTCTAGATGAAAAAATGTTATGATTATTATAAGTAATTTAAAATAAGATTATTTAATGCTCCAGTTTTGGAATTACCTTCCCAAAGTGGTGAATTTGTTACCTATAGTGATTCTTCATTGAATGGACTTGGTTGTTTCCTAATACAGAATGATTGGGTAATTTTTTATGCTTCATGAATGTTGAGAACTCATGACATAAATTACCCTACACATCATTTGGAATTAGATGCTATTTTTTATGATTTAAATATTTGGATGCATCATCCTTATAGAGGAAAATTTGAAATATATACTAACCCAAAATTTCAAAGTATATATTTACTCTGAGAGAATTGACCATGAGACTAAGAAGATAGATCTAATTTATCATGTATAATGATTGCACGATTAATTACCATCTGGAAAATGTAGATAAAGTGGATAATTATTTGATTTGGAAAAAATAATTCTATATTAACCTTGTAAAATTTGGAATGTGACCCTTTGATTAATGATTTGATGAATTTTTGCACGGAATGTGTTGTTGGAAGAAATTAATTTTTTTTGTTTCACGTGTCATTGAAATCATCTCTATAAAAAAAATTAGTAATCACAGAAGGAAGATAGTGGGTTTCATGAAAAGGTAGAATTTGATCAGTATGGTATGTTACCATTATTTAATGTTGATAAAGATTTCATTTTGAGTTTTTGGAAGAGGATATGTGTGAATTTGGATTCATTATTTAAGAATGCCTCGTTATGTGAAGCTAAGAGTTCTCCACTTTCAGTACATCTAGCAGTACTACGATGTATAAATATTTTTGAGAGAATTACTAGTGGGATGGAATGTAAATATATATTGATAACATTAATGTGAGATGTTTTACATTTCAAAAGGTTAAAGTATAGCTGCACTAAATGAATGGGATACTACATACTTCGCAGGTGCTAGAGTTAAAATTGAAAAAAATATCCATTGATTTCATAGTGGGATTACAAAAGACACCTCAAGGTAACAATGAAATTATGGTTATTGTGGATTCAATGACAAAATATTACCAATTTCTTCCTATATGAGGGGAACTATCTATAAATCAACATTCTTGGTAGTATCCTATATATATTTTTGGGACACATGGAGTTCCTCTCTCTATTATATCATATCCCGATCCTAGTTTCACTTTTATCTTTTGGAAAGGCTACAAGAAGTCATTGGGTACTGAATTATATTTTATTATAGCTTTTCATAATCAATCAAATGATCATACAGAAGGAAAATTTTAGGAATTTGATGATATGATACATTCTTGTTCAATGGATTATGAGGGAAGTTGGGACCAACATCATTCTTTGGTTGATATTTCTTACAATGAAATTTTTTATTCTCGTATACAGATGGAACCATTTGTGGAATTATAGGGAAATCGGTGACGAAATATAGCTCTTTGGGATGAAATAGGTGAATGGAGGTTGGTGGGACTAGAATTGGTAGAAGAGATGACAGAAAAAGTTCATATGATTCAGAAACACATGAGGAAAACTCAAAGAAGGAATATAAGATATGTAATTTACTAGGGGATGTATAATTCTTTTGAGGTATGTGATCATATATTTCTCATTGTTTCTCCATTGAAAAGTGTGATGTGTTTTGGTATAAAGGCAAAGATAAGTCCATGGTTTATTGGCCCTTATGAAATCATAGATAATGATTGATCTGTTGCATACTGAGTGGTTTTTCCTCTGAGTTTATCCCATGTACATAATGTTTTTAATATTTAAATGTTAAGAATGTATATGCTAGATCCATATAATGTTTTGAGTGTAGATTTAGTTTAGTTGGAATACAATTATTCATTTGAATAACAAACATTCATGATTATTGACTATAGTGAGTAGGATTTGTGGAATAAGGTGGCTCATCAGGTTTTGGTTTTATGGAAAAAAAATACGACGGAAGAGGAAACATGAAAATCTGAAAATTCTATGATGGAGAAATTCACCAACTTATTAAATAACTAAATAAAGGGATGATGGATAAAACATACCAGGTAATTATAAAATAAGAGATTATCATATCTATTAATATTTATGTATTAATAATAATTTTATTTCTACATAGACAATATTCCCAATAGCCTACCCGAAACACAATGATGAGTTTCTCCAAAATATTATGTTGCACACAATCATGAGAAATACTGAAAAATAACACATTATTAACATTTTTTTCCAAATGGTTGCTAAATCCTAGACATTGTATTGGTGAGAATGAATAGAAAAATCTATGTTATGTTTACACATATTTATTAAATGTTTTTAATTTCGTCTAATAAATTTTAGAGGCGTAAAACATGAATAAATCATATTTTAATCATAAAACACTATAATATTTTTAAAAGGTATTTTTACAGCCTTTTAATTGTAACCCATCTTTAAAACACAGTTTTTTAACTTTTATATGTTCTATTTGTCAATATAAACATCATATTTAGAAGATGTAAATCCAAATTTACATTGGTTTAATTTTTCGTATTTCTCAATGAAAATTCATTTTTTAATGAATTGAGAAAAATACTATTTTTAAATTCCAAAAGTCTTATTATTATATTTTATTTATATAGTACGATTATACTTTTAAATGGTTTTAAGGTATAATTGGAATTATAATATATCATTCATTACAATGTTGGTCATTGGAAGTAATTTTACTTTAAAATTTCTTATATACACATATCAATCAATTGATGGTTTTTACTTTTAAAAAGTGAGCCTTCTCGTTTTATCAAAAAGAATTAATATTCAATTATTATCTGTGAATTATATGTTGGGAATTTAGAAAAATACATTCTATATTTGTAATCATAATGTCCAAATTATTTAAATAGCTCCCTTTTATTTTTGGATGTTATCCATAGGAACATTAATAATTATTTTTATTTACTAATGTCAAAGGGTAAAACAAGTAAATAAAGGTAAAAATAATAATATAATAACATAAAACTTCCATAACACATGTTTTAATCTTATTTGATTAGTCATGGGAGAAAACATAAGTCCTTCAGATTAATGTTTTTCCATTATATTCCATTTTGGTGTGATTATGTCATTTGTAAAATTTAATATAACGAAATGGTAAAACTATAATAATCAAGACTTTCCATAATAAACAAAATTAATATCAATTATATAAGTTAAATCAACACAATAAATATTAATTAGAAATATAAAATTATTACATAAATCATTGTAGTTTATTTATGAAATTTAGACATTAAATAGTTAAATATAATTAGGACACAATGATGATGTAGTGATTCCTTTATTAATGAAGGAATCAAATAAATGATATAATAAATATTACAATATATATTATATGAAATAATTTATACCATCAATTTATATTAAGAATAAGTTTTACATTTTTATTATTACTTAAAAGAGTTGGTTCAAACTTCTCTTCCTATTAGGTTATTTTAAAAAGGCATCTAATGAATAAAATAAAAATTTATACTATTGCTAATTTAAATTTATATATAATATTATATTATATGATACTAAATTAATGAAAATCTATGATTCTTTAAAATGGTTAATAAAAATCAATATATTTCTTAAATGGATATTTTTTGGGACTTTTGACTTGTTATTGTAATTTCATTAACCCAAATAATGATAATAACAAAATATCACGGTAATATTTGAAAAGGAAAAAAAAGTGTTAAATAAAAATGATAAGGATTAAAAAATATAAAAAAATATGTATACCTTTCATTGGATGATTATATTTTGACCCAAAATCTCTTAATCATTGAAATTAATTATTTTTGGTCAATTTCTAATAGAAATAAAATTTATATTAATTTAATATTTTAATAGTTTCCAAGGGTGAGCCTTCCCTCTCCTATAAGAAGGTACCCAATTTCTCTAATACTCAGACATACAAAGCCTTTTTGTGTGGAAAATATATACACAAAAATATTCCTAAAATACCTAACCACATTCTTGGGTAATTAGTTTTTTCAAAACACCATACTAATAGGTGTTATGGTGTTCATCAAAGATGATCAACTGAAGAACATATATCATTTTCATTAATTTTTTCTGTTATGTTTCTTGTTCCATGTCCTTCAAATATCCTTAAACCATGATGAGATAATAACTACATTATCCTTAATATACTGAGATGTTTTATATAATATTATCACCTAAATCCATATTCAATTATATCTAATGGGAAATGAACTTTTAATTCATGTGTACGGTTGACTAATGCTTAATGATCCAATATATTTCGTCTTTCATTCCCGTATATCAATAATGGTAATAATGATTGAATAAATGTTTATATTTCATATTAATTGAATATTTATCATTGTAGAATAGTAATATTCCAATTATTTTCATTCCTCTCATGCACTTAAAAATGATAGCATCTTTCATGAGCACAGGTTAACTATCGCCTCCACGAAGCGATGTGAATCATTTTTATTCACCACATCACATGTATAATATATATAAGTATATTTAAAAGATTATTTTGATGTTAATATTATTAATATAATTCTATAAATATAAAATAATAATTAACTTCATTACATCATGATCAATGAAAAATGGAATATGTTTCTCATGAATACGTACAACCTAAAATCATTATGATTGTAACGTAGTTAATTTTTCATTATAAAAACTAATTATAAGATTTAAAGTGATTGATAAATGTATGAAACTGATTATCATGTCATGAATATTACTTTGGAGATGATGGAATTATGACCACATGGACTAATTACATCATACCATGTTTATTTTCAACTCACAAACCGAAATATCAAAAAAATGTCAGAAATGAACTCAAATAATTAACTAATTGTTATTACAAGATAATAAGTGATATATAGGGAATAATATTCATGAAGATGGTTCTGAAACATGTAAAACATAACATATTTTTATTATACATTAATATAAAGAATGAATAAGTCATATCAGAATCATGTTAAAGGACACTATCTCGATCTCCTTTTATTGAGGAATAATTTGATATTATAAACAACTTTATTTTATAAAATGTATAAAAAAACCCCTAAATATTAATATCATTAAAATTGTATCAAATAGAATATTTTTCTATGAATCATTTTACTAAATGACTAAATGAATTTTTTTATGTACATGGTGACATCGACCTTTCTATTAACATGACCATTATTTGATATTTTTCTTTCCTCTACATGCCAAAAATTTAAAAAAAATGTAAATTAAATACCAAAATAAATTTTAATGTGTATTTTTTATTTGAAAATGGCATTGACAATGAATTTATTTTATCGATATCTTGAAATTATATATTTCTATTGTAATGTGGAAATGTTTTTTTCCTTCATCCATGTTTCATGTGTTATGATTAGGTCATGGTTTATTGTCCTTCCTTTTTAAAATGCGTGAAAATATGATTGTTTTTGAAAATTATCATTTTTGGGATGATTCTATTTTCACACCATGTCTCAAGATGATGTTTTGAAAGTTGGGATAATTTAATTTGTTGATATCGGGATGGGGTAAAGGATCAAAGAGTTTCTCGGGTTGTTAAATGGGTTTTTGCAGCACTGGACCCAGCAACTCAGTTTTAAAAGGGGTGTCAGGGGGTTTGTATAGGACATTTTTGGTTAGTCAAACCATGTTGTTCTAACCATGTGTCTTACAAAAGTTGAGACTAAGGAATTCAAATGGGTTTCACACAGTTACTCAAATTTTGTGGTCCATCCATGCGGGAAAAACCGGGCGTCTAGTAGCAGATAGATGGTCAGCACACGGTCTACCAGACCATGAAATTAATACTATGTGTCTTACCTAGATTTGAGTTTTGGGTTAAATTATTTAATAAAATTTAAGGATTAAAAGGTATTTAATGAAACGATGCGAAATAGGGGTTTTATTTTATTATATTCATTCTTAAAATGAATTTATTTAAATTATGTGAAAGGGGGTTTTAATTTAATTAATTTAATGTTGATAAAATATAATTAAATAGCATAAAATAGAGAATTGGTTTCATTAAATATGGTTGATGAGAATTTAATTAAATTATTTCTAATGGAGAGTTTGGGATTTATCAAAGTTATGTTTTACATAAATTAAAATAATAATAATTTTGTGGTTATTATTCTTATTATTTTATCAATTATTATAAATATTATGAAGGTTAATTGGGTTTTATGATTTTATATAGAGTAAGAGAGGGATAGGTTCACAGAGGCAACCATGCATGAACCCCCCCCCCCCTTCGGGCACACCTTTTAGTGCACACGAGGCCACCCACACTACCTCTTCAATAGTCGGGTTCTCCAAGTGTCTTCATAGGTTATCTCTGGCTTTTCCATGTATGTTTTTCTCCATCAATTTAAATACTCTATTTGGAAAATGCATTTTCTTTTGGGTGTTCGGCTGAGAACCCTAGGTTAGGGTTCAATGGGTATTCTTGATTCTTCAGATCTATGGTAATACAATGGGCTTCTCGAGACCAGTTGGCCCATTTTCCAATGACCAACACCAAAGGAGAGGTGGTTCTTCTTCATTTAGATCGCCACTGTCAAACTCAGTTAAGGGATTACACCATTATTTAGTTTTACACACCTTGAATTAAGTGCATATGGTTAATTTGAGTCGAATTTATTTACTTGGGTGTTAGTTGGTCCTCATTTAACTAACTACATGAGGTAATTGTTGTTATAATGTGTGGCAATAAATTCGAATTCCTCACACACTTTTGCTGAGGTTTGGGTGCATGAGAATGTTACGATATGAGTTCGAAGGCATTGTCTTGGACAATTCATTGAGGTAGGGTCCTATAATTTTTATAATTAATAAAACACAATAGTGGTTTAATTACTATTATTGATAAATTTGACTACAAAAGTTAAATGAATTCTTATTGATGTAAATTGATATTTTTATATTACAAAATCATTTTTTTAATTAAACCCCTCCAACGATGGTGTTATGCCTTCAAACTAAAATGATAATGATTAGACTGATATGTTTATTTAGCTTGTAGATATGTGTATTTATATTGCCTCCCTTACATGTTGACTCGCATGGGTTAAGTGATAATTATGAGAATTGGGTAGGATAAGTTGATATAATTAATTATGAATTAATGAGTGGGTTATATTGGGACAATTAATTATGGATTAATTATGTGCTTTGAAATTTTAATTTAGATAATATATCTGGGGATTAATTTTGAGATATTTAATTGGATATTTTATATAATTATTCAGTGGATTGTTTATGAAGTGTGGTTTTGGCATTGTTGATATAATTAACGGTTGATTAATTATGTGCTTTTGAAATAATGATTTTGATAATGAATTGTGTTAATTTATTATGGAAACATGAGACATAGAATTGGATAATTAATCATGAATTGATTAAGTTCATGAGTTTTTTATATAGATTATTAATCCATAGAAATTTGGAATTGGATATGATTAGATAATTAATCGTAGATAAATTACATACCTTGATGTTTTAATAAAAAGACTAATTTTGAGATTAAATATGATATTTTTATTTTTTATTGGATAATTATTTTTTGAGAATTAATTTTTGAATGCGATTGATGTTGATGGATTAATTAATCAATCAATTAATCATTGGGTTTGTTCACTTAGTTACTTGTGGGTTTACTAATGTATTTTGGTGTATTTATATAATCATTGGATTAATAAGGTAATGTTGTGGACAATACTTTGTGAATTAATAAATGATGTAAATAATTGAGAAAGTGGGTTCTATACACAGTGTTCTAGACATATTAAAAATTTGGGGCATTGGTGATGTACTTCTACTCCAATAGTTGATCCATGATTTAGAAAGTGTGTACTAGACATGGCATTCTGGAGCGATTGATATGTTTGAGTGATAGAAATGGAATTGTACCCCAATAGTTTTCCAAGGGATTGTGATGTGTGGTGATAGAGTTGGATATCTACAACAATTGGGATTTGGTGTTCTAGACATGGCGATCTGCACTTTTTAAGATTTGGGGTGTTAGACATGGAGATCTACAACGATTGATATTTGGGGTATTAGAAATGGATATCTACACAAATTGAGATTTGTGGTGTTTAACATGGTGTTAAACACTAAATTAATGACAATAATAAATTATGAATTGAATTTGATACATGAATCCTACCGGAGTTAAATGTGATTAAATAAAGAAATGATTAAATAAAGAATAATTGGTAAAGTGTTAACATGTATTTGTTCTTGGTAAACATACTTATTTGGTTCTTGTATAGGTTCTTATTCCATCTATGGGTTGAAGAAAGTATCACTGTTATGTGTTAATTGGAACATAGAGGGGTTGTTGGTTATTTATTCTGTTCTATTATGGCATAGATATACATATTGAGTGCATAAATATATATTTCATTATGTAGATTGAGGTAGACGACTGGTGGTCCCAGCCTACCGAGATTTATATCTCCCACCATATTTGGGATTCCATTGCACTAGGGTACCTGAATAGACTCTACATATTTATAGGATCATGTCACTTTTTGTTGTTGTTTGCATAAACATTGGAGTTATGAGCAAATGACCGAGAGGGAGATCAGGATACTCGTGGAGATCACCATTGGGGATTTGAGTCTTTATCTTCCTTTATATACTTATATGTGTAGTATTCTGTTGTTCATATGGATTTTAGATATGTATCAACATGACATGCATGAAATGTATAAACTAGCATTGTCCATTTTCATAATTTTGTTTATTATTATTTTAATGTTCTTTCTCTTTCATCTGAGTTTAATATCTCTGATTGATGTGTAGTCTTATTATGAGGGTATTTCTTCATAATGAAAATCCTTAGACCCTCACTACTAGTCAAAAATCTCTGGCTTATGGGGAGATGCGCTTGAGGTCATGTGGTGTTCGGTCTGGATACTGGTTCGATGTAAATCCGGGATGGGATGTTACAAAGACATATTAGAGCAACCATTATCTTTCATTTTATGTGACTTTTTTGAGGTTGTAAGATAGGAGACGAGAAAAGTCTTGGAATTCCATTAATAGTCATCATTGGGATTGATAAACATATGTATAGGAAATAATAATGTGGCCAGGGTTGGGAAATGATCGTGATGTTGATTAATATTACAATTGATGCGATTTCACCATTGTGGACTGGTGTATTTCCAATAGTTATTGATTATAAAAATTATGTAAATTTTCCTTATAATGATATGTAATGTATATTTTATTATATACATCATCTTAGGCATATAGAGATACACATTACATGCATAAGACATGCCATGTAGTTTTATTAGAAGGATGCTTGGTAATTCTGATTGTGTAACTTGGGTGTAATTCCATGTTTTTATCTACATTGGAATTCCTCATTAGATAGCATGTTTTGGTGATAGATCTTACCATCATGGTAGATTATATGCATTGATGACTATGTGATTAACATGCATTGCTGTTATTCCATGATTCTGTGATATAGCATGTTTCTATGTTACTCATTATAATAACATACTGAAGATGTTGTGATGGCTTCATGGGTCGGAATTGATTGGATTCCATTAATATTGGATCTATTCTCGGTTAGAAGGTCTATGGGTGCCTTATAACAAGAAAAAGGGTAAATAGGGTACTTGAAAAATTCAAAAAAAAAAGTGCTGTTAATGTTAAAATATTAAATAAAATTTAAATTAATTAAATAAGATCCAAACGTCACCTGTAATGTGTATGGGAACATTATGGATTGGAAGATGGCCACTCAAATCACATGTTTTTATGCTTTTGAAGAAACTAGATTGAATAAATGGGTCCCTCATATGTTTCCTTCTGATTAAAAGGAATTTAGATTCTAAATTGCCTCTTTATGATGAAATGAAACTAAATGTATATTTTTTAAAGAGTATTTTTTTATAGGTTGCGTATTTTAGCCATGGGTGTTGTTTGAAAACCATGTACCATGATGTGAAATAGTACCGGTGGGTTCTTATAATTCAATAAAATGTCTCATGGTTGAAATGAATTAATAAAAAGTATTAATTAAAAATGGGTCTTTTGGGCCTTCTATTTTTCTATTTTGTGTGACAATGTGATAGGGTTGATGTGCATGCTTTGCAATGGACTAGATTGTGGTCGTATTCACCCTTAGAGCTATCATTATTGGTTTCCACTGACAAATTTTTGACGCTAGTGCTATATTGGTTCCATTGTTCCCCATATGAATTTTTGGTTTTAAATAATGACACCCTTATTCGGATGAGGGGTCATTGTATCATGACTCTTGATATGGGAATAATCATTGATGAATTTTTAGTTCAGCAGGTTCGAAATGCCTCAGGCATGGTCATTCATTAAACACGTTATTGGGTTAACTCTAGAGTAATGTTATTAGGGAGTTGAGGTGTGTTTATATCATTACTCATGAGTTATTTTGGAACTGAGGTGTATTGACATGCTGATTGGCTTAATTTTTAGACATCATGAAAGATGTTGGCATGGTGACCATGGTTCATGGAACTTCACCCGTGCATTATTTGTTTCTTTGAACTAGTTCACATGAGAGTGGGAAGTCATTCCTTTCAATGGCATGGACACTCTTATGGTGTGTACTGTCACATCATTTTTGGTGTACACATCGATTATTTCTTGGTAGCACAACTTCGAAATGGTTGGTGGTGCATGGAAACCTGTGGAAAATCCATTAGTTTTTTAATTGTTTCAATGGTATGATTTATATTAATGGATGACTTGTGTGGAATAGGCATTAGGTTTTGGTTAATGGCACCAGAATAGGGAAAGCTGGTCTTTTCGTAAAGAGTTGAACAGTGATAGTTCAACTGATTTTCATGGTGATGGAGATTATGGCAAGTGTGTTCTTTTAAACAATATGATCATGTACCTAACATGACCTAGTCCTAGAGGAACAATAATTGTTTTAGTCATAATCCATCCTAATGTTTAAAAATTTATTGGGATTTGTAATGTGTTTGTCAGATAGTTGTATACGGGATACATGGTTCATTGGGTTATGAATTTATTCATGCTAGGGCATGGAAATTTTGATATATGCAAGCGAGAAATTGGCTTAGAAATCTCACCAGAAGTCAGGTGAGGACCTTGGTATGTTGAGGATGGATGAAAACTTATTAATGGAATGTGAGTGGATTAATAGTGAGTGTGGGTTTATGGGATGCCAATTTCTATCAGGGAAGGAGCTGTTGTTTGGAAGTTTGACCATTAAATACTAAGACGATTTTTGGAAAGCACCAATGAGATTTCGGTTCTGGAGATGATGATGGGACCATTCCTGTATTTATGTGGGTTCGATAATGCACCATTTTGATTGTTGGTTTGGATTTTGGGTCCTTGTATTGAGTTTTAATGCTTTATGCCTTTGGACTTATGGAATGGTTAAAGGTGTGTTTGGTGTTTAGGAATGCAACACTACTGTTCAAATGAGACTTCATGACCTTGGTGTGTTGGTTGATAGTGTAGTGGTTCCCCAAGGCTTCTCTAGGGCGAGATGGTTTTTAGGTGAGTAGATTTTATTGTCCTACATTTTAGAACCATGTTAAAAAAGTTTCTGAACATTTTGATGGACATATTGTTTTTAAAACCAAGTCTCAGGATACTATTTCATCATTTTGGATCGATTAAAGTGTTGATATCATGCTCGTGTAAAGGCTCAAAGATATTCTCATGTGGCATGATGGGTTTCAGGAGCTTCAGACCCAGAAACTCAGTTTTTAAAAGGGGTTATAGGGGTGTTCGCACGGACTACACACGATTAGTCAAACTTTGTGGGTCAGAAAGATCATCTTAATTAAGGTGAGAAAGAGGAGTTCACATGGTCTGTTCATGGTTAGGCAAACCATGTGCCCAACTGAGCATGATATTCAAAAAGTCACGTAGCGAACGTATGGTTTGCGCATGGACTGTCAGACCGGGCGGGTCAAACCATGCGGCTTACCCAGTTTTGATTTTTTGGGTAAAATCATTTAATTAAAATCAATGTTAAAAATGTATTAAATTAAATGTGTTGAAATTTAATTTTTATTTAATTAAATTCAAGGTTAAAAGAAATTTAATTAATTGATGTGAAAAGGGTTTTTAATTTAATTAAATTAGTTTTGATAGAATTTAATTAAATGGCATGAACTTGAGATTTTTTTAATTAAATTTGGTTGAGTAGAATTTAATTTAATGGTGTCTAATGGATAGTTTGGGGTTTATCAATGTTGTGTTTATTTTTAAATTATAATAATATTATTTTGGTTATTATTATTATTATATCAATATTATAACAATTATAATGGTTATTAGCGATTCATTTTTTAGAGAGAGAACGAGAGTGAGAGGCACAAAGAGCAGGCCTCGCGCGACCCCCTCCCCCTCGAAATCACCTTGCAGTGTGAAATTGGCCACCCCAGCTCCCTCTTCCATAGAAATATTCTCTGGGTTTCATCATGTGTTCTCTTCGATTCATCCATGTAAGAATTTCTCCCCCACATTCCATCACTACATCAGCCTATTCATCACCATGTGGTGTGTAGACGAGAAACCTAGGTTAGGGTTTGATGGGTTGTCATGATTCATCAGTTATATGGTTCTACAATGGAATTATTAGGACCAATGGGTCTATATTATGATGACAGTTTCCAAAGGTGATGTGGTTTAGCTCAATTAGTTTCACCGCAGACAAACTTAGTTAAGGGTTTACAATGAATTTTTTTTTTCACCAATTATATTTGGTTCTTATGTTTTATTTGAGTTTCGGTTAATTAATAGGTTGTACATTGGTCCACACTGAACTAACTATGGGAGCCAACTGTTGTTATAAGTTGTGGTGATAAATTCGAAGTGTGCATGAGCATTTATTGAGGTAAGGATGGTAGCGTAGGTTGTTGTATGATTTTGAAAGCATTGGCTTGGACAATTACTCGAGGTAGGGTCCTCAACATTTCTCAATTAATAAAACATAGTAGACATTTAATTACTATTATTGATTAAATTGACTAAAATTGATGAATGAAATTATTATTGGTATAAAATGATTTCGTAGATTACCAAATCATTTTTTTTGTAATAAAACCCCTCCAACATATGTGTGATGCCTTTAATATAAAAATATGATGATTATACTGATATGTTCATTTAGATTATGGATTTGTGTTTTTCTATTTCTTCCCTTATATGTTGATTCACTTGGGAAAAAATTTAATTATGAGCATTGGGATGTATAATTTGAGATAATTAGTTATGAATTAATGAGTGGGTTATATTGTGAAAATTATTTTTTGATTAATTATCTACTTAGAAATTGTAATTTAGATAATTAATCATGGGATTAGTTATGAGATATTGAATTGGATAATTGATGAAAAAAATTAGTGGATTAATTGTGATGTATTTTTTGGGATAAATTGAGATAATTAATGGTGGATTAATTGTGTGCTTTTCCAGTAATTATTTGGATAATTAATTGTGAAAATTAATAATGGAAATTTGATATTTTTGAATGAGATAATTATTTTTAAATTAATTATTTTATGGAGTTTGTAATATAGATAATTAATAATTGGATTAACAATGAGATGTGGAATTGGACATGTTGATATAATTAATGGTGTACTAATTATGTGCCTTCATGTTTGATTAAGATAATTATTTGTGAGATTAATTTTGACAAGTAGATATTGGGATTGGATAATTAATTTTAGATAATTAGTTATTGAATGAAATTAATGTTGATTGAATAATTAATTAATTAATTAATTAATGAGTTTCTCCACTTATTCACTTACGGGTTAACTAAATGATTTTGGTGTATTGAACTAATTTTTAGATTAGTAATGGAATGATTTGGATAATTCTCTATGAATTAATAAATGATATAAATGATTGAGAAATTGGCTACATGAAATGGTGTTCTAGACTGATTTAGATGTTGGGGTATTATACATTGCATTCTACACCAATATCTGGTCCATGAATAAGAATGTTCATGCTAGAAATGGCATTCTGGACTGATTGAAATGATGGGGAATTAGATATGGAACACAAAATCCAATAGTTATCCGTAAACTTGTTATGTGTGGTGGTAGATATGGGGACCTACACCGATTGAGATTTGGGTTGTGAGACATGGTGATCTGCACCGATTGAGATTTGGGGTGTCAGATATAGAGATCTACACTGATTGAGATTTGGAGTGTTTTACATGGCTTTTAACACCAAATAAATGACAATAATGAATTATGTATTGAATTAGAGACATGAATCAAATCTGAGGTATAAGTGATTAAATAAAAAAATTATTAAATAGAGAATAATTGGTAATGTTTTAAAAGGTATTTTTGGTTGATAAATATACTTGTATGGTTCTAATAAAGGTTCTTATTCCATCTACAGGTTGAAGTAGTTATCGTCATCTGGTGTCCGTTGGAACCTTGATGGGTTTTTAATTCATTATTTAGTTCAATTATTTCATTTATAAACATGTGAACTATTTAATGATAAATTTAATTTTCTAGATTGAGCTTGTAGACCGGTGGTCCTAACCAACTATGATTTATATCTCACATACTATTTGGGCCACCGTGGAACTAGGTTACCTTAATAAACATTACTTGTTGGCAAGACTTTGTCACTTTCTTGTTGTTGTTTGCTTGTACTTGGGTGTTAGGAGAAAAGTACTAAGATGGAGCTTGGGATGCTCATGGAGATTTCCCATGGGTCTTTGAGTCTTCTTATATTTTTCTCTAATGAGATGTATAACATTTTTTTTCTTATGAAATTTTGATTTTTATCACCATGACATTCTTTCATTTTATAAAATATTGTTGTCCATTTTCATTATTCTATTGAATATTTTTTTTATATCTACATTCATTTTAATCATAGATTACTATTTGTTAACATTTTCACTCTGATTATGAGCGTACTGTCTCCCCCTAACAATCCCCAAACCCTCGCATCTTGTGAGAAACCTCTAGGGTATGGGGAGACGTGCTTGAGGTCATGTGGTGACTAGTCCAGCTACTCGTTCGATGGTAAGTCAGGCTAAGAGGTTACAAAATTATATCAGAGTAGCAATGTTTGTTCTTTTCCACTATATATCTATTTTTGGTTGGTAGATAGTAGACATGGAAAGTGTTAGAACATGTTTAATAGTCTTTATTAGGACATATAAATATATGTACGGTAAATGACCAAGGGTCCAGAGTTGGGAATTTATGTTGATGCTCTTTTCTATTACTATTGTTGTGATTTCAACTTGGTTGACTGTTGTATTTTGTACCTGTTATTGATTATATGAATTTTGGAAATTTTACTTTGCCATATATGGAAATGAAGTAGCATTACATTCATCATCTTAGGCACTTTGGGATTCACATGTTCTACATATGACATTCCATGTTGTTTCATTAGAGGGACACCCGCGAATTCTGAATGTGTTCCTTCGGTGTAATTCCAAGTTTTGATCTTCATTAGAATTCCTCTTAAGATAGCATGTTTTTGTGATAGATTTAACATTATTGGGTAATTATATTCCATGATAACTCTATGTGTAATAATCTTTCTTGGCATGCCATGATTTGGTGATATGGCATGTTTTTGAGTTACTTCTTATAATAACATACTAGAGTTGTTTATATGGTAGCATGGGTGGGAATTGATGTTTTGTTTTTATAACAATAGTCAGTTTCAATTAAAAAATGTATGGGAGCCTTATAAATGGAAAAAGGGTATCCTGAGTTTTCAAAACATTCAAAAAATTGTTAATATTGATGAAATGATAAATGGAATTTGAATTAATTAAATGGGATCCAATGTGTAGTTGTAATGTGTATGGGTTCTTTTTGGATTGGTAGGTGATCACTAATTTTACTTTTGGGGTTTCTTTTTGATGAACCCATTTTAGAATAATGATACACATAGTGGTCTCCTTCTGATTAAATGGAATTTAGATGATAAATTTCCTATTTACGAGGATGTATAACAAATCATTTAATGTTTAAAGAGGAATTTTATTATAGCGTGCATGTTTTTACCATGAACTATTATTTGAAAACAATGTACCTTTTAGTGAAATAGTATATGTGGTTTGTTAAAATTCATTCAAATGATTAATGGATGAAATGAATTAATGAAATGGATGAAATGAAAAATGGGCTTTTGAGCCTAGTGTTATTATATTTTCTATGACCAAGAGATATGGTCGGCGTGTACGATTCATAAGGGAGTAGCATGTGGTATGTAGTAACCATTGACCAGAGATTCCTTATTTCTACAGAAGGAGTTTTGACATCAGGGCCATTTTTGTGCCACTGTTCCAAGTAGGACTTTTGGGTTTTACCGATATACACCCTTATTCGTATGAGTGTTTATTGTATCTTGAATCTTGTTATGGGAATTAGCATTGAGGAATGCATGGTTGAGTAGTTTAGAAATCCCTTGGGAATTATCCTCCATTAAAGTCTTTCTTGGGTTAACTCTAGAGTAGAGTCATTAGGGAGATTAGGTAATTTCCTCCCACTACTCGAGTTTACCATTTCAACTTAGGCGTTTTGGCATGTTGTTCAGTATAATATTAATCTTTCATGTGAGAAGTTGACAAGGTGATCGTGGTTCTTGGAACATCAAATGTTCATTTTTGTGTTTCTACACTTGTGAAAATTAGATTGGATAGTCTTTCAATTCGATGGAAATGAAACTCTTATGTTGGTTAGTGTCATATCATTTCTAGTGTATGCATCGGTTCAACCTTGGTAGTATTACATTAGTAAAGTTAGTGGTGCATGAAAAACTGTGAAAAATATGTTAATCTTGGAAGAGTTACAATGTTATGTTTTGTATGAATTAATTCCATTGGTTGAATAGGCATTGCGCATTTGTTGATCACACATTGGTAGGTGAAGATAATCTTTTCATAAATATTCAACAGGTGATAGTTCGATTGATTTTATTTGTGGCCATGGTTTACTCATAGTGTTCTCTTTTTAAGAAGAAAAGAAAGTCCTCTATATTGACCTCATCTTGGAGGCACTAATATAGAATCATTCTTAAGCCATGATAATGTTTTGATAGTTATTAAACTTCATAATGTGGTTGTTAAGTGGTTTATAAGAGGGATGTGTGGTTCTTTAGGTTACAACTTTATTCGTGATTGGAATGAAACTTTTGAAATAGATAACTGATAGCTTGGCTTGGGAAGGTCAGCAGAAGTTACTTGAGGGTGTTGGTATGCTGTGGTTGGATGAAAATGTTTTAATAGAATGATTTTGATTTAAGGGAATGTGTGGGGTTTTGGGTTGATGATGTCTTTCAAGGAATGCTCCCTAGTTTGGGAGTTTGACAATTAAATGATATGACCATTGGTGGAAATCACCAACGAGATTTTGGTTGAGTAGATAATGACAGGATCATGTCTCAAAATATATGGACTCAGTTACGTGTCGTCTTGAAGATTATGATGGATTTTAGAGCCTTGGATCAGGTTTTAAAGGTTTAAGCTTTTGGGATTGTGAAATGGTTAAATGTGGGTTTGGTGTTTGTAATATAGATAATTAATGAATGGATTATTTATAAGATATGGATTTTTCGATGTTGATATAATTAATAGTGGATTAATTGTGTGCTGGGATGTTTCACTAAGATAAATAATTGTGAGATTATTTATGATAAGTTGATATCCTTATTGGATAATTATTTTTGAAGAATTTATTAGGTAATGATATAGATTTTGATTGATTAATTAATTAATAAATAAATTAATGGGTTTTTTCACTTAATTACTTGTGGGTTAACTAATGGATTTTGGTGTATTGAACTAATTGTTGGATTAGTTATTCAATAACGTGGATAATTCTTTATAAATTAATAAATGATATAAATTATTGAGAGATTGGGTTCTATACATGGTGTTCTAGACTGATTGAGATGTTTGGACATTAGATATGGTGTTCTACCGTAATATATGATCCATGATTTAGAACACATGTTCTAGACTTGGAATTCTAGACCGATTAAGATGTTTGGGAATTAGACATGGAATTATACACCAATAGTTATCCTAGGACTTTTGATTTGTAGGGGTACACATGTCGATCTACAGTAACAGATATTTGGGATGTTAGACATAGCGGTCTTCATCAATTGATTTTTGGGGTGTTAGGGAATTATATCTACACTGATTGAGATTTGTAGTGTTAGACATGGTGATCTACACCGATTGAGATTAGGGGTGTTTGACATAGAATTCAACTCAAAATGAATGAAAATAACGAATTATTAATTGAATTGTAGACATGAATCAAACCTAAGTAAAATGTGATTAAATATTGTAATGATTAAATATAGAATAATTGGTTAAATGTTAATAATAATTTATGCTTGATAAATATATGTGTATGGTTTTTGTGAAGGTTCTAATAATGGCTATGTATCGATGCATGTATCGTTGTCAGGTGTCCCTTGGAACCCAAAATGGTTGTTTGTTATTTATTCAGTTCTATTATAGAATTGATATACATATGTATTATTTAAAGATAAATTACATTGTCTAGATTGATCTAGATGGACTATGGCTGAGACATGCTATGATTTATATCTCAAACCCTATTAAAGCAACCATTGCACTAGGGTACCTATATGTACTCAAATTTTTTGTCAGGCTTTGGCAACTTCTTATTGATGTTTGATTGTACATTGGTGTTAGGATCAAGGGGTCGAGCGGGAGATTAGGAAGCTCGTGGAGAACAACCTTGGGGTGTTAATTATTGTTCTTTATTTCTATAGAAAGATGTGTAGAAAGTTATTTTGTTTAAATATTTTAGATATGTATCAAAATGACATGCATGAATTGTATAAACTAGAGTATGCCATTTTAATTTTTTAGTTGATCTTTTTTTATATCTTCTTCCACTTTCATCAGAGTTTACTATTTGATACCACTGTGGAATTTAGTAATGATGGTATAGTCACCCAACTGATTATCATTAAACCCTCTCTACAGGTGGGAAGCCTCTCGTGTATGAGGAGACGCACTTGAGGTCATGTGTCGACTGGTCTAGGTACCTATTTGATGGTATTCTAGGTCACAATGTTACTAAGTGGTATCTGAGCAACAGTTTTATTTGTTTTCATGTGTCTTTAGAGTTTTTGTTGGTAGATATTAGACTAGTAATGTGTCGGTACATGATTAATAGTATTGTTTGGTATTTATCTCCCTATATAAAGGAAATGAACAAGTGGTTAGCGTTGAGAATTGATATTGATGTTGTTTTCTATTATGATGGATGTGATTTAACCTTGGGTGTTTGGTGTATTTTCCGCTGATTTTTTATTATGTGAATTTTTTAAATTTTCCATGGCCAGGTATGGAAAAAAAGTTTCATTAGAAGAATCATCATAGGCATTTAGGGATTCACATGCCCTTCATATAAAATGTTGTGTTGTTGATTAGTAGGACACCTACTAATTATTATTGTGTTCCTTCAGTGTAATTCCATATTTTTATCGAATTTTGCATTTCTATTTAGATAACATGTTTTTGTGACAGATTTAATATGCTTGGGTGATTATATGTCATGATGCCATTGTGAGTAACATGCTCTGCTATTATGTAAATCTTATGGGATGTAGCATGATTCTATGTTGCTACTTATGATAACATACTAGAGATGTTTTGATGGTTGTATGGGTGGGAAATTATTGGTTGCATTTACGATGGCATCCAGTTTTAGGTATACGGTGTATGGGTGCATTATCCCTGGAAAAGGGTAACCCATATATTTGAACCATTCAAAAATGTATTTTAAATTAATAATTGTATGTGAAATATGAATTGATTAAATGGTACGCAAATGTAACCTATAAAGTGTATCATCTCCTTATGGATTGGTAGATGGCCACTCATATCACTTGTGGGATTTTTTTTAAGAACCGAGATTGGATAAATGTGGCCCTTGGGGGTCCCCTTCTGATAAAAAGGAATTTAGATGTTTAATTTCTTATATACAATGAAATAAAACTAAATGTATATTTTTTTGAAGAGGATGTTTGTTATAGTTTCCATGCTTTTACAATGGGGCATTATTTGAAAACCAAGATCATTATTGTAAAGACCCGTAAAATTCAAGGAAATTTTTTTTTCTTAATTATCTTTGGAATTTTACAAGAACGTTGTTTCTGACGCCACCTGATTATGAGGCCCTGTGTTCCCGGAATCATTTTCCAATGTTTGGCTCGGGTACGTTCAGTGAACGAACAAGCGTGTTTTTATAACTTTTGAACCGGTGCTCGGAATCGAATTTCGTGGGCACCGATGGAATCGCAGCGCCGACATTTTCTTAGAAACCCCTTTTCTGGAGTTGCGTTTTCTCAGGTGTGGTTTTTAATTTTTGGGGTTAAGTTAATAAATAAAATAAAAGTGGTGCGACACTTTATTTTTATTTCACATAAATCCACTTAAAGCCACTTGAAGCCACTTAAGCCAGGTTAAGAGGATAAGGTGGAACCCACGATATCCTACACACTTGGTAGGATATTTGTGAGGTGGGGCCCGCACGAGCCCCACCATTTCTTTCCCTCTAAGTCACGCACCCGCGAAAACCTCTTTTAAGTGAAAGTCAACCAATGCATTTTAGCTAAATTTTAAACTCCCCTATTAATTGGGCAGTTAAGTCGTTACCATTAATTCATCAAATTATGGTTCATTTCTTAACTTTGAATTTCTAAATTGTTGGCATGATTATAAAATAAGACAACACATGTTTTACTTGCTGGGGGGTTTTGGATAAACTCTAAATCTCAAAGATCTTCATCCTCCCACCTGAAGAATGCAAAGAACGCGAAGAACTCCGACCTCCGACGAAGGACGATGAAGAACACCGAACCCTCGGAGATCGACGACGCGATGCCGTGTACCGCGACGCCGACGATTCTCCTTACGCGACGCTTCTTCCACGACGTTCCTTCCCCCGCGACAATCTTCGATCAACAACTAATTGAGGGAGGGGATTGTGGTCCTTTTTAATTCTTTGTGAATTATATCCTCAACATGGGTTTTAATGGAGCAATTAAATCTGTGTGATTTTAAATCCTCGGAGTTTGACTACGCGACGTCGGGTACCGCGACGACAGTGATGATCCTTCCATGACGCGACGATCCTCTTCTTCCGTGACGGTCAATTCCGCGATGAACTCACATTCGACGACAACGTTGAGGTAGGGGTTTTTGTTCATCTAAATCTTTGTGATTTATACCTGCGTCTTGTGATTAATTGATTGTTGTGAGACTTTTAAAACAGCTAATGCGGTGGGTGCTGACCAAAGAACAAGTCTGAACCCACCGCCCTTTTGTTCTTGGTGTGCGGGATGGCGGGCGACGACAAAACATGCCGCACGGGCGTTTTGAAGGCTTTGTAGTGAAGGTCGGGTCCCGGGACGATCAATGGCGAAGACCGCAGGCGAAGCGGACCACCGAAGCGCGTTCGGTGGTCACTGGAAGACCCCGTCGGCACGCCACGCCGACACGGCGGCGCCGGCCGGCTTCCAGGAGGCGGCGGGGCCCGGCACACCACCGGAAAGAATCTGCCGCAGCTGAACCCGCAGTGGCGAGCTGGGGTCCCGCGGCCGCGTGGGACCAAGGGAGGGATGCAGCTTAAGCCGCGTCCGTTGACACGGAGTGGCCCCCACGCAGGGGCCGCATCTCCCTCTGCCACGGCCGCTCGACCAGCGCCGAGCCGCGCCGGCCGGGCCGGGTCGTGCCCAGCCGGGTCGACCCGATTCGGGTCGACCCAGGGGGGTTGGGCCGGGTCGGTCCGGGCCCAAACCCCCCGTTTTCAGACCCCTTTCGGTATTTTGCCCATATCGTCGGATACAGACTTCTGATTGATGCACCATCAGCCCTAATGCAATACTAGGGTCAATATGGTCGTTTCGGTATATTACACTCAAGGTTTCGGAGTACTTTGGGTTCGGCCGGCTTGGTTCGTACACGAAACCAACCGGGCCCTCGGAGCGTAAACGCTCATAGCTTGAGCTCCGGACGTCCGATTGACGTGCCGTCGACTTTGATGGATTCCTCTAAGTGAGAAGGATCTTTTGGATTAATCCGCCCGAGGTTTGGATGTAGGTGGAGTACGGGCGGGTTGGTTTTGACTTAAAAACCAACTGGGCCCCTAGGACAAAAAAGCCAATAACTCTCATACCGGGCGTCCGATTGACACGCGGTCTGTGGCGTTGAGTTCATGTTGACGATACAGAACTTTTGGATACATCAACTCTGGACTATGTTTCAGTTGATGTATCAGCCTCTCGGCTCGTGGAGTGGACCCTCCCGAACGAGCATGCTGTGTGCGGGAACCCTAGTTCTGGCTGCGACTGCGACGATGATGATGATTGTGCAAAGATTCTCAGTGGATTCGACGACGACGACTTCAGCACTCAGCGATCCGACATGGATCAGTGCTTTAGATCCTGTGTGGGTCCGATCCTATGTGGGTCAGCGCTCAGCGGTCCTGTGTGGGCCAGCGCCTACAGATCCTGTGTGGGTCTAATCCTATGTGGGTCATTGCGGGGGTTAGTTACATATCGATCCAGTGTGGGTCTGATCCTGTGTGGGTCACTACGGGGGTTAGTTACCTATCGATTCTTTTTGGGTCAGATCCTTTGTGGGTCTGACGACTTAGATGAATCAATGGCAATATCTGATCGTCTCCATCGTCATTCAAAGAAGTATACCTGGGTGAGCTAAATCCTGTTTTTCATTACTATGTGGATTGTGTTGTGCTATTCTGTCTGGATTTTCATTTTTCTTTCTTGTGTGGACTGGGTTGTACTTGGGCTCGGATGTTGGGGCCGAACATGCAATTGATGACTTAGGTATATGTATGGGCATATACCTAAGCAGTGTCGGATGTTACATCGTGATTGTATCTTTCCTTTGTGGATTATCCTTTATGGAATCTGGGAGACCTTTGGGGGTCTCGGGGTCCCTACTGAGTAGCTTATACTCACCCCTGCACGGGCTATTCCCGCACTACATTGTGTTGGTTGCAGACGACGGACAGCGTTGATCGTGGTGGAGACTTGCGGAGTAGGACGGTACCTGGAGGTGGACCAATGGGCGGGACGTACTCGGAGCGGACGGTGGGACCCAAGGAGCTGTGGAGGCTATCTGTACTCACCCTTCAGGTGGGACTTCCAGTGGGTGGCTCGACGTTGCGGCTTTTATTTCAGTTGATGTTTTCCCTTTTGAGTTGTACTTTACTTTCAGTTTGGGTTTGTATTTTGGCCCATTTACTTTTCCGCACTTACTGTTGTACCCAGTTATTACTTAGTATTTACTACTACTTCTTGCTTGCTATATGGTGTTTGTTTACTTTACGAAGGAAATGACCTCCCTTTTTACTGGGATTTACGCCTTGGTGCTAGTCACCATCCCCTGACCTATGGAAGGCGGGCATAGGGTAGTCATGGCACGGGCCCCGAGGACAGGTCGTGACAAATTGGTATCAGATGAGTTCAGTTCTACCGCAGAACATAAGACTTTAATCGTTTCTTTGTGAAGAAATAGTGCTAAGAGGATTGAGTGTGGTTATCAATCCAGGGATTCCAGTGTGGGTTCGGTGGCCGACGTATCCGTACACTAGGACCCTGACTTCTGATTTCCGACATAATGCACAGAAACACTGATTGCATGTGTGTTTCAAGTTTTCATTGTGATTACTTTATGTCAGTTCACCAGGTATACTATTCTGACCGTGGCACACCTATTTCTTTTCGTGATGGCCCCACGACGGCAGCCAGCTAGGGTTCCGACAGTTGTACGTGACGACAGCCCACCGAGCGACGAGGCCTCGGTACAGGGCCCTTTGACAGCAGAGGCACCGGCGGTACCTCTACCTGCCGAGCCACCGATGCTGCCAGCCCCAGCCGCTGACGATGCACGTCGCCTTAGTGAACTGCATGAGTTTCAGTGCCAGCGACCACCGAGGTTCCACGGGGAGACGGACCCCCAGGCCACCGAGGACTGGCTGGAGGCAGTGGTACGAGTTTTCCGGTTAGTGAGGACACCAGCAGACCTCATGGTGATCCTCGTAGTGAGCCTACTGCATGCGGCAGCGCACCGATGGTGGATCGTGCTCCTCCAGGTGCACGATGAGGCATCTCTCCTCTGGACGGACTTTGAGAGCCTCTTCCGCTCGGAGTTCGTCCCAGCCACCCTCGGTGCGGTGCGCATCCAGGAGCTTCTTCAGCTGCGGCAGAGAAGCTTGACAATCGCTTAGTACTCGACGAGATTTACCGATCTCTCGCGCTACTCGACATACATGGTACGAGACCCATTATTCTAGGCCCGGACCTTTGAGCAGGGACTAAGGCATGAGATCAGGGCATCGCTGATCTCTCTCAGCATTCCGACTCAGGCAGGAGTACTGGAGCGAGCCCTTTTGATTGAGAGCGTCCTTGTTGAGCCTTCATCAACAGCGAGACCTACCGCGGGGCGGCACGTAGTAGAGTCTTCTGCAGTAGGAAGCCGACGGATGACTCATGGGTCCAGGCAGACCAGACCCTCAGGCAGATGACCTCAGGACACTGGCTCAGCAGTGCGGGGCACACCGCGTGGGGCCAGTCTTTCGAGAGGCAGACAGTGCTACGCATGCGGCGGGCAGGGCCACATGGCTCATGACTGCCCGACCTGTCATGCCGAGGAGCAGTAGACGGTTGAGGGCCCACCCAGGCAGAGGAAGAGGGTCGACCGTGGCGGTCCGCAGGGAGCAGGCGGATGAGGCAGAGGAGCTGGCCGAGCAGCAGGTGGTGGGCGACGCTTTGAGGCTCTACCACCACCACCACCAGGAAGTCCACCCCGACCACAGGGAGCTGGCGGGCAGAGACATGCACAGCCCCAGGCAGCAGAGGCCTGCGACCACGGCACGCCTGAGATGATTCGAGGTACTATCTATGTCTATTCCACCCTTTCTGCAGTTCTTATAGACACAGGAGGAAGTCATTATTTCATAGTCGCTGCCCTTTTTCGGAGCTCGGAGATTCGACTGAGCCGTTGTCTCTATCCTTATGGATAGAGACTCCTATAGGATAAGAATCGACGATTACATACTGGTGCCGGCAGTTTGAGCTTACTCTAGGAGGCGAGAGCTTTGGCTGGGATCTTCTTGTAGCGGCATCGAGGCCATACGACGTCATCTTGGGAATGGATTGGTTATCTACAGTCCATGCTCAATCGACTGTATTAGGCGCACGGTGCGATGTGTACGCACTGATGGAATCAAGTTCACCTTCACCAGTGAGAAGGGAGCCTTTGCAGCACATGATGGACTCTCGTAGAGGAGAGGACAGCCCGTCACTCATCAGTTGGCTATCCTCATCCTAGGAGCAGTTGACGTGCAGAGTCCTAGTTTTCCTATAGTGGTGGATCAGTATGCGGACGTCTTTCCCGACGACGTTCCAGGACTACCTCCTCGCAAAGAGGTAGACTTTTATATTGATCTGTACCACAGTACAACCCCAATATCCACTCCAGCATATCGGATGGCTCCCACCGAGCTTCAAGAGCTACGGGTACAGTTGGAGGACTTGCAGGGCAAGGGATTCATCCAACCTAGTGTTTCACCCTGGGCTTCCACAATATTGTTCGCCAAGAAGGCGGATGGGAGCTTGCGACTTTTTGTAGACTATCGTCGCCTGAACCCAGTGACAGTGAGGAAAAAGTATCCACTATTGAGGATTGATGACCTCTTCGATCAGCTAAAGGGAGCTCGGTGGTTCTCGAAGATAGACCTCAGGTCTGGCTATCATCAGCTCAGAGTTCGGGACGAGGACGTGCAGAAGACGTCTTTCAGATGTTGGTATGGCAACTATGAGTTCTTGGTTATGCCCTTTGGCATAACCAATTCTCCAACGGTGTTCATGGGCCTCATGAACAGGATCTTTCAGCCATACCTCGATCGATTTGTCATGGTCTTCATCTACGACATTTTGATTTACTCGACGACTGAGGAGGATCACGCCTACCACTTGTGGATTGTACTAGACACACATTGAGAGCACTAGCTTTATGGAAAGCTCTCAAAGTGTCAGTAATGGTTATGTGAGGTCCACTTCTTGGGGCATGTCATCTCTGAGGCAGGATATGCAGTGGATCTTGTGAAGATCGAGGCAGTGCTAGCTTGGGAGCCACCCAGGAGCATGACGGAGGTGCGATGTTTCTTAGGGATAGCTGGATACTATCGGAGATTTGTGACAAACTTCTCCAAAGTAGTGACACCACTATCAGATCTTAAGAAGAAGGGGAAACTCGTTGTGTGGTCAAACAGAGGACAACAGAGCATCCAGGAGCTGAGACAGAGATTGACCAGCGCACCAATCTTGAGGTTGCCGGAGGAGGGAGTAGGGTACGTAGTCTACTGCGATGCATCAGGGACCGGACTCGGATGTGTCCTGATGCAGGAGCGGGCGGTGATCGCCTATGGATCACGTCAGTTGATGCCGCATGAGTAGAACTTCTCTACCCATGACCTGGAGTTAGCAGCGGTGGTCTTCGCTCTGAAAACATGGCGGCACTATCTGATGGGCGAGCGCTTTACAGTCTTTTCTGACCATCAGAGTCTCTGGTAAATCTTCTCTCAGAAGGACCTGAACCTGAGATAGTGACGATAGCTCTAGTTCCTCCATGACTATGACTTTGAGATAGTCTATAGTCCTAGAAAGGGGAACGTAGTAGCTGATGCTCTCAACAGGAGGACGGGCATTCAGCTACTTGAGGAGGCAACAGAGCAGCTAGCCGCCTTGCAGATATCCTTTGTGGATAGATATGGAGCATCCTTCCTTCAGTCACTCACAGTCACTCCTCCACTAATGTAGTGGGTCAGAGAGGCACAGCATGGGGACGCCGACTGTGAGACGCGGCGTGCGCAGATATCCTCAGGACATGCACCTGAGGGGTTCTCATTTGGATCAGAGCACGACGTCCTTTTCAGAGGACGTACCTTGGTACATGTTGCATCACAGGAGGAGGTGCTGAGAGAGTTTCACACTTCTACCTTAGCGGTAAATCCTGGAGTAGCGAAGATGTGTCAGGACCTCAGACGGAAGCACTGGTGGACGGGCAAGAAGAAGGTTGTGATGGAGTTCGTTTCTCGATGCCTCACTTGCCAGCAGGTGAAGGTAGAGCATCAGGTACCCGCAGGCTTGGTACAGCCCTTGGAGGTCCCGGAGTGGAAGTGGATGGCATATCTATGGACTTTGTGATTGGACTTCCACGCACTTCCAGAGGTCACGACTCCATTTGGGTGATTGTCGACTGACTCACCAAGTCGGCACACTTTTTACCCATCAGAGAGCAGGGCTCAGTGGAGATCTTGGGACGTCTGTACATTCAGGAGATTTTACCACTCCACGGTGTGCCATCATTTATCCTCTCCGATCGAGATGCTCACTTTACATCCCGTCTTTGGAAGGGGTTGTAGGAGGCGTTCGGGACGTAGCTACGTCTGAGCACTGCCTTTCACCCTCAGACGGATGGTCAGACGGAGATGACCATTCAGACCCTCGAGGACATGATCCGTGCATGTGTTCTCGACTTTGGTCGCAGCTGGGATGATCACCTACCCTTGGTGGAGTTTGCGTAAAACAACAGCTACCATTCCACCATAGGGACGACACCATACGCGGCGTTGTACGGCCGACCTTGAAGATATCCTTTGTGCTGGACAGACCCTAGGGAGTCAGCACTTGTGGGACTGGAGATAGTACAGGCCACGACAGAGAAGGTCCAGATCACCCTGGAGTGGATGAGGACAGCTCAGAGCCGGCAGAAGTCTTATTCTTACAAGAGATGGAGGCCACTAGAGTTCGAGGATGGCGACCACGTCTTCTTGCGGGTCTCACCTCGACATGGATTACAGAGATTTGGCTGAGCCGGCAAGTTGTCTCCACACTTCATCAGACCATTCCAGGTCCTTAGCAGGATTTCCGAGGTGTCTTATCACTTGGCATTACCACCTCAGTTGCACCGGGTGCACGACGTCTTCCACGTATCTCAGCTGAGGAGATACGTGCACGACCCGATGCATATCATTGACCATAGGGAGATGGATGTTGATGATGGGGAGACTTTTGCGGAGGTCCCTGTAGAGACAGAGGATCGATAGGAGCGGTTCTTACATGGACGGTCGATTCCTCTAGTGCGCATCATATGGTAGCATGGGAACCACGAAGAGAGAACTTGGGAGAGGGAGGCTCAGATGCGTTCCTAGTACCCACATTTGTTTCCCTAGTTTATGATGTAACATCATGGTGATGGAAATACCTAAGGTGGGGGTGATGTAAAGACCCGTATAATTCAAGGAAATATTTTTCTTAATTTTCTTTGTAATTTTACAAGAACGCGGTTTCTGACGCCACCTGATTCCGAGGCCCGGTGTGCCCGGAATCATTTTCCAAATAATGGCTCGGGTACGTTCAGTGAACGAATGAGCGGGTTTTTCTATCTTTTTAACCGGTGCTTGGAATCGAATTCTGAGGGCCTCGATGGAATCGCAATGCCGACATTTTCTTAGAAACCCCTTTTCTAGAGTTGCGTTTTCTAGGGTGTGGTTTTTAATTTTTGGGGTTAAGTTAAGAAATAAAATAAAAGTGGTGCGACACTTTATTTTTATTTCACTTAAAGAAACTTAAAGCCACTTAAGCCAGGTTAAGCGGATAAGGTGGAACCCACGATAGCCTACCCACTTGGTTGGATATTTGTAAGGTGGGGCCCGCACGAGCCCCACCATTTATTTCCCTCTAAGTAACACACCCGCGAAAACCTCTTTTAAGTGAAAGTCAACCAATGCGTTTTACTTAAATTCTAAACGCCCCTATTAATTGGGCAGTTAAGTCGTTACCATTAATTCATCGAATTGATGGTTCGTCTCTTAACGTTGAATTTCTAAATTGTTGGCATGAGAATAAAATAATACCAACACATGTTTTATTTGTTGAGAGGTTCTGGAGAAACTCTAAATCTCCAAGATCTTCATTCTCCTACGCGAAGAACACCAGCCTCCAATGAAGGATGACGAAGAACGCCGAACCCTCGGAGATCGATGACATGACGCCGTGTACCGCGGCGCCGCCGATTCTCCTTCTGCGACGCTTCTTCCACGACATTCCTTCCCCCGTGACAATCTTCGATCAACAACCAATTGAGTTAGGGGATTGTGGTACTTTTTAATTCATTGTGAATTATATCCTCAGCATGGGTTTTAATGGTGTAATTAAATCTGTTTGATTTTAAATCTTCAATGTTTGACTACGCGACGACGTGTACTGCGACGACAGTGACGCTCCTTCCGCGACGCGAAAATCCTCTTATTCTGCGACGGTCAATTCCGCGATGAACTCACGTTCGAAGACAACGTTGAGTTAGGGTTTTTTTTTCATCTAAATCTCTGTGATTATACCCGCGGCTATTGATTAAATGATAGTTGTGAGACTTTTAAAACCGCTAACATGGTGGGTGTGGACCAACGAACATGTCCAAACCCACTGCCCTTTCGTTTTTGGTGTGCGGGATGGCGGATGATGACAAAACAAGCCGCTATGGCATTTTGAAGGATTTGCAGTGAAGGTCGAGTCCCAGGACGATCACTGGCGAAGACCGCAGGCGAATCGGACCACCAGAGCGCGTCCGGTGGTCCGAAGAATTCCCTGTCGGCAAGCCACGCCGACAGGGTGGCGCTGGCGGTCAGAGGTGGCACCCGGCCCGCCGCCGGAAGGAATCTGCCGCGGTTGAAGCCACGGCGGTGAGCTGGGGTCCCACGGCCGCGAGGGACAAAGTGAGGGACTGGGCTTAAGCTGCGTCCGTTTAGACAGAGCGGCCCCCGCGCGGGGGCCGCGGCTCCCTCCGGTGCAGCCGCTCGGCCAGCGCCGAGCCGCCCAAGCCGGGCCACGCCGGGCTGCGCCGGCCGGGCCGAGTCGCGCCCCACCGGGTCGGACTGGACCCGGGTCGACGCAGGGGGGGTGGGGCGGGTCGGTCCGGGCCCAAACCCCCCATTTTCGGACCCCTTTCTATCTTTTGCCCATATCATGGGCTTCAGACTTCTGATTGAAGAACCATTAGTGCCGATGCGATCCTGGGATCGAGTCGGTCATTTCGGTATATTACACTCAAGGTTTCAGAGTACTTTGGGTTCGTCCGGGTTGGTTCGTACACGAAACCAACCGGGCCCTCGGAGCGGAAACACTCATAGCTTGAGCTTCGGACGTCCGATTGACGTGCCGTCGACTTTGATGGATTCCTCTAAGTGAGACGGATCTTTTGGATTACTCCGCCCGAGGATTGGATGTAGGTGGCGTACGGTTGTGTTGGTTTTTACTTAAAAACCAACCGGGCCCCTTGGACGAAAAAGCCAATAACTCTCAGACCGGGCGTCCGATTGATGCGCCGTCTGTGTCGTTGAGATCCTGTTGACGATAAGGAACTTTTGTATACATCAACTATGGACTATGTGTCAGTTGATGTATCAGCCTCTCAGCTCGTGGAGCGGACCCTCCCAAACGAGCTTACTGTGTGCGGGAACCCTAGTGATGGCTGCGACTGCGACGACGACGACGACGACTGTGCAGAGATCCTCAGTGGATTCGATGAAAATGACTTTAGCACTCAGCAATCCTATGTGGATCAGTGCTTCAGATTCTATGTGGGTCCAATCCTGTGTGGGTCACCGCTCAGCGGTCCTGTGTGGGCCAGCGCCTACAGATCCTGTGTGGGTCCGATCCTGTGTGGGTCATTGCGGGGGATAGTTACCTATCGATCCTGTGTGGGTCCAATCCTTTGTTGGTCACTGCGGGGGTTAGTTACCTATCGATCGTTTGTGGGTCAGATCCTTTGTGGGTCATTGCGGGGGTTAGTACCTATCGATACTTTGTGGGTCTGATGACTTAAATGAATCAGTGGCAATATCTGATCATCTCCATCGTCATTCAATGAAGTATACCTATGTGAGCTAAATCCTGTTTTGCTTTCCTATGTGGATTGGGTTGTGCTATCCTATGTGGATTTTCGTTTTTCTTTCCTGTGTGGACTGGGTTGTACTTTGGATCGGATGTTGGGGCCGAACCTAGAATTGATGACTTAGGTATATGTATGGGCATATACCTAAGAGGTGTCGGATGTTACTTCGTGATTGTATATTTCCTTTCTGTATTATCCTTTGTGGAATCTGGGAGACCTACGGGGGTCTCGGGGTCCCTACTGAGTATCTTATACTCACCCTTGCACGGGCTATGCCTGAAATACCTTGTGTTGGTTGCAGAACACGGACAACACTGATCGTGGTGGAGGCTTGCGGAGCAGGACGGTACCTGGAGGTGGGACCACTGGGCGGGACGTACTCGGAGCGGACGGTGGGACCCGAGGAGCTGTGGAGGCAATCTATACTCACCCTTCAGGTGGGACTTCTAGTGGGTGGCTCAACGTTGCGGCTTTACTTTCAGTAGTTGTTTTCTCTTTCGAGTTGTACATTACTTTCAATTTGGGTTTGTATTCTGGACCATTTACTTTTCCGCACTTACTGTTGTACCCAGTTTTTACATAGTATTTACTTCTACTGCTTGCTTGTTTAGTGGTGATTATTTACTTTACAAAGGCAATGCCTTCCCTTTTTACCATGATTTATTCCTTGGTGCTAGTTGCCATACCCTGGCCTATGGAAGTCGGGCTTGGGGTAGTCACGGCACGGGCCCCGAGGACGGGTCTTGACAATTACTGTGAAATAGTGGTGGTGGTTTGTTAAAATTCCTTGAAATGTTTAACGGATTAAATGATTTAATGTAATAGCTAAAATGAAAAGTGGATTTTGAGCCAAGTGTTTTTCTGGTTTACATGACTAATAGATAGGGTTGATGCTTATTCTTTGTAAGGGACTTTGTTCTGGAAGGTAGAACCATTATAGAGGAGATAAATTGTTTTTCTTTGAAATTTTGGATGTTGTTTCCATTTGGGTGCCATTGTTCCAAGTTAGACTTTTGGGTTTTAGAGAAAGAAACCCTTATTCTGATGAGTGGTCATTGTATCTTGACGCTTGTTATCAGAATAATCATTGAATAATGATTGGTTTAACATGTTATAATTTCCTCAGACATGTTTATCTATTAATTATGTTCTTGGGTTAACTACGGATTAAAGTGATTAGGTTGTTATGGTGCATTCATCTGAATTCTAACGAGTACTTTTGGAACTTTGGGGTTTTGACATGCCGGTCGGTTTAATATTCATCTTTCATGAGTGATTTCGACATGGTGATCATAATTTGTGAGATGTCACACTTGGGTTTTTACTGTTTCTGAACTACTGTGCTTGAGAGAGACTAGTATTGGATTTTTATGGCATGTATAATCCTATGGTGGGTAGTGTCTCATCAGTTATGGTGTATGAATCGGTGCTTGCTTGGCATTGTGACATCGATAAAGTTGGTGGTGCATGAAACCTATGTAAAACCCATTATATTTGGAAGATTGTCAAGTTTATGTATTGTAAGAACATATTCTTAAGGTGAAATAGACATCAGGTTTCACTTTTATGAAGTGTCAAGAGGTGAAGTTTATTTTTATGTTAATAGTTAACCATGGATAGTTCAAAGGATCTTCAGGGTGATTGGGGACTACACATAGTGTGCTATTTTAAATGAGACAAGAATGTCCTCTATCTCAACTGCATCTTGGAGGCACTAAGACAGAATCATTCATAAGGAATGAAAATGTTTTAATAATTGTTGGGATTTGTATTGTGGTTCTTTTCTAGGTTGTACACAGGATGTGTTGATCAATGGGATACTCCTTTGTTCGTGATAGGTCATGATAAATTTGAATTATCCAAGACATGGATGGGATTTTTAAGGACACCAGATGTGAGGTGAGGACATTAGTACGGTGGAGTTGGATGAAATTTTTTAATGTAATGTCACCAGTTTAACGACAGGTGTGGGTTTATGGGTTGATGATTTCATTCATGGAAAGTGTTGTGGTTAGGAGTTTTACCATTAAATAATAACACCACTAGTGGAAAGAACCTAAAACCATTTATTTGAGGAGATGATAGTAAGATCATGCCTCTAATATTGTAAGATCAGTTATGTGTTTTTTAGATGTTTGGGTTAGATTTTGGAGCCTTGGATCGGGTTTTAAAGGTTTCAGCATTTGGACTTGTGAAATGCTTAAAGGTGTGTTTGGTGTTTAGAACACAATGTGATCAGTAAAACTATGCTTCATGAACATCATGGGTTGGTTGAATGTGTACTGGTTCCCAAAGGCTTGTTAAGGATAGGATGTTTTTAAGGTCGGTAGAGAGTAATGTTCCACATTTTTGAATAGGGTTAAAATACGATTGCTATTGAACATTTTAGTTTTTTGGATAGTTAGGTTTTAAAACCATGTTTTGGGATAATGTTTTGTGAGTTGGGATAGTTTAATTTGTTTATTTCAGGACTAGGTAAAGGCTCTAAGAGTTTCCTAGGTGGATCAGTGGTTTTGATAGAACCAAATCTGAAAACACAGTTTTCAAAAGGGCTTACAGAGGTGTTAGCATGGGCTACGCATAGTTACTCAAACTGTGAGGGTCAAATAGTTCAGCTTACTGATGGTGAGATAGAGGAGTTCCCCCGATATGTTCCTGGTTAGTCAAAACATGCGGGCAAACTATGTAAGATAAACAAGGTGTCTAGTAGTGGATGCATAGTCTATGCACGGTCCGTGAGATCATTTGAGTCAAACCGTGCAGATTACCTAGTTTGAGTTTCGGGTAAAATTATTTAATGAAATTAAAGGTTAAAAATGGATTTAAATAAAAGATGTGAAATAGGTATTTTATTTAATTAAATTAATGGTTTAGAGGAATATAATTAATTTATATGAAACATGGGTCTTAATTTAATTAAATTAATATTGAGAGAATTTAATTAAATATCGTGAATTGGAGAATTTATTTTATTAAATTAGATTGTGGAGAATTTAATTAAATAGTGTTTAATGAAGATTTTGGGGTTTATCCAAGTTTTGATTTTCTTAAATGATAGAAGTAATAATTTGGACATTACTATTATTATTATATCATTTATTTTATCAATTATAATGGATATAGTGTTTTAAGTGTTTTTAGAGAGAGAAAGAGAGGGAGCGGTTCATAGAGCAAGTCAAGCGTGACCCCCCATCAGGTTCGCCATGAACCGTGCATGATACCACACCAGCTCCCCATTTCATAGGTGGTTTCTCCTAGTTTCTTAATAGATTCTCCCCAGTTCATCCACATAAGGCTTTCTCCATCACATTCCATCTTCACTTTGGCATATTCGTTTCCCTATGGTGTGCGGTAAAGAACTCTAATTTATAGTTTGATGGTTTTTAATGATTCCTTAGTTCTAAGGTTTTTCAATGGGAATCCTCGGAACTATTGGCCTGAATTCCAATGACTACTGTGAAGGTGATATGGTTCGACATGATATGGTTCACTGCCATCAAACTCATTTTAGTGTTTAAAGCATAATTTTTTGTTTATGGTTTATTTGAGTTGTGGTTAATTGTTATTTTTTGGGTTGGTCCTCACCGCACTAAATATTGGATCCAATTTTTTAGATAAGTTGTGGTGATATGTTAGATGTTTGTACACACTTTTGTTGAGGTGTAAGAGCATAATCAGGGTGTGGAATGATTTATAAAGAATTGACCTGGAAAATTCATTGAGGTAAGGTCCTCAACATTTCTTAATTAATAAAAAAAAGTAGTTGTTCAATTAATTTTCATTATAAATTTGATTGTAAATACAGAATGAATTTTTTAGTGGTATAAAATGATTTTTTATATTACAAAATCACGTTTTTTTACAAAACCCCTCGAATGGTGGTGTGATGCCTTTAAACTAAAAATTAATGAATAGAGTGATATTTTGGGTTAGCTTTTTGACATGTGTTTTTATGTACGTACCCTTACATGTTGACGCACCTGGGATAAATTGTAATTATTAGCATTGGGTGGGATAAGTTGACATAATTAATTATTAATTAATGAGTGGGTCATATAGAGATAGTTAATTGCGGATTAATGGTGTTCTTTGAAATTTTAATTTAGATAATTAATCGGGGGATTTCTTATGATTAATTGATTTGGCAAAATGATATAATGAAACAAGGTATTAATTGTGATGTTTTTTTGGATAAATTGAGATAATTAATGGTGGATTAACAATGTGGTTTTGTAGTAATGATTTGGATAATTAATTTTTGAAATTAATAATAGTAAAATGAGAATTATAATGAGATAATTATCTGTGAATAAATTTTGTTCTTGAGTTTGTAATATAGATAATTAATCGGGTGATTAATTATAAGATGTGGAATTTTATATGTTGAGATAATTAATTGTGGATAAAACATGTGCCTTGATGTTTGATAAAGATAATTAGTTGTGAGAGTAATTATGAGAAGTTGATATTTGAATTGGATAATTAATTTTCAACAGTTAATTATGGAATAATATTGATGTTGACTTATTAATTAATTAATTAATTAATTAATTAATGTGTTTGTGCACTTACTTACTTTTGGGTTAACAAATAGTTTTTTTGTATTTGACTAATAAATTGATTAGTAATGAAATGATGTGGATAATTATTTATGAATTAATAAATTATGTAAATTATTGGGAAATTGGGTGTTAGACATGGTCTTCTAGACCGATCGAGATGTTAGGGTGTTAGACATGGCATTAAACCCCAATAGTTGATCAAAGATTTAGAAAAAGGGTGATAGACATGTAGTTCCAGACTGATTGAAAAGTTGGGGTGTTATGCATGGTGTTCTACTCCAGTATTTATCTAAGTTCTTATGATATGTGGTGGTAGACATGGTGATCTATACTAGTAGATATTTTTGGTGTCAGACATGGTGATCTGCACCAATTGAGATATGGGGTGTTATACAAGGGGATCTACACAGGATTGGGGTGTTAGACATGATGATATACATTGGTTGAGATTTGGGGTGTTTGAAATTGATTTCAACACAAAATGACTGATAATAATGAATTATGAATTGAATTAGATACATGAATCAAACCCGAGTTAAATGTGATTTTATGAAGAAAGGATTAAATAGATAATAATTTGTTAAATGTTAAAATATATTTTTTCTTGATAAATATAGATGTCTGGTTCTTATGTGGGTTCTTATTCTTGCTATATACTGATGCAGGTATCACCATAATGAGTCCCTTGGAAGCCGGCTAAGTTGTTGGTTATTTATTTAGTTTTTTATATCTTTGATATACCCGTGAACTATTTGATGATAAATTGAATTTCTAGATTGATCTATAAGACTTGTGGTACCAACCTTCTGATATTTATATCTCACACCCTATTTTAGGCCGCCATTACACTAGTGTACCTGAATAGACTCTACTTTTTTGCAGTACCATGGACCTTTATTGTTGATCATTGCATGTACTAGGGATTTAGGAGAAAAGGAACGAGCGGAAGATTTGGATACTCGTGGAGATCTCCCATGGGGCTTTGAGTCTATTTATTTATTTATGTATAGAGATGTGTAGCATGATATTTTTAATAATGCTTTCAGATATGATTCCCCATGACATTCATGAATTGTATAGACTAGCATTGGCCATTTTCATTATTCAGTTGATTATTGTTTTATATATGCTTCCACTTTCATCTGAGTTTACTATCTATTACCATTATTCACTTTTATTATTTACGCATAGTCTCCCCACTAACTATACTTAGACCCTCAGTGCTAGTTGGTAGACTTGGGAATACGGGGAGGCATTCTTGAGGTCATGTGGCGACTAGTCCAACTACCAGTTTGATAGTAATCTGGGTCGGGGCATTACACATGGTTATTGGGCATTGTTTATGTATACGGGTGGTTTAGTGATAAACTAAGGGTAGGTGATCCCATGATAGCTTTCCAATGCATTGGTTAATGAGATAGAGTTAAACAATAATGTTTCTTTAATGAGATTTAGTGAATATACTATGATATGTATTCCAAATGTAACCATAGAGGCTACTCCCCATGTTACTTTAAAAGATACAATGTAAGTATGATATGAATTCAATATGATACCTTTTTGATTTATGACTTCAAATATCTTTTTCAGGAATCTTATGATTTTATAAGGTATGTTAATGAGTGTTTATTTATGGGTGAAGGTAATGATTTTGATTTAATGACTTTTAAATATTCACTAGGTAATGATTTCAATCTTTATTTTATATCCCATTGTGATATTTTTATTCTCACCTCATGTTTTTCAATTGTTTTCTATATGGTATATGGATGGGTAAGAGAAAGCAATAATTCTAGAATATTTTTATAATTAAAAAATAATGATTTTATTTAAAATGACTTTATTTTTTTAGAAAATTTGATGCCAAATGTAATGAACTATAGGTAATGTATGGGACTATTAAGTAATAGTTATTGTCTAATTCTCTATACTCTAAATTGTTATGATTTTGGGAATGTCTGTTAGTAAAATTATAACTTGAATTTACAATTTAATTTGATGAATAAGGATATATCCTTAGTATTATTTAATGATTCATATCACATGAACTTCCAATCTTAATGTCATGACCCATGTTTATGTTCTTAGAAAAAATAGGGTATAAACATTATGTGTTATTTTACTGATCTAATTCACATATTACTACCATATGATTTCATATGATCATTGATCAATATCATCCTTGTTTACCTGTATAGTGGATCTTAAATAACTCATTATGATGTTTCCTATATATGGGTTATAATAATTTTTTAGTATGTTATATCTATGAAGATTATAAAATGGTAGAAACATTGGGAGAGACATTGAAGAGAATTTACCAAATAAGAGGATTTTGTATCTTGTATCCAAATACACTATACATATACAGTCCTCACCAAAAAAATTTATAATCATACTGAATATTAATCTAAAAATATGTACTATATCTGTATGAAAAATAAAGGGCCATTATAGTTAGTAACAATGTAATAGTATTAATATAATCATTGGGAACTCTCAAAGGTCAGTATTTTTTTATGCATGTCTCCCCTATGAAGGGATTCAAGAGGAATGATATTACACTAGTGATGTTAGTAAGAGACCCACCTAATAGATGTATCCACTCATGGAGTTCCCAGATTTATCCCATTATAAATAATTCTAAAAAAATTAGTTTTTTGAAGATTATGGTTTCATCATCATTGGGATATTAGGGTTTTTAAACATTAGTGAGGACCCTAGGGATATTCCATGTATATGAAAGTATCATAATATTTTGGTGATGGATAATTAGTTGTTTCTATGTAATTATATCCTATTCTAGAAACAAAAAGTAGATGTGGCTCAGGAAATGTCATACCTAAGGGAAATAACACTAAAAAGGGTTAATTTGAATTTGACTTGATCATCACCAGTTCATGATTTAGACATCCTATAAATTGCATTTAATTATTATGTATTTTCCACTATGATTAATTTTGGTCCTGCAATTTTTTTAGTCAATTAAAAAATCTAGAAGTGATAATGCGGGTAATGAATGTAACAGTACTTTGAGTGACCATCCTCTAGAGGAACCAAATATCTTAGAAGCTATGATTCAATATATTGTGAAAATGATCACTAAAATGTGTGATGCTATAAATGGTAACACGGGGAATTTTGAAAATATGAACTTACCAAGGAGAAACCATACATAGAATGTTTTTTGTGACAACATGAATCCTCCTTCTATGGGACATATTAGTCATGGTCCACTGATATGTTGATCAATGTGACAGAAAATATTTTTTCGATTATTATGTGCTATATCGCTGAATTTTTATTGTAGTTCATTATCACATGGAATTTGAATAGATCAATAGTGGAATATTACCAAAAAAAGAGGAAAGAGGATGAAATTGAATGAATGTAATGGGATGAGTTTAATGGGATATTGTTTAGTTAGTACATTCATTTTAATTAAATATAAAAAAAGAGAATTACCTCCTTAAACATATGAAGAAGAATGATAAACTCATTGGAACCTATAAAGAAAATATTCTAAGAATTTCATTGTATGATTATGGTTTAATCAATATAAATTAATGAAATATGTTTCGACTATATATTGGTATAAATCCATTTGATCAAATTCAATTATCCATAAGGTACTTTAGAAACTATAATGATGTCATTTGAAGTGGAATCAAAGATGAAATAGAATCTGGAAACCAACATAGTTCTTGTGATAAGAAAATGGATATTCTGAAGCTCTGAACCCACACTTCTGGATTTAATAAATCAAAAAATGTTTTCTATGCTATTTTTTATTAAGAATAATTAAAAATAAATTAAACAATTAACATAAATAAATCTCCTCTGGTCTGGGATTTGGAGAACTAGATAGTTTTATTAAAAATTTAAAAAAATGAAAAAATTTAATAAATTAAATAAATTTCATTATATGTGCTTACTCTATATGTGAAGAGAATGTATTTGGAAGAATCAACTAAACGTGCGGAAAATAATTATAACCTAATGTTGGAATTAAATGTATTACTTGTGGGTTTCAGGACCATTGAAAATAATTTTGAAAAACAAATATATAAATAACTAGTTTAGATAAATTTCATCAAATAAAACATATGATAAAGTAAATATTAGAGTAAAAAATAAAAAAAAAATATTTATATGTACATATTAACTCAGAAAACAATTTAATTCTAAATAATTATTTTTTTTGAATACTTCTTAAGATTTTTTAAATTTAAAAGTCGTATTTTTTTGAATTATTTTTGGTATATAGAAGACAATGTGAAAACCATAATGCCACATAGTTTTTTCACTTATAGTACAATGTCCCATAGAGATCATGGCATTGCGTCTCATACAACATCATGCCATTAGATACTATAGTGCTGTAATTTTATAACACATTTTAATTTGTCTTTCCTTTAATAGAAATAACATGAAAACATTTCAAAACCATACATAAATTATCACCATAAAAGGAAATATTTTGACATATTTCTTTACATTACATATTCATATTTTAATGAATTACATAATATAACTAAATGAAATCCACAATTATAAATACATTGTTTTATATGAAAAATTACAATGCTTATTAAATGAAATGAATAATTTAACTAAATTCCATATAATTTCAACAATATTTTTGACGTTGGTCATATCTAAATTATGAATACAATATAAATATGGGGAAGGAAATTTAACTCATTAAATGAAAACAGTAATTTAAAACTATTTTACATTAAAATCACACATAATATGATAAATTTTATTTATATAAAATCTAACTATAACAATAATATTTTAATAAAATCAAATACCCCTTTTAAACATTTATGTTAAAAACAATAAATAATGATTTTTATGTTTTAAATTGTATATCAATTTTTATGAAAACATAATTATTAATATAAGACCAAAAAATGTTTTGATAAAACAAATTCCAATATAAGTGTATATGTGAAATCATAGTATAATTATATATATATATATGTATGTATTTATAGAAATTTAAAAAATTATATATTTCCCTTATGAATTTTATCAAAAAATAAGATCAATATGAATTATGAAAAAAATTATTTATTAAGGAAATATAAAAATAGGACTTCAAAAAACATATATATAAAAATTAATTTTGAAAATATATCTTCTTTGGTTGCTAGTAAATTAGATCATAAAAAATCACATAAATATATATATATATATTTCATTTCCTTAAAGTGAAAATCAAAATCACATTGGCTTTTGGACACTAAGAAAAATTAATAGAATAATATTTGGGAGGATGAGTTTTGGTCATTTGGGTGTCCAGAATATGATTCTAATATATATATATATATATATATATTTGAAGTTTGCGGTGGAAGAAGTAAGTGGAATATGTGATGTTTCAGGGGTTCAGTTAATAAATATAATTTTATTTAATTTAATGAAATTTACTTTTTTCATATAATATAAATTATATATATTTTTATTCTTATCCTACTTTATATGCATGAAGACAGCCATAAATGGGGCTCCCACTTTTGACATCACCACAGACACATACACACAAAACGAGTCAAAAAACTAATTTTTCATTATATTATTTATTTATTTTATCTTTTTTTGTTTCACATTTTATCCGTTTTAGAATTTTTTAATATTTCCTTAACGTTTTTTTAAAACATGACATGTATCATTTTTAAAAAAAAATTAATTTTTTTTAAATCAAATCATATTCTTTCCAATCATAAATATGAAATTCACTTTTTTTATTTTAATAGAATTATATGAATTTAAAAATTAATTTTAAATAAAAAATATAATAATAATTTAATATATTAATAAAATATATTATCTTAATAATGATTATAATTTCATATATTTTACCATTAATTATTATTATTATTATTTATATTACCTCTAATTTATAAAAACTATTTATCCTATATAAAAATGTATAATTATAAATCATTATTTAATTAAAATTCAAAAAAGTTTTTACAAATACAAAATTTAGATAAATAAAAATAATTTAATAACCCTAAAAGTAATAATTATTTGATAAAATTATCTAAGATATTTTAATTTTTTTATTAATAAAGTTTCATTTATATGTGTCATTTTAGTTTGATAATTTTTTTTACATTATTAATTGAAAAATAAATATTAATTATGATTTTTTAATTATTATTATTAATATTGAATTATTATTTAAATAAAGTATCTCTTTATTAATAATCGAGGTGTTCTATTATTCACCCTAAAAAGAATTGTTTCCTGATAATTTCTTTATTAGCCAATAAAAAATTATAAATCATCATATTCAGAATTATATAAATTAGAATTTCTAAAATTCTATTGTCTACCACTAGTATTTTCCTCCAAAAAACATCTAATGTCTAATATTATCTTTAGAATTTCTCTAATACCAACTGTGAAGCCCTGGAGAAATGTTTGCAGGCTTAGTACAAGAAAAATAATTTGACTATTATTTATTGTAATGAAAACTAAAAAATATAGAGAGCATTTTACATATTACGATATTTTCTGGACTAGGTTTTTGAGTCTCAGATGTATACATTAAGAAATAATAAAATTTATTTTGTTTTATAAAAAAAATAAATTTCTTCTTGTGTAAAAATGCCATAAAAGAAGTGAACATATTCAAAATTTTATACTAAGACTAAAGAGAATTATTTAATAAATAGGGATAGCATTGATTCAGCCATTATGTGGTCTTAAAACCAATAGAAAATACTTTCAAAAAAACTATATATAAATATATCGATTAAAGCCATTTAATCATATAAATCATTTCATTAAATAAATACCATGTTATAAATTTATTTTATAAAATGTATTTTTTAAGAAAATTAATAAGTTGAAAATAATTTACTCTCAAAATATTAGCCTTTTGATGTACTTATTAGGATTCTTCAACTTTGAAAATAAAACTTTTTATTGATAATTATAGATACTTAGTAGACCATAAGAGATCCATCTGTCTGCCTAGTTACATCAGTAATAAGAATATTTCCCATAGAGGTCATGGGATTAATCTGCACACCACACTTTATAATTCAATAAAACATTTCTATAATTTAATAAATCATTCTCAATGTTCTTTCCTTTCTATTGCATAACACAATGACATTTCAAAAACATAGATAAATAATAATAATAAAATAAAATAATCAAACCTATTTCGTTACATGGAATAATAATTTTTTTTATTAATTTATGAAACCCAATAGAATAAATCAATACTTAAAAAAAATTCAATCATATAGGATACATAAATAAAACTGCATAATAAATTAAATGAATACTAGAATTAATGAGCATCGAATGCCACTAATATTGCTGATGATGGACATATCTAAATTATGAATAACATAAATGGTTGTTGAAGTAAACTTTTGAAATAAATTGTGAAATTTTATTAAAACTATTATACATATAAATCACACTTAAAATGATAACTTTTGTTTATAAAAAAACATGACAATAACAATACAATTTTAATAAAATCAAATACCACTTTTAAAATTTTAAATAAAATTATAACAAAGAAAGGCTTTGTTATTATTTTACATTATATATGAAAGTATAATTTTAATCATATTTATTAATATAACACGATATAATGTTTCTATAAAACCAATTCCCTTGTAATGTTATAAGAGAAATCATAATATAATTAAATAGATAATATTATATGTATATATATATATATATTGAAATTATAGAATAAAGCTAAGTCCCTTATTAAATTTAATGAAATATAATTTAAATAAAAATTTTGAAAATAAATTACGTATTAATGACTTTTAAAAATAGAATTTTAGAAAACATATATATAGAAGTTAGTTCTGAAAATAATACTTCCTCTAGTATAAAGAAATTAATATATTAAAAAATAATATATAAATAATTAATTAATATTTTTCCGTAAATTAATATATCAAAATATTATTGGATTATGTATATTAAGAAAAAGTTTGAATTACTTTTGGGAGGATGTGTTTGGGACTTTTAGGTGTGCAGAAATAGAGTCACACACACACACACACATATTGTTTAAATCATGTGGTGGAATCCGAAACATGGGATCAAAAATGACTCACTAATGGGGGTTCATCTTATACAGTCGATCCTCGATATTCTGTTCTGACCTCTCTTCAGGTACATTTTCATCATTTTGATTAATAAATTTGGAGGTTATGCCTCAATTTTTTTTAAAAAATTATTATCCTACATTATAATAATGAATACTACCATAAAAAGGGATCCAACTTATTTACTTCACCAAAAACACATAACGCGACTCACCAAAAAGATTTTTCATCATATTTTTCATTAATTTTACAATTTTCATGTTTTATCCCTTTTTTATTTTTATTATATTTCATATAACAATTTTTTAAATCATGACCGGAATAATTTTGAAACATTTTATCATTTTTTAAACATTTTTAATCACCATTTTCTTCAAACATATATATGCAATAAATTTTTTATACTAATATAATAAAATATATTTACAATTAAATTTTTTTACCAAAACTAAATATAATATAATATCACATATTTATAATATATTTTATCTTAAAAAATGTAATTAATTTATTTTAAAACATTATATTTTAGCATTAATTATTATTATTATTATCATTGCAATGAATTTCGTAAAATTATTCTATCTATTTTAATCATTTTTATTTATAAACCTATATTTTATTATAATTTATATAATTTGTTTATTAAAAAATGTTTTATATAATAAAAATTATAACACATCAAGTAATTTTATTTGACAAAATTAGATAAAGAAATTATATTTTTTATTAATAATGTCTACTTCAAGAGTTTCTTATTAATTTCTTCATGTATTTATTTTCATTCATAATTAATAATTTAATATTATTTACAATTTATTTAAATGTTATTATTAATATCAAATTATTGTTTAAATAAATCATCCATCTATTAATTCTTAGGGTGTTACATAGATGATGTTTCTAAGAATATCAATTGTGATATTAGTTAGAGGGTAAAAATATTTCAATAATCTACATTCCAATAATTTGGGAAGGAACACTCATGTTATTTCCTAAATAGAATATAAAGGTTTTTAAATAGTGGTGAATAGTTCAATTGAGCTTATTAATGTTGATATAAGATGAAGAATCAATTAAATTAAAGGAATGAGGAGATGGTTCAACCGAATACACCACCCACATTTCAGTGCTATAGATACAATGAGTATGTACATTATGTGAATCAATTCTATATTCCAAGATATAATAAGGATAACAATCTACAATAACCCTTGAATAAAAAATGGAATGTTTCTCTAGTACAATATTCTAATGTTATTCATGATAATTAGGTAACACATATCCACCACAAAAGTGTCAAAATTATATATTGTAGTTTTTTTAAGAATATTTAATAAAATTATATTATTAAACCTTTAATAAAATTTGTTATTGATTCAGATAATAGATTAACTCCATATACCCATATTATTGAATATTGAAATCACATATCATATTCCTAATCAACCTATGATTTTCTACTTGTGAAATGATGAACCTAGAATTATAATAGAAATTATTTTTAATGCTAGTATAGGATCTCATCTATGTAATAATGGGTGAATTATCTTTTGTAAGAATAACTGATTTCATTGAAAAATTATTTTGGGAATTATTTGGCTATATTCTTCTTAGTATGATAATTTTAGAGTGATTAAATTATTTCAATATAATGACTAGTTTTAAAATTGTTGGATTTGATACCAAATCATTCCAATCATTTGGATTGAATTTTGGGTAGATATATATTATAGGATCCCCAGGGTTAACAATTTATGGATCGTGTTTAGCATGACTAAGGGTTTTAATTTTGATGTTTTAAAACATAATTATTTTTATTTATCCATATTGGATAAAAAATAAGAACTATTTTTGCTTTAGTAAAAATCTAGACAAAGAAAGAATATATTCCCATCACTTTAAAGATTTTATTATTCGTTTAATGTTAAATTTATAGCTTCAGTCCTAATATTTTCATCTAGGTTATTCATTTTTTGATTAATAGATGAAGGGAAATTCGTCGAAGCATAACCGAAGAATGTGATTGTGCTTATGAAATGGAATGAAATTAGGTAAGTATATTTTCTGAAGAATATTTCATAACATTATGAGAATAATCATGAAAAAAACCATATTAACATCATTTTCAATGAGTTGTTGGTATTTTTCTCACTTCTTTGGTTTATGGAATCTTGGTCAATAATTTTCCCATGGTCATACACATTATTTCTATATATGATCAATGGAAATTAGTTTTATTCCATGTGTATATTTTCTCCACCCATTAATTTTAATTTATTTGGAAACCTTGTTATTTCATATTCTATATTACCTTCATATTTATGTTTTCTATCTTTTCAGGATAATATTTTATTAACCCCTTTTGATGTCTGTGTTGCACAAAGGGTTATGAAAAGATTTAAACATTGATTCCTGAGCACTTCTATAAATTTTTTAGACATAATTTATTTATATAGTTAGAATGTAACAATATGATATTTTCTAAAATAATTTTCTAAAATAAATTTATTTTCTTTGATATCTTTTGTCATACAAAACATTGTGTTTTATTAAACCACAATATATTATAAATATTATTATTTAAAACTACCCATTATAACAGTTCCATAATTTTAGGGGACATGAATAGGACTAAGTAAATTAATAATGTTATATGTCTTATAATTTAATAATATAAATTCATTTGTTATCAATTGATTAGAGATGAGTTTAATGATCTTTTGAAACTAAGTGAAATGTTTTTTCTGAAAAACAATTTTTATGATCATGAAGTTTTTAAATATAAATATATTGCATTATTCACTATTTTTTAATTTAAATAAATATATTTATGAATTATATATTTTCAAAAATAGTTTATCCATCATCCAATATTTCTTTGGGAATTGGATTAGAACTAATCTTGTTTTATGTTTACATTTTTTATTTACTAAAAAAGTGCATTTATAATATAACATTGACATATTTTAAAACATATTTACTCCACTAATAGAAAATTTATTTGAAAATTTTATTTCATTTTTGAAAAATTAATTTCTAACGTATATTAGATTACATTTCATTTAAATTCTGAAAAGATTAATTTTTCAATGAATAGGGAAAAATACTACATCTTTAAAAAATATTCATTTTATTAAAAGAACTTATAAACCTAATGAATGTTGGAGATTTTTTATAATTATAATTATTTCAATTTATTAAATTATTTATCATATTTTTTAATGGGAATCAATTTTATGTTTTTCTACAAAAAATATTTTATACTTATAGATAATTTTTCTTTTGAAACCAACATTTTCATCACACAATCTTGGATAATTTCAAATTATATTATAGTAAATATATGGATTCATATTGGTAAAATAGATTATATATTTTGAATAATAATTTTTATATTAGTAACAAATTACATCTCAATTTTTGGTAATATTGAATCATGAAAGTAATAATAATTTAATTACCTTCTTTAAGGTTAAAATGGGTCAACTGGTCATTTAAACCAAATGATAATGATATTTTTTTTGAAAATAATTATCTAAATAAAATTTTCAAGACATAATAAAACATCATCCAATAAAAAATTATTCTATATGTCCATTGGGATGCATTTTTCTTGTAAATTAATTTATCTTTTTTATTCTTTTTGGAAATTTATATGTAAATTCTATCTAGGATCCTTCCCCCACTAAAAAAATATATTTAATCATCTATTATCCAAACTCCAAGATCCATTGGGCTCATCAAATAACTAGAATAATCCCTTCCATAATTACCTCCAAACATTTTGTAGCACATATTTTTATTAATAAACCATATTTGGATGACCTTATGTATAAACATAAAGAGGTTCTCTAAATAAGATATACAACTCTTAATCATGCATTTTCATTTTTATTCTACTTCAAACTCCATCCAAACATCTTAAATTATGATGATATAAAATAATTGTTTATCCATTATACATAGATGGTATTATAGAAATTGAATAATGTACATCTATGTTTTCTTCATTTTAATGGGAAACAAAACAGTCGATCATGTGTATAGTAGACTACACCTCATGATAAAATGTTATTAATTTTCCTAACATCACTTAATAGATAGAAAAATGGGTATATTAAATATTTTTATATAATATTTACTAAATAATTATTCTTTTATAATTATAATATATCATCTACATTCTTACCTTCCATTATGTTGGAAAATGGGATCATTACTCTTGCGTATAAGGGGACTACTACCTCCATGAAGCGATAAGAAACATTTTTCATTTTAAAATGAAATGTATTTTAATAAGGATTGATTAATTTAATATTCATTATATATATGTGAAATAAAAATTATCCTTAAAATGTGGTATATTATTCAACATTCTTTTGTTCCATCCATTGATAAATTGTAAACAACGTTCATTCATACGTTTGATCAACAGTCACTATGAATGGTGTAATTAATTTTTTCCTATTAATTTTATACATTACTATATATATATATTTAAAATATATGTTATTTTAATCATTTTAAAATTCTTTAGACAATTTATTCATGATTAATGTAAATTTACTAAAATAAAAAAAACAATAACATCAATGAAAAAAATAAAACTGTTGTCACAAGAAATGTGATTTTAACAATTTTTTTTAATAAAAAGATAATAAATTGTTATAAGTATATAATATATGTAATGATATATATATATATATATTACATATTTATTGTAAAAAAATATTAATTATAAAAAGGGATCGATTGTGTATGATGAAGGTTGAAATTAAATGTAAGGTATTTATTGTCTATGCTTTATTTCCAATAGACATATACAATATTCAAAACTAATTTATTTTGTTATATATATATATAATAAAATTAGAAAATTTATCATGAGTAATATTTTAATTTTATTGAAAATTAATGATTAATTTTATGTACTTATTTAATGGGTCTTATCATTACAATTATGCCAATGTAGTAAAGGATTTATGAAACAAACTCACTGTTTATCAAGATTTTCTATGATTAAGCATATTTTTTAAAATATTATGATTAAACTCTAAAAAACTCATGAAATAAAATCTTATCTTATTATTTCTAGAGAATACATTCTTTCATTTATTTTTCACTGTATTATTTTCTAAACAAACAGAAATATGGTTTTAAAAATTATTTTTTCTCTCTTCGATAAACTATTCCATTTTCAACAAAATAAAAGTCATCTAGAATGCTTCCAATAATATTATTATATTATTGTTTAATTATATTTTTATAGATGAATTAATTTTTAAATTTTTTTTTAAAATAAATTTTCTATTCATCTTCCAATAATGTTTCTTTTAACATTTCTAAAAAAACATTGAAAATATTATTTTTTTAAGATATATGGATTGAAAGATACATAAAAAATTTATGACATATTAATGATTTAATTATACCTTTAAATTTTTATAAGGATATTTTCAAAAATAATAAGTTATTTAAAATTTTTTCAGTTTAATGTTTTAGAAAAGTTATTTCAATGTTAAATTATATCAATCCTTAAGAAATTTTCAATGTGATATTTCAAAATCATTTTCCTTTCAAACGGACATCATTTTAGGATAATTAATCATTAATTTGGATGTGATCCAATGAGACACTACTCAACATTCCTCCAGGTGGATTATATTTATTATGAAATTATTTTTAGGAAACATATTTTTTCTCTATGTGACATGCTATAAAGAAATTTTTATGAAGATTATTTTGTTTCATGGGTACTGATATGCTAAAATTTTTATGATCTTGTGGAACACATATGTACATTTTTCATTATGTGAATGGTGGCACCAATATCTCTCTCCAAACATTGGGTAGTGATGAAAAAATAAAGAGTAAATGTAATATTTGTAAACCTAATTCCATGTTAATAATGGTATTAATATAACTAGTTTACTAATTATAAGGTTTTGTGCAGACCTATTTTCATGTACATAATGTTATGAGTGATCCTGGTCACAAGACCATAAGGTTATGTGTGGGCCAGGATTCATTTCCATATTTTTATTTGTTGAACTTGATTCATGTCCATAAAATTAATAGTGTTCATAGCTTTAATGTCCATATGTTTCATGCAAGGACGTGATTTCATATCATTGTCTTAATGATTTTTCCTACACTTATTTATACATGTTAACAATTTTATATTCCTTTATGTATGCCAAAAATATATTCATTATTCCAATTTTATTATATCTTGGCTTGTTCACATTGATTCCCTTATGATCAAATTGATATCAAATTGCACTATTTATTTCATGACTCGTGTTTATTATTTGTGATTGAATTGGATTATAAAATCTTAATTTAAATGGATTATTTCATTCATTTATGATTATTATATTCTTAAATAAGATCATTTATTGGTACCTCCCATTTTAACCCTTATTGAACATTGAATTTCTCCTTTTCTTATATTTTTTCCCCAGGGTAAGATGAAAGTTTTTAAGTAGGGTATGTCTATAAATAGTACCAATGGTTGGATCATTGTGGAATATATTGAATAAAATTAATTTAATAAGTGTATTTTTTATATAGTCTCTAATGACATGAAACCTATTAGGTCCTTGGGGGTGTATTTATGAAATTCATTGAATATTTATCTAAAAATATGTAATATCTTAGTATGAAAAAAACATGGGTATTTATACTGGGAGTCTTCTATATATTTTAATGGATATTGGATATTACAAATGGGAGTAAAAATATTTTTTAAATGATTTTAAATTAATGTTAAATTATGTATGGATTTCAAAGTATAACTGTAGATCTATGGAAACGGTTTACCCATCAAGATACATATTTTGAAGACAATTGGAAAAGAATTAATATTTTTTTATTTTGATTGTAATATATGCATGGTATGTGAGTTTTATTGATGACTCATGACCCTCAACAACATGATTCACATTCATGGTTGACAATAATATGGAACTTATTGAGGTATCATAGACAAATTCCCTTATGATATGATGCTAAAAACACTATATTTAAACACTATAATTTATAAAAATTGACATGAACCAATATTATGTTACTCCAACTCTATAGTATAGACATTAATTTTCAAAAAAAATCACATTATTCCATTATCATTTAGTTAGTTTATTTAAGAAACATCAACTTGAGATACTATTTTTTTAATACTTTTTAATATTTCTCCCTAATAAAACCAATATATACGCCCTTATAAACTCCTCATAGGTGAAAATAATCTTAAAAACAAGAATAAATTAAATATAATAAGTATGTGAGATTAAATAAATAGTAAGTGAATACAACTCATCAAAAATTCATCAAGGACTAAATAATAAAAAAATGGAAAACATGAGCAGGGGAGAAATTTCGTGTTAAAATGAATTTGGAACAGTTATAGTCCTTTATAATATATTAAAAAGGGTTACGTAAAACCAAATGAACAAAAGTTTCCCATTTTATAAAATTGTGAGATAATAAAAATGAGTCACATGCCATCATTAAAGTCACATAAAATAGAAATATTTTTTGTAATTGGAACACGTCCTAACATGGAATTATGGTATTATCAAAATCATAGAAAATCATTAAATAGTGGTTAATATATAGTAATGATACACCCCATTATATGGTGTCTTGATCAATATATTATATAACCCATTATATCATGATAACTATATATTCTGATACTTTAATGACTCATGTATCATAACTCGTTGTCCATTATTGATTCATGTGTCACAACCCAAGGACCATTATTGAATCAAGTATTATAACACATGGTATATTAATTACTAGAGTATCACAACACATATAAATTTTTTGTCTCATAATATATAAAATAATAAAAAATTCCTAGAAAAGAGATATACTACCTAAACCTTCATATTAATAATCACTCATACACATGTGTTCCATTAGATCATCAAAAGAGTCAAACATAAAATATCACTTAATAAACTTATAAAAACACATGGGTTTTATCATAAGATATCATAGGATAGTCCATAATACATTGATATAAATAATGTGTATTAAATCATGATAAAATATCCCATGAGTAAATAAAAGGAATTCCAAAAGATACTTCCATAGATGTAAAATATACATTTAAAATTATTTGGTAAATCACTATTTAAAATAGAAAATAAATATATAGTTTTTAAAATTATTGAAAATTCTGAAAAATTCTAAAAATATAATACATTAATCGTGAAATAACATTTTTGAGATATTACATGTTAATATAAATAAATGGTTTTGGGAAAAATTGATTTTATAAAAGGATGATGATTTCAAAAACATATTTTGATAAAAAATAAAAACAATGAATACATCATTAAAAACCAAAACCCTTTAAAATAACACTTAAACAACAATATATATTTACAGTCAAACATTTATATTTTAAAAATAAAAAAAATCCATTTTCTTTCATAATCAATTTGAAAAAATAATACATCACTTAAATAAAATACCATAATGAATAATTCTCAAAACATTTAAGTAAACTATATAATTTTTTTTAAAAAATATTTTTACCATAGGTATAAAAGTGAAGTAATTGGTCACATTTAATATCCTTTTATAAAAAGGTGAAGTGAATTTTATTTAAATGATATAATTTAAAAATTAATCTTATATAATGGAGCTTTAAAAAATATATAGAAAAATTAAGCAGGAAATGGGATGTGGATGATAAAAAAATAATCATCAAATGGGAATCCTATATAATATCATCAAAATAATTTTATTCAATACCGCATCATGAAAAACTGATAAACCCTTCATTTAAAAACAACTAAATAGAAATTTTAATATTATCACATATAGAATATATTTATTTTTCAAAATAATAATGTGGATTAATAATGGTATTAGTAAATCAAAATATGTAAGAAAATTTTCTTATTTTACATAGAATGAGAATTATTCATAAAAACATGAATAAAGGAATACATTAATGTAATATAAAAAAATTAAAAATAAAATGATATATTATATCATTATATTGTTAAAGAAAACTCTCTCATAAAACCAAAGTCAAATATTATTCATTGTGACACATAAAAAGAAGATGATTCAAGAAACCCCATCATGGTTTAAGAAACATTTAAACCAAAACCAATTGTGAAAGATTTATAGATATTGAACATTAAATAATATAAATAAAAGATAATTCATGATATTATATTCCAAATAGGATGTATATATACAACTCGAATGAAAATAAGGGAAAACAATAAAGTATCTCAAAATGATATAAAATTGAATTAAAATACCATTACAATGACAAAATCATTTAAATTGATTATTAAACAAAGTTATTAAATGATATTGGTTTGTAAATCCCAAATATTTCAGAAAAAATTAATATAAAATCATTTCATTTATAATATTATAATAATTAAAAAGAAATAAGTGGCGAATATGCATCATATCTCAATGAAGAATATTTTTGATGAAGAAATCCTTGAATTTAATCCTTCTTTATGAAAATCATTATAATATCCTAGGTAATAATAATATCTAATGTAATAACCTAGTATTGATCCTCTTCATACCTATAACCTTTTATAAAATTTATTTTTAATTATCTACTAAATATTTTTACTTTATATTTGATTTTAAAATAATATTTTATTAGTTTTGATTATTTGTTTAGTAAAAGTTTCATAATGGTTGATTTATATAATATACACAAATTAAATTTATTCAACATCATTATATGTACTATAATGTATTTTTTAGTAATTTAGAATTTTTAATTTTATTTCATAGTTTTTTGTAATGATTCAGTTGAATAATGTTGTTGGAGAGATGGATTCAACAATTTGATAAATAATAAACAGTGGTATTAATAATATGGTAAATATTTATATAATCATTCCCAATCCATAAAATAAAAAATATTTTTTAATTAATTTTTCGTAACATGAGTATTAAATATTTTTTATTCATCTCCAATACAAATTTATTGCCTTGTCCAAGTAGGTGGAAAAAATAACCCAAACAAGAACAAGTTATAATCATTGAGTGATTATGGTTCAGATTTGGATTATTATGGTGTAATATTATAAATATTAATGAATAATTATATTATTTTTTTATTTTTAGTTTTTAAAAAAAAATTATGAGAATATTGTAAAAAATAAAATATTGAATGAAAAATTATTTTTGCCAATTTCAATGAGGAGATCGTTTGTACATATGCACACGTGATGCATTTGAATTCCATTGATTTAGATGAAGATAGGGAATAGTATATATTTTCATAATCTTAGTAATTTTATAAATATTATATTAATCAATTCAATATAATTTCATAATCATCTTTATAATGTGTTTATGAAAAAAAGCATGTCGTTAGTGGAGGATATAGTCTTCACATACTCTTGACGAAGACTTATTTTAAAAATGATGTTTAGGGAATAAAATATATATTAAATAAGTATAATATAATTTTCATAATATTTTTAATAATGATGTTTTCATACTTTTATTGATATAATAGTGTTCGGCTAGTAAAAGAAAAAATGAATTAAGGGAGCTAGGTGGAGAACATTACCCCTCCCTATGGATGTTCTATAATGAGTAACACCTTAATGATACCTAACATGGACTTTTGGAATGGGAATGTATTATAGTACATAGGGATATATTTTAATAGAAACTAAGGAATATTTTTTTGTTGATATGATTATTTTAAAATTTTACATAAATGTGGTTTACGTCTTATCATTATATAAGTGAATAAAATTGAATTGTAATAACTACTCGTTAAATTTTCAGTTATGGAGAGATAGTAATCATGGGTAAATGAATCAAATAGTGGGACATAATGGATTATTTGGTGATCTGTGGTCAATAAAGATTCCAAAAATTAAATTTAACTATTGTTTTAATCATGTTTCAAGTCATTTTCAACTTGAGTTTTACATGTTATTATCTTGGTCTCTACCTTTGTGACTATTTTTTGACCAAGTAGTTAGTATATTATTAAAAAAATAATGAATCTGATCAATTATATTATTAACGTAAATTTTATATCAGTATATTTCAAATATATTTCTAAATAATATAAAATTATCATTAATATTTTAAGATAATATATAATGAAAAACTATTTTATATTAAAATGGTGTTTCCCTTTGTATGAGTAATTAATCTTGGATACTATTGATAACCAATTGAATGAGTTATAATATATTAAATATATGTTTAAAAAACGCTACATTCATTTTCTAGTAGGTATTTTTTTTATTAAATTGTAATTACAAAATTTTAGTAAAACATTTCATTGAAAATAACAGTATTAACATTATTTTGATAACTATCATTAATCTAATAAATCATACTTTTATTACTAATAATTTAATTGAACATATTAAATAATATGAAAATATTTGACAGAAATAGGTAATCAATTATTTACATTATGTTTCTATAATTAATGAATACTTATTTTTAATATAGTTGAATAAGATTCATTTTTAGATAAAAATATTAGTTATGTATCTGAAACCATAACCCAAATTTTTATAAATTAACCATAAATTATTAAAGTAATTGTTTTAATTTATAAAAAATATTGATTGAAAAGATATTTCATAAAATTATATCTCAATATTGATAAATTTAAATGTTATAAAGGTGACAGTATTAGAAAAATCAATAATTTTCAATATTCCCCTAAAAATTAATTTTTTAATAAAAATATATAATAATTCATCGTATGAAAATTCTGACATGTTTGATAAAAAATGGATATCATTTTTGAAAACTCAAATTATAAGTTTAACAAATTTATATTTTAAATTAAAATACAGTATAAAATGAAATATTATTTCATTGATAATGATATTTTTAGACATTAAACATTCTTAATTGTATATTGTAAACATTTATAATAAAATATTATATTTATATTTAAAATAGCATTTTTTATTGTTATATTTTATTCATAACATTAATATAATAGGTCAAGGATTGTTTTATTTTGTTGTTGTCTGTGAAAAAAGTATTCAACATTGTGTTTATTTATAAGAGAAAATTATATAGTAAAGTCATCATGCATAACATTATTTTTACATCCAACATTTCCTTCCCATTTTTAATATTTGAAAATTTTTATATCGTTTATGTTACATAAAAGGAGATTAAAAAATAAATAATACACAAATAGTAGTGAATGTGGCTAAATCACACATCTTATCCATCACTTAATAAATTAATTTCCAAAATCTACCATATAATGATCATGATCCCTGTGTTTAGGTGGAACTAAATATAATTTTAACCATAAATTTAAGTGTGAAATATCTTCATCTATGGAAAAAATTTCATTCTCGAATGTAATTACAAAGATCTATTTATAAATCGATTTTCAATTTATTTATGTTCCCATGAAATTTTCATAATTTATAATTCCCCTCCCTATATGGTGGAAATAAGTGAGCACATAGAGATAAAATTTGAGATACATTTCTCCACATTGCGATGTTATCCTGGTTTTTTTACAAACTACTCCTGGAACATTTACTACTATTCATATTAGGAGATAATCCTTTAATATTATTGGTCTCAAATATTTTTACTCCATACCCAACCAGTTTACACTCAAATTCATTTTATATATGAAAACAAAACTAAATAATCATTGAACAATGATCATTTAAAAGTCCATTTTGAATCTATATAACTTGGGTTAATTATTATAAAGAAGTCCATGTGTATAGTGGAAAAGGATATAAAAATATATCATACTCTCCATGAATTTTATGTTTCCCAAATTCTTATTTAGAATCACTAAGGCTAAAAATAGAAATTATTTTATGATACAAATTTTCAATAAAAATGATTTGAAATTATTTAAATAAGAGTTCCATACTCGACATAGTTTTCACAACAATTCATTGTTCTCTATAAGTAGGGAATTCCAACTGATATACCAATGTGTCAAAAACTTTTACATGTAGTTTAGAAATGAAAATATTATTTCAATAGTCAATATCCATCCTGGAAATTCCCATATAGCTTCTCAAGATCTCAATAATATTTTTCTCAACTCAAATTAACTTCTCGTCGAAATTATTTAAATGAAAAAATCCATTAATAACATCAAAACCACACATATTACATATATGAATATCAATTAATCTATGTAGTGGGATGAAAAATACATATTATAACCACTACACATATTCCTTATCTTCTATAACAGTTCAGAACTTTGTAATATTATTAATTAGTTGACCCAAACAATATTTTCAATGAAAAATTTTATTCTTAGACACATTATACCAATAATAGGGATAAACCCATAAGGGAGAACCACATAAGAATGGAAAAAAAGTTTTGTCCCCTCTTTTTTAATTTGATTGTATTCATCTAATATAATATAAAATTACTATATATTACCATTTGTGTAGAATAATCATGTTGGTATTAATTTTTTCATGTCCCACTGAAATATTCAATAAATTTTGAAATCATAGAACATTACTAGATATTTCTTGTATAGCTCCACTAAATCACACCAAATGTTTGATTATAAAATCTTCATGGAAAATAATAATTTTCCAAAAAAACAGATAGTCCATAATGAAACTCTGATATGTCTCCTAGTTAAAATATATTCGCACTATTTTATAATTAAAATATTGATATCTTACATCAAGGATTAATTATTCATCCCCATCATAGCCACATTATGAGGCTCAAAAAATATCCATAGCTCCTCCCATCATTATTTAATTGAATGAATACATATAAATTTTGATGAAATTATACATAATAATCATTTCAAAAAAATATAAGATATTAAAGTGAGATTATGAACAATTATTATAAAATATATGTTTAATAACAATGAAACACTATCGAATATTTATAATCTATTTTTCACCCAAAAAAGAGAGGTTCTTCAAATCATACCACAAATTGGACGACTATTTTTTAGAGAAATATATATCTTCATAAGATGAAATATAAAAATAAAAGGACAATTAAGTTATATATTTCAATATTAATTTCAATAAAACACATTTGAATATTTTTTAAACATGATCAGCATAAATCCTAAATAATAAATTCGAAGAACAAATGAACTCAAAATATTCTATTAATGAATGTGACTCTTATCCTTTATTAATATACTATGATATTCCAAATTGTTTTGAAAGTAAAATCCATTGATTATTTTTTTTCATCCATAATCATCTATTTATATATTATATGTCATGCTAACGATTCTTGAAAAATAAAATTCATATATACCTCATTCTGATCATTTTCCCACTTTATCAAATAATTAATGTAATATTTAAAGGGAATTTATATCCATTTACAAAAAATATTCTAATTTACAGGAGTTTAAATGAAACAAAATTTGTATTGTTAATTTGGATAAACAGACACTCAAATCAATTGCTATATGTGCTAAAATTCACCACTAACTAAAAAGGTCATATAAATTTAATAATAAAACAAATTGTAAAACCATACTGAAATAATAGCAATCCTTACATCACATTTAAAATTATGAAGTGATAAAATATATTGATATATCTTCACTAGGATGTTGTAATGAGTTTCAATATATCAATATGGTCAAATAATTATCACACTTGATACTAATGAATATTTTCATCACTCTCAAGTCATTGATATAGACTTCATCATAAAGTTATATTCTATTTTTTTGACATATACTGAGTACACATCACTCAAAATCAATTTGAAAACATTTACATCTAATACTCTATTTGGAAAATTACTCTAATATAAAAAAAATACATTTCCAAATGTGAACATGTGATAATTAGTATTACCTTCAAAATCATCATTAGTATAATTATAAAAAAATTTGATCCCTTACTATCATAAATAATAACATATCCAAATATTCCATTAAAATAATAATTTATTAAAATTACATGTCCCCTGTGATGTCTCATAGGATTTAAATTTCATTATTCGTGTTTGGTTTCAATAAAGATAATTTTATGTCTATATACAAACAAATAAATAATATTTTTAATCAAACAGTAATAATATTTTTTATTTGAATAATTTACATATTGAACATTTTTCAATTTCTCTTTAATAAGTATGGGTTTTGAAACATACATCAATTTATCCATTATGAAGGGTTTTATCAACATATAAGGATAAATTTCTTATTAAAAAGGGTAATTTGACATGTGTGTGTCACCTGAAGCCCTATAAAGAAGTAAATTTCATAGAGGACTATCGTATCAAATAATATTCACAATTATTATGAATTTATTTAAAACATGAACACCCTATATAACTAATGATATGTATTAAATATATAAAATAACAATGATTTAGTTCAGTTGGTATTCTAGTGTAGACAATTTAGTTTCCACTTTACCAATGTAAATTTCTTTATAACATGAGAAAATGTATATAAAAACCTGGAACCAACACAACCGGATCCTATGCTAAAATCCATAATGTTACATTCATTTCTATCCTGTTAAATAATTGGGACCCAAATTTTTAATACAAACCAGAACCCATAAAATGGAAACTGTTGATCACTTACATTTGAAAGGTCCTATTATGATTATAGTTTTTCATTATTAGTATGCACTCTTAGATAATATTTTCATATCAACTTTGTCTCTATAAAAACATGTACATAAAGTTGAAAATCATCTCCATCTATACCATGATTTTATTATTTCACATTATGTCAACAAAATCGTCCTTATTAAATCCTTAAAATCCATTAATAATTCTATCTATTTCATTATAACTAGGGGAAAAGGAATCATAAGAAGGGTGATCATTATTTCTCAAAAATTGTATACAAATGAATTAAAATTGAATTTCCTAAATTAGAATATTAGTGAATAATGGTATGATGACTTAATAAAATTTCATGAGTGAGTCATAAAACAACTCATACCCATTAATACATGGATCAACAAACATGAAAACATGACAAACAAAATATTCATCTGAATTAATAATCAAAATCCATGGAATATCTATGTTGATCATTAAAGATATTATAAACCCATAGAATGAATAATGAAACATGTACGTAATTGGTACATCATTATACTTTTCATTCTTATAAAATGAATAACTATCCTCTAAAATTCCATACATGTCACTCTTACAAATTGAATATCCACACAAACTACTTCTATAAACAATTATTTGGAGTGATATAAAAAACCAACCCATCCTAATTTTATCACAGAACTAACCATAATTAGTTTATTTATTATCCACCTGTTAAATTTCCATGTACCATTTCAAGGTCACCAGAGTTAAAATATCTCATAATCCCAATAGAGAATCCAATAACCCCTTTCCTAACATCATGAACACATGTGAATGAAATGGATTATATAACAATATATTTACAACATGATTATCCAATGAAAAAGAAATGGGTAGCATAATAAAATAATTAGAAAATGATTTTCTAATGAAAAATAAATTTTTTCAACAACAATTTTGTTGAAACATGTTTAACCCATGTAAAATAAAAGAGTTCCATTACAATAACATTAGAAGTTATTAAATTGTGGTAGAGAAATGAGTTCAATAAAAAAATTATTGAGACAAGACAAACCCCATTAAATGAAATGATTTCCATAAATATATCTTCAGAACATGATTATACCATGTAAAATGAGTGGGTTCTATTAAAATATCATTGGAACATGATTATATCGTGGAAAATAAATCTTTTCCACAAAATTCTTTTTAAAACATGATTAATCCAAAGAATACAAATGGGTTCCATAATAATCTATATAAATTGTGGTTAACCCATGTAAATGAAATGGGATCCACAAAGATATTTGTTGAATATTTTTAACCCATGTAAATGAAATTATTTAAATAAATATATTATTGAAACATGATTATCCCATCAATAAGAAATAGTTTTCAAACCATAAGACAAAAAAATCCAGATGAAAAGAATGAATATAGTATAAATAAAAATTATCACATCTGGAGGAGATGTAACAATAATATTTTTAGATGTTGATTAATGGAAATATCATTATAATATCATTACAAACATTCTTGATGAAAATAATCTTTAAACATTACAAACATTCAAATACATAGTTGACACATTTTTATCATTAATCCGATGAAAAGAATAAAATTAAATGAAATCTATAATTCCGTGAAAATAAAGAGATACATGAAATATAATTTCAATGTATAAGTATACACACCCCATAAAATATGATTGTGTTATATCATAACAAATGACTCAACAATGGAAAAATGTGGGGGAAATCAATTTATGCTTTTATGAAATTGATACAGTAAACCTTATGAGAGAGAGATAATAAAAATTATATGAAAACCCATATAAATATAAGGATAATAATAATGAAATACATTCATGGTATTTCTAGAAAACTCATAACTAAAATATGTTTTGAATATAAAATATAGCTCACATAATTAAATGTGAGAATAGAAAACACCTTACAATAATCATTTAATTGATTAACAATAAATCAATGAAATAATTTTCTATAATAGATGTATATAAAAAAAATGAAATAAAAAAATAACATCGATTGTAATTTCACACATAATATTGGTAAAAACTTACCAATGGCATAATAGTTTAACTAAATTAATAGAAATTGAGTCCTCAATATTATGAACAAAAATTTGTGTCCTCAATATTCCTAAATAACAAATATTTTTTAATTATTTAAAAGTTTTTGAACCATTACCATGTTTAATATTACTTTCAATTAACATATAATCATTTTTTATGCGATTTCATAATCATTAATGTTTATGTTAGCTGTTCTGACTATATTCATCTTATGTGTTAAAATAGAAATTTACTGGTCGAATATGGTCAATGATGGAATTATTTAAACTCCACCTGGATAATAAAAATGAATAAATATTCAAAGTTTTAGATAAATTATAATTTTTAAATAATATATTAAATATTTTTATGACAAAAGAACCAACGTTACAATCATGGAGTTGCCAAGTCTTATGTATACATGAGTATAATTCTGATTTTTTTTATGATCATTATAGAATGAAAGTAAGTAAAATTTATATTTAAAGAATGAAAATTAATTCATAAATAAATTATTAATTAATTATATATACATATGTATATCATTATTGTGATATGGTGATGAAAAAGTAATAAGAACATCCCTTTGAGAAGGCGGTGGTCCAATCATCCATGAACGATGTTAGAACCATCTTAGTCTATGAAATAAAAATAAGAAATTGATATTTTCTATTTTCATATTGATAATTATGTCATTTATATAATTAATATTTCATTTATATCATATATTTTTATTAATGTGATCTGTAATACATTTACTGTATAGGATGAACATATTACATCCAATTGAGGAGGTGGTAGTCCACATGTCCACAAATGATGTTATCCTAATAAAAAAAATATAAATCCTGATGGGATGTGTTATAAAACAATTCCATAAGTACTAATACAATATAAATATCATATATATCATATAAAAATAGTATTTTATTAATAATTATCAATCATAAGTGGTGGTAATGGATAAATGAATGACATCATTTTGTGAGGTGGTAGTTAGTCATAAACATGAACAATTATTATGTTACCCACTTGATTTAAGTGTGAGTGATATTAGATCAAAAAAATATTATAAAAACTCTTACAATATTTAGGATACTAATTTTTTTATATAGACCTAGGATAATAATAATTCTATAGGTGGAGAAGGAATAAAAAATGATCATTGTTGAATGTTACCTATTTTTCAGGTAACGCCTTTTTGGTTACACAAAATTACGTCCATTGGTTTATTTCCACCAACAAATAGTCTTATTATAAAAGAGGAATTATTTTTTGAGCTTATTCGGGTACGTTTTTCATGATCCAAAAGGTATTCAGAGGTCTTTAAGAGAGTGGGGAGGTGACTTCCTTTTTATATTGGAGAAGTTCCATTCTTTAAAATATAAAATGGTAAACACTATTTATTGGCATCCCTCATATCATGTTCCTCAAAAAATTATAAAAAATATATACAGGAGGTTATATGGTCAAATAATTTCCAAATAATGTTTATGGAGATATTTATAGGTCATTCGTCCTCAAATGATTAAATTTTAATCACTATGTAAAATCATTTTTTCCATAATCGTCATAATTAATTTTATTATTATCAATAATTTTTTGCCAAAGAATTTGATTAAATTATTATATATTATAATATATTCTGATTAAAGATAATGAATACATTTTTCCAAATTCTAATCACATATTTAAAGAAATTAATTTCAAATTTATCCTACATATGTGATGAAAACAAGAGGTTTTAAAGAGAAAAGTTCAAAATTATTATAGGGTTTCCTACCTAATTTCAATGTCATATTTATTCGCATTATTTAAATTTTTAAACTGATATAAAATTTATATAATTATACATTAAAACCAGCTAAAATTTTAATTTTAATGCATTACATATTTAGATTAAAATGAATTTTCCAATCTCTATTTGTTTTCATTTAATATTCTTCAAAATATGATAATTCTCAGTAAAATAATAAAAAATCACCCAATGTAAATTTTGATATTATAGTTTCAAAAATAAATTTCATTTTTACAAATAAAATTTACAAATGTTTCAATGTTATGTTTAAAAATAGTCTAGCAATAAAAGGCTATAAAAATTTCCTTTTAGAAACAGAGATAATTTTAATACATTAGAATTGATTTATTCTTAATATAATACAATAAAAAATATTGTATAGATTTAAAAACAATTTATTATATATATAACATTGAAATATCATTTATATCATTCACTAATAGTAATAAATTTAATTTATTATTATGAAACGAATTTTGGGGAATAGAATTGGTTTTTCATAGAAAGACACCATTTATATTCATTTGGTTTTTATTTTCATTTATAATTTATTTTAAATAAAATGATTCATTTTATAAACATGTGTAAAAAATATATTCCCAATTTGGTTTTTCGCACCAAGATTTACAATTCCATTCTTTGATTCCAATCCTTATTTGAGTCTTAGATTCTATTGGTTTTTAGATGTTTCAGGTATAAATTTTGGTGTCTCGTGTGTTCTTGATCTAAGTAGTTGGTCTTTGGGGTCTTGTATGGTACACGATCTTGTATTTATTAAAAGTTATGGTACGTGGTTGAGGTGGTTTGGAGTTGAATGTGTGACACTTCTAGTGGAACCTCTTATGGGGTGTGTTTAATGGGGTAGGTTATATCCTTGAGTTGGTTGAGTTTTGGAGTGAAAAGGGTGATTTCATGGGGAATTTTTATCCCTTATATATGGATTACCATTTCCCCTAGGTTTCCCCCTTAGACCCCCCTTATAAATGGATTTGAGAGTCATATATTTGGATGGACAGTATTGGTTGCATGATTTTTGGGTACGGTTTTCTAAACCACGCTGGCAAACCATGTAGAGTTGTCCATCTCATTAAAATGTATTGAAATTCTAGATCAATCCTTTCTATATTTAACCAAACTCGCCCTTTTCTTCCCCCATTTAACCGTAGTAGACATTTTATGTCTCGATGCTCTTCAATACCCCCTGGGAAATCAATTTTTATTGTGTATTTTATGGAGAAACTTCAATATTCTTCAACTAAGTGATTATCTCCATGTTTTCATTCAATCAATTAAGGGATTATTTCCTCCATCTTGACGTTCCTAATACCTAGAACATAGGTTTCGTACCTTGTGTAATATTTAGGGAAATTTTGGGGAAATCTTGTGGATAAGGGCTCCACTTATCTCACTTGTGGTGCGTCGGTGGTGTGGTTGAAGGTTTACACAAATATATGGGGTTTTTGGAACAAATGGTAAGTGATTAAATGTGTAAGATTTTATTGATATATTAGAATTCATTATTTATTTATTTATCTTGTTCCTAATATGTTGTGTGTGGTGATAAAAAAATTTTGGAAGCATTTATCAAGCAGTTAATTATAATGTAGCATTTTTTGTGTAAAAATGTATATATGTCTTATGTATTCTATGTTATACCACTTGGGAATAATTTATGGTTCAAGAATTTCTTTTATTAAATAATATTTGGGCTTCCAATTATGTTTTCTATGAAAATGATATGAATTTGGTTTTTAAGGGGGATTTTAAAATGTAGTTGGTGTGTAAAACCTTGTAATACTATAAGGAAATGTTTTATGAAAATTTTAAAATGATTATTGATTTGAACGAAGTGTAAAAACCATTTTGTGTACTATTTTTGATAGGTTTATGTACAAAAAAGGAGTTTTTATAGAGGGAGGGAACATTGTGATGTAAAAAATTTTGAGAATTTATTATAGTTTGTTGAAATGAATTATTCAATTGTGAGAAAGGTGTGAGACTTGTTTTTGGGCTGTTTTGGTATCCATATGATTTCAAAATTGATTTGAATGAAAAAGATAATTATTTGACTTGTGTGTGGGCTATTTGGGGTGTTTTTGACTAGGAAATAGTATTTAAATGTGCAAATGGAGTTTCATGGCTTGTGGAACCTGTTTTGTAACAACAAGAAAAACCCGGGTATTAAGGTGGGTGGATGTGTAATAGTATGCTTATGATCAGTAGTGGTTATGGTCTTTATTTCACATATAAAGATTGAATATTACAACAATAACTAAACTATGATGATGAAATTGTTTTGGAATCCCATGTTATGTTTATTCTCTATACTTGTGGCTCATGTGCATGATAACAGATATTTTTTAAGGTTATATTCACCGATATATGAGGTACCTAGGGTCCAAAATGAGCTAGTGCCTAAAGGTGTTCTTATTACATGTTCTCTTTGGATATTTTAAACACACTCTTGGCCTATGGTGTGTTTGGCAAGAAAAAACAGTAGCATGTACATTTTACTCTAAAGTGTTCATTCTTTAAAATATTCCACATGAAAACTATTTTCATCTAATGTTGCAACTTTTATAAATTGTTTCTTTTATTTATTTCTTATAAAAAAGTAACAAGTTTATTTATATAATGTTTATCACATGAAAGCTATTTTTTGTGGCATACTATTGGGCATAGGGTCACACCCTACTTACACCTTTGGGTGTAATTTGACTTGGTTATTTTGTATAATGTCTGGGTAATGCATTCAATGCCAATGGTTCGGGTTCCTAGAAGTCCTTATTGGTGCAGTGTCATGGAGATGGATTGAAGGAGGTTCCCCTTATCATAAGAAGATTATTTGTCTACCATTTTTGGATTTTATCTTTTGTGATTGACTTTGAGGATAGTTTTAAATTATGTATTTTAATTCTGAATTTTTTCAAAATATGGTTTGGTTTGAAAATATAGATTCGTTTTATGGGGTTAGATTATTGACATAGATTTATAAACTCAGGTAAATCCATACCAACATTAATTTTATGATACCTGGGAACATGTTCCAGCCTGTGGGGATGTGGAACACCTTTTGGGGCTTGTTGTAGAATGGGTCGGGTGCCAGTTTTAATGGGGAACAGATCTGGTTCGTGACAAAATTATATAAAAGGTCAGGTTCACTCTCTTGGGTCCTGTTATTTAGGGAAGTGTTAGGATAGTCTTGTGCTAGGATTTTTGGGACACGATATTACAATTATGAGTTGGGTTCTTGGCTAGAACACCTTGTGATAGGATCCATGTTTCCAGGGGAAGTCAGCTTTTATCTGAGTCCTTTGGTTCTCATGGTTTGTTGATGATTGGTGGGAAATTAATAGAGAGTTGGGATAATAGTCTCAGTGAGCTCACCGAGCCTGGAAAGACACATGGAGCCAAGTATACTACCCTAGAACACACTTCATGATGGTGAAGTTATAAGAATATGGACACAAACCATATATACCGGTCAACCACATACAGTAGTTTCCTCTTTTATTATCATATAACTTTTTTTTTGAATCTGGGAAAATTATTTTTCAATTTATAAATGACTTTATTTTAGGAAATGGAGGTTTTTTGGAATTATTTTCTTGTAAAGTAGAAATGATTTTATTTTTAAAATGGTGGAAATAAATTTTCCAAATTGATTTGAATGTGAAATAGTGTGTTTAAACTTATTTTGAATGTATTTATCATGTCGATGTGGGTTTTGAAACCCTATCTGAAATAGAATATTATGGAATATTGGATGGTGTTCTGAATGGAAAATGTGTCATAGAATTTTTATGCTGATTTTGGAAAAAAATATTGATTTATTAACTTTTGATTATTTCAAATGTTTTATGAATCATTGGATCCTTATTTTGAATAATAAGATTTGAGTTTTTAAATGAATCGGTTTTAATGAAAGGTTGTTTTTCATAAAACCAAAGGTGTTTTGAAATGAGTTTAGACGTTTTGAAATTGATGTGTTTTAATGGAAAGAAATTTTTTATTTGAATTATTGTTGTTTTTCTAAAATGTTTTTTAATATGTAAATTGAGTTTTTATTTTTTAGTTCGTGGTTTTGAGAAAAAGGTTGTATTAGTTGATTTTTTGGTTTTTGAAAAGTGGGAATTTTTTTTAACGATTGGTATTTTCTAGAGAGACCACATGCATTGTTTTATATGAAAATACAGATGGTTAATGGAATGACTAGAGGAGTTCCTTGGTTGATATGGGGAGGGTTCCTGATGTGGCATGGAAACATAAAACTGTGAAACCATGGGGTATCATTGGTGTATACTCTAACAACCAACCGGTTTATTTCTAAAGGGGTGATTTTAAAAGAAAATTTTGATGTCTTGATAACATATTTGGGTGATGTTTCATATGTGTTTTTGGGAATATTTCAATTTTGGGATCTTTTGAGTCTAAGAACACCTCTTATTTTAGTGATGATTTGTGTTTGTGTTTGGTCAGTAAGTAGTGTTGAAGGGATGTTTAGTGGTATCTTCTAATAAAATGTTTTAAGGCCATTATGGTGGCACCCCAACTATATTGGGTTATGGTTTATGATATGTTTTGACTAATGGACTAACTTATATGGGTCCTTGGGTTCCCGTGTTGGATAAAGTATGTCCCCATAATGATTTAATACATGACTGAAGTGCAGCCTAGATTATTTCACCATTGAAAAATACTCTAGTTGATCAGTATAAAGACTATTTTTCTCTAGATTTAGAGAATGAGTCTACACCATTCCATTTTTGGTTTTGTGGATCCTCTTCTAGTGGGAGAGTGGTTTTGGAAGGTTGAGAGAGACCTCAGTTTCTTATGTTACTTGAGCCATCAAAGGTTAAAGCTGTCTGGGGTTGTCAGTACTAGACGTTTTCTAAGAGGTCCTCTGGGTCATTCATCGGTCTCTATGAAGCAAGGGATTATGATAGGCTTCCATTGGGAAAAATACGGTCATTTGTGTTTTTTATGGTTGGTTTTGGTAATCTCATGATACATAGAACTCTGCTTGAGGTTCCACTCTGGGTAAAATTTGTGACACATTCAAGGGTCATGTTCAGTGGTATCTTGTCATGTTTGTTTCTGTTTATACTGTTGGACCACGTGTTTGTCCATTATAGAACCAGAAAAATAAGTTCCATTTTGTTATTTTTTGATGCCTGACTGTGAGGCAGGAGATGCTTTAGTCATTTGAGATCCATCCATAGGTCCTAGAATGAAGCTAGTGCTTAGATAGGGAAATACAGGGGGCACTAAAACCTTCGATCTAATTCCCATACTCAGTATGAATGATGGGAACAATCTAAATTTATAGTTTCTTCTTCTTGTTAAATAAGTTCTCATTCGATGGAAAGTGGTTGGAGGCCCTCATTCTCACATTTTCTCCACTGTTCATTCTTTCCACTTTTTGTTTCCTTTTAGTTTTTGGTTAAAAGTTTTAAATTTTTCTAGACTAGTTGAATGACACAGTTTTACAGGGTTATTAGTAACCGTGTCCCAGGAAACCGTGTGGACAGAATAGTCCACACGGTTGGAGCATGGTTTCCAGAACTGTGGATACTTATAGTGTGTCCATGCCAAATCATTATATATTGGGGTATTTTTATATTAGCCCAAGATAGTTGGTTAAGATGTTTGGTTATTGTGGTGGGGAGACCCACATCGGGACTCTTGTAGGTTCTTTTGTAATGGTGTAATGATAGTCTACCACTTCTGATGAGGATTTTATTTGGGCCACCCTAGTCGGTGTCTCATATCTATCTCTGGAAATAGGTTGTCTCTTATGGCGGGGACTCCATCTGGACCTCCCCAGGTTGGTGTTCTAGTTTTCATTCTGGAATATGATTTTTTATGCGGAGTCCATTTCTGTTTCCCGATATTAGTGACTCAATTTTGTCCTTGGTGTTTGTTTGTAAATAGTTATTCTTGTTTTGAGATATCTGACAACAAATTCCTTCTTTTGGTAAAAATTAGTGTTGAAGTATGCCAAATGGTTTTGTTTATGTATGGTTATTGTAGCATCATTCATTTTTATTGATCTGTTCTAGATAATTTTCATGAGAATCGTTTGGTATCCATTGTAGTGATTTGTATTGGGATATTGTTTGAATATTCTTAATCATTCTAAGTAAGTGAGATAAGTTTGTTTTGTGAGAGTTTTCCCATCCTTCAATTGATGAAATGTTTGTGTTTTTCATTTTTTGGGGAATATGAATTTTTTAAAGTGAGTCCATATTTGTTTATAAAATGATTCTAATTTCAGCACATGGAATGGTTATGGATTTCTAGAGGAGGAAATCATTATGGTGGGAAGAATTTTCACACCTGAATTTTCAATTCCATACTTTATTTCAAATCCTATGTTGGTTCATAGTTTTCTCTTTGTTTCCATGTGTTTCAGGTTTAAATTTTGGTGTCCCCTATGTTCTTGATCTACGTCATTGGTCTTGGGGGTCATAGATGGTAATCGGTCTTGTTTTTTATCCAAGGTATGTAATAAGGTTGAGGTGGTATGGAGTAAAATTTGGGAAACTTCTAGTGGAACCTCTAGGTGGGTGTGTTTGTTGGGGAAGATTATATCGCCGATTTGGATGTATTTTGGGGTGAAAAGGGTGTTTTATTTGGTTGTTTTTCTACCCTATACTTGTCCTTTAATCCCCCTTAGTTTCCCCACTATACCCCCCATGGAATTGGAGAAAACATGCATACTTTTGGTTGGAAAACACTTCCATCACTGTTTGTGTGCATTATTTGCCAAGCCATGCAGGAAAACCGGGCACAGTTTTTTGTCTCATTAAAATGTTTTGTATTCAAATTTCTACCCTTTTGAGATTAAAGAGAACTCACCACATTTTTCCTCCATTAGACCCTAGCAGCCATGGGAGGACTCCAACCTATTCAAACCTCCATTGAAACTCAATTTTGGTGGGGGATTTACTGGATGGAATTTAGGATTCTTTATTTAAGTTATTATCCCCATGTTTTCCATCATTTTCTTTTTGGGATTCGATCCTCCATCTTGGAATTCCCAATATCCAGCAGCTAGGGTTCATTACTAGGTATTTATTTGGTGACCTTTTTGGGGAAATATTGTTTATTAGTTCATGATTTCTCTCCCTTGTGGTGTGGAGGTTGTGCGGTTGAAGTTTCACACTATGCTTTAGAGTTTTTGGCACAAATGGTAGGTGATTCCATGTGTAATCACTTCATGATGATTTAGATTTATTGATTTTTTTTAATTAGATTGTTCTTAATATAATTTTTGTGGTAAAAACACAATTTTCTATAGCATTGATTATGAGATTCATTTTAATATAGAATTTTTGTCAAAAAAATTGTGTTTGTATTTTGTATTCCATGTTGTACCTCTTAAAGAAAAATATATGGTTTATAAAATGGTATTATAAAATGATGTCAAGGCTTCCAATTCTGGTTTGGTGTTACAATGATATGCATTTCTTTTTGAAATGCGGTTTTCAAATATATCTGGTGTGAAAACCCATTTATTATAACATGGAAGTGTTTTATGAAAATTTTAAATGGTTTATGGATTTGAACAAAGGGTGAAAATAATGTTTTGTGCTGTTTTAGTGGTTGTATTTTCTTAAAAATGATTTTTTGAAAGAGTTAGAGAAATTTTTTATATCATATTTTTTTAGAATGCTTCATAGATTGTTTATAATATTTATTCAATTGTGTGAAATGTACAAGAATTGTTTGTGGGCAATTTTGGTGTGAGTATAATTTCAAAATTAATTTTAATGAAAACGTGGATTATGTGACATGCACGTGGGTTTTTTGGTGTGTGTGTGGAAATGGTCTTTCATGTCTTGTGGAACTATATTGATCACATTTAGGAAAACCAAGGTGTATAGGTGGGCGGGAAAATACTAGTATGCTAGAGATAGAGAGTGGTTTTGGTCCCTATTTCACTTAGAAATTATGAAAATGAAAACAATTACTCAACTATAATGATAATGGTGATGGGGACCACTGGTTTATGGGTTTTATCCCTACTATTGGCTCATGTACACAAGAAAAGATATTTTTTGTTACTATCACAGAATCCGAGGTACCTGGGGATCATAATGAGCTAGATCATAGGGGGTTTCCCGTTACTAGTGCTCGTTGTATATTTTAAAATCATCATCATCATATAATATGTTTCTTTAGAAAAATCAATTAGCTTGTTCAATTTAGATAAATGTGGTCATTCTTTAAAATGGCCCACTTGAAAACAGTTTTTTGCTAAATATTCATATTTTAAAAACTTTTACTAGTATTTCTTTCATAAAAAAACATGAATGATTTTTCCCTTAAAATGTTAATTAGATGGAATATATTTTTTCTAGTATCCTACTATGAATAGGGTCAGACCCTACTTACACCTTTGGGTGTAAGTATAATTGGTAATTTTATTGTAGGTGTGGGTAAATATTTCAGTTCCAGTGGTTCAGGTCCATAACGGTCCTTTTTGGTGAAGTTTCATAGAGATGGCTTGAGGGAGGTTCCCCTTTCCAGGAGGAGGTTCTTGGGCTTCACTTGTTTTCCTTTGTTCCTTTGTGATATTCTTTGACCATTGTTTTAAATTATGTAATTAATTTCTCAATTTTTTTTTGTAAAAGATGGTTTGCTTTGAAAATTCCAAATTAATTTTATGTGTTTAGTTTGTTTTCTATTGTATATAAACATGGGTAAATCATTCCAACATTTATTTTTATGATACCTGGGGACATGTTCTAGACTATAGGGATCAAAAATACCCTTTTGGTCTTGTCGTAGATCGAGTTGGGTGCCAGTTTTAATGGTGACTAGATTTGGTTTGTAACAAAATTGTATCAAAGGTCTGTTTAACTCTCTTAGGTCTTGTTATTTGGGAAAGTTTCCGGATAGTCCGGAGATATGATTCTTAGGAAAATACATTTTTATTTTGTGTAGGGTTCTTGGCCAGAACACCTCTATATGGGATTCATGTCACCAGGGGAAGTCATATTTTATCTGAGTCCTTTGGTTCTCATTGTTTGTCAATGATTATAAAGAAATGAAAAATGATTTGTGCTAATAGTATCAGTGAGCTCACGGGACCTAGCAATCCACATGGAGTAGGGGATATTTCCCTAGAGAACTCTTCATGATGGTGAATTTATTAGCATATGGCCACCAACCATATGTTTAAGTCACCCACTAACACTAGATTCCTCTAATATTGTCTTATATTTTTTTGTTTTGGAATCATGGAAACATGGATTTAAAATTATAAATGACTTGATTTTATGAAATTTTTGTTTTTTTTTGGATTGAATATCAAGTAAAATAGAAATGTATTCATTTCTAAAATAGTGGAAATGAATTTTATGAATGGATTTGAATGGGTAAATAGTGTGTTTAAATAACATTTTAGTGTTTGTATCATGTCAATGTGTGTAACACCCGATAATTTTATGAGAAATATTTTGTTTTTATGTTATATAAATCATCAAAGGAATCATTCACTACACACAACACTATCTTGGCTTTCTTTACACGCTACCGCGACCTTCCCCGATAGCTTGTGTCGTACGAAATACCAAGTTTCACTAAACAACGATATGCTATTAAAATATTATTAAAACTAGCCGTTATGAATAGTATTAACTGAATTTTGAATTTTATAACATTTTAATTCATCTTATACTTTTTCTAGAAGGAGGTATGAAAACAAAATCAGTTTTTTAATAAAAGAAGTATTTTTCAAAAATTGTAGTTTTACCGCCTTTTAGTGGAGCACCCACTTTAAATCTAGTTTTTGACAAGTTTATATGTTCAATTTAAAAAAATAAAATTCTTCTTTAGAATCAGGATTTAAACATTTACTTTGGATAAATTTTTCATATTATTCTGATAACTTTCATATTTTAATGAATAGTAAAAACATGCTATATTTTAATTAAAAACAACATTCTTCATCGCAATAATTTATATGGTTAAATTATAATACTGAAAGTTTTTAAAGTATAAGTAGAATATAGTTTTACCATTTAATATAATTTTTTTCATTAGCATTAATTTTACATTGAATTCATAGGTAAAAACATTTCAATCTTTGGAAATGTTTTAACTTTTAAAACCTGTTTTCTTAACAACGGGATTAATTTTAAATAAATTACTGCAACTTCTGTGTTTTGAATTTTGAAAAATCGATTCCATAGTTTTAATTAGTGGGTCCAAATTATGTTAATAGGTTACTTTTATTTTTTTGATATTATTAATAGTAACTACGGTAATTTTTTATTTACTATAGTTAAATGTAAATAGGGTAATTCAAGGTTAAAAGAATGTTATAATAATTAAAAATTACCTTGACACTTGTCCTACACTTATTGGATGAGTATTGGCTGACCATGGGCATCCTTGGGTAAATATTGGGACCCCATTAAGCCACTTGGTAGTGAAAATGTCAATTTGGATTAATTAATATAATGTAAAGACAAAATTTACATTAACAAAAATATTTTATTAATTAATTTTTATAAGGGGTTATATAAATTATATTTTCAAGTATAAATATTCATTGGAAAACTAAAACTATTTCCTACATAATGATATTTTTTTATAATTTTTAGACACCAAATTAATTAAATTATTTATGACGCAATAATGATGAGGTATTTACCTGATTAATAAATGATTTAAATAAATAAGATTATAAGGATTAAAATATTTTCCAAAACATGTCCAATTCTGATTGAATGATTTTATTTCGACCATGAGTCATATTATCTTCATAATTAATTATTTTTGGACCATTTGAAACCGAAGATAAGGTTATAATAAAATAATATTTCCACACTTTCCAAAGGTGCCCCTCTCCTCCCTTATAAAAGGGCACCTCCTCCATCTCCTCCTCACATCAATTTGAGCCTTCAAGCTCGGCCAAACCCTGCCCATTTTACTTCCCTACTTACTTAGAAACCTACTAGAGGTACTGGTCTTCTCAAAGTACCAACTCCAGTTCCTTAAGAGTTAGTTTAAAGGAGGCACTTCGAGAAAGAGGTAATACCTTCTACCGTTTTCTTCAAGTTCCATTCTTCTTCTACTCCCTCTTCTTTAGTAGTTTCATTAGGATTTAATAACACTAGTATCCCTCATATACCGATATGTTATTATAAATATGAAAAAACCCTATTTCATCTCTTATCCATCCTGTGGAAAATGAAATCATCGTTCATGCATACGTACGTAATACCGTCTCCACGCCGTGGTGTAATCTGTTTTCCACCACCACCTTAATTGGATGGGTATAATGGTGAAAATAAATAACTATATATGATTATTGTAAAGTGGTATTTATTCTGAAATAGTATGCATACACTCCAATACAATTCCACGATTATGGGAACGATATCATCGCTTGTGCGTATGTACGACATACCATCTCCACGATGTGATGCGACTCATTCTATGTGATCTTCATTGAATAATGATTATATAAATGAATTGAATGAATGAATATGATATATATTACACTAATACCATTTTTTAAATGATGTATCTATATCCTATAAATAGGAATACGAATTTATTCGACAAAACACGCATAAGAACAAAAAGTAATAAACACCCAAATAACAAGTAGTAATGAAATATTACTAATAAGAAGCTAAGAATATGACCATATATGATATCAAAACAATAATTATGATTCTTGAATAATTCAATAACATTATTTAAATCATTATACAGGAGGATCAGACACGTACAAAGCATATCGGACCTAAGGTAATGGACAATCTCGCAATCTCTTTTTTATCCAAGATTGTTTATACTTCAGAATTTTTCTAGGGAATATTTATCATCCACATCCATGTTTCCTCAATATTTAATATTATTTATATACTACTAAAATTTTTAAAATCCAATTTTACCCTTCGGTGAGTTTTTAGTAAAAGATATGAAAGGAATCTTTTGTCGTTTTTCATACGATGTACTTTTTGACTTTTCCAACAAAAGTACAAGAAGAATATATTTTTTAACTTATACGGCATGAATGGATTTTTAAAAAATTATTTCCAAGAATCTTCCTTTACAAGTTTTCAAGTTTATTTTTAGTCATCTTCTTTAGAATTAAAATTATATGACATGTTAAGAAAGGAAAATTGTTTTTGAAGTAGAAAGGATATTTTCCTCAAGAATGGAGTTCAAGTGTTTTATCAAAATTATTTTCCATCTAAGATAATATAGGGTTATGTTTCTATCCCTATTATTAAATTGATTTGAGTATGTTGTGATAGAAATATTTTTATTAATTCCTTTATCTTTTATGAATTGCTTTATGATGTTATGATGTTTAAGTTTCCAATTTTTATTACATGGGTTATGCTATGATGTATGGTTTATGATTTTGTGTCACACATAAGAATGATATCATTATGAGATGGGTGGGACCTATATCTCCCTCCAATGAATTGGGTAAAAATTTTATATCTCATGAGATAGACATTGCTGGAATGGCAGGTTAAACTGGTTTAGTGAAACAGGACTGAAAGGAGGAGTGAACTCGGTTCAGAAATGGACTTTGTCCACTAAGATAGTCTTGGAAATGAGTATTGACTAATAAGAAATGATTCTCTATGATTATGTGTGTATCCCAAAAAGTTTCATGTTTTATTTTATGATTATTGGGATTACTTTTCACTACCATGATTTATCCCATGTTATGAAATTATGATCTCTTTTGAAGGGTATGATTTTCAAATTGTTATGTTCTTTTGAATTTGATGTGATTGATATTTCTTTTGTTTACCCTTACTGAGCATTTGAGCCAACCCTTTTGTATGTTTTCTTTCCCCAGGTTAGGAAGAAGGTTATTAAGTAAGATATGCCAAAAAGGGACTATAGATATGATGAAATAAATGGGAGATAGTGTGGATGCTTTATGAACTAGTTGTTTATGTTTCCCAGTTTCTAAAGACATTATACCTGTATGGTCCTTTCATGGTTTTGTTATATGTTGTAATAAGTATGCTTCAATTTTGAAGTATTAACGATGTATGTAAAGTATGGGTCGCTATAGTTGGTATCAAAGGAAAGGTATATTCATCCTTTGGAAACTTGGATGTGAATGCCTTAGTAAGAACCCTAAGGATATGTCTAAGAATATAACACAATATTAGTGTTTTAGAAATGGCCATGAACCTCCTACGATAAGACCTTAAGTGTGAAATTTTATTCTTGATTATGTGTTTTTTCCTATTATAATTTGTGTTTCTCACACTATTCTTCTTGGTTTTATTCAATATTTGGAACCCGAAGGAACCGTGTTAATGTGGAATGCGACGGTCAATGCAATGATTGTCCCCTTGAGCAACCATACGTTATGGGATCTGGAATGCAAAATCTTGTAGCCATGCTCACACAACATTCTCAAAATATGAATCATGAATGACTTCAAAATGAGAAAAGGAAAGAGAAACATTCTGTTGAATCCTTCATGAGGTAGCGTCCACATTCATTCAGCGGGTCTTCTGATCCATTAGTGGCTGAACAATGGATCAGTACCACTAAAAAGATATTTTCAGTTCTTCAATATTCTGAACATGATAAAGTCATCTTAGCAGTGTATCGTTTGGAAGGTGATGTTGATCAATGGTGGAATCTTATCAAGAATACGAGGCAAAGAGATGAAATTGTATCCATAGAATGGGATGAGTTCAAGAAATTATTTTTCAATAAGTACTTCCCTCATATTCTTCGAACAAAGATGGAGAGAGAGTTTCTTGAACTGAAGCAAAAGGATGATGAATCTATTGGTACCTACGAAGAAAATTTTACAAGACTTGCAAGGTACACTTCCGGAATTATTATCCAACTTGAGAGTAAGATCGATCGATTCTTTAGTGGCTTAAAACCAAGTCTTCGAAGGGCGTTAACCATAAGGTACTTCAATAGCTACGAGGAAATTGTTCGATGTGCTCTCATGGTTGAGATGGAGATTGGTGTAACCCATCAGTCACATGGGTTTGATAAGAAGAGGAAAATGGAAATGAAAGGAAAATATAAAGAACACAATGAAAAGAAGATGATTTTTCCCTTATGCTCAAAGTGTGGAAAGAAACAGGGAGGAAATTGTCTTAAGGGGACATGAAAATGTTATAAGTGTGGAAAAGAAGGTCATCAGGAAATTGAATGTCGAAATAATGGGAAAAAGATGTCTAGTGATGCAAACAAAGGAAGGGATACACAGAATGAACCTACTACACTTCAATGTTTCAAGTGAAAGGAGATGGGGCATTATGCCAATAAATTCCCAAATCCAAGGTTGATGATGATGATCAACTTCAACAAACTCTTAAGGCCAAAGATAAAGTAACATCACATGCAATTACTATCAGCGATGTGGAGTACGACAACGAAGTGGTGAGAGGCACACATACCATCCAATCTAAAATAGCAAATGTTTTATTTGATTCTGGATCCACCCACTCTTTTATTTCGGAAGAATTTTCTAAGGGTATCGCTGTATTACCTCAACAATTAGATGTTTAGTTGGCTGTGACAACTCCTAATGTAAAAACAGTCACCTCCAAAGTTTATAATTCTTCTCCGATTGAAGTTTGTAGAAAAGTGCTTCCTGCAAATCTTGTGATCCTTATTATAGTGGAATTTGATTTGATTCTTGGCATGTATTGGATTTCTTTATATAGAGCTCATATCAATTGCCAAAGAAGGGAAGTCACATTTCATATCCAGATCAATCTATGATCGTCTATTGATGCAAGGATGAACATAACCTTCTAGTGGAAATTTCTTCTATCTTTTGGGTCTTGATTCCACTAAATGAATGTTATTTATATCAAATTGTTGGAGGGAGACTCGCGATTAATAATATGCCCATTGTACGGGAGTTTGGTGATGTATTTATGAATAAATTTCCAGGTCTTCCACCAAATTGTGATGTTGAGTTTTCAATATAACATGTACCGCATGCTTTTCCTATTTCAAAGACACCTTATAGAATGGCCCCAATTGAGTTGCAAGAATTGAAGAAGCAAATACAAGAGAATCTTGATAAATGATTCATACGCCCTAGTGCGTCACCTTTGGGAGCACCTGTTCTGTTTGTTAAGAAGAAAGATGGATCAATGAGACTCTGCATTGATTATCGAGAACGTAACAAGATCACTATCAAGAACAAATATCCTCTCCCATGCATTGATGACCTATTTTACCAACTACACGAAGCTCAATACTTTTCCAAGTTTGATCTTCGTTCAGGGTATCATCAACTAAGGGTCAAAAGGGAGGATATACCAAAGACGGCTTTCTGTAGAAGGAATGGACAATATGAATTTATAGTGATGCCATTTGGTCTTAATAATGCCCCTGCTATCTTCATGGATCTGATGAATAGAGTCCTTAGAGACTATCTGGATCAGTTTTTGGTAGTCTTTATAGATGACATTATTGTCTTTTCAATGATAAAGTATGAACATGAAGATCACTTGAGAATTGTATTAAATACCCTGAGAAAGGATAAGCTTTATTCCTAATTTACCTAGTGTGAATTTTGTCTTCAAAAAGTTGCATTTTTTGGTCACATAATCTCAAAAGAGGGGATATCTGTGGATCCAGCAAAAACAGAGGTTATCGAAAGATGGTCGAGACCAAAAACAGTAACTTAGATCCGATGTTTTCTTGGTTTGGCTGGATATTATTGACGTTTTATGAACGATTTTTCACGATTATCCAATCCACTCAACAGGTTTACTCGAAGAAGAGTTAATTTTGTTTGGACAGAGGAATGTGAAGAGAATTTCAAGGAGTTGAAAAGAAGGTTATCTAGTGCACCTGTACTCACACTGCCTTGTAGTGGAGAAAGGTTTGTGATCTACAGTGATGCTTCCACGAAGGGGTTGTGGTGTGTTCTTATGCAAAATGATATGGTGATAGCTTATACCTCACGACAGTCGAAAATCCATGAGCAAAATTACCCAACTCATGATTCAGAGTTATCTGCGGTAATCATTGCATTAATGATTTGGAGGCATTATCTTTATGGAGAAAAGTGTGACATTTATACTGATCATAAAAGTTTAAAGTATATTTCACACAAAAGGAGCTGAATATGCGCCAAAGAAGATGGTTGGAGATGATTAAGGATTACGACTGCTCAATTCATTACCAACCTGGGAAAGAAAACAAGGTGGCAGATCCATTAAGTCGAGAAGACCATGCTATCTTATCAATGATGAGGATCACAAAAGATCCAATATTTATGGGATTACAAAGAATGGATCTTGGAATTATAATGAAAGGGTAAAAATTGTATCTTTCTCAAATGAATGTTCAACCATATTTACATGTGAAGATTAAAGAGGTGCAGAAAGAAGATGTCGAGTTACAAAAGAAGGTGAGAAATGTACCTAAATTCAACCTTGATTGTGATGGGATAATAAAGTTCGGGAATCAGGTTTGTGTTCCTCCCATTCCTAGAATTAAAGGAGCTGTTGTATGAGGCTCATAGTTCTTCATTCTCTATTCATCCTGGAAGCACGAAGATTTATAGGGACTTGAAAGAGTACATCTGATGGGATGACATGAAAAAGAGATGTTTCTGAATATGTCTCTCGATGCTTGGTTTTTCATAAAGTTAATGCTGAGAGACAGAAGTCTAAGGGGATGTTACAACCATTACCCATACCTAAATGGAAATGGGAAAACATCACTATGGACTTTGTCACTGGACTTCCTGAAACATCCAAAGTCAATAATGCTATCTGGGTCATAGTTGAAAATCTTACAATGTTTTCACACTTCATTGCTATTATAGAGGATTTCTCTCTAGATCATCTTTCCAGGATATATGTAAAGGAAGTGGTAAGATTGAATGGAGTACCACTTTCTATTATATCTGATCGGGATCCGAGGTTTACCTCGATGTTCTGTCAAAATCTTCAGCATACTCTAGATAAAGAGTTGAGTTTCAATACTGCTTATCATCCTCAGACAGATGGTTAGTCTGAGAGGACAATTCAAACTCTAGAAGACATGTTGAGAGCTTGCTCTATGGATTTCAAGGGTGGTTGGGATCAACACCTACCTTTGGTGGAATTTTCTTATAATAATATCTTTCACTCTAGTATTCAGATGAATCCTTGTGAAGATCTCTATGGAAAGAAATGCAGGACTCCAACTTGCTGGGATGAAGTTGGGGAAATAAAGCTATTAGGACCTAATCTTGTTGATGAAATGGAAAAAAAAGGTCAGATCAATCCAACAACACATAAGAGCAGCTCAGAGTCGACAAAAAAGTTATGCTGACAACCGAAGAAAAGACCTAGAGTTTGAAGTTGGTGATAAAGTGTTCTTACGAATATCTCCTTGGAAGAGAGTAATGAGATTTGGAAAGAATGGAAAGTTGAGTCATAGATATATCGGTCCTTTTGAAATTCTGGATCATGTTGGGAAGGTAGCTTACCGATTGACTCTTCCACCAAATCTCTCTCAAGTTCACAATGTGTTCCATGTATCTCTCCTGAGAAAGTATATACCTGATCCTTCACATGTACTCATCTCAGAAGTTGTACCGCTGGAAAAATATTTTTGTTATGAAGAACAGCTGATAGAGATTCTGGATTGTAGTGAAAAAATCCTACGGAATAAGACCACTCGCTTTGTAAATGTTTTATGGAGGAACCACCAATTAGAAGAAGCTACATGGGAGCTTGAGGATATGATGAGGGAGAGGTATCCACATCTGTTTGTTACAAAGTGACGGATTTCGAGGGAAAAACTCATTTTAAGGGGGGTAGAATGTAAAGCATGATACTTTTATGAGAAATATTTTGTTTTTATGTTATATAAATCATCAAAGGAACCTTTCACTACACACAACACCAGCTTGGCTTGCTTTATACGCTACTGCAGCTTTCCTCGATAGCTTGCATCGTACGCAATACCGAGTTTCATTAAACAACGATATGCTATTAATATATGATTAAAATTAGCCATTATGAATAGTAGTAACTAAATTTTTAATTTGATAACATTTTAATTCATCTTATACATTTTATAGAATGAGGTATGAAAACAAAATCGGTTTTTTTGGATAAAAGAAGTATTTTTCAAAAAATACAGTTTTACCGCCTTTTGATGGCACACCCACTTTAAATCTAGGTTTTGACAAGTTTATAAGTTCAATTTGACAAAATAAAATTCTTCTTTAGAATCAGGATATTAAAATTTACTTTGGATAAAATTTTCATATTATTCTGATAACTTTCATATTTTAATGACTAGTAAAAACAAGCTATATTTTAATTAAAAACAAATTTTTTCATCGCAATACTTTATATTGTTAAATAATAATATTGCATGTTTTTAAAGCAATAATATAATATATTTTTACCATTTAATATAATTTATGTCATTATCATTTATTTTACATTGAATTCATAGGTAAAATCATTTCAATCTTTGGCAATGTTTTAACTTTTATAACCCGTTTGCTTAACAACGGGATTAATTTTAATTTAATTACTGCAACTTCTGTGTTTTGAATTTTGAAGAATGGATTCCATATTTGTAATCAGTGGGTACAAATTATTTTAATAGGTTATTTTTATTTTTTTGATATTACGAATAATAACTACGATAATTTTTTATTTAATACCGGTAAAGGTAAATAGGGTAATTCAAAGTTAAAAGAATATTATAATAATTCAAAATTACCTTGAAACTTGTCCTAACCTTATTTTATGAGTCTTGGCCGACCATGGAAATCCTTGGGTCGATTTTGGGACTCCATTAAGCCACATGGTAGTGACAATGACAATTTGGATTAATTAATTTAATGTAAAGACAAAATTGACATTAACAAAAATCTTTCATTAATTAATTTTTATAAGGGTTTATATAAATTTTATTTTACACTATAAATATTAAATAGAATGATAAAACTATTTCATAAATAATTATATATTTTTTATAATTTTTAGACACCATATAAATTAAATTATTTATGACACAATAATGATAAAGTATTTACCTCATTAATAAATGATTTAAATAAATAAGATTATAATGATTAAAATATTTTCCAAAACATGTCCAATTCTCATTGGATGATTTTATTTATACCATGAGTCATCTTATCTTCAACTTTATTTATTTTTGGACCTTTTGAAACCGAAGATAAGGTTATAATAAAATAATATTTCCACACTTTCCAAAGGTTCCCCTCTCCTCCCTTATAAAAGGGAACCTCCTCCCTCTCCTCCTCACACCAATTTGTGCCTTCATGCTCGGCCACCCCCTACCAATTTCACTTTCCCACTTCCTTAGAAAGCTACTAGAGGTACTGGTATTCTCAAAGGACCAACTATAGTGCCTTAAGAGTTAGTTTAAAAGAGGCACTTTGAGAAAGAGGTAATACCTTCTACCGTTTTCTTCAAGTTCCATTCTTATTCTACTCCCTCTTCATTAGTTGTTTCATTAGGAGGTAATAACATCATTATCCCTCATATACTGATATGTTATTATAAATATGAAACAATCCTATTACACCTCTTATCCATCCTGCGAAAAACGAAATCACCGCGCGTATGTACGTACGGAATACCGTCTTCACGCCGTGGTGTAATCGGTTTTCCACCGCCACCTTACATGGATGGGTATAATGGTGAAAATAAATAACTATATATGATTATTGTAAAGTGGTATTGATTCGTCAATATTATGCATACACTCAAATACAATTCCACGATCATGGTAATGATATCATCGCTCGTGCGTATGTATGGCCTACCGTCTCCACGATGTGATGCGACTCTTTCTATATGATCTTCATTGAATAATGATTATATAAATGAATTGAATGAATTAATATGATATATATTACACTAATAACATTATGTAAATGACGTATCAATATCCTATAAATAGGAATAAGAATTTATTCGACAAAACACGCATAAGAACAAAAAGTAATAAACACCCAAATAACAAGTAGTAATGAAATATTACTAATAAGAAGCTAAGAATATGACCATATATGATATCAAAACAACAATTATGATTCTGGAATAATTAAATAACATTATTTAAATCATTATACATTAGGTTCAGACACGTACAAAGCAAATCAGACCTAAGTTGAGGGACAATCTCGCAATCTCAATTTTTATCCGAGATTGTTTATAGTTCAGAATTTACTAGGGAATATTTATCATCCACATCCATGTTTCCTCAATATATAATATTATTTATATCCTCTTAAAATTGTTTAAATCCAATTTTACCCTTCGGTGAGTTTTTAGTAAAATATATGAAAGGAATCTTTTTTCATTTTTCGTATGAAGTACTTTTTGACTTTTCCAACAAAAGTACGAGAAAAATGTTTTTTTAACTTACACGGCATGAATGGATTTTTAAAAAAATTATTTCCAAGAATCTTCCTTTACAATTTTTCATGTTTATTTTTAATCAACTTCTTTTAGTATAAAATTATACGACATGTTAGGAAAGGAAAAATGTTTTTGAAGTTGAAAGGATATTTTCCTCACGAATGGAGTTCAAGTGTTTTATAAAAATTATTTTCAATTTTAGATAATATAGGGTTCTGTTTCTATCCATATTATTACATTGATTTGATTATGTTGTGATGGAAATATTTTTATTAATTCCCTTATCTTATATGAATTGTTTTATGATGTCACTATGTTTAAGATTCCCATTTTATTACATGGGTTCTGCTATGATGGATGGTTTATGATTTTGTGGCACACATAAGAATGGTATCATTATGAGATGGGTGGGACCAATATCTCCCTCCAATGAATTGGGTAATGATTTTATATCTCATGAGATAGACATGGCTGGATCGGCAGGTTAAACTGGTTCTGTGAAACCAGACTGAAACGAGGAGTGAACTCGGTTTAGAAATGGACTTTGTCCACTACGATATTCTTGGCAATGAGTCTTGACTAATAAGAAATTATTCTATATGAGTATGTGTGTATTCCACAAAGTTTCATGTTTTATGTTATGATTATTAGGATTACTTTTAACTACCATGATTTATCCCATGTTATGAAATTATAATCTCTTTTGTAGGGTAAGATTTTCCAAATGTTATGTTCTTATGAATTTGATGTGATTGATAATTCTTTTGATTACCCTTACTGAGCATTTGAGCTCACCCTTTTGTATGTTTTCTTTCCCCAGGTCATGAAGAAGGTTATTAAGTAATATATTCCAAAAAGGTACTATAGATATGATGAAATAAATGGGAGACAGTGTAGATGCTTTATGAACTAGTTTTTTATATTTCCCAGTTTCTAAAGACACTCTACCTATACGGTCATTTCATGGTTTTGTTTTATGTTTTAATATGTATGCTTCAATTTTTAAGTATCAACAATTTATGTAAATTATGGGTTGCTATAATGTGGGTTTTGAAAACCTATTTAATATATAATTTTCTAGACAATTGAAATGTGTTTTGAATGGAATAAAATGTTTTAGAATTTTTATGTGGAGGTAGGAAATATATTTTGATTTGGTAAATAGTGATAATTTAAAAAGTTTCATGAATTATAATAACCATGTTTAGAATCATACTTGATGTTTTTTTAAATGAATGGATATTAATGAAAGGGATATTTCTTTAAAACTAAATGTTTTTTGAAATTGAATCAGATGTTTTGAAATTATAGTGTATGACAAGAAAGAAAGTATTTATTTGAATTATTGGTAATTTCCTAAAAATTTCTCTAATATTTAAATTGGCTTTTTATTTTGGGGTGAGAAATTTCGAGAAAAAAGAGTCAGTTGAATGTTTTGGTTTTTAAAAGTGGAAATAATATTGGTTTTAACCATTAGTATTTTCCTCAGAGACCAAATGCATGGATTTATATACAAATATTGATTGTTAATGGCATAACCAAGGGAGTTCCTATGTGTATATGGTAAGGGTTCCTAATGTTTCCTAGAAACATTCGTGTGTGAGACCATGGGGTACCATGGGTTTATACGCTAACCATAGACCAGTTTATTTTCTTAGGGATGATTTTGAAGGAAGAAGTCAATGTCTTGATAACATTTTTAGGTGGTGTGTCTTATGTTTTTTTTGGTAATGTTGTTTCTATGTAATGTTTTAAAACTGAGAACCCCTCTTATTTGATTGATGTTTTTGTTTTTTTTTGGCTGATATGTAGGGTTAAAGGGCTAGTTTTTGGCCTCTTCTGAGAAAATTTCTAGAGGCCCTTATGTTGGATCACCTCGTGTGTTTGGTTATATTTCTTGATATGTTTTGAAAAATGTATTCTCTTATTTGGGTCTTTTGTTCCCTAATTAGATAATGTTTCCCACTATAATGATTTAATGCTCGACTGACGAGAACCCTATATTTTTTCTCCATTGGTAAATCCACCACTTGATCAACACAAGGAATCTTTTTTTCCGGATTGGAAGATTTCGTCCACCTCATTTGTTAATTATTTTGTGTATCCACTATTATTTGGAGAGTGGCTATGTAAGGTTTATAGATACCTTGGTTTCTTAGGTTACCATAGTCATTGAAGGTGAATGAAGACCAAGGATTTCAGTGTAAGACATATTCTACGATGGCCTCTCGGTCTTTCACTGATCTCAACAAAGCAAGGGATCATGATATGACACCCATGTAGAATATCTGGTCATTCTGTTCTATTTTGTTTGGTTGAGGTAATCTCGTGTGACATGGAACTCTGTTTGATGTTCCACTCCAGGTAATATTTTTGGAACTTTCAAGGGTCATGTTTAGTGGAATCTCATTATATTGTGTTTTGTTTGTGTTGTTGGATCATGGGGTAGTCACATGTGGCACCCAGCAAAGAAGATCTGTTTGGGGATTCTTTTTCCTAACTGCAATTCAAGAGATGATTCATTCTATTTAACCCTAGCCTTAGGTCCTAGAGTGAAGCCGGGACATAGTCAAGGAAATCCCAGGGGCATTAAATCCTTTGGTCTAATTACAATCGTCAATATGAAAAACGTGAATAGTTTAAAACTTGATTATTGTTGTCTTTCTAAATATGTTCCCATTTTATGGAAAGAGGTTGAGGACATAATTCCAAAATTATCGCATATTTTCATGATTTCCACCATTGCATTCTTTTGTGTTTTGGGATAGAAGATTGATATTTTTCTAGATTGGTTAAACTACATTGCCTGTGCACGGTTAGTAGTAACCATGCACAATGAAACCATGTGGACAGAATGATTTTCATGGTTTGTGTATAGTTTCCCAAACCATGAAGATTAACTATACGACAATGCCAACTCTTTAAATTTTGGGATATTTTTAAGTCGGAACATCATATTCGATTAAGATGGTTGGTTCTTATAGTGGGGAGACCCACTAACGGTGTCATGTATGTTCTTTTGGAAGGGTATAATGATAGTACACACCTTTTACTGGGCATTCCGTTCGTGAATCCCCTTGTTGGTGTCCCATCCCTTCCATGGGAATTAAAGTTGTCTCTTTTTGTGGGGAGTCTATTTGGACCTCCCCGTTATGGTATTCTAGTTTGGTTTCATGTGTTAGTTTGTTTTTATGGTGGGGATTCTATTTCTATTTTCTTGTATAAGGGACCAGGTTTTTTCATTGGTTTTGTATTGGAAATAGGTATTCCTGTTCAGAGAAATCTAACCACAAATTTCATCCTTAGGTAAACCGTACGGTGCGAGTGCGACCAACAATTTTGTTGAAGTATGGTTGCCGTAATGACATTCATTTTTATTGATTTGTTCCAGGTAATTTTCTAGAGATTCATTTCGCAGTCCTTAATGTGTTTTTTTGGCATGTATTTTTAATATGGTTGATATTTCTAGGTAATAGGGATATTTTTATTCGGTTAGTGTATTCTATTTCATCAGTTGATCAACTGGTGGTGTTTGGCCTATTTGGGGGCAGGTGAATTTTGGAAAGGGAGTCCATCATGATCTGTCAGCTGAGTTTGGTTTCATAACCTATCATTTATATGGATTTCTGGTGGTTGGAAAGCTTTATGGTGGGTAAATTTTCACACTCATATTTTCAATTCCTGGCTTTGTTTAGAAACGCCTTTTGGTTATTAGTATTCACATGGTTTCTTGGTGTTTCAGGATTAGTTTTTTTTCTCTTGTACTCTTGATCTATTTCTTTGGTCTTGGGATGTACTAGATGGTACATGGTCTTATTTTTTTTCAAAGGTTTTCTATGAGGTTGTATTGTTTTGGATTTTAATTATTGTCCCTTTTAGTAGCACCTCTTGTGGGTTGTCTTTGTTTGGGTAGGTTATATCCTTGAGTTGGAGGAGTATTGGGGTGAAAAGGGGGGTTCCATTCGGCCTTTTTATCCCCTATACTTGGCGTATCTTTCCCACATTGTATCCCTTATTACCCCATTGGAATTGGAGAAAAGAGTCATATTTTTGTGTGTCAATCACTGGCCTCAATGTTTGGTTTCACATTTTTCCATACAGTGCTAGTATACCATGCATAATTGTCTATCACATTAAAATATTTTTTAATTCCACTTCTACCCTTATAAGATTAAACCTAACTCGCACCTTTCTTCCCATATTTGACCCTAGTATCAATGGGAGGTCTCAACGATCTTCAATCCTCACTTGTAACTCATTTATAGTGGGGGATTTGATGGAGGGACCTCCAGATTCCTCATATATGTGATTATCTCCTTTCTATAATTAATTCTTTTTAGGGTTTCTCTCCTCCGTCATGATATTCCAAATCTCTAGAGGCTATGGTCCTTATCTAGGGTTTTATGTGGTGTCTTTTTGGTGAAATATTATGGATTAGGGATCGATTTCTCTCCATTATGATGCGGCGTTTGTTTGAATGAAGTTTCACACCTTGACTTGGAGTTTTTTTTTTCAGAAATGGTAGGTGATTCCATGTGTAATAATTTCATGATGAGTTATCTTGTTTAATTGATTTTCTTCGAATTTTCCTAATATGTTTGGTGTGGAGTGAAAACTATTTTTGGTAGAATTGATTAAGCTATCTATTTTTATGTTGTATTTTTGTGTAAAAATGTGTGATTGTCTAGTGTATTCCATGTTGTACCACTTGGGGATATTTTATGCTTCATGAAATGGTTTTATTAAATGATGTTAGGGATGAAAATTATGGTTTGGTTTGAAAATGAAACGAATTTCTATTTTAATGGGGATTTTTAAAAAGGGTTGGTTTGAAAAACCTTGTATTACTACTTGGAAGTGTTTTATGAAAATTATAAATGCTTCATGTATTTGAACAAAGGTTGAAAACCAATTTTTGAACTATGTTGGTAGTTTTATGATCTTAAAACAGGGTTTTGAAACAGTAAGAGAAAATTTTAATGTAAAATTTTTTGAGTGTTTTTTATTGTTTTTTGAAAATATTTATTCAATTGTGAGAATGGTGTGAGACTTGTTTTTGGGATGTTTTTCTGTGAGTATGATTTCTATATGAATTTGAATGAAAAGTTGGATTATTTGACATGTGTGTGTAATTTTGTGTCTGTGTGACATAGAAATGGTATTTAAATTTGAAAATGGTGTTTAATGGCTTGTAGAACTAGTTTGATCACAAGAGGTAAACCCAGGGTAACTTGGTGGACGCACATGTACTAGTATGATAGTTATCTAATGTGGTTTTGGTCCCTGTTTTACATAGAAAGATTGACGATGAAAACAATAACAAAACTATGATTAAGATGATGATGGGGAAAACTAGGTTATGTGTATGATCCCTAATAGTGGATCAAGTGAATGAGAACAGATATTTGTTATGGTTACATTCACCCTGATACGAGGTTCCTGGGGTCCACAATGAGCTAGTGCATAGGGGAGTTCCTGTTACTAGTGTTCATTGGATATTTAAAACTCACTGCTAGATGATGGTGTGTTTTGAAAGGAAAATTTAGTGGCATGTTCATTTTACTTAAATGTGTTCATTCTATAAAATATCTCACTTGAAAACTTCATTCATCTAAAGTTGCGTCTTTTAGAAATTGTTACTAGTATTTATTTCTTACAAAAACATACAAGCTTTTTTTATTATAATTTTTATCACATGGAATCTATTTTTGGTGTAATACTACTAGGATTATGATCACATATTACATATACCTTTGGCTGTAAGTAGACTTTGTTATTTTGTTGTAGGTCTGGGTAATGATTTTAGTGCCAGTGGTTCGGGTTCCTAGCAGTCCTTCTTGATGATGTGTCATGGAGATGTCTTGAGGGTGGTCCCCCTTGCCTTTGGGAGGTTATTTGGATGAACATATTGGATTTATTCCATTCTAGTAGTCTTTGAGCATTGTGTTAAATTATGCAATACAATTTTAATTTTTTTGTATATGTTGTTTTGGTTTGAAAAATAGATATTTGTTTTATGGGTTTAGTTTGTTTTGTTTTCTCTATAATCTTAAGTAAATCCTTCCCAACTATCATTTTATGATACATAGGAACTTGTGTCATCCTTTGCGGATCGGGATGCCCTCCATTACTTGTCATAGACTGGGTCGTGTACTGGTTTTAAGGGAAACCATATCTGGTTTGTGAAATACTTAATTATATTAAATCCTTCCATACCAACGACTATAAGATAAATATTTTTAAAACAAAAAATATTAATAATATATTGGTTTCTAGAATGATTTGACCAAGTGTGTAACACAAGCTATCGAAAAATTCAATGTTACGTGCAACACAATATAAACATGGTGTTTCGTAAAATGCAAGATAAAATGTGCATTACATGAAACATAAGCTATTAATGAAATTAAATTAATTCGGGAGAAGATAGTTCTTAAAATATACGGATTTTACATCCTCCCCATTAAAAATAATTTCACAATAAAAATTACTCTTGGATATAAAAGGATTAATATTGGTAGAATTATTTTATTTAAAACCATATCATATAAATGGTAAATAAATCATCCTATTAAAAATTAATTTTTTTTTACTTTAAGTTCACCATATGTTATGAATAACTAGGATTCACGATAGGGTAAAAATTTGTGGGAATAGATGAAAATCATAAATAATTATAGAGATTGATTTAGGTCGTTCATCTTAAAAATTGAATGATAATAGGAATCTTATGTTCCACAAAAACATTATCTATGGTCATCAAAAAGGCCATTGGTTCAATAGGACTAAAGGTACTATGATAATACTTTTTCTTCAAGATTATTTCCCTCGAGTAAAATAATTCATTTGTCATCCAAACCAATTGAAAAATAAAAAGGAAAAATACATAACTGAAGAGTATATTTTCGTCCTTTAACAAATTTTCCACTATAATTTCATCTTGTTTTCAAAAATATGAGTACTCAAGATGAATATTTTATTCTTTAGTCACAAAAATCTACTTTTAAAGACTATATAACCATAAGAGTGATATTCAATCTATTCCACCCATCATTATACACTATCTAGAAATAATTGTTAGAAAATTTTATTATAATTATCATAATGAGAAAACCATCATATGGTACCCTAATAATAAGTATTAAATAATAATAATAAAAGATTTAAATTAATTATTAAACAAATAAATATCCATAAAATTATTCCAATAATTCTTTAGTATGTTTTAATCCTAAAGATTACAAGTACATGATCGTTTTTTACAATATAAATAAATATTTAGTCCTCAATTTAAATTGTCATTAATAATTTTCTTTTTAGTCATACAGTTTACTAATAAAATAACCTAAAAAGTCTCCCAAAACATCATTGATAATCGCAATATTTTTTACTACTTCAAACGCTCATTTGGGTAGCCTAAAAAATTTGAACTGATGATATCCCTTAAGATTATAGTCATATGATGGAATCTATAACCCCTTATATAACCTTATATGAAAACATACTAGTAAATTTTTTTTATCGAAACCAAACTTTGATTCCAATGATAATAGCCTTGAACCAACACGATAAGATGATCTGCTAAATTCCATTACATTAAATTTCTCCCCATGGATACTAATAATAGTGACCAAAATATTTCATCCAACCATTACAAAATTGATAGGAAAACATGGATTACATACATTATAGAGGACATTTTTGGATTAGAGTTTTATACAATTAAGAAACACTCTTATATAAACTTCTCATATCAATTGGATCACATAAAAAACTGGTCCCTCAATTTGAACAACATCATAAATTATACTGAACTCTTTTTATTTAAAATTAAGTCTTCAACATCATCCTTGTTAAATCCTTTATATAATGAAATATTTCAATCAATATCTTTATGACATGGTGAATAGGAATCATACTTTCAGTGAGCTCAGTTTTTCAGAAAGGGTAAACATAAGCATTAATAAATGAATTTCTTGAACGAGAAACGTTTTCATACATGTTTGACCACATAATAAATGTGCATGAGTGAGTTATAAAAGAACTCATACCCATCAATACATGGATCATCAAATATGAAAACATGAAAAAGGATAGAGTCATCAGAATTGATAATCAAAATCCATTTGATATCCATCTCAACCATTAAGATAAATATAAACCCATAGAAATCATAAAGAATACATGTACATAAGGGTGATATAAATATAATTTTCATTCATATAAATAGAATAATATTTTTTCTTAATTACATATATGATACTCCTACAAATGGAATGGACATACGACTAATTACTATACACAGTGCAATATAGGGATATCACTAGCACACTTGTACTTTGTCTATTATGGAACCACGTGACATTGTATTATCACATAACCACCTATAAAATTTCTATGTATCATTGTAAAATCATCAAATATAAAAGATTTCATAAAATCCTTGGAGTAACCAATAACCCCTTTTATATTGGTTTTTTCCCATGTTAAATAAATGGTTTTATAATAATATCATTGTATCATGATTAACCTAGGAAAAATAAATGGGTATCATAAAAATCTCTTTAGAAAATGATTTAGACATGGAAAAAAACTGGGTTGAAGAAAACCACATGAAAACATGATTAACCCATGGGGAAAAAATGGGTTCCATAATAATAGATTTTGAATATTATTAACCCATGGAAAATCAATGGTTTTGATAATAATATATTTGAAATAGGATTAATCCATTAATTTTAAATGGGTTCCATAACCATATATTTAGAACATTATTAAAACTAGGACAAAAAATGGGATAAATATCAATATCTATGAAAAATATTAACCCATTGAAATGAAATGGGTTTCATTATAATATCTTTTAAACATGATTTTACCATGGAATATAAATGAGTTATATTATATTCCCTATGGAACATGATTAACTCCCAGAAAAGAAATTGGTTCCAAATAATATATTTAGAACTCGACTAAACCATTAAAAATAAATGGGTTAAACATAAATTTCATTGAAAAATGATTAACCCAAGAAAAATAAATGGGTTTTATAGCCAATATTTTCTTCATAATAATTTTATAGAAAAGAAAAGGGTTTCACAAAATTTTCTATGAAACAAGCATAATAAATGTTGAAAATAATGAGAATGTTATACCAAAAAAATATCCCTAGTTTATGATATGTAACAAAATTTATTGTTGATTTTAATGAATATAAATACATTTAAATTACCACTATAAATTTTTTAGAGGAAAATAATCCTAAATCATTCCAATGGTCCCCATACCATATTGAAACATTTGAATCATTAACCCTAGGAATTTAATAACATTTAATGAAAATTATAATATCATGAGAATAAATATATGAAGGATATACTATTTTAATCTATAATTATAGACACCTCAAAAAATATTAGAGGATTATAACATGACAAACATCTCAAAGAAGGATAATTTTAATAAAAATCCTTTAAGACATTCGTATGATTGAAACCTTAAAAAACAAGAATTATATATCATAAAAAGGAAATGTAAAACCCCATTAATTTTTGGATAATAATAATTAATTAAATTTGTGGGATGTATAAACCCCATCGAACAAAAATTACTAGTGAATAAGGAATATATCTTACAGAAATAAAAGTGACATGAGAAAAAAAAACTTACAAAAAACTTGTCATTTAAGTAAGAATAAATAAATGAAATAATTAATTTTATTAATTGTATATGAAAATAGTTAATGTGAAAAAATAATTATAAAATTAGTGTATATTTCAAACATATTCTAGTAATAAAAAAACAATGAGCTTGATGATTAACCATATGATTGTAATTTGAGTTAAGAAATCCTTTAAATTGAGTCTAATTTTCATACTTGCCATATATCATCATAAATAATAAATCTATGTTAATTATTAACATTATTCCGAACCTTTTATAATTTTATTATTACATTTACTTTACTTATACAGAATTTGTATACTATTATATAATCTATAATGTTTAGGTCATATTTCTTGCATATATTCATCTTATGCGTCAAAACTAACAATGATTTATCAACTATTGTAAATGGGATTATTATTTAAATATATAAAAAATAATAACTAGAAAAATTAATAAAATATTAACATCAAATATTCTTTTAAATTTATACATGAATGAATTTTAAAAAAAATTACCAATTTTATGATCTTTGATACTGTAGGCCATACATATTTATAAGTAATGTTTTCATTTTTTAATAATCACTATGCAATGATGTTAGGTAATTTTTAACTTTATATAATGATAATTATATAAAAAATACCATATAATTTAATTATATAAAATTATAGATTCATATAATTTTATTTGAGGATGAAAAAGGATTAATCAAATCACATTGAGGGTATAGTTTTTCACACATCCACGAATGACGTTTTCTGTTTATAAGTGTGTAAATTGAAAAGAATAAAATGATATTTTTTTTACACTTAGATAATTATGTAATTAATATCACAATTATTTAATTTATATCATATATTTTTATTAATATAATCATCATTTCATTTCATGTAAATGGATAATGTAACACATCATTTTGAGGAGGAGGTAGTCACAGACCCACATGCAATGTTACCATTTTCCAAATAAATGGAAAGCAAGAATTAATGTTTTATATAATAATTTTATAAGTTTAAAACATTAAAAATATCATATATATCGAATGAAAAATTATGTTGATTATTATTCCCAACCATGAAGATCCTGGAAGGTTGCCCAAAATTGTTAATACAAAGGATACTAAATATGTGTATAGAAATATCAAGTTGTATATACTTAAAACTAATAAATTTATGTATTTGATACCAAAACAAGAGAACCTACTAAAGAACAAAGGATAATCACAAGTGACTTCAAGTTCTAAAATTGTTGCTACAAAGAAGGATTCCACACTCATGAAGAAGATTGTGAATACTTCTAAATATTTCTTGATCATATGGCTTGAATAGTAGGAAAAGGATAAGAAGATGTAGAAATCTAAAAATAATGTAAGTGTACTTCTTGATAAAGTAAAGATGTTTATTCTAGCTAATAAGAAATCTAAAAAGAAGAAATCCATTATACTCAAACATATTCATATTTAGAAAGTAAAAGGTAAATATATCATGAAGAGTTCTCAAAATATCAAATATAAAAAAGAAAGGATTTTCGAGGTTGAGAAACAAGTCTTAGCTCTGTTACTCTCATTAAAGAGATAATGGAAACTTACCTTTTTACCTTATCAATCTACCAAACTTATTATACAAGGAATTGAAGGTGAAGAATAAAAAAAGGACAAATAATTAAAATTTGTGATCATTATATAGTGAGAAGAAAAATCCATCACAAAATACTTTAATTGGTTTTATGTTTTCTCATTGTACCAAGTCATTTTCAAAATCTCAATTAATATCAGGACACAAATGGCATCATGAATTATTAGAGATTATTTATATGGGAAACCATACATGATGAAAATAATTGAAGAGTGTTCCCTGAGATGGAGATAAGAAAGTGAATAAGGATAAGAAATAGAAGAATGATACCCTATATTTCAAGGATCTCAAAGTACCGAGTCAGACAACCAACTTAAAAAATTTGTAGAAAATATTGTTCCAGACCATACCTTCATGAGAGATGAGATAAGATGTTTGAGATCTCAAGTAGAATAACTTAAATAGAAATTTATTCTTAAGTTATAGTTTAATGACCTAAATGTAGATTCATGCTCAAACAATAATGATTAAAAATTTTATAATTGTGCAATCTGATTTCAATATACCAGTCCTAGAAGGGAAAAGGTCTATTAAAGATGAATTTAAAACCAAATTGTATTTTATGAATAAAATTATGATATATAATTTTGAGTACATCAATATAATTCTAACTACTAAACCCCCTTCTTTGAAAAATATTCAATAAGATGTATTAGGATCTTCTTATGTACCAAGATCCATAGATGACAAGTTATTGGATTTTTCCTCAGCCTTTAATGCTTTGATCGAATGGTTAACCTCCATGAAATATGAATCTATATACGTGGATGCTTGTTAAGAAGTTAAAAGGGTTCTCACCTCTAAAATCATGGAATTTAAAAGCTAATATTAGATAAGTATTCCATAGGATCGAGAAATATCTCTCTTGTCATAAGATTTTAGTTAAGGAGAAATTTTTCTCTTTGAGGTAGACTATATAAAAAGGACTTGTTGTTTCACAGTTTATGTTGGGAGGAATAGAGAAGATGGCTCATCCTATTAATGATAATTTCACAATCTAATTTTTGTGTGTGCTATATTAACTATTCTTTACCTATAATATTGGTTTTTTTAATATCATAAAAAGGGAGATATGATATGAGTAACACAATATTTTTATCAAAAAAGGGGGGAAGATCTGTAACATCATTTATTGTGTAAATTTTAATGGGTTTTATGATCATAAAAAATGGAGATATTTTTAGAAAAACTTATGTGGTTTAACATATTTCAATATTTTATATGTTTTAATATTAAAAAATCCTCAATTTTTTACTGATGAATATAACTTAAGTAATTTTAGGAGAGAAATTTATATTTTCTTAAGCATAATTTCATTTATAAGTATTTTAGTTCATTCTTTCATATTCATGATTTGAAGAAAATTTCCTAAGGTAAATATCTTACGAGCCAATCAAATATCATATGCGCCATTAAGAAAGAGGTTTTCTCTAAAAAAGAAAATATCCTATGCACTAAAACTGTCTTATGAGTGGACACTAGATTTCAAAGATATGACAAGGTAAATATATTATAAGAGTATCATGTAGAAGAATTATCATATTATGAAATTCAACAATCATACAACAAATGGATAAAGATCATATACAAGGAAACATTCTATGGGAATCATACTATGAAGTTATAAAGTCTTAAACACTAGCTATGCGTTAAAGTAAAATATACTATGAGGAAATAAATCAATGTACACTATGTTTTGACATTCATTGATCAAACTAAGATCATGTAACGTCCCGGTTCCGAAAGCCACCCAGAGGTTCCCCGTACTCAGTTGGTCACATGTCCTCAAGTGCATTTCCTCAAAAGCCAGAGCCTTCTAACTAGCAGTGAGGGCCTTGGGTGTGATAGTGGGGAAACAATGCCCTCATTGGAAGAGTACACAATGGAAGTACACAAATATATACAATAGTGGAAGCAGTAAATACCAAACAATAGTAAAAACATAACAATGATAAAGGAAACAACTAGAGCAGATATATATATATATATATATATATATATAAATGATGCATGATACATATATGTCTAGGAAAACAACCAAAAAAGTCCCAATGCTAGAATACAACAATGCTAAACCAAAGTGCAAAATAAGTAAGATAAACTCCTCATCATCACAAGCCATATCTTGGTCCCATGCTCTCTATCTCCACAATAAGTCAAGTACCTGAAGTCAAAGGGCGCTTTCCCTTATCTATACCTTCAACAATATAATCTGTTTAGGCCCAAAAGCATGACCCAAATAGTGTGTGAGACAAAATCCCAGTAGGCAACCACCAGAATATCTGTTCCTAACAGTCAGTGAATATATGGCAGGTAAAAGTACAAAAAATAGTAAACAGGAAGTACTCAGCAAAAAACAATCCATAGTTTCTAGAATATAATTTACAAACAAGAAAGCAAACACTAAAGAAAGTAGAACAAATAGTCAACCCTCTGGGTAGTTCTCATAGCCTAACCCCTATGGTTCAACTAACAAGTACTAAAAACCCTCGGGGAGGCACAAACAGTCTCACCCCTCTGGTTCAGCTAAAGAATATAGACTCTCTAGGGAAGCACTCATTCTCAATTCCCCCTATAGTCTCATATCGTACTAAAGGAGTTTTGGGGAATCACTCAACGTCTCATTCCCCCTGTGGCCCACGTCGAGGAACTACAGACACTCTGAGGAAGCACTCAACATCAATTCCCCCTGTGGTCTTGCATCGTACTAAAAAGTCACTCCAGATAATCCCTTACGTCCATTCTCCCTAGGGTCTACTACACTAGGTTCTCACAGCCCTGTGTAAAGTCAGCAAGTATTGCATCATATAACGGCCAAAGTGAACCTTAAGAACTACTTTTATAGAAGTCTACAATATAACAAAATGTCAAAAAAGAACACTCAATCCTACAATACTAGGCATGGAACTGGCAATAGCCTAATAGGAAAAACTAGACCAAACTGTCATAAACTGGAAAAACATGCATGGGAAAAACATCCAAAGCATAGTAAATTACCCTATTCACCAACAATAACCTCTACTCAGGCATATAATCAAAGAAGGAAGACAACAAGGAAAAAACAGGAACACACAATACCCCATTCAAGGGTATTGGTGGAATTTGCACAAAATACTCAAATACTTTCTATAGAAAGGCACAAACCACCTACTTTGATGTTAAGAGATCGATATACTTGAACCAAAGGGCTTGAATCGCCTTATAATTTCAAAGATCTACAAAAATTTCTAAAACGTTCAACCCACGATAACTTAGAAAAGATAAGGAATTGGGAAATGAAGCTCTAGGAGGAGAGATAACTCACCACTACGATTCCAATGCACTCATCGATGTTAAAATCGGAGGACAGACAGAGGTTCATGGGCTCGTTGAAGATCTGTGTCTGCTCGGTGCTCTCGAACGAAGAACACCTAGAAGAAGACGATTATGTCCATCAGACGCGACCCCGGTGCATTTAATAAAAAAACAAAATACACGGCGTGTAATTTTGGAGTACACGGCATGTACTCACCTTTTCCGTACTCTGCTTTAAGAAGCCTCCAAACACCCTTACACGGCTGTGTGTGTGGCCCCTACAAGGCCAACACATGACCTTCAATAGCAAGGAAGTACACATCATGTACTTCAAAAATTTCCAGAAACTCTTCTTTTCTCAAAAACTCCAAAAAAAATGAAAAAAATACGTGAAAAGAAGGTATGGGTTCTTACAAACTTCCCCCTTAAAGAAATTTATCCCCGAATTTCCCTAGCGAGGTGTAGAAGAAGAAACACCGAACAGCTCCGGCCACTGTGATCGTACTTCGGCCTCACTCTCCCAAGTCTCGTCCTGTACTCGCTCATGCTGCCATAGCACCTGTACTAGAGGAACAAACCAGCCACAAAGAACCTTCGTACTATGATCGACAATCTGGATAGGATTCTCCTCAAATGATGCATTCGCTTCGAGCTCAACCTCCTCGGGTTGAAAGACATGAGACGGGTCTGAAAAGTAACGTTGGAGCTGAGAAACTTGAAAAACGTCGTGCATAGCGCGGTACCTCTGAGGTAACTACAACCGATTGGAAACTGGACAAACTCTATCCAGCAACTCAAACGGTCTGACATACCTTAGTGAAAGCTTACCCTATCTCTTAATCCTCTTGTGCCCCAACCTCGGCGTGAAACACATCAAAACCTGATCCCCGACCTCAAATTCCCGAGGTCATCTCTGCTGATCATCTTAAGACTTCTGACGGGACTTTGCATTAGCCATTCTCTTCCAAATCAACTATATCTTCTTTGAGGTCTCCTAAAAAAGACAAGGTCCCAACAAAGCTACCTCTCCTACCTCTAGCCATCATAAAGGTGATCAGCATGGACTACAATACAAAGCCTCATAAGGTGCTATCTGAATAGTTTATTATAAACTATTATTGTAGGAAAACTCTAAAAGAGGTATATGCTTCTCCCATGAACCCCCAAAGTCCAGAATGCAATCTCGGAGCATATCCTCAAGAACCTGAATCGTACGCTCAAACTAGATATCTTTCTGAGGGTGGTAGGTTGTACTCAGAAGCACCTGCATACCCAAAGCTTTCTGTAGCCCCTGCCAGACCTGAGAAGTAAAACGTGCATCCCTGTCTGAAATGATGGAGTGTGGAACTCCATGCAGACATAAAAACGCTCGGATGTACAACTATCCCAGCTCATCAGCACTGAAGGTCTCCTTGATCGGCAAGAAGTGAGCAACCTTTGTAAGCCTGTCGATGACAACCCAAACAACATCATTCCCATGAGGTGATCTCGACAACCCTATCAAGAAATCCAACACGACATCGTTCCACTTCCACTCAAGAATGGGTAACTGCTGTAAAAGACATACTGGTCGCTAATGTTCCACCTTCACCTGCTAACAAGTGGAACACCTCATGAAAGAACCAACAACATCTCTCTTCATACCTAGCCATCAATACTAGAGGTGAAGATTGCGATACATCTTGGTGACACCAGGATGAACTTCCCAAATAGAGGAATATAAGTCCCGCATCATCTCCTCGCGTATGTCTACTGGCACCCATACGCGTCCCTGGAAACCCAAGATCTCATCCTCACCTATGGTCCACCTAGGAATAGGGTCCTCTCTTGACACACTTTCCCGCAGGACTAGGCCTGCAGAATCTGATAGCTGCCTCATTCGTACACAATTAAGAAGTGTAGAGGTAACAGCTACAGAAGATAGAAAAGTCTGCCCCTGTCTGTCATGCACCTCCAAATACATCTCGGAGAATAGAGACATAAGCTTCCATTCACTGATGGCCTCTTGAACTACCTATAACTGAGTCCTCCTGCTCAGTGCATCAGCCACAACATTGCCTTTTCCAGGTGTGTAGGCAAGCTCAAAGTCAAAGGACTGAAGATACTCGACCCACCTGTGCTATCTCAGATTCATATCATGCTGAGTGAAGATGTAATTGAGACTTTTGTGGTCAGTAAAAACCACAAAATTATATCCTAGAAGATAATTTCTCCAATAACATAATGCATGAACAACGACTGCCAACTCCAGATTGCGCGTCAGGTAATTCCACTCATGTGGCCTCAACTGCCGAGACCCGTACGCAACGACTCCATCTCCCTACATCAGCACAGCTCCCAGACCGATAACTGAAGCATCACAATAGATAGTATATCACTTTCCCAGATCTGGAAAGACTAGTATTGGTGCTGAAGTCAACCTCCCTTTCATCTCCTGAAAGGGTGACTCACAAGAATCTGACCATATGAACTTTGCCCTGTTCTTGGTCAAACCTGTCAACGGTGCTGCTAAGCATGAAAAGTCCTATATGAAGCGTCTATAGTATCCATCCATCCCTAGAAAACTTCATACCTCAAAGACGTTCTTCGGCTGTTCCCAGGAAACTACTGCCCTCACTTTCTCTGGGTCTACTGATACTACAGTCTATGAGATAACTTGACCTAAGAAGTGAATATGATCCATCCAAAAGTGGAATTTCGAGATCTTAGGATATAACTAATGCTCTCTTAGTGTACTCATAATGATCTCAAGATGTGTATCATGGTCATGTAGAGTGTGGGAGTACACCAAGATATCGTTCACGAATACCACCACGAATGAGTCCAAGAATGGATGGAACACTCGGTTCATCAGTTCCATGAAAACTACAGGTGCATTTGTGAGGACGAACGACATAACCATATACTCATATAGACCATACCTTCTATGGAAAGCTGTAAGAGGTATATCAGATGGTCTAACACACAACTGATGATAACCGGACCTCAAATCGATCTTTGAGAACACCCGGGCTCCTCGAAGATGATCAAGGAAATTATCAATCCTAGGAAAGGGATATCAGTTCTTGACCATCAACTGGTTCAACTTTTGATAATCCACATAAATCCTGAGGGTTCCATATTCCTTCTTCGCAAAAAGAATAGGTGAACCCCAAGGAGAAGTAATGGGTCAGATGAAACCCTTTGCCTGCAACTCCTCCAACTGCTTCCTGAGCTCCTGCAACTCAGGTGTATCCATCCTATAAGGAGGAATGGACACCGGTGTCGCTCCTCGAATGAGCTCAATAGAAAATTATACCTCACGCTCTGGAGGAAAACATGAAAATTCCTCTGGAAAGACATCCCTGAAACGATCCACCACGGGAGGAAAGTCTAACTATGAAGTCCCCTGGTCATTCAAATATAGACTGGAAATATGAGTTGTAACTCCACCTATCCCATGATGCTCAGGTCCTTCTCTACTCACCTCTACATCCCACTCGCCTCGATGAAGAAAAGATCCACCCTCTGGTGATATGAAACTCACCCTGTGGCGATAACAGTGGACAACTACCTAGAAGGGAACTAGCCAGTCCATTCCGAGAATGACATCATAGCCTGTCATCTCTAGGACATAGAGGTCCATATAAAGTGATACCCAGCCACCTCTAGGGGTATTCCTTGCACTGACATACACTAGCCATCCTAGTCCCCAACAGTGTGCCTAGAGTCAATGCATCGGTAGAAGAAAAGACATAGAGCCCAAGTCTCTCCATAACAGCAATAGAGATAAAGCTATGGGAAGCCACTGTATCAAAAATAGCATAAGATAAAACTGAGGATACTAAGATCGTACCTCGAACTATAGAGGGTCCGTGATCCTACTCCTACTGGGTCTGCTCCACTATAAAAGCTTGACCTGTACCATAGACCTGTGACCCTGCCTGACCACTCTAAGCTAATCAAACCTGCTGTCACTAAAAGACTAGTGACTGACCACCACAGCCTCAACCTCCACCTCATCCCGAATGGATGGAAGAACTCCAGTTCCCAGACAGGTGAGAAACTGGTGGTGCTACTCCTGAACGAGGAGTCATGGCTGAACCCTTATCACCAGCTGCTGGTGAGAAAACCTGACAGAAGCGCTGAAGGTGACCCATATTGCTGTAGGATCGGCACTCCACTGGGTCTCTCTAGCACTGTGGCCTTGTATTCCCAGCCCTTCCACACTGGTATCATACTACCTGGCTACCTGGAGATGTGTCTCACTGCCTCAGATCACCATGCGTAGACTCCCTATGACACTTCCTACTATCAGTTGGTGAAGCACCAACTCTGGAAGCAGAATCTCCCTGGATCTCAGCTCTGGAATATCTCATATTAGACTCCACAATCAGTTCTTGGTTGATGATGGAATCGATGGAAGTAAACCTGAAGATATTTACCTGTGAGCAGATCTCCCGTCTAAGACCATCCTCAAACTTTCTTTCCAAGAACAATCCATCTCCACCCTGGAGGGGTGTGAAACACTAAAACTCAGTGAAAAGAGAGGAATACTCCCTGATAGAAAGAGTACCCTTCTCCAGACTCATAAAATCACGGGCTCATTCGACCCTCAGGGTCTCTGGATAAAAGTAGTCATAAAAGACACGCTGAAACTCCTCCCATGCCATAACCTACTGATGACCCGCCTGTGAGATCACGTCCCACTACCTCTTGGTGGAGTCTCATAGAATTTAGGCAGCGAGATTGACCTTCCTTTCTAGTGGCGTCTCTAGATTCTCAAAGATCTTCATCATGACTTCTAGCCATGACTCTTCAACCTGAGGTCCTCCTTCCCCTGAGAAGGTGAGAGGATTCTACTATTGGAAAACCTACGTCAAGTCTTCCATAATTGAGGCAGGAGGTGGTACTCCCTAGAAGATCTGCATCATCCTCAGAAAGCCTTCCATAAACTGTACATCAGTGCCTATAACCGGTATCACTGCTGTTGCCAAGGCTGGCACAACAGGAGGATCTGTGAGAAGTCCCTGATCAGCCATATCCAGCGTCTGATCACTGCCTAGTAACTGGTGTGCAACTGGAGGATGTCTCGGTGCCATGACTCTGAAAGGTCAACACACACTTTATATCACATTATAAAGGATTGAAAAATAGGAGCGTAATAAGGGAACAGGGGAAAAAGCATTAAAAATTTATAAACACATAACTACACGGCATGTATAAAGACTATACAGTGTGTTCCCTTAAGTCATTTTCATTGGCGTGTACTTTTTCCAAAACTGGTCGTGTAACACCCCAAACACATGGCATGTTATCCTAACACACGATGCGTATCTGAATCCTCTTCCCATGCCTGAGTCCTTCTACACGGTTAAGCCACACGGCTCTCCTAAGACAAGACTAAACGGCGTGTTCGAGGTAGACACGACGTGTACTCAACAAGCTTCACCGGCCCGTGTTGTTAGTGACATGGCCTATGTACCTAGGTTACACTACACGGCATGTTCCAGATGGACACGGTGTGTACAACGAAGTCCTAATTGACCCATGTTGTTAGTTACACGGCCAGATACATGGTTCACTCTACACGGCGTACTCCATGTGAACATGGCGTGTACTTGAAGGATTTCCCCGACCCATGTTGTTTGTGACACGGCTGGGTACCTAGGTTACATGGAACGACGTGTGGAATCAGGACACGATGTGTATAGTATAAGTTTCATCCATCCGTGTCGTTAGTCACACGGGTAGACACACAGTCACTATAACATGGCGTGTACGTACCATACACAACATGTTCTTGAAAGATTTTTCATAACCCGTGTCCCTGCCCACACAGTCAGTGACATGGTTAAAAAGTACATGGCATGTATTCATAAATTACACACCGTGTATTCTAGGTTTTTATAATGACCCATAATTTACATACATTGTTATTACTTCAGAATTGAAGCATACTTATTACAACATATAACAAAACCATGAAAGGACCATATAGGTATAGTGTCTTTAGAAACTGGGAAACATAAACAACTTGTTCATAAAGCATCTATATTGTCTCCCTTTTATCATATCTAGAGTCCCTTTTGGAATATCCTACTTAATACCCTTCTTCCAGACCTGGGGAAAAGAAAACATATAAAAGGGTGAGCTCAAATGCTCAGTAAGGGTAAACAAAAGAAATATCAATCACATCATATTCATAAGAACATATCATTTTGGAAATCTTAACCTACAAAAGAGATCATAATTTCATAACATGAGATAAATCATAGTAGTAAAATGTAATCCCAATAATCATAACATAAAACATGAAACTTTGTTTCATACACACATAATCATAGAGAATCATTTCTTAGTAGTCAAGACTCATTTCCAATACTATCTTAGCGAACAAAGTCCATTTCTGATCCAAGTTCACTCCTCGTTTCAGTCCTGTATCACTGAACCAGATTAACTTTCCGTTCCAGCCATGTCTATCTCATGAGATATAAATCTTTAACCAATACATTGGAGGGAGATATAGGTCCCACCCATCTCATAATGATACCATTATTATGTGTTCCACAAGATTATAAATCATACATCATAGCATAACCCATGTAATAAAAATGGGATTCTTAAACATCATGCCATCATAACATAAATCATATAACATAACAGGAATTCATAAAAATAATTCCATTATAACATAATCAAATCAATGTAAAAATAGGGATATAAACATAACCCTATATTATCTTAGATGGAAAATAATTTTGATAAAATGCTTGAACTCCATTCTTGAGGAAAATATCATTTATACTTCAAAAACATCTTTCCTTTCTTAACATGTCATAAAATTTTAAACTAAAAGAAGTTGATTAAAAATAAACTTGAAAACTTATAAAGTAAGATTCATGGAAATAATGTTCTATGAAATCATAAAAATCCATTCAAGCCGTATAAGTTAAAAAAAACATTCTTCTCATACTTTGGCTGGAAAAGTCAAAAAGTACCTCGTACTAAAAACGACAAAAGATTCCTTTCATATGTTTTACTAAAAACTCACCAAAGGGTAAAATTGGATTTAAACAATTATAGGAGGATAATATTACATATTCATGAAACATGGATGTGGATCATAAATATTCCCCAGTAAATTCTGAAGTATAAACAATCTTGGATAAAAAATTGAGATTGCGAGATTTTCACTTAACTTAGGTCCAATTTGCTTGGTACGTATCCGAACCTCCTGTATAATTATTTAAATAATGTTATTGAATTATTATAGAATCATAATCATTGTTATGATATCATATATTGTCATATTCTTAGATTCGTATTAGTAATATTTCATTGCTACTTGTTATTCGGGTGTTTATTGCTTTTTGTTCTTATGTGTGTTTTGTCGAATAAATTCTTATTATTATTTTTAGGTTATAGACACCTCATTTACAGAATGGTATTAGTGTAATATATATCATATTTATTCATTCCATTCATTTATATAATCATTATGCATTGAATATCATGTAGAACGTGTCACATCACATCGTGGAGACGGTAGGCCGTACATACGCATGAGTGATGATATCGTTCCCATGATCATGGAATTGTACTGAAGTGCATGTATACTATTTTAGAATCAATATAACTTTACAATAATAATATATAGTTATTATTTATACCATTATACCCATCCAAGTAAGGTGGTGGTGGAAAACAGATTACACCATGGCATGGAGACGGTATTCCGTACGTATGCACGCGCAGTGATTTCATTTTTCGTAGGATGGATGGAAGGTGAAATAGGGTTGTTTATTATTTATAATGAAATATAAGTATATTATTGATACTTATGTTATTACTTTATAATGAAACAACCAAATAAGAATAAGTAGAATAATAAACAAAGTTGAAAGAATCGGTAACGGACATTACCTCTTCTTTGAAGCGCATCTTCTTAAACTTCTCTTAGGGAACTAAAGATGGTCTTTGAAGAAGAACAGAACCTCTAGGATGTTTCTAGGGAATTATAGAAGAGAATTTATCAGGGGTTGGTTGAGCTTGAATGCTCAAAGTGGTGTGAGGAGGAGTGGGAGGCGGTGCCTTTTTATAAGAGAGGAGAGGGGCACTTTAGAAAAAACTTAAAATATTATTTTATTATAAAGTCATATTCGGTTTTTAATAGCTCCAAATTGATTTATTTAGAATATAATGTGGGTATGGGTCTAAATATTCTCAACCAATAGATTTTAGACAAGTTTAGGTTACTATTTTAACCTTATCATTTAGATTTAACTGTAAGTTATATAATTTAACTTTTACCATGTCTTCTTGTTTTCTTACACTATATGGTTATTAAACTTACTATAACAATCCAAAATAACCCCAAGTGGTTCATTATTAATATATATAACCTTATCTAAGTCATTTTTCTAGACCTTATATTTTGAAAAATGAAATTACAATTAATAATATAATATTTGTTTTAAAAACTATTTTATGTCAATTTTGACACTATTTGGTAATTGATTTTTGTGAAAATCATAACAGCATTATTAGTTCGAAAAAAGTTAATTAAATCAATAATAATATGTCATATGAACCTAAAAAATTAGTTTAATTCATAAAAAGTCTCAAATTACATTTATTTGGGTATTTATAATATCAATTATGTTAATATTTCCTTAATAAGGTAATTACTGCATCAACATTGTGTCATAAATAAATTAAATTATTTAAAGTCTAAAAATTATAAATAAAATACCATTATGTAGGAAATAGTTTTATCTTTCTAATGAATATTTATAGTCGAATTTATCTTATGTATATCCCTATATGAAAAATGTTTTAGTTATTAAACTTTGATTTTAACTATTTTAACTATTCTTTAAATAAAATAATAATAAATGTCCTAATCTAATAAAATTGGACCTAAATGGTCATATTTTATTCCTAAGATTGTTTTTGGTCGAATTAAACTTATCCAATAGAATTAGGACATGTGTTAGGGTAATAATAATACCATTTTCACCCTTAATTACCCTATTTACTTTTAATCGTGGTAAATAAAAGTAAAAAGTTACTATTCACCAAATTTTTTTATCTTATTGAACCACATTTTACTCCTTGATGTTAACCGTGTCTCTAGGATTTTCTAAATTCCACTCACAGAAGTAGTAAAATCAAGTTTTATGTAAATTTTCAAACTCTCCTAGGAGGTGGGTAAAAGACGGTGAAAATTTCAATAAAATTTCTATATATCTAAAATTATTATAAAATGACTCTAGTGAATTAATTTGAACTTATATGGGTATTATGTATCAATTTTCACATAAAATAAATTTAAATAAAATAAATAATTATTTAAATAAAAATTCGGGTTTTAAATAGTAACCCAGTGTTTTCACTATTCATCAAAAATTGAAAGTTTTCAGAAAAATACCAAAAATTCACCCTAAGCTAATTTCGATATTCAGAATCCAAAATTAACTCCATTTTGAAAGATACAATTTATAAAATTTAAAAAAGTGGGTATTACTATTCATAACAGCTAGTTTTAATAATATTTTAATAGCATATCATTGTTTAGTGAAACTCGGTATTGCGTACAACGCAAGCTATCGAGGAAGGTCGCGATTGCGTGTAAAGCAAGACAAGATAGTGTTGTGTGTAGTGAAAGATTCCTTTGATGATGTATATAACATAAAAAACATATTTCTCATAAAAATCTTGGGTGTTACAGTTTGTCCAGGCAGTAGCCTCAGAAACTGCTCTGGAGCCCAGAAAACACAGAAAACACACGTTAAGGTGCCAAATTTCAATCCGTGAGGGCCCATACTCCCCGCGAATCAATGTTTGACATTTTTTACAAGTTATAACAAGGAAAACAAGGAATGATCCACCAAATTCCGGTCCATGAGGGCCCATAACACCTCAAGAACCAAATTTTGGTGTCCATCTAAGCAAAGAACTTATACAAGTAAATTCCCTATCAAACAGTAGGGATTATATCAAAGCATCTATCACAACAACATGCATAATCTACACAACATCTATGACAATAACATGAAATCGCTAATGCATCCTAGATGGCATAACAAGAATGCATGAAATGTGATTTTCTAACAAGTGCCTATATGATTCATGAGATGGAATACCCTCATCTCATCGGGTTGCGATAGAAATAGAACCACAATAACAACAACAATAACAGCACAAAGCATGTGAATCACTCAAGGTGAAATCAAATCAACTGTAATAATTTCAAAACCAGAAAAAATTGTAATTAAACGAGGTAGATTGGCTTTTCCCTATACACGGGTTAGCTACACCTGGGCACAACTTATTACCAAGTACCTATTCCATCCTATCCTTGGCTATAGGCTCCAAACAGTAAGTCAAGAGAAAAGAAACTCTGCTCCAATACCACTTTGTAATGTCCTAGTTCTGGAAGCCACCCAGAGGTTCCCCGTACCCAGTTGGTCACATGGCCTCAAGTGCATTTCCCCGAATGCCAGAGGCTGCCGACTAGCAACAAGGGCCTTGGGTGTGATAGTGGGGAAACTATTCCCTCATTGGTAGAGTACAAAGTGGAAGTACACAAATACATACAACAGAAGAAGCATTAAATACCAAACAACAGTAATAGTGGAAGACTGATAAAGGAAACAACTGGAGCAGATATATATATAAATGATGCATGATACATATAAGTCTAGAAAAATAGCCAAACAAGTCACAATGCTGGAATACGATAGTGATAAAACAAAGTGCAAAAGAAGGAAGATAAACTCCTAAGCATCGCAAGCCATATCTTGGTCCCATGCTCTCCATATCCACAACAAGTCAAGTACCTGAAGTCGAAGGGTGCTTGCCCTTATCTATACCTGCAACATTATAATCTTTTTGGGACCAAAAGCATGACCCGGACAGGGTGTGAGACAAAATTCCAGTAGGAAACCACCCGAAGATCTATACCTAATAGTCAGTGAATATATGGCAGGTAAAAGTAAAAAAAATAGTAAACAGGAAGTACTCATCAGTAAAAAATCCATATTTTCTAGCATAGAATTTACAAACAATAAAAAACCACTCAAGTAAGTAAAACAAATAGGAAACCCTCTGGGTAGTTCTCAAAGCCTAACCCTTATGGTTCAGCCAACAAGTACTAGCAACCCTCTCGGAGGCACACACAGTCTCACCCCTCTGGTTCGTCTGAAGAATATAGACTCTCTGGGGAAGCACTCACCGTCAATTCACCCTATAGTCTCGTATCATACTAAAGGTGATTTGGGGAAGCACTCAACGTCTCATTCCCCCTGTGGCCTGCGTCGAGGAACTACAGACACTATAAGGAAGCACTCAACATCAATTTCCACTGTGGTCTCACATTGTATTAAAAAGACACTCTGGAGAAGCCCTTACTACCATTCTCCCTATGGTCCACTACACTAGGTTATATCAACCCTGTGTAAAGTCAGTAAGTATCGAATCACGTAATGGACAAAGTGAACCTTAAGAATTACTTGGCTAGCAGTCTACAATATAACAACATGTTAGAAAAGAACACTCCATCCTACAATACTAGGCATGGAACTGGAAATATCCTAATAGGAAAAACTAGACCAAACAGTCATAAACAAGAAAAACATACATGGGAAAAACATCCAAAGCATAGTAAATTACCCTATTCACCAGTAATAACCTATAAATAGGCATATAAGCAAAGAATGAAAGAAAAAAGGGCAAAACAGGAACATGCAATACCCTGTTCAAGGGTATTGGTGGAATTTGCACAAAATACTCAAAGAATTTCTATAGAAAAGAACAAACCACCTACCTTGATGTTAGGGGATCGATATACTTGAACCACAGGGCTTGAATCGCCTTAGAATGTTGAAGATCTATAAAAATGTCTAAAACGTTCAACCCACGATCACTTGGAAAAGAAAAGGAATTGGGTAACGAAGCTCTATGAGGAGAGATAACTCGCCACTGTGATTCTAAGGCACTCAATGGTGTTCGAATCAGAGGACGGATGGAGGTTTGGGGGATCATCGAAGATCCACGGCTGCTCGGTACTCTCGGATGAAGAACACCTAGAAGAAGATGGTTCTGTCCGTCAAATGCGACCCCGATGTATTTAATGAAAAAAATACATGGCGTGTAATTTTGGAGTACATGGCATGTACTCGCCTTTTCCGTACTCCGCTTTAAGCAGTATCCAAACACCCTTACACGACCGTGTGCGTGGCCCCTACACAGCCAGCACATGGCCTTCAGTGGAAATGAAGTACATGACGTATACTCATAAAGTAAACGATGTGTACTTCAAAAATTTCCAGAAACTCCTCTTTTCTCAAAAACTATAAAAAAGGAAAAAAATACCTGAAAAGAAGTTCTGGGTTCTTACAGATCAATTATCATACATGTACATAAAATATCCCAAAATCAGTCAGATTATCTTATAGAATAGTGTTTATAGTTACTTCATGAAGTTAAAATATCTTATGACTTGGAATTTTATACGAGACTAAGGAATTCATTAAAAGGATCAAATTATTACCAAGATTAAGATATCTATCAAAGTAAAAATTATCATATGAAGAAAAATAAGTTTTTTCTAAGCCAAATTTCATATGAAGTATTAAATTCTCATGTAAAGGCCCAACGTTTTATGTAAATATGAAAATTCATATGAGAAAAACATCTAATGAATAAAATTATAATAAAGATGAATATTCCAAAGATATGAATTTTACAATACTTAATTGGATTATCAAGTTATTAATTTATATTTTAGTAATTCAATAAAATTTCCCTCTTACCTTTTGTTTTATTAAAAGTTGTACCATTGAATGAGGAAATGATGATTTAAATATTGTTTCTATTTATCAAAACACATAGAGTTACACGATCGACCAATTTTGTAGTCAATGGATACCTCTATCCTTTAATTTTTTTGAGAAGAAGTCTAGAAGAGAATTAAGATCATGTATCTTCAGATTATTTTATTATTCTCTTAACCATTAAAGTGGAAACAATGTTCAAATTCTAATATAGGTAGATATACTATTAAGGATTAAAGGGAGAATGCTCGCACGGAATACATACTCTGTTTTACATGGTAAATATTGTTTTGAAAGTGATAACCAAAATATTTTGATATTATTAATTCAATACTATCATCTATATATAAATAACCTATGGAGATACTTATCTAAGCTATATTATATCTCTCTAGTTGTTTTCATCATTTTTTCAGCTACTATTTTCAACTGTGTTTTGAACCCAAAAAACTTTATTCATATCATTATTTTTAATCCTATAATTATTTCTCTATGTGTGCATGGGTTGTAAAAAGGTCATTTAAAAAGGTAAAGCCTTGTAAAATCTCTTAGTATCTTTTATAGAAAGTTTCATTTATTTTCACTCAACTGTCGAGGTCCCTAGAAAAGGTCATGCATAGTGAAAATTAATAAACTCACCAAGGGAGTGATTATTGGAGTGGAATAGGGGATATTTGTGCCCCAAAACACTATAAATTTATTATGTTATGTTTCTTCTATTTTTCTATAACATTCCACTACTTATCTATTTTTGAGTAATGGATAGATTTGTTTATGTTTTTTAAAGAGGATGATTTTTAAATTGGTAAAAATTTAAGAACTCAATTGACCCCTTCCCCACCCCTCTTGAGTCATTATGTAATACCCATTGGGACAAAAGTAGTAATAAATTACATAAAATATTGTCCTGTGTAATTATCTTAAGAAAATATTGGTGGTGATGAAAACAAAAAGTGGGGATTCATCACATTTTTTCTCCTATATAATAGCCCCATCCTCACTCTATATCACTAATAATGATACTAGTTGGTGCAAGAGTCCTAGGTTTGTAAAATATCTTATTATTTATGCATTCATAAATACAATGAATTTTTATATAGAAAAATAGTGTAGTCTTAACTAGTTATATCATTAATAACACTGTAATGAAAAATTTGTTTTTATATAGTAAAGGATAAGTGATAATAATAATTTTCAACCAATTCCCATTGTTATTGATCCCTCTGATATGTCGATGTATATTGAATAATGTGTGAAATCAGTACTTCAAAATTATATATTTGAAAATGTTAGAACAAATACAGGTATTTATTCATGGTTGGAACCACCACAAAGAGATCTTCCAAAAAGATAAAAGTCTCTATTATAAGCTATGGGTTGGAATATTTTTCTAATAGAATATTTTTGGGATCATAGGAAAATACATCTTTTCTATTAGAAAATTGGTAGAACTTTGGAAAGGGAACAAAAATACTTAAGAAATAAATTACAGTTTGTTAGGAGAAGATGTAAGGATTATTTTATTTTATTTTTTGTAACATAAGAGAAGGAAAAAAATATAAAAAAGTTAATTACAATAATTAAAAATTACTATTTCAAACTCCATGATGAGTTTGAAATAATAAAATATTAAAAGATACTGATAAATTTATAGTTAATGCATATGATAAATATGATTAAAAATTCAAATTCAGGGGCTTGAACAATAATAATATGTCTAATAATGTAAGTATATCCATAATTTTAGGAATGTAGGAGTTATTCATGAGTTTGCTGTTTGGGCAGGGGCATTGTTGCAATTGGGATTGATAGTTGTTAGGAGTGGTTAGTTGTTTAGTTAGTGTATTAAATGAATGTTTTTTATAGGTAAAGGGTATGATTCATTTTTTGAGAAATATCTTGGAAGATGATGGAGAATCGGTCCTTGGGAGGATATAGTTTTATCTTTGAAGAAGGGGTCATTCCCAAGGGAGTATCATATTATTATTTACACCTTCTATCTTCTCCCACATACTGTAATATCTTCATTTGTAATTCCTATAGAATATTACATATAAAAATACAATTTATTCTTCCTACATTCAACCAAGATTCCATTATTATGTTACGGTCTTAAAAATTTTAGTGTTTCCATTGAGTTCTTGGATATTGCACTATGTTATTTATTTAATTATTTATGTTTTATACTACTTGAGAGAAACATTTGGGGTGGAAATCAAGAATAATATTCTTGATCAACACTATCTAATTAAGGAGGAAAAATGTTCTAGAAGTTCATATGTTGAGATAGGGTTGTGTGGTGTGGATGTCCATAGAAAGGTGTTTAAAGCTGGGTAACACGGTTACTATAGAGAAACATGTTCCATATTAATGGAATTGGATTAGTTGGAGTATGTGAACATTGTTTTTATCTAGAAATAAAAAAAAGAAGTTTGTTGCATCCACCACTAATATTGGTGAAACTTCATTGGGAGAGACAAATGCTAGAGAAATATGTTCACTTGGGGACTATGTGTGCTATGTGGAAGATAGGATATATCTAATATTTAAGAGGAAAATGAAATGTGATGATCATTGGACGTCATTTTTTCTATTAAATAAATTTCAATGATTAGGAATGGATAGAGAAAGTAGATAAATTTCAAAATTGAAAAGACTCGGTGCAAATATTTTATAGTATGGGTAGTGCGACATAGAGAGTTTAGTTGCTATATTTTTTAGGTGAATATCCTTTAGGTTAGATCTTCAAATTTGAAGAGTATTTCTTGATAAATTGGATATCAAAATACATGAAACTACTTTGGGCACAATTGGGTATGGAATTAAAGGTAAATATTTGGTTTTTGTCATCGAAGTGTAAAAATTTGGGTGCAACATGGGGGTGGTTGAAGCTGGTGTTAATGGATAAAAATGGAAATAGAAAAGAAAAATTGATATTAGTTTCACATGGGTGTTGAGGAATGGTGAAAGATGGTACTAAAAAAAACTTTAAACTCTCGGAAGAGCATAATGAGGTATGTGTGTGTGTGGGGGGGGGGGAGATATAGAAGTGATTTTGTATTCTTAGTACTACCTACCAAGGTGGTACTGCAGTCAAAGATCGCACCAGAATTGTAAGAGGGGAGTTCATGGAGTTGTATTTTAATGTGAACAAGACATTAAAAATTATTTTGTGCTATAAACTATTGAGGGAACTAATATATATAGAAATGATTTTTTTGAATATATGGTTTCATATTTCATGCAAGGTGATAATTAGGAAATTGAAGTATTTCATGAGGCACCAATGGTTAATGGTAGCCCACAATTTTTCTATAAGGCTGAAATTTGAGTTTTTTATCTTACCTGGACTAGTTCAAATCTGATAAAGAGTGGGTTAGTTGATAAAGTTAAAATAGCTATCATTAGTGTAGTTTTAGACTTTCATGGGATAGAAAAGGGAGGTGTTAGATGCATTGTTATTTCTTGGATTGAGGTTGAAAAACCCTGTAGGATGTGAAGTGAAATCTTATTTTTTGTTTATAGGGTGAAATGCTTTGATCATTTCTAGGAAGTTGTAGTTTCATTGATTCTTAGGAAACCACCAAATACACCTACAAGAGTTCTCATCCTAGTGCTTAAGAATAGGGTGTAGAGCATTTGTTTTAGTGAAGCAAAAATTGAGCAGGGAGGTCTACCTTAGGGACAATTTGGATTTTTTATATGGGTGGAATTTCAAGGGATGTTGGGGTTGTTTGTGAGTAAGCTATTTTTGTAAGAGAAGTGTTTTAATTGTAATTTATTGTTATTTGGAGTGATTATTTAGTTGGGGTATTAAAAAGGATTTTGTCATAAATAAGGGTTATGATTCAATTTTTGGGAAAGAGATTGGATGCTACTGGAGAACCAATCCTTAGAAGGATACAATTTCATCTTTAGGGAAGTTTTCATTCCCTGGGAAGTCCATCATATTTATCTTTACTCCTTCTATCTTCTTCCATATACTATAATCACTTATGTTGTAATTAATATATACTATTATATACATATAGTTTTTTTATTAAATTATATAAAGTATCCATTTTTTGGTTATGGTCCTAACAAATAAGTACATGGAACATATAGAAAAATTGAGTCTGAAAATTCATACCTTATAAAATCCCCACCCTTCCCCTACCATATTTACAATAGTGGGTCTAGTCAAAACTAAAAATGAGAAAAAACATGTGGAACAATCCATAGATCCTATAAAGTAGAAGAAGGACCATGCCACAAAGGAAACACTACATCATAGAATTCTAATTCTAAAGAGTAAATCCACACCAAAACCCAGATCTATTGTGCAATGACCCCAAAATAAATAAAACAAACAAAACTCACCTCTCATGGACTCCATGCCATAGCCTACCCCTTACTCTTCATCAAGAATGAATCAGACATACCCACCAAATCCTCTCTTCCCAACCCTTCAAACTACAAATCTTCATACATGCCATAGACTCATATCCTAAATACATTTAAAAGTGTATAAAATACCATCACACTAAAACACTACTATAAAACTGAAATTTTAGCTCAACTCCTATTATTCCTTCCTCAACCCCCTTAGAACTTTACTTAGACACCTACATCACCCAAAATCCCACAAAGTAATGGGTTGAAAGGTCCAGAACATTAGATTTTTCATGGTTCTATAATCTCCATAATATTAATCACATAATGAATATCTTATTATTATATAATATCACTAGTATTTATCATTACATAATCATTCATGTTGTAAACTTTATAAAATCACTCATGTCAATGGTAAAACCAATCTATACAAGGTTTTTTGGAGTTGGTTCCCTAGAACCAACTTCTTTGTACTTTATGATTACACATATTCATTTTTTTGAATATTAATAAACTTATTATCACATCATTATTGTTCTTCTGCATGACATAGTATGTTATAATGTCCTAATAGTAACTATCACACCAAAAGGTCATAACTGTTCCCCACTATGATGAGAACCCAGAAGTGCCACAAAAATATTCTTAAATATATGTTCTATAGCCAGATGAAATAATTTTAGGGATATAAATGATTTAGGCTATCAGGGGTGGAGACTCATAGGACTTTGAGACACCTTCTTGTGGTGTATGCCCTTGGTAATATCCAGTGTAGGATATTATGAGAATGAGACCCTCCATTAGGAAATCCACATTTATATGTTCCGTTGTATATTCCTATCTACATATGTGTGTATTGATCTTGAAAGACCCTGGAATACCCTGAGAGGGGAGGAGTGAATCAGGGTGTCAAATTTTTTCTTTTAAACTGAAGGATATTGTTCCCACATTGGTAGGAACCTGTTAAACCTGTCTGAAGAGAAATTACAGAAAATAAACAGTTACATGCAAAGAAAAGACACAAAAATTTTACTTAGTTCACCACAAAGGGCTACATACAAGGATCATACGCTGACAATTTTTCGGTCTTACCAAAGTCTACTAATCTTCACTATTTGTGGAGTACAAAATTCTAGCACAGTCACTCTATTCTAGGAAAAATTCCTTTATAAGGTTTTAGGGATAACACACTGCGTCCCTCAGATCACTTTCATCAACACCCCCCTACTCACTGCATTGGGAAGAATCTAAACTTAGTTTATTGAATTAAAGGTCGCTTAAACTGATTGGAATAAAAATTAATCCTCAACTATAGATGGATTCTCTATTGAAGTTCTTTTTTTTACCCATAGATGAAGTTCAATTTTCCACATAATGATAGATTGAAAACTACTCCTCCATGAACTGAAATTATTCCTCCACGTACTACACTCCTTCCTCCTTGTACGAAACTCTTTCCTCCACGTACTACCCTACTTCGCATACTGCCCTACTCTATGTACTGAAAATTATTCCTCTATGAACCGAAATGTTCCATGTACTACCTTGCTCTATAAACTGCCTTCCGTGAAGAACCCCTAATCTACGTACTACAAGAAATCTGTGGACCAAGTTCTTCCTCAGCGTACTGGCTCTCTTACGTAAACATGTCTTCCTTAAAACTGGTATTCTTCCTCCGTGAACTATCTTCCATGAAATATTATGGTCTTCATCAATTTTTTTATATTCGTAATTAAATTCTTTTTTGTGTTTTATTCTTGTGAACTAATTCTATATTTAACCAAATTCATCTTGGATTTTTAATCTCAAAGCCACATTATAATGAAGTGATTAGAGCTCCTTATATAGGAAAAATAGATCCAAAAAATATTTTAATATGAGATTTACCAAATCTTTATTGAGGAACCACCTTTATCGCATACTTCACATCTCCCATGAACCATTTTTCTTACACGGTCCGCATACCTCTATTCTCCCTATGTGTCGGAAAAAATCACCGCCTTGTTTCCACAAACAACACCCTTCATGATTTCTAAAAACTCCACCTAAATTTCATGAATGAAACTCCATCCCATGAACCATCATGCATTCCAAATACATTGAGCCTTCCCATAAACCCCAAGTCTTTACCGCAAACCTCCTTCACTCTGTAAACCATTCCTCCTATGGGGTCCACATACCATTCCCGCTTCGTGGTTCATGGTTCACCATTCCACATACCAAAATTTATGATCCATGAAATATTACATGAATATGGTTCATGGTCCATGATTACTTTTCCTAAACTCATTCTTTTCCAAACAAAAAAATTCTCAATTTTGAGACCCAAAAAATTGGGCAAACACCGGGAAAATATGCCACCTTCAATACTGATTTCAGCCTCAATATTAAAACCACATTACTTGAAAAATCCTTGATAAACCCAATGAGGATTAACAATAAACACAAACCAAATTCCATTTTTAGAAAATAATGGCCTTGGTTCCAACAATATACCCCTTTGGGTTGATTGGAAATGCATATATAAATTCAATGAAGCACCTACAACAAACAAAACCTAATACGTGAGAAACAAATCATCTAAAACTCTAAGTCTATGCGAGCAAAGATTGGTGTAGAAAATAAGAGGAGCATGAATTGGGTTCCCATATCTTGTAACTCATCATAATCCCCCATTGTTGCATTTTTGAATTTCTCTATTCTCCACTCTTTCTGCAACCAATCATAAAAATATTGCATTATCATTGAATTTCACCATTCTCACCCATTATCAATAAAAAAAAGAATCAAATTTGAACTTTTAAATCTTGAAGAACACTCCCCCAAGATTGTATCTCCCCCATAAACCTAAAATACATCAGAAAACAGATTAAAATAGTTAGCATAACTGGGGATAGGGTACTTCATAACCTCCTCATGCACAGAGGTGACTGAACACCGAGATTCAACTAATTCTTCTCGAACACATGTGCAGAAAATAGATTGGTCAGTTTGTTAGCTGGTTGATCATCGGTTCCAAAATGATCCATTTTAATCATTCCTTGTTCCAATTTTTCATTGATGAAGTGATATATGGTTTTAATGTGTTTTGTATGAGAATGTTGAACATGATTATTCATAAGATCAATCACACTCTTGTTATCACAGTGAATCACCATTATCTATTTCACTTTATCACCAATATCAGTTAGCTATTTCTTCATCCAAACTAATTGAGTGCATGACTTCATATAAATGATATATTCATCTTCAATAGTACTGAGAGAAGTGATTTACTATTTCTTAGTCAAATAGCCCACACATTTCTTTCTAATAAAGAATGCTCCACTACTTGTAGATTTTCTATCCACCATATCTCCAACCCAATCAGAATCAAAAATTTCTTAAAGTTGACTATATTTTCCTATAGTAAAGTATAATCCAAAATTATGAGTACCTTGAATCTAACTCATGATTATTTTCACTGTTTCCATATGTTCTTCCTTTGGATTACTTTGAAAGTGAGCCGCTAAGCATGTTGCAAAGACAATATCTGGCTGTGTCGTAGTCAAGTACAATAAGCTTCCAATGATTCTCCTATACATTGTGGGATCTATAGATGTCCCATCTTCATGCTTTACCATTTTTTCCCAACCGCAATTGGAGTGTACATTTGTTTGGAATAATGCATGTTGAATTTCTTCAGCAACTCTATTGCATACTTTTCCTAAGAAATGAAAGTTTAGTCTTTCCTCTAAATCATCTACAACCCCAAAAAGTATATGAGTTCACCAATTATAGACATTTCAAATTCTGACTTCATGTGATTGTAAAATTCATCCACTGATCCCTACCTAGTTTCACCAAATATAATATCATCTACATACACCAGAACCATAAACTATTATTTCTAATAATTCTTCACATAGAGATAGTGATCCACTCCTCATGTTTTAAATTATAGATTTCTTAGACTAAAATCTAGCCAAGAGTACCACGTTTTTGGTGCCTACTTTAGAATATAGAGAGCCTTATTTAATTCTCAAACCTTCATTTCATCATTACCACGTAGAAAACCCACTGGTTGTTCAATGTCGACTTCTTCTTCAAGAACACAATTTAAGAAAGATGTCTTGACATCCATTTGATACACTTTTTATCCTCTTTAAATTTCCATTGTAAGAAAAAGTCTGATTTAATTTAGTCTAGCCACCAGAGTGAATGTTTCTTTAACATGAACACCTTCATTAGGTGAATAGCCTTTACACACCAACCGTGCCTTATTTCTGATCAAATTTCCATGCTCTTCAAATTTATTTTTGAAAATCCATTTTGTACCAATCACATTGTGGTTTTCAGGTCTCTTAACTAGATCTCATATTTGGTTCTTATCAATCTAATCCAATTCTTCATTCATGTACTTAACCCATGATTCATAATTTATAGATTCTTAAAATGAGTATGGTTCCACAACTGAAAGGAATATATATTGTCCATTATTTTTCATTCTCCTTGTCTATGTGGGTGTAATATAATCCCCAATGATGTTATATCGATCAATGTATGCTCTTAGATTTCTCCTTTGGGGTTCATAAGAACTTTCCTCAGTCATGATTTACTCTTCTGATTCTTCTTCTGATTCAACACCATGATGTGATTCCTGAGTGTTTTTCATGCCTTTTGCTACTTATGTATTTGAATCCTTTCCATGTCCAAATTCTTCCTCACCATTTACCACATCAGCAGATGAATTTCTCGAGACATTTGTGGTTTTATCTTCAATGATCTTCACATCACTACTTTCCATAATTTTCCAAGACATTTATTGAAACATTTGTAGGATTTTCTATTCATTGAATATCTAAAAAATATTCCTTTATCTACAACATCACTATACTTTCCTTGATTTCCTTCTTTGTTTTGGATAAAGCATTTACTTCTAAAAACATGAAAATGATTAAAAAATGGATTCCTTCCATGGAATAACTCATAGGGTGCCTAAGTTTCCCCTATATAAAGACCTATTTGGTTTTTAATATAAAAAACAGCTTGAAAAACCTATTTCCAGTAATGGTGAGAGATACGACTCTCAATTAGTATAGTTTTGGACATACTATTCACCTATTGATTCCGGTGCTCAAGAACTCTATTTTGTTGTGGGGTTCTCATAGCAGCCACCTAATGTTGTATTCCATGTTTCTCAAGTAATTTTAAAATTCAATAGATGTGTACTCCCCTTTATTGTCTAACCATATAACTTTTATTGTCCGTACAATATCATTCTTAGCTATTCAGTAATAAGTTTTCATGCAATAAATCACCTATCATTTCCTATGTACAATAATCATGCAAGCCATTCTACTATAACTATCAATGAAAATGATGAAGTACCTTTCTACATATGTTCCAAAAAAATTTATCAGACCATGTAACGACCCGAAATTTTGAATAAATCTTGTTTCCTAATTTTATGTGTTATTTTATTTTATTTTTATACTCAACAAAATTTTTCATTTGATAGCATGATTATAATTAAAATGAGACCGTTGGGTTTTGACTATTATATGACCATTGGTCAATATGACCATTGGAAACTAAATGTTTTGATTTTTGTCTCTAAATACAAGTAATCTTGGTTAATTATTATAGAAAGAAGATTCGATGGCCTCGCCCAGTAGTCTTGGACCGATCGAAGCCCATCTAACAGAACTTGGGAAGGAGGTAGCACCATTGGGCTTTGCTCTGGACCAAACCCAAGCTGAACTTCATCGTGTGAAGCTAGAACGGAATCGCCTTCGCGAGAAGTTCAACCTAATAGAAATTACTACTCGTGCGATGTTGGTCGAGCCTCCATCAGATTCTCTCACCTTAGCACACCTTACACTTAGGTCCTATACTGGCATGATAAGGGGCTATTTAAGGAGACCGTAACTGCCTTGTGTAATCCTTTGTTTTAAATAAAAATTAGGATTTCTTCTTATGATAATGTTTATGACTTTTCAAATGTCCGGATAAATATAGTATACATATTTTTGGTGAATTTTAGAGAAAGGATATTTTAAAAAATGTTTATGTAAACCTTAAATAATTAAAAATGTGTAATTATTTTCAAAAAATGGTCTTCTACAATTATGTTCAGTACGAAATTTAGAGTCTAATAAGATCAACTTGATTTTTGATGAATAGTAAATTATGAATAGTGATTTTATGCTTAGGATTAGTAATTTGACCAAATAGATTAGTAACCTCACTTAAATAAAGTATTAAAATATTCAACGCACCTTGATTAAGTAATGTGATTCAATAAAATGGTTAAATAACGGTTTCATAAATTATTATTCAAGTATTAGTTTTTTCGGGTGAATAGCGTTTTTTTAATTATAAATTAAATTAAAAATATTTAGAAAATTATTTTTATAAAATGGATTTCATTTTTGAACTCCTAGCATCGATATTATGTTAATGTAATTTTTGGGGTTTTTTCTGAAAAAAATGAATTTTCTGTGAATAGTGAATTTATTTAAAAATAAAATTAAAAATATTTAGAAAATTATTTTTATAAAATAGAGTTTATTTTTGAAATCAGAGCATTGATATTTGGTTAATGTGAAATTTTGGGATTTTTCTAAGAAAGTTGAATTTTCAGTGAATAGTAAAAATACAGTTTTAGGGTTTCAGTATGTTTAATGACATCATAACTGTGTCATGATGATGTCATGAGATATTTTAAGGGTTGGAAGACAAAAGGTGATTAATTATTGTATTGGGGGCCCCATGTGTCCTAACTTCATGGGAAATATCATGGGAGAGCACATGGTTTTGAGAAAACCACTTTTGAGGTGTCCCTTGGCCATTAATGCCTTGTCCCCTCACTTTCCCTCTAAATACCAAGACCTCCTCTCATCCATTCGACTCCAAAACCATCCTCAACGATGTTCGGGTCTACTTACCTCCCAAGGAGTCCTCCCAAGGTGCCCCAAATCCTTCAAGGTCCAAACCATTGAGTTTTAAGAGTTACATTTTAAGGTAAGGGATCCGACCTCTCTCTTTCTTTTCAAGAAATCTCTTTTATGTCATTTCATTTATGCTCCTTGTTCTTATGTTAAAGGATGTTCTTTTATACTCCTCTTACTTCCGTTTTCATGTTAATATAATTAGAGATCCCCTCTTACTCTCATTATTTCATTTTATGAAGTTTTAAGTGGCGCCGTTAGGCTGCCGAAAATTTTGTAACAGATTATTTCTCCCTTCTCATTTTTCAAGATCTATTTTCATGTAATGTATTTCAAGTTACTTTTTATTATGTTGGGGTATGATATCTAAATTTATCATACTTATCTTTTATGATAATATTATTATAGACCCCATTTTATCTCTTCAATTCAGTATTTTGAAGTTTTAAGTGGCACCGTTAGGCTGCCGAATTTTTTAGGGATTCTTTCACCCTTCGCATTTTCAAGATCTATTTTCTTGTCAAGTCATTCATGTTCCTTTTTATTATGTTGGGGTATGATCTCTAAAAATATCATACTTATATTTTATTTTCATATTATTAGAGACCCTATTTGATCTCATCAATTCATTTTTGTTGAAGTTTAAGTGACACCGTTAGGCTGCCGAATTTCTAAGGGGTTCTTTCACCCTTCTCATTTTCAAGATCTATTTTCATGTCAAGTCTTTCAAGTTCCTTTTTATTATGTTGGGGTATGATCTCTATATATATCATACTGATAATTTATGTTCATATTATGAGATACCCTATTTGATCTCTTCAATCCATTTTCGGAAGTTTTAAGTGACGCCGTTAGGCTACCAAATTTCTAAGGGGTTCTTTCACCCTTCTCGTTTTCAAGATCTATTTTCATGTCAAGTCTTTCAAGTTTCTTTTTATTATTTTGGGGTATGATCTCTATATCTATCATACTTATCATTTATGTTCATATGGTGAGAGACCCTATTTGATCTCATCAATCCTTTTTTGGAAGTTTTAAGTGACGCCGTTAGGCTGCCGAATTCTCATAAGAGAAATCTTATTTTTTGTCTACCTTTCAAGTTCTTCGTTTCATATGGTATATCCTTAGAATTTCATTACCATGTTCTTAAATACTTTATATTCTGTTCCCCTCCTGTTTTATGAATCATTTTTAGTGGGTGACCCATGTCCCCTCTCTTTTCAATGTTTTCTAAAACCTTGTATCATAGCCGTTATGCTGCATAGTTTTCGTCTCAAAATTCCTCCCTCTTTATCTCAAAATTATTTTAAGTTATTAAGTGAATACTAAAAGATCTTATTTCTATAGGGGTAATCACATATATATCAAAATGTTCTATTTTGAATTTTTGGATTTACATACATGAAACCCACTTTCCCTTTTTCGTGGGTTTAAAGTGACATAAAGATCATGTCTTTAAAGCAATTTTTAAAACGTTATGATTATGAAATGAAACCCATTTATTTTATGCTATATGGGTTGTTTATGAAATTATTGATGATGATATATGTGGCTCACATTATAATAAATACATGTCAAGGGTGCACCCAGATAGAGCTCTAATGCATTGGGTAAAGACTTAATCTCTAGAGATGACCTTTTAGACTGATACCTTGGTGAATAACCTTGGTAATTTTTAATGACACCTTAGGGATAGACCTTGGTGAAACAAAATGATTTTCAATATTAAATGTTGTAGACACATATTCAAGTTATGAAAAATGTTATTTTTATTATGATATGCCCCATGATTTCATTCTCATGCCTTAAAGTTCTTTTCATGACTTTATTGATGTATCTCAAGTTCATATGTAAAATGTTTCGCTTGTTTCCCTTATTGGGCCTTCTGCTCACCCATTCTTTTGATGTATGTCCCCAGGTTATGAGATGCAGTAATGAACCAAGGATTAACTTAAGGAGAAGCCTTTCAAGTGTTTAAGAATAATTTTTTATGTTGTTTTCATGTATTATGTTCCTGGTTTCCAAGACACTAACCCTTAAAGATCCTCATTTTTGTGTAATGTAATGAAAGCTTATGTTATAAAAAGGCGGGATGCTATAGTTGGTATCAATGGATGGTTTAGTTATTTGTGGAAATTAGGATATGAAAACTCTAGGAAGAACCCTATAGAAAAGTCTAAATATAGGAAATCTTCCTGGTATTTTGGTGAGTATTGAGTAAAGGGTTTCCAAGCAAATACATCCCTGTTTGGATACGAGCAGGTAGAGGTGGATCTGGCACAAATATACATAGGGGTAAAACCTGAAAACACTGCTTTGATCTAGACTCGAACGGGAACTGGTACACGAGAACGGGCCTTGCTGAACTCTTAGTTACGACACTCCCGAGGGATATGCTTTGGTAAATTCATAAGCTTAGTATGAACCATTATTAAAGGAACAAGGATAAAACAAAATAGAGATTCACATAAGAATATATGATCATGGATAACCTAGTTTGAAACCTAGGGGATCACAAGTTAGGGTATACTTTTCTTCTAGAAGTTATCCTTATATGCTTTAAGCTCCTTTTCATGATTATTGGTTATGTATTTAAGCCTCTAATTATACTTTCTCTTCTTAGTTAATGGTGGGAAATGGAAGAACATGTCCCAACAACCAATGTGATAGGAAATGTGATGGTTGTCGTATTAATATGACAGAGATGATTAGGGGATTAAAAGATGATTATTATTTTGGAAGACGTTCACTATTTTGGGGAGCCTATATGATCGAGGTAAATAAATTACTACGATATTTTCATTGATGAGTAAGGTTGAATTATAGAATTGATGAATTTAATGTGTACTTATAGTAATTTAGGTTACTTATGGAAATGATTAACCTATCTTGGGTAAAATATGTTTAGGTTAGCTACTTTTGTTATAAGATGTTAGGAGTGGTTGATGTGTTTTGGGGATGAACAATTAAGTTTATTTTGGAAGACTATGTTATCAAATTCTTCTTGTATTTGGGTTTCAATCTTAGTTTGGTTTATTTTAAGGAATTTTAAGAACATTTATTTATGGAATGGTCTATGACGAACTTTGGGTAGTACCATGGAACTTTAAAGATTTAAAATTAGTTTCCATTCCTATGGTATTATTTCTTTTTGAATAGTTGTTTTACCTTACCCTTTCTATTTTTGGGATAATGTTTAAAGATAGAATAAATAGATAGTTAATCTTTTGTGGATTATGTGATTCTCTAGAAGATGATTCTTGTTCTTTGGATGAGACCAAGTATTTTTGAATTCTCATCATTTGGAGAAAAGATTAGTTTTTGTAGAGACTTATTAAAGGATGAAAATCTACTTGAAGGTAGGTATATTTTCTTATGTTTCTGTTCTATGTAGTAAATGAATTCATCAAAATTATGAAAAGGAACATAAAACAAAAATGTGGTTGGTTTACGTTTCCTACTAGGCAATCAAAGGCCGTTTACACACATCATAATTTTGGGATTTTCTTATGGTTAACTTTCTCCTAATAATGTTTTCTATCACTCTCCCTCAGAACTTGACCCTTTTTTTTCTCCTCTATGTCCATGTTTTCGTACATGGAATCCTAGTGTGGGTTAACTCGGGTGACCTTTGTACTTCCCTTTCTTTCTTTTAAAGTAATAATTTTACTGACCCCTTTTGCGATGTGGTACTTTCAATGAAATTTCAAAACCCAATTTTTTAAAAAAATTGTGAGGATGCAATTTCTTAAGGGGGGAAGATTGTAACGACCCGAAATTTTGAATAAATCTTGTTTCCTAATTTTATGTGTTATTTTATTTTATTTTTATACTCAACATAAATGTTTCATTTGATAACATGGTTATAATTAAAATGAGACGGTTGGGTTTTGACTATTATATGACCATTGGTCAATATGACTATTGGAAACTAAACATTTTTATTTTTGTCTCTAAATACAAGTAATCTTGGTTAATTATTATAGAAAGAAGATTCGATGGCCTCTCCCAGTAGTCTTGGACCGATCGAAGCCCATCTAACAGAACTTGGGAAGGAGGTAGCACCACTGGTCTTTGCTCTGGACCAAACCCAAGACGAACTTCATCGTGTGAAGCTAGAACATAATTGCCTTCATGAGAAGTTCAACCTGATAGAAATTACTACTCGTGCGATGTTGGCCGAGCCTCCCTCAGATTCTCTCACCTTAGCACACCTTACACTTAGGTCCTATGCTGGCGTGATAAGGGGATATTTAAGGAGACCGTAACTGCCTTGTGTAATCCTTTGTTTTAAATAAAAATTGGGATTTATTCTTATGATAATGTTTATGACTTTTCAAATGTCCGGATAAATATAGTATGCATATTTTTGGTGAATTTTAGAGAAAGGATATTTTAAAAAATGTTTATGTAAACCTTAAATAATTAAAAATGTGTAATTATTTTCAAAAAATGGTCTTCTACAATTATGTTCAGTATGGAATTTAGAGTCTAATAAGATCAACTTGATTTTTGATGAATAGTAAATTATGAATAGTGATTTTATGCTTAGGATTAGTAATGTGACCAAATAGATTAGTAACCTCACTTAAAGAAAGTATTAAAATAATCTACGCACCTTGATTAAGTAATGTGATTCAATAAAATGGTTAAATAACGGTTTCATAAATTATTATTAATGTATTAGTTTTTTCAGGTGAATAGTGTTTTTTAATTAAAAATTTAATTAAAAATATTTAGAAAATTATTTTTATAAAATGGATTTCATTGTTGAACTCAGAGCATCAATATTATGTTAAGGTAATTTTTGGGGTTTTTTTAAAAAGAATGAATTTTCGGTGAATAGTGTATTTATTTAAAAATAAAATTAAAAATATTTAGAAAATTATTTTTATAAAATGGAGTTCATTTTTGAAGTCAGAGCATTGATATTTGGTTAATGTGATATTTTTGGATTTTTCTAAGAAAGTTGAATTTTTAGTGAATAGTAAAAATACAGTTTTAGGGTTTCAGTATGTTTAATGACATCATAACTGTGTGATGATGATTTCATGAGATAGTTTAAGGGTTGGACGACCAAAGGTGATTAATTATTTTATTGGGGGCCCCATTTAGCCTAACTTCATGGGAAATATCATGGGAGAGCACATGGTTTTGAGAAAACCACTTTTGAGGTGTCCCTTGGCCATTAATGCCTTTTTCCCCTCACTTTCCCTATAAATACCAAGCCCTCCTCTCATCCATTCGACTCCAAAACCATCCTCAACGAAGTTATGGTCTCCTTACATCCCAAGGAGTCCTCCCAAGGTGCCCCCAATCCCTCAAGGTCCAAACCTTTGAGTTTTAAGAGTTACATTTTAAGGTAAGGGATCCGACCTCTCTCTTTCTTTTCAAGAAATATCTTTTATGTCATTTCTTTTATGCTCCATGTTCTTATGTTAAAGGATGTTATTTTAAACTCCTCTTACTTCCATTTTCATTTTCATATAATGAGAGATCCCTTCTTACACTCATTATTTCGTTTTATGAAGTTTTAAGTGGCGTCGTTAGGCTGCCGAAATTTCTGTAACAGATTCTTTCTCCCTTCTTATTTTTCAAGATCTATTTTCATGTAAAGTATTTCAAGTTAATTTTTATTATGTTGGGGGTATGATATCTAAATTTATCATACTGATATTTTATGATCATATTATGAGAGACCCCAATTGATCTCTTCAATTCAGTATTTTGAAGTTTTAAGTGGCGCCGTTAGGCTACCGAATTTTTAGGGATTCTTTCACCCTTCTCATTTTCAAGATCTATTTTCTTGTCATGTATTTCATGTTCCTTTTTATTATGTTGGGGTATGATATCTAAATATATCATACTGATATTTTATGTTCATATGATGAGATACCCTATTTGATCTCATCAATTCATTTTTGTGGAAGTTTAAGTGACGCCGTTAGGCTGCCGAATTTCTAAGGGGTTCTTTCACCCTTCTCGTTTTCAAGATCTATTTTCATGTCAAGTATTTCAAGTTTTTTTTATTATGGTGGGGTATTTTCTCTATATATATCATACTGATCATTTATGTTCATATGATGAAAGACCCTATTTGATCTCGTCAATCCATTTTTGGAAGTTTTAAGTGACGCCGTTAGGCTGCCAAATTTCTAAGGGGTTCTTTCACCCTTCTCGTTTCCAAGATCTATTTTCATGTCAATTCTTTCAAGTTCCTTTTTATTATGTTGGGGTATGATATCTATATCTATCATACTGGTAATTTTTGTTCATATGATGAGAGACCCTATTTTATCTCGTCAATCCATTTTTGGAAGTTTTAAGTGACGTAGTTAGGCTGCCGAATTCTAATAAGAGAAATCTTATTTTTTGTCTTCCTTTCAAGTTCTTCGTTTCATATGGTATATCATTAGAATTTCATTACCATGTTCTTAAATAATTTATATTCTGTTACCCTCCTATTTTATGAATCATTTTTAGTGGGTGACCCATGTCCCCTCTCTTTTCAATGTTTTCTAAAACCATGTATCATAGCCATTATGCTGCATAGTTTTTGTCTCAAAATGCCTCCCTCTTTATCTCAAAATTATTTTATGTTATTAAGTGAATACTCAAATCTATTATTTCTATAGGGGTATTCACATATATATCAAAATGTTCTATTTTCAATTGTAGGATTTACATACATGAAACCCGCTTTCCCTTTTTCGTGGGTTTAAAGTGACATAAAGGTCATGTCTTTAAAGCAATTTTTAAAACGTTATGATTATGAAATGAAAACCATTTCTTTTATGCTATATGGGTTGTTTATTAAATGATTGATGATGATATATGTGGCTCACATGATAATAAAGACATGTCAAGGGTGCGCCCAGATAGCGCTCCAATGCATTGGGTAAAGACTAAATCTCTAGAGATGACCTTTTAGACTGATACCTTGGTGAATAACCTTGGTAATTTTTAAAGACACCTTGGGGATGGACCTTGGTGAAACGAAATGATTGTCAATATTAAATGTTGTAGAAACATCTTCAAGTTATGAAAAATGTTATTTTTATTTTGATATGCCTCATGATTTCATTCTCATGCCTTAAAGTTCTTTTCATGACTTTATTGATGTATCTCAAGTTCATATGTAAAATGTTTCACTTGTTTCCCTTACTGGGCATTCTGCTCACCCTTTCTTTTGATGTATGTCCCAAGGTTATGAGATGTAGTAATGAACCTAGGATGAACTCAAGGAGAAGCCTTTAAATTGTTTAAGAAGAATGTTTTATGTTGTTTTCATGTATTGTGTTCCTGGTTTCCAAGACACTAAACCTTAATGATCCTCAGTTTTCTGTAATGTAATGAAAGTTTATGTTATAAAAAGGTGGGATGCTATAGTTGGTATCAAAGGATGATTTAGTTATTTTTTGAAATTAGGATATGGAAACTCTAGGAAGAACCCTATAGAAAAGTTTAAATTTAGGAAATATTCCTGGTATTTTGGTGAGTATTGAGTAAGGGGTTTCCAAGAAAATACATCCCTGTCTGGATACGAGCAGGTAGAGGTGGCTCTGGTACAGATGTACATAGGGGTAAAACCTGAAAACACCGCTTCGAGCTAGACTCGAACGGGAACTGGTACACGAAAACGGTCCTTGTTGAACTCTTGGTTACGAAACTCCTGGGGGATATGCTTTGGTAAATTCATAAGCTTAATATGAACCATTATTAAAGGAACAAGGATAAAACAAAATAGAGATTCACATAAGAATATATGATCATGGATAACCTAGTTTGAAACCTAGGGGATCACAAGTTAGGGTATACTTTTCTTCTACAAGTTATCCTTATATGCTTTAAGCTCCTTTTCATGATTATTGGTTAAGTATTTAAGCCTCTAATTATACTTTCTCTTCTTAGTTAATGGTGGGAAATGGAAGAACATGTCCCAACAACCAATGTGATAAGAAATGCGACGATTTTCGTATTAATATGACAGAGATGATTAGGGGATTAAAAGACGATTATTATTTTGGAAGACGTTCACTATTTTGGGGACCCTATATGATCGAGGTAAATAGATTACTACGGTATTTTCATTGAGGGGTAAGGTTGAGTTATAGAATTGATGAATTTAATGTGTAATTATAGTAATTTAGGTTACTTATGGAAATGATTAACATATATTGGGTAAAATATGTTTAGTTTAGCTACTTTTGTTATAATATGTTAGAAGTGGTTGATGTGTTTTGGAGATGAACAATGAAGTTTATTTTGGAAGACTATGTTATCAAATTCTTCTTGTATTTGGGTTTCAATCTTAGTTTGGTTTATTTTGAGGAATTTTAAGAACAGTTATTTATGGAATGGTCTATGATGAACTTTGGGTAGTACCATGGAACTTTGAAGATTTAAAAGTAGTTTCCATTCCTATGGGATTCTTCCTTTTTGAATAGTTGTTTTACCTTACCCTTTCTATTTTTGGGATAATGTTTAAAGATAGAAGAAATAGATAGTTAATATTTTGTGGATTATGTGATTCTCTACAAGATGATTCTTGTGCTTTTGATGAGACAAAGTGTTTTTGAATTCTTATCATTTGGAGAAAAGACTAGTTTTGGTAGAGACTTATTGAAGGATGAGACTCTACTTGAAGGTAGGTATATTTTCTTATGTTTCTGTTCTATGTAGTAAATGAATTCCTCAAAATTATGAAAAGGAACGTAAAACAAAAATGTGGTTGGTTTACGTTTCCTAATAGGTAATCAAAGGCCGTTTACAAACATCATAAGTTGGAGATTTTATTATGGTTAACTTTATCCTAATCATGTCTTCTATTACTCTCCCTCAAAACTTGACCCTTTGTTTTCTCCTCCATGTCCATGTTTCCCTACATGGAATCCTAGTGTGGGTTAACTCGGGTCACCTTTGTACTTCCCTTTCTTTCTTTTAAAGTAATAGTTTTACTGACTCCTTTTCCGATGTGGGACTTTCAATGAAATTTCAAAACCCAATTTTTAAAACAATTGTGAGGACGCAATTTCTTAAGGGGGGAAGATTGTAACGACCTGAAATTTTGAATAAATCTTGTTTCCTAATTTTATGTGTTATTTTATTTTATTTTTATTCTCAACAAAAATGTTTCATTTGATAACATGATTATAATTAAAATGAGGCCATTGGGCTTTTACTATTATATGACCATTGGTCAATATGACCGTTGGAAACTAAATGTTTTGATTTTTTCTCTAAATAAAAGTAATCTTGGTTAATTATTATAGAAAGAAGATTTGATGGCCTCTCCCAGTAGTCTTGGACCGATCAAAGCCCATCTAATAGAACTTGGGAAGGAGGTTTCACCACTGGGATTTGCTCGGGACCAAACCCAAGCCGAACTTCATCGTGTGAAGCTAGAACGGAATCGCCTTCGCGAGAAGTTCAACCTGATAGAAATTACTACTCGTGCGATGTTGGCCGAGCCTCCCTTAGATTCTCTCACCTTAGCACACCTTACACTTAGGTCCTATGATGGCGTGGTAAGGTGCTATTTAAGGAGGCTGTAACTGCCTTGTGTAATCCTTTGTTTTAAATAAAAATTGGGATTTCTTCTTATGATAATGTTTATGACTTTTCAAATGTCCGGAAAAATACAGTATGCATATTTTCGGTGAATTTTAGAGAAAGGATATTTTAAAAAATGTTTATGTAAACCTTAAATAATTAAATGTGTGTAATTATTTTCAAAAAATGGTCTTCTAAAATTATGTTCAGTACGAAATTTAGAGTCTAATAAGATCAACTAGATTTTTGATGAATAGTAAATTATGAATAGTGATTTTATGCTTAGGATTAGTAATGTGACCAAATAGATTAGTAACCTCACTTAAAGAAAGTATTAAAATAATCTACGCACCTTGATTAAGTAATGTGATTCAATAAAATGGTTAAATAACAGTTTCATAAATTATTATTCAAGTATTAGTTTTTTCAGGTGAATAGTGTTTTTTAATTAAAAATTAAATTAAAATTATTTAGAAAATTATTTTTATAAAATGGATTTCATTTTTGAACTCAGAGCTTCGATATTATGTTAAGGTAATTTTTGGGGTTTTTTCTGAAAAAAATGAATTTTCGGTGAATAGTGTATTTATTTAAAAATAAAATTAAAAATATTTAGAAAATTATTTTTATAAAATGGAGTTAATTTTTGAAATCAGAGCATTGATATTTTGTTAATGTGAAATTTTGGGATTTTTCTAAGAAAGTTGAATTTTTAGTGAATAGTAAAAATACAATTTTAGGGTTTCGGTATGTTTAATGACATCATAACCGTGTCATGATGATGTCATGATATATTTTAAGGGTTGTCCGACCAGAGGTGATGAAGTATTGTATTGGGGGCCCCATGTGGCCCAACTTCATGGGAAATATCATGGGAGAGCACATGGTTTTGAGAAAACCACTTTTGAGGTGTCCCTTGGCCATTAATGCCTTGTCCCCTCACTTTCGCTATAAATACCAAGACCTCCTCTCATACATTCCATTCCAAAACCATCCTCAACGAAGTTATGGTCTCCTTACCTCCCAAGGAGTCCTCCCAAGGTGCCCCAAATCCCTCAAGGTCCAAACCTTTGAGTTTTACGAGTTACATTTTAAGGTAAGGGATCCGACCTCTCTCTTTCTTTTCAAGAAATCTCTTTTATGTCATTTCTTTTATGCTCCATGTTCTTATGTTAAAGGATGTTCTTTTATACTCCTCTTACTGCCCTTTTTATTTTCATATAATGAGAGATCCCCTATTACACTCATTATTTCATTTTATGATGTTTTAAGTGGCACTGTTAGGCTGTCGAAATTTTTGTAACGGATTCTTTCTCCCTTCTCATTTTTCAAGATCTATTTTCATGTAAAGTATTTAAAGTTCATTTTTATTATGTTGGGGTATGATCTATAAATTTATCATACTGATCTTTTATGATCATATTATTAGAGACCCCATTTGATCTCTTCAATTCAGTATTTTGATGTTTTAAGTGGCGCCGTTAGGCTGCCAAATTTTTTAGGGATTCTTTCACCCTTCTCATTTTCAAGATCTATTTTTCTTGTCAAGTATTTCATGTTCCTTTTTATTATGTTGTGGTATGATATCTAAATATATCATACTGATCTTTTATGTTCATATGATGAGAGACCCTATTTTATCTCATCAATTCATTTTTTTTTGAAGTTTAAGGGACGCTGTGACGCCCCAGGTTTTATGAACTGGTTTATGTAAGAAGTGTTATGTCCTTATTAATGTCCCTTGTTTTATTCGTTTTGCTAATAAGAAATTAGAAATGAAATGAAACATAGAGAATAAGGTAAACTGTCATTTATTAAAACATTACTTTACAACAAGACCCATCTAATTGAAAGTGCCCTGCACAAGACCTAACACGGCCACAGCAAGACTAAAAAGAACCACAACACGGGCAATCGGATAGTCGTCATCTTCAAGATCCAACAGTGTGAAAAGTATAACCGCCAGAATCACCGTGCACGCACTCAGCACCAGAGGTATAAGGAGATCCATCCTTCTTGTTCAAGTGTTCTGTTTTAAAGGGCACCCCACATTCCTGTATTTATACTAGTTCTTTGAGTTATGACCATTATGTTTAAATATATATCTGTTGGGTTTTTAAAAGCTGCCGTTGTGTTTCCACAAAAATTTACTTTAAAAGAGAACTAAGTTTTATTCCCTCAATCTTAAAAACATTCTTTTATAGAAGATTCTTCGTTTTGATTCTTAAAAGTAAATTTCCTCGCTTATACAAAATCCCGAGAAATACCTAGGTAGTTGGAAACTTGGTAATATTTTTATAAAAAAATAATATGTTTAGTGTGAATTTGTAATAATTATACCTTTTTTGATGAAAAATCTTGGGAAAACTTTTTTTCTTTAAAGGAATTTTTTTTAAACAAGTAGTAGAGTGTTTTAAAAATACTAATGATTTTAATAGTACTGTACAAGAGGTATATCTTTTAAAGATTTAGATCAAGAATTAAAATATTTTATCTAAATTTGAAATTTGTTCTAACATTTTGAGTTAAAAAAATTTGTTTTTCTAAATTCCTACTTTTCACTACATTTGAGCTAAGTATATAATGAAACTTTTTTTTCAAAAAAAAAAAATTTTGCTTGAGTCCCGGCCAGCCAAGGGCATCCCACAAGGGACAAGCCCTCAGGCCAAGGCTGAGACCCCATGGGAACCCGAGATACCGCCATCGGGCTCCCCTGGTGTGCGTGCGCTTTTTGAGAGCCAGCCTGAGGCTTGGGGTCAGCCGAGGCATGGGTTACCCAGGACGCGTACGGGCCCGTGCGTAAGGCCGCGGCTCGCGCTAGGTGTAGTTGGGCCAAGGCCCGCGGGGGTGGGGAGGGGCCCGTGTATAAGGCCCCGAGTGCGTGTGTGTGTTGTGTTATTACTCCGCTACCCGAGCGGCTTATCTTTTATACCGCGCCTCAAAACGTTGCGGTTTCGATGTGGGATGCGCTCCGCGCGACCAGAGCCGTCCGATCGACTTCTGCGTCGATCTCCGCCGTCCATCCTGTTTTTTTTTCGCGATGCCTCTCCCGCGGTATCTCCATCGCCATCCGATCTCTTCGGCGATTGAATCGCAGCCCTCCATCCCTTTAAAACATTTAACCTGATTCCCGCGCCTCCTCCAGCCACAGGATCTTCCCCCCTTCTGATCCCGGCCGTCCCTTTCCCTTCCGCGTCGACCCCATCGTCTTCCTCCTCGCTACCGCAGCCGACCGTAGACCTGCACCAAGGACACCAGGCCCCCCTCCCTCGTGCTTCTCCTTGACTTCTGAGCACACCTCCCCCTCCTAGGTTCCTGTTCGTCCGTCTTCCCCACGTCAGTCTACGCCTAAGTCGGGCCACCAACGAGGCACCAAGGCCTATATAAACCCCTGCCTCATTGAAGCCGAGGCGGCCCCTTCCCCTCCTCTTCCTTCTTTTCCACGGACTCCCCGCAACCCAGCGGCGCTCCTGTCCAAGCTTCCTCCTCAAACACGGTAAGGGTTCCTGTATACTTGTTCTCTTCAAAGGAACATTCAGTATATAGCCAACTTTTTATATACATATATATATACACTTGGTATATATACCCCTCGGTTCTGCCTTCAGAGGGTTGGCCTTCACACTTCCAGTGGGTGTATACGTGCGGGTGCGTACATACCTCGTTCTAGTTCCTTTTTTTTTGAAACCAGTATATACTGCTCACATATATTTATACAAGTTCATCGGTTATTATATATATTGTGCATATATGATTTCATATATATGTGAACGGTGTATACACCGTGTATAAGCACGTTTACAACTTCTCCAAGTTGTTTATTTCACGATTTTATATTTTGGTTTTCAAAAAAAAAATATATACATATTTCAACCCCGTTTTTAATATATATGGTGTGTATATATATATCTAGTTAGTGAATGTGTTCTCCCTACTTAACCCGATCTGTTTTGGGCATCAATATTTAGATGAAATTTTAGATATATTTGTAAATTATGCCCTTTTGGTTTAAGTGAAGATATGTTTGTAAAACCTTAATCTTCTTACACATGGTTACATTTATAACAAACCTTATAATGATTTAGTTTCAACCATGTAATTGGATTATGGTTGGAAACTTTGAGTTACCTAAGGAATTTAGTAAACTTTGCTTTGAATTGTGTAAAACCTATATATATATATACACACGTCAGGTATATATATATGTAAGCGTGTATATATTTATAAGAATATTTTCTTTTATAAATAGCAGGACTTAAATTATTCTGGGATGCTGGGATGATTTTATCAAGTTATGAATTGTGTGATTGCTAAACCAACATGTTTTAAAATACACACAAATGTTTTACTAAAAAGGATGATCTAACATTGGCCTGATGAGTTTTATGATAAAACTTGTATTTTGATCCAAGGGCCCGTTTACCACCATAATTGATTTCATGTGTTTTTTTTAAGATTTTTCCTTTTCCAAAGATTTATAATGACAAAGATTCATCATTTAGTATAATTCTGTTTATATGCCTTAGTGAAAAGAATGTTTTATTAAACTATGTATGTCATTAAATTTTCTTTGCCCTTTTAGTGAGAACTATCACATCATGTAAAGTGTGTAATGATTTATTAATTTTGTTGGTTATTATTTACATAATGCATTTTTATGACATATCACTAAATGGACTAAGAAATTGGATTACCCAAAGTGGTATGGGAAACCTTGGGTAAAATTAAAATGAATGAGATGTTCAAGGTGGTATGGGACATCTTGAATTACGTACCATTTCAATAAAGCATGAACGATGTGGCTCACATGATAATAAAGGCAAATTTAAGGGTGCGCCCTGATAGCGCTCCAATGCATTGGGTAATGATGTAACCACTAGAGATTACAATTTTCACGATACCTTGGTGAATAACCTTGGTAATTTTTTTTAACGACACCTTGGGGATGGACCTTGGTGAAACGAAACGATTGTCAATATTAAAATGTTGATGCCACATAATTCAAGTCATGTAACAAGTTTTTCCAAGATAAATTTCTTTCATGACTGATGCCTTTAATGTTGTATAAAGTTCATAATTCCCTAGTTTGAAGTTTGAAGCATGCCTAGTGTTATCGCTTAATAGAATAGTAACCAGCTTATGAACGTTTAGTTGTTTCCTTGTGCGCAACTCTGATTATGCATTACTTTTAACTGTTAAAATTTTATGCTCAAGTAAATCACATGTAGTACTTGTTTACATCAAACATTATCACTCCTTCAAGAATTAACGTATTCGTTTCATGTTTGTCGTGAAAACTTTGATTAAAGCATTGTTATGTATGTTGTGTTAAAATCTTTCTTAGTGGACGCTCAAACTCTTTTAAAAGAATGTTTTCAAATGTTATTGTATTTTAAATTCTTTTTAAAACCCCCTTACTGAGTATTTCAATGCTCACCCTACGTTTTGATTTTAAAATTTTCAGGTATCAGCTTTTAAAAGATGGATGGTTTCAGAAGTTTCCGGTTTCCCAGAACCCGAACCGTACACGATCCTCTGTATGGGACATGATGTGTTGTTAACAAAGTGTATTTTATTTTAAGATAACACATCATGTTCAGAAGGCACCGGCTCCTATAGTTATCTGGGGTCGGGGTCTCTACAGTTGGTATCAGAGGTTCGGTTTGGATAACTCTGGAAAGCCAGAAACTGAAACAAAATATATATGTATATGTATTTCAATTTTATTAAAAAACTTGGTTTTCTTAAATTTCAGATGGAAAATGAAGGCACAAATCTCTTATCTCTCCCCACCGAGGCCCTAGAGACCATTGTGTCTTTAGCAAGCCGTGAGGACTTTCTAAACTATGCCCATATCCGTATGACATGCAAATACCTTTACGATGTATCCAACTCACCTCGAGTGCTTAGTCTGAACCAAGGGTTGGGATTGGATTACCTCCTTATGATAATAACCCTATTTCCCTCCTATGTACGTCGAGGAAGGTACTACGAGGGACTTTTCTGGATTTTCACGGCGGGTGAGAACTTTGGCACTATGCTTGATAACCCCTTTCAAGAAGCTGCTGCTGACGGAGACCTCTGAGCGGGATACCTTTGTCAGATTTTAAACTATGGCTTCTGGGGTGAGTTGTTGGACTTCAGAAGGTTAGAAGACGAGTCCACCCGATTGTCTTACAGACGACAAGTGTATGAAGATGTCTCTCAACTTCACGTCCCCCATGCTAGACTCACAAGACGTCATAGCTGTCCTCATGAGTTTTTCCCTGAATGCTCGGCCTGTGTTTGGTTCGAGGAGTTAGGGAGTTTTTTTTCTCTGTGTGGAGTTCGTTTAGTCAATGAGTAAGGGAAACTCAAGCACTAATAATAATGAACGTGTGTTTATTGAAATGTTATCTTTCTCCTTTCCTTGTCCGTACCATGTTTTTGCCCTTGTATGATTTTCAAGTAATGGAACTCCTGTCTTTAAACTTTCAGATGGAAGGACAAACCCACCTGTTATCTCTTCCCACCGAGATTTTGGAATCATTGCGATCAAAACGTGTGAGGACGAGTATGACCCCTTCGCAAATTTGCGAAGAACGTGCAAGCAATGGTTTGAGATAACAAACGGTCCAGAGATTCTCTGCACCTGCCGGGGGAATGCCTCCATCTATTACCGCATTGGCTCTGCTCAGCTAGCCGGACGTGAACGACGGGGAAGTTACCACAAAGGGCTCTTTCTTTGTTTCACCCTAGGACGAAACTTCACGGCCATAGTGAAATTCCAGGAGGCTGCGTTAGAGGGAAATCTTTATGCAGCTTATATGCTCCAACTTCTCAGCTTTAGCCTGTTTGACCATATCTATGGCATCGATATCCTCGACCAAGACATAATTCGGAAAGTTCTTCGAACGTTGGTCTGCAAAGAGATTTCAGAACTTTGTACGGTTCGAGCTTCCCTTTGGAGGCCTGAAAGCCCGGAACATAAGTGCTACCCCTCCTGTCTTAGGTGTGTGTGGATTAAGGAGCTGGAAGAATTGAGCTTCGCTACGGGGATCCCTCTAAATATACCGGTTGACCCTTATCGTTGGTGGAGGTGGTAGGAACGATTCTGAACCTTGTAGTGTCGTGGAATAAATTGCGAGGACGCAATTTTCTAAAGGGGGGGATAATGCGACGCCCCAGGTTTTATGAACTGGTTTATGTAAGAAGTGTTATGTCCTTATTAATGTCCCTTGTTTTATTCGTTTTGCTAATAAGGAATTAGAAATGAAATGAAACATAGAGAATAAGGTAAACTGACATTTATTAAAACATTACTTTACAACAAGACCCATCTAATTGAAAGTGCCCTGCACAAGACCTAACACGGCCACAGCAAGACTACAAAGAACCACAACACGGGCAATCGGATAGTCGTCATCTTCAGGATCCAACAGTGTGAAAAGTATAACCGCCAGAATCACCGCGCACGCACTCAGCACCAGAGGTATAAGGAGAGCCATCCTTCTTGTTCAAGTGTTCTGTTTTAAAGGGCACCCCACATTCCTGTATTTATACTAGTTCTTTGAGTTATGACCGTTATGTTTAAATATATATCCGTTGGGTTTTTAAAAGCTACCGTTGTGTTTCCACAAAAATTTACTTTAAAAGAGAACTAAGTTTTATTCCCTCATTCTTAAAAACATTCTTTTATAGAAGATTCTTCGTTTTGATTCTTAAAAGTAAATTTCCTCGCTTATACAAAATCCCGAGAAATACCTAGGTAGTTGGAAACTTGGTAATATTTTTATAAAAAAATAATATGTTTAGAGTGAATTTGTAATAATTATACCTTTTTTGATGAAAAATCTTGGGAAAACTTTTGTTCTTTAAAGGAATTTTTTTTAAACAAGTAGTAGAGTGTTTTAAAAATACTAATGATTTTAATAGTAATGTACAAGAGGTATATCTTTTAAAGATTTAGATCAAGAATTAAAATATTTTATCTAAATTTGAAATTTGTTCTAACATTTTGAGTTAAAACAATTTGTTTTTCTAAATTCCTACTTTTCACTACATTTGAGCTAAGTATATAATGAAACTTTTTTTTCAAAAAAAAAAAAATTTTGCTTGAGTCCCAGCCAGCCAAGGGCATCCCACAAGGGACAAGCCCTCAGGCCAAGGCCGAGACCCCATGGGAACCCGAGATACCGCCATCGGGCTCCCCTGGTGTGCATGCGCTTTTTGAGAGCCAGCCTGAGGCTAGGGGTCAGCCGAGGCATGGGTTACCCAGGATGCGTACGGGCCCGTGCGTAAGGCCGCGGCTCGCGCTGGGTGTAGTTGGGCCAAGGCCCGCGGGGGTGGGGAGGGGCCCGTGTATAAGGCCCCGAGTGCGTGTGTGTGTTGTGTTATTACTCCGCTACCCGAGCGGCTTATCTTTTATACCGCGCATCAAAACGTTGCGGTTTCGATGTGGGACGCGCTCCGCGCGACCAGAGCCGTCCGATCGACTTCTGCGTCGATCTCCGCCGTCCATCCTGTTTTTTTTCGCGATGCCTCTCCCGCGGTATCTCCATCGCCATCCGATCTCTTCGGCGATTGAATCGCAGCCCTCCATCCCTTTAAAACATTTAACCTGTTTCCCGCGCCTCCTCTAGCCACAGGATCTTCCCCCCTTCTGATCCCGTCCGTCCCTTTCCCTTCCTCGTTGACCCCATCGTCTTCCTCCTCGCTACCGCAGCCGACCGTAGACCTGCACCAAGGACACCAGGCCCCCCTCCCTCGTGCTGCTCCTTGACTTCCGAGCACACCTCCCCCTCCTAGGTTCATGTTCGTCTGTCTTCCCCACGTCAGTCTACGCCTAAGTCGGGCCACCAACGAGGCACCAAGGCCTATATAAACCCCTGCCTCATTGAAGCCGAGGCGGCCCCTTCCCCTCCTCTTCCTTCTTTTCCACGGACTCCCAGCAACCCAGCAGCGCTCCTGTCCAAGGTTCCTCCTCAAACGCGGTAAGGGTTCCTGCATACTTGTTCTCTTCAAAGGAACATTCAGTATATACCCAACTTTTTATATATATATATATACACACTTGGTATATATACCCCTCGGTTCTGCCTTCAGAGGGTTGGCCTTCACACTTCCAGTGGGTGTATACGTGCGGGTGCGTACATACCTCGTTCTAGTTCCTTTTTTTTTTGAAACCAGTATATACTGCTCACATATATTTATACAAGTTCATCGGTTATTATATATATTGTGCATATATGATTTCATATATATGTGAACGGTGTATACACCGTGTATAAGCACGTTTACAACTTCTCCAAGTTTTTTATTTCACGATTTTATATTTTGGTTTTCAAAAAAAAAAATATATACATATTTCAACCCCGTTTTTAATGTATATGGTGTGTATATATATATCTAGTTAGTGAATGTGTTCTCCCTACTTAACCCGATCTGTTTTGGGCATCAATATTTAGATGAAATTTTAGATATATTTGTAAATTATGCCCTTTTGGTTTAAGTGAAGATATGTTTGTATAACCTTAATCTTCTTACACATGGTTACATTTATAACAAACCTTATAATGATTTAGTTTCAACCATTTAATTGGATTATGGTTGGAAACTTTGAGTTACCTAAGGAATTTAGTAAACTTTTCTTTGAATTGTGTAAAACCTATATATATATATACACACGTCAGGTATATATATATGTACGCGTGTATATATTTATAAGAATATTTTCTTTTATAAATAGCAGGACTTAAATTATTCTGGGATGCTGGGATGATTTTATCAAGTTATGAATTGTGTGATTGCTAAACCAACATGTTTTAAAATACACACAAATGTTATACTAAAAAGGATGATCTAACATTGGCCTGATTAGTTTTATGATAAAACTTGTATTTTGATCCAAGGGCCCGTTTACCACCATAATTGATTTCATGTGTTTATTTTTAAGATTTTACCTTTTCCAAAGATTTATAATGACAAAGATTCATCATTTAGTATAATTCTGTTTATATGCCTTAGTGAAAAGAATGTTTTATTAAACTATGTATGTCATTAAATTGTCTTTGCCCTTTTAGTGAGAACTGTCACATCATGTAAAGTGTGTAATGATTTATTAATTTTGTTGGTTATTATTTACATAATGCATTTTTATGACATATCACTAAATGGACTAAGAAATTGGATTACCCAAAGTGGTATGGGACACCTTGGGTAAAATTAAAATGAATGAGATGTTCAAGGTGGTATGGGACATCTTGAATTACGTACCATTTCAATAAAGCATGAACGATGTGGCTCACATGATAATAAAGGCAAATTTAAGGGTGCGCCCTGATAGCACTCCAATGCATTGGGTAATGATGTAACCACTAGAGATTACAATTTTCACGATACCTTGGTGAATAACCTTGGTAATTTTTTTTAACGACACCTTGGGGATGGACCTTGGTGAAACGAAACGATTGTCAATATTAAAATATTGATGCCACATAATTCAAGTCATGTAACAAGTTTTTCCAAGATAAAGTTCTTTCATGACTGATGCCTTTAATGTTGTATAAAGTTCATAATTCCCTAGTTTGAAGTTTGAAGCATGCCTAGTGTTATCGCTTAATAGAATAGTAACCAGCTTATGAACATTTAGTTGTTTCCTTGTGCGCAACTCTGATTATGCATTACTTTTAACTGTTAAAATTTTATGCTCAAGTAAATCACATGTAGTACTTGTTTACATCAAACATTATCACTCCTTCAAGAATTAACGTATTCGTTTCATGTTTGTCGTGAAAACTTTGATTAAAGCATTGTTATGTATGTTGTGTTAAAATCTTTCTTAGTGGACGCTCAAACTCTTTTAAAAGAATGTTTTCAAATGTTATTGTATTTTAAATTCTTTTTAAAACCCCCTTACTGAGTATTTCAATGCTCACCATACGTTTTGATTTTAAAATTTTCAGGTATCAGCTTTTAAAAGATGGATGGTTTCAGAAGATTCCGGTTTCCCAGAACCCGAACCGTACACGATCCTCTGTATGGGACATGATGTGTTGTTAACAAAGTGTATTTTATTTTAAGAAAACACATCATGTTCAGAAGGCACCGGCTCCTATAGTTATCTAGGGTCGGGGTCTCTACAGACGCCGTTAGGCTGCCGAATTTCTAAGGGGTTCTTTCACCCTTCTCGTTTTCAAGATCTATTTTCATGTCACGTCTTTCAAGTTCCTTTTTATTATGTTGGGGTATGATATCTATATATATCATACTGATCATTTATGTTCATATTATGAGAGACCCTATTTGATCTCATCAATCCATTTTTGGATGTGTTAAGTGATGCCGTTAGGCTGCCGAATTTCTAAGGGGTTCTTTCACCCTTCTCGTTTTCAAGATCTATTTTCATGTCAAGTCTTGAAAGTTCCTTTTTATTATGTTGGGGTATGATATATATATCTATCATACTTATCATTTATGTTCATATAATTAGAGACCATATTTGATCTCATCAATCCATTTTTTAAGTTTTAAGTGACGCCGTTAGGCTGCTGAATTCTCATAAGAGAAATCTTATTTTTTGTCTTCCTTTCAAGTTCTTCGTTTCATATGGTATATCAATAAAATTTCATTACCATGTTCTTAAATACTTTATATTATGTTCCCCTCCTATTTTATGAATCATTTTTAGTGGGTTACCCATGTCCCCTCTCTTTTCAATGTTTTCTAAAACCATGTATCATAGCCGTTATGCTGCATAGTTTTCGTCTCAAAATTACTCCCTCTTTATCTCAAAATTATTTTATGTTATTAAGTGAATACTAAAAGCTCTTATTTCTATAGGGGTATTCACATATATATCAAAATTTTCTATTTTTAATTCTGGGATTTACATCCATGAAACCCGCTTTCCCTTTTTTGTGGGTTTAAAGTGACATAAAGCTCATGTCTTTAAAGCAAATTTTAAAACGTTATGATTATGAAATGAAACCCATATATTTTATTATATATGGGTTGTTTATGAAATGATTGATGATGATATATGTGGCTCACATGATAATAAAGACATGTCAAGGGTGCGCCCAGATAGCGTTCCAATGCATTGGGTAAAGACTTAATCTCTAGAGATGGCCTTTTAGACTGATACCTTGGTGAATAACCTTGGTAATTTTTAATGACACTTTGGGGATGGACCTTGGTGAAACGAAATGATTGTCAATATTAAATGTTGTAGCCACATCTTCAAGTTATGAAAAATGTTATTTTTATTATGATATGCCTCATGATTTCATTCGCATGCCTTAAAGTTATTTTCATTACTTTATTGATGTATCTCAAGTTCATATGTAAAATGTTTCGCTTGTTTCCCTTACTGGGCCTTCTTCCCACCCTTTCTTTTGATGTATGTCCCCAGGTTATGAGATGCAGTAATGAACCTAGGATGAACTTAAGGAGAAGCCTTTCAAGTGTTTAAGAAGAATGTTTTATGTTGTTTTCATGTATTATGTTCCTGGTTTACAAGACACTAAACCTTAAAGATCCTCAGTTTTGTGTAATGTAATGAACGTTTATGTTATAAAAAAGGTGAGATTCTATATACCACATACATCTATATGAATAAGATCAAGAATATTTCATTTTCATTTCTTCTTTGGATGATATGAATTGCACACCAACTTTCCTCGCATGAAATCATCACAAGTCTTCTCCCATTCACACTTCAGATTTGGGATATCCATAATAATATTCAGTTTAGATATCTTTTCCATATCTTTTTGATTGATGTGACCCAACCTCTGGTGCCACAAGTTGTTCTCTTCTTCAGCTGTCATGAAAAAAATGTTCCCTTTATTATCAAACTGATATAAGTTTCCATATGTTATATATCCCTTAATGATATAATTCCTTATTATTACTTTTATAGTGAACCCATTTTAATTTAATGTCCCCATAAATCTGGAATAACATAGTTGGATCACACTCACAAGATTGTGACGCAACCCATCCACATAAAGAACTTCGGTCTTCTTCAGCTCACCATTATCTAGTTGATTACTTCCACTACATTTGATATTCAAAGCACCATAATTATCGAATCTCACTATTCCATTGACCTATTTATTGATATTCATTAATAGGTCTACATTTCCCATCATAGTTATGAGCATCCACTATTAATAATCCAAGTGATTTTTTTCTTGGTAGCTTTGATAGCTACTTCTGCATGGTTGGATTTTTAATTTTCTTCTTTTCCATCTATGAAATATTATATTGAGTGAAGGAAAAAGATGAACTTTAAAATCACTCTTCCATGTGATTATGTTATTTATAGTCATATTCTTATTCTAGATGAGAAAAACTTTTTGTAATATCAACACCGTCTGGTTGGAGAGTATTGACTTGTCTCCGAGTTCTGTATGAATTGTTGCTGCCATTCCTTTTCCTACAATCAATAGATTTACAGAAAAAGTTGTAACACTGAAAACAATATCAATAGAAACTATTTCTTCTATAAGAATTAGGAAATTAATTCATTATCATTTGTTAAATTTTTTGTTCTTCCCCATTCAAGTATCTTTGTTCCTCTTCATAGTATGACATGGTTTTTCCCAGATAGAAACATAATTGAAATTTCATAAGTGGGAATGTATTTTCACTTATATTCCTTATCATGTAAATTTTTATAAGAGGTTAGTTTGACTTCCAATTATCTCGAGATGTCTGAGAATAATTTTTATCTATCCTTTCAGTTTGAATTGTGGGTTTATTCTTCACCACTTTAGGTGACTTTTCATCCTGTCAAACATTCAACATGCCTTTATTTTGACTCATTTTATTTACATCATTCAATGTTTTAGCATCATAATAGATTACACTATTACCCATGCATGTAGGTATTTTTTCATTAAAAATATTTTCAGCTCCATCAGAACCACGCCTAGATCTATTTAGAAACTCAACATTTGAGAATTTTCTGAAATTTATTTTCTTCTTTTTTTCTTTTGAGATTGATTCACTTTTGAGTTTACTCCTCAGAGTAACAACTTCTTCCACTAGAACTTCAATAGTCATAGTCATCTCTTCCAGTCTAAAGGTAAGGTCATTGATTAAATTTCCCTATTATTCAATTCTGAGTTTTAGTTCCACTACATTTTCTTTGCTCTCAAGGATTGATGATTGTATTTTAACAAATTCTTCCAGTCGTTCAATTTCAGCTTCAAGATGATCAACATATTCTGAGGATTCTTCCACAATTTTTCTCCACTTATTGTATCTCTTACATTAATTCTAAAGATAAAAAAACATCCTTAAGTTGAAACTTGGGATCAAAATTAGAGGTTAATTGATTATCTCTAGAATTATATTTTGATGATTCTGTTTTTTAAATTATAACCATCATGAAAGCATGAATTTAAGAACTAAATGTTTTCTTCTTCTTCCTCAAAGAATTTACCTTCATCATATTCTTCTTTACAGAAAAACTCTTTCATTGTAATTTATTTTTAGATTTTAAGTCTCTTGTTTTGAAAAAACTTTTATGAGGATTATCAATGTCTCTAGTTTCACTTTATTCATCATCAAACTTTCTTGGGAACCGAGAAGCAATGTTAGAAACTCTTCCACAATGAAAACAAGCCAGAGGTAACTTGACTTCAAATTTTCATGTTCCCTTATTAAATTTCTTGGAAATGAGAGAAAAAATTTATTTTTCCTCTTCATCAAAAATATCTCATGAAATTTCCAGTTTTTCCATGTCTTTGAATTCAATTTCTTTACTTACACAAGTCATTGAATCCTTAGGTTTGAATCTCTTTTCATAAGCCACCAGACTACTCAATAAATCTTCTAAATAAAATTTTAGAGAGATCCCTTTCCTTAAGTGCTGACACTTATTCTTTGTAAAGAGGTGGAAGTATTCTCAATATTTTATTCATAATATCAATACTTTTATTTATTCACCAAGTCCCCGTACTGCTCCAAAAACTTCAGTAATTCAATTAAAAAATGAATCTACATTTTCATCTGTATACATTTTCAGATCATTGAACCTGTTGTGAAAAACTTGGAGATTTGCCTCCATCACTTTGTTGTATCCATCATATATGTTCTCCAGTTTTTACCACATAAACTTTGCTGACATAAAACTCATCACTTTTAGATATATATGATTATAAAGAGCTGAATTGAGGTCATTATGTTCTTTGGAATCTGCATCAAGAATTTTACTGTCTATATCAGTCATAAACATCCCAGTTGGATCAGTGACTTGTATTTGCTGTGCAGTGACAAACATGACTTATATTCTAAGAGATCTTAGATTAGATCTCATCTTGTTCTTCCATATTTGAAAAATGCTTCCATTAAAAAGGGGTAATCCCCTAACATTTATTGTATTCTCCATTTTATAAATGAAGGGAATTTTTAACACCAACAACCTTTTCCCTCTGATACCACTTGAAGGACCCCAAAGCAGCTTCAGAGGGGATGGGTGAATCAAGGTGTAAACTTTTTATTTTAAACTGAAGGATCTTGTTATCACATTGGTAGGAACCTATTAAACCCATCTGAAGAGAAAGTGTAGAAAATAAATAGTCACATGAAAAGAAAACACACAACAATTTTACTTGGTTCACCATGAAGGGCTACGTCCAAGGGGAATACACAGATATGTTTTCAGTTGTACAAAAGCCCACTAATATTCACTAGTTGTGGAGTAAAAATGTTTACAGTCACTCTGTGCTAGGCACACTACCCTTACAAGGTTTTATAGATAACACTCTATGTTCCTCGGATCACTTCCGTCAACTCCTCCTTGCTCACTGTGTTGGGAAGAATTTGAACTCAGTTTATCGACTTAAAGGTTGCTTTAATGGATTGGAATTAAATCATGAACCCTCAACTGTAGATGGTTTCTCTGTTTAAGTTCATTTTTTACCACAAATAAAGTTCACTTTTCCACGTACTGATAGTTCACGAAATTCTCCTCTATGAACTACACTCATTCCTACTCATACTACATTCCTTCCTCCATGTACTTCCCTACTCCGTGTACTATCATGCTCCCTATACTATGAACGCTTCCTTCGTAAACCGCACTGATCTACGTATTTCACTACTCTGTAAACCACCTTATGAAAACAACCCCTACTCCACGTACTGCAGAATTCTGCAGACCAAGTTCTTTATCTGCGTATTGTCTCTCCTACGCAAACATGTCTTCCTGTAAACTGGTCTTCTTACTTCATGGATTGTCTTCCATGAACTATTATGGTCTTCACCGAATTATTTTTATATTTTTAATTAAATTCCTTGTGGGGTTTTCTTCTCAGGAACTACTTCCAGAATTTTCCGAATTCCTATTGGATTTTTAATCTCATAGACACATTCTAATGAAGGGATTAAAGCTCCTTATATATAAAAAATAGATCTAAAAAATATACTAACATGAGAATTACCAAATCTTTATTGAGGAATTTCCTTCACCACGTACTTCACATCTCCTGTAATCCATTTTCCTTACGTAGTATGCATACCACCATTATCCCTACATGGAGACACACATCACCTACTCATTTATACAAATGACACCCTTTGCGGTTTCTAAAAACTCAGCCTTGATTTCGTGAATGACATGCCATCCCGTGACCTGTCATGTATTCCGCATACAATAAGCCTTCCCATGAACCACAAGTCTTTACCAAGAACCTCCTTCAATCTATGATCCGTTCCTCCTACACAATTCACATACTATTCCCACTTTTTTGTTCACAGTTCACCATTCCGTGTACCAAAATTCATGATTTGTGAACTGTTCTCAGAATATGGTTCGTGGTCCACGATTCCTTTTCTAAAAATCATCCTTTTCCAAACAAATACATTCTCGATTTTGAGGCCTAAAAATTTGGAAAACACTAGGAAAATGTGCCACCTTCAATAATACTTTCTGCCTCAATCTTAAGACCACATTCAATGAAATCTCTTTGATCAAACCAATGTAGATTGAAAACAAACACAAACCATAATCCATTTTTAGCAAAGAATGAACTTGGTTCAAACAGATCCTTTGATATTAAGAATATTATTAATGAGTATTATAAGTCATGTACTTTGATGTATTGATGAAAAATGTGATGAAATATGTTCACAATGAGGTAGGATACATTGGGTGCATCAAGAGTAATATTTCATTATTGAATAATGAGAGAAAGTATTTGTCCCTTCTATTCTTTAATGGAAGTAGATATATTAGTACCTTTGATGGAAATGATATAGCCGAAATAAATCTATGACCATTATTTTCTATAGGAATGTTTGATTTCCAAAAAGTCAAAGAAAGAGACATCGAGTATATAGGTTGACACCACCAGTATACGACCTCCTTGATTAGAGATATTGTGATAAAGATATTATATTACCTAGTAATCATCCATATGAGGTATTATGTCAGTGTGACATTAGATTATTTCTATATGGGTTCCTTATCATGTTTCTAGATACCAAACATGGAATTTAGACTTCTTCACCTAATGCCACTATGAAATAGGCCAATAGGTTCACACACTAAGTGTATCCAGGAATCTCCTAATGGGTGAATCACAGATGGCGATTTGTGGAGACGACGACTTGCAGTGACTTGTAGATTGGAAATGGAAATTTGTGGTATTGGAACCCTAGATGATGCTCGGGGATGACTTCCCTCCCCTTCCAAGAGGTGGTAGGGGGGAGAAGGAATGGGTCTCACAGCCTCCAACCCTGGAGAAACCCTTTATTACTTTCTCAAACCCTAGTTATCTCCCATATTTCCCGATGATTTCTTTATGCCCGAAGGGTCCTGATCTTTATCAGGGTGATCCTCAGTTATCGATCTCTTCATCAGAGTTTCTTGAAGCATTGAGTCACTTGGATCTAATGATGGTAGCACGTTTTGATCGGAGAAGGCCTTCAGTTGATGATTTAGATCGCTTCATCTTTGGTAAGTGGGATTTTCAAGAACACACAGTTATTGGGCTTCTTGAAAACCGCCAATTCATGATTCGGTTTTCTTCAGAAGATTATTTGATCCGAGCCTGGTCCAGTTCCCCTCATAGATGCAACAGATTCCATTTATTCCTCCTTCAATGGTCATTTTATTTAGGCATGAGTCGTGATCCATCAACCATTGTGTCCTAGGTTAGTCTTCCTTAACTCCCTCTTCCTTTCCAAAATCCTGCAATTATTTTCATGACTGGTAATATGGTGGGGCGATATCTCTGTTCTAACGTCCGAACTTCCACTGTAATTCATCCGGTGAATCCTCATCTATGTGTGGAGGTGGATGTCACAAGGCCCTCAGTCAATTGGGTATGGATTACCGTTGGTGAAGAGTTCAGATAGAGGTAGCCCGTGGTTTTCAAATCTTGGGTAGGCTATTGTAATACCTATTGTCATCTAGGGAATATGGCTTCAAAGTGTCGCTCTGAGGTTCTAAACAAAAGATCTTCTAATCTGAGGGAGAGTGTAGGAGAGTCCCCCAGGCCGAGGTTGATGTCTGCTGGAGGTGTGGCTTCTGGAACTGCGGATGATGCGGAGAATCGGGCTGCAGTACCTTCAAGGAGCTATGTAGAGGCCCCTTCCAATCCAGAAGTGTCTTTAGTGTTCAGTAGGCTTCACCATGATATGCAGTTGGCTGACGGGGTGCTTTAATATAGTGCAAAAGAGGCTTCCGGTTCTGGCGAATGGGATGTCCAGCAGCTGTTGATGCTGTTGTGAAGGAGTTACAACATGAGGTGTGTGTGCTGCTATCTATTAAACATGATGGGAATTGGTTTAAGGGAGTAGTGAATGTGGTTGATGGAATGCTGGATGATGTTGGTGGTGGAAGTGGTCCTACGATGGTTTTAGATGTTAGTAATGGGGAACAAGGAAGGGATGTGATTGATGGGGATGTGGGCTTTACAGTTGCTGCTGGAAATCAGTTCCAGGAGTTGGAGAAAGAGCTTGTAGAAAAGGACACTCCAATGATTGAATTGCAGCATGAGTCTTCTTTACAAGAGGGTGGTAATGGATCAAAAGATGTACAACATGGGACTTTTTTAATCAGGAGTCCCTGGAATAGCCAAGTTATCTTTCTTTTATTGACACCAATGGTAAATTCCAGAAGAGTAGTGGAGGGGAAGATAAATTTCAGAAAGTGATCATCCATGGGAAATGGGGGAATTTCTCTGAGAGTGACCAAGAGAACTATGGTGGTATGATCAAGCCTTCTTTTAGTGACGTTGTCCAAGGCGGGAAGATGAAGATGATTAGGGATCAAGAAATATTGACTGCTCCATCACGATGCAGGTCAAGGAAAGATTACTCCTATCTGCCAAAGCTGTTAGCCACTAGGTCTTCTGGTGGCAGCGACGAGCTCTTATCCTTAGAATGAATGAATCTGTGATGTAAATATGCTCAGGTTCTGAAGCATTATGACAACTCAGAATGTGAAACCTCTACTGTATAGGAAGATTATGGAGACGAGTATGGTTTTTATGACATGTAATTTATTTTCTTTTGGATTATGGTGCTTGACTACTTTCCTTTTATTTTATTTTAATAAACGGTCAGGGGGTTATCCCTTGGCTGAGATTTTCTGGTAAGTGTATCTAGAATCTCAGTTAAATAATAATTTTTTTCTCATTTAACAAGTTTAATAAATATTATTCCCATACATGGTTTAATAATTATTCATATTTTCTTGATCGCATATATTTCATCACTAGTTATTTTAGAGAATATCATGTAAGTGGGATATTTAATAAATGTTTATTTTTTATTTAGTGAATATAATATTTATTTATTTATTAGTGAATAATGTAGTGATATTTATTTATTAAATAAATAGAAATTATTAAAGGACTCATAAATGTTGTGGATGAATGGAAAACTAAGTTTTTTGGTCCCATGAGATATAATGTATATTGAATATTATTCGATTAAATAATATTTAATTTAATTCGTGAGTTTATCAAATTAAGAAATAATAATAATAATATTATTATAGATATGGAGTTCCATAGGGATTAAATAAATAATAATGGCCACTTTTGAAATTATTTATTTCTAACACCAGAAGTATATAAACCCAATTATATTATTTTTTCAAGAGATAAATTTTATTTATTGTGAACAATGACATCTACAGAGAATCTTCCTAAAGCCCTAGAGAGATCCCTTCTCTAAGAAATATCTCAATAATAGAGAGTGATCTTCCTCTACCTTCCACTCTTGAGTCTATATAGATCAAGAAGAATAATTTGGAAGTGATTCTCAAGGTGATCAAAGGTGGACGAAGCAAGCGATATGATCTTCCATGCTAGAACCTAGTGATTCCTATGATGATGTTTACAGATTTCTGGAACACAAGTGGATCACCACTAAATGTAATCTAATATTGATTCCTACAATGTAACGATAGTATGACATAGATCCATTGTACGATCCATCAATGAAGAAATAATTTCATGCAAGGTAATTCTTTAATTAATTAAATTAATTATAAATAATATTTAATGATCCTATGCTTTGGTTACAGTGTTTATCTATTGTCTATATTTTTTGATTTAATTCCATTGATAATAGTGCCCATCATCATGTAAATCTCAGATTAATCATTAACTATGACAAAAAGAAAATATGGGCATGACCAGTCCAACGCTTCCGCTATTCTTGAAACCTTCAAGTGGTATCAGAGTGATCACATAATTATTTATAATTATTTAAAGATCATTGATTGATTTATGCATTTATTATTGTTTTTCAATTACATATTAATCAATTTTAGTCCAAATTGTGGTATCTTCTTTATTTACCATAATTTATCATAAATAATCAAATCAATTAATTTTATAAACAAAATTAATTAAAAGATCATATCTGGAGGTACCAAGGGGTTTGGATAGATAACACAAGAGTAAATACCGTCTAACATGGAGTTACATGCTGTGTACTCATGTTTAATTCCCCAATAATTAATTCATAATTAATTCAAGTCATGTACATTTATTACAGATGGTGAATTTGATTATACACTACATGTTGACTAGGATAGCCAAGCACACAGTCATCTAGAATATATGTCATGTAACATTTATACATGGGGTGTATTCCTTTAGTCATAGATGGGCCATGTATCTTCTTACACGACCTACCTGACTCTTGACTTTGTGACTCGAAGACCATGCATTGTGTATCCCATGTTCGTGCCATATACTGCAACATTATTTTGTAGCACAATTACACATTGAGTCCCTAGGAATGTTCTATGGATAGATGGTAATAAAAATACACACTATGTAGCTCCAATTGAAATTCTATGTACTTTTACCAAGTTTCATAGAATTAAAAATTAATTTATTATACTGTGAAAACCTTATCAATATGTGATTTCATATGGCCATTAAGTTGATAGGACACACCATGTGATGAGTTATATATATATAAATTTATAATTAATTTATGCATAATTTTTAAATCTATATATCATTTGTAAGTCATATTTTAGTTATTAATCCACATGCATTGAAGCATAACATGCTACATAAATTGCATGTAAACCATGTGATCATTAAGTTGAAAGTCTATATCATGAAACTACATGATTAATTCATGTATTACACATGTTTTTAGATTAAAAATTATATAAGTATAATACACATTAGTTAGTTCAAATGGGTACTCACTGTGTTGCCTCCAAGGTACATTTTTTGATTATACATAGTTAATTTTAGATAAAATGATTTTATTTTAAAATTATGATGGATGAGAATATTATGGAAATTTGGATGAGAATTAAGATAAAATAATTGATTAATTAATGAAGATAATTAATTGTTTCGTAAATGATTTATCTTAAATAAAAATGATTATAATTGAATGATAATTTTATTAAATGTGTAATTCGTTTCATGTGCGTGGAAGATCATGATCCTAGACCAGAACTTTGTATGTGATTAGTTTCATTTAATTTATTATTAAATTAAATTATTTTCCTTTTTTTCATTTCACATCTCATTATGTAAGGGAATGCATTCCCATGGTTTATTTTATCTAAACCCCTTAACCAATCTTTTGGTTCCCCTCACCCATGTGTGAGTAAAATAATATATAATGGATGGAGATCCCAAACTAGTGGTGGCAATTCAAATTTGGTGCCGAGGAAAAACCAACCCAAGAGATATACATAGGTGGATAGGTGGAAAGATGCAACATGAACCTTAATTGGTTCAAGGTGTATTTTCCCCAGGTTGATGGTTAGTTTATCACCAGCTAGATAAACTAACCATTAGTAAAAGATCATGATCATGACACTTTATTATTTTATTTTTATCAAGTTTCATGTTTATTTCATTATGGATGTTTTTTTTCATGATTACATGAATTAATTAATTAAAAATAATTCAATATAGAACCAAAAGAAATTGTATCATACATAAATATTTTCTAAGACATGGTTAATCACTTAAGTAAATCCAATTAATATTAAAAATCATGTAATAAAGATAATATTTATAAATTTTCATATAAAATATAAAATCACTCAATTATATATAGTAAGTCAGTATATCCTTCCATTACTTTAGTTAAATTCTAATCATAGTTCAATGTGAATGAATAGCCAAAGTTTAGGTTCTTTCAGTTATTAGGGAATTCTAACTTGATGTTCTGGGTTGACTTAACTTAGTTCACATCAATGGTTTAATAACAAAGTATGAATTGGTTTAATTGGAAGTTAGGGATTGAGGAAATAAAATTTAAGGACTTTATCATTTGGGGATTCCACTCAATAGATCAAGGAACTGTGAGTTATCATAGTTGGTATAAGGAATTCTTACCTAAAAAACTTTAAAATTCTTAACCAGCCAAAGTTAGGGTGATGAGAAGGGGAGTATAGATATTTTCCACTAGAATATCTAAGAAATAGGTTATTATAAAGTCAATGGAGAGGAATATTGGGTTTTAATAAAATAGTGGGAGATTAATAAATATAACATTTATTTATTTGTCAAGATTTTATCGGATAAAGTACTAAAACTATTCTTATCATATTTGTAGAACAATAATAAAATTACTTCAAACATATCACTTTGAACCATACTTGATAAGGATAACCTTCTCACCTACAAAAATTTCTAAGAATGGAAAAGGCACTGACACATTATCTTGCGCTATGAAAGGAAATTGTATGTGCTGAAAGAACCTATTATTGATTTTCCCGGTAACAAAGCTAGTGATGAAGAGTTATCTCTCTATGAGAAAAATTTAAACGATGCTACATATGTTCAATGTTTCATGCTATCATGCATGAAAAATGAGCTTTTGAAACAACATGATGACATGGATGCATATAACATGATGTCTCACATTCGGGATCTCTATCAAGAGAAGGTAGGAAAAGAGAGATAAGAGATCTACGATTATCTATTTATAACTAATCTTGGAGATTTTTTTCCACCTAGGAATCATGTATTCAATATTATTGTCTATATTGAATGCTTATGAATTTTAAGGATTAAATTACCGGTTGAATTGAAAACAGATCTCATAATTTCCTCACTACCCATAACCTTCTCCAGTTTTATTATTAATTATAACATGATCAATAATGATAAGATTTTTTCACAACTTCTTACTTTGATTCACCAAGTGGATAAGGAAAAGAGGCATGACAAACCCACGGTCCTTATGGTGAATAAGAAAAGGAATAACAAGGAGAAGGGGACTGAGACTCATAACAAGTTTAAAGATCCCAAGAACCGTCCTTCCAAGAAGAGAAAGATCCATAAGTAGGAAATGGAAAAGGTGGAATTATTTTTTTCATATGGAAACCAAGTCCACTCGAAGGGGAACTACACCCTGAAGTAAGGGGAAGCTAAAGGTGTATTATTTATCAAGTGAAATATTTAAACATCTACACATTGGCTATTAGATACTCCTTGTGGTGCTTGAAAATATATCCAAATATATGAACCAAGTAGATTTCAAAATATTTCTAGAGGAGTGGTGGATTTACAAGATACCAATGGTGTGAGTCTAGATGCTCTATCCATTGGTGACTACTACCTTTCATTAGCAATAGAAATGATATTGGTTTTAAGGGATTATAATGATGTACCAACTATTACTAATAACATACTTTCTGTATCATGCCTATATGAAGATGTATTTATTTTCAATTTTTGAAATAAAATTTGTTTATTATATAATTTTTTTATAGTATGAAACATTTAAATAATGTATTTTATGTATTAAATTGAATAAACCAAGTATTTTAAATTGATAACAAATCATGTTCACACAAATCATAGAACACCCAACTATGGCATCGTCGTCTTGGTCATGTAAATAAGAAGTTTTTGAAAAATATCTATCAAGGTAGTTATTTAGAATATTTTGAGCTAAAACCACTTGAATGATTTCATTCTTTTTTATAAGGAAAAATGTGAAAAAAAACCATTTGGTGGTCATGGTGAAAGTGCCATAGATATTTTAAGATTGGTACACACTGATGCGTGTGGACCATTTCTATTTTAAGATAAAGGTGGGAATTCATACTTCATTACTTTTATCAATGACTTGAGTAGATATGGATATGTATGCTTGATGAGGTATAAGTCTATTTACTTTGAGAAATTAAAATAATTTAAGAATGATGTAGATAATCAACTTGGAAAGAAGATAAAAAAAACTTCGATCAGATCATGGTGGGGAATATCTTAACCAAAAGTTTATCAAATTTTTATGAGAGTTTGGGATTTTATCTAAACTCACTTTACCTTAAAAACCATAGTGGAATAGTGTTAGTGAAATGAGTAATCATAAATTTTTAGAAATTGTAAGGTCAATGATGAATCAAGAAGATCATCTATTATCTTTTTGGGGATATGCATTAAAAAATGCGACATACACACTAAACTGAGTACCAAATAAAGTGAAAAATAAAATTCCCTTTGGGTTATAGAGTGGAATGAAACTTGTTTTTTCACATACAAAATTATGGGTTTCCAAGGAATTTGTTAAGGCCTTCTCAGGAAACAAACTAACACCCTTGAGAATAAGGTGCATATTTATAGGGTATCACAAGGAAAAAAGAGATACTATCTATACAACCCCTCAATCAAGAAAGTGATTTTCACCATAAAAGAAATATTTCTTGAGTGGGATAAAATCCTCAAAAATGATAGTGGGAGAAATATTTACTTTGATATAGTTGTTTCTCAAGATACATAAGAGTTGGTATATGAACATATTCTAAAATTCCCCATAGAATAAGTAGTTCCTAAAACACAAGTACTACGTCAGAACATTAGAGAGGTAAGAGAATAATATAGATATGGTTTTATATTAATTGAAGATGGTGACACATTATTGGTTGACAACGATGAACCACTCTCCTATAAATAGGAATTAGAGACCTCAGATTCTACACGATGGAAAGAAGCCATGGATTCTGAAATGGATTCCATGTATCAGAACTATTTTTTGGTTCTGATAAATGCACCAATTAATTTAAGTCCTATAGGGTGAAAATTTTTATTCAAGAGAAAAATAGACTTGGAAGGTAAGGTAAATACCTATAAAGAAAGGCTTGGGTCTAAAGGTTTTAAAAAACGTTAAGGAATTGGCTATTATGAATCTTTTTCACCAGTTTTCATGTTTTAATCCATCAAAATTCTACTTGTTATAGCAGCTTACCAGGACTATGAAATATGGAATATGGACATAAAAAATGATTTCCTTAATGGGAACCTTTAGGAAGATGTCTATATGACACAATACGAATGTTTTGTGACTCTAGGTGATGAAAAAAATATTTTTAATTTACAGAGATACATTTATGGGATAAAGAAAGAATATAGGTCATGAGAAATTCAATTTGATGAAGCTATAAAGGAATTTTGTTTCATTAATAATGAATGTAATCAATTTGTTTACAAGTGGTTTAGTGGTAATGTGGTCATTTTCCTAGTGTTATATGTTGATGAAATATTAATTATTGGAAATGAAATACTAGTCTTATAGTTTGTTAAGGATTGGTTGAACAAGTGTTTCTATATGAAGGACTTAGGTGAAGAAGCCTATATTCTAGGGATCAAGATCATTCATGATATATAAAATAGGTTTCTTGGACTAAGTAAAAGTACAAACATTAACCATATATTAAATATATTTTTCACTGAACAATCTAAGAGGGGATTGGTTCCAATTTCACATGATATACATCTTTCTAAGAAGATGTGTCCTCAGACATAACAGGAGAAAGATAGAATGAGTATGATCCCATACACTTTAGTGATATGATAAATCATGTATTCCATGTTATGTACTAGACTTGATTTTTCTATGCATTAAACATAGTAGGTAGATATCAAGAAGATCTAGAAGAACAACATTGGTATAATGTTAAGGCTATCCTCAAGTATCTAAGAATAACTAAGGATATGTTCTTAATGTATAGAAGAGGCAGGGAACTATTAATTTGGGGCTCTACTAATTCTATTTTTTAAACAGATCAAAATGATTTGAATTCACATTCATGATATGTTTTTTTGTATTAATAGAGGGGATATGAGTTAGAAAAGTTCAAAGCATCCAGTTGTTGCAGATTATATAGCAGAATCCTAGTATATAGAGACTTATGATGTATCCAATGAATCTATTTGGATTTGAAACTTGGTCTAGGATATTGATTTCATACCTAACATTAAATACCATATCACATTGTATTGTGATAATACTACAGTGGTGGCTCTTTCAAAACATCCAAGGTCACGCCAAAGGACAAAGAACATACTCTAGAAGTATCAACTCTTTAGGGATTTTTATAAAAGGGGTGAGGTTGTAGTAAGTATAGTTACTATAGAAGAAAACATGGAAGACCCCTTAACTAAATTCCTATATCAGCAGAATCATGGGTATCATGTGAAAGCTAGCAGACTAAAGGTTATTAACAGTTGGCTCTAGTATAAGTGGGAGTCTGTTGGAGATTGCACCTTAGAACCAAATTTTTTGTACTTTATGATAATGCATATTCATTTTTTTTAATATTAATAAAATCCTTATCAAATCATGTTTTTTCTTCTATGTGAAATCATATGTGATAATGTCCCAAGAGATGCTATTGCACTAAAAAATCATAATAGTTCCCCGATATGATGAGAATCTAGAAGTTCCATGATAATATTCTTAAATATCTATTCTATAGCTGGATAAAATAATTTGAGGGACACAAATGATTCAGATTCTTAGGGGTGGAGAATCATAGGACTTTGAGGAACCTTCTCATGCTATACGCCCTTGGTAATATCCAGTGTAGGATATTATGTGAATGCGACCCGCCAGTAGGAAATCCACATGTATATGTGTCATTAGATGTTTCTATCTGTAGTTGTGTGTATTAATCCTTAAACATTAAGATTATTATTAATGGGTATTAAAAGTCACATACTTTTATTTATTGATAAAAATAATGATGATATATGTTCACAATGAGGTAAGATATTTTGGGTCTATCATGAGTGATATTTAATTAATGAATAATAAAATAAATAAAATTTCCCTTATATTCTTTAAAATATGTTGATATCTTAGGTCCCTTTATTTAAATGATACAGCCTAAATAAATCCATGGCTAGGGTGTTCTATAGACAAGTTTTATTTCTATAAAGTCAAAGAAAGAGACATCGAACACATTGGTTGATGGAACCAACATGAAACTTTCTTGATTAGAGATATCATGATAAACAGATTATATTAGAGAGTAATCATCAATATGAGGTATTATGTCATTGCACATTAACTTTTTTTTCTCTATGGGTTCCTTATATTTTTGGTAGATTCTAACCTTGGAATTTAGGATGCTTCGCTTAATTCCATTGAGAAAGAGGCCTAGAGGGTCACACATTAAGTGTATCCATAATCTCAGTTAAATGATATATTATTTTTTATTATTTAATAGGTTGAATAAATATAATTCTTGCACATGGTTTAATAATTATTTATGTTTTCTTGGTCGCATATATTCTATCACCAGTTATTTGAGAGAATATTATGTGAGTGGAATATTTAATAAATATTTATTTTCTATTTAGAGAATATAATATTTATTTATTTATTAGAGAATAATTAAATTATATTTATTTATTAAATAAATAGTAATTATTCAAGGATCGATAAATATTGTGGAGGAATGAAGGATCGAGTTTTTAGGTCTTGTGAGAAATAATATATATTGAATATTATTTGATTAAATAATATTTAATTTAATTCATGAGTTTAGCACATGTCAAGAAATAATAATAATAATAATATTATATACATGGGGTTCCATAGTGAATAAATGAATAATAAAAGGGAACTTTTTCAATTTTTTATTTCTAACCTTAGACGCATATAAACCCAATTATATTATTTTTCAAGAGAACCAATTCATTTTCTGTGCACAATAACATCCAGTGAGAATCCTCTAGAATCCCTAGAGATCACCATTATCCAAGAACAATCTCAATAAAGGAGAGATATAGTCCTCCTACATTCACTCTATATTATATAAAAATAAATAAGAATCTTCAGAAAGTGATTCTTGGGGAAATCCAAGGCGAATGATGTAAGTGATATGACCTGTCATGCTTGAATCTGAAGATTCCTACAATAGTGTTTGTAGATTTTTGGAACATGTGTGAATCACTAATAAAGGGAATATAATATTTATTACTAAAAAAATGGGGGTATAACATATATCCATTGTCACATCCATCAATTAAGAAATAATTTTATTCAAGGTAATTATTTAATTTATTAAATTAATTAAAAATAATATGTGATGATCCTGCACTTCGGTTCCAGATTTTATCCATTATCTATATTATTTGATTAAATTCTATTGATCATGACATAAATGTCATGAAAATATCATATTACTCATTGATTAGGATAAAAATTTATTACTACCCATCTCACACTTTTTCTATGCCCGAAACCTTCAAGAGCGTGTTATAATGACTGAACGAGTAAGGACATGATAAGGTATAATCTTATTATAACATTTACAAAATATTATTTTTGTCATAAGTTTTTATATATATTTATTATATAAAATTTTATAGCCATCAATAAACACCCCATGATTTCATATTACATTATCTCTTTAAAATAATTTAATTGTTTATATTGCACGTAACACTGCTTTGGCTTGCGTTATATGCAAGATTGAGTTTCTATGAAGCAACACATTAGTATTATAATTATTTAAATGATATATTTATTTATCAATTAAATATTATAATATGAAGAGTAAAAATGAAATTTTAAATGTTATTTATAATTTTTTCACATAAATAAAACATATTTATAATGAAATGTATAAGTTTTGTTAAAATAGTTATATATTTTGAAAAACTATTTTCTTAAAATAACTACATTTTATGTCCTTTTGTGAACAATAATACAATTAATTTTAGACACTAATAATAATTTAATTTTGTAAAATAGACATCATTTTCGAATTATGAATATCAAAATTATCTTAGGGTTAATTTTTGGTATTTTTCTGAAAACATTCAATTTTTGATGAATAGTAAAAAATACCAAATTTTAATTGAAAAAAACTTTTTTAATTGAAATAATTTATAGTGTTAAATTATAAATTTGAGTGGTTTTAAAGTATAATTAGATTAGATTTTTATCATTCAATCTAATGTAGGTCATTTGAAGTAATTTTACATTTAAATTGGACATAAACACATGTCAATCTTTTGATAGTTTTTACTTCTTAAAAACCCGGTTTTTGGTTTTGACAATGGGAATTAATTTTAAATTAATTATTGAAGCTTATATGTTTTGAATTTGGAAAAATGGATTCAATATTTGGAATTAGAAGTTTCAAATCTTGTAAATAGTGACTTTTATTTTTGGACATTATGAATAGTGACTTTAGTAATTATTTTTATTTACCATGGTTAAAGGGTAAATCAAGTAAATAAGGGTAAAAAATAATATAAAAATACCATAACATGGGTTATAATACTATTTTATGAAATATATTCGACGATTAGCATCCTTAGGCCACACTGTTTGCATTTGGGGACCACTTGGGTGTGATAATTACATGTTACAAGAATTAATTTAAGGTAAAGATAAATATAACATAAACATATATCTTTTACTAAAGAAATTTTAATAGAGGGTTATATGACTGATCAATTTGACTATAAATATTCATTAGAAATATAAAAATATTTTATAAATCATGGTATTTTATTTTTTATTTTTATACATTAAATAATAAAATTTATTTATGACACAACAACGATATAGTATTTTCTTTATTAAGGAAGGAATCAAATAGATGATATTATAAATATTAAAATAAATATAATTTGAACGTTTTGATTCCATCCATGAATTTTATGAATGAAATTGAAATATTAGGTATGATTTAATGTTTTTTTAAAGTAATCAAGTTGTTATGACTTTTACAAAAACCAAATACTAAATAGTGTCAAAATTGATATAAATGAGTTTTTAAAACAAATACTATATTATTAAATGATATAATATTCCTAAAAATTTAAGATTCAGAAAAAGGATTTAGATAATGTAATATATGTAATTAATGAATCATGTGAGGTTCTATTGGAATATTATAGTAACTAAAATAACCCTATAGTATAAAAATACATGAAGACATGGTAAGAGTTAAACCAATTAACTAAGGGTTAAAACCAAAATATAAGGATAATTTTATGACTTAAACATGTCTAAACCTTATTAGTTGAGATTATTTCGACCCATCCTCATCTTATCACGAAATAAATAAATTTGGTGTAATTAGAAACCGAAAATAATTTTATAATAAATTAATATTTCAATCTTTTCCTAAAGTGCCACTCACCTCCCTTATATAAGGGCACCTCCCTTTCTCTTTAATTCACATCTCCAAAGCCCTTTTTATCAGAAAAACCATACCCAAAATCTCCTACCAACTTCCACAAATTTATCCCAGAGGAATTATTTTGGGCATAAATCTAACTTAAGGAGTCCTTTTGTGAAAATCAAATGAAGACACCCGAAGATTATGTAATAGTTTTATCCCTTCTTTAAAAGTTCATTTCTTCTTCTACTTCTTGTTTCTAAGTTGTTACCATAATAAAATGATAAATCCAACATATAATATATTCTGAGATTTTTTTAAGATTGTGGTAAAACAATATTACTCTTTTTACCCATCCTATGAAAAACAATACCACCATGCGTGCATACATATGGCTTACCATCTCCACGCCGTGGTGAAAATTATTTTCATGTACGCTTTATTTATATAGGTATAACGATGAATATAATGGATTTAAATAATAAATATAACATAATATTTTATATTTAAAATTCATATTCCATCCAATTGCATAACATTTAACCATTAAGGAAATGATACCGTTGCTCGTGCGTACGTACGACTTACCATTTCCACGACGCGATGGGAATCATCTTCCATGTTCACAATCCAAGAATGATTATAAAAAATATATTATTCATAATTATGAAATATATGACATAATATGTCTACTGTAATGATATAAATATATATGTATATGTATATGTATGTATGTATATGTCATTCACTTACTTCCATTCAATAAGATATGAAAACAGAAACATCGTTTATGCATACGTACGACCTACTGTCTCCACAGTGTATTCCATTTCATATATCTATCTATTATACATATTTAAATTATGTATATATATTATATATAAATAATGTTTTATATTCTGTAAGTAATTAAATCTTTATATAAATGTTACGATCAAGAATAACAAGTTAAAATAGGTATGATAAAGAAAGCGATTTTTACCCAAAATGTTACTTTAACATGGAAATTTTTATTAAATGGGTATTATAAAGTCATAAATGAATCATTTATGATATCATAAATATTAATATGGTTCTAGTATAATTTAATAACATAAAATGGTCATTATACGTGATGTTAAATGTACCCTCGACCAAAGGAAAGTACAAGGTATGGGTTAATTCTTCAATCTCATTATTATCTAAGATTGTTTATGTGTAAGTATTTACTGGGACATATTTATCATCCATTTTAATGTTTCATAATAATGTTTTCACAAGGAATATTTTATGGTTTTTTGGAAGGTAATCTTTATCAAAATCATCATTTTAAATGTTTTAATGATTTATTTAATGTCCAAGTCTTCAAAATGATTTTAATGATTTATTTATATAGACATTATTGATTTAAAATGTTAATTAATTTCAAAAATTTCACAATGGTATGAGACACTTTGATTAAAAAACCTCTTTTAAAAGAATTACTTTACAAATTGTGTGAATTTTAAATGATTTCATAAAAAAATGATATTTCTCTCAAAGAGTTTTACTGATTATTTTGAAATATGTCAACATCCTTTATTGGATATTGTTCTTGATTGAGGTTGAATTATTATAATACAATCTTACATATTTTATTGAATGAGTTACGATATATTTGAATGTGGATGTGATATTTTTATACCATTCATGGTTTATGGTTAAAGTATTGACATTTCGTATGCTAGTTTTGATATGAATGTTTATGTTATGTTTTTCCCTTTTCTTATGAGGAATGAATTGGAATTAGTAAGTGAGGGGTGGGGCCTGCTATAGCCCCTCGATGAATCAGTAGGTATCATGAGACAAAATAGTGTCTTGGAACAAGGCCTTGACAAAATATTTGTGAATGATCTTGGCATAAGTCCTTGACATTGTAGTTATTATGTCTGACATTATGAATTCCCTTATTATAAAATTAGTTATTACATGTGATCATTTGAATAGGAGAATATCCATGTGCATGTTTATATGGTAATGTTTGATTTATTTTTTACATATTATGTTCAAGTTAATGTTTAAAAGGCTGTTATTTTTATTATAATTTTTTCATTAAATGTTTATAGCTTCTGCTGAATTATTTACCCTTACTGAGCATCTGATCTCACCCCTTTTAAATGTTTTATTTTCCTAGGATACCATAAAGTGAATTATGATTGGTATGTAGGGTCAAGATAGGGGAATATTTTCATCCTCAAAGGATTATCTATACTATATTTTATGTTAGAAATTTTAATGTTAAGTTCTTGTTTGTAATCTATTTTCCAGGTCTGCTAAACTAATTGGCACTTTGGGACTTTATTCATTGGAATCATGCCAATGTATTAAAATAATGCACTGGATCTGGTCTTCTGGGGTTAGGGAGTTACATTTTTTATCAGAGGAAGTTTAGCAACAAACTTGGAAATATATTTAGAAAACATTGATTAGGGATCATAACCCTAATATAGAGTTTGAGGATAAGTATAGAAGAACCCCCTAGAATTTTGGTAAAGTAGGGATTATGTGGATATTCCAAGAAGTATATCCATATCTAGATAATACATGTGGATGTAGTTCTAGAACAGATGTACCATGTTTTGAAAACTCTAACAAGGTGTTCCAGGTTTGACTTGGGGTAACCTGGTACATGACAACGAGCCTTACTACATACATGGTTTGACTCTCCCAGGGGATATGCTTAGGATAATTCATATTTTCTTTACAAATCATTATGAAAGATTTATGAGTAAATATGTCCTCAAGGGAACCATATTTATGATTATGGATTATATATTCATAAAGTTTTCAATTTATGTTAAGTATTTTACTAGTTTGGAATTATGAATTATGATTCATAACCTAATATAGTGTATTCTATTTTTTTAGAAATGGTGCCTAGCGGAAGAAATGAAAATTGTATCAATGCATGTAATCCATGTAGGGATTTTCCTCTTATTAAAGATAATTATAGTGGAGATGATGACACAACTGGTACTGAGTAGATTATAACTGTACTGGGACAAATGACTCAGGTTATGAATAATAACCATACCCATATAGACCATCTTGATCCAAAATGCAGAGGTTTAATGCTAGACTGCTTCATGAGAAAACATCCTACAACATTCAATGGGACTATAAATCCTTTTATAGGTGAGCAGTGGATAAGTTCCTTAGAGAAAATATTTCTTTTTTTGGGAAGTAACAAAAGGGAAAAGGTTGTTATGGCAGTCTATCGCATCTCAGGAGATACAAATCAATGGTGGTCATTGATTAAAAACACAAAGGAGGATGAATAAGTAGGAAATATGGAATTGAGAGTGTTTAAAGAACTTTTCCTAGAGAAATACTTTCCTTGTGAAAAATGAGATGATATGGAAAGGCAATTTCTAAGTTTGAGACAAAAAGAGGATGAGAATGTTGCAAAGTATGAGTCTAACTTCACAAGGTTAGAAATGAAAATTATAGACTACATATGCAACCCAATATTTAAGATTTATAGATTCTTTTATGGGTTAAAACCATTCCCCTTACATACATTGGTATCACAATCTTTCTCATCGTATGAAGATATAGTCTCATGTGCTATCAAGATAGAAAATGAATTCTTTAAGTATTATGAAATTAAAGTAAAGTAAGATAAGAAGAGAATTGTGGAGAAAGAGATAGATAAAGGGGAAAATGGAAAGAAGTATTTTCTCTTATGTGATAATTGTGGGAAGAAACACCTTGGTAATTTCCAAAAAGGAATGGGAGTTTGTTACAAATTTCGAGAAAAGGGTTATCAGGAAAAATAATGAAAAGGGAATAAAGAGAGGACTAATATTAAGTGTTTTAACTATAGTGAAATGGGGCATTACGTAAATAAATTTTCTAAGCATCAAGGAAATATAGCTCATAATAATCAAAAGGATCAAGGTTAAGTATAAGATGTTACTATAGTCGACGTGGAATAATTAATGTATTAGTGTTTTTGGATTGAAGAATTATTTCATTTGAGTGTTGTTTCAATGATGTACTAGTTATATGAATTATGGAAATAAAAGGATTGTATAGAAGTACTATTTCATTGAGAATTTGAGATTGTATGGTACTAAGAAAAGTGGCTCTGTAGCAAGTTAAACGTTTTGGAAAATACATGGTTGAGGGAAAGATAAACCATAATATGGTCCTGATAATGAGGTAGTGATTTTGGAATAAGAGATAATTAATTTGGATAAATTATATTAGATATTATTGATTACCTTGGAAATGATTAATTTTTTGTTTATTCCATCATTTTTGTAGTTTACAAAATTTTTGTATTTAAAGAGTATATCTAGTATTCTACAAGGAATAAGGGAGCATTAATGTATTCAATAAGGTTGTATGGTAATTCAGGGTGTTACCATGTTTTAAGAGAATACATGATAAAGGTATCCACAAGTTATTATGTGGAAAAAAGATATCTTCATTATGTTTAACTCATATATAAATTTTTGGACTGTGGGTTTGGACATAAGTATTTTGGATAAGTCTAAAGGTTGGAATGGAGTAAGTTGAACAGTTGATATTTTGTTTGAGGTTAAAGTATAATTTATTAGATACTTTGATCTAACATTTTGGATTTCAGTAAACATATATAGGATTGAGGAAATAATTGTGGATATTATGATTTATCAAATTCACTTTAGGCATAAAATAAATCATTTTTGAACATTCATTTCCCAGTGCAAGGGATGAAGTGAAAATATATCGAAGCATAACCAAATGATGAGATTGTGATTATGATAGGTAATAAAATCAAGTATGTTTTCTTGTGTTCTTATCTTGATATTAAATTAATCCCTCCTCTTCAAAAAAAGTATCTAATTTTTTTTATACTAAAACCTTTTGTTTTGTTGAACCAATGATACTTTAAATCATCATAGATTTTGGGTTTTGAGGACCTCAATTTTTCATTTATTATTCACTTGTTTGTGATTGATGACCTCAATCAATCCCTATAAATATTTACATTTTTCCTCCATTTATGTGTCTATAATTTCCACCAATGTTATACTATTCAAAATCCTAATTTGGTGGTGAATTTTTCATTTCCCTTTCCATATTATTAAGACTAAATTTAATTAACCCTATTTCCGATGTGGGGTTTCTACAAAGGTATTTTCTATTTTCAACCTTTTATTTTCAAAGAAAAACTTCAAATTGTGAGGATGCAATTTATTAAAGGAGGGGAGAATGTAACACTCCAAGATTTCATAGAATGTTATCTCTTTAAAGTAATTTAATAACTTATATTACATGTAACACCGACTTGGCTTGCGTTATACGCAAGATTTAGTTTCTACGAAACAACACATTAGTATTACAATTATTTAAATGATATATTTATTTATCAATTAAATATTGTAATATTAATAGTAAAAAATAAATTTTAAACATTATTTAGAGTGTTTTCACATAAATAAAATATATTTATATTGAAATGTATAAGTTTTGTTAAAATATTTATATATTTTGAAAAAATATTTTCTTAAAAAAAAATACATTTTATATGCTTTTCTGAACAATAATAAAATTAATTTTAGACACCCCTAATAATTTAATTTGGTAAAATAGACTTCATTTTTTGAATTTGTAATATCAAAATTATCTTAGGGTGAATTTTTGGTATTTTTCTAAAAACATTCAATTTTTGATGTATAGTGAAAAATACCAAATTTTAATTGTAAACAACCTTTTTAATCGAAATAATATATAATGTGAAATTATAAATTTGAGTGGTTTTAAAGTATAATTAGATTATATTTTTATAATTTAATATAATTTAGGTTATTTAAAGTAATATCACATTTAAATTGGATATAAACACATGTCAATATTTTGATAGTTTTTACTTCCTAAAAACCCACTTTTTTGGTTTTGACAACGAGAATGAATTTTAAATTAATTACTAAAAATTATGAGTTTTGAATTTTGAAAAATGGATTTCATATTTGGAATCATAAGGTCTAAATCTTTTAAATCAGTAACTTTTATTTTTAGACATTATGAATAGTAACTTTAGTAATTATTTTTATTTACCATGGTTAAAGGGTAAATTAGGTAAATAAGGGTAAATAAATAATATAAAACTACCCTAACACATGTCCAAATCCTATTAGATGAAATATATTCGATCATAATCACACTTAGACCACACTTTTGGCATTTTAGGACCACTTAGGTGTGATAATGACATGTTATAAGAATTAATTTAAAGTAAAGATAATTATAACATAAACATATATCTTTTACTAAATGAATTTTAATAAAGGATTATATGACTGATCACTTTGAATATAAATTTTAATTATAAATATAAAAAAATTTCTACATCATGGTATTTTATTTTTAATTTTTATACATTAAATAATTAAATTTATTTACGACAGAACAATGATGTAGTATTTTCCTTATTAATGAAGGAATCAAATAAATAATATTATAAGTATTAAAATAAATATAATTTGAAAATTTTGATTCCATAAAATAATTTTATGAATGAAATTGACATATTATGTATGATTTAATTCTTTTTTTATAAGGAATAAAATTTTTATGACTTTCACAGAAACCAAATACTAAATAGTGTCAAAATAGACATAAATGAGTTATAAAACAAATACTATATTATTAAATGATATAATATTCCTAAATATTTAAGATTCATCAAAAGGACTTAGATAATGTTAGATATGTAATTAATTAACCACTTTATGTTCCATTGGAATTATATAGTAACTAAAATAACCCTATAGTATAACAATACAAGAAGACATGGTAAGAGTTAAACTGTTTAACTAAGGGTTAATCCCAAAATATAAGGATACGTTTATGAACTAAACATGTATACAACCTATTTTTTGAGAGGATTTAGACCCATCCTCATCTTATCCTAGAAATAAATAAATTTGGATCTATTAGAAACCGAAAATAATTTTATAATAAAATAATATTTCAAGATTTTCCTAAAGTGCCCCTCACCTCCCTTATAAAAGGGCACCTCACATTCTCTTTAATTCACATCTTCAAAGCTCTTTTTATCGGCCAAAACCTGCCCAAAATCTCCTCAAAACATACCTACCTTCATACTAGAGGAAATTTTTTTTGCATAAAGCTAACCTAAGGATTCCTTTCGTGAAAATCAAAAGGAGACACCCGAAGAAGAGGTAATCGTTTTATCCCTTCTTTCAAAGTTCATTTCTTCTTCTACTTCCTCTTTCTAATTTGTTACCATAATAAAATAATAACTCTAGAATATAATATATTCTGAGATTTTCTTAAGATTATGAGAAAACCATATTACTCTTTTTACCTATCCTATGAAAATTAATTCCACCATGCGTGCGTACGTACGACTTACTGTTTCCACACCGTGGTGTAAATTATTTTCCATATAAGTTTTATTTCTATGGGTATAATGATGAATATAATGGATTTTAATAATAAATATAACATAATATTTTTTATTTAAAATTAATATTCCTTCCAATTTCATACCATTTAACCATCAATGAAATGATACCATTTCTCGTGCGTACATACGGCTTACCGTCTCCAAGACGCAATGTGACTCATCTTCCATGTTCACCATTCACGAATGATTATAAAAAAATATATTATTCATAACTATGAAATATAAGACAAAATATATCTACTGTAATGATATATATATATATATATTTATTTATGTACATATATTTCATTCACTTACTTTCGTTCAATACGATATGAAAACGGAAACATCGTTTATGCATACATACAGCCTACCGTCTCCATAAAATGTGTATTCCATTTCATATATATATATATATATATATATATATATATATCTATTTTACATATTTATATTCTGAATATATATTATATATAAATAATTTTTTATATTCTTTAATTAATTAAATCTTGATATAAGTGATATGATCAAGAATAACAAGTTAAAACACATATGATAAAGAAAGTGATTATTACCAGAAATGTTACTTTAACATGGAAATTATTATTAAATGGGTAGCATAAAGTCATAAATTAATCATGTATGATATCATAAATATGAATATGTTTATGGTATAATTTAATAACATACTATGGTCATTATACAGGAGGTTAAACGTACCCTCAACCAAAGGAAAGTACAAGGCAAGGGTTAATTCTTCAAACTCATTATTATCTGAGATTGTTTATGTGTAAGTATTTAATAGGACATATTTTTCATCCATGTTCTTGTTTCATAATAATTTTTTCACAAGGAATATTTTAAGGTTTTTTTTGAAGGGACTCTTTATCGAGATCATCATTTTAAATGTTTTATTGATTTATTTAATGTCCATGTTTTCAAAATGATTTTTAAGGATTTATTTATATGGACATGATTGTTTTAAAATGTTAATTCCTTTAAAAAAGTTCAAAGTGTTATGAGACAATTTGATTAAAAAACCTTTTTTAAATGACATCCTTTATAAATTGTGTGTCTTTTAAAGGATTTAATGAAAAAGAGATATTTCTCTCAAAGAGTTTTACTAATTATTTTCAACTATGTCAACATACTTTATTGGATGTTGTTCTTGATTGATGTTGACTTATTATAATACAATATTCCATATTGTATTGAATGAGTTATGATATTTTTGACTATGGTGTGCTATTTTTATACCATTCATGGATTATAGTTAAAGTATTAACATTTTGTATGCTAGTTTTAATACGAATGTTTATGTTATGTTTTACCCTTTTCATATGAGGAATGCATTTGACTTAGTAAGTGACGGGTGGGGCTTACTATAGCTCCTCTATGCATCAATAGGTCTCATGAGACAAACTAGTGTCTTGGCACAAGGCCTTGACAAAATATTTGTGAATGGTATTGGAAAAAGGCCTTGATGTAGTAGTTATTATGTCCGACATTATGCATTCCATCGTTCTAAAATTAGTTATTACATGTGATTATTAAACTAGTAGAATATCCATGTGCTTGTTTATATGGTAATGTTTGATTTATTTTTGCTATATTATGTTCAAGTTTATGTTTAAAAGGATGTTGTTTTTATTATACATCTTTCCTTAAATGTTTATAGCTTCTGATGATTTATTTACCATTACTGAGCATCTGAGCTCACCCCTTTGAAATGTTTTATTTTCCCAGGATGCCAAGAAGTGAATTATTATTAATTCGAAGTGTTAAGCTAGGGGAATAATGTCATCCTCAAAGGATTATCTATGTTTTATTTTATGTTAGAAATTGTAATGTTATGTTCTTGTATGTAATCTATTTTCCATGACTTCTAAACTGATTGGTCCATCAGGAATTAATTTCTTATAATCATTGCAATGTATTAAAATAATGCACTGGATCTGGGCTTCAGGGGTCAAGGCGTTAAAAATATTGAAAATGAATTATATCTATCATGGAAATAGTAGTTCGTACATACACATAAACGATTCTTACGTTTTCTATTGAGAAAAAGGGAAAGATATTTGATAACATTTTATCATTAATTAATCATAATTATATCATAAATATCATATATATTTAGTAAATCCATCATTATATCCATCAATGGGATGTAGTTTTTGAAAATGAATCATATTTCTATGTGGAGGGTGTAGTTCGTACATATGCATGAGAGATACTTTCATTTCCCTTTTGATGGAATGGATTTGAAAAATGGTTATACCATAATCATAATAAAATATTGGTGTATTTATAATACTATATTCATTATTATATGATGGATACAATTGATTTATATGAATTGTAAGAAGAAATAATCTTTGAAAGAGTTGGGTAATATGATTACCTATTCTTTAAGAGACCTACTTTAGCTTACACTATAAGCCTTATTAGGACGGTATTAGATAAATAATATGAGATAAAGAATAATAGAATAAATCTTTGAAGGTTTTTGGTTTGGTATTGGATGATAAATAGGGATCAATTTTTGTGAATAAGGGTGGAGAAGAGGTGTGCTTTTATAAGTGAGGGGAGGGATACACATGGAATTACTTAAAAGATTTAAATAATATAAATTCAATTTCTAGTAAAAGTTGTAAAAAAGGGAAATAATTCAATGTTATGATTATATAAGTCCAAAATATCATCAAAAAAATAATATTTAGACAAGTTTAAGTGAAATTTTCCCTTATATCTCAGATTTACCCCTTCATTAACTTGTTTTAACCCCAATCGTGATAATACATTTTTACAGTTTTTACTAATAATTATGAAAAAATGAAATTGGTATCATTAAAAATATTTGAAATAATTATTCTAAATTTTGAATCCATTTTTTAAATTCAATTTCTATTAGTGGTATAAATTAATTTTAAAATAACCATGCAAAACACAGCAAAATTTTTTTTTTGGAAAAATGTTTTTTTAAGAATAAAACTATGTTTACTTTCATTCATTCCATAATAAAAAATATAGATGAATGTTGAAATATTTTATTTAATATATATTATATTAATTCCATTAAAATCATTAATCAATAGTGATTTATTTAATTTATTAATATAAAAAATATTGCCCACTCATAAAAATAGTTTTCTAGAAAAAATAACTCTTTTTACCTTAAAATGATTTCATCTTTATTCCTAGAAGTTAGATAACTAATGTATGATAAGTAATTCATGGATTATCAATAAATTTTATTAAAATAATTTTTAAATAGTGATCATTATATAAAAATACATGATATGTAGAAAAATATAATTATTCAAAAAATAGGACTTTTAATCATTAAATGATTTTTTTTAAAAAAGTAATGATTATTTATTTTGAATTAATTAATACATTTTAATTAATTATAATATTTTTATATATATTTTATAATTTTTTTAATCCTATTCATGGACACCAATCCAACAACTAGGTTATAAAGTTAATAATATATCATGGTTCATTTAGACTCGGGGTTGCGTGTAAAGAAACCTATTAAATACTTCAAATTTGCTTTATAGGAATGCATATAAAATATCAAGGTGTTACATTATACCCCTATAAGAAATTTGAAATCAAAAATATATATCTCTAATATAAATGAACATGGATAATTCTGCCTCATCACATCCTTAGTTTCATATGTTGCTTTCTTAAATTTATTTTTTTCCAAAAAAAATTGACCAAGTGAGTGGCCTTGTTTTGAAAAACTTTCATTCAACAATCCAGAGTCTCCACCATTTGTTCTTAAAAAGAATTATCATTATCTAGTGGTATAGCCTCTAAATTCAATACATGTTAAGGATTAGGTATGTACTTACTTGAAATATATACATGAAACACATCATGAATATAAGATATTTTTGGTTAAAGCACCAAGCGATAAGCTACAATCCCTACTCGATCACATGAATAACTTCTTTACAACATTAAATTCTATATCTCAACAATCATTTTCACCATAAATCTTTTTTTATATTTGAGTTACCATGATGTGAAGTTGAATGTCTCTAATCTTATTTGGTATTTCCTCAACTATCTCTAGTACCAATATATTTCATTCTACTACTACATTGCAACATGTTAGAGTTTTTCACTTCTTTCCATTGGGGAATTTATAAGGATCCATATGAATTCTTGAGTTAAATATATTGTTATTAGATAATTTTATAAGAGGAAATTATTTATCCCAACTACCTTTTAAATCAAGAGAACACGATCTTAGAATATCTTATAGGGTTTGAATAGTTCTCTTAGATTGACCATCATTCTAAGTATGATAGGAATCACTAAAATATAACTCTATATCCAAAATTTTCTAAATAATTCTCTAAAACTTCAAGGTAAAACTTAGATATCAATCAAATATAATAGAATGTATTAATCCATGAAACCTTTCCACTTAATTTATATTTGGGTAAGATGATCAAGAGTGAATTCTTCTTTGACAGCAATGAAACGTGATGACTTTATAAGGCGATTGACTATAAAAAAAATAATATTATTCTGTTTAGATGTCTTAGGGTGACCTATGGTGAAATCAATGGTGAAAATTTCCTTTTTACATATAGGTATGGATAATGGTTATAACATACCCTTTGAATTTTGTCACTCAACCTTAACTTATTAGAATACCAAGCACCAGGATACATACAATATTGTCAAGTGGTACTCACCAATGGACACCACATCCAAGGGACTAGGGATATAATCAGGATAGCCCCCTTGGGGTTTTTTATGAAGTAGGGACTAATTCAAGAAATCATTGATGTAAGCAATGGAATAAGGTGGTGATATAGGAGTAACACAAGAAGGAGTGAAGGCCCATGTAATTTACTTTAGGATACTAGCCCTTCAGATCAATCAATTCAATGGGATTATTATGGAGCGGGTCAACCCTTGGAGGGGGTGTGTCATGTCCTTGAGGGACCAAGGATGTGTTCTGTTTACTTTTCTTATAACCATAGGGACCTTAAATAATTAAAAAGGATATTGATTATATATGATATTCATCCAATATATCCTTTTTCAATTATGGTATAACAAGGACCCATACTCTATTCATGGACCTTATCATTCGTTCATAATCAAGGTTAAACTATAGAATAATTTTTACCTTCTTTTGCGGCTCTACATGTTCCTTTTGTACCTCTTTAATATTCACATGGATAGATGAATGAACACAAATTTGTGAAAGATGATAATTCTCCCACTCCTTTAATATTTCAAGGTCCACCATTTACATTTCCATAAATATTGGATCTTTTGTCATCCTTATCATTGATAAGATAACATGATAATTTGACTCAAAGCATCAACTATCTTATTCGCTTTCCTAGGGTGGTAATGTATTGAGTAGTAATATTATCTAATCAACTACAAAAATATTATTCGGAACATATTCAACCATTTCTGGTTGAATATATACTTCAAAATTTTATGATCAATATATATGTCACACATTTCTCCATAAAGATAATGCCTCTATATCTTAAATGTAAATATTACTGCTCATAACTCCAAGTCACATGTCAAGTAATTTTTCTCATGAGTATATAATTGATGAGAGGAATAATATATGACTATGAAATTCTGCACAAAAACACATATCAGTCCCTTCTTTGATGAAACACTAAAAATAAAAAACCCTTATCTACTATAGGGTAATGTGAGTATTGGCACATTAATCAATCTTCACTTCATCTCCTTGAAATTTTCTTCACATTAATCAGTATAAATGAACTTGACTCTGTTACTTGTTAAATTGGTGACTGGATTATATAGTCATGATAAAATATTCACAAATCATTGATAATATCCATTCAATCTAAGAAAACTATAGATCCCAGTCACAGTGGTTAGTATAGGACAATGTTCAATGACATCTATCTTTGAAGGATCAATTGATATAACCTCACTTATGATCATGTGTCCTGATAATGATACTTTCTACAACTATAATTCACAATTTTTAAATTTGGTATATAGTTTCTACTTCCTCAAGGCTTTCAACACAATTATCAATTGATCATCATGCTCTTCCTTTATCTTGGAGTATATAAGAATATCCTCTATAAATACTATGGGGTATATAATAAAATATTCAATAAATTTAGGTCTTGGAAAAGTATTTATATCCTCAAATTTTATAAAAAAATCATCAATATAAGGTATATAATACTTATTATTGATATTGATCTTGTTTAGTTCATGATAATCAATACAGCGTCACATTGATCCATCACTCTTTTTAATAAAAAGAATAGGTGCACTATATAGTGATGTATTTGGATGAATGAATCACTTATCAAGATTCTCTTGCATTTTCTTCTTCAATTACTATAATTCAATTTGGTACATTCTATATAAAGTCTTTGAAATAAGTGTAGCACCGAGTATGAGTTTTACAAAAAACTCAACTTCATCATTTGGAAGAATACTAGGAAATTCTTCAGGAAATACATTAAAAAACCCTCATAAAATTAGAATATATTCTATATTTAGTTTAATAAAAACCATAAAAGATAAATTCCATTTATGAATAGGAATAAAGACCCAAAAAATGGTGTCAATTTCCATTAGAAGCTCATATTCATCCTTATACTGATAAATGATCATAGGTTTATTCAGAATATATATTGTGACTTTAATTCCTTATAAATTGATAAGGGCTCTATATATAGAGATCTAATCAATGATCAAAATCCCATTAAATTCCCATAATGGAATAATAATAATATTTTCATAGGGAAAAGTCTTATAAAATTTAACATGAAATCTCTAACTCAAGAGTGGAGGATAAGTATGCCTTAATTATCATGATCCAATATAGTGATAGACATAGCATAAACCCTTCCACGATCTAGTAGTGAGCCTTTATATTGGGTAATTGACTTTGATTGTCATGACCCGTCCCCCGGGGCCCATGCTGTGACTACCCAAATCCCGCCTTCCATAGGCCAGGGGCTGGAAACTATCACTAAAAGGAATACTCCCTAAAACAGGAAGTCATTGCCTTTAATCTTGTACAAACACATGGTCCAAAAACACGGCAAGGAGAAACTATGAAGTAATCTGCTGTATTAAAATAACGCTAAAATTAAAAGGGTTCGGAATACAAGCCCAACTATAAAGGTAAAAGTACAACTGAAAATAAAATACAACTGAAGGAGAAAGGAAAAATAGCTACTGGGTCATCCTCCGAGGTTCCTACATGAAGGGTATGTACATATCACCTCCTCAACACTTCACGTCCACCCGTATCCTTTGCATACCACTTAGTCTTGGCTCCCTCCAACCGCAGCCCAACTTCTCTTCGTTTGTACAAGACACAACAAGGTGTGGGCGTACCCCGTGCAGGGGTGAGTATAACGATACTCAGTAGGGTCCCTGAGACCCCGAAGGTCTCCTAGTGTTCCACAAAGAAAAACCACAGGGTAACACCACGAAGTTAAAGTACCAGACATGTAGAGTACCACATAGCATGACCTCAATCACAAGCACAAAGTAAAGACATCTCACACCAGAATTTATTCTTGGGCTAGTAATAATTAACATCCCCAATCACAATATCGAACACCTCAACTGCTGGAGAAATCCTCCTCTATCGAGTACAGTGTGCCTACCACATCACATAGAGGAACTTACCACTAACCTTGGATTGATGAGGTACTCCTCCCATCGAGTACCATGGGTCTTCCAGGTCACACATAGGTGCTCCCCACCATGGGTCTGCTACGTCACGCAGAGGCTCTCCCCCTCATGTCCTTTTGAGGTACTCCTACTGTCGATTACCATGGGTATATCACGTCACACAGAGGCTCTCCCCACCGTGGGTCTTCCACATCACACAAAGGTGCTCCCCATTAGGCCTGTCGAGTCACTCTGAGTCGTAATGGTCAGTAGTCATCAAGTCTCAGCCAGTCGCAGGGCTCCGTACATAGCCCGCTTGGGATAACCACTCCCCAAGCCATCCGTCTTCATTAACTTCCCCTAAGTCCCACGAATAAGTATCCAAAAGGTCCGTCACATCATAAGGGACCCAACACAATAGACGTCGCATAAATTGGACGTCTGGTCTGTAAGTTATTAGTGTTTCCGCTCTGAGGACCTGGTTTGATTTGGGGTTCGATCCAACCCGCCCATACTCCAAATTTATCCAAAATTCAAGTGGTGTATAGAAAAAGTACCAACTTGATCCAAGGATTCTGGTGTCACAGATGGTTAGTAAAACGGACACCCAGTTCTCATTATATGGCCATAAAGGTGAAAATGGGTCTGAATGGGCTAGGGTCCGGTCCGACCCAGTCAGACCGACCCATCCTAGGTCCGGCCCGACCCATGAAGGAGGTGGCCTGGCCCAGACCAGTGGTGTGGCCTAGTGGCCCGACCTACTGGGCACGACCCGGTGGTGTGGCCTGCTGGGCGTGACCAGCTGGTGTGGCCCACTGGCGCGACCCGCTGGGCGCGACCTACTGGGTGCGGCCTGCTAGGCGTGGCCTGCTAGGGCACGACCCACTGGTGTGGCCCACTAAGGCACGACCCCCTGTGGCATGGCCCGTTGTAGCTGGTGGTCCCCCAAGGTGGGGTCTGCAGTGATTGACACCTAGGGGGAGGCACCCCTTCGGTCTTAATGAACGGTCTATGGACCATTCGGTTGCTGGAACATGGGACCCGTCGGAGGGGTCCCTACCGGTGTGGCACGGCCGACCAGACTTCCTCCCAGCGGCGCGGTCGCGCGCCGCTGCTCCACCGCAGCCGGCCGGATGCCGACTGCTTTCGGACTCCACCGCGACTGATGAGACACGACCTCTTTCTCAACCGGCTGCACATACGTGTGCCACCCTACCTTTTTGAAGCTGTCCAGTGTGCCAACCCTACTCTTATTCCACGAGTCACTGCATCTTTGTTCTTAGCCCTAAAAATTAAACAATTGCATATTCGCGATCCTCGAGTTGAGGGATCCGCATCCATATATTGTCCTGAGCGAAACTCAGTGTTTCTAGCGTCAATAAATATTTGGCGTTGAATAACACATGAAGAATGCACGAAGAATAAAAAGGAAGAGGCAAGATATATGTGTGGGACGATGGAAATGTTAGTTTGTCCATCTTCATTATGAAACCATAATATGAAGAATTGAATAAATAAATTCAAACATATGTAAAACTCTTACCTTTATTTTCTGATGGAGGTGACTCTAGGAAGAAGACAAAGTCGTTGAAGAATGTTGGTGTTCATTGCTTCCGCAAGACACTTCTAATCTGAGCTCGGGTTCGGTTCCTCGTTCTTCGTTGGGGGTGGTTCTTTATTGGAGAATTTTCTTCCCGGTTCTCCAAGGCTCTCCCAACTCTCCTTTGCCAATGATTTCTAACAAGTAAATTAGGAGACAATATATTTAAATAATTTTATCAATTTTATTAAAGTTGTCATATTTAATTAGGTTATGTTGGCACATTAAGTCGGGGGAGAAACCAAGAGTCACCTCCGATATTAAAGAGGGAGTTCAAGGGTTTGGTGGTCCCCACCACTAATTTCAAAAGGGAGGTTTCAAGATTGGGTGGTCCCCACCTCTAAACTCAAAAATGGAGGTTTCAAACAAAATAAAATAAAAGTTGTTTTATTTTATTTTATTTTTATTCTCCGAGAAAAATTTGAAAAACCAACTTCTACCCTAGACCTACTACGACCAAGGTGATGGTATTCTTAAGCGAATATTATCACTGCGAGTTCAACAGTGCCCTCAGATTTTAATTCTGAGCACCGGTTCAAAAGTTACAAAATGACGCTCGCACTTTTACTAAACATACCCGAAAAAAGGTCAGAAATTCATTCTGGGCACTCCAGGCCTCAGAATCACACACCGTCAATTTTCATAGACTCATAATATTTCCATTTAATTAAAAAAAATTACATGGAAAAAATATGGGTATTTACATTGATAATTACTGAGTTCCCCACATTTAATGCATTGAACTATAAATGAAACCTTAGGATGTACTTTATTTCCCTCCATCAAACTCTTCATTTTTTCTCAGCAATTACTTGATTTATTCCCTTATTTTCCACATAGAAAACATATTTCATTTCCATTGATCTATTTACTTGGGTGATTCTTCACACATTATTTATTCTTAGAAAATTTAATCTTCTTTTCTCCATGGTATTAATAAACTGAACTCCCATTAAACTTAATTTTTCTCTTATTAGGTGTATTAAGAAAATAATCCAAGTTAAAGACACTGATCATATATCATGATATAATTTTAAGTACAATCATATTATTTTTTATTGAAGCTCCCATTTCATTCGGTTTATCATGATGAAAATCATTTCATTGTCTATCACATTTAGTGTTAACACAATTCCTCCCAGTTCTAGACATTGAATAAAACTAAAAGTCATAGTGTGAGCAACAAAAATTATAGCGAGAAATCATATAATCATGAAAAATAATTCATAGGAAGTTTAAATAATTACACCTTTTCAATATATGAAAAATTATGTTCATATAATATAACTATGTATTGTCATAGGTTTTCATAGATTTCATCCTCTTGTTCATCATAATGTTTCATAAAGAAAATGTGAATTAACCCAAGAATATCCCTCAAGAGTGTCTAGATAGGTGTGTAGTCTTAGGCCCACTCATTATGCACTAGTGAAGATCTATTTAATACTCAATTAAACCCTTTCATATTTTTTTATCCCTAGGTGCATCAATGCCATAACTATATCCTATTACTAGTATCTAGATAGGGATTCATTTACTAGGAAAACTAAACAATCTATACTTTACCAAAGCTTCAGGATGTTATCCTATACATAGAATTATCACAAAGGTTTTGAATAAAGTTCTATAATCTTAATCTCAAAATATAAATACACCCTCCTTTGATACCAACTGAGGAAACCCATGAATAACATATATTAATATTAAATCATTTTAGATAAATAATCAATAGATTTCACAATAATTCACACCTAAGGACTATAACGGGTTAGTGTATTTGGATACTAGATACATAATCATATTATTTCATGAAAGTTGTTCAATATATCCCACAAAGTTCTTCTTTCATAGTACACTTCTTAAAAACACCGTACTAAAAATATTTCTTCATAACTATAGAAATAGAACACAAGAAAGGGTAAGATTAGATGTTCTGTAAGGGTAGACCTGGGAGATGTCAGTCAATGGTCATATGTAAGAATAAAATGATCATAAGGTTATGAGAATATAATATTTAAATTTAAAAATTAAACCTAGAAATTCATAGATCATAGACATGGAATAAGACTTTAGCAGTTCATAAGACATGAATCATAGAAGAATCAAAGAACACAAGCCATGAGATCTTATCATAATCATAAAAACATTTCATAGATAGTGGAATAAATTTTTTGGTATAATTATAATAATAGAATTCATATATTAAAAATACCCACCACTACATTCATCACATGTTAGGCTTGGGCTAACCACCAATGTACCTATTACAAACTTGGGAAAACCGCTCGTGTACCCTCTTTTGACATTGGGATAACCACCCCTTTACCATTTGAGATCATAAAACATTAATCAATACCCAATTTATTAGTGGTATATAAAGAACCCACCAATCACATAATCATAATATATTCATATGTATGCTTCAAGATCATGAAAGCATTTATCATTTCTTCATATCAAAACCTATGGAAAAGAAAACAGGTTTCATCAAGATTTTATCATCATAATAAATAACCATATGATGAAATATTATGGATGATATCATTGGATAATATCATTAATGAATCATAATTAACCTCAATGGATGTTGGAATAGATGAAAATACCATTAAAAAATCACTGAAATATTTCTTGAGAAAAATACACTTTTTTATTTTGAAAACATTTATTTAAAATATATAAAATTACAGAATATTATGAAAAATATTTTATTTTAAAAGGACCATGGAAAACTATAAATTAATATTCAAATTAATTAGTATTAATGTATACATGAAAATATATTTGTGTGGTATATGTTAAAAAAATATTCGGTTCACACCTTTAATAAAAAGTATCTCATTTGGAAAACAATAAGAAGATTGTTTATAAATTGTTTTATATAAAGTCAAACATGATTAAAAATTAATTTAATAAATAATTTTATAATACAAAAAACATTCTTTGTAAACATTTTAAAGAAAACACGGACATTTAAGTAAAATATCCCCGACTAAAGAGTAAAATAGTGTCACTTTCCTTAAAAATCATTCTTTCATAATTTTAATCACTAAGTGAGTGTAAATTAAAGAAGGGATTTTAATATCCTGAAATAAAAATAGGAGAATAAAATAAATTAGATTGTGAGATACATATCATATAATTTAATCATTGTAAATTTAAGCATAAATGATCACAATAAAAAGTGAGATTGCAACATAGAACTCTTACCGCTTTGGAAACTTTTTAATTATACCCCCATGAAATAAATAACTTCAAATGAAACCTTAAATACCATTATTATAAATATAATTATGATATAACATATTAAAGGGTTAGTATGTACACCATATGAAATAAATAAGTGGTGAATATAACATATATCTCACAAGAACAAAAGTGAGATGAGAAACCCTTACCTCAAGTTCGACTTGCATTGTAAGTGATCTATCCTCATGAATAATAAATTTAAATTTATTATAATTCTATAAAATAACTATATTAATACTTTTAATTACATATATGATACACTTATAAAATCTTATCACCAATTTATTAATAATTCTCTATTGAAATCAATATTTTGTGTGATAACTATTTCATTTTTCATGCATGTTTTTGTTCAGCAGTTTTGGTCCTTGAAATTTGATCATAGTTATATCATCTATAGAATATTAATATTATCATTTATATATTATTATTAAATAATATCACAATTACTTAACATTACTTAATCATTTATTTCATAAACTTTGTAAAATCACTCATATAAGTGGTAAAACTGATCTATACAAGAGTGTATTAGAAAGACAGAATGAGTAAGAACATGATAAGGTATAATATTCATATAAAATTTAAAGAATATAATTAATTTTATAAGTATTATATATATTCATTATATATAATTTTATAACTTTATATAAAGGCATATATTGAAAATGAAATATATCGATCATGGAGATGGTAGTCCGTACATACGCATGAACAATACTTTCATTTTATAATGAAAAAAAGAAAAGAAATAGATAATATTTTATCATTATAAGATAATTATTATATAATAAATATATTATATATTTATTAAATTCATCACCATATCTATCAATATGAGGCGGTGATGGAAAATGAATCATATCGCTATGTGGAGGTGGTAGTTTGCACGTACGCAAGAGCGATACTTTCATTTCTTATTTAATGGGAAGGAGGTGGAAAATGGTTTTCCATAATCATAATAAAATTTAATTATATTTATGATATAATATTAATTATTATAGTATGTATAAAATATATTTTGAGGAAGTTGAAGAAGAAATAAACTTTGAAGGAAATGGGTAAGATGATTACATCTTCTTTAATAGACCTCCTTTGGATCACACCTGAAGCCTTCTTAAGATAGTCTTAGGGTAAGACTAGGAGATCAAGAAATAAGGTAAGTAAGATAATAAGGTCTATAGATAGGGATTTTTCAAGCTATATTACTCAAATTTTTGGAATAAGTGTAGAGAAAAAATTCCTTTTTATAAGTGAGGGGAGGGAAACACATGGAATTACTTGATAGATTTAAATAATATGAAGTCACTTTCTTTTTAAAGTGCTAAAAAGTGAAAAATAATTATAATTTAAGATAATATATGGTTGAAATATCTTAAACCAATAATATTTATGTGAGTTTAGGTGTCATTTTTACCCTTATCTATTAGTTTAAACCCTTCATTAACCCGTTTAACCCTAACTTTGGTAACAAATTTTTACTATTTTTACTATTTATTATGACAAAAAATGAAATTGGTATCATTATAAATTTTAAAATTTTTTATTCAAAATATGATATATATTTTATAAAATTTAATTTCATTTAGTGGTAGGAATTAATCTTGAAATTATCATGAAAAACACAATGAGAATCTTTTTTTTTGAAAAATGAATCTTTGTTCATAAAACTGAGTTTACATTCATTATTTGACTAGTGAAAACCATGAGATGAATGTTAAAATATATAATCAAATATATATTCTATACATTTAATTAAAATTATTAATCAATATATATTCATTTAATTTATTAAAGTAAAAACACATTGCTCACATAAAAAACATTTTTCTGAAGGAAAAATTTAATGTTTTTACCTTAAAATTATATCATCTTCATTAATAACCATTAGATAATTAATATAGTAATTATTACTCATAAATTATCATTAAATTTCATTAAAATAATTTTTAAATAGTGATAAATATATTAAAATACATGATATGTAGAAAAATATAATTCTTTAAAAAACAGTTCTTTTAATCATGAATTATTCTTATAAAAAAATTTATTGATTATTTAATAATCACTAATAAATAAATTGGAATTAAGAAAAAAATTTATATATATATATATATATTTTGTAATTTTTTTAATTTTATTCATACCATCAATCCAACCTCTAGGTTATAAAGGTTATAATATATCTTGATTCATTTAGACTCGATGTTGTGTGTAAAGTATGTTAGAAAATAATTCAAATTTATTTAAAAGGAATATATATAAAATATAATAGTGTTAAATTTATTTTCTATTTTTAATCATCTACTTAACCACCCACTAAAACCACTCATAAACTTTAACAAATAGATTTGATATGATAGAATGAATTCATGTTATTTTTGTTTTGTTTTTTATTTTATTTTATAGTTTTATTAAATATTCTCTACATTGTGTTTTCACATATTCTTGAATATTTCATGTGAATTCTCTTGTTTGATTTATTTGAATTGATAAGGTATGGGTTGGTTTTGTCCTTTCCTATTTACAGTCTTTTTTTGAAGGATATGAGTTTCTAATATATTTATTTTCTTGGTTGGTTAAACAAATATTATCTGTTTATTATATTTCTTATAATATAATTATTATCCCCCATTTACATATTACATATTTGATGTCATGTTTCATCATCGTATCGCTTTACCAATGATTGATCACATTTTAATGATTCATAATTTCTTTATTATTTCAATCAACATTCAATCTATTTCACAACATGTTATCATTACAATGATCTATTGGGTTAAAATATTGGTTTAATCAATATGAAATTTTTTGGAAAAATTGGGTAATTTTTAAAATATTATTATTTTTGGGTAGGGTTTATTTTTATTTTGTGATACGGGTTTTGAGAGAGCCAAATTATTTATTTCTCTTGGAACCCGCGTTAAGAGCGTCAAACCATTTGATGCTCTTATTATAATTTTTATTTTATTTTATTTTATTTTATAGTTTTATAATTTTATTTCAAGAAATATAATATTTATTTTATGTTTTCTTTAGAATATTTTAATTTTTGTTTTTTTATTTTATATTTTTAGAATTTTATATAATGAAATATATTATTTATGTTATATTTTCTTTCAATTGAATTTTAAATGAAATCCATTTAATTTTTCGATAATAATGTTAATACGTTTCATGCTCTTGTGGATCAATGGAGTGAAATGAATTCATGTTACTGGTGTTTTTTATAATTTTATAATTTTATTTAATTAAATTTTTTTCTATATATTATATTTTATTTTTACCACACCTAAAACACAATCGATGTATTTTTTGTTAATATTGTGAATAATTTATTTTTCATCCAATCACTATTGTTTCAATATTGTGGATCTCATTAATTTATATTAACTATTAATTATTTTCTAGTTATTAAAAATAGATTTTTACCATTTGAAAATTTCTTATTTCTGGTTTTTGAGATTATTATGATGAACAATTTAGTTACCTAGGTTATATGTGTGCAAGACTATACTGAGTTTTGTGGTTTCTATGTCACAAGGCCTCTCTAGGGGTGAAATAGTACATTTACCTTTGTATAAGATCTCAAGAATTGTTTTTTATTGTTCTGGTGATCTCAGGGTGTGGTGTTTACCCCTATGTAGATTCAACACAAAATTGAGGGTGTTAAAGAGTCTAAAAAATAATATATAAATTTTAGTTCATGTTAAATCTAATTCATTAATCAATTTATTCTCTCAATGGTTTGAACATAAGGAATCCAATGTGAACTTAAATAATAGCACTTTAAGGGTAAAACTCCAGTACCAGATTCAACATCAGTCTTATATTTTCCATTAAAAGCTTCATTTTCACGCAAAAACATCTTGTTCATGAAATAACCACAATTATACATTCTCTCAACCAAGGTTTAAACACCATACCCTAGGAATAATGTAACTGTAATTTTTTTTGAGGTAATATATAGGGTTTAACCCTGGGAATATCCCATAACTGGGAAACACTATAAAATATTTTACTTTTTCCAATGAGGACATATCTATTAGATAAAGTTCAATTTATTTTGGAAAATAATTTTACCAACTAATATTACTATTTTACTAAACTATTGTTAAAAGATATAATAATGGGTAAAATAACATCATTACAATTATAAAAATTCCAAAATATAATTATATACTAGTTAAAATATTTAAAAAATGGTTCATAAGGATAATTTTTTATGTTGGTAATAATACTGTCTAACATTTAATATCTCTTTATAAATTATTTTTAAATAAAAAGTAAATATTTATAAACTTATTATATTTTTATAATTATTAAAATGGAAAAACTTTTCACACATGTTCAATAGAGAAAGAATAAATACATAATTAAAACTAATTAATTATAAAAAATATCATAAAAAACGTACACAGGATAACCCTATAATCATAAGAAAACATACAAACCAACCCATTGTCCTTACCCAACCCAACATAGAACCCCATATCGGCTTCCCAAGACATCTTTCTCGTTGAAGTTAAAAGGTGAAAACTACTTATTTTGAATTTTAGTCCCTCTTGTGTCCCATTATTGAGTACCTTCCATGGAATTCCAACTCACCCAACAGAAACCACATTTTCCACCATTATAGAAGAACATTCATTGGACACCACTCCTCACCGAAAACTACCCAAAACAACACTATTAGTAAATATAAACTCAAAATAGTAAATTAAAAAAAATTATAAAACATATCTCATTATCATGGTATTAAAATGATTTCATATACCATAAATATCCTATGATAAATAAAAATATCACAATATAATAAGGATTGTTAGAGAAGGAAGCTCTATTTCTCAATAAGTAAAAACTACTATTTTTTGGGGTACTTTTCACTGAAAGAGATTCAAAGGAGGTCCCTACTGTTCACTCCAAGATTGGGTCTAGCTACCATGGTATAAAGATAAAATTAAATGGACTACAATCAAGAGATATTCATGATTATATTGATCATGTCCTAGTAAAGGTTCCAAAATAGGTGGTTCATATAAGAAGGTTCAGGTTGCCTCATATTTTAGATGTTGGGTCTCTGTAATTAAGGGATTATGCATCACTATTAAAGGTAAACTTGAGAGGAGTTTTTCCCACTACCCCTAGAATAGCCCAATAAAAAACAATGACTCAGAAAGTTTGTTTAAATACTAGTATATTGAATCCTTTTCACAAAAAAATTAAATTTTATCCTTCTTGTTTACCAAACACTTGTAGGTTAGGAATTCTTAAGTGTTATGTGCAGCTATATACCGAAGAGTACCAATAATGGGTCTGAATGGATCTAAGATTAAAGAACCTTTAATTATTACATGGACACTATTGTTTATAGTTTAGTTTTGAGTGATTAATTTTTAATAGGTGTTGGTTTATATGGTTTCTCTACTTGAAAATGTGACTTGATGTTTCTATTTTGTAACTTATAATTTCCATTTATAATGTTTTGGTGTGTTATACATGGATTTTTTTTTGAAACTTATGTATTATTAAGATCATCAATAAAAAATTGTTTTTGAATTATAATGGTTTTATTTTCCAATAATTTACTTTTGTAGTTTTTTTATTAAAGTCGACTAGGCTTTGATATTGATGCTTGATGCGGTGTATTGTAAAATTTTCCCCTATAACCCTTCTTATATATAGTTCCGCTAATATTTGATAATTATTATTTTTTATTTTCCTATTTTTTATATTTTTTATATCATTCTAGGTATACAAAATTGATGTTGTTTTTATTTTTAAATTATTATTGCTTCATATATTGAAATTCTCACTTAAAATTATTGATATCAACATTATTAATCCAAAATAAAATTATTCCATGAAAATACACTTGTCCAACCTTGGTCAAACCTAAACTAATTTAAAAATAAAATTGAGTCCTATAAATAATCTTGGTGACTAAATAAGATTTTACATGGTTAAACTGGTTTATTATTTCTTCATAATCATGATTTAACAAAATCAATGTCATTAAAAAATTATATAGTTCCATAGACACATCATTTACTATAGCTAAATTATCTTATAATAACTCACACGCCTTCTATTTTAGTCTGGGTAGAATCATCTTTACTTCTACATGCCAAATTTTTGGACTCATACACTCTTAAATACTTCTACTATTGGAATATCAATTTTAACTATTATTTGTGTAATAGGAACACTTGAAAAATATAACACCTAAAATATTATTTCTAAATACTTGTGAATTTTCTATGTTGGATGGTAATAGATCCTAACTTTTTTACTTCCAAGTCCTAACCACATTAGATCAACTCTATTTTGGGATAAATAATGGAAATAATGGAAATTTATTATTTAAAGGATAATAGTGTAAGGGTGGGGATTTCATAAGGTATAAATTTTTAGACCCATTTTTTTATAAGTTCAACATGCTTTCTAATATATTTGTATTATTAGTCTTATCAACATTGTTCAAGACCCTGTATTTGAATTGTTATGCATATTTATCTTATGAATTAACTATCAATTTATTAGTATGCTACAATATTTTAGTATTTGAATATCTTCATAGATTTTGAAAGTCATTTGTAATTACTGTAATGAACTTTTTTCATTTGTTTCCTCCTTTTAGGCTCCAAAAAAAAAATTATTTTTCCTGCTTTACCTAACAAACTAGAATTTATTGGTTCAACATTTGTATTCCTTTTCCAAAGTTATACCAATTATCTATGATAAATGGAACATTTTCCCTATGATCCCATAAAATGTCTACTAGAAAATAAATCCTAACTAAAGTTTATAGTATAATATTTTAGCTTTTTTCAAGATCTCCAAGTGGAGGTTCCAACCTTGAATCAATACCTAAAATTATTTTTAATATTGTTAAATACTGAAGCTGGAAGTACTGATGCTAAACATTATTCAATATGCATCAACATATCATATAGACTAATAATAGTGGGAATTAGTTATACAATCTCATTTTCACTTATCCTTTTCTATTTTGAAACAGATTTAGAATGGTGGAAGGATAAACCATTAAAAAATTAAACATAAGATCAACTAAAATTTTCAATGATGTAGTTGCCTTGGGTACTCCATTCCCAGAACCAAATCAGACGTTGAATGTTCTTAGAATCTTACATTCTAAATGGAGTGGAATATCATCTATTATAAGGTAGTCAAATCCTATAAATGATATAAAAATAAAGGATCTAATAGGAAATATGATGATGTATGAAGTAGAAATGGAAGTTTAAGTAATTAATCACAAGATATTAAAAAAGGAGAATGCTACCTTGAAAGATTCTACTTAAAAGGATGAAAATAAATTCAAAAAAAAATATTATTAGATACATCATATGAATAATATTCAAGTAGTTCATAATCTTAGGGTGAAATTTCTCAATTTGTAAGAAAATATAAATTTTTTTACAATAATCGAAGAGGATTAAAGAAATACTTCAACAATTATAAGAAGTATGATGGAAATTAAAAGGAATTAATATGATGTGAATGAAATAATATTGGGAATATCAATCCCAGGAATCCTAAAATAAAGGAGAAAAGAAATCAAAAAAATAAATTTCATAATAAATATGATTACAAGAAAAAGTAAAAGGAAATGAAATCCAAATTGAGTGATTCTAAAGACTATTGGGATGACACATTCTATAACTCAAATTCAGAGCAATTGAATCAAAAGACTAATATGTGCTTCATGATTTAGAAATAAGTGGTACATCCTATTTATTAATTTTCTTTTGAGTTATAATCTAAGATTGAAAGCTAAACTAAAAAAAAATTAAATAAGTATTGTTCAATACTATAAGATCGCTTTGTGTCCTTGAATAAAAAGAACAACACACTTAATAATTAATATTATGTTGTTAATGAAAAAAATATTTAACTAAATATATTTTAGAATTAAAATCTATTTTATAGAAATACACTTCAATTTGTGTTTTCCATGACAAAAAAATGAAGGAATTAATGTCTAAAGTCAACAATCTAAAATATTTTTCTACTATATTTACTAATGATGAAAATTATCTCAATCAAATCCTTGGTAAAAATAATTAAAATAATGATAAAAAAGGCATATGAAGTAATGGTAAAAATATTAATCTATATAACAATTATGTTTTTCTTGGTTCTAAGAAAAGAAATATATAAAACATCAATTATTTTCACTATTGTACACATTGTCATTATGTTAATGATTTTTATCTAAGACAACCTCATATTTTTAGTGTAAATAAAGAATCTATTTCTATAAAAATATCCAATTTTAATTCTATAATATTAATATATATTTTGGTTTCCTAATCATTTATTACTAACACTATTGAACCCAGGAACATTTGAGTACCAAATAACCTTCTTGTTTAATTTTTATTTGTAAAGAGAAATCCATAATAACAAAAATGAAAAATGGTTTATGTAAAATGGTTATTCAAGAAATATGAGTGGATATTTCTCTAACTTCCATTCAAAATCTAAAAATAAATGAAGGATTTTTCACATATAGAAATAATGATAAAGAAATATTGTTGGAGTAGGATCTATTGGAGATCAAAATTCAATCCTCATCGACAGAGTGTTTTATGTTGAAGGATTCACACACAAACTGATAAGTATTTCTCAATTTGTTTGATGGATTTTATATTTATTTTTCTAATGATTCATGTTATATTTTTAAAGATAAACTATTTATGTTAGACAAATGAGAATTGAAAGTGTTTACACACTAGATCTTTATTCTTAGTGTAAATAAATATAAACTATTTGAATAATGAAACTAATGAATATTTGATTTAGCATATAATTATTTGAAATTTTAATGTTTATTATTCATGAAAAATTTTATTTTTTATTTTCCTCAAAATTAATTGGGAAAAAAGAATCTATGTAGGGCATTAAAAATGGATAAGAAACATTATAAATATTTAAAACCAATTAAAGAGGTTATAACTTCTATACCACTAGAACTTATTCATATGGATATATTTTTTCCTTATATAACTTCAATTCTAGATGGAAAATAAAATTTTATGTTTATTTAATGAATTTTCTAGATTGACATGAGTTTATTTCTTAGTATTGAGTGAATGTTGTGTTGTATTTATAAATTTCTTCAACCAAGTAAAAACTGATAAGATGGTAAAATTATTTCTTTGAGAAGTGAACATTAGGTAGAATTTTAGAATCATTAATTCATTTCAATTTTCTCAAAATATTTAATTAAATATACCTTATCTTCCCCCGAGACACCTCAACAAAATGGTGTTATTGAAAGGAGGAAATATGAATTTATAAAAACTTACTAGAACTATGTTGTGTGAAGATAGCATTTCCACTCAATTTTGGCTTGAATATATTAATGAAGTATATTATATCATTAAAAGTGTTTTAATAAGTCCTATATTGAATAAAAAACCCTATAGGACATGGAATAGTAGGAAACCAGAGGTTTGACACTTTAGGATAATTGGATGCAAAGTGTACATCCTAAACACCAAGGACACTATTGATAAGTTCAATCCAAAGTATGATGAATTAATCTTCCTATGGTATTATAATAGTTCTAAAGATTAAATAGTTTTTAAATAGATAAGGGTAGTTAAATAATACACTCATGTAAAATTTGATTAAATTTATCCATTTAATCCTAAAAGGATTCAAATAGATGACCTTAGTGAATCCATGGACAACTTGAGACATGAACCTCTCTTTGATGACAAAAGGTATGATAATATGGATCTTTATCAAGTAAAATGAAGACCTGAATGGTTAGAATCCAAATAACATGAAAGTTTCCTACCCAGACATCCTAGAACCCTTAAGAACCATACTTTAGAGACTTTTATAAGAAACCTAGATGAGGGATTTTGTATTAGAATAAGTTTAGTAAACCTTGCTAAGTTTTCTTCTTTCATATCCCAGTTGGAACCTAAAACCATAGAATAAGCCTTAGATAATGTGGGTTAGATCTTATCCATATAAGAATATTCAAACCTGTTTAAGAGTAATAAGATAAGGGAATTAGTTTACGGACACTATGATTATCCTATAATAGAAAATAAATGTGTATTTAAGAATAATAATAATAATCAAGGTTAAATCACTAGAAATAAAACTAGATTATTTTTAAATGGTTACAATCAAGAGTAAGGAATATATTCTGAAGAAACCATTCCTCATGTAGATAGACTAGAATCCATTAGGATTCTTTGATCATATGAATCATATATGAATTACAAATTATTTCATATAGATGTAAGTTTTTCTTTTTTAATGGTTTTATTATTTAGAAAGTTTATAATGAAAAATTTACTAGTTTTAAAAGTACTCATTTTCCAAAATCTATTTTCAAACTTACCAAAGATTTTTATAGTCTTAAATAATCACCCAAAGTTTGGTATGAATGGTTAAGTTCATTTCATTTATAAAATGGTTTTACTATGGGTTTGAAAGATCCTACTATCTTTAATAAATCCTCATTAAAAGATATTTTATTAGTTAAAATTTATATTGATGATGTAATTTTTTTTCTACATATCAAAAATTTTGTAATGATTTTCAAAGCTTATATAAAAATAATATGAAATGGGTATGATGGTAGAATTAAATTTCTTTCTTAGAAACCAAATAAATAATTTTTTTGGGGATGTTTTAAATCAAAACAAATACATACATGATTTATCAAAAAAATTTGATTTGAAAGAAGTAATACTTATTCAACTCCTAGTAGTTCTAATATTAAGCATGATTTGAGTGAAACAAGTAAAAAAGTTGAAAATAAGCTATATAGATAAATAATTTGTAACTTTCTTTACTTAACTTCAAGTAGATTAGATATCATGTTTTCAGTATGTCATTGCGATTATTTTCAATTAAATCCCAAAGTTTTTTATTTTAGTAATGCCAAAATAATTTTAAGGTATTAAAAAGGAACTATTTATTTATTTATAATTTTTTTAAAAAACATGTGATGTTGATTTAATATCATATTTTGATGCCAAATTTGGTGGTCATAGATTATATAGAAATAGAACATATGGAACCTACCAATTTTTAGGAAAATCATTAGTTTCATGGTCTAATAAAAAGGAACAATCTATTTTATTATTAACTAGTAAAGTTGAATACATTATAGATAGAAGTTTTTTTTACATGTTTTGTGGATGAGACACACCTTAATGGAATTCAGAATCACTTTTGATCATGTTCCAATTAAATGTGATAACACTTACACTATTAATATTTCCAAGAATCTAATATTCCATTCTAGAATGAATCATATAGACGTAAGACATCATTTGTTAAGGAATTATTTACAAAAAGGTAATATCTCTTTATAATTCATAAGTACTAAATATCAAATTAAAAATATATATAAAAAGACTTTACTGATTGAAAATTTTGATTTTATAAAAAGTGCAGTTGGATTATTTGATTTTAAATAATTTTATTCTAATTTATAATTTATCTTATTAACAAAATATTATGACTTAGGTTATCTTATTATTAATTCTCTCTACTAATAAGAGTAATGAGTTAATTTCTGAATTATCATTTGTAGTTTATCTACTTAAATTATTTTTTGTGTCTATGTGAAATGTAGACTTACTCAATTTAGAATTTTATTTACATTATTTTTTATTATGTCAGTATCAATGAACCTTCACATTTTCATCAATATATATCATTATTCATAGATAAAACTTTTGAAAAACTGTGAGGTTGATTTCTCTCCCAAATATGAACCTTTATTACCCTAAAAAAAATCATCCAACCTTCAAACCAAATCCTCTCATCAACAATGGGGAAGTGAAAAATATCATAAGAGATTTATTATGAAAGTTTTAATGGAGAAAAGGTTTTCTGGTAAGTTTTATGCGAAAAATCTATTGATTTCTATTAGCTATATCACACAAAATTCCTCCTAAATAATGTTTTAAACATAAAATGATAGTAGTTTTCCATCAGTAAGAAAAGAAATGAGTTAATTTATGAAAAGTAACTCCTTGAATTTTAATAAATTGTTAAGTTCATATTTAGAGATGTTAAATATTTTGTGGTTTCAATGGTGAATGGTAAGAATTTATCTATCTCTTCAACTGAGTAAATTTAAAGTCTTTCGATGAAAACATGAAGGATTTAACAAGTTTAATACATATTTGGTCAATGTAGATGATAACCATCCTGCAGAGATTTTGACATCACTATTTAGAGATCCATTTTTTGAGAAGAATCCTATAAAATACTTAGAGGCTGAGAGAAAAGTTCTGTTGATGTTTATCCAAACTGGGATATCTCAAAAAAATGACGAGATTGAAATGGTATCATTTCCTGACATCTACCTACTCTACCAACTATTGATAGAAGATAAATTCAATCTTCCAAGATAAATAATGGGATATATATGTATCATTAAAGAAATATATCTTAGAGCTTATACCCCCTTGTACAAATTCTAACTCTCTTATTTCAAAGAGAGGAAGTGGAGTTAAGTTAAGTAATGGAATCCAAGCGTCATGGGTTGAAAAACTTCATAGAAATAATTATGAATAAAAATTTCTATTATTGGAATTTATCATTTAGAAAGATAATGTCCATTTTTGGTGGAGAAAAAACTGAAGTGAACCCTCCTTATGCTGAGGGGTAGAGTTTCTTGGGAGCTACTATTGTTGTAAGTGATACTGGAACATCTTTTGTTCCTAATACTAATATAGAGGATGACATGGACAATTAGACTCTTGATATAAGGAGAAAAGGAAGATAAGTAATCTCTAATGTGATTATTTACCCTATTATTGAAGTTTCAATGGTTTTGGCTGCAAAAAATGTTTAATAAAGATTTGGTGATTTGAAAGAAGTTGCTTTGTTGGAACAAGTTGATGATTATTAATTTGATATAGCTAGAAGAGCTTAATATGAAAAGAAATTACCTATTGATTATTTTGTTTCACTATAAGTTCCTAAAGTGGTGTCTGTTGTTGATTCTAGGGAGCTTGAGGATGTAGTTTCTCTTTTTTATACTATAAGGTCTCATGCTGTTAGAAGATTTGTTTCTATAGAAGGTGTTGAGAGAACCCTCATATTTATTAATGGGGCCTCTAAGTCTGTTGAAATTCCAATAGTTAGAGCTACTATAGATATGAAATCCAAAACCAGTGAATAATTAAAAATTTAAAATATTTTATTTATAAGAGAAGAAGTTTTAGGATCAGATGAAGAAGAAATTGAGGGATCTTTTTCAACTTTTAATCTTAGAAAAAGAGAATTGGTACATGCTAAACCAACTCCTAAATAATAAAAAAGAGAATAAAGGGAAGATGTATATCCCCTGATTCAAGGATTATAAAGTATTGATCCATTCATCCTACTTTAATCATTTTAAAAGAAAAATGTTTTTGATCTTACCTTCATGCGAGATGAGATGTGTAGTTTTAGAGCTCAAGTATCAAACATGAAAGAAAACTCCCACATGGGAGTTTGATAAGATAAATTCACTAATGAAAGATCAAAAAGAAATGATTCATAATTTTCTAGTTATACAATATGATTTCTTTGATTCAATCCTAGAAGAGACAAGGTTTTTAAAAGTTGAAGATAAAAAAAATTTGGATTTTATAAAGAAAATGCTGATATCTCAATCTTTTTCATCAAGAACCTCAACCAATAAACCCCCTCCTATGAAATTTTTTCAAGAATACACACCTATATCTTCCTCTATAAAAAATATATATAGGATACATTATTGGATGTTTTATGAGTGCTTAATGATTTTATTGAAATGTTAGCCTCTATGTAATGTGACTTTGTGTCCCTGGACACCTATCAAGAAGTTCAAAGGGTTCTCACCACTGAAATTAGGGAAGTTGAGCTAATGTTAGAGGAGTTTAAAGAATCGATAAATATATCTATAATATTAAGGTTTTTGTTAAGAACATTGTTTCTATAGGGGAGACTATAGAAAAATACCTTGATGTTACACTGTTTATGCTGGTAGGAATAGAGAATATGGATCCTATTGATGAGAATTTCAAGATATTTGTTGCTACGATGAACAATATACAACAGACTCTTGAGGATTATACCACTTCTGATCCTGAGAAATATGATAAGGAGTATTCTAAGACATATGTTCTTGTTTATAATGAATAACCATAACCCGTGGTTGTATCTTCTATACCCTCTTAGGAATTCTCAGAATATCAATTAAAAGTACTAATAACTCTCATGAAAACTTGTCCTCATGAATTAGACTTGAAAAATTCAGACATGGTAATTAGTTAAAAGTTTGGGAAAGGATATAAAGTCATCCTATATTTTTGTTAAAAAACCATTATTAAAAGGATATATAAGTCTATAGATGCACTCTATCAAACCAGAAATAGAAAAACTGAAGGACTTTCAATTCCTAAACAATTCTCTATACTAAGAAAAACATAAAAGTTATATTTGATCCATATTCCCTCTATCAAAAATAACATTAGAAGTACATCGATGTAATGAATATATATCTTCTAACCACTTCTACAAAACTATATTTTACAACCACTAGTACGTATAATAAATCCAAACCTCAGGACTCTAGAGAAAATATCATGGATGGTATGGGAAGAATTTACAAGTCATACAAGTTTTTGTGCTGATATAGATTCTATTTTAGTTGTACCCTTTGGTGAGATGAACCATCTTGAACCTTTATTCATAGTTATCCTTCAACCCAATCCTTGAAAGTTTCTTTAAAGTACCACTTCCTAAATCCAAACCTAATGAGTCTCACCCTAAGCCAAAAAACTGAGATATCTTCTTTTATACATTGTTTGGTTTATCAATGAAATTTTAATGTTATCTAATTCAGTGTTATTTTCTTATTTATTGTATTTTAAGGTTTACTATTAATTAATGATTTTTTATTAAGATATGATTTTAATCTATTTACAAAAATCAATGTCACATATCTATCCATTTCAATCTATTATATTTTTATAGTCTACCTTTTCTGTGTGCTATATTTGATTTTCTTTATCTTTATTATTATTCTTTTTTTATATCACAAAATGGGGTAAGTAACATAAAATTTAATCTAAAAAGGAGATAATACCTATAATATCATTTTTTTAAAATTGTTATGATTTTTTTGATCATCAAAAATAGAGGGGGTGATTGTTGGACACACTTATGTTATTCCAATATATCATAATATTTTATACATTTTTATCCTCACAAAATTCTCAATTATTTTACTTATAAATTTAAATTATGTGATTTTAGATGAACATTTTACCTATCCTCAATAATTATTTCATTTTTATGTATTTTATTCAATCTTTCATATTTGAGTATAGAAGAAATTTTCCTAAGGAAAATATCTTATGAGCCTAATAAATATATTATGATCCTTCCAAATATCGTACACACTGTCAAGAATAAAGATTTATCTCACAAAGAAAATATCGTATGCACTAAAATTATCTTACAAGTAGACTCTAGATTTCATAAATATGATAAGGAAAAAATATTACAATATTCCCATATAGAAAAATTGTCTTACGACAAAAGTGAACTATTGTATAATGAACGGAGAAACATCCTACACAAGGAAACTTCCTACGAGAATCATCTTATGAAGTCATAAATTCTTACAAACCAAATATGTGTTAAAGTAAAATATCATTTGAGTTAAGAAATTCATATGCATTATGTTTTTACTGTCATTTATTTTATTAAGATTAAATATGATACACATGTATAAAATATCCTACAACTAATATAATTATCTTAAGAAACAATGTTTCTTATTATTTTGTGAATTTAAAATATCTTACAATGTAGAATATCATACAAGACTAAGGATTACATTTAGTTTAGAAAATTATTACAAGACTTAGGATGTCTCTCAAAAGAAAAATTATCAAATGAGGTAGAATATTTTTTTTTCAAGTCAAAGGTCACATGAATTATTAAAGTCTCATTGAAAATTCTAATGTCTTATTTTTAAAATAAAAATTCATATGATCAAAGTGTCATACGAAGAAAAGTCTTACAAATATTAAGATATGTCAAGATAATTATTTTACGATTTTTCATTGAATTATTGAGTAATTTATTACTTTTATAATGGAATATATGTGAACCCAATACCCAAGATACCTTTTAAGAGAGGAGTGTTTCATAATCAAGAAAATGGATAGATGGAGGGGCTTCTTGGGGGTGTGTTTAATAGTGGAATTTTTACTCATAGGATGTACCAATGATGGCCTTCATCAAAAAAGGTTTGTGTAGTAGAAGTCATCTCATTAGGGTGGGGTGATGAGAGAGATTGTGGAATAAAGAGGATGGGAGATGTGAGGATGGGGTAAGGACGATGACATAATGGGTGGGGGGGGTTATGTAGGGAGTCATCATGGGTGGGGTGGGGGGGAATTAGGACGGGGGGCCTCAAGGGCTGTATCACCTTATCGAAAGGTAGAGAGGAGGGGTTGAGTTTAGGAGGGGGAACCATGGGTTATCACGACCAGCTGGAAGGGCCATCACATAGGTAGGTTCTGGTACACAGGGTTGGGAGATGAATGGAGGAGCATATGACAGAGGATGGGAGGAGGGATTGTAACTACTAATAGAGGAGGGGTCATAACATTAGGAGTGGGGATTTGGGGGTTGTCATGATCAGTTGGAGGGGTTATACTAGGAGAGGTAGGGGAAATATTGTTTTGAAAATGGATAAGGGCCTGGGGCACCGCCCCCAATAGGGGAAATCCCTATAAAACCTACCCTGAGAGAGGATATATTAAAGGGAGGGATACAAATGGGTGGGATTTTGGGTTATACCTCCTCTCATGCCATGCTAAAATGGAATAGAGGTGAACCTAATACCTAATATACCTACTAAGAGAGGCCTTAGAGTTTATTTATAATGAATGATAAATATAACATGATACCTCAACTTCACCGTGGGACTCACATCCTCTAACAATTACCATTCCAATATTTCAACAAAATTACACTCCAACATTTTGTTTTATCAAAATTTGTGCTTTTGAATTAGTAAATGGTGATTTAAATATTGTTTCTATTTCCAAAAACGTGTTTAGCTCCAAGAATGACCAAAGGTATAGTCACAAATAACTTTGTCCTTTCCATTTTTCAATAGGAAGGAAACATGCAAATTAAGAGCCCTTTTTTTCATATTATTTTATTATTATCTCAACTATTGAAGTGAAAAGAGTGTTCAAATTTGAATATAAGTGGGGATGTTGTTAAGTTTCAAAGAGAGAAATATTATACAAACATGATGCACTATTTTACATGATTATTTTTGTTGATCAATTGGGAACCAGAATTTATTTATATTGTGCATTCATGAAAATAATCTACAGATAAAGAACCTCAAAATATACTTCTCTAAGTTGTATTCTATATCTCTAGATATTCTTCATTATTTTCTTAGTTGCTGCTTATAATTGTGTGTGGAACCCCCAATTCTTTATTCATATTATTCTTTATAAGACTTCACTTATTACTATGAGTGTGTAAAGGTCATGGAAAAGTCTTGTAAAAATAAATATCCCTATAAAAGATCTTGGTACCTTTTTTAAGAAGTTTTAGTCGCTTCCAATAAACTATCAAGGTCCCTAAAAAAATTCTTAGTGAAAATCACCAAACTCACTGAGAGTGATTAGTGGAGTAGACTTGAGGATATTTATGCCACAAACCTCTATAAATTTCCTATTTTATAGTCCTTTTATTTTGATTTAATATTCCATTAATTTTTTTTCTATATTAAAGGATGAATTCATTTATGTTTTTAAAGAGTGTGGTTTTAAGTTGGTAAAAATTTAGGATCTCAATTCACCTCTCCTCTTGAATCATTCTGCAACACCTACTAGGACAAAAAAAGTAATAGATTACATAAAATATTTTCATGTAAAATTATCATTAGAAAATATCGGTGGTGATAAAAAAAGGGGGGAGTCATCACCTTTTTCCCTACATATAATAGCACCAACGTCACCCAAAATCACTAATAAAGATACCAATTAGTGCAAGAGTTATAGGTTTGAAAAACCCCTTATTATTTTTGTAGGCTTAAACTCAAGGAATTTTTATGGACAAAAATGGTATAGTCTTAATAGATGATAGTAGAAAAAATACTACAATATAAAATATATTCCAAAATAGTAAATTATAAGTGATAATAATATTGAACAACTAATTATCACTACAATTGTTCCCTATGACATGTCAATGCAAATTTAATAATGTATGGAATTAGTACTTCTATCTTTTCTATATCTAAAAATGTTAATTTTTTTTGGTATTGATTCAAAGTTAGAACCTCCACTTAGAGATCTAGAAAAATTAAAAGGTTCTAATATAATATTTGGGTTATATTCCTTTTCTAATAGACAATTTTTGGTTCATAATATGAGGCTTGTGTTGATGAAGATTCGATATGATGGGTCACTAAAATTAAAGGAGAGTGAAAATCTGTAGGAGGTTGCCTCAAGAATACATTTTCCCAATGATAATGGAGTTTATATAGAGAAATATCATCATTGTTTGTTACCACTAATACAGATAGTGTTGGTTGTCAAATCAATATGGGTGAGGGTCTATGTCATAGAGCACTGAGGGAGGGGCATTGTAGAACTAGATTGTAAGGGATGTCTTGGGACTTTGATGCTATAATTTATACATGCTAATGGTATGTGTTGATGTTGTTCTAAATTTTTTAAATTTAAGGTTGCATTATGATTCATGTGGTTTGATTCCTAATTTGAAGTGCCTTTAGGCTCATATTTTCTGATTGTTTTCAGGATCCGATGGTCTAGTGTGGCAATTCTCTAGCTATTAACCTGAGTTAACTAGAGTATTATAGTTTAATTATTGCTTTCTATGGGAATAATATGATATGTTTTTCGAGTGAAAATCAGTGCATATCTAAGTGATAACAATGTTTTCAAAGAATGTATCCAATTTTATTTATGTTTGTGTCTTCCAATCCACCTTTTATGGGTCTAAAGGTTCCTCTATGGGAGTAGGATTAGTAGATGGAAAATTATCTATTTTGGATGGTTCTAATAATGATATTTTCTTTGTTCAATAAAAAACCTCATCAATATATGAAATTAAATATGTTAAATATGGAAATTTATTTGATACAAGATTCATATATTAATGTATTCATATTGAAATCATTACGGTCCTCATAGTTATTAAAAATCAAGTTCTTTTTTCCTTTCCTATGGGGGTTGTTTCAAAATAGAAATCAATTGAATCATCTTCTCTCATGGAAAAATATTTCTAGGATTAAATAAAATCTACACCAATATATTCACTTATTTCAAATTCAAATGTAAGATCTCATTTGGATATGCATTTGAGTTTACAACAATGCATTCGAAAAACCATAATACAACTATATCACAATATTTGATCTTATATAAATAAAGAAATAAATTCACTTACACATTATCAAATAAATTATTATTCGAAATAAACTTAAAAACCTTAAACCTATAAATACACAAAAATAGATATGGAAAAAAGAAAAAAATAGTTTGGAAAATAGTTACATATAGAAAATAGGAGGGGAAAATAGTTTAGAAAACAACCATACTAATGGCTTGAGATAAGGATGGAACATTTATAGAGAAGGGAATGTTAAAAGAAGGATTTTTAAATAAAGGGTTTATAAAACTCTGAATTTAGTTAAAATATTATCATTTAGGGATTTGAAAATGAAATAAAAATAATAATAAATAAATAAACTCAATTATAAAAAAATAATAGAAAAGAAATATGAGTGGTATAATATGAATGGAAACACTCAAACATAGGTACCATAATAGTATAATGATATAATTGATTATCAAATGTGGATTTACAATGGTTGATCACCAATAGAAAATCATAAATGGTTGATCACCAATGGTCGATCACCAATAGTTGATCACCAATGGTAGATCACCAATATTTGATCACCAATGGTCAATCACCAATGGCCAATCACCATCATTGTTAGTTTTTTACAAAAAAAAGTAATTATATGATAAAATACTAACAAAACATTATCATTCCATGTTCATATATGATATAGTTAAAGATTTCAATGTTTAAAGGATTTATGAATATGTTAGAAATATGATGTTCAATACCTTTGAACTTAAGAGTTACTCACTATTTTGAAAATGATCTCTCAAAAAGTTATGTCTCATATCAATATGTCTGGTTCTTAAATGATACATAGGGGTCTTGGAAATGATAATTGAACTTCTATAATCAAATTTTTTATGGAAATGTCAAAATTGATATCCATAGTCTATTAAAGTATGATTCATCCACAAAATATATGAACAAAATTTCCTGTAGCTGTGTACTCAGCCTCAGTAATAGAGTTCTATTTATTACTACATCAAAAAACTTGATACTTTCCCAAAAAGTGACATGTTCCAGAGGTGTTTTTTCTATCTAATTTACAACCACCTAAATCAAAATCTGAATAACTTACCAAGTTAAATGATTTTCCTCTAGAATAAAATAACCCCAATTTGGTTGTACCTTTGAGGTAATTTAAAATTATTTTGACAACATGTAAATTTTATTCTTTTGGGTTTCCGTGAAAATGATAACACATACATACACTAAAAATTATATCATGATGGATATTAGTTAAGTAGAGAAACATTCAAATCATACATCTGTAAGTGGTTTGATCAACTGGTTTCCTAGTTTCATAAAGGCCCAATTAACTATTAGTACTCATGGGAGTATCACTACCTTTAGTACTCTCAATTCCAAAAAATAAAATAAAAGATATTTAGTGTACTTAATTTGATTTAAAATAAATATATATTTATTTTTAAAAATCTAAAAACCAAGAAAGAATTTATTTTCACCCATTAAACTCATTTAAAATTCACAATTCAATTTTTGAAAACACAGTATATAAAAAATTTCCAAAGGATCCAAAAAATAATATCATCAACATAATTTTGTATAACTAAAACATATTTGTAATGTATTTTAATAAATAAAGTTGGGTTATATATCCCTTTAGTAAAACATTTTGAAATAAAAAATAATACAATCCTATCATAAAAAGCTCTTGGAGCTTTTTTTAAACAATATAAATCTTTTTTTAATTTAAAAACATGAATTAGAATGTGAGGATTTTGAAATATAATGGGTTATTAAACAGAAACATCCTCATCAATATAACCATTTTAGAAATCAAACTTGATATACGTTTGATATAATATTAAATTCAAATGTGAGGTATAAAAAAGAAACATTATGATTACTTCAAGTCTATGTACTGGAGAAAAGGATTCCACATATTCAATACCTTACTCTTGTCTATATCCTTGTGCAACCAGTCTTTCTATATTTTTAACTATTGTGATTGACTCATAAACATTGTTTCTAAACACCCATTTAGTGTCAAAAGTTATATATTCCTTGGGTTTTTCAACTAGTTACCAATTTTGATTTATTTCAAACTAATTTATCTCTTATTTCATTTCCATTATCCATAATTCATCCTTAATTACATCATTTTTTTTCTTAGGTTCTAGTTATGAAAAGAAATCTTGATTTTTAACTTGATTTATGAGTTTATCTCAAGTACAAGTTCCTTTATCTAGGTCACATACAACAACATATAATGTATGATATCTATGAGTCCTAAATTATCTAGGAATAGAAGTGTTTGAAACCAAAATTTCATATATAGGTTTTGGTTTAGGCTATTCATCAGAACTGAAAGAATTATTTAGAGGAGGTCTTTTATAATTAACATCCAAATTGAAAGTTCATCCTATATATTTTATGAAGGGGTCTTAGGATCATGTGGATATGTGTCATCAAAATTTACATCTATATATTATTTCACAATATTGGTCCTTTTATTAAGAACCATGTATGATTTAATAGATGTATATTATCCAAGGAAAATTCCTTCATCACGCATTGAATTAAATTTGACTGAATTTTCTTTTGTGTTGAGTATAAAAGCTCTAAAAAAATCTATAAAGTAATTAACATATGGTATTATATCATTCTATAATTCATATGAGGTATTATTTAAGAGAGGTATAATTAAAACTCTATTAATTATATAAAAATCTATGGTTATAAATTCTTATCAAAATGTAAATATGTAAATCGTACTCATTGAGCATGGTCCCAGAAATTTCCTAAAGGGTTCTATTTCTTATTTCCACTACACTATTATTTTGTGGGGTCCTAAAATCAGAAAATTTGTGATTATATCCATTTTATGTGCATATTTATTCAAACTCTTAATTTTTATAACTCATGACCCCGATCAATTCTTAATGTTTTTATTCTAAGTACACTAATATTTTCTATATATTTATCATATTTATGAAAATAGGAAAGAGACTCACTTTTATGAGAAAGAAAAAAACCCATATATATCTTGAACAATAATCAACTATAACATAAGCTTAATCTTCTCCTACTAAACTAGAAACTCTAGAAGGTTAAAAAATTATATTTTATCCAAATATAGAGGTTGAGAACTTTACACTTCTTTATTTAGTTTGAATAAAATATTTTGCTGATTTCCCTTCAGACAAGGATTACAGACTTTGCCTATTTGGAATTATAGTTTGGGTAGATCCTTGACTAATTATTACCTAGTTATCTTTCTAAGTGGGTGAATATTAAAATGGATTAGTATCCTATGAAAAATTCAATATTCACTATGAAATTCACTCAAACTAGAAACATTATGAGAAAATAAGAAATTTAAATCTATATCCTAAATTTTTTCATTTCTCATAGTAAAAAAAACTAAATCATGTTTGGAATCTAAAACCATGTAAGAATTATATTAAAAAATAACATGAAAAACATTGTCCCATATTTATGAAATTCTATGAATATTATATTTAAACTAATCTATCAATAGAACTTTAGAAATTAAAATAGCACTAGAGTTACTGTTTTGGCCAAGTATAATAATTTTACCTTTGGCATTCTCACCAAAAGTGACATGTCCACCATCCACTGTGATTAGGTTAATGAAACTTGATTAGTTTCCAGGTATATATTTGGAGCATCCACTATCTAGATACCATAATTTATTTCTTGAAATCCTAAAGCAGGTTACCTATAGAAGATATTTAAACCAAAATTTATTTTTGTACCCATATTTCCTTGGGTCTAGAAATTTTAGTAATAAGTGATTTATGAATTCATAATTTTTTTACTAGTTTCTTATAATTTGATCTTAATCATTTATAAACAAACACTTTATTAGTTTTTATAGAATACGAAATACTAGAAGAACTGGAATAACTAGAAATTTGGAAAAATCTGTTTATATACACCTTATTCTATCCATGCTGGTATCTAATCCTAGTTGTATACTTAGAAGTAGAATATTTACCAAGAATTTGAGTAGGTTTTTTTCTTATATTTTTTTATATCTCTATATCTTTCTTTATTTTCTCATTGGATTGTTTAAGTTCATTATTTTATTTAATATGTTGAAATTTTTTTTTATTTTTTATAGTAATATCACTTTTATAGTGAGAAAACATAACATAATGCTTCTTTATACTTTTATATTTATATATTAATTCATTAAATGAATATTCCAGTATATTAAAATATTCAAATAATTCATCAGCATTCATATTTTCATCATTATTTTTAATTTCATAAGGAATATAATTATGTATAGGTGATTTAGAAAAAAACATTCAATACTTCAAATAGATCTATCTTAAAACACATGTTGGCCATATTGTTTTTTATTTTATGCTAGAATTTGGTTCACTTGAACTATCCTCTCACCCACTTCATACTGAATTCATAGACTTTTTTTTATCTTTTACCTTTCCCCCAAACTTCTAATTATACTTGATATTGGGATATTCTACTTTGATGTGTGCTTTCCATGTAAACTCATAGAAAATTACTTCCTTGGATGAATCATCCTCTCTTGAATATTTTATACAATTAAACTTTGTGTCATACATTCCTATATAATTGGATTTCTTGAATAAATTTTTCTTTCTATAAAAATTATTAAAATAATTGGACATGTTTCCCATTTCTTCATCACTGTTAGATGGAAATTCTTAATCACCCTAACTATCATCTTTATTCTTTTCCTTTTTTAGAAATATAAGTCTTAAATTTAAATGAATTCATTTTTGGTTCATACAATTCCTCTTTTTTCACTTGTAGATCCTATTCATATATCACGATCTTTACAATTAGCTGTTTTAATTATAGTTTACTAATATCAAAAGAGTCTTTGATGGCCCAAATGTTCCTCTTCATATTTCTGGTTAACATATGAGAAGTCATATTACTTGATCCTTATTAGTAATTATCTTTCAAAAATCATTCATTGTGTTATCAATATTATTGAACCTGAGATAAATATCAAAAATAGAATCATCAGGCTTCATCTTGAAAGTATCATATTTAATAGTATAAGTATTTAAGATCATTAATTTAATAGTATAAGTTATTTCATGAGATAAATCAAGAGTATCCCATGTCTCAAAATTAGTAGAATAAGAATATATTCTATTAAACTCATCTTCTCCTAAGGCACAATACAAATAATTCATATATTTATAGTTACAATCATATGATTCCTTAGTGGTATCACTCCAAGCATCTCTAGAGGCTTTAGGTTTTTCATATTTTTATTTAACTACATTCCAGATATCAAAGTACATAGTTTCTAAATTAATTTTAATTTTTATTTTCCATTGATCATAATTTATTCCATTAAAATAATATTAATGATTAGTGTAAGTTCCTTCTTATCTATGATTATCCATAAAAAACTAAATTTAGATAAAATATAAATTTAAGATCTTTATATAAAACTAGATCACAAAAAATTATATTTTGATTTTATTTAATTACAATTGTTGGTGAGAGTGGGAAACTAAATAGTGGGGTGAATTAAATTTCTAATAAAATTTCTATTTATAAACAATTTAAATTCAAAATCCTTCAACATGGTAAAAATTATGTGTTAAAAAAATAGTAGAAATATATAATTTTATCTTTTGAAAATTTTCTCAAAAGCTTGATCATAACTCACTTCGAATACATTTGAAAATAATATAACTTTCAAAAATGATATACTTGTATAAAAAATAGTATATAAAACACTAGTTTAAGTTAATTATTAGAGTTTAGTTTTGTTTAGAATTCTAGAGCACAATAAACTAGTTTTAATTAAAATAACTAAAAAAAATATAAAGCTATAAATATTTTATAACAAATATAGTACAATACAATTTAACAAGGGGTTTGATCTCAAGCTATGATTTAATCCCCTCCACTTGGAAATCACCCTCTACCAGGTAGTTTGTTATTAATTAAAACGATCCTCAACCTAGATTAGATTTTACAAAAAATAGCTCTCAATGCTATCCAGACATAGAGAATCTTCCATAGTTATACATGGAATAGAAAACAAGATAAAATTTCACATAAGACCTATTCCATAATTTTTATTTGGAATAAAGATAAATATATTTGACATATTATCAAGTACACTCCAGTTTAACACATGATACTGTGTTTTACAAATATATAGAGTAAAAAAACACATCTCATATATAAAGTCAAAAAATAAAGAGAAATATTTTAGAGATGATGAAATGTAGTGATGATTAATACCAATAGAATTAGTTGTTCTTAATTACTTTTATTTTTATTTTGAATGATATCAAAAAAGTTACATAGGAAGTTTAGTAAAAAAGTGTTTCATGGAAGTTTGGAAAAGCTTCTGATTTCATTCTAGGAATATCCAGGGATATTCCACACACACGTGTCTTCTTTATTCATTTTTATATTATCTTGAGAGAGTAATTGATTTAACATTCATGAATGTGACTCTGAATCATGCGTGTCTACTGGGAAAATACTGACGCACATGAGGATGGTTCTGTTAAATTATTACCACTTCAAGTCCAAATATCTATTGAAGGGTAATATTAATATAATAAAAGGATCATTATATTAATAAATAGATATAGAAAATGCTAACTTGGTCTTTAAGACACACATGGAGTTGTTTAAGAATAATCATTCTTAAATATATATGGTTCTGTCTAGAATTAAATGTTTTAAATAGTCATTATATAATTAGTTTGAAATAAATCATAGATATCTATGGTAGAAATCTTGTTGTAACTTCACCAGAGGTGGATCCTTACTTGTAGTATCTCTTTAATGATAGTAGATACATCGAATGGTAGCTATTCTAAACAGTAACTTCATTCTGGTGGTAACACCATCTAATAGTCATAATAAAAGACTATAAAAAGTACCATTGAATTAACATAAGTATAGGGATATGGTATCATTGAGTGATAGTAGCACAAAATTTCAATAGATCTACCTGGTGGTCATTCAATTTTCACTGAATATAGTATTGTTGACTATGGCAGTATATTCACACAATGGTATCTTTTCTTTTATATAATAGTACTTGATGGTAGAAGAGTCAAACTAGTGTTATAATGATGTGCCAAAGATAGTATACCTTAACTAATGGTAGATAAACACTTAGCTAAATTTCCACAATTTGAAAAAAAAATTATTTACTATCATAGTACATTAAAATTATTATAAAAAAATCAATCATGATTTGTTTTCATTAAAATAAGGATGTTCCAAAAGATATGTATTTATTAATTTTTAATATATGTCATGTGAAGGTTAACATTGAAATACCTTATGTAAGCTTCTTTGTTCCTCTTCTTTGTTAAATTAATATAGAATAGATATAATTAGTCATGACCCTAATTATTATAACTATTTTATATATTGATGAATTCCATGTTAGTATTAATTCATTTTTAAGGTTCTTTTAAAAAAAGTGTGATGAATGTGGGGGCTTAGGCATGGGTTTATATTTCTAAAAATTAAATTCCATAATTTAAATAAAAGGGGTTGGTTTTTGAGATGTTTTCCACATATTTTTAATGATTTAATTTTTGATATTCCCAATACCTCATTTTGATGATAAATTATACTTGTTAATTGACTCATTATTCTTGGGTAATTTTGAATTAAATTATTTGTTAATGTGGAAGAAATTATTTTTAACCATGTATTAAAATGACTTAAAGCCATCCAAAACTGTGAAACTTCCATTTGAATGCCTTTGGATAGTTTTAAAATAAATTTCTTTTTTAATGGACCATTTGATGTATTAATGATGATTTTTGAAAGAAAGAGGTTGGTAATTCCATTTAAAATTTTTATTTGGAAATAATAGCTTGATTTTAAATTAGTGTTGCTTAAAGGACTGTTTTTAACATATTGATAATACCATCTTATTATAATCCATTTATGTGGTTTAATTGATTATTTCACTTCCCATTGATGGGTGTTGAAAAAAGTTATTATTCACTTTGAGTGATTTTGACAGTGAGAGTTAGATGTGAACTGTGAAATATTGAAATGTTTAGGTAATGATCACATGTTAATATTGTTAGGGGATTCCCATACAATCCTCAAAATATGATTATCTCAATCACTATCTTCAAATAATTATGAGAACTAAGATAGTTGGATGATATCACTGAGATTTATTATTCACTAGTAGGATCACATAACATGTAGTGGATCAATAGAGAATATAATGAAATTTTTATTCAGATATACGACTAGTAAAGAAGGTGTGTGGACCTGGTATGCTTGAGAACCCATGAATCTTGATATAAGCTCAATAGTTAGATATGATTTATTGATTCATTTTATAGACTATAGTGGACTTGATATCTTATATATTTCACACCCATGAAACCTTATACTTGATACTCGATACATGAAAACGTTAATTGTCACTAATTGGAACTGGAATTACCTTGGTTGATTGATTACCTTTCCTGATTGATTTTCTTATTGAGATGATGCACCTTGAATCTATAGTAAACACTCTTGTAAGGATTATTGATATCTAGGGAATGTTATTTCCTTTATTGATTTATCTAACATTATCTTGTGAAATGGGTTTTTACACTTTTCAAGAATAGGTTTGTTTTTAAAATGACTTAATGAAATGTTTTCTATATTTGGATTAATAAATAATTTTGAAATGTTTAAAAATATTTTCAAAACCATCTCTATTGTAAACTGAATTTGATGAATTTATTTTCCTATTATAAAATTTAAATCCTTATACACTATTTATTATAATATAATTTTACCATATATGGATTATATTATGATTAAAATACATATAAACTTTAGTGAAGTCCTATTAGGATATGTAGATCACACCCGTTTGTACCATTGTTGTTTTTATCCCTTATTCTCTTATAGCTGGTGCTCATGTTGTCATCATATTCTTTAGAGGGGTTTTTCTTAGTTGGCCGAGGGAAGGTGTATTGATATATAGTGAGTTGTAATGGACCACAAGGATACATGTTTTAGTAGTTATTTTTCAATTTCAGTTTTTGTATTGTTCCTTTTACATGTTATGTTTTTATTTATTAACTTATGTGATGGAATTTATTGAGTGTAACTTTGTTTATTGATATTCTATTTTGGTATAATTAATTCACAAAGGTTGTTTCATGATTCCCAGGTGATTTTATCTAGCCCATGTGGATTAAAAATTCACATTGGTTTATTGAGAATCATATCAAATATCATTTTAGATGGTACTATGGGTTGGTTCATTATAAAACCTCATGAGATAAAATATCCTACACATGATATGGAATTGGATTCTATGATTTTTTCTTTAAAAATATAGATAAATCATTTATATTACATAAAATTTAATGTATACACTAATAATAAAAGTTATAATTGTATATTTAATCAAAAAGAGTGTAAAGTGAGGTAGAAAATATGAATTAAACTAATAAAGTATTATGATTACATGATTCTTTTCCATCCAGGAAAAGAAAACATTGTATCTGATGATTTGAGTTAAAAATATAATGTATCATTAACCATGATATGTTTGGAATACAATCATATAATTAATTATTTAGTGATGGAATAAAAAAATTTTATTTAGGAACCTCCTCTATTTATTTAGGTGTCAGTGCAATCATCATTGTTAGATATAATTAAGAAAGATTAGAAGGAATACTATGATTTGAAAGAAAATGTGGGACTAGTAAATAAAGGCAAGATTCCTGAATTTAAAATTGAAAGGGAGGGTGCATTTATATTGGGAAAATGATTATGTATTCTAACTACCTCTCAATTGAAAAATGAATTATTAAGTGAATCTCACAACTACCCCTTTTCCATTCATCCCTATACTACTAAGTTGTACAATGATATTTGGGATTATTTTTGGTGGGATGTAATAAAGAAAGATATTTTTGAGTTTACCACAAAATGTTTTACTTTTCAATAGGTTAAAACTGAATGAAAATTACTGAAAGTGATTCTTCATCCATTTGTAGTATATGAGTGAAAATAGGAATATATATATATGGATTTCATGGTGGTATTTATAAATACATCTCTTGGTAATAATGCAATTGGGGTTATTGTTGATCGATTAAATAAGTCAAAAATTTCTATCCAATTCAAGATATTACATCTTTAGATCCTTTTTATCAAATGTATCTCAAAGAGATAGTTATGTCACATAGAGTTTCTAACCCTATTGTATCTAAACATGATCCCAAGTTTACTTATTTTTTTGGAAAGGCCTTCAAATATTGTTTGGAACTAAATTAAATTTCAGTTCATATTTTCATCCTCAATCTGACAGACAGTCATAGAGAATGATTAAAACTATGGATGACATTCTTAGATATTGTTAAATGTATTACTAGGAAATTTGGGATAAAAAAAATTCATCAGTTGAGTTTTCTTATAATAAAAAATTTCATTACTATTTATAGATGACACCTTTTGAAGCATTATATGGAAAGTAGTTCAATAATCTAGATTATTGGGATAAAGTAGGTGAAAGGATGTTTTTGAGATCAGTGATTATAGAGGACACGGTTGAGAAGGTAAATATGACTCAACATCACATGAGAAAAGAACATAGTTGGCTAAAGAGTTATGCAAATTAACGAAGGAATGATCTTTCATTCAAGGATGGAAATCATGTATTTTTAAATTATCTCTATGGAAAAGTTTTATTCCTTTTGGTAAAAATGGAATGTTAAGTATGTGGTTCATTAGAATATATGAAATTTGGGAGAAATTTGGATTGGATTCTTATTGAGTGGACTTTCCAATGGGTTTATCCTAGGTACATGATGTGTATCTAAACATGATCCCAAGTTTACTTATTTTTTTTGGAAAGCCCTTCAAATATTGTTTGGAACTGAATTAAATTTCAGTTCATATTTTCATCCTCAATCTGATAGATAATCTTAGAGAAAGATTAAAACTATGGATGACATTCTTAGATATTGTTAAATATATTACTAGGAAATTTGGGATAAAAAAATTCATCAGTTGAGTTTTATTATAATAAAAACATTCATTAATATTTATAGATGACACCTTTTGAGGCATTATATGGAAATTAGTTCAATAATCTAGATTATTGGGATAAAGTAGGTTAAATGATGTTTTTGAGATCAGTGATTATAGAGGACATGGTTGAGAAGGTAAATATGACTCAACATCACATGAGAAAAGATCATAGTTGGCCAAAGAGTTATGCAAATTACAGAAGGAATGATCTTTCATTCGAGGATGGAAATCATGTATTTTTAAAGTATCTCTATGGAAAAGTGTTATTCCTTTTGGTAAAAATGGAATGTTAAGTATGTGGTTCATTAGAATATATAAAATTTGGGAGAAATTTGGATTGGATTCTTATCGAGTGGACTTTCCAATGAGTTTATCCTTGGTACATGATGTGTTAAATGTTTCATTATTAATGAAATATATGCCAGATGCATCTATAATTTTGATCCCTGAAGTAGTACAGTTGGAATATAATATCTTATATGAGGAATAACTGATTTAGATTATTGAATGTGATTTGGAATGACACAATTCATTATGTTATGATTTTCTTTTGAAAAAACATATGGTCGAAGAAGCGATATGGGAATTAAAAAATCCTACGAAGGAAATGTATCCTCACTTTTTTAATTCATATATACATTTTTGAGGATAAAATTAATTTTTTTGGGAAGAATGTAAAAACCTAGGTAATAGTAATAGTAAATAAAGTTCATGCATTATCAATATTCATGTAAGAACTTGGTTCTACTTTAAGGTACAAATATCTAGTTTTCCATCCATTCTAAATTGAATTTCTTAATTAAGGCCTTATGTAAATTCCTATTGAGGTAATGGAGGTATATAGGGTGTTCGAGGATGTTTTGGAGCTCAAAAACCAAGTTTTGGGTGAAAATAGGAGGTCTCATGGTTAGTGCAAACCATGTAGGTTGGGCCGCATAGACGTGCATCCAGGTATACATTTTCAGAAGATTTTTATAGTGTCTCTTCACACTATTTGTGCATAGTTTATAAACTGTGTAGGTAAACTGTGTGAATGCCCCTTGGCCTATAGGAAGTCATGCATGGTTTCCACGTGGTTTGAAAAACTATGGGGGTAAATCATGCAACCATTTAATTTTAAGAATTTTAAGAATTTTAAATTTAATTAAATTTTTTGTATAAACCTAATTTAGGTTTCTTTTTCAACACACAACATGGGGGACTCTTTGAGAATCTATCATTTGAACTAAAGTTGGAATCGAAGGATCTCTCATATATAAACTTCAATTCAAGCATGGTTCTTCTCCTTAGATCCATAATGGTAATGCCTTAATTCCTTTTTAGTCTTATTTTGTTCTTCTAGATATTAGCTATGTTGTTTGCATTTAGGTTCACATGCCCTAATTCCTCCTTCTCCAACCATTCTTCAGATTTCTTCCAATCTGGGTTGAATCAGAGTCTGATACTAGATGAGATATCTAGAATGAACCTAATATTGGTGGTCTCATGCCTTTTTATTTGAGTTGAGATATTTATATATATCAGGGTGCCGCATGCCCATTTTCTAGGCATTGACTAAAATGAAATTAAATCCTAGAATTGACACATATTACCTATTCAGTTAAAGAGAATTAATATTGCATGTTTTAGGTTTTATACCTTGAATAAGAACCACCCCATGGGTGAGTTGTCTAGAAATGTCCCTTTATGGTCTTTGACCTTGGATTCCTATAAGGCATGAATTTATTCCCTTTATCAAGGGATGTATTTTGTTAATTGGAATATCAATCAAATTGACTAATTGATTTATGATTTTAATTGTAAATGAAATGAATTATGGGTATGGGATGGATGAATTTACCCTTAAACCATTTATGGAACTGATTGTATAAGAATGATTTATTTTTTTATGACTTTACCATATAAGTAAAGTAGATACTATTCCAAGAGTTGATGTAATTGGATTGAATTAATTTAATAGTTTATTTTACCATGTGAGTTATATGACAAATAAGCCATGTGATATCTTGATAGGATTTTTATTTTAAAAATGTCCATGTGAGTATTTGAATAGCCTTTGAATTGCTAAGACTATGTGATTTAAAGGGAGTTTATGCCTTGTGATGACTTCTTCATGCATGTGATTCCTTGTATATGAAAATTCCCATGTGAGTTGTATCGATACCATGATATGTAATGTATTTATTCAGCATGGGAAGCTTATTATCATGTTATTAACACATGAGTAAATGAATGGCCAAGCCTTTGAGGTTGGTCCTTGCTTGATTCACCCTTTTGAGGTGAGATATATTTAATTCCTTGAGTTTTGACCTTAGCATGTTAAAAGGAATGATTAAATGGGATTTAATTGATTAAATTATTAATAGGAAAGGGTGATACAAGGTTTCAGGATTTGAATTCCATGGATGGAATCTTATGCCTATTGACTTATATGAATTGGGTGATACATGGATTCACATTAGAATGGAATAGATGAACTCATTTCCATGAACCTTGATTAAGACATGGGTGATACAAGGATCCAAGTGAGGGATTCCATGGACAGAATCATTGAGTATAGACTTTTATGTCGACTAATACATGGATTCTTATGAGAATCCCTAGATATACTCAAAGGGAATTTGACTATTTATGCCAATGGTGATACTTGGGATTTCATGTGAAGAACCAAGGATAGAATAGATTATCTGAGACTTTATACCTCACCTAGAGCGATACCAAATTCCTGAGAGGTTCTCTAGGGATAGGCTTGTAGGGTGTTGGTTCATATTGCACCTAGAGTGATACTTGAATTCCAACATAGGAATGTCAATGACGGGCTCAGGTTCTGAATTGAATTATAAATGAAATGAATATGAAGACGTGTCTACCAGTCCAATGAAAAAGATTAGATTTTATCTTGACTTGTATTGTTTAGATGGACTTCAGAGGCATCTTTTGTAATTACTGTTACACAGGGTATTCCGAGGTTGAGCTAGATCACAAGAAATATAAATTCAATGTAATTGAATTGTTAAATGATTATTAATTGAATGGAATGAATGTAAATGAAAAACATTGCATGTAGGATGGTTACTTTTTATTACTCCCTTGATTACTTATTTTATTATTTCACACTTCATGCTATATATATTCACGGACTGATTGGAACAAACCTTGGGTGGTCTCCTTTTGGGTTTTAATCTCACGCCCTATTTAGGCCACATTTTGGGACCCAAAAAGATTATATGATTACATATGTTTATAAGGTAAAGTGACCTACTATAAGTACTTGATATTATACTTAGGAGGAGGAGAGAATGGGACCAATCCAAGGGTTGTGATGCTATTGGTATTCTTTTTCTTTTTTTTTAATTTTGGGACATGTATTCTATATGACTACTGTGTACCTAATTTGGTTTTTTTCTTTGAAAATCTGAAATGAATTATCATCTTGTATATGATATTACTTATAGATTTATTTATACTATCATTATTCCAATGTTTATTTATGTTGTATGGTTTACAGCTTCCATTATTGAAATATTATTAGATTTTCACTATGTTACACTCTGCTAATTAGGGAATAGTTTTCCAAATGACACACCTAGGATGTCATTTCTAGTCAGAAGGCTCTAGCTTTTTGGGAGATGGGCTTGAGGCCATGTGGCCAACCTGGTATGGAGAACCTTTAAGTGGAATCAAGAATTGAGACATTACAAAGTGGTATCAGAAGAGTTTCTTTTCTAGTTTTCTTTACTATTTTGAGACAGTAGAAAGGGATAAGAAGGAATATGAATTTGGTAATTATATGTGCCCAGGCATTGCTAACCTGTTTATCAGAAAAATCCAAATTGCCTCAAATTGAATTGTTTTTTTCTGGATTTTGACTATTACAGTTGACTTGACTCCACCATTGGGTGGCACACTTGTATTGTTCTATTATTTTTAGTATGATTTCAGGTTATATTCTATTAAAACCCTACAGTACAAGGGTATTACATCTCATGCATCATACAGGAACCCACTAGATTTCACATTCCATGTATTATGCCATGCCATTTAGGATGAATTACTGATTGCATGTTGTTGTGATAGGTGTTGTGATATATATGCCTACTGTTGTGTTAGGTATATTGAGATATATTATGGTAAAAAATAGATGGATTCCAATATTTGTGCCTTGAGGTGTATGAGCACTCTTGGATTGGAATTTGGTGGATAATGGTTCAAATTTAAAGTGAATGTGTTATGATGTTCCACATGTGGATGTCAAACTTTGATCCCATGGAAGTATGGCCCCCATGGATCAGAATTCATCATACCATTGATTTAACCATCTAAAAGGAATGTGATAAACATGAAATGATTATCAATTCAATAAATTTGAATAGTAAATCAGTTTGAAATAAAAAAAATAAAAAATAAAGTCAAACTGAAATGGATTATGTTAGAGAACTTGACCAGACCCGACCTTAGTAGTGGGATTTTTGTGAAATCTCTCACTTTTTTGACATATATACCCAAACCATGGGGAAAGAAGAGGGGTAAGATATTATAGAGGAAGGTTTTTACCTATAATATATTGATATCTATGCTTTTGAGATTCAAACCTTGATTGTGATCATGAACTAAGGCATACATTTGTAATCGTAGATCCATTCCACTACAAATACCTCTAGTTGTAGGCCTGGAGGGTGGAGATGATCATACTTCGGAGGTGGTAGGCCATGGGATACCAGTATATCCTTTAGTTGTGCTAGTTGTGACACTAGTTATTATACTGGACATAGGTGCGTAGGTATAGTTCTGTGATGGGTTCTTGAAATTCAAGCAGAGCATTTAAGGATCACCGCCACCTTCCTCTACTATGGAATAGTTTACATGTGAATTTTAGTAGTAGCATCCATCCATATTTTCTAGGGATGGAGAAACTCAGGTTGAAAATTCATGGCTAGAGTCCATTCTGTATATCTTCGATCACTTAAAGACACCTCATGGGAGGAGGTTAAAGCTCACTACATATATGATTCATGATTCCTCCTAGAGATGGTGGGGTGTTATCACTCTGGTTGATCATCATCAGGAGATGTCCTGAAGGTATTTTTATATAGCCTTCTATGATTATTTTCTATCATGAGACCTTTATGGCCAATAGATCTTGGGAGTTTTTTCATTTGAAGTAGGGTACACTATCATTCTTGGACTATTCGACCTATTTTACTGAGATCTAATGTTTGAAACCTGTTCTGATGGGTGATGAGTTATTTAAGGCTAAGATATTTGAGGATGTTTTCTGGTCTGACATCCAATTGTAGGTAAATGTATTTAGGTATACTACTATATCTAGGATAGTTAATTAGGAGGCGATCAAATAGTGTAACTTGAGTGAATCTGGAAGTGCGAGCTTGGGTGGTTGGTTCCTAGTTCTAGTACTGCATCGACCGGTAGTAGGAAGTGTCATCTGGAGCTTCCATGAAGTGATATTATTAGTAATAAAATATCTTAAGGTATCCCAGTGAGGTGTTAATAGTGCATTAGGATGGGACACATGCAACCATAGTGTAAAAAGAACCTAGTTGAGTGCTGATCTTGCAGAAATATGGGCCATCTAAAAAGTTTTTTCAAAACTTTTCCACTAGAAGATAGTGAGAGGGTCTACACTGACTCCAAATTCAGGAGAAGGGTCCATAGCTTCTCACCAGGCATGGTGGTGGGATAAAAATGTCCAATCAGGCTGTGGTAGTGGTCATGGACATGGTAGCCAGATCCCAAGTTCATACCCATAGTAGGGTGGATCAACTTAGGTTATACAGGAAGTGTCACAAGGTCGTGGTATAGGCCAGAAATATGCAGTGCAACAGACCCATCTAAAATAGGATCCCAAAACTTCTAATTTTAGAATTAATATTATATTAGTCTTCATTTTATCTTCTATAATTTTTTATATAGGTGTTTTACATAGTTTCATATCATTATCTATGGTAGAAATCCTTGGGATTTTTATATAGTCTTCTGATGGTGTTATGATGCTTGACACTCTTTTATGTATCAAGATGGAAGGCGTGTGTCAGTGCAGAGAGTTCCCCCTTGATGGTGTTATGTGTCACTTCAAATGGGACGTTATTCCCTTGAGATGAAAGGTCTTGACATCATTCTCAGGATGGACTGGTTAGTTCCCATTCATACCTTTGTTTATTTCTATCACTATTGGGTGGGTTTTACATAATTAGATGGTGGGGAGTTCATTTACGAGGGTGAATTAGAAGTCCAGGTGAACTGAGATGGACCTGAACATTATGGGCTAAATGGGAAGATAGACCAAATTGCTAGTTTGTATCTAGACGACCATGGAAATCTTCAGATTTATTTCTCTCTAGTGATTGATCATTTCATGTACATTTTCCTAGGAAACTTTTCAAGATTACCTCCAATGAGATAGGTATATTTATCTATTAAGATAGTTCCATGAGCTTCACCAGTGTATATTCCTCCTTATAGGATGGATACAATGGAGTTTCAAGAGCTCAAGAGGTAGCAAGAGGATTTAGATAAAAAGGGTTTCATCTAACCCAATACTTCTCCGTGGGGTTCACTAGGCCTTTTTACAAAAAGGTAGATGATACCCTCAGTCTATGAGTGGATTATCAAAAGTTGAACTAGTTATTAGTTAAGATATAGTATCCTCTACTATAGATTGATGATATCTTTGACCATATAGGAGGAGATCAAGTCTTCTAAAACATTGATTTGAGATATGGTTACCATCAGGTAAATTTCAAACCATTGGACATACCTCAAACAACATTTTAGAGTAGGTATGGTATGTATGAGTATTTAGTTATGCCGTTCTATCTTACGAACGTGCCAACGGTCTTCATGGAATTGGTGAACTGAGTGTTCTACCCTTATCTTGACTCTTTTGTGGTGGTTTTTGTAGATGATATCTTAATGCATTATCATAATCAACCTGACCATGTCACCCATCTTGAGATCATTTTGAATACACTGAGAGAGAATCAGTTATATGATATGCTCACAAAGCACCACTTTTGGATGGATCAGATTCACTTCCCGGGTCACATCTTCTCAGAGATAGAAGTATCTGTGGACCTAGAGAAGGTGATACCTATAGTTTCCTAGGATCATCACAAGAACATATTTGTGATGTGGAGTTTCTTAGGGATGGCTAGTTACTACCATCATTTCATAAAGGACTTATCACACTTATTAGCACCATTGAAGGGCTTGACTAAGAAAGGTGTGATGTATGTATGGTCATATTCCTATGAGATGATCATTTAGGAGTTGAAAGGGTGATTGAATTTGGTGGTGATACTAATTTTTCTAGAGCCAATTAGAAGTTACACTATGTACTGTGATGCATTGGGTATCATGTTGGGAGTAGTTCTTATGCAGGGGGGATAGATTCATGGTGTATGGGTGTCAAAAACTAAGGGAAAATAAGAGGAATTACTAAACACATGATATCGAGTTAGTTTTACTTGTTTACGATTTGTGCTGTTGGATAAATTACTTACTCGGAGAGCATTTTTTTGTGTACACGGACTACAAAAGCCTTAAGTATATTTTTACATAGCATGATCTGGATCTGAGGTAGTGAATGTGGGACAAATACCTTCCATATTTTAACTTCAAGATTTCTTATATGACTAGTAAATGAAATGTAGTGGATGATGCACTAAGCAGGAGGACTAAAATATAGTAAGTGCAGTAGACTAGTAGAAAGTTGTATCTTATAGTTTTGTTCTCTGAGATGCACTTGGAGGTGAACGATAGTCAGAGGAATACTTCACTTTCTTCTTTATCTGTTACCTATAACTTGTTGGATAGAGTAAGTATGAGGTATCTATTGGACTAAGGAAGAATAGTTCTTTTGGGAGAGTGTGGTAGGTGTGGTCCCTTTCCTGGATAGATCATTTGAGATGATGAGATCCTGTGAGTACATGGTCGCATATGGGTTTCAAAAGACATGCACGAGGAGCTGATGTGGGATTTTCATGGTTCATCTTGGGAAGTGCACTTGGGTGTCACCAAGATGTATCATGATTTACATCACCATTATTGGTGGTTGGGTATGAAAAGATATGTAGCTGGTTTTATCATGAGGTGTTCCACCAGTCAGCAAGTGAAGGAGGAACACGAAAAACTAGCTGGACTTTTACAATGCTACCAATTATCGAGTTGAAGTGGAATGTCATATAAATGGATTTTCTGATGGGTTTACCAAGGTCACCTTGAGGTAATGATGATGTATGGGTTGTTTTTGATAGTCTCATGAAGGTTTCACATTTATTTACAATCAAGGAAACCATCAGTTTTTATGATCTTGGGAGGTTGTATATCTATGAGATAGTATGACTCTTAGGGGTTACACATTCTATCATTTCAGATAGGGACACCCAGTTTAATTCTTAGTTCTAGGAAGGTATATAAGAGGTAACTGAGTACACCAATGCTTCTAAGCATGACATACCACCCCCAAACAGATGGTCAGTGAGAGTGCATGATTCAAGTCCTTGAGGACATGCTGTGAGTATGTGTACTAGATTTTGGGGGCTCTTGGGAGAGGCATATAACCCTGGTAGAGTTCATCTACAAAAATAGATTTTAGGATAATATTTATATGGAACCATATGATGATTTTTATGATTGTCCATTCCAATCAACCCTATATTGGATGGAGGCAGGAGGGGAAATTATACTGGGACCTCATCTTATCCAGGAGATCACTGAACAGGTGTAGTTGATTTTGAAGTGGATGTCTACTGCATAGTCTCATCAGAAATCATATTATGATCACTGTAGATGACCTCTAGAGTTTGAGGTCAAGGATCAGGTATTCCTATGCATTTCTCCGAGGTTAGTACATAAGAGGATGATGAGAAATGGTTGTATTTCACCATAGTATGTTGGGCCATTCAAGATTCTGGAGAGGGTTGGTTTGGTAGCCTATTAGTTGCAGTTACCTTAGAGGTACCGATCCATGCACAACATATAACATGTTTCTTAGCCACAAAAATACTATTCAGACCCATATCATGCGTTTTATCCTTAGGAGGTTGAGTTATAGGTAGATGATTCCTTTGTGGTGTATCCTATTTTAATTTTGGATTGTATCATAAAGGTTCTTCAAGGACGATCCATTCCTTTAGTATAGGTGCTATGGAATCACAAGGGAGTATAGGAAGAGACCTGGGTGAGGGAGACTGATGTATGCTTGTAGTGGCCAAAAGTTGTTCTCAAATCATCCTTCACAACCATTGGAAGGGAAATTTAGGGACAAATTAATTTAAGGGGGGAAGTTTTTAATAACCCATTTCTTCTTTGAGGTACGAATCTATAGTTTTCTATAATTTATTAGTTTAATTAATTAAATAAGGACATATGTAAATTATTATTGAGGTCATGGATGTCTCTAGGTTGTTTGGGGCTGGTTCAGAGCCTAGAACCCATGTTTTTGGTGAAAAGAGGATGCCTCACAGTTAGTGAAAACCATGTGAGTTGGGTCGCACGGCTATGTGGCCAGGTCTGTATTTTTAGAAGATTTTTATAGAGGTTATTTTCACGATTTTTGTATGGTTTATAAACTATGCAGGTAAACTATGATGGTTCCCGTTGGCCTATAGGAATATATGCGTAGTTTCTACATTTTTTGACAAACCATGTGGGTAAACTGTGCAGAACTATAATTATAAGAATTTTATAAATTTTAAACTTAATTAAAATTATTTTTATAAACCTAATTTAGGTTTCTTCTCCTATGCATAGAAATGGGGACTCTTTGAGAATCTCATCTCTCAACTAAATTTGGAATCGAAGGACCTCTCCCATTCAGACTCCGATTCAAGCACAATTTATCTCCTTGGATCCATACTGGTAAGACCTTAATTCCTTTTTAGTATTATCCCATTCTTCTGGCTATCAGATATGATATTTGGATTTAGTATCATATTCCCAAATATCTTTTTCCTCATCCATTATTCAAATTTCTTCCAATATGGATCAAATCATAGCCTGATACCCCATGAGCTATATAGAACAATCCTAAGGTATGTGGTTTTGTGCCTTTCGCTCTGAGTTGAGATATTTATATATGTCAGGGTGAAACACACCCATTTTCGATTGGAGTGACTTTATACCACCCCTAGAGTGATACTAGGTTCCTGAGAGGTTTTCCAGGGATGGGATTGTAGGGTGTTGGTTTATATTTCACTTGGACCGATACATGAATTCCAACTTAGGAATGTCAAGGATGGACTTAGGTTCTAAATTGAATTATAAATGAAATGACTATTAAGATTTTTCTGCCAAGCCAAAGCACAAGCTTGGATTTGGTCTTGACTTGTATTGTTTAGATGGACTTCTAAGGCATCTATTGTGGTTACAGTTACATGGGGGATGCCAGACTTGAGCTGGATCATGAGACTTATAAATTCAATGTAATTGAATTGTTAAATGATTATGAATTGAATGAAATTAATTTAAATGGAAAATAGTGCATATAGGATGGTTACTTTTGAGTACTCCCTTACTTACTACTTTTGTTATTTCACACTACCTGATATATATATTCACTGACTGATTGGTATAGACCTTAGGTGGTTTTCTACTGGGATTTAGTCTCACAACCTATTTGGGATATGTTTTGGGACCCAAAAAAATTATATGATTGTAGGCATTGATAAGTGAAAGATACCTCCTATAGGTACTTGATATGCTTCTTAGGAGAAAAAGATCATTCCTTTTTTTTACTTTTGGGACATGTATTGTATATGACTAATGTGTACCTGTTTTGGCGGTTTTATTAGAACATGTGACACAAATAATCATCTTGTATATGATATATTTTTTGGATTTATTTATATTATCAATATTCAACTATTTATTTCTATTTTATGGTTTACAAATTATGATATTTAACTGTTATTGGATTTTCTCTATGTTACACTCTTCTAATGAGGGCGTAGTCTCCCCACTGACACACCTAATCCCTCACTGCTAGTCAGTAGCCTCTAGTGTTTGGGGATATTTGATTGAGGCCATGTGTCCAACTGGGTATGAGAAACATTGAGTAGAATCCGATACTAGGACTTTATAATTCATTAATTAGATTTTTTGTATTTATATTCATTATAAGAAGATTAGTTAAATTTTCAAATAAAAATCAATTTTTTTATTCTTACTAAATTTTTTTACATGTATTATATGGTTTTATTTAAAATATTAGTTTCAAAATTTAAGAATATTAATTTGAAAAAATAATATCATTTTTGATATAATCATATAAAAATTATTTTAGAGTGATTTTTTTGTGAATTTTATAAAAAAATATATTTTTGGTAGAATAATAGAAAATACCAATTTTAATGAAAAGTATATTTTAATTCGTGTATTTAAAAAGTCGCATTTATTTTTTATTTATAAAAAAATTAAATTTTGTACTTTTGGTTAAAATTAATCTAATAAATTTAATTTTGAGGAACATTACTATTGATTTTTGTATAAAAATATTGTTATACTTAAAATGCACTTTTTTGGAAAATAATATTTCCTTTTGTTTTGTAGGTTTATTTTAAAACTAATTTCCACCACTAATAGAAATTGAATTTGATATAATGGAATCCATTTTTGGAATCTTAATTTTCTAAATTATTAATGAGTTCATTTTCATTTTTTCTCATTATGAATAGTGAATATGGTAAAAAATAACTTTCCAAAGTAAGTTAAAACAAGTTAAAACCAAAATTATATGGGTTAAAATGTCCTATAAACTTTTTTAAATCCAATTTTATGGAAATATTGTAATGATATTATATAACTTCTTCAAAAAAAATTTCTACTTGTAATGATTACGTTATTCATATATTTTAATCTTATTAAAAAAATCCAAGAGTGTCCTGTCCCTCCCTTATAAATGGACACCCCTGTCTATTCTTCTCCACACTTCAAGAGCCTCTTATCTCAGAAAATACCAAAAAAAATCCTTCACTATATTCTCTACCCACATCCTAGAGGTATTTTATTGATTAAAATTATATCCTAGAAAGGTTTTATGTATAAACCTAAGGAGGTTTTCTGGTGAAGAGGTATAATCCACAACTGAGTGTTTTTTTGTATTCTTTTACCTCCACCAAATCTTTCGTAACCATTGTGATATAATAAAATAATTTTCTACCATATAATGAAATGTTATTATGTTTAAATTATAGTAATTTTTTCATCTCCTTTTCTATGTTATGTGAAATGGAAACATCGCTCGTGCGTATGTGTGGACTATCTCCTCTATGAAGTGATGCATTTTTTTCCATCACTAGATCATATAGTGGATAGAAATTATGGGAAAAAATGAATATATATGATATTAATAAAATAATTATCATTAATTAAAGATAAAATATCATCTATTTACATACCTTTCTATCATTTTAAAAATGATAGAGTCGGTCATGAATATGTGTAAAAACCACCTCCACGAATCAATTTGATTAATTTTTCATTTTTACCTTATAATTATGGTAATAATGATGAAAATTGTAAATAAATATAAAATTTATTACATATTTATTATTTTTTAAAATTAAAATTTTATCTACTTTGTTCCTTTTCCACCCATTAGAAAAATGAAAATGTCGTTCATGCGTACAAACAGATTATCATCTCTATGAAATGACACAGTTTATTTTTCATTAACTCCTTACATATTTGATTTAAAAAGTATTTATAATTTAAAAATATTATTATTTTTATATTATAGAGGTAATTAAAATTTTATCCATTTGACCGTGCTCAATAAACCAATATGGTATTGTGGTTATAAATCGAACGATCCCAACACATCCAATGTGAACTTAACCATTAATATAACTAAATAAAACATGGTAATAAATGAAATAAAAGTAATAATAATAATGAAATTGAAATGATTTTTTTATTAATCAAGTATAATACTAATATAATTTATTATAAATGATTTATGGAACCTAAGAAGCTAGAAGATATGTGTGGTAAGGGATTTATTAACTTAAAACCTAATTTTAAATGTTTAAAAGATTTATTTTCAAATATATATTTTTCATGAAAAAAATATTAAAAAATTGTTATGGGTGAATAAATATTTATATAAATGAATTTAAAACTATATTTTATCACTCCATTATCTTTCTTGAAAATTCATTAAAATTGAATCTTTTTTACAGACATCATTCGAACCATATTGAATTTATTTACAAAATAAAAAATGAATTCTCTATTTTAATGTACACGGATTGACCACATATTCCCACTGTCTTTATTGTTATATATTATTTGCATTCCTTTAAAATACTCCTTATTTATTAAAATAAATACATTTTCCATTTGTTCTGTGATTTTTTTTAAAAAAAAGATTTAAAAGGAAAGGGTATTTTGATATCCAAAAGTGTTTTTCATATGATTTGAAAAGTTTTTTTCATGGAATTTATAATGAAAATGTTAAATCTTAGAAATTATTTGTCTATGATATGATACTTTAGCATTATAGATGACCATGGGTGATCCCTACAAAAATTATATGATGGGTGATCCTGATATAACCCTCAAATGCATTAGGTATTGTTCCTTATCTTCAATGGCATGAGGGATGGAGTTAATGGGGAGGTTTCTTGCATTGATTTAACTGGGATCCATTTATTTCTAACATGAGTGAACATGGGTTATGAATATAATTCTATAATATGATTAAAAAAGTTTTAATTTTCTTTATATAGGTTTTAAAGGTTTTATTTTAAGAAAAGTGTTCCCCCATATAGATATGATTTATTTTATACTCTAAATTAATATTTTAGAAAAGATAAATATTTTATGGTTGTTCATGTTTTTATTAGACTAACAAATTTATTTAATCAATATCCCTTGTTGAGATTTTTGTGCTTATCCAATGTTTTCAAAAAAAAATTCATAGGGTCTAAGGATGAGTAGGAACAAAGAAAAAATAAAGTTAAAAGTCATGAATACTTTTCATGAAAGTAAAACATGTTACATTTTAAAAGATTTATCTTTTTGAAAAAAGGACACTGAGTGTAAGTGTTCACATTGTAATATGTGGGTTTTTTATGAATTTTTTTGAGTTAATTCTCTAGAACTCAAAGAATAATTTAATTTTATTATTCATGATTTATGGAATGTACAAATATAGACGATACATGAGGTAAGATATTCTATAACTTATAACCAAATTTTAAATATTTATTTTCAAATATTTATTTTTCAAGTCCAAAATATTAAAAAAACTTTATGGATGAATAAATAGATATATAAATTAATTTAAAAGTGTATTTTATCTATTCCTTGGATTTATTGAAAATGTATTATAATAAAAGCTTTTTATATATATCATTCGGACCATTTTGTCAATATTTACAAAATAAAAAATGAATGATCTATTTTAATGTATATGTATTGACCACATTTTCCCACCAACCTAATTTTTATAAATTATTCGGATTCCTTTAAAAAATTCCCTAGTTCTTAAAATAAACCCCTTTTCCCTTTATTCTGTGAATATTTTTTTTTAAAATGGGATTTAAATGGAAAGGGTATTTTGATATCCAAAAGCGTTTTTCATATGAGTTGAAAAGATTTTTTCATGGTATTTATGATGAAAAGGTTAAATCATAGATATTTATTGTTTACAATATGGTACTTGAGCATTATAGATGACTGTGGGTGATCTTGACACATCTTATATGATCAGTGTTCCTTATATATCCCTCCAATGTAATGGGTATTGTTCCTTGTATTCAATGGTGAGAAGTATGGAGTTAATGTGGAGGTTTCTCCCATTGATTTAATTAGACTCTAGTTATTTATGACATGAGTGAACATGGGTTATGAATATAATTATCTAAGTTGCCTATAAGGGTTAATTTTTTTTCTATGGGTTTTTAAGGGTTTTCATTGAGAAAAAAGTTCCCCCCATATGGATATGATTTATTTATTTTGTACTCTCAAATTATATTTCTGAAAAGATAAATATTTTATGGGTTTTCATGTTTTTTACTGGACTAAAAAATTCATTTAATTTATTCCCTCACTGATATTTTTGTGCTCATTTCACGTTTTAATTTTTTTTAATAGGGTTTAAGAATGATTAGGGGGAAAGAAGAAATAAAGTTGAAATTCATCAAGATTTATCGTGAAAGGAAAACATGGTTAATTTTAAAAGATTTATATTATAGAAAAAAGGATATGGAGTGGAAGTGTCCACATTATAATATATGGGTTTTTTATGAATAATTTATGACCTAATTCTCTAAAACTAAAAACTATAAAGGTCCTCTAAATGAAATAAATTGAATTTATATATAAAAACTCAATATTATGTTATGTTTTAATGAAAGTTCCTTAAAATGGTTGAGTGATTGATATAATTGTAAGAAAACTCAACAAAATGGAAATAAATTACCAATAAAAATCCAAAATAAAAAAGAAATGTATGAAAAATTCCTTATAGTGTCTAGATTAGTCACTTATATAGTGTCCTAAATTATTTATCTATCTAAGTATAACTTATTTTTTAGTTTTTAAATACTTGGTCTACAAAAATGGTAAAATCATAATTTCAATAAACTAAAAAACATCAATTTTTTTACTTTTTTTTCTTAGTACATGATTTTATATTGATTTCTCAAGAGAAAACATTAATATATTTTAAACTAGATATTATATGTTAACTCAAACAATGTATTTGTGTCTAGAATGTTGTGTTTTTTCCTTGTAAGATATAAGTTTAGTTCTCATGTGTCAATCCATGAATCAAGTATCTTCAAGTTTTTATTTTAAATATTGAATTACCCAATATAAATAATTTATTTTTATTATTATTATTATGTATTCATGTATTTTGTGATGGAATTGTCATGACCATATGGCTCTGACATGGCTTGATAAATGTATATAGTGGAAATTTTAAGTCAAATGAATTCAATTATTAGATAAATTTATGAATGGTTTTAATGGGAAATTACATAAAAGATTAATAAGATAATTTAAAGTGATTCAAGTATATTGATGGGAGGATCGTCATTACTCTAACAATGATATTTTATTCATTGAAAAATCCTCTCACGTAGATCTATCTCTCATTTATCTTAGTGGATGGAAAATATATAGAATGGAATCATTTTGTTCTTCAATCAATGGTATCTAATCAATTGTTGGTGATGATGAAACAGAGAATGATGCTCATCAAACCATGTGTGTCAATGAATAATGAATTACTAATGTGATGTTGTCTATTCCACAATTTAGTATGTTTTATTTTTTTTTCTAACTCATTCACTGTGTGTTCAACATCATTGTCTTTAAGACCTATCCTCCAAAAATTATTCTCAATGGTAATAATATATGAAAATTTAATAATAAATCTAAAAAACCAATTCTTTTTTTAATAAAATGTGTATTTACAGGTGGTAATTCATAAGAAAATGAGATTTATTATTTGATGGATATCACACATAAAATTAAATTTCTTCATTTTTATGGATAATTTGAATTTATTTTCTCTTTTTTTTTCAGAAATTATAATCCAATATGTATAGTTTAACTATTATAGTGGATTAATTTTATAAAGAATAATAATTTAACTGTTATTATTATTGTTTTTTCAAGTGGATTCTTCCACTAATGATTATTTAATTATACATAGAATAAGGAATAATTCAAGTGGAATATAAATTTTTTAAATAAAACAATGATGGTTCACATATTCCAATTGTCATTTTTTTAAAATAATTTTTGAGGCCATTTTGTTATGAATTTTATTATTTAATTATTCAATTTATTATTTGAAATTAACCGAATCTCCTTGATGGAAATTATATTCATATTGATTTAATAATATTATTATTTTTACTAATAGATATTATTATATTTTAATTGGACTAAAACATGATTTATTAATACTAATTAATAATAATAAAATTTATTTCATCATCATCATTATTTTTCTCATATGATTGTGATCATTTTATGATGATCGATGATGAGTGAAAATGAATGAAGATGAATGATGACAAACAATGATATAAATAATCCATTATTATTATTTTGATTCCCATCATCTTTCATTCATCAATGAATGTGAAGGTGAATACTGTCTTGTGTGGTCATGTTTCTCATAAACCAATGTACTTCATTTTTTATCCTCTCAATTTTTGGAACAATTTTCAGTTCATGATTTTGTCACATGACAACATATGATGGTCAGTGGCATGAGTTTATATTTATTAGAATGTGATATTGAAAAATGGTGAAAATGAAGATTCATAACAACTTTAATTTAAGTTATTAAATTATAAAAACAATAACATATTACTAATGTTTTAACTAGTATTATTTAATATAATATTTTTAAATTTATAATAATTAATTAAAAAAGAAAAAATTAAAAAAAATATAATAATTATAATTTTATATTAATATTGAATTATTTTTATTTATAAAAATACTTATACTTTTATAATAGATAATTAATAATAAATATAGAAAATGAAAAAAAAACAAAAAACTACTACTATTAAATCAAAAAAATTTACTACTCTTCATTTAGTGAAAACATACTGAATAATAATTTTTTTAACAATTAATATAATAAAATTATAATTTTTATATTTTATAAATCATTGAACCTTGGAAATAAACACAAATTTTTATTATGATAACATAATTAGATCAATGATCAAAGAAATCTACACAGTTTGGGTATAAATCCTTTCTACATTGAAGGCATCCAAAAATTTATATCATTTCCATTGTCAGATTCAATTTTCTTTTGCATAATATACAATTAAGAGTTAATGTATCAAATTTGATCTTAGGATATTAAAAACTTATGATAATATTGTATTTTATCTATTGTATTTTGGGTTTTTAAAAGATAATGTCTTTTTGCTATCAAAATAGTGATCAAAGTTTAAAAGAAAATAATTTTTTTTGTTAATAGATCAATAAAAGTTTCAAAACATAAAATATGTTGTTTCTAGATCATATTTTTATAATACTAATGATATATCAAATCATGAATTAGAATCATGTAATTTTTTTAATTTATTGAAATATACTAAGGAGGTATTATATCCTTGATAAAGGATAAGAAAATTTGAAGCTGTTACAAACTTTATTGCTATTATATTAGAGTTTATAATGTTAAATAATAATTTTATAAAATATTTTATTCATTAAAAAATTTATTTATCAAAAAAAATACACTAACTATAAATTTAAATGAAATCAAGAAGTTGGTCCATAATTTGGGTCTTAAATATCTAAAAATATATGAATTCTAAACAAATTTCCATCTTATATTGTTGTGAATATGTGCCATTAGATAGTGTTCTAATGTGTGGACAATCAAGGTATAAAGAGGTATAACATGGAAATTTTATATTTGTTCCCATTAAAGAGTTGAGATAGTTTTTATTAAACATATATTGAAGTGACAATTTAAGTATCACAACACAAATACTTTTATGGAATGTCATAGATCCAATAATTTTTTTATGTTAAAGATTAAATAATCATTTTAATGAAGATTCCTATAATATTTTTTATTTGGTGTATCTATATTTGTCTTCAGAACCTCCAAATGCATGATTAGGTCTTTCTAAGAAATGGTTTATGTCCATTTATTTCTCATGAAAATCAATATTCTTGTTTTCCTATTTTTAGTACTCTATAAAATTTACCTCCTTTGATGTTGATGAATGAATAGTGTATATATTTAGTGTTACTATTTCAAGGACATCCAAATAAGAATATTAATGTTCATTTTAAGCCACTGACTGATGATTTAATTTTATTATAGGGTGATGGTGTATCTACACATGGAGTAGTTATAGAAAACAATTTACACAGAAATATCCATTAATATAGAAAATAAGAGACTTTCTAGAACATTATATATTATTTGGATGGAATAAAATTGTATAAAAACTTGTTCATACTCGGTGATAATAAAGTGTTTAATCCATTCAATGGAAGAAAAGGTTATTTTATTTTCTATAATCAGATATCTATTATTAAAGATCATCATTCTAAAAGGATTAAAAATAATTATACCAATGGTATAATTGAAATATATGGATCTCCAAAATTTCCCTCAGGTATTTAGGTAAAATATATCATATGTTCATTACATCTTATAATTTTTAGACTAACTATAAACAAACCAAAAATAGATGGTCCTGGGGGATATTACAATTGGATAATGATGTGCATTTTTTTTGACCTTCCACATGGTTTTAATTTTTTATTCTATTATAGGAAAAATGTAATGAATATTGAGAGGATCCATCTTGGTTAAATAATTTACACCATTTTGGGCACAAAAATAAAACTAATTATACTATTAAGGCATGGTTTTATATTGATGATATCCGTAGGTATCCCCAACTTGGGTTATTTGAATATGATATATCCTGAAATTAATGACTCTAAAAGTATCATATACACTTTATAATGAATATATTTAATTAATTTTTAAATAGATTATTGATTTGAAGTTACCATATAGCTATGAATTTAATCTATTTTTATGTGTCAAAAATGGACATATTACCCACTTAAAAACTCATGATTGTTTTTTCATAATTTAAATAATAATGTATATTAGTCCTAAAAGGATGTTGAATTATTTTATTTGGGATGTTATAACTAAAATATCATATTTTTTCCAAGATATCTGTTCAGAAACATTAAACAATGACACATTCAGTACACTGTAAAAATATATTGTTCTATTTTTATATAAATTAGGAAAAATATTTCCACAGATCTTATTTTATTTAATGAAACATTTGATATAAAATTTATCATATAATGAAAAATATGGAGGTAAAATAAAATTACAATGGATTTACCTTTATATGGGATTCATGAAAAAATTAATGATAAATTTAAGGGTTAATTTAAAAAGAATACATATAGGTCAATATTTAAAATCTATACTCTTATTATTTTAAATTTGAATTTCATTCAAAACATGATTGAATGGGTTACAATGAGTTAAATTTTTATTATTTCATAGAAAATGGATTATTAGTATTTTAATATCCTAAGATTTGTTTTTGTAATGATCATGAATATATTATTCAATATGATATACAATAACAATCTCATTTATATATTTGGATCAATTGTGAAGAAATTAACCAATTTTTGTAGTATGTTCTACTTTTACCTATATTTTTCAAAATATTTTTTTAAAATAAATTTTCATTAATTAAATTTTAGATTATGTTATGATAATATTTTTTGAACCCTATGGACTGGTGAAGTTAATATTGGGTTTGTTATGGTTGTATTTGGTGTCAATATTTCTATGTGATGAAAATCCAATGTGTGTTTTTCTTTAGTTGGGAAATGCTGATAAGTATAATGAAGGATTATCTTTAAGTACTCCATGATTGATAATTATCATGGAAAGAGGATGGTAGTTGATTGGAGTTATTTTAGTGTTCTTAAATGGATATTTTATTCATTGTAAGAAGTAACATCTACATCTAATGGTTGTAGAGATCATTTTTATGAGAAATATAAGTTCTAATTGTCAGATAAAACACTATTTACATTTTTATTAATGTGAAAATTTTTCTAGGTAATTAGGACATATAAGGGCTACTATATAAATACGTAAAATCAAGTTGTGTTACAAATAATCCATTCTGAGTTGATTTAGAATGAAGAATCATCTCTTGAATGAGGATTTAAGTAGTTTGAGAATAAGTAATTGAATATTGAATTAGAAAGACAATTTATTTACATTGTATTACTCAAAGAGGTGTAACTATGTTGTACGGACTTGATAATGAGAAGAATTTGTATTAATATTTCAATTTATAAGGTTATATAAAGTAATTTTAAATTTCTATAAGGCTTGGGGGAATTTGGAAATGTGTTTTTATTAATAATTATTTTAGTATAAAATTATTGGTAATTCATAAATTTGTATGGTGGAAAATAATTATAGACTTAAGGAATTTTGTACTGTTTATTAGAAAAAATGTGACAAACACAACCTTACACACAAGTAGCATAGTACCAAGGGTACTTGGAGAAGATTAAAAGTAGCCATCCATGGAAGGTATGAGGAGCATGGTGGAATCGGACCACATGCACATGTGAGACACATGATGGGAGGATATGAAAGGTGATACATGGAGGAGGAAGGGATAGACCACCATTCGGGGAGGCACAAGTGGACCACTAGATCTATTAGTCCAAATAGGTGTGTTCATTATTTCACAAGAGAAAACAAGTTAATTAATTAGGGCGCATAAAAAATAAGTATTCGACATGGGATCATATTTTAATGGTACTATTAATACTAAAAAGCATGGGGTATTCTTACTTTTATGAAAAAATTTATATTTCCACTTACCTCACAATGTGTAAATAATGAATGCATTGTACTCACTAGGTTCATGAAATTCTTATAAATAGTTTAGCGATTGAATAATGTTATCCTAAAAACCACATATATCATTGAAGATTATCATGGACTATGAGTGATGCGATGAATATTTTCCCAACCACTATATGATAAAATATTAGTGCTTTAGAAGAGAGTTAGGCCTCCATGCAAGAAACCAACTATATTATCTAAATTACACATGATGTCATAGAGTATAATAAATATGTGGGTATGTAAATAAAAAAGAAAATATATTCATTATATATAAATAACTTTCATGTGATTTTTTATGAAAGGATTTTTTGAAAATAATAGTTGAATTATAAAGTTCATATGATGTTGAAAAGGGGAGGCTATTATATATGAAGATATCATTATTTGTGATGGAATGACAATAATATTTTTGGCACAAAAAAAAAGTATTAGGATGGGAGAAGTAAGACAGTTTGAGAATGGTGAATGAGGTGGTGTAAATATTCTTATAAATATCAGAAATCACATCATATGAAAGATATCCTGAATAGATATAGAGATTAACATAGAGCAGTGATTATAAAATTAGACACATTGTATTCATGTGATGAGTTCTATTAGATTTTAGGCTTTGTGATGTCTATGAATTTTAATATATTTATACGGTGGAAACACTATAAAACAATTTAGTGTGAAAGATATAAAAGGTGGTTATATTACATGAAGGTTACTACACCAATTTATTTATGTAAATAAAATGAAAATGAAAGTGATTCTGAAAATAGTAGGTCATGTGATGTTCATGCAATTTATAGTGTTCATAAAGAACATAAATTTTATAGATATTGTATGGAAAAAATTATAAAAAAATCTTCTATTTGAGAAGAATATTATATTACAATGATTTTCATGAAGATATTTGGGAAATTCATTCATTGTGCAACATGAAATTCATACAGTTCTATAGTAGAGAAAGAAACTATCATAAAATACCAGTGAATTCTATATTTTTATTAACACAAACTCTAGAATCCTAGAATTAGTAATTATTTTATTAAACTGACATAAGATACATGGGATCACATCACTGAGGATAAATTATCTTAGTAGTGTTGAATAACTAGATAAATTCATTGTTCCCTTATTACATTGGTAATAAAACATAGAACATAATAAAATAAAGTATTTGACATTTTTTAACTCATTAAAAAATTTCATCTTTATATGATGGGGAAAGAAAAAAAATAATTGTTAGATAAAACACTCACTAAGGGTTATTTAAAATGGGAAACTATCATGAGTAAATAAGGAAAAATCAATACAGAATGGTAAATAACTGAAAATGCATTCCATTTAATCAATAAATTGACAATGAAATGTCTCCATAGACAATATAAATGTGAGAATATCATGGATAATAATAATAAATTTGTTCTCAATGGGTGAAATGATTAATATTTTATTTAATGATCTTAAGAATCATGAAACCTCCACCATCAAGACCTTTCAAAAGACAAATTTAAAACTATGGGTGAGACCCATTTAGTTTGGAAAACTAATTTTTCTCATGATAACCATCAATGCATCGAGGGGGATATATATAATCAGTAACAGCCATATATTCATGTACAAAGAATTACTCATATATCTAATAATTTATTTAATTCATGAATTAATATTCCATATCATCAAATATATGTATTGAGTAAAGGATACAAATTTATCAATATTTCCCCAATTAATCAAATAAATTTCAAAGTAAACACCATATGTAAAAACAATATATTTTTTAGTAAATAATCATATCCATAATACAAGAATATGCATATTTAATATAAATTCAATTTTCAATGAAAAATTATTATAAGAAAGTGATTTTTTCAAGATAAAGTTAACAATCACAAAAGAAAGTGATATTGTATAATAACTTTTACCACTTGGTAATTCTCATGTAAAATACTATAGGATTAAATAATTAAAATTGAAACATAATACACCATGAATTATTAATAAATCATAATATAACATTTCAAAGGGGTAGTATATACACCATATAAAATAAATTAGGTTTATAACATTACAATATGACTCAATTAATGGAAATTGAGATGAAGTCCCTTACCTCACGCACCCCTTTAGTTGAAAGTGATTTAAAATTCTATATAATGATATTAAAAATGATATTAATTTATAATAAAAAATTATTAATATTTATAATATCATATATGATCCTATTATATCATCTTTTCAACCATTTTTTAGTAATATTTAATTATTACCCTCGTTTTGGGTGGTAACTACTTCATTTTCCCATGAATGTTTCGTCATGTATATTCCATTTTATATGAATAAAATATAGTTACATAATATATATAATGATATTAATCTTATAGATATAATATATATATATATATATATATATTCATTAGATACATTTTTAGTATCATTATTGAATGGTGGACATAGAAAATGAGTTACATTGATTCGTGGAGATGGTAATTCATACATATACAAGAGTGACAATATCATTTATAAATGGATGAAAGGGTAAGTAATTGGATGATATATTAATTTTTAAAAATTAATATAATATTATAAATATAATATATATCTATTATTTAAATCCTTATAACCATCCAAGTAAAGTGGTGATGAAAAACAAATTACACCGCTACATGGAGATGGTAATCCGTACGTACACATATGTGTTGCTTTAATTTTACATAGGATGGATAAAATGTGGAATATATTATATCATAATCATAATAAAAACTAAGTATATATATAATAATTGAGTTATTAATTTATAATTAAAACAATAAAATAAGATTAAGTAGGATAAGAAATAAACTTAAAAGAGTTGGTAATGATGATTACCTCTTCATTGGTTGTCTTCCATTAGATATTATTATTTAGGGATCTAGGGTTGGTATTTTGGAAGGACCATAACCTCTAGAAATTTTTTAAGGATGTTTATAATAGGAATTAATAATTTTTTGTTGATATATATGGATAAATGTGATATAAATAAGTGAGGATGGAGATTCCTCTTTTATAATTGAGGTAAGGGGAATATTTGAAGTTTCTTATAAAATTAAATTAATATAAATTAATTTTGAAGTCCAAATGGATAAAAACCGATTTATTTAGAATATATGATGATGGTGGGTCAAAATAATCAAATATAATAAAATTTTTACAAGTCTATGTTATGGTTATACCCTAATATTATTGTTTTAAACAATAGTTAATCTTTTTGATAATTAACGTACTATTAAAATTCTGTACTCTCTAATGGTAAATAATGTTTCTATAAAATGAAAAAGGGCCAATGAATGGAATATAATATATTTAATCAACTATATCACATTCATTTGGATTAATTTAATATTTTTAGGAATTTTATATAATTTAATAAAATATTTTTTATTATAAAATATCAATATTTTCAATTTTAGAACTATTCATTAAGTTTACATTAGTAATATCAAGAAAACACATAGAATTATATTTTTTAATCTATCCCTAACATTTCATGGTCATCTTGAAAATTTATTCATCAAATTATTTATCTCAAATTATATTAAATTTAATATTTTAAATATCTTATATTTGATATTTCCATTAATTGAATAATTACTACGTTAGCGTTGTGTCAAAATTTAAGGTAATTATTTATTCACTAAAAATTAAAAATAATTTACCATAATTAAGATAAATTTTTAATATTTTATAATACCTTTAATAGGCAAAAATATCTTCTAGATAACCTCATATTAAAAATATTATAGGTATTAATTATTATAGTGTGACATGTTTGACTATTCTTGTAATAAATACTATAAAGGACATAATATATATCCAAATAACCATAAAATTCCATATAACCAAATATTTTTTCTATATAGATGAAATGGAATCATCCATTAATATTAAATTTTTTTTGGTGTTATTTTCTAGTCCTTATTATTTTTTTAGCTTTAATTACCAGATTTACCCTTTACCATGATAATAAAAATTACTAAGGTTATTATTCATATTAACCCAAAATAAAGGGGACCTATTTAATAAATCTATCTCAAATCCAAATATGGAATAATTTTTTTTTAAATTCAAAATAAATAAGTTTTATAATTTAATATTATATTAATCAAGAAAAGAACATATAAATGTTTTTTCATAAAAATGCCTTTCTTTGTGTAAAAATGTTTTTATTCCAAGTTCATCCATGAAATTGATTCCAAAGAAATAAAATGGATTATTCAAAATATAATATTACCAATTTTACTTTGAATCCATTTTAAAATCAAATTTAAATTTTTAAATAATTGAAACGAAAATAAAGTTTTCAATAAATAGAAATATTTTTCACCATTTAAGGGAAAATATATCCTGTTAGAAAATAATGAAAATTCACCCTAAAATAATTTTATATGATTATTTAAAAAATTAATTTAATTTTACTAAATTAATTTTATAAAAGTTAAAATATTAATTATATTTATTTTATCATGAAAATAAATAAATTTTGTTCTGAATAAAACAAAAATTTGAAGAATAAAATGACTTTACTAAAAATTGAGTGTTTACTTCATAATAAAAAATTTATATTGAATATGACCTTCACACGTATTTAATAATATGGTTATTCCTATTTATACCTCCAATTCATCACCTAGGTTATAATAGTCATATTTAAATAATAATATTTCATGGTTTATTTAAACATTATGTTGCATGTTTCTGTACAATATCGAACATAATCTTCTAAATTATAATCTCAAAAACATTTATCCATATTTTTCTCATGAATATTACATTTTAAATAGAAGAGGGTGATTCTTTTTCATAGTATCCTCTAGTTCCCATATTTCTTCCACTATTTTATGATTTCCCTAATGTATCTTTCCCGTCGTGTTGTCTAATTCCTCAACACTTTCTCTACACTATCAAGAATTTGTATAGGCTCTTCATAGTAAGATAGATTAGTTTTAAATTATATTTATTTAGGGATGATCACATGCATTGGATCTAGCATGTACTTAATTAAAAATGATATATGAAACACATTGTGTACTTTAGAGAGACTTGGCGACATTTCCAAATAATAAGACACAAAACATTCATTCCAATATTTCAAACGGTATGATGCACCTGGGGCTTTGTTTCCCTTTTTTATTGAACCGAACAACTACCTTCCATGGAGACACATTCAAGAAAACATGTTCTCTCACTTGAAATTCCAAATATTTCCTCCAGTTATCAACATAACACTTTTACCAACTTTGATATGGTTTAATATGAGTCTAAATAGTCCTTTCCTTTGACATTTTCTCCTCATTAAGTTTTGGGCCTACAATATTCCTTTATCCAACTTCATCCCAACATGTTGGAGTACAAAACCTCTTTCTATATAATACTTCATATGGTTCCATGTGAATAACTGAATGAAAGCTATTTTTATTATAGAACTCTACCAATGGTAAATACTGACACCATTTATCTTGAATGCTAAGTGATCATGATATCTACATGTCTTCCATTGTTTTAATAGTCCGTTGGAACTATACATTGGTTTAAGGGTGATAATATATACTCAAATAGTGCTTTGTAACCGAATTCTTTTGAATTATTTTTTAGAATTGTGATGTAAATATCGATTCATGATCAAACATGATTGAAATAGGTGCACCATAAAGTCTTAAAAATTCGTTAATATAGATCCATTCAAGGTGATCAAGAGGTAAATATTTTCTTATAGAAGTGAAATGTATAGATTTCATAAATAAAAAAATGATAACAAATATTTCATCATTCTTTATTAGAGTATTTGGTAATACAGTAATTAAATCCATAGTAATGTTTTCCCATTTCCACATTGGAATAGGTAGAGGTTTCCTGACTCCTCTATGTTGTTGTCTACCAAGCATTACTTGTTTACAAACCAAACATCTTGATACATAATCTTTGATTTCCTGATTCATGTTATCCCAACAAAAATGTTCCTTCATATCCCTATGAATTTTTGTGCTTCCAGGATGTATAGTGAAATTAAAGATATGAGCATCATCCAAAAATTCTATTTTCATCTCAGGTATATATGGAACACATAGTCTCTTTCCAAGTTTCAAAACTCCATCTTTGAATATTAAGTCTTCTAAATTTCCATAATTTAAACAATTAATTTTCCATTGAAAAATTTCATCACCAGATTGAGTTGTTTTTATCTTTTCTAATAATGATGGTTTAATTATCATTTGAAAAAGGTGTGATGCTTCCCCTTCTATAAAAATTATCATATCCATATTCACTAAATTCAGGAACACATGATTTATATGAATCGTTATTTTTGTTAGGACTCAATGTTCTTTTCTTCTCAATGCATCATCTAGACTATTTACCTTCCCTAGGTGGTAGTGTATTGAGAAATAATAATCCTTGAGTTGCTTGAGTCATCTTATTTTCCTCATATTGAGATCATTCTATTAAAGGATATATTTTGGGCTCTTATAATCAGTGTATGTATAACATCTTTCACTATAGTGATAATTTATCTATATCTTCAAAGCAAATATTAAAACTACCAACTCAAGATAATGGTTTGGATATTTTTTTTCCTAAATCTTTAACTGCCTTGATTCATATGCAATAAATTTATTATTATTCACATGGAAACAACCAAGTCCCTTCATCTATGAATCACTATATGTCACAAATCCATCATTTCTTGATGGTAGAGTCAAAATTAAAGAATTTCTAATCTAATCTTTAATTCTTAAAAAAAATATCACATTCTTTTGTGTATATGAGATTATCCCCTTTTGGTGTAAACTTGGTTAACTTGTTAGTTAATTAGGATTCTTTTTAAAAAAATCACTGATAGTAACCTGCCATACCAATGGAAATACATACCTCAGTTATGTTCATTTAGGTAGGACATTATTTGACTGCTTTTTTTCTCAATATTATTTACTGAGATTCCATCCTTATAGGAAATATGACCAATAAAAGGAACTTTATGTATCCAGAATTCAAACTTTCAAAATGTACCATATAATTCCTTTTATTTTAGGGTCTTAAGATTAATCTTCAATTGATTTTCAGGATCCTAATAGATTTTATAGTACACTAAGATTTCATCAATAAACACAAAAATTAAATTATCATGATATTAGTTGAATACTCTTTTCATTAGATTCATAAAAGTAGAGGGTTAATTAGTCAATATAATTAGACTTACTATAAACTCATAATGTTCATAACTTGCACAGAATGCCGTCTTTAAAATATCTTCCTTCATTACTCATAATTTATGATATCCAGAATGAAGGTAAATCTTTGAAAAATATTAATCTCCGTGAATTTTATCTAATAATTCATCAATATGAAGAAGATGATATTTTTCTTAATCATAATATAATTGATGTCAATATAATAAATTTAGAGCCTCATAGATCCATCTTTACTTTTGCTGAAAAGAATAGGGGACCCCAAATGTGAAACACTAGGGTGTAGAAATACAATATCACACAACTCTTGAAGTTTTTTATTCAACTCCACTAATTCCATAGTGGGCATTCTATAGGGATTATTTGATATAGGTTTCACATTAGGGATTAAATCAATTGAAAAATCCACTTAAAATTCTGATGGATGTCTAGGTAATTCTTTAGGAAATATATCAATGTATTCATGTAAAATTTGGAAATCCTAAATTGGGATATTAAAATTTTCATCCATAGATTATGTTTGATATTATTCCCCTAGAAAATCGTTTAGAAGAACTACTAAGTGTGGGTCTAGGAATGAATTAGGTGATGAAGTCTCCACTCTAAAGATTAGGAATTCCACATCATCCTCATGAATCATAATTCCATTTTCTTTAAAATAAAATTTTGAACCATATTTTTAAACACATACCATACCAAGGATTATATAAAATTATACCATAGTTATGATAATAAATTCAAAAAATAGAGAACATTTATGTGTTATAATGGTAACTTCTTGAAACATCATTGTTGAAGTGATATTTGTACAATGAGTTTTTACTAACAACTCTCTCTTTATGGTGATAGGTAAATATCTAATTTTCTTAGAAAAAATAGGAGATATAATAGAGATAAAGGATCTAGAAAAAACTAAATCATTAGAAAATTTTGAATCTATAATTAATGTACCTAGCAACACATCATTATGAACTTCAACCTCAATAGTAGTGATTTCATAATCTTTGACTTTTTCTCTCATCCTCTTCTATGGTAATCTACCTTAGATTGTGAGAAATTGGTTTGAATAATGAACCATTTAATTATATCTAAAGTAATGGATATAAGTTTTTTTATTCCCCATTAAATCATTTTCCCAATGACCCTTATCTATACACTTATAACAAACTCTTATTCTATAAATTAATTTTTTAGGATGATTCTTTCCATAGTTTAAACACGATGGAAATTTATTAATATGATTCTTCTTCTATGATGTGTTCCCTTTTCCTTGGTGTTCATATGGCCTATTATTTTCTTTATTTCCATTGAACATATTGGATCTATAAAATTCCTTATCTATTTTGATATCACATAATATTATTTCATTATATGATGAAAAATATTGAGAATATAATTCCCTTTAGAGACACAGCCTAAGAACATCAAAGAAATGATCAATATTACTTTCTAAATTACATATATAATATGTAGCATACCTAGATAGTATTGAAAAGGTATACTAATACACTATAAAACTACATTCTTCATTTTTCTTTGATAAATAGAACTTTCTATTAATTTCCATTAATTTCTAATAAGGTAAATATTTGTTGAAGAATGTTTCTTTAAAAGTTTTCCATTCCATGTGTTCTATTTAATCTTACTTCATAGTATTTTGGATAAATAACCACCATTGATTATAATTTACTTGAGATGATATACTACAAGTACAAAATTTTACCTTTCATCACATTCTAAATTGATAAATATATTTTAAAGGGACTTTATCTATTTCTCATCTACCACTAGATTAGTAGTCCCACTAAAATATGTGGGATTTTTTCACCTGAAATGATCCAACATAGGTGTATCATGCCATGAAGAATCTTGTTTCTCCATTCATGAAAGGTTATTTTTCATAACCAAAGTAAGTCACACCAATATGGCCATGATCTGCTCAACTCCAAAATCAACTATATTGGCTTGCTCAGTAAGGAAATTACTACATTAACTAAGGGTATTGATTCAACTTCTTCCATTAGGCTCCATCAATAAATTATGGGACACACTGAGTTAGTCCATAATCATTATGAATATTTTAACAAAAAATAAAAACCCCTCTAATGGTAATTTTTTTAATAATATAAGGAATTATCATAATTATCATGTTATCGATGTTTATTTAAAATATAGTTCCCAAGGTCTCTAATAAAATTCCCAGATAATAATTGTAACAACCCTAACTCCAGAAACTAATAAATAATAGTTTTTTTATTACATTAGAATAATATACAAGGGATCACTCTTCTAAGTATCAATCAGTTTAATACTCTTAAATAACTATATACCTACACAATCCCCTTATTAAATTGGTAATAAAATATAGAACATAAGAAAATAAAGTAATTTGAATTTGTGAAATCATTCAAATATTTCATCTTTATATCCTAAGGAAAGAAGAAAAAAATATTTGTGAGCTCAAATACTCATTAAGGGTTACATATAGTATAAAAAATCATGACAAAATAAGTCATAATCAATATGAAAAGGGAAATAACTAAAAAACACATTCTATTTAATTAATAAATTGAGAATGAAATGTATCCATAGATAATATCAAGGTAAAGATATCATGTATAATAATAATAAATAAATTGTCAACAAATGACATGATTAATATTAGAAATCATTATCTTAGGCATCATGATACCTCTACTATCAAGACCCTTTATAAGAAAATTTAAAACTATGGGTAAACAACCATTTAATTTAGACAACTGATTTGTCTCATTAGACCTGAAAATTCACATGTAAAATCCACTTTGATGAAATAATTCAAATTTAAACTCAAAATATGATGAATTATTAAGGAATCATGATATAACATTTTTAGAGGTGTAGTATATACTCCATATAAAAAAATTATGTTCATAACATTGTAATATTCATCAATAAAGGGAAATTGAGACAAAGTCCCTTACATCATGCTTCTATTTAGATGAACATGATTTAAATTACTATATAATGGGTTTTAATATGTTATTAATTTTTAATATAATTGTATTAATATTTATAATATCATATATTATCCTCTAATATCATATTATCACCTGTTTTTTAATAATATTTCATTATTACCCTAGTTTCATATGTTAACTGCTGCATATTCCCATTCATATTTTGTCATGTATGTTCTAGTTCTTAGGAATATGATATAGCTATATCATATCCATAATTATATTAAGGTCATAGATATAATATTTATTCATTATTTTTAATTTAATAATCATTTATTAAAGGTGTACATAGAAATTGAGTCGAATCGCATTGTGGAGACGGTAAATCGTACATACGCATGAGTAATAATATCATTTCTAAATAGTTGAAAGGGTATGAAAGTGGATTATATATTAAATTTATATAATTAAAATAAATTCATAAATATCATATATATATATATATCCATTATTTACATAACTATAATCATCCAAGTAAAGTGGTGATGAAAAAATGATTACATCATTCCTTAGAGACGGTAAGTCATATGTACGGATGAACGACACTTTAGTTTTTCATAGGGTGCCTAAAAGGTGTAATATCATTGTATCATAATAATAATAACATATCAGTCTATAGATTATAATATATTTATTAATTTTGTATGGAAATAATATATGAAGAGGAAGTTGGAGAAGAAATAAACTTGAAGGAGTTGGTAAAGGTGATTACGTCTTCTTTGGTGGAATTCCTTTAGATATATTTTAAGGGATATAGGGTTGGTCTTTAGAAAGACCAAAACTTCTATAACTTTTCTAACAATTTTTATAAGAGGAAAGGGTATGTCTTTGTCAAACTATAGGTCTAAAAGTTAGGTAAAGAAGTGAGGTAGGAGGTTCCCTTTTATAATTAAGGTGGGGGGAATCTTAGGAATTTCATGAAATATTAAATTAATATAAATTAATTTTGAAGTCCAAATGGATAAAAAATAATTTATTTTGAATATAGGAGGATGATAGATCAAAATAATCTAATCCAATAAAATTTTTACAAGTTTAGGTTGATGATTTTATCCTTATGTTTTCAATATACAGTTAACCTTTTTGACAATTATCATACTATTAAAATTTAATAATAAAGGAAAATAATGTCACTCTATAATGAAAAAGGAGAAAAAATGGACCATGATAGATTCCATTAACCATATCCAATTAATTTTTCAAAATTTAATATTTTTAGTAATTTTATATAATTTAATAAAATATTATTTATTATAAAATATCAATAATGACTATTTTTAGAACTATTCATTACATTGACCTTAATAATATCAACAAAACATTTAGAATTCAATTTTTTTATATTACATCCATAACATGTCACGGTAATCTAAATTTTTTTTGGATCACATTATTTATCTCAAATTATATTACATTTAATATTTTAAATATCATTTATTTGACATTTACATTAATTGAATAATTATAGTTGCAACATTGTGTAAGAACTTAAGGTAAATATTTCTACACTAAAAATTAAAAATAAATTACCAATATGAAGATAAATATTTTATATTTCAAAATAAAATTTATAGCCAAACATATATTATATATAACCCCATATTAAAAATATTATAGTTATTAGAAACAATATTGTGACATGTTTGACTTTTCTTAAAATAAAATACTATAGAGGCCATAATCACATCCAAATAGATTAATATTCTATATAACCGAATATTGGATGTGTATGGACTAAATGTAATCATCCAATATATCACATATAAGATTTTATTTTGAGGTATTCCTTTGATTATTTTTGATCTTGTATTTATTCCTTAGTTTTCTCAAGAGTTATTAGAGAAAAATGGAGTTTTTGGGCTCGATAGTAGGTGGTGCACAATTGGATCATAGTTAGGGGAAACTGTGCACCAGACCAAGAGAAACTGTGTGCCCTGGATAGTGGCACGGTTTAGGCCGCATGACTTACCACATGGGCATGCACCCTCCCCAAAAAAACAATGAATTTGGTTTCCTCTTAGATATAGGATACCACATAGTTTCCACATAGTTTAGAAAACCATTTGGGCTAACCATGTAGCCTTTCCAAGTCTTTAAAAACATAAAAATTACACTTTTTCCTATTCAAATTTAACCCTCTTTTACCTATTTCTCCTCCCACTTTGGATTTACATACCTAGGTGCCTCCTTCCCTCTTCTTTGCTCAATTGGAACCTAAATTCTTGGGTGTATTGGGATTTTAATCTTAAATATGCTTCACATAAGTCTCTCTTTTCTTTATTTCTTCCTTCTTCTAGGGTTCCTCTTCCCTCTTTATTAGATTATTATTTCTCTAGTGGATTAGTTGATCTAATAAGGGTTTAATATTGATTTTTTTTGTAAAATAATAATGTTTTTGGTTTGGTATTTCCTTTATAGGGTCTATCTGTGGTGTAGTTGTGGTTTTACACCAGATTCCATAAGTTTAAAAGCTTAAGGCAGGTGATTCCATGTTTTATAATTATTAGATGATTTTACTGTGATTTATTTTCTCCTTTAATTTTTTATATAGATTGTGTGAAAGGTGAAAGAAGTATTTTCAAAAGTTTTGAAGGTGCCTATGGTTTAAAATATGGTTTTTCAAAAGTAAATGGTTTAATTTCATTTTTGATTCCATGTTGTGATTCTTAAATTTGTTTTATAATTGTGATAGTGGTGTGAATAATGTTTTAAAATGTATTTGGTGTGATTGTGAATTTTAAAGAGGTTTTTTCTATGAGAAATGGTGGTTTTAAATGTGTATTCACATTTCTTGTGTGTGTATGTGAAAGTGGCGATCTATATGACATGTGAAATATAAATTGAGCACAAAGGGAATCCTAGGTATCTAAGTGGGAAAACAAGGACTAGTATGCTAGTAGGATCAGTGGGGATGAGGCTCAGTTTCTTATATAAGAATTTATGCTAAAAACTAATGAAACTATGATGAAGATTAAATACCAATAGAACTTTGGATGCACTCCCCTCTAGTGGATCGTGCATAGGGACACCATGGGTTATGGTTTCTATAGCATGTTTCACCAAGATACGGGGTTCCTAGAGTACCATTAGTGCTAGTACCTTTAGAGATTACACATGGAGTTCTTGTGATTTTGTGTATAATGATAGAATATAGTATACCTTGATCTTATTTTAAATTAGAAATCACGATTATTTTAATTTTTTTCCTTAAAAATGATTTGTTAAAAATGTTTACAAGTTATTTCATAAAACTGTTATGTTGATTGGTCTTTTAATGTTATGGTATGGAATCATTATTTGGGAGGAATCCTACTGGGCTTTATATCACAACCTATATACACCTTTGTCTTTATTTATATTTTGTTATGTTTGACCTAGATAAAGGAAATATGTTTCATGGTGATGATGGATCTATTTGCTAGTGTTCCACTCTTTTACGTTTTGGTGCAGGTGGCTTGAGGATGTTGACCCTCCTATTTAATTGAGGTTTTTGGGTTGTGGTCTAGTTGGCCCCCTCCCATTTTGGTTTTTTGGTTTTTGGTTAAAGTTGTAAAATGTTTACCTTGAAGTTGTTTCACCTCTTTTGGATTTGGTTATTGAACTTAGTGTGTTGTTTTGTTATTGAGAATTATTCATTGTTATTTATCTCAGGAGAAATCATTACAAAAATTATATTGTTAAAACTGAAGCACTAGTTTCCAGCCTGTAGGGATTGGGAACACTAATTGGACCATGTCTTATGCTGGGTCTGGTGCTAGGTTATATCACATCCCAGCATAGTTCGTGACAAAATGGTATTAAAGGAGTTTTTCCCTTTCATTGGATCATGATATTTGGGAAGAGTCTAGATAGACCCAAACTTAGATTGTTAGGGATTTAGGTTCTGGTTGTGGGTGGGGTGTCTAGAAAACACACTTCATGACATGCGTTAGGTCTCTATGGGATGTTGGGATTTGGTTTGACTTATGTCCCAAGTGATACATACAAGATATAGATTGTGCATGGACACCAGGTGAGGGTGAAGTGGTTTTGTCTTTTTGTTGAGTCTGTTATGGTTTCATTTTGATTAATGAAAGTGGTTCAGATTTATTTTGGTAGCTAAATTTTTTCATAATGGTGTATTAATGGTTTTTTCCTCATGGTTGTTTCTTAATGTTTCAATATTCCTCCTCAGAGACTTCCTATAAAACCAAGAGAAGAGGATGAAGAGAGTTCTCCCTCACCAATTGGTTAGAGACTAGTGGAAGCCATGGTTTGGGCTATCCAAGCTTTAGGATAGGGAGTAGGTTATGGTTCTTCTCATGATGGGGAAGATGAACTAGGTCCTAGAACGGAAAATGCATAGAAGTTCCTCAAGAACAAGCCTCCCTCCTTATGGGGTGGAATGAACCCCCAATAATTAGAGGAGTGTCATGAGAAAATAGAAATATGTTTGAGTTTCTTAATACTCTCGAGGTGGTTAGAGTGAAATGTGCATTGTTCTTGTTGGAAGTTCCCAGTTGGAGGTGGTGGGACTTAGTGGTTCAATATGGGTAGCATGACCAAATGGGTTGGAAGGATTTCAAGGTCATGTTTAATGATAAATATTTCCTTGAGAACTTATCCTTTTCCAAGACTTGAAAGTTTTGGGATCTTCACTAGGGGGATCATACCGTGATGGAGTATGCCAACCGCTTTATAGATTTGGCTCAGTTTGCACCCGAGGTAGTTTCCATTGAGCAGCTGAAGGCTCAAAATTTTTAAAATGGTCTACGACAGAATATCCAATCCCAAGTATTCTTATTCATTTTTAATACTTATTCTGAAGTGGTTGATCATGCTTTGATGGTGGAGATAGATTATAGTGTAAATTTTTAATTTTTTTTGTGCAATGTTAGTAGTGAGCCAAGGAAGTGGCAGTTCATATGAGAAGTATAGGAAGTGGGATGAACAGGAGAAGATGAGAGGTGGTAGTTCAATCCATCCTTACCAACTTTCTTTATCTGTGGCTTTAGATACTAGACTAAACAATGTCATCATTGTGGGAAGGAAGGGAATTTGTGGTCCGCATGTATGAATCCACAAAGACCTTATGATATATGTGGGTATATGGTGATTTTTCAGTGGGTTTTTAGAGACAGATATCCATATTAGGGTGGTTCTACTTAGGAAGCTTTCAGAGGGATGTCAGCCTAGTCAAATCCATCTAGGATGATATGTTCCTAGTTTTGTGGTCATGGTGGTTGGGATAAATCTTATTTTAGGAAAAACTAGCTTAATGAAGAGTTATAGGTTAGTGGTTGTTCACAGGTTTAGGTAGAGGTGAGGCATATTCATGCTGTGGACCAAGTTCCAATGGAATCAGATACATGACCTACCACAGTTCGAGGTATAGTTCTTATTGTGTCATCTATAATTGTTGCTTTGTTTAATACTGATGACTCTATTTATTTTATTTCTTCTTTTATTGTGTATTTTTTGAGATTTCTATATAATCTTATGTTGTATGTGATGGAGTTGGGGACACTACTTAGTAAGAAGTGAGATAAAGGTTTCAGGTGCCCCTCTTGTGCACTCACCATGTCAGGGGTTGAGTTGGAATAGTATTTTCTGGTTTTGGAGATAGACCACATTGATGTGATGATCATTATAGATTATATGGTGCATTTTTAGGCACACATAGAATTTTATCGATAGTGAGTAAGTTTTGTGCCACCAGATGGAAGTACCTAGGTTTTCCAAGGTGAACAAGATCCTTGGTCAGGACTTACTGGACCTCCACTTCTAGAATTTGGTTGAATTATTTTTTAGATATCATTTTTCATGTTGGGGGATGATGGTAATGGTCCTAAGGTTTAATTAACTCCTATGTTGGATGAGTTCCCATATGTGTTCCCGTATGACTTTTACAGGTTTCCTTTGGAGAGATATATGGATTTCACCATTGATTTAGTGATGGGGATGCAAACGATATCTCCTCCCTAGTACCATATGGACCCTACTGTGTTGAGGAAATTAAAGGTACAATTGAATGTTTTGTAATAAAATCGATTCATTCCCCAGAGCATATCACCTTGATCTACCCCAGTTATTTTTGTAATGAAGGCTAATGGATCTCCCCAGTTGTGTATAAATTACTGGAAGCTGAATAAGGTGAAGATCAAGAAAAAATAACCTTTACCCTGTATTGATGAGATTTTTGATCAGCTTAAGGGGGATATGTGGTTTTACAATATTGAATTGAATTTTGGTTATCAAAAAGTTTTTTTAGAGAGGTGGATTCTTCAAAATCATCCTTCTAAAGTAGGTACGACCATTTTGAGTATTTTGTCATGCATTTTGGGTTGAAGAATTCTCCAATAGTTCTTTTGGAACTTATGAATTGAGTGTTCCACCAATATCTTTACTCATTTTTCATGGTGTTTATGGATGACATCCTGGTCTATTTCAGGACCTTGGAGGATCATGAGTTGCACTTTATGATTTTTCTAGGCACCCTTCACTATCAACATCTCTATGAGAAGTTATCCAAGTTCACATTCTAGATCACGGAAGTGAAGTTTATGGGTCATATAATCTTTGAATAAGGGGTTTCAGTAGATACTAAGAAGATCAATGCAGTGATTTCATGGGAGCAGTTGATTTTTTTTATATTAGGAGATTTTTGGGAATAATAGGATATTAGATATGATTTTTTATAGTTTTAACTCTGTTAGCTTCCTCCATGATACATCTTACCTGGAAATGGGTAAAGTTTAACTGGAGCTCAGAATATAATGTGTCCTTTGAGGATCTTAAGATGTGGCTAACCACCACCCATATTATGATTTTTTAAGAATTTGTAATGAGATATGTGGTCTATTTATATAACTCTAGTATGGGTCTCAAAAGTGTACTGATGTTGAATGAGCATGTGGTTGCATATGGTTCTCACCAAATCTGACTACATGAAAATAATTACCCAACCCATGACCTCGAGTTAATATTAGGATGCATTCCTTGAAGAAATGGTGTCATTATCATTTTGGGGACAATTTTTTTGGTTTATTATTATCATAAGAGTTTGGATTATATATTATACCAAAAATATATGAATTTAAGGCATCATCATTGGGTCAATCACCTTTAGGGGTTCGATTTTGATATCATGTGAACAACAAAAAAAGGTAATGTAGTGGAAGAATCTTTGAGTAGGAAATTACCAGTGAAAGAATTGAAGGAGTATATTGATGAGTGGAATTTAATGGGTAATTTTTATTAGATGCATTTGGAGACTATGGAGAATAGTGGGGGTGTTTTTTTGGGAAGTGTTCAGCTAAAAGCTTTCCTTATGGAGTTGGTTTGATATGATCATCAGGGTTATGAGTTATTCCTGCATTCTATATAGTTTCTAAATATTGGGGAGGTTCCCTATGAGTGGTTGTGGTCTTATGAGGATGTTTTGTTTTTAAGGGGTTCTTTTTGGTTCTGTTGTAATTGTGTACGGTGGCAATGAAGAATAAACACCTGTCTTAGTGGGACACTCATCTTGTTACCACCAATATGTTCTATGATGTGCGTCATCAGTTATGATGTCTTGGTATGAGATGAGATATAGATTACTGCTTATCCAGGTGTTATACATGTTAGCAGGTTAAATCAGAGCACTAAAGACCCTACAATTTTCTTTAGTCATTACCCACCCCTACTTGTAAGTGGGATTAGGTTGCCATACATTTTATTATTGTCTTACCTTGTACACCATGGGGATGGAATTAGATATGGATAATGATTGAATGTCTGATCAAATTTTCCCATTTAATCTTGATTAGAGATTCATCCAAATTGGATGAATTGGGTCAGTTGTATGTTCAACAAATAATGAGGATTTATGGTGTTCTATTGGAAATTGTTTCTGATATGGACCCTTATTTTACATTGTAGTTTTTGGAAGGCCTTCAAAAGGTAATGGGGTCCTAGATCATGTTGAGTATAGTATACAATCCTCAAAGGGATGTTCATAGGGAGTGGGAGAATCTGATATTGAAATACATTCTTTTGTTATGCATGTTAGATTTTGGAGTATCATGCAATAACTATTTGGGGTTGGTGAAATTTTCTTACAAAAATAGTTACCAATACTTGATAAGGATGGATTCCTTTGAAGTTCATTATGGTCATCCATGTTGGTCCCCTTTATGCTAGGTAGAGGTGGGCATGAACTCATTATTAGAACCAATCCATGTGTAGGAAATGTCTAATAAAGTCAATTTGATTAGATAGTGTTTTTTGACAGCATGGAGACTCCACAATTCTTATGTCGATCAACGACACTGAGCTTTGGAAATCTCGATGGATTACTGGGTGTTTCTGAATGTGGAACCTCGCTTAGGACACCATCATTTTGGTAAGAAAGGGAAGATGATGCCAAGGAATGTCAGACCATTTGAGATTACTTATAGAGTTGGTAAAGTGGAATACCAATTATCCTTTCTATCTCAATTGAAATAAATTCATAATGTGTTTTATGTATCATAGCTGAAAAATTATAATCTGGATCTTTATCATTTATTGAATTGGGAATAATTGGAATTTGAATCTGATTTGTTTGTGTTGGAGTGTCCAATACATATTGTGGATTCTTATGAGAAATTTATTTAATGTAAGTCCAAACCATTGGTTTGGGTTCTTTGGGAACATAGTAATGATGAGCATGATATTTGAGAGTAGAAGTCTTAGATTGAGGAGTAGTATTCGTTTTTATTCTCTAACCAGACTATGGAATGAATTTTAAGGGGAGTAATGTTTTCATGGTGAGGAGAATTTTCACATACATGATTTTATTTTGAGGTATTAATTGATTATTATTTTGTCTTGTATTTATCCCTTGGTTTCCCTAGTATATTTTTTATAAAAAATTGAGATTTTGGGTTCGACCGCTGGTGGAACATGGTTGGCGCATGGTTAGAGAAAATAGTGCACCAACCTAGGAGAAACTGTGTGCCTTTGATAGTGGCACTATCTAGGATGCATGGTTTTCTGCACATGAATACACCCTCCCCCAGGAAACCATGCAGCTGGTTTCCTCTTAGATAGAGGAGACCGCATGGTTTATACACAGTTTTCCAAACCATGCGGGCCAACCATGTGGCCTATCCAGGTCATTAAAAATATAAAAAATTGTATTTTTCCTCTTTGAATTTAAACCCTTGTAACCTGTCATGACCCGCCTCCCGGGCGATGAACCTTATCATCTGACCTCATGGGTCTCTTGTAATACCATGGTTGCCTTCTTAGCACACCATAGGCTATTACTCACTAGGGTCGCTCATCAGACTAATGACTGTCCCCACAGGCCAACACATGTCCTTTCCAGTGTGTTTTGTCCTCACTCACACACACCCTGAGAAACTTCCCAGGAGGTCACCCATCCTGATTACTACTCCAGGCCAAGCACGCTTAACTGTAGAGTTCTAATCAGACAGGCTCCCGAAAAGGAAGGTGCACCTTGTTGACATGGGTAGTAACATTTAGCCTTTTAAGTCTCACTTTTTCAGGGGTGTTACAATATCCACCCCTTTAAAGCACAACGCCCTAGTTGTGGACCCCAAGCCTCAAACCCAGGTAGTGCCTAAGCACTTCCGGCTGGGTGTTGTCTCTGATACCATTTTTCATGACCCGCCTCCCGGGCGATGAACCTTATCATATAACCCCATGGGTCTCTTGTAATACCATGGTTGCCTTCTTAGCACACCATAGGCTATTACACACTAGGGTTGCTTATCAGACTAATGACTGTCCCCACAGGCCAACACATGTCCTTTCAAGTGTGTTTTGTCCTCACTCACACACACCCTGAGAAACTTCCCAGGAGGTCACCCATCCTGATTACTACTCCAGGCTAAGCACGCTTAACTGTAGAGTTCTAATCAAACAGGCTCCCGAAAAGGAAGGTGCACCTTGTTGACATGGGTAGTAACATTTAGCCTTTTAAGTATCACTTTTTCAGGGGTGTTACATAACCCATTTCTCATTACACTTGTAATTTATATCCATAGGTGCCTCTTACCCTCTTTTTGGTTTCCTTGGACCATTAAATCTTGGGTGTATTTGGATTTGGATCCTCAAGAAACTTCAAGTAATTCTTTTTTCTCAATTTATTCCTTTTTAGGGTTCCTCTTCCGTCTTTCTTGGCTTCTTCTTTCTCGAGTGGATTGGTTGACCTAATAAGGGTTCAATATTGAGTTTTTGGGTAAAATATTGATGTTTTTGGTTTTATATTTCTTTATAGCGTCTCTTTATGGTGGAATTGTGATTTTCCACTAGATTCCCAAAGTTTCCAAGATTTAGGTAGATGATTCCATGTTTTAACATTATTAGGCGATTTTGGTATGCTTTCTTTGATCCTTGAATGTGTTCTATAAATTTTTTGAAATGTTCCAAAAGTTTTTTCAAAAGGTCTAAATGTGTTTTATAATTGTGAAAGTGGTGTGAAGAATGTTTTAAAATGTATTTGGTTCACATGTCAATTTGAAATAGGTTTTTCCTATGAGAAATGATAGTTTTACATGTGTATTCTCATTTATTGTGTGTGTATGTGAAAGTGGTGATCTATGTGACATGTGAAATAGAAATTGAGCATAAAGGGAATCCTATGTATTTAGGTGGGAAAATTAGAATGAGTATTCAAGTTAGACTAGTAGGGCTGATGCCTAGTTTCTTCTAGTAGTATTTACACAACAACACTAACAAAATTATGATGATGATTGGATACTACTAGAACTTTTGATAGATTCCTATCTAGTGGATAATTTATAAGGAAACTGTGGGTTATTATTTCTATACAATGTTTCATCAAGATACGTAGTTCTTAGTATCCTACTAGTGCTAGTACCTTTAGATATTACCCATAGTTCACTTTTTGATGTTGTGAATACCATCTACATACGACAGACCTTTATCTTATGTCAAATTGAAAATCATGATTCTTTGAAAAATTTTTCCTTAAAAATTATTTTGTTAGAAATGTTTTCAATTTCTTTTATAAAATAGTATTGGTAATTTTTCTTCCAATGTTATGGAAAGTAATCTTTCTTTGGGTGGAATCCTACTGGGATTTGGATCACACCCACCATACACCTTTGGGTGTATGTAGACTTTGTTATGTCTAACCGAGGTAAATTAAATATGTTTTGCAGTGATGGTGGATATATTTACTAGTTTTTCTCTCTTATTGGTGTTGGTGGAGGTGGCTTGAGGGTGATAACTGTCTTGTTGCATGAAGGTTTTTGGGAAATGGTCTAATTGGTTCCCCTATAATTTTGGTATTTTGGTTTTTGGTTAAAGTTGAAAAAGGATTAACTTGAATCTGTTGTACCTATTTTGTATAGGTTTATTGAACTTGGTATGTTGTTTTATTATTGATAATTATTCATGGTTTTTTATATTAGGTGAAATCATTCACAAAAGTATATTATTGATACCCATGAACTAGTTTCCATCCCATGGGGATTGGGAACACCCTTCAGGCCTTTTCTCAAGCCAAGTTGTGTTCTGGGTTGGATGAAATCCGAACATGGTTCATCACAAAATAATATTAAGGCAAATTTTAGGGTCATTTTCTAGTCCTTAACATTTTATTTTTACCTTTAATCACCTGATTTACCATTTATCATGGTAAGAAAAATTACTAATGAAACTATTCATATTAAAAATAATATAAAAGTGAACTATTTACTAAATTTTATCATCATTAATGAAAATATGTAATCCACTCTTTAAAATAGAAAAAAATAAGTGGTATAATTTAATTTAAACTTAAACCAACTAAATTCAACGAAAAAAATTTAAAGAAAAATTCCATTTTAATTGTAAAAATGTTTTTATACAAAATTGTACAATGAAATTGATTCTAATGAACTTAATTGGAATATTAATAATATTTTATATCTAATTTTACTTTGAAACCATTTTAAAATAAAAAATATCATTCCAAATGGTTGAAATAAAAATATTATTTTCAATAAAAAGAAGTATTTTCACTATTTACTAGAAAATAAATCTTTTCAAATAAATAAAAAAAATTCACCATAATAAAATGTTTCTATGATTATTTAAAAAATTAAGTTATTTTTATGAAATAAATTTTCTAAAAGTGAAAAAATATAATTATATTTATTTTCTCATGGAAACCCTCAAATTGTTTTTGAATAAAGCATATTTTTGAAGAATAAAATGACATTATTAAAAATTGAGTGTTTATTTCCTAAGAATAAATTTGTATTGAATATAAAATTCACATACATTTTATAATATGGTTATTCTTATTCATACCCATAAATTCAATAGGTAGGTTATACTGGTCATATTTAAATAATAATATTTCATTGTTTGTTTAAACTCGGTGTTGTGTGTTCTATATGCTATGAAACGTAGTATTATTTTAAAAACTCATGAAATTACATTATTAAAAATTAGTATCATGAAGTAGGATTATATATGTTCATGAAAATTATATTTACATGAATATATTTATATATAATAGAATCCATGAAATGTAGTGTTGAAGTAGAGATAAACCTAAAAGAGTTGTATGGAGTAGGTTCTCCATGATTTATTAAAAATAAAGAAGACTAGAATTGAAATATAAAATATAGAAAAAGAGATATAAGGGATAAGGGGAAAATCAAATTCAATAACTCAATATTTTATGAGATCCAGTAGAACTTATTGTTTTATTAATTTTATGAAAAATAGTTCACAAAGAGGCATTACATAGAGGCATTTTGTAGAAGTAAGTGGAGTGTATTATTGTTTAGTTCACTAAAAAGAAGTGATGATGGAATTTGTATTATCTATAAGAACCATGTTTTGAAAGGAGAATGATTTTGATAATGTTTCTTATTATTTTTATATATATATTTAGATAAATTAGAGGTTATGATGATAATTATAATCAAGGAATTATCATTATCATAATATAGTGTTGTTATAGTTTTGAGAAGATAAAAACACAACTGTCATTTATAAGTAGTTGAAACCATCCAATTTTAATAAGATGAGATTCATATTGTATTTAAAATTTTATATATTAGGATCTAAATATGTAACCAACTCATGATTTACTTGATGAGATTAAAGAGGCCTCCAAATTTATAAATTGATACAATCCTTCATCAATATAGTGTGTGGTGGTGAAGAAGATGGAGTGACACTTGAGTGAAGAGTAACAGAAACCTAAAACTTGTAAAATAAGTGTTATTTTAATAGAATGATAATGTAAGAAACAATTTACCCATAAAACTATTTTAGTGTAGTGGATTTTGGAACATTGAATCATCATCAGCATATGATCCTTAGAAATATCTCTTTGTGGTGAATCATATAAAATCATTATGTTTTGTATATGATTTATTTTCATGCATATTTGTATTTTTTTAGTTATTTTGTTATCAAGAGTTACATGTTGAATAATATCATGGTCATAAGGGAAAAAGATCATTAATTTATAAAGAATAACTAAAATAAAAATATTAATTTCATTTATACCCTAATTCATCATCATCTCTAGGTGTCAGAGTACCCAAAAAGTGGTATCAATGAAAAAAATGTTCTTAATCGGTGTAAAAAATTCTTGAATAAATTTTGCATATTTTTTATCAATTACTATGGGTGATTCAACATGAAAGGGAAAGATGAAAGATCAAAATAATAATGGACCAAATGTTCAAGGGAATAAATAAATAATAGTTCATGAGAAGAAATAACTGGAGAGTTTAATTGACCTTCAGGAATATATGGAAGGGGATATTGAAGAATTATATATTAAAATCATGAAAATACATAATATTTATGGTCTTTTTAAATAATAAAATATATAATTAGATGATATTGAATCATATATTAACCAACTTGATAAGGATTCAGTGGATATGTTGTTAAGTTAGGTGATCTCAAATGAATTATTAGAGTTCAAACTGAAGACTAATGATCGAGATAAGGTGTTTAAAATACTAAATACTTCTACTAATGAATAATATAACAATATTGAGTCTCTTTAGGATGAAATTTATAAAATTATAATATTTAATTATAGTTTTGAATATGATCAATCTTAAAGTAATTTTTTTTGTGGATTTAGTTGTGAAGATAATCCAAAAGATTATAGTGAAAGTACTGATGGAGAATAACTGTACAAGATTTATGTAAAGAGTGTTGACTCAATAGAATTAAAAAATCTGAAATAAAATGAAGATAAATTAATGGTATATTCATGTGAATTTTTTTTGATGAAATTGTATTTTTTATAAGTAATTCTTATACTGAATGTGCTATATAAAATCCCTATAAATGTTAAAAATTATTATCTAGAGTATAAAAAAAGAGGATAAAAAATATTGAATGGTTTTTGTTATAGGAAAATAATATGCATGTAGATAAGATCCTAAATTTGAGGAATTAAGGGAATGAGTAATTTATCATATTTTATCTTGAGAAAAATTCTCTCAACATGAAGTGTTTAATTATAGAACAAAATGAGAAATATAGAATCTAAATAAGAAATTATTTTTAAAACTACTTAGAATAGATATTTTGTCACACATGTATCTATAAAGATTATTCTCTTAAAAAAGACTCATTATAGTGAAAAAAATGCTTGATAACATCTATAGATCAATCTAATAGATGCTCTTGATAAAAGGTAACACACTTTCCTGATAAATTTTTTCATATTAATGCAGTTTCATATTTTTATAAAGGAAATAATAAAAAATCTAGAAAAATATGTGTTGATAAAATTTCCCAAAAACCTACCGAATTATCAAATTTAGATAAAGGAATATCTAAGAAGGGATGCTCCTATAATTATGTTCAAAATAAGTCTAATGTTTTTTAGAAATAACAATAAGTTAAAACTAACTAGATTGGATCTCTAAGAAAAATAAGAATATTTTTTTTATTGTTGTTCCTATTAAAACATTGGAATGATTCCATAAAATATTGGAGTAATATATTAGTGTATGAAAAATATGTAAGACTATCATTTTTGGGGTTGAAATATGATGAAAATATAAATTAGTTTGTACTAAATTAAGGTTCATAAAAAATAATAAATCTATCAACCATGAACATATGCGAATATATTGAAATATTATATGATTATTGAATAAAAAACTGTCATAATTATAAAGTATGCTAGAATTTACCAATCAAGCACAAATCATAAACTATCGAGGATAGAATACTATAATAGATAGGGAAAGAATAGATAAAATAAGAATAGTATTCCTTAGGGAAGATATATAATAATACCACTAAAAAAATACCCCTAAGAAGTTAATAAGTAAATATATAAAAGATATCACAAAAAAAACATGCTTTTATTGTGGTTGAAAAGGAAAAAAAATGGACCATTATAAGTTGTCCATAAAAATTAGTTTTAAAAAGAACAGGCTAAAGGAAATCATGGAATGAATCCATAAGAAGAATTAGATTATTTCTTTAGTAAATGATATTTAAGATGAAAATTTTAAATTTCTTGATATTTTTTACAAAAAGGATAACCCAAAATATGCTTAATATATGTATGTATGGTTTAAAAATTTGGTATTATAGCTAAAAAAATGTATTCCTTGGTTACCTTGATAAGAGGAGTTATTGAAAAATAAATTTAAATCAACTATGGAACCTTATCCTAATTTTTTTACTCTAATAAAGGCGTCCATATACAAAAATATTATTGATATTATGCTAAAAGAATTAATAACAATATAAAAAGATCAATTATAATTAACTAGTAAGATAGAACAAGTATAGGACAATGAATGTGATTTGATTACTATTCTAAAGAATCCTATTCTATTGAAGATGTACATAGAGGTGATATGGAAGTCCATTATCCCCAAGAAGATTAATATTTGGAGAATAAATGGTGAAATAATAAAGACATATAAAAATATAAATAAAGGTAGTTCTATGAAAATGAATAAATATCAACATTTTTTTATCTAACTAAGGATTAGAGGGAGAATCTACCTTATTCCCACATATATATTGTTCTTGTTTTTCAATGCTGGGAATTACAGGTGATGCATCCATTCAGGGGGATATCAAAATAAATAAATTATTTTTAAAATTAAAAAATTTATCCATCATAGAGAACATTATCTCTTTGCAACACATCAGTTTCAATATATCAATTAGTATCCATCAATAATTGGTCGCATTGATTCTTTGAAATTATTCTTAAAGAAAAATATACCATGGAGAAGCATATTTAAGAGAATCACTTGAAGTGGAACGAAGAAGATGAATAAACCTTCATAGATTCATTATTTATTATTAAATATGATTCAATAGACCAAATGATTTTCATATGATTGGTATGATGAACATATTATCCTATCCTGATGTTATGAGTCAAATATAAAACAAAATCATAGATATTTATTATTTTATATAAAAATTAGTGGTAAAAAGAAAGGGGGAGTGACCTACTGATGTTCCCCATACCCACATACCAAGATCTGGTTCTAAAACAGATACTTTAATTACTATAATTGCTACCATATATTATTTCTTATGATAATCATATCATTGTTTACATCATTTCCATATGTTAATAATTATAAATTAAAAATAATCTCATAATTTGAAGAAGCAAAGGTTTAGTGTATTTTAGGACTAGATATAAAAAAAATTATTTTATAGTATATTCCAACATTTCTCTAAAATTGGTCCATAGTAGAACCCCTTCTAGATTTCTCATTAGTCATACAGATCTTCATAACCTTGGGAATCAAAACATAAGGAAGGGGTGATCTCATATGATTAGTAAGGTTAAATCCTATCAACATGTTATTAAGGGTTAGATCATAATCATGTAAGAAAACACGATTATGGGATAAATATTTGATTAAAAAGCACATGGAATAGTAATATTTTTCCATGTAATCTCAACAAATCAAATATATTCCATCACATAATAGTGTAGGAATGTGAGATAATAAACATGATCAATAGATCAAAAAATAAGCACAAAAATTTGATATATCATGGGAATGTATAATAAGATAGTGTAATAATCATAAAAAATGAACATTATGGATAAAGGTAACTTTAACATAGTCCATTAAGTTGTGAAAATTTTAAAATTAAAACTCTTGAAGTTATGATCAATGAAAAATTCCCGCTCATTATGTTGTGTTAAAATTATCATGGATCACATCATTGTCTCATGAGACATAAAACATTATCTAATAGATTTTAGATATATATAATACATATATGTCTCATAAAAAGATGAAAAAAATAATTTTTAAAATATAATGTAATAAACATGTGGAAAAGAGATGAAATTGAAGAAAAAACCTCTAGAACATTTTATAATCAATACGAAGAAAGAAGGTGGACATTGGATTAAAAACATCTTTATAGAAACATGCATTAGTGACCATCTAAATTACATGAATTAATGAAAACATTTCATTAAAATATATTCCCAGGACCATTTAGTTTTAGAGTTTTAAAGAATTAAAACAAAAAATTAACTAGTTAAGCACATTCCCTTTTAAATAAAGGATATTTTATTTTTTCTCTAGTATGAGAGTAACAACTGAATCCATAATGAGTGTTTAAAATCTCCAATAATTTCTACAAAAACTAAATTCTTATAGATATTACATACTTTTCTTATCTTTATATCATAGGGGGTAAAAATATAAAAAAGGGGTGAATTGAAATCATTATTAAGGGTAAACATAATCATTAACAACAAAATATCACAAGTGAGCATAAGATGAGAATATGAGTATAATTAATATACATAAGTAACATATAACTAATAAATCTTTGGTCATAAATCAGGATGTATGACTTGGAAGATCATAATACATGAATCAAAATAGTTTGGAAACATGAGTCCATAAATATGATCCATGAGGGAATAATTATTGGCATATGGCTTGGAAATACAACATTCTCTTGAAACCTAACATAACAAAATAACTTTGTAACAAACATAAGAATAGAGATATTATAAAAAATATAGATAAATAAAATGTCCATGATTCATGTTGTGAAAAAAAAAATTCCCACACTTCATGTTTTGAACAATCAAAATTCTTATTCAAGAAGTTTTGAATTTTTTTTCCTAGGTTTCATGTTGTAAACAAAAAAAATTCCCTTGCTTAATTTTTGAACAAAAAAATTTCCACGATTCATGGTGTGAAGAAAAATATGTTTATACCTGGTATTGTGATTTTTTTCACACTTCATGTTGTCAAAAAATGCACACACTTAACATTTTGAATAATGTGATATAAATCATTTTCTGATGCATTAGAGGGTGATACAAGACCCCATCGTTCAATCATCTATACATATGGTTCCATGTGAAAAAAATTCACTAAACATATCATAATGAACCCATGTAATGAAAAATGGTTTTCATAATATTTACAGATTGTGTCACCAAAATTGACATCAAGAATATAAACAATAGATAAAAATAATTCAATAACCCAAAATAGTATTTCATAAGAATATTTAGTCAGTGTTTCATGAAAAATAACTTCCAAGTAAAGCATAATTTTAAGTATAAAGAGGAAAATGGAAGAAATACCATTAAATATTTATCATAAAACAGTTTTGATCATTATTGTAAAAGATAAATTCCAGACTCAAATTTCAAAGTTATTTTAAAAAAGGTTAAGTGAAAACATTTGAAAAAACGTTACATTTAAAATGAATCATATATCATTTAAATTGGACAATGAAATATTTATTTCAAAAAGGTGATGTGAAAATATTTTTAAAAAATTTCTTTTTTAAAAATAATCTTAAAAGAGACTTGAAAAAGACAAATGGTTTCAAAATTTTGATGAAAAAATATTATATATCCATTACTCATTTATTTTAAAATTAAACTTCAATAATAAATCATTAAAATGAAATGATGTTTATCAAAAAGAAATGTGGAGTATAAGATAAAAAATTTGATTTTGATGTGATGGAAACCATTATATATATTTTGAAATTCCATTATTGAAAATATACTTCATAAAATGGGAAGTTCAATTTCCATTTTAAAATAGAAGGGAAATATGGAGGTAACATGAGTAAATAACTTGTTAAGTGAAAAAATTTAGAAACAAGAATCGTGTTTGGTAATAATGAAAATGAAAATGCCTTCTTTCTAGGAGAATAATGATCCTTAGGAATTAGAGGATTGGTTGGGGAAAACTGAAAGGATCTTGACATTTTTGGAGGATCTAGATTCCACTATGGTGAATTGTTCCGTCCTAAATCTTTAATTCCCTAGTCAAAGGTGGTGGTACATAGTGTTTCTGGAAAAAATAATTAGGGTTTGGTTTGGGAGGGATTTAAATATTTCATTATTCAATAGTTTTACCAAGATAAGATGGGTTTGGCTAAGTCCATAAAGTTAATCAGTATTTAATAAGATAAATAATCCGTAATGGAGTGTGATAACTATTTCTTCCAGATTTACCTTTTATCTTCATATGATGTGTTATATGAAAAAAGGATCAATGGTTTCAGATAGACTTGTGACCAGATATCAATTTTTAGGTCTTAATAAAGAAAATTGCCACCTATACTAAGTTGGTGAATATAATAATGATGGTAGAAACTGATCAGGAATGCAATTCAAGATTGGTTTGGATTTATCCCACATATGGTGGTAGTTATATGGGCCTTATGAAAGGATGAGGAAGCATTATGATGTCACTAGAGGAAGTTTTAATGTATCCTAGTACTAGAATCATTATATGCCCCCCGTAGTGGGTATAAGAGTACCTCTATTTTGCTACCAATTTGGAAAGATGTAGCATAAAAAATCATCTTTCTCACCAGCTTAGAAAGTATGGATTACTAGTGGATGTTTAGATAATATGAAATATTAATTTAGGTAAATATACTACCAATTAATTATTTTAGTCTCTTTATTACTGAGGGGATCTGTGGTGTAGTTATATGCTTCAAAGGTATCTAATTTCAACCACATACTTATGAGGGTAGGATTGACTCATCTTATGGGGTGAAGCAGTTTCATGTAGTAGAAGAGTTTCTAGTGGATATCAAGGTAGTTCCTATGTTTATGAGCGGTATTATTTTCAATTATTTATCTATAGAGACTAATTTATTTGATACTAGTGTCTCTCACTCCATTATAACAATCTTCTTTTCAAATATGATAATACTTCCTATGGAACTCATGTCATATATCATGGATATACAAATTCAAATCATAATGAAAAGTGAAAATGGTTTACAATTACTCTATTTCACATTTTACATATCTAAATTTTAGTTATCTTGATATTTCATAGTTCTCAATATTGATATCTTCGATGTTGTTATTGGGACAGAGTGGATGGTTTCTATAGAGCTCAGATAAATTTTTATCATTGGTAGGTTTCCTTTACTACCCCTGATGGAAACTATCATGTGATTTAATTAGAATGGGATACAAGATCCATTTGATAATGACATAATCTTTCAAATATTGGCATATTGTTATCCTCATTTTTAATTTATCTTAGTGGGGAAACATTTATTTGTGAACTTCCACCAGTAGTCAAGTAGTTTTATAAGGTGTTTCCAATCTACTTTCTTTGCTTGCCTCCAGAGAGATTGGTAGAGTTCTCAATTTATTTAGTGAAAGCGAACAATATGAAATCTATAACTTCTTACAATATTGATCAAGCATATTTTAATTAATTAAAGATTTAGTTGAGTGATTTAAAATATGAGGGCCTCATTCATCAGTGTGTACCATCGTGGGATTCCCAATTTCTCTTTTCTATGAAGTCCAATAGAACTATTTTTTAATGCATTGATTATTGGAAGGAAAACCAAGAATTGTTTAAGAATAAATACTTTTTCCCTACATTGAGGATTTTTTTGATCAATTAAAGGTGAAAATATGGTTCTCAAAAATAGATATTCGGTCTAAATACCACCAACTAAGGATCAAGGATTCGAATACACCAAAGTCTACCTTTAGGAGTAGGTATGGTCACTTTGAGAATATCGTAATTATATTTTTATTAACTAATTATACTACAGTTTTTTATGCCACAAATGAACTGAATATTTTACCAGTATCTAGATTCCTTCATCATGGTATCAATGGTTTATTTCTTGGTTTATTCAAGAACTGAGGAAATATTAAACTTCAACTAAGAACTATTTTTGAAACCTTTAGGGACCACTACATTTATTATATACTATCAAAGTTTCACTAATTGATCCTAGAAGTGAATTTCTTATGTGGAATGGGTTGAAATAATGGAATATCAATTAATCTAAAAAAGTATAAAGTTTTCATTTAATGGGAATATCCTGGAAATGTTTTAAATGTTCAGAGCCTCAGAGCCTATTAGGGTATTAATACCAGTTTATAAAGGATTTCTCAAAGTTTGAATCACCATTGACATCTATCTCTAGGTATGGAGTGAAATTAAATTATGATTCATGATGTTAGTCTTACTTTTAGAAATTGAAATAGAATTTGATCTCATCTCTTATCCTTATATTCTTAAAATTTTGATAGATATATGTGGTGTATTGTGATTCTTCAGGTGTAGTATTGTGTTGTGTTCTTATGCAAGGGGATCACATGGTGGCGTATGGATCTTTTCATCCAGGGATACATGATAAAAACTAACCACCTATGACATTGATATTGATGCATTCATTCAAACCTTTAAGAGTTGGATACATTACCTTTTTTGGGAAAGGTTCACCATATTTTCTGACTATAAAATTTTGTGCTATAAATTTTCATAGGACACAAACCAGAGGAAGGGGTGGTGGGTTGAGTACCATTAATTTTTTGACTTCTAAAATGCATAAACTCCAAGGAGGAATGTTGTTACTGAGACCCTTAGTAGAAAGTTCCCCTCTTGGGTTGTGAGGGAGTCCAAGGATGAGTGAAACCTCATGGGACTCTTTGCTAAAATGAACCTAGATGTAAAGGAGGAAGGGACTAGTGTTTCTTTGGTGAGTATACAATTGAAAAAGTCTCTTCTAGAGTTTTTTATGTAGGTATATCATAGGTATTTTGAATTATATAATTTGATAAATTATTTATATGATTGGGAGACCATATTTGAGGGATATTTCTCCCTAGAGGGTGTTATTTGTTTGAGGAATAGATGTGTGGTTACTTTACCCATAAGAATGGTTGTGATGTTAAAGTGTAATTTCTATTAGTGGGTCATATAGCTAAGCACAAAAAAGTTGTATTACAATATGAATGGCTAGTTCTGGTGGATCTATTTGAAATGTCACAATATATATTTCATGTTTCATTTCAATAAATTCCAATAAATTAAGGCTGATACCCAAAAGCCATTTTATTTTCTTAAACCACTCCCATTTTTAATATGGAAGTTGAATGAGGTGTCTATAGATTTCATCATTATATGAATAAAAAATCCCCAAGGAAATAATACCATGTGAGATATAGATGGATGATTAACCATGTTAGCTAATATTATTCCTATTTGAGATACCACTATGGTTGAAGACTTGGGAAGACAATAAATAAAAGAGATTATGGGGTTTTAGTAGGATACATATACTATCCTTTAAGATATAGACCCTTTATTTACCTATTTGTTTTAGAAAGTACTCATTGAGGTGATGGGATATGAAGATAAACTAAGAACAACCAACCATCTTTAAAAGTATGAAAAAATAGAGTGATAAATTTAAATTTTAGAGTTTATCCACTATTGAAGCTTCCTAGAATTTGGAAATGTTACAGATTATCATTTAGGTATGGTTTAGTTTTCATATAATAATATTTACCAGTCATCCATCCAAATGGATACCTTTGAATCCTTGTATAGATATAAACTAAGAAATGTGCTCAAGGCCTAAAGAGGATATTTTTATATAAAACAAAGACATCTTTTGTCTCGACGATCAATTCCGAGAGGAATGGAAGTTCCACATGAAAAATCCAAAAGTCGCACAAAAAATCTTCCCTCTCACGCGAAAAACCGAAAGATCTGAAGGTATTTTGTGTGCGGGTGTGGAAGCTAGCACGCAGCCAACAACGGGCATAGAAACTAGCACACAGATGACACCGAACACAAAATCTTTCATGCCAACCGACTTCTGCGTGGATTAGATGACACTGAGAACCTATAAATAGAAGGGCACCCCTTCGACTTCCGACGAATGAAGAATCTGAACCTTCTCCTCTGTGTAAAATCCACCTCTCCCATGCAAAGAAATATGGATTTCAGGTACGTGATTTTACGCGGTAGATTTCCTAGGGGTATGCCTTTATGCGAGACCACTCTGGCTTGACCCTCACCCAAGTCCCTAAAAGTTGGGTCCCTTGCACGCAATCCCTTTCCCTTGCATGTAAAACCTCAACCACCCTTTGCAAGCAAAAATACTCAATTGCGTGTACACCCATCCTTTTACGAGCTATTGTCCTAATTTCACTCCAATTGCATGCAAACCTATCCTATTTCGTGCAAACCTTCGAGTCTGCTCACCCTGACCTTTTCCACAAGACTGATCCATTTGCATGCAAGTTTCCCCCCACTTGTGAGTACTATTTCGTTTCGATGTCCCTCTTCCAGGCATCATTTTCTGGTGCTTCTTACACCCAAAACATATACGTTACACACCCTTATCTCTTACATCCCTCTAGGATCGTTTGAAGTAACATCAAAGTCCCTTGGGGGGTGCTTCTCGTTGCGTTTCTTCGCCTCATGCTTCTTCGCATAGGAATGCTAACGGCTTTTTCTTCTTCACATAGCCATGCTAACGTGGGACCATAATTGGATAACTCCAAGACACCCCCAAACCATGACATTACTCATGCCTTCCCTCACCCAAGGGAGAGAGAGTATCAGTTATGTAAGTCCTAGGGGGTACCGAGTGAACTCACTTCGTCCGAGCTGTTGGACGGTAAACTGCCAAGCACCATCTTCCTCAGCACATGACGTTAAACTGTGACCTAACCCCGCACCTCACACATAGTGTGCCCCGTCTCAGACAATCTCTATGCCCACTAGTCTCCCCATGTGTGAAATCTTCCTCACATGGAAAGAGATCCTTCTTACTCGAGCGGCGTCTATCCACAGGGAAAGGGTAACCACCTTGGTGTAAGACCTTAGCCTTTCTTGTAGGAGGTAGTACCCCTACTCCTCCTTTCTTCTTCCGTGCCAAAGAAAAATAGGTGAGAGGGGAATATGGGACTATACTACACAATCCCTCTCCAACTGGGCTTTGTCACTACCGAGCTTCCATCATGGAGTAAGTCCCAGTCTCCATCTCCCTGGGCTGCAGACCACGTGTATGCCCCTATTTCCATTTTGGTCCACTAACCATGTGTAAGCCCCATTCCACTTCCCACAAACACACCTTCTGTGATGTGATCGTCATGTCTTTGCTACATCTTGTTTCTCACACTAAGCATGATTCATATGGGCTTAGAGTAAGAATCAACCATGAAATCCTCTCTGGGTAGCATAGAGTGTAATCCCCACACCCATTCCGAACTACGGGGACTTTGATCATTGCCAAGGCAAGGTATGTAGGAAGCCTCCCTGAAGCTCAAGACCAACAACCATTGGTCCAGACCACTTCACGTCAGTTCACCACACCCCTCCTGAACTACATGGACTTCGATCCTTTCCAAGGAAAGGTATGTAGGAAGCCTCCCTGAGGTTCAAACCCAACTCCCATCAGTCCCAAATACTTCATGTTGGACCACACCATCCTATATGATGTTAAATTGTATGAACCTTTTTCCCCACCTGACATTAAAATGTATCCCCATCCAGTAGTAAGACATTGTAATCCTATACAGTGGTAAGCCGTTGCACCCCCATTCAACTGTAAGCCGTTGAAGTCCCCAACCGACAGTAAGCCATCATCGGATGAACTACGTTGGTTTAATCCTTGTCTCCTAGACAAGGTATGTTGGTAGCCTCCCTGAGGTAAAACCCCAAATACTGGTAAACATTGGTGTCCCCCAGTTGGGACCCACATCTCTGGTCCATCCCTCAGGCGTTAGACCAACTTTTGGGCTTCTAATCACATGTAAGCCCCGACATGTCATCGGGTTGCTTTCCTCTACACACATCCCAATTTCATATCCGAACATGGAGGTTCTATTTCCAACGAATTCTATCCATGCGTCTATTCTCACAGGTCGCCTCCTCAGGTGTCCCATCTCCCCTATGAACTATGCGGACTTTGATTCCTTTCCCCAAGGATACATAGGAAGTCTCTTCAAGGCTCATGACCAATATCACCGATGTCCTCACATCGGTTCCATATCAGTCTTATCCACTCTCGACCCTCTATCACCCATCTTAATTATTACCCGGGATGCCACATCTCATTGAGATCATGTCATTCACCTCTTCACTGTTCCCAACAGTAACTGGGTAACTAACCAAACCTTAGTCCCAACATCCGTGTTCCCTCTAGGGGTTACACCCATATGATCCTCTCTAGTTAGTGTTCTAATCAGTCTGATCTGTCTTTGTTGGACGTTAAACCTATGACATACCCTATGTTAAACATGGGAAGCTGAGGAAAACCTCAGAGATATGCCAATGGAATATAATTCCCTACATTCGACGTGGGATGCCTCGAGCTTCCACGACCTTGAGAAGCCCTATAATAAGGGGACACTACTGGAAATCCCGGCTATAGCCACGAACCTATAGCCACAGTTTTATAGGTCTGTGGCTATAGCCCTTATATTTCCACGGTTAAATTTCATTTCCGTGGCTATATCAGTTTCTTCATTTTTTCCCAATCTTTATTAGGCTATTCCTCCTCCCCCGATCCACAGCCTTCCTCCTCCTCCCCCGATTCACACACTGCGTAACCCTCCTCCCTGAAGACGTCTCCTCCTCCCCACAGCCCTCCTCTCCTCCCCCGATTCACAGACCTATCACCATGCATCCCTACTCCCCGACGGTGTCTCCTCCTCCCCACATCCCTCCTCATCCTCCACCGATTCGCAGCCATATCACCGTGCATCCCTCCTCCCTGACGACGTATCCTCCTCCTGACGATCTCCCCAACGATCTCACCATGCATCCCTCGATCACAGTGGTGCCCTCCTCCCCAACGAACTCTCCCACAACAGTGCCCTCCTCCCCGATAAACTCTCCCATAGTAGCACACCATGTACAAAAGGGATGTCACTTTTCATTTTTATTTCATTTTTCTCTCATTATCATTCAGCACCCTCTCCCCAAACTCGAATTTCATCAAGTATTTTCATTTTTTAATTTAATACATGCAATGTGGATCAATTTTAATGAATTTATTCATCCATTTTTTCATCTCAAACACTGTTATATGTGCATTCATTGATTATCTCATAAATCTTCATCGAATCAGTGTTGTAGACATTCTCAATATTATTTAAAATATGATGTTGATTGAAATTGTGCTTAGTTTGATATTTAAATTTCTTATTCTCAATTGAATGTTGATTAATTTTTTAATCCAAATAATTACATGACTATTAGTCATTTAATCTAAATATTTGTTTCCATGTAAAATATGCTTTCAATTTATCGCTAATTTTTGATCGATTATACCATGACTAACTAAACTTCTTTGGGTAGTGATCAAGAGTAGGGGTTTTTGAATCTTGTTAGTCATTAATTATAATATTTTTAATCTTAAGGAATTGTAATTAGGTTAAATAAAAATTGTAAATTACATTAGATTAAGAAACCATGACCATGTTATATTTAAATGAATTTCCCTGACCTAATTGATGTAGAATAGGATATTACCAGTAGACTATGAAACGTTATACCATAGAATCCATGCTTAATGAATTTATGATGTAGTTATCTCTAGAATAAGAAATAACATCCTCATTGATAGATATACATGTTTTTACCATGATAAACTAGTGACATCTTCTTTCTTTACAGCATAAACCTTGAGAACATACTGATTTAGAATTAAGATCATCTTTTTTCCTGACCCCAAAAACTGATCTCGATCACTTCCTTATCTCTGATCCTAAACCCAGTTATCTTTGAGTTAGTTTTCCCAAATAAAATCATCATGAGAGGACTCATTTCCCAAAGGGTTATATAATTAGATCATGTCTTTCACCTCATACACCCTATAGGATCGACCCCGCACTGTCAAAACACTATTCCTTAATAGAAAATGTAGTTTTAGAAACAATAAATCTAATATAACCATAGCCTATATGAATTAAAATACGTGTTCAGGAACATCATTTTGAAAACCATGTAATTCTTAATAAAAAAACATCTTATTTAGTTCTAGTAGTAGCTACATCTAATTCACTTATACTAAAATATCTAACATTAATTGTGAATCTACTGACTGGTAAATTAATTTTTCATAAAAACCTAATAAAATAGTAATTTATTTTTCAATGGCTGATATTTGGATCATACCATGGGTTATCTATATAATGAATTTTACAAAAACATTATGAAATTTTCAATTATTTAACTTCTAATATTGATTATTTTAAAAATAATGAAAACATGAATATTATATGTGATTTGGGAAGGAAAAAAATAACTAATATTTTACAATTAATAATATATAAAACATTGGGTATAACAAACTAAATGTGCAATAATGAAATGAAGATAAAGGTTATTAGGTAATAATATAATCACTTGGTAATATAGGTGTGATTCCAAACCCCATGCATAAGATAATATCCTGTTATTACATTCATTTTTTTTCTAAAACATATTCATCATTTTTATGTATGATTTAAATCTGCAGATATCCTACTATATAAGATTATACCATTTTTAATGCTTGAACATCTATTTTTTTTAGGAATACACTCTTTTAATTTTTTCTGGATTAGTGGATTAGTTTTTTAGTTTGTTTAAATATTATATACTAACTTAAGAATAAATAATTTCCTAATTTTAGGGATAATGTATGCTGTGTAATGGAAAATTTGGTGAGTTGGTATATAACAGCTTTAATGTTTTTCCATGAGGCATTGAATTAGTAATTAGACCTACAAAAAAGAGGGAAAAATTCCCAGAGTGTTTCTATATATATAATGATATTTTATGGATTTTATTCTTTTAAAAGGATTCTTTTGTGGTTTGAATCTAAAGAAATAATATATAATATTGTTTGTTATATCAAATATAATTGAAGATTGCATAATATAAAAGTATCAGTTGGTATTTTAAAACCTTTAGGCTATATCATATAAACATCCACAACTAAATTCCCAACATGTAAAGTTGTTTAGAAATATTTTTGATATATCTCACAGTCAATGTGATTATATGTGATATATATGAATATAAAATATCATCAAAATAGGTGAAATAGTTTCTCTATTTTCAATACTATTAATTATATTGTAACCTTTTACAATTAGGTTTTATTTATATTTAGAGAAACTACAATCCTTGTTAGTTCTCATTTAGAAATCCCAATTTCACCGAAATGTTCTCACCCTTTCATGTTCATCTAATAAGTTCCAAAATTGTTTAATGTACAATGAACCTATTTTACATTCCATATCTTTTTACCATTTCTTAGAATCGGAACAATCTATGGCCTCTTGATAGGTAGTAAGTTAATCTCCTATGAACATATCCTTATCATCATTAACTATGAAATATACATATCTCATGATCTATTAAAAAATCCTACCCCACCCTTAAGGGTCTCATATGGATGGAGTATGTTATCCTTCTAAAAATCATTGTAAATTTATATCAACCTCTATCTCTGGAGTACATCATATTTTTTGTTATTGATTTCTCCATGTTTATCTTTACTCCTACTAACTCCTAAATTTTGGTGTTTGTGATTAATAAGAACAAAAAATCTCATCATAATTTTTTGTTCAGTTTGATTACAGAAATAATATCCCATACATTTCTTAAGATGGAAAATAAATAATAATTTTTTATATTTACAGTCTAGTGTATAAGTATAAAAACATTTTTTGATTGATTCAAATTCATAAATTTTAATGTAATACCTTATAGGATGTTTCCAATTAAATATCTTATATGAAATATCTAAAAATTATTTTTGAATGAAAATAGTTTACTATAATTTCAGTGGATTTTATTGTATAATACTAGAATAAAATAGTAAGGTCGCACTGACTCATCATTGATAAAAAATATTAACAAAATAGAAAATTAATCCTTTTAGATTAATCACTTCATTATGTTGTTCTAAGAGAAGTGTGTTGTGAAATTGTTCCCTAATCCCTTAGAAGATCAATGAACATCTGGATCAGGTTTTCACCACCCTAATCATATATGATGATCTATAAACTTTTTCCTATTAGATTTTGGTTTTTATTACTAGGATATTCATATTATAAAAAATTTCATATTTTTTATCATTAGAAACTCATTTAGAAACTAACTAAATATATATATAAATATAATTATGTACAAAAAATTACCACTTTATTGAGTACCCATTGGTATATATACATCTCTATGATTGAGATATACTATTCCACTAGATTATCCAACACTTCTACTTAAATGATTTTTATAAAAATTACAAAATAAATAATTTTTTTATTTTAAAATGATTCATAATTGAATGATTATAATAATATATCATCATGGGGTATTTGGATGCATTTAGATTGCACTGGATATTGGATCCACATTCATGACATGAAGATCCAGATTGTTTAAGAATATTTGGAATTGGCATCTTCATAGATGATTAATTAAGATTCATGGATGAAGAGATATTTACCCAAAATCATGAATATAATGTTACTTCCAATGATAATACTCATTCTCGTTTATTGGTAGTTCCCATGATTCTTCATTAAATGATAAATTTCAATTGTAATGGAATATGCTACATCCTATTGATGTTTATTTTAATTTGAATGTTCCAAACAGATTGATATGATTTAAATGAGAAAACACTTTGGGAATCAATAAAATTAAACTCTATGGGGGATGATGTGGTGGAATATCCATTCATAGGAAGATACTATGGTGAATGAAACATAATGTCAGGTTGCATCAAAAACACACTAGACTATATTTTCCCAATGTATATTCGTGCCACATCCAGACCACACCAGCCCCCTTCCAAATTCATTTCAGCCCACTGCCACCAGTATTCCAGCCCACAACAGCCCCCCTTCCACAATTCAAATCAGCCCGCACCATCCCTCCAGCACCTGCAACCAGCCCCCTTCCACCGGCATTCCATCCCCCTTCCACCTGCATTCAAGCCCTCACCGAATCAGGTATATCAGGGGTCATCCAATCCTCTATTCATCAAAGATTAGCATTCATTTCTTTAAATATTCTCAGAAAAAAAATCCTCTCATGCCATCCATATCATCCTATTTGAAACTAAGTGGAAGATGTTGCCCCGCGGATGTCGCTAGACCGGGCCAACATGCCGCGGTCACGCCGCGGTCACGCCGCGGTCATGCCGCGGTCATTCCGCGGTCACGCCGTAGTCACACCATGATTTGGACCTGCTCCAGCCACATCCAGCCCACACCAGCCCCCTGCCACCTTCATTTCAGCCCGCTGCCACCAGCATTCCAGCCCGCAACAGCCCCCCTGCCACCTTCGAATCAACCCGCACCATCCCCCCAGCACCTGCAACCATCCCCCTTCCACTAGCATTCCAACCCCATATATATACTTTATAACCCTTAAAATACCCAATTGTGAGAGGTGGAAATGAAAAAACAAATGACATTGGTTTGTGAGGCAGTAGTCTTCCACACACACGAATGATGATTTCATAACCCATTTGACGTAAGTGTAGATGGATACATGTAATTAAATTAAATTTAAAAAATATCACTATATTAAATATACTATGTTTATTATATCACCATGGTATAATTATAATTTAAGGATATGTATTCATAAATAAACTAAAAATTCTCGTTGAAGAATATTACCTTTTCTTTGGGTATCCTCCTTGGGATTGCACCAAAATCCTTACTAGGTTGGATTTATGCATAAAATAAAGCTTCTAGAATGATGGTATATAATTTTGGAAGTTTTTTGTCAGGGATTGTCCGATAAAAAAAGGGTTTTAAGGTATGAATAAGAGAGGAGAGTGGGTGGCCTTTTATAGGTGAAGTGTGTGGCGTAATTGTAATTTTTTTTGAAACGATTCAATAATAACCATGTTTTTATCATGTAAAAAGCCTAAAAATGGTACATTATATAACCTAAGATATTTAAGGTCCAAATAGGGCTGTTTAATGTGTTTTAGAAAACATTTTAGTTCATTTTTAACCCTTATCGTTCTAGTTTACCCCCGATAAATCAGTTTTAACCTTAATGATGGAAAATAATTTTTACTATTTTCACTATTCATTTTAAAAAGTAAGTTGACCAAATTATTAATTATAAATTAATAATATTATAATATTTAATCCATTAAAAAAAAGTAAATTTACATAATTGTAAAAATTTAATTTAAAATTAATCCAAAAGACTTGATGAGAAAACATGGTTTTAAAGAGAAAATGTCTAAATGTTTACAAACATTTTATATACAAAATTAGAATTAAAATTAGTACAATGAAATAAATTGGACAAATAGATATATAATTTTAAAAAATTTACATTAAAAATAATTTATATTATTGTTAATCTTTATAAATAATTTAAATAAAAATTCAGTTTTCAATAAAAATTCAATATTTTCACAATTCATCAAAAAACTAATCTTTACATAAAATTCTCAAAAAGTCTCCCTGAAATAATTTTGAAATGATTATTTCAAAAATAAAGTTTATTTTTTACAATAAATTTTATAAAAGTGTAAAAAATTAAATTTTAAACCAAAACATAATGTGAATTTTAAATTACTTAATTTATTGGAAATAAATGAAATTTTTACAAAAATCAGTATTTTCACTATTCATTGAAAAATCAATATTTTTTTAAAAATAGGAAAAACATCACCCAATGTAAATTTTGATATGAAAATTTTAAAAATGAAGTTCATTTTACTAAATAAATTTTCTAGAAGTTATAAAAATTAATTATCATTTTTTTCTTAGAAAACAATAAAAATCATTTTCAAAGAAAAAATATTTTTAAAGAATTAATTCACTTTACTAAAAATTGATTGATTATTTACAAAAATTTATCAATAAATTATTTTTATTTGTAGAAAATAGAATTATCATGAAGCCATTAATACTATTCAAACCTACCAATTCAATGACTATGTTATAATGGTAACATATATCGTGGGTCGTTTAAGATCAGTGTTGTGTGTTGAATATACAATTTTTCATAAAAATATTAGGGTTATGTGAACCAAAATCTATAGAAGAGATAAATTTATTTAAAAATAAATATATCGTAAAGTCTCTTGGAGTTACATTCTCTTCTATGTTCAATATTTCTTGTTGTTTATGCCACTGAACATAATTTTATTCTTTTTAAATCTCAAGGTGTTATAAAAACAAGTAAAAGGATTAACCATGAGATATTTAAAAAAATGATAAAAAACATTATAGTATATAATTTTTTTAGTGAATTATAACCATAATTGTAGTGGGTGTGGGATACCCCTATTGAGAATGTGTTTATTCAATAATGCCATTAATTTATTTTTGGTTTTGATGCTCATAACCATCTGCAATTGTGTTACTAATAAATTTTATTTTAAGTGAATTTTAGGAAATTAATATTTATGGAAATATTTATTCTAGAAATAAATTTAATTTATTGGTACATAAGGAATATTTTTTAAAGTATTCCAGAAATGTTTAAGCATATTCTGGAAACATTGTTGATACCCTACATGTGTATGTGTAACATAAAGAATGAACCCTATATTTATATTAGAATATATAGATAATGTACGCAAAACTATTGGAAAAGTATTGTTCAACAACCCTATATTTGGATGGAACCTTACATATGTGAAATGGGAAAGTATGGAAAATTAAACTTACATTTGGAATCAACCCTAAATTTTAGGAAACAAACATATGGTACATCTACCCTACTCTCATAATCAACTTTACATTGTCAACCCTACATTTATAGTTTTTAAATCACATGAAGGAACCCTACATTTGACTATTCAATGATAGAGTTTTAAATATATGATTTTATCCAATATTCATGCAACAATTTTTATGGAAGTAAAGAAATATTCAAATCTACTTTATGAATTATTTAAAGGTTCGTTATGGTCGTTTTAAAGGCTCGTATTCAATAGAGTAAATCATTACTATTATTTTGGGAAGTTAAAATTCTCTTGAATGATAATGAATTAAAATGATCAAAAATTTATTTTTCGATATTTATGTAGCTGGTTTTACCTAGTTCTTGTCAATATTTTGTATAAATATTGAGATGATCTTCATTGAAACATACTCATATATATATATATATATACATAATATTGAAGATAATTTATAAATAAAGGAAAGATGTGATTTGTTGCATTAATAGCTATAATTTGTAAACATACATGTTGAGATCTATTTAATCAACTTACTAATGTTGCAGATGGTGGTACTGAATTCTAATGATATATATTCCTCTACAATAATGATGAAGAATTTAATGAAGATACACTTTGGAGACATACATGTTTAGATATCTGTTTGGTGTTTTATTTTTTTTCTATAAAGCAGGCACAACATTGAAGAACTATATACTTTTATGTATTATTAAAGATATATTTTCTACTATATATTATTTATTGATCTATTACATCTATCCATTGATACTAAAACTATGAAGTTGAATTTGTTTTCCCAACAATATGAATCTTTATTTATTTTATGGTGTTTTGACTACTCGTACTTAGTCATGGTTAAGTGTCAGCATCTTTCACTAAGCTGTGTATTTACAGTTCCATGTAAAAGAACCATATGGACTTGTAAAATCTTTTTAAGGTGTCAAATTTCTACACTCAATTGTTGTTTAAAGGTCTTTGGATAAGAGGACCTGATATTGAAAATCACTAAGATCAGGCAGTTGGACATTGGTGGAGTGGACTAGGGGGTCATTGTGCTATAAAAAACTGTACATTTCTATGTTCATTTCCTTTATTTATTTATTCTACCTTTTCGTCTTTGAGAGAAAAGGAATGGTTCACTACCAAATAATAGAGGCGTTATGAACTATTATGGTTTTTAGGAACATAATTCACCCCCTTGCATGTCTATTGTAACATCCCAGGTAAATAATGAGTAATACATTTTCATATTAATTAATATTTGTGAATTAAATATTAATTTTACTTTATAGGGGATGCTATGATTTGATGGAATATCCAGTACGCAACAACAGGTTTCTTTGAAATCTTACATTGCACACAATGCTGAGTCATACTGAAAAATAATAATATAATACTATTATTTTAAATACTACTTAACGCCTAGATGTTTTAATGGAAAAAATGAACAAAAATAACTAAAATATGAATGTACATGTTTGTTTAATGTTTTTATATTTATCTAATAAAATTTAGAGGCTTAAAATGTGAACGAATCTAATTTTAAGCATAGTTTACTTTAAAAGGTTGATTTACCACCTTTTGTTAGAGAACCCTATTAAAATATAGTTTTGGTCAGTTTTATATGTTCTTTTTGATAAAATAAAATTATTATTTAGAACCAGGACATTAAAATTCTCTTTGGGTAAAATATTTTTATTTGTCTGATAAAATTCACTTTTTTTGATGAATAGTGAAAATACTGTATTTTAATTCAAAACTTCCTTTTAATCTAATTTATTTATATAGTTAGATTATATTTTTAAATGGTTTTAATGTGTAATTAGATTATATTTTTACCATTTATTCAAATGGTTGTCATTGGAATTAAATTAACTTTGAAATTGGACATAAACAAGTGTCAATCTTTTGATAGTTATTGTTTCTTAAAAACACGCTATTTGTTTTGACAACGAGAATTAATTTTAAATTAATAAATTCAACTTCTATGTTTTTAATTTGGTGAAATAGATATCATTTTTTAATTCGGAATATCAAATATATCTTAGGCTTAATTTTTGGTATTTTTCTACACAACTTCAATTTTTGATGAATAGTGAAACCACTTAGTAGTAGTTAAAAAAACTGACTTTTTATTTAAATGAAATGTTACTTCTTCTGTGAATTGAAATTTGAAAATATGAAATACATGATTTTTATTAGTAATTAATATGTGGTTTAATAAGATGAAAATAATTTTTGGTGAAAAGTAACTTTTGACTTTGATTTACTACGGTTAAAGGTAAATATGGCAATTTATTGTAAAAAGAATATGATAATAATACCAAATTTCCTTAAAACTAGTCATAACCTTATGGGATGAGTAATTGAAGAAAATTTTCATCCTTGGTTATATTTTGGGACCCCATGGAGCCACTTATTAATGATAATGACACTTTATTTTAATTAACTTAAAGTAAAGGAAAAATTGACATAAACAAATATCTTGTAGTAAATCAATTTTTACATGGGGTTATATAAGTAATATTTTCGACTATAAATATTATTTTGAAATATAAAAAGATTTAATAAATCATGGTATTTTTATTATAATTTTTAGACCTCAAATAAATTAAATTATATATGACACAATAATGATGCAGTATTTACCTCATTAATAAATGATTTAAATAAAGAAGATTAGAAAAATTAAAACACAATCCAAAACCTATCCAATTCTTATTGGATTATTTTATTTATACCATGAGTCATATTATCTTATAATTTCAATAGTTTTGGACCTTTATAAACCGAATATCATTATATAATAAAATAATATTTTCACACTTTCCTAAAGATCCCCTCACCCATTATAAAAGGACACCAATTATAAGCCTTTCCTCACACATCTCATGCCCCTTGGATCGTCCAAACCCTGAACAAATAATCTCTCAAGATCCCCATCTTCCTCCTAGAATCCATAACTTAGGAATAAGGCACTTCAAGATGTCCTTTGTGTTCAAACCAAAGGAAGTTACCCAAATTAAAGGTAATGGTTTCTGTAAAATTATTTTGTTTTATTTTGTTTTATTTTACTTCACCAAACCCCTAATTTTTTTTTACTTTATTTTATAAAAAAACCAGTATCCTAAATATACTAGGATGTTTTTATTATAATTATTCTAACTACACTTACACAGACCTCCATTTAATCGGTGAAGAACATATTGTTTCTGTGGATGGAAAACTAATGCCTCACGAAATGATGATTATTCGATTATCTCCTACCGCCTAATATGGTGGAAATTAAGATGGAAATGTATTTATATTTTATGTATATTATTTTTATGTTTTATTTATGCTCATTTATTATTCATTTATATCATACCTTTGTGGTTTCCATTATGGTTAAACGCGAAAATTTCATTTGAGGAAGTGCGGACTACCTCCCCCTCATGGTGATATGATTCGTTCAAGACATACATGGTACGTATAAAGGATGAAGTTAATGAAATTATGTAACCTAAAATATCATATGTTATTATACTAAAATTATAATATACCAATGTATCATTAAGTTTTCATTCCTTTAAATATAAAATGGAAACGAAAGTAGCGTTCTTGCGTACGTACGACTTACCATCTCCATGAATGGTGCTTTTCATTTATTAACTCCAAATGATATGGAATATTATAAATACATATACAATGGATATATATGATATATATGATATATAAAACATGTATATAATTCTAGAGAAAATGGACTTTTGACAACATGGAAAAATTGTAATTATAACAAGTTCATTTTTGACTTAAGTTCCGAACATCGATAAAATATCCAAAGTGAACTCAAATAATTAAATAGTTGTTATAGAAAGATAATAAGTGATATAAAATTAATAATAAACTTTAAAAATTTTCTTAGTGAAGTAGATATTAACTTAAGTTTATTATTCAGTAAGAACACGGAACATACGAGCCAAGTAGGACACAAGGTAAGGGATTTTCTTATCTCACTTTTAATTCTGTGAGATTTCCATTATTCGCTACTTATTCATTGCATGTGGTGTATTGTGTACTTAAATTTGTTATATATTATGATGATTCTCATTATATTCATGGTATTCAGTGATTAATTTTGTGGTCATTAAATTTTGGTCATACGACTCAGTTGATTTCAACGTGGTAAAGAGTTTCATCTCACTTTTTATTCCCATGAGATTCATGCTATATTTGCCACTATTTCCTTTTGTGTGGTGTTTGTAATTCCCATGATTGTACTCTTTGTGTAATATAATTTCATTTATTATTAATTAAATATTAATTGTATGATCCTTCTTTAATGTGTCATATGTTTTGTAAGTTAAAAAATCGATAATGGAACCTTTCACCCTATTTTTAAAAGACTTTTTTTATTATGTCTTTTAATTTACATATTATTATGTTGGGATATGTTATTCTCTATAATTATTGATGTAAAATTTATGTCCAAGTGAGGAGATAAAATTTAATCTCATCAAATCATATTCTGAATTTTAAAGTGACGTCGTTAGGCTGTAGAAGTTTTACATGGGAACTTCTTAACCCAATTTCAATTATTTGGGTTCAACTTGTACTTCATGAATATATCATCCTATGAATATGTGTGAATGTCCTTTTATTGTTTTAAAATTAATATCCCTTTATATTGGGTGTATTTATATTTTAAAAACATAATTATGTGATTGATTTATCCTTAATTTAAGGATACCATCTTTATAAGGGATTTCATCTCAATTTAATTTTCCACTAAGACTTCAATGTTGTTATGCACCAATTCACTCTTATATGGTGTATATACTGTATTTTGACATATTATATCATGAATCCATTTATTCTCATGATATTATAAAGTTCTTATTGAATTGTATTCCTCAATTATTTGTATTCAAGAGTCTCTCATTTTGTTAAAAACTCTTTAACTAAAATATCAATTTAAATATTTTAAAGATTTATTATTCTTCATATTTATCTTTAATGTACATGTTTTAAAAATGGTTTTGAGAATTTATTTATATAGAAATTAATGTTTTAAAATTATAATTCCATTAAAATCTTCAAAGTGGCATGGGAGACTTTGATTCCAAAATCTATTTTAAATGGTTTATGAAAATGGATTGATTATTTCAATATCTTGAGATTAATTCTTGTGATTGAAAATGAAATGTTATATGTAAAATGTTTATATTTTCAATATTTTATGTGTGATGATGGTACTTGGACATTTGATGGGTGGTTTCGTTATAAACCATATGACGGGTGGTTCTGTGATAAACCAGGATGGGTGGTTATGTTATAACCTTCAATGCATTGGGTATGGAAGTCAGCCGTATGGCTATTCCATTTAGTGATATTTGTGGAAGTCGACCTTTCAGTTATTCCACTTAATAATATTTATGTCACAAGTTACATTTATATTATATGTGTTATTTATATGAGTTTATGGTATTCTTTTGGTTACAAAAGGGTAAGCAATGATATTTTATTTAGTGAAGAGTATTTACTACTTCATAAATGGGAAAAGTATTACTTATGATAAAGTATTCTTGTATTACTTATTTTTTTGGAAATATAATAGTTTTCTTTCTTTGTGTATCCCTTACTAAGCTTTTTACACTCATCCCAAGTTTTTGAAATGTTTTTCACAGGACATAAAGTGGAATAGGGTCAAGGATGGGATCAAGGAAAATTCATGCTATCTAAAACATGGAACTAGACATTTCTCATTTATTCAAGAGTTTTTATTTTATGAAATAATGGAAACTGAGTAGAAGTGTCTAATTTGTAATTTTTGAGATGTAATGTATTTATTATGCCTAATTCTCTAAAACTCTAAACCTGAAAAGATATTCAATGATAATTATTCATTTAATTCAAGATTATGTAATGTTTAAGGCCTGGTCCTTATATATACTATCTTTATAATCATCATCTCGACCTAAAAATTAGTATCAAAGGTTTTACTCTACTGAAGATATTTATCTTTATCGAAATATGATAATACTCGATAACAATATGTGGCATCAAAGGAAGTTATCTGTTGTTATATTCTTGTGTTTCTATCTTATACACAAAAATTAGTACATCATAAAGGAAGGGCTCTACTGTTCTTTCTCCTATGCATAAATCAAGAATATTTATTGACTCTAACAAGCCTACATTAAAGATTCATTCAAATAAATATTGAAATGAATTATTCTAGAGAAGGTATGTCTATGATCTTTGCTCAGTATTTTAACGGTGATAATTATGGATGCTAAAATTACCCTATGGTTATTTATTTGAAAAATCTTAGAATAAGGGAGTATTTAAAGGTTTTTAAGACTTATTAGATTTCTAAAGAAATTTTCCAAGATTGGAATAATGATCACGAAATAGAATATGATCCAAATTCAAAAGAAATTAAGGCTATTGTGTGTGGTTTAAGTACTGATGAATTCAATCAAGTATGTTGATGTAATAGTGCATATAATATTTAGTAAACTACTTCCATTTCCTATAAAGGATCTGAAAATTTTAGACAATTAAGGCACAGAAATATGAAATGAATGTTTGATACATTAAGAATGTATGAGGAAGATGCTTTCAATAAAATTAATGGAATACTGATAGATATTGAAAATAATAATGGTGCTTTTGGATATCCAATTTTTCAATAAGATCAAGTTATAAAATTACTTAGATTACTAACCTCTATGTGTAATGGATTATCTGTAGCTATATGTCAAGCTACACTAGCGATAAATTTAGTTGTGGAGGAATTGATTAGGACTTTAATTATGTAAGAAGTTGTTATGTATACTAAAGCTGAAAATAATATAAAACATTAAGAATATTCTCTTAATAATAATATGGATGAATCATCTAAGTAAATTCATCCATATTTAGATAAATAAATATTATAATTTTCTGAAATTTTTATTAGCTCTATCAAAAAAAAAATAAAGGGATTGAGGAAAATAGATATTGTGAATATAAGGAAAATAGTCATGTAAAAGTTAATTGTCCTTTACTCAAAGCTCAAAGTAAATACACTCACAAGAGAAAAGGAAGGAAATTTGTGAATTCTACATGTAGTAATACTTCTAGTCCACATGATTAAGCTTCTATAGATTCTAATATTGAGTATAAAATGAAAATGGTATGTCTCATGGACGATATGGATCACAAGGTATAATCTTCTAACTCTAAAAACTCTAGTTGTGAAAAGTTTTCTTATTATTAATTAAATAGGTATAATTTCATGATAAAAAATAAATATGAATACTTAAATAAATACTATTGAAAAATGAGAATGTATTATGTAACTCTTACTAGATAAATAAAATTTATCAAAACCGATTATGGATTTAAAATCTAATTCTTCCAAAATTTATTGTGATTTAGATGAAAGTAATATTTAAGAAGTATTATATAAATTTTATAATATAAAAAAATTCTACTATTCTAATACGAGGATAAAAATATTTAAATAAGATACTTTTAAAAAATAAAATACTGAAATAAAAATTTAGAATATGAATTAATGGTGAAAAACCAAAACTATATAAAAATTATTTTGGTCCTCATCTAAATATAAAAAACATGACTATTGTGAAATGTTTTTATTATGGTATTAATGGTCATTATGTAAATGATTCCTATTTCAGAAAACCTAAATTTTTTTATGTTAAAAATATTTATTGTTCAAAATAATTATCTAACTTGACTAGTAGAATTTATATTTAAAACAAACAAGTTTGGTTACATAAAATTTTGATTACTAACACCACTGAACCCAAAAATATTTGGGTACCAAATGGAAATTGTATTTGATGTTTTTTATGATTAAACCACTATTTTGTATCTCAAAATCATTAAGTGTTAGATCAATTGATATATGGAAGTATCTACCAAAGGAGTGAACAAATATAAAGTATTTAATTATAAAAAAATCCTAACTATTAAAAACCATGATCTAGGAAGTATTTCATTTTTATAAATATATGCTTATGGTTAATCAACTTTTTTATACAAGGAAAGAGTGATATTTATTAATATTTTATAAAGACTATTCTTTACTCAATAAATCAATTCTTATTCTATTTTTACTGTATACTTTATTTTTAAAAAATTTCAAAATTATTTAAACATTGTTTTACTCTTTAGATAAAGGAAGTAATTATTTAAATAATGAAATTTTATATTTTAAATATTTAATCCTATTGAAATATTTATATTACACATATGTAAAATTTTATTTATTTGCATAAATACATTTTTTTTATTATGTAACATGTCTCTTCAAAAGCCAAATTATCCAATGATTGTTCTGTATTTTTTTACTAAATAAAATGAAATGAAATCATCATTTTTTTAGAAACTAAAATTTCATCTTATTCTTAAAAGTTTTTATTTATATTTTTTAAGACTTTTATTTATCCATCTTCTTCTTCAAAACATATTTTTCAAACGACTATTGAAAACCAGTCACAGAAAGATGAAGTGATCAATTACTTCAAGTTATGAAGAAAATATTTCTCACAAAAGGACAAAAGGTAATCGTTATGATCTATTGAAAGAACAATTATTTTCATTTGTTGAAGATTTATTTTAAAATTATTTTTAATGAAATAAGTAAGTTCATGGCTCTGATGAAATTGAAGTCTCTTTGAAACTAATTCCTTATGAAAGGATTATGTTAAAATTAATCACCTTGAATGAAGAAAAAGAGGATCTAAAAGCTGAGTATGATGCGTCTAGAAAAGTGTATGATGATCTAAAAAAATCATTTGTGTCAAAAATATTTTTTGATTCATTACAAAAGTAATATCAAGATATGAAAGTGAGTTTAATCTCAAGAGTATATTTTTAACCATCTAAGATAGAAATGATAATACAGATGGAGTTTCTAAAAAGAGAAGCTGTAACTAAGATAGATATTGATAAGTTGAAGTTATTTCTGCATAAAAAGTTTTCATCTTCTTCAAATCAAATAAAAAAATATGTAAAAAAAATTATAATAACTTTCATGAGTTTTATCTACCTTAAATGAAAAATTTCATTGTTTGGACAGTTCAGACGAACAACCTACTCATTTTTAACCCTTTAATTTTATTTTCTTATTATTTAAAATCAATGACATATATATTATTATTAATATATTTTGTTTAGTGAAAATAATGTTGTAAGTTGTTTTCTAATTTCATTTTGAACTTTTATTGAGAAATAACTTAATGCTTAATTATATCTTAAATAATTTTATTTTTGTAAGAAAAATTATTAATAATAGTAATAGTATTTTTTAAAATATTACTTATAAAAAAATCATTCTTTAAATATTTTAATTAATTGAATATTTTAGATCCTATAACATAGGTATAGTTTTAATAAAATAATCATTTTATATTTTATATATGCTTCCCGTTTAAATATTTATATCTTCTTAAGAAAGCATAAATTTATGGGGAGTTAATTTTACTATGATTATCTTTTTGATGTCACAAAGTGGGGGAGGGGAGTTTATACTTTATGCTCATTTCTTCTTGTTTACATGTTTATATTAATGGGTGAGATGTTTTCTGTAAAAAAATTAATATGGGAGATAAGTTTTAATCCTTATAATGGGAGAGAAGTTTCTTTTATAGAAGAAATATTATAAAGAGAAGGGTGGGTTTAGTTTATATTTTTCTAAAAAATTGTTTTTAAATTTTACATGTTTATGTTATGGGTTTTGTAATTATACATAGGGTTATATTCTTTATTATGTGTTGATTCAAAAATTTCATTATTTTCTTTTTGGTTTTGATGATCACAAAATCCCACATTTTTTTTACTAGTGAATTTTATTTTAAGTGATTTTCAAGAAATGAATATTCATGGAAATTTTTATTCTAGAAATATACTGAGCTTATTAATCCATATGGAATATTTGTTGAACTATTCTAGGAATTTTTATTTTTATTATGGAAGCACTGTTCATACCATACCTGTGTGAGAGTAACATAAGGAATCAACCCTATGTTTGGATCAGTATGTAATGAACATGTACCCAATGCTATTAGAAAAGTATTGTTCTGTAACCTTACATTTGGATGGAACCATACATTTGGGAAAAGGAAAAGTATGTGTAATCAACCTTATGTTTAGAATTAACCATATGCTTGAGGAAACAAATGTATGGTATATCAACCCTACTTTTGTAATCATTCATAAATTTTCAATCCTAAATTTGGAGTTTTTTCATCACATGAAGGAACCCTATGCTTGACTATTCAATGGCGGAGTTTTAAATCCATGATTTTTTCTAATATTCATGTAACAATTTTGGTATAAGTAAAGATATACTTAAAGCTATTTTATAAATGTCTCAAAAGATTATTATGATTTTATAAGGATTGTATTCAACATAGTAAATAATTACTATTCTTATGGGAAGTTATAACTCTCTTGAATTATTTTGAATTAAAATATTCACAATTTATTATGAAATATTTCTAGATCTAGTTTGACCTGGTGCTTTTCAATATGATGTATAAATATCAAGATGCACTTCATCGGATCATACACATATATAAACATAATATATAAGAGAAGGTATACATAAGGAAAATATATACATCTTTTACATCAGAGCTATACTTTGAAGACATATATGTTGAGATCTATATAATAGACTTACTTATATTACTGTCATTGATACTACATTATATTTTTACATTTTCTTCTGCAAGAACAATGAATAATTTGGTGAAGATAAACTTTGAAGACATATATGTTTAGACATATTTCTTATGTTTTCTTTGTTACTATAGTTCCTACAAAATGATGATGATCTATCTACTACTGTGTATTATTGAAAACTTATTTGATTTTGTGTATTATTGAAATATATTTTACATCTTTTAGTTACTAATGCAACTCTGAAGTTTAATTTTTTTCCCAAAAAATAAATACCTACTGATTTGGTGGAGTTTAGAATACTTGTACTTAGTTATGGTTAAGTGTGATATTCTTACACTAATATGTAGATTTAGTATTCCCTATAAAAGAACTAGAAGTCTATATAAAATCCTTGTATGGTTTCAACTGTCTGAACTAAATTTTTGTTTAAAGTTCTAAGGATAGGAGGACCTGATAATGAAAATCACCCAGATCATGGAGTTGAACATTGGTGGAGTGCACTAGGGGATCTTTGTTCCATGATCCAATATAAAATACTATGTTAACTTCCTATATTTATTTCTGATACTCATTCTTATTTGTGAGAAATAGTGTTTTGTAATATCATAGTTTTTGAATTACACAATTCACCCTCCTCTTGTGTCTTTTTTCATCATCATCATCATCATCATCATCGTCACCCCGAACTAACAACCCCTAATTTTTATCCAAATGAATATCATATAAAAATATATCAATTAGATTTTTGAATCATGATGAATATTAATTGGAATGATTTTTAAAACATATATAACCTATTTAATCCTTGACATTAAAGGGGAAAGAGTATGGAAAATGGTGTCAAATATGAGATATCTCACATTTTGAGTGTATCATCTCTATTGTCTGAGGTTTATTTTATAATTTCCATGAATATTTTTTTTAATTATTAATTAATGATCCTTAATTTTGTTAAATGTTTATTTTAAATTTTATTAATTTCATATATTATGAATTTAGAAACATACTATGCTAAAAATGTTGTCATGAATTTCATTAACCATGTAGAGTTTTTTTAATAGTTAAAAATTCCTAATAACTCTATAATGTATTATATTATAATTCATAAAATTTTTCCATTATAGCCTAAAAATGGATGAAATAGAATAAAAATATGTCATGTAACATATTACAAGCCATTCTATAGAGAGTGATACATCGAAATCTCTAGTCACATTATATAAATAAATTGATCATCAACTATCCCATAACACTATTCACATTAGGATATTTATTGAGTAACTACATTAAATTTTTTTTATCATCCATTTAAATTGGTTTAGATCCTTTATTTTATTAAAAACATCAACCAAAACCTCCCTTTTATAAGTTTTTCTTCAGTTTTTATCAAATAATGATATTCTATTTTCTATGTTTTTTGGTAATCATTGTTGGGATTAATGGGGGTGAAAATGCTTGAACATGGATCATGTGATCAATAAAAATGTATAAATTCTTGGATAAGTGAGAAATAATATTTCACTAATATTAGTAGATAATGGGATCTTCAAAATGAGTTCACTCGATATCAATATTAATCTTGATTGGGTTACCTAATTTTTTTCTATTATCAAGTATAGAAAATTAATATAAGGGATAGATTATGATTTTTTTGAGAGAAAGAAAAATTAAAACTGTCATCAATCCAAATTCTAGATATTAATATTTTTGGACTAAGAAAATATAGTTTAAAATAATACTATACTCAATAAATTACCTAACATGAATCTCCAAGATTTAAGTGAACTCTGATATACTATAAAAATAATATTATCTAAATATGACCATTATGACATAGCCATTAAATCAGATGGTATGAATAATAATAAACAAATTATAAAAAATACATATAAATGTTTTATATATTTAAAATGTTTTTATTTATTCATAATAAATAAGTACTAAATTTTTAGTGAAGTCATTTTTTGTTTCAAAAATAGGTTTTCTTGAAAAATGGGTTTTACTACATTTTGTGCATGGACATTGTAATTAATTTATAAAATTTTTAGAAATTGTATTTGAGGAAATGAACATAATTTTTGAATAATTATTTCTATATTATATTTGGGTTAATTTCTTTATAGATTATCATAAAATGATTTATTTTTTAAATAATAGTGAAAAATACTATTTTTTGTAAAACTATCATTTTTAGGTAAATTAAATTAAAAGAACTGATATATTTTTTATTTGGTTTTAAAGTAAAATATGATAAATTTTATTAAACATAATATAAATAATTCCATAGGAATCAACATTATATTTGATTATGTTATGAGTTCATTTTTTTGATTAAAAACTAGTTTTCTAAAAAACAGATTTTCATTGAATTTAATGAAATTTTTTTAAAATTGATTTCATCCAATTATAAAAAATTGAATCATTAAAAATATATTCCATATTTTTAATTATGTTGTTTAGATTTGGTATATAGGTCCCTTTAATTTTTTAGGCATTATGAATAGTAATTGTGGTAAAATTTATTACCTTTATAAAGGATAAAATGGGATAAACAAGGTTAAAAATATAGAATAAGGGTTGATAACAATTCATAAACATGAATATATTTTATTTATTGGGTTTAATTAGGAAAAAAATTCATATATTATAAAATATTTCATCTTGGTTCCATTTTTCTTTGATAAAGACATTTATTTATTTTAAGTAAAGAAAAATTCCCAAATGTCACTCTCTTGCATTGAATTGAAATCATATGGTCACATAGGTATAATAGGATTTAATTAATGAATAAAAAAGTTTATTTTAAATATAAATAATTTTGTTTTGTGATGTAAATTTATTTTAAAATTATAGTTATGTTATAATTAAATTAAATTCTTACACAACAGTAACATTGTTCTTGTGAAAGCAGTAGAAAATTCAAAGTAAATGATTTAAAAAATTTAAAAAGTAATATTTTTTGGATGAATCATGCTTTCAAAATAATTTTATAGTTAATAATAATTTATCATTGAGGTTAAATAATATATATTTTAATTCTATTCCTTTTTTAATTTCTTAAAATTCAAAACAAATGAATAGTTCCTAATGTTACATTAAAGTTATTTTATGTTAAATAATATTTTATTAAATGATTAAAAAATAATAAAAAACATTAAATAGGATAATATTATTGGCATATAGTCTATAATTTCATCCCTTTACCATTTTTGAGACATTTTTCCTTTATAAGTTAATTTATTACCCTTTAAAATTGAAACATTTATTATCACGGTTAAGGTTAAAATTGGTTAATGAAAGGATTAAACCAAAACAAATGGTTTAAAATTTTAAAACAACCAATCCATATTTTATTGGATGAATGGATTTAAATATTAACATAAATTATATTATAATATTTTCCCACTTGGTTCCACTTTCACGTGAAAAATAATTTATTATATTTAAATCTTTTAAGTAATTCAAATTGTGTCATTTTTTTCTTAAAAATGGGCACCATATCTCCTCTATTCAACACAATTCATGAGCCACTTATCTCATAACATAAATGATTAAATAATATTATAATAACCCTACCCATGTCTTAGAGCTATTTTTTAAAAGGTGGTTCCTCGGTCAAAGACCGACACACAATTTATTAGATAAAATAAAGGATAACTTCATGAGCAAAAAATAGGGTATCTTATAAAAATATTTATCATAAATAGGAAGAAGCTCAACCAAAAAGTTGTCCTTCCAAGTTATGCCCTGGTTGATTCCTGTGTTAGAAAGAGCATCAGAAACCATGTTATCTTTACGAAAGGCATGGGTGTAAATGAATTTAGTCCTTATAATTGAATCAAGGCAGTTCATCTAGTGGGTGGTCAGTGGCTAAGAAAGATGCACTACACCCTCCCAAATAGCATGGATAATATTGGTTGAGTTACTTTCAATCCAAATATTTTTCTAAACCTTTTTCTTGGAAAAGTTGACAGCATCTATCATGCCCATCATTTCTACCTCCAGAGACGATGTAGTACCACAACTACCAAAGAAGCACCCAAGACACTAACCAAGGTAGTCTATGAAGATAACACCACATCCTATGGGTCCTAGATTTTCTTTAGAGGCACCATAAACATTTAATTTGATCCATCCTAAAAGCAGGGATTTCCAGAAGACCTCAAAAGTGCACCTCGACTGTTTGTAGATACCATGAATCCGAAGTTGATGGAGGATCTAAAAAATCATCAACAATGTTGTCACAATGAGCATTTTGGATCGAAACATCTTCCCTAACGACAATGAGAATTCACATCCTACTTGAATTAAGATTTAATGAGTAATTGTTGTGAATAATTGCATTTTTATCGTACCAGATCACATGGAGGAGTTCAGAAAAAGCAGTGATGAAAAGGTTCCAGATTTTTTGAGAGATATTTAGTTCTACACATAATTTTAATTGCAAGATGACAGAATAAATGAGTATCCATCTGCAATAAAAAATGTCAGAAATATAATTCCAAAGGGCAGATGCTCTAGCACAAGATAGGAACAGATGGTTAGTATCTTCTCTATGTTGGTGATAGAAAGTACACCTGGAGAAAAGTTGGAACCCAAAAAATAGAAGAAAAACCTTAGTGAGGGAATAGATTTATTATTATTATGGAATATTTTTTTTAATCTTCTTTGCAACAAATGTGAAATGTAAGCATCACTCATGCATATGTGTGGACTACCACCTCCACGTATTAATATGCATCCATTTTCTATCACCATATGTCATGGTTTGTTATTATGGTGTATTTATAGTTTATATATTATTTATTTGAAATAATTATTCCTCTCTTATTATAATATCTTACCTAACTTTTCACCTTCCATTCCTTCATGAAATGATAACATCGTTCATGCATACGTGTGGACTAACACCTCTACGAAGAGACGCGATTTTTTTCATTTATAATTCAAATGGTTTGTAATAAGGATAGATTTAATTATTATATATGATATTTATTATAGAATAATTATGATGGAAAATTTAAATTTTTTTACCTTTATTTCATTTCATCCATTGAAAAGTGGAAACATAACTTGTGTGAATGTACAAATTACCGTCTCTATAAAGTGATGTAAATCATTTTTCACAACAAATTTATATGTATTGTTATAAAAGTATTTATAATGATAACATATTATACATATGAAATTATTAATATTATGGATATTATGGAACCATGAGAAAAGTACAAGGAACAAAATTGATGAATTGAAACATGCATGAGAAATGAAATAATTATCACTCAAAATAGTGATTTTAATAAAGAATTGTTAATAAATGGGTGATAAGATGTTATAAGTAAATATTATATGGTATGATATGTATGAATATGGTACTATAATATATTTATAATAATAATATATTTATTATATAGGATGGTTTTATTCATACAATGTTGGATGAAACTTGAGGAAATGGTTTCACATCCCTTTTGTGTTTTTTTGATACACATGTAATTTTGACCACCTATTACTTTAATTTAGTGTATAAAACTACCATTTAATATGATAGAAAATAAATATATTAATATTAAAGTTATTTAAAGTTTCATTTTAATTTAATTATTTCATCGGGTTTATGATTCACAAATTACTGAAGCGGTATGATATTTTTGATACAATATCATTTCTTTTCAGGATTATATATAAAAAATTTAAATTGAGTGAAATTATATGGATATTATAATTTAATCACCATAAATTTTATTCTCCTATATTTATTAATATAATTTTTATGTATTAGAACCATTTTACACTCTTTGGTAATTAAAATGATCAAAAAAATTATTTTAAAGAAAATTCAAACTTAATTCCTTTTTGGTCGATGAATGTTTTCTTCTATATACATGGTTTCAAAAACAAATTGGTTTATTTTTAACTATAATTTTAATTTTTATCACTTTTTACTTTTTTTAAATTTTTTTGAAAGGAATATTTTTAAAGAAAAATTTCATGACCAAGTTATTTTTTTTACTTTTAAAAAAGTGCGATAATAAAGTTTTCTTTTAATGTAGATGACATAAATAGATTTTCACACAACAGTGAGAATTATTTTATTTGAATATTAATTTATATTTTTCCTTGTTTATTATCAAGTAAAATGTTTTTCTCAATATTATGGTAATTTTCAATTAAAATGTTATCGAAAAAAACCAATGTTTTCTCTGGTTTTCAAAGAAATGCTCAAGTGATATTTTAAAGGTATTTTTAATCTATGTAAACATATTTTATGGATTATTATAAATCATTGGGAATATAATCTTATTATACCATCCAATTTATTTTTATTGATGGATTATGACGATGATTGAAATATGATTATATGAAATTCATTTTTTTCCCACATGTTAATTATGTCATGATGAAAGATTTATGAAACCTGTTTCCTTTCTAAGGGTTATTCTATGATGAAATGATTAAATGTTTATGAAAATAATTTCCTTTCTATATGATATGATACAATGAAATGAAAGATGTTTTTATAATCTTGTGTCATACATATGAATTAATTATATGATAGTTGGGTTTGTTATAGCTCTCTAATTAATTTAGTAAAGATGGATAACTTGTGAGATAACTATACCATGAGTGAACCTATTTTCATGTTAAAAATATTATTCTTGTACTTGCTTTCATGTCCATAATTTTTATACATGGACATAGTTTCATTCCCATAAGTTTAAGCATGGACATATTTTAAATCCCATAAGTTGGCGAAATGTTCTGATTTTATGTCCTTAATTTAAAAAGTTAACCGATTTCTATTTATACATGTTAAAAATGTTATAATATTTTACATTCTTCCTCATTCCTATGATTATGATATGCTATCTTGGACCATTTTTTATTATTGATGATTATATACTCTTAGGACCTTTTCCTTTGGTTATGAAAAATATTTATGTCATGAATCATGATTTATAATCCATGAATTGATTGGGTATGACTTTTTTATAGTATGATCATGGTATTATACCCTTATTATTACTAATTCTCATTGAATGATACATCAAATGATTTCTATTATTGAGAATATGAGATAACCCTTTCTTATGTATCCTTTCCTCTCGGATATGAAGAAAGGATTTAAGTATTATATTTTTAAGAAGGGTCCTAGTTGTGAAGAACTAAGAGGGATATGATGTAAATCCTTTATGGTATAATATTTTTATGCATATAGTCTCCAAATACTCTAAAAATTAATGTTTTTAGGGGGTGTATATTTGTGAATTTAATATTATTCTAAAATTATGTAACATTTATATATGCAAATTTCACATCCCAATAGTTGGTATTGGAGTAGGGTTTAGTTTTTTTTGAGAACGAGATTAGAAAACATTGGTGGGAACCCTTAGGAAAAGAATGGGTATAAGGAAATACCCTAAGTTATAGTAAATAAAATAGTGTAGTTTTCCTATAAAATATATTCCTATAAAGATACTATCACATGGGTGCGACATCGAAAAATAGGGACCTAGTGGAAATTACTTAAAATAGAGAGGATTGGTTATTAATTTGATCATCATCAGTCCATGATGAGTTAGCCTAAGAATTTACACTTCGATAGACACTCATATGGTATATGGTTGGGTAAATCCTTATCTTCTTTATCAACCACTACTAAGGATTTGAATAGATTATTCCATGGATGAACAAGTTAAACATATGGTGTCATAGATTGAAAAAAATATGTCATGATTTAGATATACTATGAATGATTTTTCATGATTATATAATTAATATCTTTGATTATTGTTAGTTACAAAGTGTTTTTAGGTTTTAATTAATTGATATAAGTAGAAGGAATCATGCAGAAACTGAATGTGAAAGGTGACATAATTATTTTACTCATGAGAAACCAAATGAAATGGGTGATTGAATATGAAAGCTTTTGATAATGTCTAACTATATTTCTTAATATATGATTAAACCTAATAATATGTGAGATTTTGAATGAAAAAAATAAGAGAAAAATGGAGGTTCATAAAGACAATAGAGTAAAGAAGATTTGTATTCCAACATGTTAACAATGTGGGAAAAATAGATAGGGAAATGTGACAAAGTAATGAGAAGATATTTTGGGTGTGGAAAATAAGGACATATATCATGTAATTTCTAAGAAAAGAAATTTGGATTTCAATAGAGGGAAATAATTTCAATATTATGGTACCATTTATAGTTTATATTTTTATGTGTGGGGAACATGGGAATTATCAAAGTCAATTCCCTAATATAAGGACTAACTCCTAGAACAAGGAAGGTTCTGTGTTGTTACAATATTCTAAGGGGAAGGATTTATGTGTTTATGTATTGGGATTCTAGATTTAAGTTTTATAAGTTCTTTATTGAAGATATTTTGGAAATAATAATCATGAAACATCTAAGTATAGTTCTACAAAAATTTTGATTTATGAATTTACAAGTATATATTGAAGGGAATGCATAAATTGGAAAAATTATTTAGTAGTAAGGTTATATTTTTAGAAAACACATAATTGAGGGATATATGACCCTTAAAATGTTCCCAAGGTTGAGATAATAATATTTAGTTGGTATAAAAAGATTATTGATATTGAGAAATTAAATTTGATAGCATTTATAACCTTGGAATTGATAAGTGATTTGATGAGAAATTTGTTTATAATTAAGTTTACTAAATGTTTAGATTTATGGAATATATTTGATAGTGTATGATTTAAATTATGGAATAACGATTAAATTAATTTTTGGAATCATATAAGTTTTTGAGTTTTTATAGTGATTTATGTTTTTTATGAAAAGATTATGTTATTTTAGTAGAATATAAGTTCAAGTTATTGACGTGTATGGTGTGTGATATTATAAGAAAATTTATGTTGTTTAAGAATTAAATAAATATTATTTTTTAAATCAAGTGACCTTTTTTTATAAATTTTTGGGTTTTGAATTTGGTCAAACATATTTTGGATAATTCTTAGGGTTAAATATTTGTGATTTTTTTTAAGTTGAACTTTGGGTATTATTACTGTCATTTTATAGATTAATGTATTATATCATCATATGAATATTTATCCATATTTGATAACCTGTGATGATTTTGTTTTGTTTTTTATAAATATCTAGAGATATGAGTAATGAATTATTATTATTTTAGGGATCTTATGATGTATCAAAATTTAATTTCAGTGCTTCAAGAATGAAAAATCCAACTTAAATATTTATTTCTTAAAGTAAGAGAAGAAGTTGAAATTGATAGAAGAACAACCAAAGGATGAAATAATGATTTTGAAATGAAAATAAATTGAGTAACTATATTTTTTCATGTTTTATATATTGATAGTATAGGAATACATCAACTCTAAGAAAAGGATCAATAAATATAAATGTTATTCTTTTACCTTCATTTCAAATGATTTTATAGTCTTCTTTATCCCTTACTGATTTACGGTTTTGTGGTCATTAACTTTCTCATGATCTCATTATTTATTGATATCTATTATAATTTTGAAATTATATTTCTCCTCCATGTTCATATTTCCCCTTTTCCCTAATTTTATCCTTATCTTGGAACCAGATTATTCGCTATTTTAGGTAATATTTATGTTTCCCACTTCCCCTTTTCAAATGAAATTTTTTTGTCCGTTTATACAGTGTGGGATTTCAATAAAGGTATTCTAAATTGTTTAACCCTTTATTACCAAGATAAAAATCACGAGAACACTATTTATTTCAGGGGGAGAAAATGTAACACCCTGAAAATTTAGTTTAAAATAATACCATTCTTGATAGTTTTCTTAACACACAACACCATGTTTCAAGCGAATTATGATATACTATGAATATTATATTTTTGAAATGTGACTATTATAACCTAGAAATTAAATTGGAAGGTATGAAATAGTAAAAAATAATTATTAAAAATATGTATAAAGGTTTTATACAATTAAAATTTATTTATTTATGCATAATAAAGTACTCAATTTTTTTAGTAATTTTATTTTATGGTTCAAAAATATGTCTTCTTGAAAAATTGTTCTTATTGTATTTTTATGAGAAAATTATAATAAATAAATAACATTTTTTAGAAATTTTATTTGATAAAATGAAGATTTTTTTTTAAATTATCATGTCAATATTATATTAGGGATATTTGGTTTGTATTTTTCTAAAAACATTTATTTTTGAATAAATAGTAAAAATTACGGTTTTTTTGCAATAATGTCATATATTTTCTTTAAATTAGGTTTTTTAAAAGTACCATAATTTTTTATATTTGTTTTTAAATTAAAATAAGATCCATTTTATTAAACATTATCTAAATAATTATATAGAAATAAATATTATATTTTGTTTTTTATAAGTTTATTTTTTTGTTCAGAAAAATTAAAATTCCTGTAAAACTGATTTTATTTTCATTTTATGCATTTTTCTAAAAATTTATTTCTTCTAGTTATAGAAGTTGAATCATGAAAAAATTCCAAATTTTTAATCAATATGTTCAAATTTGGTAAATAATACTATTTTATTTTTAGGCATTCCGTATAGTAGTCATGATATGTTTATCACCATGGTAAATGTTAAAATAGGATAAACATGGTTAAAAATATAGAATAAGGCTTTAAAATCATCCATAAACTTTAGTATATATAATTTTATTTTTTAAATTTATCTTAAACCTTTATATATCCTAAAATATTGAATCTTGGTTCAAATTTACTTTACTAAATACCTCTATATTATTTTATGTAATAAAAACATTTAAAATTCCACTCTCTTGATTTTAATTTCTCTTATATGTTTACATAGGGATATAAAGATGTTATGAATGAATATAAAATTTTATTTTCAAATTTTTTTTATTATGTTAATTTATTTTTAATTTTCAGTGATTGTATAAATTATCTTAAATCCTTTCACAATTCTACCACAGTGAAAGTAGAAAAATTAAAGTAAATGATTTTTAAGACATAAAATGTATTATTATTTGGATAAATTATACTTTAAAAAGACCTTTATGGTTAATAATAATGTATAATTCATGGATAAAAATTTTTATTTTCAATTCCATTCCAATTTTTTATCTTTAAAGATAATTTTTTTGAATAGTTCTTAAAATGTATTTAATGTTACTTTATTATAAATAATATTTTATTAAATGATTTAAAATCATAAAAATATTTAAACAGGACAATATGAATGGGATATGGTCTAAAATTTCACCCCTTTATAATTTTTGATCCATTTTTTACCATAGAATTAATTTTATAACCCTTTAATAAAGAAAAATTTGTTACAAAGTTAATGTTAAAATTGGTTAACAAAGGGATTAAAAAAAAGATAAGCATTAAATGCCACATAAACCAGTAAAAAACTTTTCATTTAAAGGTATTTCAAAATTAAACTATATTATCTTCAAAATTTTGGCCACTTTGAGCCACTTTCATATGAATCACAATTTATTATATTTAAATAGTTTTGTAATTCCAAGTGTGTCCTTTCCTTAACTATAAAAGGAAACCAAATATATTTTGTTTTCCACACTTCAATATCCTATTATCTCATCCAATAACTACCCAAATACTTTAATAACATTCATATACAAGTCCTAGGGGCCATTTTTGGATAATTAAACCATATTTTCAAGGCTTAATATGTAAGCGAAAGAAGGTTTCTCAACGAAGAGGCATAACACTTAACTCAGTACTTTAAATTTTATTTAATCTTAAAAATTATATAAACCTATTTTTTCTATAATAACATGATGAATAAAGTATAATAAGTAATATTATTTTATTATTCTGTTGAAAAAACTAGTTTCCACCCCCTTTCTATGAAATGATATCTAAATTATCCCACGTGTGTACGTGTGGATCCATATAGCGATATGATTCATTTTCCATCACCATATTTAATGGATGGTTATTATAACAGATTTAAAAATTCTATATGATATTTATAAAGTAATTATTTTTATATAATTATAATATCTTATCTTCCTTCTTACCTTCCCATATGTTGTGATATGATAACTTCTCTTGTACGTACATGTCAACTACCACCTCTACAACCTGATGTGATTCATTTTCCATTTAACACCTTATATGATTGGTAATAAGGATTTATTTAATTAATATATATGATATTTTTGTTATGATAATATTTTTTAAATGTGTATTGTTATTTAATTTTGTTTCATTCAATCTGTTGATAAGTGGAAACATCACTCATGTGTATGTAAAAATTACCATCTCCATACAATGATGTAACTCATTTTTCATCACCATATTATATGATTAGTTATAAATGTGTATAGAATGATTATATATTATACTTATTAAATGTTTAAAATTATTAATATTATATAATAATTATCAAAGTACAATGACCCAAACTGTTGAATTGAAACATGCATGAGAAACAAGACAGTTATTAGTCGGAATATTGTTTTTAATAAATAATTATTAATAAATGGGTGATCATCTAATATAAGTAAATATTATAAGGTATGATATGTATTAATATGGTTATGTAATATATTTATAATTAAATTATACTTAATATATATATTTTTTCATTGAATATGAACCGGGATGGAACTTGAGGTACAAGTTTCTCATTTTACATTGGTTCTTGTGAGGTATATGTCATTTTCATCGCATGTCACTTTCAAGTGGTGTATATAATATTCCTTTGGTGTGATATATTTTTTTAATTTATTTATATTCTTCATATTTATAGTTACATTTGAATTTATTTTTTTCATGGGGTTATGAACCAAAATTTACCCAAGTAATAAGGGATTTACACTACAATATTATTTCCATTTGGGATTATCTAGAAAACATTTCCATTGAGTTAAATTATACAGATATTATCCCTTAAACCCCATAAATTATATTTTAATGTATTTATTCTTATAATTTTTATTTATTATTTCCATTTTTCTCTCTTTGGTGTTTAAAATTAATGAGAAAAATGTTTTTAAAAAAATTCAACCTTATTTTATTTTTTGGTCATTAAAAGTTTTGTTCTATGTTCAGGGTATTAAAATAAAAATTATATAAGTTATTACCTATATTTTAAATATTTTAAAACATTAATTTTCATTACATTTTAATTTATTTTAAATTTTTTAAAAAGAATCATTTTAAATAAATGTTTTATAAACAAGTATTTTTTTTTAGTTTTTACCAAATTGTGAAGGAATGTTTTATTTTAACACACACAACATGAACATATTTTATCACTATCATGAAAACTCTTTATTTTAAATCTTTACTTAAAATTTAACTTGGTTATTTTTAATTAAAAAAATTTCTTAATATGTAGTTAAATTTTATTTCAAATTTTGTCATATTAAAATAATACTTTCTTATTTTTTCTAAGAACTATTTAAATTTAAAGATATTTTACCTCTATATAAACATACTTTAATGATTTTTATGATTCACCAATGATATGGTCTTATGAAACCTTCCAATATATTTATCTAGATGACTTATGATAATGATGATTTAAATATTATTCTATGAAACCCATTTCATTTCTATGGGTTTATTAAGTTATGATGAGAGCTTTATAAACCCAATTTGTTTTCCCCGGGTTATGCAATGATGAAATGATGAAATTATTATGAAATTTATTTCCATTACATTTTTATCATATTATGAAATGATAAATTCTTTCAAGATATTGAGGAATACATCTGAATGATTTATGATTATATTGTGGTTGGGTCTGTTGTAGCCCTCCAATTCATTAGGTAAAAATAAACAACTCATGAGATAACTATGTTATTATTAAACTAGATTTCATGTTCATTACATTATATGTGGACCTATTTTGATTAAAAAACATTTATTCATGGAAATGGTTTCATTTAAATCATTTTAAAAATGGATTTGATTTCATATCTATAATTTTATGTAAGGACCAGGTTTCATTACATTAATTTAATGTGTGAGCCTATTAGTATTTATTAATGGTTACAATGTTACAAGATTAAGTTTTTACCACTTTCTAATGTTTTTTATATTCACTAATAGATTATGTTTTATTATTGATGATTCCATAATATTTTTACTTTTTCTTTTTTTTTGAAAAATATTTACATCATGAATTGTTATTTATGATTTATGAAATGATTTGGTATGAATTCCTTATTTTATGATCATGTTTCCATACCCTTATTCTTACTTATGATCATTGATTAATATATACCTTTTTTACCATTTATTAGCATATGATCTTACCATTTATTATGTTTCTTTTTTCCTCTGGATATAAAGAAAGTTTTTAAGTACAATATGTATAATAATGGTGTTAATTGTGAAAAACTAACTAGGAGATGTTGTAGATCCTTTTTTAAAATTATATGATTATATATCTAGTCAATAAAGAGACTAAGATTTTGGTTATTGGGTGTGTATAATATTTTCTTGAATATTATTTTAAAATGATGTAATATTTATGTATTTAAAGTTTAGGTCTCTTTAAATGCATAGTCTATTTAAGATCATTTACCTTGTAACGATTAATTTTCATGGATTTTTTAGTCCAATACTAGAAATATATTTATTTATAAGGAAATTTTAATAGATAATGTGTATAATCAGTACGTGTAAATAATAAATTGGAATAATAATAAGTTTTTTATTATTTAGAAGTTATCTTGATGCTAAGATGACTTTAAGTGAATTTTATAATGAAGGTGAACTAGTATTTAATATAAAAAAAGAAATATTTTGTTTTTTGAATCGAGTTTCTTACATACTTATAAAAATAAAAGGCTCTTTCAATTCCAAATAAAAATATAAATCAAATTTTCTTAGGTTTTATGTAGAATTATCACTATATCCCAATAAAAATGGTGATAAATATAATGATGAATAAAGGGGCACGTAATCAATTTTTGAAATTAAACCCCCCCCACTTTGTTGAAGATATATTTTGTAAATTGGTCTATTTTATGGTCTAAAATCATGTTTTTAAAGAGATAAACTTTTCAAAATATGTATGTATGATTTCCCAAGATTGATAGGTATGTACCCCCATAGAGTTGGGGTGGGGGGTGGGGTGTTTTTTTGATGGTGTAGTGAACACACACGACTGAGGTGGACATTATAAGGGACCTTATTTCCTAATTTTCAGGTCACCTATATGGGATATATCTATGTTATTGATCATTTAATGTTACTTTGTGAGCATGTTGGATGACCATATAGTTCACCATTTATAATAAGGTGATCCTTATTGGTAAGCACAAGATCAAAGAAAACCATGCATCCTGATTATGTAGTCAAAATCATATTTCATGATTTCTCTTTTAAAATTCATATTATCCATCCATAATTTTTTAAAACCCTCTATCTCGACATATGATAGACTAAAGGGTTCCTTGGTAGTGATTTTTTTAATTTTATATCATCAATTGATGCTTTTCTTTCCAGGATTGATTGGTCTGATATCAGATCTCAGGTTTGATCCCATATATCTTTGTAACCTTAAAACTATATCTATCTAACTCTATATATTTATCCTTAGATGGATCCATATCTTAGGACTAGGTCACATGTTTTGGAATTTTGTTTTGAAACTTTAACAAAATAAAAAAGATGTTATGTTTTAGTTTCATGGGTTTAGAGGATTGGATCACAAACACTAATATCATATCTAATATTTAAATATATCTATATGATATTTTTATAAGGTAGGTATCCATTATTCACTATAACCAGATCCAACCCTTTGGGACCCTACTAGGGATTTCAGTAAGTCAAGTGTGCCACCATAAGGACACCTCCAATAGGCTAGCATCTGGAGAATAAGACCACGAAGGTATAACCTATATGGGAGGCCATGACCTGTTACATTTTGTAACATAAATTTATCTATAATAAAAAATAATTTCCAACAACCCTGAAACACACACACACACACACACACATATATATATAATCAAGTGAATTTATAAAAATTAAAGCATCGAATAAAATATATATAGTGTAATTAAATAAAGGGAAAACCAATAATCGAAATACAAATAGAATATATAAATCACAACTTGTATGTTTCAATGATAAATGGATGATGAATCGTCATTATATGGTATCCAAGACAAACTCCATCAACAACCACCCTCCACCATGTACCACCATCCATTACTATGACTCATCTTTACTTCCTCCATCAACAACAACATTCAATGTGTAATTTTCATAGACAAAACATGTGTGGTCAAAAATACCATTAAAGTGTGGTTATAATCATACTTATAAATTTTTATTAAATATAAAATAATGGGTTAGATTAAAACACAATTATAAGGGAAAACTAGAAAGATAAAACAAAGATAATAGTTATAATATAAGGTCAAGGCTGCCATGGGAAATGAATAATTTTATTCTCTTCATCATAACCCCTTGGAGGATCATATCTCACAACAACCTAAGACACCATATTAATAAGTCTCATAAATCTAAAATTCAACATCGAAAAATAATTCATATCTAATTTAAAAACATGCATTCCCTTTATATAACAAGGATTGAGATATCTAAATTAAAAAATATCATAACTACCCACACCATATATATTCCATTTTAAATATCTATTAACATAGAGGGAGACCTATTCCTTGATATAGAGTTCAGGATAGTGAAGGGAGTAACAACCTCAATTGGATCAGAAACAAGTAACATATCTCTTTATTAAGACACTACCCTCTATAAGTGCAGGATTATCAACCCATTATATATGGGAGTATTATTTACATCTATAGTATGAGGTACCAATGTCACATCGAGATTGAGGAAGTATTATCCCCATGCTCGAATGGAGGACCACTTACTCTTTATTTAGTTTAAGCATTTTTAAGGGGTTATATAATTTATATGTGGAAAACCCATGCCTCTTCAAGTAGGGGGTTACCTACTCGACTTTGTGTTGAGATGACTCATTCCTTGGGACTAAAAACTATCAAGGGGGTTTCTGACTTTATTTCTACTCAAACTATCTTTCCCTATTCCTATCTCCAAATCTATAAATATAATGAACATGAACTACCCAAAATGCCTAAAAAATTGTCGATGATGACTAAGAAGATATTTCCATTGCACACTACGAAGAAAATGATCATAATTTACAACTCACATGTTTAATTCGGGTTCTCAAGGGAGAGGTTAGAAAAAGTATCATATTACATATAATAAATATTATATAAATTTATATACATGCTATGTATGACCTCTAGAGATTTACCATCACCATCACTCCATGTAGTGTTATTCAATATGATATTTAATTTTATGTCCATACAATGTTTTTATCAAAGAATAACTGGGCATTAATCTAGTGTAAATTTTTTCGTGTAATAGTAACTAATGTGTATGGGTGAATTTAATTCTATATACACTGATTAGGGTTCCTGTGTATGTACTAAGTTTCACACTATGTTGAGTGAAACAAAACTACACAGCATGTACTTTTAGACTACATGTTATGTAGGTCACCCATGGTAGTTGGGTGTGTATTCAAGTACACAACATGTTTAATGCCATATCACTACAAGAAATGTACTTAATGACTACATGTACTATAATATTTAAGAGAAAAACCTAGATCACATCAACTTCCACACACTATATATACTTTAAAAATATATTATGTTATGAAAACATGCTGAAATATTACCGGTTTCTCCCCCTTTCAAAATTTTTACTACTATAGTCATATATTCTACTATTTCTACCCCCTGAGCATGATCTACATGTAATTAAATGTGTTCACCACACCTATTTTCATTATCTTTCATTATTAATAACACTTCTCAGGCTCTTTCTTTACCACTTCAGTCCACATCGTCTATCCTCAGTCAAATCCATGTCCAAAACTCCCTTCCATCAGTCTTAGTTTCCTCAATACATCCCTGTATAGACTCATATGCACATTTTTTTCTTTATATTTTAATCTTAGTATCAATATTGAAACAAAATTGGGAGGGAGGTAAAGGTGGTATTGAATAATATTGGTCAGTGCGAGGCTCAACCATCCAAAAATTAGTTCGCATTCAAGTTCTTCGAATAATGTGGGACAAGATTAGAGAGGTTGTTTAGATTAATAATCATTGTTAAATTAACTATATTCTAGATATAAAAAAACATAATTTCCAAAAAAACAAAAAAAATAATTACAATAACAACAATAATAATATTGATAAAAAACATCAATGAAAAATTGGAAGCGTTGGAAATGTTTCGAATTTCATACTCTTCCAAATAAATTAAGAAAATAAACTGAAACCATCAAGATAGAATTTATTAATTTCAATTTATTTAATAAATAATTTAAAAATTGTGATTCATTATTCCATGGTGAATTATTAAAAAAATACCTAAGAACACACACACATGAGTAAACAATGAAAATATAATCCTTGTTTATAACTACTCAATTATTTACTGAATATCTAATGATTTTTTATTTAATTTACATACCATATTAATATCTAAATAATACAAGAATTTATTTATGTGTAAGGTAATTATATAATTAAGTCTATTTAATATAAAAAATATCATACCTCAATGGTGTAAATGTTATATATTCACAATTTCATCACTGCTACACAATTTTTCATTAATGCTTCACAAGTCCACCTCCACCTAGAAAAGATATCAATATACTCAAACCATTTAAACTCTCTAGGTTCCATTCCATGAACCAATTAATATCACTATGAAAATATTATAATAGAGTATTTATAAAATGATAATAGATCAACTAGTCAAAATAATTAAATACTCAAAAAATGACTAGTCAAGGGCCCAATTCCCGATCATATAAATTATACCTCACCTAAGAAAAGAACTATATTCTATGAAGAACTGTGGTGTTGGAACTTTGATCTTTTATTATCTTTTAAATATACTAATAATTTCATTCATGGGATTAATATTTATTTATATAATAAATATTCCATATCCCTAAAAATTTAACTAGTATGAAGTTCCACCAAAATTCATCCCAAGGGTAATTATATCATTATGGACACAATGAAATATTTATAAAAAATTTCCAATGTCTAATATTATAGAAAATTTAAAATTTCAATCCTTTAGAGGTCCGAGAGACTTCAAAACTAAAAAATAGTTATTTATCAATTTAAAAAATTATGGATCACTATATCATCCACACCTTTAAAAATTTTATTCACCATAAAAAAAACAAATTGAGTTGATATACCTAGAATATCTCTAAAAAACTTCATGCAAAAAAAAACCATTCTCACATGTACTTCATTTACCTCTAGACATCTAGGATCTAGGAGAACCTGAGAAACAACTCCACGAGGAGAAATTCTTTACCTCCACACTAGAATCATTCAACTCAACCCTATTATGTTAAATAATTAATTAATGCATGTGATTTTATTAAGTGAATATGGCTATAAATACATATCATATACCATTCCATCCATAGGTCACTCTACTCATAGAATGAATCAAAAAAATATGGCTATAAATATCAACCTTAGAATGGTTTGTTATCAAGGAAACCACTTGTGAGAGTGTCATTATTTAAAAACATAAGGAGAAAACCAAAATTTTCCTCAAAAAAATTATCAATCTATATAAAACTCTATCAAATGGATATTTAATTGAATATTCCAAAACTGACCCTATAGGATCTCTCAAAGAGACTCACTTAATATTTTTTCTTTAACTTCTTATCATCGTGTGTCAAGGTGGATTTACCAGTGTTTCAAAAAATATTCTTAAGAATATCACTAAACCTAAATCTAAATATTTTCTATTCTATTGGAGGAATCCATAACCTCACACATCCAATTCTAAATAAGCCAACATCCCCCACTAGATATATCATGGTTGTGTTTTATTTTTTTTCCACATGAAAGTATATAACATGAACCCTAATATATAAAATTAAAATCCGCAACCATCATGAAACAAATAATTATCCCACCATTGACTGATTCCCCCATAATCAGAGTTGGAATGTTCTAACCACTCAGATAACCATTTTTTATTAACTCTAAATCCATAGATAACACATACCAAACATAATCTACTAAAACTCCATACCTTGAAGAAATATCATACACTTGATAGATATAATCATTACATAATAAATAGCAATGATCGAATACACTTACACCACCAATGTTTGATACCCAATGAGGGACTTTATTTCAAAGCATCTCATCACAACACCCAAGATGAGTATTATAGGACACTACTATACAACCATGAAGAGAGACGATTCACTCACCTCCTTTAAGAGTATCCATAAAATTAAAAACCTATGGATATCTAACCACACATGATCCTATAATCAAAGCCTCTATATCGTAACTCTACCTCATAGAGATTTTAGTTCCATCACAATTGGTGAAAGGCATTCCATATACCCCTATTCCATCAAAACCAACTTTAGTAAGGCTAGATGATCAGACAAGTCCTCCACTTATTGAGCATGGAATTATAACTAAGTTTGTTTGGTACCAAACCACTTCTGTGATATTATGATTATAAAATCTATTAAAGCTTTAAACTTTTCATAAATATACACTACACAACCATTTGAATATTATTTCAAAAGGGATAGATCTATTAATTTAAGAACTACAACACCCTATGTTTTTATAAAACTTTTTTCCATTTTAAATAAATTAAATTTATTTAATGTCTTGAATTTTACACTACACTAAGATAATATTTCTTTATACACTACACCATATTAATCTTGTTCTATATGCAACACTGTCTTAGGTTGCGTTTCATGCAACACTGAGTTTGTATGAAATAATATTTTATTATTATAATTATTTAAAAAAACTATAACCTAGCCGTTAGAATTGTGAGTATAAATAGGATTAATTGAATTATGAAATTATGGTTTAAAAATGTATAAATAACTAATTATATTGAAATAATTAAATATAAATTAAAACAAAACCCTTCTTAAAATAGAAGCAAATATTTTTCTAAAAAGCTATTTAAATGCATACAAGTGTGTTTTATACTAAAACAAAATCCACCCTTTTTGGATTATGTTAATTATATATATATATAATATTCAATATAATATGTAACAATCATCTTATTTTTTTAGACATGATCTAAAAATAAATCTAGTTTTACACTGAAAAACCATTTTTCTCAAAAAGCAATTTTATCACCTCAAAATGGTGCACTTGTTTTAAAACTAAAATTTTACAATTTTATAAATTTTATTAGAAAAAATAAAATTAATTTTTGAAATTTTAATGTCAAAATTTACTTTGATGGAAATTTTGGTATTTTTCTGATAAGATTCATTTTTTAATGAATACTGAAAAATACTACATTTTAATCGAAAACTGGTTTTTTCATATAAATAATTTACAATGTTAAATTATATTTTAAACTATTTTTAAAAAAATTAGATTAATTTTACATCTATTAATCCAATTGAGGTCATTTTAATATTTTTAATATCAAATTTGGATATAAAACCATTTCAAACTATTGAATAATTTTTTTTTAAAAACCCGCTTTCTCTCCCAGTTTATAAGATTAATATTAAATTAATTTTAGAAAATTATATGTTTTTAATTTTTAAAAATGGATTTAATATTTTTAGTAATATGTTAAAAATTAATTAAATAGGTACCTTCTATTTTTTGACAATATGAATAGTTAATATAACAACTTTATTACCAGGATTAAGGGGGAATCAGGTAATTAATGGTCAATGTAATATTATAAATAGTAAAACATTCCCCTAATTCTTGTTCTAAATTTATTATATGAGATATTTTTGAAAAAAATAATCCTTGGGACTAATTTTTAACCTCTTTGATCCACTTGGATGACTTTATTCAACTTAAAGTATTTTATTTTAAGAAAAGTAAAACTTATCAAACTATTGTCTTTAATAAGTATAACTTTTTTTATATGTGATTGTCTAGAAGATATATTTGAACATAAATTTTATTTGTAAATATGAATTATTTATCTTCATCATGTATTTTTTTTAATTTTTTAGTGATAAAAATAATTACCTTAAATAATTACATAATGATGATGCAATAATTATTCAATCAATTGAAAAAACAAATAAATAAAATTAAAAATATTAAAATAAATATAATTTTAATTAATCAAGGTTATAAAAAAATTATTATATTATTATTAAATTTTATTTTTTTTATTAAATTATTTTTTTGAATTTATCTTGTTGTATTAATTTTCTTAGAATCAAAGTAAAGAATAGTGTCAAAATTGACTCTAATGATATTTTATGAAATTAATATTTTATTAAATTATTTAAAAATAAATAAATATTAAATAAGGATATAGGGATGAGATATTGTTTAAAATATCATATTTTATGCATTTATGGTCTAATTGACACATTATATGTAAAAATTAAAACCTTTTAATTTTGATAAAGTTGTTACCATAATTAAAATTAAAATAGGTTAACTATGGGTCAATAAAAATCATAAGGTTTAAAATGACACCAAAACTTTTATTAAATATATTGTATGATTATATTAAAATATTATATTATCATATATTAAAATCTATGAAATTTTAGTGGTATTTGGATTGAGATTGAATTTATTATAATTTTATATTTTGAGAAACTCCACAAGTGCCCCTCCCATCTCTTATAGAAGAGAACATTTTCTTCTCTTTTCGTCACAGATAAAAACCTAATTTTATAAGAAAAAACATATCCAAATATACTAAAAACATATATCCATTCATCCTAGAATCATTCCTCTGGGCATAAATCTATTTAATGAAGTCCTTTTGTGAAAACCAAAAGAAGATACCTAAAGAAGAAGTAACATTTATCAATGAAAGTTTTTGATTCATTTCTTAATTAAACCCCTGAAATTATATTTTACCATGTTTATATAATAACCTCAGTATATTAAATATACTGAAATATTATTTTTTAATTGTATGAACTAAAACTTTAATCACTTCCATGAAATGGGATATGCAATCATCGTTCACCTGTACAATGGACTACCGCCTCGCGAATTGATGTCATTTGTTTTCTCCATTACCAACATTAATGGTTTGTAATAATGATGGATTTATAGTTTATAGATGATATATAATATTTTTATGATGATATTATGATTATTTAATTTCTATATCACACATTATTTCAGGCGTACCATTTTTTTGGAATACGGTAACATCATTCATGTGTACTGTATACTACCAACTCGTGAAACAATATAATTAATTTACACTTTACATAGAATGTATTAAGGTTGGTTTTAATAAAATTATGTAATATATAAGAAATAAAAATCATTTTTTAATGATAATATATCATAATTTTTTTTCTTTAACCTGACAAGAAAATAAAAATATCGTTCATGTGTACGTACAACATACCGTCTCCATGAATGGTGTATTTTATTTTCTACATATAAAATTTATGAATCAAAATAAATAAATATAAAATGAATATATATTATATTTATATAATTATTATAATTCTGTAAATTATTGAATCATTATCTAGGTAATAAGACCAAGAATAACAAGTCAAAACATGTACTAAAAACAAAGTAGTTATTATATGAAACAAAACTTTAACATGGAATTGTTAATAAGAGAGTAATATAAAGTCATAATTAAATAATATATGGTATTATATATATGAATATGATTCTATGGAATATTTATTACAAACTTTTATTTATTATAAAATAGGTTTGAATATATAAAAAGAAATCAAGACTTAAGGTAAGGAGATTTCTAGTCTCACATTTATTTCTGTGAGACTTATACCATACTCACCAATATTTTTATTTTTCTGGTGTATATAATTCACATGAATTTAGTCTATGACTTATATCCTTAAATTTATTTATACTTAAATATAAATTTTATGATCTATCTTTCATGGGTTTTAGGATTCAAAAGTTACCAAATTGGTAAAGCAATTTTGTCTCAATTCATCTTCATTGAGACTCGTGTTTTGTTATGAACCTATGTTATTTTACAAGGTGTATATACATAATATTTAAATGTTTTACCATGAATATACCTATTTTCATTATATTATAAGTTTCATTTAATGTTATTCTCTCCTCAGTTTTAATTTTTTATTCAAAAATCAAGTTTTCTAAAAATATTTTAAAAAATGATATAAATGGTATTTTAAGGATTTTCAAGGAAAATGAGTTAAAGGATGTTTAAATTTTTTTTCAATGATCCATTTATTAGTTTTTCAGTTTATTTTAAATGTTTTTTATCTAATATTTTTATGAATTTAAAATCATTTTTTAATGTGTGAAGGATACTTTCATCAAGAAGTTTTTTGAAAACATCTTTTGAAATTATTTTCAATATAAGATGACATATCTAGGTGTTACTCATTAATAAATGGGGATATGATATAAGAATATAATTATTATTATTTCTTTTAATGGTTTATGTTCTTGTTGAAATGATTTTAATGAGTTATGTTTCTTTTCCATGGGTTATGTTATGATGAAATAATAATAAAATCCAATTCTTTTTATGGGTTATGATATTATGAATGTTTTATTTTTTTTGGAACACATATTAATGGTTTTAATTATGTGATGGGTGGGACCTATAGATCCATACACTCCATTGGGTAATGATAAATGTTCTATTAGCTAAAAGAGTACATGTGTGGTAATCCAAAGCTCAAAAAAAGGGTACATAGGTGGTTATCCCAATCCCAAAACAAAAGGGCACATAGGTGGTTAACCTAAGCCCTCAATAAGAGTCTATATAGGAGGTTATTCTAATCCTAGAACTAGAGTTTACATGAAAGGTCATCCAAATCTCAAAGGATATACAAGGGTAATTATCCCAATACTAACATCTTATGAATGTCCTAGTAGGTATCATTGACATAATGTTTTATTTACTTATGTGTATGCCAAAAATTCCATCTCTTATTCCATTATTATACTCTCATAGATTATGTTCTTTGATTATATTGTGATACATTTCTTATAAACTATAAATTTTTTTTCCATGATTCAACATTATTATCCTTGATATACACGATATGTTTTTAAAATTTTATACACATATTCTAATACCTCAATATTCATATTATTCTTAGGTATCTCTTATGTTTACCCTTATTGATAATATGATATCACCCCTTTTATGTTTACTTTATATAAGTTATGAAGAATGGTTTTAATTTGGGATAGTAAAGGTTAAGATAATTTTGGGAAACAGTGAAATTCTTTCACCATACTAGAATTTTTTATCACAAGTTTCCAAAGGCACTAAAGTTTTTCAGTCCATGGGAATGTTTTTATTTAATGTAACAAATATTCATCTAAAAAGATGTAATATCTATGATTGAAAACCTTGGATAGTCATAGTTGGTATCAGAGAAAATTTTTAATCAACTATTAGAAACTAGGACGAAGAAGCCTTAGTGAGATCCCTAAGGTTAAGTAAGGGTACATGTTAAAATCCTAGAATTTGGTAGTGATCATGAATATATAGGGATTAAACCTATGTTTATATAGATTGAAATTAATTTCCATTTTTATGTGGTTTTCCCAATATGATTAGTGATGATCAAACTATTATTTTTGGGTTTCATACAATAGATAGAACTATGCATATTCATGTTAATGGTGAATTTGATGGATGATGGAATGATATTCCTCATGAGTATCCAAATGAAATGGGAGTTTGAAGGTAGAAAATTTTCATTATTCCTAATAAAAATCCCATAATATGATCAATAATATCAATCTTGGTGAGTTTCGTGACCCATATAATAAGAGAAATATAGAGTTTCTTAATGACCATAGATGAAAGAAAGTTGAATTATTTCTTCATGTAGAACATGTGGGAAGTGACATCATTGAGAATGCTTCAATGGAACCAGAAGATAGTTTAGGTGTGGAAAATAAGGACACAAAGAAAGTAATTGGAAGGGAAAATTTTTAGTTAACACAATTGATAATGATAATGTTATTTCAAAGGAATCAACAATAGTTAGTTATTTTAAATGTGTAATGTATGGCCATTATGAGAATCGATTCCCTTGGAGGAAAGTTTGTGAAGAGAATAAATATGGTTGTATGATTAATAGTTATATTTCTCACAAAAAAGAAACTACAAATGACTTATGAGATGGAAGAAATGTTAAGGAATAAAAAAAGTCATCATTAATAGTTTAAGAAGGATGTTGAATGATTGAGTGTTTATATATTATAATTAAAGAATAATTCTTTAGACATAATGTTTTCGTATTATGGAATAACAAAGCATCCAAGGATTGTTACAATATAGTTTTTTCTTGAGTATTTTAATGTATATTTTGAATGGTATTGGTAACCATGAAATGTGATTGGGGTGGTAAGGTTGTATTTTTGGAGAATACATGGCCAAGGGAAAGATAATACTTAATATGTGAATGATGTTAGGGTAATAATTGGATGGAGATATACTTTATTATGATAAAATATATGTGATAGTATTGATGACCTAGGAACTGATTATGAATATGATGAAAAATTGGTTTGTGGATTGATTTTATAGAATTGTTATATTTATGGTATTAGGAAAGAGTTAATTTTTGAAATCATGCATTTCTTCAATAACGTTTTACAGTAATTTCGGTTATTACTATTTTTCAAGTGAATATATAATAAATATATTCACATGTTTTGTGTGTGAAAATTACGAGTTATGATAATATTTTTTGGTGCTAAATGATAAGTTAATTTTTTGGAAATTTAAATACGTTCTTTCAATTTTTATTTTGTATTTTAATCATTTTGGAAGTTCAAATGGGTTTCCATTTAGGAATTTTTTATGTTAAACTTTTAATGATGGTTTAGAGAATAATTTATCACTTAATCATAATAAGATTTATTCATATTGAATAATCTATGATAACTAGATATAGAAGCAATTACTTGTAATCCCATTATGGATATTAAGATCTACTAGTTATGTAGGTATTATAATTTCAACTTTATTTCTTGGAGTAAGAAATGAAGTGAATATTGATCAAGGCACAACCAAAGAGTGAGACAGTACATATGAGATTAAATCAAGTAAAAATTTCTTCCTAAATGGATTTGATATAAAATTTTATCCTATTATTATAATTCATGATGATATCAATGATAATTTTCAGAACTATTTGGTTTATGGTTTTTTGGTAATTAAATTTATAATGACCATATTATCTATTATTCTCCATCAGAACTTGATAGTTGGAATTATGTTCCATGCCCTTGTTTTCAATTTCCGCTAATGTTATCCAAATCAAAACCCTAGTTATGTGGTAATATTAAAATTTTAGTTTCCCTCTTTTTAAGAATATTTTTTGTTGTTTTTTTTATGATGTGATCTTAACAAAATGAAATTTTAGAACATCCAATATTGATTTTCAAAGCTCAATTTCAAATTGTGAGGATGATAATTTCATCAAATTATTGATTGTATCGGGATGGTGGCTTATCAATTGGAACTTCCACTAATCATCTCTCAAGTAAATAATGAGTTACATGTATATTTAATAAGTAAGTACATACCCAGTCCATAACATGTACTAAACTTAGAGGTCATACCTCTAAAGTAATATATTTCTTATGAGGAACAATAAGTTGAAATCCCAGATCGTATAAAGAAGATTTTATGAAACTAGACCACTCACCCGATAAAGGCTTTCTGGAGAAACCACTAGTTTGAATAAGTTATGTGATAAATTGAGGTTGTGATGAGGTAGAAGTATCCTTATTTTTTTGTATTCAAGTGATGAATTTTGAGGGTGAAATTAATTTTAAGTGGTGTAGAATGTAACACCCCAAGTTTTTATGATTTTTTTCTATTCAAATATATTAAATTTATTTGATTTATTTAGCTTTATGATACACAATTTCAAGATTTATTTATACAATAAACCTAGTTAATCTTAATCTACATGCAATACAGTATTAGGTTGCGTTACACATAACACGGAGTTTCAATTAAACACCATTTTATTATTATAATTATTTAAACAAAAAAATTATAACTTAGCTGCTAGAATAGAGGGTATAAAAAGGATTAAATTAATTATGAAAATATTTTATATACATGTATATATAAATAGTTATTTTGTGAAAAATTAAATATAAATGAAAATAAAACCATTTTGAAAATAGAAGGAAATATTTTTTTTGAAAAAAACTATTTAAATGCACATAAGTGTGTTTTATACCAAAAAAATAAAAATTTAAATATTTTTGGATTATATTAATTAAATATATATATATATAATATTAAATATAATTTTTAACACTCATATTATGTGTTTTATAGACATGATATAAAAATCAATCTAGTTTTATACTTAAAAATAGTTTTTTTCTTCTAAAAAGCAGTTTATCATCTTTAAACGATTTATTTGTTTTGATACTAAATTGTAAAATTTTAAAAATTATATAAAAAAAAATAAAATTCATTTTTATAATTTTAGTATTAAAATTTACATTGATTTATTTTTTGGTATTTTTCTGATAAGTTTCATTTTTTGATGAATGGTGAAAATTACTGCATTTTAATTGAAAACTGGCTTTTCATATTAATAATTAAAAATGTTAAATAATATTTTAAATTTAATTTAATGTAAAATTTTATCAATTTTTAATATATTAATCCAATTTAGGCCATTGAAATCATTTCTATATCAAATTTTGATATAAAAACATTTCAATGTTTTTATCATTTTTACTTTAAAATCCAACATTATCACCTAGTCTATAGGATTAATTTTAAAATAATTTTTTCCACTAATGAGTCTTACATTTTTAAAAATAGATTCAATATCTGGAATCATAAGGTCCAAATTTATTAAATGTTTCCCTTTTATTTTTCTACAATATGAGTAGTAAACTTAGTAATTTTATTACCTTTTGAATGGTAAATCGGTTAAATAAGGGTAAAAATAAGAGTATAAATATTATAAAATTACCGTAAAACTTGTAATAATTTTATTTTTGGATTTAGTGTATACCCAATTCAGCCCCGGGATTAATTTATGACCACATGAAGCCAATTTTATGACTTTAATCCCCTTATATTATTTTATTTTAAGAAAATTTAAACTAATGACACTAATATTTTTAATATTTGGTGATACAGAATATATCTTTGACAATTTATAGTTTTTGAAATATTAAATATTTATATTATACAAAGAAATTTATTTCTAATTTTTAGTTCAGAAATAGTTACCTTACATAATTACACGATGATGATGCATCAATTAATAAAAAAAATAAAAAATTAAAAAAAATGATATTAGAATTATTAATGTAAATACAATTTTATTTAATTGAAGTTATAAACTAATTTTATAGATTATTATTACATGTTAGGGATGTATTGAATTATTTTTTTCTAATATATCTTTTTTATTGATTTTATTAACGTCAAAGTAATGAATAGTGTAAAAATTGACACTAATGATATTTTATGAACATAATATTTTATGGAATAATTTAAATATTGTAAAAATGTTAAATAATTAAAATAGCATCATATATTGTTTAAAATATAATTAATTTTCAATTTATTTTATAATATACACTTTATATGTAAAAATAACACCCTTTTAATATTGATAAATTTGTTACCTTAATTAAAATTTAAATATGTTGACTAATTGTCAATAAAAATGATATGGTTTAAATAAAAAACCATAAATAAAACCTATTAATTTATTATATTAAAACTTTTTCATATATTATCTTATTATCTATTAAATTTTAATGGTATTTGGATTTATATTGAATTTATTATAATTTAATATTTCGAGAAATTCTAAAAAGTCCCCTTCCCCAATCTTATAAAAGGAAACCCATTGTTCTTTTTCTTCACACATTAAAACCTATTTTGTTTGGGGAAAACCTATTGAAATATACTACCAGGTTATATAAATTTAACATATAATCATTTCTTTGGGAATAAATCCATCCAATAAAGTCCTTCGGTGCTAACTGAAAAAGAGATATTTGGAGAAGAGTTAATGTTCATCAAAAAACCTGTTTGTTTTATTTATTTCTTAAACTTATTCAATTTTTTTTCAATAATTTTTATATAATAACCAAAGTATATAAAATATATTGATATATTTTTATTTTATGGTTATGACCTAAAACTTCACACACTTCCATCAAATAGGATACACAATCATCGTTCATGTCTACGATAGACTACCACCCCACGAACCGATGTCGTCCGTTCTTCCATTACCACCTTTTAAATTTTGTAATAAAGATATATTTATATTTTATATATTATGTATATTATTTTTATAAATTTTTTATGATTCTTTAATTTTTATATCACACTACCTTCATGCTTACAATTTTGTAGAAATATAGTAACTTCGTTCGTGTGTACGGCAGACTACCGCCGCATGAAGTGATGTGATTCATTCACACTTTACATGGAAAGTATTAAGGATGGTTATAATAAAATTATGTGATATATATTTCATAAAAATTATTCTATAATGATAATATATCATATAATTTTATTTCTTTACTCTGACTAGAAAATAAAAACAACGTTCATGTGTACATACGACCTACCGTCTCTATGAAGTATGTATTTTATTTTCAACCTCTAAATTTTATTAAATAGAATAAATACATATATAATGAAAATATATTATATTTATATCATGTTTATCATTATTTAAATTATTAAATCATGAGATAAGTAATAGGGACAAGAATAAAAATTCAGAACATGTATGAAAAACAATGTGATTATTACTCGAAACATCACATTAACATAGAATTGTTAATAAGCTACCAAAATAAATTATTAAGTAAATAATATATGGTATTATATATATTAATATGTTTTTTTTATATTTATAACAACCTAATATCTATTATTCATGAGGTTTGAAGGTATACGAAGGAAATCAAGACAAAAGGTAAGGGGATTTCTAGTCTCACTTTTATTTCTACGAGACTTATTCCATATTCACAACCTATTTATTTTTTGTGGTGTATATACTAGATTGAATTTAATATATGAACCTAATCCTTAAATTTATGGGTATTTAAATAACCATTTTATTATCTCCCATTCATAGGGTTTATGGATAAAAAGACACCAAATCGGTAATGTAATTTTGTCTTAATTTGCCTTCTTTGAGACTCATGTTTTGTTATGAGCCTATATTCAATTAAAAGGTTTATATGATTAAATTTTAATTTTTTTTATCATGAATTTATTATTTTAATGATATTATAAGTTCCATGAAATTTTATTATATTTTCAGTCAAAAATTTTGTTATTCAAAAACCAGGTTATCTAAAAACATTTTTAAAAATGTTTTTATATGATATTTTTATAGTTTTCATGGAAATGGATTTAAAATATTTTACAAATTGTATTGAAATACTTATTTATAAATTTTCAATGTTATTATCAATGAAAATATTTTGAAAAATACTTTATGATATAAAAATATTTTTTCAAAGTGGGAATAATATTTTCCTCAAGAAATGTTTTAAAAAGATAATTCCTAATTATTTTCCATATAAGATAAAATAAAATTGTGTTAATCATTCATTAATGGGTTTATGATCCAAGGAAACCATTGTTATTATTTATATTAATGGTTTATGTTTATGATAGAGTGATATTTATGAATTCTATTTCTGTTCCATGAGTTTGATATCTGATAAATGATTTATATTTTTGTGGCACACATATGTATGGTTTTTATTTATTGATGGGTGAGACTTATAACTCACTCCAATGCGCTGGGGAATTATAATTTTTATATGAGATAAAAGGTTAAATGGGTGTCAAGCCCACAATAAAAGTGTACATAGGTGGCCAGTCCAAGCCCACAACATGGGTGTTCATCCTATGACAACAACAAGAGGTTACAAGAGAGGTCATCCTAAGCATAATATAAGAGGGTACATGGGAGGTCACCCCATGTTCGAAATAGGTAAATTTTTTATTATTGAAATCCTAACATGTTATGAATGTACTGGTATCTATCCTTGACATAATATTTTATAGACTTATGTGTATGCCAAAATTTCCATGTCTTATACCATTGTTATACTCTCACTGATCATATTATTTGATTATCTTATGATTCATGTCTTATAAGATAATAATATTTATTCCATGATTCAAGATTATGATCTTTGATATGCAGGGTATGTTTTTCAAATGTTATTTTCATGTTCTCATACCCCTATGTTCATGTTTTTCTTATGTATCTATTATGTTTACCCTTATTGAGCATCTGAGCTCACCATTTCTTATGTTTCCTTTTCCCAAGTTTTGAATTTTTAAGTATGGTTACTAAATAGGAATATCATTATGGGATATATTAAAGATCTATCACCAGACTTGGAGTTTTTATTCCATGTTTCCAAAGGCACTAAAATATTTTGGTCCCCATGCATGTGTTTGTGTTATCTAATGAATATTCATATAAAAATATGTAATATAATTATATGAGAATATTGGAATTTATAAGAACTCACACCTAGAGACTTTTACACATTATTTATGTTCTAAAACAAAGTGAAAAATTATATCCAAATTTTTGATATTCCCACCCTCTATTTTGTCTCAAATGAGGGTGAATTTTTTAAAGACCGTAATAAATGACTTTTGGTCACATAATCACTACCAAGGTGTCATTACTCATAATGGAATTATTAGGATTTAAATATGTACCTACCAATTCCTAATCACTTCCTAAATAATTTCATTATAAAAAAACCAAATATGTTTCAACTATATATAAGATCAACCTCCATGAAACATTAGTCAATGAGGTCAAACTAAGACAAAATAAAACCTTTTTTAATATGTATACCAACCATAGTTATAGATTCCCATAGTTCAGCTAGGATATTTTAAGAACATTAGATGATATTGATACATCCTCTTAAAAAGTTGATATAAAATATTATCAATTGAAAAGGGAAACATTGTGATTAGATCCTAGAAGAAAATTCATGTGTTTATTAATGTCCATGGGTAACAACTTCACTACAGTATACATAACACACCATATTAAACATTCCAATTGGGGGATGAACGATTATGATCCCTAGAACCCTAAACCTAACCATATTGACATACCATAAAATGATCATGAAAATTACATGATACAACATGTATAGAATCCCAATAATTATACAAATTTTATTTAATTAATTTTAATGTAAAATTCCATAAAACACTTCCTATAACTCTAGAGGACTAGTGTCATTTGGAAATTAAATATGTATTATTTCAATATAAACATAACCTAAATTATATTTTTTTAATATATAAAATGTGCTACTAAGTTAATTTGTACTCTTAATACTAAAAAGGATAACCTGGTGGCATAAAAATATAAAATAGGTAAGCAATTATGAGTTGTGAGGGAATATCGAGAGTAATGCATGATGATGGAGTACTTCATATGATTAAAAGAGGTATGTCATGATATCATTAAGAAGACAAATCACATATAATAACATATAATCATAGAATAATAATATGATATCATAATATCATAACGTTATAGGAATGTGGAAGTATAATAAAACATGACATCATAAGAGTAAGACAACACTCACTACAAAGAAAACATAACATAATGTGATAGGCTAACTACCCTTGCAATGCACATGGTATCTTATGAGATGAAAAAAAATTACCCAATGAATTGGGGGATGTATAATTATGGACCCACCAATTATATTTATAAAATTTATATGCATATGTGATCCACATATGAAAGTCAAACATAAACCATAATTATAAAAAACCATGAAAAGGATATGAGTTACATAATATCATCGTAATGAATAAAAAAATATCATATCATAATGATTCCCAATAAAATATGGGATTAAATCATCTTTGGACATTTATAAAAAATTAAATAATCATACTTCTTGAAAATTAAGTTTTTTTGTGAATAAAATTAATATGAAATTAGTGTTTAAGTATGTTTGGAAATGAACCTCTTATGAGAGGTTTTAAGAAAAGGGTATAAAATATTTGAGGAAGGTAAGTGGATAATGTTTTCATTAAAACCAAAATTAAACCAGAACGGTTTCTTATAAAATATTTAATATTTTTTGAAACCATTTAGTGGAATAAACCTTAAATTATTGGAACATGAAATGGAATAATTAATAGTAAACTTCCCATTAATAATGTTTTGTGTTTAGAAGGAAAATTCACAAGGGAAATTAAAAATATATATATATCCCCTTCAAAGAAATAGATTATATGATTTGTATTTATGTTGGGGGGTATATATATATAATATTAAAAAATTTAATTTGAGTAATAAATATAGAAAGTATGTTATATATGGAAATCATGAGTGAAAAATAAGAGGGTGGTTCAAAAGTTCCTTTACTTTAGGTACCGACTCACTTGGTACATGCGTCTAACTTCCTAAATAATAAAATTAAGTTTGTTAAATACTTGAATAAAAAAATTCATTTATATTTTATTATTTATTATTTATTTATTAATAAATCCCTTTTATTTATTATATATTATTATTCTCACATTGGCCACTAATGGTTCTTTAGTTAATTTCTTCAAAACTATTTTCATATTTTGATTAGTGATCATGGTATGTTAAAATAGTTCCATATTATACAAAATTGTATAATTATTTATAATTTATTATCACATTTACACAAGAGTTACATAGTTCAATGGGTTGTACAAAATTGATTGAAACTATAAAAGGTATTTCATTATGCTTGTTTTGAATAACTAAAATTACTATAGATAGTATTTGTAATTATCATAAAAATTATACCCAATTATTATTTACAAAAATTAATCAAGTTGAAAATAATTTATTTAATTATTTAATATATTTTAAAAATATTTCCTTTAAGGAAGTGATGAAAAGTGAAACACATCATCTCAAGAGGTGGTGAATCAGCTATAGTACGGGTGCTGATTTCATTTTAGAATTAAAGATAGAGAGATAAAGAGTAGGTTAATGGAAATTTCATTGATATAATTATATTTGAGTATATATATTATATTGATGTAATTATATCATTACACAATGAATATATTTATAGGATTTATTACAAGAAAAAATGGAAGGAACTCAGTGAAGATAATTGCCTCTTCCATGGGTATCCTCCTTTACACCACTCCTTAAGCCTCCTTGGATTGGTCTTTTGGGGATATAAAAATATATAAGATGTGAAAAATCTGGTTGGAGAGATATTTGGGTTTAATTTTGGTGATTTAATAGGCTTATAATGTGTGTAGAAATGGGATTATGAAGGGTGGTATTTATATGGGGATAAGATGGATGTTTTAGAATGAAATATCAAAATAAAATATTGCATCTTCAAGTGGGGACCAAAAATTTGAATCAATAGTAAAGGTCTTGTGAGTCAATAGTAAAAGAGATAATAAAATAATAAAATATATTTTATAAACCTAAAAAATTCATTCATAAACACTATTTTAAAATACAGTAAATATATGATTCAATTGCAATATTTCACTATTCACAAAATTTTAACTCGTTAATAAAAATACCTAAAATTTATCCAATGATTATTTTGATGTGATGATTCCAAAAAATAAATCTATTTTTCCAAAATAACTATCTTAATATGATAAATGTAATTTATAATTAAAATAATTTTTTATTTGAAAATAGAATTTTTATGACATAATAAAATTTACGACTCTTAGAAAAATAAAAAATAATTTTATAAAATTAGATTATAATTTATAAAAAATAAATATCATTTTATAAATCCATATATCAAAAATAATTTTATTTCATTTATGACAAAAAAATAATTATAAATAAAATAAAACATATATATTTTACCAAAAATATAAGTTAGAATTCCTTGTTTCAAATATTTGTCTTATTATATTTAACACCTTAATTTTCTAGAAGTGACATTTATTTATATTTATTAAGATTAAAAATATTATTTTACTATTTTTACCATAGAATAAATTTTTTTTACATTTATATAATTTCTATATCTTGATTCCAAATATATAATTGAATTTATCTGCAAATTAAAAAATGTTGTATTAGGGTAAACATCATTTTATTTATAAGAGAATTAATACCTTAACACAACCTTTACCATAGATATATAAACCATTACCAAAACAGTATAATCACATCAAGTGAGGTGTCTAATGGTGAGACTTTCATGGGGTGTTTTGGCCAACATTGATCTTGTGGTGGTTTCCACTAACTTGAACTTCTCTTATAGACAATTTCTATCAAACCCCAATTTTTGATGTTATTCTTGTTTTTATTCAAGGGAGAACCCCATAGATGTTATAACCATTATGATATTTGATAATTGAGAATAACAGGGGATGATAAAACTAGTTAAGTTATTTATTTATCACTTTTATATCAGTTAGATATTATTGTTACCCTTAATATAGAATGTTTTTAATAGAAAATTTATAATGACTAAATTAACAATGATTATAATAATAAATGGTCATAATTCCCAATTTTCATATAATGACCATATTTTCCCAATAAATTAAATATTTGAAATTAATAATAATGTGTTTTCTTGGTTCATTTAGCTTATAATATGTTATATTACTAGATGTGACACATGTATATGTTTATTCAGAAGTAAATATCCATCTATAAAAGTCTGGGTCATTATATTCTCCCCCTTTAGAAATTTATCTTTCAAAATATCATTTTGTAGACTAAGATGAAAATAGAAGAGGGTAATTCTGTTTCATTATTTCATCTCCAGGTTCTCATGTTTCTCTTCATACATATGATTTTGTAAAAATACAATGATAATGTGAGTTTTTTAGTTGAATTGAACATTACATATATAGTTAAATATCTTCACCAACTACTCCTCATAAGAGATATCATGCTCCATCTATACCATCTATAGATTTTGTACATGTGAGGGATTTGGTTTTTATTTTCTCAAGAGAGATACATATAACACATTTTTCACTTGATTCCGGATTTGGGAGAGTGCTATTCGATAGGCTATAACTCTGATGTGATTAACAATCTCAATGGGGCAATGTATCTTTGAGATTACTTTCCCTTATTCCAAAATCTCATGACCCCCTTCAATAGATGTATATAGAGGAATACATTATCAATAACCAAAATCTATAGAATTCATTAATGATTATCATCATATCTCTGATCTTTACTCTATGATGCTCTGGAATATTTCTTAACACATTTAATATTTTACTTTCATATCTTCATAAAGTTCAGTACCTAATAGATTTAATTCAGTAACTTCATCCCATTATGTGGGTTTTATATATATTTTCATATAGAGGGATTCATAATTATCCATCTAAATTCTCATTTATAAGATATTTTTTAATTATATGTCAACCATAAGATGATATTGATCCCAACCTCCTCTGAATTCCATAGATAAAGCTCTAAAAATATTTTCATGCATCTCAATAGTTCATTAATAATTGACATTAGTCTTGGGAGATAGGTTGTACTAAAGTGTAATTGTATATTCAAGGCATGATGAAGGCTTCTCTAGAACATTGAGTTGAATCTCAGATTCTGATTAGATAAAATTGATAGTAGTTTTCCATGAAACATCACAAATTCTATGATGTATATCTTTAAAACATGAATAAATGAGAAGCCACCTTGAATGAAAATTAATTGAGTAGTCTTTTTAGGATGATATAATATAAACCATATGGAATTATATCGTTTTGATGTCTTTTGATGCCCTATAAAGTAATCTATGGTGATGTTTTCCCATTTCCATAAAGTCATGGGTAATATTTTTGTCGTCACCATGTAATTTTCACTTTTTTCCTTCACTTGTTTACATAATGATAACAATGATTTTTTTTAGTAATCCCCATATTTGTATTGTCCTGCTAGTGGTGATTAAAGATATCCTTATATATGTTTGTGCTTCTTGGGTTGATGGAGAATGTTGTGCTATGAGACTTAGTAAAGAGACCCATTTTTACCTCAATATCTAATGGTATTTATAGTCATGTAAAAAATATTACAACTATATCTTTATCTATGTTAAAATATATGGATTTACCACTTCCTATATAATCTAGCTTCTTCTGTATATCCACATCACCCAAGTCCATTTTGTTAATCTTCTCTATAATTGATGGCTGAGAAATAATTTGTGCGAGGTTGGATGTTGTTCCTTCATTTATAATTCCCATTTACACACATTTCAAGCCTATAAATTTTGATTATTTCTCAATACTCATCACAAATAAGATTATATGATCTTTTCTACTTAGATAATCTTCCTCCTTATTTACCTCCCAATGATGGTAGTTGATTGGCCAGTTATAGTCATTGATCAACTATAACATCTTTATTAGAACATATTGATCTCTCTAGGTGTTAATATATAATTCAAGATCAAATAAGTTATATATATATTCTACATTTATCTCTATAATTATAATTAATCAAAGTATTTAATGAAAAAATTATGGTATCTAATTCTAGATCATGTGTTAGATAATTATTTTAAGGTGCTATTAATAGTATTGATGAATATGCTATCAAATTATCATTTTTCTTGAGTATACATCCTTAGAATATTTTTGAATCATAATTGTAGATAAAACATACTTCCCCACTAGTGGGAAGTGTTAGTATAGGTGAAATTTTTAGCCTCTTATTTAACTCCTTGAATAACTCTTAACATTCTTTAGTTGAGATATAATTTACTCTCCTATGAGTTAGCTTTTTGATTAGATTTTAAAATTGTAATAATTTCCTCATAATTCTATGTTAATAATAATATTATTTGAGAAAACTATGAATCACCATTAGAGATGTTGGTTTGGACCATTTTTATGCCATATTTTTCTATAAATGAACAATTTATATAAATTTTTAGGTATAACACGCCTCATAAATGTTACATTCTATTTCCAAAACTTAAATTTACGTTACAATGTGTATAAATTATCCTTCTTCAATGTCTTCATCATGATACTCCATTTTCCCTCACGTTTCTCCTCAATTTTTGAATATATTAGAATATCATCTATAAATAATTCCAAAACAATATCATGGTAATTGATAAAACACTATTTTATTGAATATTTTATTGATAAAAAATGATATAATTTCCTCACATTGTGTTAAATATGTTTAATTAGAATGTATTTGGGATTAGATCATTCATTTGAATATTTGATGAAAATTCCAGTTTTACCCTTTATAGTTCACTGTAGTATTTCGAAGATACATATTTTTATATTTATTATTTGAATTTGAAATTTTGTGACAGTGTTTCTAACTTACTTATCTACAACTTTAATTCGGGACAATAGAGCTAAATAGTTCATTTGGGTGTTGAAATTGGTCCATTAAGTCAACGTTGGGCTGGGCTCGCCAGAATGGAGAAGATTCTGTATTTCGGCCATAACTCCTTAATATGGGCCTGGATGGAGCCCAAATTTGGCGAGGAGATAGAGAACCTATATACGAACATTTGATCCTTCTGGAAGGCCGGAAAATTCACGTTTTGTGGTGGTCAAATGGGCGGTGCAATGTGCATTAAAATATTTGGCCGAATTTCCACATTCACACTTGAAACCACTTGTAACCTCTCCTCCCCTCCCCTCTATAAATTGGAGTTTTTCTCATTTGGAGGTGTTGAGACGTGCATTGGGAGATTGGAGGCAGAGGATAATTTGTTTCATCCAAATTCTCCAACCATTGTAAGAGGGGTAGCTCTTGAAGTAAGGATCCCCTCATCGAAGCCTCCTTCTCTTCTTAATTTTGTAATGTTTTCATTTGTGTAATAATCTTCTTTGTTATTATTTAATTTATTATATTTTCTTATGTTTTGTTTAAATTTATTCTTCTCTTAATCTTCCTCTTTGGTCTGGAATTCTTGAGTAGAAGTGTTATTGGGTTATACCCATTATAAACCTTTGCACATGCAAAACGCTTCTACGATGATTACGCCACCCATGGAAGAGTAGTTCTTTTTTAGTAATCGGTCGACCTCTCACCTTGTTCATTCATTTATTTTGAATCTATGATCTACTTTAATTCACTAAACATGATCCATTAATTGAGTTTTTAATTTAAATGAAACTAAGAAAGAAATTGAATAGTTAACACAAAACACGCGAGGCCGGGAATTGTGTGAACTGTGAGAGCGCAACCTTAACCGGTAATTCAAAACCACACGGGATCAATTTGTAGAGTTAAAATATAATCCCTAAACTCAATTAATCCTCATTTCCAGAGAGGTTATGTGCCTTAATTTACCACTGACCATAAGCTAATCTTAGAGCATCAATCAAAGCAGGGTGTTGCGATTGCATGTTCCGAAGTTAGCCTAAGGTTAAATTTACTTCATCTTCATGGTAAAGTTAATTCTCATAGGGTTCGGGATTTAACAAATTAAGGTATCATAATTAAGTGAATATTAATTTAAATTTTAATGATTAATAAATTATTGAAGAGGTAGAGTTAGATCGATTATGCCTTTTAAAATATATTTCTAAAAAAAACATCTTCTTGTTGTGTCATTCTAATCGAAAATTCATTTCAAAATTAAAAGAAATGAAATCTTATTCCAGCAAACTTCTTCTAGATTTATAAACTATAAAAAACCACCCCCATACTTTCAAGTAGTGTTTTTATTCCCTTTTATTTTGTTTCTATAATACCTCTGAAAAGTTGTTTTAATTCACTTCCTCCTTTGAGAGATGACCTTGGTCAGCCACTCTGCTGCACCTAAGTACCCCAAAATCACACTAATCATTTGAGGGCACCCACGACAGTGCTCTATCAAATTGGTGCCATTTCCGGGGAGGCAAGTAATTATTTCAACCAATTAGAGGTATTTATTTTATTTTAAATTTTATTCTCTTCCTCTCTTCTTTCTTCCTTCTGTACCCAGTCTGATTTTTCTTCCTCTTCTTTTATTTTCTTCTACTTCTTTTTAGACCATCAACTCAAACTTCTCATTTTTATTTTACAATGGTCTACTTTCTTTCTTTTCATTTTTATTTGATCTATGACACGAAATAATCCCAAAGATCTCTTAGATCTTGACCCTGAGATTGAACGTAGCCTTAGGGCTCGAATCAGAAATTCTCAGTCTACGAGAAGTTTCAATATTCAACCAGTTGGTGAATTCCTCTCTTCTGGAAACATTGAAATTGGAAGCTATTCAAATTCAAACATAAAAGAGGAACCAATGGATGAAAACAATGGAAATGAACTTAATGTAACCATTCGATAATTGGCTGCACCTGATGTTAACTATCAACCAAATTGTATTGCATACCCAAATCTCGAATCGGACATTGAACTAAAATCTGGTTTAATTCACTTACTTCCAAAGTTTCATGGCCTCTCTGGTGAGGATCCCAATAAACATTTGAAAGAATTTAATGTGGTTTGCTAAACCCTTAAACCAAGAAATGTTTCTGAAGATCAAATAAAATTAAGAGCATTCCCATTCTCACTTGATGAAGCTGCAAAATATTGGATGTATTACTTGCAACCTGAAGATGTAACATGTTGGAATGATTTGAAACGTATTTTATTTCAAATATTTTTTCCAGCATCAAGGACCACATCCATTCGAAAGGAGATATCGGGGATCAAATTAGCACAAGGGGAGTCAATGTATGAGTACTGGGAGCGATTCAAGAAGTTGTGTGCAAGCTTCCCACAACACCAAATCAGTGAGAAACTACTCATCCAGTACTTCTATGAAGGACTCACACCCATGGATAGGAGCATGGTGGATGATGCAGCTGGAGGAGCATTGGTGGACAAGACACCAGTAGCCGCACGTGCGTAGATCGACAAGATGGCCCAAAACTCCCAACAATTTGGTGATAGAGGTACACCACATGTCAGGGGAGTACATCAGGTAAGTCCTTCTTCTCTTGAAAGTCATTTGATTGATACTAAGTTGGAATAATTGACCACTATGGTTAGGCAGATTGAATTGGCCATGTGGCATTTGCACTGAGACAAGCCACCCAACTGACTGTTTCCCACAACTACAAGAGACAGAAGATTGTGCAGTAGTGTTCCCTGGGAGACCATTTCAGCAGCAACAACAACAACCAAATCCCCAAAAGAAGTTTGATACAGTATACAACCAAGGGTGGAAAGATAAGTCAGACATTAGGTATGACTCTGGACAACAACAAAGGCCCCCTTTTCAACCAAACTTCCAGCAGCCTCCACCTTACCAATAGGGTTTCCAACAACCCCAAAGGAGATTCGAAGCTCAAACATAAACAAGTCAGCAATAAGGGAATATCCAACACAAGGTAGACTCTAACACTAATGATCTTTTGAAACAAATTGTTCTTAATAAATAGAATGAGCTGAAGAGTCAAGGTTCGGAGCTGAGATAGTTGAAGACTCAAATGAGTCAGATTGCCACCGCACTCCATGAACTTGTGAGTAAGAATTCTAGAAATCTACCTTCCCAACCCACTCCAAATCCAAAGGGGAATGTTAGTTCCATCACATTGAGAAGTGGGAATAAAATGAATGATACATCTATACCTACCATTCCACCGGGATTCACCTCTACTCTAGAGAAGCCACATTCCATACCAACTGATGAGCAATCCAAGGAGAAAGATAATGGTAAGAAAAAGATTGATGATGTACCTCCTAAACCCCTTCCTTTTCCAAATAGGGTTGTTTAAACCAAGAAGATGGCTGAAGAAGCAATGCAAAAGGAGGTTTTGGACACATTTAAGCGTGTGGAGATCAACATTCCTCTACTTGAAGCCATTAATAAAATTCCAAGGTATGCGAAATTCTTAAAAGAACTTTGTACCAATCAAAGAGGGCTCAAGGGAAATGAGAGGATGAACCTTGGAAGGAATGTCTCAGCACTCATTAAACCAACTCTAGCAATGCCAACAAAGTGCAAGGATCCTGGGACATTCACCATCCCATGTACCATAGGGGAGTTGCACTTCTCTGATGCTCTTTGTGATTTAGAAGCTTCAATAAATGTGATGCCTCACTCTGTATTCTCTTCGTTGCAGGTTGGTGAGTTGAAGCCAACAAGAGTAGCGGTACAATTAGCGAATAGAGCTACGACACATCCAGTGGGAGTCCTTGAGGATGTACTTGTTCGGGTAAGAGACATGATCTTTCCAGCAGACTTCTATGTGCTTAACATGGAGGATGATCAGGTAAGTTCTCATGCCCCCATTATCTTAGGTAGACCCTTCCTCAAAACTGCAAAAACTATCATAAATGTCAATGAGGGCACACTTTCCATGGAATTCGGGGATGAAGTTGTGATATTTAATGTTATGGATTCCATGAAGTACCCCTCAGAGGATCATTCTGCATTTGTTATCTCCCATTTTGAACAACAAAGTAAAAAAATCATGGAATTGGATTGTCCTATGCTTAGGGAGATTATGAGTATTGGTTCTATTTTGATGTCTAAGAATACTTCCACACCCGTTTCTAAGGAAGAAGACTCTCTAATATTTGATTTTGAAATGGAATCATATTCTAATTTTGATCATGTGAACTCTGATTATGACATGGCTATTCAATATGCTGATGGATTTGGTGGTTTATTCTCTGATTGTGATGATTTTTATTCTAATACTGATGTTCATTGTGCAGATATGTCTGTTGCATCAATTTCTCCATCCATACATCACCCACCTACATTGGAACTCAAGCCATTGCCCCCAAATCTCAAATATGCATACTTTCTCAGTGGTGATAGATTACCTGTCATAATTGCTAACAATCTCTCTTTTGAGCATGAAGAAAAACATTTGAATCTTTTGAGAGATAACATTAGGGAAATAGGTTGGACATTGGAAAACATATCATGTATTAGCCCCTCCATTTCCATGCATAGGATTCTCTTGGAGGATGGGGCTAAACTGGTGAGACAACCACAAAGGAGACTTAATACCACCCTCCTAGAAGTTGTTATGAAAGAAGTTGAAAAATTACTTGAGGCAGGTATCATTTACCCTATTTCTGACTCACAATGGGTTAGCCCTGTTCAGGTTGTACCAAAGAAAACTGGTTTCACTATTATAAAAAATGAAAATGATGAGTTAGTTCCTGTGAGAGTAAAAAATAGTTGGCATGTGTGTATTGATTATAGGAAACTAAATCAGACCACTCGCAAGGACCATTTACCCCTCCCATTTATTGATCAAATGCTTGAGAGACTAGCTGGGAAAACACACTATTATTTCTTGGATAGATTTTTTGGATATTTTCAGGTTCCTATAGATCCATAGGATCAGGAGAAGACTACATTCACCTGTCCCTTTGGCACATTTGCCTACCGGAGGATGCCATTTGGACTTTGGAATGCCCTAGGTACCTTCCAGAGATGTATGGTAAGTATTTTTTCTGATTTTATTGAGACCTGCATGGAGGTATTTATGGATGATTTTACAGTGTATGGGTTTTCATTTGATGAGTGTATAAGTAGTTTGGGAAAGGTGTTGAATCGTTGTATTGAGAAGAATCTGGTCCTGAACTTTGAAAAGTGTCATTTTATGGTAGAGCATGGCATTGTCTTAGGGCATGTGGTGTCAAAACATGGGATATAGGTTGATAGATCTAAGGTAGACATTATTTCATCCTTACCCTATCCTTCATGTGTGCGTGATGTTAGATCTTTCCTAGGGCATGCAGGATTTTATCGGCGCTTCATCAAAGATTTTAGTAAGATCACTCTTCCTATGTCACGATTACTTCAAAAAGATTCTGATTTTGTATTTGATGATTCTTGTAGGACTTCCTTTGATGAGCTAAAGAAGTGTTTGACCACTCCACCTATCATACATACCCCACGGTGGGACCTTCCATTTGAGCTTATGTGTGATGCCTCCAACTTCGCGGTTGGATCTGTCTTATCTCAGAGGGTGGAAGGACGTTCACATGTGATTTCCTATGAATCAAGGACATTGGATTCAGCCCAATCAAACTACACAACCACAGAAAAGGATTTTCTTGATGTCATATTTTCTTTAGATAAATTCTGTTCATATTTATTGGGCTCTAAAGTAGTTGTTTTTTCTGACCATGCAGCTTTGAGGTACCTCCTGAAGAAGCCAGATGCAAAGCCACGACTTATCCATTGGATCCTCCTTCTTCAAGAGTTTGACATAGAGATAAAGAACAAAAAGGGGTCAGAAAACATGGTGGCGGACCACATGAGTAGGCTTACTCGCACACTAGAGGATGACACCTTGGATCAAGTACCACTTTGGGACACTTTCCTTGATGAGCATCTCTATACCATCTCAGGTACGCATCCTTGGCATGCTGATTTAGTTAACTACCTTGTTGCTTCTGAAATCCCTAAAAATTTAAAGAAACATCAAGTCCAAAAATTAAAGAGTGAGTCAAGATTTTATGTTTGGGATGATCCATACTTATGGCGCATGTGTAGTGACCAAGTGATTAGGAGGTGTGTTCCCGATCATGAGTTTGAGTCTGTTTTTCATTTCTGTCATACACTTGCTTGTGGTGGACACTTTGGACCCCAACGGACAGCTAGGAAAGTTTTAGACTCTGGATTATATTGGCCTAGTTTATTCCATGATGCCCATGTGTTTTGTAAGTCATGCTCTCGTTGCCAACACACTGAGAATATTTCTAGGATACATGAGATGCCCCAACAAACCATACTATTCTGTGATATTTTTGATGTGTGGGGAATTGCTTTTATGGGTCCTTTTCCTAGTTCATTTGGATATTTGTATATTTTGGTTGCTGTTGATTATGTGAGTAAATGGGTGGAGTCCAAGGCCACCAGGACTGACGATTCTCATGTTGTAGTGGATTTTGTCAAGGCTCAAATTTTCTGCAGGTTTGGAGTACCAAAGGCCATCATCAGTGACCAAGGGACACACTTTTGCAATAGGAATTTTTCTTCCCTCCTTCGAAAGTATGGGGTGACACACAAAACATCAACACCATACCACCCCCAAACAAATGGCCAGGATGAGGTTTCAAATCGCGAGTTGAAACAAATCTTGGAGAAAACCGTGCAGCCAAATAGGAAGGATTGGAGTAAGCGCTTGGATGATGCATTGTGGGCTTATAGGACAGCATTCAAGACACCCATTGGTATGTCCCCATTTCGGATTTTTTTGGGAAAGCATGTCATCTCCCAGTGGAAGCCGAGCATCGGGCTTATTGGGCTATAAATAAATGCAACATGGATTTGGCCCAAGATGGAATCCAAAGGAAGCTGCAAATTCAAGAGCTTGAGGAGATTAGATTATCATCATATGAGAACTAAAGGCTCTACAAGGAAAGATCAAAAGAAGCTCATGACAAAATTATCCAACAAAGGGAGTTTCATGTTGGATAGAAAGTCCTTCTCTACAGTTCACGACTGAAGCTGATGCCTGGTAAGTTGCATTATAGATGGTTAGGTCCTTATGTTGTGACTAATTTTTTTCCTTATGGTGTAGTGGGGATCACACAAGAGGACACTGGAAGGAGATTTACATTTAATGGGCAACGTTTGAAGAGATACATTGAGGGACTTCCTACTGATGCAGTGGATTTTATCACACTGCATGACCCAATCATCACTTGAGCACATCAGGCTATTCCTAACCCTTTCACTTTTATATTATTTGTCCTATTTAAAAATTCTTCATTTCATGTTCATATATCATCTCATAGGTTCACATTGAGGACAATTCAATATTTTAAGTGTGGGGGAGGGAACCTTTTAGTTTAGTAATTTCAATTGCTTTCCTGTTAAAAAAAACCAAAAAAAAAATTGTGTTTTTCAAATTTTGTGTGTTTATTTCTCAATTTTCATTGTGTTTTTGAAATTTTTGAGCTAAAATGATTCTCATCACCATTTTTAAATCCATATAAATAAGTGAAACAATTTACCCCTTGAAACTAAGCTTAAATGAATGCTGAAATGACTTTGTTTCAAGTTCAAATATTTAGCAATTTCATGAAAAGTACGCTGAATTTTGAATCCCATGCCAATCTCACTGTCTTTATATTTGAAATCAATTTCCCATGAGGCTTCTAAACCATTATTTTCATATTCTTTACATTAACCTCACTTCTTGAGAGAACCGAACCATACTTGATTTAACCAAAATTTGATCTATTCCTGTCAAAACTTGAGGGTTTGAGGTACTTATGTTTAAATGATTGAGGAATTTGTTTGGTATTAAAGCCCCTATTTCAAAGAATCCTTTTTTATAATGGCCTAACTTGAATATTTAATCCTTGTAGCCCTTAGAATCCATGCACATCCTGTTAGGTTAAGCCACATTACAAGCCAATTTTCCCTATCCAACCAACTCTTGAAGTGAAATTGCATAATCCAGTTGGGCTTAAGTGTGGTGGAAGCTGTCTTGTGTTGTGCCACCACATTATGTGATACTTTGGGTGGAAAATTAAATTCTTAAGAGATGTGTTTGCTGCTAAAGAATGTCATTATATTGAAATTTGTACCTTTTCTGGAGCTTTCATGACAAGTGATGCTGTGCCTTTTCTGGAGCTTCTAATTGAGGTGGAAAGTTGTGCCCATCTGGAGCTTTCAAGAAAATCATGTTTGAGAAGATTGACATTTTTTATACTGAAATGATGAATGGTGTAAACATTTCATGACTTTTCATGATGATGGAGCTGAATTGATACTATGGGGATTAAACAGAAGACCATATTTAAGTGAAAATTAGATTAATGCAATTTTGCTTCAAGAGTCAAGCCCTCCTCATTCAGCCTCAGAGTTTTTCACATCTTAATCCTACCAACCGAAAGCCACAGAACAACCCTGAAAAGTCCTCATGATAAACATATGTCCTTGAATCACATCGGGTAGCGATGTAGGTATCTATCAAGCCTATGGTGACCCTTGTATGAGTTTGGATGAGAAAGACATTGCAAAAAAATTGATATTTGAGTGATGAGAGAAAATTCAAGCGAGGTAAGTGTTTTGTGCATGGGAGGATAAATGAAGTGGGAATATATTGAATGATATAAATAAAGAACTTGAAATAATGTTTTTAATGAGGCATGATATCTTTTGATTCTTGGTGGGAAATTGATTGATCTCAAGGATATGTGTTTTAAAATTGGTTTTGATTTGATATTGATGTTTACTAGACATGAGGTTTTGCCCAGGAGTGCAAAAGGGTAATTGTGGGGGAGTTGATAAAACACTATTTTATTGAATCTTTTATTGATAATAAATGATATAATTTCCTCACATTGTGTTAAATATGTTTAATAAGAATGTATTTGGGATTAGATCATTCATTTGAATATTTGATGAAAATTCCAGTTTTACCCTTTATAGTTCACTGTAGTATTTCGAAGATAAATATTTTTATGTTTATTATTTTAATTTGAAATTTTGTAACAGTGTTCCTAACTTAATTATATACAACTTTTATTCAGGACACTAGATCTAAACCGTTCATTGGGTTGTTGAAAGTGGTCCATGAAGTCAAAGTTGGGCTGGGCTCGCCAGAATGGAGAAGATTATGTATTTCGGCCATAACCCCTTAATATGGGCCTGGATTGAGCCCAAATTTGTAGAGGAGATAGAGAACCCATATACTCACATTTTATCCTACTGTAATTCCGGCCAATTCACGTGTTTTGGTGGTCAAATGGGCATTGAAATTGGCATTAAAATATTTGTCCGAATTTCCACATTCACACTTGAAACCACTTGTAACCTCTCCTCCCCTCCCCTCTATAAATTTGAGTTTTTCTAATTTGGAGGGGTTGGGATGTGCATTGGGATATTGGAGTCAGAGGATAATTTGTTTCACCCAAATTATCCAACCATTGTAAGAGGGGTATCTCTTGAAGCAAGGATCCCCTCATCGAAGCCTCCTTCTCTTCTTCATTTTGTGATGTTTTCATTTGTGTACTAAACTTCTTTGTTCTTCTTTTATTTCTTATCTTTTCTTCTGTTTTGTTTAAATTTCTTATTCTCTTAATCTTCGTCTTTGGGCTGTAATTCTTTAGTATAAGCGTTATTGGGTTATACCCATTATAAACCTTTGCACATGCAAAACGATTCTACGATGATTACGCCACCCATGGAAGAGTGGTTCTTTTTTAGTAATCGGTCGACCTCTCACCTTCTTCATTCATTTATTTTGAATCAATGATCTACTATAATTCACTAAAAATGATCCATTAATTTAGTTTTTAATTTAAATGAAACTAAGCAAGAATTTTAATAGTTAACCCAAAACACGTGAGGTCGGGAATTGTGTTAACTGTGAGAGCGCAACCTTAACCGGTAATTCAAAACCACATGGGATCAATTTGTAGAGTTCAAATATAATCCCTAAACTCAATTAATCCTTATTTACAGAGTGGTTATGTGCCTTAATTTACCACTGACCATAAGCTAATCTTAGATCATCAATCAAAGCAGGGTGTTGCGATTGCATGTTCCGATTTTAGCCTAAGGTTAAATTCACTTCATCTTCGTGGTAAAGTTAATTCTCGTAGGGTTCAGGATTTAACAAATTAAGGGATCATAATTAAGTGAATATTAATTTAAATTATAATTATTAATAAATGATTGAAGAGGTAGAGTTAGATCTATTACGCCTTTTAAAATAGATTTCTATAAAAACATCTTCTTGTTGTGTCATTCTAATCGAAACTTCATTTCAAAATAAAAAAAATGCAATCTTCTTCCAGCAAAATTCTTCTAGATTTATAAAATATAAACAACCACCCCCATAATTTCAAGTAGTGTTTTTATTACCTTTTATTTTTTTTCTAGAATACCTCTGAAAAGTTGTTTTAATTCACTTCCTCCTTTGAGAGATGACCTTGGTCAGCCAGTCAGCTGCACCTAAGTACCCCAAAATCACACTAATCATTTGAGGGCACCCACGACAGCACTCTATCAGTAATCTACAGAGACTCTATTTATTAATTCAATGAATATTTCTTGAGTATTGGTCAGTCTAAGGGAAGTTATAATGAAATCATATTTTCAATGAATTTTACAAAAATAATTCTTCTGAATATATTTCCTCTTCACCTTTAATTTATGATATCTCAATATAATGTAAACTTTAGTGAAGTATTGGGCCCAATATATCTGATGGAAAAAATAAAAATTCCATGAAATTTGATATTGTTTATTTTTCATGACCTTTTAGATATCATGATTATCAATACATATATATATTTAATCATCTGATTTATTGATAAGAAGGACAAGTACACCCCATGGTTAAGAACTTGGGAATTTGAATCCCATTTCAATATTCTCTTATAATTATTTCTTATGTTTTTCAAGTTTAATGGGGGAAATTATATAGGTATTCATGGATATGTGTAGATCTCCAAGTATATGTTTAATTGAGAACTCATATTATTTGTTAAGAGGACAAACAATAAAAAATTCATGGAATACGTCAGTATATCCCCTCATAATGTGTAACATCCTAATACCTTTTTGGTATTTATCATCTTTATTTTCATTTCCCTCTTTATTTTGGTGCATTTTGGGACTCTCGAGGATAAATATTGTTTACTGGTAAAAATAAATAATGTTTGGAGATTTTTATTTGTTTCAATTAATGAAGTCTGGGTATAAATATTAAAAAGGATTATGAGTATGTCCATTGGGGTTTGGGTTGACATAGGGGATTTTTATATGTGTTTCTAAAAAATATTCCTACTAAATTATTTCACCTTATGAAAAGGTTAAATGACATGAATCTATTTCCAGCAAGAATCCATGAATTGGTTCTGATGACAAAATATTTACATGTGGTGAACTTACTTCATGTCATGAAAAGGTCAATCCGAGTTATTATTTTATCTGAGGTGATTTATTTTTTGGAGTATATATCATATATGGATTTCACATCATGAACCCTAAATTCATGTTGTGTAATGTGGTTGACTTAGAGGATTTAGGCATTACACATCTGATTTTATTTTCATTCAACTGGAAACTCCCGTATCAAAATCATGGATCACTCCATAGTGATTTTGGGGATCTATACTCCATCCAAATAATTTAATTTAGTGATTGATTTTCATTATGGTTACCCTGTATCTCTTAAGGTAAGTGATCATTCTATTTCTTCATTGACTTTGGTTTCTTTAGACCCATTTCACTAAATTTTGAGATATTTTTTTCTTGTGGTGTTGATTCTTCTTGATAGTTTCTAGATCTATTGTGTAATCTTCCTACAAAAGATCACATTTTTTTGGTTGTGGTGAAACATAAAAGATTCTTGAGTGACATGGTTTTATCTTCTACACCGACCATTTTCTTATTGAATGTATTTTGAAATGTATGTAGTTGTTTTAGGGACTCCATTGTTGTCTTTGAATTATTCTTTGTTAGTGGATTCTTTTGTCGGTGTGTGTGACCTATGTTTAAGGAGCGTGGTTCTATCTCTATCCTATGTTGGATGAAATGTATTTCCCTTATTCTTTAAGTTTTTTATAAATAAACTGTCTAGATTGAATTGTGTGTTTTGAAAAGGTCTTTTTAGAAATGATGGTTTCCCCCTTATTTTGGTAAAATAAAAGATATTTTCAAATAATTGTGAACTAGAATTATGAAATGGTTTTCAAAGCATGGTTTTGATGAAATGGTTTGTAAAATATAGCTCATAGTAAGACTATGGTATATTGGTGGATGGTTTAGTAATAGGTCTAATCCGTTGATACTATTAGGTGATTCACTCATGGAGTGTTCCTCTACTACCAAGGATAATTGTTCTATGATTTTTTAGATTTATTGGTAGGTTCAATTTATGGGGTAATCCTACACCCTCTAGATTTTACTTATATATCTAGAGACTTGATGCACATAATTGTCTATGTCTGGTAAGAGTGTTCTAGCTAGCCTGACCTATAACTATCCTTGTCGTGATGTTACCTATTCTTTTGTTTGTACGACTTTGGGTTGACTTCTTAATATATGTGATATGCTTTGAAACTATTTTACCAGGATTATATGGAAATGTTGAAATTAGGGAATTTTTTACCAAGATTATGATATGAAAACAAATTAACTATTTATCATTAGTTATTTTATTTAATGTTGATCATGTTTAGTTTTTTGTATAGAGACTTAATATGGAAGACTTATGTGGGATCCTACAGAGACTGTTATCTCACACCCCATGTACCCCTTCATTAGCGTGTAGACCTTATTTTTATATTCAATTTAGGGAATGTCAAGGCACCGTAGTGATGCATATAAGTTTCTATCAGCTGTTTCTGGGTAGATGGGGGTGAGATAGTGAGAGTTTTCCCAAACTATCACATGGAGTATTAGTTTCGGTTTCATTTTTTCCATTTCTATTAGACTTGTACCTTGGATATTATTTATCTAATTTTGAGTTTTATTTCATTTTCTATTTATATTTTTCTGTATCATATTTTTCTTATTTTATTTATCCATTATTTCTTCCTATGTTGTGTATATATGTCATGATTTCTGCTTCATATTGGGGGAAATAATTCCCTCTGGTTATTTATGATGTTTGGTTGCTTGTCGATTGCTCATGGGGACCAGGAATTACCTTTAGGTTTGTGGTGGTTTGGGCTGTGTACCAGTTTGTGGGGGTATCTGTGTTAGATTTATCAAATTTTGGTATTCTAAGGTTGTTTTTATCTGTTTTGGTAACTTTATATACTAGAGATATAATTTTTGGGACTTGATAGGTAGGATACGGTAAGTTCCAAGCCTACACTTTCCATGAATAGACTCAAGTTACCAAGAGATGTTGGGATTTTTAATCTATTTTTCTATGTTATTGATATTAATCTTGGTTTTACTTATGGTTTTTTGGTTTGAACTGATATTATCCAATTTTTTGATAGTTTATTATATTTCCATTTATAGAAGTATGCCTCTGAGGAAACATACATGGATTCCTAATGTGGGTATAATGGATTCTTCTCTATGGAATCCACCTCTAGATCAAAATCTTATCAGACCTATCATGAAGATAGTTCATGACGTAGAAAAAAATTTACAATAATTCTAGAATACATATATTTAGGTATAACCTAGAGTTAATGGAGAAAGAGATCGATCACATGAGTTATTAAATGGGAAGCCACCATCCTTTAAGGGTAAAAATGATCATAAAGAGGTAGAGTATTGGATGCATAATATTGATCATTTATTTTAATTCCTATATACACATGAGAATATCATGGTGAAGTGTGCATTGTTACAAATTGAGAATCTAAACAAGAGATAGTGTGATTCTATGGCATAGGTGGATAGAAAGATGGGAATGGACTAGAAGGGTTTCAAGACCCACTTATTTGATTATTTTTGTCTATTGTTTTTGATAATTGGTAATTATATGGAGTTTCTCTCATTTCAATAAAGATATAATTCAATGTCAGCATACACCAGTCGGTATAAGAAACTAGTTCATTTTTCTTTAGAGGTAGTAAATAATAACCAGCTGAAGGCTTATAATTATCTATAGGTTTGGTGACCAGATATCTGATTTTAAGTATTTATAGTAAATATTTTAGCCTATGTTGAGAATTTAGATATGGAAACTATAGATGAGATAGATATTGTAGGAAAGGTTATTCATTATACCACTTCTCTTCCACCCAGTGGTAGATTTAGTGGAGAACATAAGAGGAAGAGTAAGTGGAAGAATAATTACAAGAGTGGTGGTGGTGGTAATCAGCAGTAGACCTCCTCTACACCTTCAGTTACAACCATTTGTGTTTCCCTAACATTTTATCATAGTGGAAAGGTTTAGCAAACCCAAGTTTCTTATTTTACACCTATAAAAATGTGTAATAATTGTGGGAGATATGGTCATCTATAATTTTTCATTTAGGATATGTATACTTCTCATTATGGTTGAGGATTGTTATCCCCAAAGGATACTGTGGTGAATTTAGATGCTTCAAGAACTATAGTTATCTAGCCACATTCCTTATGAATGAATCACATTTATATAGTAGATGAGTTTTCGGAAGAGGTAGATGTGAGTCCTGTGACAGTGAGAGGCACTATATTTATTAAATATTCAACAAAGATTTATTTTTTTGGATATTGGTTCCTCCTAATCATTTAAATCATCCAATTTTAAAGATATGTGGAAACATCCCAATAAACTCTTATCCTTTTTATGGAGTTAGCAACAACTCTTAAAAAGAGAAAAGAGAAGGGGTTTTGGGGTCCTTATTGTTTTTTAACTATATCTGATGTAGATTTAGTCTAGTATTTTATCATTATTGATTTAGATATGTTTGAAATAATCATCAGGATAGATTGGTTTGTTTCTCATCATAATGAGGTTGATTATTATCATCATCATGTCTTGTTTTTTACAGGTGATGGGAGATATCAGGTGTTTTAGAGATATTAGGATCTGAGTTATGTTCAGACAAGACATTCCTTTCTAGATCTCATGAGTTTTTTTATCTACTTTAGTAGTTGATCTTCATAATGTTTTTCTATTATTTTTTCTTCCCATCATTTTTTGGGAATTTATTGATGTTTTCTAAGACAATTTTTCATATCTTCCTCTAGAGAGGGATGTAGAGTTTACGATTGATTTAGTTCCAAGTACACATCTGATTTAGATACACTATTATCATATGAAACTAGAAGGGTTGAAAGAGATTAATATTTATTGGATGGTATGATGGTGAAAATTTTCATTATCTCTAGTGTTTTACATTGGAAATCCCTTGTTCCCTTTTCCACAAATGTATTTAGGTTAATCCTATTGTTCATGGATAATAAAAAGTTAAACTAAGTAATGTTTAAGAATAAGTATTCTTCTCCCTATTTTTATGATTTCATTAATAGTTAATGGGGAAAAAGTGGTTTTCAAAGATCGACCTTCTATCAGGTTATCATCACCATAGAGTTCAGGAGTCTGATATAAAAAATATGACCTTTAGTAACATGAATGTTCATTAAAAATATCTTGTGATACATTTTGGTATAACTAATGATCATACCATTTTTATGGTTATAATGAAATAGATATTCCATCAGCATATTTAAAACTTTTTGGTAGTGTTTATGGAGGATTTTTTGGTTTTTTTGAGACTTGAGCCTGATAACGAGGAACATATGAGTTTAGTTTTAGAAATCACAAGCCACCATTTTTATAGATAAATTTAAAAATTTAATTTCTAGATTAAATAAGTGATTTTCTTAGGGAACATGATTTCTGAGAATGGTTTATCAATTGATCTTGAGAAGGTGACAACAATATTTACATGGGAAGATCCATGGAACGTATTTGAGATTCAGATATTCCTTATCCTTTCTAGGTACTATTAATGGTTCATCAAGGATTTATTGATGTTGTAATCACCTTAGAAATCTGATACTAAAAAATGGGTGAAATTCATTTAGGATTTAAAATGTCAATGTTCTATTGATTAGATGAAAAAACTTCTGACATCAACTCATATTCAGATCTTACCTGAGCCTGGTAAGAGGTTTGTGGTTTTTTATGAGGATTTTGGTGTTGGTCAAGGTTGTGTGATTATATAATAAAATCAGGTGGTGTCTTATTTATCTCACCAGGTTTTACTAAATTATATTAATTTCCCCACTCATGATTTAGAACTTGGAATTTTTATTCTTGTGCTTAAATTTAAAAGGCACTATCTTTTTGCGTAGAGGATCATGGTATTTTCTAACCATAAGAGTTTAATATATATATATTCTTAGAAATAATTGAATCTCATATAGAGGTGGTGGGTGGGATACCTTCAAAAATTTCACTTAGAAATCAATTGAATATTGGGGAGGAGGAATGTTGTTGAATATTATCTCAATAAGAAAATATCATCTCAAGTTGTATTGGTATCAAAGGAGGAGTAGAACCATATTAGACTCTTTACTCAGTTGCACCTGGATTTTCAGAAAGATTTTTCAAATATGGTTTTGACCAAAGATCAGTTATCTTCATCTCTCCTTGATTCCATTCAATAGGATTGGAAATAAGATGAAATATTTAGGGGAATTAGGGAAATCCTATATGTTTTGGATACTATTTATTGTTGGTTTCACTCTTTAGATAGTATTATCTATTTTGGGGATCAATATGTTATCCTAGAATTTGTGAGGATAAAAATTTTATATAGTCATAGTTCTTATTGTTCCATTAATTTTGGAAATATAAAGATGTATTATTCTATGATTTGGTGACTTTGGTGGTTGGGTATGAAGGATGAAATTGTAGATTACATGTCCCATTATTACACATACCAATAGATAAAGGTAGAGCATTTGAAACCTTTGGGGTTTCTAGAACCTTTTCAAGTGATGATTGGAAATGGGATGAGGTGTCCAAATATTTTTTTATTAGATTACCATGGAATCTATAAGGGATGAATGCTATATGGGTGGTGATTGATTTGTTGAAAAAGTCATCTCACTTCATTCTGGTTAGGTACACCATTAATGTTTAAGACCTAGGTAAGATGTATGTGTAGGAGGTTGTGAGGTTACATGGGATTCCCTCTTCCATTATCTCAGATAGATATCAAAGGTTTACCTTGCAGTTCAAGAAGAGTCTCTAGGAGAAGACTGTGAATCTGGTTAGATTGAGTAAAACATACCATCCATAGATAGATGTCTTGAAGGAGCATGCTATTTAGATCTAAGAGAATGTAATCAATTATTATTTCTGGGATTTGGAGGATCATGTGATAACCATCTAGGATTACTTGAGTTTTATTATAATAATAGTTATCAGACGACAATCAAAATGGATCCTTTCTTGGATTTTTATTTTCATCCATGCATGTCACCTCTTTATTGGGAAGAGGTGGGGGAGGAATCTCTTATAGAACCAAGTCTTGTTCTGGAACCATTAGTGAGGATTCAAAATATACATTGGTATCCAATTATATCTTAGAGTTTGTATAAATCATATGTGGATTTTTAGAGTCATCCTTTGAAGTTTTCCATTGGTGATGGGGGTTTCTTGAATGTTTCTCATAATTTGGGTCACTATCTATTTGGAAAATAAAGAAAGTTGGATCATAGATATTTTTGACCATTTAAGGTCACTAAGAGGCCTAGGTAGGTTGCTTATCATTTGGAATTTATAATTTATATGATAGGTATTCATGATGTTTTCCACTTATCTCAGCTCGAGAAGCACCATCCTAGCCCATCTCTTGTTTTGAGTTAGTAAGAGATAGAGTTAGAGGTAGAAATTTTTATTATAGAGAAGCTAATGAAGATTTATAACTCTCAGGTTAGATTATTTTATGGGTATTCAGTTTCAATGGACATATTTTTATTGAAACAAAAATTAAATACTCATGAGACTTGTAAGTACTAGTTGTTGTTAAGTGAAAAGTAGCCTCACCTATTTCTAGAAACCACTCTTCCACATGACTTCCCGTTGATGGAATGTATTTTGGTAGGGAGTTTGTAATGTTTTGTTTTCTTATTTCATGTATTTATCATATCTTTTTTCATTTTCCTATTTATTCTGGTTCATTTTTGAACTCTTGAGGTTTGAGAGTGTTTTTGGGAGAAATGAACTATATTTTGGGGATGTAAGTTTGTTGGAATGAATTGAGTCCATGGTTAAATTTGAAAAGGTATTAATAGGATTTTTTTGGGGTCAGGGTTGAGCTAAGGGATTTTCTATGTGTTTTTATAAAATGTTCCAGCTAAATGATTTCACATTGTGGAAGGGTTACATGATTTAAATCTATTTCTAGGATGATTCTGTGAACTATTCCATAGCATCAAATGTTTAAATGTTATAAACCTAGTTCATGTCATGAAGAGGTCAGTGAAAGATATTTTTAATATGAGGTGAATTTTTTTGGAATATATCCCTTTTTTGTATTTCATGTCATGATCCCAGGATTCATGCCATGTAATGTGGGTGGATAGTAGTTTTTAGGTGAAGAACATATGATTTTGTTTTCATTTAATCATAGAATACTCTCTGGAAACATAAGAGATATCCCGGGAAATTATAGCTATCTTTTCTCCTTCTAGATCATTTTTGTGATATATTTTTCTTATACTTGAACTAAATCTTTCCTGGTAAGTGATATTTCTACTTGTTTATTTATGTTGGTCTAACAACACCAATGCACTACATTTTTAGACCTTTTCATCTTACGGTGTTGATTCTTTGGGATCCTTTCTTGATCTATTATGTGATCTTCCTTAGAGGAGTAAACATTGTGTTGGTTGTGGTGTGGCATATGATTTTCTTGAGGAATGTGATTTTATATTCTCTATTAACAATTTTACTTCTTGAATTGATTCTGATATGTATGGATTGATTATAGAGCCTCTATTGTTGCCTTTGTTACCTGAGTTTGAGGGAGGTGGTTCTGTCTATAGCCTATATTTGATGAACTATATTGGTCTAGTGTTATAAATTGTTTATAAGTAAAATTTCATGGTGTAATTGTGTGTGTGGAAATAGGTTTTTTAGAAAATATTTCTTCTTCCTTTTTTATTAAAAAATGTATTTTCAATGCATTGTAATGTAGATTTATGAAATAGTTTTTAAATAATGGTTTTGAGGAAATGGTTTTGAAAATGTAGAACATGATAAGACTTTTGTATTTATATAGAAGGTTTATAAATAGGACTTATTCATTTATACTATTTTCAGTTTCACTCATGGGGTGTTCCTCTACTCCATAAGCTTGTTTTTCATGGGACTTCTTAGACTAGTTGGTATGTTCACATCATAGGGTGTTATTATGCTCTCTAGATTCAATGTGTGTATCTGGAGACTTGATGCGTGTGATTGTCTATGTGTAGGTAAGTTTGTTCTTGTTAGTCCGAACAGTATTCAACCTTGGTGTGATGTCACCTATCCTTTGGTTTGTACTACATAGGTTTTACCACTTGATATGTGTGATATGATTTCAAACCGTTTTATCTAGATTATTTAGAACTATGGAAAATGTGAATGTTTTATGATGGTTTTGATATAAAATCTATTGAACTAATTTTCATTCCTTATTTTCTTTAAAGTTTAGCATGTTCATATTGCTGTATAGATACTTTTTATGGAACAATTAGGTGGGATCCTACTAAGTATGCTATTTCAAACCCTACACACCCCTTCAATGGTGCATAGACCTTGTTATATATTTTGATGCAGGGAAAGGGAAGTTACCATAGTGAGGTAGTGAGGTTTCTATTATTTGTGTTTTTATTATTGGTGGAGAGATGATGGGAGTTTTCCATTACTATCACATGGAGTAGTTATTTCAGTTTTATTTTTTCTTTTCTGTTTGACTTTCACCTTGGATACTATTTTACTACTTTTGAGATGTATCGCCTTAGATGTTTCCATTTTTCTATGGAAAATATTTCTTATTTTACTCTTCCATTATTTATTCCCATATATATATATATATCATGTTTCCTAATTCAAGTTAGATGAAATAATACCATTTAGTTGTTTTTTAGGCCCGGGTTATAGTTTCTTTTCCATGGGGATCAAGAACACCCTTTGGGTATGTGGCAGTTTAGGTTGGGTACTAGTTTGTGAGGGTATTTTGGTTAGGTTCATCACATAATAGGGATGTCTTCAGGACTGCTCATCCCTATTTCATCAATCATTTTAACTAGATATTCTTTCTTAAAAGGAAAAAATATCTATTCTTGAGAATATGTTTCCAATGGATAATCATCCTCCTAAAACTTTTATATAATATTATGATGATTTGGGATATGGAAAGTGATTTTATTCTCCCCAACAATGATGTTGAATCTATATAATGATTGTTAATACATGCCTAATATAGCATTGAATCCCACTTAAGGGAGTATGAAAGGGTTTTCTATGATATTAATACCACAATCATTGACTGGGGAGGAGTAATATAATTGAGATACAATGATTTCAGCACATTGTGTTTTTTGTAAAAATTCTACATCCATATCTAGAGGTGTTGATTCAATAGTTCTATTAAAATTTAATGATAAGAAAGAATGTATATAATGAAAATTAAATAAGAATTTTTTTATTATTGAAAGAATAAGAAATTGTACAATCATGATATAATTATCATGATCTCTATTAGTAGTATAGATATCATAAGCTCATCCTTGATCTCTTGGCCATAGAGGTTGTTATCTTAAATTATCCTTGATGACCTATGGATTGATAATTGACCTGTATCCTATCTTTATTCCTTACAGTTGAACTGTTAGATTTTAGGTTGGTGATAAATCTAAAAATTCATTTCTTTTATAATATTAGTGGGGTTATTTATCTCACTTAAATATTTATTATATTGATTCTCCTCTTTTAGACACTTGAAAATCATATCCTTGTCCCCTTGATGAAATTTCTATGATGCATCCTCATAAAATTATGGCAACTAAGAAGTTTAATTTTCTTCCCTTCATGATATTTATCTATTAATATTCCAAAATTAAACTCCATTCCTCTCTTTTAATCTAAAATACCACAAGAACATTGAGAATCACTAATCATCATCTCAAATTTAAGGGTAAATCAAACAATTTCTTCACAACATTTAAAGCTTCAAATCACTGCATATTTTTGAATGCTTGGTGATTGTCCACTAAATATGTATTCAATAATACTTTTCAGGTCAATAAAAAAGATATAATTTTACTACGCAATACTTTATAAGTTTTCCTTATATAAACTAATTTATTCATACTATATTTACTTGAGTCCAATTAAATCCATTTGGATTTTAGGATGATGAGTTAAAGGAAAATATTGATTGAAAAATATTTTATTGAATCTATCACTCTATAGTTTAAATATTTTTCTTTGGTTTCTTATTCCTGATTAGTTTCACCCAATAATCAACTTATCCTTCTAAGTGATAAATATCTTGTATGACTTTCTATTTCTCATATATTTGGAGGAAAGAGAGAATCTTCTCAATTTAATTAATCTATTATTTTGTGATTAGGGGATGTGAAGATCCAAAAATTTTAAGAGGAATTTTTCACATAAATGAATATACCACAACATTCTATCTCTTAGGGGAATGAGGGTGTTCCACATGATTAGTGTTATTATTCATAACTTCATTTGGTTTGGAATGTATATAAATGAACATCTCAACTACCATTCCCATCACATTGTAAATTTCATTTGGAAAATCATTACATTTCACTTTAGATAGGTTATTGGCATGATTGATCCTATTTCAATAAATTTACTAAAATAAATGAAATTTAATGGTGAGAATACTTAAATTAATAAGAGTATAAGAACTAATACTATGAATTTATAAGTAATAACTTTTAAATAAATTATATACCCCAACTTACGAATCTTTAGGTTTTAATCTAAGTTAATCAATGAATTTTTTTATTAGGTCATATAACATAACTATTTATATATAAAATAATGTAATTATACAATAACATAAAAATATACATTCAAATAATTCATATGTTTTTGTAAAGACCATATGAATCAACTAATGAATATCCATTGGGAGTGTCAAAATTGTTGTGCAGTTAAGCGCACATGTTGTCCATTAAGTTAACATTGAATAAATACCCAACCAACCTTTTTCGAGGTCATTACACAAATTTTTAAATTTACCAAATCTTACAACCACTTATAATATTTAGAACGATACATATTTACTAGAAAACTTCACACTATTTACATTACCAAGATTTTAGGATATTTTCTAACTTTTACACGTATCTGTATGGTCTTAACAATTATTTCCTCATCCTAATACCCCAAAATAACTAGGCCTTTTTCTTATACCAAATATAGTAATCTGATCATGATAAAAATTTTATTTCCTGATTTTGAAGGATAATTACACATAACAAAACCCAGAAGTCTAGATATATAGTGTTATTGAGAGATTAAACACATATTACGTCATTCTAAAAATAAGATACATCAAATTTATTTTGATCTACATAAATTGATTCAAATTTACTCTACTTTATAATTAATTATAATTATTATATATGGGAGTACCTAAAGAAAAGGGAATTCTATAAATCCTGGTAATGGAATAATCAGTGTAAAGTATGATGAAGAAGTAATATGTATGAGGAAAGAAGTATACCATGATATAATTAAAGGGAAGGATCATATATTATTAAATAGAATCATAGAATAAGAATATGGTATCATAATATAATTTCACCAAAGGAATATGTCAATAACATAAAACATGAAATCATAACCATAAGTCAATTCTCACTACCAAGAGAACATAACATAATGTTCTCAGCTAACTGCTCGTATATTATACATGGAAAATATTATAATGAAAAAATAATCTACTCTATTAGAGGATACACAATTATTTAATCTTCATATTCATAACATGTATATGTATATGTGTGGAACTTAAGGAAGTCATACATAACGATTAAGAATAAAAAACCCATGAATATAAAATGGGTTATATAATATTAAATTAAGGCATAACCAAATTAAATATCCTAAATATTCCCATAAAAATAAAATATTAAATCATATTTGTAAACTAATAAATGATTAAATAATAATATTTTTTTTTAGAATAAATGTCCATTGAAGAAAAATCACTTGAAAAAAGTGGTTAAGTTAGTTTTCAAATGAACCTCTTAAGTGAGGTTTTAAGAAATTGATAAATAATCTTTTATGAAGGTAAGTGTATAATTTTTCCCTTAAAAGAAAAATTAAACAAGAATTGTTTCCCAAAAAATATTTAATATTTTTTAAAATAATATAATGTATAAAACCCAAAAATATTGGCACATGAAAAGGAATAATGAATAGTAAAAATCCCTTAAATATGGTTTTCTTTAAAGAGGAGATTGGGAAGGGGAACTAAAAGAAAAATTTATAACCCATAAATATAAAGGGATAAAAATATTCATATATATAGGGGATATATAGAAAGTATATATAATAATTTTATTATAATAATAATCACATAAAGTGAGTCTATGATAGAAATAATAACCTAAAAAAAGAAGAGGTTTGTTTTAAATTTCCTTTAATTTAGGTTTGTAATTGCTTGGTACATGCATCTATCTACCTAAATAATGAAATTAAGTTTAATAAATACTTTATTAATAATGAAATTCATGTATATTTACTTTTTTATGGTTTATTTATTGTTATATATCCTTTATTGTTTATATATTCTTTTTCTCACATCGTCCCCTTGAGGTTGTTCAGATAATTCCTTCAAAACTATTTTAATATTTTGATAATGGTCAAATATGTGGTCAAACAGTTCCAAATTCTACAGAATTTTAGATTTATTAATTATTAATTATTTCATTAAAACAAAATTTTTATAATTTAAATTATGTTACAAAATTTATTCAAACTAAGAAAGGTATTTCAATATGCTTATTTTTAATGTTAAAAATTACTATGGAAATTATTTTTTATTATCATTAATATTATACTCAATGTGTCTTTATAGAATCTTAATCATGTTAAAAATATTTTCTTTATTTACTAAATTCATTTTAAAAAACATCCATGTAAGGTAGTGATGAAAAATATTACACATCATCCATAGAGGCAGTGAATTTACTATAATATGGGTGATGTTTTCATTTTAGAATTAAAGAGAGAGAGAGAGAGAGATAAACAGAGGGTAGGTTAATTTATATTCTATAAAATAAAATAAAATTTTAGTGTAAATATAGTACCTATTTAATTATGTAATTTTTGATTAATAATATTTATAAGAGGTATTATAATAATGTAATTGAATGGACTTAGTTAAGACAATTACCTCTTCCTTGGGCATCCTCCTTTAGGCCACTCCTTAAGCCTTCTTATATTGGTACTTTGGGGATACTAGAACCTCTATGATGTGGTAAACATAGTTGGGGAGATATTTGGTCAGAATTTTGGTGATTTGAGGTGATTAGATTGCATGAGGAAGTGTGTTGGTGTAGGTTGGTATATATAAGTGGAGGATAAGGGATTTTATGACAAAATATTATAAAAAAATATTATATCTTCACATATTGACAAAACTTGTGACTCAATATTGATGGGATAGTGAATCAATTTTAAATTTTCAAATAAAATATTCACCTATCTTCTAGAAACCTCAATAATTCATTCATAAACTGTATTACAAAATACTATACTAATATGTTACATATATGGTAATTCACTATTCACAAAAAATGACACTTTTTTAATGAAATATAAAAAATTCACCCTCGGATAATTTTGAAAATATGATTCCAAAAATGAAATCCATTTTATCAAAATGATTTTTAATATTATAAATTTAATTTCTAAACAATATCCCTATTTGTGGAAAATTACTAGTATTTACAACATAATAAAATTTCCAAATTGTAGAAAATTTAATTGTTATTTCATAAATTTATATTATCATTTATATAAATATTAATATATATTTATACAAAACATTATGTAAATTTTTTTCTTCCATTTATCAAAAAAATTTATTATAATGAAAATGAAATATATATATTGTACCAAAGATAGAAGTAAACAATATTTTTTTTAAACATAGATTCTATCATATATAAAAACATTAATTAATATAAATTCCTTTTATTTTTATTTATTAAGAAAACCAAATATTGTGTTACTATTTATACTTAAAAATAAAAAATGTCACCCTTAGTTTTTTTCGAACTCTTGATTCAAAATAAAGAATGAAATTTGTATTCTCATAAAAAATATAGTACTGGGGTAAAAAAATATTTTTTTCTAAAGTAATTTACACTTTAATACTAACTATACCCTTGATAAAAAACCCCTTGTCACACTAGAATAATATGTTATAGTGAGGTGTATAAATAGTGATACTGTAATGGTGTGGTTTGACAAATAATTATGTAGTGATGATTTACACTAACTTGAACTTATCTTATACATGTTTTTTTAAGCTACTACTGTTGACATAGTATTTGGGCTTGGTCAAGGGTAAACCAGAGTGATGCTATCTCCCCTAGAATCTCTAGAATCTATGCATAATAAGGGATGGCCCATCTAGTTGAGGAAATTATTTATCCCTTCTTCATCATTTACCTCTTATTTTTACCCTTAATATATACTAGTTGTAACAGTCACTTTATAATGGATAAATAAACAATGGTCATAATTCTAAAAATAAATTGTATTGATATAACCTTAACCATTACATATTATAGTGTTTTCGAACTAGATTTCTCATTTGATGAACTCTTTGGTTTAGAGTTTTTGAGAATTATGATAAACTCTTACAAAGTATAACCATACAATACATGTGGAAAATTATAATCAAAATCTATTTTTTCCACCAAATAAAACCCTTTTAAAATAAGGCATTAATTTGTTTCAAGACACATATTCAATAATTTTATAATAACATATTCTTTTTACATAAAAATATTAAGACCTGGGAAAAACATTTTGAAACATGGGATGAGAACAAAAATATCGGTAAGGGACATAAACAAATAAAATTATTTGTCTAATGAAAAACTTAAAACCCATTAATTTTTTTTAAAATTCTTCAGAAGGCATAGAAAAATCACATAGGTTCCTTGGGAAAATATTACCACATTAATTTTATAATCACCCATATAAATGGAATAACCATATGGTTTAATTCCATTTTCTGAGTACCCAATGAATTGGAGAGCTATAATGGGGCTCACTCGTCATATCTGGAGCTATAATGGGGCTTAACCCATCATATCATGCGATATAATGGGCCTCAACCCTTAATATCATGAGGTATAATGGTATCAAACCATAAAAAATTTATAAGGAACATATAATTAGTAAAAATATTGAAAAATATTTTAAACCCCTGAGAAAAAATATTCAGATATAAAAATACTATTTTCAAATAAAAAATCTCTTTTAACATATAAAAACTGGCACATAAAAATGAAACAGTTTTATTTGAATAGAAATATAAGAACCTATAAAAAATTAATGTAAATAAGTTTCCTGAAATATATATAAAGCTCTCATTTTTTATAAGATAAAAAATATATTCCCTTTTACTTTTGTAAAAGTGTTGAAAAAGGAACTTTAAATAATGTTTTTATGGAAAGTCTCTTACAATGAGTCTGATTCATCACATATGTTCTTTATATTCCTTAATAATAAACTTATGTTAATTATTTAATTTCATGATAACATTTTTAATGTTTATTATTCCTTTTATACTACTTATTATGATGTTATAACAATTAATTAATTATTTAAGTTCATGTCGAATGTTTTGCAAATATTCGGTTATTGAGTCCAAATTGACTTTAGTATGATGTCAATAGTCAAAGTGGTAATTATTGAATGAACCCCAAAATAATTTTCGGGAAATGGTTTTAATATTTATACATAAATTATACTTTTAAATCAAACCATTGTGTATGGTTTTGAAAAATGTACTACATTTTAATTATGGAGATAGTAGGCCATATGTAAACATGAGTAATGTTTTCATTTTTCAATGAAAATTATAGAAATAATTTAAGTATTGTTTTATATTTACATAATTATAATAATATAATTAATATAATATTAATAATTTTAATATACTTATATATATTATTCATTTGATGTGGTGATGAAAAATGAATCGCATCACTTCATGGAGGTGATAGTTTATAGGTACACACAAACGACATTATCATTTTTATGTTCATGGAAATTCAAGAACATAAATGATATATTATTCTTTAATAATGATAAATATGTCATTAATATTATATATAAATATTAATTACATAATTTCAACGAGTCTTGAGATATAGTGATAGAAACAAATTATATCAGCTCGTGGAGGTGATAGTTCACATGTACGAGTGAACGATTAATTATTTTACCATTTGATAGAAGTTGATATGGATTTATGTGACATTATTAACATAATGACATATATGTTTCTTGAGGATACTGGATTTATTATTTCATTATGATTTAAGAATATTTGAAGGAATTAGAAGAAGAAATAAAACAGAAACACTTAATTAAATAATATATATAGTTGAATATATCTCTTATATAACCCCATATTAAAAATATTTTACTTATTTAAAACAAGAGTGTGACAAAATTGACTTTCCTTTGAATATTATATTATTGTGGATATATTCTCATCCAAATGGCCATAAATGGTCAAATAACCATTTCATTGATTCTTAAGGACAAAATATACTTATAAAATAAAATTATTACAAGTTTTAGGGAAAAGTTATAATATTTATAATATAATTTTTACCATTAATTACCCGATTTACCCTTAACCATGGTAATAATTTTTTTTATAAAGTTACTATTACTATTGTCAAAAAATTAAAGGGAAATATTTGGTAGATTTAGACCTTTTTATTAAAAATATAGAATCCAGTTTTTAGAATTAAAATCATATAAATTTTATTATTTATTTAAAAATATATCTCTTTGACAGAATGATAAAATGAGTTTTTAAAGTAAAAACGTTCAAAAGTTCACAAAGTGTTTATATACAGTTTTAAGGTGAAATTGATTTTAATGACCTAAATTGGATTAAATTATTAAAAAATAAAATAATTAAACTCTAAAAACATTCAAAAATTTAATTTAACACTATAAATAATATTTATGTAAAGTAGTTTTCAATTAAAATCCATTGTTTTTTTCACTATTCATCAAAAAATGAATCATATAAAGAAAAATACAAAAAATTCACCCAAATTAAATTTTGATACTAAACACCTAAATATAAAGTTATTTTTTTTCTAATATAAATTATAAAAGAGATAAAAACTAGATTTAAAACAGGTGCACCATCAAACGGCAGAAAAACTGCCTTTTTGAAAAATGCTTCTTTTATTCATAAAATTGGATTTGTTCTTATATCATGTGTAGAAAACAAAAAATATTAATATTAAATATTAAATTATATATATTATACACACAAAAACAAAAAAACACTCACACACACACACATATATATATATCATTATTATAATCCAAAAATTGTGATTTAATATTTTATAAATACACTTGTTTGCATTTAAATTGCTTTCTTCAAAAATGATTTTATTTTATTTTAAAAGGGGTTTCCTTATTTTTTAATTAACTGTTCCCCAATTAATTAATTACAAATACATTTTAAACCATATTTTCATAATTTAGTTAATCATATTCATACATGTTATTCTAACAACTAGTTTATAATGGTTACATTTAAAAGATAACATTTAGTTGTTCGCTAAGCCTGAAGTGGCATATCATGTGTTCTATTAAACTAAGTGATTCCTTTTAAAAACTTATTATGTTAAATTATCCCCCTTTAATAAATTTTTACCTTGAAATTTTAAATCGGGATAAAAAACTGGGGGTTTTACTTTTCAAAATATTTTTATTCAAATCCCACATCGGAAAACGGGTCAATGAAACATCTAATTTAAAATCATGTAAGTAAATTATGAAGGTTACCCAAGATAAAAATAATAGGGACATATATAGTAAGACATAGATTTTAAGAAGAAAAATAACTATCACGTTCTAATAGAGAGTGAAATAGAACATGGTCATGATAATATTAACAATCACGAGACCAAAATTTTATGATGGGATAAAAGGTAATTGATTTCATATAAATAAAAGTAAATGGATAATGTTTTTTCTTCAAAATAATTCTCATATATTTTATAAATTATTCTAGTACTTATACTAATAATATATGGAAATATACATACTTGAAAATTAGAGTTTCATACCATAATCAAATTCCACCACAAACTCATATTTTTCCCCAAATGATGAGTATTTAAGATGGATTTTTCATGCACAAATAAGTAGAATAAACTTATTGAGAATCATTTAATCCAAAGAATATTAACTATATATTTCCCCTATCATGAAACATTAACAAAAAAATGGTTAGGATAATATAAGATAATTACCTAAAAATTATATTATATTACAGTATTAAAAACTACATTAATATCCACAATTCAACAGTAATAACTGAAGTTCAAAATAAATCATTTGACAAAAAAAATCTTTAAAATTCCTCAAAAATATTATAACTATGATTAAAAACCAAAAAATTATAAGGATTTTATCACATAGTCCTCAAAGATAAATTTTCATAATTATCTCCAAATAGTATTAATTACTCTTGAAGTCTCATACCAAAAAGTAATTTCCCTAGTAATCATCAAGATATGCTAACCATTTCAATAAATAAACTAAATCATCATAAGTCCATAATAAAATCCTAGAATCTTACAAAATATAATTCATACTTTACTTCTCAAATAAAATCCCATAGTATTATATTTACCTTAATCATATGGGATTCCCAAAATAGTGAATGTCTTCTGAAACAACATTCATCACTTAATCCCCCAAATAATTTTTCCAATATGACAAAAATATTATTTCAAAAATAAAATTAATCCTATTCCATCAAATAGTTTAACTAAAAAATGTCATACTAAGTAGGAATTCACATAGTCCAGTGGTAGGTGATGCACACCTATCACCCTTTAGTTGTGGGCTCGATTCTTCTGGCCTTGCTGGCCACGAAAGGTTATCACCCACCCCTTTGGTTATCATTTTTATAATATTATATAATTATTATGATATCTTAAAAATATAATAAAGTCCTCAAAAATAACCATAACATGTTTTAACCATAAATATTATGTCACACCATTCATTTTACATCAAAATTCAATAACCCATAATTGTAATGACCTAGAATTTTTGAATGATAATTGTTTCTTGAAAATGTGTGTTATATTATACTCAACGAAAATATATCTATATAATAATAAGAATTTTGACCATTAGTTTTGACCCATTATATGACCATTATTCAATATGATTGTTGGGAGTAGTAATCTTAATAATAATTTTATCATTATAATTAGTTTTACAAATAGTATTCATAATGGTTAATTAATGAAGAAATGAGAAAAAATAGACTCAATCAGTAGATTCATGTCATATGAAGCTATTTTTTTGGAGCTTGTGAAGGAGGTAGAATCATATGGCTTCACCCATGACCAATCCTAATCCAATAATCAAGATGTTCTTCTTGAACGAAATCGCCTACGAGAGAGGTTCAAGTTAGTGGAAATTATAACTCAGGTGATGATATCTAAGCCTCCCCAAGAATCTATCACCATCAAACACCATTCCCTTAGGTCATATTTGGGTGTTATAAGGGGTTATGTTTATAGGGCCTAGTTACTTAATGTTTAATGACTTTTTATAAAAAAATTTTTTGTTCCATCAATTATATTTTAAGAGTAGTTTTGCTTAATAAAATTGAGTTGGAATTTGATAAATTGATTTTTCTGATATAAATTTTACTTTTCAGAAAAGATAAAAATATTATAATAGACTAATATATTATGAATAATACTTATTTTAATGATATTTTATGGTTAAAAGACTCTAATTTAAATAGAAATGTTAAAATAATTTTACTTTTTCAAGTATTTGAAATTTCACTATGCAGTTTCACTATGCATTTTCTATCCCCTATTATTTTTAATAAATAAGGGTTTTTATATTAAAAAGTTAAAATTATCATATTTTGATAATTATCATAATAAAATAAATATCATTTTTTTAAATAATCATGTCGAAATTAGGTTAGTGTGAATTTATGATAGTTTTCTAAAATACTATGTTTTTTAGTGAATAGTAAAAATAGAGTTTGAGTTTTTCGGTATGTTTAATAACATAATAATTATTTCATCAGGTTGTAATAAATAATTAGAAAAAATAAAAGAATTAATATATTTTATTTTATAAATATAATGTTTTCAAATATATTTTAATAAATTTCTAAATATATAATTTAATTTCAAAATATTAAATGGAAACTTTATCTTTAAAAATGTTATTTTGTGAAAAATATAATTTTTGTTTCCAAAATAAGTAATATAAAATTATGTTTGACTCTTTTAGATTAAAATATCATAATAGGTGTCCCAAGTGTCTAATACCATGGGTAAGCCCATGGTTTTTCGTTTACCACTACGTAGGTGTCCAAGGAAATTAATAAACAAATTATCCTGTTTTTCTATAAATAACCTCCAATTTCTCAATTCCATTTTACTTCAAATTCATCCTATAAAAATATATTATTTTTTTACCTCATAAGGTTTTATAAATCCGCCATGGTCCCAGTCATTTAGTTTTAGGAAGTACTCTTCAAGTTAAGGGAAATCTCAACTTCTCTTTTCCTTTCATGTTCTATTTTTATGTAGTATATCTTTAAAATATCAAAACTATGTTATTATTTACATTTTATTCTATATATTTATGGTTTTAAGAGTCTTTTATGAATTATATACCCTCATTACCTCTCTTTTAACCATTTTTTAGAACCATTTTTCATAACCATTATGATACCAAATTTTCTTCTTAAAATTTCTCTATTTTTCTCAGGAAACTTAATTATTTTATTTTTCGAATACCCAAATTTATTTATTTTATAAGGCTATTATACTATATTTAAAAATGTTATATTTTATTAAAGTATTAACATACATAAAAATCACTTTCCTTTTTGTGGGTTAATAATGACATAAAGATCTTATCTTTAAGCACTTTTCTTTAAAACACCATGATTTTGATATGAAACCCATTTCTTTTATTCTCCACAGGTTATTTATGAATTTTTTTTATTAAGATAAATATAAATAAAATTAATTAATACATATGAATGGTGCACCTTGATATCATTCCAATTCATTGTCTAAAGAATTTAATCTTTAGAGATTATATATTTTATGATATCTTGGTGAATAACCTTAGTAATTTTTATGACACCTTGACGAAAAACCTTGGTGATATGCTTATAAATGCCTAAAATAAATATTTTAGGAAAATTTATAATATATGATTCATGTTAATTTATTTATTATATCCCTCATGTTCTCTTTTTCATTCCATAATGATATTCTTCTTGTTCTTATTGGTTTTTCCTGAAGATCACATGTTGAATATTTCTCTTGTTTTCCCTTACTTGGCCTTCTACTCACCCTTTACTTTTTTGTATATACCTAGGTTATGATATAAATAATTGTAGTAAGTATGAAACTATTGTTAATTATTTAAGGTTTATTATAATAATGTTTTTATTTTTCATATATTATTTACATTTTTTATAAGAAACTAAACATTAAAAGATCCTCTATTTTGAACAATGTAATGAAAAGTTTGTGTAATAAAAAGATAGGATGCCATTGTTTTTATAAAATGGTAGTTTAGTTATTTATATAAATTAGGATTTGAAAACCGTTTGAAGAACTTTAGAGGCAATTTTAAATATAGAAATCCATCCTGGTATTTTGGTGAAGTATTAAGTAAGTGATTTCTGAGAAAATAAATCCCTATCTTGATAAAAACAATTGGAATTTTTTCTGGCACATATATACCTAGGGGTAACAACTCTGGCATGTTTTGTCAGTCCTGAATCTACGTAACCCATTACATGAAAATGATACTTAATACGCACTTTGTTTTAATCTCACAGAGGATATGTTTGGTTAATCACAAGATTCTTATGAACCAATTTGAAGGATTTATAGAAAATGTAATTGTTGTTAAAGAATACCATATTTAATCATGATTTTTTAAGAAATAAAATTACTTTAGAATTATAATATTATTAAATAAAAAATTATTCTCACTAAGGTTTTAATATTTTAGAAAATGGAAGGAAATAAGAGAAATTATGTAAATGGTGAGCACAACGAAATAGGAGCTTACAACCTTCTGATGGAAGCTAGAATAGAAAAATTCATGAGAATAAAAAATCAACGTACTCGAGTTATGAGTAAGAAATTGAATCATGGTGAGGGACCAGATTCTCCTTGAGGGGAACAACATTCCATTGAGTTCTTTATGTTTCAATGGCCACATTCATTCAGTGGATCTATTGAACCATTAATTTCTAAACAATTGATAAGCACTATCAAAAAGATATTCTTGTTCTTTGTTGTTTGGAACAAGAGAAATTCACACTGGAAATGTACTAATTTTAGGGAGAAACTGATGTGTGGTGGAAATTGGTTAAAAAATAAAGCCAATAGAATATATTGATGCAATTTAGTTGGAAGAGTTCCGGTGAACTTTTCCAAAAAATATTTTCCCCTTTCAATGTAAACAAAAATGGAGAAGGAATCCCTAGAACTGAAGGAGAAGAAAAATGAATCTGTGTGATGTTATTAGATGAAATTCACAATACATTCCCTTTACCCCTCTATCATTGTCATGGATCCTAATGGGAAGGTTGATAGACTATTAAGTAGAATAAGACCCCATCTAGTAAATAATATAGCCAACTGATACTATAAAAAATTTGAGGAGATATTGAGGATTGTTGTGAAATTTGAACTAATGTTCGGAGAGACATAGTGGTCCCATTAATTGAATAAAAATAAGAGATCATTGGAGGAAAACATGGGAAGGTGCTTTGATTAAGGAATAAGAGGGAAGAAAGTTAAACTTACAACATGCAACAAATGTGGGAATAATAATTTTGGTAATTTCTTTCTCCGGAGTGGAAAATGTTACAAGTGTAGAATATATGGACATATTTGTTTGAACTTTTGTTGTGAGGTAAAGCCTCGACTTCAAAAATATAACAACCAAGTGAAGATGGTGAAGGCCCATCCTGAAGTCCAATTTTTCATGTGTGGATAGTATGGGATCTTTTCAAATCAATGTATAAATATAAATATAGTGGAGGGTAATCACCATCCACCTTAGCATAGGACAAGTGAGAAAGGTCATTATTTTTCTCTCACATCGACCAAAGTTGGAGCTCCAAATGATTTGGTGGAAGGTACTCTAATTGTTTTCTCAAATCTAGAAAGTACATTGTTTGATTCAGGTTCAATGAATTCCTTTTCTTCTTCCAAGTTTACAAATAATATAGAATAAATCCTTAAAATACTATAAGTAAAAATATTAATCCAAACTCTTGGAGGTATTATCCAAACATTAAAATTATATAGAAACTCTAGTGTTTACTTTGGAAAGAATAATCTCATCTCAACTATATTAGTCATTCCCATGATGAAATTTGACATTATACTAGGGATGAACTAGATCTCAAGGTATAATACTATGATCAACCATGGAAGCAAGGAAATATTAGTCATCTTTAATGGAAAATCTAAAATAGTTTTTAAAGGAAAGATATCCTTACTTGGACTTTGTCTTGAAGCACCTTCAGTTGCCTTTTTATAGAAATGATCAGTGAAGATGAATAAGGAAAAAGAAGTATAAAAATTGAAAATCATACCATCATTCAAAAATACATTGATGTATTTCCTAAGGAGTTCTTTAGAATGTTTCAATAAAGAGAGGTAGAGTTTTCCATTGAGATCATTCCTGGTTACAAGCTGATTTCAAAGACATCGTATAGAATACAAATTTTAGAGCAAGATGAATTAAAAAAAACTCCAAGATCTTTTGGAGAAGGGTTTTATCTTACCAATTGTGTCTCATTGGGGGAACCGATTATCTTTGTGAAGAAGAATGATCGATCAATGCATCTTTTAATTGATTTTACATAACTTTATTGGATCATAATGAAGAACAAGTACCCTCTTCCAAAGATTAATGATTTGTTTGACCAGCTTAATGGGGATTAATTCTTCTACAAGATTGAACTCTGATATTTTTATCATAAATTGAGGGTCAAGAAATAAGATATTCCAAAGACCCCATTCAGATTAAGATATGGGCATTTTGAGTTGGCTATTATAAACTTAAGCATTCCTAATGTTCATACTATTTTTATAGATGTGGTGCATAGAGTGATTTAGGACTACATTGATAATTTTTTGGTAGTTTTTGTTGATAATATTATGATATATTCCAAAATCCACGAGGATATTGAGGATTATATAAATGTTATATTGAAAACTATGAGGAAGGATAAATTATTTGGAATTTTCATAAAATGTGAATTTTGGTTACAACATGTTGCTTTATGAGGGCACATTGTAACCAATGAAGGAATATCCATTGATCTTTCCAAGAAAATAGTTATGGAGTAGTTTCCTTGTATAAGTGGGATATTGTATGAGGTTTGTGAAAAAGTTTTCATGACTTTATAATCCACTAACCATGTTAACTCGAAAAGGATTCAATTTAATCTGGACAAAGTAGTGTGAATAATGTTTTCAATATCTAAAGAAGAGATTAATTACTATACCTCTGTTAATTGTACCCTCTATCGGGTAAGGATTCATTATTTTTAGTGATGATTCTTTGAATAGTCTTGGGTGTTTCCTAATGAAAAATGAAAAGGTTATTTATTATGCATCTCAATAGTTCAAGGCTTAGGAGAAAAAATATCCTATACATGACATGGATCGGTCTACGATTGTTTTTTCTATGAAGATATGGAGGTACTATCTTTTTTGGGAGAAATGTGATATATACACATACCATCAAAGTTTGATGTATATTTTCATGAAAAAGTTATTAAAAATGATAAAGTGAAGATGTTTGTAACTTATAAATGACATTTATTGATCAATTCATTATCACCCCGAATGAGAAAACAATATTGCTGATGCATTAAGTAGGAAAGACCTAATTATTATGAAAATAATGAGGATTCATGGAGATCCTTTGATTAAAGACCTAGTTAAACTAGAAATGGAAATTTTTATGGAAGGGAAATCATAAAACCAATCCCAAATTATTTTTCAAATACTATTACTATATAATGTCAAGAAACATCCAAGATAATATCATTTATTATAAAAGAAGTTATAGGATCCAAAGAATGGGAAGTTACATGAGTTCAATATTGGTCAAGAAGGTGTTCTGAAATTTCGTACGCGACTATATGTTCCATCTGTTGTAGAAATAAATAATGATCTGATGGATGAAGGTCATAGATTTACTTTCTCTATATATATCTAAAGCACAAAAATTTATAGGGACCTTCATGGTTATTAATGGTGGTATAACATGAAAAGGTATATTTCTAACTACACTATGAGGTGCTTGGTGTGTCAACAAGTGAAGGTAGAGAGACATCTTCCTAAATAGGTATTATAAATTATACCCATACTAGCATGAAAGTAGGACAATATCACTATATGCTTTGTCACTAGTCTCCCAAAAACATACAAAGGAAATAATGTGATATGAGTTATAGTGGACCGTCTAACCAAGACTGGTCATTTTGTATCTATTGAGGATGATTTTTCTGTTGAAAAACTTGAAAATATTTTCATAAAGGAAGTGGTGAGGTTGAATGGAGTTTCACTTTCTATAATTTATGATCATGATCCAAGGTCCATGTAAATGTTTTGAAGAGTTTGTAACATCCTTTGAGTATCGAATTGAATTTTAGTATGAACTCTCACCCCCAAACTGATGGCCTATATGGAAGGACTTTTCAAACTCTCGAGGACATACTCAAAACATGATCAATGGAGTTTAAAGGTTGATGGGATAAACATCTCCCATTAGTTGAGTTCTCATAAAACAAAATCTTCCTTTTGAGTATTCAAATGGAAACCTATACAGCTCTATATGATAAGCAATATAGAAAACCTTATTTTTGGGGTGAAGTTAGAGAGAGAAATATTCATAGGCCTGATCTTGCGCAAGAGATGAAAGAAAGGTTCATGCCATCCAATAACATGTAAAGTAGTCTCAGAGTTTGTAGAAGTTATATGACAAAAAACATAGAATGGGCTAGGAGTTTTATGTTGGTGAAAAATCCTTCCTTTTAATTTCACCTTGGAATAGATTCTAGTAGTACGGGAAGAAATAAAATCTTAGCCCTAGGTACATTGGCCCCTATGAAATCCTTGGTTTCATAGGAGTAGTGGCCAATCAGCTTGCAATTCCTCTAAATTTAGATCAAGTTAATGATATATTCCATGTATCTTTCTTGAGTAAGTATATACCTAAACCTTCACATGTACTAAATCCTGAGGTGGTACAATAGGATCATGACCTTACTTATGTGGAGCAGTCGGTGGAGATCTTGAATTATAGACACAAGGTTCCACACAACAAGATGATCTACCTCATTAAAGTGGTGTGAAAGAACCAAAAATATGAATATTCCATGTGGTAACTAGAGTAAACAATGAGGTAAAAGTATCCACACCTTTTCTCAACCTAGGGAATGAGATGAAATTTCTAGGACGAAATTTTTTAAGGGGGTAAGAATGTAATGACCTGAACTTTTTGAATGATAATTGTTTCTTGAAAATTTATATTATATTATACTCAGAAAACTATATATATTTAATAATTATGTGAAATGCGACCATCAAGTTTCAACCATTATATGAAAATTGGAAAAATACTCTTAATAATAATTTTAATGTTATAATTAGTGTTATAAATAGAAATAATAAAGGTTAATTAATGTATAAAGGAGAAATGATGGCCTCAACTAGAAGAGTTATGCCGTATGAAGCCAAATTTTTGGGTCTTAGGAAGGATGTAGCATCACCAAGATTATCTATTGACCACTCCCAAGATGAACTTCAATATGTTAAGCTTAAATGAAATCACCTATGAGAGATGTTCAAGTAAGTGGAAATTACCATTCTGGTGATGTTATCTGAGCCACCTTAAGAACCTATCACCATCAAACACCTTACCCTTTGGTTTAATGTTGGTGTTATAAGGGGTTATGTTTTTAGTCCTTATTTTCTTAAAGTGTAATGACATTGTATAAATAAAATTTTTGTTCCATCAATTCCATTTTAATAATAGTTTTTCCTAATAAAATTGAGTTGGAATTTTATAGATTGAATTTTAGACATAAATTGTAAATTTTAGAAAAGATATAAATATTATAATAAAATAATATATTATGTATAATGATTATTTAAATTAAATATTATGGTTAAAAAACTCATATTTAAATACAAATTATAAAATTATTTTATTTTTTCAAGTTTCATAAACATCACTATGCAATTTCACTATACATTCTATGTCTGCTATTATTTTTAAAAAATAAGGATTTTTATATTTAAAAGTCAAAATTATCATATTTAAATAATTATCATGACAAAAAATATATATTATCTTTAAATTGATCATGTTGAAATTAGTTTAGGTTTAATTAATGATAATTTTCTAAAATACTTTATTTTTTTGTGAATATTAAAAATACAGTTTGATTTTATCGGTATGTTTTATGTGAATCATAATTATTTCATAATGATATAATAAAAAAATTAAAAATATTACAAGACTTAATATGTATTATTTTATTGATATCATGTTTTAATATATTTTAATTAATTTTAAAATATATATTTTACTTTCCAAATTTTAAACGAAAACTTTAACTTTAAAAATGTTATATTGTGAATACATTAATTTTATTTTCAAAAATTAGTAATATAAAATTATTTTGTACTCTTTTGGATTAAAATATCATACGATGTGTACAAATTATCCAATAACATAGGAAAATACCATGAGAAATCCCCAGGATTTTCATTTAGCACTTATTAGGTGTCCATGGAAATTAATAATCAAATTACCCCCTTTTTCAATAAATAACCTTCTATTACTTTATTTAAATTGACTTAAAATTCATCCTCCATTAAGGTATGATATTTATACCGCCCAAGGAGTCCTACCAAGGTGTCATCAATCTCCCAAGGTCCCAATATTTTGAGTTTTAGGAGTGAGTATTCAAGGAAAGAGAAATATCAACTTCTTTTTTCCTTCAAGTTCCCTTTTTTATGTAGTACATCTTTAAACATTCAAACGAATTTTATTATGTCCATTTTATTATATCAATTTAATATATTAATATTATATTATGAATGGTATACCCTTCTACCCTCTACTTTGATTATTTTTTAAAACCATGTTTCATACCCATTGTGTTGCCGAATTTTCTTCTCAAAATTTGTCTCTTTTTCTCAAGAAATTCTCATATTTTCTTTTCTGAATACCCAAAACACTTTATTTCCCAAGGGTATTCAACTAGAATTAAAAATGATCTGTTTTATTTTTTTTAAACATACATGAGACCTTCCTCCATTTTTTCATGTGTTAATATTGATATAATGATCTTTTCTTTAAGAACTTTTCTTTAAAAAGCCATTATTTTGATATAAAACCAGTTTATTTTATTCTACATGAGTTATTAATGAAATGTTTAATTAAGATATATTTGGATAAATTTAATTAGTATATATTAATGGTTCTCCCTAATAGTTCTCTAACTTGTTGGGTAAATAATTTAATCTATAGAGATGACATGTTTTACGATACCTTGGTGAAAACCCTTGGTAATTTTTATGACACCTAGGTAACAATCTTTATTGATATACTTACGAATGTATAAAATAAATGTTGTAGCCAAATTTAGAAAATATTATTTCTGATATTTTTTTATTATATATCTCATTTTCTATTTTTCATTCTATAATGATACTCCTCATTTTCTTATTGATTTTCCTTAAGTTCACATGTAAAATGTTTCTGTTATTTACACTTACTCGGCCTTATGATCAGCCTTTCCTTTGATGTATGTACCCAAGTTATGAGGTGTAGTAATTTTACTTAGGATGAACATATTACGAAAATTACAATTGTATTAGAATAATATTTTAATTTTTCATGTATTATTTACCTTTTTTCCAAGAAACTAAACTTTAAAAGATCCTCTATTTTGTATAATTTAATGACATGTTTATGTATTAAAAATGTAGGATCTCATAATTTTTAACTAAAATAAATAAATTTCTCAAAAATACTGAAAATAATAACAAAATTTTATAACTTAAAGCTTCAAAATTGTTTCTAAGACATTAAACATAATATTAACCTGAAAATTATAAACTCATGATGATATCTTTAACTGTTAAGAAAACATCCTAATATCCAAAGTTGTCTAAACCATTTTTTGATACCAAATGTAAGGAAATGAAGAAAAAAATTACATATTATTGGGTTTTTTAACTATAACTCAAAATTATAGATCTTTTTGGTTTATAGTTTTATAGGATTAGGAAAAAAACGTACAAACTAGAACCAAACATTACATGTGGATACTTACATTCAATATCCATTTTTTCACCAAATCAACCCCTTTTAAAATATAAAATGGATTCTTTTCAAGAAAAATATTCGATACTATAATCATGAACTATTATTTGTCAAATCTGAAAACCTATGAATTTGTTTAGAACATTAGATTAGAAAAAAGGCTCAGTGAGGGACATTAAGAAAGTAAATTGTTAGTCTAGTGAAAACATGAAAACCCATAAAAGTTTTTTCTTAAAAACTCATTAACAGGCATATAAAAATCACATAGGTCCCTTAGGACATCATAAAAATATCAATATTAAAATAAAACATACAAATGGAATAACCATATGGTCTAATTCCATCTCTTGAGTACCCTATGCATTGAAGATCGATAATTTGGCTCACCTTTCATATATATATATATATATCTATAATGGGGCTGAAACCATCATATATTGATCTATATGGGGGTTCAAACCTTTATATATTGTGATATAATGGGATCAACATATAATAATTTTTTAAGGTATATATCATGAATAAAACCCTTGAAAACTCTTTTAATACCATGATAAAATCACATTGAGATATAAAAATACCCTTTTCAAGTAAAAATAACTTTTAACATATAAAAACCACTCACATAAAAATGAAACCATTTTCTTTGAAAATAAATATGAATACAAACAAAGAAATAATTAATGTAAATAAGAGTCATTTTAGTGGGATAAACCAATCATGTAATATATTATAGAAAAACAATCCCTTTTACTTTTGTATAAATAGTTGAAAAATTAACTTTAAATGAGGGGTTTTTAAAGGAAGTCTCGTACCTTGAGTCTATTTCGTCACATATGTTATTTATCTTACTAAATAATAAACTTATGTTAAATATTGAGTTTCTTGATAATTTTTTTAATATTTATTATTATTTTTATATCACTTATTATCATTTAATAAAAACTAATTAATTATTAAGGTTTATGTTAGACATTTTTACGATATTTGGTACTTGAGTCCAAAGTGACTTTGGTATGATGTCAATAGTCAAAGCTGTCATCAGTAAATCATATCCAAAATAATATTCATGAAATTTTTATCATATTTATAAATAAATTATACTTTTAAATAAAACTAATTTGTATGGTTATGATAAATGAACTACGTTATAATCATGATGATGGTAGGCTATACTTACGTATGAGTAAAGTTTACATTTTTCAACGTTCAGTATGGAAAGAAGGTAATAATTATTTTATCTTTACATAATGATAATAATATTAATAATTTATCTATATATATATGTGTATATATATATATATATTATTCATGTGATTTGGTCATAAAAAACAAATCACATCATTTCGTCGAGGTGATAGTTCGCCCTTACACATGAAAGACGTTGTCATTTTTATGTGAATGGAATGTTAAGAATGTAAATGATATATGATTAATTCATAATAATAAATATTTCATGAATATCATATATAAATATTAATTCCATACTTACTACTAGTCCTGGGTGATGGTGATAGAAAATGAATTATATCTGTTTGTGGAGGTGATAGTTCCTATGTACGAATGAACGATTAATTATTTTACTACTTGATGGAAGTAGAGATAGATTTAGGTGATGATATTAATATAATAACATATTAGTATATTAATGATACTAGACTTATTTTTTAATCATTATTTAATAATATTTGAAGGCAGTGTAATGAGAAATACAATATAAATAATTAATTAAAAATAATACCTCATCTCGAGACGATCTCCTTTGATTAACACCTTAACACCTCTAAAAAGGGTGATAAAACTAAAATAATGCATCTAGAATGTGGTTAGGGATTATAGTAAGGTATTTGGATAGATATTTTTCAAACCAAATAGGATTTTATGTGTGAATAAAGGATAATAATGAGTGCCTTTTTTAGGAGAGGGGAGGGGCACTCTTGGAGATCCACCAAATATTAAATTAATATAAATTAATTTGAAAATAAAAATGAAAAAAACGTTTTAATTTCAAATATATAATGATTTTGGGACAAACTTAATTCATACAATAAAACATAGAAATGTTTTGACTATTATTTTAATCCTTATCCTTTTGTTTTAGACCTTAATTAAAGCTTTTAACTCTTACTCTAATATCATGTAATTTATAATATTATGGTCAATATAAATACTATAAAATTAAAAATGACAAATAAATGTGTAATTGGTGAGATATGGATAATTATCCCAATAATTTGGTCTATATTGATATTTTTATAAATTTTATATCATTTAATAAAATATTATTTATTTTAAAATATCATTAATATCAATTTCGACACTATTCATTATTTTAATTTTTAAAAGTATCTTAAAAACATTATATGTCAGAAAAAACTCTATTAAACCATCCCTAACATGTCAAATTAATATATAAAATTCATTTATGACATCAATTATATCAAATTATATTTATTTTAATATTTATCATATCATTTATTTGATTCATTCATCAATTAAGAAAATACTACACCATTATTGTGTCACCCTTTAATTTAATTATTTATTTAATAAAAATTATAAATGAATTACCATTATATAGGTAAAAATTTTATATTTATAAATACTATTTATAGTTTAAAATATCTCTTGTATTGCCTCATATTATTTTTTTACTTGTTAAAAACAAGAGTTTGAGAAAATTGAATTTCATTTGAATATAAAATTATCAAGGTTATATTCTAAAAAAAATGGCCATAAATGATCAAATAACCCATAATTTAATTCTTATAAACTAAAACTACTAATTAAATTAAATAAGGACAAGTTTTAGGGGAATTTTAAAATTTTATAATTTTATTTTTACCCATAATTAGCCGATTTACCCTTAACAATGGTAATTTTTTTACTAAATTAACTACTCATATTGTCCAAAAATAAAAGGGTCCTATTTAATAATTTTTTACATTATAATTAAAAATATGGAATCAATTTTTTAAAATTAAAAATACTAAAATTTTAGAAATTAATTAAAAATTAACCCCATTGAAAAAAATGAGAAAATAGGTTTTCAGGGTAAAAACGTTCAAAAGTTCCCAAAGCATTTTTAACCAATTTCAATGTAAAATTAATTTTAATAAGATAAATTCGAATAAATGACAAAAATATGATCTAATTACACTTTAAAAACATTCAAAATATAATTTAACACTATAAAAAAATTTGATGGAAAAGTCGTTTTCAATTAAAATGCATTATTTTTTCACTATTCATCAAACAATTAATCCTATCGTAAAATATCAAAAATTAAACCTAAATATATTTTGATACAAAAATTTAAAATAAGAAATTTTTTATCAAATTGAACTTATAAAAGTGATAAAAATTAGATTTAATATAGGTGCGCCATCAAAAGGCAGTAAAACTTCCTTTTTAAAAAAAATATTTTTTTATTAATAAAATTGGATTTGTTCAAATCATGTAGAGAAAAAAATAAGATAAATATTAAAAATTAAATTAAATATATATATATATATATTTCATTAATATAATCCAAAAATAGTGATTTAATTATTTTTTGAACACACTTTTTCATATTAATCTTTTTTTCTTAAGAAAATGATTTTCTTTTATTTTCAAAAGGTTTTTGCTTCATTTGTAATTAATTTTCCAACAAATAACTAATTATAAATTAATGTGTAAACCAAATTTTCATAATTAAGTTAATATTTTTCATACCCTCCATTCTAATAGCTAGTTTATAGTGGTAACATTGGAATAATAAAATTTAGTTTTTCTCCTAAGCTCGATGGGATGTATCAGGTATGCTATGGATCATAATGTTATATTTTACAAAAATATAATGTTATAATCATAACTACAAATGGTTACATTTTTAAAACATTTATCCTTTTAATTTAATGTTCCAAATTAATAATTATATTTTTTTTGGTTCATTCATTTTATACTGTATTATAATACTAGATGTGACACAAACATGTTTATTCAAATGTAAATCTCCATATATAAAATTATAGGTCTTTACACTAAGGGTGATGACACCAGTTCCCATCCCTTAATGTTATAATTCCCTAAAATCTCTTCCTCATTCAAGGGAAATCTCATACTTTTAACCATTTTTAGAAATTGATGGTCATAATTAATTGGATTATCTGACCATAATTATTTTGTTAAGATCTATACTGGAATCTCCAACCCTAAAAAAACAAAGTGAGTACTAAATGGATCATGCAAGTATTAATGAGTATGAGTGTTAGTAACATATAAGTAACTCATACCTTGAACCTTATTTAGAACCACCTTCTGAGAGTCATTTTCTCCTAAAAACATCCTTTGTTATTTGTTCACACTATGGTTTTGATAGAGATTAATTGAAGGTGGTGATGTAGATGGTTTCATGATTTTTCCATATCTAGATCCTATCACACCACAGACACGTTTTCTAACAACACATATTAAAATAAAATAATGCCCAAAATAGAAAAATAATATGATATCAAATAATCATAACACAAGATCCTTCCATGGAACTACCCTAGTTGTCTATAGGGAAGTGTTTTCGTGTTCTAAAAACCTTGGTACATCAAAACCAAGAAAATATCAACTGTTATATATTTCTCTTGGTTTTGAATATATGTGGTGAATTCATGAAGGTACAAACCTAATATAATAACTCACATTTAAGGATATACAGAAACTATGGTGGTCCTGATGACTCCATTTCAAATTTGGTATATGGAGTTCCCTTATCTATACACCTCATTATGAACTCAGTAATGGTTATGCTACTCTAAAAAGGGTCTAGCATGTTCGAAACTCAAGACATCCTCAACATTTGATGAATAGAGATACCAGATCAAGAGATTTTACATAACCATAGTAGGGTAATACCATTTTTAATTTAAATAAATGATAACTGATGATTAAACACACTATGAAGGGTAAATCCAATATAAGAATCAATATTTATACAATGGGTCTCTGAATAAGATAATAAATATTAGTCTTGAACAAAAACTAGTATTTAACTATTGATTAGTCACTCCTCAAAAAACCACGAGTCACCCATCATAGAGAGACACACAATGCATTGAAACTATAGATAGTTCTATCTGAATCTGTTAGAAATACCGTTAACTACATTATGATTTATGAACTAAAAAGAAAAAGTTGTGGACCCATATTGTACTTGTGGGAAACATATACCTCACAATTAGCCTTTAAATCATTTCCTCATTACTTAATTAATCAGCAATTATATTCCCAATCACTATAATGGGAATTTCCAGACCCTACATCTAAATCTGATATATATTTTAATGGTTAATTTTCCTTATTATGTGGGATGGACCCACCATTACTACAAAAAATTTAGGTGAGATTGCATATAAAAGAGATTACAAACCACAAATAACCATTGTTTGATATATATATATATATATACCAATAAACTTATACATCAAAAATTATATTTTTGAGTTTTAGGAAAACTAAAATGTTATCAGAGTGCTGAAAAAATATATATTGGGAACATCACATAAGAAAATCTCCTTACCCTAAAAAACTCAAATTTATTCCAAAATTATAAAACCAATCCTCATATGACAACAAAATCCAAACTCCATACCTAAGAAGTGAGACTCCATAACACGATATTGATATGAACTAACCATCCATGGCCACACTTGGGATAGAAATAATATAAACATGCCCCCAAGATTTCATCTAATAGTACATGGGTTAGAGACTATCACTAAGAAGGAAAAACATACATTGGAGGCCATACAATATAACAAACTGTAACATAAATGAATTTAAAATAAATAATAATAAAAAATAAAACTAGATATATATAATCAAGTAAAATATAAAATAATGGATGCATTGGGAAATTGTTATCTAGTATGATTCCATAAAGCTGAAAAACGTAATTGAAATAAAAATATAGAAGAAAATAAACATGTGAAACTGAATCTATGAAATGGAAGGTTTCACCTCACTATATGGTCTCCTTGAATTTACTCCACTGGAAACTATCCTTAACTATATACTATCATATGATACTATATATCAGCTATACTAGCCCTAAGATATCCATGTATTCTATCAAAAAAACCAATATATGTAATGTTTGTATAGATACAATATGTGTGGGAACAAAGGACTAAAGTTGGCATCCAGTTTATAGTCACATATTATTGGATTCCACCTATACCAGCCATATAACCCGACTTAATATGTCTAAATAAAATGGAATTATAACATCCTAAACATAATAAATTCTAATATAAGTCTCTATAAATTTTATTGACGACTCGTGAATTGTAGATGAGTACAAACTAGTAGAGGGAGTAACAACCCCTATTAGAAGAGGAACCTATAATATATCTCTTAGATAAGACACATATAATTAAGTAGTCTCATAAGGACTAAAGTTGGCATCTAGTTTATAATCACATATTATTGGATTCCACCTATACCAGCCATATAACCCCACTTAATATGTCTAAATCAAATGGAATTATAACATCCTAAACATAATAAATTCTAATATAAGTCTCTATAAATTTTATTGGCGACTCATGAATTGTAGATGAGTATATACTAGTAGAGGGAGTAACAACACCTATTAGAAGAGGAACCTATAATATATCTCTTACATAAGACACATATAATTATAAGTAGAGGACCCATTACCTATCATGTGGGCGAGTATCGAATCCTCTTGTAGTATAGGGGACCTATACCTTTTTTTGATCAAGGGAGTACTAAACCCTTACCCAAATGGTGGACCCAAACCTCATCATGGGCTATATGAATCTACCAAGGGTGTCACTAACTCTATATGTAGAGTACCAAAGCCTCTACAAGTATGGAGTTACCTAATCCATCAAAAATTTAGAGGAATCAAAACCTGGAATGGGAATACTACTATGGGGTCACAAACCCAATGTCTATTGCGAAAATCATTTCATCAACTCATATTTGAATCTTTATAGAAAAAGAACATGTACTAACGACAACACCTTTTTAAATGTCTTGAATAACTAAGAGGATCATGTTTTTGTGCTCTAGGTAGAAAAATTATCTGAATGGACTAATCAGATGTTTTATTTAGGTTATAGGGTTGGAATATATTAAAAAACATATGGAACACATTACATGATGTTTACGTTTATGTACACACCCATTGGGAATGTACTGCCTCTATCACACCATGTGGTGTTAAACTTAATGGCATGTACTGTTATGTACACACTGTTTGTGTTTCATGGATTAAATGAGTTTTTACTTTAGTAAACATCATTTAATGTAATATTACAAGTAATATAGTTCCAAATTACATATCATGTACTCTGATTGAAGTGGTTGGGTGTGCACTCCAGTACGCACCATGTCAAGTGAAATGGAACTATACAACATCTTCTTTTATACAACATGACCTATATGTCATGTATGATAACAAGGATTATTATCTATTATACACCATCTCAAGTGTCATAGCACTTCAAAACATGTAATTATCAAATTTATGTCATTTATCATTTAAAACGAATAAAATTAAACCCTAGTGATCACTAAGGATCATACATTACACGCCACTTACAATTACACACACTGTGATATTTTTATAACACATAATCCTTAGCCACCACAAAGAAAAAAGTAAATTGTATTTAATTCATGAATACACATAATATTGTCAAAAAATTATAGATTATTTTAGTGACCACACCAAACACATCATCTCAATAATCTACCAAACATTTCATCACCATCTAACATAACTAATTATTACATTCTAGATTAAAGTATGCACTAACATTCCCAATGTTATCTATTTTTTCATTATAATGAATATAAAATTTACTAAAAACAAATGCATAGAAGATATAATTGAAATAAAAAATTATTTATTTAATCGTATTGGTACATTACAACAAAATAACTTGAATCCATCAATTACATACGATAAGTTATTACATGCCATAGATTATTACATCTCATAAAATTATATATAATAATGTTGGATAATAAATAGAAATGAATATAAAATTTAAAAATATAAAATACCCTAGACCATGTTCATATTTAATGATAGTTGTTAGTAGAAATAAACCAATTTTAAGAATAAATATCATGAAATGAGAAATAATTTTTTATAATCCTAAAGTAAAATTATAGGAAGGAGAAGTGTTAATTGTTGTGTTAGAATATAATGAATTTATAGAATGGAATGGGGGTGATATAGTAATTATTTTACCATTAATAGGGGGAATATAGTTTTGGGTACAATACAAGTAAACATATTACCAAAAATGAATTATCATTATGTAGTTTATATAAATAAATTTTATTTTGATTTTAAAAATATATTTTGTCATTTTAAATAATTTATTTGATATAATATAAATTATTTTGGAATGGGATAAATATACACAAATTCATTTATGAAATAACCTTTTAATGAAATTGTTTTTTATAATTATACATTCTTGTTAAATTAATTACTTATAAAGGATTATATAAAAAATTATCAATAAGGTCTGAGGAATGATTAGTAAAAAAATTAAAAAAATTAAAGAAATAATTAAGGATCTAAAAGTACTTCTAATTTAATTATTCATGGTAAAATAATTATTTGTTTCATTAAAAATTATTTTTCATATGTTATATTTTATTAAATATCTCAAATGAAAATTATGTAATAAAATAAAATATTTATATAAATAATTTTTTTAAAAATACATAAATTTATGAATAATTGTTTTGAAAAAAATATAAAATCACTTAATGTTAAAAAAGATATTTGTCCAATAATTACTTTTTCTGTTTTTTATTTTTATCATATTAAATTAAATTAATCACTATTAAGAACAGATTAAGTTAAATTTAAATTTTAATATGAAAAAAATTATTTAGGATTTACCTATTGAATATTAATTTTGGGGAATAATAATGAATTCATTTATATGCCTAAAAATTCATTTAAAAATATTATTTATTCCAAATGCGTGCTTATATAAAAATTAATTTTTTTTAACAATTTTAGAAATTGAATCCAACAAATTCCATTTTTGGACTCATAATTTAAAAATTATATAATATGTTCAATGTAATATTTAGCGGAAAAATAAGACACTGATGTGAAGTTTGGTTATTATGATAAATATAAAATGAGGTAAAAGTGTAAAATTTATGGGAAAAGTCATAAAATATCAAATAAATAACTATACATGGGTGGATTATGTAATGATAAACCTGAACATATCCCTTATAAATTAATTTTCAAAATTTTATCAATTTTTTGTGATTGATTTCAATCAATACACATAAAGGTATTGATATTTTTAAAAATTACATTCAAATTCATGCCTAAAAGGACCCCTCATTTAGACACTTCGAACCACACATTTCCTACTTTTTTGTAAAGACCCTGACCCCGGTTTCCCAGATCTGGTGCCTTACTTCATTAAATTGGCTTTATTATATGGAATTCATATCCCTATAGACCAAATATTTTAGGAAATTTTAAAAACAATACACATACATAAGTTCAACATTACAACTTGAAAGAAAACAAAAATGTAAATTCCACTGTAAACATCCATAACTTCTAGATTTTCCCTACAAGTCATTCATAATATAATTATTCACATCCTGAGGAAATATAAATTATAATAAATGAGTGATCTCAAATGATCAGTAAGGGTAAATAGTACAATAAAAGTAATCATAAACATGAACCTTAGGCGTGATGAGAAACCAAAAACACATGCCTTTAAAATATACATGAGCATACTATGGTAAAAATGAAAGCTGAATAAATAATTACATAAAACATAAAAAAGGATATTATACTAGTAAAATAATCACATGGACTATCAATTAATAGTTTCATAAAGAGGTAATGCATAATTCTGGACATCATAATCACACGGTCAAGGCCTCGACCAAGACACCATACATAATAGGTAAAAACCCATGCTAGTTTGACTCATGAGACCTACCGATGCATCAAGGGGATATAGTGGAACCCAACCATCAATTAATAAGTCCAATTCATTACTCATATGAATAAGGATAAAAATAAACAACAAATACATTCATATTAAAACAAACATATGAAAATTTAAAAACCTCCCCCAATCATTAAACATAAACACTATCCGTTCAGATTAATAAGGTGAATGGTATCAGGATAGTACATCCACAGTAAAACTAATCATATGTCATTAAATAAAATATAGTATATTATATCATAAAATATTAATCCCAATTAAACATAATAATCAATAAGGGTTTTGAAATAGATGGAAATACTCTTATAAAATCACTGAGTAATTATTGAGCAAGAAACTCTTTTACTTTGAAAAGAAGAGTTCTTTTGGAAAAATATTTATATAAAACCAGAAGTAAACTAATATATTTTTTCATAATTAAATTACATTATTTATAAAAATAATGTAATCTTAAAATATATTATAGAGTAAACTTGAAAATATGTAAGAATTTGAGAAGTTCCTTTGAATCAGTCTTGTTTATCCGGAGAAACTTTTGACAGATCCTTTTAAAAAATGTAACTCTCCATAAAATAAATAAGTATTATGTTTGGTACAAATATATAAAACATTAAAAAATAATTATTAGGATTAAATAAGAATAATTAAGAATTTTATTTAGGTAATTATAGAATAATATTTACCTGAAATAAAATGGAGGTTCAGGTAGAAATCCCTTACCTTATGTCCAAACATGTTCTGGACTTGACCATAAAATGCTAGATAATAAAATAAAATCCATTAATTAATTAATTAATTAATAAACTTATCTATATTTATTAGATTTATTATAATTTTATTAAGTTCAATTATGAATTTTGTCATGAGTTATAAGATACAATATTATCTCTTGAGAGTGTTCGTTTATTTAGTTTTCACAACCAATATACTTGTATATAAGTATGGAAGATAATCTGGAATGAATATAATTTTATAGAATTGAATTTATATGATAATTATTAACATCCATAAGATAAATTTTTTTATATAATTAATTTTATTATATTTTATGAGGAAGAGTTATTAGATAAAACATTAGTTATAATTATTTAGATTATTATGGTGGTATTTCAATCATCACGAACTAGTTTTGTCATACGAATTAGTATGATGTATATATATGAGTTAAAGAATCCTCACATAAGTTATATTACACATTTTATAATTTTTTCAACCATATAAATGGTTTCATGACCATATTTTAAAAATAAATTGAAGAATGAAGATATGTCATACATAAAGGTTATAAATCGGCACCTCCCAGACAATGATTATGTTTTTAAAATAAAAGAGTGAGAGAGAGATAATATTTTGAAGTTGTATACTACATTAGCATGATTTTATTCCAGAATATAGATGATAATATAGTTATAATGATCATTTGGATAGAGGATGTGAGGAGAAGATAAGAAAATAAAATAAATTGAAAATATAATTAAAAGAAAAAGAAAGAGGGCATACCTCTTGAAATACCCTCCTTGAGAACCTCCGTAAGAGAAGGGGTTTTGGTATTTATGTAAGACCAAGATCTCATGGATGTGGGAAGATACTGGGTAATAGTATTTGGGTAGAAATTTTAAAATATTTAAGGCTTATAGGAGGGATGAGAAGAGGGGGGTGAAGGTGGTTCTTATAATGAAGGAGAGGGGTGATGTCTCATTATTTTATTCATTATTTTGTTATTTTTCTCAAGAAAAGCAATAGTGTTGATTATTGTGACTATATAAAATAATAAGTTCCTGTGATTTAGAACCAAGGGTTCTTAAATAATCCCAAAATCATCTATGACTCAATAGATCATGTATTTATCGTTTATCTTAAATTATCGTATTTTACTATTCACAAAATTCAATTATTTTAGAAAAATTCCAAAACTTCACCATAACAATTTTTCAATATGTAGAATTAAAACATAAACTCCATTTTATGAAAATAATTTTATAAATATGAGAAATTTAATTTTTAATTACAATCATTATTTACTCAAAAAATAGAGTTTTAAATTTATAACCAATTTTATAACCCTTTAAAAGATTAACTAAGGTATCATAAAATTTTCCTAAAATTATATGAAAAAAAAATATTTATTTAGGAATATTTTTTTTGGAAAATGAGTTTTATTTAAAATAAGATTATTCAATTAAAATTGTAATTAAATATTTATTACTCATAAAAAAACCAACACTTAATTAATAATTTTTAAAATTTTCACTCTCATTTATAGTGTGTCTAAATTTTACGTATACTTACATAAGTGAGGTTAATATTCATAAGGTTAATATTTCTATTAACTTAGTCAAGTTTTTATTCACCAACAGTTTGTATTGATTCTATCAGACTCTAAATATCTTATTGATCACAACCGTGTATGTCTGTTTGTCGAAATTTGAGTCACAGAGGCGGAAAAATTTTGTTTAACATCATGGTTATAATAACAAATTGTAGTTTTGTAGAGACTCATTTTTTCATGAATTAAATTCTATAATAAATTTAATTTTAAATCTCTGGTGTGTTACATTCTTCCCCCCTTACAAAAATTTCATCCTTGAAAATTATAGAATGTTACCTCAAAAAAAGATTTGGGCAGATCTTCATCATAAGTTCCACAAGCCCCCACATTGACACTTTAATTTTATGATTGTTCCAAAGTACCTTTAAGGCTCAGTCATCTAATTCAACAATAGCTATTCATTAGTGTCCAAGATTCAGATAGTCTCTTCACAGTATGATAAGTTAGTTTCTCACTTTATTCCTTCAGAAGTGAGTACATGTGTTGGGTTTGGCATGTAATTTCTCAATAATGAGATGTGGAACAAATTGGGTACTTTAGAAAGGATAGGTGGAGTCTCCAAATGATAACCTATAGCTCTAACACTTCCTAGAATTTCAAAAGGTCTAATGTACATGGGTATTGGTTTCCCTTTCTTTCCAAATATTATAACACTCTTCAATAGAGATACTTTCAAGGAAAAAGGATCTCCACTGACAATTACAAATCCTTTCTTTTTTATCGACACAGATCTTCTAGATTCTTTGAGCTACTTTGATATGGGTTTGAATAGTCTTTACCTTCGTTGTTATTTCCTTCATAAGATTTGGGCCCATAAGCTTCCTCTCACTAACTTCATCCCAACAAGTTGGTGTAAGAAATCTCTTTTTATACAATGATTCAAGTGGTGCCATTTGAATACTTGAATGGAAAATATTATTATAGTAAAACTCCACTGCAGGTAAATAATGATCCCACATATCTTGAAAGTCATGTGATCATGATCCCGACATGTCTTCTAATGTTTTGATCATCTTTTCTGACTACTCATTAGATTGTGGGTGATAAGAAATACTTAAATGAATCTAAGTATGAAAATATTTCTAGAGAATTTTCCAGAATTTCAATGTAAATTATTGGTAAGGATCATATAAAATTGATAGAGGTGCTCCAAAAAGCCTTATAACCACATTAATATAGTGTTGTACAGGGTTGTATATTGGAAAATCATCCATTATAGTAAGGAAATATATAGATTTGGTAAGCTGATCTAAAATCACTCAAATTGAATCATTAATTCTTGGGTTTTTTGGTAATATAGTTACAAAATCCATAGTGATTTCATCCCATGTCCAATTAGGAAAAATAAAGGGTTTATTACACCTCTAGGATGTTGTATTTTAGTCTTTAACTATTAACAGACTAAGCATCTTGATACATAATAATAAATTTCCCACTTTATATTATCACACTATAAATGTTCCATCAAATATCTATAAATCTTAATTATTCTAGGGTGTATAGTGAAATTTGAGTGATGTGATTGATGTAATAACTCCCATTTCAGCTTGGGGATATAAGGAACACATATCATCCTCCCAAATTTCAGAATTCTATCCTAATACATAATGTCTACTGACATCTCATCATTCATAGTCTTAATTTAATTTTTAATATTCTCATCATCAGACTAAGAACTTTTAATCCTTTCTAGTAAAGTTGGTTTTCCAACCATTTGAAAAAGAAAATATGATTACCCTCCCTTGATAATTTCCATTTCAATCCTTACTATATCCATGAACACGTGATCCTAGTCCATCCACATTTTTTTATAACCCCATGGTCTATCCTGATAAATGAATCTGCTACCTTATTCACCTTCACTATGTGATAGTTTATTGAACAATCCTAATCCTAGACCAGTTTGATTCATTGACTTTTCCACAAGATTGGTTCTTTCTCTAAGAATATATATTTTAAACACTTATGATCCATATATATCTCACATATTTCACCATAAAGATAGTGTATCCATAGCTTCAGATAAAATATTATAGCAGCTAACTCAAGATCATGATTTAGATTGTTCTATTCATGAGTTTGTAACTGCCTTGATTCATAGGTAATAAGTCTATCATTCTACATAAGGGAACAACCAAGTAATTTCTTTTATACATAACTATAAATCAAAATCCACCATTTCCTGAGGGTAGAGTCATGATTAGAGCATTCACTAACCTTTTCTTCAATTATTTGAAACATTATTCAAATTATTTTTCCATACGATCTTAATCACTTTATGTATAATCTTGGTCAATGGGTTTTCTATTCGGGTGAGGTTCTAAAAGAAAATTAGATAATCACCTGCTAAACCTATAAAATTATATACCTTGGTTATATTCATTGGTGTAGGCCATTCCTAAATTGCCTTTTCATTTACCAGATCTACTACAATTCCATCTTTAGAGACCATATGGCCAATAAATGAAACTGTTTGAAGCCAAAATTCACACTTGCTACACATCCCATATAACTCATTTCATATAAGAGTTTTTAGAATAATGCGCAAGTGATTCTACTAATCTTCATATATTTTGGAGTTTACCAAGATACCAAAAACAAATACCAGTAAAAGTCATCAAGATATTCCTAGAAAAATCTATTCATTATATCCATGAAACAAGATGTATTAGTCGGTCCAAAAGGCATTACTATAAAATTTTAATGCCCATACCTAGTGTGAAATGATGTCTTTATAATATCTTCCTTACTCACACGCAAATGATAAAATCTATATCAAGGGTTAGTCTTCAAAAAATATTGGTCTCTATGAAGATGATCAAATAAATCATCAATGTGAGGCTGATGATACTTGTTATTTATAATAATAGCACTGATCTCCCTATAATCAATGCAAAAACTCATTGATCTATAATTCTTCCCAATAGAATGAACATGAGATCCCCATAGAGAAACACTATGGTGAATATTCCCCTTAATAATAAACTCCTCTAGCTGTTTATTTAGTTCCACTAATTCCACTGAGGCTATAAGGCCCCAGCCTTAAACCTTACTTAATCTTGAGTTACTAAAAGATTACACACTGAAAATCATTTCATGTTTAGAGTTTTAGAGAATTAGATCATAAAACATCCATTACATTCCACATTTAAACAAAGTGGTTACATAAAAGATAGTATTCATTTTTCCCATCAATGGAAACATATTTAAAATAAAACATGGATTCTTTCTTGACACTTCCTTGACACTATCATCATATCATGTACCCTTCCCTTGACCTGTGAAAAACATTTAAAAAACTTGGGATGAGCATAAAAAGCTCAGTAAGGGATATAAAAATATGTAAAGGAAACATGAGTACATGTATACATAAGAATGAAATCATACTTTACCCATAAAACATAAGCACTTTAACATACCTCACAAAATCATGAATAAATCATAGAAATCATAAGACATAAAGGTAACTTGAGGCATTCATAACATTCTTACGTAGGGAGTAACCCTCTTGGTTACGTTTGGAATACCCACCATAGTATAGTCCCAAAATATCTTCGGAGAAACCTAAATATTTCACTCCTTCGCGTTACCCAATGCATTGGAGAGATATATCGGGCTCACCTGCCCTTAGTATATCACGGAACCACCCGTCTTCATAACAATGCCAAAGAACCACAACATAATCTTATCACATAAAACATGCATAAAGGAAATATAACATTTCCACCTTTCAATAACAAGATATCAATACAACACATTGATATAAATACATTATGAAACCATTTTCAATACCAAAATAAAAGAAAAGTAAAACATGATATTTATTTTTCTTTTAAAAAGAAGCTATGACTTGTAGAGGAAGCCGAATCTCAAATAATAGTCATGAAAGCGGAGAAGTCGTTGTCACCGCATACATACAACAAAAACATTTTCTTTTGTCGTTTAGTAAAATGCTTCATATAAAAAGATTCCTTTTGGATAAACATAAAAGTCAAAGGGGTTTATACACCGTATAAAAGAAAGTTGTGTATAAAAATAAATATGCCTCAATGAAAGGAGATTGAGACGAAGTCCCATACAAAGACGGTATCCTTAGATTAAGGATAAATCAGTTACATAACTATGTGTGACAAACGAATACATGAAATATAAGTCGGTATTAAGTGTAAAAAAAATCATAGGACATTCACACATAATCATAGAATGACATATTCAAGGTGTACATGTTTATCCCAAAGAATCCAAATTGGGTTAAGAAGTTCCCTTGCAAAAATTCGACAGCCTAATGACGTCACTTCAAAATTCAGAAAAAGAGTTGATGAGAGATAAAAAGGGTATCTCATCACATGGACATAAAATTTACATAAATAAGGATATATAAGATCATATCCCAAAATAATATTATGTGAATTAAAAGACATAACAAAATAAGTCTTTTAAAAAGTGGAGGGTGAAAGGTTCCCTTACCGACATGGGTATCTTTCGAAACATACGCCCCGTGAAAGAAGGAGAATACAACATTGATGTAAATACTAATAAATGAAATAATATTACACATTGAGTAAAATAATGGTCAGTACATACACCACTCAAAGGCAATTGTGGCAAATGTAGCATAAATCTCACATGTATAAAAGTGAGATGAAAAATCCCTTACAAAAACTCAGCAGCCTAACGACGCCACTTAAAACTTCCAAAAATGGATTGTTGAGATCAAATAGGGTATCTCATCACATTAAAATAAAATGTACAGAAATAGTAATATAAAATAACACCACCCATCATAACAAAGAGGAGCTTAAAAGAAGTGACATAAAGGAGAGTACTTAAAGAGAAAGAGAGAGGTTAGATCTCTTACGAAAATTCGGCAGCCTAATGGCGCCACTCAAAACTTCCAAAATGGATTGATGAGAGAGAATAGGGTATCTCATCATATGAACATAAAAATTACAGTAAGAGTAATATAAAATAACATCACAATAACAATAAATATGAGCTTATAAGGAATGACAAAAAAGAGTGTACTTAAAAAGAAAGAGAATAGTAGGATCCCTTACCTCGGGTCCGACTTGACTGGATCGTTCTTTAACATCATGAATAATAAACTTGAGTTAATTTCCACTTTATTAAGAAACTTTTTCTAGTTCATTATTCCTTTTATATCACTTATTTCCATGTTATAAACATTATGTAATCATTTAAGTTAATAATGTTTGTTTTGTCGATATTTGGTTCTTAAGTCGAAAGTGGACTTCTTACAATTACATGTTGTTCGTCTGGTCAAATGTTCATTATATCCAGAATTATATTCATGATTTGGATATCATATATATCATATATATCCAGAATATACATGTATTTATAATATTACATAATCATTTAGAGGTAAGAAATGAAATTCACCGTTAATGGAGACGGTAAGCTGTACGTACGCATGAACGCTACTTTCATTTCTATGCCATATTAATGGAATTAAAACCAAATGAGAGGTATGTATCTTTTAATTCCATAATTATATTCATAATTTATATGTAACATACATCATATATAATAACTTTAAATCCATCCTTTATACATCCCACATATGGAATTAATGAATCAAATCACTTTGAGGGGGCGGTAGTCCGCATTTCCTAAAATGAAATTATCGTGTTTACCCACAATGGAAACCATAAAGGTATGGCAAAAAAGAAAAATAAAGAAACATAAACATATTATATATCATATATAAATATAGTTACATCTTAATGGCCACCTTTTAAGGTGTTATATGAGTGTTGAACAATCATCGTTTCGTGAGGCAGAAATTCACCATCCACAGAAATAGTATGCTCTTTTACCATTTGATGTAGGTGTGTGTAAGTGTAGCTCGAATTATTCTTATAACAACATCCTAGTATATTTAATATACTGGATTTGTTACAAAATAAATGAATAAAAATATTTTAGGGGGTTGGAGAAGCAAAATAAAACAAAAGAACACAAGTGAAGACATTACCTTAAAATTGGGTAACTCCCTTTGGTTTGAGCTCAAAGGCTTCCTTGGGAAGACTTCTGCCCAAAGTGAGGCTTCAAGGAGTTAGAGAGGGATGTGGAGAGACAAAATGGGCAGGGGTTGGCCGAGACAAAGGCTTTGGAAGTGTTGTTAAGGAGGTAGAGGTGGGGACCTTTTATAAGAGGAGAGCAGGGGCACTCTTGGAAAGGTATAAAATGTAACTTTATTTTCTAATGAGTTTCGGATTTTAATGGTCCCACATTGATGTGTTTCGAGAATAAGGTGATGCGGGTTCGAAATCCACCCATCCAATAGGTTTTGGACATATGTAGGTCTTATATTTTAGATTATCTTTCCATTTTATTTAAATCGTTAAATAATGAGGTCATCGCTGCATCATCATGATGTCATAAATAATTTAATTTATTTAATGTCTAAAAATTATAAAAAAATACTATGTTATATGAAATCTTTTTATATTTTCAATGAATATTTATAGTCCAAAAGATAATTTATTTAGACAAAATTAAAAATATTTTATTTAGTTGATACATTCTTTGTTACATTTAACATTCTTTAAAAATAAAAAGATAAAAAGTCACTTTCTCACAAAAGTGATTCCATGGGGCCCCCAAGTTTGGCACAAGGCATCCCATGGTCTGCCATGAGACAACAAGTATCTTTAGGACACATTTTGTGGTAATTTTGTATTATTATGATATTATCTTATTTTCTTTAACTACCCGATTACTCATTAATCAAGATAATTAAAGATAATTACTGTCATTACTATTCATAATGTCCAAAAATAAAAGAGTCTTAATTACATAATTTGGACCTTCTGATTCCAAATATGTAATTCATTTTACCAAATTACAAACACATAAATTTCAATAATTAATTTTAAAAAAACATCCCGTTGTCAAAACAAATAGCGGGTTTTTTTTGAAACAATATTTATGAAAAGTTTGGTACTTGTTTATGCCTAATTCAAAAGTGAAATTAATCCCAATGACCATCATTGAATTACATGGTAAAAATATATTCTAATTAAACTTTAAAAAAAATTAAAAAGATAATATAACCATATAATTAAATTATATGAAAAAGCAGTTTTGATGTAAAATGCAGTATTTTTCACTATTCATTGAAAAATGAACATTGTCAGAAAAATACCAAAAATTAACCCAAGGTAAATTTCAATGTCCCAATAATAAATAATATGTTTATTTTGAAAAATAGATCTTATAAAATTGTCAAAAAGTGTATTTAAAAGGGGTTCTCCATCAAAAGGCGGTTAATCGACCTTTTAAAGAATATTAGAATGTTTACGCTTAAAAACTAGATTCATTTTCATTTTTAATCCTCTAACATTTATTGTAAAGAGTAAAAATATTTTACAAACATATATAATAATTTTGTAGTTAGTTCTATTCATTCCCTCAATTACAACGGATAGGCGTTAACTACCATTTAAAATAATATTATTTTATTATTAGAGTGCAACGTAAGATTCACAAGAAACTTGTTGTTGCGTATTGGGTACGCCATCGAGCATAGAATCCCATTTAAAGTAATATTAATATTTTATTCACAAATATGGATAAATATAAAGATGTCATATTTTTTATTTATCTGGGGTGTTACATCCTTCCCCCCTTTTGGGAATTGCATCCTCGCAATTTTAAAATTGGGCTTGGAAACATCCTTGAAAGTCCCACATCAGAACAAGAGTCGGTAAAACAATCACTTTAAAATAAAGAAAGATAAGTAAAATGGTCACCCTAGTTAACCCAAACTAGGATTCCAAGTATGAAAATATGGACATGGCGTAAAAAAACAAAGGGTCATGTTCTGATGGAGAGTGATAGAAAAAATGTTTAGGAGAAAGTTAACCACAAGAAAATCACAAACTTGTGATGGGTTAAATGGTATTCGATTCCCCAGTAGGAAATGTTAATAGAAAACATTTTTGTTTTAAGTTACTTTTTATTGAGGAATTTATTCATAAGGAAACATAATCACTTATCATGTTGACTTTCAACTTTTATTAGATTACTTACACAAACTCATATTTTCTCCAAAAGACGAGTATTTAGGAAGAATTGTTCACATTAAGAGTAATATAATCAACTTCTAGAGAATCACCTAATCCAAAAAAGAAAACTATATACTTCCCATGTCTTTAGACTTTAACCAAAACCAAAACAAAAAAGGTTAGTACAAGATCAGATAATCCAGAAAAGGATAACCCTTAATAAAAAGAAAATCTATTCTTAATATCCAAAATTTGACCAACAAAACCCAAAGTTCAATGAGGACCATTCTATAATCAATTTGTCCATAAAATTCTTCGATGTAAACCAAACTAAGATTGAAACCCAAACATTTGAAGGATTTAGTCACATAGTCTTCCAAGTTAAATCGTAACATTTATCTCCAAACAACATCAGTTGCTCTTAATGTCTCGTATTGAAAAGTAATTAACCTAATCACATATACTCCATGATAGGTTAATAAATATCCATAGATAACCCAAAATCAACTTACTCTTAATTCATAAAATCATCTAATTAAAGGAATCAGTCAAACTAACCAGGGTCTTCACGTAGTCCAGTGGTAGGTGATAAATACCAGTTGCACTTTGGTTGTGGGTTCGATTCCCACAGCTTTGTCCGACAAGATGGGTTGTCACACGGTCTGCGTGTTGTCCTTTTTCCAAAACTCTATTATTCTCAAATCATTCCTCAAAAAGAGATAAAATCATCAAAAATAACCATAACATAATTTAACCTCAATTTTATCTCAAGCCTTTCACTTCCATCATAACATATAATAACCCATAATTACCTCAAAAGTAAGGATCATATAAACCCAAATGTTTCTTTATAACTATGTCCACAAAAGAAAAAATAACTATTCCTTGAATAAAATATTCATATATTAAACATCAGGGTTATACATACTATAAAAAGTCTTCTAATGTAACCCCATCATCAAAAGAGACTTAATACTCTTAAGAATTTAACTATAACTCTTGAAGCCCTTATATGTTGACATCTTACTCATTCAACATTCTTCATGACCCATTAACCATTCCTTTCCAACTTATTCTGAAATAATTCTTTCCTACAAACAAAATCATGAATCATATCCTAAGATTCCAAAATAGGAAAACAATAGTTATGAAATAATCCATACCTTTGATTGGTCATTTTTAGTTTCTTCATCCTCAATCGGAATGACATTATGTATTGGTAAACGAAAATTTGTACGATCTTGGTGATCCCATTCCCGAAACATATTCATAGGACATGTGTTTTCATAATGACCATGCACACCACATTTAAAACATTCAATTCATCCCTCAGAAAGAACCTCTTTCCCTTTCCTCGAGTCAACTTGATGCTTCCTTTTTCCATGGTAGGTTCTTGATTTATGACCTTCATTTCCACATCTATAGAATATTTCTGTCCATTTGAAACATTTTCCTAGGTATTTCTTTCAACATTTTTGACACATAGGTTTTTGAACACACTTACCTTTATGATTATTACCTGTAGTTCCGTAGGGATTTGTTTCTCGCATATATGATGCCTTAGAGAAATCACCAAGGTTTAGGTGGTCAATAATGACTCCAGATAGTTGGTTGAGGATAATCACAAGAGTTCTCATGGCAGCTCCCATATCATTCAGTTGCTTGCTCAAAAAACTGTCACAGTTTCCTTCACATCCACTGTTACTTTGGTGCCTGCTAGATCCAGCCATTTACTAAAACCAAAAAGGTCAGTGTGAGTATATCAACAAAACCATCATGTACTAATGAGGAAGATAAATACTAAGATATACTTACTCATTCACTTTATCTAAAACTAGGACTCTTTATGAAATCTTAACCATTATGGTAATGTCACTTATGCTTAAAGAATACCCTAACCTCTAAAGTTATATAAACCTACCTTTGATACCAACTATAAGGCCCCAGCATTAAACCTTACTTAATATTGAGTTACTATAAGATTACATATTGAGGATCTTTTCTGGTTTAGAGTTTTAGAGAATTAGATCATAAAACCTGCATTACATTCCACATTTAAACAAAGTGGTTACAAAAAAGATAGTATTCATTTTTCCCATCAATGGAAACATATTTAAAATAAAACATGGATTATTTCTTTACACTTACTTGACACTATCATCATATCATGTACCCTTCCCTTGAACTGTGAAAAACATTTCAAAAACATGGGATGAGCATAAAAAGCACAGTAAAGGATATAAAAATATGGAAAGGAAACATGAGTACATGTATACATAAGAATGAAATCATAGTTTACCCATAAAACATAAGCACATTAACATACCTCATAAAATCATGCATAAATCATAGAAATAATAAGACATAAAGGTAACTTGAGGTATTCATAACATTCTTACGTAGGGAGTAACCCTCTTGGTTACATTTGGAATACCCACCACAGTATATTCCCAAAATCTCTTCAGAGAAACCTTAACATTTCACTCCTTCGTGTTACCCAATGCATTGGAGAGCTATATCGGTCTCACCCTCCCTTAGTTTATCATGGAACCACCCATCTTCATAACAATTCCCAAGAACCATAACATAATCTTATCATATAAAACATGTATAAAGGAAAAATAACATTTCCACCTTTCAATAACAAGATATCAATACAACAAATTGATATAAATACATTATGAAAACCATTTTCAATACCAAAATAAAAGAAAAGTAAAACATGGTATTTATTTTTCTTTTAAAAAGAAGGTATGGCTTGTAGAGGAAGCCGAAACTCAAATAATGGTCACGGCGGCGGAAAAGTCGTTGTCGCCGCATACGTACGACAAAAACATTCCCTTTTGTCGTTTAGTAAAACACTTCATATAAAAAGATTCATTTTGGATAAACGTAAAAGTCAAAGGGTTTTATACACCATATAAAAGAAAGTTGTGTATAAAACGAAATATGCCTCAATTAAAGGAGATTGAGACGAAGTCCCATACAAAGACGGTATCCTTGGATTAAGAATAAATCAGTCACATAACTATGTGTGACAAACGAATACACGAAATATAAGTGGGTATTAAGTGTAAAAAAATTAGAGGAAATTCACACATAATCATAGAACGACATATTCAAGGTGTACAAGTTTATCCCAAAGAATCGAAATTGGGTTAAGAAGTTCCCTTGCAAAAATTCGACAGCCTAACGGCGTCACTTCAAAATTCAGAAAAAGAGTTGATGAGAGATAAAAAGGGTATATCCTCACTTGGACATAAAATTTACATCAATAAGGATATATAAGAACATATCCCAAAATAATATTATGTGAATTCAAAGACATAACAAAATAAGTCTTTTAAAAAGAGGAGGGTGAAAGGTTCCCTTACCGACATGGGTATCTTTCGAAACATACACCCCGTGAAAGAAGGACAATACAACATTGATTTAAATACTCATAAATGAAAGAATATTACACAATGAGTAAAATAATGGTCAGTACATACACCACTCAAAGGAAATTGTGTCAAATGTAGCATAAATCTCACGGGAATATAAGTGAGATGAAAAATCCCGTATGAAAACTCGGCAGCCTAATGGCGCCACTTAAAACTTCCAAAAATGGATTGATGAGATAAAATAGGGTATCTCATCACATTACAATAAAATGTACAGCAAGTGGAATATAAAAGAACATCCCCCATAATAACAAAGAGGATCTTAAAAGAAGTGACATAAAAGAGAGTACTTAAAGAGAAAGAGAGAGGTTAGATCTCTTATGAAAATTCTGCAGCCTAACGGCGCCACTCAAAACTTCCAAAAATGGATTGATGAGAGATAATATGGTCTCTCATCATATGAAAATAAAAATTGAAGTAAGAGTAATATAAAAGAACATCCAAATATAACGAAATATGAGATTATAAGGAATGACATAAAATAGTGTACTTAAAAAGAAAGAGAGGAGTAGGATCCCTTACCACGGGTCCGACTTGACTCGATCGTTCTTTAACGTCCTGAATAATAAACTTGAGTTAATTTCCACTTTATTAAGAACCTTTTTCTAGTTCATTATTCCTTTTATATCACTTATTTCCATGTTATAAACATTATGTAATCATTTAAGTTAATAATGTTTGTTTTGTCGATATTTGGTTCTTAAGTCGAAAGTGGACTTCTTACAATTACATGTTGTTCGTGTGGTCAAATGTTCATTATATCCAGAATTAAATTCAGGATTTGGATATCATATATATCATATATATCCAGAATATAAATGTATTTATAATATTACATAATCATTTAGAGGTAAGAAATGAAATGTACCGTTCATGGAGACGGTAAGCCATACATACGCATGAACGCTTCTTTCATTTCTATGTCATATTAATGGAATTAAAACCAAATGAGAGGTATGTATATTTTAATTCCAGAATTATATTCATCATTTATATGTAACATACATCATATATACTAACTTTAAATCCATATTTTATACATCCCACATATGGCATTAACGAATCAAATCACTTTGAGGGGGCGATAGTCCGCACTTCCTAAAATGAAATTACCGTGTTTACCCACAATGGAAACCATAAAGGTATGAAAAAAAAGAAAAATAAAGAAACAGAAACATATTATATATCATATATAAATATAGTGATATTTTAATGGCCACCTTTTATGGTGTTATATGAGTGTTGAATAGTCATCGTTTCGTGAGGCAGAAATTCGCCATCCATAGAAACAATATGTTCTTTAACCATTTGATAAAGGTGTGTGTAAGTGTAGCTCGAATTATTCTTATAACAACATCCTAGTATATGTGAGATACTGTATTTGTTACAAAATAAATGAATAAAAAGAGTTTAGGGGGTTGGAGAAGCAAAATAAATCAAAAGAACACAAGTGAAGATATTACCTAAAAATCGAGTAACTCCCTTTGGTTTGAGCTCGAAGGCTTCCTTGGGAAGACTTCTACCGAAAGTGAGGCTTCAAGGAGATAGAGAGGGATATGGAGAGACAAAATGGGCAGGGGTTGGCCGAGCCAAAGGCTTTGGAAGTGTGGGTAAGGAGGTAGAGGTGGGGGCCTTTTATAAGAGGATAGGAGAGGCACTCTTGGAAAGGTATAAAATGTAACTTTATTTTTAAATGAGTTTCGGATTTTAATGGTCCCACATTGATGTGTTTCTAGGATAAGGTGATAAAGGTTCTAAATAAACTCATCCAATAGGTTTTTAACATGTGTGGGTCTTAGATTTTACATTATCTTTCCATTTTATTTAAATCGTTAAATAATGAGGTCATCACTGCATCATAATGATGTCATAAATAATTTAATTTATTTATTGTCTAAAAATTATAAAAAAACACTATGATGTAGGAAATATTTTTATCTTTCCAATGAATATTTATAGTCTAAAATATAATTTATTTAGACAAAATTAAAAATATTGTACTTAGGTGATACATTCTTTGTTACATTTAACATTCTTTAAAAATAAAAAGATAAAAAGTCACTTTCTCACTAAAGTGATTCCATGGGGCCCCCAAGTTTGGCACAAGTAATCCCATGGTCAGCCATGAGACAACCAGTAGCCTTAGGACACATTTTGTGGTCATTTTGTATTATTATGATATTATCTTATTTTCTTTAACTACCCGATTACACATTAATCAAGATAATTAAAGATAATTACTGTCGTTACTATTCATAATGTCCAAAAATAAAAGAGTCTTAATTAAATAATATGGACCGTCTGATTCCAAATATTTTATTAATTTTACCAAATTACAAACACATAAATTGCAATAATTAATTTAAAAAAAACTTCCCGTTGTCAAAACAAATAGCGGGTTTTTTTGAAACAATATTTCTGAAAAGTTTGGTACTTGTTTATGCCTAATTCCAAAGTGAAGTTAATACCAATGACCATCATTGAATTAAATGGTAAAAATATATTCTAATTACACTTTAAAACAAATTAAAAAGATAATATAACCATATAATTAAATTATATGAAAAAGCAGTTTTGATGTAAAATGCAGTATTTTTCACTATTCATTGAAAAATGAACATTGTCAGAAAAATACCAAAAATTAACCCAAGGTAAATTTCAATGTCCCAATCATAAATAATATGTTTATTTTAAAAAATAGAGCTTATAAAATTGTCAAAAAGTGGATTTAAAATGTGTTCACCATCAAAAGGCGGTTAATCGACCTTTTAAAGAATATTAGAATGTTTACGCTTAAAAACTGGATTCATTTGCATTTTTAATCATCTAACATTTATTGTAAAGAGTAAAAATATTTAAAAACATATATAATAATTTTTTAGTTAGTTCTGTTCATTCTTTCCATTACAATTTCTAGGAGTTAACTACCATTTAAAATAATATTATTTTATTATTAGAGTGCAACGTAAGATTTCCAAGAAACTCGTTTTTGCATATTGGGTATGCCATAGAGAATAGAACCCCCTTTAAAGTAATATTAATATTTTATTCACAAATATGGATAAATATAAAGATGTCATATTCTTTATTTACTTGGGGTGTTACAGAGGCCATTCTATAAAGAGTGTTTGATATAGGCCTTGAACCAGGAAATAAATAATTAGACAACTCAATTTCCCTATATAGAGGATTTATAGGTAAATCCTCTATAAATACATCTATTTATTCTTGAACAATAGGTACATACTCAATTTGAAGATTTATTTCCTCACCCATAGATTTTGAATTATCTTTTTCTCCAAGAATTGAATTAAGTTGATATACTAGGGGTGGATCTAGATAAGAATCAGATGGTGAGGTTTTTTTCTCTAATGATAAGAAGATCTATATGAATCTCAAAAATTATAAATTTTATCTTCTTGAAATATATTTTCAAATCATAACTTTAATTCCAATTCATATAATGTATTATATCAAAGTCAATCATGGGTATGATGATAAAATCAGAAACTAAATCGCGTTTATGTATTATAAGGGGGACTGATCGAAACTTATTTGTTGCAATGATATATCCCTTAAAAGTTTTAACCAACAAATCTTTTATTAAATCATATTGTAAATGATTAATTTTATATTAAAATAGGGAACATATAATGGAATTTAAAGATCTAGAATCAAATAAATGATTTTATAAGTTTGAGGAAATGATTAAAGAACCTTCCACCAGATTATTAAGAACATAAACCTCAGCAGTTGTGACCACATAAGCTTGTCCTTCTTCGGGGAAAGTTTCCTTGTAGTTTAAGAATTTTTTTTCATAATGTCCTATCTCTTTGAAATTGTAGCAGTGAAAATTTGTTTCTTATTTATTTCCCTTACAATCATGGTCTTGGTTTCATTTTCATTCACACTGGTAACAAAAACACATAACCTTCATCCATGTATCAAGGTGTTTTTCCCACAATTATCAGAGGATGGAAAATCAATTCTTCCATTATTCTCATTTTCCTTATTTCCTTTTCCATAGTGTTCAGAAACCCCCTTCTCCTATAGTATTCCTTAAAATCCATAAGAGTTAGAGAATTCTTTTTCTGTCTTGATAGTACATTAGAATATATATTCATATGATGAGAAACTTTGGGAGACTAGTTCACTTCAGAGGAATGGTTTTAAACCATAAAATAATCGATCAATCTTTCTCCTTGTATTACTTATTTAGTCTATGGCATGCCTTTATAACCTTGTAAAGTTATCGTCATGCTTTGAAACATTCTCATCCTCTTTTTTCCTGAGATTCAGAATCTTCCTTTCTATATCTACTCACTATTCATGAAGGAAATATTTTTCTATGAATATTTACTTAAAATATCTAAATTTTATATTTTATAAATCTTCATCCTTATTTTTGTTTTGAATTAACAACCACCATTGATCAGCATATCTTGATAGACGTTAATTCTCTATCACAACCTTCTCCTTTTATCTAATTCCAAAAGAGAGAAATATCTCTTCTAAGGAAATTATCCACTACTATTCTACAAATGGATTTATAGTCATATTAAATCATGGAGGATCTTGTTTCATAAAGTATTATAACATTAATCCTCCATATTATTGTTTAGGATTCCCCATATGGGTAATGATATTATTCATAACCAGATTTAGCTTTCCTAATATATTGATAAGTTGATAAACACCGGCCATAACTCCAAAACCAATTTTATTATCTTTAAGAGGAATAAAATACCTATATGGGATACACATGTTCATGTACTTTCCATTCCTTCTACTATGCACCATTTATAAAAAATTTAATACACTATATTTTGTTATGAATCATAATGTGTAATCTCAACTAGAAAAATAGATAACATGAACTGAAATCTTATTCATAGCTAATTTCAAAATCATAAAAATGGTTTACTTGAGGAAATATTTAAATTTAAATCCTTCATAATGGTTTTTAAAGAATTTTTAAATTATCCTAATCATATCCCCCTAGGAGTGTCAAACTAGGTGTGTTGTAAGGCCCATTGTCATGTACCAGGTTACACTGAATTAGGCCCGAAACACCTTTTCAGAGTTGTGAATCCTAGGTACATCTATTCTAGAACCACATCACCTTGTAATATCTAGAAAGATATGTATTTATAGGAATATCCACATATTCTATACCTTACCAAAATTCTAGGATATTATTTTATACTAATCCAAAAAAGTCTATCTTAGGGTTTTGTTCACTAATTTATATTTTATAAATCTAGTTTCCAAGGATTCTAGTAAACTTCCTCTGATACCAACTATAAATACCCCGACCACAGTTTCCTAGAGATGATGCCTTACTTTATTAAAATGTAATTATTATATGGAAGTCATATCCTAAATAAATGAATAGTTTTGTATCTTTGTAAAATAAGATACATACAAAAGTTCTACATTTCAAATTGAATGGATAAACAATATGTAAACTAAATTGTAAACTCCATAAATTATAGATTACCCCTACAAGACATTCATAATATACTTCTTCATATATTGGGTTAATATAAATCATAATAAATGGGTGAGCTCATATTCTCAGTAAGGGTAAATAGTACAGTGGAAGTAATCATAAACATAAACACTATGAATGGTGAGAATCTAAAAACACATACCTTTAAAATATAGTTGAGCATAATATGATAGAAATGAAAGATGAATAAATAATTCCCTAAAACATAACCATGGATATTCTACTAGTCTAATAATCACATTTAGTATCAATTAATAGTTTCATAATGAGGTAATTCATAATTCCAGACATTATAATCATACCATCACAACCTCGACCAATAAACCATACATAATGGGTAAAAACCCATGTTAGTTTGTCTCATGAGACCTACTGATGTATATAGGGGATATAGAACATCCCACCCATCACTTAATAATTCCAATTAACTCCTCATATGATCAAGGATAAACATAAAAAACATATAAATTCACTTTAAAACTAACATATGAAATATAAATAACTTTCCCCAATCATTAAACATAAACACTAACTATTCGAAGTAATAAGGTAAATGTTACCAAGATATCATATCCATAGTGAAAATAATCATAATCCACTTAATAAAATATTCTTGATGATATCATTAAATATTAATCACAATTAAACATAATAATAAAAAATAGTGTTTAAATAAATGGAAATACTCATATAAAATGACTGAGTCATTCTTGAGAGAAATAATATTTTACGTTGAAAGGAAGTGTCCTTTTGGAAAAATCCTTGTATAAAACTAGAAGTGAACTAATATAGTTTTTTTATAAATAAATGAGGGAATATATAAAAATAATGGTGTCTTAAAGAAGATTATATGGTTCACATGAAAATATTTAAGAAGTTGAGAAGTTCCCTTAAATCGGGCTTGTTTACCGGGAAGAATGTTTGAAAGATCCTTTCAAAACATGTAATTACCCATAAAGTAAATAAGGGTTCTGTTAGGTAAAAATATATATAACATTAAACAAGAAATTATGAGGATTATATAAGAATAATTAAGAATTTTATTGAGGTAATTAGAGAATAAGATTAACTTGAATGAAAATGGAGGTTCGGGTAGAAAACCCTTACCTTATGTCTGAATGTGTTCTGCACTTGGACTTAACATTTTGTATATTCATATTAAATATATTAATTAATTATTTAATAACCTTATATATATATATATTTTATTTGTTCTATTTTTATTAATTTCATTAATAGCCTTTTTATTAGTTATAAGGTACAACATTATCACTCGGGAGCATTCGTTTCCTTAGTTTTCAGGATTGGTATACTTGTATATAAGTATGGAAGTTCATGTGGAATGGATATAATTTTCCATAATTTAATTTATATGATACTAATGAACATACATAATTTTAAATGGTTATATAATTAATTATATTACATGGTATGAGTATGAGTTATTAAATAAAACATTAGTGATAATCATTTAGATTATTACAACGGTATTACGATCATCATGAACTAGTTTTGTCAGATGAATTATTATTATGTATATATATTAGTTCCAGAATCATAAATTAAGATATAATACATATTTTATAATTTTTTTCAACTATATAATTGGTTTCATGGCCATCCTGGAATAATAAATTGAAGACTGAATGTTTGTCATCCATAAAGGTTGTAAATCGACACCTCTTGGATGATGATTTCATTTTTAAAATAAGAGAGAGAGAGATAGAAATTTGTTGAAGTATATTCCATTAAAATGATATAATTTCAGTATATAGTTGATTATGGAGTAATCAAGATCATTTGGATAGAGGAGGTGAGGAGAATATAAGAAAATAAAATAAATTGAAAATGAAATTAAAAGAAAAAAGAAGAGGGTTTACCACTTGAAATATACTCTTTGAGAACCTCCTTAAGGGAAGGAGTTTTGGTATTTTGTAAAGAAAATGAGCTCCTAGACATGGGGAGAGACTAGGGAAGGGGATTTGGGTTAAACTTCGAAATTATTCATGGCTTAGAGGAGTGAGAAGAAGTGGGGGGTGAGGGTGGTTTTTATAGTGGAGGAGATGGGTGATTTCTCGTTATTTTATTCCTTATTTTATTTTTTTGCTCTAGAAAACCAATAGTGATGATTAATATGACTATATATAGTAATAAGTGTATGTTATTTCTTCCAACGAGCTTGTACCCAAGGGGTACAAGCTCCTGCTTGGAATCCAAAAGACCAAGGATCAAATCTGGATAGGGATGAATTTTCGGGTTACTGTAGTAGTACTGTAGCAAGGTATTGTAGTAGTACTGTAGTAGCGGAAGAACTGTAGCAGTAGCGACACTGTAGTGGTGGAGGCCCTATTGTAGGGTATGGTAGCGGTAGGTACTATAGAAGGAACTATAGCAGCACGATTACTATAGAAGTACTGTTCACTAAGGGGTCCTTTGGGCCATAAAATGGGCTTTCAAGCCTTGTATTCAGGCCACATGGCCTTGGGCCTTTGGGCTATATAATGGGTCACACTCTACCCAAACTAAAGAGGTATTTTCTTTAAATAATAAATTGATGCTTCGACCCTAACCTTTTAAAAAAAGTGTATGTTATTTCTAAACAAGGGTACCTATGTCATCATAACACCACCAATTAATCAATAAATCTTGTATCTATCATTTATCATAAATTATCGTATTTTACTATAATTTTTTTTAAGTATTTTAGAAATATCCCAAAAATTCACCCTAACCATTTTTTGATGTTTATATTTAAAAAATAAACTCCATTTTATGAAACTAATTTTCTAAATATGAGAAATTTAGTTTTTAATTAAAATCATTATTTACTCAAAAAATACAGTTTTAAATTTATAACTGATTTTATTAACCTTTAAAAAATTAACTAATGTCTCATAAAATTATCCTAAAATCATAGAAAAAAAATATTTATTTAGGAATAAAATTTATGAAAGTTAATATTATTCTAAATAAATTTATTAATTTGAAATTCTAATTAAATATTTTTTACTCAAAAAAATACCAACACATTATTATTAATTTTTAAAATATTCATGATCATTTATATGGTGTGTAAAATTTATTTATACTTACATAAGTGAGTTTACTATTCATAAGGGTCATATTACTTTTCATAAGGACAAGTTACTATTCATAAAAAATGCAAGTTGATTCCATCATATTGCAAATATTTTAATGACTACAACTATGTATGTCCATTTTTCAAAATTATAATAACTAAGGCATAAAAATTCTGTTTAACATCTTTGTTATAATAACAATGTGTTGTTTCACCGAGACTTAGTGTTTCATGCATTACATTATATATTAAATTTATTTTTAAATACTTGGGGTGTTACAATATTAATCTTTAATAACTTAAAAAATTATAACCCGAATAATCCAATTCCATGTCAGTTAGCTTATTTTCCCAATGAAATGCTCCAATTCCTTTATAAATGCGAAGGATTCCAAGAGAAGATATGATTTCTTCTTTGTAACTAATGAATTATTATCCTTTAGTTTCATTTTTTCTATCCTCTAACTTTTCCAAATAATGATTTATCAAATTAATAAAATACAAATATGATGATTATAATTATGTAAAAATGATATTATCAGAAAATAAGTTCACAATCTTACTCATCCATTGATTTTAGAAAGATCTTGTTTGGGATGGTCTAATAATCTATTTGGGAGTTCTATAAATTTATATCACAGATGATTATAAAAAAATAACTACTAGTAATATATTATATTTATAAAGAAATAATTTTCTACAAGAATTATAATATTTATATTCAACTCACTATTAAGGATACACCATATGTTTGTTAATAATTACCAAAAGAAACTCATTTTAAATTTCATCTTTATAAATATTACCTGAAACTCACATGGAATGAAAGTTTAAGTTAATAAAACATTATAGAACTAATAATAATGTACCTTGACTAATCTAGAGATATTTAACTCATGAACATTGAGTGTTGATCGAGACCTATATACCAAAATAGATAAAGAATGATTTAAATTAATAATAACTAGTGATCAATATAAACTAAAAATAAGTGAAGACCAAGTAATAAAATAATAAAAAATATTATTATAAAATTTGAAAAATTTGAATAGGGTTCAATTTTTTTATTACTATTCTACATGTACTATATGAGAAGTTAGAGTGTGTCTAGAAAATTGGGAATCCAAGGTAAGCGTTTTTATAATCTGAATTTAATTTTCATTGAGTTATAATAATTCTTCTTGAACATAATTCCTATAAGTTGGGAACATTATACCTTATTAATTTTTTTTTATTTTTTACTCTATGTTTACAATGTATCTTCATTTCATTCCCATAATATCATTTTTGATAGATTTTTACATTAAAAAATAAGTCATTTTTAGTTTCTTTTATGATTCAATATTCTTTTATTGAGTTGTACACCATACTCCTCAGCTATGTTTTTCTACAATTAGTTTAATATACCCTAGGATTTTAGTATATTTTATATCATCTTTATTTCCTAGTGATTTATATTTCCTTATCACAAAATCCAATCAAATCAGTCCTACTTCATATATCATAGTGTTTATAAGGGCTTATATTGACTCATTTTTCATTCATCGGGTCATACTCATTCTTATTTGACAATGTTATTCTGCATTGGGTTTAATACATCATATGATTATTTTTTACTTTATTTACTCTTTTGTTGTAGAAAAATTACATTTCACAATCAAAGTACTCTTTTTAATTGCATCTCATTTTATAAATATATATTATAATAAAGGAAAATATATTTCTTTCTATTTTAGGTATTTGTCCTCCTTGTTAATATTAATTATCACAAAGAAATGTTTTCTATTAATTTTATATAAATTATGTATTCAATTTTATACTTTCATACTTATCTTTATCTCTTTTCCAAATTAAATTCTATAATTTTTTTTATCGATTTGTGTTAGTTTTTAACTGTCAAAAACACTTAAAATTATATTTCATTATGCTTCAGTACATTTTTAATCTTCTAATCAACATTTCACATAATATTATTGTATTTACTTATCATGGTTCTATTTTAGGACTTATTTTTTAAAATAAAGTGTTTAATTTTTTCATTATACCCTTGAAAAATGACTTTTAATGTGTCATGCAAAGTCTTTACGACAAAGATATCAAAATAATTAAAAAAATTATATAAATTTACATCAATTTTCCTCTATTTATTATAAAGTTTTATATTTAACTAAATTATTATAATTATTTAATATATTTTAAATAATATTTTTATTGAAATACACTTACCTTCATTTTATTTTAATAAAATTATTTTTAATCCATTATTTTCTTAATTTGTGATTATTTAAATATTGAACCAAAGATATAGATGTTATTTCTTAAATATTTGGAAATTTATTGTCTTTTTGTTGAATTATTGGTCTCATATTTCAATAAAAATTATATTTCAACCTATGTATATATATTAGAGTATATTTCATCACATTATACCTTTTTCTCATGTGTATACTATTCTTAAATCATCCTTTACATCATTATCAAAATTTACAAATTTTAAAAGTGATGTGGAAATAAAGCCTATTTGGGATGTTTGATCCATAAATATATTTTTTATTTTATTATCAACATTTTTCCATAAGGATTACCTTTCTTCCAATTACATTCCACTCTAGGATCCCTATTATTCTTTCTCATGATTATTAGGTAATCCCCCTAATAATTATACATTTAGTTTAATTTGGGAAATATAATTTCATGACTAAATACATTTTATTTTTATGATGTAAATACCCAATACTAAATTGAATTTTAAAATTTTGTTTACATAGGTATCCTCTATCAATCATGGGATGAGTTTTAGCTCATCAATGTTTATATATAGTCTACATTATTTTTGTAGGTTATTCATTCTATGAATTTATATTTATTTTGAAGGAACATAAATTTAGAGTTTTTATTTATGTGTTAAGTGGGACCAAAATTAAATATACCTCCAATGGATTAGGTAAAGATTTATATATAATGATATTACTATGGTACATGAGTAGTGATTCTATATTCAATGTTTTTATGGGATGTACGTTTTGATTCCTACAATATTATGTAAGGAAACATAGGTGGTGATTACTGATCTCTAATGTAAGGATGATCTTGGTAGAAAACTTTGATATATGTTATAATTTTTTTGTGATAATGTTTTGGTAACATTAGAATTTTATTTTTACATGTTACATGATTATTGTCTTATGATTTCCCTCTCATTAAAATGTAAATTTTATTCCATCACGTTGATTTCTATTATGATTTTAAATTTCCAAGTATTGAACTATGATTATGATATCATTTTTAACAATCATTTCTAATAATATATTTCCTTAAAAATATGTTCTCTCATTTTAATGATTCATAATATGTCTATAATTTAATCCTCTATGAATTTGTGATATTATGTTTTCCTTTTATGAGTGTTTGAGCTTACTAATTTCTTATGTTTCCCCATTTCACAGAAATATATATACAGGTATATATTAAAGAGAGAATCATGTTTGGAGAAGTTTTTAGATATATTCAAGAAATAATGTTTAATATGATGTCTATGTATTTAATCTCAAAAAAAATTAAACCTTTGGGTAGCCAGAGTTTGATTATATATTTATATGATTTTTATAATTACGAAATATTATGTATGTATTTTTTTCCGTCTCAGTTGGTATAATAGTATATGTTTAATGTTTTATATGTTTTAGCACAAAATCTATGAACATGGGTCTAATATTTCCTTATCCTATATCATTGTGAGGTTTTATTATTTTTTGGGACTATTTAAATTAATTTAATTGGTAAAAACTTATGGAAACCTAGGATGAAATGAAAGAAATATAATTTGAACCCATAGATCCATAGTTGAAATGAGATAATCGTGGGATGAAATTAAGTTTTCAATGGATAAGAAATCATAATATTGTTCATTTATTTTAGTATAAAAATAAATAACACATAAAAAATAATTTTTTATTGGAAAAAATTTATAAGAATAAAATTAATTTCATTCTTATGCAATTAATGATTTTTAATTACAATGAAATATGAATAATGTTATTTTATAGTTAAACTAATTTTTTTCTAAAAAAATATTTTTTACGTGTTATGTGTTTGTATATTAAAATAATTTTTTACCACAAAGAAATAGAAACCAATAAATGGATTTTATATTTTGAATATACAGTTATAGATTATATAAAAAGTTTAATTTCATTATTTTATAATTAAAATAAGTTACCGAGGTAAAAATTTAGTTATCAAAGTAACGGTAAAATGATATAAAAATGTTAAAATAGGGGTTAGGGTCTTTATGTTTAAAAAAGTCTATACTTGTGTGTATGTGGTAATTATAAACCTAAGATTATCCATATCCATTATTTTTCCAATATTGATCTACTTTCCATGAGAAATTTCATTCCTAACACATTATAATATGTTTTCATGAAAATGTCTTTTGAGATCACCTATAAAAGTAACATCATCTACACAGATATCCCATGCCTATCATTAAAATTTATCTTGAATCCCTACAAATATCCTCTAATTAAAAATCCTCTTAAGTGTTTGGAAACATCAATTCTCAATAAAATTCCCGAAATCCTTAAAAACCAAAAAATATTCTAAGTTAATATATGATTTCTTATTTATAAGTAATGAACTTTTATCATTTAGTTTAATTTATTTTCCACATAAACCTCTTACAATTTACTAATTATCACTTAAATAACAAAAATAAATTATATCATTATATTTATTTACTATTTATATATTTTAAAAAATTACTTCATTATCAAACTCATGTATTTATTATATAATGTTCTTATATTAGTCGTCTAACCACCCACATGGATGATGATAAAAATTTATATCATGGATGAATAAGATAAATTAATTAATAATAAGATATGATACTAGTGAATAAAATATTTTTCATTTATGTTTATTTAATTATTATATTAAAATTTCATTCGTTATTAATATAGCAGCTTTTATTTATTAAGAATTACCAAACAAGCTCGTTATGGATTTCCTGATTACAAATCGTACCAAAAAATACAATTTAATGAACATAGAAAATCATAAATAATTACAGACTGAAAAATAAAGTAAATTTAAAAATATGGAGATGTTTATATCATGAAAATTAAATGATGATGAAGACCACCATATCAAAATTTACAAAAAATGATAAAAAACTACTAATAACTGATGATCAGTATAGAATAAAAAAGTAACAACTTCGTAATAAATGAATATAAAATTTAAACTTTAAATTTAATAAATATGAATAATTTTATAAAATAGGTTATTAATGAGTATATTTGTATTATATTGGAGGTTTGAGTACATATGTGAAAGTGAGGATCTAAGGTAATAGTTTTTATTAAATCAATTTCCATTCATTGTGTTATAATATTTCATCTAGAAATTTATTATTGTATTTTTAATAAATTTGAACTTATTATTTTTTTATTTCCTAATTCCTATTATGGTTCAAGGTATTTTCATTTATATTACATAATTACCTTTTTAATTTATTCTTTCATCTTAAAATATGACATTGTAACTGTTTTTCATGACTTGATATCCTTTTACAGAGTTATATAGCTTTATCATTGAATTTCTCCCTATATATTTTTTCATTATACCCAATGAATCTATTATTATTTATTTCCTCTTTATTTTTAGGTTATGTAATTTTATTTCTTATAACCTCCCTTTAAATAAATCTAACTTCATCAATATAAATCTTCGTAATGGTTTTTTATTAACTCAGTCATATTTCATTAGGTTATACCATTTCTTTATTGACTATGTTCTTATTTAATTATTTTATTCTATACAATGATTATATTATATAATATTTCCTATTTTTTAGGTAAACTTAATATCTTTATCAAATTACTCATTTTGTTTGATTGTTACTTTATAAAGATGTATTGTTATAAAATAAAAACTTTTACTTTCTATTTTGGCTAATTTTCTTCCATTCCTAAAATAATTCTCATTTCAAAAGATTCTTTTCATATTTTTATTATAAATATTAATTTTATGTCTTTATCACTTTTCAAAATTAAATTCTACAATTCATTTTATCAATGTGGGTTACTATTAAACTATAAAAAAACCCTTTAAAATTTATTTCCTTATGAATCAATACTGTAACACCCCGAGCTTCTATGATACGCTTCTCATTCAATAATGCAATAGCTTGCATTGTACGCAACTTCGAGTTCTAACACACACCACAACCAATCAAAGTAGCCGTTATGAATAGTAATACCCACTTTTTAAAATTATAGAAATTTTATATTTCAAAATGGACTTCATTTTTGTATTCGTAATATCGAAATTATCCAAAGTTGAATTTTTTGTAATTTGTTGAGAACTTCCAATTTTTATGAATAGTGAAAAATACATAAAACAACTTTTTTGATCAAAATAATTAATAGTGATAAATTATACTATTGAGTGGTTTTAAAGTATAATTAGAATATATTTTTACCATTTTATCCAATGGTGCTCATTATAATAAATTTCACTTTGAAATTGGACATAAACAATTGTCAATCTTTTGATATATATTGTTTCTTAAAAACACGCTATTTGTTGTGACAGCCGGAATTAATTATAAAATTAATTAATGCAACTTATATGTTTGGAATTTTATAAAATAGACATCATTTTTGGATTCGGAATATCAATTATAGCTTAGGGTGAAAGTTTGACATTGTTCTGAAAAACTTCAATTTTTGATGAATAGTGAAACCACTAAGTGGTAGTTAAAAAACTGATTTTTCGTTAAATGAAACATTACCACTTCTGTGATTTGATTTTCAAAAATCCGACATACATGGTTGTCATTAGGAAGTAAAATGTGGTTCAATGGGATTAAAATAATTTTTTGGTGAATAGTAACTTTTAAGTTTAATTAATCGCGATTAAAGGTAATTAGTGAAATTTATGGTAAAAATAGTATTATAAAAATATGGAATGACCTTTAAACTTGTCCTACCCCTATTGGATGTATCATGACCGACCAAGACAATCCATGGGTCAACTTAGGGACCCCATGGAGCCACTTTGGTAGGAAAATGACATAAATAACTTTTTATTTAATGTTAAAATAAAAAGGTCACAAACAAGAGTTGTTTTACTAAAACAATTTTTAAATGGGGTTATACAAGTCATATTATTGACTATAAATATTACTTAGAAATAAAAAAAGATTTCCTATATCATCATAATTTTTTATTATTTTTATACATTAAATAAATTAAATTATTTATGACACCATGATGATGCAGCGATTACCTCATTAATTAACGATTTAAATAAAATGAAAGGATAATGTAAAATACAAGGCTTACACTTGTCCAAATCCTATTGGATGGGTAGATTTCGAACCCTTATCACATTATCCTAGAATTATAGATGTTTGGTACCTTTAGAATCCGAAAATCATTGTATAATAAAGTAATATTTCATTACTTTCCAAGAGTGCCCCTCCTCTCCACTTATAAAAGGCCCCCACCTCTAACACCTTATTCACGCTTTCAAGCCATTTGGCTCGGCCAAACGCTTCCCAAATACTCTCCAAACATCCATCCCTTACTCCTATAAGCCTCACTTTTGGCATAATTCTTCCCAAGGAAGCCTTTGGCTCAAATCAAAAGAGTTACACGATTTTAAGGTAATGTCTTCTCTAATGTTTTTTTGTTTTATTTTGCTTCTCCAACCCCATAAAATCTTTTTATTCCTTTATTTTGTAACAACACCAGTATATAAAATATACTAGGATGTTGTTATGATAAGGATTTTGTTTACACTTACACACACCTTCGTCTAATGTTTAAAGAACATACTGTTTCTGTGGGTGGCGAAATACTGCCTCACGAAACGATGATTGTTCAATATTCTTTTAACACCTCTAATGGTGGTCATTTTGATGAAACTATTTTCATATATGATATATATATTATGTTTATTTTTTCCTCATGCTTATGTATTTCTAATTTATGGCATAATTTATGATTTCCATTACGGGTAAACGCGATAATTTCATTTTAGGAAGTGCGGACTACCGCCCCCTCAAAGTGATTTGAATCATAAATGCCATATGTGGGATGTATAAAGGATAGAGTAAATGGTATTATAAATTATATTATACTGGAATTATATTATACCTTTATATAATTATAACTTCATTCCATTAAATATGAAATAGAAATAAAAGTAGCGTTCATGCGTACGTACGGCTTACCGTCTCCATGAACGGTGCATTTCATTTGTTACCACTTAACGTTATGGAATATTATAAATGCATGTATATACTGGATATATATGAGATATATGATATCTAAATCATGAATATAATTCTGGATATAATGGATATTTCACCACATGACCAACTTTTAATTATAAGAAGTTTATTTTTGACTCAAGTACCAAAGATCGACAAAACGACCGTTATAAACTTAAATAATTACATAATGTTCATGACATGGTAATAGGTGATATAAAAGGAATAATTAACTTGAAAAAGGTTATTAAGAAGTTAGAGATTAACTAAAGTTTATTATTCATGAGATCAAAGAATGGTCGAGTGAATTCGGACATGAGGTAAGGTAATTTCTTAACCCAATTTCCATTCTTTGGGTTAATCTCCTACTTTCAAATTATGTCATGATATTATTATGTCATATCTTGTATTTGTAATTTCTTTATGTGTACTTATAGTGAATACACATAATAGATCTATTTTATTTTAAAAATGATCTTTGTAAGGACTTCGTCTCAATCTCCTTTCATTGAGGCATATTTTGTTTTATACACAACTTTCTTTTATACGGTGTATAAACCCCTTTTACTTTTACGTTTATTCAAAGGGAATATTTTTTATACGAAGTGTTTTACTAAATGAAAAAAAGGAATGTTTTTTTCTAACGTATGTGGTGACGACAACTTCTCCGCCGCCGTGACCATTATTTGAGTTTCGGCTTCCACTACAAGCCATAACGTTTTTAAAAATAAAAAATAAATACAAGTTTTAATTTTCTTTTATTTTGGTTTTGAAAATGGTTTTGAAAGTGTTTTTATTATATCAATGTATTGTATTGATTTCTTATGATTGAAATGTGGAAATTTTATGTTTCCTTTATGCATGTTTTATGTGATACGATTATGTTATGGTTTATGATATGTTTAAACCTATTCATATGAGGAATGCATTGGACTTAAAAAGTGATGGGTGGAGCCCGCTATAGCTCCTCGATGCATCAGTAGGTCTCATGAGACAAACTAGTGTCTTGGCATGAGGCCTTGACAAAATATTATTTGTGGTCTTGTCACGAGGCCTTGACTACGTGGTTATGATAGTCTGGAATTATGCATTCCATCATTATGAAAGTGGTTTTTGATATTGCATGGGATTATTCGACTAGTATAATATCCATTTGAGTAAGTAAATGGAATTATTTAATTTTATTTTTTCCATATCATGCTGAAGTTGAAGTTTAAAAAAGCTTTTGTTTTATTTATACATTGCCTTAAATGTTAATGTTTATTTATGAAAGCTTCCGAAATATTGTTATCCTTACTGAGCATCTGAGCTCACCCCTTTCAATGTTTTAATTTTTCCAGGATGTGAAGAAGTATTTTATAAATGACCTACAGGGATAGTCATAAGGGGATATGAGTGTGAACTATGGAGACTTTTTTGTTGTAGTTTTTTTTACTTTATGATGTAATGTAAGACTTATGAATGTATCTAGTGTTTCCAAGGCTACTAAACTATTCGTTCTTTCGAGACTTGATCTTTTGTGATCATGCCAATGTTACGAAGTAATGCACCGACTCTGGGTAGCTGGGGTCGGGGCGTTACAGTTGGTATCAGAGGAAGTTTAGTAATAACCTTGGAAGGTAGATTTAGATAAACTCTGATTAGAGAACATAGCCCAAAGATAGACTTTGAAGATTAGTATAGAAGAACTTCCTAGAATTTTGGTATTATAGTGATTTTGTGAGTTTTCTGAGCAATACATCCCTGTCTGGATACGAGCAGGTAGAGGCGGCTCTGGCACAGATGTACCTATGGGTAAAACCCAAAAACACTGCTTTGAGCTAGACTCGAATAGGAACTGGTGTACGACAAGGGGCCTTGCTGCACTCTTTTTTACGACACTCCCGGGGGATATGCTTAGGATAATCTCATTTTCAATACAAAACACTATGAAGGGTTATGAGTATATACTTCCTCAAAGAAAACATTTTTATGATTATGGATTATATCTATAAATAGTTCAATTAGTGTTAAGTGTTTTACAAGTATGGAATTAGGTATTTTTATTCATAAACTAATCTAGTTTATGCCATTGTTTAGAAATGGCGCCTAGTGGAAGGAATGGAAACCGTATCAATGCACACACTCCATGTAGGGATTTCCCTCCTGCTCAAGATAATTATTGTGGATTTGGAGATACAACTGGTACTGATCAACTTATTACCATTCTGGGACAACTCACTCAGGTTATGAATAATAACCTTACTCGTATGGAGCACCCTGATCCGCAATGTGGAGGATCAATGTTAGACCGCTTCATGAGGCAACAACCGACAACATTTAATGGGGGTAAAAATCCATTAGTAGCTGACAATGGATAAATTCCTTATAAAAAATATTCCACGCCTTGGGAAGTAGTGAAAGGGAAAAGGTTATCATGGCAGTCTACCGCCTCACTAGAGATGCCGATCAATGGTGGTCATTGATTCAAAACACAAAGGAAGATGATGAAGTATCAAATATGGAATGGAGAGAGTTCAAAGATCTTTTCCTTGAAAAATACTATCCTCGCCACCATCGAGCAGATATGGAAAGACAATTTTTGAGTCTGAGACAAAAGGAGGATGAGAATGTCGAAAAGTATGAGGCCAACTTTACAAGGTTAGCGAGGCATGCTGCAGATTATATACGTATCCCAAGAAGTAAGATCGATCATTTCTTTGATGGGTTAAAACCGTTTCTCCGTCGAGCCTTAGTCTCACAATCTTTCTCATCGTACGAAGACATTTTCTCATGTGCTATCAAGACAGAAAATGAATTCTCTAAATCTTATGACAATAAAGTAAAGAAAGAGAAGAAGAGAATGGTGGAACAAGAGACAGATAAAGGGAAAAATGGAAAGAAGGATTTTCCATTATTTGATAATTGTGGGAAGAATCACCCTGGTACTTGCCTAAAAGGAATGGGAGTTTGTTATAAATGTGGAGAAAAGGGTAACCAGGCTCGTGATTGCAAGGGAAAGAAAGAGGCTATCAAAGTTGAATGCTACAATTGTAGAGAAATGGGTCATTATGAAAATGAATGTCCTAAGTGTCAGGGAAACTTACCTCAGAAAAGGCCAAGGGATAGAGGCCAATCTTATGCTGTGACTACAGTTGAAGCGGAATAATTAATGTATTGGTGCTTTTGGACTCATGGATTATATTCTGGTTATTAGAATAATGTGATATATATATATAAATTGTACTGAAGTACTTGTTGTTTTAGTAAGGTTTTAATATGATGAAGGTAATAATATTTTTAGTATGTGAAAATAAGAGAAACTTTACTTTGTTAGGGGAATCTGATAAATCGATGTTGGAATTAAGAGACCTTTTAGAGAAAGTTTGGACAAAGGTATTTTGGATAACTATAAAGGTTGGGATGGATTAAGTTGAACTTTGAATAGTATTGTTTAAGGTTAAAACATTTCTGAAGATTATTTTTGGAATATTATAATACTATATTTTTAGGAAAAGGACAACCTGCAGGGTGGGGCATAACCCGTCGCGTCGGACAAAGCTGCAGGAATCGAACCCACAATCATAGTGCGACAGGCATTTATTACCTACCACTAGCCTACAGGAAGTCCCTGGTTATTACAAAATAGTTTTACTAATCTAAATGGTATGTGTTAATATTTGGAACCTTATACAATTAGGATAAATTGAATATTTTTGAGTTCTATTACCTTTTAGAGTGAAAGATGGGCTTGTGGTAATTTTTTTTTAAAGAATGAAAGTCTACATGACAAGTATGTATATTCCCTTATGTTCTTAGTAAATCTCCTAAATAAATTCCTAATCTTTATAAATGGTAACTTAAAACAAAAATGTTGCCGGTTAACTTTTCCAACTGGGGATTCAATGACCGTTTAACCAATCACAAGTTTGTGATTTTCTTATTGTTAACTTTCTCCTAATCCAGTTTTCTACAACTCTCCATCAGACCTTGATGGTTTGTTTTTCTTCCATATCCATATTTTCATATAATCCAAGTATGGGATATCTTGGGTGACCTTTTTATTTATCTTTCTTTCTTTTAAAGTTATATTTTTATTAACCTTATTTCCGATATGAGTTTTCTACAAAGGTATTTTCTATTTTTAACCTTTTATTTTCAAAGAAAAATTTCAAATTGCGAGGACGCAATTTATTGAAGGAGGAGAGAATGTAACACCTTAATCTTCTATGATACGCTTCTCATCCAATAATGCAATAGCTTTCATTGTACGCAACTTCGAGTTCTAACACACACCACAACCAATCAAAGTAGCCATTATGAATAGTAATACCCACTTTTTAAAATTATAGAAATTTTATATTTCAAAATGGACTTCATTTTTGTATTTTTAATATCGAAATTATCCAAAGTTGAATTTTTTGTAATTTTCTGAGAACTTCCAATTTTTATGAATAGTGAAAAATACATAAAACAACTTTTTTGATCAAAATAACTAATAGTGATAAATTATACTATTTAGTGGTTTTAAAGTATAATTATAATATATTTTTACCATTTTATCCAATGGTGTTCATTAGAATTAATTTCACTTTGAAATTGGACATAAACAATTGTCAATCTTTTGATATATATTGTTTCTTAAAAACACACTATTTGTTGTGACAGCGGGAATTAATTATAAAATTAATTAACGCAACTTATATGTTTGTAATTTTTTAAAATAGACATCATTTTTGGATTCGGAATATCAATTATAGCTTAGGGTGAAATTTTGGCATTATTCTGAAAAACTTCAATTTTTGATGAATAGTGAAACCACTAAGTGGTAGTTAAAAAACTGATTTTTCGTTAAATGAAACATTACCACTTATGTGATTTGATTTTCCAAAACCTGATATACATGGCTTTCATTAGGAAGTAAAATTTGGTTCAATGGGATTAAAATAATTTTTTGGTGAATAGTAACTTTTAAGTTTAATTAATCGCGATTAAAGGTAATTAGTGAAATTTATGGTAAAAATAGTATTCTAAAAATATGGAATGACATTTACACTTGTCCTAACCCTATTGGATGTTTCATGGCCGACCAAGACAATCCATGGGTAAACTTGGGGACCCCATGGAGCCACTTTGGTAGTAAAAGGACATAAATAACTTTTTATTTAATGTTAAAATAAAAAGGTCACAAACAAGAGTTGTTTTACTAAATTTTTTTTAAATGGGGTTATACAAGTCATATTATTGACTATAAATATTCATTATAAAGATACAAATATTTCATATGTCATCATAATTGTTTTATAATTTTTAGACATTAAATAAATTAAATTATTTATGACACCATGATGATGCAACGATTACCTCATTAATTAACGATTTAAATAAAATGAAAGGATAATGTAAAATCCAAGGCTTACAGTTGTCCAAACCCTATTGGATGGGTAGATTTAGAACCCTTATCACCTTATCCTCGAATTATATATGTGTGGGGCCTTTAGAATCCGAAAATCATTGTATAATAAAGTAATATTTCATTACTTTCCAAGAGTGCCCCTCCTCTCCACTTATAAAAGGCCCCCACCTCTAACACCTTATTCACACTTTCAAGTCATTTGGCTCGGCCAACCACTGCCCAAATACTCTCCCAACTTCCCTCCCTTACTCCTAGAAGCCTCACTTCGGGCATAATTCTTCCCAAGGAAGCCTTTGGCTCAAATCAAAAGAGTTACCCGATTTTAAGGTAATGTCTTCTCTAATGTTGTTTTGTTTTATTTTGCTTCTCCAACCCCTTAAACTCTTTTTATTCCTTTATTTTGTAACAACAACAGTATCTAAAATATACTAGGATGTTGTTATGATAAGTATTTGGTTTAAAATTACACACTACTTTGTCTAATGGTTAAATAACATACTGTTTCTATGGGTGGCGAAATACTGCCTCACGAAACGATGATTGTTCAATATTCTTTTAACACCTCTAATGGTGGCCATTTTGATGACACTATTTTCATATATGATATATATATTATGTTTATGTTTTCCTTATTCTTATATATTTCTCATTTATGGCATACTTTATGATTTCCATTATGGGTAAACGCGATAATTGCATTTTAGGAAGTGCGGACTACCGCCCCCTCAAAGTGATTTGAATCGTAAATGCCATATGTGGGATGTATAAAGGATGGAGTAAATGGTATTATAAATTAGATTATACTGTAATTATATTATACCTTTATATAATTATAACATCATTCCATTAAATATGAAATAGAAATAAAAGTAGCGTTCACGCGTACGTACGGATTACCGTCTCCATGAACGGTGCATTTCATTTCTTACCTCTTAACGTTATAGAATATTATAAATGCATGTATATACTGGATATATATGAGATATATGATATCTAAATAATGAATATAATTATGGATATAATTTATATTTCACGACATGACCAACTTTTAATTATAAGAAGTTTATTTTTGACTCAAGTACCTAAGATCGACAAAACAACCGTTATAAACTTAAATAATTACATAATGTTCATGACATGGTAATAGGTGATATAAAAGGAATAATGAACTTGAAAAAGTTTATTAAGAAGGTAGAGATTAACTCTAGTTTATTATTCAGGAGATCAAAGAACAGTCGATTGAATTCAGACACGAGGTAAGGGAATTTCTTAACCCAATTTCCATTCTTTGAGTTAATCTCCTACTTTCAAATTATGTCATGATATTAATATGTCATATCTTGTATTTGTACTTTATTTATGTGTACTTATAGTGAATACACATAATAGATCTATTTTATTTTAAAAATGATCTTTGTAAGGACTTCGTCTCAATCTCCTTTCATTGAGGCATATTTTGTTTTATACACAACTTTCTTTTATACGGTGTATAAACCCCTTTGACTTTTACGTTTATTTAAAAGGAATATTTTTTATACGAAGTGTTTTACTAAACGACAAAAAAGGAATGTTTTTTTCTAACGTATGTGGTGACAACAACTTCTCCGCCGCTGTGACCATTATTTGAGTTTCGGCTTCCTCTACAAGCCATAACGTTTTTTAAAATAAAAAATAAATACAAGTTTTAATTTTCTTTTATTTTGGTATTGAAAATGGTTTTGAAAGTGTTTTTATTATATAAATGTATTGTATTGATATCTTGTGATTGAAATGTGGAAATGTTATGTTTCCTTTATGCATGTTTTATGTGATACGATTATGTTATGGTTTATGATATGTTTAAACCTATTCATACGAGGAGTGCATTGGACTTAATAAGTGATGGGTGGAGCCTGCTATAGCTCCTCGATGCATCGGTAGGTCTCATGAGACAAACTAGTGTCTTGGAATGAGGCCTTGAAAAAATCTTATTTGTGGTCTTGGCACGAGGCCTTGACTACGTGGTTATGATAGTCTGGCATTATGCATTCCATCATTATGAAAGTGGTTATTGATATTGCATGAGATTATTCGACTAGTAGAATATCCATGTGAGTAAGTAAATGGAATTATTTAATTTTATTTTTGCCATATCATGCTGAAGTTCAAGTTTAAAAAGTCTTTTGTTTTAGTTATACATTGCCTTAAATGTTAATGTTTATTTATGAAAGCTTCCGCAATATTGTTATCCTTACTGAGCATCTGAGCTCACCCCTTTCAATGTTTTAATTTTTCCAGGATGTGAAGAAATATTTTATAAATGACCTGCAGGGATAGTCAGAAGGGGATATGAGTGTGAACTATGGAGACTTTGTTGATGTAGTTTTGTTTTACTTTATGATGTAATGTATGACTTATGAATGTATCTAGTGTTTCCAAGGCTACTAAACTAATCGGTCTTTCGAGACTTGATCTTTTGTGATCATGCCAATGTTACGAAGTAATGCACCGAATCTGGGTAGCTGGGGTCGGGGCGTTACAAATACATTTTGAATCTACCAATCCCCATTTTTTCTTTTTTAAATCAATTTAATTTTCATGTTTATGTTTTTAGGGATTTTTAAACTATTTTTTTTTAATAAAATTTCATATTTCCCTTTGAAAAAGATTTTAAAAGTGACATACAATATTTTTTTGAAAATGAAACCAAAATTTCAACAAAACACTCCTTTTTAATTCAATTCCATTATACTCTCATTATAATAAATGTAAATTTTAAATAAACTATTATATTTAAAAAAAATTTAAATTCACTTTTAATTGATATACGCTCACCATTATTACATTTCATCAAAATGATCCATAAGACATTATTTTCCTTATTTTCAATTATTTCAACATTTCATAAAATATAAGAAAGTGATTTATTAATTCTTTCATTATTTATTATATTTATTTAAAGTATTTTAATCTTATTTTCATTGTCCCATATATTTTCATCCATTGAATATTCCATATGGTATATTTTCTTTAATTAAAATTTTTTCTCAAGAAGCTATTATTCTTAAAGGAACGTTTGAATCATTATCAAAACATCCATTTATTAATGGTGATAAGGAAATTGAGTCTCTTTGAGAATTTTGATCGAAAATTACTTTTTGATATCCCAATCAACATCATTGTATAAAGATAAATTTTCAAACAATGCCTTTCCATTATGAGTCACATATTTTTCTTTCTCCTAATTGAAGGGTATTCACTATGATAATCATACCTTTAGATTGTTTATTGAAATATTTTTTCAATATCAAATACCTTTTATTCTATATAATGTAAATATCCAATCAATAATTTTTTTACTTGAACGGTATTTATATATGTATCCTTTATCATTATTTTAATGAGTCTCACATCATTAATGTTTATATATAGCCCGTTTTTTGTACAATTTAATAATTATGTGACATTTTATTGATTCATGTGTAATATATATATGTGGTTTTTCATTACATGATTAGTGGTATTGAAATTATACGATACTAAAATGAATTGGAATTTTTTCTATTTAATGTGATTTCTATTGGATATGATTAATGAAACTCTATTTATAATTTTATAGGAAATAATTAGTGATTCCTAATCCATTATGATATTGGATGCATTTGGTGATTCCCAATCAATAATATAAATATGGAATTGGTATAAAAACTCGAAAATTATTATAATTTTTCTATTCTTATGCTTGTTTCACGTTCTGATGCTATTTTTCAATGATCATGACTATTGTCTTATGATATCACATTATTATTCAATCGTAAATGTTATGTCATCTTGATTATTTTTACCATGCTCTAACATGTCTATTTCATGATCAATTATTATTATATCGTGCTTCATAACCACATCCTATGATATATTTCCAGAATTAGATATTTCTCTTACGTTCATTTTTTCCCATATGTTTATAATGTAATTATCTTTGACTGAGTGATATGATTTTTACATTACTATGTGTATGATATCACTCATTTCTTATGCTTATCCATTTCCATAGGAATATATATATAAGGCCCCATCCTTAAACATTACTTAATCTTGAGTTATTACAAGATTACACATTGGGGATCTTTTCAGGTTCAGAGTTTTAGAGAATTAGATCATAAAAATTGCATTAAATTCCACATTTAAACAAAGTGGTTACATAAAATATAATATTCATTTTCCCATAAATGGAAAAATATTGAAAATAAAACATGGATCCTTTTTTGACACTTTTTTGACACTATCATCATATCATGTACCATTCCCTTGACCTGTGAAAAACATTTCAAAAACTTGGGATGAGCATAAAAATCTCAGTAAGGGTTATAAAAATATGGAAAGGAAACATGAGTTCATATATACATAAGAATGAAATCATAATTTACCCATAAAACATAATCACTTTAACATACCTCATCAAATCAGGAATAAATAATAGAAATCATAAGACATAAAGGCAACTTGAGGCATTCATAAAATTCTTACGTAGGGAGTAACCCTCTTGGTTATGTTTGGAATACCCATCACAGTATATTCCCTAAATATATTCGGAGAAACCCTAAAGTTTAACTCCTTCACATTACCCAATGCATTGGAGAGCTAAATCGGGCTCACCCGCCCTTAGTTTATCACGAAACCACCCGTCTTCATAATAATGCTCAAGAACCATAACATAATCGTATCACATAAAACATGCATAAAGGAAACATAACATTTCCACTTTTCAATCACAAGATATCAATACAACACATTGATATAAAAACATTATGAAAACCATTTTCAATACCAAAATAAAAGGAAAGTAAAATATGGTATTTATTTTTCATTCAAAAAATGTTATGGCTTGTAGAGGAATATGAAACTCAAATAATGTTCATGGTGGTGGAGAAGTCGTTGTCGCCGCATACGTACGACAAAAAAAACATCCCCTTTTGTCGTTTAGTAAATGATTCATATAAAAATATTTCTTTTGAATAATCGTAAAAGTCAAAGGGGTTTATACACCGTATAAAAAAAATTTATGTATAAAACAAAATATGCCTCAATGAAAGGAGATTGAGACGGATTCCCTTACCTCGTGTCCGAAGTGACTCGATTTCTCTTTAATCTCCTGAATAATAAACTTGAGTTAATTTTTAATTGCTTAAGAACCTTTTTAAAGTTCATTATTCTTTTTATATCACTTATTACCATGTCATGAACACAATGTAATTATTTAGGATAATAATGGTCGTTTTGTTGACCCTGGGCACTTGAGTCAAAAATAAACTTCTTGTAATTACAAGTTGTTCATGTGGTAAAAAATCCATTATATCCAATATTATATTCATTATGTATATATCATATATATCATATATATCAATTATATATATATATATATATGCATTTATAATATTACACAACATTTAGAGGAAAGATATGAAATGCATTGTTCATGGAGACGGTAAGCCGTACGTACGCATAAACACTACTTCAATTTATATTTAATATTTAATGGAATTAAAACATAATGATACATAATAGTATTATAATTATAGTATGGTATTATATATAATATCGCTAAATCCATCCTTTATACGTACCACATATGGTATTAATGAATCAAATCACTTTGAGGGGGCGGTAGTCCGCACTTCCTAAAATGAAGATATTGCGTTTACCCATAATGGAAACCATAAAGGTACTCCATAAATTAAAAATACATAATATTAATGAAAAAATAAAAATATTATATATCATATATAAATATAGTGACATATTAATGGGCACCTTTGAATGTGTTAAAATAATATTGAACAATCATCATTTCGTGAGGCAGGAATTCACCATCCACAGAAACAATATGTTCTTTAACCATTATATGTAGGTGTGTGTAAGTGTAGCTTTAATACTTCTTATAACAACATCCTAGTATATTTAATATACTGTAGTTGTTACAAAATAATTTAATAAAAAGAGTTTAGGGGGTTGGAGAAGAAAAATAAAACAAAAGAACACAAGTGAAGACATTACCTTAAAATCGGGTAACTCCCTTTGGTTTGAACCAAAAGGGTTTCTTGAAGATCTTCATGCCTATGTTAAGGATTCTAGGATAAGGAGAGGGATGTGTAGAGACAAAATTATTAGTTCTTGTCCGATCCAAAGGCTTTAGAGGTGTGGGTAAGGAGGTAGAGGTGGGGGCCTTTTATAAGAGGAGAGGAGGGGCACTCTTGGAAAGGTATAAAATGTTACTTTATTTTCAAATGTGTTTCGGATTTTAAAGGTCCCACATTGATGTAGTTTGAGGATAAGGTGATAAGGGTTCTAAATATACTCATCCAATAGGTTTTTTACTTGTGTAGTCTTTATATTTTACATTATATTTTCAGTTTATTTAAATCATTAAATAATGAGGTAATCGCTGCATCATCATGATGTCATAAATAATTTAATTTATTTAATGTCTAAAGATTTAAAAAATAATAATTTAATGTAGGAAATATTTTTAGATTTCCAATTAATATTTATAGTAAAAAAATATGACTTGAATAACCACATGTAAAAATTGTTTTAGTAAAACAATACTTTTTGGGTCATTTTTACTTTTACTTTAAATAAAAGGCATTAATGTCATTATCTTACCCAAGTGGCTCCATGGGGTCCCAAAAATCGTCCCATAGGTTTTATTGGTCACCCATGACACATATAATAAGGTTAGGACATGTTTCAAGGTCATTTAATACTATTAAAACATTATTTTTACCTTAAACTACACTAATTACCTCTAATCGTAATTAAAACTTAAAAGTTACTATTCCCCAAAAAATTATTTTAATCCCATTGAACCACATTTTAATTCCTAATGAGAACCATGTATGTAATATTTTTTAAATTAAAAACACAGAGGTGGTAAAATTTCATTTAAACGAAAAATCAGTTTTTTTAAGTACCACTTAGTGGTTTCACTATCATAAAAAATTGAAGTTTTTCAGAAAAATACCAAAACTTCACCATAAGTTATATTTGATATTTGGAATTCAAAAATGATATATATTTTAAAAAATTCAAAACATATAAGTTACAATAATTAATTTAATAATTAATTCCCGCTGTTAGAACAAATAGCATGTTTTTATGAAATAATATATATCAAAAGATTGACAATAGTTTAAGTCCAATTTGAAATTGAAATTAATTCCCACGAACACTATTGGATTAAATGGTAAAAATATATTCTAATTTCAATTTAAAACCAATTCAAAAGATAATCTAATCATATAAATAAATTAGATTAAAAAGAGGTTTTGAATTAGAATACAACATTTTTCACTTTTCATTAAAAAAAATGAACATTATTAGAAAAATACCAGAAATTTATCCAAATCAAATTTAAATGTCCCAATAATAAAGAATAATTTTATTTTGACAATTATAGATTATAAAATTTTCAAAAGATAAATTTAAAAATGGTTCTCCATCAAAAGGCGGTAAAACAATCTTTTAAAAATATTACAGTATTTCATGCTTTAGGTTGGATTTATTCTCATTTTAAGCCTCTAAAACTCTATCTAATTCATAAATAGGCATAGATAACTATATCTATTATTAATTACTTACATGGGATGTTACATCCTTCCCCCTTTTAGAAAATTTCACAACCACAATTTATTTACTTATCTAATAAGTGGGGGTATTTATCCCTCATAGCATTTTCAGATTCCCACGTTGCCTCTTCAACCATATGGTTTTTCCCGAAAACCTTTACCTGGTGAATTACCTTATTTCGCAACAATTTATCCCTTCAATCAGGAATCTGGACTGGTTGTTCTTCATAAGAGAGATTCTCTTCCAACTGAACTACATTTGGGCTCAAAACATTATATGGGTCTAGAATATACTTTCTCAACATAGAAACATGGAAAACATTGTGTACCTGAGATAAACTCAGAGGTAAAGCCACTAGGTATGCAACCGATCCAAATATCTCCAAAATTTCATATGGTCCAATGAACCTTGGACTCAACTTTCCTTTCTTACCAAATTGCATCTCACTTTTCCATGGTGAGACTTTGAGGAATACATGATCACCTACATCAAAATAGAGATCCTTCCTCTTGTTGTCTGCATAACTCTTCTGCCTACTCTGAGCTGTTCTCATGTGTCTCTGTATCAGATGAACTTTTTCTGCCAACTCTTCTACCAATTCTGGTCCCATCAACTTCCTTTCACCCACTTCATCCCAGAAAGCTGGAGTTCAACACTGCTTCCCATATAATGCCTCAAATGGTGCCATCTGTATACTAGAATGAAAAATGTTATTATATGAAAATTCAACCAAAGAAAGATGTTGGTCCCAACTTCCCTGATAATCCATCGAACAAGCACGCAACATATCTTCCAAAGTCTGAATTGTTTGTTCTGACTACCCATCTGATTGAGGATGAAAAGCTGTACTAAAATTTAATTCAGTACCCAACAACTTCTGAAGGCCTTTCCAAAAGTTAGAAGTAAACCTGGGATCACGATCAGAAACAATGGAGAGGAGAAATCCATGTAACCTGACTATCTCATTAAGATACAAAAGATAAAGTTGATCTAGGGAAAACATATCTCGTATAGTAAGGAAATGAGAAGATTTAGTCAAGCAATCAACAATAACCCAGATTTCATTATTACCTCGAGGTGTCTTCGGTAATCCCACAATGCAGTCCATGGATATATTATCCCATTTCCACTTTGGTACTGGTAAAGGCTGAAGCATCCCTTTCGGTAACTATCGCTTTGCTTTTACCTATTGAAAAGTCAAACACTTCATAGTAAAACCAGCAATATCCCTTTTCTTTCCGTCCCACCAGTAATACTCCCAAAGATCTCTATACATCTTTGTACTTCCTGGATGAACTACAAACGAAGAACTATGAGATTCACATAACAACTCTCTCTTCAACAGTGAATCAGAAGGCACACAAAATCTCTTCCCAAATCTCAAAACACAACCATTATCAATGTTGAATTCTGGCAACTTAACCTTCTGAACCAGCTCTACCTTTTTCTGTAACTCACTGTCTTGCTTCTGTGCTTGCTTCATTCTGTATGATAGGGAAGATTTAACTGATACCTAAAACAAAACAGAAGGACATCTTGAACCAAAAACTTTTATGCCAAAGTTCATCAAATCCTTAACCAAAGGATCACGTTCCAAATGCAACATTGTTAATGAAGCATTAATTTTTCTACTCAAAGAATCAACAACTTTATTTTCTTTTCCAAGATGGTAATGAATTGTATAATCATAATCCTTGATTAATTCTAGCCATCTCCTCTGTCTCATGTTCAATTCATTCTGAGTGAATATATACTTTAAACTTTTGTGATCGGTATATATTTCACACATTACTCCATACAAATGATGCCTCCAAATTTTTAAAGTTAAAACAACAGAAGCTAATTCAAAATCATGTGTAGGGTAATTTACCTCATCAGTTTTCAACTGACGTGAAGCATATGCAATTACCTGATCATTTTTCATAAGGACACAACCAAGTCCCTTCAACGAAGCATCACTGTATATAACAAACTCACCATTTCTGGAAGGAAGTTCCAAAAATGGGGCATTCACCAATCTTCTTTTCAACTCCTGAAAAAAATCATCACATTCTTTTTTCCAGATAAACTTAACACCCTTCTAAGCTAGCTTAGTCATTAGACTAGGTAACCGTGAAATTTTTTCAAAAATCCTTCGGTAGTAACCTACCAAACCAAGAAAACTACGGATCTTGGTTACATTTGTGGGTCTTGGAAATTATTCAACAACTTTTTTTTAGAATGATCAACAGTTATCCCATCTTTCGAAACAATGTGACCAAGGAAAGAAATTTTTTCCAACCAAAACTCACACTTGCTGAATTTTCCATACAGTTTCTTTTCTTTTATGGTTTTCAAGATAACCCTTAAATGACTTTCATGATCCTATTTACATTTATAAAACACCAAAATATCATCAATAAAAACAACCAACATTTTTCACCTGAGTCAACTGAACCATCACTACAACAAACTGTTTAGTTATGATTCTGACCATCTCAGGATACTGATTAGAAAGGTCATTTCCCTCTATTTTCCTTCCTAGAAAATCTGTTATGTTCCCTCTATGAAAAACCATTCTTAACACAGAAATATCTTAGGAAAATCAACATGGTAATCTTCAAATGCTATATTATTTAAATTTGACCAAAAAAAATATTTTTGGATAATCATTTAATAGCATTATAACTCCTAAAGTTATCTAAACCTCCCTCTGATACCAACTATAAGGACCCACCCTTAAACTTTACTTAATCATGAGTTATTACAAGATTACACATTGGTGATCTTTTCAGTTTTAGAGTTTTAGAGAATTAGATGATAAAACATTCATTACATTCCACATTTAAACAAAGTTGTTACATAAAAGATAGTATTCATTTTCGCCATCAATGGAAAAATATTTAAAATAAAACATGGATTCTTTCTTGATACTTCCTTAACACTATCATCATATCATGTACCATTCCCTTGACCTGTGAAAAACATTTCAAAAACTTGGGATGAGAATAAGAATCTCAGTAAGGGTTATAAAAATATGGAAAGGAAACATGATTTCATATATACATAAGAATGAAATCATACTTTACCGATAAAACATAAGCACTTTAACATACCTCATCAAATCATGAATAAATCATAGAAATCATAAGACATAAATGTAACTTGAGGCATTCATAACATTCTTACGTAGGGAGTAACCCTCTTAGATACGTTTGGAATACCCATCACAGTATATTCCCTAAATCTCTTCAGAGAAACATTAACGTTTAACTCCTTTGCATTACCCAATGCATTGGAGAGCTATATCGGGATCACCCACCCTTAGATTATCATGGAACCAACCATCTTCATAACAATTCCCAAGAACCATAACATAATCGTATCACATAAAACTTGCATAAATGAAACATAAAATTTCCACTTTTCAATCAAAAGATATCAATACAACACATTGATATAAAAAAATTATGAAAACCATTTTCAATACAAAAATAAAATAAAAGTAAAACATGGTATTTATTTTTCATTCAATAAAAGTTATGGCTTGTAGAGGAAGCCGAAACTCAAATAATGGTCACGGTGGCAGAGAAGTCGTTGTCGACGCATACGTACGACAAAAAAACATTCCATATTTTCATTTAGTAAACTATTCATATAAAAATATTCCTTTTGAATAATCATAAAAGTCAAAGGGTCTTATACACTGTAAAAAATAATATTGTGTATAAAACAAAATATGCCTCAATGAAAAAAGATTGAGACGGATTCCCTTACCTCGTGTCCGACGTGACTCGATTTCACTTTAATCTCCTGAATAATAAACTTGAGTTAATTTATACTTTCTTAAGAACCTTTTACAAGTTCATTATTCCTTTTATATCACTTATTACCATTTCATGAACACTATGTAATTATTTAGGATAATAATGGTCGTTTTGTCGACCCTGGGCACTTGAGTCAAAAATAAACTTCGTGTAACTACAAGTTGTTCATGTGGTAAGATATCCATTATATAAAAAATTATATTCATTACGTAGATATCATATATATCATATATATCAATTATATACTTGCATTTATAATATTACATAACATTTAGAGGTAAGAAATGAAATGCACCGTTCATGGAGACGGTAAGCCGTATGTACGCATGAACGCTACTTCCATTTCTATTTCATATTTAATGGAATTAAAACATAATGATACATAATATTGTTATAATTATAGTATGGTATTATATATAATATCATTAAATCTATCCTTTATACATACCACATATGGAATTAATAAATTAAATCACTTTGAGGGGGCGGTAGTCCGCACTTCCTAAAATGAAGATATCCCGTTTACCCATAATGGAAACCATAAAGGTATTCCATAAATGAAAAATACAGAATCTTAAGGAAAACATAAACATATTATATATCATATATAAATATAGTGACATATTAATGGCCAACTTTGAAGGTGTTACAAGAATATTGAACAATCATCATTTCGTGAGGCAGAAATTCACCATCCACAGAAACAATATGTTTTTTAACCATTAGATGTAGGTGTGTGTAAGTGTAGCTCGAATAATTATTATAACAAAATCCTAGTATATTTATGATACTGGAGTTGTTACAAAATAAATGAATAAAAAGAGTTTAGGGGGTTGGAGAAGCAAAATAAAACAAAAGAACACAAGTAAAGACATTACCTTAAAATAGGGTAACTCCCTTTGGTTTGAAACAAAAGGGTTTCTTGAAGAGCTTCCTGCCTACGTTAAGGATTATAGGATGAGGATAGAGATGTGTAGAGACAAAATGATCATATCTTGGCTGAGCCAAAGGCTTGATATGTATGGGTAAGGAGGTAGAGGTGGGGGCCTTTTATAAGAGGAGAGGAGGGGCACTCTTGGAAAGGTATAAAATGTTACTTTATTTTCAAATGATTTTCAGATTTTAAAGGTCCCAAATTGATGTATTTTTAGGATAAGGTGATAATGGTTCTAAATATATTCATATAATAGGTTTTTTACATGTTTAGGCCTTATATTTCACGTTATCTTTTCACTTTATTTAAATCGTTAAATAATGAGGTAATTGCTGCATCATCATGATGTCATAAATAATTTAATTTATTTAATGTATAAAAATTATATGAAAAATACTATGATGTAGGAAATATTTTTATATTTCCAATTAATATTTACAGTAAAAAATGTGACTTGTATAACCCCATGTAAAAATTGTTTTAGTAAAACAATACATGTTTGTGTATTTTTACTTTTACTTTAAATAAAAGGCATTAATGTCATTATCTTACCCAAATGGCTCCATGGGGTCCCAAAAATCAACCCATGGGTTTTCTTGGTCGACCATGACACATCCAATAAGGTTAAGACATGTTTCAAGGTCATTTCATATTATTAAAACATTATTTTTACCTTAAACTACACTAATTACCTCTAATCACGATTAAAACATAAAAGTTACTATTCACCAAAAAATTATTTTAATCCCATTAAACCAGATTTTAATTCCTAATGACAACCATGTATGTCATATTTTTGAAATTCAAAACACAAAGGTGGTAAAATTTCATTTAAACGAAAAATCAGTTTTTTTAAGTACCACTTAGTGGTTTCATTATTCATAAAAAATTGACATTTTTCAGAAAAATACCAAAACTTTACCCTAATATATATTTGATATTCCGAATTCAAAAATTATTTCTATTTTATAAAATTCAAATCATATAAGTTACAATAATTAATTTAATAATTAATTCCTATATATATCAAAAGATTGACACTAGTTTAAGTCCAATTTCAATGTGAAATTAATTCCAATGACCACTATTGGATTAAATGGTAAAAAAATATTATAATTTCACTTTAAAAACAATTAAAAAGATAATATAATCATAAAAATAATTTATATGAAAAAGTGGTTTTGAATTAAAATACATCATTTTTCACTATTCACTAAAAAATGAACATTATCAGAAAAACACCAGAAATTTATCCAAAGTAAATTTCAATGTCCCAATCATAAAGAATAAGTTTATTTTGACAATGATATCTTATAAAATTTCCAAAATATAGATTTAAAAATGGTTCACCATCAAAATGCAGTAAAACAATCTTTTAAAAATATTAGAGTATTTCATGCTTTAGGTTGGATTTGTTCTCATTTTAAGCCTCTAAAACACTATCTAATTCATAAATAGACATAGATAACTATATATATTATTAATTACATACTTGTGATGTTACAATATAAATATATTGGATTATTTTTATATGGTAATAAAGCGTGAATAATTTTACAGGATATGTTGAAGCACTAATGTGTTATAAGATTGTTTGGTAGCCAATCATTAAAGACACTAAAACTTTGGGTCCTAAGAATGAGATTTAATAATGAGATTATTTTTATACTTATAACACATGATGTATGTGTTTTTAGGGTATATATTATAGTATCAAAGTATATGTGTAATTTTTTTTATGTTTTATCCTAATCCAGGAGCATAGGTCTTAGGATACCTTGGTAATTTCCCCTCAAGCGGTCATTTGTTTTTGTTCATTCATCACCATACATCATCCATCAAATACAAGCCCTAAAACCCCCTATACTAGTCTTAATTTCCCCATTATAGACCTATATGAACATTAATATATTCGATTTACTTTATAATTTCAACATGGTTTTATTATTGAGTGAAAATGGGTCAGGTAGGAATGGAGGTATTGAAGAACGATTGTTAGTGTGAGGCCCAGCTGCCTAAAAATGAGTTCTCATTCACATTTTTCATAAAACATGGGAATATATTAAGGAGTATATTTATATTAATGACTGGGTAATAATTAAACATAGTCTATCCATATAAAAAGTAAATTATCCAAAACAACAATAATAAAAACAATAACAACAACAATACTATTAAGAATCAAGTACATCATAAAATAAAAAATAAGGTAGCGGGGATGCCAAAAATTTATCATTATTCAATAAGAATCAGGGAAATACAACTAAACCATACAAAAGAATTTTTTAATTAAAATTTATTATTATTAATTATTCCGATTTTAATTTTTAATCAACTATCTAAGAACACATGCACGTGAATAAACGATGAGATGATAATCCTCTTTCATTTCTTATCAAATATTTACTAAATAATAAACTAGTATCATTTAATTTAATTATCATATAAATATTATAATATTTTTTATATTTTTCTGGAGGATATAATTAATGAATGAGGTATAACCAATATAAAAATGTCCTACCTATATAGTGTAAATGAAAAAGCATCGGAATTCGATCTGTTGCTATGAAATTCTTCCACGATGCCTCACGAATCTTCCTCTACCTCAAAAAGTGAATATAATCTTCAAACTCATTCACATATCTAGGTTTATTAACATGAATCACTATATTAACCTAGTATAATAATATAATATGGTATTTATATAATGATAACAAGTCAATCAGTTAAAATTAAAAAATATGTGAAAATGATCAGTTCAAAACCCAATGAAAGATCACATAATTTATACTATGTCCAAGAAAAAAACCCATTCTTTGGTCTCAAATAATGTACTAAAATTTTCATTTTATCATCATTTTAACAGTTATCTATGATCACATTCATGGTATAAATATTTAGCCATTTAATAAATATAAATTACTTTTTAAATTCAATCTGGATTAGAATGCGATCAAAATTCAACCCAAGGGTAATTATGACGTCCCAAACCTAATGAAACAATCTGAAAATTATTTCAAGGTATAATATAAGGACAAATATACTATTTTACATCATTAGAGGTCATAATAAGTTGAAACTGAAAAAATGATCTATGTTTTAATTACGAAAAAAATATTAAGGTTATAGATTACTTATAAGATTATGATTTTTTATTTCATGGTTGATGTGTTTTTCAGAAATTTTATTATATTTATAGTTATCACATTATTTTTTATAAATTATTTGATATTTTATGTTTTCTAAAATTGAAAAACCTTGGAATTTTCATCTTTTGAATCAAACCATGTGAGTTGGTTTTGGATGGGATATAAGTTGAATCACAGTTTTGGGTTTCAAATATTTTTATGAAAATTGTATTTTGGGGTATCTTTAATTGTTTATATTCAAGACTTTGGTGTGAAGTCTCGATTAAGTTAAACTATTTTGATAATGTAAAATGTTTTTGGTTAAATTAATGTGTTAGGTATGTGAGAAAATTAGGATGTTTCTTATATTGGTGAATGGAATGGGTAATTTATATAACTGGATGATCCAAGAACTTATGTCTAAAATAAGTGATTCATGAAATTATCAAACCACAATAGTGGGTAATGATCCATAATTGGTGTATGTTATTGTAATTTGTAAATATTTATGTTTTATTCTTGTTTATTCTCTCATGTATCTCTTGGTTTATATTTTTTATGTTTTGTCAATATATTGTGTTGGAATAGGGAATGGTTACTATGTTGGGGTAAAAATTGGTTATTTGTTTTTCATATAGTAATTTGAAAATTTGAAACAATTATAAATTTTATTCTTTTTTAAATGTGATAAATTATTTTCCTAGTATTGGCCACATTGTTAGTAATTGGTCTTTATGGAATTAAATTATAATGATTTGGCAAAATACTACAAGTTATTTGTACTCCCTCTACCCACACATCTATGTTTACATATAAATGTATTATTTGATGATGTCGGTGAGAGAAAAAATCTAATGTTCCTGGGTGATGTATCATATAATCTATGTTTATGGTGGACATAGTAGTATCCAGTCATACATATTAGTATTATGATCATTCACATTGAATGAGTGACATCTACTAGTTTATCCCCTAAAGTTGGGGCATGTGTATATTTTATTAATTCTCTTATTTACTTCATATGTTTGATTAAAATTATTTGAAATTTGAAAATTTTCTTTCTTTTAAATGATATTTCATTCGTATCTCATATAAATATTTTTCTTGGGAAAAATGTTTCGAAATTATATTATTTGTCCCTCGACAATATTTTTCATCAATTAGAAATTTGAATGAATTCTTGAGGCCTTTTGAAATTTTTTGGCTTGGGTATTAAGGTTCATGATCTATGGATTTAAAGATCAAAAAATATTATCATATCATGGTTTTAAATATATTTTCTTGCAAATTTGGTAGAATAGAGACTTTTGTGGTAAAAAATCAATATATATCCATAAATTTGAACAAATAAACTCTTTATAGACTGAATTGAGTTACCAAAGAGTTTAGGTATGATAATTTAATTGAAGTATCTCTAGTATAATACTGGTCTATTGCAACTTATAGGTTTCTGAAACCTTGGGAGGATTGGATGGGAAGTGTATTCATGTATCATGACTTGAATTTTTAGCTCATATATACAAGTACATAAGATTTTTAGGAATTATTTAATTAATTTAATATGGTTTAAAAGTTGATTTCAAAAAAGGATTCAAAATTTTTTTATCATAAAATAATTTGGTATAAATAATTTTTTTATTACTTTAATGTGATATATGATGGAATGACTATAGGTCAAATAGATCCACTTATATATAGTTCATAGATCCAATGTTTTGGGAGTTATGTGTTCAGAAGATGTGATTCCAGCATAGTAACATGTGTAATTTTCTTTCATGGTTTGTTTTTTTAAAGGCGCCTCTGTATTAAAATCATATTCATGAGGAAAAGGATATGAATTTGGGTGGTGTTAATTTTCATAGAGAAAGAAATTAGAACATGGGTAGTATTCCAAAAGACTTTGACATACTGGCTTAATATATCCAAGCACATGGAAAGAGGTCGAATCATGAGTTATTTAAGGAATTAGATCATGTTTTAGATTTATAGAGGTATAATCCTCATATCAATAAGGGTAATAGAGAAGTATTAGAAGCTATGGATTACTTGGATATGATCAATTGAATCTTCTAGTTTCCTCATACTATTGGGACATTAATGGATGATTTCACCACTTATATAACTGAGAGAGGTATCCATAAGTGGTGGGAGATGGTTTTGGAAGAAAAAAGGATGAGAATATGACAACTAATAGATTTTTGAAGATGTGAAGTACCAATTTTGTCCCATTACATTGAAACTAAGTAAATATTGAGTCCTCCTGGAGTTAGAGAAATGGTATGATATAGTGATAGAGTATGCTTCTGGATTTATGAAGTCATTATATTTTTCACTAGAGTTGATCATTAATGATAGTCTCATGAATATTTCATTTGAGATGGATCTTTAACTAAATATTTTAATAATGGTCCTAATTATCATTTTAAATACCTATACAATGATTGAAAATAAAGTAGAAATATTCAAGGAAGGCGTGATTAATGCAATGTGAATATATTATTCTCTTCGTCTAAATAAGGGATAAATAATATTATCAATTTTAAAACCTATACAATGATGGAAAACAAAGTAGAAATAACTGAGGAAGGTTTGATTAAAGAGAATGGAACATATTATTTTCTTCCTTAATCTAAGAGAGGCATGTATTTTTTAGGGTAAATAAGAGGAAGCGAGATAAATATCAACTTGTTATAAAATAGAATATATCAATAATATTGGGTTCTTATTAAGGGAGAGGAATCTTGGGTGTTACCCATGTGGTATTAAGGCACACATGAAATGTGACTTTCTTAATGAGCTTTTGATATGTCACCAGTATAGGAAGCATGACTGTTTTTGGATTTTTTGATGTTTTTGCTCTTGAGGTGATTGTATTGGATTCTCTTACCAAATTCATCAATTAAAGATATTTATAGAGAATATATAAAGGCTGGTGTTGAGTTTCCTATGAGGATCAATGGAAATCCTCATATGGGAAAGACACAAAAAAGTTAAGGATAACTATTTTCAATTAATCATGTATCAGAGTAGTATAATAAAAGACCTATGACAGTGAGAGGTACTATTCTTTTTTCTTATACAATTTTCTTGGAAATGATTGGTATGGGTGTATATCATTAATTTTTATCTATATGGGTAGTATATAAGTGGAATAAACATGTGGAGTTGATGTGTTATTCTAGGAATATTGAGATTACTCTTGGAGAAAGGTTAGGGGGTTTGATGTCAATATCATTTCATTTTCTGTAGTGTTGTAGAAAAAATAATTCACTTTTTGGTTATAGATATATGTTTGTTCGATATCATAATTTGGATGGACTAGATAATAAATTTTAATTCCCATGTCAACTGCTATGTGTATAAGGTTTCCATTACTTCACCTTTTACGACTGTTCACACTTTTCAAGGGTAGTGGGATATTTATTCTAGTCAAACAGAATATATCATTAAATTAATTAGTTCATTGAAATGTTATATAGTTATGTTAGTTCTTGTATCAGTATAATATAGTGATTCAATTCATTTTTCTATAGTGGTAGAAGAATTCGTAGATTCATTCTTGAATGGATTCACTATATTTCAACCAGAGAGGGAAATAGAGTTCTAAATCAATTTATTATTAAGTATGAGTCCAATAACTTTCACTCTGTATCATATGGTTCTTTTAGAACTATGAATACTAAATATTTAGTTAATTTTTTTTATAAAATTGGATTTATTTGAAAAAAAAATTCACTTTGGGAAACAATATTACAATTTTCTAAGATGGATGATAGTATTTTGCAATTACGAATTCACTACTAGAAGATAAATCAAGTGATGATAAATAATTAATACCATACACCTTGAATTTATTATTTATTTGATCAGTTGCAGGGATTTATATGGTTTTTAAATATTGAATTACTATGGGTATATCACCTTCTAGGGGTGAATGAGGAAAACATTCCAAAGATTTCATATAAGATAGTGTACATGTATTATGAGTTATTTTTAATTTACTTTTGGGTTACTATAACTATTAATATTTCTATATACTTCATGTATAATGTATTTTATAAATAAATTGACTTTTTTTATTGTTTTTTGTGGATGAAATTTTTATTTATTATAAACTGAAAGAATATTTTTGGGAGTATATGAATATATTGATAATGATACTATGAGAGAAAATGTTTTTTTAATGTTATAAAATTATTAATTTTTGAAGTTTAAAGTGAATTTATTATCCATTTTATTTCATTGAAGGTTTCATATGTGGATTCAAAGTTAGTCAATGTGGTAATGTCTTTGTAGTGTCCCGATATTGTCTTCTAGATTTAGAGTTTACTTGAATTTATAGGATACTATTGAAAATTCTATCATGACTTTTTGAATTTATATTCTCTAATATGGGTGTTGAATAATATAGGTGAGATGATTGGATGGGATGATAATAGAGAAATATATTTTGATGATTTTAAGAAGTGGTTGATATTGGTGGTAGTTTTGATATTGTCCAAGTCTAGTGAAGTTTTCACTATATTTTATGATTCATCTAGAAAAGACTTCGGTGAATCCTCATTCAAGGGGATGAGGTGGTTTTTTATGTGTCAAATTAGTTACGATTTCACTAGAAGAATTATCAAATATATGATCTAGATTTAGTTCTAATTAGTTCTTCCTTAAAAATTTTAAGAAATTATATTCTCTATGGGATGATTATGATGTATTCAAATCATAAGAGTATGAGATATGTCTATATTGAGTAGGATTTGAACTTTAGGTAGTGGATAGTGTTGTGTATCATTATACTGTTGATTTAATGTTTTTATATACACCATGGATGGGTAATATTGTGATGGATTCTCTGAGCTAGAAAGTTCAAGTGGTTAATTAAATAGATGTGTAGTGGTAGCTAATGATATCTACGGAATGCTTTCATTTGGAATCTCAAAAAGAGAGAATTTATATGTTTTTATATCTGATCAGTATGACGTATGGATTTTTGAATCAAGTAATGAAGGGGAAGAAGAATGATATTGAATGTAAGAGGAGTAGTTCTTACTTATATGGTGGGGTGACTATGGAATGGTGGTAACTTATGGCAGACTCGATACACAATTTTTGTGATATATGGGTGTTTTGGTTGAGTATAAGGAAAAATATTATCCAAAGGTTCAAAAAATCCAATTAGGAAGTTAATATGAGATTGGAAGTAATACATCATGACATCATATGATAATTCTAGAGGTCATGGAAGAACATGGTTATAGTAGATCATATCTCTCAATAACTGATCCATCAGTAGATAAATATAGTGAATCAATGAACTAATGTTCCCTTGAATAATTTTCTTCTATCAAAAAGGAATATAAAGTGAGATCAATTTTAAGACATAACTTAGTGTAATAGAAGATGGATGTGGTAAACCTAACATGGAATAAATTAGTCCTAGAATTAGTATAATTCTTATACTAAACGTCAACAATGTTTTTTGGAGTTTTTTTGTTAGATATAGAGTCTTCTTACAATAAAATCCATAGTTTTGGTATATATTACTCATAATTAAAGGTATTTTTCCATACCTTTATATAAATATATTGATGATTTTTTATATAATTATAGACTTGCCATTCCACATTGATTTTATAGTGAAGTATGTTCTAGTAAATAAGGTTTTTCTTGTTTTTTAACTAAATAAGTACTAACCAAACCCATCTAATTTTATTTTAATTGATGAAGTAGATTTGGAATTATATGTGACTGTTGTGGAAAGGCCGATCGAGATTTATAATAGGTATAAGAGACTTTTAGGAGGATATATTTTTTGGTGATATCATTGTGAAAATAGGATTTGATTCAAGATGAGATGAGGGATGGAGAATTTTAGATGTTATAGAAATGGATAGAATTTTTTTAAAGAGACAGAAGTTCAATTATTTTTCAAGAATGGAAAATCCTATAGTGTGGGAGAATTGGGAAGTTATAGGTTTACTTGGTAAGTCCCCCTTAGTGTTTTTATGGTTTTGGAATTAATTTTTAATTTTTAGCGGTGTGTAAAAGACTATATGATTGAGGTGAATTTTCTTGAGTACTATGAATCATCACTTTACAAGTCAGCTGGATATGATAGAGTATAACACATAGTCTTTGGATGGTCCTGGGAGGTAGTGAAAGTTAGTATTTTTAGAAAATAGATCTTTTATAGACTTGGAAAACCATTCTACCTAATTAAGTTGCTGGGTTTTAATTTCACCATTTTTCATTTAAAAACTATATTAGCCTCCAATAAACCTGTCACGACCCATCCCAGTGGGGCCTGAGCCGCAACTACCCAATCCCGCCTCTAATAGGCCAGGGGATGGTGACTAGAACCAAGTAGGAATGTTACTAACATGGGAGGCATTGCCTATAGACTTTTACACACACACACACATCTTTAATCCCACAAAGATGAAAAGAAAAAACTACTAAAAATGGAAATGCATGCATACACTAAAATCCCAACAAACAGAGTATGATAGGAAAGTAAAGTATAGTAAGTGTAAAACCTTGGGCCAAAAGTACAAGACCACTAAAATAAAGTCTGTAACAAAGTCCCACCTGTAAAGAAAGGCACTGGGACTGCAATCCATAGCTGTAGGAACACACATCGGCCTGTCAGATCTCACTGAGCACCGTCTGGTCCTGGTCCACGTAGAATCCTGTCAAAGGATCACCCGTCTGCACAAGACACGACATGTGCGGGAAAATCCCATGTAGGGGTTATTATAACAATACCCAGTAGGACACCTCAAAACCACAAAGCAAATACAACAAGGGAAAATACCACAAGGGAATGATACAGTAAGCTTCACACAGGATATGTCTACAAAACATATAACAAGAATATCCAGATATACTCATACAAGATCGACTATCGTGATACCACCACTAGGATCCAGCTCGAAGATTCCACTAAGCAAGTAATAATAAGAACACACTCCTAGGTCTGAAGAGAGAGATATGAAGTACTCGTTCCAGAAGAACACACTAAACAAGTACTTGAGAACATGATTCTCAGATGGGGATCACAACCAATATCCATTGGGTGATTCCAATAACTCAGTCTGAGCTAATCCGCTAAGCAGAGGATCGGTACCTGGGTAAAGTTGGTCACGTCGATACCAAGAACTCTACCTAGGGTACCCGGAAGGAATAGAGGATCTGACTCCAAGTCTCACATAGGGGATTCCAAAAAATCTATTTAGGAAGTCCTGCTGAAGGGATCATACTCTTATATGAAGGAAATGATACCGGAAACCTTCAGAAGACAGACCAAGGGGACAGACCCTAAGGAAACTAGTCCATGTCACATAAGGCAATGGGCTCAAGCCATGTAAAATAGGTTACATGGAATTTAGTATGGTTATATGTCGTGTTCCTTGACTTTGGTTACTTCCCATGTAAAAGGCCCATGTCATCCGTCCAAGCTGTGTAAAACTAGACTTCATGGCGTGTAGTAGGGTTACACGCCGTGTTCCATGACTCCGGGTACTACCTGTGTAAACATCCCGTGTCAGAAGTTGAAGTCATGTATGAAATCATATACAAGGAGTGTAAGTCAAAGCACACGCCGTGTCCTATCAACTGGGAAACACCCCTGTACCCTGGCCATAAGTCCATACAGTGTGTCCGTCCATGTTTCCTACCCATGTACCAGTACATGGGGTATCCCGTTTATCTGGACGGGTCTAGCCGGGGAAGGGAATACATGCCATGTCCTTGGTCGTGTACCCAACCTGTATCCATGTTCTCCCGGAGTATACGCCAGGTGGCCCGCCGACGAACACAATCCGTGTAGCCGATACTACACGCCGTGTAGTCAGAAAAATTCCAGAACACCGTGTTCTTCCTCGTGCTTTGGCTGATCTCTAGATTCTCGATCTCTCCCCCATTTGTCCCTATGCTTCAGGTCTTGGTTTTCCCCATCATACGAACACCGAATTGGGTGATTTCGGTCCTTCGATCGGGTTATAAACCTCCAATGGTCCATCTGAAGAAAAAAACCCAAAAAATAATATCTCTAGATCCGTTCTGAATCATCTTTTGAAACCATCATCACATCTTTGTACCATCATTCCATGGTTGGATCTACAATCTCGGATCGTTACGCTGCAGATTGAAGGAGAAATCGATCATTGTTCTTATCTCATGAAGAACGCATAGAATTCACATGAAGAACGTGAGAATTTGGGGAAGAAAAACACACAAATCGAGAGGGACGAACCTCGATCGATGTTTGTGTCAATCTTGGTTAGTCACCATTAGAGGGTTGAATGAAACCAAAATAACTCAAGAATCAAAATCGACAGAATCCCCGCAAAATCCCATCCCGCAAATACGATCGATCCGCGGGAAAATCTATTCATGGATTAGACTGCATTTGTTGTAGGAATCAAGAACGGGAACTAAATCAAAAATTGATCAAATTCCCTACTTGGATTTGCGACGTTCATTGGTAAAGGTTGGGTCGCCGCATCGTCGTCGCCGGCGAAGCTCATCAAGAACACCATCGCCGCGTTGGGGGGTTTTCTCCAGAGCTTTTCCAGAGCCTCCAGGGGAAATTCAGGGTTATGGGAATTGTAACCCTGACCCCCTGCGAAATATCATTTTAAAAAATTAAAATATTTCACTGCAAAAAAGATTTAATAAAATATTTTTACTAAATATTTTATTACATTGACGTCCAAAAACTAGATTTCACCAACGACCTACGCCGACCAATGTTAGGCCTCACCTAGGGTAAAATCGTTGTTCTAAACGCAACACTGCCCTCATATTTCTGATCTGAGCACCCATTCAAGAGTTATTCCACATTTTCAGTAAAACCACATGTGCACATAATTTAATTATTTAATTAAATTCAAACATTTGTTCCAGGCTCACCGGGCCTCGAAACTGCACACCGTCTTGAAGAATGGTCTCGAAATAATTCCCAAATATTAACAAAATAAAACATGGAAAAATCCGAGACATTACGTCACACCCAACTTAGGTCTTTTACATCCCTGAAAATCCAAAACAAGGCTACTCAAAAAGATGTGGGTACTGCACACGAATCTGAGCCTCCCGCTCCCACGTGCTCTCCTGGAGATTCCCGTGCTGCCACCGGACACACACCAATGGAATAGCTCACCCATGAAGGATCTTCTCCTTCCGATCCTTGATCTCCACTGGGTACTCAGAAAAGGTCGCTCCCTCATCGATTTCCAGCTCTCCCCAGTCGATAACGTGTGATGGATCATGTACGTAACTCCACAACTGCGACACATGGAAGACGTTGTGTACTCGGTCAATCTGAGGTGGTAGAGCCAAGCGGTTCGCCCCCTCTCCAACTCTACTCAGAATTTGAAAAGGACTGATGAACCTCAGAGATAACTTTCCACCACAGCCAAATCTATACAATCCCCGTCGAGGTGAGACCCGAAGGAACACATGGTATACCTCCTCGAAGTCCAATGGCCTCCTTCTCCTATCAGTATAAGGCTTTGGCCGACTCTGTGTAGTCTTTATCCACTCATGGATGACCTGCACCTTCTTTGTAGTAGATCACACTATATCTAGGCCCATGAGTACTAACTCTCTTGGGTTAGTCAAAAAAAGTGGTGACCTGCAAGGTCTCCCGTACAAAGCCTCGAATGGTGCCATACCAATAGTGGAGTGATAACTATTCTTATAAACAAATTCCACCAGTGGTAGGTAATCCTCCCATCTACGACTGAAGTCAATTATGATAGATCGTAGCATATCCTCCAGAACCTGGATGGTATGCTCTGTCTGACCATCAGTCTGAGGATGAAAAACCATGCTCAAGCATAACTGAGTCTCAAAAGCATCCTGTAATCCCTTCCACAACCAGGATTTGAAACAAGCATCACAATCTGAGATGATCATGGATGGAACTCCATGAATTCGAACTATCTCCTGCACGTAGAGGCATCCTAATCTCTCTACTGAACTCTGCTCCCATATGGCTAAGAAGTGGGCTAACTTGGTGAGTCAATCAACGATCACCCAGATGGAATCGTGTCCCCTAGACATACGTGGTAAACCCGTCACAAAGTCCATGGATATAACATCCCACTTCCACTATGGCACCTCAAGGAGCTGAGTCAAACCTGTTGGAACCTGGTCCTCAACCTTTACTTGCTGGAAAGTAAGACACCATGAAACAAACTCTGCCACACTCTTCTTCATTCCTGGCCACCAGAACTCACGTCAGAGGTCCTGGTACATATTTTCCATGCCTGGATTCACCGCCAAAGGAGATGTATGGAACTACCTCAGAACCTCCTCCCGCAACATCACTAGTACTACTGTGAACCCTTTGAAAAGGACAACGTGGTCCCCATCTTTTGAATATCTTTCATTAGCATCACCTGCAGATATCTGGGAAAGAAGGGTCTCACAGCTAGCATCCTCGAGCTATGCTTCCCTGACTCGCTGTAAGAGTGGAGGGGTAACAACCATCAACTGAAGGTAAGATCCCTTATCTCTGACCACGAAGGATAACTGTAAAGAGGACAACTGCCTCGTCACCTCATCCAGCAATTGCGAACTGGATTTTCTGCTGAGAGCATCTTCCACAACGTTCCCCTTCTGAGAAGTATAAACGATGTCAAAGTCATACTCCTGGAGAAACTCAAGCCATCACCTCTGTCTCAATTTCAGATCCTTATGAGAAAAGATATATCTGAGACTCTTGTGATTAGAGTAGATGGTAAACTGCACGCCCATTAGGTAGTGCCGCCACATATTCAATGTGAAGACTACCTCTACCAACTCAAGATCATGGGACACGTAGTTATGCTCATGTGGCCTTAACTGATGTGAGCCATAGGTAATCACTGCTTGAATCTTCATTAGGACACAACCAATCCCGGTTCCTGATGCGTCGCAAAAAACCATATACTCGACATCCTCCTTTGGTAATATCTAGATTGGGACGCTCATCAGACTCTGTCTCAACTGCTGAAAAGCCTGCTGGCATCTCTCGGTCCATACGAAAGGCTACCCCTTTCAGGTCAAAGATGTCATGGGTGCTTAATTCTTGGAGAAATCAAGAATGAATCTCCGGTAGTAGCCTCCCAACCCAAGGAAACTCCGCAACTCCGTCACACTCCGGGGTGGCTCCCATGCTAACACTGCCTCTACCTTGACTGGGTCCACTGTTACACTATCTATTGAGATAACGTGTCCCAGAAATTGGATTTCCTGTATCCAGAATTGACACTTAGAGAGTTTTCCATACAACTGGTGCTCTTGAAGTGTGTCAAGAACCATCCTAAGGTTCCTCGCGTGCTCCTCCTCAGACACAGAGTACACAAGGATTTCCTCAATGAATACCACCACGAACCGATCTAGATAGGGCTGAAAGATCCAGTTCATGAGTCCCAAAAACACTGCCAGGGCGTTCGTCATGCCAAAGGGCATCACCAAGTACTCATAGTGACCGTAGCGACATATGGAGGCAATTTTCGGTATATCCACATCCCATACTTGCAACTGGTGATAGCCTGATCATAGATCAACCTTCGAGAACCATCGTTCCCCTCTTAACTGGTCGAAGAGGTCATCGATTCTCGGAAGTGGATACCGGTTCTTCACAGTCACCTGATTCAAATGCCGGTAATCCACACACAGCCTCAAGCCCCCGTCTGACTTCTTGGAAAACAACACTGGGGCTGCCCAGGGTGAAACACTGGGTCTCATGAAGCCCTTCTTCTACAAATCTTCTAGTTGCACCCTCAACTCACAAAGCTCTGTGGGAGCCACCCGATATGCTGATGCTGATATTGGTGTCGTCCTGGGTTGGAACTCAATGCATAAATATATCTCCCGAGAGGGAGGTAGCCCAGGGAAATACTCCAGAAAGATTTCCTCATAATCAGCCACTAATGCTGGAAAATAGAAACTCATAACATCTGCCGCGCCAAGGGCTAGGCTAGCCAACTGATATATTATCTGCTTTACCTTCCTACACATGAGTCCACCCTGCGCTGCCTAGGTCTCTTTTTCACTGAAGAAGGAGAACCACATTCCATCACTGCGGACACACCGCACCCTTCGCCTAAAAAAGTCAATATAAGCATGAAATGTGGATACCCAATCCATACCAGGAATGAAATCATAAGGCCTTGACGCTTCCACCAAGAGGTTCCAACCGAAACTCTCACCTCCAAGGGTCAGGTCACACTGTCTAAAAAGATGTGTGATCTCTGAATCTTCTCCAGTAGGTGTTTATAAGCGTAAGGGTCGAGTCCACATCTCAACAGTAATATAAAGGTCTCAAATAAGATAATAAACTGGAAAATAATGACCAGCACATATGTCTATCAGTATGGAAAACAAAGTATAAAAGACACAGATTGTACCTCTAGTCATTCCGGGAGTACCTGAGTCATATGATTTTTCTACCTGCAGCTATCCTTGCCTCTGTCCACCAACTCCCTGAGCCTGGGGTTGACCTCCTGGGGGTGGTGGTGGAAAAAGGTCAAAATGTCGTCCACCTTCAAGTGCTATCTTAGCTCCTCTACCATGTTAGCTGACCCGCGGATCTGTCTGCTCCACACATTGTCTCTTACTCTGTGGTCCACCCACTACTCCCATGTCAGTAGTACGACAGGTCGGACAATCTCGAGTGAGATGTCCCCTGATATCACATGAGTAGCATTGCCTCTCTCGAGGCTAGTTGGATACGCCCTGTGAACCTTGTATGGAAGATCCCCTGTCCTGGGATATCCTCTGAAAATGTCTCCCACGCCTGGGTCCCTGACGTCGACTCCCTGTTGCCGAGGTCTCTGCTCCAGCTCGCTCACTACCGACAACTGCCAGCTGTCTCTACTCTACGAAGAAGCTCTCAACCACCAAAGCATGTTCGAGCACCCCAGCGTAAGTAGGAATGCTCATAGGTACAATGCTAGCTTGGATGTCTCTACGTAATCCCCGCTCAAATGTCTGAGCTATGAAGTAAAGACCCATGAACATATCCATCGAGTACCGTGATAGGTCGGTAAACCTAAATGAATAGTCATCCACCATCATGGTTCTCTGCTGGAGCTGAAGAAGCTCCTGTATACATACTGCTCTCAGGGTAACCGGTGAAAACTTCTCCCTGAAGAGATGCTCAAACTCTGACCACACAAGAGTCGCCTCATCGTGGTTCTAGATAACCAAACTCCACCATCACCCTACCGAGCCCAACAGAAGGCTCACTGCTAAGATCACCATTCGGTTTGATGGTGTCCTGACAAAACAGAAGACTTTGTCCACTACCTCAAGCCAGTCCTCTGTTTCTTGAGGGGCAGGCTCGCCTCAAAACCTGAGGGGTCTTTGTCTCTGAAACTCGTAGAGTGCGCTCAGCCTGCACTCCTTCTCTACTAGTACAACAGGAAGTAAACACTACTCCACAGGGGGTGGAATAACTGGCACACCACCCAAAGGTAAAACCAGGGGATCTGGTCCCTGTATCGAAGCTTCATCACTGAGGGGGAAATCCTCATGATCGAGCTACTGGATCCTAGCGATTGCGCGTCACGGAGGCATCTTGTAAAGAAACAAGATGTATCTCACTCAGTGATTATATCTTGAGAGATAACTCATGAAGGACATGGAAACCAAAACATATTCCTATATGATGCATGTACCATTATTTTCCCCTGAAACTAGTGCTTTCATGTTCTGAGTCGAAAACAATGTTATCAGAATCTTGGTGTATGGATACGTCAGCCGCCCGCACAAACACTAGGGTCCCTGGCCTGAAAGCTGAACTCGAAACACAAAACACTCTTGCCCCAAACCAACTCACAGACTCTCGGTCCTAAGGTAGAACCAAACACCTCTAATACCACTCTGTCATGACCTGTCCCAGTGGGGCCCGAGCCGCAACTCCCCAAGCCCGCCTACAATAGGCCTGGGGCTGGTGACTAGCATTGAGTAGACATGTTACTAACATGGGAGGCATTTCCCATAGACCTGTACATATGAACACACATATCCAAGCCCACAAAGCTGAAAAGTAAAAACTACTAAAAATTGAAATGCATGCATACACTAAAATCCCAACCAATAGTGTATGATAAGAAAGTAATGTACATTAAGTGTAAAACCCTAGGCCAAAAGTACAAGCCCACCATAAGAAAGTCTGTAACAAAGTCCAACCAATAAAGAAAGGTACTGGGACTGCAATCCATAGCCATAGGAACACACCTCATCTTGTCTGATCTCATTGAGCACCGTCCGATTTTGGTCCACCTAGAATCCTGTCAAAGGGTCGCTCATCTGCACAAGACATGACACGTGTGGGAAAAGCACGTGCAGGGGTGAGTATAACAATACCCAGTAGGACACCCCGAAACCAAAAAGCAAATAAAACAAGGGAAAATACCACAAGTGAAAGATACAGTCAGATTTATACAGTATATGTCTACAGAACATTTAACAAGAATATCCATATATACTCATACAAGATCGACTATCATGATACCAACACTAGGATCCAGCTCGTAGATTCCACTAAGAATGTAACAAGGAGAACACACTCCTAGGTCGAAAGAGAGAGATACAAAGTACTCGTTCTAGGAGAACACACTCCACAAGTACTTGAGAACATGATGCTCAGATGAGGATCACAACCAATAGCCATGGGGTGATTCCAAAAACTCATCCTGAGCTAATCTACAAAGCAGAGGATCGGAACCCGGATAAAGTTGGTCACGTCGATACCAAGAACTCTACCTAGGGTACCAGGAAGGAATAAAGGATCCAACTACAAGTCTCATGGAGGGGATTCCAAAAACTCAATTTAGGAAATCCTGCTGAAGGGATCATAATCTTGTATGTAGGAAATGATACCGAAAACCATTAGGAGAAAGACCAAGGGGACGAACCCTAGGGAAACTATTCCAAGTCACAGAAGGCAACTGGCTCAAGCCATGCAAAATAGGTTACACAATGTGTAGTATAGTTACACGCCATTTTCCTTGACTCCAGGTACTGCCCATGTAAACAGCCCGTGTCATCCGTCCAAGCTATGTAAAACTAGACTGCACGACATGTAGTAGGGTTACACACCGTGTTCATTGAATCCGGGTACTGCCCGTGTAAACGTCCAATGTAAGAAGTTGAAGTGGTGTATGAAAGCATATACAAGGCGTGTATGTCAAAGAAAACTCCGTGTCTTGTCAACTGGGAAACACCCGTATACCCTGGCCATAAGTCCGTACACGGTGTCCATCCGTGTTTCCTGCCAGTGTACCAGTACATGGGGTATCCCGTGTATCTAGCCAGGTCTGGCTGGGGAAGGGAATACATGTCGTGTCCTTGGCCGTGTACCCAACCCATGTCCATGTACTCCCAGAGTACACGCCAGGTGGCCCGCCGATGAACACACACCATGTAGCCGATACTACAAGCCGTGTAGTCAGGAAAATTCTAGAACGCCGTCTTCTTCCTCACGCTTCGACCGATCTCTGGATTCTCGATCTCTCACCCGTTCGTCCCAATGCTTCAGGTCTTGGTTCGCCCCATCATACGAACACTGGATTGGGTGTTTTTGGTCATTAGATCGGGTCATAAACCTCCAATGATCCATCTGAAGAAAAATTCACAAAAACTCATATCTCTCAATCTGCTCCGAATCATCCACTGAAACCATCGTCGCAGCTCTGTACCATCATTCCGAGGTTGGATCTACAATCTCAGATTGTTATGCCACAGATCAAAGGCGCAATCGACCATTGTTCTTATCCCGTGAAGAATGAGTAGAATGAACACGAATAATGTGAGAATTCGAGGAAGAAAAACACACATATTGAGAGGGACAAACCTTGATCAATGTTCATGACGATCTTGGTTCGTCACCGTTAGAGGGTTGAGCAAAACAAAAATAACTCAATAATCAAAATCCCCAAAATCCCCACAAAATCCCATCCCAAAAATATGATCGATCCATGGGGAAATATGTTTGTGGATTAGTCTGCATTCGTCGTAGGAATCAAGAACGGGAAGGAAATCACAAAAAGATCAAACACCCTACTTGGATTCGCGGCGATCATTGTCGAAGGTTGGGTCACCGCATTGTCGTCACTGAAGAAGCTCATCAAGAACACCGTTGCCACGTTGGGGGGTTTTATCCAGAGCTTTTCAAAAGCCTCCAAGGGAAATTCAAGGTTATGATAATTATAACCATAATCCCATGTGAAATCTCTATTTAAAAAAAATAAAAAAATCTCTCTACAGCAAGGATTTTATAAAATATTTTTATAAAATATTTTATTACAGTTACGTCCAGAGACTAGATTTCACCACCGACCTGCATTGGCCGATGTTAGGACTCACCTAGGGTAAAATTGCCATTCTGAATGCAATGGTGCCCTCAGATTTCTAATATAATCACCCTTCAGGATTTATTCCACTTTTTCAGGAAAACCACATGCACATGTAATTTAATTATTTAATTAAATTCAAACATTTGTTCCAGGATCACCTGGCCTCTGAACTACACGCCATCTTGAAGAATGGTCTCAAAATAATTCCCACATATTATCAAAATAAAACATGGAAAAATCCGAGACATTACAAAATCCAATTAAACTCCTAAACTAAGTATGGTATGATGATAGGGTGACCTTTTGGGGATTATTTTGTAATTTCAGATAATTAATTGACATTGTATATTAGATTGATATGATAAATAATATATTTAAGGTTTGATCACATATATCTCATGTGTTATTCCATCTTTATCCTTCATCTATGGTTATTTTTTCTTCCTTTGATAAATTTATCCATTACTATTAGATCTTGGGCTCTATTTTTTGGTTTTCAATTATGAATGAAAGAATCATGATCCTATGTTATTGACTCTTTGGATTAGAGGAATAAATATTTTTTAAAAATATATAATCTAGGGTTTTAGGGTTATCATGTGATAAACATCTAAAGGAGGTGGCTTATATTCACTCTTTTTGATATTATGATCCCATATTTTATGGTAGATGGGATATTATGTCATTTAATTTCATTTATTGTTATAAAATAATAATATTCAATTGATTTTAAATTAAAGTTTTTTTAAATTAACAATGTTTGGATTTTGGGGCCTTTGAACCATACCATGGAATATGGTTGGGGGGGGGGGAATCTAAGTTAGAAAATGGGTTTTTATATTAAGAGTGTTTATGAAATTGATTTTAGGGCATCTTAAATTGGTTCAATTTTCTGATTTCGGTTAAAGATGATGATTTTGGTGAACTATTTCTTTAATTTAAAATTGTTTTGGTTATATGAATTTGTTATGTATGAGAAACGACTAAGGAGTCCCATATAGGAGGGGAAAAGTTTGTTTTTTAGGATATATGGGATATTCCAAGACATTTTATGTGAATTGGATGGGTAAAATATCAAATATGGTTAGATATTATGTGTGTGACGATCAACATCGGGTGTATTTTCTTATCATATATTAGAAATTAGGTTATATTCGTCTTTATTTTCTCATGTATCTCTTGGTTTATATTATTTATGTTTTGGCTGAATGTTAGGGTGGAATTAGGAAGGGTCAACATTTCAGGAAAAGAATTTGTTACATTGTTTTCATCTAATTATTTAATTATATAGAATTATAATAAATTATTCTCTATTTTAAATATGATGACCTTTTTTTTCAAGGAATTAGTTACAAGATCATGAATTAGTATGCATGGGATTTCCTAAGAGTGATTTGGAGAAATCTGACTTGGTATTTTTAATCATCCATGCATGTACATATCAGAGTGAATATAGAAATATTATTTGATGACATAGGTATGGTAATGGCTCTAATGATCACGAGTGATGGGTCTTGAGAGATAAGTATAGAGTGGGTGTGTTATTTTCAGTCATACATTGGTGATTTGTGAAATTCACATTGAATTGGAATTGTATGATAGATTTTCATGTAATGTGGGGATATGAATATGTTTTATTTCATTTTCACTACACTATATTTGGTATATTTACATTTAAATAAAATTTTAATATATTCTTTTTTTAAATGAAATTCCATTCATTTCTCATTTAATGAGTTTTTTAGGGAAAATCATTCCCCATCAATTATGTTTATCCTTTGGCTTTAGTTATAATTCTCTCAATATCAATGAATCCACATGAGGTCTTATAGACATTTAATCTCAGGTCTCAGGGTTCTAGCTCTTGGGTTGGGGTCAGGATTATTTTACAATAACCATATACACTATCATTATAATTTCTCTTATACTATGTGATTTTCAAAAAAAAATTATTTATAATATTCTATTTTTATTTTTCTTATAATTATTCTTATACTTTATCTTTCTATTGATTATATCTTCCAAAACATTTTCATCTACTCCAATATCCCACCAATCTAACACCTTTATTGTACATTACCGTACTTATTACCCACTCCAACATTTGCAACTAATTAGATAAAATAGGTTATCATTACAGTCACCCACCAGCCCATCAACTTGCTTATGTTGTACTGTATCATACCAAGGATTTGGTGTTGAACCATGGCCCTTATGGATTCCAACCCTAATCATAACCGTGGAACTATGAGGTTATTGATACAATAATAATATGATAATAATTATTATATAATAATAATATTATTAATATAATAATAATAATATAATAATATTATAATAGTAATATAATAATAATATTTAAATGATAATAATATTTAATTTTTTTATTTTTAATATATTAAAAAAGGTGTAATTAAATTATATTCTAATTATTCTTTAGTATATTTAATATAATTTTACAATATCTATTTATTTTATTTTAAAATAATATTATTAAAATTTGTAGTGTTTATTTATTTTAATAACCAAAATCATTGTATTTATATTATATATATTTTAAATTTTTTAATCAAAACCAATTAAATCAAATCATCGACTAAATAACTTACTGACTAAATAAAATACACATTTCACTAATTTTATGACTTCTTGAGTAATGAAAACACATCATTCAAACATCAATATGATAACTAGACCAAATATTTTGATTTAATTAACTAACCGATGAACTGGTAGGGTGAATAGTTTGTTTATATTGTGTGGATTATATTATTAAATTAATTTACCAAAAATAGGTAAACCATTTTATTATGTTTAATCATTATTAAGTTAAATATTATTTTAATTAAATTATTAAAAAAATGATTTAAAAATAAAATAGAAAATAAATTTAAAAAACATTTATTTGAATTATTTCCATAATTTTAAACATGAAATCACTTTATTTTAAAATAATATTGGAATAACTATCTTATTTATTTATTGGATTTATCCCCTTAGAAATCTCTTGACTAGAATTTTTCCCATTACCTTCCCACTAAATCCTACCTCTCCCGTGGATTGGTTCATTTTTAAATTCTATGTCATTTTATCATCTTACGGTCACCATTGTGTCCGATATATAGTTCTAGCATCACTGAGGTCATGATTCCTCACCCTTGCTCTGAGTTCTTGTTGCATGAAACATCTATTCTTGTATTATCTTGATTCATTATCAACAAATGACAATATGGACATTCCAGATCAGTGGAACTCCTTCGGTTTTAGGTTTTTGATCATTCAAATTAGTTCCTGATTAGTTAAAAACTATTCCAGATAAATATGATTAATTTATAGATTTTTTCATAATGTGTCATTATGGAAAACCCTCTCACTGGTGACATCCTCTATTTTTTTTCATTTAAACAATTACTTTGTTAAATTATTGTTTTTTATTTAAAATAAAATTACCTTTAAACCATCTTCAAAACTTAATTATTTTAAAAATTATTATTTCATAAATTATGTCTCTTTAAAATAATATTTACCTAATATAAAATAATTAGAAATAAATTAAGTTAATGAAAAAATATAGATGTAATTTTTTTTGAATATGATTTAAGTTAATTATTTTCAAAATTTTAATATAACTAAAAATTATGAATATATTAAAATGAATATTTATTAATAAAAATAATAATGTAATGTTAAATATTATAAAAACTAATTATTATTTTCATTAAAAATTTAAATTGTTTTACTATTTTGTTTTTTGTTTTTATAAATAATTTTTTGATTGTTTTTACTTTTTTCCATATCAAATATTATAGCAAATAACAATTACACCCCAACATTATATTTAATATTAATATTTTATTAGAAAGAATTATTAAAATGCTTCTAAATCATATAGATAAAAATATTTATTATTATTATTAACATTTAATAATGATAAAGTATGTAAACATGTAATATTTAGAAAATTTGAATGATATTTGGAAAAAATATAAAATAGTAATTGTTGGGGTATATCCATCCATAAATGCCATTAACATCGAACCCTTCCTTGGAATTCCTTCCAAAATTAAGTCACATAAAGGATATTTGATCACCTTTATTTCTAAAAACTCCCTCTATCACTTTTACCTTTCCCTCAAAGACACGACCAATGTCATTAAACCATTGACCCAATCGTTATTCCTATTATTATCCAAATTTACTTTCGTCTGAGGTGACATTGCTTCAAGTATTGCATGCTCACCATCCACAATTCCATTTTCTAAAATGACTCTAAAAATTTTCACCACCTTGAAGGACGGATCCTCAATCTCTAATCCCTCTTGTTTTCTTTCTTTCTACTACACAAGCCTTATCCTTGATTCTAACCCTTGATGTTAATTCATTTATCACTAATGTAAATGATCCAATCCTTATAATTTCTCTAATGTTTCTTCTACCATATTAACACTTTACAATGTAAAAAACCTATAATTACAAGATTTGTAATAGGGGTTACACTTTATTATATTCCCATATTATTTTAGGTTTATAGCTTTAAATAATTAGGAAAAAGCATTAAATAAAAAATTGAACACTTAAATAGAGTGTACACCCCCCCCCCCACACAAAAATAGGTCTCTAAGTATACAAACTTGGTTCATTCGAGAGAATTTTACTTATTTTAATAAGATTTCAAAGATAAAATTTAACCTTTTTATGGTTCTTTCCAATCCTTATATCTGATGAAAAATATTTTAAAACTTGGATTGAGAAAAAAAAAGCTCAGTGAGAGATCTAAAAATAAAAGAATCTTGTTAGTTGAGTGAAAAGTATGAAACTCCATTAAAATAGTTACCTTTTTCACAATAAAGATTTGAGAATATAAATAAAATCTATATTTTCTAAAATAAAGCATTTTAAACCAATTATAAATATATAAAATAATGAAGGAATCATGAGGTATATGAGAACTCGTCAAAACATTCCTCGAAAAACTTACCACTAACTAGAAAAAGTAAATAAAATTTTATTTCCTCATGAAATAAAAATATTTACAAAAAATATGTTAGCAAGAAGGACATAATTTTTTTAGGAAATAATATTCATTACCCATGTTCACTTATATATAATCCATTATATAAATAACTAAGGCCTATTTAGTTCTATAGTATTAACCTATGATGTTATATTTATCATTTTTCACATACAAAGGCTAATCATTTCCTACTATATTAGATATCTACTTTGATATCACCCATCATTAAGAGATATATTGGTCTCATACAACATCATATGTAATGGTAAAGTGCCATATGATTAATAAAAAAAATTTAATCTTTAAAATTTTAATCATAATACCCATAAAAACCATTTAAACCCTAAAAAATAATATTCTATTTTGGTATAAGATTGTGCAGAAATATCAATTTTTTTTAAAAAGTATTAATAAATAAAAAATCCCTAAAGATAAGGAATAGTTTATTTATTCTGAAACCAAGTTAAATTTTATATGAATATTGATAATTAATAATGACCTTGATAGTGGTAAAAGGCAGTCAAGCCATACACATTAAAAACATTTTTTATACTCTGGTAAAAAAGTCAAAATGACTGATATGGTAAATGTTAAAAAGATTCATTTTTTATAGAAATTATAAATTAAATGATATATTTATTTAATAATATTTTATTTATAAATTAGAACATTTTTGTAACATTTTAATGAACATGGACATGGAAGAGAAAGGCTAAAATGGAATACTTTAAAATAAGGTTTTAATACCTCATCTCCCGACTCATCATGTACATCCTTAATTGCCTAAAAAATAAAATGTTATTATTTTTCTATTTCTTGGTACAATTTTTAAACTTTATTACATTATTATTATTCCTTTAATTTTATTTATTACCATATTTTATTCAGTTAAAAAATCAGTTAAACTTACATCATACATTTTTTTGTTGTTCATAATATGAAAAATAACATCAGTGCATTGAATATGGTAAAAGATCCATGTTTCCATCATATGTATGATTTTAAAAATTTTATTATTATAATTTTTATACATTTAATATACTTTCAGAACCAACTATGTAAGTGGGGCATGAAAAATAAATTAAATCATTTCAGTATGATGATATTCCATACGAATGCATGGCCAATGTTTTTATTTTTCTACTGGGTGTAAATGAAATAAAGCAGAAACTTTTTACATTTATAGAATAATTTCCTTTTTAAAATATAATTTTTATTGATTATTTCTATTTTTTAGCATTCATGTGAGGATTTAATGGAATATGAATCACATCACTTCGTTGAAGTGGTAGTCCCCACATATGCACAAGTGAAATTATCATTTTACAAAATATGGAAGGGAAAGAAGGTATGTATTATATAATATTTTAAAAATAATTTTTTTTAATAAATATAATCTATATTCATTTTATCCACTATTTTAAATAACCATATGAATCGATGATGAAAAATGAAACACATCGGTTCATGGAGGTGATAGTCTACATATACGAACATGAATAGTTTTCAAATCTCATAGGATATAAAAAGACATGAAAATGTTTTTTCCATCAACATAATAATATTTTATTATATATAAGATAATTATTTTGTTATATAAATTTTTTTAAAGAATATTTTAAGGAGGTATAATAAGAAATAAACATTAAAACACTGAGTAAAAAGTTATACCTCATATTTGAAAACCTTCTCCAGCTTACATGATAAGGCTTCTAGATTTGGTCATTTGGTCATATTATAACCTCTAGGAAATGGGATGGATGTTAGGTAGGTATTTTGGTAAGGATTGTCATGGGTAACTCTGCTCAAGTACCTGTCGACTACCACCTTCACGAAGTGATATGACTCTCTCTTCATCACCACACAACATAAATGATATATATAACCATATTTAGAGAAATAATATGTTTTTTAAGATATTATGAAAATTATATAAAGATAATATATTAATTAAATTTTCAAATAATTATCATTGAAAAATGGAAACGTTACTCATGCATATGTACAACCAAAAGTCTCCTTGATCATAACATACTGCATTTCTCAAAACCATCTTTCATGATTTGTATTGAAAGTATATTTGATATATAAATATAATAGTTATGTTATTATTGTTATTATTTATGTGATAAAACTATGATCAAATTAAGAGGAACAAAAATAACTAGTCAAAACATATATGAAAAACAAAGTGGTTATTATCCAAAAAATGACTTTAACATATAATTTCTAATAAAAGGGTAATAAATTGACTTTTGTAAATCATATATGGTATGGTATATATATATATTTATGTTACTATAATAAATTTATAATAAAATTATATTTATTATATTGTATGTTTTAATGAGTTTGAAGGAAGTCGAGTCTTTCGATTAGTGGATTTCTAGTCTCACTTTTATTTCTATGGGACTTATTCCATATTCCCCATTTATTTCTTTTATGTGGTGTATATAATACCATATTAATTGATATATAATTATTATAACTAACTTCATGATAATTAATGATTCTATTGAAGTCATTATTTCATGCAGATAAGGATTCAAAAGTTACTCAAGTAGTAAGGTTTTTTCCGCAATTTTCATTATTTGAGATGTACATTATGTTATACACCAATATTCATTCACAAGGAGTATACAAAGAAGCTTTGAAAAGATATATCATGTATTTATTGACACTCATGATATTTTAAATTTTATTTTATGTCATTCATTCAATGCGATTATGTCAAGTGTCACCAAAGTGGTAAATTTTTTTAATTACAATCTCATTATTTATCATGATTATTTATGATTATGGTTACTATAATAAAATTTTATGATCCATATCTCATGAATTCTCATGAATTATACTTTCATATGGTAATTAAGGATATATTCATGTAATGGTACCATTCTCCCACACTTTTTTGCATAAAATAATTAAAAAAATATTTTTAAGAAAATATGACTTTATTTCTCTCCTCACATAGAAATATGTTTTCTTCCAAAAAAATTTTTTATAATGTTTTTTCAAATATGTTTTATTAATAAATATTATTTTTAAAATAGATATTTTACCCATTTTTTTATTTATTATTTTTTAAAAAGGAATATTAATTTCATTTTATGAAACAATTTCTATTTTGCTTTTACCAAAAATAAGAATATAATATTTGTTTTTAACATGCATGACATGCAAAATATTTCATACTGTCATAAAAACTTAATTATTTCAAACATCCCTTATATTTTTTTGATGTTATTTTTTAATAAAATATTTTCCTTAATATTTGGTAAATTTTTTAGATTTTAAATAAATTATTTTAAAAAGAAATGATTTTGAAAATTCATTATGTTTTTGAAAAATTATTTTCAAAGTAGAAAGGATATTTTGCTCAACAAATATTTTAAATGATTGATCAAAATTATTCTCCATCTAAGATGAAATATTTTGGTCTTACCTATTCTTTACTAGGGATATGATCTAAGGATACTATTCATATTATTCTCTAAATGGTTTATGTTTTGATGGAATAATGTTTATAAAACCCATTTCTCTTCCAAGGGTTATATCTTGAATAAATACTTATGAAATAAAATTCTTTTCATGTGTTATTCTATGATTAAATTATTATGAAACCTTTAACATTTATATAGGTAATTATATGATGAAATGATTATGACAAAAATTTCATTTCATGGGTTATGATATAAATAATTTTTATGATCATGTAGAAAACATAAATATGGTTTTTATTATGTTATGTGTGGGGCCTATATCCTCCTCCATTGCATTGGGTAAAGATTTATATCTGATGACATATATAAAAGTAGAATGAGTCGTTAATATATTTTAGTAAGATAGTGCTTGAATGTGGATTCAACCTGATTCAGTAAGGTACATTATCCCCTATGATGGTCTTTGGAGTGAACAATGAATAAAATTATGATTTAGAGAGTGAACCCATTCCAATATTATAGGCTTAGAAATGAGTCAGAATAATATGAAAATTATTTCCAATTCTCATGTATATGACATAAATCCATATATTATGAAAATATTATGCTCTCATGGATCATGTTAATTTATTATCTTATGATTCATGTCTTATGATATTCCAATCTTTATTACGTGACCCAAAATTCTGATCTTTGATATGTAGGGTATGGAAATGTCATGTTAATGTTATCATAACCTTATGCACGTGTTATTCTTACATGGCTCTCTTGTTTACCCTTACTGATAATATGATCTCACCCTTTATTTTGTTTCCTTTCTTAAGGTTATAAAGAAATGCATTATGTATGATATGTATAGTAAGGGTTCTTATCGTGAAGAATGTAGTGGGAGATTATGAAGTTCACTTATGGAACAATTTTTTTGTTTCAAAGTTTCCATAGGCACTACAATATTATGTTCCTAATGAATATTTTAGTGTAATGTAATGAATATTTGTAAAAAAGATTTAATATCTAAGTATGATAATAGTGGGTTTCTATAGTTGGTTTTATTGGAATGTTTTAGTTAAAATTTGAAAACTAGTATGAGAATACTTTAGTGACATCCCTAGGGATATTTATAATTTTATTTCTAGGGACGTATCTAAGGATAAGACTATGGTTGAGTAAAATTATAGTAAAATTTATAGTAATTTTGGTAAAGGATAGAGAGATGGGTTTCTATGCAATTATCTATCTATCTGGATATTATACCTGGATGTGGATCTTGCACAGATTTACCTAGGGATAACAGCCCTTCAAACACCATATTGATCTAGACTTAATCAGTAATTGGTTCATGAAATCTAGACTTACTTCAGATCTGGTTTGGCACTCTTAAGGGATATTTTTTTTTATATTCAAAATATATTTAGAAACCTATGCGAAGGATTTATATAGATAATTAATATGAATGACCTAGGATAAACCTAATGTTCCATATATCAAAACAAATGTGTTTTTATTTTGAAATCATAAATGATTTTTTAGACTATGTTTTTCCATTATAATTAGGATTTACCACACTATTCTGTGTGATCTTAGATAATAGTGGGAACCTAAAGGAACTGGATTAACATTTACATTGATAGAATATTTAATTATGATAATCCAGATGGGATGATGGCGAGAGTAAAGGATGTTGTGATTATGCCTAATTAGTTTTCACAAAACAAGATAAATAATGTGTAGCTTAACTAACTCTTAGACTCACCAAAGAAGAGAATGGAATATTTTACTTAGAGTTTCAGTGATGGTAACCATGAAAGAAATAATATTCAACTTCCTATTTCTCAGGAATGTAACCATAATCCCTGAAGTGAATGTCTCAACGGAAAAGAGAGATGTTTTGACTATGGAAAAGAGGTACCCAAATAAATTAATATCAAAGGGAAAATGAAATGTTTAGTTAACACAATGTATGAGAATATTTGTCGACCTATGATATCATATACTTTTGAATGATATAAATGTGTAAAGTATAGTAATTATGAAAATCCATATCCTAGGTGGAAAGATCATTAAGAGAATAAGCAATGTGGTATGATTAACAACAACATTGATGATGATGAAGAGACTATCAAGGATGTGTGAAAGGAAAAAGGTATTTGGGAATAATATGAGGAAACCTAGTTAATGTATTAAGTATGAGGTGGAATAATTTAAGTGTTTATCTATTGGAATTCAAGAATTATAAAATATATAAGGATTGTTCATTATAAACTTTTTGTTAAGTATTTTCAATAATAATTTGAATGAAACTGATGACCTATAAAAGTTATTTAATGTAATGTTTATATTTTTTGTAAAACACATTATTATGGGAGTGTGGCTATTAATATGTTCCTGATGTGGAGAAAATGGAGTTTCTCTAGGATAAAGATATGATTTATATGAATAAAGTAAATTGTATAGTATTCGTGAACTAATAATTGATTAAATATTTTTAAACAAAGTGGTTTGTGTTATCATTGATTAAGTTTACAACATTATTGGATATATTGAATAAATTAAATAATAATTGGTTTTTTTAAGAAATGGGGAATAATTTAAGACTTCAATAATGTTTTATGGTAATTTATGTTATTATAATGTTTAAAAAGAATACATGATGAAGGTATTTACATGTTTAGCGTGTGAAAATAAATATCCAATTTATGGTGTATGTAATATTAATGATAAGTTGATTTTGGGAATTTAGTGACCTTCTTTATAATGATTTCGATTTAAATATTTTTGAAGGTTCATAAGGTTAACAATTTATGGAATGGTTTAAGATGAATTTTGGATGAGGCTATAATATTAACATATTACTTCCATGTATGAAGATTTATCCATATTGGATTACCAATGATAACATTTTTACTAGATATGGACTGAATGACTTATCATTATTTTATGGATCCAATGATCCATTATAGATTTGGGAATAAAAAATTAACCTTCATTTTATGGAGTAGTAGATAAATTGGAAATCGATCAAGTCACAACCAAATGGTGTGGTGCTTGTGAAATGGAATGAAATCAAGAAATAACATCTTCTCTTAAAAATTATTGAAATAAAATATTGTACTATTATAAATTTTTTTTGTGAAATAAATGAAATTTTAGATGACTATTTGGTTCATGGATTTATGGTTGTTATCCTTCTCTTGATCACCCACTTTCTTATGATCAATTTTCTCTATCACTCTTCATTAGTATTTGGGAGTCAGTTTTCTCTTCTATGTACATGTGTTCACTTCCCACCTATGTTCTCCGATTTGGAAACCTAGTAGGTGTTATTATAGATTACTTAAACACACCCATTTATCACTTTCAATATTATGTTCTGTTAAACCTCTTTATGATTTGTATTTAGGTGAATTTTTAAATGTTAAACATTGAAAGACCAAGATGAATTTCAAGGGTGGAATTTATTTAAGGGTTGTATAATTTAATATCTCTAGATTTTGTGAAATATATATTTTTTCATATTAATTTAATCTTTTTAATATTTTCTCTACATGAAACACTAATTTTAGCTTCGGTTACATGGGAAACTATGTTTTTCTTATGTTATATAGAACATTGAACATAACTTGCGTTACACACAACTCTCAGTTTAAATGAAACATGATATTTAATTAAAATGTTATGATGATAGTTATAACCTATTAAATGTAATAATATTTATGAATAATATTAACTAAATTATGAAAATATCAATTACACATGTATATAAAATGAATTATTTGGTGATGATTAATTATAAATAAAAATAAACCCCTTAAAAAAGGAAATATTTTCTAGAAAAATATTTTATAAGCAAAAGTGTGTTTTATATCAATAAATTAAGAAAAAAAAAATTGTTAATTATTTTAACAAATTTTATAGTTTATATATTCAACAAAATGTTTAACAATCATATGTTTTGTCATTTAAATCATAATTATTTCAAAAAAACTAAGGGGTCATTACCTGAATCTTGAAATAAACATATAAATTTTAAAAAACGGGTAATACAAGGAATTAAGTAAATAATATATGGTATGAAATATATATTTATGGTTATGAATTAAATTTATAATAAAGTTATATTTATTATATATGTGGTTTAAATGAGTGATAATGAAGTCGAGACTTTCGATAAGGGGATTTCAAGTCTCACTTTTATTTCTAAGAGACTTATTCCACATTCACCGCTTGTTTATTTTGAGTGGTGTACATAATTACCTATTTTATGATATATAATGAAATTAACTCATTTAATAATAATTAATGTTTCTATTTATTTTATTCTTTCATGGGTATTTCAATTCAAAAAGTTACTCAAGTAGTATAATATTTTTGTCTCAATTTGCATTCTTTGAGATGTAAATTATGTTATAAACCTATATTATTTCATGAGGTGTATATATATGCCATTTGATATGAAATATAATTAATTTATTAAGACATTCAATATTTGTAAGTTTCATTTCATGTTATTCTTTCATGAGCATTCAGATTCAATGTTACCAAAGTGGTAATGATTTCACGATTACATTCTCATCATTTATCAAGATTATTTATGGTTATGTTTCTAATAACAAAATATTTTTACCCATATATCAATAAATATCATGAATATTCTTATCCTATATGTATTCATTATATCATCATGTAATTTTACCACTTTCCCACTCTTTGGTACCTAAAATAATTAATAATTTTTTTTATAAAAATCCGACTTTATTTATATATACGGTCAAAAATCTGTTTTCTTCCAAACAAATATTTTTAAAAAAAAATTCAAAAAATTTTTATTACCTTTATATTTTTTTTAAAATAATTTTTTTTACCATTTTTTATTTTTTACAAAAAAATTTAAAAGGAATCTTCACGTCATTTTAAAAAATAGTGGTTGTTTTTCGTTTACTAAAAAATGTGAAAAGAATATTCGGTTTTTAACATGCATGACATGAAAATTATTTCCCACTTTCATGACCACTGAATGGTTTAAATATCCCCATAAAAAGTTTCAAAGCTATTTTCAATGAAAATGGTTTCTTAATATCTTAAAATTTTTATATTTTAAATAAATTATTTCAAAAAGGAATTATTTCGAAAATATTTTATGTTTTTAGAAAATGACTTTCAATGTGGAAATATTATTCTATTCATGAAATTTTTTAAATGTCCTGTCAAAATTATTTTCCATCAATGATGGATTATTTTTGTGTTACATATGCCTTAATAGTAATATAATCCAATGATAAAATTCATATTTTTCTCTTAATGGTTAATGTTTTAAGGGTATGATGTTTATGAAACCATTATATCGTACAAGGGTTTTATCAAGGGAAAATTATTATTAAACCTGCTTCTTTTCATGTTTTATTCTATGATTAAATTATTAATTAACCAATCACCTTTTCCATATTTTATGGTATGAGGAAATCTTTATTATGCCCATTTCATTTCATGGGTAATGATATGATTAATGTTTATGATCTTATGGAACACATAATATGGTTTTTATTATTTGAAGAGTGGGACCTATATCTCCCTTCAATTAATTGTGTAAATATTTATATATCATGAGGTAGATAGAACTAGAATGAGGATTGGATCTTCTTTAGTAAGATAGGGTTGGAACGGTTACTGAACTATGCTCCGTAAGGAAATTTTTCCACTATGATGGTCTTTGGGGTTAACCTTGACTACTATGATGCTTTGGGGAGTGAACCCATTCCAATATGATATCCTTGGTAATGAGCCTTAAGTAATATATAAATCATTTTATGTGATTATGTGCAAGCCAAAAATCTATGTCTTATGCCAATGTTATAATCTCATGGATCAAGTTCCTTGATTACCTTATGATTCATGTCTTATGGACTACCAATATTTATTCCATGACTCAATATTATGATCTTTTATTTATAGGGTATGGTTTTCAAATTTTATTCTCATGATATCATAACCTTATGCTCATGTTATTATAATATATATCCCTTGTTTACCCTTATTAATAATATAAACACAACCTTTATTATGTTTCTTTTCCCCAGGTTATGATATGTATGAGAAGGGCTCTTATTGTGAAGAACAAATTATGAGATGACTATCACATTTATGGACCAAAGTTTATGTTTCCATGTTTCCTAAAGAACCAAACTATCATGGTACTTAGGAATGTTCTTATGTAATTTAATAAATATTAATAAAAATTATGTGGTATATATGTGTGATTATCCTGGGTCGCTATAATAATTTCCCCCATATTGAAAAGTAAAATGCACAACACTTAATAAGAAAAGAAAAATATTAATATAACATTTTTAATGACTCACTTCCTCTTACTTATATAAATATACAGTGTTGTAATTTCTTATTTATTACATGTTCTCTAACTTATCACCGTTTATGATGTTCAAAAATAAATAAAAAGAAAATATTCACTTTAATTAAATGGTTTTACCTAAAATATAAGTAATAAATTCTAAAATATAGTTGTAAGGAGTAAATTGGAATTTCGGAAAACATTACATACATTAAAAAAGGCATTATAACATTCATCAAGAAGTGAAAGTAATAATCAAAATTTTAGGATGATTAATCATTAAAAACATCAAGAGTTACAAGAAAATTATTATATCTAAGATAAATTCTTCACTATGGACTTTATCTTCGTTAGATAATATTTTTTCTTTTCCATTCCTTCTTCTTTCAACTCTATATTTTCTAGAATTTCTTCCTAGAAACCTTTTTAATTATCCTATTCAGAAATATCTGAATATTATTGAAGAGAAAGAGACTTAATATAATAAACCCCTCTTGAAAAATATCTAATATTATATTTGATGATGTATAAAAAATTTGACATATCCTTTCCCTAATTATTTCTAATACCTACTCATCAGAATACATTATAACCTCTTTAGTTTGATTCATTAGCCTGAGAGTTCTTTGTATTATTCTAAATTACACTGAGGATTTTTCTTTTAAGGGATTTAATCTTAGACTCATCCTGAATAATAGTTTTAGTTATTTAATTTAGATAAATTTAACCTTTAATGATATATTCTTTACCTTGAATTTAGTTACATCAAGCATGGATATCTATAAATATTTCCATAATTCCTTCAAGACACTTGAAAACCTTATTTAAAGAATTCCTTTTACGTTCAATCTTTTTATATCTTATTCAAGGAAGAGAGTTGGTAAAGTCAGTAAAAACCTATAGTAAGATATATTATTTAACTCTTTAAGATAAAGTTTCTTATCATTTTTCAAGAAACTTTTATTGGGAGATTTCTACAACATACACATCTTTATCAGACTAAGGATGCTCTGAAGGATTGACTATTGACACTTTATATGGACTCTATGATCATAATTCTTCTAATGCACTAAGAGTTAAATCTTCCTCCTTATATTTTGAAGATAAGTTAATTTATGTATTAATTTAATAATCCCAAAAATAAAATGATATTTTAAGTTATTTAGCTACTTCCTCTAACTTTTATAAGGTGTTTCACTTATATGGTACTTGAGATAGTTCTCTAGAAATAGAATATTTAAATAAATCAACAAGTTCTTTCCCAAAATGTTTTTATACAAAGGGATAAAATATTTGATAAATATCTCCCAAAAATTTTACATACCTTTTTATAGGATAATAGATACATCACAAATAAAAATACGAACAACTTTGGTAGGAAGAAATCGAGTATCTTCACAGGGAATAGATAGAATAAAAGACACAAAAACCTCATATTACTTCGCAACCTCAATGGATATGGGACTATTTATTCATTCTTCTATACTTACTCATGATATTTTCCACTTCCCTTAGTAAATATTATGCCACATTTCCCTTATTTTATTTTAATTATTCCTTCTTCTTTCGTTCCTCTTCTTTTAACTTGTCAAAAACTTCTTCTTTTAGTGATTTTTTTCGTCTACCCAAAAAACAAAGATCTCCCTCTTTTCATAAAGTCATATTATTCAATAATTATATTAAATATTTATAATTAATTTATTTTATTTTCATTCTTTGTAAATCAATATATTTTTTTAGGTTTAATATATTATCTTTTTTTCAAGAGCTTCTTTCTTAAGAGTTTCAACTTTTTCAGAAGAAGATTTTTTTGGACTTGTCTATGAACTTTTTACAAGAAGGAAAATACATTATTCTCATAAATTAAATAGTTTCATCACATTTATATAATTAGAAATTCATTATTAAGGATTTATGCTTCCATGAAATTCACCAAAACGTTTCTAATGGAATCAGGATTTAAGAGAATCTTGAGCAATACTATTCATATCTTGTTAGCTATGATATTGTTCTACTAAAACTAGATATGTTTGAATACTATCATGTTATATAGAAAAGTTAAAACATAAATATCATATACATTAAAGGTGTATCTATTCCCTTTCCTCATTAGAATGTGGTTTTGAATCAACAATGAAACTATTATTGTGTCTGATGTAAGAAGAGACAACTTTATTACCTTATTATTTGAAGAAAAAATGGAATTTTTAGCTAAGGATATTTCGAATGAGTAATCATTATCTGGTAGATTAAGATTTATGTAAGAGACTTTACCTTTCTAATGTATTCCACCCATCTCATCAAACTTTTTTATATTCAGGTTGTATAGATTTCAAAAATGTTTTAATGGAACCTTATTTAGCACATAAATGTCAGTAAAATCCGAGGAAATATAAAACTCACACAAAATACTAGGATAATGTAAATAAAAGTCATCCATGGATACACAAACTGATTCCCAACCTTGAAATATAATATATGATTTGAAAATAGAATACTTACTCTCATACTAACATTAGTAAATCATTATTTCCTTGAAAGATTCTTGAGTAGAAAATCATCAATGTGTGCCATGGGGACTGAACAAAAAAATTGAGGAGAAATAAATGGAATGTGGAGATGAAAAATTAGAAGAGAATATAATTTATGAGATCACTCCAAAAAAATAAACTATGAAGAAAAAAACGGGGCACCATCTACTATATTTAAATGAGAAGAGAAACTCTTTAAAATCCATAATATCTAATTGATGATATAATATGTTATAACACAATGATGTCAAGCATTTAAGAATTTATATATTATTAAATCTTGAGTGTTTCAAAAATGTTTGTTAGAAATTTTTTATGTTTTATTAGAAGAATATCATTTTTATACAACTTCAATGATTTTAGGAACTATTTTTTAAATTTTTTTCCACAAAATATATAAAAATATAAAAAATATCTCATAAGGAGTCTCTAAGATTACCTTTTTAGGAATTTTTGTTCAATGATATTTATTCATAAGAAAAAGTTAGTAGAATAGAGTTGTTTCAATAAAACTTCAAACAAATATACTTTTGATGAAACTAAAAATGTATCTTAAAAATATATGCATGGAGTTTTTATAAACAAGAATAATAAATTCAAGTATACAGTAAAAGAAAGAAAAAATAAATTGTCCCCTCCATTTCCTGAGAATTTTTTCACTATAGGGATATTGTGAAAATAATATCTAATTTTTGTGCATTATTCCAAAGGAAATAGTTTCTTGTATCTATGTTTATTTCTTATGAGTAATGTGATAGGTTATTAGAAAAATCCATTAAAATTGTGTTATTATAGAAAATCCATGTTATAAAAAAATCATGCTAAAATAAGGGAGGGTGTATTACAACCACAACACCCATGCACAAAATATACTAGCTTTTAAATTTTTATATTTTTCATTAGAAAGTGTTATTGAGTGTTACTCGTTATAAGGGAAAAAAATTATAGCCCATAATAAGAAATTACATGTTCTCGATGTACTTTCCCTTATCCATTTTACGTCCACCAAAGGCAGCAACTGAAAAACTTTTTAGTTCAATATAATTTCTAGAAGAATAAAAAATTCCATGATCGGGAGTTACTTTAGGATAAAAAATTATTATTTTTAACTTCCCTAAGAAGGGAATATTTTTTATTTTTTAAAAATATTTTACATAAAAACATCAGAAAATTTAATCCCATATGACTAGCTATAAGATATAATAAACATCCAATCATTCCTCTAAAATAGATTTGATCAAATGGTTTCTTAGATTCATTATGATCTTGAGTTTTGAGGTCCTAAAAAGAGTACATATAATTTTATCATTATCAAAACCAAATATATTATGAAAATCCTTAGTATACCATTTTTTAGATAAGAAAGTTATTTTCAGTTTTTGAGAAATCTTGAAACTAAGGGAAAAATTAATCTCACATATCATGCTCATATCAAGCATGACCATCATAAGTTCGATAAAGGAATTAGAAATAGATTTTTGATTTGATCCAAATATAATGTCATAGACATAAATTTGAACAATTATGGTATCTTTAAATACATTCTTAATAAATAGTGGAAGATTAATGACTCCCATAATAATGTTTTTTGTAGTAAAAAATCTATTAATTCTATAAGAATATGCATAGATTCGTGTCTCGCTATAGGTGATTTTTTTTCATAATTTACATGTTCTTGTTTATTATAACGCGTAGAAACATGAATTTATTTATTTATTACAATAATTCCATTTTCATCATGTTTTCTATGAAAACACATTTTTTCTCCAATCATTGGAAAATATTTAGGTTAATATACCAAAGTCCAAACTTTGTTCCTCTTAAATTCGTTGAGTTCATGTTACATTTCCCTTGTCCAAAATTCATCACCAAAAGCCTTATCTAGGATTTTAGGATCAAATTGAAATAATAATACAAAACATTGAAATTAATTTTATAAGGGAATATGAGTTTTGACTAGTTGATCAACATCAAAAATGATATTATCAGTGGGATGATTATATAAGATCAAATGATTCCTTGGATTAGTAGAATATTGTTCTTCAATAATAGGAATAAAATATTCTATAGGTACAATGTCTTAAATAATTTATTTATATGTTTTTATTTATGAATAAATTTAAAACAAGATATGGAATCCAATTTTAAATAAATAGTATGAAGATATAGTTTATAGAGGTTTAAAAACATAAATATCAGTTTCATCAAACATAACATGTTTATTTCCCCAACAATGTTTGTTTTCTGTTAAAAAAATGATAATATTTATGTGTTATAGTATAGAAAAGAAAAATTCATTCACCATATTTTTGATATAATTTATATAATTTATATTTATTATTAAGCTCAAATAACTTACATCCAAAAATATATAAAATAAGAATGTTTTTATTTCTTCTTGTATATAAATCATAAGAAATTTTAGAAATATAATGTATAAGTTAAACTAGATTTATAGTATAGAAAGTAGTGCTAATAACTTCTTCCTAAAAATATTTATAAATTATATAATCTCTTAATAATTTTATCATAATATCCAAAATAATTATATTTCATCATTCAACCAAACCATTTTTTAAGGTGTTCTAGGATATGAAAAGTTGTCTTTAATTCCTTTCTTACTAAAAAACGTTTTAATATAAATATTTCCAAAATATGCACAATAATTAATGTGAATAGTAAATAGAGATAGGTTTTTCTAATTTCCAACAAGGGATACACAAATTTTACAACAAAAATGGGTTCTAATTTTGTAGATAGAAAATATACTCTGGTATATCTAGTGTAGTCATGAGCCAAGATATATACAAATTATTATCCTTTAATACTTCTAGTTTTTGTTATTATGAATAAATTAATGTGCACTAACTATAAATCTAAAGAAGTTGGTATGTAACTAATGGATTTAAATCTTGGCTTATACTTCTTACTATATTAACAAGGGTTACATAATTTTAAAGAATTAAAATTATGATCTGGAAGTTCTATAAAATTTCATTTCCTTGAAATTTTGTATACTACTATTCCCTAACATTATATAAAATAAACAATATCGATATTACACTAATAATTGGAAAGGGAAATCATGGATTCCAAATTCGTTTATGTTTAAATTGTAAACATTCTCAAGGATCATAGATAAAAGATTAAATTTACCTTCTAAACTCTGAAAAATATATCTATTATTCATGAAGATCACAAGATAACTCTAATCACATAATTTAATTATGTTGATTATATTGTGCTTACAACAAAAAATATACAAAAAATTATAAATTAATTATTTACCAAGAAATTCAATATCATAAATACCTTATATTTATCCTTGATCATTATCACAAAAATTTACTTTTCCACCATTCATAATTATATTAATTTGAAAGAAGTATTTTCTATTAGTCATATGTTTGGAAGAACCATTATCTATGCGCCATATTTATTAAATGTCGTAACTTATACTTTCTCTCTAAAATAAATACATTAATATATTGGTATCCATATTTTATTGGGTCTAGAATTATTAGCAAATAAAACTTTTGGAATCTATATTTTACCAACTTTATTATATTTAATAACAACTAATGTTTTAGATATATAATATTAATGAAAATAAAATGACTGTAATTTATTTAAAGGAAATTTGATTTTCCAATGACTACCTATTTTCCATTTTTTACAAAATGCTGAATTATTTGGAAAAAATAGTGTGTTGAAAATGAGTTTTTTTAGGCCAAACTTTTATTGTAATTTTTTTATATGTTCTCAAATATATTTATAAAACATATAAATTTACCTCCTAGAGGTATAATTTGAGAGAATTTATTTTCAAAATATGTATCCCAAAATTATATTTTACAACTAAATTATTATATTTCTTTTTTGATAAAAAATTATATTTCTTAACTACCATTGATGATAATTTAGAAAAATCAAAATTATTTTTTGAAATTATATTATTAGATTTAGAAAATTTAAATTTATCACAATCATATCATTTCATAAATATATTATTAATTTTTCTCAAGTAGTGTGACATATCTAGTAATTTCATCAATACTATGTAAACTATTATCATCATCAATAGAATTTTATTCATTATATGAATCAGGGTAATTAGTATATAATGTGAAATAGATAATAGATTTCATAGATACCACTATTATGAAACATTTATTATTCTTTATAATTATAATATAAAATTCCAAAACATTACAATTATCACTACATTATTCTAAACAACTTTTTTATGATGAATCTCCTCTACATTCCCTCCAAGTATCTAAATCATTCAAGAGTTTATTTAAATTTTCTTTATAAAACATTTTTTTTCACCATTTTACATTATTTTAGTCATCAGAAAATATTTACTTATATGCCCTTGGTTTTTATGTTCCTAATAAATTAGCTCAGAAGAATATTTCTTATCACTCCAACATTTTTTATTTTTCTTGAACTTATCATAAAAATAATTTTATTCATATTATCTTATTAATCCTCTTAGCTAACTAAGAAAGATCATTCTCACTTACCTATGATGAAATAATATCTAATTCAATCTTCCCTTTCTTCTTAGATTTAAAATATTTAGATACATTATCATAAGTCTTTACTTTCATAGATATAGTTGGAGATATAAAAGAAAAAGAAACACCAATCCTGTTATTTTCATACACATTACCACTTTTGAATGCACTATCATACTGTATGAGAGTTATAATCAATTCATCCAAACTTTACATCATTAGAATCCTTATATCATCTATCACTATCTTATTAGATTCCCACTATTTGGGTATAATATCAATAGTATTTTCAGTACGTATTTCATTTTATAACTATTTTTATATTATAGACTGAAAAATATTTTGTTTTTTTAAAATCATTGATGCATCTGGGTAATTATTTACCTAGTAAAAAATTAAAACATTGATAATTTGTATAAAGTGCGACTCTCCCATTTTTTAAAACATTAGATGATTCAAAATGAGAAATCTCGATATTCTTCCATATATTATTGGACGCATCAAATGAATAAATATGACTGTATAAATATATTTTCATAGAACATAAGAAATTTTTTGTAACTCTATAGTTTAGTTTATATTCTCACTTTTCTTTTATATAAAATGATGTAACTTCCTTTCATGGAATTTTATTAATTCAATTCATCCTACAAAAATTGTCTATCCCATTTTTGATGAAAATGTCCTCATTTAATCATGCTGATATTCACAGTCAACACCATAAATGATTTGCGGAATACTAGGATTGAAATTTTATATGGTCCTAACTAAAAAACCTTCCATCACAAATAAATATTACTCTTCCCTATAAATATGGTTATTGTAAATTGGTATAATTCATAGATACAAGCTCTGATACCATATGTGAGATCATTAGAATATTCAACGTACCAAAATATGGGGGGTGGTGAACTATAGTGTATCAAAATTTTAATTTAAAATACTTCCTAACACCTTATTTATGAAATTATATCAGAAAAATAGGTTTACCGATATACATTATCACAAGAGTAACAAAATAAAATAATTTATAATATAAACATTAAGTAAAATAAATAGTGGAAATATCTGAAATTTATAGAAATAAGGATAAAAAATATAATAACTTCTATAATTTATGTAATAAAAATTTATAAAATATTTCCTAAGAAATATCTTCACATTAACCTCAAGTGATAAGGAATTCTCTAAACCTAGCTTTAGGTATTGATGACTTAACATGTCATAAGGTATATCTTATAATCTATGGAGGTCCTTGACCCAAAGAATTTCACAAAGATCTATCTCCCTACCCCTAGGATACTGCAATTAACATGATTAGACACACATTTTTCTCTCTATCTCAAAGTTACCTTGATCACATGATTATTCAAAAAACTATTACAATAGAAAAACATTAAATAATTTAAAATGAAATCATCATAGATGATGGTTTAAAGAAATACTCTAACAATTATAATTTAAGTACAACTAACAACAACAAGTTTCAAAACAAAAACAACAAACATTAAAACATATTGAGTAATAAACTTATTCTCCTCAAGGTTGATGTACTATTTATAGACATGTTTCCATTGGTCAGATTCTCCACTTCTCTAGATTTTTTTAATGAAACAAGAATTATTTTTCACTCTGTGATTTCAGCACAACATGTATCTTATAAGGTCCCCATCACCCCAAAGGTACCCCTCCTAGGATGAAAATTTGTGAAGAGAGATAATGATTCATGATTCCTACCTTTAATAGGAAATTGGTTAGTGAGAAGAACTAAGGGTATAATATACACATAGATGAGATGAATTACCCTCTATGATATGAGATAAAATAGAGATATGATAGAAACAAACCACATAAAGCTTCTTCTTATAAAAAAATAATCAATCCCAACATGATATCAATTTAATGACATATGAATAAAACAACTGAAAATTTTATATAAATTCTTCGATAATGATGATGAAGCTCTAATAGCTCATGAACAACTCCTCGAACTAAAAATGACTAGCTTGATCATGATACAACTCCTTATAACTTGAAAAATTGTCTCTATATACAATGTGTGATCATAACATTATCACTCATTAAGATCTACCTTTTAACCACTCATTTAATATGTTCAAGAATCATTTAAAATCCAACTGAGTAAATAAATAAAACTAAATCATCACTTAAAAAATTTTCCTATTATTTTCCCATTCTCACCTTGGATATATCTAACCAAGTATATCATAAAAACATATCTTATAATGTAAATATAGATCATGGTACCCTGGTACAACTTCCCCACTTTTTTTTCTTCTCCCCAAAGTCGCACATCCTGAGCCTTATCTCTCCAAAATCAAAACTAAAGACACCTTGGATAAAGTAAGCCAGTTTGAAGACACATAGTCTAAAACATGAACCACATACATTACAAAATCTCATCATCCCAACCACATCTACCCATAGTAATCAGGTTACTTTTGGGATCCATCACAACCCTTAAGTCATGTATTATACCTCAATCCATCACAAACGATACACAACATACCTATAATAAAAAATAGGATACCATATCCAAATATGTTTTTGTGTTAAATTACCACATGAAATTAAGTCCCTCTGCACATAAATATGGGGGAATATAACCACAATTAATATTGACACATAATACTTCCAGGAGAAGAGAGTAGGTCCAAAAGGGGAATTCAATCATATGTTCCTCACCAATTGGGATATTGGGGAAAACACACTACCATTGTCTACTGTGTGTAAGTAAACCTATTTACAGGGCTGTGGTAGCGTATGAAATAAAAAAAATGATATATATAAGGCTCAGAAGCACACTATGAGAATCTACCTAGTCTTAGACTCAAGTACCACTAAAATATCAATGGATTAATTACTACCAATATTATTTCTTAGGTAATAGATAATAATATAAGCATCAATCGTCATTATAATTAATTAACTATACATTAATTAATTATTATCCTTATAAATTCCATGATTAAAATTTTAACTCTAAGAAAAGATTCATAAAAAATATTAATTATTTTCTTTTATTCTCAATTATATAATCATCATAAGAAACCATCAAGAACCAACCATGTTCTTTCATTAATTCATTATCATTAATAACTACCTCGGCACTTTAGGACTCATCCCATACTACCAAATAAAAGATGAACTAATAGTGAATAAAATAATCTTTTTTTATATAGTTGGAAGCTATTCATATAACAATAAACCAACTACAGTCCATTAAACAATAAGATTTACAAATAAGTAATAATTCCATCTTCTTACAAAAACAATTGTCAAGCCTAGATTTATCCTCTTCTATCAGTCCCGGTGACATCGCTAACATAAATTCCAATAATATTACATAATATATCCAATGCTATTTTCATCATGATAACTGACACCCCATTCCATTATCATAGACTTGAGGATCCACTATTCAAACCATCACTTTAAAAATCACCCCTTGCCACCTCCATAGCCTTAGGAATCCCTTCCCATATCATTACTATAAATATAATCCAACCTTGAATCACATCACGTCACATAGCAAGGATCACATATAGAGAAAATAAAGAAGGCATCAAACAACAAAAAATATCAATAGGGAATATATTCCCTAAAAACAAGGAATCCAACCATCACATGTGAACTTTCTCTCCATATCCAAAACAATTATTTCTTTTATACAATTGGTTTAAATAACATCTTGGATTTATAGATTCATTTATCATAGGTTACAACAACATGTAACCTATGACATCATCTATTAGAGACTAAGAATTATATAACCATGATTTATATAATAACTCATAGTTTTATTGAACTTTAATGGAAAAAATTTCATTTAATACCCCTTTAATTACTTACAATAACCAATGATTTGAACTTCAAGTTCTTTATCCAATTCTATAAACATGTGGAAGAAAAAAATAATTAAGAAATAATTAAGAAATAATTTTATTTCCATCTGATTATAAAAATGGTCTATAAAACATGGATCATTGATTAAAAAATAATAATTAACAACTTTATATTCTTATTTAATTTCAATAAATATTATCCAAGATTAATAGGTATAACAATAGATAAAATACTATCTAGTAAAACTAAGATGAAACAAAATATATATCTCCATATCATGCATTCACCCATCCCCTGAATATTAATTATTCAATATAAACATAGTCAAATGTGATAATAATTATATACCCTATAATTTAAAAAAATTATAACATGTGACAACATTATTAAACTAGAAAAATAATTATTTTCATGTAATAATATTCCAAAAAAATAATAATAAGAATAACACCTGTGATAAACTCCATTCCGATGATCTAATATCTAGAATTATTAACATAATTCCCATAAACATTATATAAGATGTTTGAAAATGCAATATACTATCATTTGGTTTTTATCAAAATAATACATGTATAAAGTTATGGGATTATCCATTTCTCGATTCTAGATAATTTCTAAAATAACAATCATTATTTAAATACTTTCAAGTTATCATCTTCACTTTGTTAGGATAATATTACATATTATAAAATATTATTATCCACATTATGTGATAGATTTATAAATTCTAATCTTGAAATTATTATAATATATATGAAATATACTTCTTCCAACATGGAAATCCAAATTTTACGACAACATTATTGATCTTTTTCAGGAAATATTATCTCTAAAGAAATTCAGGAAGATAAAATATAACAGATAAACTATTTTCCTCTGGTAGTAAGCTTCCCTTTAATTTTTTAGAAATAACTAATGAATTATATTTTATAATTAATAAAAGAATACATTTTAAAACACAAATTATCCTCCCATTGAAATTTATAGTGTTAATAATATTTCATTAACAAAATTTCACACCATAAATTTATTCACTTCTTTTAATTTTCAGATTATCTCATAGTTAATTGATTTGAAATTATTTTCTATAATTTTTATTAATATTTATAATCAAATGTATTTGAAAAAATAAGATAAATGATGATAGTCTTACACCTATGCATAATATATTGGAGAATTCACAGATCCCCAACATAATGTTTCTGACTTGAAAATCACTACACCCTAAATAGAGGAGAGAGGAATATCTCTTCAATATGGAAAAAATAGTCCTAGAAGAAGAAGGGGCCTCAGGTGATTCATAGATAACTCTACAAACTCAAAAATAAAGGGTGTGAATCATGGAAACTTGGGAGAAACAAAGAATTTAAAATGAGAAAAGTAAATTTATTTTTATGATTTTCAAATATCCTTAGAGAATAATTCAAAAAATCTATCAAGAATTCCAATATTTTATCTAACATTAATTATTATTAAGTGGGATTATAATTAATTTATGTTTCAATATTAGTTTGTATCACCTAATATATTTAATAAACATAGATTTATTTTTTAAAACCCACTAATTATGTTGAAAATTCATTACAAGATATTATATAAAGACAAACTGAGATTTTAAGAAGATTGTTTATACCCTAATGCGAAAACATGACACTACATATGGGTAAAAAAAAATTACCATTACACTAATGGATACCTTCACACAAGTTGAAGGAATATATGTGAACCTATTCGCTAGTTGAAGCTACCTTTTGGTATGCTGTTCAAAAGTTTAGATACCCTTACGCGAGTGAGGACATACCCTTATGCGAGGTTAAGGGATATTGGATGACCTCTATATAGGTGTTGAGATACCCTTAAATAATTTAAAGATCTACAAGCCTTCCCTTACATAGGTATTTAAAACATTATATTACCTTTATGTGAGGTAAGGTTGGACTTTATGCAAGAAAAGGTTACCCTTACATAGGTATTGAAAAACCCAAGATACCCTATTGTGATTACACTTAAAAACCTATATTATAACCAACATAATATAGTATCCTCATACCATTATAAAGAATATATAAGATCCTTTTTAGCCTTTACAAAAGGTTTATATTTTCCTTACTTAGTACAATAGAGCTCTGGGATACCCTTTTGAAACTCTAGAAAAGAGCTACTTACCCTTATGCTAGGATTAAAAACCATAGATTAACCTTACATAGGATGTATAATCTTCCTTACACCGTAATAAAAGACGTTAAAACTATCATTATACTTAATAAACATCAAAAAACATGTGTAAGTTTATTTATAAAAAAAATTACATTTTCAGTTGAAAAATAACACTAAAAGGATTTATTATGATTTCAATATTTCCAGAACACCTCTAAAATTAATTAATATAATTTAAAATTCCAAAAAATAAATTTTTAATAATCTCAATTTTTTTAAATTATATTTATAATTTGGTAAAAAGTTCACATGCACTTTATAAAATAAAAGTCATTTTAAAACAACTTATACGTTTATGAAATTGCTCCCAAACCATTAGAAATCCCAATAAGAAAAAGGATAGATCAAGAATATTCATGACCATCACATTAGATAACACTCAAAAAATTCTCATCCTTAATAAATAAAACAAAATATGGAGAGAGGGAAAAATAATGGGAGATTATTTTACCACCTTATGAGATACCTCTGAAGATTCTCACTATATTTGAAATAAAACAAATACTCTAGAGGAACAAAACATATTGAAATACAAAACATTGAAAATAATAACCCACGGGAAATAACAATCAAATAGGATCAATGCTATGTATAAAAAATTACATATTTGGAGAAAAATATCATATATCAACAATAGATAAAATAATTCATACTAAAATAATCAATCATTAATGAAACATGAATATTGAGAATGCATATGTGTCACTCAATCCCAAGTAATGTCACATAAAAGGCCACAAAAATAAGGAAAAACCATCAAAAAAGGCATATCCAATCAAAAAAACATAATAGAAGGATTTTTTTGAAACAAACACTTCACATTGATTTAAACAAAATGGAATATAACTCTATATGAGGGATAATACCTTTATCCATAGATTTTAAATAATTTTCCTTTGGTATTCCATAAAATAAAAATATATACAATCCTTATTTTAGTTTATCATGCTATAAATTTTGATTCAAACACAACCATGTTATTAAAAAGATTATTTTCTTGATAGGAATAAGTATAAACATTTCATATTTAAAACTTTTTAAATTTCAGAACATGTTGATAAAAAGTTTTACCCATTTTCTTGTGTTTATAATATCCTTTGTAAAGAAATATTCAATTGAAAACCCATTTAAATATTTATTAGTAAATTGTAATTTATAAGAATATTTTTGGAGAAAAAACATTAAATAAATTTGAAAATCCACTTTTAAAATATTGATAAATTCCATGGTTGACATTCTCAAAGGCAAAATTCATTTCCCCAAAACATTTTTAATGTAATTCCCATGATAATTAATGTAAATAAGAATGTTACATGCTTTTATAAATTTATTTTTATTCAACTAACATAGCTCCAAAATTCTATTTAGAAAATTAAATTTAATATATATAACTTCCAAATATGGGAGAACTCAAATTTAACAAATGACATGTACTATAATAATGTATATGGTTTACATTATTGAATTTTTCCTACTTTAAATTTACTTCCAAGTTTACCATCAAAATGTTATTTATCAGGGGTACACTCCACCCAAATCTATAAAGAATTTGATTCCCTAATTTCCATTTACCATTTAGTAAGAGGTAATTCCATTACATTCAATAACTATATATCAATTTCATGTAACATCCCTCAATCATCACATGATACAAGATCAATATAAATAGATATAAGACATGGTTAAAAATCAAAGGAACTCATCTACCACACTATAATATTATCCACTAAGGGTTCCATTTACTTTCCCTTATTGTTTTAAAACATCACATAATATAATACATCCTAGAGGGTAAAGTTTCCCCTATCTTATTCTTCTTGAGGCTATAAAATTATGAGAGGAATGAACTATTGGGATATAAGAACCTCAGGCCATAAACATATCACTAAACAAACCATATACTATACCCACACATTAATATAATTTAATTCAAAATAGATGGAGTACTTAATCTAAAACTAGGATTAAATAAACTGAAGGAAAAAATAAAATATCCTCATTTTCTTGAACCATCGACTATATCAAATTTAAGGATTAAAGATTATTTTGATTAAAAAAAAGTAAGACATATAAGAACCCCTTCCCCTAAACCAAATCATCACCATAATGGATCTGAGAGAATATTATAGGATTTACATGATGATAACAAGTGATCCTCATATAATACATAAGGGCCCAAGGAGAGAATAAATAATGACTCCTCTAATTGGAAAAAAATGACTGAGGAGAGAGTAGTAGAATAAGATGAACAGGGAAAAAGATACTCCTTTCCTCTAACCACAACTCCATCTCAACACATGTACCGATGAATGAGTTATTTTTACCCTCTATGAAGGGAATTATGTTTGAGTGGACAAAAAAAGTCTGAAATTGTACAAATGAACATTGATCATGGATTTATTTGGTGGGTTTTAATCAATCAAATGAGTAGGATTCACTATAATAATTATAAAGGGATATCAATCAAATAATGAAGATAATCCTTTTCATTAAATTTAAGGCACTATAAAGGAAAGGTTTTTTCCTCAATAGTAAAATTGAAAAGTATCACTACATATCACGAGAAGAGATTAGAAATCCCATAATGAATATTCACTATCTTTGGGTAGAATAAAGAAACTCCTCCTAGAAACTATCCTTAGAACATCCCAAAAAAATAAAAAAATCCTCAAAAACCTCAATGAAAGAGAAACCATACTATTGAGTTGATCTAAGAATCATTAACACAACCAATAAATCTTCGTTCTCTCTCCAAGGATGATTCAAAGTAAAGGATATCAATGCCTCATAAAACCAAACATTTTCCCCTTGATTAAAAAATGATCCATAAAAATTTTAAAAACCCTAGTTCTATAAATCATTGAGTTTACTCCTCTAAGAATAATCCTCATAATTCTCTACCCTTTGGTGATTTTATTATATATCTTATTGAAAATATTTTCATAAAACAGATGAGAATTTTATATTTAGATCCATTACTATAAAAGAATAAATGTTAGGGACTCCTAACTCAGAAAATATATTATTTATGGGTGATTAATTATATCATTTTAAACATTTCCCACTATATATCCTATTTAGAAAAAAGATTATAAAATCTTGATAAACTATCCTTTCCTAGGTCTCTACCTGACATACAGAACCACCTCATTTATTATATCTAGTAAATTTGAAATTTATTGCATTGAATCATGGGGGAACCTAAAATCACATGTCCTAATTGATATAACTTTTTTAAAACATGTACTAAACCTAACTAACATTTCTTCCTAACAAACCCATGTGTCCTCAACATTTCTTAACTCTAAATCTATCATATCTCTCAACCATCACCATTGATACCACTTTGTCATGAACCCATACCTCCAAAGGTACCCCTCCTTTTCTACCAATGAGATAATGAAGATAATAATGCTCAATGTCATCCTCCAATAGGCCATGGGTTTGTGATAATAATCAAGGGTATAACACACAATCATATTTGAGTAATTGGCCTATAAGATATGAGAAATTTGAGAGATAATATAAAAACAATCACTAAACAAATCCTAGTCATAAAAAAAATAAATACTAATACATGATATGAATGAAATTAGCTATAGCTAAAAAAATATAAAACACTATAAAAATTCCTTGTAAGTGACCATAAAGCTCCATCATGTCTTGAAAAACTCATTGAATAAGAAATTTCTAGATCAATCACTAACCAAATCATACTGACTTAAAAAATAGTATATATATAGGGTGAAAATAATATGTATACCCAATAGGATCCTCCATACAACATCTTTTTAGAAAAGTTAAAGAAGTATTCTAAATCCTATCGAGTAAAAAAATAAAATCAACTCATCCCCTACGAAGGTTTATTATTCTCTTACCATCCTCACAATGGATGTCTCTTGCCAATTATCACATACTGAAGATCATATAATATAATAAAAAAATAGGGTACTCTGGTACTGCTTCACCATTGGTTTGATACTATTCCTCAATGTCACATGTCTTAAACCATCTCTCTCCAAAAGCTATCCCAATGATAGATGAGTTAAGGTAATACAATTTTAAGACACCTAGGATTAAACATACACCCTTTGTATCATAACATATCATCATCCCTATAAGGATCCCAACCCACGTAGCCTAGAGTAAGTGGTTACTTTATTAAATTGGAATTAGATATAATATATCACATACCAAAGGACTAAATAGTTTAGAATTATTGGTAAACTAGATACATGAATTTCACATATATTTGAAAACATAAATACCGTAAAGAATTTTCTTTGAGATCACCTTTATTCCCATTAGCATGTCCTTGTTTGATAATAATAAAACATTTACTGGAATCTTGATTAAAGGGAACATAAGAAAGGGATGATCTTTAATAATCAGTAAGGGTAATAATACATCATAGGCTAATAATCATGAATATCTTGGAAAGAATAAATTATAATTAAATAATTAAATATAAATAGTATCCTTAGTTATAAACTCATGAATGAGTATCATAAATAAAATAATAATCACATGGTAATAAAAAAATGAATTCATAATTACAGAATGCATAATGCTATACATCTGAAACATATCATCAAGGACTTGTGATAATACTTCAAAAATACCATATGGGCATTGTGCCAAGACATCTATATTAATGGTTAGGGACTTTGGAAAAACCCAATCCAGTTTGCCTCATGAGACCTACCAATGTATAAATGGGCTATCAGAGGCCCCTCCCATTACATACTAAGTCTAATTGTTTTCTCATAATAAAGGGGAGAAACATAATCAATATAAACATTTGTATTAGAAAACTAATATATGAAATGTGACTAATTACGTGAATCAATAAACATTATCATAAATCAGTTAGAGTAATATGAATGGTATCAACATAGTATACCCCTAATGAAATTGATCATAAACCATCCATATAAATAATAATTATGTAATAATTACTACATATCCCTAGGGGATCATATATAGTATAAGTTTTATTCTTTCTGATTAATAGAAATACCATAAAAAATCTATTAAAAGATTCTTGAGGAAAATACATTTTTCACTTTTGAAAATTAATTTTAGAAAATATAAATTTCAAGAATATTGTGAAATGAATTTTTTATTGATAATGACTCTGTATACTTGAAATTTAAGCATCAAAGCAATGAGTGGTCATGATGGTGGGTAATTTCATACATGCCAAGTACATTAAAAGATAATATTCCTTTCGCATTTTTGTAAGAAAAGTTAACAATACCTTGTTTTGGAAAATAAAAACAAGATTCCATTAATTTTTTTTAAAAAAATTTAATTATGGGTAACAAATTATTTAAAAAATTACTATTAATTTTTTTTTTAAATATTTATAAAAACCTATACTTGGATGAAAAAATATTTTTGATCAATGAGATAAATGAAGTCAGATTTTATTAAAAACATATTCTAAATAATTGTAAGTACCAAAGAGAGGAAAATTTTAATATTACTTGATACTTCATGAATAATAAAAATATAATAATATATATATTTTTTAATATGGAAATAATAAATAATTCCCCCAATGGAGACATAAACATTAACTATCCCAAATAATAATGGGATTATGATTTAAACCCTTTCCACTAGTAACATCTAAATCATAATCCCCATAAAATAAATAAATTCAAATGAAACATTAAATTACATTATTATAATGATATTCGTGATATAAAATATCATGGGTTTAGTATATACACCTCACAAATGATCTAAGTGGTGAATTTTTCATGCATCCCATAGAAGTAAAAATGAGACGAGAAACCCTGATCTAAGGTACACTATACATAATATGTGTTTGATCCTAATTTATAATAAATATATACTTGATATATATCTAATATATTACTATACTAATATATGTAATACCATATATGATTTTATTATGTACTTTTATTGCCCGTTTATTCAAATTTCCTTATTAAAATCCTGTTTTGGGTAATAAATGCTTCATTTTTCATGTATGCTTTCGTTTATTATTTTTTATCCTTTTAGTTTTATCACGATTAGATAATTTATAGAATGTTAACCATGATATAAATATCTAATATATTCATTATATATGTATTTATAATAATTCACAAAAGTTAAATTTAGAAAATGAATGACACCATTCATGGAGACGACAAGTCTTATATACACATGAACGCTATTTCCATTTTATCGAAAGATGAAACAAATGGAAGATAAAAAATATATAAAATTTATAAATTCATTATTATTTCATATTTATCCAATATTTTCAATAAAAAGTTTCTTATCACCATCCATGTCAAAATTAAATGAAAAACATTTCACATCACTATGTGGAGGTGGTGGTCCACACATACTCACGAGTGACGTTATTATTTTTCAACGGGTTGGTAGGAAAAATGGTATTTGTTCTATTAAAATTAAATATGTATATAAATTACATAAATATAATAAATCTTAAATCCATAATTATATTTTTCAATGGGGGGTGGTGATGAAAAATGAATTACATCAGTTTGTAAGACAATAATCTTCCATACACACGATTGACGGTTTCACTTCCCATTTGATGGAAGAGAAGATGGATTTAGGTAACAACATTAATATAATAAAATCTCATTATATGTTATATAATGGATTTATTATATTATAATTATTACTACATGAATGAAGGTTATAAAAGAATAAGTGAAAAAAAGAACTTAGTGAACTTAATTAAATTCTCTTAAAAAACTCCTTTGTATATCTTATTAAAAACCATAGGGTTGGTTTTTGTGAAGAACAAATTCTATATAAAATTTATAATGATTTTATTATATATTTTCTTAAATTTATGTCAATTAAATGTGTTTATGATATGTGAATAATTTTGTGGAGGAAGTTCCTTTTTTTAATAGTAGAGGAATGGTTTTTTTGTAAATATCCAAAACTATTCAATAATGGGAAGTCACTCTAACCCCATGTTCTTCTAAAAATTATAATTAATGGATTGGTTTGATTATATGGTTCATCAAAATACCCACCACAATTAAAAACACACTTATTAAACTTGTTGTTCCTTAACTTATAAGTTTCCATACTTTACCATTGTAGATTTTACAATGGTAACTAATATTTTTATCATTTTAATATATAATTTATGAATAGAAATAAATAATTATAAGTAGATAATTTATAAAAAATAATTCTAAATATTAAATCCATTTTATAAAATAAAAATCATATGTGAACTGGAAATTAATTTTAACACAAGCATATGTAATGCAAAAAACTCTGTTTTATCCTTTACTATAGTGACAATGTTTAATTCTAAATATTAAATCCATTTTATAAAATAAAAATCATATGTGAACTGGAAATTAATTTTAACACAAGCATATGTAATGCAAAAAACTATGTTTTAACCTTTACTATAGTGAAAATATTTTTACTAGATAGATGTTAATATAATTATTATAAATTTTACATTGTTCCATGAACAAACCATGGTTGATATTTTTAAACATATAAAAATAAATTATAAGAGGTTAGTATTCATTTCAAAATCATATAATAAAATATTAATTATTATAAAATAACATTAATGTCAATTCTGAAACGATTCATTTAATTTGACATTAAAAACATAAAGAAAAAGGTTTAATTAAAATATATTATTTTAAAAAATTTATATCATGTTATATTTATATATTAAATTCATGTAATAAAATAATCATTTCAATTTATATTACTTTTAATATTTTTAGTATCAATTATTTTATTTTAACTACTAATTAAATAATTATTGTGTTGGAATTGCTTAAGAATTTAAATTAATGATATAATTAATAAAAATTAAAAAATAAATTGCCCTCATTAAATTAATTTCTTTATTGATAAAGAAATCATTAATATTCCTTCATATTGGACTCCTCCTTTATTAATCATGTTTTAATGATCACAGATCCTATTAATTCTATAAAACTTATTAATTCAGTGTAATCCATCTCAAATTATATGTATATATGATTAGTATTGTTATACTATCCAAGATCTTAATTACTATACATTCAATATGATTACTTTACACTATATTTGATTTACTTTATAATGATTTATTGGATAAATGATTATGCCTAATAAATTCTATGAATATCACTGATTAAGCCTGAATATAGATATTTGGCTAAGTTTGAGACGACGTGAGTCTTCCGCCGGTTATATTTTTCTGGGAAAGGATCCACACACCGTGACAAGACACCATGACTAGACACCACAAATAGACATCGTAACCAGACATAGTGACCCGACACAGTGACCAGACACCATAACCACCCAGACACCATAACCATCCAGACACCATGACCATCCAGACACCATAACCATTCAGAAACTGTAACCATCCAGACACCATAACCATCCAGACACCAAAACCATCCAAACACCTGGATAATCCAAACACCGTGACCATCCAGACACGATGACCATCCTGACACCATAACCTGATACTATAGTCAAACACCACATATGTGCTACTTGTTCCTGAACCCTGTATAATTGTTCCATCATGACTGTCTCATCACTCAATGGAAAAGAAGGAGACACCATTTCAAGAAGATAACGGTTCATAGAGACACCATTTCCTGATAGACTATAACACTGTTTCCTAATCGATTTTTTCTTTTTTAAATTTAATTTTTATCGATCATATTTGATGATTTTAAATCCACTAACATAATTAATCATTATTTTGTAGACATGTCACCTAAAAGTATGAGGTATGAGGTTCAGAATACATGCATCATGTCGACTCCGACACATGCACTCTAGAATAAAAGAGAAGTGCGGCCCATAAACAATATACATGAAGCAAGGGTGTGAGCATGAAAACAAAGAAAACACTTAAGAAATTTTATAAAAGAGAATCGACACATGAAACTCAACACTTTTTAGGAACACACGAAGAATACTCTAATCCAATAGTCGAGGACATATTCGCATTGTCAAACACCATGAAAAACATGATCCAAATCTAGCTGAATTGTGATACTCTATTTTCCACATGAGGACCCAATTTCTTCATCTACTTTATCCCAGAAGTCCAGAGATTCATAGAAAAAATCTTGGAGCACTTCTAACCATATCACTTTATTTTTGATTTTTTGTGTTTCATTTTTATCTTTAGAGATGTTTTTATATCTCTATAAAAACATGCACTCCCTCTAGCATCAAACTGAAGAATACAAGATATCCTTCCTCATTAATTTTTTTACATTTTTTTATTCCCACAGATAAGTGTGGAAGAGGTTGTGTGTGTCCTATTTTTTTGTACCCATGAAGAACTACGTAAGAGGTCCTATGACCTGGATAGTCCTATGTGCTATTGTTAACCCCGATCTAGGGTGTGGATCGAGTTTATTTATATACACTTCTTGGTGGAAGGTGATCAACATGTGGAGTGGATTAGGTCTTGTCTTATGACTGAACCACTTTTTTATATCTGCTATGTTACATAATTTATTAACTCTCTATTTTACTGTATAATTAAAAAATCACTAAATTTACATTGCTTGTTAATCTTTTGAAAGAAGTTATAATTGTTTTTCCTTATTAAAATAGCTTCAAAAGTAATGTTAATGAATTGATATTATGATTACTGAAAATTAATCAATCTTTTGAGAAGTTATTTAAAAATTCAAACATTCATAACAGTATAACCTTGATTAACAAGGATGTATTTAAATTTATTGGTGAACCAGTTAGGAATAATTTTTAAACAAATTTTTTTAATAGATGCTTAGTTCATCCGCCTATTTATTACTCTACTCTGAACAACATTTGGTATTAGAGGGGTGTTTATTCAGACTCTATTTTTGACCCTATTCAACTATGATTTTAGTTGTAAATTAAAGATCTATAAATTTCTCTTAATTCTAAATTTCTAGATATTTCAAAGTATTTTTGTATTATGGATAATAGATTGGAAGGTACTGCAACAAATAGAAAACCATTATTTAATGGAACAAATTATGATCAATGGGAAATTAAAATGAAAATTCATTTAGAAAGTATGAGCTTTGAAATATGGTCTTCAATTATAGATGAATACAAGATTCCTGCTATGGATAGAATCACATGGGATAAGCCTACCAAAACTTTCTATAATAACAATTACAAAGATATGAATACTTTAGAATGCTCTTTAGGAGATAAGGAATTTAATAGAATCTTTGCATATAAAACTGCCCATGAAATTTGGGATACCTTCTCTGTTTCTCATGAGGTAACAACCAGTGTGAAAGAAATGAGATTAAATACGTATACTAATAAATATGTTAACTTTAAAATGAAACCTGATTAGCCTATTTCAGATATGTATCTCAGGTTCAATGAAATTTTCAACACAATTATTTCTCTTGGAAAAAAAGTCACTTCCAAAAAATAGATCATGAGGATTTTCAGATGCCTACCTAATAGATGGAGATGAACCTCTATCTCTATTAGAGAATCATGTGACATTAGTAAGATACCTTTAAAAGAACTCATTGGAAAATTGATGATGTATGAAGAGGAGTTGAAAGTCAACAAGGAAGAGAAGGATAAACCCAAACAAAAATATGTAGCATTCAAGATCGGTACCTTAAAGAGAAAGGACAAAAAAAAGTTTAAGGTCCTGTAGACACTACCACTAGTAAAGATTCAGCTTGTCAAAGTGATGATGAGATGGATCATCTTTTAAGAAGATTGAAAAATTTCTAATATAAGAAGATGTTCTTTAAAAAATCAAACAATAATGGAAGGTATGGTAGTAAAGGACAGTGGAAAAAAGATATAAAATGGAATGACAACACAAATGAGATAGTCTACTATGAGTGTAAACTAAATGGACACGTGAAGGCTGACTGCCCCAAGATGAAGTTCAAGAAGAAATATGAATAAAAGGGAAAGGGATTTAAAAAGGATATGAAAGATACTTGGAGTGCTTTAGAAGATAGCTCCAGTGGATCTGAAACTTTTGATATTGAAAAGAACAAACATGTAAACCTATGTTTCATGAAAAAACATCTGAGGTAACACCCAATTCTCCTATAACTAATTCTTATTATTATGGGAATGAATGTGAATCAAATAATGATGAGAACATGAGTAAGGATAAACTATTTGAATACTGTGTAATGCTTAAGGAAACCTTTAATGAACTCATTTATAAATATAAATTACTAAAAAGGCAACATGATTTAAATTCTAATTATTATTCTGATTCAGATATTGAGAATGAAAAATGTTCTCATCTGTTAAAAGAAAATAATGAACTTAAATTATCAAATGAGAAATTAAAATGAGATCTTTGTAGATTTTCTGTAGGAAGAGATAACTTGATTTAGTTTATAGGGAAGCAAATTGCTCCAAAATACACGACTGGTCAAGGATATCAATCAGGACAGAGAAGGATTATTAAAAAAAATTATTCCCAAAATCTAGATAGTTCATGCTAGTTCATGTTCTAGAATATATTTTGAGAAAAAATTTCTCTATAAGACCTAACAAAGTGCTCATGTATCAAAACACATCTGTTGGTTATAGAAAACCTGTGAGACTAGTATGGGTTCCCAATACCTTACTTGTTAACCTCTCTGGACCTAATAAAATTTGGGTACCAAAGTTACCCTACACTTAATCTGTTTTGTAGGAAAATTGTCTAAAGAGCTCCTATAAAACGCTATGGTACTTGGAGAGTGGATGTTCAAGACATATTATAGGAGACTATTCATGCTTCAAGAGCTTTATTAAACATGATGGTGTACATGTCACATTCAGTGATAATGCCAAAGGTAGGATCATCAGTTTAGGCCAAGTTGGTAACCCTAACACTGTATTAAATTCAAAATTACTTTTTGTTGATGGGTTAAAAAACAATTTACTTTGTTTCTCTCAGTTGGGTGATGATGGTTTCAATGTTAAATTCTAAAATGATACATGAAATGTTCTTATTTCTAGAAATGATTTAATATTCACTACTATTCGAAATAAAAATGTATATGATGTTGATTTAAAATATTTAGCTAAGAAAAATGTTTCTTTGTTTAAATGCATTTCATATGGAATCATGGTTACGGAATAGAAGATTAGGACACTGCAATGTGAACTCTCTTAGGAAACTAACATAGAAAGGTTTCATTCGAGACTTACCTAAATAAGAATTCCCACATGAAAAAGTTTGTAATCATTTTCAAAAAGGAAACCAACATAAAGTTTTCTTCAAACCAACGAAAGAAGTTTCTACTTCTCAAACACTTGATTTGTTTCACATGGACCTATTTGGACCATAAAGAGTTTCAAGTCTAAATGGGAAGCACTATGTTTATGTTCTTTTAGATCATTTTTTTACATATACTTGGGTATACATTCTAGCTCACAAAAGTTAAGCATGTTCTTACTTTATTAAATATTTCAAGTATGTAGATAATCTAAGTGGAATTAGAATTAAGACCTTGAGAAGTGATCATGGCTGTGAGTTTTAAAATCATGAATTTGAACATTTTTTCTCACAAAATGGCTATAATCACAATTTCTATATACCTAGAACACCTCAATAAAACAGAGTTACAGAAAGAAAAAATAGGAAACATCAAGAGATTTCTTGGACTATGATAAATGAGTATAATCTACCTTTCTATTTTTGGGATTAAGCTGTTAATACAACTTTTTATATAATCTATAGAGTCTTAATTAGACCCATTCTTATGAAAACCCATTATGGGCTACAGAATAATAGGAAGCCTAAGGTTAATTACTTTAGAGTTTTTGGTTGCAAAGTCTTTATCCTTAAAAGTAAGGATAATCTAGAAAAGTTTGCTGTCACGACCCGTCCCAGTGGGGCCTGAGTCACAACTCCCAAAGACCACCTCCAATAAGCCAGGGGCTGGTGACTAGCACTGAGTAGGCATGATACTAACATGGGAGGCATTTTCTATAAACCTATACACATGCACACACATCTCCAAGCCCACAAATCTGAAAAGTAAAACTAAAAATAGGAAAAGATGCATGAATACACTAAAACCCAACCAACAGAGTACGACGGGAAAGTAAAGTAAACGAATGTAAAACCCTGGGCCAAAAGTACAATCCCACCAAAAGAGAGTTCGTAACAAAGTCCAACCTATAAAGAAAGGTGCTGGGACTATAGTCTGTAGCCGTAGGAACACTCCTCGGCCTGTTTGATCTCATTGAGTACCGTATGGTCCCTGTCTACCTAGAATCCTGTTAAAGGCTCGCTCGTCTGCACAAGACACGACACGTTCAGGAAAAGACCATGCATGGGTGAGTATAATAATAAGCAGTAGGACACCCCAAAACCAAAAAAAAAACAACAAGGAAAATATCACAAAGGAAAGATACAATCAACTCCACATAGTATATGTCTACAGAACATATAACAAGAATATCTAGATATACTAATACACAAACTACCATCGTGATACCGCCACTTGGATCTAGCTCGACGATTCCACTAAGCACGTAACAAGGAGAACACACTCCTAGGTCTGAAGAGAGAGATACAAATTACTTATTCTAGGAGAACACACTCCACAAGTACTTTGAGAACATGATTCCCAGATAAGGATCACAACCAAGTAATGGGGTGATTCTGAAAACTCAGTCTGATCTAATATGCTAAGAAGAGGATCGGCGCCCGGGTTAAGTTGGTCACGTTGATACCATGAACTCTACCTAGGGTTCCAGGAATGAATAGAGGATCTGACCCCAAGTCTAACAGAGGGGATTCCAATAACTCTTTTCAGGAAGTCCTGTTAAAGGGATCATACTCCTATATGTAGAAAATGATACCAGGAACCTTCAAAATAAAGGACAAGTGGACGAACCCTAAGAAAACTAGTCCAAGTCATAGAAGACAAGTGGCTCAAGACAAGAAGAATTGGTTACACGGCGTTTAGTCTGGTTACACATCGTGTTCCTTGACCTTGGGTACTACCCGTGTAAAAAAGACCATGTCATCTGTCTGGTCTGTGTAAAACTAGACTACAAGGTGTGTAGAAGGATCACATGTCGTGTTCCTTGACTCCGAGTACTGCCTATGTAACCGGACCATGTCATCTGCCCGGTTTGTGTAAAACTAAACTACACAGCGTGTAGAAGGATCACACGTCGTGTTCCTTGACTCCGGGTACTGCCCGTGTAACCGGCCCGTGTCACACAGCTTCTCGGTTAGAAAGTAACTACATGGTGTGTAGAATAATCACACGTCATGTCCGAGCACCTGGCGCTCGATCAGTGTACGCTGGCCATGTGCCCGTATACGACCTTTGTCCGTGTATGTGTCGCCTTCCCGTGTACTAGTACACGGGGTATCCCATATATCTGGCCGGGTCTGGCCGGGGAGGAGTATACACGCTGTGTCCTAGGCCGTGTACCCAACCCGTTCCTGTGTACTTCTGGAGTACACGTCGTGTGGTATGCCGACGAACACACGCTGTGTAGCCCATACTACACGACGTGTAGTCGGGAAATTTCCAGAAGCGTCGTCTTCCTGATCGCGCCTCATCCGATTCTCCGGATCATGTTTCTCATGTCTGTTTTGCACGAAACACAAGATCATGGGTCACTTCATCGTCGTGATGTCGAATCCGTGGGTTTCTGGACTTTGATCGGCTTCGAAATCCGATTCTGGTCACCAGTGCAGAAATCTGCTTCGATCCATCCGTCGTCACCGCAGCCGCACCTCCGTAGGGTTGTACCGATGCCAGATCATCAATTTGGGATCGTTTCATCGCACAATGGGTGCGCAACGATCTGTCGTTCATATCCCCACGAAGAACGCATAGAACGCAGAAAAAAACGCAATAATTTGGTGAATAAGAACACAAAAAATTGAGAGGGACGGACCTCGATCAATGTTCATGTTGATCTTGGTCCGTCAAAGTTAGGAAGTTGAATGAAACAAAAATAATTTCAAGAATCAAATCCCCATGATTCCCACAAAATCCCATCCTGCAAGTACGTTCGATCCGTTGGATAATCTGTTCGTGGATTAGTCCATGTTTGTTGGGGAAATCAAAAACGGGGAAGAAATCATAAAACAAAAATCATACCTGGATCCACAGCGTTCGTTGGTGAAGATCTAGTTGTCACGTCGTCGTCGCTGGCGAAGCTCGTCAAGAACACCATCGCCACATTGAGAGGTTTTCTCCAGAGCCTCTAGAGCCTCCAAGGGAATTTAGGGTTATGGAAATTGGAACCATGATCCCCTACGAAATCCCCATTTAAAAGATAAGATATTTCACTATAACAAGGATTTAAATAAAATATTTTAATAAAATATTTTATTAAGGTTGCGTCCAAATACCAGATTTCACCACCGACCTGCACCGGCCGATGCTAGGCCTTCGCTAAGGTAAAATCACTGTTCCTAATGCAACGGTTCCCTCATACTTCTGATATGATAACTCGTTTGGGTGTTATTTCACTTTTTCAGTAAAACTGCATTCGTGCGATATTTATTTATTAAATTAAATTCAAACATTTTTTCCGGGCTCACCGGGCCTCAGAACTGCATGCCTTCTCAGAGCCTGGTCTCAAATTAATTCATATATAATATTAAAATAATACATGAAAAAATATGGGACATTACATCACACCCACATGAGGTCATTTACATCCCCGAAAAGCCAAAACAAAGGCTACTCAAAATGATTTGGGTACTGCATGCGAATCTGAGCCTCCCGCTCCCACGTGCTCTCCTAGAGATTTCTGTGCTACCACCAAACATGCACAAAGGGAATATCTCACCCACGAAGGATCTTCTCCTACTGATCCTCGATCTCCACTGGGTAGTCAGCAAAGGTCGCTCCATCATCGATGTCCAGCTCCTCCTAATCGATAACGTGCGATGGATCATGCACGTACCTCCGCAGCTGCGACACATGGAAGACGTTGTGTACCCAGTCCATCTGAGGAGGTAGAGCCAAGCGATATTCCACCTCACTAACTCTACTCAGAATCCGAAAAGGGACTACGAACCTCGGAGATATCTTGCCACCTCGGCCAAATCTCTGCAATCCCCGTTGAGGTGAGACCCGAAGGAACACATGGTCTCCTTCCTCGAACTCCTAGGGCCTCCGCTTCCTATCAGCATAAGACTTTTTTCGACTCTGTGGAGTCTTCATCTGTTCCTAGATGACCTGTACCTTCACTGTAGTATCTCTCACCATCTATGCCCATAAGTTTTGACTCTCCTGGGTCAGTCTAGCAAAGCGATGACCTACAAGGTCGCCCGTACAGAGCCTCGAATAGTGCCATACCAATAGTGTAATGATAACTGCTGTTATAATCAAATTCCACCAGTATTAGGTGATCCTCCATCTATGACAGAAGTCAAGTATGCAAGCTCTAAGAATATCCTCCATGACCTAGATAGTCCGCTCTGTCTGACCATCAGTTTGGGGATGAAACGCTGTGCTCAAGCGTAACTGAGTCCCAAAAGCTTCCTCCAATCCCTTCCACAACTGGGATGTGAAATGAGCCTCATGATATGAGATGATTGTGGATGGTACTCCATGAAGTCGAACTATCTCTTGCACGTAGAGGCATCCCAGGATCTCTACTGAACTCTGCTCTCGTATGGCTATGAAGTGGGCTGAATTGGGGAGTCGATCAACGGTCACCCAGATGGCATCGTGTCCCTTGGAAGTACGCGGTAAACCCATCATAAAGTCCATGGATATCCCATCCCACTTCCACTATAGAACCTCAAGGGGATGATTCAAGCCTTCTGGCACCTGGTGCTTAGCCTTTACTTGCTAACAAGTAAGGCACCGAGAAACAAACATTTCCACACACTTCTTCATTCTTGGCCACCAGAACTGACATAAAAGGTCCTAATACATCATTTCCATGCCTAGATGCACTGCCAAAGGGGATGTATGGAAATCCCTTAGAACCTCCTCCTGCAATGTCAATGGTACTACTGTACTTCCTCTGAAAATATTGACATTCTCCCCACCTTCTGAATATCCATCAGCCGCAACGCCTGTGGACATATAAGCACATAGAGTCTCATAGCTAGCATCCTCCCGTTATGCTTCCCTGACCCGTTGTAAGAGTGGAGCAGTAACAACCATCGATTGAAGGTAATAACCCTCATCTCCATCCAAAAAGTATAACTATAAAAAGGCCAACTGCCTCGTCGCCTCATCCAGCAACTGTGAACTGGATTTCCTGCTGAGAGCATCTACCACAACATTCCCATTCCCAAGTGTGTAAATGATCTCAAAGTCGTAATCCTGGAGGAACTAAAGCCATCATATTTGTCTCAAATTTAGATCCTTCTGAGAAAATATATATCTGATACTGTTGTGATCAGAGTAGATGGTAAACCGCTCGCCCATTATGTAGTTCCGCCACATCTTCAATGCGAAGGCTACCACTGCTAACTCAAGATCATGGGTCCTGTAGTTCTACTCATGTGTCCTCAACTGACGTGAGACATAGGCAATCACTGCTTGCCTCTATATCTGGACACAACCAAGACCATTTCCTGATGAGTCGCAGAACACTACGTACTTGACACCCTCCTCCGGTAATCTCAAGATCGGGGTGCTCGTCAGACTCTGTCTCAACTACTGGAAAGCCTGCTGTCATCTCTCGGTCCACACGAAAGGCTACCCCTATCAGGTCAAAGCTATCATGGGTGATGAAATCCTGGAGAAATCAAGAATGAATCTCCAATATTAGCCTGCCAACCCAAGGAAGCTCTGCACCTCCGTCACGCTCCGGGGTGTCTCCCATGCAAGTACTGCCTCCACCTTGGCTGGGTCCACTGCTACACCATCTGCTGAGATAATGTGTCCTAGAAAGTGGACCTCCTGTATCTATAACTGGAACTTTGAGAGTTTCCCATACAACTGGTGCTCTCGGAGTGTGTCCAAAACCATCCTTAGGTGTCTCGTGTGATCCTCCTTGGACGCAAAGTACACAAGGATATAATCGATGAAGACCACTACGAAACAATCTATATAGGGATGAAAGATCTAGTTCATGAGTCCCATGAACACTTCCATAGAATTCGTTATGCCGAAGGACATCACCAAGTAATCATAGTGACCGTAGCGGTATCTGAAATCCGTCTTCGATATATCCTCATCCCGTACATGAAACTGGTGATAGCTTAATCATAGATCAACCTTCGAGAACCATCATTCCCCTCTCAATTGGTCAAAGAGGTCATCGATCCTCGGTAGTGGATACTGGTTCTTCACGGTCACCTAATTCAAGCGCCGATAATCCACACATAGCCTCAAGCTCTCGTCTTCCTTCTTGGCAAACAACACTGGGTCCGCCTGGGGTGAAACGCTGGTTATCACAAATCCCGTCTTCTGTAAGTCATCCAACTGTACTCTAAGCTCATGAAGCTCTGCATGAGACATCTGATATGCTGATGCTGATATCAATGTTGTCCTGGGTTGCAAATCAATGCATTAATCTATCTCCCGATGGGGAGGTAGTATGAGGACATCCTCCGGAAAGACGTCCTCGTACTCAGCCACGACTACTGGAAACTAGAAACTCATAACATCTGCCACGCCAAGGGCTTGGATTACCAACTGATGTGAAATTGGTTTTACCTTCCTATGCATGAGTCCATCCTGCACTACCAGGGTCTCTCTTTCACCGACAAAAGAGAACCTCATCCCATCACTGCGAACACACCACACCCTTTACCTAAAACAGTCGATCTGGGCATGAACTGTGGATAGACAATCCCTGCCAAGAATGACATCGTAAGGCCTCAACGCTACCACCAAGAGGTTCCATCCAAATCTATCACCTCCAAGGGTCATGTCACACTGTCTATAGAGGTGTGTGATATCTGAATCTTCTCTAGTTGGTGTTTCTAAGTATAAGGGTTGAGTTAACAGCTCAACTGGAATCTCAAGGTCTTGAAAAACATAAGCAGTCAGAAAGGAATGACTAGCACCAGTGTCTATCAGTACGACAACCAAAGTAGAAAAGACACAAGTTGTACCTCTAATCATTCCAGGAGTACCTGGGTCATATTCCTCTACAGCCTGCAGCTGTCCCTGCCTCTATCCACCAGCTCCCTGAGCCTGGGGTGGACCTCTTGTGGGTGGTGGTGGTAAAGGGTCAAAACGCCGACCACATCAAGCTGCTCTCCCAGCTCCTCTACCGCATCCGCCACCCCGTGGATCATTCTGCTCCACACGTTTCCTCTGCCTCGGTGGTAAATCCACTTCTCCCGTGTCAGTAGTACCACAGGTTGGAAAATATCAAGAAAGATGTCCCCTACCATCACATGAGTAGCATCGTCTCTCTTGAGGCTGGATGTATGCGCCATGTGAACCCTATATGGAAGATCACCTATCCTGGGATATCCTCTGAAAACGTCTCTCATGTCTAGGTCCCTGACATCGGATCCCTGCTGCTGAGGTCTCTGCTCCAGGTTGCCCACTACTGACAACTGTTGGCTATCTTTGCTCTACCAAGAAGCTCTCGACCACCAAAGGCCGCTCGATCACCCCAACATAAGTAGGAATGCTCATAGGGATGATGAAATATCGAATATCTCTACGCAAGCCCCACTCAAAAGTCTGAGCTCTAAAGTACTGATCTCTGACTATATCCATCGAGTACCACGAGAGGTCGGTTTACCTCAATGAATAGTCATCCCCCGACATGGTTCTATGCTGGAGCTGAAGAAGCTCATATATACTTACTGATCTCTGGGTAACTGGTGAAAACTCCTCTTTGAAGAGACGCTCAAACTCTGACCATGCAAGAGTCGCCTCGTCGTGGGTCTGGATAACGAAACTCCACCATCATCCTGCCAAGCCATACAGAAGGCTCACTGCTAGGATCACCATCTGGTCTAATGGTGTCCGGACCAAATGGAAGACTCTGGTCACTGCCTCAATCCAGTCCACTGCTGCCTGAGGGTCAGGCTCTCCTCGAAACCTGAGGGGTGTCTATATCTGAAACTCATGGAGTGTGCTCAGCCTGCGCTCCTCCTCCACTAGTACAGCAGGAACTAAACACTGCTCCACAGGTGGAGGGATAACTGGCACACCACCTGATGGTAAAACTGGGGGATCTGGTCCCTGTATCGAAGCTTCATCACTAAGGGGGTCATCCTCGTGATAGAGCTGTTGGATCCTTGAGGGTATGCATCGTGGAGGCATCCTGTTAAAGAAACAAGACGTATCTCAGTCAGTGAGTATATCTGGAGAGCTGACTCAAGAAGGAAATGGAAACCTAAACCCATTCCTATATGATGTATGCACCATTGTTTCCCCTGCAACTAGTGTCCTCATGTTCCGAGTCAAAAAAAAAGTTATCAGAGTCCTGGAGTATGGATACATTGGCTGCCCGCACCAACACTGGGGTCCCTGGACAGAAATCTGAACTCGAAACACTTAACACTATTTCCCCAAACCAACTCACAGACTCTCGGTCCTAAGGTAGAACCGACCACCTCTAATACCACTCTGTCATGACCCATCCCAGTGGGGCCCAATCCGCAACTCCCCAAGCCCGCCTTCAATATGCCAGGGGCTGGTGACTAGCACTGAGTTGGCATGCTACTAACATGGGAGGCATTGCCTATAAACCTATACACATGCACACACATCTCTAAGCCCACAAAGCTGAAAAGTAAAACTAAAAAAAGGAAAATATGCATGCATAGACTAAAACCCAACCAACAGAGCATGGTAGGAATGTAAAGTACAAGAAATTAAAATCCTGGGAAAAAAGTACAAGCCCACAAAAAGTGATTCTGTAACAATGTCCAACCTATAAAGAAAGGTGCTGGGACTGCAGTCTATATCCGTAGGAACACACCTCGGCCTGTCTGATCTCACTGAGTACCGTCCGGTCTTGGTCCACCTAGAATCCTGCCAAAGGCTCGCTCATCTGCACAAGACACAACATGTGCAGGTAAAGCTTGTGCATGGGTGAGTATAACAATACCTAGTAGGACGCCCCGAAACCACAAAAGAAATACAACAAGGTAAATATCACAAAGGAAAGATACAGTCAGCTCCACACAATATATGTCTACATAACATATAACTAGAATATCCAGATATACTCATACACAAACGACCATCGCGATACCACCACTAGGATCCAGCTCAAAGATTCCACTAAGCACGTAATAAGGAGAACACACTCCTAGGTCTGAAGAGAGAGATATGAAGTAATAATTCTAGGAGAACACACACCACAAGTACATTGAGAACATGATTCCCAAATGAGGATCACAACCAAGTCATGGGGTGATTCCGGCGCCCGGGTAAAGTTGGTCACGTCTATACCAATAACTCTACCTAGGATTCTAGGAATGAATAGAGGATCTGGCTCCAAGTCTAACAGAGGGTATTCCAATAACTCTATTCAGGAAGTCCTACTGAAGGGATCGTACTCTTATATGTAGGAAATGATATCGGGAACCTTCAAGAGAAAGACCAAGGGGAAGAACCCTAAGAAAACTAGTCCAAGTCATAGAATACAAGTGGATCATGCCATGAAGAATTGGTTACACGACATGTAGTATGGTTACACGCCGTGTTCCTTGAACTCGGGTACTGCCCATGTAAATGGCTTGTGTCATCCGTTCGGTCTGTGTAAAACTAGAATACATGGTAGGTAGAAGGATCACATGCCCTGTTACATGAATCCAGGTACTTCTCGTATAACCAACACATGTCATCTGTTCGGTCTATGTAAAACTAGACTACACGGCGTGTAAAAGGATCAAACGCCATGTTCCTTGACTCCTGGTACTACCCGTGAAACCAGCCCGTGTAACTAGGATTGTCGGATAGAAAGTAACAACATGGAATATAGAAGAATCACACGCTGTGTCCGAGCACCTGGGGCTCTCTCCGTGTACGCTAGCCATGTGCTCGTACACGGACTCTGTCCCTATCTGTATCGCCTTCCTGTGTACCAGTACACGGGGTATCCCTTGTATCTGGTCGGGTCTGGTCGGGGAGGTGTATACATGTCGTGTCCTTGTCCGTGTACCCAACCCATGACCGTGTACTCCTGGAGTACACGCCATGTGGTCCACCGACGAACACACACCGTGCAACCCATACTACATGGAAGGTAGTCGGGAAATTTCCAGAAGAGTCGTCTTCCTCCTCATGCCTCGTCCGATTCCCCAGATCACGTTTCTCAAGTCCATTTGCCACGAAACTCAATATCATGGGTCACTTCATCGTCATGATGCTGAATTCATGGGTTTCGGGCCTTCAATCGGCTCTGAAATCCGATTCCGGTCACCCGTGTGGAAATCGTTCGAAGAACGATATCTTCCAATCCACTTTGATCCGTTCGTCGCCACCGCAGCCGCACCTTTGTAGGGTTGTACCGACACCAGATCTTCAATTTGGGATCATTGCATCCCACAACAGGTGTGCAATGATCCATCATTCATATCCCCTCAAAGAACAGGTAGAATGTAGTGATGAATGCAAGAATTTGGGGAAGTAGAACACAAAAAATAGAGAGGGACGAAACTCGATCAATGTTCATGTTGATCTTGGTCTGTCACCGTTAGGAGGTTGAACAAAACCAAAATAATTTCATGAATCAAATCCCCACGATTCCCATAAAATCCCATCCCGCAAGAACGATCGATCCATGGGCTAATCTATTTGTGGATTTGTCTGCATTTATTGGGGGAATAAAAACGGGGAAGAAATCATCAAACAAACAACCTACCTAGATCCACGACATTCATTGGTCAATATCTGGTTGCCACATCCTCGTCACTGGCGAAGCTCTTCCAGAACACCATCACCGCGTTGGGAGGTTTTCTGCAGAGCCTCTAGAGCCTCTAGGGGAATTCAAGGTTACGGAAATTGTAACCATGATCCCCTGTGAAATCTCCATTTAAAAGATAAGATATTTCACTGTAACAAAGATTTAAATAAAATATTTTAATAAAATATTTTATTACGGTTGCGTCCAAAAACCAGATTTCACCACCGACCTGTGCCAGCCAATGTTAGGCCTCCCCTAAGTTAAAATCATTGTTTCAAACGCAACGGTGCCCTTAGAATTCTGATCCGAGAAACTATTCGGGAGTTATTCCACTTTTTCAGGAAAACCTCATGCACGAGTTATTTAATTATTAAATTTAATTCAAACATTTGTTCTGGGATCACCGGGCCTCGGAACGACATGCCGTCTCAGAGCCTGGTCTTGAATTAATTCCCATATAATATTTAAATAATACATGGAAAAAACCAAGACATTACATTTGATTCCAAGAGTGATGAAGAAATTTTATTAGGTTACTTAATCCCTAGTAAAGCTTATAGGGTATTCAATAAGAGAACCAAATGTGTAGAAGAATCAGTTCATGTGAAATTTGATGCGACTAATCTACATGAACCCAAAACCTCTCTTGAAAATCTTGAATAGGATATGTCAATTCTAGACCTTAAGGATAAAGATAGTGAACCCTTGGTGGAAAAAAAATAGTTATGGAAGTCTTCTAGAATCTAAGCGTGGTGAATCTCATTATATAGACAAACATGAGGGGTCTAGTTTAACTCTTTCTAGAGGTATTATAACACTCAAGAATCATCCATTATATGTTGTAGTAGGTGATATAATTAGAGTAACATAAACTAGAGCTTCTCTGAGAAACCAAGTTGAACATAAAGTCTTTATTTCACAGCTTGAACCTAATAATATTGATGAGGCTATAAATGATGAATTTTGGGTAATAGATATGAAAGAAGAGTTAAATTAGTTTGAAACAAAAAAAATGTTTGGGAATTAGGAGAAATACCTAAATACACATTGACCATAGTCTCTAAATGGGTGTTTAGAAAACATTTGAAAAATCTAGTAACATAGTGAGAAACAATTCTATACTAGTTGCACAAGGATATATTTAAGAAGAAGGAATAGACTATGAGGAAACCGTTGCACCTGTGGATAGACTAGAATCCATTATGATACTACTTGCTTATGCAGCTCATATAAATTTCAAAATTTATCAAATGGATGTTAAAAGTTCATTTCTAAATGGGTACATAGTTGAGGATGTATTTTTTGAACAACCCCTGGTTTTAAAAAGCTCCATTTTTTCAAATCATGTATTTAAACTTTCTATAGCTCTATATGGTGTAAAAAAAGCTCCAAGAGCTTGGTATGATAGACATAGTTCTTTACTTATTTCAAAAGGATTTACTAAAAGAATATCTGATCCTACTCTTTTTGTTAAAAGTATTTCCAAAGATGTTTTAATAGTACAAATTTATGTAGATGACATTATTTTTTGATCATATAAAAATTCTTTATGTAATGACTTCTCAAAAATGATGCAAGATGAATTTGAAATGAGTTTAAAGGGGGAACTTAAATTTTTCCTTGGATTTCAAAATTTTCAAAAAAATGGAATTGTTTTAAATCAAAGTAAATATACTATGGATCTTTGGAACCATTTTGGTTCGGATAGTAATAAAGGTAGTGATACACCTATGAGTACTACTTGTAAGTTGGATGCTGATGAAACTAATAAACCAGTGGCTCAAACCAATTATAGAGGTATGATTGGGAGTCTACTATATATTACTTCTAGAAGACCTGATGTTATTTTCAGTGTATGCATGTGTTATTATTTTCAAGAAAATCCCAAAGAGTCTCATTTAACTACTTTTAAATGGATTTCCAAATATCTCAAGTATTCTAGAAACTTAGGACTATTTTATCTAAGAGGATAATCATTCGATTTAAAAAGTTATTTAGATGTTGACTTTCATGGTTTCATGTTAGAAAAGAAGAGAACCTTTTTAACGTGTCACTTTTTAGGAAAGCCACTAGTATCATGGTGTAGTAAGAAACAGAATTCTGTGGCATTATCTACTACAGAATCTGAATACATAGATGCTGGCAGTTGTTGTGCACAAATTTTGTGGATGAAACACATAATACTGGATTATGGATATCAATATAGGCATGTAACTATAAATTGAGACAACACAACTGTTATTAAAATATCAAAAAATCATTTTTCACACTCTAGGACAAAGCATATTGATGTAAGACATCACTTTTTTGAGGGATCATTTTCAAAAAAGTGGTATCACATTGGAATTCTTTGCAACTAAATATCAGTTTGCTGGTATATTCACTAAACCATTAAATTATGAACAAATATATTACGTAATACATGATTTTGGAATGATAATCCTTAAGTAGTTATCTTACTATTTCATATCTAACTGTTTCACACTTTAGGGTTTCACAAATCACTATCTTGAGATTGCAGTTTAACTCTAACAGTTCTATAATTCTACTATCTCAACACTTGCTATTTCATGATTATGGTCTCAAAAAGTTACTATCACTTGGTTACTGTCTAACACTTATTGTCTCAAACAAAACGGTTGCACAGTTTAGAAATCACACTATTAATGTCTCACCGTGAACGCTTGTTACTGTCTTACCATGAAGGCTTGTTACGATCCCTCCGTGAAAATTGATTACAGTCTCACCATAAGGGTGATTTATTGTTTTATTTATAAATTATATCATGTATCATGGTAATTAATTTTTTTACTCTTTTACTTTTCTGTGTTTTTGTTTTTGCGACGATTGGTATACCTAAATGATCAAATTAAAGAAGTTTCACTTTTTCATCACTCGAGATATCTTATCCTCTCTCAATCCATAACCCCTCTTCTAAACATCTCTCTCTTGAAACTTCGGTGAATGCCCAACAAGAAACATACTTCATCGTCGACTCTTGAGAAGTGCAGTTCAAAGAAGAAGTTGATGATAGCGCTGAAGTTAGCACCTGAGGGTCCTCTAAATCCAAATCTAGTGAACATAATAATAGTTCCTGAAAAGAAGATATGCCATAAGTGGCTTCTGACAAGTAATTATTTGGTGTTGAAAGTGCTAACAGAGCAAGGCTAGCAAGATTGGTTTACTATGGAGGATAATCCTATCTACCCAAATCTAGTGGCCAAGTTTTACCAATATGCTCAGTTCTCTTTTGATTTAAAAGATGGATATGTTGTGTGAAGATGGATCAATAGTCAGAGATGCGTGTTTTCTTCAAGGTTATGGGATGCATGCCTTAGGATACCTCATGAAGGTATTTTTTAGGACTACCAAAGAGGTCCTACACCTCCATGTGAATTCTTTATTTTAGAAGACGCTTTGAAAAATTTAACTGGAAATGAAACCAAAAGGAGATCCATAGCTATTGAGCTAGATGGAGAATCTAGACTCTTGTTTAAGTTTGTTCAGAATTTGATTATCCCTTGAAAAGGTGATTTTGATGTACTCAAATATCAAGATGTATTTTGATACATCTCATGAACCATGGACATAAGATAAATCTTTGTAAGTATATCATACACCATTTATGTGAATTGATCAAAACCATCTCCATGTCAACCTACCGATTTTATTTTAGGCTTGTATCAGCTATGCTTCATGAAAATGGATTTGTTGGACCATATAAAGAATCAATTAAGAATTATCAGTTTCTTTCATTCGAAAGTTACAATAAAGGGGATGAAAATCAGTTGGGACCCTTGGAGAAAATCTTGGGTGGAAGACAATGATATAGTTTATGAAAAGTTCAATCCAGTGGAACAACATTCAAGACCTAAGAATATTTCTGATCCTACTTTGGAGCTAGATGAAGTTGTTAAATATTATGATGAGGAAGAAGAAAAATTGGCTGTTGTACCTCTATGAGAAATAGTTCTGGTAGAGGAAGATAATAAATCTTCTCTTTAAGTATTTTTTTGAAAATGAAATATCTATTCTTGAATTTGTTGCTGATTTGGAAGAACAACCCTCTACTATAGAAGAACATGTTGCTAAGGACATTGAAAAGGATGTTCGAAAAGGAGCATATAGAAAAATATATTCCTGTTATTCAAGAAGCTACCCTTGAGGATCTCTCATAGGAATAAGCTATTCCTAAAGTCATTCTTTCTGCTGAAGAGAGAATAGAGAAAGCCTTTTTGTTGGCTCAAAAGGAAATGGATGAGGAAATAAGGGATGAATTCATGGAAATAGATTAAGGACCTAAACCTATCATTAATAAGAAGGATGCACTTATTTTAGGGGAGCATCCTCACAATCTAGAATATGTTGAAGTCCCCAATCCGATTGATCCATGCTCTATGGACACATGGAATAAATTCTCTAGTTATTTTGATGTGATTGATTCACAAGATTTCTCAGTCAATGGTCTTGACCTGTCTACTATGTTTTAGTTGAAACTGGCATCGACTCCTGAAGATATCCCTTCCAAGGAACCTGATCCTATCATGGATTCTATCTCTGAGCCTTCCCAAGAACCTTCAAAATTTGTGAATAAGGATGATCTAAAATAATTTGGAGCTACCCTTTTGTATGGAGTTGAAAAAATCATGAATACCCAACTGACTCTTGTAAAAAATCCGAGTGAAAGAGATGCTCACTATTGTTGGAAATGGTTATATGGCATATTCGACCCAAGACGCTCCATGTGATTCAAGAAGTCATAGTTGAGAACAAACTGCTCAGTGATGATGTAAAAAACTATATGAGGTATAGTGGATAAATGCAGAGAGTGAAAACCTCAAGATCTGAACCTATTTATCATCTTATTGAGGATATTGTTACTCAAACCCCACAGGAAGTATCCTCACTGACTCAACCACATCTAACTTCATTAGATGAAAAGGTAGCTGAAAGAAATAAGCAGATTGTTCAAGAGATGCATGAGCTTGTTATTGTTCTTAACAAGTAAACTATTGAGTATAAGGTGTTCCTTAAAAAAGTGATAAATAAAATTAAATCCCTTACCTAGACTGTCCCGGCTTCTCATACATCTGGACAACCATCTCCACCTACTTTAGACAATGATCTATTTCAAATAGTGGTCAAAGAAGAACTTCAGTCTTGGCTCAGTGGCTTTGATAAAGAATCTCTATCCGAAGTTATCAAGAACAGTGATAGAGTTCTTGATTTGGTGTGAATCCATTCAAAATTAGCAACTGATTCTCAACAAGAAATTCCCAAGAAGTTGGAATTCTACTTCAACCGGATATTCTCTAAGAATGAGATGAACTACCATTTCATGTATCTTGAGGAGAAAATTAGGATTATTTCTGATACTCAAGATTTCAAAAACCAAGTCCAAAAGCTCATAGATTTCACCCGTTTGTTGGACATGTTTATGGAGAACAAGGACGACTTTGGAAAATCCATGCTATATGGTGAAGAGATCATTGATGACTACATCAAGCTTTTGAGTCCTTATCTTCATGTACAGAGTACAACCATTGTGGCTCATGTAGCTACACCCCTAAGATATGTGTTTTCAACCTTCTCCTCTACTACCCTTTCCTCTGCATCTATGTCTATCTCTTAGGCTCTGAGTTAGATTAGACATGTTATCCTAGATTAATAGTTGCCTCGGTCTTTTACTGCACCTACATTGGCCCCTTATAAGTTTGAAGGACTTACTTTACCTTCTCTTTCCACTAGCTCACTCCCATCCTCTACCTCTACCAATGCTCTAATGGATTCTTCTTCTGCTGCTACAACTAAGTGAAAAGAAAAGACAAGCCAGTGTGGAAGAATAATGCTAACTATCTTATAATAGGGATGATTTTTTTTATTCTTGTTACCTCTTATTTGTAATGAAATCCTTTTTATCTAATGCATTGTGAAATTTTATTGTCTATTTATTATTCACTCTTTTTGATAATCCCAAAAGGGGGAGAAATATTCTCATTATGGAAAGAATAGGAAAATATGTATTCAATCACTCACATGATTTGGGATCATAAAAAAGGGGGATATTGTTGGACTCTTCATGTGTTAATCATGTTTTAATGATGAAAAATCCTATTCAGTCTATAGAACATCTTAATATTATGTAATCTATCTAAAATCATATATATAGATGATTAGTATTTCTATACTATCCAATATCTTAATTACTATACATTAAGTATGATTACTATACACTATATTTGATTTACATTATAATGATTTCTTTGATGAATGATTAAGTCTAATCCATTCTATGAATATCACTGCTTAAGTCTGAATATAGATATTTGGCAATGTTTGAGACACCGTGAGTCTACCACAGGTAATGTTTTTCTAGAAAAGGATCCTGACACTGTGACCAGACACTATAACCAGACATTATGACCCGACAATGTAACAGGACACCATGACTAGACACCATGACCAGACACCATGACGAGACACCATAACCATCCAAACACCGTAACCATCCAGACACCAGGACCATCCAGAAACAATAACTATTCATACAACATAACCATCTAGAAACTATAACCATCCAAACACCGTAACCATCCAGACATCATGACCATCCAGACACCGAGACCATCCAGACACCAGGACTATCCAGACACCCTTAACATATATTATGGTCAAACACCACATCTATTCTACCAGTTCCTGAACCCTGTATAACTGTGCCATCATTAATGTCTCATCACATAAAAGAAAAGAAGGATAAAATGATTCAAGAAGACACTGGTTCATGGAGTCACTGTTTCCTGATAGATTGTGATAAAATTTCCTAATCTATTTTTTTGTTTTTCAATTTTATTTATTACTGTCATATTTGTAGATTTTAAATGCACTGACATAATTAATGTTTATTTTGTAGACATTTCAGCTAACAGTACAAGGTACGAGATGCAGAATACATGCGTCATGTCAGATCAAACACATACACTCTAGAATAAAAGAGAAGTGTAACCCATAAACAATATACACGAAGCAAGGGTGTGTGAATGACAATAAAGATAACAATTAGAACATTTTCGAAAAGAGAATCAATACATGAAACTTAAAACTACTGAAAACACATGAATTATACTTGAATATTAGAGTAGAGGACCTCTTCGCACTATCAAACACCACGAAGAAAACGAGCTAGATCTAGCTGACTTGGGATACTATATTTTTCACACTAGGACTTTATTTCTGCATCTTCTTCATCCCAAAAGTCTATATTTTCAGAGACAAACACTCATAGCACTTCTAACCTTATTTCATTATTTTTCTCTATTGTATATAATTTTTATCTTTCGAGTAGTGTGTGTATCTGTATAAAAACACACACTATCTCCTGCATCAAACTTAAGGATACAAGATTTCCTTCCTTATTCATTTTTTACAATTGTGTATTCCCACATATAAGTGTGGAATATGTTATGTGTGACCTGTTAGTTTGTACCCATGAAGAACTATGAAAGAAGTCTTGTGATCTAGATAGTCCTGTGTACTGTTGTTAACCCCGATCCAGGGTGTGGATCAAGTTTATTTATATAAAATGGTTGGTGGCGGGTGATCACCAAGTGGAGTGGATTAGGTCTCGGCTTTTGAGTGAACCACTTGTTTTATATCCGCTGTGTTACTTAACTTAGTCCCTCACTATTTTACTATATAATTCATAAATCACTAAATTTACTTTGATAGTTAATCTTGGAACGAAATTATAATTGTTTTTACTTATTAGAATAGCTTAAAAAGTAATGTTAATGAATTGATATTGAGATTATTGATAATTAATAAATCATTTGAGAAGCTTTTTAAATATTCAAACTTTCATAACAGTATAACCATGATTAACTGGTTTGTTTATAACTTTATTGGTGAACCTTTTAAGAATATTTTTTAAACAGAAATTTTTAATAGATACTCAATTAACCCCCCCTCTTGATTACTCTACTCCAACCAACAATTCACATGTTTCCTTTTTCCCAATTTGTAGGCATAATTTAAATTTAAAAGAAATATGGTGGAATTTTATATTTTTCTTTACTAAAATTATTATATTGGTAAATTTTGTGGAAAAGTGTCCCAAAAGAAAATTAAAATAGATATGAGTGTTACAAGTGTAACTCTCTAAGTTTATATGGACCATTTTTTTGAATAAATTTAAATTCTTATTTATATCTTTCCAAGCACTATGTCAAACATTGCTTTCACACTAAATCTACTTGTCTTATGTTACACACAACAAAGAGTTGACATACGATTGATGTAACACTGAGTATAGATTTTGTTCAACTTATAAAAACATATGTTTGGAATATTTTATACGTATCATGAAAGAAATCTTTCACTACACACAACACTGACTTGGCTTGCGTTACATGCAAGAGCAACCTTCCTTGATAGCTTGCATTTCACGCAATTCCGAGTTTCACTAAACAATGATATATTATAAAAATATTATTTAATGGGATGTAAACTAGATGTTATGAATATTATTAACCACATTTTTAATTTTATATAACATTAAAATTCATATTCTATATTTTTTAGACATGATATAATAATAAATTCAACTTTTCAGATAAATGAAGTATTTTTAAAAAAATACAGTTTTTCCGCCATTTGATGGTGCACCCATTTTAGGTATAGTTCTTTACACGTTTATATATTATATTTGAAAAAAATAAACTTCTTATTTTCAAGTGGCACATCAAAATTTTCTTTGGCTAAATTTTTGTAATTTTTCTGATAAAATTCATATTTTAATGAATAGTGAAAAATACTGCATTTTAAATAAAAACATTCTTTTCATCTAATTTATTTATATAGTTAGATTATATTTTTAATTGGGTTTAAAGTTTAATTGGATAATGTTTTTATCATTTAATAAAATTTTTGGTTATTTCATGTAATTTCAATTTTAAATTGGATAAAAACACATGTTAATCTTTTGATAGTTTTTACTTCTTTAAATCACACTTTTTGGTTTTGACAATGAGAATTTATTTTAAATTATTTTCCACCAATACTATGTTTTGAATTTTTAAAAATGTATTAAATATTTTTAATCATAATGTCAAAATTATGTAAATAGTTTCCTTTTATTTTTGGACATTATGAATAGAAACATAAGTAATTATTTTTATTTACCTTAGTTAAAAGGTAAATAAGGTAAATAAGGGTAAAAAATTAATATTATAATAATATAAAACTACCCTAACACGTATACTAATACTATAGAATGATTCATGGGCATCCAAAAAATCCTTAGGCTTAATTTTTGGTATTTGAGAACCGCATGGGTGTGAAAATTATATTGTATAATAATTAATTTAAAGTAAAAAATATAAAACATAAACATGTATGTTTTTTCTAATAGAATTATATTTTTGTTCATATAGATGAAATATTAAACTATAAATATTAATTAAAAATCTAAAAATATTTCCTACATTATCGTATTTTATTTATAAATTTTAGAGATTAAATAAATAAATGTATTTATGATACACTGATTATGTAGTAATTACCTTATTAATGAGATATTCAAATAAATGATACTATAAATCCTAAAATAAATGTAATTTGAATATTTTTATGACATGCATGAATATTTTATATGAAATTAACATGTTAGGGATGATTTAATACCTTATTTTGAATGAAAAAATTTGTTATGAATTTATTAAAAATCAATTACTAAATATTGTCAAAATTGACATAAATAAGTTTTGAAAAGAAATACTATTTTATTAAATGATATTATATTATTAAAATATTAGATTCATAAAAATGAATTATATAAGGCCACGTCATTAATTATACACTCGTGTTTCTCTTGGAATTTTATTGTAACTATAGTTGCCATATATTATGAAAATACATGAAGACATGGTAAGAGTTAATGTTTTTGACTAAGGGTTAAAAAGAAAAGATAAGGTTAATTTTGTGACCTAAAATTGAATAAAACCTATTGGTTTAGATTATTTTGACCTATAATAATATTAATTTCAAATAAATAATTTTTAAACCATTATAAACCCAAAATAAATTTATAATAAATTAATATTTCAATACTTTCCTAAAGTGCCAATCACCTCTCCAATAAAAGGGAACTTCTCCTTCCATTTTAATCGAACCTCTAAATCCATTTGGCTCAGAAAACCCCTACAAAAATCTTCTACAAAATTCCCTAAATTCACCCAAGAGGCTAAAATTTGGGTAGAAATCTATCATAGGGAGGCCTTTTATTCAAATCAAAAGGCGATACTTGAAAAATTGGTAATTGTTTTATCACCTCTTTCAAATTTTTTTCTTATTATACTACATCTTCTTAAGTTTTTCCCATACTAAATAATAAATCTAGTATCTTATACATTTTAATATTTAATTATAATTAGTTTAAAACCATAAACTACTTTTTATCCATCCTACGAATAAAAAATCACCATGTGTGCGTACATACGACTTACCATCTCCAGACCATGGTGTAATTTGTTATTCAACCATACTTAATTTTGATGGGTATAATGATGAGTATAATGGATTTAAATAATGAATATACCATGATAATTATTCTATATAATTAATATACCATCCAATTTTATAACATTTAATGATTATGTGAATGATATTATCGCTTGTGCGTACGTACGACCTACCATCTACACGACGCGATGAGATTCATTCTACACATTAACCATTCAAGAATGAATATAAAGTGTAAATAAAAAATAATAATAAAATATATGAAATAATAATTCAATTGAATATATATATATATATATATCATTTACTTTCTTCCATTCAATTCAATAAGGAAACATAAACAACGTTCATGTGTATATACAACATACCATCTCCTTGAACGGTGCATTCCATTTCATTAATCTATTTATTATATATATTTCTATACTGAATATTTATGATATATAAACAATGTTTTATATTATTTACGTAAGAAAATCATGATATATGTAATAAGATCAATAATAACAAGTCAAAACACGTATGATAAATAAAATAATTATTACCCAAAACATTGCTTTAACATGGAATTGATAAATAAACATGTAATATAAAGTCATAAGTGAAACATATATAATATAATAACTATTATTATAGTTCTATTTAAAGTTAATAATATGTTTAAACCCACTATATTGGAGATTCAGAAACATATAGAAGAAATCAGACCCAAGGTAAGAGATACTTTTACAATATCATTATTATCTGAGACTGTTTATTTGTAAGTATTTACTGGGGTATATTTATCATTAATGTCCTTGTTTTTTAAATATATAATATTATTTCTATTCTTATACTATTTTTTTAAATTCAATTTTACCAATTGTTGAATTTTTTATTAAATAGTTTGGTAATATTCTTTCTTTCTTTTTCCCTGCGAGGTATTTTTTGACTTATCTGACAAGAGTACGAGAATAATGGTTTTTTTAACTTATACAAAATGAAAGGAGTTTTACATATTCATAATTAATTATTTACATGAATATTTATTTATATGATTTCAAGTTAATTTTTGACAAAATTATTTTATTTTAGAATTGTGTGGAATTTTGAGAAAAGAAAACATTTTTGAAGAAGAAAGGATATTTTCCCCAAGAATTAAGTTCATGTGTTCTATCAAAATTATTTTCCATCTAACATGACAATATTTAAATAAGGTTATGTTTATATCCTTATTATTACTATTATTTGATTATGTTAATGATTAATGTTATTTTATATTGATTATGTTATGATGGAATGATGTTTAAGAAAACTAATTTATTTCTTGGTTTATGGTATGATGAATGATTTATGTTTTTGTGGAACATGTAAGAATGGTTGAATTATAAGATTGGTGTGACCTATATCTCTCTCCAATGAATTGTGTAAAGAATTATATCTCATTAGATTGATATGAATGTAACAAAAATAAAATAAGATGCTGTAATACAAGGCTTGAACAACAAGTAAATATCGTTCAGTAATACAGGGCATAATGAAAAGTAAATCTGATTCAGTAATATATGGCTAGAACGAAAAGCAAACCTAGTTTAGTAATGGAATTTATCCACTATGATGGTCTAGGAAGAAATTCCTTGGATACTATGGAAATCATTTTATGTGTTTATTTTCTTACCACAATTCCATGTTTTATATCTATGTTATTTTATCATGGTTCATGTTCATTTATGATTTATGCCTTACGAACTCCCATGATTTATTTCATGACTCGCGAATTTGATATTCAAAATTTATGTTATTTTTTTAAAATTATAATGTTATTTTTTATTTTCTTTATGTTTACCCTTATTGATCATCTGAGCTCACTCGTTTTATATATTATTTTTTCAAAGGATATAAAAAAAGGTTTTATGTAGGAAAACTAATATAGAATATCTTTATGGGAGATGTTGAATATCTTTCACCGAGAGAGAAGAATGTGTTTTGATTTTTCAAAGACACTAAACTAATATGGTATTTGAGCGTATATTTGTGTAATGTATTAAGTATTCCTCAAAAGAAATTTAATTTCCATGTATGTGATGCATGGGTCATTAGAGTCGGTATCAGAGTGAAGGTTTAATCAACCTTTGGAAACATGGATGAAAAAAATTTATTGAGATCCCTAGATATATTTATAAGGATAGTTATAGGGATATCCAAATGATAATTATATGTATTGGATACAATCATAGAGTTTTTGTTATTATCATGAATAACCTAGGGTTAAACTGAAGATACCATATACAAAAATATTATAAGTAATTTACCTTACTTATGTGTTTCTAATCTCTGATATATATTTCTTAAACTTTTCTTTCTTGTCTTAGTAAATAGCTAGAACTACATAGAACATAATTAAACATTGAATGTTTTAGATGTGGAAATAATTGGAATAATGAAGATCAATTTCCTAAGTAGAAATATCATAAAGAGATTCATGGAGATGATATGAGTATTGGTTATAAATTTTAGGATAAAGATATTGTAACTGAAATGTGAAAGGTATGTTATGTTCTCCCATTGTTGTTTACATTAAACCTCAGAATCTTAAGGTAGAGAAAATTTAAGACATTATTTATATTTTAGGAAAGAATAAGATGAAGGATCATGAGTAATGGTTTAATAATAAAGTTTGATGATTGAGGTGTATTTGGTTCGGATTTTAAATATTATGTTATATGAATCATGAAATATATAAGTGTTTTCAATATAAGTTTTTATTTAAGGATTGAAAATGATATTTTAAAGATTTATAAGGAGACAAAAAGTGATTTAAGGGTAAGGTTATATACTTTGAGAAGATATGATTAAGGTAAATATAACCCTTAATATGTAACTTATGTGATGATAAAAATGTTTGGATAAAGATATGCTGGAATTGAATAAGTAAATTGGATGATTCTTGTATCTTGGGAATTAATTTTGGAGTTGTTGAAAATAGGATTATGCTATCAGAGATGATGTATAAAACTTTTTTGGACAAAAGGAATAATACACTTTGTTTTGTAACAATGAAACATATATGTTTTCAATAAGGATATATGATAATTCCAGTTTTTATTGTGACTCAAGTGAATACATGTTGAAGGTGTTCACATTTTTGGAATGTGACCAACTAGAGGTATGTTATGATATATGGGGGATAAATGTTAAGCCTATTTTTTGAACATTTTTCTAGAGTTTTTTATTTTCATCTTTCAGAAGAATTGTAAGGTTATGAATTTTTTGGAATGTTAAAACATTGGATGGAGTTTTTTAGAATAAATTATAATCTCACCATATATGGAATTATGCATTTTTGATAACTTTTGACAATATATTTTTGATAAAGACAAATAGAATTACCTATCATTCAATTTATGGATCTCATGTTCTGATAACACTTTAGAAATGAAAAATTCTACTTCATTTTGTTGAATAAGATATGATGTGGAAATTGTTCAGGGCATGACCAATGACAAGATTGTACTAAAATCAAGTAAGTATTTATTCTCATGTTATTAAACGTTAGGGAAAGGATCTTGAAAATCAAAAAAGTTATCCTTGTACCTTCTTTTCAGATGAATCATATGGTTCCTTAAATCATTGAATATTTATGGAATTCTGGTTGTTAACTTTATCCAATCCTTGTTCTCTATCACAATCCATCATAACTTTATGATTATATTTTTCTTCCATATCCATGTTTTCACTTCCCAACTATATTTTACTATGTGTAAACCCTGTGATTATTTACTTTGGGTAACCATTATGTTTCTAAATTTCCTTTTAAAAATGATGTTTTGGTATTCCTTTTTATGATTTTGGTTTCCATGAAAGAAACATTCAATTAATAATCATTTTATAATCCCAATGAATTTAGAGGGTGAAATTTATCTTAAGGGGGGAATAATGTAACACCCTGAGTTTTTATGGACCACTTTTTTCAAATAAATTAAATTTTTTTATTTATATCTTGCAATGCACTAATTCAAACACTCTTTTCACACTAAACTAACTTGTCATATGTTACAAGCAACACCGAGTTGGCATACGATACACGCAACACCTTATATAGATTTTTTTCAATGTATAAAAGAACTATGTTTGGATTATAATATAAATAACACAAAATTAATCTTTCACTACACGTAACACTGGCTTAGCTCGCAATACATGCAAGAGCAACCTTCCTCAATAGCTTTCATTGTACGTAATACTATGTTTCACTAAACAATGCTATATTATTAAAATATTATTTAATTGGATATAAACTAGTTATTATGAGTATTATTCAGCACATTTTAATTTTATATAAAATTAAAATTCATCTTACGTATTTTTTAGACATGATATACAAAAATTAAATGTTTCATATAAAAGAAGTATTTTTCAAAAAATGCTATTTTGTCGCCATTTGATGGCGTACAAATTTTAAATATAGTTTCAAAATATTTTAATACTCTATTTGACAACATAAAGTTATTATTTTGAAGTAGGACATAAAAATTTTCTTTGGTTGATTTTTTGGTATTTATCTGATAAAATTCATATTTTAATGAATAATGAAAAATACTAAATTTTAATTCAAAACTACTATTTCATCTAATTTATTTATATAGTTAGATTATATTTATAATTGGTTTTAAAGTTTAATTGGATTATTTTTTAATAATTTAATACAATTATGTTTATTAAATGTAATTTCAAAATTAAATTGGACATAAAAACATGTCAATCTTATGATAGTTTTTACTTCTTAAAAACCCTCTTTTTGGTTTTGACAACAAGAATTAATTTTAATTTAATTTATTCCAATTATGTGTCATGAATTTTGAGAAATGGATTCCATATTTAGAATCATAAGGGCCAAATTATATAAATATGTCCCTTTTTTGGGACATTGTGAATAGTAACTTTAGTAATTATTTTTATTTACCTTGGTTAATGGCTAAATTGTGTAAATAAGGGTAAAAAAATAATATTATAATAATGTAAAACTACCCTAAAACGTGTCCCAATCCTATTGTATGTTTCATGGATTAACAAAAAAATCTTTAGGGCAAAATTTTGGCATTTTAGAACTACTTGGGTGTGAAAATGGCATGTTATAATAATTAATTTAAAGTATAGGGAAATATAAAATAAATAAGTATCGTTATACAAAAACAATTTTATTTTTGTTTATATATATATGATATATTCTAATATAAATAGTAATTAAAAATTTAAAGTGATTTCATACATCATGGTATTTTATTTATAAATTTTAGATATTAAAAAAATATTTTTTATGACACAATGATGATGAAATGACTACATTATTAATGAAATATTCAAATAAATGTTATTATAAACATTAAAATAAATGAAATTTGAACATTTTGATGACATAAATTAATTTTTTGGATGACATTGACATGTGAGGGATTAGTTAATTCCTTCATTTATAAGGAATAAAATTGTGATGAATTTAAAAAAATCAATTACTAAATAGTATTAAAATTGAAATAAATAAGTTTTTAAAACAGATATTATTTATTAAATAATATAATAGTTCAAAAAATATAATATTCATCCAAACGACTTATATAAGTATAAAAATTTTATTAATGATCCACTTTTGGTTATATTTTCATTTTATAATAACTAAAGTAACCTATAATTACGAAAATACAAGAAGACATGGTAAGAGTTAATGTTTTTTACTATGGGTTAAGGCTAAATGAGAAGGTTAGTTTTGCAACCTAAACTTGTCTAAAACCTATTTTTTGAGATTATTTAACCCTATATTCATATTATACACAAACTAAATCAATTTATAGCCATTATAAATCTAAATTAAATTTATAATAAGTTGATATTTCCAGACATTCCTATAATTCCCTTCACCTATCCTATAAAAGTGCATTTCTACTTATATTTTATTCACACCTCTGAAGCCCTTTAGATTAGCCAAAACCTGGACAAATATCCTCCAAACTTCACTAACTTCATCCTAGAGGCTAAAATATTATCATAAATCCATTATAAGGAGATATTTTCTGTAAATAAAAAGGGGATACTCAAAGAAGAGGTAATTGTTTTATCACCTCTTTCAAGATTATTTTCTTCTTATACATCCTCTTCATATGTTGTTCCCATAATAAAGTAAGAAATACAGTATCTTCTACATGATGAGATGATTTTATAATTATTTTATGATCTTATACCCCCTTTTATCAATTCTACAAATAACTATATCTCCATGTGTGCGTACGTAAGACTTACCATCTCCACACCGTGGTGTAATTTTTTATTCAACAATACTTATTTTGGATGGGCATAATGATGGGTATAATTGATTTAAATAATGAATATTACATAATAATTATTCTGTATAATTAATATACCATCCAATTTTATACTATTTAACCATTAATTGGATGATATTGTGGTTTGTGCGTACGAACGACATACCGTCTCTAATATGCATTGAGATTCATTCTCCACGTTAACCTTTCAAGAATGATTATAAAGTATATATAATAAATAAGCATGAAGTATATGAAATAATAATTTTACTAGATATATATATATATATATATTTCATTTAGTTGCTTCCTTTCAATTCAGTAAGGAAACAGAAACAATATTCATGCGTACGTACAACCTACTATCTCCATGAATGACATATTACATTTCAATTATATATCTATTATATATATTTATATACTGAATATTTATGATATATAAATATAGTTTCATATTCTATAAGTAATTAACTCAGGAAATATGTAAAAAGATCAATAATAACAAGTCAAAACAGATATAATAAATTTAACAATTATTACCCTAAACGTTGCTTTAACATGTAATTGATAAATAAAATAGAGATACAAAGTCATAAGTGAATCATATATTATTTCATAAATATTATTATGGTTCTTTTAAGAGTTTATAATATGTTTAATCCCAGTATATATGAGTTTCTGAAAAATATGGATGAAATCAAAACTAAGGCAAGATATAATTTTACAATCACATTATTATTCGAGATTATTTATTTGTAAGTATTTACTGGGGTATATTTATCACCAACATACATGTTTCAAAAATATATAATATTATTTATATTCTTTTAATATTTCTTAAAATAAATTTTATGCATTGTAGAATTTTTTATTAAATGTTTTGGAAGGAATCTTTCTTTCATTTTACATAAGAGGTAATTTTTAACTGTTCCAACAAGAGTACGATAAGAATGTTTTTAAATTATATATCATGAATGGATTTTTACATATTCATAATACCTTATTTCCATTAACCTTAATTTACATGATTTCATATTTATTTTCAACTAAATTCTTTTCTTTTAAAATTTCACAACATTTGGAGAAAAGAAATTGTTTTTAAAGAAGAAAGGATATTTTCCTCAAGAATTATGTTCAAGTGTTTTATTAGAAATATTTTCCATATATGATGACACTCTTTAAATAAGATTAGGTTTATATCTCTATTATTACTCTTATTTTATTTTGATAATTATGTAATTATATTTTACATGTATTATGTTATGTTGGATGTATGGAAAAGAAACCCATTCTATTTCTTGGGTTATGCTATGATGAATGATTTATGTTTTTGTGGAACATGTAAGAATGATTTCATTATGAGATGGGTTGTACCTATATATACCTTTAATTCATTGGGAAATGTTTTATATATCATGATATTGACACGACATGAATATAAATAAAAATCAGTCCAGTAATACAGAGATGGAATGAAAAGTAAATCTTGTTCATTAATACAGGGCTAGAATGACAAGTAAATCCAGTTCAGTAATACATGGATGAAATAAAAATTAATCCCGATTTAGTAATGAAATTTTTCTACTATGACGGTCTTGGAAGAAATGATTTGGATACTATGGAAATCATATTATGTGCTAATTTTATTACCAGAATTCCATGTTTTATATAAATGTTATTTTTTCATGGTTCATGTTAATTTATGATTTATGCCTTATGAGATGTCAAGATTTATTTCATGACTTACGATTTTAATATTTAAAAATTATGTCCATGTTTTCAAATTCTTATTTTTATGTTTTGTTTTATATTCTTCATATATACCCTTAATGAGAATCTGAGCTCACCCTTTTTATGTTTTATTTTCCCCATGATATAATGAATGGATTTATGTAGGAAAACTAATGGGGAATATCTTTATGGGAGATGTTTAAGATCTTTTACTGAGATAGAATAATGTTTTCTGAGTTTCCGTAGACACTAAACTCATATGGTCTTTGGGTGTCTATTTGTGTAATATATTATGTATTCTGTAAAAGGCATGTAATGTCTATATATTTCAAGCTTGGGTTTTAAAACACGGGTCTAAAAATTTCCATTAAATTGACATTAAAAAAGTTTTATGTCATTTTAACCATTAACATTTTAGTTTAACCCCACGGTAAACTTATTTTAAATATAATTTTGGTAATCATTTTTTACTCATTTTTATTTATTAAAACAAAAAATTAAGTTAAAATTGTTATATAATATTAAATATTTTGATTAAATATATGTAATAAATTTTACCAAATTCAATTAATATAAGTGATAGAATTTTATTTAGAATTAAATCCATAAATGTGATGAAAAAATAGTTATCCAAAGGAGATGTTTTCAAAAGTATAAAATGTTTTTATATCTAAATCGAAAATTTAAATGATTAAAATGGCCTAAAAATGATTAAATATGATATTTTTAACTAATTTTATATTTATTTTTTTAAATCAAAATAGAACTTTTAAATTCCTTAAAATAAAAGGATGTTTTACAAAAACCCATATTTTTACTATTCACTTCATAATTAATCTTTTCAAAAAATTATTTAAAAATAACTCTAAGATTATTTTGAAATTGTAATTTCAAAATTTAATTTATTTATTTAAATTATTTTATTAAAATTGGTACACATTATTTTTAAAGTATGTGCACAAAGCACTATGAAACCACCTTTTAAAAACATACAGTTTTTTAGAAAACATTTTTTTCTCTTTTAAATGATTCATATATTATTTCTATTAAATATATAACCATTAGATTTATTTTACACAAGTATAAAACATATAATTTTCATGAATTAGTTATTAAAATTCATATTCTCACACTTAATAACTTGGTTTTATTAGTCACATCTAATTAATAATATTTCAATAGAGTATCATGATTAATTTGAAGTTGGTGTTGCATGTATCGAAAGCTGTTGAAGATGTTAAATTATTTGAAGATAAATGTATTATAAAATATTTGGGTGTTACATTCTATCCCCTTAAATAAATTTATCCCATGTAATTTAATTTAATTCATAAAATGTTCAACCTTTTTTGACAACCCTCATCATAAATAGGGATAATAAAAATTCCTTTCAAAAAGAAAGTGGGAAACATAAAGCATACAAGAAATTTCATGTTTTTTGATTCCTAAATGATAACACCGTTAGTAAGTTTACATATGGATATAAAATAAAATAATAATTCCTATGGATTAATAGAGAGTGATAGATAATATGGTCAAGATAAAGTTAATTACCACGAAGCCAAAAATCTATGATGGGTGAAGAAACCATCAGTTCAATAGAAATGAAGGTACTAGGTAATTTTTTTTGTTTTAATATACTTTTCCAATAGTTTAGGAATTTATTTACCATTTATACTAATAAAATAATGAAATATACTTACTTTATAAGTACAATAACATCCTTTAATAAATTTCGAACATAATCTAATCTTTTCCTCCAAACGATTGGTATTCAAGATTGGTTTTTTATTTTTGAAGAACTAAAATTAACATTTAACGAATTATAATATCCCTAAATTAATTTCATTTCTTTGTTTGTCCCAATATATTTACATGTTATCCAATAACAGCGAAATTTTATCTTGATCTATTCTATTAATAGTTAACCTTAGGGTTCCTCCAAAATATGTCCAACCAAACTTAAAATAAAAAAATTTAGAAGGAAGGTAACTAAAATTTTAAAATCAACATAAAATTAATCCCACAAACACCATAAATTATTTTTTATCATCATATATCAAATATGTAAAAACATTTATCATATACTCTCATAAAACATGGTAATAACCTAAATTACAATAAAACCTTAAAAAAAACATGAATGCTTTAAAAATTAACTCCCTCCGTATTCCTTAAATAAAATCACAGATTATTGAATATGAAGCATAAATCCCAAATTCTATAAACTCAATCAATAATATCATAATCCACCTTTTCATAAAATAACTAATCATTTAAAAATTCATCAACACTATCCCATTTACTTTGTTACAGTCTAACATCTCTTTATAAAAATATTATCTCAACATTAAACACATGTTAAGGGTTATCTTTCCCATATTAACATGTTCTCGAAAAATATCACCTTACCACTCAATCACTTTTCTTTATTATTGGTACCATTTTACATATTATATTAAATCATTAATGAAAAACTATTTTTGAATAATATTTAAATGTTTCATCATATTTATTACTAGAATAAATTTGATAAAAATTCTTCATCCACATAATTCATGAATCACAATACATAAGTACTTCAATATTGTTAATTCAATAATATATATAACATAGTTCGTTCCATATTCAAGGAGCTAATCCTTGTATAAGGGAATTCACTTGAGAAACTAAAATTTTCACCACACATAATGCATTTATGTAATTGAAAATTTGTTGTTATATTACCTTAATTTCAACATAGAAAACACCATATTGTTCCTTTGAGACATTTTGATGGGTGTCTCTTTACTAATTTATAACATGAAGGAAATTGAGCCTTATTTATTCAGTGATCATAATTTCTTGCAATCTTTCATTATATTTTTTAAATAAAATGTTAATTAATCAAATAATATCTTTTAGAAGTGTCAAACTAGCTGTACAACAATGTCCATTTTCATGCACCAAGTGATGGTCGGGTTATGCCCAATATGCAATTTTTAGAATTATTACCCCTTTGTAAATATATTCCAGAGACACATACACTTGTATTATCCAATTATAGATGTAATTCTAGGAAATTAAAAAAATATCTACCTTAAATAAACTTTAGTATGGTATCATATACTTATAACTATCCTCAAAATTAATCATATGACTATGTTATCTAATCAGTGTTTTCCTAAATCCAGTTTCCAAGGTTTCTACTAAACATTATCTGATACTAATTGTAAATTCCCCTAATATAGTGCCCTAGAGTTGCTGGTAATGTTTTTACATTGGAATTTGTTATATGTGATCACATCTTAAAGGACAGAATAGTTTGGTATTTTTTGTAAACTAGATACATACTTGAATTGCACATATATTTTAAAACAAAAAATACAATAAAGGGTTTTCTTTGATATTGTCAATATTTACTATAAATTTCCTTCCATAATATCCATAACACATTTATTAGAATATTTGAGAATGTAAACATAATAAAGGGGTGATACTTAACGATCAAAAAGGGTAAACATACAACAGAATCTAATATGTCATGAATAATGTGCTGGGAATGAATGATAGTCAAATAATGACATATAAATAATTTCATGAGCCATAAAAACATCCATGGGTATTATAAAATATAAAATAATAACACAGACATCAATAAATAAATTCATTATTATGAAATACAAAATTTTGGACATTTGGATTATATTGGTGAGGCCATGTACCATGACATCTAAAATACCATCAAGCCCTTGTGTGAGGACATCTATATAAATGTGTAAGGCCTCAACCAAAACCCAATCTAATTTTTCTCAAGATACCTACTGATAAATTTATGGGATATAGTGGGATACACTAATAAATTAATAATTCCAATTCATTCCTCATATGAAAGGGTTAGAATATAATCAATATAAACATTTTTATAAAAAAACTAACATATGAAATGATAATAACTACTCCAATCAGTATTCCTAATCATAAACCAACCAGAGTAATATGAATGATATCAAAATTTTACATTCCCATTCAAAATAATCATAAACCATCTAGATAAATAATAAGTATGGTATCATTATAAAATATCCCTATTAGAGCATAATTATAATAAGGGATGTTTACATTGATGAATTAAAATACCATAAAATTCCACTAAAAATTTCTTGAGAAGAATAACATATTCAATTTGAAAAATTTCATTTTAAAAAATTAAATTTCAACAATATTTGGAAATATATTTTCTTTTTGAATATCAATGTAAAATTGCAATGGAATATTTAATTAAATGAGTGGTCATGATGGAGGGTAATTCTATATATGTTGACTACATTAAAAATAGAGATTTCTTTCAGTTTTTTTAAGAAAACTAAAAATTTACTTTTTTTGAAAATGATAGTAAGAATAATTTAAAAACATTATAAAAAATAAAATTATTGGTAAAATTTAATTTAAATAATAATAGTAAATTTTTTTGATTTAATTTAGAAAACATGGATTTGGAATAAAAATTATTTTTGACCGAAGAAAGAAATGAAGACAAATTTCATTAAAAAATATCAATATTTGTAAGTAAAAATGAGCATAAAAGGATAATTGTATTTGAAAATTCATGAAAACCCCGATTATAATAAAATATATTGGGTTAAATATAGAAATACCAAATAATTCTTACATGGGAAACTAAAAAATAAACAATCATGAATAATGGTGAGATTGTGATGTAAACCCTTACTACTTTAGTAACTTCTAAATAATAAGACCTATAAAAGAAATAACTTAAAATTAAACATTAAACACCTTGAGGATAAATATATTCATGATATAAAATTTGAAATGGTAAATATATACATTACACAAAAGAACTATGTGGTGAAGATGGAATACCTCTTGCAGAAGTAAAAGTGAGATGAGAATTCCTTACCTCAAGTCTGATTTCCATCATTCATGTTTAGAAATAATATATAATAGATATATACGTATTGAAAATATATTAAATAACCATTATCATATATATCATACAACATATTATTTAATTTTTGTCCTTTATTTCCTGTTTATTAATAATTCCTTGTCAAGATCACTTTTCAGGTAATAACAACATCATTTTTAATGTATGTTTTGGTTCAGTATTTTTGGACATTTAAATTTGATCATGGTTTCATAATATCCAAAATTTAAAACATGATATAAATATCTGATATATTCATTGTATATTTAATTATAGAAATCCATAAAAGTTATACATAGAAAATGAATTACACCATTCATGGAGACGATAGGCTGAACGTACGTATGAACGCTCTTTCCATTTTCTCAATAGATGAAAAAAATGAAGTCAAATAATATAAAACCTTTACATATTCATTATTATATCATCCTTATCACATAAATTCATTAAATTTATTTTTTGTTTACCATCCATGTTAAAATAAAATGAATAACATTTCACATCACTACAAAGAGGTGGTAGTCCCAACATACTCACAAGAGACATTGTTGTTTTAAAAAAGGTTGTGTGTTAAGAAGGTATATGTGATATTATAATTATATAATTTTATTAATTTCATAAATATTATATATGTAAAATCCATAATTATATCAGCCATGAGGGTCTGTGGTGGAAAATTAATTACATTAGTTTGTGATGAGGTAGTCCACCATACATATGATTGAGGGTTTCATATCCCATTTGATGGAAGAGGAGATGGATACAGGTTATAACATAGACTTCTTAATATCTTATTATATTTTATATATATTTTCAATTATATTTTAATTATTAATACATTAATTAACGTGGTAAGAGAAGAAGTAAAAAAGAAGAATCTTAGTAGAGAAAATTACATTTTCTTTGAAAAGACTATTTTGGATCTCTTATTAAAGACTGTAGAGTTAGTCACTTAGGAATAAAAAAATTAAAGAGAAATTATAATGATTTTGGGGATATATTTTGGTACTATTTGGTTGAGAAATAGGGATTAAGAGGTGTGAATAAGTGGGGGTAGGAAGTATCCTTTTATAATTGGGGAGGAGTGGATTTATTCTAAATACCCAACACATTTAAATAATGGGAAGTCACTCTCACCCCAAGTTCCTAAGAAATATATAATGAAATTCTTATAGGTATGACATGTTTGAGATATAATTCCACCACATTATAAAAACACATGTTTCAAATATGTTGTTCTTAAACTCCTATGTTTCCTTACTTTACTATTTTAGTATTAACTATTGTAACTGATCTTTTAAGATTGTAAATTTATCATTTTAGAATAGAAATAAATGAAAATAAATAGATAATTTTTACACACCGTTTCTAAATATGAAATTCAATTTATGAAATAAAAATTACATCTCTTTGTAAAATTAATTTTACCCTGAGTGCATGTAATGCGTAAAACTCAGATTTATCCTTTACCATGGTAACTGAGTTTTTATTGTTTTGGGGCCAATATAATTATTATAAAATATACATATATACATGAATGGAATATGGTGGATATTATTAAAGATATACCAATAAATTGGAAGAGTATATTACTTTTAATAATTTTGAATAATTTAATTAAGTATAATTTTTTATAAAATAACATTAATGTAAATTTTGACACTATTCAATTAATTTGACTTTAAAAACATCATGGACAAGGTGGAAATAGAATATATTATTTTCATACATTTATAAAATATTATATTTATCTTAAAATTAAATAATTATTATGTTGGCATTGATTAATATTGTAAAGTAATTATATAATTATTAAAAATTCAAATTTAAATAACCTCATGATATTAATTTCATTATTCTTAAAATAAACATCAATATTTTTTTTATCATCTTTTATTTTTTGTTATTTCAAAACATAATTAAAATTTAAAAGTCTTAGGGTGACATTTTGAATTTTTCTGTACTTTAATTATTATATTTTTCAATTTCATGGAAACATTTCCAAAAATAACATAAAAATAAATCCTATGGTTATAATGGTATACATATGTACACACAATATAAATTAAAATTTTTTGTGTTTATTTTAACCGTTATCTTTCTATTTTAATCCCATGAAAAATCGTTTTAACCTTAACCATGGTATTTAATTTTTAGAGCATTATATTCATTAAGACAACAAATTTAGTTGACTTTATTATATAATTTTTGTTATTATGATTATAAATATAGAATCTATTATAACAAATTAAATTCATATAATTGCCTTAATTTAATTTTAAAAAAAATTAAAATTCTTCGAATGAAAATATAGTATTTAATAAAAACCATTATTTTAAATATTTATAAAAAAAATAATCATTTCAAAAAACCCTAAAAAAATTACATGACTATAATTTTTAATTATTTATTTGAAAAATGAATTTAATTTTGTAAGATTAAATTTCAATAATTGGTAAAAATAAATTTTAAAGTAAGCGTTAAAAGTGCAATGATCCCACTTTTTCAAAAAATCTGTTTTTAAGAAAATATTTATTTTTTCAATCAAATGATTCTTATTTTATATTTATTCAATTGATAACAGTAGTATTTTTTTATGTTTAATAAATATAATTTTCATAATTTTGTTATTTCAATGCATAAATGCCCACTTAACCGCTAGGTTATATCATTCACATTTAAATAATAATATATTAAAGAGTATGATGGTTCATTTAAACTAAGTGTTATGTGTATTGCAAGCTTTTAAAGAATATAAGTTATTTAAAGATAAATATATTATAAAATATTATGGTGATACAATCTCAACCATATCTCCACATAGTAACCAAGTTGTTTTTGGGTACCACCACAGTCTGAAAATCATTATTATACCTCAATCCATCACATCCCATAAAAAATGTACCAATAATGACCATTAATAAACAATATTAAGATATATATGCATGTGAAATAACCACCAGCCATTAAATATATCTATTTACATATATGGTGAGAGATAACCTATATGTATACTGGAATATAATACTATAAGGAGAAGAGAACTGGGATGAAGAGGGTAGTCAAACATTCATTCATTACCATACTGGATGATGTGGAAAACACCCTCCCAGAGTCCACTAGGTCTTAGTCACCCTACAGGCATGGGTGGAGTAGCTTATGAAATCAAAAAACAAACATGCAACTATAAGGACTAAGGCCTGGGTATCAAATAATAATACAATAATCAATGTTAATTTTAATTAAATAATTATCCATTAATTACTTATTACCTTTATCATTTCTAATATTAACATTTCAATCTTCTAATACAAGTTCCAATGACACTATTAATTATTCTATTTTATTACTATGCATATTATCATCATAAGTAAAAATAAATAACCAAACCAATTCTTTCATTAATTATTTATTATTCTTAATAATCTGAGAACTCTAGGGATAAACCCAAGCTACCACATAAAATAAGCACTCAATGTGAATATCATCAATTAATTAACATAGTTGAAACTAATCATAGATTTATCAACCAAGAATTGAACATTAAATAAGAAGATTCATTAACAAGCAAGAATCCTATATTCTAGCCCAACAAAGTGTAAACCCAACTTCATGTATATCTATCAGTCCAAATGCTATCCCCGACACCACTACACAGAATAAAATATATAAAATCCCATATTGATATCAACATCAAAATAAACACCTCGTTCCATCATCAATGACTCAAGATTTCCTTACCCACATCATCACCATAACTGAAAACATGTTCCACAAACATATCCTCAGGATTCCCCACCCATATCATCACCATAACCATCATCTATCACAGGCCCACATCACAGTGTAAATAAAGAATCTCATGTGGGGAAAACATAGAAGGAATCAAACTACAATCATTATCAATTGGTAATATAGGTCTAAAAAAATTTATATCCATCCTTAACAAGAAAACAAGCTCTCCCAGCCCCAAACAATTATCTATAACAAACAAACCAACAATTTAAGTACCAACATAGAATAACTGATTTATTTTCCACATGAAACAATAATAAATCATATATTACATGATAAGAATTACTTTATCATTCTTTAAAGCATCACTCCATGTTTTATAAAACACTATGGAAAAAAATTTCATTTAATATTCCTTTAATCACTTATAATAACAATAATTAAAAACGTTATGTTCAATATACAGTTATTTTAATATATAGAAGAACCAATGAATTAAACATGCATTAATAATCAATTTTATTTCCATAAAATTATATGATTGGTCTATAAAGTAAGAATATTACATTTTAAATAAGTCATTACTAGTTGTATACTGTCATTTAATTTCTAATTATATTATCTATGCATATAAAATATAACAATAATTAAGAATAATATATAATAAAACTTATAGGAAACAAAATATATATGTAAAAATCATGAATTTACACATTCCCAAAACATTCATTATTAGATATCCATATATTCTCATTTGAAACAAATTACAGTTCCCATTATATAATTATATTATAACATGTGATAACATTCTTAAAAAATAATAATAATTCTACAGAAGTCACAGTATTATGAAGAAAATAATAACAAGAAAAACACATAATGAAAACTCTATTTCTGTTCTCTAATATCCAATATTATAAACATAATTCTAAAAAAATTATTTAATAAGTTTAACACTGAATCATAATATCATTTTAGATTTAATAAAAACAATACTTGGACAAATTCTTGTCATCTAAAGTATATTTTTTTTACAAAAGATGAACAATAGTCCACAAGATACAAAAATTACCAAGGAGGATGAAAATAATGAGTCCCAAGGGCATCGACCTTTATTATATAAATATATTTGGGGGGAAGGGATCCCATACAAGAAAAACTGATAAATGGAAGATCCCTAGTGTACCGTGATGTAAAGAAGTCAACAACTTTATTTACATTATTCCTTGTGTTCCATACTTCCACCGAGTTGTTAAGAAGTATTTTTATACTACACATATGGTAGATGACTATACATTTATATCTCCTAAATAATTTCTATAATAATCATAATAATTCTAAAAAAATACAAGTTCTGATTTTATATTTCTTATCATAATTTTATATATTATCAAATATAGGTTTCTATGATATGTGATAATGTTATAAATACAAATATTGGTATTACTATCAATAGTATTTAATATACTTCATTTAACATGGAATTATAGATTTTGAAATAATATAATTTATCTTTGGAATGAAAAATTATTTCTAATGAAATTTTGGAATATTAACAACAATAGGTTAACCACTTTATTCCGCCATTAAGATTATTTTTTATTTCATTAATTGACACGATTTTTATATTCCAGGACTAATAGATGAAAAAATTATACATCAAAAATTATTATCCCATTTATATTTATGGAGTTAATAATATTTAATTAGTAGAATTAAAAAAAATGAAGTTGTACTCCTATTTTATAATTTATAGATTATCTCATAATATTTTCTCATGATATTATTTTTCATATTTTATCTGAATATTTTTTATTGAATATATTTTTAAAAATTTGTTAATGAAAAATAATTTCAAACTTAAAAAAATACGGAGGAGAATTCAAAGATCCTATGCCTAGTGTTTTTCTATGGATAATAACTATACCTAAAAAAGTGGAGATATGATGATCTTTTCAACATGGAAAACCAATATCAGGAAGAAAAATTGGCCTTATGAAATTTTGATAAGACTCAAAAACTCAAAAATATTTGTGTTTTGTTCCTAAAAACTCAATAAAAATATGGAGATACTTAAATAAAACAAGAAAACTTGTTTTTAAATATTTATAGATATCAATATGTGTATAAATAAAAAACATAGTCAAACTTCCCATATTTTATCACATTAATTCATATTAAATTTGTTTTCATTTAATTTTAACTACACCATTGGTTAAGATCTATTAATATATTAAAAATACACCGATTTCCTATTTAAAACCCGTTAATTAAATTAAGAATGAGTTACAAGTGATCATGGGAAAGAAAAATGAGTTTTTAAGACGAATTATGCTACCCCTACATGACACCATAACACTGTCTAAGGGTAACACTATTCTACCCTTAGATTGATGGATACCTTTATTAAAGAAAATTAAAATGTTATTGACCCTTAAACAGTTCAAGCTACATTTACATATCCTTTTTAAAATTTTTGATACCCTTACATAATAGAGGACATAACCTTACTCAAATTTTTTGGATCTCAACTAAACATTACAAATGTCGTGATTTACCCTTATGTAATTGAAGGAATTTTGAGTTTAAATTTACAAAATTACTAAAAAATCACTATTTAATTTATGCAGGATCAGTGTTTCCTTTATAGGATCTTGGGGAACCATTACAAAGTTATTGAAAAACCCAAGATACCCTCACACAATTACCCTTAATATTCCTGTAGTATATCTATCTTACACTAATGAAGTTTTCCTACTACCTTTAAACAATGTATTGAAGATCTTGGTCACTAATATGAAAGCTTCATATTACACTTATGCAATGCATTAGAGCTCTATGTTAATATAAGGACCTAGCCTTAAACATTACTTAATCTTGAGTTATTACAATATTACACATTGAAGATGTTTTCAGTTTTAGAGTTTTAGAGAATTAGATCATAAAACTTGCATTACATTCCACATTTAAACAAAGTGGTTAAATAAAAGATAGTATTCATTTTTTTCCCATCAACGGAAACATATTTAAAAATAAAGCATGGATTATTTCTTGACACTTCCTTGACACTATCATCATATCATGTACCTTTCCCTTGAACTGTGAAAAAAATTTCAAAAAAAACATGGGATGAGCATAAAAAGCTCAGTACGGGTTTTAAAACTATGGAAAAGAAACATGAGTTCATATATATACATAAAAATGAAATCATACTTTACCCATAAAACATAGGCAATTTAACATACCTCATAAAATCATGAATAAATCAAAGAAATCATAAGACATAAAAGGTAACTTGAGGCATTCATAACATTCTTACGTAGGGAGTAACCCTCTTGGTTACGTTTGGAATACCGACCACATTATATTCCCTAAATCTCTTCGGAGAAACCTTAACGTTTCACTCCTTCACGTTACCCAATGCATTAGAGAGCTATATCGGGCTCACCCGCCCTTAGTTTATCACGAAACCACGCATATTCATAAAAAATGCCCAAGAAACATAACATAATCATAGAACATAACTTAAGCACAGTGGAAAGATAACATTCCCACATTGTAATAACAATGTAACATTTTAAGATATTGAAATAATGGATCCATTCTAAAAACCATTTTCAAAACCATTTAAAACATTTAATAAAGATATTTTTGAATCAAAGTGTCCCATACCACTTTGAAGATTTTAAAATTTTAAACCATTAATATCCATATAAATAAATCCTTAAAACCATTTTGAAAACATGGATATTAATGAGAAATATTTATAAGTATAAATCATTAAAACATTTAAAACTATATTTTAGTTAAAGGGTTTTTAACAAAATAAGAGACACTTGAATACAATAATTGAGAAATAACATTTAATCATAACTTTATAATATCATGAGAATAAATGGATTCATGATATAATATTCCAAAGGAAAGTATATATACCATATAAGAGTGGATTGGTGCATAACAACAATGAAGTCTCAATAGAAATGTAAAATGAGATGAAATCCCTTATAAAGAAGGTATCCTTAAATTAAGGATAAATCAATCTCATAATTATGTGTGACAAATATAAATACACCCAATATAAGTGGATATTAAGGGTAAAAAAATCAAAGTTCATTAACACATATTCAAAGGATGACATCTTCAACAACTACAAGTTGAACCCAAAGAAATTGAATTTGGGTTAAGAAGTTCCCTTGGTAAAAATTCGACAGCCTAACAGCGTCACTTCCATATTCAGAAAATGAGTTGATAAGAGATTAAAAGGATATCTCCACATTTGGACATAAAATTTACATCAATAAGGATATATAAGAACATATACCAATATTACAATATGTAAATTAAAAGACCCAACTAGAGAAGTCTTTTAAAAAGAGGAGGGTGAAATGTTCCCTTACCGACTTGGGTATCTTTCAAAACATACACCCCATGAAAGAAGGACAATACAACATTGATGTAAATACTCATAAGTAAAATTATATTATGCAAATAGTAGAATAATGGGAAGTACATATACCACTAAAAGTAAATGGTGTAAAATGTAGCATAAATCCCACGGGAATAAAAGTGAGATGAGAAATCCCTTATGAAAACTCGGTAGCCTAACAGTGCCACATAAGACTTCCAAAAATGGATTGATGAGATAAAATAGGTTCTCTCATCATATTAACATAATGTTTACAGCAAGAGGAATATAAAATAACATCCCCCAACATAAAAAATATGATCTTAAAAGAAGTGACATAAAGGAGAGTACTTAAAAAGAAAGAGAGAGGTTAGATCTCTTACGAAAATTCGGCAGCCTAACGACGCCACTCAAAACTTCCAAAATGGTTTGATGAGAGACAATAGGGTCTCTCATCATATGAACATAAAAATTAAAGTAATAGTAATATAAAAGAACATCCCAATCATAAGTAAGAAGAGCTTAAAAGTAATTACATAAAAGAGTGTACTTAAAAAGAAAGAGAGGGGTAGGTTCCCTTACCTCGGGTCTGACTTGACTCGATCATTCTTTAATCTCCTGAATAATAAACTTGAGTTAATTTCTACTTCCTTAAGAACCTTTTTCATTTTTTTATTCCTTTTATATCACTTATTACCATGTCATGAACACTATGTTATTATTTAATCTAATAACGGTCGTTTTAACGATCATTGGTACTTGAGTCAAAAATAAACTCTTCATAATTACAAGTTGTTGATGTGGTAAAATATCCATTATATACAGAATTTTATTCATGATTTAGATATCATATATATCATATATATCCATTATATTCATTCATTTATAATATTACATAACATTTAGAGTTAAGAAATGAAATGCATCGTTCATGGAGATGGTAAGCCGTACGTACGCATGAACGCTACTTCCATTTCTATTTCTTATTTAATGGAATTAAAACAAAATGATACATAATAGTATTTTAATTCCAGTATGGTATCATATATAATATCATTTAATATATCCTTTATACATACCACATATGGTATTAACGAATCAAATCACTTTGAGGGGGCGGTAGTCCGCACTTCCTAAAATGAAGATATTGCGTATACCCATAATGGAAGCCAAAAAGGTATTCCATAAATAAAAAATACAGAAGCTTAAGGAAAACATATACATATTATATATCATATATAAATATAGTTACATCTTAATGGCCACCATGAAATGTGTTAAGAGAAGATTGAACAATCATCGTTTCGTGAGGCAGTAATTCACCATCCACAGAAACAGTATGTTATTTCACCATTAGACAAAGGTGTGTGTAAGTTTAGCTCAAATAATTCTTATAAAAACAACCTAGTATAATGCATATACTGGAGTTGTTACAAAAGAAATGAATAGAAAGAGTTTAGGGGGTTGGAGAAGCAAAATAAAACAAAAGGACTCAAAAGAAGACATTACCTTAAAATCGGGTAACTCCCTTTGGATTGAGATCAAAGGATTCCTTGGGAAGAATTCTGACCAAATTGAGGCTTCTAAGAGTTATAGAGGTATGTGGAGAGGCAAAATGGGCAGGTTTTGGCTGAGCCAAAGGCTTTGGAAGTGTGGGTAAGGAGGTAGAGGTGGGGGCCTTTTATAAGAGGAGAGGAGGGCCACTCTTGGAAAGTAAAGAAATGTTACTTTATTTTAGAATGAGTTTCGGATTTTAATGGTCCCACATTGATTTTGTTCGAGGGTAAGGTGATAAGGCTTCTAAATCCACCTATACAATATTTTTTGGACATGTTTATGTCTTAGATTGTACATTATCTTTCCATTTTATTTAAATCGTTTAATAATGAGGTCATCACTGCTTCATCATGATGTCATAAATAATTTAATTTAGCTAATGTATAAAAATTATAAAGAAACTACTATGATTTAGGAAATATTTTTATCTTTCCAATGACTATTTATAGTCAATAATCAGACTTGTATAACCCCGTGAAAAAATTGTTTTAGTTAAGCAACTCATGTTTGTGACATTTTAATTTTAACATTAAATAAAAAGGTATTTATGTCATTTTCCAACCAAAGTGGATCCATGGGGTCCCCAAGTTGAGCCATGGATTGTATCGGTCGGCCATGTCTCATCCAATGAGGGTAGGACATCTGTTAAGGTCATTTCATATTATTAAAACATTATTTTTACATTAAACTACACTAATTACCTCTAATCGCGATTAAAAACTTAATAAGTTACTATTCGCCTAAAAATTATTTTAATCCCATTGAACCACGTTTTACATCTTAATGACAACCATGTATGTCAGATTTTTTAAATTCAAAACACAAAGGTGGCAAAATTTCATTTAAACGGAAAATCAGTTTTTATAAGTACCACTTAGTGGTTTCACTATTTATCAAAAATTGAAGTTTTTTCAGAAAATTACCAAAAATTTACCCTAAGCTATATTTGATATTCTGAATTAAAAAATGATATCTATTTTTCAGAATTCAAAACATATAAGTTTCATTAATTAATTTAATAATTAATTCCCGCTGTCAAAACAAATAACGTGTTTTTATGAAACAATATCTATTAAAAGATTTACACTAGTTTAAGTCCAATTTCAAAGGGAAATTAATTCCAAAGACCACTATTGGATTAAATGGTAAAAATATATTCTAATTTTACTTTGAAACCAATTCAAATGATAATCTATTCATATAAATAAATTAGATTATAAAGAGGTTTTGAATTAAAATACAACATTTTCACTATTCATTAAAAATTGAACTTTTTTGAAAAAATACCAAAAATTTACACAAAGTAAATTTTGATGTCCCGATTCTAAAGAAGAATTTTATTTTGTCAAATATAACACATAAAATTGTCAAAAATTAGATTTAAAAGAGGTTCGCCATCAAAATACAGTTAATCGACCTTTTAAAGAATATTAAAATGTTTATGCTTAAAATTGGATCCATTCGCATTTTTAATCCTCTAACATTTATTGTAAAAAGTAAAAATATTTGAAAAACATATATAATAATTTTGTAGTTAGTTCTATTCATTTCCGCCATCACAAAAGTTAGGCGTTAACTACCATTTAAAATAATCTTATTTTATTATTAGAGTGCAACGTAAGATTCCCATGAAACTCGTTGTTGCGTGTTGGGTATGCCATCGAGCATTGAATCCCCTTTAAAGTTATATTAATATTTTATTCACAAATATGGATAAATGTGAAAATTCCATACTCTTTATTTACCTGGGGTGTTACATCCTTCCCCCCTTTTGGGAATTGTGTCCTCGTAATTTTAAAATTGGGCTTGGAAACATCATTGAAAATCCCACATCGGAACAAGAGTCAGTAAAACAATCACTTTAAAATAAAGAAAGATAAGTACAAAGGTCACCCCAGTTAACCCATACTAGGATTCCGAGTATGAAAATATGGACATGGAGGAAAAAACAAAGGGTCAAGTTCTGATGGAGAGTGAGAGAAAACATGTCTAGGAGAAAGTTAACCATAATAAAATCACAAACTTGTGATGGGTTAAACATTATTCGATTCCCCAGTAGGAAAAGTTAAGAGACAAAATTTTTGTTTTAAGTTACTTTTCATTGAGGAATTTATTTTTGAGCTTAACTAAATCATAATGTAACATACTTACTTTTCATGTTGACTTTCAACTTTTACTAGATTCCTTAATCAAACTCATATTTTTTCCAAAAGATGAGTATTTAGGAAGACTTGTTCACATTAAGAGTACTATAATCAATTTCTATAGAATCACCTAATCCAAAAAAGTTAACTATATACTTACCATGTCTTTAGACACTAACCAAAACCAAAACCAAAAAGGTTATTACAAGATCAGATAATCCAGAAAAGGATAACCCTTTATAAAAAGAAAATCTATTCTTAATCTCCAAAATTTGTGCAACAAAACCCAAAGTTCAACGAGGACCATTCGATAAACAATTTTTCCATAAAATTCTTCAAAGTAAACAAAACTAAGATTGAAACCCAAATATTTGAAGGATTTAGTCACATATTCTTCCAAGTTAAATCGTAACATTTATCTCCAAACAACATCAGTTGCTCCTAAAGTCTTGTATTGAATAGTAATTAACATAATCACATATCCACCATGATAGGTTAATCATTTTCATAAATAACCCAAAATCAACTTACTCTTAATTCATAAAGTCACCTAACTAAAAAAATAAGTCATACTAACCAGGGACTTCACGTAGTCCAGTGGTAGGCGATAAATACCAGTTGCACTTTGGTTGTGGGTTCGATTCCCGCAGCTTTGTCCGACACGACGAGTTGTCACACGGACTGCTTGTTGTCCTTTTTCCAAACTATATAATTCTCGAATCATTCCCCAAAAAGAGATAAAATCATCAAAAATAACCATAACATGATTTAACCTCAATTTTATCTCATGCCTTTCACTTCCATCATAACATATAGTAACCCATAATTACCTCAAAAGTAAGGATCATATAAACCCAAATGGTTCTTTATAACTATGTCCACAAAAGAACAGATAACTATTCCTTGAATAAAATTTTCATATATTAAACATCAGGGTTACACATACTATAAAAAGTCTTCTAATGTAACCCCATCATCAAAAGAGACTTAATACTCTTAAGAATTTCACCATAACTCTTGAAGCCCTTATATGTTGACTTCTTACTCATTCAACATTCTTCAGGATCCATTAAACATTCCTTTCCAACTTATTCTGAAATACTTCTTTCCTACAAACAAAATCATGAATCATATCCTAAGATTCCAAAATAGGAAAACAATGTTATGAAATAATCCATACATTTTATTGGTCATTGTCAGTTTCTTCATCGTCAATCGGAATGGCATTAGGTATTGGTAAACGAGTATTTGTATGATATTGGTGATCCCATTCACGAAACGTCTTCATATGACATGTGTTTGTATAATGACCATGCACACCACATTTAACACAATCAATTGATCCCTCAGAAAGAACTTATTTCCCTTTCCTCGAGTCAACTGGATGCTTCCTTTTTCTATATCAGGTTCTTACTTTATGACCTTCATTTCCACATCTATAGCATATTTCTGTCCCTTTGAAACATTTTCCTAGGTGTTTCTTTCCACATCTTTGACACATTGGTTATTGAACACACTTACCTTTATGATTGTTACCTGTAGTTCTGTAGGGATTTTTTTCTCACATATATGATGCCTTAGAGAAATCACCAAGGTTTAGGTGGTCAATCATTACTCCAAATAGTTGGTTGAGGATAAACACAAGAGTTCTCATTATAGCTCCCATATCATTCAGTTGGTCGCTCAAAAAACTGTCATAGTTTCCTTCACATGCACTGTTACTTTGGTGCCTGCTAGATCCAGCCATTTACTAAAACTAAAAAGGTCAGTGTGAGTATATCAACAAAACCATAATGTACTAATGAGGAAGATAAACACTAATATATAATTACTCATTCACTTTATCTAAAACTAGGAATCTTTCTGAAATCCTAACCATTATGGTAATGTCACTTATTCTTAAAGAATACCCTAACCTCTAAAGTTATCTAAACCGACCTTTGATACCAACTATAAGGCCCCAACCTTAAACCTTAATTAATCTTGAGTTATTAAAAGATTACACATTGAGGATCTTTTCAGGTTTAGAGTTTTAGATAATTAGATCATAAAACTTGCATTGCATTCCATATTTAAACAAAGTGGTTAAATAAAAGATAATATTCATTTTTTTCCCATCAACGGAAACATATTTAAAAATAAATCATGCATTCTTTCTTGACACTCTCTTCAAACTATCATCATATCATGTACCTTTCCCTTGACCTGTGAAAAACATTTAAAAAAACATGGGATGAGTATAAAAAGCTCAGTAAGGGTTATAAAAATATGGAAAAGGAACATGAGTTCATATATTTACATTAAAATGAAATCATACTTTACCCATAAAACATAGGCACTTTAACATACCTCATCAAATCATGAATAAATCATAGAAATCATAAGACATAAAAGGTAACTTGAGGAATTCATAACATTCTTACGTGGGGAGTAACCCTATTCGTTACGTTTGGAATACCCACCACAGTATATTCCCTAAATCTCTTCAGAGAAACCTTAATGTTTCACTCCTTCATGTTACCCAATGCATTGGAGAGCTATATCGGGATCACCCGCCCTTAGTTTATCATGGAACCACCCGTATTCATAAAAAATTCCCAAGAAACATAACATAATCATAGAACATAACTTAAGCACAATGGAAATATAACATTCCAACATTTTAATAACAATATAACATTTCAAGATATTGAAATAATGGATCCATTTTAAAAACCATTTTCAAAACCATTTAAAACATTTAATAAAGAGATTTTTGAATCAAAGTGTCCCATACCACTTTGAAGATTTTAACATTTTAAACCATTAATATCCATATAAATAAATCCTTAAAACCTTTTTGAAAACATGGATATTAATGAGAAATATTTATAAGTATAAATCATTAAAACATTTAAAACTATATTTTAGTTAAAGGGTTTTTAACAAAATAAGAGACACTTGAATACAATAATTGAGCAATAACATTTAATCATAACTTTATAATATCATGAGAATAAATGTATTCATGATATAATATTCCAAAGGATAGTATATACACCATATAAGAGTGAATTGGTGCATATCAACAATGATGTCTCAATAGAAATGTAAAATGAGATGAAATCCCTTATAAAAAAGGTATCCTTAAATTAAGGATAAATCAATCTCATAATTATGTGTGAAAAATATAAATACACCCAATATAATTGGATATTAAGGGTAAAACAATCAAAGGTCATTTACACATATTCGAAGGATTACATATTCAACAACTACAAGTTGAACCCAAAGAAATTGAATTTGGGTTATGAAGTTCCCTCAGTAAAAATTCGATAGCCTAACAATATCACTTCAAACTTCAGAAAATGAGTTGATAAGAGATTAAAAGGTTATATCCTCATTTGGAAATAACATTTAAATAAATAATGATAAATAAGAACATATCCCAACATTACAATATGTAAATTAAAATACCCCACAAGATAAGTCTTTTAAAAAGAGTAGGGTGAAAGGTTCCCTTACTGACTTGGGTATCTTTCGAAACATACACCCCATGAAAGAAGGAAAATACAACCTTGATTTAAATAATCATAAGTGAAATTATATTACGGAAAGAGTAGAATAATGGACAATACATATACCACTAAAAGGAAATTGAGGAAAATGTAGCATAAATCTCACGGGAATAAAACTGAGATGAGAAATCCCTTATGAAAACTAGGCAGCCTAACAGTGCCACGTAAAACTTCCAAAAATGGATTGATGAGATCAAATAGGGTCTCTCATCATATTAAAATAAATTTTACAGAAAGATTAATATAAAATAACATCCCCCAACATAACAAATAGGAGCTTAAAATAAGTGACATAAAGTAGAGTACTTAAAAAGAAAGAGAGAGGTTAGATCTCTTACGAAAATTCGGCAGCCTAACGGCGCCACTCAAAACTTCCAAAATGGATTGATGAGAGAGAATAGGGTCTCTCATAATATGAACATAAAAATTACATTAAGATTAATATAAAATAACATCCCAATCATAAGTAAGAAGAGCTTAAAAGGAATGACCTAAAAGAGTGTACTTAAAAAGAAAGAGAGGGGTAGGTTCCCTTACCTCTGGTCCGACTTGACTCGATCATTATTTAATCTCATGAATAATAATCTTGAGTTAATTTATAATTCCTTAAGAACCTTTTTCAAGTTAATTATTCCTTTTATATCACTTATTACCATGTCATGAACACTATGTTATTATTTAAGCTAATAACAGCCGTTTTAACGATCATTGGTACTTGAGTCAAAAATAAACTCTTTATAATTACAAGTTGTTCATGTGGTAAAATATCCATTATATCCAGAATTGTATTCATGATGTAAATATCATATATATCATATATATCTAGTATATTCATGAATTTATAATATTACATAACATTTAGAGTTAAGAAATAAAATGCACTGTTCATGGAGACGGTAAGCCATACGTACGCATGAACGCTACTTCCATTTCTATTTCATATTTAATGGAATTAAAACATAATGATACATATTAGTATTTTAATTCCTGTATATTATAATATATAATATCATTAAATATATCCTTTATACGTACCACATATGGTATTAACGAATCAAATCACTTTGAGGGGGCGGTAGTCCGCACTTCCTAAAATGAAGATATCGCGTATACCCATAATGGAAGCCAAAACGGTATTACATAAATGAAAAATAAAGAAGCTTAAGGAAAAAATAAAAATATTATATATCATATATAAATATAGTGACATCTTAATGGCCACTATGAAAGGTGTTAAGAGAAGATTGAACAATCATCATTTCGTGAGGCAGTAATTCACCATCCACAGAAACAGTATGTTCTTTAACCATTAGATGAAGGTGTGTGTAAGTGTAGCTCGAATAATTCTTATAAAAACATCCTAGTATATTGAAGATACTGGATTTGTTAAAAAAAATTAATAAAAAGAGTTTAGGGGGTTGGAGAAGCAAAATAAAACAAAAGGACTCAAAAGAAGAAATTACCTTAAAATCGGGTAACTCCCTTTAGATTGAGATCAAAGGCTTCCTTGGGAAGACTTCTGACCAAAGTGAGGCTTCTAATAGTTAGATAGGGATGTGGAGAGACAAAATGGGAAGGGGTTGGATGAGACAAAGGCTTTGGAAGTGTGGGTATGGAGGTAGAGGTGGGGGCCTTTTATAAGAGGAGAGGAGGGGCACTCTTGGAAAGTAAAGAAATGTTACTTTATTTTAGAATGAGTTTCGGATTTTAATGGTCCCACATTGATGTTTTTCGAGGATAAGGTGATAAGGGTTATAAATCCACCCATAAAATAGGTTTTAGACTTGTTTAGGTCTTAGATTTTACATTATCTTTCCATTTTATTTAAATCGTTAAATAATGAGGTCATCGCTGCATCATCATGATGTCATAAATAATTTAATTTATTTAATGTCTAAAAGTTATAAAGAAAATACTATGATGTGTAAAATATTGTTAGATTTCCAATGACTTTTTATAGTCAATAATCTGACTTGTATAACCCCATGTAAAAATTGTTTTAGTTAAACAACTCATGTTTGTGACATTTTAATTTAAACATTAAATAAAAAGGTATTTATGTCATTTTCCAACCAAAGTGGATCTGTGGGGTCCCCAAGTTGACCCATGGATTTTCTTGGTCGGCCATGACTCATAAAATGAGGGTAGGACATGTGTCTAGGTCATTTCATATTATTAAAACATTATTTTTACTTTAAACTACACTAATTACATCTATTCGCGATTAAAAACTTAATAAGTTACTATTCACCTAAAAATTATTTTAATCCCATTGAACCAAATTTTTCATCTTAATGAAAACTATGTATGTATTATTTTTTAAATTCAAAACACAAAGGTGGAAAAATTTCATTTAAACGGAAAATCAGTTTTTATAAGTACCACTTAGTGGTTTCACTATTCATCAAAAATTGAAGTTTTCCAGAAAATTACCAAAAATTCACCCTAAGATATATTTGATATTCCGAATTCAAAAATGATGTCTATTTTTCAAAATTAAAAACATATAAGTTGCATTAATTAATTTAATAATTAATTCCCGATGTCAAAACAAATAGCGTGTTTTTAAGAAACAATATCTATTAAAAGATTGACACTAGTTTAAGTCCAATTTCAAAGTGAAATTAATTACAAAGACCACTATTGAATTAAATGGTAAAAATATATTCTAATTTCACTTTGAAACCAATTCAAATGATAATCTAATCATATAAATAAATTATATTAAAAAGAGGTTTTGAATTAAAATACAACATTTTTCACTATTCATTAAAAATTGAACTTTTTCGGAAAAATACCAAAAATTTACACATAGTAAATTATGGTGCCCCGATTATAAAGAAGAATTTTATTTTGTCAAATATAATACATTAAATTGTCAAAAATTTGATTTAAAAGAGGTTCGCCATCAAAATGTGGTTAATTGACCTTTTAAAGAATATTAGAATGTTTACGCTTAAAATTGGATTCATTCGCATTTTTAATCCTCTAAAATTTATTGTATAAAGTAAAAAAATTTGACAAACATATATAATCATTTTTTAGTTAGTTATATTCATTTCCGCCATCACAACAACTAGGCGTTAACTACCATTTAAAATAATATTATTTTATTATTAGAGTGCAACGTAAGATTCCCAAGAAACTCATTGTTGCGTGTGGGGTATGCCATCGAGCATAACATCCCCTCTAAATTTATATTAATATTTTATTCACAAATATGGATAAATGTGAAAATTTCATACTCTTTATTTAAATGGGGTGTTACAGTTAACCTTAGAAAGATCTTGAAAAATTCTACAAACCTTTACACACGGCATAAAAACCATGTATTACCCATATAAAATAAATAAAAACAACCATTACCCTTATTTAACATCAATAACATGTATAAGGTTAAATATTTTATAACAAAATATTACTTTTTCAATTGAAAAACTAATAATTAAAGGATTTATTATAAATTAATGTTTTCAAAAATACCAAAATTAATTAAATTGAATTAAAATAACCAAATTAAATTCAGAATAAAATTTAAAACATTTAAATTACATCAATAATTTTTAAAATTATTTTAATAAAGACCTTATAAATTATAGAATAATTTTTAGAAACAACTAAATTTATGAAATTATCCCTGAACCACTAGACATCCCATTAATGAAAATATTAGGTTTTAGAATATTTTAGACTTTTAGAATATTTTACAATGGTTTTTAAATATGGAACCATTACAATTCTTTAGAATATTACATATGGTAGAAATGACATATCTCGTTCTAGTTTACATTATATGTCTTCATTTAGTAGGCTTAGTAAATTTTCATCTAGTAGATGTGGTAGGTCTACATATAAGAAATTCTATTTCGAATAATTTATAGAACTCCTTCAAATGGAATCTATTTGATAGAATCTCTAAAACTCTGTCTGATTTTCTATATAATCCTTATATATGATAGAATTTTTACACATTTATAAAATGTACATTTCTCATGTTTGTCTTATGTAATTGATACTTAACTATCTAAGAAACATGATTAATGTACTTCTGATAGTATTAAATTTTTCTATCTCGTAAAAATGATAGATTTTCTATAAAACATTATAACTTTTGAATGATAAGGATTATTAATAAAGAATAATTTCTAGCATGAATTTATATGTTCAAAAGTAAAGTTAGAAATAGTTCTTTTGACATAACATAATCCTAATCCCACTGGAATTAATTAGAATATTTTTAATTAAAGTGGAATAATTTTATTTTAAAATCAATATAATATGGAATTTGACTTTTTAAATACTTAAAAAGAAATGGTAGTTTTTTATAAAAATAAATATTTTTCCCTATTCACCAAAGACTCAATATTTTTTTTAAAATCTATAAAATTCACATTAAGATATATTTTTTATGATGATATCGAAAATATAGTACATTTTAGCAAATTGAATTATTGAAAGTTTGAAATTTAACTTTCAAATAAAACCATATAATTCATGAAAAACCATTTTTGATAAAAATATATTTGTTTTTTGACCAAAAAATTTATTAAATTCAGTGTAATGAATATGAATCCTTAAAGTATAATCAAGAATATTACTAATACATGGAATTATTTTATCATTTACTTTAAAATAGTGGTCACAATTTTCTATTTCAAAGCACTCTAGATCCTAATTGACTATGACAGACTCATTATTAACACAATAACCTCTGATATTCTCTATGATTCTCTCCCTAATATTGATTTCATTAGCCGTTATTCTGATCATGTTACTTTACATCAATCACCTATGAGGCTACAGTTACAGGTTTCCAACCCCCCATGTCATATTTTTTGAGGGGTACATGTAATCCTTATCAATCATGTTTGTTTTTTAGTTACATTAAAAACTTATTTAGGCCCTTACAACAGGACTGAGTGTGTCATGGGCGTGCATTTTTTGACATTGACCCATAAAATACTATAAAATATTTTAACATAATCCAATAGAACACTCAATAATCAACCACTTTATAAATTTTTTTATATTTTTTATTTAGATTAAAAAGGTAGAAAATTCTCATTATAACAGATACTTATATGTGAAAGTACTCAAATTATCATATATTGGTGTATTTGTCTATTGTTAAAGTATTTAATGTTGTTTGAATGCTTTATTTATTTATAAATAGTGTTAAAGTCTGGTGAAATTTAAAATTTCCATTTCAAAAATATTCTAAAATTGATTTTGGGTACATATAGATCTATTTATCTTTCTAAATGACTTTTTTTAATCATTTTTTCAAAAAAATATATTTAACTACAAATTTATTTTATTACACATTTTTTATTCATATTTTTCATTATAGTATACCATGTGTAATTCTATCTCAAGTTTCATAATAATCTGATAAACTAAATTATCGGTAAAATAGCATGGCTAGAATTATCTCAAATTTAGTAGAGAACGTAAAGGGTGAAAGATAATAACCTTTTTTAGAAATATATTTCTCATATTAACCTTAATATTTTGTTTTAGTTTAATGAAACTATTTATAATGTTTTAATTCACGTTTTATGTGTGTTTATTCTCTATCAATTTTTATAACACTGAACTAAACATGATAATTTGAAATATTTTCATTATTTTTTATAAACTAATTAACGCATGATCAATGAAAAATTGTTGGTATGATTCTAGACTCATTTAATTTTTTTCTTTTAAATTTTGAATTCTTTTATTTTTTTTTATATGTTGTAGTTGGAAAATTGAAATGTATCACTTCCTGGATTTATATTGTGATACATTTTCAACAACATTTTTTTGTTTTTTTCTTTCTTGTGGTATGAGATGTATGTTTAAATCAAAAGTTTTATAAGAATGTTTTGAATAAAATGAAATTTTTTTGGGAGATTAAAATATTTAATTGTTGAAAAAACATTTGATATATTTTTTAACAAAAGGATTTCGTTTATAGAAAGTTATATAAGGATATTATGCATATATTGTAAGATATTTAGTGGTAGAAAAAATATAAGTTATTTTGAAAAAATTTCATTACATTCCTTTTAAACATTAAAAAATTTCCTAGAATTAAAAATGAGTGCCTTAAATTTGGTTTGTTAATAAACATTATTCCCTAATATATTGGGTGCATGGAATACTTAAATAAGATAATAGATTTTTATATAGTGTATAGTGATGTAAATTTTTTTATCCATAGGATCATTTTTTGAACCACTCTCCTTTTCAAAGTTGACATCATGTGTTACTATTGAAAAAATGATACATAAAAATTGGGTTCCTTGTATTATTTGTTAAAAATACCACTTAGTTCAAGAATCTATAGAAATTGTTTCATTTTCTATAAAATAACAGGATTTTAATATGTCTAACTTTTTATGTATATATGAACACTTAACATCTAATAAAGTTAAGTACACAAAACTCTAATTTTTATCATATTCATAATACTTTAATATAATATTTCCCTTTGGGAATAAATTTTGTTAAAATTAATGATAGGAAATAAATATACTATTCTATTATTATTCCTATTTAAAATATTTTATAGGTCTGGTTGCATAATCAATAAGACAATGATTAAAGTTGATGGTAAATTTATAAATTTTAGAATAAATATATCTGTGTTGGGAAAAATAAAAGGACCATAACTGTATTTGGAAAAAAATTTCTTTCCTCTATAATGTTATTTATGAGGAAATAGAGAAAAATATTTTTAAAATTGAAGAACTTAGTTTATTTTTTATTCTTATTGTTATTATTTTAATTTCCATATAACACTTAACTGTTCATTTTTATATTTTCATTAGTCACTTGTTTTTTCACTCTTGCGATAATGGCTCCAAAATCATATTTAAACACGCAATATATTCATGATTAGTATATTTACTTCAAATATATTAAAAATTAATGTGTTTGATCTTGAGTGTTTTATAATTAAGAAAATATTGGTATAGTTTTAAAATTATTATTCAAAAGTGTAATTAATTTTTAATATTATTATAATATTTATATTAGTTGGGAGGTAATGTTTTCCATTTTTGATCCACATACTTAATTCAAATTTATATAATTTTATTTGATTTTATAGAGATATTTGATTGCTAATTTCTATTATTTAATCTTCTCTATATATATTATAAAAATATAAAAGTTGTTTCATTGACCCCTAGTGCATGATCACATATTCATCTTTATATAATCTATGTGGTATGGTGATGAAAACAATGTTTGGTAGTGTGATTTAATTCATTTATTTTTATATACATCTATATTGTTTTTTGGTTTTTAGGAAATTTTAGCTCATAAAGTTCATATGTCATTAATAATGTTTTGATGGACTTTGTTATTTTCCTTTTATACTATTAAATTATTATTTTTGGGTTTTATTCATTTAGTGGGATCTAACACAAAAAAATCTAAAAAAACTATAATAAAATAATTATGATCTATAAAAATGTTCATTAAATATATATATTTATAAATTCACGAATATCAAATTAATATCCGTAAAACATTTCACAATTGTACACATAATTTAAAAATTATTTGACATAAATAATTATATAATATATATGAAAATGAATATCCATATTTGTAAATTTAGTATTTTTATGGAATAAATACTGATTACACATAGTTTAAATGATAGTTTTTACTCTTAACCTCTATGATTTTAGACATAATAAATTATAAATTTAGTTTAGTTTTAGTTTTAAAATCAGCACATAAATTTCATACACTCAAATTATTATTTTCACATAATATCTAGTTTTTAATTATTTTTACCCATGGAGAATCACTAATCATTTGAAAATTTATTTTATATTAGATAAATTAATAAGGTAATTTTATACCAACAAGGCAATAAATCTTGGACCATGTGCTAGCTACATCTATTAAAATTGAATCATAGAAACTATGGGAGATGAAAATATCCATATTTTGAACCATATTATTGATGTATCTTTCAATATTCCAGAATGGTATTGATTAATGCCGTTTCAATGTTAAAAAATTAAATTATACTTTGTTGAGAAACCATAAAACTCAAGTATTACTAATAATCATCAATAATTTATCTCCATGAAATTAATTTTATATTTTAATTTTGGATGATAATAGTATTTATAACTATCAAAACCGCATCACTATAATTAGGAACTTTAATCTATTTAAGAATCTTACACTCATCTTTCTAATATGGTTAGAGGTAATTTAATTCCATCATGCCCAATCAGATTTTATCTTTATCTCTATACCTATTACCTTCCCTCGACTAATTTTATTTATATTTTACTTTTCCATTTTTCAATGTGGATGATGTATTTCTACTCATCACATTCTGTTTCGAGGAGACACATTCTTAAGGGTTTATCCTCTTGATTATTTATTTTCTCTTATTCGTTTTCTTATGTATAATTATACTATTATTCAACATGTATTTTTATGGATTATGATTTTACTCTGGGATTCATACCTTTATCATTTTCCTTCATTTATAGGTATTTATTATGACTTATACTATAACTTATTCTTCATTTATTTAAGAATTATACTACAATCCTTCTATTTTTGACACATATTTTTTTTCATTTTGGATTTAAATTTTATATTTACTTTGGCTTTCACCTTTATATATTCCTCAACATCATATTTCACATCATTTAAGGTTTTTTATATTTTTCTACCACATTATAATCAAATAATACTTTTAAATTCTTTTATGTATTATTTTACTTTTTTAAACTATATTTACTATTTTAGTTGAAATTTTGATTTAAAATGTATGCACAATTATAAGAGTGGTTATTAATTATTTTTAGTCACAGTTTTAGGTGAATTTGTAGTTATAAAGGTTTGTGTGAAAGTAATTATAATTATAATTATTTAGTATTTATTTAAATATTAATTATTTTAAATATTTTTCATTTTTTATCATAATTTTAATGGAAAATGATTTTTTGTTATCATACTTCGAATTATAATCAACACTTGTATTTATAATTGTAATTTTAAATTTAATTTTACTATACATTTTTAAAATTAAAATTATAATGATAATTAAAATTATTTATTAATTATTATTATAATTATTTGATATATTTAATTTTAATTATAAATGTCATTATAATTGTAATATTTTTAATTTATTATTTTTCTATTTCGATTTTTATTTTTTATAATTATTTTCATTTCTATTTCATTTTATGTGTCTCATTTATTTAGAATTTCATCTTATACTAATTTTATTACTCTTTTTTTTGTTTTGTATCTATGATTTTCTTTATAATTATGTTTTAGTTTTTTATTTATTTCTTTTATTTTGACATTTTTAATATTTCTTTGTATGTATTTATTTCTTTTGATGTTTTAAATTATGTTTCTATTTTAGTTCCAATTTCAATTTGTGCTTGTTTTTTTGGGTCTATCTTTCTTCTTATGACTAAGTTCCAATTTTAATTCTTGTTCATATATATATATATATGGATTTTTATCTATGTCAATTTATTCATCAGTTTCTATTAATGCATCTATATATTAAAATGTATATATATATATATTGTTATTTAATGTTTTGTATTTTTGTATATATTTTTTTTCTTCTATTTGTGTATTTTTCATTTGTTTATATATAATTATTTTTATATACATTTGAATATGTTTTTCCTCTATTTTTTAATTTTTTCTATATTAATTTTTTGTAGGCCTATTTACATGTTATATTTATATGTGTATTCATATTTTTATCTTTAAAAGTTTATTTATATGTACCTTTGTATGTGTATATGTGTGACATGTCCACATAGCTAAATCTACCAATGAACCAGAGATGGTTTTGATTCAAGGTCAGGATGGCCATAAAAATATATATTGGATGGATGAACAACATTTATAATTTTATATAATTTTAATGTTTATTATTATTTTTACCACATATATATAATAAATTTAAAAATTAATGTAAAAATAAAAGAGGTATGTTCTAGAAAAATTCAGTCATAATAGGATTTTGGGAATTATCTTCACTTTGGTTTGAGTTTGTTCAACTTAATTCAATTACAAAATCAATGAATTAGTTTAAACTGGTCCATTAAAATGGTTGGGAGATTGTCCAGCCAACCCTTCTTTCAAACTCAGTCCAGTATTTAGAACAATTTGTGTAAGTGAATTTATATTTGTATTTTTATGGATATATATATTTATATTTATGCATGTTATTAATTTTATATTATTTTATTTGTATCTTATTATTATTTTGTTTCATTGTATCTTCATTTATATAGGTATATTTTTTCTATTTATGTTTTTATGATTCTCTATTTTTATTTGTGTAATTGTTCATATTTTTATATGTATTTTCTTTTAAATATTAATTTGTATATCTATTTTAATATATACATATGTTTCAATTTTAGTTTTTTTGTTTATTTATTTTTTATGTATATGTATTTAGATATATCTGTGTATACTTATATAATTTTATCTTTGTTTTTTTAAATTAATTTCAAAAAAAAATAATTAAAACTATATTTATAATTATTTCATTATTTTTATTTTTCTTTTCATTTAACATTGTAACAATATATGTTACCAGAAAAGATTATATTTGTGTTTATAGTTTGGTTTGACACTATTATAATATTTATTTAATTGATACATTATAAATTGGAATTGAAAACGTGAATAAAATTATGGAATAGATGCTGAAAAAATAGATCTAGGTGTGTAATTAATTTCATAAGGATCGATTTAAATATTCTTGGAACCTTAACAGACTTATGTATCAAAAATTGTGGTTGTTTAAAGATATAATTCCAAAAATTTGCTACTAGGGAGGTTTGGGAATAAAGTAAAAAATTTCACAAAGCATTGGCCATTAACTAAAACTATTATGAGTGATGTTAATGTTGGATCTGAATCTACGGATTACACACAAGAGGGGGGGTGAATTGTGTCTTTTCAAAATTATTACAATCTCTTCAATTTAGACAAATTCTGTCCACTATGCTTTAGCACGATTAAATATGCAGCGGAAAAAGTAAAAGCATGAACACACGGATGTATAGTGGTTCGGGGAACAGAAGGCCCCTAGTCCACTCCACCAACGCCCAAATCCACGAGCTTGGCGATTTTCACTATCTAGTCCTCGTTTCCACAGACCTGTTCACAACTGAGTATAGGCAGTTGACACCTTTACAAGTTTCAGGCAAACACAGCCTTCCTGGTTCAAACATGAACCCACACAGCTTAGAACGAGAAGTTGATCACTCAAAAATAAAAAGGGTTTCGATAAAGAAAAAACATTTCCAGTTGTTCTTCACAATTGCAACAGAATGCAATTGACAGTAGATAGATCGTCGTCTTCAGAAAATAAAGATCTGTAATCAAAACAGTTCTGAGTCGATCCAGTTGCAATAGATATTACAAGAAACTTCTCAACTTCAGCAGCAGTAGATTCACAACAGATAGTCGATGTAGAACACGTGAATCTGCTATCAAGATCTTCCTTCGGTAATAAAGATTTTATACTTCTTCTCGATCACCAGAAAAGAACGCCTTCACACAGTCTCTGTTTCTTGCTCGTTAAAAGATCAATCTCTATATTTCATACACTCTCCTGTGTATATATATATATCCGAAGTTTCCAAGATAGAACATATATATTCAAATCTGAGAAAATCTTCCGCATAAATAGATCCATGAAAATCTCCTTTAGATTCGCGATATTAAATGAAATAACAGAGCCGTTGTAACTCCCCTGAAGAATCGGCATAAAAATCTCCGTTTAAATCAATCATTAATCCGTTGAAAATCGTCTTTGATTCATTCAAAGTCTTACTTAAGAATCGGCTCGAAATCCGCTTAATAATCCGCCTGTTTGACCAATGCAAAAGGAAATATCGTCTGTCAAAAATATCCCGACGCCAAACGTAGGGTTGATGACGTGGCTCCAAACATAGGGTTCACAAACGTAAGGTTCACAAACGTAAGGTTCACAAACGTAAGTTTGAACATACATACTTTCTCTTCAGCATTCAAACGTAGGGTTGATCATCCATACTTTGTCTTGCTTCAACTCTCCAAAGAACGTACGGTTGATTATAAAAGTAAGGTTGATGATCCATACTTTTGAGAAACAAACTCAACACTGAAAACTAACGTACGGTTTCTCTTCCATACTTGTCCAACAACAAAAACGTAAGGTTCCTTCCATACGTAATGTTCTTCTTCCATACTTTTCAACAACGTAAGGTTCATTAACCATACGTTTCAAAATAACGTAAGGTTCCTTCCATACGTTTCTTTTAACATAAAAAGTAAACATTTCATCCATACGTTACGTTCATCAACGTAGGGTATGAACAGCGATTCCAGTACGCGCTAAAACTGATCTCGCGCTACAGTGATTCCAGAACGCGCTAAAATTGATCTCACGCTACAGTGATTCCAGAACGCGCTAAAATTGATCTCGGAATAAATGAAGTATAAAATCACTTTGTATGAAATAAATAAATAAAATAAATTCCTGCAAAATACTCAACGAAATAATTAGTAAATAATTAAGGGTATTTGTGAGCATCAAAATCATCATAAAGAGACAGAGTATTATTTAAAATAATCTCCCCCTTTAAAAAACATTATTTTGAATTGTTTGAAAACAATACATTGCTCAACAATCTCCCCCTTTTTTATGATCACAAAACCCATAAAATAATAGAACTAATTTAATTGCAATCTTTATTGAAAAATTAGTTTTATAAAATTTTAGAATTTTGAAAGGATTAAAACAATATTTAACTATAATAAAATTTCTCCCCCATAAAAATAAATTTTCAGCTAAAAATATAGAAAAGATAAATATCGTATATATCCAAATTCTCCCATATATCCAAATTTCTTCATAGGAAACAAATGAATTTAAATGTTGTGTGTATCCAAATTCTCCCCCTTTTTGTGATATCAAAAAGAATGAAAAATTACGGATTTGAACACATTCAATATTGCACTGAACTATAAGTAAATGCTATAATTAACTGTGTATGAATAAGTGAATTTGTTATACTGGCTAACTCAATCATAAATCAATAAACAACAAAACAAAAAAGAAGTAAGAAAAGAATTTTCATTTACAAGATGTTATATATAAACGATTGTGATATACAGAGGAATCAAGGTTCATAGATAAGACAGGGAAAAAGGTGTCTATCTCCTTTGAATCGCGGTCTTTATCTCTGTAAACTGTTCTCTGAGCCTCTTCATCATCCCATCTCCTAACTTGATGATAAGATCTCTGTTCTCTTGAGTCATATGAATATCTTAAATCAAATTAACTCTGAAAAACTCATGCATTCTTTCTTCTTTTTCAACAAAAAGAACCAGTTTTTCTGATAACTGATTCAAAAGAAGCCTAATCGGTTGCTCTCCAGATGTCAACTGATCCACTAAAAATCTCTGATTATCTAGCAAAACTGACAAAGGGGCACTATTACACAGAAGATCGTGTAATCTGTCACTCATATTGCTCATTGATCCAGTAATTGCTTGAAATCTCCGAATCAAATCAGGTGAATAGCCTGATCCACTCACAGCACTGTTTGCAACAGACTCAAATTTATTCTCCATGTAAATTTTCCACTCAGACAAATCATCTTTCTTTACCATCTCTGATTTTAACTGATCAATAGCATGCAACATATCAGTCTTAAACAAATCGACTTCCTGTCTTGAAACAGTACATTCTTTCAGCTTCTGAAACTTCAACTGCTCTAAGTTCAGAGAATTTCTGAGACTAACATTCTCAGATTCTAACTGAGAGATACGCTTGTACAACTCAACAACTTCTTCTTTTCTCGAATCAGGGGCACCCTGTGCTCGATTCTCATGTCCAGAATTAGGTTGATGAAGCAGGGCAAGTGGTAAGGAATTTGCATCTGACTGTTCTTTGTCCTTGTCCTGACAAGGTTGATCCACTGAACTATCTTTTGAAGCCTGAAACTCTTCCACTGAAAAATCATCTTGAAGTACCTCTGTATTAGCTTCAGAAGTATGTTCATCACGAACAGTAGTCTCTCTGACTTCTACTGATTGGTCAAGAACAATATTTTCATGTAAATCTTGAGGTCGGGTCACTTCTTCACCAGGCACTGCCTCCATAAGTTGTTCTTGTTGAATTACTTTTTCAATAGCCACAGCAGCAGATTGAGGTTCTTCTTGAGTTTCTGTTTGAGCTGCTGGTTCCTCTATCGGTGCAGTCTGCTCCACAACAGCTTCTCTCACAAATGAATAAGAAAATACCGGTTCATAGGATTTCAAGGTAGGAGAGAAAATTTCTTCATCAATTGACCTCTTCCTTCTAGATTGATGTCCTTCTTGACTTCTCTCTTCCTCAACTTCCTCCATCTCAAAACTAATTCTCCTTTCCACTGTACTAACTCTTGATTCTGCTTGTCCCTCCTTGGACGTAGCCGGTTGAGCCTGAGCACTCTCCGAGTTTTCCTCAGCTCCAACAGGTAAGAGTTTTCCTTTAATTGTGCTCCAGAAGTATCCTACTTTCCTCAAAGATCCAGCATTGAAAACATTACTGTGGTGACATTTCAGCCCAGCATCTACCAATCTGATCATTCCTATTTTAAACAAAAACAAAGAAATGAACCTTCCATAAGGGAAAAAGGTCATTCTTGCTTCACTCTGACAGCAGTAACTCAGATATCTTATCATAAACCGAGGAAAATTAAACTTAATATCACACATCAGAAGATACATTATGTACATGTCAGGGTATAGGATTTTCTCCATCTCAGCCATTCTTGGTGCTAAACCAGTCTGAACAAATTTTACCAAAATTTTCTAATCGAGCTCCAAACCCTTAATAAACATATTCTTTATCACTCTGGTTCCAAACAGAAAAGACATAATGTCTTCAGACTTATGTACAGAATCTCCAATATTCCGTAAATCGAAATGAAAAACTCCTTCATGAGGGCAGTTAAGAATTTGACTTATCTCTACAGATGATATTGAAAAGTCCTTATCCTCTATTTGAGCCAATAAACTATCCTCTGTATCTCCAAGGCTAAACTGAACAGTTCTAAAGAAATGTCTCATTTCTGCCTCATATAGAAACTCAGAATTTGCACTATTAAAAGCTTGCTCAAGGCTTTGAAACGACAACGCTTGCTTCAACAGTAAATTAGTTTCAAACAGCCACTCTAAATCTATGACTTTACCTTGCAGTATTTTCCGACCTACTACCTTAGATTTCTTTGCAGCACTGCTCTCGGCTTCATCTGGACGCTTAGTCTTTGCCATTCCAACAACGATTTCTGAAGGTTCGTAAGTTTAGGGTTTGAAGATTCAGAAAAGGGTTTTGGAGCAGATGTGTGGTTTTAGGTTTTCGAAAGGGTTTCCGAAAAAGGTGAAGGAGTTTCGAAGGTGAAACGGTTCTGACAGCCTTGATTCCCGTGTAATCACTAATCATTACTTTTATTTAAAACAAAATAAAATTACTTATAGCGAGAAACAGAAATTAAGCAGAATTCGAAAACAGAATAAGATTTAAAAAAAAACTATTTAAAATTAAATAAACCTAACTCCCCCTTAATAAATTCAAACCTTGCCGTGGGAAGTGGTTTAGTAAAAATATCTGCTAATTGATTTTCTGTATTTACAAATTATAAAAATATTTCCTTTTTAAATACATGATCTCTTAAAAAGTGATGTCTTATATCAATGTGTTTAGTTCTAGAATGACTAATAGGATTTTTTGAAATATTAATTGCACTAGTATTATCACATAAAATAGGTGTATTATTGAAATTTAATCCAAAGTCCATAAGAGTGTTTTTCATCCACAACACCTGTGCACATCAACTACCTGCAGACACATATTCTGCCTCGACTGTTGATAGGGCAACTGAGTGTTGTTTCTTACTAGACCATGATACTAAAGACTTCCCTAAAAAGTGACATGTTCCTGAAGTACTCTTCCTATCTAATCTACAGCTTCCAAAGTCAGCATCTGAATATGAAATTAAATTAAAATCAGAGGTTTTTGGATAAAGCAGAGATTGATAAATAGTACCTTTTAAATATCTAAAAATTCTTTTAACAGCAGTTAAATGGGATTATTTGGGATTTGATTGAAATCGAGCAAAAAGACATACTGAATACATTATATCTGGTCTACTAGCAGTAAGATATAACAAACTACCAATCATACCTCTATATAACTTGTTGTCCACTGATTTTCCAGTTTCATCCAAATCAAGTTTTATATTAGTACACATAGGAGTTGTAAATAACTTGCTGTTTTCAAGTCCAAATTTCTTAAGTAAATCAGTAATGTATTTGCATTGATTTAAAACATTTCCAAAATCTTTTTGAAATATTTGAAGACCCAAAAAGAAATTTAATTCTCCCATCAAACTCATTTCAAATTCTTTTTGCATTAATTCTGAAAATTCATGACAAAGAATTTTATTGGTTGATCCAAAAATTACATCATCAACATAAATTTGAACCAACAAAACATTATTTTTCACAGTTTTCTTAAAGAGTGTTGGATCTGCCAGTCCAACAGTAAAATCATTTTTCAAAAGAAAAGAACTTAGTCTTTCATACCAAGCTCTAGGTGCTTGTTTAAGGCCATAAAGAGCTTTAGTAAGTTTGAAAACAGAATCTGGTTTTTGAGAATTTTCAAAACCAGGAGGTTGCTCAACATAAACTTCCTCCATTAAATAACCATTTAAAAAGGCAGATTTAACATCCATCTGAAATAATTTAAAATTCATATAAGATGCATAGGCTAAAATGATTCTAATGTCTTCTAACCTGGCTACAGGTGCAAAGGTCTCATCATAATCTATTCCTTCTTCTTGATTATATCCTTTAGCTACTAATCTTGCTTTATTTCTAGTTATTATCCCTTGATCATCCTGTTTATTCCTAAAGACCCATTTAGTTCCTATTACTGGATAATCATGTGGTCTTTCAACTAACTCCCAAACCTTATTTCTCTTGAACTGGTTCAATTCATCCTGCATTGCTATTACCCAGCTCTCATCATCTAAGGCTTCTTCTATGGTCTTAGGTTCTTGTTGGGATAGGAAAGCAGAGAATTCAACTATGTTTCCAAGGTTTCTTCTAGTTTGAATACCAGTCTCTAAGTCACCTATCACAGATTCTAAAGGATGATTCTTTAAGGTTCTAGACTGTCTAGACATTACATTCAAAGGTTCTTTAGTGTCATGTTCTTCTGAACTGGACTGAATTTCTTTTATATCATTTTCAAAATCATTCTTTAAATTCTCAAGTCTCATGTTTTCATTAGAATCAGGTTCATCTATTTGTTCTATCCTTTTCTCAAAAGGATTAGATTCATCAAATTTCACATGAACTGATTCTTCAACAATCCTTGACTTTTTATTATAGACTCTATAAGCTTTGGAGGTTGCAGAATATCCTAAGAAAATACCTTTATCAGATTTTGGATCAAATTTACCAAGATTATCTTTGGTATTCAAGATGTAAACCTTGCATCCAAAAACTTTAAAGTACTTTACTTTAGGTTTTATGTTATTCCATAGTTCATAGGGTGTCTTTTTCAAAATAGGTCTTATTAAAATTCTATTCCTTATATAACAAGCTGTATTAACAGCCTCTGCCCAGAAATATATAGGTAGGATATATTCATTTAACATAGTTCTAGCCATTTCTTGAATAGTTCTATTTCTTCTTTCTACAATCCCATTCTGTTGAGGTGTTCTTGGAGCAGAGAAGGTGTGTTTAATACCCATTTTTGAGAAAAAGGAATTAAATTCCTGGTTCTCAAATTCTCCACCATGATCACTTCTCAATGATATTATATTAAAACCTTTTTCATTTTGAATAGATTTACAAAAACCTTCAAATAAACTAAAAGCTTCACTTTTAAATTTCAAAAAGAAAATCCAAGTAAATCTAGAATAATCATCAACTAATACATAAACATATAATTTACCAGCTAAACTTGCTACTCTTGAAGGTCCAAACAAATCCATATGGATAAGTTCTAGAGGTTTAGTTGTAGCAACTTTATTAACAGATTTGAATGATGATTTGTGTTGCTTGCCAAGCTGACATGCATCACAGAATCTGTCATTTTAAAATTTGAGACTAGGGAAATCAGAAACTAGATATTTCTTAGATAATTTATGTAAATCATATATATTGCAATGACCAAGTATTCTATGCCAGATCCAGGATTCACTTATATTAGTAGTTAAGCAGTTTACTTGTTGTTTACACAAGAAATACAAATCCAAAGTATAAACATTATCAGTTCTGGGTGCTCTAAACTTAAACAGTTTATCTTTAGAAACAGTACAACTATTGTTAGTAAAATCAACAGTGTATCCATCATCACAGAGTTGAGAGATTCTTATCAGATTGTGTTTTAACCCTTGTACATAAAGTACTTTGTTGATTGAGACTGTCTTTGGATCTCCAACTGTTCCAATACCAATAATCTTTCCTTTGTCATTGTCACCAAAGGTGACAAGTCCTCCTTCCTTTCGAGTAAGAGAAGAGAAATTAGTTGAAGTTCCACTCATTTGTCTTGAGCAGCCACTGTCCATATACCATATTTCTTTCTTTCTTTGGTGACCTTCTACCTGCAAAGACATTCAAACAAATTGCTTTGGTACCCATATTTTGATGGGTCCAGGAGTGTTAGCAAGCAGTGATCTGGGTATCCAGATTTGCTTTGTTTTCTTAAAATTGATTGAATCATATAGATCATTGGAAATATAAGCTTTCTTAATTCCACATATTTGAGGTTGTCTTAGAAAACAGTTTTTAGCTATATGACCTTTTGTTCCACAGAAGTTACAAATAACCTGTTTAGTGCTAGGAACAAAATAATTTTTGTATAACTTAGGTTTTTCTCCTTTTCTTCCAATTCCAAAACTTTCCTTTTTAATTACAGTTTTTCCAAGTATCTCATTTAAGGCGTTTTCTCCTTTTGTAAAAACTAATGCAGCCTTTTTATAAGATTCTACTTCATCCTGTAGAGTTTTTATTTTTGATTCAAAATTAATCTTATTTGAGTCAGCAGAGTTGTATTTGTCAATTAATTCCTTATGTTGTTTTAGCAAAGTATTTCTCTCATCTGAAATAGCTTTATGCATGTTCTTTATAGATTTATATTTTTTAAATAATGATTCATACCTTTCTTCAAGCATATTGCAGTAAGCTGCAAGTTTTTTATTTGAGAAGCTTGTTTCAGAGTTTGATTCATTATTTGAGTCAGAGGAGTAGTATGAGTGTACCTCATCAGTTTCAGCCATGAAACACATATTTGCTTTTAAATTGGCTTCCTCCTTCTCTGAGATTGATTCAGAAGAATTACTTGAGTCTTCAGAAACACTCCAAGTAGCTTTCATAGCTTTCTTGTCTTTCTGCTCATAATCATCTATTTTGAAGAATTTCTTCTTCTTTGCATTTTTCAATTTTGGGAAATCTGGTCTGATATGTCCCATATTTTTGCATTCATAACATCTCACTTCCTTGCTATCCTTCTTGAAGTATTTCTTGAAGTCTTTCTTCTTACTGTAGAACTTTCTGAATTTTCTGGCCAGCTGAGCCAGTTCTTCATCCGAATTTGAAGAATCAGAGCTTTCTGATTTAGCACTTACTTCTCTGTTCTTCATCTTTCTATCCTTTTGTTGAGAAGTCACTTTCAAAGCAGTATTTTCCCATTTTATGTAGACTTTATGCTCATTTACCTCATCTTGCATTTCAGCCTCGTACATCATCAATGTACCAATCAGCTCTCTCATAGTTAGATCTTTAACAGAATTTGATTGTCTGATTGCTGCAGAGATTCCATTCCATCGAGTAGGAAGTACTCTCAGTACCTTTAACGCTTGATCAGCCTGCTTGATTGGTTCTCCTAGAGCTGTTATATTATTGACAATTTCTGTCAATCTTCCATTCATCTGAGTGATGCTCTCTCCTTCAATCATTCTGAAAGTATCGAATTTTAATTTAGCAGTTGCATATCTCATCTGTCTTACATTATCTGTTCCGTCATAAGCAACAGCTTTTGTTTGCCACATTTCATATGCAGTCGGGCATTGAGATACTCTGTTAAATTCATCCGGTCCTAGACCACAGATGATTGCATTCATATCTTTTGAATTCATGTCATACTCAGCCTCTGTAGCAGCACTCCATGTATCGGGATTTTCAGGAATTTCATAGGGAGTCAGAATCTTTGAATAGACTCTGTAACCAAGATTTTTCAGATAAATAATCATACGTGATTTACAGCAGCCATAATTATCTCCATTAAAGTAAGGTGCTCTGACCATTGACATTCCCTCTCTCGTATCAGCCATGATACACTATGTATAATCTTTAAATACTTCTAGCTTGATAAGACTTTAAAAATAAGAAGCTCCTCCTCTGATACCAATTGTTGGATCTGAATCTACGGATTACACACAAGAGGGGGGGTGAATTGTGTCTTTTCAAAATTATTAAAATCTCTTTAATTTAGACAAATTCTGTCCACTATGCTTTAGCACGATTAAATATAAAGCGGAAAAAGTAAAAGCATGAACACACGGATGTATAGTGGTTCGGGGAACAGAAGGCCCCTAGTCCACTCCACCAACGCTCAAATCCCCGAGCTTGGCGATTTTCACTATCTGGTCCTCGTTTCCACAGACCTGTTCACAACTGAGTACAGGCAGTTGACACCTTTACAAGTTTCAGGCAAACACAGCCTTCCTGGTTCAAACACGAACCCACATAGCTTAGAACGAGAAGCTGATCACTCAAAAATAAAAAGGGTTTCGATAAAGAAAACACTTTTCCAGTTGTTCTTCACAATTGCAACAGAATGGAATTGGCAGTAGATAGATCGTCGTCTTCAGAAAATAAAGATCTGTAATCAAAACAGTTCTGAGTCGATCCAGTTGCAATAGATATTACAAGAAACTTCACAACTTCAGCAGCAGTAGATTCACAACAGATAGTCGATGTAGAACACGTGAATCTGCTATCAAGATCTTCCTTCGGTAATAAAGATTTTATACTTCTTCTCGATCACCAGAAAAGAACGCCTTCACACAGTCTCTGTTTCTTGCTCATTAAAAGATCAATCTCTATATTTCATACACTCTCCTGTGTATATATATATATCTGAAGTTTCCACGATAGAACATATATATTCAAATCTGAAAAAATCTTCCGCATAAATAGATCCATGAAAATCTCCTTTAGATTCGCGATATTAAATGAAATAACAGAGCCGTTGTAACTCCCCTGAAGAATCGGCATAAAATGCTCCGTTTAAATCAATCATTAATCCGTTGAAAATCGTCTTTGATTCATTCAAAGTCGTACTTAAGAATCGGCTCGAAATCCACTTAATAATCCGCCTGTTTGACCAATGCAAAAGGAAATATCGTCTGTCAAAAATATCCCGACGCCAAACGTAGGGTTGATGACGTGGCTCCAAACGTAGGGTTCACAAACGTAAGGTTCACAGACGTAAGGTTCACAAACGTAAGGTTGAACATACATACTTTCTCTTCAGCATTCAAACGTAGGGTTGATCATCCATACTTTGTCTTGCTTCAACTCTCCAAAGAACGTACGGTTGATTATAAAAGTAAGGTTGATGATCCATACTTTTGAGAAACAAACTCAACACTGAAAACTAATGTACGGTTTCTCTTCCATACTTGTCCAACAACAAAAACGTAAGGTTCCTTCCAAACGTAATGTTCTTCTTCCATACTTTTCAACAACGTAAGGTTCATTAACCATACGTTTCAAAATAACGTAAGGTTCCTTCCATACGTTTCTTTTAACATAAAAAGTAAACTTTTCATCCATATGTTACGTTCATCAACGTAGGGTATGAACAGTGATTCCAGTACGCGCTAAAACCGATCTCGCGCTATAGTGATTCCAGAACGCGCTAAAATTGATCTCGTGCTACAGTGATACCAGAACGCGCTAAAATTGATCTCGCGCTACAGTGATTCCAGAACGCGCTAAAATTGATCTCGGAATAAATGAAGTATGAAATCTTGTTGTATGAAATAAATAAATAAAATAAATTCCTGCAAAATACTCAACTAAATAATTAGTAAATAATTAAGGGTATTTGTGAGCATCAAAATCATCATAAAGAGACAGAGTATTATTTAAAATAATCTCCCTCTTTAAAAAACATTATTTTGAATTGTTTGAAAACAATACATTGCTCAACAGTTAACCCTGAAAAAGTGTAACTCTTGTTCATGGAATTCCTTGGCTACACAGAGCTTGAGGTGAAAACTTCCATGTAGCATATGTCTAGTTTGGGGAACCCCATCACTTCATGAATTTAAAAATATTTTGTGAATGCCTCCATATTTCATAAAATTAGGCACCAAACATCCTCTAAGACTATACATACCCCCTAAAGTCATAATTTGGGAGAGGATACACCGATCTATGACATCACACTCTCAATTCATGAAATTACAGAGAGTTTCATAAATTTAGTTAAATATTTTTCCCATGGGTAATTATTCAAGAATTACCTCATGAGAGCACTTATATATATATATTAGTGTTGGAGGATGTTTCATGAACATTCTATTAATGAAGAACATTTTTGGGATAAGATGAGAATGCCTCATGAAACTATAATTTTTTCATAACACAAAATTTTCATGAAACTAATTTTCTATATACATCTGGATCCATCCATTGATATTCAGGAATGTTAATAATATGCACGAAAACCCTATTTTTCATGAATCCCCTACCTTTACGCTCATTGGTACATACCAAATGGGTTGTTCCCACGTATCCCAACTTGAGATCTGTGCTTGAGTTATAGGCGCTCGGCTTGGTCCCTTATCTTATGTTATTCACCCCCATGAAATATAGTTTTTTTATACCTAATCATTTTTAGCCAAGTTGAGGAAATTTCTAGTTGTTCCCTATACACACCCAACATCAACACTATTTAATACAATGAGTGGAGATACTACTCTAAAATCCCTAAAATACCTTGAGCTGACCTACTCCTCTTAGTCCTTTTCCTCTTTATAAGTTATTATTATCCACTTGGATTCCCCAAATACCTTGTTTTAAAATAATCGTAAAAAAACTCTTGAAACCATGTCACCTGACTCCTATGTCCGGTCAAACCAGAAAGGTATGCTCTTGCATATTTCCCACACCAGCTAGTTCTAGGCATATTCTACCTACTAGTCCTCACTAGATTACATTAAACAATATAATAATCTATATGTAAAGTATATTTTAACTAGTATGTCAAGAACAATATTCCTTACATATCTTACATAATATTGATATTCCATGATCATTAGACCACCCCCTTCTTCCTCACTACACAACAATAAACTAGAGTATACCTTATATAACAAGAATATGATACCTCATATGATAGCCATGATATTTCATTTGGGTCAAGGGTAATATTAATCAAGTAATAATCATGAGAAAACCATTAAATAGTTCTCTTATGTCACCTTCTATGGTATAAACCCCTATTACATTCCTTGACCCATCAGCGGTTTGAGATTCCCTCATGACCCAAAATGAGGGAAAGAACATGCATCCCTAGAGTTTAAGACCCACATGTATTCGTAAAACTCCCAATAATACCCCATGGGCCTCCTAATAAAGTGTATGCCTAAATCATATTATTTACCCCATCAGTGGGTTGAGATGGCCTCCTGACCAAACATAATGAAAAAAGAATGGGAAGCTTAATGCATAAGCCCCCCATACCATGTCCTTTAAGATGATGTTAAACAATAAAAATACCATATGACATGATCATTGGATTCCCTATTTCCCAGCATGAAGAATACATAATAAGAAACTCAATGCATAATCCCCAAGCACCATGTCCTTTCACATGAAGTTAAATTGTAACCTTACCCTATTCCATGAAAATGGGATTCCCTCTTGACCCAACATGAGGAAGACAGAATGGGAAAGTCAATGCATAAGCCCCACACACCACATACATTAAAAATAAGTTAAACTATAACCATACCCTATTCCTTGTGCATGGGATACACTCTTGACCCAACATGAGGAAGAAAACATTGGATGTTTGATGCATAATCCCCATGCACAAAAAACAATTTGAATTACATTAAAATTTAACCTTTCCCTTTGAAATTCACTTGGGATGACATGTGTAATATATTCAGTATGCCTTGTACAATAACCACAAGATGAAGCAAGTGATATGTATGAGATGATATCCCTATCCACATGGGAAGGTACAACGTGAATGCACTATTCACCCCATTTCTACTCCAAGAAGTACCCAAGAATTTCTCAACTATGTATGACCCATTCATACCGTCACTGATTCAAACAAAAGCTGGGAAAATCCCATGCATAAGACCCATCCACACTATCACTACTCATAGTAGAACCCATGAAGCTACAAAACACATAATCACCATTAATACCATCACTGATCCTAACAGCACCTAGAAAACCTACATTCTAAAACCCATACCATCCTTTAATGACACTCCTTACATAGAACATGCATCCTTACCACATTAAATTGCATAGACCAGTCCTATCACACGACCTTAAAATGTGACATCAAATTATGTGGGGTTTTACCCTTATCTCTTAAAAATGTTACACTGGAAACCTCCCTGGGGTTCAATCCCAACACCTCAACATCTTCACAATATTACAAGTGTTAAATATTCACCCATGGGGACACACTTAATGAAATGAAAAAGTGTGAAATCTTCCCCTTAGGGACACACTCTACCAAATCCAAAGTGTGAAATCTCCCTCCAAGGGAAACACTCCACCAAATACCAAGTGTGAAATCTTCCCCCTAAGGAAATAATTATCCAAATACCAATTATGAAATCTTCCCCCATGATTACACACTTAACGAAATCCCATGTGTTAAACATCACACCCAAGGGCACAATTAACCAAACCCAAAATTTTGAAATATTCCCCTATTGGGACACATTCTATCAAATCTCAATTGTGAAATCATCCCCTTGGGGACATCACTTAACCAAAACCCATGTGTGAAATCATAACCCATGGGGATACACATTACCAAATTAAAATTGTGAAATAACCCATCTTGATACACCTAACCAAACTCCCAAATTTAAAATCATTCCCCCATGGGGACGCACATAAAAAAACCCCTATGTGTGAAATCTTCCCTTGCTGGGAACACACTCCATGAAATACCCAGGGAAAAAAACATCCCCTTAGGGACACACTCCACAAAATTACAAGTGGGATCAACTTCATCATGGGGACACACATAACTTCCCAACTATCCCAAAAAGTCATTAAACCTATGACACAAATATACTGGGAAGTCATTAATACTATTACCCACCTGCACCAAAAAAATAATTTGGGATGCCTGAGGTAAAAGTAATTGGAACATTTACACCCCTGGAGTAAACTACCTCATGACCGACAAGGGATACCTTAGGATCCATACCCATGATTCCTATGAATTAAAAAGTATAAGCTTTTACATATTCCCATCCTACCAAGTTTCTAGAAATTCCAAGACATATACAATGTTACAATTTACTATAACTTAAGGTTTCTACCCTACCGAGACAAAAGTAGTGTAATTAACCATCATCCACATAAAGATGACTGAATGAACGAGTTTCAAAAAAATGACTTAAATCTATGAGTGATACCTAGACAAAAAAATTAGCTCTGAGGAGGAATCCATGGAAAGAGGAAATTCCATCTCATCATCATTTCTTTTCAAGGAGTTGACATAACCAAATAATGTGATGGAAGTCTCCCACCTCAGGAAATTGGGAATGTGGGGCTAAAAGACATGTGGTGTGTAGCCCAAATAGAAATCATTAGAAACAATATATAATTATAATTTATATTGGAAATTTAAATTAAATTATAAATTTTATTTTTATTTATAATTGTAATTTCAATTATTTTATATTTAAATTCATCTTATAATATTTTTGTAGTTGGTTTTTTATTTTTTATATGTATATTCCTATGTTTCTAAATATATTTTTATTTGTTTTCTTATTTATTTATAATTGAATATATAAATGTTAATTTTAATTTTCTTCATTTTTATTTGTTTCAGTATTTTTTGTGTGTTACTCTATGTGTTTATATTTTTTATTTACACTTGGTTATATATTTTATTCACCTTTTCAATTTCAGGTGTGAATGCTCCAACTTCTTCTATTTCTAATCTAATTATTTCTTTTTTATTATATATATATAAATTTCATTTCCACTTAAATTTTCTTTCTTTTATTATTTTATTTCATTACTTTTAGTTTTTTCCTCAAGTACTAGCTTCATGCTTCTAATTTGTCACATATTTTGGTTACATTATTCTTTACCAACTATAATATTTTTCTTATATTTATCATACAATGTTATGATTATGTTACTATTATGATTTAATTTCTATACTTTTTTATTATGACATTTTAATTTTGGATTATTATTTTATAGACTTATTTAGTTTTGAAATACTGATATGAATTCTGTATTTACTTTTTTTTCTTATACCTTCCAAAAGTTTTATTAAGTTTATGAATTATATTTCTAATTACATATTTTAATTTTATGCATTATTTCTTTATTCCTTTACTTCTTCATGAACATTAACTTTAAATTCATTTATACCTCATTTTTTTAATTTTAACTATGGAATTAGACTAAATTACCAATTCTATCTTATGTCTCTCCTCCCTTTAGACTTTTAACTTATTATTTAATTTTCAATTTTTTTTTGTTATTTGTTATTCCATTTTTGTCTCTTATGATTCAATAACTTTTAATAAAAATAATTATTTTGTTATTATGACTTTAATTCTAGTTCTATTTTAAATCATAGAATTGTGGAATTTTTATTTTTTTTGTTTTGTATTGTGATTATACTTGTGTTTTTTTTACTAATTATGCTTGTTCATATAGTTTTATTTCTATATTATCCTTCTTCTCTTTTTTATATTGCAATTTTAGTGGATTCAACTGTTGGATTTTTTTTCCGAACCTTTATTTGACTTTCTCTTTAAGTTATACCTATGTGTAATAAATTTTATATTTTCTTTTGTATTTTTATTTAATTTTATCTATACATTATCTCTTATATCTACTCCTCTGTCTTACTTTTTATTTATTATATATTTTTTATTATTTTATATATTTTTTCCATTATTTTATTTTTTAGTGCTTCTCTTTATGATTCTAGTTATTGCCTCACCCTTATGTAAAATGAAATATGGTTTTACATTTAACTCAAATTTTGGATTCTAGTTTATTTTTAATTTTTTTGACTAATTAATCTTTGAATTTTTTTCTTATACTTTATCTTACTACTTCAAAATTTTGGTTTTTGGATTACTATTATGCTTATTTTACTTTTGGGCCTTAGATTTAACTCCAAATTTACCATCCAATTCTATTAATATATCGAAATTATTATTTCCTTATCTTGTTAATTATTCTTCTCCTTTACTTTAGGATACTATTTTTTCTTTTTAAACCTTTATTTATTTTTTTATATTTTTTCTTATAATTTTAATGTTCTTTTATATCTTATCTTATGTTACTATTTACATTCTTATTTATCTACTTCTACCTCTATATTTTTATATTCATTTGTTCTTTTATCTATGATCTCGACTTTTTCACTCTTGTCATGGTTATATATTTTTCTTTATATCTTATATATTTTTAATTTACTTCTATTTTTTTGATTTTGGATTTAATTTTTTGTTTAATTTTTTATTTTAATTTTTTTTAAATTATTTTTAATCATTTTTTTTAATTTTTACATATAATTATCTTTTTATTATTTTTATTATTTTTATTATTATTCATTACCCTAATTTTTAGTATTTTAGATTTTGATACATTAACTACTTATTTTTCTTCTTTTCCCTTACCCATTATGTAATCTATATTTTTCTTGTAAATTATATATTTTTTTATTTTCCTCTTGTTTTAACCTTAAGAATTTTACTACTGTTTTTTCTTACAATTCCATATTCCTCCTATTAATTACATATTTGGATTCTATTATTATCATACTTTTATATTTTTCCTTCTACATCCTATATTACTTATAACTTCACTGTATAGATTTTGTATTTAGAATTTTTTCCATCGTCTAAATAAATTTTTACTTCTACATTCATAATTTTTGTTGTCTTATTTATTTTATTCTACATGAAAATTAGTATTTTTAGATTTTAAAATTTTATTATGATTCTTGTTATTCTCAGGGTTATGTTTTCTTAAACCACATCTATTTAATTTTTTTAAGTTTTAAACTATTTTTTATTATAGTTTATAGAATCTTCTTTTATACACAATTTTATATTATATCATCAAATATTTACCTTTAATCACTTTCTTTGAGCTTATAGATTTCTAATTCGTCTTAAACTTTTATATCCAACATTTCACCAACTTTCACAATCCCTCATATATTTTATATTTTTTCCCTTAATATTCATATTTGTTTAGTGCAATAAATATTTGTTTAAAACATATATATATTTTTTATTTATTTTTCATCAACTCATTCTGGTGTTGTGTTTTTTCTCATAATTCTAATTTTTATGTGTTTGTGGCATTTGTTTTTTTCTTATATTACTACTTTTTCTATAATTTATTTTTTTATACATCTACTTCTACTTCCATTCCCACTTCCACATTTAATTCCATTTTTACTTGTTAATTTTATTAATTATAATTCCATATTTAATTACTTTATATTTTTTCAAATTTCACTTCTATAATTTTAATTTCATTTATGGATTTTATATTCTATATTTCTCTTTTAGATTTTTATTATGAATTTTCAACATTAACTATTTCTCATGCATCGATGTCCACTCATTATGATAATGTTTTATATTCTTATGAATCTAGTTCATCTACTACTTTTAAATATTCATATGTATTTCTAATTTTTCATTATGAGACAACATTATCCCTTAAGTTGTTTTTTTTTATTTTTATTTTTTCTATAATCTATTACATCTTCCACTAGATTATTAAAATAGGACTTTTGATTTATTAATTTTTTTAAAAAAATTGTTTTTATGTTATTTTTCTTGTTATTTGTAATTTCACTTCCCCATTTTTTACTTTTTATTATAAATTATACATTTTTATTTTTATTTTTGTTTTTTTACTTTTTTTAAACATTTTTTCTTTATTATACATTGGGTTTGTCTTTGGGATCCATATTTTCATCTAGTTAACTTTATGATTATATATGTAGATGATGTTTTTTTTTATTTCTAAGACAAAATTATTTCATTTTATTTTTTTGTTATAATTTATTTCTTACAAATTTTTCCATTGCATATACCACTACCTTTGTTTTTATGGCCTCTATGTATTTCAATTATTTTGAATTTAACATTTTTTTTGATTTTTTTACCAATCATATTAATTTTTTCTTCAAAATATTATATTGGTTAGAACTAAGGTTATAATATATAAAGGGTGAACATGAATTATGGGATGTTAAAGGTGATTATTGTTTATGGGAATAAATCCTTGTTATTAAAATTAATTAAATTAAATTATTTTAATAGTTATAAATTTCATTAATAATGAATTTTGAATGAATATTTAAGTTATATTATAAATTATGTAATATAGAAAAATCATCAATTTTGTACTTTTGAAGAGTAATATGTTTATTAAAGAAGATAAAAATCCAAAAAATTTAGTTTTAGACACTTAGAAGACCATTTTAAAGAGAGGAAAACCAATGAGAATTGTAGTGAGAAGAAGTGAATCACTTAAGAAATGATTGTCGTACCTATTGATTTATTTATTTTTTAGATTTTAATACTTTTTATGTTTATAATTTCAAGTTTAATTTTATTTTTAATTTATTTTTAAATAATTTATATTAATTACAATTAAAATTAATAAATTTTAAAATGGTGGGATTTATAAAGCTTTACATACACTCTTGTACGTAGTGAAATGATCAATTATCATTTGCATTGAAGATAAAAATTTTGACATAATAACCATTAATGGGATGTTAAAAATGACTTAATAAAACTATTCATAAAAATAATAGCTTCAAAGCACATTCAACAGAAAAGACAATATTTGAACAAGTTATTATGTACATAATAGTGAATTCTTGGAATAATATTCAATAGTAGTCCAAAGTATCTTATCAATGATGTGAATCATAGAAATAGAACTATTTCAACTCTCATATTAAATGTTTACCCCTTGAGAATATGGGTGGGGGGTTTTATAATTGCTCATGTGGTATATTCATGGTAAAGAAATCCCTCAAAATTTTCTTCTAAATTTTTATTATTCTTTTATAATTTTGTCTCTTATTCTCATTTTCTTTCATTATATACTTTTTGATTTTTACAATAAATTAAGTATTAGTAATAGGCTACTATATATCCTTATCTTTATAACATTATTTTAGCATTATATTTATAATTTTTACATTTTAATTTTTCTTCACAATCTTATTGTTATTTTATTTTATATTTTTTTGATATGATTTTGATTCTATTTCGACTTAAATTTCATCATATGAATTTTATTCTAGATTATGTATTACGTGGTTTTCTTCATATCATTATTATTTTTATTTTTTGTATTGTCATGTTTCTTCATCTTCTTTAGTATATTTACTTATCAATTATTTGTATTCTTCTTAAAATTATTTTTCTTATAGAATTTAGCTTCAGGTTTATAGAATTATATCTAACACTTTTTATCTTTTTGTTCAATTATAATATTTTAATTTTTATTATATTTTTAATATCAAGTTCTATACATAATTATACTTTACCTTTATACCTTAAACAATCTATTATTAGAAATATGATTATGATTTAACTTTTTTTTTCCATGTTCTTGATTTAAGCTAATAACTTTAATATTACACTAATGATATCTACATTATATTACGATTTTAAATTTATTTCTTCTTAAAATTCAACTGAATCTTATACTATGATAAATATTTTCTATTAATGATTCTAGATTATGCTTATGGTGTCTCATTTCTATTTTTATTTCACTGTTATTTATGTTTATACTTCCAATTATTCTTCATTCACTTATTTCTTATATTATAGCTTCTAAATTACATTCTATTCCCAATTTTATGTTATGGACTAAAGATTTCTGATCATAGATAATAAATTATAGATTATTCTCATGGATTCAATATTTTTCCCACTTTTTCTTAACCATTTATTATACATATAATTTCTAATTCAAGATTTTATCTTAGGACTTTTTTTACTTTTCCTTATGTTTCTATTTTTATTTTTATTCTGTTAATGTTTCTGCATATTATATACTTTTGTTTTATATTTTTTAATGTTTTAATTATAATTTTATTCTAAATATTTTCTTTGAATACTAAATTCATATTTCCACTTCTTTGTTACATATTTTGAAAATCCAAATTTTACCTCATCCTTATGGTTTTAGTATTTTCTATTATTTAAACATATATTCTTCCTATTCTACATAAATCTATACATTTTTCCACAAAAATTTAGGATTATGGGTAAAATATTCTAGTAATGGATCCTATATTCTATATTATTCACCTGATTTTGTCTTATGGGTTTTATATTTGAAACATATATTATACACCTTGATTCTAGATATCTAATTCTAGATTTTTCTTCTTTATCATGTTTTTATCATTTTGAGATCACTTTTAATTATTTGATTAAAGGATACTTATAATTTGACTTTTTCTTATATATTGAATGTTTTATTTTGGGTTATACACTGCATAGATCCAAATTTCTATATTATTCTTTCAGCATAATAATCCACATTCTATTTCAATATTTCTTCTTAATTTTATTCCAATTTAAACTTCATATTAGATCTATCTACACAATTTTTTTTTATTCTAAATTTTTATACAATTTGTAATTCCTATTTTCCTTTAGAATAATTCTTAAGTTATTACTTATTCTTCTCCAATCACTTCATTTTTATTTGCTTTTTGTTTCTGATTTGAGTTTTAATGTCTACTTTTTAATTTTTCATCTTTATATTTATTTTTTGGATCTTTCCTATGTTTCTATTTTATTTTTCTATGCATGATTATATATTTATAAATTTTATTTACCTATGTTCCAAAATCATTATTTTCATCCTCTATAAATTCTACTTATATTTTTATGTCTATGACCACTTCAAATTTTCATTCTAAATTCCATATTCTAATTTTTTTTATTTCATTTTCACTAATATTTCATCTACAAGATTAAATTTCATATTTTATATGATTCTATTAATAATTTTGTTTTTTAATTTTTTATCTTTTTAATATTTTATTTTTAATCAAGGTATTATTATACATTTGGATAATGTCACTTTTTCTTCCTCTTCTGATTTAATTTTTTTACTTCTTCTATTTCTTTTTGATTCTTATTTTAATTAAAATATTATCTTATGACGTATATGGATTCTAATCCAAAAAGTTTCCATTTATTTGGGATTTTTCTTCTTTATTTTACACTTCTACTTTCTATTTTACTTCAATTTATTCTCTGTTATCTTTTAGATTTCACTTATTATTTTAATGTAATATTTGGTTTTTTCTTATTAATACAACATAAAAAAATTATCTTTATCTGTGATTATTATTTCATCATCTACTTATAAATTTTATTCCTATTCTAGTTTTATATTTATATTATGTTTTTTTCTTATGTTATATATTCAATTTATGATATTAATCATGGTTCATAAATTCATTTTAATTTTCTCACAAATTTACATTTTTGATTATAAAATATATTTTTCTTAGATTTTGGAATCTTGTTGAAACTTTTGATTCATTAATTTATATTATAATTTTTCTTTTATTTTTATATCATATATTTTTTCATCTTCTAATTCTTTGGATTATATTTTTTGATTTTATCTTTTACTTTTACTTTTAATTATTTATTTTAGTTTTAGATCCTAAATAAATACTCTTGGATCATTTATAACACATTTTAACCAATGGATTATGATTTATTCTCCACCTTCTCTTTCTACCATTTTTATTTTATTTATGTATATAAAAGTTTATTTTACTTGAACTTTTCAATTTTAAATCAATATTTTTTAAAAGAATACTTTTTTTATTTTTATTTTAATCATGATTCCAACTATTATTTTACATATTATAATTTTTAATCCACACATACACCCTTTTATATTTCTTTATTTTAATCAACTAATATTTAACAATACTTATATTTCAACTTTTATTAATAGAACCTGGTCTCTAAAAACTAAATTTTAACTTCTAATTTATTCAAGATACCAACCTATGGATAATATATTTTTATTTTTATTTTTATTTTTTGATTTTGAATTATGAATAAAAATATGCATTTATTATATTTATGTTTCTTTTTTTAATATAAATTTGATTTATTATAATGTATTATAATATTTATTTATTTCAGACATTGTGCTTACATTTATTAATACCTCAATTTCATTTTTTACTACTCCATCCACATTAATTATTTCATTTAATTCAACATTATTCTCTGATTTCAATGTCTTTTTTTGGTGTAGGTTTATGTTTTTTCATATTATTTTCCATAAGTTTTTTCCCTTTAGGATTTCAGTTTAGACTTCAATTATTTTCAATTTATTTTTATATTTTCTTAGAGCATATTTATGTGTATTTTTTCATTTTTTTATTCAAGTATTTATATTTCATATTTTCCTCTAATAAAATTTTTTACATATTTATCTTCTTATCCTTCCCATTCTTTTAAAATTGTGTTTATTTATGATTAATATATTGATTATACTTCATTTTTACAGGTTAAAATATTTGGATTATCCATTTCACTTTCACTTCACCTTCTATATTCACTTTTACTTCTTTTTCCATCTTTTGTTTTCACTATTACAACTTTATTCTATTATTTTTAATAGATTTAATATTCCATGACTTTTCAATGTCCTCATTATAATTATAGATTTTGGAATGTAGATTCAATAATTTATTCTTAATTTTCAAATTATGTGATCGTTTATCCTTTTTCTTCTAGATTATATTTAAAAATATAATTATTTCTTATATTTTTATATACTTATTCTACTCGAAACATCTTATTTTTTATTTTAGATTATTTTCAGTTTATTAATTTCCTTTTTCAGTAACTTATATTTTTTTTTCTTCTATTTATTATATTTCTTCTTACTTCAATATATATTTTTATTTACATATTATATATTTTTATGCAATTATTTCATCTTTTTTCTATTCTTTTGGATTTTTTTAATTTTTAATTATTTTTTATCTTTATTATCCACTTTTTTATTCTTCTTTGCCCACTTTTATTTTCATCTTATTAGGGACTATATTATTATTATTTTACTTATTTCATTCCACATATTGATTTTATTTCTACTTATGATTCTCTTTTAATGATTGGGAATTAACATTTGTATTCTACTTAAACCTATATTTTTTTACATATGAATCAATGACTAAATTTTCATATTTATTATATTATTATTTCTTATATATTTTGATTTTTTTCATTTAAATTTATCCTTTAGATTTATAACATTCAATATTTGACTTCTAATATCATCCTTTTATTCAAATTCAATTATTTATTTTTAAAATTTTAGACTATTTTCCGTTTACATCTTCATATTGTTTTGGTTATTCCTCAATTTCTACTTGTATTTCAATTATTGTAATAGTTTTTTTTACATATGATCCCACTGGAAGATTTTCATATACTTTTAATAAATATTGTTCAATTATTTATATTTTAGGATTATGATTAATTATCAACAGAAAATTTTATTCCATAAATCTTAGCTTTGAATGTCGAGATTTTTGATTTTTGATTATATGCATTAAACCTAATTTATACCTTTTGTATTCTCTTTTATTCTATCACTTATAGTGTATAACATTATATTTTAGTACCAGATTCTTGTGATTAAATTTTTTTTCTAGTTTTTTTTTTCTATTTTTCTTATACATATTTATTATATTTTATCATTTTTTCCTTATTCTATAATTTCCTTATTGTTACCTTATTATTATTATTCTATTATTAACATTTTTTATATTATTAAGATGAATATTCTTTTACATGTGTTTTTGTATTTATTTGAAATTATGATTCTCTCTTCTGGATTCATCAATCTATCACATATTTATAATTCTTCTTATTTAGGAGGTTTTATCATTTTCGTATTCTTTTAATTGCATAATTTTTTATTCCATTATTTGGTTTAGAATTTAGATTTCATTTTATGCTTTATATTCTATTAGAATTTATTAATTTTCTTTTTAATTTTTCTTGTACTTGTAGATTTTAAATTATATTTCCTATTCTGGATATAATTATGTTATGGATTATAGTTTTTTATAATATATATATTTTTATAATACATGAACATTCTTTCACTTATAATTTCATTTTCACATATGATCACTTTCTTTTTATCTACTCATTTTATTTTCTTTTTTATCTATGTTTTTTAAAATTTTCTCTTCTATTTTCAACTACATCAACACCAACATATGATTTAACATAGGTTTTTTATTTCATTTCCCTTTAATATTTAACGTTCACTACTAACTTATGATTATTGTATTTGGGTTCTAAATTTTTATTTTTATGTTTGTTATTTTACTTTTATTTTTCATTATATGTTTTTTCATTTATTCTTTCCTATAGTTGAAGAATTTTCTTCACTCCTAAATTTTATATTTTTCATCTAGTTTTTCTTACGAATCTATATTTTTTTTCTTTTACTTTTGAATATTATTCTACTTTTCCTATTACTTATTTTATCTTATTAATTAAATTTTATATTATCATAAATTTATCTTCTATGATTCTATTTTTTACATTCACCCCACCCTCTAAATTAACATTCTCTTATTATATTAATTTTTTTTATAAATTTTATCTTTTAGATTTTAGATCCCTCTTTTATCTATTTTTTAGTTTATAATTTTTAGCCCACATTTTATTCTTATGGATTTGGTGATATAGTTTTTGATTTATTCTTTAGATTCAACTTTTATTATTTATTTAATATCAAATTATTTTTGTTATGGATTTACTAATTTATTATTTGACTATGGATTCTGGTTAGTGTTTATATTTGAATACTTGGTCATTATTCCATTTCTCTTTTTTTAATTATTATTAAATATTTTTGTATTTCATCTTATGATTTTTTCTTCTAATTTTTTGAATTTTTTTACTTATTACATGTTTATTATAGTGATTTTACTTCTATTGTTTTATTAAACTTATTGATTCTATCATTAAAATTTTAGAAAATTTTTATGCTTTATGTATTTTAGTTTTTTTCTTTCATTATCACTCTAACTTCTATACTGACTTATTATTTTGATTTTATACATGGTTATTATTATTTTTCATATTATGGAACTTAGATTCATACCACAATTTTAGGGATCTAATATCTAATTTTGTTTTTCCGTATGTCTTATTCATTAATAATTATCCTTTAATGATTCATAATTGTGATATTAATTTATAATTATTTAATTATGCTTGTGTAATTTAAATTTTATTTATGTTCATTAATCTCTATTTTATTATGCTTTAGAAATAAATTAATACACGATATCAAGTTATCAAGTCCGAGATAGTTCCCTATATGGTGTCTAATGCGCCTCCCCATGTGTTGTGGGTTTCCAGCCACAGGTGTGGGTATAGTCTATAAAATTCTAACCCAATGAAATAGGGAGTATATTTAAATAATATAGGGATCCAAACATATATCCCCTATCAAGAATGTACTCACACTGGGGATGATGGATATATTCACTAAAATGGAATAGACCACGATATAGTGGATGTTATTGTCTATGTAATGGTCGAACACAATAGAGTGTATACCATGATCTATGAAAGGATGCATAATGACATAGTTAACGTCTCAGTGTCTTGATTCTTTACATAAGTATTATAAATTTATGTGATAATACAATAGTTTAACCATGATCTCCTCTGCAAACATTCATTGCTAGTTATAACCATTATATAATGATGAATAGGAATATTTTGAGTATCCCATAAGAATTTTTAAGCATTAAATAATGAATCATTATTGATGATTTATTATAAAAAATTTAATTGAATAGGTTGAGTTTTTGGAAAATTCATGGACTACATAGTGTCCCATTGGTTTTGGTATATATAGATACATGTGTTTTGTGAAACATGTGAATTTCTATGATGTTGAGACAATATTAAAACTCCTCAAATTGAGATAATTATCAAGGTCACATTTCTCTCTAGTAACTCTTTAAAATATTTTATCCTACCATGGATTTGGGAGACTTAATTCACCAGAATCATAAGATTCATGTGATCCATTGATACACTATGGGAAATGAGTATTATTACTTCTTATTGATGATGTCATTAAATCAAATGGGGTGCTATTTTTCAGATCTGGTAATCAATTACGACAGATACATTATTATATTAATTCATTTTTCAGTCTAATACATGAAAAAGATCTTTTTGTTTGGATTTAGTCTGTTGTTATTCCAATAAGTTTAGATAAATATTATACCAAAAAAATCCATCTATTATATCATTGATAAAGTTAAAGATTTATATAATTATTAGAAACTATCATGCATGAATGTGTGATTGTGTGTGGATCCTTTCTCTGTAGCACCATTATTGATTCAACGAGTTTCATAGCCCAAGATTTTGGGAAATAGATTACAATGATTGATTCACATGGATATAAAATGATTTGTGTCCAAATGAGTAATAAATATTCCTTCATCAGTCACTGTTATCAAAGATACCATTAATATTTTTAGAATTAAATATTATGAACAAAAAAGTACTAGAAAATGTGTTTTCCATAATCCATGATGTTGGAAAAATATAATTTCTAGATTTATATCTTGCTATTGATGGAAATTGACATAAATATATTTGAGAAGGGTTTTTTTGTTATTGATATCCAAGAAACCATAACAAAATTCAAGGGAAATATCCTTAGAGGATATCATGAAAATTCAAATGAAAATAATTCCTCGCAATCTACTTCACTAAGATGTATTCATAATGTTTATTCTCCAGGGTTAGAGACACCACATTGACTAATTATGGCTAATAATGATTAATAATATATTCTTGGAATCATAAAGACCTTCCAAAAATTAACATTACATGAAAAAAATAAGAAAAAACGGCCAGCCCAAAAAATACATATGCATATGCATAAGTATTTTCAATTCTTATTCATAGTTATTTACATTAAATTTTCATTTAAATTTCAATCTCCTACTTTCATCCACTGCATATTCAACTTGATTTATCTTTATTTCCACTTATGTTTCATTTCTTTTTTACTTTTGAATTTTTTATTTTATGTTTTTGACTATATTAGTTATTCTATATTTTTTTTATGGATAGAACTGTAACGTTCCAACCTGACTGACCACTAAACCTGTAGTCAGATTGGTCTCCACATGACCTCAACCGCACCTCCTTGTATGCTATAGGATTCCAACAAGAAGCAAGGGTCTTATGGTGGTATGGTGGGGAGACTATATCCCCACGCTCATAGTATCAAAATAGTATATTACGTATAAATAAATTGAAAATCGAAGTATTAGTAATAATCAATGGAAAATAGTAGAATATAAATAAAATTACTGTATAAAAGTAAATGGAAAATTCTAATACGTACAATAATGCATGAATTTATATATGATTCTACAAGATACAAGTTGGAGGTACAATAGGTATTAAAAAATAAAAAAAATAGAACTAATTATAACTCAATGAGAATCATGGATAATAACTCATTCATGTTATCTCTTGCACCCAAGTAAACATCATAATACAAGAAATAAATCAATGGACTTGAAAACATGATGTATCTAGTTGGGTATCCCAGAGAGTGTGAGATATAATCCCAACAAGATGCCGCCAATGGTGTCTAGATCAATCACGTCCACACACTATAGAATGAACAATGTTTAAACATAGGTGAATACAAGGAGGTAAATAAATTAATAAATAATACTTCAGTCTAGGTCCCTAAATGGATACTGAACCGATTATACCTACTTTTTCCTAATATAGATGTTATAACCAAGGGAACCTATAGACGTAATATGGTATAACATGAAATCATAAATGAAGAAACATTAGTGGGCCGACTCCAAGTTTTTTCTTTGGCTTGGAAGTTACACCCATATGACATTATTCATGAATTCTCACACAGTACTCATAACAACAAAAATAATAATAAAATATCACTTGTAATCAATGAAAATAATATTTCAAATCCAGTAATGGAATATTAATCCCATCCCAGTCAATATATAATGGAACCCCAAGGGTTTCTATAAGCTTATTTGATATAAACAATACCATAGAGTCCATACAAAAAAGTAGTATTATCAACCCTTTAATCAATCTTGGTGTTGTAAACTATGGGTCCTTAATAAATATCTTACACAGGGTACAAAGTATCATTTAGGGCATGGGATAAACATATTGCTAATGTTCCCATCCATATTTTCTCACCTAGGAACCGATTTCACACAAGAGTATGAGTAATCTACCTAGAGAGCTTGTATAAGGAAAGACAAGTATCACTCTTAGCACATCAAGTAATTCCAAGACATGAGAGTCGAGTCCATCCACATTTTCCTTATGTTGGGACCCATTTTTTATCTCAAACCACAAGTATATGATTCATAACATTTTCAAAAACATCTCATCAATGACGAAATAATTAATACATGCTAAATAATCGATCCAAAAAGTATTATATAAGCCATGAAATTTTGGCATATGACTAATGATGATAGAAATAAAGTTTATGCATAATAAGAAAGATGCAAGGTAATTCAGAAAAGGATATTATAATAAGAAAAATCATTTAAGTATAACCACAAGTAATTTAATCGAGGGAATTTTTTCACAAAGTCTGAGGTATAGGCAATAAGCAATGATACTTCCAGCATAATCCCCAAGAAACATGTAAAAGGAAAAGGATATAAGAAATGTATAAATCACAACACATAATAATTTAACAACATTCATAAGATATACGGAAGATGGTATGGGGCATTCAGAGTAAGTTTGAGAAATGAACAAAATGCCTAAAGAAAATGGTATAAGGGATAAGAATAGGACATTATGAATTTTATTAGTTTTGTTCAACAAATTTAATCAAATTCATTTCATTCAAAGAGTTAAACCATGGAATAAATCATAGAAATCAATATTAGGGTCCTAACTCATGGAAAATATCCATATTAATTCAATTTATTAATGTACAGAATTTATTAAGAATGAAGCATACCCTAAAGTGTGTTCATACAAATCAAGTCTTAAGAGAATTAGGTCTCAAAGGGGAAGCACACCCATTGGAGTGGCTAAAATCAATGTGATTTCCCAAAGTGTTCATTAACCACTCACTAGTGCTGTTCTATACATAGAAACATATTCAATTTTATTTATATTAAAAATTAGATGCACTTCCAGATGATTCTTTTGGGAAGCACAGTGGAGAACTATAGAGAACGTAACAAAACATTGATAAATAAGATATAAAACATTCCTTGGCATTGTAGCACTAAAATTAGTCATTTTTTATGGTCGAATCAAGCTAGGACTTGATATACGAAGGAAACAGTACAATTCCATACAAATTGGGAAAAAGAGGCCTCATCTAAATAGCACAAAAGATTAGGGAAAACTAAGAATAGAAGTATGAGGAGTGAAGAGCATACCTCAATATTTCTGATTCTTCAGATGGTGAAAGATTTGTAGCTTGTATGAAGGAGATATCAAGAACCCTAACTTGGAGGAGGAGGTGGATTCACACATGGGGAAGAAGGGGAAACCCACTAGAGAAAATAAGGAGGAAGATAGGGGTTTGTATATAGCATTCATTGAGGGAAACTTTAAAATTCACCCACACAAGAAGTGGTGCATGGTTTGGATACACAGTTGTCCAAAAAAATGCACCAACCATGTAAATGGCATATATAAAATGGGTCTACACTCATTCATGGTTGTGTTTCTGGGGTCACATAGTTACATAAAAATTGTATGACAACTATCATCCCATCTCCTCAAGTTGTATGGTTTGGGAAACAATGTGGGATGGGAGGCATGGTTTCTCGTAACTATGCAGCCCAGTATTCCTATACAAAAATCAAGACTCCCTATGATAAGGCCCTAGACACCCTTGGGAACTCATTTAATCCCTTAAGCATCCTTATTAAGTCCAAAAGAAATAATATAAATAGAAAAGTAATAGACTATACCCTTGAGAAAAAATAGGACCATACATCCTCACCACCTTAGAACTTATATTCCCTGAGAAGCCTTATAAAAAATGACAAAAAACACCCTATATACAGGGGTCATGAAGTCTCCTATAAATGGTCACATTGTGATTCCACACACCAAGATCACCTCGAAGAACCACTTATGCGTATGAAACATAAACTGTTAAAACTTGAACCCATACTCATTCTCCAATCTGGAACACCATGTTAGAGCTTACCTGAGCCCGTCTTACCCAAGACATGATCACATCGTTATCTCCATTACCAATAGGATCTAGAATATGTAAAGGCCAAAACCATGTTACATTATTCCACTAATGGAACTACCAATTTAATTGTGCCATCAGTGCCCCAATAGTGCACTTGGAATGATTCTCAGCTTAAATGATCATTCAAAACCCAATCAACACTGTTTAACCAGGTCGAGTTGAAATTTCATAGAAAGACCCCAATAACCACACTACATATTCCATGATCTAATGACATGAAATTAAGTGATTCATCCCTTTTAATATACAATAAGAGAGAGTAAAAACAATTCATACCATCTCTCTATGACTACTATCAAAACACTCGACATAGGGAGCTGATGCACATAAAAAATAATCTGGATTCCTTTATATGAAGGAACCTTGAGTCTTGTTTTGAGATAACTCATTATATATTATCACCAACTTTCAACATTTCCTCTATCCAAAACATCCATTTAAGATGTCATGAATTAGAAAAACCTTGTGCATATACCTGATCCATCATACTTGGATCATTACACATTTGAACATACCATCTAATCCAAAACAAAGTTCAAGATTACCTTGTAATATTTACCAGGAACAAAGGTGATCATCCAAGGTAGGTCAGATACAAGTGTTTACAAGTGAGATGTCGATGTAGAGTCAAAGTGTATATGTATCAAAAATACTGACTAAGATGACTACATCTAGTTAAAGAAGATGTTGGTATCTGTGAGTATGTCCCTATCGTTCCCACTCAAGAACCTTGGAATCACTAAGGACTAACCAAAAATACAAAGGAACCAAGTTTTTGGCACAAAAATCTATTGGAAACCACCTCTCAAGTCCAATTTATATTAAATTTATCGTGGTAGACCACAAATCCTTTCTCATTGTAGACTTCCGATGTCAATATTGGGGATATGATCATATTTAAGCTCGGAGTAAACTGAGAAGATTTAGTGATATCTAAATGGACCCAAAAAACATTAGTTTCCTTAAAAGGAAGTGGCTGGTATAACCTAAACCAACTGTAACACACTACTCAAAGAGAAGGATAGTCGAACCACTACATGTTGACTTCCTTATAAGATCTCGGCTACTCCCGCCGATGAATTTCTATTACACTTCCAATATGGTTTTACTAGATGAGGAATACCATGATCATTCAAGAATGGCCACCAAATCAAATTCATGGTCAATGGGGTTTTTCAAAGGTTCCATAAACTACCACCCATTCATCTTCGTGCTTCCTCACAAGCACTAACACAGTTTATAACTCACCAACCCCAAGGGAATTTTCGAATTTCACTGACCATATCTGAATGGTACTGCCGGATATGATTTTTATACTTGAAAGGACAAATTTAAAAAAATTTAAGCGATGTTCCCTACCTTAAGAGTTTCCTTAAATTTGAATTTACTGATAAAGGCATATCATTCCACAATACAAGATCCATCAACCACTAACCATGAGTCCTAGAGGTGGCCAATAGGATTTTATAAAATAATTAAACCAATAGAGAAATGGAAGACAACACCTAAAAAGAAAACTAGATTTGTGTCAAAATTATACATATGTTTGGAACTCCATTATAGAGACACCCACATGTGCTATAACATTAGGAGAAAAAGGCCAAAAGAAACTGATCAGTGTATAAACACACCTGACCACCTTTTGAGCATCTCCATGAGCATTAGGACGAGTTTGAATACCAAAACACCTAGGTCACTCATCCTTGAGGATGACCTGTGATTCAAGCATAATAGATCAATATTAAATAGTTAACAATGATCATAAATGGTTTGTTTCAACCATTAACAAGTCAATTGGATCAGCGTGCACCAACGTACTCCCCAAGAAAAATGGTGCATCATTAATACTACCCATAAACATATCATCCCTATGCATTTAATTATCAATGGCATATAGAAAATAATTAACCCAATATAATGTAATGCCCTGACCCCAAAATCCTAGATTTGGTGCATTATTACGTATCATTTTCATGATAACAGAAGGTCAAGTCTTGAAAGACCAATTAGTTTAGTAACCTTGTAAGTAATAGATACTTTCACAGTGTTTACATTACATCATAAAATAGAAAACTAAAACAACATTGTTTCCATAGACAACACCGAGATCCCATAGACTATCCTTGCAGGTCAGTCATAATATACTTCTTCGCATCCTGGGAAAAATAAAACATAGAAATGGGTGAGCTTAGATTCTCAGTAAGGATAACAATATAGTAGATACTTTCATAAATAATAAAAAACATTTAAGTCAATGTATAAGACTGAAGGAAAATTCTTTAATCTTAAACATCATGATAATATGGAAAAGATAAAATCAAATAATTCCATTTAATTTTTGACAAGGATATTATAATAGTCTAACAATCACAACAATATCAATAGCCACTTTCATAATGATGGAATGCATAATGCCAAACTTTCATAACAACATAGTCAAGGCCTTGTGCCAAGACTATAAATAAGATTTTGTCAAGGCCTTGTGCCAAGACACTAGTTTGTCTCATGAGACCTACTGATGCATTAAGGAGCTATAGTGGGCTCCAGCTGTCACTTACTAAGTCCAATTCATTCTCATATGAAAAGGTTAAAACATAATTTGAAAATTCATATTATAACTAGCATACGAAATGTCAATATTTTAACCACAAACCATGAATGGTTTAAAAATAGCACATCCATAGTCAAACATAACTCATTCAATAAAATATGTGAGATTTTATTATAATAGATCAACTTCAATAGATAACAATGAAGGATATTTACATAGCTGAAAATACCCATCAAAACTATTTGAGAGAAATACCCTCTTTTTCCTTGAAAACATTTAAATGTCTCACTATTTATCAATAATCCATTTAAAATTTATTTTTCAATAAAAGTGTCTCATACCACTTTGAAAATTTTAAAATAATTTTAATTTTAAAACTTTAATGTCCATATAAATAAATCCTTAAAGATATTTTCAAAACATGGACATTAATGGGAAATATTTAGAATAATAAATATTTAAAACATTTTAAAATGATATTTTAGTTAGAGTTCCAAACCAAAAGAGAGGCACTTGAATACAAATAATTGAGGTAATAAAATATTTATAATATCATTGGAATTAATTGATTCGTGATATACTATGTCAAAGTACATTATATACCCCATATAAAAATGAATTGGCGTATAACAACAAATAAGTCTCAATGGATTGTAAATTGAGAAGAAATATCTTATAAAGACCGTATACTCTAGTTAAGGATAGATAAATGAAATAATTATGTTTGAAATATATAAATACACTCAATATTATTAGATATTCAGTGTAAATAAATCAGAGGAAATTCACACATATTCTTGTAAAAACAACACCATTGAATTTGATGTTTAACACAATAAATTGAGATTGAGTTAAAATTACTCTTATCAAGTTCCTATCAATGAAATGAGAATTTATCAACGGGGTGATTATGTTTATAAAAAGTATATCCATAGAAAGGGTAGTGGAAATAACTACACAAATAATAAATAGTGATTCCCCACATAATCATGAAGTAAAATAATCAATGATATATGCGTAAATCTGAAGGAGTGGAAATTGAAATTTGAAATTCCCTTACCAATTTGGTAACTTAAGAAACATACATCCCTTGAAATATGGATCATAAAATGAAGATGTAAATACTCATCAACTAAATTATATTACACAAATAATACAATTATTAGTCAATACATACACCACACAAAAATAAATAGTGGCAATATGGCATGAATCTCACGGAAATAGGGAGTGAGATAAAACCCTTACTTTGTTGTAATCAATCGAGTCATATGGCCAAAAGTTAATGACAACCAAATGAATCATAGAATACCATGAATATAAAAACAATCATGATAATATATATATATATATATATATATCAAATGACAGAACACAATACACTATATTTAATAAATAAGTGGCGAACAATGGAAATCTCACGGAATTAAAAGTGATATAAGAAACCCCATACTGTGTTATTTTCCTTGGTCGAGGGTAGTTTAACATCATGTATAATGGTTAAATAATTTTTATTAAATTATACAAGAATAATATACCTTTATATTATATAACATATGGTCTTTTAATATTTCTTTGTTAATAATATTTTAGTATTATCATTGTTTCAGGTGTTAACTGATTCATTTTCTTTTATATGCTTTGTTTCGTAAGTAGTGTTTGTTATGAATAGGATGTATAATATTCATATTCATAATGATATTAAGTCTTTAAACATTTTTTATAATTATAAAATGAAAATTAGTCTTGAATGAATTAGGATGAGGAATGAATCTAATCACATTTGTGGATACGGTAATCCGTACGTACGCACATGCGACAATATCATTATTTTGATATTAAAATAAAATATAATTGGATGTTATATCATATATAAATAATAATTATCATGTTATATTTATTATTTACATAAATCACAAATCATTATTATACCCATCCAAATAATAATGTATTAAATAACAATTACACCACGACGTGGAGACGGTACGCCGTACGTGCGCACGTATGGTGACATGTCATTCAAAGGATGGATTTAATAATGAATATTATTGTACCATATTTATAATAAAATAAAATTATATAGAATATACTGGAGTTATTATTCTATAATGGAAACAACAAAGAAAGAGGAAGTGGAAGAAGAAAGGAACTTGTAAAAGGTGATGAAATATTTAAATCTTTTTCGGGTTCTTCGTTTTGATTGGATCAAAAGGGCACCATAGGTTGGCTTTATGACTAAAGGGATGCATCTAAGATGAAGGTAGGATAGTTTACAGAGTATTTTGGAAGAGTATGGCTGATAAAAAAGGCGTTTAAGGTTTGAATTTGAGGGAAGGGGGAGTGACCTTTTATAAGAGGGGTGAGGGGAACCTAAGGAAAAGCTAGAAATATTATTTTATAATAAAATAATTTTCGGTTTCTAATGGGTAAAAAATGAATTATTTAAAGTATAAGGCAAGGATGGGCCAAAAACCACTCAACCAATAGGTTTTAGACAGGTTTGGGTTACAATATTAACCTTATCTTTTAGATTTACCTCTTAGTTAAATAGTTTGACATTTACCACGTCTCTTGGTATTTTAATATTATATGGTTAATAAACATACTATATACTTCCAAGAGAACCCCAAGTAGGTAATTAATGATAACCATAAAATTATATAAGTCTTTTGGCTGAACCGTATATTTTTAGGAATATAATATCAATTAATATTATAATATTTGTTTTAAAAACCATTTTTTGTCAATTTTGACACTATTTGGTATTTTGTTTTTGATAAATTCATAAAAGCACTATTACTTCAAACATAATCCATATAACCAACCCTAACATGTGATATAAACCTATAAAATTAGTGGAATTCATAAAAAGTCTCAAATTACATTTATTTGGATATTTATAATAACAAATAATTTAATATTTCATTAATTAGGTAATTACTCCATCATCATTGTGTCATAAATAAATTAAATTATTTAATGTCTAAAAAATATAAATAAAATACCATTATTTAGAACATTTTAAGCTTTCTAATGAATATTTTTAATAGAATTTATCTTATGTATAACCCTATATTAAACGTGGTTTAGTTGTTAAGATTTGAATTTAACACTTTTAACTGTTCTTTGAATTAAATAATAATAAATGTCCTAATCTAATCCATGTGGACCTAAAGGATCATATTTTATTCTTAATGTTGTTTTTTGGTCGAATTACACATGTCCAATAGAATTAGAACATGTTTTGGGGTAATTATAATATCATTTTTACCCTTAATTACCCTATTTACTTTTAATCGTGGTAAATAAAAGTCAAAAGTTACTATTCACCAAAAATTAATTTCATCTTATTGAACCAAATTTTACTTACTGATATCATCCATGTCTCTAAAATTTTTGAAATTTAATTCACATAATCGTTAAAAAAAAATTTATTCAAATTTTCAAATGATCCTAAGAGGTGGGTAAAAGACGGTTAAGAAGTTCAATAAAATTTTTATATATCTAAAATTATTATTAACTGACTCCAATGAATTGAATTTAAATTATATAGGTATTATGTATCTATTTTTACCTAAAATAAATTTAAATAAAATAAATAAATATTTAAATAAATATTTGGTTTTAAAATATAACTAAGTGTTTTCTACTATTCATCAAAAATTGAAAGTTTTCAGAAAAATACAAAAAATTCAACCTAAGAAAATTTCAATATTCCGAATCCAAAAATGAAGTCCATTTTGAAAGATAAAACTTATAATATTTCAAAAAGTGGGTATTACTATTATAATAGCTAGTTTGATTGGTCACGATGTGTTAGAATCTCGAAGTTGCATACAATGAAATCTATTACATTATTCAAAGGGAAACGTACTTTGGAAGCTTAAAGTGTTACATTCTTCCTCCCTTTTGTAAATTGCGTCCTCACAATTTTTAAAATTGGGATTGGGAACATAATTGAAAGTCCCACATTGGAAAATGTGTCAATAAAACTATCACTTTAAAAGAAAGAAAGAGAAGTACAAAGGTCACCCAAGATAACTCATACTAGGATTCCATGTATAAAAACATGGATATGGACAATAAACTAAGTGTCAAGTTCTGATGGAGAGGGATAGAAAACATGATCATGAGAAAGTTAACGATAAGAAAACCACAGACTTGTGATGGGACAAACATGCATTAGTTTCCAAGAAGGAAAAGTAAACGGACTACGTTTTTTTGTTTTAAGTTTCATTTAATTAAGATGAGGAATTTATTTATGAGATTGACTAAGAACATAAAGATATATAATTAATTTCTAATTAGAGTTTCATTCTTTAATAAATTTCTACCACTAACACTATTAGTTTCAAACGATGAGTATTCCAGATGACTTTGTCACACTGGAAGAGCTAGAATCACATGATCCACAAAGGATAAACTATATATTAACCTTGTCTTTAGAGATTATTAAAAACCAAAATAGTTAGTACAAGATCAGATGATCCCCTAAATGGATATTCCTTTAGAGAAAGAAACCCTAATCTTAATTTCTAAAATTAAACCAACAATACCCTAAAGTAAAATAAATACCATTCAATAAAAAATTGTCCTTAAAATCCTTCAATATAATCAAAACTAATATTGAAACCCAAAAAATAAAAGAATTAATTTATGTAGTCTTCCACGTTAAATTGTATCTCTAAATGATATCGACTACTATTAAAGTCTTATACTTAAAAGTAATTAGCCTAATCATATATTCTCTATTATAGGTTAATCATTTCCATAAATAACCCAAATCACTATAAATCCACAATAAAAACATAGAAAAAATCTACCATTACTCCTTAAATGAAATACTATAGTATTCTATTTTCTTTAGGTATATAGTGTTCCAAAAATAGATAACATCTTCCAAAATAACCTTTATCACTTAATCACCAAATCATTTTACTATACTATGGGTATTCATTTGATAAGACATAAGATACCAAATCAATTTATTATTGATCAATAAAATTATTTGACTAAAAATAATAAGTCACACTAACCAGAGGATTCACGTAGTCCATTGGTAGGCGATAAATCCCAATCGCACTCTGGTTGTGGGTTCGATTCCCACAGCTTTGTCCGATGCGACGGGTTGTCACACGGTATGCGTGTTGTAATTTTTCAAAAACTATATGTTATAACATTACCAAAATGAGATAAATTCCTCAAAATGATCATAACAAAATTTAACCACAAATTTCATCTCATAACTTGCATTTTCATCTAAAAATATAATAACTTGTAATTGCATCAAACCCAATGATCATATAAAACCAAATGGTTATTTATAACTATATCTACAAGAGAAAAGATAATTCTTCCTCAAATATCATTTTCACAAGACAAACTTCAGGGTTACAAATAAAAGAGATAATTATTCCAATGTAATCCCATCAATAAGAAGCACTAATACTTTTAAACATTTCTCCAACCATTTATTTTTACATAGCTTCTTCTTTGACCAAGAAAATATCCTATAGAATAGGGCATTCACTCGGGTAATGGCCAGGTCCCCTACATTTATGGAAAACAAATGTAAATTGATTCGGGGGACCATTTTTATTTTCTTCCATAGTACTCTTCATTTTTACTCAGAAACTCTTTATTTTACGTCCTTCTTTCCAACATGTAAAGCATTTCTTTGTTCCATTGAGACACTTTCCTAGGTGTCTCCTTCTATATTTCTTGCATGAAGGAAATTGAGGATTCCTTCCTCCATGGATTTAACCGCTGGAACACTCATCATTCATCACCTTTCTCTTATTTTTTGAGCCCAATAGTTGGTTAATATATATGTTTTCGATTATATTTTTGGAAAACTGATTTGGAATGAACACGATAACTTTTATGCCTATCAACATTCCATTTTGTTTCTCATTTCCACCATCGTTACAACCTTGTACATCATGATCAAAGTTACTATGACTTCCTTATAATACTGCAATTGACTAAAACCAGAAAGCATTATGTGAGTAATAGTAGTCATAAAATCATTTAGAGAATATCATGACACCATACTTTCAATTTGAAGCACCTTAAGAATAACCAAGGTCATTTATTCTAATCTTATATTAAAATCCTTCAAATAAGTTTTTAAAGAAAATATAAATTATCCTAATCATATCCCCTGAGATTGTCGTAACTAAGAGTGCTGGAAGTCCCATTGTCATGGACCAATTCCCGTTTAAGTCTAGCTCAATGTAGTATTTTTGGGTTTTACCCTTAGGTGCATATGTTCCAGAGCTGCCTTTACCTGATCATATCCAGATAGGGATGTATTGTTTGGAAAACTCACAAAATCTCTACAATACCAAATTTTTTGGAAGTTCTTCTAAACAAATCCTCAAAGTATATCTTGGGGCTATGTGCTCAAATCAGACATTATCTAAATCTAGTTTCCAAGGGTTGTAATAAACTTCATCTCATACCAACTGTAACTCCCTGACCCCAGAATCCTAGAGTCAGTGCATTAGTAAGTATTTTTGGCATGATCACAAAAGGTCACATCTCGAAATACCGATTAGTTTACTATCCTTGGAAGTACTATATACATTCATAATGGTTACATTACATCATAAAATGGAAAAATATAACAACATTGTTTCCATGGAAAACACTGAGATCCCATAGACTATCCCTATAGGTCAGGCATAATATAAATCTTCGCTTCCTGGGAAAAATAAAACATAGAAAGGGGTGAGCTCAGATACTCAGTAAGGATAACAATATAGTAGAAACATTCATAAATAATTATAAAAATGTAAGGCAATTTATAAGACTAAAAAAAATCTCTTTAAACATGAACATCAGCATAATATGGAAATGATAAAATCAAATAATTCCATTTAATTTTTCACATGGATATTCTACTAGTCGAATAATCAGATGCAATATCAATAGACACTTTCATAATGATGGAATTCATAATGCCATATTTTCATAAACACATAGTAAAGGCCTTATGCCAAGAATATAAATAAGATTTTGTCAAGGCCTTGTTCCAAGACACTAGTTTGTCTCATGAGACCTACCGATGAATTGATAAGCTATAGTGGGCTCCACCCATCACTTACTAAGTCCAATGCATTCCTCATATGAAAATGTTGAAACATAATTGGAACATTTGTATTATAACTAGCATACGAAATGTCAATATTTTAACCATAAACCAAGAATGGTATAAAAATAGCACATCTACATTCAAACATAACCCATTAAATACAATATGCAGTATTGTATTATAATAGATCAACTTCAATAGAGAATAATGAAGGATATTGACATAGATTATAATAATCATCAAAAATATTTAAGAGAAATATTCTCCTCTTTCTTGAAAACATTTAAAAGTATCACTATTTATCAATAAGACATTTAAAATATATTTTTGAATCAAAGAGTCCCATACCTCTTTGAATCTTTTAAAAGAATTTTAATTTTAAAACATTAATTTACATATAAATAAATCCTTAAAACCATTTTAAAACATGGACTTTAATGTTAATTTTTAAAATAATAAATATTTAAAACATTTTAAAATAATATTTTAGTTAGGGTTCCTAAAAAAAGAAAGACACTTGAATAAAAATAATTGAGGTCATCAAAACATTATAATATCATGTGAATAAAGGAATTAATGATATACTATGTCAAAGTAAATTATATACACCATATAAAATTGAATTTCTATATAACAACAAAGATGTCTCAATGGAATTTAAATTGAGAAGAAATATATTATAAAGACCATATCCTTTGGTTAAGGATAAATAAATGACATAATTATGTGTGAAAAATAGAAATACAGTCAATATTATTGGATATTCAGTGTAAATAAACCAGAGGACATTCACACATATTCTTGTAAAAACAACACCAATGAATTGGAAGTTTAACTCAATACATAGATATTGAGTTAAAATTACTCTTATCTAGTTTATATCGATGACAAGAGAATTTATCAATGGAGTGATTATGTGTATCAAAATTATATCCATAGAAAGGGGATTTTAAATTACTACAAAAATAATAAATATTGATTCCACATATAATCATGGAGTAAAATAATCAATGAAGTATGCGTAAAGCCAAATGAGTGGAAATTGAAATTTGAAATTAACTTACCAATTTGGTAACGTACAAAAAAAATATCCAATGAAAGATGGATCATAAAATTAAGATGTAAATACACATAAATTAAATTATTTTAAACAAATAATACAATCATTAGGTATTACATACACCACATAAAAGAAAATAGTTTCAATATGGCATGAATCTCACGAAAATAGGGAGTGATATGAAAACCCTTACTTCATTGTAATCAATAGAGTCGTATAGAAAAAATTTAATAACAACCAAATGAATCACAGAAAAACATTAATATAAATAAAATCATGATAATATATATTTGAAATGATAGTACACAATACACCACATTTAATAAATATGTAGCGAACAATGGAAATCTCAAGAAATTAAAAGTGAGATAAGAAACCACTTACTTTGTATGTTTCCTTGATCGAGGGTAGGTTAACCTCCTTTATAATGGTAACATAATTTTTATTTAATTATACAAGAATCATATACATTAATATGATATCATATATTATCTTTTAATATTTCTTTATTAATAATATTTTAGTATTATCGCTGTTTCAGGTGTTAACTGATTCATTTTTTATATGCTTTGTTTTGTAAGTAGTGTTTGTTATGAATAGGATGTATATTATTCATATTAATAATTATATTAAGACTTTAACCATTATTTATAATCATAAAATGAAAATTAGTCTTTATGGATTACGATGGGGAATGAATCTCATCGTATTCATAGAGACGGTAATCCATACGTACGCACGAGCAACAATATCATTATTTTTATATTAAGATAAAATATAATTAGATGGTATATCATATATCAAGAATAATTATCATGTTATATTTATTATTTACATAAATTAAAAATCATAATTATACCCATCCAAATAATAATGTATTGAATAACAATTACACCACGGTGTGGAGACGGTAATCCGTACATACACACGTATGGTGACATGTCATTCAATGGATGGATAGAATAATGAATATGGTTGTAACATATTTAAAATAACATCATATTATATAGAAGATACTAGGATTATTATTTTATAATGGAAACAACAAAGAAAGAGGAACTGGAAGAAGAAATGAACTTGAATGAGGTGATGAAATATTTACCTCTTCTTCGGGTTCTTCCTTTTGATTTGATCAAAAGGGATCCTTAGGTTGTATTTCTGACTAACAAAAGGCCTCTAGGATGAAGGGAGGATAGTTTAGAGGGTATTTTGGAAGATTTTGGCTGAGCCAAAAGGAATTGATGGTTTAAAATTTAGGGAATGGGGAGTGCCCTTTTATAAGAGGGGTGAGGGGAACCTTATGAAAAGCTAGAAATATTATTTCATAATAAAATAATTTTTGGTTTATAATGGATCAAAAATGAATTATTTAATGTATATGGTGGATATGGGTAGAAACCCACCCAACCAATAGGTTTTAGGCAGGTTTGGGTTACTATAATAACCTTATCATTTAGATTTAACTCTTAGATAAATAGTTTGACATTTAGCATGTCCCTTTGTATTTTTATATTATATGGTTAAAAAAATTACTATATACTTCCATGTGAACCCAAAGCGGTTAATTAATGATACTCCTATCATTATATAATCCTTTTTACAGAACATTGTTTTAGGAATATAATATAAATTAATAATATAATATTTGTTTTAAAAACTCTTTTATGTCAATTTTTACACAATTTGGTATTTTGTATTTTTTAAATTCATAACAGCATTATTACTTAGAAAAAAATTCATATAGCCAATAATAACATGTAATATTAACCTATAAAATTAGTGGAATTCATAAAAAGTCTCATATTATGTTTATTTGGATATTTATAATGTTCTATACTTTAATATTTCATTAATTAGGTAATTACTACATCATCATTATGTCAAAAATATATTAAAATATGTAATGTCTAAAAAATATAAATAAAATAACATTGTGTAAGAAATACGTTTATCTTTCTAATTAATATTTATAATCAAATTTATCTTATGTATAACCCCATATTAAAAAATTTTTAGTTATTAAGAATTGAAATTAACACTTTTAACTCTACTTTGAATTAAATAATAATAAATGTCCCAATCTAAAACATGTGGACCTAAAGGATCAAATTTTATTCCTAAGGTTCTTTTTGGTCTAATTAAATTTATCCAATAGAATTAAGACATGTTTTGGGGTAATAATAATATCATTTTTACCCTTAATTACATTTTACTTTTAACCGTGGTAAATAAAAGTCAAAAGATAATATTCCCCAAAAATTATTTTTATCATATTGAACCACATTTTACATACTGATATAAACCATGTCTCTTGGAGTTTTGAAATTAAATTCAAAGAAGTGGTAAAATTATGTTTTATTCAAATTTGCAAATATTCTAAGGTGGTGGGTAAAAGACGGTTAAAAAGTTCAATAAAATTTATATATATATAAAATTATTATAAACTGACTCCAATGAATTACACTGAACATATATATGTATTATATATCTATTATTACCTAAAATAAATTTAAATAAAATAAATAAATATTTAAATAAATATTTAGTTTTAAACTATAACTCAGTGTTTTTCACTATTCATCAAGAATTAAAAGTTTTCAGAAAAATACAAAAAAATTCACCCTAATCTAATATTGATATTCCAAACCCAAAAATGAAGTCCATTTTGAAAGATAAAATTTATAAAATTTCAAAAAGTGGGTATTACTATTCATAATGGCTAGTTTGATTGGTCGCGGTGTGTTAGAATCTCGAAGTTGCTTACAATGCAAGCTATTACATTATTTGAAGGGAAACGTACTGTGGATGCTTAGGGTGTTACATATAATATCTTCCCATATTACTATTTTACCAGATTGAGATTTACCAATTCACCCATCCTTGAGGAAGAGGAAGAGGGGGTCACAGAACCCACTAAGCTTTCATCCATTCCCTAAGAACGTCTAACTTGTTGAAACAAAGCATTGCACGTCGATCACACCCAAAACGAGGTAAAAACCACCAAACAACCACCAATTAAAAAACTTTGTCATTTTAGAAACTAAGAGTCTATCATGGGACTACAGAACCTAAATAATAACACACACCTGCAAAAGTTCAAAATATTTTAGCAAGGGATTTGGTGATCTGATGGCACTCCCTACAATAGGAAAACCCATTACCGAATCACCAATAATCGACCTAAAATAAGTTAACACATAAAAAATATTACTAGGAATAAATGCCTACTATTTATGTTTGACCTATAAATAAGGGGTGATGGGTAACACTCATATTCCCATATCAACAAAATGGTAAAAAAAGATTATCACTACCCATAATCAATGTTAGAGTTAAGAATACCACAAAGGGTTTCATATTATTATATTAAAAAGAACTCCTCTAGTTGTTTAAAAATTTCTAGGTCTAGATTTTATGAAAAACTAACCTTTCATAAGGTAAGTATTTGGAACATTATTTAGCTAATGCTTCAAGGAAGCATGTGAATGTTATATTAAACTTCCTTTGAGACATTAATTACTAAGATAAAATCCAATCTTAATTAAGCTATTAGTTTCATAAAACCCATTTTAAACCTCATTAATTTTTTTATAGGGTCTCACAATTTGGATTCTTTAAATAAAATATGAATTTAAATCTATATAGGAGAAGTCCATTTAGGTTGGAATTGGCAATTTAGTTAACCAAGGCCTTACATAATTCATCCCAAAGTAGTTTAAAAGGTATCTTATCAATTAAATAGGGAGTAGACATGCAATATTACACAATAAGAATATATATGAAACTATATAGAAAAAGATACATATTAAATGACCGTTATCACATCACATAATTATACAACCATGGGTTTTATTTTTATGGAATTTCAAGGAAAAGGTGACCTACTTGGGTCCCATCGATCCATTTTAGGATCCCCTAAAAGAAACCCAAATATAAATAAATTACATATTTAAAACAACCTTTGCAGTTGATTTCATAAGAAAAATGCCCCAACTAACCTACTTAGGTCCATTTGTAATTTTAGAAGTTTAGTCACTTGGGTTTTAATCCCATGAAATAGAGGTACATGATATAATAAGGAAACCAATTCATTTAAGGATAAAAATATTTTATTTTATTCAAGAGTCTCCAAGTACACATGGCTCATAATGAATGGTCTGGTCATATGGGCAACTACTTCTCAATTTATAATGTGCACATACACTTTACAACTTGCAGGTGAGATCCAATTTAACTGCACCCAATTTATTTATTTTTAATGAAAAATGTAATTTTTTTCAAAATTTATATAATAGTATTTAAGTATATAAAGAACATATATAATGTTTAAATTACATGGATTACCATTTTTTATTTATAAATCACCCATACAATTTATAAATTGAAAATTGGATCCAATTTAACCAACACCAGTACGTTTCATCCCTCACAACCAATGGTTCCTAGCTCAAACATGTCATGATTGGGTTTTTAAAATAACAATTCACCATCAATATATTCCAGAAAAAACCACTTAGATTGATCTTGGAATTTATTTGATTCACCCTTATATTAAAATTTTAATGACATGTTATCACAATTAGTGAATAAAAGTAACCATGTTGAATAAGAACTAAATTTTGACTAACCCCCATGTAAACAGGAGAAAACACCCAAGCATGGAAAAAAATAAAATCATATTAATTAATCACCCTATATGGAAATCAGATAACCATGTTAAATAAATTAAAAGGAATGGAAAATACTAATTGATAGATACTATATAAGAAGGAATAATTGAACCATGTCATAAAAACTAAGTTTGATAATTAAATCATAAAGACATGATTTATGCGAAAATATGTTATATTAAACACAAATCATTTTTTATAAATAGGTATTCTAATAAGGAACTATGTAGGAATAATTATAAACATGTTACTAAAAAACCTAACATTTTATATAAGAGGTAGTAAAATAACACACAAGGTATATCAATAATTTCAAATAGCCTAACAATGAAATCTTCATGGCATGACATATGAATGGAATGGGAATAAATATGTTCCCATAATGATGAATGTAATTCTACCTCCTTACCATACTAGAAAAAGGGTAAAATACAATAATTTTATAAATTAGTTTGAAATAGAAAGTACAACATTCACTCAAGTTGAAATCATAATCAACTTTAATAGAAAATAGAATAAAAAATAATCCAAGCTATGGAAACATGGGAATTTACTCATGTGTGGGTTGATAAATCCCAATCATGGATATTTATTAAGAACTAACACATTCCTAGTCTCCTATCTACCAGCCCCAATCTATAAGACACTGGAAAAGAAGACTCTGACAACACTTTGTATTATCCTAGCTCAATTGACTCATAATCCAGTAGTCGGACCGGTTTCCACATGAGGATAAGTGTGCCACCTCATACTCTAGATGCCTATAACTAAAATTAAGGTTCTAATGGTGGAAGAATGGGGATAATATACCCTTACAGTCAGATTCAAATAGTTGTATATCAGTTTTAAATCATTATAAAATAGAGGATTCCATAATAATGAATGGAAAACAGTGGAGGAAAAATAATATGACCGACTAAAAGGAAATGGTCAATACCAATATGTATACTAATTAATGCATTTCTAGATGACTCTAAAAGTTTTAAGGAGGATGTACCATAGGTAGTATAATACAACAAAAATAAAAATATCTTAAAGGCTAACTCTATGAGCCTCCAAAGTATTAGATCAGTCATTTTCCCCTAGCACCCAAATACACAACACCAAACAAGAAATAAATCAATGGACCTCAAAAAATAAAATATCTTCTCGGTTATCCCAATGCAATGGTGGTCTGAGTAGGATGTGAGATATAATCCTAGTAGGACACCACCAATGTTGCATATATCAATCCAATTCATGCACTATAAAACTGAGAGTGTTTCCACATAGGTAAATAAAATGAGGTTGATAAATAAATAAATAATACTTTAGTCCAGGTTCCTAAAGGGAAAGTCAACCAATTCTACCATCTTCAGCCTAATCCAAATATCAGGACCAAGGTAAACATTATTGGTAATATTGTATAACATGGAATCATAAATAAAGTAAAAAAAGTGGTATGACCCTAAGATTTTGCTTTAGTTTAGTGGTCATACCCCAAGGAAATCATTGAAGTATGATCATACTATAGTCATAAAATAATAATAATAATAATACATAACATGAAATCCATGAAACAAATCCATCAAAACCCATAATGGCATATAGAACCTGTCTAAGGAAATCATTAAAGGAATCTAAAGGGTCACTAGGGGATATTTCAATATAAAAAATACCATATAGTCCATCCAAGAAAAACTGTATCAGCTCCAATTATATTACTATTGTAAGGGTAAACTATGAATTCATACGAGGTATCTCACATAGGGGGGTCGAGTATCACCTGAGGCACTGAATTTCCATATTTCCTTAGGTAATGACCATGGTTTCTACCCTAGGGAACCATTGTCACCCAATAATATTAATAATCCTCCTAGAGATCCCATAAAAGGAAATCCAAGTATCCCTACTAGCACATCAAAAAGTACCAAGCCAATCTCGAAGAGCCCAACCACAAGACCCTTAAGTTAGGACCACTATTCTATCCCAACCTGTAAGAAGACGAGGAATATCATTGTTCTACACATCTCATCAATGAGATATACATTAATACATTCTAAACAATCTAGCCTAAACATTTCATATAAGTTAAGAAATTTTGACATAATGTTAAAAATGATTTTCATAGAGTCTAATCATGAGAACAAGGATACCAGGAAATGAACACATGGAAATAATCATAATCTCAAGTCATGAAGAATAAGAACAATAACTTTAACTGAGGGAATTATGCACAAAGTTAGAGGCACATGCAATAAGAAATGAGACTTGAAGCATAATCCCCAAGTATTAAGTAAAAAATATATATTAAGTCATAAATAACATTACATAAGCATTTAACAACATGCATAAGATATATGAAACATGGTATAGGGAATAAGTAGTGAGTGTGAGCAATAAAGAAAAAATATAAGAAAAATGGTATGTGGAAAACCCTAGAGCATAAGTCATTACATTAGTGTAATTCAACTAATTTAATCAATTTCATTTCATTCAAAGAGTTTAACCATGGAATAAAAAATTATCATCAGGTTTAAGGTCATAAATAATGGAAAAAATCCATCTAGATTTAATTTATTAATCTAAGGCCTTTTTTAAGGATGTAACACACCCTCATGAGTGTAAAGACAAATGAAGGCTCAAGGGAATTGGGTCTCAAAGGATGAATCACACCCCTCAGAATGGTTAAAATCAAGTTGATTGCCAAAATATATGATTTTACACTAATTATGGTAATTCTGGATATGGAAAAATATTCAATTTAATTTATTTAACAAATTAAAGGCACCACTAGATGTTTCCAGCTTGCAGTACAACATCGCACCATGTGGAAATCTACAAAAATCTAGGAAAGAAGTTAGAACATAAACCTTTACATTTTAGAACTATAATAATCTATTTTAGACACTTGAATTAAACTTGGATAAGAGATATAGAAAAAAATTTCCAACACACTAAAGATAAAAAAAGTGGTCGCACCTAAATAGTTCAACAGAGAAAGGATAAAATACATAATTCAAGGATGATGATTGAAGAACTTACCCCATGATTTCAAATTCTTACAATGAAGAATAATTTAGCTTTTGTATGAATAAGAGATCAAGAACCCTCCCTTGTAGGAGGAGAGAGATTCTTGTGTGTAATACCCTAAGCTTCCACGGTACATTTCCCTTTGAATAATGCAATAACTTTCATTGTATGCAACTTCGAGGTTCTAACACTCCGCGACCAATCAAACTAGCCATTATGAATAGCAATACCCAATTTTTAAATTTTTATAAATTTTATTCCTCAAAATGGACTTCATTTTGGAATTCAGAATATTGAAGTTAGCTTAGGGTGAATTTTTGGTATTTTTCTAAAAAAATTAATTTTTTATGAATAGTGAAAAACACTGTGTTATTGGTTAAAACCGAAATTTTATTAAAATAATTATTTATTTTATTTAAATTTATTTTATGTAAAAATAGATACATAATACCTATATAAGTTCAATTTAATTTATTAGATTCATTTTATAATAAGTTTAGATATATAAAAAGTTTATTGAACTTTTTTCGGTCTTTTATCCACCTCTTAGGAGCATTTGAAAATTTGTATTAAACATAATTTTACCGCTTCTATGAGTTGAATTTCAAAAATATGAGAGACACGGTTAATATCAGTACATATGATTTTTTCAATAAGATGAAAATAATTTTTTGGTGAATAGTAACTTTTCACTTTTATTTAGCATAGTTAAATGTAAATAGGGTAATTAAAGGAAAAAATGATATCATAATTACCCTAACACACGTAATTATTCTATTGGATAAGTATAATTCGACCAAAAACAACCTTAGGAAAAAAATATGACCCATTTGGTCCACTTTGATTAGATTAGAACATTTATTATTATTTTATTTAAAGAAGAGTTAAAAGAGTTAAATTCAATGTTTAATAAATAAACCATTTTTAATATAGGGTTACACAAAATATAAATTCGACTATAAATATTCATTAAAAAGATATAAGGATTTCCTACATAATTATAATTTATTTATAATTTTTCATTGATAAATAATATAATTTATTTATGACCGAAGGATGAAGTAGTAATTACCTCTTTAATGAAATATTAAAATAATTGATATTATAAATATCCAAATAAATGTAAGTTGAGACTTATGATTAATTACACTAATTTTATAGGTTAATATGAAATTTTAGGGTTGGTTGAATAAATTTTATTTTAATTGATAATGTTTTAATGGATTTCAAAAAATAAAATACTAAATAGTGTCCAAATTGACATAATTGAGTGTTTAAAACAAATAATATATTATTAATTGATATAATATTCATAAAAATATATGATTTGGAAAAAAGACATAGATAAAGTTATATATTATGAACCACTAGGTGTTAGTTTGGAAATTTATAGTTATTTTATTAACCATATAATATAAAAATACAAAGAGACATGGTAAATGTCGAACCATTTAATTGAGAGTTTAATATAAAAGATAATGTTAATATAGTGACATGAACCTGTCTAAAACCTATCGATTGAGAGTTTGTCGACCCGTCTCAACCTTATCCTCTAAATAAATCATTTTTAATCCATTATAAACCTAAAATAATGTTATTATAAAATAATATTTCAAGCATTTCATAAAGTGACCCTCACCTCTCTTATAAAAGGGCACTTCCACTTCTCTCAAAATCACACCTCCAAAGCCATTTGGATTGTCCAACCTCTGCCCAAATATCCTATAAACGTTTCTCCATTAATCCTATAGGCCTTAAATTGGTCATAAATCCATCCTAAGGATAACTTTTGGTTAAATCAAAAGGAAGAACCCGAAAAGAGGTAAATATTTCATCCCCTCTTTCAAGTTCTTTTCTTCCTCTACTTCCTCTTTCCTTGTTGTTTCCATACCAAAATAATAAATTCAGTTCTTTATACATACTATGATGTTATTATAAATATGTTACAACCATATTCATTATTCTATCCATCCTAAAAATGACAAAGTCACCATACGTGCGTATGTACGGCTTACCGTCTCCACGTCGTAGTGTAGTTTGTTATTCAAACACTTCATTATTTGGGTGGGTATAATAATGAGTATAACTAATGTAAATAATAAATATTACATGCTAATTATTATTTATATATGATATACCATCCAATAAAATATTATTTCACCATCAATATAATGATATAGTTTCTCGTACGTACGTACGGATTACTGTCTCCATGAACGCGATGATATTCATTTCCCTATCGTAACCATTCAAGAATAATTTCAATTTGGTGATAAAAATAATGTTTATGAACAAAATATAATTTTTTACATGAAACAAATTCATCCTATCCATAAAAAACATGGCTAACATAACCAATCATATAAAGGAAAAAGAATCAGTTAACTCATAAAACAACGATACTACTGAAATATTATTAACAAAGTAATATTAAAAGATAATATATGATATCATATTTATGTATATATTTCTTGTATAATTTAATAACAATCATTTAACTATTATACAAGAAGTTTATGTACCCTTGACTATGGAAAATTAATTCAAAGGGTTAATTTCACAATCACTTTATTATCGGAGGTTTTTTTTACGTAAGTATCCACTGGGACCTTTTTATCATCCACATCAATGTTTTATTAAAAATGTATTTCAAAACATTTTTACTATTTACTATACTATGAGTTAAATTAATTTATACCCTTATTTTACCTTCTATGTGTTGAAAGGAATATTTTGGTCATTTTCCAGACAAGGTACTTTATGACCTTTTTGAAAAAATTACGGTAATAATGTTTTTTAACTTATATAGTGGGTGAAGTTATTTTCTACCATTATAACATCATCAAAGCTTCCCAAACAAGATTATAAGAATATTTTCAAAATAAATGTTTTCTTTTATAATTATTTGACTCTTAAATTGTTTCAAAATAGAATGAGGTATTTCTTTTAAATAGTTTTCATTTCATCCATGTCAATATCATTTGATGGATTTTAAACTTGTATGAAGTTGATTTATTATGAAACAAATATTCCATATTGTATTGAATATTTTGTGATATGTTTGACTCTAGATGTGTTATTTTTAAACCATTCATGGTTTATGGTTAAAGTATTTTCTTTTCATATGCTAGTTTTAATACGAATGTTTATTTATGTTTCATCTTTTTCGTATGTGGAATGTATTGGACCTTGTAAGTGACCAGTGGAGCAAGTTATAGATCTTCAGTGCATTGGTAGGTCTCATGAGACAATTATATGTGGAATTGTCCAAGGACTTTCCCAATATGATATATTGTTTTGGCCGAGGCCTAAATCATTTTTATATGTCTTGGTCAGGGCCTTGACAAGATGTTTCAGAATGTCTGACACTATACATTCCCTTAATATGAAAATAATAATGATGGTTCATGTGGTTATTGGACTAGTAGAATACCCTTGACTATGTTTTATTAAGGAATTACTTACTTAGATTATATCCTTCCATAAATTTTTCATGTCTATTATTTGTAAAGGCATGTGTTTTTAATTATTCAGCAAACCTAATGTTTATGTTATCTTCTTCTGTATTTCTTACCCTTACTGAGCATTTGAGATGACCCCTTTCTTACATTTCATTTTCCCACGATATGAAGAAGTTATTTATGAGTGACTATCATGCATAATCTATGAGTCTTGGATGATTATAATGGAATAAATTAGTTTTGTATTTATTTTCAAGTGGTAATGTTAAACATATGTCTGTATCTTATTTCCAATAATACTAAACCGATCAGTCCTTCGGGACATGATTCCTTGTATCATGCCAATGTTATGTAATAAAGCACAGAATCAGAGTAACTGGGGTCGGGTCATTATAGTTGGTATCAGAGGAAGCTTAGTACAAACATGGGAAACTAGATTTAGAAAAACTCTGATTAGAGAACATTACCTTAACATAGATTTTGATGAATTAGTATAGAAGAAATTCCTAGAATTTTGGTACTATAGAGATTTTGTGCGTTTTCAAAGCAATATATCCATGTCTAGATACAAGCAGGTTGAGGTGGCTGTGGCACAGATGTTCCTACGTGTAAAACCCGAAGACACCGCTTTGAGCTAGACTCAAACGGAAACTGGTGCATGACAACGAGCCTTGCTGCACTCTTGGTTAGGACACTCCCAAAGAATATTCTTATGATAATTATCATTTTCTTTAAAAACCATTATGAAGGATTTAGGAGTATATACCTCCTCAAATAATTTTTTTTAAGATTATGGATTATATCCATAAACTGTTCAGTTTATGTTAAGTGTTGTACAAGTTCGAAATTATGTATTGTTGTTCATAAACAAATCTATTTTTTGACATTGTTTATAAATGATGCCTTGTGGAAGGAATGGAAACCATATAAATGAACATAATCCATGTTGAGATTTCCCTCCTACTCAAGATAATTACAGTGGAGCTAGTGATGCCACTGGTGCAGATCAGCTTATCACCATACTAGAACAACTCACTAAGGTTATTAATAATAACCTTACCTGTATGGTGCACCCTGATCCACAATATGGAGGATCAATGTTATAATGCTTCATGAGGAAACAACGACCAACATTCAATGGGAGTAAAAATCCATTAGTAGTTGGGAAATGGATAAGAAACTTAGGGAAAATATTTCCTGCTTTGGGGAGTAGCGAAAGAGAAAAAGATGTCATACCAGTTTATCATCTCATGGGAGATACATATCAATGGTGGTCAATGATTAAAAACAATAAAGGAAGATGAATAAGTATCAAACATGGAATATAAGGTGTTTAAATATATTTTATTAGAAAAATACTTTCCTTGTTACTATCGAGCGGATATAGAAAGACAATTTATGTGTCTGAGGAAAAAGGAGGATGGGAATGTTGTAAAGTATGAGGCTAACTTTACAAGGTTTTCAAGGAACGCTGCAGATTATATATGTAACCCAAGATGTAAAATTCATCATTTCTTTGTTGGGTTAAAACAATTTCTCCATCCAGCATTAGTCTCACAATCCTTCTCATCGTATAAAGATATTGTCTCATGTACTATCATGATAGAAAATGAATTCTCTATGTCTTATGACTTTAAAGAAAATCAAGAGAAGAAGAGAACTGTTGAACACTCTGGTAAAGGAAATAAGAAAATAGGGAAGAAGGGAAGAGTTGAATTTCCACCCTGTGATAATTGTGGAAGGAAGTACCCTGGTGTCTATTTAAAAGGAAAAGGAATATGGTACCAATGTGGACAGAAAGGCTATCTTTCTAGTGATTGTAAGTGGAATAAAGAAGATACCAATGTTCAATGATACAATTGCAGAGAGGTGAAGAATTATGCAAATGAATGTCCTAATAGTCAGAGAAATTTACCTTAGAAAAGGCCATGGGATAAAGACCAATCTTATGCGATCACTACGACTGAGTTTGAAGCTTCGAAAGACATGGTGGCGGGTAATTTAATGGTTTCGTCAAGTTTAGCAAATGCTTTATTTGATTCTAGATCATCGCATTGTTTGTTATCATTCCAATTTTCTAAGAAAATTAGATATTTCCAATTTGATTTAACAAGGGATTTGTTAGTCAAAAATCCTAAGGGAAGTATCATTGTAATTTATTTTTGTGAATCAATCCCCATTAATTCATATAAAATATTTTTATCTACTGATCTAATCGTTATACCCATGATTGAATTTGATATAATCTTCGTTATGGATTGGCTTTCAGAACATGATGTGAAAATTTATTGTAAGAAGAAGGAGGTTTCAATTCTCAATGATGATAAAGAGTACCTTATCTTTAGAGACGAAATTTCACCATCTGATTCATATCTAGATAAGGCCCCATTAGCTCTACTAAATTCAATTATTGGGGAGGATGAGAATTAAATAAATATGGGTGTTTAAAAGAATGTTTAAATATAGGATGTAATTATTTTGCAAGAATATGTTGATGTGTTTTCATAGGATTTACCTAGATATCCTACAGAACAAGAAATAGGGTTTTGAAATTATTTAAATCTTGGTTCAAGGACCATATCGAAGAACCCTTATAGAATAGGCACTTTGGAATTAGTGGAACTAAAGAAACAACTAGAGTAATTGAGTAATAAAAGATTTATTTTCCCTAGTGTTTCCCCATGGGGATCCACTGTCCTTTTTGTTAAGAAGAAAGATGGATCTATGAGGTTGTGCATTGACTATAGGGATATTAATGCTATAATAATAAAGAAAAAGTATACCCTACCTCAAATTGATGATTTATTTGAACAAAATCATAGAGCTAAATATTATTCAATGACTAACCTTCAATCTGGATATCATCAGTTGTGTGTGTAGAAGGAAGAAATTCTGAAAATATTATTTTGAACCAGTTACAGGCATTATGAGTTTATAGTAATACCTTTTGGATTGACTAATGCACCCTTTTTATTCATAGATCTAATGAGTATAGTTTTCCAGAAATATCTTGATAACTTTGTAGTAGTATTTATTGATGATATCTTGGTATAATTCAAAATCTTTGAAGATCATGAAAATCACTTGTGTATTATTCTAAATACTCTGAGAATAAATGAATTATATGGGAAGTTTTGAAATTGTGAATTATGGCTTCATGAGATTTATTTTCTTGGCCATATTGTCTCAAAGGATGGAATCTCTGTTGATCCTTCAAAGACCAAGGCAATCCAAGAATGTCTAGCACTGGCGAGTATAACCGAGGTACAAAATTTTATTGGTCTAGCAGGTTATTATCGACGTTTCATCTAAAATTTTTCCCGGTTGGATACCCATTAACCAAGATCACACATAAAGGGGTTAAATTTTTTTGAACAAAAGTGTGTGAATAATGTTTTAAAGAACTAAAGATAAGATTAGTTAATTCTCCAATCTTGAATCTACCATCGAGGAATGATGGGTTTTTTATTTATAGTTACGATTCAAAGAAATAACTTGGTTGTGTCCTTATGCAGAATGATAGATTTATTACTTATGTGTCACGAAAACTAAATTTTTTTGATCCAAAATATCCTACACATTATCTTGAGTTAGCAGTTGTAATCTTGATCTGAAAATATGGAGACACTATCTCTATGGTGAAAAATGTTATATTTATACTGATCACAAGAGTTTGAAGTATATTTTCTCACAGAAAGAACTCATCATGAGGAAAATACGATGGCTTAAACTACTCAAGGATTATGATTTCACTATACACTACCACCTGATGAAGGAAAACAAGGTGGAAGATACTTTGAGGAGAATACACCATGGAGTTTTGAACAAGGTGAGAGTTGAAAGGGATCCTATTTTCATGGATCTAGTAAAGATGGATATGGGAATAACCATGGAAGGTGAAACATCAATACCTTTTCAAATGGTTTCCAAACCATCTTTACTAGAAAATATAAAGAGTTCTCAGACTAATGATGAGAAGTTTCAAAATAATATTGAAGTTATAAATGATGGGAGATTGAGTGACTTTTTATTTGAAGATGGAATTTTGAAATTTTGGAAGAGACTTTGTGTTCCCAATATACCTAATCTAAAAAGGGAATTGTTGGATGATTTTCATAGCTCCAATTTCCCTATACACCTGAGGAGCACCAAGATGTATAGAGATTTGAAGGAAATTTTTTGGTGGGAAAACATGAAGAGGGAGATTTCTGATTTTCTGTCAAGATGAATGGTTTTTCAACAAGAGAAAGTTGGAAGGAAACAACTGGGAAGAGTCATGAAACCTCTAACCATACCATAGTAAAAATGGGATGACATTATGATGGAATTCATCATGGGGCTACCAAAGACTCCTAGAATGAAAGATGTAATTTGGGTTGTTGTTGATCATCTTACCAAGTCAACACATTTTCTTACTATAAGAGAAGATTTACCACTTGAACGTTTAGGAAGACTGTATATTAAGAAAGTAGTAAGACTTCATGGAGTACCTCTATTGATTGTTTCTGATCGTGATCCCCCTTTTACATCAAGATTATGGAAAAGTATTTAGAAATCCCTAGATACTGAACTTCGTTGAAGCACTTACTTCCACCCCCAAACTGATGGACAATTAGAATGGACTATTCAAACCTTAGAAAACATGTTGAGATCTTGCTCACTTGACTTACAAGGTATGTGGGAAAAATATTTACCTCTGGTATAATTTTCCTATAATAATTACTTCCATTCAAGTATTCAAATGACACCGTGTGAAGTGTTATATGGAAAGAGATGTCACACACCAACTTATTGGGATGATGTTCGTGAATGAAAGCACGCAGGCCGAGAACATGTTGAGTAAACAATGGAAAAAGTGAAGATTATCCAAACCCTCATCAAAGGAGACAAAAGTAGAAAAAAAAGCTATGCCGATAATCAAAAGAAGGATTTGGAATTTCAAGTAGGAGACCATGTTTTCTTGAAGGTATCTATATGGAAGGGTGTTATACGATTCGGTAAGAAGGGTAAATTGAGTTCCAGGTACATCAAGCCTTTAGAAATTCTAGAATGAATTAGAGTTGTAGCTTATCGTTTGGAAATGCTTCCAAGTCTCTCAGAAGTTCATGATGTGTTACACGTATCACTGTAAAGAAAATACATGTCTGACACAATGAATGTACTCAACTATGAGGAAATTGAACTGGAACCTGATCTATCTTATTGTGAAGAGCCTATCAAATTTTTTGATACTAGGGAACAAGTGCTGAGAAAACGAATGACTCGTCTGGTAAAAGTTCTATGTATAAACAATAAGATGGAAGATGCAACACGGGAACTAGAGGAACTTAAGATGAATAACCACCTGAATCTTTTTGTGTGGTAGCATTCAAGAAATTTTGACGAAAAAATTATTTGAAGGAGGGAAGAATGTAACACCCCATGCTTCCATGATACATTTCTATTTGAATAAAGCAATAGCTTTCATTGTACACAACTTCAAGGTTCCAACACACCACGACCAATCAAACCAGCTCTTATGAATATTAATACCCAATTTTTGAAATTTTATAAATTTTATTTTTCAAAATGGACTTTATTTTTGAATTTGGAATATCAAAATTAACCTAGGGTGAATTTTTGGTATTTTTTTGAAAACATTCAATTTTTGATGAATAGTGAAAAACACTGCGTTATTGGTCAAAACCAACTTTTTATTTAAATAATTATTTATTTTATTTAAATTTATTTTATATACAAATAGATACATAATACCTATATATGTTCAATGTAATTCATTGGAGTCAGTATATAATAATTTTTTATATATATAAATTTTATTGAACTTTATACTCTCTTTTACACACCTCCTAGGAGCATTTAAAAATTTGCATAAAACATAACTTTACTGCTTCTATGAGTTGAATTTCAAAAATCCAAGAGAAAAATTTAATATCAGTAAGTAAAATGTGGTTCAATAAGATAAAAATATTTTTTGTTGAATAGTAACTTTCGACTTTTATTTTCCACGGTTAAAAGTAAATAGGGTAATTAAGGGTAAAAATGATAACATAATTACCCTAACACATGTACTAATTCCATTAGATAAGTATAATTTGAAAAAAAATTACCTTAGGAATAAAATATTACCCCCATTGTTCCACTTGGATAAGATAATAACATTTATTATTATTTTATTTAAAGAAGAGTTAAAAGAGTTAAATTCAAATTTTAATAAATAAACCATTTTTAATATAGTATTAAACACAATATAAATTAGATTATAAATATTAATTAGAAATATAAAAATATTTTTTACATAATGGTATTTTATTTGTAATTTTTAGACATTAAATAATTTAATTTATTAATGACACAATGATGGTGCAGTAATTACCTTATTAATTGAGTTTTTAAAATAAAGACTATATTATTAATTGATATAATATTCATAAAAATATAAGGTTCGGCCCAAATAATTAAATAAGGTAATATATAAGGAACCACTTGGGGGTTTATAGGTATCTTATATTATGTTTATTAACCATATAATATAAAAATACAAAGAGACATGGTAAATGTCAAACTATTTAACTAAGAGTTAAATCTAAAAGATAATGTTAATATATTGACATGAACATATCTAAAACCTATTGGTTGAGAGTTTTTCGACCCATACCCACATTAGCATCTAAATAAATCATTTTGGAGCAATTAGAAATAGAAAATAATTTTATTATAAAATAATATTTGAAGATTTTCCTAATGTGACCCTCACCTCTCTTATAAGAGGCACTTCCCCTTCTCTCAAATCACACCTCCAAAGCCATTTGGATCGACCAACCTCTACTCAAATATCCTGAATTATTTCCTCCCTTCATCCTAGACTCCTTCCATTGGTCAGAAAGCCAACCTAAGGATCCCTTTTGATTAAATCAAAAGAAAGAACCCGAACAAGAGGTAAATATTTCATTACCTCTTTCAACTTCTTTTCTTCTCCCACTTCCTCTTTCTTTGTTGTTTCCATACCAAAATAATAAATCCATTAACTTTTACATATTGCGATGTTATTATAAATATGTTAAAACCATATTCGTTATTCTATCATTCCTATAAATGAAAAATTCACGATAGGTGCGTATGTATAGCTTACCCTATCTACATCGTGGTGTAGTTTATTATTCAAACACTTCATTATTTGAATGGGTATAAAAATGAGTATAAATAATGTAAATAATAAATATAAAATTTTAATTATTCTGTTTATATGATATACCATCCAATTACATACGATTTTACCATCAATATAATGATATTGTCGCTCGTGCATTTGTACCGATTACCGTCTCCATGAACACGATGAGATTCATTTTCCCATCGTAACCATTTAAGAATAATTTTCATTTAATGAATAAAAATAATGTTTATAAACATAATATCATTATGTATATTAATCAAATACATCCTACCCATAACAAACATGGAATACATAACCAAGTATATAAAGGAAAACGAATCAGTTAACACATGAAATGATGATACTACTGAAATATTATTAGAAAATAAATATTATAGGATTATATATGATATCATATTTATGTATAGAGTTCTTTTATAATTTAATAAAAATTATTTAACTATTATAAAGGCGGATAATTTAACCTCGACCATGGAAAATTACAAGGTAAGGGTTAATTTCAGAATATCTTTATTATCCAAGGTTGTTTTTATGTAAATATCTACTGAGACCACTTTATCATCCACATCAATGTTTTCATAAAAATACATTTAATATTTTCTTACTATTTACTAGAATTGGGGTTAAATTAATTTATACAATTATTTGACCTTATATTTTTTGAAAGGAATCTTTCCATCATTTTTCCAAATAAGGTACTTTATAACAATTTTGAAAAAATTAAGGTAAGAAAGTTTTTTAACTTATATGGTAGGTGCAGCTATTTTCGACCGTTATAACATCATAGAAGCTTCCCTTACAAGATTATATGAATTTTTTCAATATAAATGTTTTCTTTTATAATTATGTGACTCTTAAATGGTTTCAAAATAGAAAGAGGTATTTCTTTCAAATAGTTCTCATTTCATCTATGTCAACATCCTTTGAGTGTTTTTAAACTTATTTGAAGTTGATTTTTTATGATACAAATATTCCATAATGTATTGAAGGTTTTGTGATATGTTTTACTATGGATGTGTTATTATTATACCATCCACGGTTTATAGTTAAAGTATTTAAATTTCATATGATAATTTTAATACAAATGTTTATGTTATGTTTCAACCTTCTCATATGAGGAATGTATTGGACTTAGTAAGTGACGAGTGGAGCCTGGTATAGCTCCTTGGTGCATCGATAGGTCTCATGAGACAATTAGCAATGGAATTGGCCAATGCCTTTCCAAATTTGATATATTGTTTTGACCAAGGCCTAAATCATTTTTAAACATCTTGGATGAGTCCTTCACAAGATGTTTTAGAATGTCTAGAATTATACATTCCCTCATTATGAAAATAATAATGATGTTTCATGAGGTTATTCAACTAGTAGAATACCCATGACTATGTTTGATTATGGAATTATTTAATCAGCTCATATTCCTGCTATAAAGTGTTCATTTTTATTATTTGTAAGGGCTTGAGTTTTTAATTATTCATCATGCAAAATTTTTATTTTATATTTTTCTATATTTCCTACCCTTACTAAGCATTTAATCTCACCCATTTATTATGTTTCATTTTCCCAAGATTTGAAGAATTTAGTTATGAGTGACTTTCAGGCATAATCTAGGAGGCTTGGATGTTTCTAATGGAATAAATTAGTGTTGTTTTTATTTTCTAGTTTTAATATTGAACTTATGTATTTATCTTATTTAAAATAATACTAAACTGATATGTCTTTCATGACTTGATTCCTTGTATCATGAAAATGTTATGTAATAAAGCATTGACTCTAGGTAACTGGGGTTGGGGAGTTACATTGTGTGAGGAAAAAGGGGGTACCCACTAGAGAAAAATAGGAGGAATATAAGGGTTTGGATAAAACACTCATTAAGGGTATAAAGGGAAATTACCCACACAAGTAGGGGTGTATGGTTGGCCAAAACATGTGATAACCATGAAAATAGAATCTGTCCAAGGGGTCTAAAATTGAACATGGCTGTGAAACTGAGTGATATTTTTGTAGAAAAACCATACAGATCCCAACACCCCATTACATTAAACCACATAGTTAGGAAAACTATGCGGTCTTGGTGAAATAATTTCTCATAATTGTGAGGCACAATCTTCCACTTCAAACATTGGTGCTCCAGGCTCCAAACAAGACCCGAACACCCTCAAGACCTCTTTGACTCCATTGGGTACCATTTTTTGGTCCAAACCAAAGAATTTATAATAGAAAAATGTTTTTTACCCTTGGTAAGAACTAAGATGTTACAGTAATTAAGGTCCTGATATATAAAGGATCTAATTTAAAGAGTAGTATTTTAGAGTGATTGTATTTTTTTAGATTATATCATGTTTATTTAAAGTAGAATGATTAAATAATTATAATACAATTTTTTTCATGAATTTTGAATTTCAGGCTTCGCTAAAACAGACATCCAAAAATACATATTCATATGCATATGATTTTTCAATTTATTAAAAAACATATTTATTTCACATTTTCAAATAAATATATTTCTTATGCTCTCATCTAACACATCTTCCACTAAATTTATCATAATATCTACTTATGGTTCATGGATTTTGTCTTTTTTAGTTTCTGTTGATTTTGTGCTTTTAACATTGATTTTATTCTTGATTCTATATTTGTTTTCTTATTATAAATATGGATATGATATTTACATGATTAACCTAAAGGAGGGGTATCTTAGGGTGATTGTATTTTTAGGCTAAATCATTGTTATTTAAATTAACGAAATTAAATAATTTCAATAAATTTCATTTTAATGAATACTAGATTTTGAAATAAATCTAAAATTATATTAAAAATCATAAATAATTTAAAAAAATTACATGTGTAGTATTAATTACAATAATAGGTATCTTTATAGAAATAAAATTGGAAATTTTCAAATTTATACCCTCAAAAGATTCTTCTTAGGGGAGGTCATCCCTTGAGCACCATAGCGAGCGTAAGTGAATCACCCATGATATGATTACCAAACTTTTTCATTTATATTTTCTTAATGGATTTCAATATTTTTAATTAGGTTATAATATAACGGTAACTATTTTTAAATTAGATTTTAATTCAATATATCTTAATTTAATTTAAAATTAATAAAATTGAAAGAGGTAATTTTTGACATTTCCCACCCTTCCGCTCTTGGAAATAACGAAATTATTGATTATTAGTCACATCGATGATCTATATTTTTTAATAACCACCATTGGAGGGATATTTCTAATGAGATTTTTCTTTCAAAAATAAAGGGTTAACATCATTTCCACAATGATAACTAAGTAGTTTGGCCATTTATTAGTTAAATAATGATTGAATTTGGTATTTGTGTTCATCGGTGGTCTTGTATATGCTACCATGGATGCGAATCATGATAGTGCAACTATGTTTCCAATCGCATACAGGGGTAACAACATAGGAATATGGATGGTGTACCATTGAATTGTAAATTTGTATGATTCATGTTCACCCCATCCTACGAATTCTATTTCTAAATTTGTATTTTGATTATAGAATTTTTTTTATTCTAAATCTATTTCTCATTCTCTTTATGCTTCTAGATTTTTCTTATAACTTTTGAATTCCTATAATGATGTTATTTCTCATTTTCCTTCTCTATTTATTTCAATATTAGATTATTAATGTAGGATTCTACATCATTATCTACTCCCACTTATATCGTCTAGAATCTTGCTGTATATGATTTTTTTATTTCATCTTCAACATAATCTTTTACTTGATTCAATTTTATGGATTATGTATTTTTTCTGCTTATTTTATTTATTATTCTTCCCCATTTTTTTCATTTTCTTCTTGATTGTTAATTCTATTATACTTTTAATTACTCTTATACTCATTTTGACCCTTTTATAATTTAGATTATAATATTAAATTTCATTATTTCCATTTTTTATCATAAACTTATACTTTGGGATTAATTCAACTATATAAAATTCTTCAACTATTTTATTAACGTATAGTATGTAGACGTGTTTTCCAACATGAAATTTTGTTTCAAACCTTTTCATTTGGCTTTATTATTCTATCTTATATATTCTTTCCAATGATAAAATCAATTTTTCTATTGTGATTTTAGTTTTATTTATACTTATTGAGACCAAGTTTTTTTGTTGTGTTATTATGTTGAGAGGAAATTGGTTGAGAAGAAAGCAGGACTAATAAAATTATTTGAAATGTCTTGGAATTTCTGTGTATTATTTTTGAAGATTATATAGATTATATTAGAGATATGGCATTGAGACGAAATGTGATTCTAATGCTCTATGTCCCTGTAATATATGTTTGGAATATATTAAATATATTAAATAGCACAAGAACACTGTTTTCTGAAAAAATTATAATAGATTATATGTAGGTTCTCAGATCTTAAATATGAGGAAATAATGGAGTTTAGAAAATGAGGTTTACTTTAAGCATGGATTAACATTAGTCGGTGCAGGTCTCTTATATAATGGTCTCCACATGCACCAAAATGAATAAAATTATTTTATAAAATTATTTTATTTCATTTGTGTTGATGCAGAGAGTAACATTATTTAAATATATTGTTATGAAGAATTTACGAGGTTAGCCACATAACCCTTGAAATGTTAGAGATCCATTGGAGAGAGATTCAATGATATATTTCAGGATATTGGTGTCAAATCATGGATTGATGATCAATGAACATCAGATTCAATGGATCTTTCCAATGATGATGAAAAAATAACTTTCTTTATCTGCGATCAAACTGAATCAAGGAAGGGAATGAGTTTTGATTTTTTTCATTACTCGATCATGATTTCTTAAATGATCATAGATTAATAAAAAAAATATATTGTCTTGTGGTTTTATCTTTATGTGGGATGGGTATGATTGTGGGGTTTATTGGGAGAATTTATCTTCAGGGTTATTTATTGTTTTATTTATTTTCTAATAGAATAAACTGTGATCTATGAAAACATAAATCATGTTCCATTACCCTAAATTGGTCATATTCTTTTCTCCCATGATTCTCAATTTATTATGCACATTCTTCATTGGCCCATGGTTTGAAATTTTATAAAAAAATTGGTCTTTACAAACTAATTTCTTGGAAGAATGATCCAAAATCATAGATATGGGACTAGAACGTCAAAAAAGAGGTACAAAAATGGAAACAAAGGGATTTATATGAAGGTTGATATTTGATTTCATGTTCTTCAGTGGACAACAAAGAATGAAAATGATCTTGTTTTTCAAGTCGATTGAAGGCCCAAATCTTGGTGATTCAGTAATGTAATGAATCGAGGAGTCTGAATCTATAGTTTTTCAAAATGAAAACCACTAGATCAAAGACCAGAGCATCACCTGGGACGTGTGGAGGAAGAACAAAGGATTATATAAAATCCCAATAAACATGGAAAGTAAACCAAATATACCTACCATGTGGCCCCCCTAAGTGGTAGCTAGGGTTTTGGGAGAAGGTTAAACATCACACAACATGTGACCCCAGTCACATGATGCGTGGTTCCTACTGGGTGAACTCGATGTGTACTTATAAAGGAATATAAACACAAGGTGGACTACAAGGGAATCCTATACTCCATATACTCCCCCACACAACATGACATAGATTAGGTACACAAGATAATCCATGTACTAGTATATTGTGAAATGTAAATGGGATGGATCTATGTACTGATACATAGGTATAGTACACGGGCAGCCTACATGTCGTGTAGTACTACAGGGACATGGGATGAAGACACGATCCATTTACACAGGAAGGACCTGAGGTTAGGGGACAGGTTGTGTAACCGTTCTACCCACCATTTACTCTTTCTACATCTCTTATAGACTATTTCCTCTGTGATTGGATAAGTTTCTTTTGGTTCATTCCCTTTACCCTTTCCCTAAAGGTTGGTACAATATAGTTTCCTACTCATAATATAATGATCACTTCAGCAGTAATTCTTGAATAGATTCATTGGAATCATTCTAAGAGGACCAAAGTGAGATCTTATATTCATCATTGAGACCTAGGTGGATTTTTCGGTATCAGCGTGACAAACAGTACCTGGTCGTGGATCCTCTACTTAGCGGGTTAATCCATATTGAGTTGTTGGTATCACCCCATTACCCTAGAAGTGATCCATATATGAGTATCACATGTCTTCGGACAATCATAATATTCTTTCTCATGATAAGACTGAATGAGTAGTACCTCCCAAACCAACATCATCAGTGTTATCAGACTCAGGAGTGTGTTATATCAGATGATTGCTTCATGGATTCTTAGAGATGGAATCCTAAGGCTATTATACTATGGTTTTGGCTTACCTCTAGACTGTGTGTCTTTGTTTAGTATATTTGTATATTCTTATCTTATGTTTTATAGACATATACTTGTGTAGATCAGATTATAATTCCATTTTTTATTTAATTTTTGTGGTTTTAAGGTGTCCTACCGAGTATTTTCATAATCACCCCTATACTGGATTTTCCAACACGTGTCATGTCTTGTGTATATGATGGACCTTTTGATAGAGTTCTAGGAGGAATGGGACTAGATGGTGCTCAGTGAGACCAGATAGTCCATGGTGTGTTCCAATGTATTTTAGACAGTAGTCCCAATACCTTTAATTTTATGATGGACTTGTGTTATAGGATCTTTGTGGTGGGCTTATGTTTGGACCTACTTAATTTCTTTAATTCTTGTCATACATTTACTATGGGACATTGATGTGTGAAGGACTTAGTTTTTTATTTGGTTTTACATTTCAAAATTTTGTGGGATTGGTGATCTGTGTGTGTACATGTACATAAGAAATGCATACCACGTTAGTGATTTGCCTAATTTGTGCTAGTCACCAGCCCCTGGCCTTTGGAGGAGGGCTTCATGAGTCATGGAATAGACCCCACTGGTATGGGCCATGGAAGAGTGGTATTAGAGGTGGCTATTTTTTCCTTAGGTCTGAGAGTCTGTGAGATTGGACTAGGGAAACAAGTGTTGAGTGTTTCGAGTTCGTCTTTTAGGCCATAGACTCTAGTGTTGGTGTTGCGGCTGATGTATCTATACACCTGGCCCCTAATCACCTACTTTTTGACTCTGTACATGAGAACACTGGTTTCAAGGAAAGTAATGGTACATGAATCATATAGGAATGAGTTTTGGTTTCCATGTCCTTATTTAGTTAGCTCTCTAGATATACTCATCAAATGTGGTATATCCTGTTTATTTCTGGGTGTCTCTGAGACATATACCAGCAAGGACTCGACATGATGATCACTAATATGATCCCCTAAATGATGAGGCATCTATTTAGAGACAAGTTCCCATGATTCTACCACTAGGTGGTGCACTAGCCATACCACCACCAGTAGAGAAGCACGTGTTACCCAAAGTACAAGTGGATGAGGTGCACAAGTTGAGCGCACTTCATGAGTTTCAGATATAGAGACCCCTTAGGTTCTGAGGATAGCCCAACCCAAAGTTAGTGGGTACTATCTTGAGGTAGTTTCCTAAGTTTTCTATCTAGTTAGGACACCAACATATCATATCATGGTCCTGGAAGTGAGCCTTCTTCATTGATCAGTAGGGTGATGGTGGGTTTTAGTTACCCTATCTTATGAATAGGAGACTCTATCATGGATAGAGTTTGAGCACCTTTTCATAAAGGATTTATAAATAGCTAAATCGTGGGATGTATGTATCTAAGAGATTATTCAGCTCTAGAAGGGAAACATGATAGTATCTTAGTATTTATTAAGGTTTACCAACCTCTTTGGGTACTCGATGGATATAGCATGAGATATTTTTTTGGGATTGGACCTTTGAGCAAGTTCTACATAGAGACATATTATCTTGTGTTATACCTCTATGAATTCCTACATAATTTGGAATGCTATAGTGAGCCTTGGTGGTTGAGTGTTTCTTGGTTGAGAAGATACAGCTGGAAATTGTCAACAATGGGAAAGCTGGAGAAGAGACCTCAACTAAAGGGAGCCAACGTCAGTACCAAGGACCTGGACGTGGGTGAAATTTCAGGAAGAGATCCTAGGAAATAGGATCTATAATTCAAGGATGACATGGTGGGTCTAACAATCCCAGAGAGAGGTAGTGTTACTCATGTGATAAATGGGGACATCTCGCCCATGATTGTCCGACCAGTCATACAACAGACAGAGAAACCATATATGGGCCACTGAGGTTCACACATCGGTAGGAAAAACATGTTTTTAGGGTGGTGGATGTGTACGAGTAACTGAGAGAGTAGTATAAGGTGGTCAATGTTTTGACATGTTTCCACCACCATCTCCAGGTGGTCAATTCTAGGCTCAGGGATCTTAAGGATTGGTCAGGGCACAACTAGAGGCTGTTGAAGCTTATGACATGGAGGCTACCTGAATGATTTGATGTAAAATATTTGTCTTTTCTACATTAACTACAATACTGGTAGACATATGTGTTGGTCATTACTTTCTTTCCACATATCTTGTTTGATAATTAGAGATTCTAGTTAATCCTTTATATCATACATTATGTTTAGTGACTCCTACTGGAGAAGACTCAGTGATAACACGATCATACCCGAAGTGTGACCTAACTATTTGAGGAAAGTGTTTCAGTTGGGATATCTTTTTATTAGTGTTGGGACCATAAAACATCATTCTTGGTATGGATTTTTTTATCTACAGTCTATTCCCATATTGAAAGTTTTAAGTGAAGGGTGTGGTGTGTACGTAGTGAGTGAACCATGTTTTCTTTTTTCAATGAAAAGGAAAACAAAGCAGTATAGGATGAACCCATGTATAGGAGGGTGAAATTGATTACTCGTCAATTTTCTATCCTTAAAAATGGTTTAGTAGATGTTATGAGTTATGAGTTTCTTGTAGTGGAGGCAGAGTACGAGGAAATCTTCCTTAAAGATGTTCTAGGTTTACCTCCCCACCAAGAGATAGAATTTTACATTGATATATACCTCAAGATGGATCCAATAACTTCATAAACATATCAGATGTCCCCTACAGAGCTTCAATATCTAAGAGTAATATTAGAGTAATTACATAAGAAGGGATTTGTTAGACCCAATGTTTCACCCAAGGAATCCCAACTTTTGTTTTCCAAAAAGTAAGTCAAGGGCTTGAGGTTGTGTGTGGACTACAATTACATGAATCATGTGACTATGAAGAAAAATTACACACTACTAAGGATAAATGACCATTTTTATTAGTTTATTGTGGTAAAATTCTTCTTCTATGGTCAGCCTCATATCAGACTATCACCAGTTTCGAGTATTATACTAGGATATATCGAAAAAGAAATTTTGATGTCGCTACGGTCACTATGAGTACTTGGTTATGACCTTTAGCATGAAATACTCCCTAGTAGTGTTCACGAGACTCATGAACCATGTCTTTTATCCCTTATTAGACCACTTTTTTTGTAGACATCATTAATGATATCCTTGTATACTCAACGTCTGAGGAGGAGCATAAAAGACACTTGATGAGGATTCTAAACATACTCCAAGAGCACCACCTTTATAAAAATCTCTTGAAGTGTCAATTCTAGATTCAAGTGGTCCATATTTGGGGACACGATATATAATTAGATTATGTAGTCGTGTACCCAGCCATGGTTGAGGCAGGGTTATATTGGGATCCACTTAACATCGTGACAGAGGTGCATAGCTTCCTTGGGTTGGTAGGATATTACTGAAGATTCATACATAATTTCTATAGATTATCAGCACCCAGGAAAACTTTTAATTGAAAAGGGGAATCCTATAGTATAGACATAGAACTGCCAACATGATTTTTTGAAATTAAGGTAGGGTTTGAAGAGTTCTCCTATATTTAAATTGTCAGAGGAAGATGTTGAGTATGTAGTATTCTGTGATGCATTAGGATCTGGGTTTGGTTGTGTTCTAATTCATAGGAAAGAAGTTATTGATTACAGTTCATACCAGTTTAAAGCACATGATAAGAAATATTTGACCCATGTTCATGAGTTTGATTTAGTAGTCTTATATTTGAAGATGTGGTGACACTACCTAATGGGTGATTTATTTTTCATCTACCACAACTTCAAGAGTGTCAAGTACATATTCTCATGAAAATATCATAAGATGTGGAAGAGGAGATGGCTGGAGTTCCTCCAAGAATATGAATTTGAAATTGTCTATACTCATGGGAAGGGAAACATGGTATTATATTCTCTTAGTAGGAGATCTTGTTCATAGTTGCTGAATGAGGCGTCAGAGTAGTTGGCCTCATTGTAGTTATCCTTCATGGATGGAGATAGATTAGCTTATCTCCAATAAATGGATTCCACACCATTACTATTATATAAAATCATGGAGGCACATCTTGGGGATATCAAATTCAAGACCCTACAAGATTAGATATCCACTAGACATACACCTGATAGATTTTCTAAAGGTGGGAAACATGTCATTTTTTTCAAAGGATGTACGATGGTACCAGTGACGTTGCTGGAGGAGGTTTTGAGATATTTCAATAAATATCCTTTTCAAGTATGTATAGGCTTGGAAAAGAAGTACTAGGACCTACGATGTCAGTTTTTGTGGCCATGGATAAAGATGTGAGTTTCAGAGTTTGTCTCTCGAGTCCTTACTTGTCAGCAAGTGAAGGGTGAGAAACAAGTTCCAATGGGGTTAGCTCAAACCCTTGAGGTGGCATAATGGAAGTGGAATGGGATATCCCTGTAATTTTTTATGGTCTTACCACATATTTAAATGGGACATGATTCCATCAAGGTGATCATAGATTAACTCAGCAATTTGGCCTGCTTCTTAGAAATACAATAGTAGTGTTCAATTGAGAGATTGGGTATCCTCATTGTTCAATAGATATTCAAACTCCATGGAGTCCCATCAATGATATTTTTGATCATGTTGCTCGCTTTACACCCTAGTTGTGGAAGGGAATGCAGGATGTGTTTGGGACCCAGTTATGCTTGAGCACATTGTTTTGCCCCCAAACTGATAGTTAGATGGAGAAAACCATTCAGGTACTAGAGGTCATGATGTGAGGTTGCATACTAGACTTTGTCCATATTTGGGAGTATAAAATACCATTTCTGTAGGTTATTAATGAAAAAAAATACAATTCCACCATTGGTATCTCCATTAGTGTCCACGTACGGGTGACCTTGCGGGTCACCACTATGTTTGACTAGCCTTGGAAGGGAAACACTCATGAGCCTGGAGTTTTTATAAGCTTCAATAGATAATGCACATATTATCCATTGAAAGATGAAGAATTCATAGAGACATCATAAGTCTTATGTTGACAGGTGATGGAGGCCTTTGGAGTTTGTGGAAGGAGACCATGTGTTCATATAGGTTTCACCTCGACATGGATTATAGTGATTTGGTCATAGAAGACAGATATCTCTGTGGTTTATTGAGACTTTCCAGATACTATATAGAGTTGGGGAGGTGGAATATAACTTAGCTCTAAATTTATAGTTAGACCGTGTACACGACATCTTCCGAATGTCATAGCTGATGAGGTACGTGAATAGCCCATCACATGTTATCGACTTGGATGAACATGATATAAATGATAGAGAGACCATTGATAAGTACCAATTAGAGATCGGGGATCAATAGGAGAGGATCCTTCTAGGGTGATCAATTCCTTTGGAGAATGATTGATAGAAGCATGAGAATCTTTAGGAGAGCACATTTGAGAGGAAGGCTCAGATTCATGATCAGTAACCACAAATTTTTGAGTAGACATTTATTTAGATTTTAGGGGATGCAAAGCCCCATGTTGTGGAGAAATTATGGTCCTATATGTTTTCTGTATTAGGTTTTGGATTTTATATGGATTATTTGGAAGACCATGTTTCATAACGACATGTGATTTTGAGGATTGATGTGCCCCAAAGATATTTTTAAAATATATTAAATAAATTAAATAGCATGCACATGTAGATTTCATGAAAAACTAGAATAAATTATAAAAGGGTGCTTAGATTAGAAATATTAGGGAACCATTTAGTTCAGAATGCAAGTTTTGCCCACTGAAGGACTTAACATTATACTGTATAGGTCACTTGTAGAAAAATTATTGTGAGCATTGGAATGAATAAAATAGTTTAATAAAATAATTTTATTTTATTTAAATTGATGCAATGACTAAAAATATTTAAATACATTGTTATGGATAACTTCAAAGGTTATCCAGATAACTGTGGTAATGTTGGAGATCCATTGGAGAGAGAGTTGAGGAGTCACTCTTAAACGAACAATGACAGATCATAGATCGACGATCAACACACCTCAGATTTGATGGATCATACCAATGATGACAATGATATATTTTTATTCATTAGCAATCGAACTGAATCAAGGTAGGGAATGAGATTTGATTTTTTATTCCATGTTCATGATTTCTACGATGAATGCAGACCAATCAACAAATAGATTGGCCCGTAGTTCGATCGACACATAGGATGGGTATGATTGTTGGGTTTATCGGGAGGATTTTTCTTCATGGATTTTTATTTCATGATTTTCATTCTATTGGAAAGGAATTATATCAACAAGAATATGAATTAACATTAGTTCCTCTGGATTATTCTAGTGCTTTTCCCCCCCAATTCACCATTCATCATGGGTATTATTCCTTTGCATGTGGATCTTTGATTTTCAAATCGATCAATTATTTCACACTCATTTTTGGAACAAAAATCCAAGATAATATATTTTTGATTGGCATGATATGACGTAGGAGTGATGATGGAAATTGAGTGATTCGAATGACGGTTGATAACTGATTTCTTGTTCTTCAGCGCACAAAGAAGAACGTCGATGATCTTGTCTTCCAAGTAGATTTAAGGGATAAATTTTTTTAATTCGATGATGGAATGACTCGATGAGTCTTGATATATAGATTTACCAAAATTAAACCACTATATTTAAGGCCAATGCATCATCTAGGAAATTTAGAGAAAGAACCATTGATTTTTCAAAATCCTGATCAACTTAGCGTGTAAACCAAATCTACCCGTCGTGTGGGACCCTTTTGTAATGTTCTAGACCCAGATTCCACTCAACAGTCCCCCAAGCCTAGTTTGAAACATGTCCTCAAGAACATCAACTCAAGTTACAGAGGATTCCAATTAGAAGAAAGATCCTAGTTGGGTCATTGGGGAGACTATGCCTTCATTACCAGAGTATGTTGCAGTGGATGTCAAATACATTTAATGGAAGAAGAAGAAGATATAATAAGCAGACAATAGATAAAATAGGTTAGAAAGACACAAATATATAACAAGCCCAGAAATGTCACATACTCAATGTTGCAGATGATACATGTATCTAGAAAATATCCAGAATAGGTACATGAAAATATAACACAATACAAGTATCTAGAATGAAAAAATAAAAAAAAGCACTCATAGCATCATAAGCCTCAGTTTGGTCCCATGCTATCCTACATCAAAGACATGATCAAAAACAAATGTTAGGGCTCTTTTTCCTATTATCATATGCAAGAATAAAACATTTTTGGGTCCCTATGGAGTCCCAAATAGGGTGTGAGATAAACATCCATGTAACCACGCAGAAGTCTATACATTTCTAAGAAGCACAAATAGTATACTTAACAAGTATAAGTAAGAATTAATGTTAGTTTAAATTCCCATGGAGTATGTCTACTACTAAAAGTAAAAAAATAATCACTGAAAGATACTTGTAACCAGTGATAGCTCATAACAAAGAAGTTATAAGAAACGTAAACACATAACATGACTTCATCGTAAATCTATCCATATCCAACCCACATGACCTTACTGTATAAATAAAACATATCGAACTCACAGATTTGCTATATAACCAAGCATGTCATATAATCTTCGGAAATTATGTTTAATAAAGTTAAGACCACAAAGGGATGACTCCTAGGTGTTGAAGACCAAGGCATCCTCATCGATTCCTAGGATAATATCAATGGAAACTCAATATTGGAATTGGTTGGAGTCTTAGGAGTATGTATACCAACATGTCCTATGTGATTCCAAGAAAGCTGGATCCAAGGGGTAATGAATCCCAAGGCATCATAAGGAATCAAGACCCTTGGAGCATACTTTATCCAAGGTGTCTACTACTGCATTCTAGATCCTTGGAGAGATGGCCATGGAATCTATTTAAGCTATCATACATTCATACCATTTAATAAATCAAGTTTATATGAGTCCACCCACTAATATAATCTATTTCATTAAATCAGTTCATAAGAATATACCCTCCATGCATCACCATTATCCATTTAACACATCACATGGGTATACCCACCCATTGAATTTAATCAATTTATTCCAATTATCACATTTTATCAATTAAACAAATAACAAATTCCAATTCAAAATAAAATATATACCAGGGAAAGAAAGGAAACCCATATCCTAACTAACCAACTCAACTCATTCCATTAATAATTGTCTTCTTATATCAATGAAATCCCAAAACATAACCCTTAGATTGTTTATCATTGAAAAATTAAGGTATTTCCATGATTTTCACCCCATGGGTGACCTTGGTCTGGGAAACAAGTACCAACACATCACAATGAAACCTATGGGCATACCGAATAGGCATGATTACATCTATTTCATGTAAAACATTCAAAATTGAGGTTACACTAGAATTATCGGTGGGTGAAATAATGGATGATATCTTTAAAAAGAACCAATATCTAAAATAAAAGAATAAAACAACTACCTTAGCATGGTAATGGAGTTCTTGTCTAGTATGAAGTCTAGATTCATCCCAATTTAGGATAAATATTTAGAATGAATGAAGAATTGGAAAGTAGGGCATATGATCCTAAAATAAAATAGCCCAATCGATATCCATATGAACAGATAAAGGAAAAAAATAAATCTACATATTACTGATTCGGATCTGATGAGACAAACCACACTTGAATCAGAGGTCATACAGAAGAATGGGATAAATTACTAGTTTATAATTCCAAAGCTGTTCTAAAAATCTACCCTTTCTATGTGGGAGATGAAAATAGGTTTTAGCATTTAAAAATAAAATTAACTCAATTAATTAAAAATAAAACAAAAAATTCCTAGGTTTACACGGTTTCTCACACGGTTTGTCAAATCATGTAGAAAATATTCACAGTTTACTATAAGAAAAGGGGAACCCATATAGTTTAACCACATAGTTTACAAACCATGCATAAATCATGGAAAATGATTTTTTGAAGTTCTAAAAATATTGCAGACATAGTTGCACGGTCATGCAGATCCACTCGCATGGTTTCCTGTAATCATGTGGTCTAAAACAGTCATCTTCCCAACCTATCACATTTTTATATAACCATTTGGCATGCCATTTTCAGCCCAAAACCTAGATCCCAGCTCTAAAGAAGCCTCAAACACCTTAAAAACTCATTTAATCAAGTTGGTCACTCAAATAAGTCCCTATTTAAGCATTCAAACTAAGAATATGGGATTTGAACCTTATACGAAAACCTAGGTTCTTACACCTTGAGTTGAACCTAGGATTTCGGGAGAAGGTTAAGTATCACACGACGTGTGAACCCAATCAAAAAGCGTGTGGTTCCTCTTAGGTGTACTCGGCATGCACTTCGAAAGGTAGACATACATGGGGTGGACTACATGGGAATCCTACATGTCATATACTCCCCCACATGACATGACCTGGACTAGGCATATGTGCTCAGTTGTGTATTGGTACGTGAGAAGATGTACACATGATGGAGCTATGAATTGATACACATGTAGACTACACTGGTAGCCAACATGTTTTTAGTACAATATGGACATGGAATGAAGACACTAGCTATTTTCATGGGTAGGACTCAAGGTAAAGGGACACAACATGTAACCGTTTTACAAATTGTGTACTCTTTTATACATGGCTTCGTTCCCATTACATCACTGACATGGAAACTATTCGTTAGGGTTTATTCCCCTTATCCTTTCCCTAAAAGTTAATACAATATCATTTCATAATCCAAGGACAATGATTCCACTAGTATAAATTTCTAGATAGATTCGTTGGAATCCCGATGAGAGGCCCAAAGTGAGGTCCTCTTTTCATCTTCAAGCCCTAGGTGATGTTATTGGTATCGATGTGACCAACACTACCCAGAATCCAATTCCCAAATTAGCGGGTTAATCCAGATTTAGTTGTTTCTATCACCCCCAGGCCCTGGCACTGATTCTCATTTGAGTATCGTATCTCTTTAGACTATTATAATCTTCTTTCTCAAGGTGAGAAATGACGTGAAGTACCTCTTGTATGAATGTCATAAGTGTTATCATACTTATGTGTGTGTTCTCTTAGATGAGTTCATCATGGATTCATAGATCTATGATCCCAGGGCTGGTATACTATGGTTGTCAGTTACCTCTATACTATGTCTCTTATTTTAGTATATCTAGATATTCTTTTTATATATGTTTTAGACACATACATGTGTTGAGATGAATGCATTTCATTTATTTATATTCATTATGGTTTCAGGGTTTCCTATAGAGTATTGTTATACTCGACCCTATATGGGCTTTTCCCATATGTGTCGTGTTTTGTTCAAACAATCAAAATTTTGACAGAGTCCTAGGTCAACTAGGACCAAATGGTACTTACTGAGAATGGACAAAATAAGGTGTTTTTCTTCAGATTTCATACCGTAGTCACATTACATTTACTTTCAGGTTAGACTTTTGTTATAGAATCATTGCGGTGGGATTTTATTTGGCTCTTTTTACTTTCTTTATATCCTTTCGTACTTTGGTTTTGGGATATAGATGTATTCATGCATTGGTTAGTTACTTGTTTTTACATTTTATAATTTTGTGGGATTTGATATGTGTGCAAGTGTATGGGTACTTAGGAAATTCCTCCCATGTTAGTGATATGCCTACTTGGTGCTAGTCACCATCTCCTGGCCTATTGGAGGTGGGCTTGGGGAGTCGCAGAACATGCCCCATTGGGATGAGTTCTGACATTATTATAATTTTTTCATACATAAATCACTTGAAATTTTTTTATACTTTCTTTTGATGTTTTTAATGACATATTCCAAATAAATAAAGTTGAGTAAAATGGAATGAGGTGATCGGACTGGAGGTGGAGAATAATGTTTGTTTTATTTTACTCATAGTTACATTGGATGGAGGGGGATGGATTCAGGAAACTAGACTGGGGTGTATCAAATTGATTTATCTAGTAAAAAACTAAATTTGGTGATGTTTTTTTGTTCAATAAAGTACCAAATATCTTGAGTATTAATAGTTATCATGGTTTAAGTGTAGGTTTTATTGATCAGATGAAGTTGTGTTAGACTAAAATATATACAAATTTTATTGGAAGAATATGTACAAAAATCAAGATATGATGTTGTGGAAGTTGTGTAATAATTTCAATCAAATGAATGAATGAAAATATCACTAGAAGTATAATTCTTTTGAATTCCATTTATAGAGGTTGATAAAGGAAATTATATAGATGTTTCTTTGGTAAATTATAAGTTATAGTTTACCAAGAAAAGTCATAAAAATACTCATCAAACAGAGTACCTATAAAACTCTTTAATATAGGGAACATATAAGACCTACCCAATGAAAAAATAAAAACCCTACTAGAGATTGAAGGACCTGAAAAAGTGAAACCTTTTGTAGTTACCAGATATATATTTATTATTACAGGAGTTGTTATGAACAAAAATCAAACAATGTTTTATGAATATTTACATGGTTTTGGTAATGTTATTAAATATGATGATGTTGATTTATTAATTTCAATACCGCAATAATCATGAAGGAAGAATGTTTCCTTTTTAAAATATTTCAAAAAGGTTTTAAAAAATGTTGATTATGAGATTTTAGGAAAATATTTACAAATAATGATTGATTTGTATTGACTCCAAGGTTTGAATATGATCAAATGTAAAATGTTTTATGTATAATGTCCAAATTTTTAGCAGGAACTTTGAATTTCAATTTTATTATACTAATTATGTTCTTTTTGTAAAAAGGATGCATTTATAAATGGGGGAGGGATAAGAGAATTATGGAGTAGTTATGAATACTGGGTGAATTGTTGAATAATTAAGGTTCCCACCAAAGATCATGATATATGTTTCAATTAATGTATCATATGCAGTAATACCATAATTAGTGGTACCTTACATAGATACCTAATAGTTGGTATTCGACGAATAGAGAGGATAAGTAATAGGTTGAACAAGATATCAAACTAAGTATATTTAACCGTGGATACCATACAAATAAATACTATATAGATATGTTTAGATAAAGAAGTTGATTTACAATTTATTTCTCACTATTGTACAAGAAATTGAAGAGGAAGAAAAATAACCTAAAAAAGGAAAGTGTGAAGAAAGTGCATGTAAAACAGTTAACATGTATTGAAGCATGTTGGTGAAGGATTATTTTGATGTTTCAAAATTTTTATATCATATTATCTGTGTAAGGAGAACATGCACTATCAATGAAATATACTTCCATGGATTTGAGGGATATTCCCTTTTTGTTGTAAATAACCAATTAACTATTTTCTAGTTGTTGTCTGGTCTTATATTATTTACAAACCATGGGAAGTACTAGGTACTCATATAGACTAGTGAAATTTCTAAATACATGTGTTCATATGGGGGTTCTTGATTATTGTTTTCCAAAGAGAGTCAATTTTCACTTACCTTATGTAAAGGTTTCTTCTAAATTAGAAATCATAAATGGAAAATATCACAAATAAACCCATTTTCTTCTTAGTAATTATAAAATATTCTAATTGGTCCTTTAAATTGGCATCAGGTCCTGTTTATTTAGATGAATCTTTGTTATTTTACGTTTGAAGAAAATAAATGCTATCATAGATGTTCATAACTCTATTAATATTACATGGATTCTTATGTTTGATAGAAATAACTATCATTTCTTGAAAGGAATAATTTTAACCTATCTATTATAACTTTCTAGGATGTTTCTAAAGCTTCTATAGACTATTTATCTCATCTGACTAAGGGTGATCACTTAATGTATGAATATAAGAAGAATATAGAGAATTATAGACAAGTTATAAATTTTATAATTTCCTCAATATCTAAAAGTGATTTTTTTGGGTGAAATGAATTTAAACAACTAAAGGAATCTGGGAAAAGTTGAATGAAATATTTGAAGGAAATATAATGGTGACTAAATAAAGTTATCGATATAGAAATTGAATTATTATGATATTATAAAGGTAGATGACGAAACTTCTAGTGAGTTTTTTACAATGATTAATGACATATTTACCACCATAATATTTTTTGGTGAGATATTAAAAAATTTGGCTATTTTGGAAAATATTCTAATAATTATTCTCGATAGATTCGAAGACAATGTGTGATATTTAGAAGATAGAGATCATAAAACTCTATCTCTATCTAATATTCAAATAATTCCCATAAAATATGAAATGATAAGAGGAAATGTTATCAAGTAAAAGGAAAATGTTGATTGGTAAATATCTTTCAAAGATTCTAATAAAGGAAAGTCTAATAAATTTATTGAGGAAGAAGTTATTAAATCTGACACCAATGATGAGGTAAGTAAAAAATTTAGTGAATTGATGTATTTAGTTTCTATAAAGGTTGAAAGAGTAATAAGTACGTATAAAGGAATGTTACCATTAAATTACTTTCATTATGGAGCAATTAGATATTTCACAACAAATAGTCCATAACTAAAGGGAAATGAAGATAATGATTAAGAAACTAAAAACTTAATAAGATCCATAAATAAGAAGAAGAAGAAGAAACCGAGGTACTTCTTAGAAGTAAATGATAAGAAGTTATATAAAAATAAAAGAAGAATCATTTTTCCAAATGTGAGGAAGATGATGATAGTGAAGTGGAAGAAGAAAAGTCTAGTGATGATGCTACTGAGAACTTATATACTGAAAAAGTGAATGGTAATAACATTAATATAGATAAAATAAAAAGATCTAAAGTAGAATAATATGAGTCTAAAATATATTTTATTCTTAAAATATAATTGAAGGAATTAATCTCAATGATTCTTAAACATTAAAAAGAGAAAAAAAATTAAAGAAATAAGATCAATCAGTAAATAATCCATAATCAGTTATTAAATAAAAATCTTAGTCACTAAAAGAGATTGAATATATAACAAAGTTAAATGATGAAGATAAAAAAATAATCATCAATATTGAAAAAAAATAACTATCAAAGTGAAATAATCTGATCATTTTTAAAAAAACCATTTTTTAGCATGGAAATGAATATCAAACTTCCAAAAATTAGTTTCAAAATATGGTGAATGTTTTAAGATGTATGAACTTTATATAGATCAATAAAAGACTCATAACAATAAAAAGGATCATCATTAGAGGTTAAAAACATGGTTGATGATATTCAAAGAAAAAAAAAATCATGAAAACTTTTTTTATAGACAAAATAAGAAGGATTGAAAATTTTGAAATCTGTAATGTATTATTGTTTGAAGAAAAAAAATATATAACTTGATACTCTGTAAAGGTTGATAGGAAAAATAAGACATAGATAAAGATTCCAGGATGCAACTAAAACATTGATTCACAATAAGGATCTACGGTTAATTGTCATAATGATGATAGATAATAGATACATATTTCTGGAAAACACGTATATTACAGATGAAAATATTTTTTATATAGATATTGCTAGTAATATAGTAGATATGGGTATATAATGAAAATATGATGGTTAAATCATCATCCTTACAGTGAATCCTAGAGAAACTGGAGGTAGTGAATGAGGGGGAGACAACCTACTCCAACAAGGCTACATGAAAAATCCAGTTTTAAAAATGAAAATACATCTTAACCACTAGAAACTATTCTTGAAAGATGTGATCATCCAAAACATCATGATAAAATAAGTAATGTTATTACATATTATCATCAAATTTTATTTGATAAATCTCAAAATCCACATGTGAATTTAGAAAAAGGCAAGGATAATGCCTTTGTTGTTGAAATATATCTCAAGGACATTAATGGAGAAAAACATTATATATTTGATAATTGGTGTTCATCATATATAAAGAAAGATTTCAATGTTAAAAAAAATTAAAATATCATAACTATAGGATAGGAACATATGGTAATCATGAGTCACTAAGAATAAAAGTAATTAGATCTATTATCATTGGAATGGAAATATTGAAATATAGAAGTGCCTTATTTTTTAATGGACTAAAAAAAAACATTGAGTGTTTCACATCTATGAAATTAATTAAATTAGTTTTTTTTTCAGAAGATACTATTTTTTTGTTCAACTTATTGATGATTTTAAAGCATTAATGAGAGAAAAATGATTCCATGGACATTTTTTTCATGTTTGAGATTCATAGGGATCATATTATCTGAGCATGATGGAAGAAAATAAATTATGGTGTTAGAGGATTAGACATATGTGGTAGAGGAATATAAGAAAGTTAACAAAGATACAAAGTATTTGTGATATTATTATTGTTACAAAAAGAATATATTATAATATTTTTACATGATATAAAGGGAATATTATAAATTCAGTACATAAGAGGGCCGATATACATACAAATCATCCCTCAAAACATATCTATTTTGACATATGTGGGCCTATGAGACCATAATATACAATTATAGGTATGTATTTTGTTTCCATAATTTATTATTTCAGATTAATTAATTCATTTTTTTGAAACATAAATCATAGGCTCTCAAAAAGTTTAAGAGATTCCCGAGAAGTGCAAAAAAATACAGATATTCCATTAAAAATATTCAAATTGATAATGGTTCTGAATAGAAAAATGGTAAGTTTATATATATTTTTTGAATTCCATAATATTCATCATGAACGTAGTGCACCATACACATGACAACACAAGGGTGTTTTTGAAATAAAGAATATATGATTTGGTTAGATGGCATGAACAATATTGATTGAACATGATACTTCAGAATTATTTTGGAGGCAAGCTATTTGAGTTGAAGTTCAAATTAAAAATCACTATTTCTACTAGGTAATCTCAAATAATAATCCATATAAGGTGTGCTACAAAGAAACCCCATGTTTTAAATACCTAAGGGTGTTTGGAAGTCCCTGTATAGTCTTAGTGAAAGGTGAGAATCTTGGGAATTTTGATCGAAGAGCTGCTAAATGAATTTTCCTTGGATATTAACTTAATATTAGAGGATATAGTTATTATGAAAAGGAAACTAGAAATACTGTGGATAATGTTGATGAAAATGTTCTATAATATTATAATATAAATACTTTTTAGTCTTGTGAAGATATAACATAAATATTAGATGAAGTTTTTATTGTTAAACTATAAAATAATGATTCTAATGGATGTGATGATGTAGTAGCTGTATGGGATATATGCATTGATTTAGATATTTCAATTATAGATGGTAAATTTTATTCATCTCATCCAAGTATGAGAAATAAAGTGGTGTTCTAAATTTTTTTTCTATATCAAGGGAAATAGGTTCATACTAGAAGAACATCAGGGGTAGTTTCACATACATCATTTTATTTGTAGGTTGATCCAAGAGATGATGAAGAATATTTGGAGCATCAAGAGTGAATTAATTATATGAATAACGAATGGGATCTGTTTTTGAATATTGAGATAAGGGAATTTATACACAAACTAGAATATAAGAAAGTGATTGAAAGAAAATGGGTCTTCAAAAATAATTTGAATGAAAAAGGTGAAGTGATAAGAAAAAAGTGAAGACTTATTTGTAAAGGATTCATTTAGGTTGCACACATAGATTCTCATGGGTCCTTTTCCCCAGTATTAATACTTAACACCATCATAATATTTCTTTCAATTGTATTTTAGTGAATATACTAGTTATCCCAAATAGATTACAAGTATTATTTACTCATTATAGAGATAAAATAAAAAGTTTATATTGAGAAACCATGGGGATTATTACTGGGAAAAGATTAAAACTATGTGATATTGTTGATGGAGAATTTTTATGGGTTGAAAAAGGATCTATGAGCTTGTTATTAAAATATTTAAAATTTCTTAAAGAAGTTTAGTTTCTAAAAATGTTTGATACCATCCTTTACAAAAGAGAGAATCAAGAGGTTACCTTTTTTGTGATTGTTCATGTTGCAGGTATCATATTCATAGAGGATGATGACGAAAAATGTGAAAGGATTACTGAGGATATAAATAAGTTATTTAAAATGTACATGCTAGTAGAAATGAAATATGTTCTTGTCTTACATGTCTCTGATAATTAAAAAATATATTTTTCTTTCCCAAGAGAAGTATGTTAGGGAACTCCTGAAGAAGTTTAGAATTGATGATTAAAATATTTTTTTGACACCTAACTATAAAAGAATAATTTTTTAAAAAGATATATATGAAAAGGATGTTTATACTAATAAATTTAGGATGTTGTTTACAAGAATTCCATATTTAGTAACTTTAAGGCCCTATATAGTGTTTGTTTTAAAGCTTTATTTATAGGTATCAATGTGAACTCACAAAGTTTCATCCTATGGTAGTAAAAAGAATTAGAAAATATATAAAATGAATAATTGATTTCGAAATAAAAAATTATAGCACATGAATGATTGATATGTTTGGCTACACAAAAGAAAATTGTGTTTCTTGTGTCAATGATAAAAGATAAATATCTTATAGATTTTTCTTTTTGGTATAAATATTTGTGAGATGAAATACAAAGAAGAAAAATTTGGTGACTCTCATCAATAAATAATCAATGTATATTGTTTACACTAAAGATGAAAAGCAGTAAGTATGGATGCAGACACTACTGAGGGATTCATTAGTTGATGTGAAGTTTCTCATTATCTTTGGTTGTGATAATAAATGTGTTTTAAATATCACTAAGAATATAGTGATATAATATTGATAAATGAAAATTTATTTTAAATATCACTTCATCAAATCGAATTTGAAAAGAAATAAAATAATTCTAAAGTTTGTTCCTACAATGGATTTTATAGTTAAAATTTTCACTAAACTATTTCTAAAGGAAATATTTTAGATGATGAGGTTGATCATAGGTGTAAAAAATTATGCTACTTAAGTATAAGGTATGTGATATCTGTCCCCTCTATCATATTTTATTTGGATAATATTATCAAAGGGGGATAAAATCTGTAACATAAATTTATCCTTTAGTATTTAATTTTCCAATTAAAAAAGATAATATATTTAGGGGGTTGAAAAGGAGTAGGGTCTGATATCAGTATCTCTACGATATTTTAAAATAATTTTTAAGTGGTTATATGCACTATTTTTTACCTGCATATGTTTTGAAGATGTGGGAATACAAGAAGTTGAAAAAGTTTCTCAATCACTATTTTACTGAAAAATACTATTTTTATTTAATGAATTTCATTTCCTATATCGTGATATTTCAAATAGGATTAGAGTTTTTGGATATCAATCCATTTTATGAAAATGAGAGCATTAGTGATTTTTTTACTATGGTTGAAAAAATAAAAATGGGATATTTTTGAAACTAAGTAGTTTTGAGGTGTTGTTATGTTAATAAGATGTTGGTTAAGAAGAAATAAATAATTCTAAATGTATTATCTTCTGTTGGAATGCATAAATCCCTAGAAAATATTTCAACCTTTCTTATGAATTTTCAACGAAAAGTATACTAGAAAGAGAATGCTGAGTCGAATGGAATGAGGTGGCTCAGAAGAAGATGGAATAAAATATTTTCCTAATTGTACTCATCATAACATTAGATAGTGGAGAACAGACAGAGATAACAAGATAGAGTGTATCAGAAATTTTTTTATAGATAAACATAGACTCGGTGTTTCTTTTTTGTTACTTTTATAATCAAAGATCATGATTATTAAGAGTTTTCATGGAATAAGGTTAGTTTTTTTTATAATTAAAAAAATTTCTGACGGATGTAGAGATATATGCAGTCAACCATATGGACATGTATAAAGATCATGATACAATATTATGGAAGTTTCTTAAGAAATTTCTTGAAACGGAGGTATGGAATGATCACTGGATAATGGAAAACCATGAATTCATTGGATATAGTTTGAGTGAGGTCATTAAAAAGATGTTTACAAGGGTATTATTGAACATAGGTTATTCTACCAAGTCATCAAACTGACTAATTAGATAGTGTTCCGGGAAAATTTATGAATAGAGGAAACATGTATAACTTCCAAATGGATTAAAAAACCCTACCATATATATATTGATCATAAAAAATACCTTATGAGGTTACTAAATAGATATTTACAATCAAATTATTTGTTATGAAGAATATTTAGATAATTGTTTTTGAATATTTAAAAGGATTATATAATTTCATTAAATTTTATGTTGTCAAACTAATCTATACAACAAATAAATAGTAATTAAAGAAATACTCATGATTTTTGGTGAGATTCTATGAAGGGTTAGATAATTTTGAGTCTCTAGTTTTAGTAAAGTATTTATGAGGAGTCATTTACTCCTATTTATTTGTGGTTTGAATGTTGTAAAATGTTGAATGTATGAAGAAGGTTTTTCAAAGTATTAATGGGAACATTGAATTTATATTTAGTGTTACTCCGTGATTTTTTTGGATAAATGATGACTCTATAAAGGGGTAAAAGAATATTGGAATAGTTTTTGTTTTTGGGTAAACTAATGAATAATTGAGATAATAACCAAAGATATTGAGAGATTATATTGTCAATACATCGAAGATAGTAGAACCATATGAAGTGGTACTAGAAAAATATACCTAAACTTTTATATTAGAAAAACAGGGTGAATAATAAATCAGAAAAACACGGCATTAGAACAAGTATATCGGACTAAGGATACTGGACATAGTGATATCAGGTAGAAAGGTTTAGTTGAAGAATTTGATATATAAGTTCTTGTTCACTGTTGTGGAAGAAAGTTAAGAGGAGGAAGAAGAAAATGCATGAAGGAAAGTAAACTATAATATTCAAGATGGATAATGATGATGTATTGAATCATGATGGTGAAGGTCCATTTTATTATTGAAGAATTGTTATATGGTTTTATCTCAGCAAGGATCCCATGAACTATCGAAATACTATTTTTATATGAATGTGACCAATATTCAATTCTCACTAAAAGCCACCAAAGGATTTTTTTTCTAGTGCTTGTGTGGTCTTGGATTATTTTCAAATCATGAAAAGGATTAGATACTCTTATTGAGTTGTGGAACCTATAAATACTTGTATTTTAGTGGGTTTCCATATTTATTGTTTTCTATAATAATAAATTCTCCCTGACCGTAGGTGATGAGTGTTTATAAATTATAAATTAAAAAAATTATATATCCCCGATTTAACCCTCCCACACTCAGGGATCATATAAGATCATGATTATTCCATTCACTTCTTCTACTACTCCTTCCTCACCATATACTATTATAGATTATTATTTTTTATTTTAAATTCTATATTTTAGATTCCATTTTAGTCTTAAATTTTTCTTATGGTTCTAGGATCTAATATTATAGGTCAAAAATGCATTGGATTTTATTTTTTTACTCATATTCTAATTTTTATAATATGAAACTGTTCCAAATTAATTTTTTTGACTATTTACTCCTTTCATTTATTTCTTTAATTTTGATTTGAAATTATGGATAATATTTTTCATTATATTTTTAATATTTTCTTTTATAATTTCTTGTTTCTATTTTTATTTATATTTTTACTAGTATTTATAATAACAATTTTGGATTATGGGTGCTGTATGTGGGTAATTATTTCCTCTTATATTTCATAATTTAGGTAGATCAATTGATTTCATCCCTTGATGCCTCCCCCTTGGGTGTTTTCTTCAAATATTATATTTAAATTATTTATTCTATATTTTAAATTTATGATATTAGATATTTATTAGGTTTTAATTTCTTTTCTTTCTATATTAATTATGTTCTTATACTCATACTTTATTTGTACTACTACTTATAGTTTTAATTTTTACTTTTAGGTTCTATAATTTCATAATGGATCAAGGATTTTGGATTATAGTTATAACATAATAATTATTGTTATAATTAAATATTATATATGAATTAATTTTCACGGAAAAATAAATTTACATATATATATTGTTTTGTTTATGATTTTGGATATGTGTATATTTTTTTCAATATATCTTGTGTTATTTTTATGTTAATATTTCTTCTACAGTAATTTTTTTATTTTTTTATTAAAAATATGGGTTTCCATTTCTATTTTTAATTTCTTTTACTTACTGTTTATTATTTTTCGATCCTTCGTACATTTATTTTGTATCTTAGATATTTTTTATTTTAATTTTATTTCTACATTTTTTCTTATATCATTTACATCTTCTTCTACCCAAACATATTTTAATTAAATTACATCATATGATTTTTTCTCCTCTTATAGTGTCCTCATTTAGAATTTTGGAATCAATTTTTTTACTTCCATTTCTTATTTTAAAATTTCCCCATCTTTATTTTATATATTAAGTTTCCACATTTATTTATGAATTTTTAAATTTTAATATTTTTATACATAATTTTCAATTTTTAGTAATGGTATTGTTATACTCTTGATTTAATTAACACACAATTCCTCTTTTAATTACAATTTTGGTTAATTTTTTCAACTAAATTCCATTTCAGTAACTAATTTCTTCTTTTATTTTTTTTCATTTTTATCTTTGAACTATTGTGTTTTCTTTTGAATTATTCTTTCATATTTTACTATTCTTGTTTCTTTTTTTTATTTATAATTTTCATCAAGATTAAACAAATTATTTTTGTTCCATATTCCATTTTTTTCCTAATGGATTATACTCAAAACCTTTTCTTTCTGATTTTTATTATTCTACTTTTTTATTCTTGTGCTCTCTATTTTTTTCTAGTTATTTTTTTATATTACATTTTTATATGTATTTTTGTTTTTACTTGTGATTTTATTTATATTTGACATATTCTTAAGAATTTTATTTCACCATTAAATATGTTCCCCTATATTATTTTTTTACCTAGATTTTGGGTTTTAGATTATACTTATTGTCTCTAATTTATATTATGATGTTTCATTTTTTCTATTTCGACATCTGTTTCTTATACTTCTTCTGTTTATTTTATCATTTGGCTTGGATTATTTACATTGACTTATACTTTTGAATTTGGATCTTATTTACTATATTCTATGTCACTAATCAGAATTCTTAACTCATGTTATAACACCCCAAGATTTTATAGTATATATCTACTTAAATAAATTCAATTTATTAGAAACCTCTCCTTCCACAAAACATGGAGCTTAAAAAGACAATAATATATAATTTAATTGTAACTTTACCATTAGAAATATTAATATGGCCATTATAACAGAAACCTCACCTATAAAATTAAAAATAAAATGTTGGAATCTTATAAAAGGAAATATGATATAATTTTATCCTAGTTTAAGTAAATAAATGTTCAAAAAATAATAAATTAATTGTTCCTATTTCTGAGGAAAATAAATTTTTATTCACAATTTAATAATTAATATAATGATATAAAAGTAAATTTATTTTCATAAAATAGATTCACAAATTAATATTTTATAGTCTTATTATTATAAAATAATTCTATGAGTCCTTAACTAATTTTTCAAAGTGTCACAAGATCAGTTATAATTTTTAAATCTGTATTTTTTGAATAAATAATGATTTTAATTAAAAAAATATATTTCTCATATTATGAAGATTATTTTCAAAAAATAGAGTTTATTTTTTAATTATATATGTAAAAAAATGGTTAGGTTGATCTTTTTGGAATTTTTCTGAAATAGTACAAATTTTGTTGAATAGTGAAATATAGTAATTTACTGTATAATTATATAAAGGTTCTATTGAGTGATGTATGATGTATTTATGACGTAAGAACCCATTGTTTCTAAATAATATGCATTTATTTCTTTATTTATTCACAAGATTAATCACTCTTGACAGACATGATCCAAAATAATAAACAAATGAATATAATAAACAAAAAACACTCCTCTCCTCCACTATAAATTCCACCCTTCTACTCACACATTACAAGCCTTGAATATTATAAGATTTATACCCAATACTATTACCAAGTATCTATCCCCCATCATAGAGACTTTTTTCACAATAAAATACAAAACCCATGTCCCATAAGGAGGTTCTCAATGATACTATTCAATAGGTAAATCCCTTAATATTTCCCTTTCGTTTTCTTTAATTTTATTATCTTATCCTTCCCATAACTACTATATAAAAACAATAATGATAGCCCCATTATATTATATATAAATTAATTTTATTATATTTATTGATAATCCATCATCAAAACCCTTATCCTCTCCCTTTTATTCTAAAAATGAAAATATCTTCTTGTGAGGGGTGGATTTGTATCCATCGTGGATGGTGCATTTTAATTTTCTATTACCACCATAATGGGTGATCATAAAACCATTATAATGGTTATAATTCTTTTTAAAATGTATATAGAAACATATTTAGTATTTCAGAACCAATATATATACAAAATATTAAATAATAAAACAAAACTAATTTTTGATAATCGAAAATTCACCAAAAATAAACTAACGTGCAACGTTAACATTTTAGCTAATGAATCATCATAATATATAATAAAATTATATATAAGACCATTTAATATTATTTATGTCCATTAATAATATATAATTTCAAATCTGGATAATTATTTCCCCTTTTACAAGATCTTGTATACATGTACACAAGTAAACCAATCATGAAAACTACGGAAACAAACACTCTTGAATGACAAAATTGAATCTTATAACTCATCAAAAGGCCATAAATGAACTTAACAAAGTTATAATAAATTAAATACATAATTTATAGCTTAAAAATTAAATTATTAATGAATCTAATTTCCTTATCTTGTATAATATTTGAAAGTGTAGAACACTTTCAAACATAAGGTAAGGGATTCTCCTCGAACCTTCGATTTTCCTTAATGTTTTGATTTCTATGTCTTTACCCAAATTAAATTCTTAATTATTTTTTTTACTATTAATAAACTCATTTTTTATGTTCAAAATTTATTTATGGAACTCAATTATTATTTCTTGGATGGAAAATACATGTTTAAAAGCATTCCTTTTCAATTATTTTCTATAAGAAAGACCGATTAAAGGGAACATTCCAATTTCTTACCAATTTTAACGTACTACACAAAATCTATTTTAATCTTATAATATTTTAATAAGATAAGTAATTTTATCTTAAGAAGTTATATTTTTTCATTTCTGATTTTATACAAACACTAATTCCTTTTTGCATTTTAAAGTATCTTTAATATTTTCCTCAAACCGTACTAATGAGGCTCATTTCTAAAATTTATTAAACACTCTTTTCTAAGTTTTTTATTAAATTAGAAATAATTTATAATGATATATGCCTATTATCCATTAGTAATTTCTAATTATGATTTAAATCCACTCTTTTATGGACTCCATTATAATATTCCCTTGGGTTATGCTTTATTCATCACGTATTACTCATGTGTGGTGTATGTATACTTTCCTTTCATTTGAGATCATAATTACTTAAATATTTAATTAAATATTCATATTTCTTGTATCATGGATATTATTATAGCCTTATTTGTGTTCCATTTTCAAATATTCGGTTTTTTGAATGATGTTATAATTGGGGAAATATTGATGAATTTGTGTCTTTTACTCAATAAAGATATTTTGATATGTAATATTGTTCATGAAATGAATTTATATATTAAGAGTTATTTGGAATAATAGTGATAGATGGGGATTGGTTATAAAAATCCCCTTGATGCATAAGCAGGTCTCGTGAGAAAAAAAAAGTTTACGACATACATTTATTGTTTGTTTACAAGTAGTATCAGATGTGGTTTTACCCATATAATTAAACCATCTAGATGGTATAATGGATATTGTGAAAATACATGACATCCAATGATTAAGAATTTTCAATATTCAATAAGAAGTTATTAATTTAAATGATATATTAACTATGAAAAATATCTACTGATGAATTTAAATTCTAATTTTATTGATGACATTTGTCTTTCAATTCAATACCGTGGAATTATGATTATAACTTATTAAATTTTATTCATTTATTATTGAATCATGTAACCCTTAATGATCATTTTCCATTTCATTTTTTTCTTCCCTAGGTTATGAATATGAAATCTTTGAATAAGTGTAATGGAAGTAGTTTTATTTTCCTTTCTTTTGATCGATGTTTAATTAAAAATTTAATAAGGAAACCATGTATGTATCTAGTTCTTCAAGAATACTAAACTGATCAATCTTTGGGGATGTGATGTATTCTATCTATTCCATTATAATAAACTAACCTCTGAATCAGGGATACTTTGGAATCAATAGTCCCGGTCAATGTAGGGATTTCTATACAAATATATTCAACACATTTAGTGTTGGAGTTGAGCAGATCATGACCATATTAGGAAACATTACTCAGGTTATGATGAATAACCATACTACACCTATTTTTGATCTTTTATTATGATAATATCTCCCATATTTTAGTGTTACTACTAATCTAGTGGTATCTTATCAATGGATCAAGCCTCTTGAAAATATATTTGTGTAATTGAGATTCAATGAAAACAGAAAGGTAGTACTAGTAGTATATTTTCTAAAGGGAGATACTGATCAATGGTTTTCATTGATCTATAATACTAAGGAGGAATATTAATTGGAAGACATTGAATAGATAAATTTTAAAGAAACATTTTTCAACAAATACTTCCATTGTAAGAAATGAATTGAAATGAAGAGAAAATTCCTTATCTTAAAGAAAAGGAAAAAAGATTTTGTTTTATAATATGGGGATACCTTCACAAGAATATCTTGGTGTAATATAGATTACATATGTGATTTGGAAGACAGGATTGATCATTTATTTTAAGGTATTAAGGATTTTAATTGTAGGGAAATGGATTCTCAAACATTTTCATCACAAGATGAAATATTATTAAGTGCCATAAAAATGGAGAAATAATTTTCTAGATCCTATATGTTCAAGGTAAATAAATAGAATAATGGGCCTTCTAATAACCATGAAAAACATGAAGCATCAACTAAGTAGAATGAAATGAAGAAATTTTCATTATCTGAGAATTGTGGAACGAATGATACTGATAAATTATTGAAAGGTATGAGATTTTAAATTAATTTTAAAGAAAAGAGTTATCGAGCTAATGATTTATTTTTGAATTAAACAAATAAACAATGCTCAGTGATTTAACAATAATGAAATTGGAAATTATTCAAATCTATGTCCCAAGTGTTATAGGAATATACTACAGAAGAGGCTAATGTGAGATATCCAAGTATATGCAATCACTATAGATGAAGTATAAGTACACAATGATGACTTCATAAGTACAATAATTTTTTCATAAAATCTAGCAAATTATATATATGATTTTATATCATCACACTCTTTTATATATATCCTGTTTTCCAATAAAATAATACATTTCCCTTTTGATTTAAGATAGGAGTTATTAGTCAAAACTCTTATGGAAAGCGTCATTGTAACAAAAATGTGTTGTTCAATCACTTTTTTGACACAAAAACATGATTTAGTTTCCAACCTTATCATTAGACCTATGGATGAATTTTATATAATCCTTAGTAGGGACTGAATTTCAAAATATAATGAAAAAAATCATTATAAGAAGAATGAAATTATGATATATGTTAAAGATATAGAATCCCTAAAATTTCGAGTAGAAACCTCATCATCTAATTCTTATCTAGATCCACCTCTAGTAGCTCTACTGAATGAAATTCTTGGGGAGGAAGATAAAACAACATATATGAGTGACTTAAGTAATCTTTTAATTGAGGATGTCTCTATTGTGCAGGAATACATTGATGTATTTCCTGAGTAATTATCTGGGCACCCCCAGAGTGTGAAGTTGAATTTACCATTGGCATAATCCCTAATTAAAGGACAAAATCAAAGACACCATATAAAATGGAAACATTGGAATTAGTGGAGATTAAGAAACACACTTTATTATTTGAGTAATAAGGTAATTTTTCATCCTAGTTTTTTTTAAATTGGGATCCCCTATTCTCTTTGTGAAGAAGAAATATGGATCCTTGAGGTTTTGCATTAACTGTTGAGAAATAAATAATTTTTTAATTATGAACAAGTACACTCTACCTCACATTGATGATTTATTTGATCAACTCAATGGATCTAAATATATTTTGGACATTGAACTTTATTATGGATATCATCAATTACCTATCAATAAAGAAGATATTCCAAAGAAAACATTTCAAACTATGTATGGAAATTATGAATTTATATAAATTACATTTTGAATGACTAATAAACCTTCTATTCTCATGGATCAAATGAACATATTATTCTAGGAATATATTGATATTTTTTTAGTGAAACTTATTGATGAAATCATTGTGTACTCCAAAAGTTATAAGGGCCATGGGAATCACAGGCATATTATTCATGAAATTATCTGAAGGAAATATTTATATGTTAAAATTAACAAGTTTGAATTATGGATTAATGAAATTTATTTTCATGTCCATATTTTCTCTATGGATATAATCTCATTTAATCCTTCGAAGACAAAGGAAATCCCAGAACGGCCTACACCAACGAACATAACTGGGGTTTGTAGATTCACTGGTTTAGCAGGTTACTATTGGTGTTTTCTTCAAAAACATTCCCAATTTTCTAACCCATTAACCAATCTCATTTGTAAATGGGTTAAGTTTGTATGAAAAAAATAATTTTAAAAATGTTTCGAAGCGTTTTAGAAAAGATTAGTTAACACTCTGATTTTGACTCTGCAATCAGAAAATGAAGGGTTTTTGATATACAATGGTACATCAAGTAGAGTACTGGGTTGTGTCGTATAAAAAATAATAAAATTATTGAATATTCATCAAGGAAGTTTAATATTCATTAACTAAATTATACAACTCATGATATAGAATAATAAACCATAATATTTTCTCTGAAGATACAGAGACGTTATCTTTATAGTGAATGATGTGACAAATATATGAATCAAAATAACATGAAATACATATTTAAAAAGAATGAACTTAATAAGAGTGACACACACATATTGTAGGGAATGGGAAAAGAAAATTATTTTTCTAATTTAGCACAGAGGCTGATCAAGGTTCTCTCACTAGACGGGATTTCTCAGTTGATTACTCACAAAATCTAATTCAACAAATCTAATTCTTGATGGTTATTTTTTTAATCTACTAAACTAATTGAATTTAAGTGAAATAAAAGATAAAACTAAAATGAAATAAAAAATGTAATTATTGAAGAACGAACAAGGCCATTATGGTTTGGTTAGTCGGATACATCACTCAACTTGTTGGTTTTTAAAATAAGTTTGATAATTCAATTTTGAGATCTCATTCAGGAATTACTATTCTTTTATTTGGTGGTGTGAAATCTAGAATTAATCCATAAATATTAATTCCACCACCTATAATTGAGTTTTAATATTAACCTTCGTTATTGGAGGAGGTGGAAAGATTATTTCCAAATGAATTCGATATTTCAAACCACTAAATAAAAGAATAGTAATTCATGAATGAGATATCCTAATTGAATTATAAACGATAATTTAAACACTATAAAAGATATTTATAGAACCCACAAACTAAACCATAAAGGAAAATTTATATCTTCACTAATTACATTTTTTCATTCCATGTTAGTTTTATATTTTATTTCTTTTAAATTACATTACATTCCTAGACTAAAAAAAGATAAACAAAAAGAAGTTGTTTAGGTTAATTAGATTAAGTGAGTAATCAACTGTGAAATCCCCTCAATTGAGATGTCCCTATTCATCCCCTTTACTACATGGGAAAATAATTTTCTTCTATCATGCCCTACGTCATGAATATGTCAAAACTAGCAACATTTTCAGGGATCTAATCAGTAGTTTGTTTACATTATCTATTTTGACATTGTATATAAATATTCTTTGTTTTAATTTAAATAAAATTTCCAGGATGTATCAAAACCACTATTAATCTATAAATAATAGTTAATCATAGGTTAAAGAACAAGAAACCAACTACACTAAGAGGCCCCTCAAATGAAGGTATAGTTCTCTAATGATAATCGTCAAATAGATACAAAGAGGATAAGAGACATGGATATCACCTTAGGATTTGATGAGCTTGATCGATAACTCGGGATTGACTTGGAAAGATTCATCGCCAAGAAGGAAGTGCCACAACTCAATCCTAATTTCACTAAAGTCATCCAAGAAGATGAGGACAAACTTAAGGTGTAGGATCCTGACTACCAACCTCTAAATTCCACCATCCCGTTAGAAGTGGCACTTATCACTAATGCAGTGATTGAACCAAAACTAACACATGGAGATGATCTTATTTTAAATTCTTTCAATTTTGATCTTACTGAATCTGATTTGAGTATCACTCCTTGTGATTTTTAATTTTTATATTTTTTCAATCCTTTTTGTACTTTAGAAGAGGACGAAGTAACAATGCCTAAACCTATTGAGGAACACAAGGAGATTCCTGAATTTATGGAACTTGAATTTTAGAAATCCCATGAAGAATTCCATGTAGTTGATCGTCAAGAAATCAAGATGGAGTCTTATCATAATGAAATGAGGAATTATAATTTATTTTATTTGTGTTTAAATTATTTCTAATTGAAATTACATTATAACCCTACTTTTAAAATATCAATTCATGCCACCCATATTAAACTAGAACATGAAAAATAATCCATTGCATAGGTAAAAAATGAAGAGGAATATGTTCCATAATTCATCCTACCTGCACCATGCAAGATGTACCTAATTTCTGAGGGGTGGATCTAGTTTACTCTAAACATGGAATTCTCTAAAAAAAGAACAAATATATGATAGTTGGGAAAATAAATATCTAGTTGTTCAAATCCAACAAGATCCATCATCCATCTGAATATGGATAATAGTAGGTACATCCCTTCTAGATGTAGTAAAAATCCAGGGCCCACCTGGGCATTATACCAAGATTTATCCTTCACTTTATTTCTAGTAATTTCATTTTAAATCTTATAAATTTATATTCTGAATTCATCCTTAGGAATTATTCCATCATGAATCCCACTCCCTCTTATCTTTTTGAGATTAAATGAAATGATCCTTGTGCTTAATGGAGTAGTTTTATTTTATAGGTTCTTGATGGTATAAGAAATAACTAAATATATATTAAGGAAAGAGGGACAATATTTATTTCTAAATGGAGTTCACATTTAGTTTTTATATTTTAAACTCCATAAAATTTTTTCCATTATGATTTTAGTATTAAACTAATATTTTATGACCATGCTTGAATTCATGCTTTACTAGACTTATCTTGGATACATTACTTTATTAAGAATCAATTGATGTGATGTTTTATATTTAAATGTCAATAAAAATGAATTAGTAAAATGTTGAATTTAATATTTAATGTGAATCATGGATTTTGAAATGAGGAATCACAATTCTAGGTAATTAGTTTTTTCAAGTAAATTAATTTCCCTTCAATTTTTCAAGCAATTAATTTCAAAAATTCAAATTAATTGATTTTTTTTCAGTCATGTCATGAGTGATTTTTTCCAAATCATATTTCCTATTACTAAGAATATTTCTAAATGAAGTACTTCATATTTATTGTTGATCATATTTATTCAGTGATCTTGGGACATGACACTGACCAAAACTTGTATTTGAACTTTTCAAATCTATGAGTGTGAAAAACACAATTAAAATGATTAAAGCAAATTTTGAAAATACCTTATCCTTAAGGACTACCATTACATAAATGATTATTTATCCCATAGAGAATATGAATGAAAATTATAGAGATGAGCCATATTTTAAGCCATTCTTATCCATTCCTATTCTTCTCTTAGTAATTGTAAGAACTTTTAATGTTGACGTATAGGGGAAATGGAATCCTGATAAATGGAATGATTTTTATAGTATGTAATAAGTGAGGGGTGATTATTTTGGGAATTTTAAAAGTATTTGGAATCATTCATTATACTCTATTGTTTCCCCCACTTGAATATATTAAAAATGAAAATTGTAAAAAAAATAGAAAAAGGAGAAAAATTGGAGTTGATATTAACTAAAGGGGATAATTTCATTGAACTTTTACATTGAATATCATGATTTATGCATTAAGAGATAAAACTCCTCTTTGAGATTTAATTTTTAACATCAATTACTATCATCCTTAATCCTAAGAGAAATTTGAACCTTTATTATAATACCTCATGATTTTATGTGCTTTATGTCTTTATAAAGTGGATAAAGTAGTTCTTTTACAATCTTATGGATAAAGATATTGTTCTCATGATATGAGAATAAATCTACTGAATTATATCATGATTGACGAGATAAAACATTGAAAAAGTTAGGTATATCATGATTTGAGATGTTTAATAATAATGAATTGAGGATCTTTAATTAGTTAATGGAGAAGTTCTATTATTTTTTCAAAAGGGAAAAATAAAATACATGAATTGATTGTTTCATTGAAAATGGGAAATTGAATTGATCATATATGAGAAATTTGAAAATTCAATTTGATATTAATTTTTTTTGATTTTATTACATAGAAATTTGAATACTAAATGGCTCAAATCCATCATATAAAGAGCTTGTTTCCAGTATAAGGGAGGGAAAAGATTTAATAAACAAGTATAATTGAGTTTGTGTTCAGTGTTGTGGTAGACGATTGACATACTAAGGAAATTTTAATATTTCCCATGAATAAATAATAAACATAATAATTTAAGAACTTAATGAATATAATTTTGAATTACCACCCCTGGGATAAGCCTCTGGTTTTCCCATTATTTTTTAGGGTAAGAGGCCAGGGTGGTATAATTATAAATAAGAGAAGAATAAAAATAGTGAAAATAAAAGTAAATAAGAAAAGAAATAAAATATATATTTTATAAATAATGTCAAAACAATAATAACTATAATAATAATAACAACAATAATATTAATAATAATTATTATTATAATAAAAGAAGAAGAATAAAATGGTGGAACAAATTTCAGAATGCATGAATTTATTATAAAGAATAATTATAATTGAAAACTAAAAAATTAATGATAAAAATAATTATGAAAAATAAATATAGGGGAATAATGAATTAGCCGGCTACCATCGGTGGAGATCTCCTCCTTGGTACCTTGGATGGCTTGGAAAGGTGGTGTTCACATCCTTTTATAGGGGAAGAGAGAGATTTTTTGTTCCTGAATATGTCCTCAGAAAGTTGGCACATGTTTAACCCATCAAATAGATTATTCATTCATAGAATCATTATTGAATGGTTTTAATAAATGCCTTGAAATTACTTCCTCAACATTTCAATATATTTTTCCATGTGTAGAAAGAGTTATACTCCTTTAACATTGAGAATTTAATCTGCCCAGAAAGACACTCCAAATTCCGTGTCTCTAGTTTCCTATGAATTAACGACATTCAAATCGGCCATCTAATGACTGGAATACTTAATAAAAACTGATGATAAATTCCATTCAAATCTCCTATACATATTTAAGATAATTTGGAACATAAAATAAAGATATATGGTCCCATCATCAAAACTCACCAGATTTGTGAATAGTTTTGAAGGTCCAACATGGGATTTGGTTTTGGGCTTCGAAGTACTGGATTTATATTGGGGTCCAGAAAAACGAAATGAATCGCAAAATTTATATAATACAAAAAAGAAAAAAATTTAAAGATTTTAATACATTTATAATATTTTATGTACTAAATAATTAAAAATTTTAAAATAGTTAAAATTCAAAATTGGTAATATTTTTCGGTTGATCTCAAAATATCAATAAAAGAAAAAAATGAAATCATTTACACTAAAATAACAATTTTTTGTGATTTTAAACATTCAAATTAAAAGAAAAATTACAAAAAATATTTGTTCTTTCAATGAGGTAAATATTATGGTTCGATTTACTTAAAGATTATGATTTCCAAATAAACTACCACCCTATAAAAACAAATAAGGTAGCATATGCATTAAGTAAGAAAGATCATGGACTTATAGACCAATTTTGGATTGACAAAGATCTTATGTTCATGGATTTAGTAAATATGGATATGGTAATTTTTATGGAAGATGAAACATCACACCATTTTCAAGTGATTTTGAAACTATATTTAGTAGAGAAGAAAAAAAACCCTCTATTTGATGATGATAATTTTCAAAAAGAAATTAAAAATATTAAGGATGGAATATTTGAAGACTTCGTGTATGAGGATGGATTTATGATATTTGGAAATATGTTATGTGTACAATCAATAATGGAGATAAAAATGGAACATTAATATGATGTTTATAGCATAAATTTCGTGTATACACAATGGTAGTACCACAATGTATAGGGATCTGAAATAACATTTTTTGGGATAATATAAAGTGGGAAATTCTTGAAAATGTGTCAACGTGTCTTGTTTTTCGATGAGTTTTGGCTGGGAGACAACATCCTAAAGGAGACATTCAACATTTATCAATTCCTATTAGGAAGTGTGATGACATTATAATGGATTTTTCACAGGAATACCAAGGACACCTAAAAAGAATGATGTAATATGGGTTATTAATAATTTTCTTAGTAAATCGGTGCATTTTATTTCTATAAGAGAAGATTTACCTCTTTATTTCATAGAAGGACTCTATATTAATGAATTTATAAAAATTTATGGTGAACCTAGATTGATTTTTTCTGATTGAGATACCTATTTTACATCAAAATTCTCAAATATTCTTTAGAAGGATTTGGATACTGAGCCTCAATTGAGTAATTATATTCACCCTCAATCATAAGGACAACCAGAAAGGACTATTGAATAATTAGAATACATTTTAGGATCAATCATAGTTGACTTTCATGGTATGTGGTATTAGTATTTACCTTTGGTAGAATTTTCCTACAATAATAGTTTTCATTCTCAAATTAAAATGTAGCTATATAAAGCATTATATGGAAGACGATGTTTTACTAAAACATGTTGGGATAAAGTTGGTGAGAGGAATATTATAGGATCTGAACATAATGATGAGACCGAAAAAGGTATAGATTATTCATATAACGACCCATACTTTACATACATTATTAATACTTCAAAATTGAGGCATACTTATTACAACATATAACAAAACCACGAAAGGACCGTATAGGTATAGTGTCTTTAGAAACTGGGAAACATAAACAACTGGTTCATAAAGCGTCTACACTGTCTCCCATTTATTTCATCATATCTATAGTACCTTTTGGCATATCTTACTTAATAACCTTATTCCTGACCTCGGGAATGAAAACATACAAAAGGGTGAGCTCAAATGCTTAGTAAGGGTAAACAAAAGAAATATCAATCACATCATATTCATAAGAACATAACTTTTGGAAATCTTAACCTGCAAAAGAGAGCATAATTTCATAACATGGGATAAATCATAGTAGTGAAAATGGAATCCCAATAATCATAACATAAAACATGAAACTTTGTGGCATACACACATAATCATAGACAATAATTTCTTGTTAGTCAAGACTCATTGCCAAGACTATCTTAGTGGACAAAGTCCATTTCTGAACCGAGTTCATTCCTCATTTCAGTCCTGTTTAACTGAACCGGTATAACCTACCATTCTAGCCATGTCTATCTCATGAGATATAAAATCTTTACCCAATTCATTGGAGGGAGATATAGGTCCCACCCATCTTATAATGATACCATTCTTATGTGTTCCACAAAATCATAAACCATACATCATAGCATAACCCATGTAATAAAAATGGGAATCTTAAACATCATGACATCATAAAACAATTCATATAAGATAAAGGAATTCATAAAAATAATTACATCACAACATAATACAATCAATGTAATAATAGGGATATAAACAGATCCCTTTATTATCTTATATATAAAATAATTTTGATAAAACACTTGAACTCCATTCTTGAGGAAAATATCCTTTCTACTTTAAAAACACTTTTACTTTCTTAACATGTCATACAATTCTAAACTAAAAGAAGTTGATTAAAAATAAACATTAAAACATGTAAAGTAAGCTTCTTGGAAATAATGTTTTAAAAATACATTCATGCTGTATAAGTTAAAAAAAACATTCTTCTTGTCCTTTTGTCGGAAAAGTCAAAAAGTACCTCGTACGAAAAACGACAAAAGATTCCTTTCATATCTTTTACTATAAACTCACCAAAGGGTAAAAATGGATTCAAAAAATTGTAGGTGGATGGAAATAATATTACATATTGAGGAAACATGGATGTGGATGATAAAATACACCCCAGTAAATACCAAAGTATAAACAATCTCGGATAAAAAGGAGATTGTGATATTTTCTTTACCTTAGGTCTGTTTTGCTTTGTAAGTGTCCGAACCTCCTGTATAATGATTTAAATAATGTTATTGACTTATTCCAGAATCATAATTATTGTTATGATATCATATATGGTCATATTCTTAGCTTCTTATTAGTAATATTTCATTACTACTTGTTATTCGGGTGTTTATTAGTTTTTGTTCTTATGCGTGTTTTGTCGAATAAATTCTTATTCTTCTCTTTAGGTTATAGATACCTCATTTCCAGAATGGTATTAGTGTAATATATATCATATTAATTCATTCAATTCATTTATATAATCATTATGAAATGAAGATCATGTAGAACGAGTCGCATCACATCGTGGAGACGGTATTCCGTACGTACGCACGAGTGATGATATCGCTCCTATGATCGTGGAATTGTATTGGAGTGTATGTATACTATTTCAGAATCAATATCACTCTATAATAGTAATATATAGTCATTATTTACACCATTATACCCATCCAAGTAATGTGGTGGTGGAAAATATATTACATCACGGCGGGGAGACGGTATTCCGTACATACGCACACGCGGTGATTTCTTTTTCCGTACGATGGATAGATGGTGAAATAAGGTTGTTTAATACTTACAATAACATATCAGTATATGAGTGATACTGATGTTATTACTTCATAATTACAAAACTAAATAAGAAGAAGTGGAAGAAGAAATAAAGATGAAAGAATCGGTAACGGACATTACCTCTTCTTTGAAGTGCTTCTTTGAGACCTCCTTTTAGGGCACTAAAATAGGTATTTGAAGAAGACCAGAACCTCTAGGATGTTTCTAGGGAAGTGGAGAGGATAAATTGGTAGGGGTTGGCCGAGCATGAAGGCTCAAAGTGGTGTGAGGAAGAGGGGGAGGAGGTGCCCTTTTATAAGGGAGTAGTGGGGCACCTTTAGAATAACTAAAAATATTATTTTATTATAAAGTCAAATTCGGTTTTTAATAGCTCTATATTGATATATTTCGCAGATAAGGTGGGTAGGGGTAGAAACCCTCTCATCCAATAGAATTTATACAAGTTTAGGTATCAATTTTAACCTTATCATTTAGATTTAACTTTAAGTTAGATAATTTAACTTTTACCGTGTCTTCTTTCTTTCTTACACTATAAAGTTAATAAACATACTATATCAAGCCAAAAGAACCCCAAGTTGTTTATTATTAATATATATAACCTTATATATGTCATTTTGATTAACCTTAGATTTTTAAAAATAAAATATCAATTAATAATATAATATTTGTTTTAAAAACTATTTTATGACAATTTTGACACTATTTAGTAATTGATTTTTGTGAAAATCATAACAGAATGATTAGTTCAAAAAAAGTCACATAAATCAATACTAACATGTCATATTTACCTATAAAATTAGTTAAATTCATAAAAAGTCTCAAATTACATTTATTTGGGTATTTATAACATCAATTTTGTCAATATTTCATTAATAAGATAATTACTGCATCATCATTGTGTCATAAATGAACAAAATTATTTAATGTCTAAAAATTACAAATAAAATACCATTATGTAGGAAATAATTTTATCTGTATAATGAATATTTATAGTCGAATTTATCTTATGTATAAACCCATATTAAAAATGATTTACTTATTAAACATTGATTTTAACTATTTTAACCCTTCTTTAAATAAATTAATAATAAATGTCCTAATCTAATCCAAGTGGGAATAAATGGTCATATTTTATCCCTAAGGTTTTTTTTGGTCGAATTACACTTGTCCAATAGAATTAGGACATGTTTTAGGGTAATAATAATATCATTTTTACCCTTAATTACCCTGTTTACTTTTAACCGTGGTAAAAAAAAGTAAAAAGATACTATTCACCAAAAAATTATTTTCATCTCATTGAACCACATTTTACTTACTGACATCAACCGTGTCTCTTGGAGTTTCGAAATTCCACTCACAGAAGCGGTAAAATTAAATTTTATGAAAAATTCAGTTTTTTTAACTATCACTTAGTGGTTTCACTATTCATCAAAAATTGAATGTTTTCAGAAAAATACCAAAATTTCACCCTAGGATAATTTCGATATTCCGAATCCAAAAATGAAGTCCATTTTGAAAAATAAAATTTATAAAATTTAAAAAAGTGGTTATTACTATTCATAACGGCTAGTTTTAATAATATTTTAATATCATAACATTGTTTAGTGAAAATCGGTATTGTGTACGATGAAAACTATCGAGGAAGGCCGCGGTTGCGTATAAGGCAAGGCAAGACAGTGTTGGTGAAATATTCCTTTGATGATTTATATAACATAAAAACAAAATATTTCACATAAAAGTCTCGGGTGTTACATTCTACCCCCCGTAAAATGAATTTTTCCCTTGAAATTCGTCACTTTGTAACAAACAGATGAGGATACCTCTCCCTCATCATATCCTCAATCTCCCATGTATCTTCTTCTAATTGGTGGTTCCTCCATAAAACATTCAACAAACAAGTGATCTTGCTTTGTAGGACTTTTTTGATATGATCCAGAATCTCTATCAGCTGTTCTTCATAGAAATATCTTTCTCCAGCGGTACAACTTCTGAGCTAAGTACATGTGAAGGATCAGGTATGTACTTTCTCAGGAGAGATACATGGAACACATCGTGAACTTGAGAGAGATTCGGTGGAAGCGCCAATCGGTACGCTACCTTCCCAACACGATCCAGTATTTCGAAAGGACCGATATATCTAGGGCTCAACTTCCCCTTCTTTCCAAATCTCATGACCCTCTTCTAGGGAGATATTCGTAAGAACACTTTATCACCCACTTCAAACTCTAGGTCTTTTCTTCGATTTTCGGCGTAACTTTTTTGTCGACTCTGAGATGCTCTTATGTGTTGTTGAATAGATCTGACCTTTTCTGCCATTTCATCAACGAGATCAGGTCCTAATAGCTTTCTTTCCCCAATTTCATCCCAGCAAGTTGGAGTCCTGCATTTCTTTCCATAGAGAGCTTCATAAGGAGCCATCTGAATACTAGAGTGAAAGCTATTATTATAAGAAAATTCCACCAAAGGTAGGTGTTGATCCTAACCACCTTTTAAATCCATAGAGCATGCTCTCAAAATATCTTCTAGAGTTTGAATTGTTCTCTTATACTGATCGTCTGTCTGAGGATGATAAGCAGTGCTGAAACTCAACTCTGTATCCAGAGTATGCTGAAGACTTCGCCATAACTTCGAGGTAAATCTTGGATCCTGATCAGATATAATAGAAATTGGTACTCCATGCAATCTTACCACTTCCTTTACATATATCCTGGCAAGCTTATCCAGAGAGAAATCCTCTCTAATAGCAATGAAGTGTGCAGACTTGGTAAGACGATCAACTATGACCCAGATAGCATTATTGCCTTTGGATGTTTTAGGAAGTCTTAGGACAAAGTCCATAGCGATGTTTTCCCATTTCCATTCGGGTATGGGTAATGGTTGTAACATCCCCTTAGACTTCTGTCTCTCAGCCTTAACTTGCTGACAAACCAAGCATCGAGAGACATATTCAGCAACATCTCTTTTCATTACATCCAATCAGAAGTACTCTTTCAGGTCCCTATACATCTTCGTGCTTCCAGGATGAATAGAGAATGAAGAACTATGAGCCCCATCCAGTAGCTCCTTCTTTAATTCCTGGATGGGAGGAACACAAACCCGATTCCTGAACTTTATTATCCCATCACAATCAAGGTTGAATTCAGGAACATTTCTCACATTCTTTTGTAACTTGACATCTTCTTTTTGTGCCTCTTTAATCTTCACATGTATAAATGGTTGAACATTCATTTGAGAAAGATAAGATTTTTCCCCTTCCATTATAATTCCAAGATCCATCCTTTGTAAATCCATAAATATTGGATCTTTTGTGATCCTCATCATGGATAAACCGTCATGGTCTTGTTGACTTAATGTATCTGCCACCTTGTTTGCTTTCCTAGGGTGGTAATGGATTGAGCAGTAATAATCCTTAATCAGCTCCAACCATCTTCTTTGACGCATATTCAGCTTCTTTTGTGTGAAAATACACTTTAAACTTTTATGATCAGTATAAATGTCACACCTTTCTCAATAAAGATAATGCCTCAAAATCTTTAATGCAAAGATTACCGCAGGTAACTCCAAATCATGAGTTGGGTAATTTTGCTCATGGATTTTCAACTGTCGTGAGGCATAAGCTATCACCATATCATTTTGCATAAGAACACACCCCAATCCATTCTTGGATGCATCACTATATATCACAAACCTTTCTCCACTACAAGGCAGTGTGAGCACAGGTTCACTGGATAACCTTATTTTCAACTCCTTGAAATTATCTTCACATTCTTCCGTCCAAACAAACTTAACTCCTTTCCGAGTCATCTTGGTGAGTGGATTAGATAATCGTAAAAAATCTTTCATAAAACGTCGATAATATCCAGCCAATCCAAGAGAACATCGGAACTCTGTTACTGTTGTTGGTCTCGACATCTTTCGATAACATCTGTTTTTGCTGGATCCACAGATATCCCCCCTTTTGAGATTATGTGACACAAAAATGCAACTTTTTGAAGCCAAAATTCACACTTGGTAAATTTGGCATAATGTTTCTCCTTTCTCAGGGTCTTCAATATAATTCTCAAGTGATCTTCATGTTCTTCCTTGCTCTTTGAATAGACAAGAATATCATCTATAAAGACTACCAAAAATTGATCAAGATAGTCTCTAAAGACTCTATTAATCAGATCCATGAAGATAACAGGGGCATTAGTAAGATCAAATGGCATCACTATAAATTCATAGTGTCGATACCTTGTACGGAAAGCCATCTTTGGTATATCCTCCATTTTTACCCTTAATTGATGATACCCTGAACGAAGATCAATCTTGGAAAAGTATTGAGCTCCGAGTAGTTGGTCAAATAAGTCATCAATGCGTGGGAGAAGATATTTTTTCTTGATAGTGATCTTGTTAAGTTCTTGATAATCAACGCAGAGTCTCATTGATCCATCATTCTTCTTAACAAATAGAACAGGTGATCCCCAAGGTGACGCACTAGGGCGTATGAATCCATTATCAAGATTCTCTTGGAGTTGCTTCTTCAATTCCTCCAACTAAATTGGGGCCATTCTATAAGGTGTCTTTGAAATAGGCAAAGCACCCGATACAAGTTCTATTGAAAAATCAACTTCACAATTTGGTGGAAGACCCGGTAATTCCACTGGAAAGACATCATCAAACTCCTGTAAAATGGGAATATTCTTAATCGTGAGTTTCTCACCAACCATTTGATATAAATAACCTTCATTTAGTGGAATCAAGACCCATAAGATGGAAGCAATTTCAACTGGAAGGTTATGTTCATCCTTGCATTGATAGACGATCATAGACTGATCTGGAATATGAAATGTGACTTCCCTTCTTTGGAAATTGATATGAGATCTATATAAAGAAAGTCAATCCATGCCAAGAATCACATCAAATTCCACTATAGGAAGGATCCCAAGATTTGCAGGAAGCACTTTCCCATAAACATCGATCGGAGAAGAATTATAAACTTTTGAAGTGACTGTTGTGCCATTAGGTGTGGTCACAGCTAACTCAACATCTAATTGTTGAGGTAATACGGTGATACCCTTAGAAAATTTTCAGAAATAAAATAGTGGGTGGATCCAGAATCAAATAAAACATTTGCTACTTTAGAGTGGATGGTATGTGTACCTTTCACCACATCATTATCGTAATCCACATCGCTGATAGAAATTCCATGTGACTTTCCTTTGTCTTTAGCCTTAAGAGTTTGTTGACATCTACTATCATCATCACCCCTTGGATTTGGGCATTGATTGGCATAATTCCCCATCTCCTTTCACTTGAAACATTGAAGTGTAGTAGGGTCATTCTGCGTATCCCTTCCTTTGTTTTCATCATTAGACATATTTTTCCCATCATTGCGGCATTCAAAGGCCCTATGACCTTCCTTTCCACATTTGAAACATTTACTTGTCCCTTTAAGACAACTCCCTCCATGTTTCTTTCCACACATTGAGCATAAGGGAAATCTCATCTTCTTTTCAGTGTACTCTTTAGATTTTCCTTTGAATTCCATTTTCCTCTTCTTATCAAACCCATACGATTGATGGGTTACTCCAATCTCCATCTCAACTTTGAGAGCACATCGAACGATTTCCTCATAGCTATTGAAGTCCCTTATGGCAAAGGCCCTTCGAAGACTTGGTTTTAAGCCACTAAAGAATCGATCGATCTTACTCTCTGGTTGGATAATAATACGAGAAGCGTACCTTGCAAGTCTTGTAAAATTTGCTTCATAGGTACCAACAGATTCATCATCCTTTTGCTTTAGTTCAAGAAACTCTTTCTCCATCTTTGTTTGGAGAATACGAGGGAAGTACTTATTGAAAAATAAGTTCTTTAACTCATCCCATTCCATGGACTCAATTTCATCCCTTTGCCTCATATTCTTAATAAGATTCCACCATTGATCAGCATCTCCTTCCAAACGATACACTGCTAGGATGAATTTATCATGTTCAGAACATTGACGAAGTGAAAATATCTTTTCATTAGTACAAATCCATTGTTCAACAACTAATGGATCATTAGACCTGCTGAAAGAAGGTGGACTCTACCTCATGAAGGATTCAACAGAATGTTGCTCTTTCCTTTGCTCGTTTGGAAGTCCTGAATGATTCATAGCTTGAGAAAGTTGTGTGAGCATGGCTACAAGATTTTTCATTCCAGCTCCCATAACATTTGGTTGCTCAGGGGGACAATCATTGCATTGCTCGTCACATTCCGCATTAACACGATTCCTTCGGGTTCCAGCCATTGAATAAAACCAAGAAGAATAGTGTGAGAAAAACTAATTATAATAGGAAAACCACATAATCAAGAATAAATTTTCACACTTAAGGTATTATCCTAGGTTATTCATGTCCATTTCTAAAACACTAAGATTGTGTTCTATGCTTAGACTTATCCTTAGGGTTCTTACTAAGGCTTTCACATCCTAGTTTCTAAAGGTTTACTATACCTTTCCTCTGATACCAACTATAACGACCCATACTTTACATACATTATGAATACATCAAAATTGAGGCATACTTATTAAAACATATAACAAAACCATGAAAGGACCGTATAGGTATAGTGTATTTAGAAACTGGGAAACATAAACAACTGGTTCATAAATCGTCTACACTATCTCCCATTTATTTCATCATATCTATAGTCCCTTTTGGCATATCTTACTTAATAACCTTCTTCCTGACCTGGGGAAAGAAAACATACAAAAGGGTGAGCTCAAATTCTCAGTAAGGGTAAACAAAAGAAATATCAATCACATCATATTCATAAGAACATAACTTTTGGAAATCTTAACCTGCAAAAGAGAGCATAATTTCATAACATGGAATAAATAATAGTAGTGAAATGGAATCCCAATAATTATAACATAAAACATGAAACTTTGTGGCATACACACATAATCATAGAGAGTCATTTCTTGTTAGTAAAGACTCATTTCCAAGACTATCTTAGTGGACAAAGTCCATTTCTGAACCGAGTTCATTCCTCATTTCAGTTCTGTTTCACTGAACCGGTATAACCTACCGTTCCAGCCATGTCTATCTCATGAGATATAAAATCTTTACCCAATTCATTGGAGGGATATATAGGTACCACCCATCTCACAATGATACAATTCTTATGTGTTCCACAAAATCATAAACCATACATCATAGCATAACCCATGTAATAAAAATGGGAATCATAAACATCGTGACATCATAAAACAATTCATATAAGATAAAGGAATTCAAAAAAATAATTCCATCATAACATAATCAAATCACTATAATAATAGGGATAGAAACAGAACCCTTTATTATCTTATATGGAATATAATTTTGATAAAACACTTGAACTCCATTCTTGAGGAAAAAATCCTTTCTACTTCAAAAACACTTTTCCTTTCTTAACATGTCATAAAATTCTAAACTAAAAGAAGTTGATTTAAAATACACTTGAAAACATGTAAAGGAAGATTCTTGAAAATAATGTTTTAAAAATCCATTCATGCCGTATAAGTTAAAAAAACATTCTTCTTGTACTTTTGTCGGAAAAGACAAAAAGTACCTCGTACGAAAAACGACAAATGATTCCTTTCATATCTTTTACTATAAACTCAACAAAGGGTAAAAATGGATTTAAAAAATTGTAGGTGGATGGAAATAATATTACATATTGAGGAAACATGGATGTGGATGATAAAATACACCCCAGTAAATACCAAAGTATCAACAATCTCGGATAAAAAGGAGATTGTGATATTTTCCTTACCTTAGGTCTGTTTTTCTTTGTAAGTGTCTGAACCTCCTGTATAATGATTTAAATAATGTTATTTACTTATTATATAATCATACTTATTGTTATGATATCATATATGGTCATATTCTTAGCTTCTTATTAGTAATATTTCATTACTACTTGTTATTCAGGTGTTTATTACTTTTTGTTTTTATGCGTGTTTTGTCGAATAAATTCTTATTCTTCTATTTAGGTTATAGATACCTCATTTACAGAATTTTATTAGTGTAATATATATCATATTCATTCATTCAATTCATTTATATAATCACTAATAAATTAAGATCATGTAGAACGAGTCGCATCACATCGTGGAGACAGTATTCCGTACGTACGCACGAGTGATGATATCGTTGCTATGATCATGGAATTGTATTGGAGTGTATTTATACTATTTCAGAATCAATATCACTTCATAATATTCATATATAGTCATTATTTACACCATTATACCCATCCAAGTAAGGTGGTGGTGGAAAATAGATTACACCATGGCGTGGAGACGGTATTCCGTACGTACGCATGCGCGGTGATTTCTTTTTCCGTAGGATGGATAGATGGTGAAATAGGTTTTTTTCATACTTATAATAAAATATAAGTATATGAGTTATACTGATGTTATTAGTTCATAATGAAACAATTAAATAAGAAGAAGTGGAAGAAGAAAAAAAGATGAAAGAATCGGTAATTGACATTACCTCTTCTTTGAAGTGCTTCGTTGAGACCACATTTTAGGGCACTAAAATAGGTCTTTGAAGAAGACCAGAACCTCTATGATGTTTCTAGGGAAGTGGAGAGGAGAAATGTTCAGGGTTTGGCCGAGCTTGAAGGCTCAAAGTGGTGTGAGGAAGAGGGGGAGGAGGTGCCCTTTTATAAGGGAGGAGAGGGGCACCTTTGGAATAACTAGAAATATTATTTTATTATATAGTCAATCTCGGTTTTTAATAGCTCCAAATTGATATATTTCAAAGCTAATGTGGGTAGGGGTTGAAATCCTCTCATCCAATATAATTTATAAAAGTTTAGGTATCAATTTTAACCTTATCATTTAGATTTAACTTTAAGCTAGATAATTTAACTTTTACCGTGTCTTCTTGTTTTTATACACTATAAGTTTAGTAAACTTACAATATCAATCCAAACGAACCCCACGTTGTTTATTAGTAATATATATATCCTTATCTAAGTCATTTTCTCGAACCTTAGATTCATAAGAATAAAATAACAATTAATAATATATTATTTTTTTTCAAAACTATTTTATGTCAATTTTGACACTATTTAGTAATTGATTTTTGTGAAAATCATAACAGAATGATTAGTTCAAACCAAGTTACTTAAATCAATACTAACATGTCATAATAAACTGTAAAATTAGTGTAATTCATAAAAAGTCTCAAATTACATTTATTTGGGTATTTATAACATCAATTTTGTCAATATTTTATTAATAAGATAATTACTGCATCATCATTGTGTCATAAATGAACTAAATTATTTAATATCTAAAAATTAAAAATAAAATAACATTATGTAGGAAATCTTTTTAGATTTCTAATGAATATTTATAGTCTAATTTAGCTTACTTATAACCCCATATTAAAAATGATTTACTTATTAAACATTGATTTTAACTATTTTAACCCTTCTTTAAAAAAATTAATAATAAATGTCCTAATCTAATCCAAGTGGGCATAAATGGTCATATTTTATTCCTAAGGTTGTTTTTGGTCAAATTACACTTGTCCAATAGAATTAGGACATGTTTTAGGGTAATTATAATATCATTTTTACCCTTAATTCCCGTATTTACTTTTAACAGTGGTAAGAAAAAGTAAAAAGTTACTATTTACCAAAAAATTATTTTCATCTCATTGAACCACATTTTACTTACTGACATCAATCGTGTCTCTCGGATTTTCGAAATTACACTCACAGAAGCGGTAAAATTAAGTTTTATGAAAAATTCATTTTTTTAACTACCACTTAGTGGTTTCACTATTCATCAAAAATTGAAAGTTTTCAGAAAAATACCAAAATTTCACCCTAGGTTAATTTCGATATTCCGAATCCAAAAAATGAAGTCCATTTTGAAAAATAAAATTTATAAAATTTCAAAAAGTGGTTATTACTATTCATAACGGCTAGTTTTAATAATATTTTAATAGCATATCATTGTTTAGTGAAACTCAGTATTACGTATGACGCAAGCTGTCGAGGAAGGCCACGGTTGCGTGTAAAGAAAGCCAAGCTAGTGTTGGTGAAATATTCCTTTGATGATTTATATAACATAAAAACAAAATATTTCACATAAAAGTCTCCGGTGTTACAATTCAGGATCATATCAAAGGGGATCAAAGTACAAAAAGTATTTATGCTGAAAACTAGAGAAAGGATATGAAATTTCATGTGGGATATCACTCCTTTCTAAACGTTTCTATATGGAAGGGTGTCATAAGGTTCAGTAAGAAATGAAAAACGATCCCTATGTACATTTTACTATTTGAAATTCTAGAATTTATTGGATCTATAGTGTACCAATTATAAATATCACCAAGTCTATTTAAAGTTCATGATATGTTCCACATATCATTGGTGAAGAAGTATGTGCTTGACTCGACGCATTTACTCAACTATGAAGAAATAGAACAATAATCTAATTTTTCTTTCTATGAAGATCCTATTGAGATTATTGAGACATGACAATAGGTATTGAGAAATCGAATGACTTGACTAGTAAAGGACCTATGGAGAAATTGTAAAATGGATGAAACATTGTGGGAACCTGGGGAAGTTATGAAGTAGAACCAACCTCATCTATTTAGAAGTAAATATTTATGAAACATTTTGATGATGAAACTTCCAAATTAGGGAATAATATAGAAGCCAAATATTCTACGCTATGTATGTTCATATATAAATTCAATTTATTCAGTACCTTACGATGCACAAAACATTGAGCTTAAACAAACCGTAATATACAATCAAATAGTAACATTACCATTAGAAATATTAATGTGAAAATGAGAATACTAACATAAATAATATATGTATAAATAAATTTTTTGAATCTTTTAAATAGATGTATGATATAATATTTTCATATTTTAAGTAAATAAATGTTTTAAAAATGATATATTATTTGTCGGTATTTTTGTGAAACATAAATGTTTATTTATAATTTTATAATTAATATAATTATTTAAAAGAAAATTTATTTTCATAAAATATATTGACGAATTAATTTTTTATTTTTTATTATAAAAAAATTTATTTAACCTTAATTAATTTTTCAAAATTTTACAAGATCAGTTATAATTTTAAAATCAGCATTTTTTGAATAAATGATGATTCTAATTAAAAATTAAAATTTTTATATTGGGAATATTAATTAAAAAAATGGAGTTCATTTTTGAATTATAATCATTAAATAAAAGGAGAGGGTTAATTTTTGGGATTTTTATAAAATAGTTGTTTTATTTCTGAATAGTGAAAAAGAATAATTTATGTTATTAGTAAATAAACAAGATATTGAGTCATGGATGATCGATGGATGTGGTAAGAACCCATTGGATTTAACTAATATGAATTAATTACTATATTTGGTTACAATTATTATCACTATTTCAATTATTGGTCCAAAATAATAAATAAATTAATAAAGAAACTCCTCTTCTCAACTATAAACATCACCCCCTCATCACCCCTTCTTCTCAAACCTTCAAAGCCTTGAAACTCAACCAATTTCTACCCATTAGTCTTACCATGTATATCCTCCACATTTAGGATCTCTTGGTCTCAATAAAATACCAAACCCAAGTCCCTTAAAGAGGTTTTCTCTGGAGATGAATTCTAGAGGTAAAACCCATAATCCTTCCCTCTCATTTTATTTTATTTTGTTTTCTTATCCTTACATTGCCTCCACTATTAAAAAAATAAATGATAACTACAGTGTCTTATATAAACATTAATGATATTAGGTTAATATAAAATCTATCATCAAAACCATTCTTCACTACATTTAATTCTAAAAATGAAAATATCATCAATGATGTGTCGATGTACCGCCATTGTGGATGATGCATTTTCATTTTCCATTAATGCCTTCATGGATTATCATAAAACAATAATAATGGTTAAAAAATATTTTGAAATGTATATTAAATGTTATTTAGAATATTTTAACCACTATATATACAAAATATTTAATAAAAAAAGAGTTAGTGGTAATCAAAAATTCACCAGAATAAACTAATGTTCATCATTAACATTTTATCTAATAAGTAAACATCATATATGAAAACAAAAAGTCATATATGAAAAGTTAATATTATATATGTCCATTCATATCTTATAATTTCAATTTTGGGGAATTATTTCCCATTTACATTATCCTACATACATGTATACTAGTGAACCAATCAAGTAAACCAAGTAAACTAAAACTTCTGAATGATAAAATCGAATTTTATAACTCAGAAAAAAGGCCATAAATAAACTTAATAAATATATAATAAATCAAATACAGATTGAATATAATTTTAATTATGTTATTAAATTTTCTAACTTTATTATCTAGGACATTAAGTTCATGTGAAGAAGACAATCATAAATAAGGTAAGGGATTCTCCTCAAAACACTATTTTTAATTAAGTTTAAATTTTGTCTCTATTTACCAAAATTAATTATTAATTATTATTTTTTACTCTATCTAAATTATTTATTTATTTTAAAAGTAAATTTATGTAGCTTAATTATTTTTTTTATTATTTGAAATACAAGTTAAATAAGTACCAATTTTCAATCCTTTCTTATAAGAAAGCCCGATTAAAGAGAACTTTCCAATTTCGTACCCATTTTCAAGTAGCATCAATAATTTATTTTAATCATACAATATTATTCTAAAATAAATAATTTTATCATAAAAAAAGATCTTTTTTTAATTTCTGGTTTTATACAAACTATTATTCCATTTCTTGTTTTGAAGACTCTTTAATATTTTACTTAAACCACACTAAAAAGGCTCATTTTGAATGTTTTTTAAACACTCCTTTGAAATGTTTTCATTTAATTTGGATATCATTTACCTTGATATTTTACTATATTCCATTATTACTGTCCAATTATTATTTAAATCCATTCTCTCAGGTACTCCACTATGATATTCCCTTTATTTATGTGTTATTCCCCAATTATTACTTATATGTTTTGTATTTATACTTCACCTCAATTTTTGATCAAAATTTAATGAATATTTCATTAAATATACATATTAATTTAATCATAGATAGTATTATTTCCTTATACATGAACCATTTTTACATATAGTTTTTTATTTAGTGTAATATTGATGAATTCGTATCCTTTACTGAATACATAAATTTTGATAAGCCATATTTTTGGTGAAGTGAATATATCTATGAATAATGATTTAGAACTTCATAGATGGGTGGGGCTTGATTATTGATAGACCCTCAATGCATTGACAGGTATCATGAGACATAACAGTTGGTGAAAAAACCTTCATGTTATTTTCCATGTTGAATTAGATGGGTTTTACCAAGAGACTTGAATCGTCTTGATGGTATAATCGTTCATATGCCAGAAACTTGACATCCAATAGTTAAGTATTTTATTTATTTAGTATTTAGTTATTTATTTATATGATATTTCTAGTATAAAAAATCTATGTAACCATTTAGGTTATCATTTTATTGATGACATATGTTTTTCAATTATTTACCTTCCAATTATGACTATGCCTTATAATATTTTCATTACTTATTATTGATTCATTTAACACTTATTAATAATTTGAGCTCACCCCTTTCATTTGTTTTCTTTTCCCAGGTTTTGAAGGTGAAATATTTGTTTATGTTTCATGGAAGTAATTTTATTTTCCTTTTGTATGATCCATTTTTAATTACCAATGTAATAAGGTAACCATGCATGAATCTAGTTTTTTAAGACTACTAATTTGACAGATCCATTGTGATGTAATCTCTTGAATCTATGCCATTATAATAAAATTACCACCATCTCTGTGCTACTAGGGTCTTGTTTATTATACATAGAATCTATTTTCTACTATACATTTTACTTCTCTCTTTACCTTTTGAATTTTTATATACTATTTCCTTTTCCTTTTTCTTCTTGTACTTGTATATTCTATTAATATATTTTCAATATTACATTTTATTTTTCTTTTGATTAAGTTATTATAGTTTCTATATATCCTCATTTTCAGTTTACATCATGTAATAATTATACTTATCGTTCTTTCTTTAATTATAATTTCTTAAATATATACTACCATTTTGGTCGTATTTAGTACAGTGAAATGATTTTGATAGAAAAAGAACCATAAATTAAAATGGAAAAGGAATTGGAAATGGGGATGGAATTAAAAATAAAATCATGTTTTGTGTGATGGAAAAAGTTATATAATGATTAAATTATTCTATTTTTTTATAAAATCAAACATCATAAAAAAGAAAAAACCATCTCTTCTAATTAAATTTTTATTCTTATCATATTTTAACAAAAATTGCCTCAACATATAATTAAAATTTTCCCCAAGGTAATTAAATTTATATGTAACCTATCCTCATTAGTACAAGGGAAGAGGAAGAAGAATCTTATTGTGGATGGGGGAATAATATAATAGTGGGTTAGATAAAGGTCATTGATGTATGGAAGACGAAGAAGTTTTAAAGGGAGGAAGTAGAAGCCATTGATATAGGGGGATGTGAACTTGGATTTAGAGAATCAATTATTCATTGTAGTGACCTATAATCATATATTAAGGGTTTGGGTTGTATGGGTCAGCTTTTATTCTTCCTTTTCATAGAAACAACTTCCAACCTCTCATGGGGGATAAAAATTCACTTATTTGGAAACTTTTCTAGTTTCTTCGTATCACTTTTCCTACATACTATTTGATGGAAACTATTATTCTATATCCCTTACCATATTGTATTGGTGTATCCCAATCATATTGGATGATGTTGGGATGAATTCTAGTGGCCCATACTATGTTTTCTAGGACCCAACTCTCATGCGTCGAGCTGACTAACTGTAGCAAAGATGAATAAGCAATGAAAATAGGGAACTATAGCAGTGTCATCTTTTGGAATGGTTAATATATTAAGTGAGAATTTGGATAAAACAATACTATAGATATGTGGGCTTCTAACCACTATACACTATTATATATTGGACTTGGGTTTCCAGAACAATTTAGAAATGCAAACTTCCAACTATCATTCATTGTAGCATAGTGGAATTACTACCTGTTTGGGGGAATAATGTTTCATTTTAATTATAATATCATTAATTCTTGGGTTTATGTACACATGTGAGACTCTAATATATTTATTGTTGTGCAACTGAATTTTATTTAAGTGATTATACCTCTCTATAGATGTTGGGATCATTCCTAAACAACATAAATCAATGTGTCCATGTTCATCTTATTCTTATTCTCTTTTTCTGTCTTTTCTTCACCTTCAATATTCTATAATGTGACTCCCATAATTTCCACAATATCCCATTCCCTATCATTTTACTCTCTCATAATGGACATGAACTTGATTTTACATTTAATTTTTTTGACATCAGGTCTCTAGCTGCTATCATCTACCTTTTATTAGATTATATATTCTAACTTCTATAGTTTATTTCCATCATCTGTTTTTGGATTTGGATTTCAAATTATGGGTTTATCCTTATAATTTTGTATCCTAGATTCAAAATAATCCTTCTAGGTTATGAATTTATTTTATGCTTTTAAATATTTTCTTTCTTTTATTCTTACTTCAAATTCATTTTCATCCTTTATACACATGTTATTTTGTTTTCTAATTCTATTTCTTTCTAAATTAAATTCACCTTTAAATATTTTTTATATGTTTTCTTCATCATGTGTAGGTGTTTAATATTTATTTTTTATTTTTTATTTAGAATTACATTTTAGATTTTTTTATTTATCAATTATTGTTTATGTCTCTTAGATCATACTTATGTTTTTTAATTTCTCCTTTTGGATTTTGAATTCTTATATACTTGTTTTTTTATTCTTTGTTCTATTCTTCCTTTAAATCAATTAATTTAATTTCTACATCACCTTTTACTTAAATATTTTAGCTTATAGATTATGGATTATTATTATTACTTCCACTTTTATCTTTTACATTCACTTTTACTTTTCATTTATGTTTATGCTTCTACTTATACAATCTATTACTCTTCATACTCTTACATGATCTTCTATTTTTCCTCAGGGATCTCATTTAGCTTCTAGATTATTTATTATATTTACTTTAACATATGACTCTAATAATCCATCCATTTTTTGTTTCTCATTTTTCTGATGTTCACTATTTCTATATCTAAAACATTATATTTTTATTAATTATTAATTATTCTCAAAAAAATTTATTTTTTTTGGATTGTTCTATCAATTTTTCCTTATACTTATGTTTTCTCTTATAAATTTTTGTTATATTTTTTCTCATCCTTTGAATTATATAAATGTGTGTGTGTTCTTGTTTACTTATGTTTTTTATATTTTTTTTTCAACTTCTATCTATGATTCTGGATTAAGTATTTTCTTATGATTTTGTTTCATCTTTTCAATCTACAACACTCTTCATCAATTTCAGGATTTTTATATCGACTTTACCTTATTATGTTTGGATTCAATATTATATTTTTAATTGCTATTATGACTCATATTGTTTTTTTTATATTTTTTTACATCTATTCAAGATTTAAAATTCATCCCCATATAGTTTATTCTTATATTTCTATTTTTAGTTATGGTTACATTTCTATCCAGAACGTTTTTACGATTATTTATATATCATAATAGAGATTTATCTTTTATTTTTTGATCTTATGGTTTCAACTACATTAATTTTTTTATCTTTTCTAGACAATAAAGATTCCACTTCCTCAATCATCTCGATTTTAGTTTTTTTCCACTTTGTATAGTTTATATCATACTGTTTTTCTCTAACTTATATATTGATTTATTATTTTTTCTTTTATTCTTTGTGATATTATTTTTGTTCTTCTACGTCCTAAATTCTGCCATCAAATTCCTAAATCCAACTTCTAATTGGTTTCCTCCTATAAAGAACTCTTTTAATTCACATTTTAAGAATCGTGTATCGCATTTTCTTCTTCTTTTAATACAATTTTTGTTATATATAATTCTTATTATATTTCACTTTGTTTTTATATATGTTTCAATTTGATATTTTACATATAGTTTATAAATTTTATTATAATAATATGTATTAGGTTCTAAATTAATTATTATAACTTTTTTTATTTTATATAAAAGCATATTTATTATTTATAAATTATATATTTAGTCCTTTTAATTTTTCGTTAATTTCTTTATTTTGTCTTATACTTTTAGTTCCAGTTTAAATTCTATTTTTCATTATGATTCAAACACCATTTTTTTATTTTCAGTTTATAACATATTATTTTTTTATACTAATTTCGTTCACTATATCACTTTTTTTCTTATTCTTTGTGTATTTTTCTCCTTCCTTTTATATTATTATATATTTTTATTTTTATAAAAATTTATTTTTATCACTTTGTGTTTTATATGCCAAACATCTATCTCTACTACTATGATTGATTCTCTTTATTTCATATCATATAAGTACTAGGATCAAGATTATTTTTTTATCATTGATTTTAAAATTCATTTTTCTTCTTTTTACAACCTTTTTCTTTTATGTTTTAGATTATAGATTTTGATTTCACTTCAACATAATTTTTAACTTCTAAAATCAATTTATATTCCACTCAAACATTGTGTTATAAATTATAGATTATATCTTATAGTAATTACATTCTTTTAATTATTTAATGCTAGTTTATGGAGTAATTTACTTTAACATTTGCATTTATTTTTGTATTCATTTATACTATTACTTTTATTTTATGATTTTTTTGAGTTATTATTTTTTATTGATGTGTTTTTTTTCTCAATCCTTTTGGTGGAAATTTTATTTTAAAATTATGTTTTTATTAGACTAATATTTTTTTTCATTAGTATTTAATTAATTTTTTGATATCATGTCACCTTATGTTTTTATATTATTTTATATAATTTATTTTATCTGGGTGTTAGCTTCCATTTTATACTTATATATTATATTTATTCATTTTCTTTTTAAATTAATTTCTATATCTATTTTTTGTTTTTTAAGTAAATATTTTTCTTCTATTTCTACTTATCATTTCCCATTTATTTTTTCTTTTCACTCAAATTATTCTTATTCTTATCAATTAATATTTTTTATCCAATTATAACATATATATTTTGTTAACTACAATTATAATTATTATATTTGGAATATAACTCTATTTTAAATTTTCTTTTTATATCTTCTTTTTCTGATTATTTTATTTATGAATTTTTTGTTCTAGATTCTATCATTTTAATTATAGATTCTTCTTCTACTTATTATTCAAAATTATCTGGTTTCACATCAACATTTATATCTATATCTTATTCTCATTATATTTTTATTTTTTTATTTCTCCCTTCATCATCTTCCCCCACCTCTATTAAAATCCATGTCTTTTTCTTGACTTATTTTCAATGGGTTCAAAAAAATTTATCTCCATCAACAATTTTTTTTTAAATTTATATAATATTGTATTATGGAATTGATTCACCCATTAAAAGTAAAAATTCTTTGACATAAAATAAAACCAAATAGAAACTCAAACATTTCATTTAGAGAAGAAAAAATTGAGTAATACTCAATCCTTGAAAATTGAGGTAGAAGAACAAAACCTACAAAGGGTTTAATACTCTAGAACATTGATTCCCTCATAGTTTCATCCAATAGAAATGAAGTTGTAAACGATCTATTTCTATCCACCAGGGATTTCAACCATAGGAAAAATAAACCACCAAATATAGAGCTTTTGTTACTAAAGTTTATCTCAATCCAGAATACATAGCTACGATGCCAAAACATAAGAGAAACACCTTTGAAAAAACAACAATTTATGATCCAAATCCCTAAAATCTAAAAGAAATGATTGCATTGAGGAGAACCAACCACTTCCAAAATGTACATGATGGTTTCTACCTTCCAAGACCAAATATCCAAATTTCTATAAGGCAAATATAGAAAATCCCTATTACAAAAGGGCTATAAAAACTAACACAAATGATGTCATGGGGTCACCTAAACATGGCCCACACAGGGTCAACAAATAGGTATCCCCCACATGTAAAAATGTTTAAAATGTTTTTACTTATTATCTAGCATTCAATATTTTCCTTTTATAATTGTACAAATTATTGTAATAATTTATTTAATTTCACACTTTTGTATTAGATATTTTTTTAATTCTTCTTTTCTTCCATTTAAACATCCACATTAAATGTATGTGAAATCTTCTACTCTATCTCTATCTTTTACACTACCTATAAATCAATATTTTAAAATTAGGATTTAGAAATAAACAAATTTTATTTAAATGATATGATTTGGTAAGTTTTTTTAAAAAAATAGGAAGTGTGATGTGTGTGGAAATATAAATGGGGTTCACATATCTTCTTCCATCAGAATTTAAGCATGAACTACACTAAAACTTCCTACAAAACTAGAAAACATGAGGAATAAATGGGGTTTCAGATTTCCACTGCAAAAATATAAAATGCCACCCATGTCATTTCCCTAATTCTATCCCACCTAATTTTTTGTGAAGCCCTTATGATTTTTTATCTCTTTATAATGATATTATTCGAATCCTTCACGAAGATAGAATTTCCTTTTTATGTTTATAGTTTTCAAATGTTTTATTAATTTTTTTGTATGATTAATTTATTTAAAGTGTATGATTATATGAATATAAGATTTAATTTATATATTTTTTGATGATTAAGTTTATATTTACTGATTAAATACATTTAATTATGATATTTGGATAATTTAAATATTGTTGATTTATGAGTAATTAGGCTTAAAATTATATTATTTTACATTTATGAAAATGTAATTTCTTACAAAAATGTAAATGTATAATTATATTTTAGTATATAATTTATTATATATGAATATATTTATATATAAATATAATATTATATATTATAAAAAATTGAAATATATTGATAAAATGTTATTAAATAAAAAAATTATTCTATCAAATCAATTTTTAAAAATTATATGTGATAATTATTTATCATATTTAAATTTAATTAAATTTACAATATAGTATAGTATATATATATTTATATATAAAATAATATTATTATCTTTCATGAAATTAATTTTTGTACTATTAATAATATCATTTAAAAATATTAGTTGTAAATAAAAAATATTATGGGTAATTATGTATGAAATGAAATTATTTATATTTAGGAAAATATAATCACTTTAAACAATGTATATATGTATATATTTATTATACTCAAAATAAAATAAGATGACTATATATTTTTGGTCATATAAATTTAAATAATTCTTTTTTCATTAATTACCATAGAAAACTGATAATAGTAATATTTTAAAAAAATCAATATATATATATATATATATTTATTTATTATGAGTATTTATGTAATAAATAATATTATTTATAAATATAAAAAATAATTACATACTCAAATTAATTTTTATTGTTATAATTTAGAGTATTAATTATTATATTTATAAAAAAATTTAATATTATATGTAATATTTAAATTAAACTATATTTATAGTATATTATTGGATGAATAAAGAAATAAAATTATTATAAGTAACTATTTTAAAAAAATTAATAATATTTTATAGAAAATAGTATTATCTTTATTTGGATATGAATATATATATTATAAAATTTATAATATTTAAATTTAATTTTATCCACATGTAAAAAATATTAATAAATAAAAAAATAATTTAGTAAATTAAATATGTAAATGCTTATCATTAATTGAATAATATATATATTCCATTAATCACATTGTTTTTTATTAATAGATATAATTATATTTAAATATATGGTTACCAAATATTTACTATATGTAGAACATAGTATAAATCCCAAAAAATATTTGGAATGATTACTGAGAGATGACTGATCATGAGATGACTGACCGATGTATGATTCAAATTGTATGTTATGATTATTTTGTATTTGTTAATATAAATTTTAAAAATTATGTTATATTTATTCATTGATGAACTGTGTGTCATTAATCTCTATGAAATTAAGGGTTTGTGTGTTTGTAGAAAAATATTACGTATCATAAACCCTCAGAACCCCTCACTTATATGGGAAAATTATAATAATAAAAGGAGGATCTATAAATTGTATTTAAATTCCAATAAGGATTTATATACCATGAATAGAAATAGATTGGATGATCTTGAAATCTATGACAATGGAAGTTCCAGGTGTTTCACTCAATGTTTTGGTTGGTTTATCGATTAATGAAAACCCAACCCAAAGAATAATTCTCAATATGTCACTGTTATTTAAAAATATTAACATAAATAAATAAATAAATATTTATTATTTATCATATATAATTTTATGTAACGTTATAAAGTATTATTAGAATAATTAATTAAAATAAAAAACAAAATTCTTATTACTTATTTAAACCATTAATTATATATATGTATATATATTGTTATTATTATTATAAAAATGTTATTTTTCTTATTTAAATTATATCATTACATAGATAACTATAATGTAATATATATAATTATATTTATAAATATTATTATTAAATATTTTCTCTTTGAAGAACATTAGAACCATCCTTAAAAAATTGGTATGATTATTGAGTGTTGATTGATCTTGAGATGACTGACTATTGTATGATTATAATTTAATGTGAAATTATTTTGTATGTGGTTACATAATTTGTAACAATTATTTCATTATTTATTGATGACCTTCATGTCTACCCACTCTCTTTTAATTTAAGGTTCTTCATGTTCATAGAAAATATTATCTATCTTAATTCCCTAAGACCCCTCACTTGGATGTGAGTATTATTGAAATAAAATGAGGCTCTGTTGGAGGAGTTGATATTCGATGATGGATTCATACACCATGAATAAAAAAATATTGGTATCATTTGAAAGATGATACAATGGAGTCTACAAGAGTTTCCCAAGAGGGTTTCGTTGGTTTTTCAACTAATGTTAAACCAATATATATGAAATTTCTCAGGATCAAGTCATTGATATTTATTCAAAAGTAATAAAAATATTAAGAATTTGATGATTGTCTAGAGATATATATGTAAAGATTTACTAAATTTTCATTTTAGGTAATCATTTCTATGTCAATATATTTCAATGGTGAATTAATTTATAACAATCAGGGACATATCTACAGTTTTCCATTATCAGAAGTGGTTAACTTTCAGGAATATGTCGTATTAGAGGATGCTTGTAGATAGATTAATTATCACTTACCCCGAATGGCCCAAAGGCCTTCATTTTTATTGATTTTTGATAAACCCCATTTCAAAGGAAGAGGGGGAACCCTTACTAGGCCCGTAGGCTCAGAGATTACATAGCCCATAGGCTTAAGAGATTACATGACCCGATGGTTTTAGGGAATTAAACTAGACTATCTACAAGGAACTACCCCTCCCCATCATCTGCCTCATGATAGTAGCTCCCCCACTTCACATGGAAATCTATCTAGGCTTCTCGTGCAAGAATAGGCTGGTCCTAATGGTATATACATACCCTATTATTTTTACAAATCCATTTGGCTCTGCTATGGTGAGTGCACCTACTCTGAATCCTCTTTTGGGACTTGCTCCTTTTTTGTAGTGTGTCTGGGGAAACTGCATGTGGCCTAAAGGCCTTGAGGTGTCTTGAAGGCCTTAAAGGTGGCCCAAAAGCCCTATTGACCTGATGTTCTAGGTGGCCTGAAAGCCTTAAGGACTCCACGCCAAAACAGGAGGCCCAAGGTGAATAGTTCCACCTACTACAGTACCGAACAATACCTACTACAGTAACTACTACAATTCCTGCTACAGTACCTGCACATGTGTATAGTTCTGCTATAGTACTTGTATAGTGTACAGTTTGCTACAGTACCACACAGTGTATAGTACTGCTACAGTACAATCTATAGTACCATAAATAGTAATGTAATGGTATAATGGAATTATATTTCAACATTTATGTTACAAATGAGGTGTGACCAACTACAACATAACTCTGTTATAGGAAATCTGTTTATCTTTACCCTTCATAACATTATCATTTAATATATTTCCACATAACTGCAACAAAATATACATATAATGAAGAATAAGGTTATAATATAGTTAAAACTATAAGAGACATCCATATTGATAAATCTAATTTAATGGGAAATAATTTATCTAATGTAGAAGTATCTGATGTTGTGATAGAAAATGACGACGACAAAGAAGATGCGGCCCATGAGCCTTCTCAGGTTTCTTTGAGAGATATGAAAATACCATTGAGTGGTAAACATCCTCCCTTGTTTAATTCCTTATTATAGGGAATTTCCTATGAACTTGAGTAAGATTGGGGTTCCATTATACAATTTAAATTTTTTTTATGAATTCTAGGTAACACATTTTTTCAATTGATAACACCATGTACATTAGAAAAGAGTTTGAAACAAAGTGAATCAGAAAATGTGGTTAAGAAATACAACATATAGAATCATTTTTTGGGGTGGGTTACTCCAATAACTAAAAACATATCATTTTCTAGGAAAAATATAGGTCTAATTGTAAGTTTCAGTTGTGTGCAACATATGATAATTTTTTTGAATGTTGGAAGATAATGAAGTTAGAAAGCCCACATACCTGTGTGCACCAAACACTATTATAGGATCATTCAATTCTTTATACAATGATTATATCATTTTTTATTGTTGAAAGTGTATGAATGTGTCTAGAATTTCCTATATCATTGTTTCCAGAATGTGTGAAATAGTTGGTCAAATATATGGTTTCATATGCCAAATATTAGATGGGAAAATAGAAATTAATATTAAAAGTTAATATTTATTGGGATGAATCATATAATGTATTTCCCCATATAATGGGATTATTCTCTCTTAATAATATATTCATTTTTCGTCTTGAAACTTTGGAGTATACTTCCCATTATAATCACATTTATAAAAAAAGGTGAAGTTATGTAGGTTGTTCTAGGAATTTAGGTCATGTACCACCACAATTACTTATTATAAACAATTTATTCTAGTTGATAGAAATTTTCTTTATGGAAATTATACCTTTTCATTACTCATTGTTCCTAACATGATGGTAATTGTTACCCTCTCCCACTAGAATTTAATGCTGTTAAAATGGAGAACATAGAACACAAGAGTTTGTTCATGGAATTTATACACATTCATGCAATTCAAAGACAATGAGTTTTATTGATATATGATCATCATATAATTATTATTTAAGTTGTTAATAGTGATGGGTTTTAATATCAAGAACATAATAACTATTATCATTATTGAATTATACTTATTTCTTTTAATATCCATAATAATTTTAAATATGAGGTAATAAAGATGGAGATCATCAAGTTGGGATTGTTTATTTTTTAAAAAATTTATTTTTTTAAATTTTTCTGTCCCTTAAAATGTAGTGAAATATTGTTGTTTCAACATAAAAACCACAACAGGGAAAATTTAATGAGTAGATAAAAGGAATTTTAATGGGTAATCATGATGCGTATGATTATATGTCTTGATTTTTTGAGGTAAAATGGGTATTAACATATAATGATTGTAAAAGATATGGTTATATGATCAATAATATTGTGGAGTGCATAAATATAATATTCATTTGTGTTCATAAACTACTGATTTCTTAATAAGTAAAGGATAAATTGTATCACTTTTTGTAGTTCTTTATTGAGCGCACTCAAAAGTCTTATCATTGGATGAAAAAATAAATTCAATTAGGTCCCAACTTCTAAAGAGACATAAATAATATATAAAAAGTGACATCATTATTTCATGATCAATGATTTTATTGAGTAGGGTTCCACTTTAAGGTAATTGAGTTCCATAACCCAGTTACAAAAAAATAGTGTTCAAGTTCGAATGGTATTACTGGAGAATATGTACAATGTTTTTATTTCATTACCAACATTTAGGTATCCTTATGCATATGTCATTGTAGCTTTTTTATTGTTGAACTTATCTTGGGAAACCATTGTTGATCTGTTATATCACTTTAGAACTATGGTTAAATGTTATAGTGATTCTTCAATACATATTTGTGAGTTTCATTATTTTACCTTTCCATTTGATTAGCCAACATTTATCCCTGATATTACTAGGTTTCATTCCTAAGTGAGGCCAAAATCTAATAATATTAGCAATTATGTTGACTGAACTTAGGAATTACGATTGGGACCATGATATTGTATATTAAACGATATAGGTTATACTCATAGTAAATATCTAAATATGGTAGATGGGAGATTCCATTCACCCTATTTTTTATCATCTTTACATTTATTATTATTTTTCAAAATAATATTATTCTACTCTATTTTTTAATATGAGATTCCTCAAAAATATTATTTTTAATCATTTCTGAACTAATATTTATTTTAGTAGCTTATTATAGTTTACTATATGAGATGCGATTGAGACATTTTAGAACTATAATGAATAGTATATATATGTTTTTTAGAAATCAATAAAATGTTTTTATCATATCATAAAGTCTTATAGAAAATCCAATTATTGAAATATTATTAAAACATAAAGTCATAATTATTTTCTAAAATATAATGAAGATTATGTAAATTTAGATATTATTTTATGTAAAGGTAAATATAAAATTATATAAGCTATGTATAGGTAAAATAAACATATGTAAAGATAATATTTAGCTAAATAAATGGAAAATATATCAATATAAAGGTAAAATAATTACTAAAAACATAAAAACATAATTTTTTCAAAATTAAAATGAAAATAAATTTGTTGTATTTAATACTGAAGACTAGCTTGAGTATCAACATGTTCATATATGAATTATTCTGGAAAATACAAAAAAATATTTTGTTTATAAAAATACTCAACCTTTACCATGTATGAATCAAATTCTCTTTTAATTTTAGATAGATTTCAAAAAATTCAAAAAATCATTCGGTATCATCACAATATTCAAAAGATTTATTATAAAAAATGTATCAATTTACCATCCCATTTTATCTGATAATATTTTCCATCATGTTTTATTAAAAATGAAAACCTTGTAAATAATTTTATTAATTTTATTTTCTAAAAAAGTATTTTACAAAATGCATTACACTAATTATAAATAGTAATGACTACATTAAATATAGATATTGTGGATGTTCATTTTCTCACCTTCGAAGAAAAAAATATTAATTATATTTTATTATAGGGGAATCATGTTCCAGTCTAATCATGTGAAGGTATCACCCCTTTCATTATGTTAGGAACCGTCTTTCCATCATCCATTATCTTTGGTGTACAGGTTTATATGGTGTAGAAATGTGTGCTTTCATATTCATCGATCACTATCCCATTAAATTCATTGTAAAGTGATGGAGGATAGAGACACATACTTTTCATCTACCATAGGGAGAGATGATGATCACCCTAAAGGATGTATATTTTTTTTAAGCCTCCCTATTAAGTGTTCAGTTGTGATTGACTGAGTTTGTGGTGATTGGGTTAATTTATTTCAGAGACTACATGGCATTGTGGTCCATAACGATGGTATATATGTCATCAGCATTTGGAAAAACATGCCCTTGATATATGAACACTTCCCCTATATCTCAAATGATTCGGAAACGATCACAATACTGAGATTTGTAAATGGATATATTTTGAGGCTTACTGGTGGAATGATCTTCATTGATCATTCTACTAAATTTTTCTATATAATCTATAAACAATTATGTGATTACTTAAACCAGGAAGGGTTGTACAATTATACATGTCATTATTATACATACAGATCAATATGTAGCATGTATCACATCAATAATATGAAGACTATAGGATGTGTTATTCTTATCCACATATGGGTAAGGGAGAACATCCTTGGCTTTACACTCCATGTGCACAAAAAATTTACCACTAACATTTTATAAGATTCCTCGTGTAGATGATGCTATGTTTTTCCCTATGATAAAATTAAATATATAAATTTTGAATATAAAACTACAAATTCAACAATGTTATCTATAACTAGAGCTAGATCCATCAATATTCAGATATATCCATACATAATGTCCACACATACAAAATTCTGTTGAATAGTTTTTGACTAGAATAAATACATGATTATTAATTATATGCCAAAACAATAATTATTTATTATATATGACATCATTTATTAATTGAATATTCCATCTTTATATTGTTCTATGTTTCATCGATGCTATATGTTGGACTTATCTTCTAGAGTCTCCTTCCTTATGGTATAATGCTGCTTTCTTCCAACACATGAGTCATACCTATTATTCAATTTCATATTGTTCAGTAAAACCCTGTTGATTGAGTTATGAGGCATTTTGGCTTCCACATTCCCATCCCCACACCATCCAGTATATTTCCTTCACTTAATTCACTAATGATATTGGGGAAGAAAGTCTTAGATTAGAGATGATATCATGCAAGCTATGTTGAAATATAGGATATAATATGTGATTCCTAATAATGAGGGGCAAACCTAGAACATATGAAACTATTAGATTAGTTGGATTAAGTGACTTTGTACAGTATGGACTCATAATTATATCTTTTGTGAAATAGACACTGTCATGACCTAACCCATACCGAGGCTCGATCTATAACTACCCAAAGTCTACCTCCATATTTCGAAAGGTGGAATTAAGCTTTGAAGGAATAACTAACTCAGGGAGGCCTTTTCATAAGAAAATGTATGCACACACATATCCAACTCAATTAAAGATTGCAGAGGGAAAGAGTAAAATATGATACACTACTACTAAAGAAACCAATCATGCATGGACCTCTAAAGATTACAAAAGTATTATAGTGTAAACTAAAATGAAAAGGGAAAAATGCATGACCAACCAGAAGTATGTCTCAATCTGAGAAAATTGGTAAAATAAACAACTAAAAGCGATCCTTTCTCATTAATCCCAATCTACAACCACCGTACATGATCCAATCACCCCTTATCCCTAAGATCCTCTATAGTCATGGTAAACCTATATTTTAGCTACAAAAGGCATGCAATGTGTGGGAAAAGACCATGTAGGGGTGAGTATATACATACCCCTTATAAAACCTCAATTTCCTGGTGGAGAAGTAATAGATACAAGAGAAATAGAAATACAATAGATACACAAGGTACAGTGAAAGAGTACAACTCAACCCAACAAAAAGTAAAAGTAAGATTGTAAAAACATAAGGGGATAAACATGGATAGTAGATGAACTACCCATTGATCCTTCTCCACCTATAGTAAGAGAGTAGACTCATCCAACCATGAGAAGACAAAAAAGATATCATGTGACATAGGTGACAAGTCATCACCACTTATTGAAGGAGAGTAACTGAACCTAAGGAGTCGGCATAAAAGTAGTATATATATATATATATGTAATCGGTCAAATAAAAATAAGGGTATAGTAAGGGGATCTCTATGTAATTGATTAGGCTAAGAAAAATAGTCACCAACAGTTCCAAAAATCCATCAATGATGACCAACATCCCATTCATTTTTTTGGAAGTAATTGTTCAATTTAATCCCTACCTCATCACTGTGTCACATAGTAGAGGTATGGAAACCCTACTTTTTATCACACAATTAAACATAATTTATTACATAAACATCACTTGATACAACATAGAATATCGAGAGGTATAGTGTCTTTGGGTCTTAGGATCATTACATAAAAACTTAAAACATTAAATACAACATCTTTATTGAAAACATAATTTAAATGACCACTACATTCTTTCGTACTTAACATTGTATGGGATAACCTGAAGAAATTCATAAGAAAAGGGTGAGCTATAAATCCCAATAAGGGAATAATCATGGAATAACATGAGAAATACAATACATGTTAGACAATAGATATATCAATAGAGCACAAGAGAAACATAAACATAAAGTCATGATAAAGCATGATAATCATAACATGGAAATGTGGCAACAACCCTTAACATGGAATAATCTTGAGCCACAGCTCATTGAACATGGAGCATGAGTAAACCCTCATTACACTTAAAGCATGAGTAAAACCTCATTGAACATGAATTGGCAGGACTAAATACCCATTGGTCATGATGTATCATTATACTATACATTACCCAATGCATTAGAGTGCTATCAGGTTAAACCCTTCTTAAACATTTCATTTCATGCGTATATGTGGAAAATGTATCATAAAACATTGAATCTTTCAACATAATCATTTATTCCATGATAAAATAATGTGGAATACATACATTAAACTCTTTAAACAATAAGTAAATGTTCATAAAGGTGAATACCCTTGATAGAGAAATGGTCATGGTATTCACTACAAAATGACTTTGGCTTTGAAAAGCACGATGTAATTTCAGAAGCATAATGGCTTTAAATAAGAACTCATAAAAATGGTTGATGAGAAAGAAAGGGGTGTCTCATCATATTTAAAAGTCATGGAAATTAAGGGGGGTAATATAGAGACATGTCCAAACAAATGTAATGAAATTTAGATTCATGTTACAAAAGCATTGCTTGAATGTAAATGTGGAGAGAGAAATTCCGTTCGGAATTTCGACATAGTAACAGGTGTAACACCTGAGATTTTTATGAGAAATATTTTTTTATCATCAAAGGAATCTTTCACTACACACAATTCTATCTTGTCTTGATTTACACCCAATCGTGACCTTCCTCAATAGCTTGCGTTGTACGCTATACCGAGTTTCACTAAACAACGATATGCTATTAAAACTAGCCGTTATGAATAGTAATACACAATTTTTGAAATTTTATAAATTTTTTCCTTCAAAATGGACTTCATTTTTGGATTCGGAATATCAAAATTAACCTAGGTTGAATTTTTGGTATTTTTTTGAAAACTTTCAATTTTTGATGAATAGTGAAAACACTGGGTTACTATTTAAAACCCGAATTTTTATATAAATAATTATTTATTTTATTTAACTTTATTTTAGGTGAAAATTGATACATAATACCGATATAAGTTCAAATTAATTCATTGGAGTCACTTTATAACAATTTTTTATATATAAAAATTTTATTGAACTTTTCACTGTTTTTCACCCACCTCCTAGGAGAGTTTGAAAATTTACATAAAACTTAATTTAACCACTTCTATGAGTGTAATTTCGAAAATATGAGAGACATAGTTAATATCAAGGAGTAAAATGTGGTTCAATAAGACAAAAATATTTTTTTGGTGAATAGTAACTTTTTACTTTTATTTGCCACGATTAAAAGTAAATAGGGTAATTAAGGGTAAAAATGGTATTATTATTATCCTAACACATGTTCTGAATTCTATTGGATTAGTTTAATTCGACGATGAACATCCTTAGGAATAAAATATGACCATTTAGGTCCACTTGGATTAGATTAGGACACTTATTATTATTTTATTTAAAGAAGAGTTAAAATAGTTAAAATCAATGTTTAATAACTAAAAAATTTTAATATAGGGTTATAAATAAGATAAATTCAACTATAAATATTCATTAGAAAGATAAAACGATTTCCTACATCATAGTATTTTATTTATAATTTTTATACTTTACATAATTTAATTTATTTATGACACAGTGATGATGCAATAATTACCTTATTAAGAAAATATTAACATAATTGATATTGTAAATAACCAAATAAATGTAATTTGAGACTTTTTATAAATTAAACTAATTTTATAGGTCAACAGGACATATTAGTATTGTTTTAATTAAAATTTTTCGACCGAGTCATGATGCTATGATTTTCACAAAAATCAATTACCAAATAGTGTCAAAGTTGACATAAAATTGTTTTTAAAACAAATATTATATTATTAATTGTTATTTTATTCCTAAAAATCTAAGGATTGGCCAAATGACATAGATAATGTTATATATATTAATAATTAACCACTTGGGGTTCGTTTGGCTTATTATAGTTAGTTAATTATCCATATAGTGTAAGAAAACAAAAAGAAATAGTAAAAGTTAAATTATTTAACTTAGAGTTAAATATAAATGATACGATTAAAATAGTAACCTAAACTTGTATAAAATCTATTGGTGGAGAGGCTTTTGACCCATACCCAACTTATCTTTTAAATAAGTCAATTTGAAGCTATTAAAAACCAAATATGACTTTATTATAAAATAATAGTTTATGTTTTTCCTAAGGCGATCCTCTCCTCCCTTAAAAAGGGTACCTCCTCCCTCTCCTCCTCACACCACTTTGAGCCTTCATGCTCAGCCAACCCCGGCCAATTTCTCTTCTCCACTTCCCTAGAAACATCCTAGAGGTCTTTCTCTTCTTCAAAGACCATCATTAGTTCCCAAAGAGGAGGATAAGAAGAGGCCCTTCAAAGAAGAGGAGGTTCAGACACATACGAAGCAAATTGGACCTAAGGTAAGGGAAAATCTCACAATCTCAATTTTAATCAGAGATTGTTTATAATTGGGTATTTATTGGGGCATATTTATCATCCACATCTATGTTTCCAAAATATATAATATTATTTCTATCCTCCTACAATAGTTTAAATCAAATTTTACCTATTGGTGAATTTTTAGTAAAATATATGATCAGAATCTTTTGTCGTTTGCAGTACGTGGTACTTTTGAATTTTTTGGCCAAATACGAGAAGAATGTTTTTTTAACTTATACGGCATGAATGGATTTTTATTATTTCATATAACATTATTTCCATGAATCTTCCTATACAGGTTTTCATGTTTACATTTGATCAACTTCTTTCAGTTTACAATTGTATGACATGTTAAGAAAGGAAAAATGTTTTTGAAGTAGAAATGAAATTTTCCTCAAGAATAGAGTTCAATTTTTTAATCAAAATTATTTTCCATCTAAGATAATATAGGGTTCTATTTCTATCCCTATTTTTACATTTATTTTATTATGTTATGATGAAATTATTTTTATGATGTCCTTTTATCTTATATGGATTATGTTATGATGGAATGATGTTTAAGAATCCCATTTTTATTACATGGGTTATGCTATGATGTATGATTTATGATATTGTGGCACACATTATAATGGTATCATTACGAGACGGGTGGGACCTATATCTACCTCCAATGAATTGGGTAAATATTTATATCTCATGAGATAGACATGGCTGGAATGGCAGGTTAATCCAGTTCAGTGATACAGGACTGAAACGAGGAGTGAACTCGGTTCGGAAATGGACTTTGTCCACTAATATATTCTTGGCAATGAGTCTTGACTACTAAGAAATGATTCAATATGATTATGTGTGTATGCCAAAAAGTTCCATGTTATGATTATTTTGATTATATTTCACTACTATGATTTATCCCATGTTATGAAATTATGATCTCTTTTGCAGGTTAAGATTTCCAAAATGTTATGTCCTTATGAATATGAAGTGATTGATATTTATTTTGTTTAACCTTACTGAGCAATTGAGCTCACCTTTTTGTATGTTTTCTTTCCCCAGGTCAGGAAGAAGGTTATTAAGTAGGATATTCCAAAAGGGACTCTAGATATGATGAAATAAACGCGAGACAATGTAGATGCTTTATGAACCAGGTTTTTTATGTTTCCCAGTTTCTAAAGACACTATACCTATACGGTGCTACCATGTTTTTGTTATATGTTGTAATAAGTATGCTTCAATTCTGAAATAATAACAATGTATGTAAAGTATGGGTCATTATATTTGGTATCAGAGGAAAGGTATAGTCAACCTTTGGAAACTAGGATGTGAAAGCCTTAGTAAGAACCCTAAGGATATATCTAAGCATAGAACACAATATTAGTGTTTTAGAAATGGCCATGAACAGTCTAGGATAAGACCTTAAGTGTGATATTTCCTTATTGATTACGTGGTTTTCCCATTATAACTAGTGTTTCTCACACTATTCTTCTTGGTTTTAGTCAATGGATGGAACCCAAAGGAACCATGTTAATGCGGAATGCGATGGGAAATGCAGTGATTGTACCCCTGAGAAACCAAATGATTTGGGATCTAGAATGAAAAATATTTTATCCATGCTCACACAACATTCTCAAGCTATTAATCATGCAAGACTTCCAAATAAGCAAAGGAAGGAGCAACATTCTATTGAATCCTTCATGAGGTAGCGTCCACCTTCATTCAGTGGGTCTAATGATCCATTAGTGGATGAATAATGGATCAGTACCACTGAAAAGATATTTTCATTTCTTCAATGTTCTAAACAAGATAAAGTCATCTTAGCAGTATATCATTTGGAAGGTGAAGCTGATCAATGGTGGAATCTTATCAAGAATATGAGTCCAAGAGATGAAATTGAGTCCGTGGAATGGGACGAGTTCATGAACTTATTTTTCAATAAGTACTTCCTTCTTATTCTTCGAACAAAGATGGAGAAGGAGTTTCTTGAACTAAATCAAAAGGATGATGAATTTGTTGGTACCTATGATGAAAATTTTACAAGACATGCAAGGTATGATTCTGGGAATATTATCCAACCTGAGAGTAAGATCGATCGATTATTTAGTTTCATAAAACCAAGTATTCGAAGGAAGTTATCCATAAGGGACTTTAATAGCTAGGATGAAATCATTCGTTGTGCTCTTAAGGTTTAAATGGAGATTAGAGTAACCCATCAGTCACATGTGTTTGATAAGAAGAGGAAAATGGTATTCAAAGGAAAATCTAAATATCACACTGAAAAGAAGATGAATTTTCCCTTATGCTCAAAGTTTGGAAAGAAACATGGTGGGAGTTGTCTTAAAGGGATAAGTAAATGTTTAAAATGTGGAAAAGAAGGTCATCAGGAATTTTATTTCCACAGTGATGGGACTAAGATGTCTAATGATGAGAACAAAGAAAAGGCTACATAGAGTGAACCTCCTACAATTCAATGTTACAAGTGCAAGGAAATGGGGAATTATTCTATTCAATGCCCTAATCCTAGGGTTGTTTATGATGATCGACTTCAACAAAATTTTAAGGCTATAGACAAAGGAAAGTCACATGCAATTTCTATCAGTGATGTGGAGTACGATAACGAAGTGGTGAAAGGTACACTTACTATCCACTCTAAAGTAGAAAATGTTTTATTTGATTCTGGATCGACCCACTATTTTATTTATGAATAATTTTCTAAGGGTATCTCCATATTACCTCAGTAGTTAGATATTGAGTCATCTGTGACAACCCTAATGGCACAACAGTCACATCAAAAGTTTATAATTCTTCTCCGATTGAAGTTTGTAGGAAAGTGCATACTGAAAATCTTATGATCTTTCCTATAGTGGAATTTGATGTGATTCTTGGCATGGATTGGCTTTATTTATATAGACCTCATATCAATTTCCAAAGAAGGGAAGTCACATTTCATATTCTAGATCAATCTATAATCGTCTATCAATGTAAGTATGAACATAACCTTATAGTGGAAATTCCTTCCATCTTATGGGTCTTGATTCCACTAAATAATAGTTATTTATCTCAAATTGTTGGAGAGAAACTCACGATTAAGAATATTCCCATTTTATGGGAGTTTGATGATATCTTTCCAGAGGAATTTCCTGGTCTTCCACCAAATAGTGAAGTTTAGTTTTTAATTGAACTCATACCAAGTGCTATGACCATTTCAAAGACACCTTATAGAATGTCCCCAATTGAGTTGTAGGAATTGAATAAGCAACTCCAAGAGAATATTGATAAGGGATTCATACACCCTAGTGAATTACCTTGGGGAGAACCTGTTCTGTTTGTTATGAATAAATATGGATCAATGAGACTCTGCATTGATTACCGAGAACTTAACAAGATCACTATCAAGAAAAAATATCCTCTCTCATGCATTGATGACTTATTTGACCAACTACGTGGAGCTCAATACTTTTCCAAGATTGATCTTTGTTTAGGGTATCATCAATTAAGGGTCAAAAGGGAGGATATACCAAAGACGACTTTCCATATAAGGTATGAACACTATGAATTTATAGTGACACCATTTGGTTTTATGAAATCTCCTTCTATCTTCATGGATTTAATGAATAGAGTCTTTAGAGACTATCTTGATCAGTTTGTGGTAGTCTTTACAGATGATATTATTGTCTATTAAAAGAGAATGGAAGAACATGAAGATCACTTGAGAATTTTATTGAAGACCCTGAGAAAGGAGAAGCTTTATGTCAAATTTTCCAAGTGTGAATTTTGGCTTTAAAAAGTTTCATTTTGGGTCACATAATATCAAAAGAGGGGTATCTGTGGATCTGGGAAAAATAGAGGTTATGGAAAGATGGTCAAGACCAACAACAATAACTGAAATCTAAAGTATTCTTGGTTTGGATGGATATTATCAACGTTTTGTTAAATATTTTTCAAGATTATCTAATCCACTCACCAGGTTGACTCAAAAATAAGTTATGTTCGTTTGGATGGAGGAGTGTGAAGATAATTTCAAGGAGTTAAAAAGATGGTTATCCAGTGCACCTGTGCTCACACTACCTTATAGTGGAGAATGATTTGTGATCTGCAGTGATGCATCCAAGATGGTATTGGGGTGTGTTCTCATTCAAAATGATATGGTGATAGCTTATGCCTCACGAAAGTTGAAAATCCATGATCAAAATTACCCAACTCATGATTTGGAGTTAGCTGCGGTAATCCATGCATTAAAAATATGGAGGCATTATCTTTATTGTGAAATGTGTGATATTTATACTTATCATAAAACTTTAAAGTATATTTTTACACAAAGGGAGATGAATATGCGCCAAATAAGATGGTCGAATCTGATTAAAGATTACTACTTCTCTATTCATTATCACCCTGGGAAAGCAAACAAGGTGTCAGATGCATTAAGTCAATAAGACCATGATAACTTATCCATGACGAGGATCACAAAAGATCCAATATTTAAGGATTTACAATGGTTGGATCATGGAATTATAATAGAAGGGTAGAAATCTTATCTTTCTCAAATGAATTTTCAACCATATATACATGTGAAGATTAAAGAGGCACAAAAAGAAGATGTAGAGTTACAAAATAAGGTGAGAAATGTTCCTGAATTCAACCTTGATTGTGATGGGATAATAAGGTTCAGGAATTGGGTTTGTGTTCCTACCATCCAAAAATTAAATAAGGAGCTGCTGGATGAGGCTCATAGTTCATCATTCTCTATTCATCCTAGAAACAAGAAGATATATAGGGACCTGAAATTGTACTTCTAGTGGGATGACCTGAAAAGAGATGTTGCTAAATATGTCTCTCGATGCTTGGTTTGTCAGCAAGTTAAAGATGAGAGACATGAGTCTAAGAGGATGTTACAACCATTACCCATACCCGAATGGAAATGGGAAAACATCACTATAGAATTTGTCACCGGACTTCCTAAAACATCCAAAGGCAATAATTCTATCTGTTTCATAGTTGATCATGTTATAAAGTCGGCACACTTCATTGCTATTAGAGAGGATTTCTCTCTTGATCACCCTGCCAGGATATATGTAAATGAAGTGGTAAGATTTCATGAGGTACCAATTTACATTATATCTGATCGGGATCTGAGGTTTACCTCAATGTTTTGGCGAAGTCTTCAACATACTTTAGATATAGAGTTGAGTTTCAGCACTGCTTATCATCCTCAGACAGACGGTCAGTCTAAGAGAACAATTCAAACTCTAGAAGATATGTTAAGAGCTTTCTCTATTGATTTCAAAGGAGGTTGGGATCAACACCTACCTTTGGTGGAATTTTCTTATAATACTAGCTTTCACTCCATTATTCAGATCGCTCCTTATAAATCTCTCTATGGAAAGAAATGCCGAACTCCAACTTTCTTGGATGATGTTGGGGAAAGAAAGCTGTTAGGATCTGATCTTGTTGATGAGATATCATAAATGGTCTGATCTATTCAACAACAAATAAGATCAGCTCATAGTCGACAAAAAATTTATGCCGATAACCGAAGAAAATACCTAGAGTTTGAAGTGGGTGATAATGTGTTCTTACGAATATCTCCTTGGAAGAGAGTAATGAGATTTGGAAAGAAGGGAAAGCTGAGCCCTAGGTATATTGGTCCTTTTGAAATACTGGATCGTGTTGGGAAGGTAGCTTAACGATTGGTGCTTCCACCAAATCTCTCTCAAGTTCATAATGTGTTCCATGTATCTCTCTTGAGAAAGTACACACTCCATCCTTCACATGTACTCAGCTCAGAAGTTGTACTGCTGGAGCAAGATCTTTCTTATAAAGAATAGCTAATAGAGATTCTGGATCGTAGTGAAAAAGTCCAACGAAACAAGACCACTCGCTTGGTGAAAGTTTTATGGAGGAACCACAATTTAGAGAAGCTATATGGGAGCTTGAGGATATGATGAGGGAGAGGTATCCTCATCTGTTTGTTACAAAGTGACAAATTTCGAGGGTGAAATTCATTTTAAGGGGGGTAGAATGTTACACCCAAGATTTTTATGAGAAATATTTTTTTTATCATCAATCGAATCTTTCACTACACACAATACTAGCTTGGATTTCTTTACACGCAATCGTGAGCTTCCTCGATAGCTTGCGTTGTACGCAATACCGAGTTTAACTGAACAACGATATGCTATTAAAACTAGCCGTTATGAATAGTAATACCCAAATTTTAAAATTTTATAAATTTTATCTTTCAAAATGGAATTCATTTTTGGATTCTTAATATCGAAATTATCCTAGGGTGTATTTTTGGTATTTTTCTGAAAACATTCAATTTTTGATGAATAGTGAACACACTGGGTTACTATTTAAAAACCGAATTTTTATTTAAATAATTATTTATTTTATTTAAATTTACTTTAGGTCAAAATTGATACATAATACCTATATAAGTTCAAATTAATTCATTGGATTCAGTTTATAATGATTTTAGATATATAAAAATTAATTGAACTTTTTACCGTCTTTTACCCACCTCCTAGGAGAGTTTGAAAATTTACATAAAACACAATTTTACTGATTCTGTGAGTGGAATTTAGAAAATCATAGAGACACATTTAATATCAAGGAGTGAAATGTGGTTCAATAAGATAAAAATAATTTTTGGGGAATAATAAGTTTTTTCTTTTATTTACCACAGTTAAAAGTAAATAGGGTAATTAAGGGTACAAATGGTATTATTATTACTCTAACACATGTCCTTATTCTATTGGATAAGTTTAATTCGACCAAAACAACCTTAGGAATAAAATATGACCATTTAGCTCCACTTGTATTAGATTAGGACAATTATTATTATTTTATTTAAAGAAGAGTTAAAATAGTTAAAATCAAAGTTTAATAACTAAAAAATTTTTAATATAAGGTTATAAATAAGATAAATTAGACTATAAATATTCATTAGAAATATAAAATAATTTCCTACATAATGGTATTTTATTTATAATTTTTATACTTTAAATAATTTAATTTATTTATGACATAATGATGATGCAGTAATTACCTTGTTAAGGAAATATTAACACAATTGATATTATAAATACCCAAATAAATGTAATTTGAGACTTTTTATGAATTACACTAATTTTATAGGTTAATATAACATATTAGTATCGATTTAATTAACTTTTTTAGAACTAATCATGTAGTTATTATTTTCAAAAAAATCAATTACCAAATAGTGTCAAAATTGACATAAAATAGTTTTTAAATCGAATATTATATTATTAATTGATATTTTATTCCTAAAAATCTAAGGTTTGGGGAAATGACTTATACAAGGTTATATATATTAATGAAAAACCACATGGGGTTCGTTTGGCTTATTATAGTAAGTTAATTAACCATATAGTGTAAGAAAAAAAACACGGTAAAAGTTAAATTATTTAACATAGAGTTAAATCTAAATGATAAGGTTAAAATAGTAACCTAAACTTGTATAAAATCTATTGTTTGAGAGGATTTAGACCGATCCCCACCTTAGCTTCGAAATAAATCAATTTAGAGCTATTAAAAACCGAATATGACTTTATTATAAAATAATATTTTATATTTCTTCTAAGGTGCCCCTCTCCTCCCTTATAAAAGGGCACCTCCTCCCTCTCCTCCTCACACCACTTTGAGCCTTCAAACTCAGCCAAACCCTACCAGTTTATCTTCTCCAATTCCATATAAACATACTATAGGTCATGATATTCTTAAAAGACCATCTTTATTTCCCTAATAGGAGGTTAATAAGAGGCGCTTGAAAGAAGAGGAGGTTCGGACACGTACGAAGAAAATTGGACCTAAGGTAATGGAAAATCTCGCAATCTCAATTTTTATCTGAGATTATTTATACCTCAGTATTTACTGGGGCATATTTATCATCCACATCCGTGTTTCATCAATATGAAATATTATTTCTATCCTCATACAATGGTTTAAATCAAATTTTACCTATTGGGTAATTTATAGTAAAATATATGAACGAAATCTTTTGTCATTTGTAGTACGGGGTACTTTTTGACTTTTTCGACCAAATACGAGAAGAATGTTTTTTTAACTTATATGACATAATATGATTTTTATGATTTCATAGAACATTATTTCCATGAATCTTATTTTACAGGTTTTCAAGTTTATTTTTTATCAACTTTTTTTAGTTTACAATTGTATGACATGTTAAGAAAGGAAAAATGTTTTTGAAGTAGAAAGGATATTTTCCTCAAGAATGGAGTTCAAGTGTTTATAAAAATTATTTTCCATCTATGATAATATAGGGTTATGTTTCTATCCCTATTTTTACATTTATTTTATTATGTTATGATGGAATTATTTTTATGATGTCCTTTTATCTTATATGGATTATGTTTTGATGGCATGATGTTTAAGAATCCAATTTTAATTACATGGGTTATACTATGATGTATGATTTATGATATTGTGGCACACATAAGAATGGTATCATTATGAGATGGGTGGGACCTAATTCTCCCTCCGATGCATTGCATAAAGATTTATATCTCATGAGATAGACATGGATGGAATGACAGATTAATCCAGTTCAGTGATATAGGACTGAAACAAGGAGTGAACTCAGTTCAGAAATGGACTTTGTCTGTTAAGATAGTCTTGGAAATGAGTCTTGAATACTATGAAATTATTCCCTATGATTATATGTGTATGCCAAAAAGTTTCATGTTATGATTATTGGGATTACATTTCACAACTATGATTTATCCCATCTTATGAAACTATGATCTCTTTTGCTGGTTAAAATTTCCAAAATGTTATGTTCTTATGAATATGATGTGATTTATATTTCTTTTTTTACCATTACTGAGCATTTGAGCTCACCCTTTTGTATGTTTTCTTTCCCCAGGTCAGGAAGAAGGTTATTAAGTAGGATATGCCAAAAGGGACTCTAGATATGATGAAATAAATGGGAGACAATGTAGATGCTTTATGAACTAGTTGTTTATGTTTCCTAGTTTCTAATGACACTATACCTATAAGAACCTACCATGGTTTTGTTATATTTGGTAATAAGTATTGTTCAATTATGAAGTAATAAGAATGTATGCAAAGTATGGGTCATTATAACAGGAGTACATGCGAGGCATTTAATTGGAGATAAAGGGGTCTACCATCATTCAAACATAAATATGGAAGTATGGGGGAGGTGTGAAACCATACCCCAATATTTATAATTGAATTTAAAAGAGCATAAAAAGTAATAGTATATGGGATAAACATGAGAAAGGAAGAAAAAACAGTACTTGGAAGTGTGCTTCCAAAGGCTTGAGAGAGGCTAGAGAGAGGCTTCTTGAGAGCTTGGGGCACCTTGGGAGGATTCAAGTGAGAGGAGGGAAGAGGATGGATGAACTCAAAAAGATTTTAGTGAGGAGGAAGTGGGAGTTGGGTTGGTTAATATAGGAAAGGAGAGGTAATTGTTTATTATTTCGGTTTGGGACACCACACATTAAACTAATTAAAACCACAAACCAGGCCATGTTTTTTCCCATTTTATTTACAAAGGGTATTGGAAAAGAATATTTTATAAGGAAAAAGTCTGAACTTATTAAAATAATGGTGTTGCTTATGTGGAGGTGAGTCACACTCCTAAGGAAAATAATTTAAAAATACAAAATGTTTAATAAATCTGGAAGGGTCGACTAAAGATTTGTAAAATAAATCAAACCAAAAATCACATTATTTTAATGGTAAAACATATATTATCTGAACATAAAGTTTATAGTATTTTTTACATCACTATTTTTTCATTATGATGTCATAAAACACATTATATATTTAAACTGTGTTTAATTTTTACCCAAAAATTCAACTGTCTTAGAAAATTATGAAAAACTAACCATTGGATAACTTCGACATCCTGATTCCAAAAAATAATATTCATTTTATCTAAATAATTTTCTAAATATGTTAATTTTCACTTTTAAAATAAAAACTGAAATTTATAGAAAATTCATCGGTTTTGACAAAAAATGGATTTCAAACATTAATAAAAATTGAAATTGCATTCATAAAATTATGCGATCATTTATATTTAATAAAAATTTATTTAATAACAATAATAATATTTTATTAAAATATTATTTAATTCAAAATCCATTAATTCGTCAAAATTTATTTCTTAGTTGAACATTAATTAAAAATAATATTTGTGCTTTAAAAACTATTTACAAGGTTACAATAATAAAATGAATGTATATTCATTATTATATACAAAAATAATCTACATAACGATAGTGCTATGGTTTTGTTACATAACCCCTTATAACACCCACATAAGACCGAAGAGTAAGGTGTGTGATGGTGAAAAACTCTTGAGGTGGCTCAGATAACATTTCTCGGGTGGTAATCTTTTTTATCTTCCAATTCCCTCATAGGAGGTCCCACTCGAGCATAAATTATTCATTATCAGCTTGGGATTGGTCAAGAGAAAATCCCAAAGACGCAACCTCCTTTCCGAGTTCTGGAAAATGGGATTTGTATGGGGCACGTCTTCTAGATAAGGTCATCGCTTGCTTTGCCTGAGTAAATTGGATTTGTTAAAGCCCTATATTTATACTAATCATGTGATCACAATTCAATTGATATATCAGAAATGGCCACAATTCATAATAGTATTTTAAGATCCAAAAACCTAAAACCAATGAATTTAATATTTTATATTAACATTTTACATAAAGAGAAATTTAATTAGATCAAGAGGGATTTCCATTAATAAAAGTTTGGGTCGTTACAATCCCCACCCTCATTAAGAAATATTACCCTTTAAAGTTCCTTTCCCCACACTAAAACAGATGTGGGTAACTACACTTAATCATGTCCTTCGATTCCCACACCGCTTCTTCAAACATGTGGTTTTTCCACAAAACCTTGACAAGGGGCATTGTCTTATTTCGTAGAACGTTTTCTCTACGATCTATGGTCTTCACTGGTTTCTCCTTATAAGAAAGATCATCCTCTAACAGTAACTCCTCTGAAGGGAGTACATGTGAAGGGTCCAGTATGTACTTATTTAAGAGGGATACATAAAATACATCATGTACTTTGGCCATGGTAGGTGGAAGTGCTAGTCAATCGACCATAGCCCCGAAACGATGAATAATTTCGAAGGGGAAGATGTACCTTGGATGTAACTTCCCTTTCTATCCAAACCTCATGGCCTTCTTCCATAGAGATAAGTGAATAAATAACATATATCAAACTGTAAACTCAAGGTCTCGTTGAAGGTTATCTATATAAATATTCTATCGACTTTGGGCTACCTTGATATGCTGCTGAATGGTTTTCACCTTCTCCACCATTTCATCGATGATTTCTAATCCCAGAATATTACAATCACCAACCTCATCCCAACACACTGGTGTTCTGCACCTTTTCCCATAAAGGGCTTTATATGGTTACATTTGGATGCTTGAGTGGAAACTATTATTATAAAAGAACTCAACCAGAGGAAGATGTTGATCCCATCCTCCTTTGAAGTCCATTGATCATACTCTCAACATGTCTTCAAGTGTTTGGATAGTTTGCTCAGATTGGCCATCAGTTTGAGGATGATAGTACGTACTGAAGTTCATTTTAGTATTCAGAGCATGTTGAAGACTCTTCCAAAACATAGAGGTGAATCTTGGATCTCGATTGGACACAATATATAGTGGTACTCTATTAATCCTTACCACTTCACTAATATATATCCATGCCATTTGATCCAATGAAAAATCCTCCCAAATAGAAATGAAGTGTGTAGCCTTTGTAAGACGATTCACAACAACCCAAATTGCATTGTTTCCTTTGGATTTCATTGGAGGTCTGGTGAAAAAGTCCATTGTGATGTTCTACCATTCTATTCTAGTATGGGCAATGGCTGCATCATCCCCTTAGACCTCTTCCTCTCTACCTTCACTTGCTAACACACTAGGCACTTTGATGTATATTCAGTGATCTCCTTCTTCATATTATCCCACCAATAATGCTGTCAGAGATCTTGATACATCTTTGTGTTTCCTAGGTGAATATAGAAATTTGAACTATGTGCATCATCCAAGAATTCCTTCTTTAGCTTCGGACTTGATGGAACACATAGTCTTTTCGAAAATCACAGAATTATTTCTTCATTGACATTAAACTCCAAGGATTTAGCTTTTCCGATAGCTTCAACTTTTTCCTTAATTCCCACATAATCCTTTTGATCATCCTTTAACCTTTCTAAAAGTTACAGGTGAGAAATCATTTGTGAAATAATTGATGATGTTCTCTTCTTTATGATTCCCATGTCCATCATCATAAAATATAAGAAGAATGGATCCTTTTAAATTCCCATCAATGATAGAATCGCTGGGTCCATTCTAAATAGGGAATCCGACACCTTGTTCGCTTTCCCAGGGCAATAATGGATTTAGCAATCATAGTCTTTGATCAGCTCTAATCATCTTCGTTGGCGCATGTTCAACTCATTCTGTGTGAATATATACTTGAGGCTTTTGTGGTCCGTATATATTTCACACTTCTCCCCAAAGTGATAATTCCGCAAAATTTTCAAAGATAAGATCACTGCATCCAACTCAAGGTCATGTGTTGGATATTTCTCTTTATAAACGTTCAATTGCCTTGATGCATAGTCAATTAATTTGTCATTTTTCATCGAAACACATCCCAGGACCTTCTTCGAAGCATCACAGAATACCACAAAAAGTTCTTCACTTGTGGGTAATGTGAGCAGAGGCCCATTGATAAGCATCCTTTTCAAATCCTTTATGATTTCTTCGCATTCATCACTCAAATAAAACTTCACTCCCTTCCATGTTAGCATGGTAAGAGGGTTGGACAATCATGATAAATTTCTCACAAATCATCAATAACATCCAGCTAACCCCAAGAAGCAACAGATATCTTTTACCAATATTGGTCTCATCCATCACTCAATTGCATATATTTTGGACGGATCCATAGATAACCCATTGCTTGTGATGATATGGCCCAAGAATGAGACCTCCTTCAAATATAACTCACACTTTTTGTACTTTTCATAAAGCTTCTCTTTCCGCAAGGTCTATAGTACTGTTCTTAGATGCTTTTCATGATCCTCCTTTGTTTTTAGAGTATATCAAAATATCATCTATAAAGACTACCACAAATTTTTCGAGGTAAACTCTAAAGACTCTATTCATTAAGTCCATGAAGATTTATAGATCATTGGTGAGTCCAAAAGACATTACTATGAATTCATAGTGCCCATATCTTGTATGAAAAGAAGTCTTGGGGATACCTTCCTTCATCAACCTTACTTGGTAATATCCCAATCGCCAATCCAACTAGGTGAAATATTGTGCTCCATGCAACTGATCGAAAAATTCATCAATTCATGGTAGAGGATACTTGTTCTTTATAGTGATTTTTTAAGCTCACGATAATCGATGCAATGGCGCAGTGGCCCGTCCTTCTTCTTGACAAAGAGGACTAGTGAACCCCATGGTGAAGCACTTGGGCATATAAACCCTTTATCTAGATTCTCCTGTAATTTTTTCTTCATCTCATTAAGAACCACAACATAAATTCTATAAGGAGTCTTGGATATTGGAAACGCCCTAGGTATAAGATCAATTAAGAATTCAACATCTCTACAAGGAGGAAGACCATTCAATTCCTCATGAAACACTTCGGAGAATTCCCACACAATAGGCATGTCTTCTAGGATGATTTCCTCCATAGAATCAATCATATGATCAAGATGTGTGTGCTCAAAGGGATGTAATATCCATACTTGAGATGATGGAGCTAAAGAAGATTCATCTTCCTACTTGCACTTGTAAAGAATTGGGGGTCGATTCTCCATATGGAGAGTGATTTCCCTCTCACCAAAATTTCTGTTCGATCTATATAAGTAAATCCAATCCATTACAATAATTGCATCAAATTACACCATAGGGGGTTTGAAGAGGTTCTCCGGGAAGTCAAATCCATAGATTATGACAGGGGAGGAGTTATATTCATGGGATTCCATGATTTCCCCATTTTTCGTACTCACCGACATCTTCAATTCCATGACTTTTGGTGGTGCTGGGATTGTTCTACTAAAATTTTGAGGTATAAAATAATGTGTGGAACCTGAACCAAAATAGTACATTTTCTATTATTGAATAAATAACTAGCATACCTATCACCACTTCATTGTTAGGGTTATCTTCGTCAGTAGTGATAGAAACAACTCTCCCTTGCTACCATGGAGGTTGGTGATTGCCTATGAAAACCCTTGGATTAGGGCACTGATTTAAAAGATGCCCTGGTTCTTTGTAGTTGTAACAATGAACCATGCATTGAGGTTAGAAGGTATCATTACTCTCGTCCATCATAGCTGCAGTTCTTTCTTGGTGAGAGTTAATATCCAGGTGACCTTCTCTTCCACACCTAAAGAATTTCCTCATCCACTTCAAGAAATATCCGGGGAGATTCCCTCCTCACCTTTGGCATGTGGGGTGTAGGATCTTCTTAGAACTGTTGGATTTATCCATTGGACCACCAACATTTAAGTACACCTTATTCTTCTTATCCCTATGATAGCCTTGAGATTATCTGATCTCCATTTCGAACATGAGGGCACATCAGAAAATTTTCTCATCGCTGTCGAAGTCATGGATCGCCAGTGCTTTCCACAGGCTAGGTTTTATCCCACCAAAGAATCGATCAACCTTTAATTCAGGGGTAACGAAAAAGTTGTAAGAATATCATTCAAGCCTTGTAAACTTTTTCTCATACACTCCAACCTATTTTTCGTCTTTTTTCTTAAGGGAAAGGATGTCCCTTTCCATATTAAGCCGGAGGGTGGGCATAAAATATTTATCAAAAAACATCTTCCAGAAATATTTCCATTCCAATTCCTTGATCTACTCCTCAGGCTTCATATTTTTGGTCAACATCCACCATTGATCAGCTTCACCCTCCATATGATAAGTAGCCAGGAGAACCTTCTCTTTTTCAGAAAATTAAAGGATGGAGAATATCTTTTCAATGGAGTTAATCCATTGTTCAGTGATTGAGGGATCAGATGGTCAATTAAAAGTATGAGGACTTTGTATCATGAAGATCTTGATAACAACTTGTTCTTTCTTAGGGGGGTTGAATGTTCCTCATGAACTATGTTTCTATTAAAATCTTTATTCGGATGAGAGAGAAGCATGGCAATGTTTGCGATTCCTGCTCCCATTGGATTGGGAATCTCAATAGTACAGTCATCACATTGATCTTCACATTGGTTGTTAGCCCGAGTCCTCCTATTACCAGCCATTGCCTAGAATAAAAGGAAAGTTAGGGGTAACACATAAAGGGTAATCCAACAAAAAAACTGATGATTTATAAGTAATTTTTATTTCCTTAACATATGAATCTATTGTTTTCAGTCTATGTTATCCATGATATACATTATAACATATATTTTTAGGTAATGTTTTGTCCCTTAATAATGGTTTATACTATGTTTGTGAATATACCAAAGAATATACCTCAGGAGTGTCGTAACCAAGAGTGAATCAAGGCTTGTTTTCGTGCACCGGTTCTCATTTGAGTCTAGCTCAAATTTGTGTTTTTGGGTTTTACCCCTATGATACATCTATTCCATGGTCGCCTCTACCTTCTCGTATCTAGACAGAGATATATTTTCTTGATAAATCACTTAAATAATACTCACCAAAACTTAGGGATGTTTTTATTATACATTGTCTTGTATCTAAGGATTTACTAAGGTTTTATAATCATAATCCCAAAAATCACTAAACCTATCCTCTGATACCAACTATGACAACCCTTATTTTTATTACATAGTTAAATAGAATTTATTACACAAAATTTACATGATACAACATAGATTATAGAGAGTCCTAGTGTCTTTGGGGATTATGATCATTACATAACAACTTAAAAAATGAAATAAAACATCATTATTGAAAACTTCCTTTACATGAACATTATATTATCTATTACTTAGAATTGTATGAGATATCCTGAGGACATGGATAAGAAAAAGGTGAGCTATAAAGCCCAGTAAGGTAATAATCATGGAATAACATGAGGAATACAACACATGTTAGATAATTGGCATATCAATAGAGCACAAGATAAGCATAACCATAAAGGCATGATAAATCATTATAATTATAACATGGAAATCTGGAAACAACACATAACATGTAATTTTCATGAGCCAAGGCTCATTGCACATAGAGCATGAGTAAACCCTCATTTCACATGAAAAACGAGTAAAACCTCATTGCAATTGATTTAGAATGAGTAAACACCCATTTCACATGACGTATCATGATACTTTACTTTACCCAATGCATTGGAGTGCTATCCGGGCACACCCTTTTTAAACATTTCATTTCATGCATAAGTGTGCCACATGGATTATAAAACATTGAATCATTCAACATAATCATTTATTCCATGATAAATTAATGTGGAATACATAAATGAAACTCTCTAAACAATAATCTAATGTGAATAAAGGTGAATACCTTTTATAGAGAAAGGGGCATGGTATTTACTACAAAATGACTTTGGCTTAGAAAAGTGCGGTGAAATTTCAGAAGCATAACGGCGTGACATAAGAACTTGTAAGGACCAATAGGGGCCTATATACTCTGAGAGGGGGGGGGGGAGGGGGTAAATCAGGGTATGTATATTATTTTTCTAAATTCTTCCTACCCCACTGGATCTTGACCCCTTTATTACATGGGTCACTTTTTTTGAAATTTTCTGTTTATTATGATCACTTCTTTTCTTATTTATCTGATGATGATGCTTTGAATGTAATACAGGGAAGAAAGCAGGAAGACACATAGATTTTTTACTTGGTTCACCCTCAGTGGGATATGTCCAAGGAGAATACAACGACGATGTAATGTTGTACCAAATCCACTAAAGCCTACTAACCAAAATGTTCAGGCTAGATCAATTCTATGCCCAGGCTCACTGCCTTTACAATGTATTGGGTCAGCTCACTGCTTTCAGAAGGGTCAATCATTTTTCCTCTCTCTGGCTCATGGCTGGTAAAAAGGATAACCTTATTTCTCTTACTTTTCTCACTATCCTTGGAAGAGATCCACTCACAATTTATAGACCTATAGATCTCTTCATTTTCATGAAAGAATTCGTCATCAACTGTTGATAGATGCTCAATTGAAGTTCCAAGTTCATCCACTGATTAATACTGCTTTACCATAGTTGTTCTGGGCAATTTATAACTTTCACGCAACCCTAGGGTGAATTGTGTTCCCCTTTAACTGGTGCACAACCTTTTCCTTTGTTGCAGAAAAACCAACTTGTGCGCCACACTTGGGCACCACACTATCACGCCAAACTAGCGCGCTAAACTTTATCACCACACATGTGTGCCCAAATTTTGCTCCACATTGCTTGCGCGGCACACTTGGACGGTGCAATTGCGCGGTACACTTGCGTGCCCCACTTGCACGCACACTAAACTTGCACGTCACATCCACTTATGCGATCAGAGTTCATATTTTCTCTAAGTGTTGAGCTCATTCCTAAATGAGGAGAGTAGCCATATATTTATAGGTATTTTGAAGACTTTCGGGCCACACTTACGTGCCACACTTGTGTTTCACACTTGCATGCCACTTTAGGACTTGCGCACATCATTCGTAACATTGTCATATTTTGATATGATTATCTTGAAGTATGAATTGTGCGCCACACTTGCATGCTATACTTGCGCGACAGACTTACACGCCACATTAGGACTTGTGTGCCACACTTGTGCGCCACTTTTAGACTTGATCGCCACACTTTCACACCACTTTTGGACTTGCGCACCACTTTTCCTTTTCCAAATTTTTGATGTTATGAATTTGAAAAATTCCTAGCATACAACATTAGAAACCTCCTTAACACAAGAGTACAGCTCTATTTACCAAAAACACTTTTCCTCATTCTCCAGGAAAACCCCCTTTGTCAATAGTTTGAGTCATTGAGACTCGCTTTGTCAACAAGAACAACGTGGATTCCTGTATTGTCAAAAAACACAATCATCTCAAAAATGCTTAAATGATACCTTGAAGGATTTTTCCCCCAAAATCGCCCCTTTTAGGTTTGTTGAAAACTCTTCTCAAAACAATTCTCCATCCTTTGATACCTCATTAAGGCTTAATTCATCTTCATCCACCATTCGCTTCTTACGATACAGATAGAAATCAAAGATTTACTTAACACATACTCTAAGCCCACATGAGAAATACTCAGTATGAGAAACAATATTATCATGAAAAGTTCATCTATGAGTCACTACGTTTTTGACACCACTGTTGATATCAACCAGAAACCACTTGAAATTTCATCTTTTATCATGATCCTCAGTTGTCGTGATATCTATTCTTTGATCGATCACATCTAGAATCATCTAATTTGAAACAATCCCCTATCTCATTGCTCTCCCCCTATCTCGTTGCTCCACCTGTCAGCTTCTCCACATGTCTTTTACTAAGACATTTTCTCTCTTCTTTAACAATAGTTTGTCCTCCTTGAGGAGTCACTATATCTCCCCCTTTGTCAACGAACCCAAAAGTCACCCCTTTGCCATCTGCATCATTGGAAAGAACACATATTAGCGCATTAGAGAAAAGCACACAATACCTCATAGATAGGGGGTTCCAGATCCACACTCTTTTAAGTGCAGGGAGTTGACTGAACTCCTAGATCCAGTTGATGCCTTTCAAATGCATCCTTGTGTAAGGCCTTTGTCATAATATTTGCAACCTGTAGTTCTATAGGAACATACTCCAACTTCATAATTCCTTGATCAACCTTATCCATGATAAAATGAAACTTTATCTCAATGTTATTTTTCCTTTAGTGATGGATGAGATTTTTTCTGAGATTTATAACACTTGAGTTATCATACTGGATTCCGATTAGAGATTCACTTCAATTCCCATAGCATCAAGCTGCTATATCATCCAGAATAACTGTGTGTAAGCTTTTGTGGCGGTAATATATTATTATTTTGTGGTGCTCAATGAAATGAAATCTTTCTTCTTGATTATCCAAGAAACACAAAATACACCAAGATAGAATGAAGTTATTCAAGAGAAGAATCAGAATTCCAAAATGGGTATTATCCACTCCATAGTCTTTTCTTTTTCCTATTTTTCTTCCTTACTCATCAAAAAATAATATATAAATTTAAATATAATGAAATTATTATCATATTTACACATAAATTTTATGTTATTAAAAATACAAAAATTATCTATTCCAATATTATCCATTAAAAAATGAAAATGTTGCTTATGCGAACGTGCAGACTATCACCACCAGAGGGGACATATTTTAATTTCCATCACCGAATTACATGGATGTGTATAAAAAATTATTTTAGGTATATATATTTTATAAATTAGTAATATATATCTTTTATATGATTTTGAAAGTATGAAACAAAAATCAACAATCATTAAAAACTAATCTGTTGATATTTGTAAATTACTCAAAAAAACCTCGTCACGAATTTCATCTAAAAAAATAAACACAAAAAAATTAATGAAAGAAAACTACAAAATTATAAATAAAAAATAAAAATCTATTAATGTACCTTAGATAATATTTTCTTGATGATCTTAGTATGGTGAACAACATCAATATTTCATAGCATGTACATACTAATAAAAATCACTAACATTTACTGATGAGAATAAATAATATCTAACCAATAAATGTATAATAAATTATTTTAATTAAAGTGAAGAAAAGGTATTAGATATTAAAAAGTTTTAAAATAATTTATTAATATGTTTATGTTAATTATACATGAGTTTAAATTTCCTTCATAGAAGTCAAAATTTAAGGTAAGGTTTTTCGTCTCAATTTCGCTTCATTGAGACATGTTTTCATATTGCATGTATATTATTTCCCATGATTAAATTACTTCCAAATGGATTAAATTATAATTAATAAATATTATTTCATTGACTTTATAATTATATTAAGGACCCTTCCTTCACATTATATTATTTCCTTTAATACCGAATATTATGGGTTTTTCTTACCTCCATATTTCTTCTTTGTGATATATTTCATATTCCCCACTTATTTGTTTATATGGTTAATATAATACAAATGTGTGAATTTATATCATAATTTTAAGTCAATTAAATATTTATATATATATATATATGTGTTTTTATCATTCAAATATATGCAGTTTAAATGTTACCAAAGTTGTAAGTTATTTTTACTGACTCAACTCATTTTTATTCGGTTTTAAGATTTATTCATTATGTTATTTATTATATGTTTACATTATTACACCCTATGTTTTTATTAAATTTTAATGTATATTTAAATTTTGGTAAAAATGATATATGTAATTAAAATATTCTTCACTGATTAGTTTTTTTAACATAAAGGTATGACATTCTTATTAAAAATTATCATTCTCTCTAACGACCATTTCTCTTATATATCAATATTTTATCATTATAAAAATTTCTTCCATTGTGGTTTTTATAAAAAATAATCCCTCAAGGTTTAATTTTAGTGTTTTTGGGTAATTTTATATTACTGAAAAGGCTAGTTTATTGCTTTATAATATGATTGGTGTTTCCGAAATAGATGTTCTGAAGGTAGTGTCGTTTCCCATTATTTGATATATTATTTTCCTTAAAATATGGATTTTGTTTAATTAAAAAATAATGATTTCAACATACAATAATTATAAGACCTCATAGTTAGTACAATAAGTAACAAAGAAAAATCAGGAAGGTATGAATTCTTTATGGCAGCTACACTATGCAGATCACATAAGAGGATCAAAGTTCTACAAATGAAATACATGAATTAAATCCATAGGGATTGTTGATTGCAGGAGGAAGGCCGTGATATAAGGGATATGAGAATTAATAAATGCGGTATTTGGAACAAATAACATGTGTAGTACAAGGGTGATGGCTAATCCATAAAGGATTTTATGATAATTTTCGTTAGTGGGTTATTCAATTTTTTGAGGCAATATAAGGGGACCTAATCATCTTATTATATAGAGATAATTTCATTAGATCGGATCATTTTTGGAAGAATTAATCTATGTTTTTTATATTCTACGAAGGAGGAATTCTAAGAAGGTAGTTATTCATGAAAGAGGTGATTAATAAAGTAGTCTATGAAGGGGCATTCTCAAAAGGAGGAAGTTCACAAAGATAGTTTGAAGAAGGGATTTTTGGGGAACTATAGTTTAAAAAGAAAATGGGGCCACAAACCATCATCCATTCACAGAGAAATAGTAGTTCGGGAAGCAAGGGGATCCATGGATAACAGACCCCACATGGTGCAAGGAAGCTCATGAAGTGATTAAGTATGTTCATAAAGAGACTAAAAATAGTATGCGATTGGAATATCTGTAAGGAAAACACCACATGGTGAAGTGTACCTCATACATCAGGTGAGAATAGAGCATCATGGAGCACTCATGTGTGAAACTATTAATAAGTGATTCAAATAAAAAAAATACTCATATGAAAGAGTAGTTTTCCCACTTCCGTTGAGAGGGTAGTAAACATTCAAATTGTTATTGGTTGTAAACAAGAATGGATAATGAATCTACACTAAACCTTGTATTGGTAGTGAGATTTTTTAGATTTTATACATCGAAAAATTGACTTTGTGTGATCCTTAGACGTAACCCAGTGAGGGACAGAAAAGTAAAATTTTTGTGTCCAATAATTGTTTTAATTTTCATATTATTCTTTTCAACATGAAAGAGTGAAAATAAGGTTTTTTAATGATAAAACAAGATCCAAATAGACAAATTTTTTTATCTATTGTACCATAATTCAGGCTATCTCAAGGTATTTAACCTAGTTGAAGAAATATATTTAAATATAAATATTTATTGTCTATTTTGATCATAATAATTTTCATTAATACTTTTAAAAAAGTATATTTTCTGATTTTTTTATGATGTGTGATTCAAAACAGTTATTTTAAAATAATAAGGTTCTTTCTTCCTTGATCATATGTTTTATATTCCACTACACATTTCTTATTAATTTTTTTCACATGTCCATTATTGAGATTCCATTCGAAATTGTTTTTTAATTTTTTTTCATATATCCTACTTGTAATAAACTTTTGAAGGTGTCCCATAACATCATCTTTCTATGATAATATTAAAAATGTTTTATGAAATCTCTTTTCATGACTTCTATTACATTTTCCACATTATCTCTGAAATATCTATCCCATATGAAGTAATATTGCATGAATCACTTTCTAAATTACATTGTGAATCACTTCTTTTAAATGACTTAATTTTAGGTATTAACTGATTTAACACTTGTGGTCATTTTTGTGACACTATTTATAAATGTTACAAATTCCATTTCTATTTCATGAGTTCTTCATTAAAATATATTATGGGTTCTAGTGGGATGAATAAATATTTATTATCAATATGAGATCGGTGGGGTTATATATATCCTTTCAATTAATTATTAAATGTTTAATATTTCATGAGATAATGATGTTTTTGTGTGGAAATTATTTCATAGAGCATCATGATCTTTTCATTCATAAATATTACGTCTGTTTAGATGAATATTCAATATACAACATTACTATCCTTGACAGAACCATAAAGGTTTATATTTTTTGGGGATTATATATACAAACTTATTATTTTATGAAAGATATTTTATATATCCCATAAATATATTCCATAATAGAAATCATTATTGGAATATCATATTAAGATATATCTTCATAACCTGTGGAAAAGAAACATTAGAAACGACTGATCTTAGATTCTTAGTAAAATTAAAAATGGGAAATATCAAGAAATGATCATATTAAAGTATAAGATAACAATAAGGGAATGAGATCATGATCATAACTTAAAAGGTTCATACCCAATATAAAAAATATCATAAACATTTCTTATGGTATAAAACATTATCATTTCAAAATACATTAATAATAAGAATGAGAACTCATCAAAACTCAATCATGAACCATATGATCTGATCATAAATGGTTGTGGAACCATTATATGTATAGAAAACATTTAATATATAAAGGTTAACTACAAAGACCATCAGAATTGGTATCTACACCTATTTCCCATAGTAGATTAAGAATATTGACTTGTTTCGCATAATATATAAGCACTTTGACTAGTTTCCCATAACATATCAAGCACATAAACTAGTTTCCCATAACTATCTCATGAGATACAACACTTTAACAAATTAAATTGAGGTAGATATAGGTCTCACAAATCACATAATGAAAACTATACATATTTTTTCCATAGGATCATAAAACATTCATTATAATAGAACCCATGAAAAAATAGGGTTCATAAACAATTATTCATGGTATAACCCATGAAAATGGGTTAATTAAACATTTTTCACTATAATAAATATCCATGTAGAGAAATAATATGGTTGGTATCCTTGGATAAATACCATATTAAATAATAAGTGGAATCAAGTGTTGTTTTCATTAATGAATATAGATACAATAAAATATCACTATAACCAATTTGAGGAAAATACCCATTCAAATTTAAAAATAAATTTTAAAAATAATAAAACTACATAAATTTTAAATAAAACACTTAATTTTAAAACAAACTAGTAAAATTTTAAAGGAAAATTTAAATCATTGATGCTTCATGATGGTGTAAAACCCCTTTATGTTCTATAAGTTAAAAAAATTCCTTTCACATTTTGTATAAAAATTAAAAAAGTTCCTCATTTGAAAAATGAAATGATTCCTTATAATTTTGTTTAAATTAAAAAAGGGTAAAAATGCCTTTAAAAAAATAATAGTATAATCATTAATTCATTCATGAACCCATTTTTATAAAATTTGGATATGTAAGAAAGTGGATTTTAGACTACAGAGGGAATTAAAGTGGATTTTTCTTAAAAACACTCATTTGATCTCTTAAATAATTAAAGTGAGGAAAAAGAAATGGAAAACATATAATATTAATAAATATAAAAAGGAGAATAAAATTAATGGTATCCATTAGATAAGGAACTAATAATTTCCTTAATGGAAATTCTAGTATAAAAAATTCCGAATAAAATAGGATTGGATCAAAAATTCCTTACCTCAAGTCTTTCTTCTCATCATTCGTGTTAAAACATCCTGTATAATAAATTTAGATTTATTAAAAATGTATTTAATAAAAATAATCATATATATATACCACATATTATTTTTTATGACATCTTATCACATATTTATCTATAAAGTTTTATTAAAATCACTATTATGGGTGATAACTGCTTTGTTTTGCAAGCATGTTTCAAATCTGCAGTTTTGGTCCTTATAGTTTTATAATAGTTCCCTAATTTAATACAATTTATTCATGGTATAAAAATAATATATATTCATAATATATATATTAATAATCATTCATAAAAATTATATATTGGAAATTAAATCACACTATTTATTGAGAGGGTAGGTCGTATATATGCATGAACACTCTTTCATTTTTGTTGAAGGATGGAATGAAAGATAAGTAAATAATAATTAACCATTAATAATAATAATAATAATTTTACCTTATATATTCACCAAATTCTTCCTCAATACTATAAAAGTAAAATATAATTGAAAAATTATTGACATCACTTTGTGTAGGTGGTAGTCCACACATACAGACGAGCAACATTATCTTTTCCCAAAGGATTGGATGGTAAGATAATAGAACTAATATTATAGTTATTGAAGCCCAATTATGTCATAAATATTATATATAAAAATTAATACCATCATAATAACCATACATAAATGATGATTATGAAAAATAAATTGTATCGCAACATGGAGATGTTAAGCCGTTCGAATGCACGAGAAATACATTCACTTTTCATTTAATGGGAAAGAGGGTGTATAATGGTGCTTCAATATTCAAAGTAAAATTATATAATATTTGGTATAATTAATATATAATTAAATGATAAATATTATAGATTTATAGGTGGTACATAAGGGTAAAAACATATAGTGATCGCTTAAGAAGATTGCCTCTTCTTTGAAATGACTCCTTTAGATATCTTCTAAAGGGATATATGGTTGTTTTATTGGTAAGAAAAAAAACTCTAAGACTTTTATAGGTAATATTATAAGGTAAATTGGTATATTTGGGTCAAGATATATGGTATAAAGTGGTGTAATTTATTAAGGGAATAACTTCCTTTTTGTAGTCAAGGTGAAGGTCACTTTTGAATTTTCTCAAAAGATTAAATTATAATAAATTAATTCTCAAGAAAAGGTTTAAAATTAGATATGGACAATATTATAAGGTATGATTTGGATTTAATTTCATAAGAAAGAATAATTTATAAAAGTTAAATTTCAATTTAAACCATATAATTTTAATTAACCCTCAGTTAACGAATTTTAATTTTAACTATGGTAACATTTTATTTTACATTAGAGGGTTGTAATATTTAAATATAAGGTAAAACTTTTCCTATAAATGGAATATTTTTGACATTAAAGACTCTATAATATCCAATATGGCCTATTTTATGTTTTTTATGATTTTCAAATAATTTAAAAATACATTATTGTGATAAAATATAATTATTGTCAATTTTTGACTGTTCATTTAATTTAAACCAAAATACAACAATAAAAAAGTAGGAATTTGAATACAATTACTTAGAAAATATATAATATTATATATTTTTCTATAATTTTTTTCTCACATTAAATTATTCATATTATCACTTTAATTATTTTTAAAATCATTTATTATATACATTTTTGAATCGAGAAATACTACATCAGTGTTGCAATGAAAATCAAGGCCATTATATAATTAATAAAAATTTAAAAGAAATTTATATAATGAAAATAATTTTACTAATATAATGATATACACTTATATTCATTCATAACATATTTTTTTCAATATGTGGACACACAAGAGATACTAAAAACAAAGAGAGTGACATTTTGTAATTTTATTTTATTTAAATATTATATAAGTCAATTTGATATAGATATTTCCATTAAACAACTAAATTTTGAACCAAATGTGTTAGGAATATAGTTAAATTTGACCATTAATAATTTGGATGAAAAAGTATGGACTTATCAGTTATTTTTAATCCTTATTAACCTTAGTTTCCCTTTATTGAGGTGATAAATTTTTCCATGGTCCCAATTAGTATTGGAAAAAAATAAAAAAGGAATAATTAATAAATTTAGAACTTATGATTATAAATATGTAATTAATTTTATCTTATTAAATAATTAAAAATGGTAGAAATGGATTTTAATGTATGTTTACAAAATGGGACCAAAATTTATTTTTAGAAAGCTTACATTTTTATGCATCTATCACTATTTTTTCTTATACAGTGCCTAGAAAAATATTTTTTGAATGTTTAAAAAATTTGATAAATTAAATAATATATAAATTTCACTAGATTAGTTCACAAATAGGGAATAATTTAATTTATAAAATATATTTCTTGATAAAAAATTCGCAAAAAACATTACTTTTAATTATGAATATTTTTGGTTTTGAATTATAATATTTTAATAAATAATGATTTTATTTTATAAATGTGTAGATGATAAATTTTTTATAATTTATTTATCACCATTCATAAATAAAAATCTAGCAACAATGTGATAATATACATATAATATTTTTATAATGTTACACAGTTCATCTAAACTCATTGTGTCATGTAACACTATCTGTTAATGAAATTTAATTATATAAAGAAAAATATTTCATAAAAATATATGGTTGTTACATTGAAACCTACATAAAATTAAAATTGTCCATAAAATTCATCACTGATACATGTAAATGAGGGTATCTCTATTTCATTACATCAAGTGGTTCCCATGTAACTTTTCTGAATTGGTAGTTTTTCTAGAGAAATTTATCCTATAGAGTAACCAGGTTACATAGTTAATTATCTATATGATATAATATTTCTACCCATTATTCCTGATCAGAATGATCATTATCTAGTGTTATGACCACTGAGTTCATTACATATGAAGGATTAGGTATGAACTTTCTCATGGTAGATACATAGAACACATCATGAAATTGAGAGAGTTTAGATTGAAGAACTAATCAATAATATTTCTTATCTAACTGATCGAGAATATTGAAGGGTATAAAATTACTATGAAATTCATTTACTTTCTTCCAAAATATCATAACCTTCTACCTTGATTAAACTCATAAAAAAAACTTATCACCCACTTTAAATTTCAAATAACATCGGTGATTGTTAGAAAGACTGTTCTATCAACTCTATGATGAATTGAAATCTTACTCTATAGTTCTATATTTCTAAGAAATTTCCCCACCAAGATGCAGTACCAATAAATGTTTTTCTCCAAATGCATCCCAACATGTTATAATTCTACAATTTTCTCTATAGAGGGAATCATAAAGAGCCATATGAATGCAAGAGTGAAACCTATTATTTTAAGAAAACTGGAATAAAGGAATTTGTTGATCCTAACAACTATTGAAATATTTATAAAATGACCTTATTATATCATCTAGGTTTTTAATGGTTATCTCAGAATAACAATCACACTAAGGATGATATTTTGTACTAAGAAAAAAAATTGCACCAAAATACTACTGATTACTTTTCTAGAACATTAAGGTAAATATAGAATCCCAATCTGATATGATGGAAACTGGAACTCCATGAAATCTTACCACTTCCATAATATATATTATAGAAAGTTGTTAAAAATAAAAATCTTATCTAATAATAATGAATTGTTTTGAATTCATAAGGTAGTCGACTATAACCCATATTAAATTATTACATTTAGAAGTTTTTGTGAGTTTAAAGAAAAAATACACTGTGATGTTTTCCCATTTCCATTCAGGTATGAATAATGGTTTTAAAATCCCCTTAGACTTCTATCACGCAGCTATATCTTTCCAAAAAACCAAGAACCATGAAATATATTTTTCAACATCGGTTTTTATGTTATCCCAACATAAATAATATTTTAGGTTTCTATATGTCTTCGTTCGACCAAGATGATTATATAATGATGATTTATGAGCCTCAAATAAAAATTCCTTCAAATATGATATGGGTGGCACAAAATCATAGTTCCTGAAACATATGATTTCCTCAAAATCAAGGTTGACGTCAGTAACATTTCTCACCTTATTTTCAATCTCTACATCTACCTTTTGTGCCTCCTTATTCATCACATGGATAGATAGTAAAATATTCATTTGAAAAAGATAATATTTATTCCCTTAATTCATGATTACAATATCTACCTTTTGAGTATGTAGAAATGTGGGTTACTTTTTTCCCTCATCATAGATAGTCTAGCTTGGTCCTTTAGACTCAATGCATATGCCCCCTTATTCTCCTTTCCAGGGTGGGAATATAGTGAGTATTCATGATCTTTAATCAAATTCAAATATCTTATCTAGAACAGTTTCATCTCTTTCTAAGTGAATATATACTTTTCACTTTAATTATCATTATATATATCACACGTTTATCGATAGATCCAATTCCTCTATATCTTTAATGAAAATATAGCCGTTTCTAACTCAATGGCTTGATTTGGGTCATTTTTCTCATGATCCTTCAACTGGAATGAGGCATAAGATATCACCATATAATTTTGTATGAAAACACATTCCAATCCATTCATTGATGCATCATTATAGATCATATACCATTCTTCAATACAGGTTAGTGTGATCATAGGTGTATTGACCAACCTTATTTACATCTCCTTGAAATTATATTCACATTCCTCCATTCATATGAACTTAGTTCCTTCTCGAGTCAAATTGGTGAATGTATTATATAGTCATGAGAAATATCTCACAAAACATTGATAATATCCATCCAACCGATGAAAACTATGGATTTCATTTTCCATGGTTGTTGGAGGCAATTTCTCAATAACTTCTATCTTTTTTGGATCTACTTATATACCCTCAAATGAGATTATATGTCCCAATAATGAAACATTCCAAATCCATAATTCAAAAATTGTATATTTTTTCTAAATATTTTCCTTCCTTAGGGGTCCATTACAATATTCAAGTGATCTTCATAATATTCCTTATTCACTTTATATTCAAGAATATCATCTATAAAGACTACCACAAACTAAAAAAGATATATTAAAGAGACTCTATTCATTAAAACAATAAGGATATCAAGGGGATTAGTAAGACCAAAAATCATCACTATAAATTCATAGTGTCCATACATTGTACAAAATTACATATTCAGGGTATCATCATTCTTGACCCTCAATTGATGATATCTAAAAAAATGGTTAATATTGTAAAGGTATTGATCTCTACATTGTAGATCAAAAAATTCATTAATATGGGTGAAATTATACTTGTTCTTCATGGTGATCTTGTTAAGATCTCGATAATCAATTCAAATATGCATGGACACAACATTATTATTACAAAAATTGATTTGGTAAACCCCATGGTGATAGAATTTGAGGTATGAATCCATTATCAAGATTCTATTTATGTTTATTATTAAATTTCATTAACAAAATTAGGTAATTATAGAATAATCCTTTGAAATAATCATAGCCCTATGTATGTTTTTTTATTTAAACCTCAAAATTAAAATTCATTGAATGACCTGATAATTATTCTTGAAATACATCAATAAACTTACTTAACATACGCATATCCTTAATGTTGAGTTTTTCTGTAACCATATGAGACAGATAACATTAATTCATAGGAATTAAGACCCAAAATATGGAATAAATTTCAAATTTAAGAGCACATTCATCCTCACATCAATAAATGACAACATGTTCATTCAAAATATGAAATATGACTTCCCTTCCTTAGAAACGGATATGGGGTATATATATACATATCTAATCCATTCTCACAATAACATTATATTCAAATAAATATTGAATCATAAAATGTTAATGAAGCACTTTATCACAAACTTCAATAAGAGTGGAACTATTAACTTGATATGTGAACTTTGTTCTATTAAAATGTTTCATAGATAACTCAACATCTAATCATTGAGGTTAAATGTTGATACCCATATAAAATTATTTAGAAATAAAATAGTGGGTGCATCCAGAATCAAATGAGTCATTACCTATTCTATAGTGGATACTAAGGGTACTTTTTACCATTTCATTATCATAACTCACATTTATTGTTGTGATCACATGATATTCCCATTTTTATGTGGGATTAATATTTTCTGGACACTAATTATAAAAAACCTTCCAATTCATGATATTTTTTTAATAATGCCCATAATATTTTCATTTGACACATTGGAGCATGGGTGGTGCATTATTTGGAGTATTATATTCCTCTATTTCATTAACCTCTATATTAATCACCTTTTCCAATTAATGGGATTTATGACCTTCCTTTCCACATTTAAATAACATTCCAATTCCACTCAAACACATACATTGATATTTATTCCAACATTTAGAGCATGAAAATGGATAAAATTTCCTTCCACAATAAAATTTATTCAAATTTTGATGAGACTTGAGTTTTCATTTCATATAAAAACTACGGGAAAGGTGGGAGTCTCTAATTTATATTTCAAATTTTAGTTCACATGAATGATTTTTTAAAGCCACTGAAGTCTCTCATAGACAATTCCTCTCAAAGACTTGGTTTTAATACTCACAGGTATCAATTAATTTTACATTTAGGGATGTAGATAAACTATAGCTATACCTTGTAATGATTTTAAAATTTTCCTCATAGGTACCAATTGATTCATCATCATTTTTCTTTTGCTCAAGAAATGCATTATCCATCTTTCTATATTAAATATGTGGAAAATAATTAAAAAAAGAATATATAATTAAACCAATATCATTACCTAGATTAAATTTCTTCACCCTTCATTTTTTTATTTGTAAGATACCACTATTAATATTCTTCGCCTTCAAGAAAATAAAAGGCTATGAAAAAATTTTCATCTCCCCCGAATTGAAGAACAAAAATTATTTTTTCAATAGAGTTGAATACAACTCAAACACGAGTGGAGTATAAGATCCACTAAAAGAAGGTGGGAGTTACCTAATAAAAGATTAAACTTTATTTTGTTCCTCCTTTAATTATTTGAAAACTAAATATGATTCATATCCTTAGAAATTTTCATGAGTATAACGATAAGATTTTGAATCCAAACTCGTATAACATTGGTTTTCTCGGGTGTAAAATCATTATATTGTGTATCATATTTAGCATTAACATGATTCCTTATGTTCCAAACATTTAAGAAAATTAAAAATCATAGTGTGGGAAGTTATATTAATATATTAAAAAAGCATAATTCTAAAAAACCATTTATAAAATGTCTAATTCTGATAACTTATTCTATGAAACCTAATGTTTAACCTTGGATTTTCATGATCATTACCAAAATTTTATGAAGTTATCTTATAAAGAGACTTAACCCTAGGGTTTTTATAAACGTTTTCTAACCATAATCTCTAAATTGTGAGTATAAATTATTCTAATAGAAACTATAGTGGCTCCATATTTTTATACATAAATATTACATCAATTTAGATGAATATTCAATACATAACAATATAATCCACATTAGAATCATAAATGTTTAGAGTCCATGTGGAGTAGATATATAACAATTATATTTTATTAAATATGTTTAACATTTCCCATAAATATCATCCCTTATTTAACTCATCATAGGCATATCATACTAAAAAATTATTCATAATCTAGAGAATGGAAGGAAATGAATAGGGTGAGCTCAGATGCCCAATAAGGGTAAAAATGGGAGTTATCAATTGATATATATATGAATGCATAAAATAAGAATAAGGTTATGATATCGTGACCATAAATAAAAATTTGAATACCCAATTAGAAAAATATTATAAACATGAGTTATGTAATAAACTATAACATTTTAATAGACATGAATTATAAGAATTAAAAGTCATCATAACTCAACCATGAACCTTAATATCATGTCATAAATGTGTGTAGAACCATCATAAGAATAGAAAATATTTCACATGAAAATGTTATCTACTAGAACATCATATCAGGAATAAATACTTATCTTCCATTGTGAATTAAGTACATTTACATTTTTAATGTAATGAATGACGCACTTCAACTTGTTTCTAATAATATATCATGAACATCTATTTGATTCCCATAACTATCTTATGAGATATAAAAATTTACATAGTGAATTAGAGGTATATATAGATATAACCCAATACATAATGAAAACAATGAATATGTGTTCCACAAGATCATAAATATTTCATCATATCAATCCCCATGAAAAGAAATGGGTTTTAAAAACATTTTATCATAGCATAACCTATGAGAACATGTTTCATAAACATATGTAATGATAATACTAATCCATTTAGAGAAATTATAAAAATTTTATCATTATATCATAACCTTAGTAATGAATAATTATAATAAATGGATATTCTCATTGATGAATAGAGATACCATTAAAAGATTATTAAACCCTTTTTGGGGAAAATACCCTTTCAAATTAAAAAATAATAATTTTCAAAATAAAAAAACAAAGCATGCAATAAATAAAAAAATTTAGTTGAAAGAACCTTGTGAAATTTTGAAGGAATTTTCAAAGAATTGATGTGTCTTGATGGTTATAAATTTTATTCATGCCATATAAGTTGAAAAATATTCCTTTTACATTTTTTTGGTAAAAATCAAAAAAAAGTGCCTTGTTTAGAAAAGGACAAGAGGATTCATTGTAATTTATTTTGTAAAAGTTAAATAAAGGGAAATGTTTCTTCAAAAAATAATGTGATAATATTTAAATAATTCTTCAAGTAATTTTTAGAAACCCTGGATATGGATGAAAAATGATATTAAAATGAATAGATAATTGAATTTGATTTTACTTAAACACACTATTTTTATATTTTAAATAATTAAAGTGATGAAAAAAAAATAAAAACATACAATAAAAATAAATAAACATATTATAAAAAAATTAAATGGATTTATCAGATAAGGCTCACATAATTTCCTCAATATAAATTCAAGTGTAAAAATACTGATTAAAATAGGAATGAAGCATAAATCTCTTACCTCAATTATAACCTTTTCTCATTGACATTAAAACCTCATGTATTATAAATATAGATTAATTAATCATTTATTCATCATAATATTCATATCTATCATGACATTTATGATTTATTTATTACATCTTATCACCTTTTTTATTAATAATTAATTATTAAAATCTCTTTTGTGGTTGATAATAGGTTTGTTTTCTAAGAATGTTTCAGTTTGGTAGTAATGATCCTTATACATTGATCATATTTCCATAATTACCGAAATTTTAATAATAGTATTAAAATAAAATAGTTTCATTATATACATATTTATAATGATTCTAAACTAGATATATACAAATAAATTAAACTATTCATAGAGATGGTAGGATGTACATACACATGAACGATGTTACTATTTTAAGAATGATATAATTAAAGAAAGGTATATAATACTTAAACTATAAAGAATAAATATTATATAACTTGTATAATATATATTCTTTAAATTAATTATCATTACCATCCCATTAAAATATAAATAAATAACAAATCACATCGCTCTATTGTGGTGGCAGTCCACATGTATGCATGAGCAATGTAATATTTTCCCAATGGACTTGATGGTAAGAATGTAGACATGAAATTATCATTCCAAAAATTATAATTATCTCATAAATATAATATATTAACATTAATACCATCATAATACCCATCCATAAACTATGGTATGAGAAATTAATTTTATTACTATGTTGAAACGGTAAGCCTTACGTACGCATGAGTGATACATTCACTTCTTGTTTGATGGGAATGAGTGTGTATAATTTTATTTTCATTATAAAATTATATTTTTAGAATAATTAAGATACATAATTTATTATTTTATGATAAATAATATGTATTTTTAGTAGGTAAATAAGAGTAGATGAGAAAGTGGTTAGTCAAGGTGATTACCTTTTCTTTGAAATGACTTATTTAGTTCTCTTAATGCTTTGGAGTTGTTGTTTTGGGAAGACCAAAACATATTTAATATGTATAGGGAAGTTAATAGTCTATGTTTATGGAGGTTTTTTGAGCTATAAATCTCAAAATTGTGTAAATAAGTGAGGGGAGAAGTTCCCTTCAATAATAATGATGAGGGGCACTTTTGTAATTTCCCAAAATATTTAATTATAATAAATTAATTTTCAAAAAAATGTCACCAAATGGAAATATATTATAATATTTGGTAAGATATGGTTGTAAAACCCTAAATCAAAATATTTTTTTTCAATTTTTTATTCCATTCTAAAATTTATCATTTTGATTAACCCTTCGTTAACCAGTTTTAATTTTAATTATAATGAATTTTTTTAATATTAATGGTTTGTATTTTTTACATATAAGGTGACAATTGACCCATAAACGGACAACATATGACATATTAAACCATATAATATCATCATTTTATTATTTAAAGTTTTTTATGATTTCTAAATAATTTAATAAAATATTATTTTGATAAAATATCTTTATTATAAATTTTGAAACTAATATTTTAATTTAAATTAAATACATGAAGACAATGGGGTATTTAAAATATTATACTTTGAAACCGCCCTAATATGTCATATAAATATATAAAAAAATTTAATCTCATTATCTCATTAAAATTATATCACATTAAATAATTTTAAAATAATTTATTATATATTTATTGTAATTTGAGAAATACTACATCAGTGTTTGATAAGAAATTTAGGCCATTATATAGTTGAAAAAAGTTAAATATAATTTATTATGATGAATATAATTTTATTAATAAAAAATGGACACTTATATTCATTAATAACTTACTTTTTTCTATTTTTGGACACAAAATAGATATTAAGAAAAGAGAGTGATAGTTTGTAACTTTATTTGATTTAAATAATATATAAGCCTTTTTCTGCGAAAATATACCATTAAAAACTCAAATTGAATGAAAATTTTTAGTATATTAATTAGATTAATCAAATAAGAATTTGGATGGAAAATTATGGCCTTATCACTTATTTTTAATCCAAATGAACCTGATTTAACATTTACTATGGTGATAAATTTTACCATGATGTCTATTCATTTTGAGCAGAATTTTAAAAGTCCTAATTACTAGATTTGGACCTCCCAATTATAAATATTTAATTAATTTTAACTAATTAAATTATTTTAAATGGATGAAATAAATTTTAAATGATGTTTAAAAAATGGGACTGAACTACATTTTAAAAAATAAAATAAAATTTTAATCATAAAATTGGATTTATTTATATAATATACATAGAAAATTATTTTTTAAAAATTTAAAAAATTGGATAATGTAAATAATATAAGTATTTCTTAAAAATAATTCACCAATAGGGATTAATTTAATTTATAATGAACATTATGCACATAAAACAATTTTACAAAAAAATATGACTTTTATTTTATAATTTGTTTAGTTATATTCATTTGATAAAAAATCAAGTAATTTTATAAATGTGTATACCATATATTTTTCATAATTTAGTTATCACTATTAATATCCACCAATCCGATTACATGGAAATAACATACACAAACTATTTTTATACTATAATGTGGTTTTTCTAAACTCATCGTTACGTGTAAAACAATATATCAATGAAATAAAATTATTTAAAGAGAAATATTTCATAAAAATATTAGGGTGTTTTATTATAGATATATTTTTTCTCAATTTTTTAAAAACATGAATGTGGATATATTTTGTCCTAATTTTGTTGTGAGAACATGTTTCAAAACAACTCTTTTCACTTATTTATCATCTTGATTGAATATTTCCTTGTAAATTTTTTTTTGGGTCAACATAATTATGGATTAATTTGATAATATATTTTTTGTTTGGAAATGATTGTAGATAACATTTTTCTTTAATTTTGTGTGTGTGGACATGATTATAGGTGTATTTTTTTAATGATTTCCCAAGATTACAGTTATTGATATCCTTGATCAAAATATTATGGATTTTTATGATTATGTTTATAACACATTTATTCATTATATTACAATGTTATAATCCATGAATCGCATTTACTGTCTCATGTGTCTTTCAATATTATTCCATGGTTCATGATAGATCTTTTTAGAATATATATCCATATATTATGCCTTAAAAAAAACTATTAATTTTCTTAAGTTTCTTTTTATCGTATATTTCTCCCATGTTCATGTTTTCTCATACTATTATTCACTAAGACATTATGGATCATTGATATATTTTTACATTAATGAAATTTTAGGTCACCCCTTTATTATGTTTTTATTTTCCTTATGTTTTGAAGAAGAGTATAACCTAGGATATTTATAAAAGGGAATATAGCATCTTACAATTATCGATAAATAATCACAATAATATTTTTTATGTAGTTAATATCCAATGTCACTAAAACATTAGGTTATAAGACTATGAGATTATTTTGAGATGTAATGTTTATATTATTTAAATATTTGTAAGTTTATCTTAGGTAATCTTAATCAGTAATGAATCTAATTGTAATGAATTTGTTTTTAACACTAGATCTAAGAGTGCAGTTTTGAGGAGATTTATTTGGTATCAATGTGAGGTTTAGTTAATTTTTTGGATATTTTTTTATATATATTTGGGGATTTGGATGAAATAATTTTAGTGAAAACCATATAGATAAGTAAATTTATACGATAATATCCTAAAATATTTTCAATTTTGATATTGGGTAGTTTCCTATCAATGAAAACTCGATCTGGATATAGATAAGTGGATGTAGGACCTAGCACAGATTCACCACGGGGTAATAACCCTTGAAAAGTTGGATAATTGTTATCTTGATCTTCACCTGATGTATGAAAAAGTGACTTAATTATAAACTTGATTTTACACCCTCAGGAGATATTCCATGGTCAGTTCACAGTCTCCTTATAAACCATTATAGGGTTTTGAGACGATTTAGTTTAGAGAACATAATAGTATTTTGACCATGAAAATCCAAGGTTAATCTGAAGGATTTATTTCTTTATTCAATTATATCATAATTGAAATAAAATTTTCATTGGTTTAAATTATGGTTTCATGAGAGAATACATATTATGATTTATTATAAATATTTAGATGATAATTTGATCTGATTTTATTTTATATTATCATAATTATTTTGGTTATAGTATTTGGTTGGAAGCATGACCATGGAAATTAATATTATAAAGGTATTGTATATAAAACTCATAATACATACTGATATATTATGAGAAATATTTAGAATAAGTGGTCAAGAATCTCAAATTATGCCTATTATGAAGGAAAACATGAGTTTTATAATCTTTCCCATGATAGTGAGTTGGAAATTGTATCTTGAGTTATACCCATATATGTTTTTAAATATTTAGTTACAATTAAAATTATGAGGACACAATTTATTTTGGTGGTGATTAAGGGGGTGTTAAATGTAATTCTCGTTGATTTTAGAATGTATATTACTTTAATTAAGTACAATTTTGAATAGATAATTTCACATGAAAAACTCATCTAAAACAAACCATAATACATTTTATTGAAATAAAATATTACAATATTATAAACATTCATACATTATGAGAATGAATAATGAATCGAAGAAATAGTATTTAATTAAATAATTATTTTATATATATATTTATTCATTGTATATTTTTATTATAACTATTATTGTTTTATAAAAGAATGTTTTGATGTATTTTTAAAATTGAGAGAATGATTTTAGAAATAATGTATTGATAAAATTTATCCTAACCTTGTTAAAAAATTAATCAATCTTAAATAATTACAGATAAAACCATGTAGTATAAAAAGAAGTTTTCTCAATGAATTATAATATATATATTTATATATATTTTATTCAAAAAAATCACTATCGAATAATGTGGTATGTATTAATATCATATTTAAAAAAATAATTTAATGTTCATCTAAATATGATAACTTGAAATAGAATATGAATAAATAATTTTTATGATATTTTCTTCTTGTGTAATTTTTTTAATGCATTATGTGAGTTTATTTCAAAATTTATTTTTATTAACTCTAAAAATTGAGACCAATAAAATAGTTTTAAAATTTTTAATCATCATTTAAAATTTTTGTAATAATTCAATTTTCATTTCTAACATACAAATAAGTTACTAGGATAAATATGAGTTTCCATGGTAGAATATTTATTTTTAAAAAAATAGTTTTATAAGCATTGTATATTTCTTTTGATAATAAATTAAATAGACTAATTTAGTTTTTGAATATAGTATGATGTTTTAACATTTTGGACCAGGTTTCGTGCACTGGTTCCCCGAGAAGGGATGTTACATAGTGGTATAATAGGTCTTGTTTTCTTTCTTTTTATTTTGTGTTATTATTTGTGAAAGGTAGATAGGAAAATATAAAGATTCGGGACTTGGTTATGATCTCATGAATGGGGGTAGCTACCTCATGTAAGGGAGAGAACCCAACTACCCAGGGTGGGATTAATGATATTACTATTTTTTGTTATAGTTGAATATTATTTCTCCTTGGGTTACACACATTGTTGTGTGATGCAATTATGGTTTTGATATTAGTTGAGATTGACTCATGGCCCGGTATTGCACGATGGTTGAGTATGCAGGCATTATTCTAGGCACTTAGGATTATTTTGTGACATGCATCATTATAGGCACAAACATGAAAATAGTATTTGGTTAATTTATTAAACATGAGCTGTTTTCCATGCTTGGGAAATTGAAATGAAAGTGGTGAATTAATTAATGATAGAAATTTGAAATTGTAGTTTTCAGTAGCAATTAATTATAGAATTAATAGTAAGATATTGATATCATAAATTGGGGATTATTAATTTTCGAATTAATTATGTGATATTAATATTATTTTTTTGATAATTAATGGTGGATTTAATTATGGGAAGATGATATATAGAAATAGATTAATTAATTATGGAATTAATTAATAAAACTGATGTATTAATTAATTAAAAAATTAATTAATTTGAGTAAATATATTATTTAATTTTTGAATTAAATAATGTGATTATGTAATTAAATAATTAATTAAGGTGATTAAAGAGATTGTTTAAGTGTTGAATTAAATAAATTGATTAATTAGTAGAGAGAGACTATAAAATGAGGCAAGATGGGAATAAAAGAGTGTCTAATTGATAAACAAGAATAATGGGAAGGTTTTTACCCTTCTTAAGTAGGACCTAGGTGTAGAATGGTTAAGGGTAGTGATTGCACATCGATTTTTACTGTATTGAGTTAAAAATTGGAGGAAAATTGTTAGTGAAGGATTGGTGTTGGTATTCATCATTGAGTTCTTGTCGTACTTTTAATTAGTGATGATCACATCCCTTACCTTAACATCGTCTCAGGTTTTCTGAGAATTCTCTGGCTTTATGTCTAGCAAAATGAATGTGTTTTGGTTGGATATTGGTCTACGTGGAGGTTGTGTGTATGAAGATGTATATATATGGAGCATGATGTTGTAAGGTATGCCATCAATAATTTATATATGAGGTTCTCAGGATTGACTAGAGGTATATGAAACCTATGGTTGATAAGGTACTTAATATGAGGGGTTAATGAAGCTCCAAGGGTTGGTAGATTGCAAGGACTCGATTTTTCATAAAGTTTCTTATGAGTACGGCTCGAGGAAAATCTTTTATAAGGTGTGGAGATCGTAAGAACCTATCCTTTTTCTCGGTATGAATCTCTTAATTTTTTTATGAAGATATGTTGTTCTTATTTTAATTCACAAAAATGATTTATGAGTAAATTTTTTAACAAATGTTTAAATGGCCTTAAATACAAGTTAACATCATGGAAAATTTAATTAAATATTTATGGAGTTCAACACAGTGTTAGTGTGAGATTTTGGTCTGGAAATCTTTAAGAATATTGAATAAAAATATTAAATATTATATAATAAGCACCCAATATTTACTAAAAATATTCAGATAACTCGAAAATGGTGAATCAAATGGGAAATCCAAGACCAAATTTGAGTCCGAAATAGGGTGTTTACCCTAGGAGAGATATAAAATTTGTTAGAGTGGTATTTTTGGATGTATTGCTCATGAAAATAACATTTTAATATTTAATTAAAGTTCAATCCATTTTTTGAATATTGATTAATTAATATCTCTCAAATAGTGTGTTTTATGAGAAATATGAGACCATAGTTGGGTCTAGAATGGGGCATTTACCCTATTTAGGGTATAACTTTTATGAGCAATGGGAATTTGATGTTATTTAATTTTTATGATTAACTAATTTTGAAAATAATTAAGATAAATAATTGATTAATTAAATAATAGGATTGATCAGATTAATTAATTCTCCAATTAACTAACAATAGTTTGTTGTTTTGACAGAATTTAATTAATTAAAGGGTATTGTGGTGTATATGCAATTGAGATAATTAGATTATTAATTTGTGTAATTAGTTACAAAAAATTATATTATTTAATTATGATAATTAACTGAAGAATTAAATATGATATATTGAGATTTCAGAATTGAGATAATTAATTGTGGAAATATTGATGAAATATTGATATTGTGAATGAGATAATAAATTTTGGAATTAATTAGGTTATTTCAAGTCTATGGATATAGATTAATTAAATGATCAATTAATTAATAGGATTGGTGCAAATAATTAGTTGTGTAATTAATTAAGTCTCTTTCTGTCAAAAACTAATTGTTGCCAAAACACTATTTCAATCATAACTCTTTCATATGGTGTTGGATTAACGTTCTATCATCGGTAGTGTGACCCTGAAATTGAGGTATTTATTTAAAACCAATGTTGAATATTTAATTCAGGATCATGGTTCATCTCCTTGAAACACCCAAAATGATGATGGGTTGAAACATGAAATTAATAGTGTAGATTAATAAATAAATGATACAATAAATAAATGTAACTAAATTAAATTAAAGGAAAAGTATTGTAAATTATATTTGGGGTGGAGCACATGGCATGGGTATGAAGCTCCTTATTTATGACACACCCCTGTCCCCACTCTCTATATCTCTTTTCAAACCTCAATCATCAATATCTTTTTTGATATTGATCAGATTGACATGTCGTCAGTGGAATTGTATGTATATTGATAAGAGGATTGTGCATATCCAAAAAATTTCATATAAAATAATGTATTTTGAGCATATTTTTATTAAACTGGATATTCATATTTATTTAATTTCTCATTCACTAGTCGTCGGAATAACGCGTCGTCAGCGATGTTGGATTCATATCGCGTGTTAATCGAATTTGAGATAGTTCATATAAAATTAAAATCCCATAGTATTTATTATCAATCATGTTTTTGTCATTGTATATTTACTAGTGTTCATTGAGTAATTAGTATCTGAAATTGAATTAATTAATGTGGTTAATTAATTAATATTGCCGTTAGAGAATTATAGTGAATAATGAAAATAATGTAATGGAGATAATTAATTTGTGAAATCAATTATCAAAGTATTGAATTGAGAAATTGGGAATAATGAATTTTTTAGTTAATTAAAGAATTATTGAGACCATTGAACATGATTAAATAATTTTGGAATTAATTAATGTGAATGGTTAAAATTATTAAATTGTGATTTGGTATAATTAAATTTTGAAGTTATTATAGTGGGATAGAGATAGTAGAAATTTGACAATTAACTATGATGTTTTTAAATTAAGTGAGTTGGAATAATTAATTAGTTAATAAATTAGGTAGTTATTGAATTATGTTAGTTGGAATAATTAATTAGTGAAATAATTATGGAGTTATTTAATTAAGTGAGTTGGAACAATAAATTCTTGAATTAATTGGTGTTATTGAATCGACTATGATGGAAAAATGAATTGTTTAATTAATTGGGGATATTGAGTTAGATTAATTAACAAAATAATTAATTACTGTTGTTTTTGTGTACAATTAATCGGTGAATTAATTAATGGTAATTATTTATATTAATTAATTATAGAACTAATTAACAATGTTCATGTGAACAATTAATTTGTGAATTAATTTAATGGATTGAATATGATTCATTAATTGTGAATTAATTAATGAGAGTTGGCATGAATAATTAAATTTTGAATTAACTAAAGAGATTAAGTTAGAATAATTAATTTTAGAATTACATAATGAAAATGATTTTGATTAATTTTTTGGTAAATTAATTAATGCGGATTGTTGAGATACTGAATTGATAGAATTTGATAATTAATTGATGAATTAATTATAATATATTTTGATTTGAGAATTGATATCATTAACTATGGAATTAATTATGAAATATTAAATTTTGTCTTGAAATAATTAATTAATGAATTAATTATGAGATATTGGGTTTTGTAATTTAGATAATTAATTGACAAATTAATTATGACTAAGATATTAACTAATGGTTGGGTTAAATAAAGAAATTGATATGATTAATTAATTAAGGAATTAATTAATGTCTTTTAGGTGAAGACTAATTGTTCAATTATCATTGAGTGTGAGTAGACTAATTAATTAATTAATTAATGTGATATTAGGGAAAGATGTTCAATGTTGATTATTCATACTTGATGTGATGATGTGTTATATGTGATAATGGGTTTAGTAATTTATTAACCATGATAATTGAGATATATTTGATATGTATAAAATATGTATTATTAAATGGTGAATGCTAACATGCTCATTCAGCCAACTATTAAGAATGGTATCATGAACATTCATGGGACATGATTATGGAATGGTATCATAGATATTCATGGGTACGTGAGTATGGAATGGTAACATGGAAACTCATGGGTTCATGAGTATGGAAAGGTAACATGGTCATTCATGAGTGTGTGAGTATGGAATGGTAACATGTTAATTCCTAGGTGCGTGACTATAGAATGATAACATGGACATTAAGTGTCTGTGAGTTATTGAATGATAACATAGTCATTCAAATAGGTGGAAATTATGAATGGTAACATGATCATTCAGTTGTGGGGTTGAATAAAGTATATTATATAATGTGATAAACTATTTAATTATACACTGTAATTACATTATTTATACTATTGTATATGCATTATTAATTAGTTTATCAAATTTATTAATATTCTTTATTCAACCCCTCAATTGAACGAGCATGTTGTAATTCTTATTTTCCTCCCATCTGAATGACTATGTTTTCATTCCATAACTCACACATACTTGAATTTACATGTTACCATTATGTACTCACACCCCCATGAAAGTCTATGTTACCATTCCATTCTCACACATACATGAATGTCTATTTTATTATTCCACACTCACGCACCAATGGATGTCCATGTTACTCTGCTTAATAGTTGGTCGAATGAGCATGTTACCATTCACCATTTAATAATTCATAATTTCCACATATCAGATGTATCTCAACTATTAAGGTTAATCCATTATTAACCCCATTAAAACATATATCACATCATCACATCAATCCGGATTTATCAACTTTGAAATTCCTACCTCAATATCACATTAATTTATTAATTAATTAATCTTCTCACCCTCATTGCCAATTAAAAAATTAGTCTACATAAAAAAATCCTTAATTAATTACCTAAATAATTAAGAACATCAATCTCTTTTAATTAACACAACCATTTATTAATTTCTTACTCATAAATAACCCATTAATTAATTATCTCAATTACCAAACTCAACATCTCATAATTAATTAATCAATTACTTATCTCAATCCAAAAATTAATATTTCATAATTAATTCCACTGTTAATTATATCAATTCTCAAATCACATAATTTATCAAATAATTACCCAGTTCTATCAATTTAATATCTCAAAATCAACAATAATTAATTGAGCAACTAATTAATCAAAATCACTTCCACTAATTAATTCCGCAAAATATTAATCTAAATTAATCCATTTACTAAATTCACCAATTAATTATTCATGCCAACTATCATTAATTAATTCATAATTAATTAATCACTTTCAATCCCTTTAATTAATTTTCTAATTAATTGTTCTCATTATCTCGATTAATTGATTCTATAATTAATTAATCCTACTAAATCCCTTTAATTAATTTACTAATTAATTGTTCACATAAACTCCATTAATTAATTATTTAATTAATTAATCTAACTCAATATCCTCAATTAGTAAAACAATTATTTGTTTCATTATAATTGATTTAATAACACCTATTAATTCTTGAATTAATTATTCCAAATAACTTAATTAAATTACCACATAATTAATTCACCATTTAATTTTTCCAACCTACTTAATTCAATAACTGCATAATTAATTAATCAATTAATTATTCCATCTCACTTAATTCAATAACCGCATAGTTAATTATTAAATTTCAACAATATATATCTCTATATAATTAATTCAAAATTTCATAATTCTAACTATTTTCATTATTTAATTCTACAATTAATTAATCAATCATGTTCAATGATCACAATAATTCCATAAATAATTAAAAAATTAATTATTCCCATTTACCCGATTCAATAATTTTATAATTAAATTTACTAATTAATTATACAAAATTTATAATTTCCATTATTCACTCAAATCCCCAATTCTTAAATTAATTAATTAACCACATTAATTAATTCAATTTTGAATTATTATTACTAAACAAATCATAGAAATCTATAATCACATATAAGTTAATGATAATAAATCTTATGGGATTTTAATTTTATACCACCTACCTCAAATATGATGACCACACAATATGAATCCAACATCCCTAATGACGTGTTATTCTGAAAACTATCGAAACGGAAATTAAATAAATTAGCATATCTAGTTTAATAAAAAACTGATCAAACTATATTATTTTCTATGAAATTTTTTTTTATACTCACCATCTTCTTATCAAAATGAATCCAATACCATTAAATTCATGTCAATCTGATCCATATCGAAAAAGATATTGATTATTGAAGTCTGAAAGGAGAGATATTGATAGAAGAGAGGGGAGTTTCATAAATAATGGGTTTCCTACCCAAGACATGTGCCCCACACCAAATAAAATTTGTAACACTTTTATGTCAATTGATTTAGTTACATTTTTTAGTTTATTTATTTATTTATTAATCTCTCATATTAATTTCATGCATCAAACCATCATCATTTTGGGCCACTCATGGATATATACCATTATCCGGAATTAAATATTCATCATTGGTCTTTAATTGACTGCCTCAATTTTAGGTTCATACTTCCACCGACGACATGTCAATACAACGTGATATGAAAGATTTACAATTGAAATAGAGTTTTTACAATAATTATTTTGTCACATAAATACACTCAATTAATTTCCCAATTAATTAAGTATGCTAATCCCATTAATTAATCTATCAATTAATAAATCAATATCCATAGACTCAAAATAATATAATTAATCCCACAATTAATTATCTCATTCACAATCTCAAAATTTCTTCAATAATTCTTCAATTAATTATCTCAATTCTGAAACCTCAATATATCATAATTAATTCATCAATTGATTATAAATATTCAATAATCTCTATATCTTGTAACTAATTCAAAAATTAATTATCTAATTCTCTCAATTGCATCTACACCATAATCCTCAATAATTAATTCAATTGCTTATACACAACCATCCTCATTAATTAATTTGACAATTAATTAATCTCATCAATCCTATTATTTAATTCATCAATTATTTATCTCAATTAATTTGAAAATTAATTGATGTTAAAAATTAAATAAAATCAAATTCCTATTGTGCATAAAATTTATACCCTGACTAGGGTAAACCCTGATTTTCAGACCCATTAGTGGTGTCATATTTATCATAATATACACCATTTGAGATATATTAATTATTTAATATTCAAAAAATGGATTAATAAATTAATTAAATATAAAAGGCCATTTTCATGAGAAAGATATACAAACATCTGATGCATACAGATGTTATACACCACCTAGCATAAACACCATATTACAGACAAAATAGTGGCCTCATATTTCTAATATTAAACACCATTTTAGAATTATTAAATAATTTTGAATACTAAAGTTTGCGCTTAATATAAAATATTTAATATTTTTATTTAGTCTTCACCCAGACTATTCCAGTGTTAGAATCTCATGCTAATTTAGTGTTGAACTCCAAAAATATTCAATTGAATATTCGATGATTTTAACAGGTATTTAAGGACTTTAACACATTTATAAAAAATTTACTGATAAATCATTTTTGCAAATTAAAACAATGACAACCCAACTTCACAAATAAATAAAAAGCTTCATTCCTAGAAAAAGGATGAGATATTACATATTTTAGAATATATGAAAAAATATATCAATATATTTCAATTAATAATTGATATGAAATATTAATTGAAACACATAATGTATAAAAAAATGTTTTTACAAAAATATTTATCTAATATATCAAATGATTTAATTTAAAATTTAGTTTTATAATATTTATAAATTTAATTAAATGAAATGGAGTCCAAATTAACAATTATAACATATTTTTTAAGAGGGTTAATCTTATATTTTAAACCAAAGATAATTACCATTGTTAATTTTTAAGCATGGTTATTAACGGTAAAAATGAGTAACATAATGCGGCTTTCATTTTACTTAATGAAATTGAAATAAATATCTTCTATAAGAAATTATTCAGAATATAAAATCATTCCAACTTTTCTATCCAATAGTTCCCCACCTAAATCACCTAGCTTCGACATAATTCCAATCTCACCCCTCACTTACCATTGAATTCGAAGGAAAAGTACATATTTTTTACCTATCAAAGGAGCTCATTTACACGCACATAAACACGCACTTAACCATTGAATTACTATTGAAAACATTCCCATTTTACCACTATTATATCCCCATTTATTTTTTATCCCTTGGCTTTAATAACATGCACAAAGTCCTCCGTTAAGAAGATGTATTTCAAGAGAAGATTCAAACACCTAATATGAGAATTATCCACACTATAGGCTTATCTTTTTTATATTTCTCATAAATCATCCTAAACAATACACTAACCATAAAAATATAATGAAATAATAATAATTTGTATAATAAAATTTATTATATTCATGGTATAACTCGTATTTATTTCCCTATGATCCATTTAGAAAATCAGAATGTCACATGTGCATACGTGTATACTACATCCACCATGAATGACATGTTACATTTTTCATCACCTCATTACATTGATAGTTATAAACATTTATTTTATTAATATATATTATAATAAAGTGATATATATTTCAAGAATATGAATCTTAATGTTGGAAAAAATGAAACAACCATTATGAAGTAATATTTTCATATTAGTAATTTACCTTAAACACACTCATCATCGTGTTCATATTTATGAATCATGGGTAAAACACTCATATAATTAAAGTAGAAATTTATAAATCGGTAATTAAAATATATTATAATACCTAATGTAGTATAATAATTTCAAAATTTGTATGGGAATCAACATCAACACTTCAAAGCATGTGCGATGAAATCACAATCACTAACATCTAATGATCAAAATAGAACATTGCTAAGTAAAAAATGTGTAAAAATGATTAAAATTAAATATTATAAAATTTATTTTATATGAATAAGGTTTTAATATATTTTATTAAGATTCTTAAATTTATTTTAAAGGATTCCAAATAAATTTCATGGATGTCGAGTGTTAAGGTATGAGTTTTCATCTCAATTTCCCATCATTGAGGTATGTTTCTATTTTTCACAAATATTCTTGTTTTATGGAGTAATTATTACCCAATGGATTAAATTATATTTATTATTTATTATTTTTAATCATTTAATTCTTTTCATGTCCCTTCGATCACACTCTTTTATTTCCTTTAATATAAAAGTGTTAAGTGTTTTTTCTTATCTCCATTTTCTTACTTTATGACATAAGCCATATTCACAAATTATTTTCTTTCTTATTGTTTATATGATACCCATGTATTTATTTATGTCATAATTATTATTAAATTAATGTTATTGGAATATATATCTATGGTTTAATCATTCAAATAATTTATTTTCAAATGGTTTCAATTCCATAAGGGGTTTTCGGTCACTCAACTCCCTTTTGTTTGGTTATAAGCTATATTGGTTATATTATTACCTAATTTTTTGTTTTAATACATCATAAGGCTTTATTATATAATTATTTATTTTATATCTATGGGAAATGATATTTCTAATTTAAAAAAACTTCTTTGATGATTTTCATTAAAAAATTATAACATTGTTTGGAATAATTATCAATGTATTTAAAGACTATTTTGCTTCAATATCCATAATATTTCATTAAAAAATTGTTTTCATTTCTTACATTGAAATAAAAATATGTACTATCTCTCATTATATTTATAATTTTTATTTTTCTATTTTCAAAAATAAGTTTAATTGCACTTTTTTCAAATGTAGTTTTCAACAAATTTATTTTATAATATTTCATATTAATCATTCCATGATCATATGATTTATATTCCAATTCAAATTTCCTTAAAAATACCAATATTTATTTTTCAAACCTAAAATTTTGAAATTCCTTCAAAAATAGTTCTTGGAAAAGTATTTCAAGATATCTTCTCAAAAGAAACTTCAAAAAGTGGCTAATAACTTTGACTTTTTTACGATAATGTTAAAAATCCTTTATAAGATATATTTTCATGATTTTTATTGAATTTTATAATTTATATAAACAATATACACATAATTTGATGCAATAACTCAATAATATCCCTATAAATTTCATAGTGAAATAATATTTTTGGATGATTTAATGTTTTGTATCAATCAATGTAACTCTTGAGGTCATTTTTGTGATACCATTCATAAATGTTAGAAAATTTATTTTCTTTATATGGGTTCATCCTTAATGGATATATGATGTATATAATATGGAACAGATACATATTGATTACCAATATGATATGTTTGAGTTCTTATATATCACCTCAATGTATTTGTTAGAGTTTTATATCTCATGAGCCAATGATGTTGTTATGTGGACATAATTTCAAATTGCTTTATTGACAAGTGTTTTGTGTATACATGATTATAAATAAAAAATTTCCACAGTTTTCTTTTATATATATTATTTATTATAACGTTATTAATATGATTTCTTTGTGGAAATAATGCATATAGATTTGTTCAAATGTTTTTTAGTAGATTTGAAGATAGATTTATTTTTTTAGATGTTTTTTATGTGTACTATTGATAAGTTTGTTTACAATTGTTTTTTGTTTTGATAGAATTTTGGATAACATTTTTCATAAGTTATTTGTGTGGAATTGATTCTGAGTAAATTTTTCTACATGATTATTCATGGATATAATTTATGATATCCTTTCTTGAAATGTTATGATTTCTTATTCTTTTTATTATTCGAAATTCTTCTATATACACTATTTTATGATCTATGGATCATATTTATTTTCTCATATATTGTTTCTCTAATACCATGGTACTTGTTTTATTATCTTATAATACATGTCCTTCCATTATTCCATGTAGATAACTATTACTGTTCCATGTTCCTTTTTATCAAAAATTTCTCTCATGTTCATGTTTTCTCATATGATTATACTTTAATCCTTTATGACATGTAAATATCTTTTACCTTATAGAGCATTTGATCTCACTCCTTTTATATATATTTTATTCCGTAGGTTTTGAATATGGTTTTAACTTATGAGATGTATAAATGGAGATATACTTTGGCGATATTATAGACAATTGTTCCCATTAAATGTTTTTATAGATAACATAAAAATAAGCTAATCCTTCGGGTTTTGGGATTGTGTGATTAATGTGAAATAATATATATATATATATATATATTATTGAAATATATATTAGTTTATCTTTGGTCACCTCACTTATTATCGAATGCAGTTGTAAATAATGTGTTTTTAACACAAGCACAAGAGTGTGGGTCTAGGGAACGTAACATAACAATAATACCAAAATAGTTCCAATGTATGAACAAATCCACATATTATCAATATCCTTATCCACATCCTGCACAACACACCCTTGTCTCAATCCAAACTCAAAGGACCCTTAATCCATGGGTTTCCATCTAAAAATGAGTATATGCTACAAGATTATGGGTGGACTACCTACAAAATTTACCAAATTATTATTAGAATGGTCCCCACACCAATGTGGGAGTTTTCTACTAATTCATCCTCTCATTTCTGAAAATATTCCAACACCAAAGTAGTAGTTTTCCACCTCATAACCATGTCATTTCTGAAACGTTCCCCACACCAATGTGTGAGTTTTCCACTACCACATCTTATTATTCCTAACTAAATACCCACACCAAAGTGAGACATTTCTAAATGCATGTCCATTCCATTACTTCGAAACCATTAAATAGATTATCCACCAACAAATAGTCATAATAACATAACTATCAACTACATTCCATGCTTTATGAATATCTACATATGTGCTGCTAAATTCATAAAACCACAACAACACAACATTTATAAAACTCAATTTACAAAACCATAATAGTAATGATCACACCCTGAACTACAATTTCATAAATAATTAATTAGTTAATTAAACTTTATTTTTATCCTGGAATTTCATAATCAGGTTTTGGGTAATTTCAAAAAAATTATAAATATTTATCATTCTACATATTTTTCACACATTAATAGTTAAACTGTTCAGTGATCGTTTGGATGCATCTATAGTTTTAAAAGTCCCACTTCACAGTATTAGATCATGCTTCTTCCAATCATTATGAAATAGTGGGAATATTCCCAGGTGCTTTTAGGAGAGCGAATATGGTTGGTTCAGAGTTTTCTAAATGAAGTAAAATACATATCTTTAAAAACATTAAAAGTCATATTCTACCCATCCCTATATAAACTCACCCTAAGACACCACTCCACCCTAAAACATCATAAATCATCCTATGGGATCCATGGTTTCAATCCCACTATTAAACCTCTCCATATATTTTAATTTCCCATGTTATATTTTTTTATTCAAGTTTGTTTCTTCTAGGTTAGGTTTCCTTTCTCTTTTACACATTCTTTCCCCCACATTTCTTTTTGTTATCTCTTAAACCACTCACCATGTTTCTTCTTAATTGAACCCTAGGGCATGAGTTTAATAACTTTTCATTCCAGGTCTGGATGTTAGGGTGTGTAACCATTTCTCCATGCCTTTTTCTTTTCAACTATGACATTTTCACCCTCTATGATCGATATAAGGTTGGTTTCCCCTAAAATTTGTTTGTAAGTTCCATAAAAAAGATTGCTTTCATGATTAAATATAAAATTTCAGTATTTAATAATATATATATATATATATATATATATTAAAGTGTTATTTAAAGGTAAAATCAAGTTTCATGTGATTTTCATTTCCATGAAAATTATTCCTCAAATTGGAAATGTATGAAAATACATTATTTAGACCATACACACCCAGTGTTTGATAAAATGACTAATTGAACTTAATAAATGGGGATTATAAATCATAAAATTGTATTTTAGTTCTCAATGTAAATTATCAATGGGTTTTTATGTTTTACTTGTAATTTCATGTAATACTTGAAATTCCTAGTATTGATACTATTAAAACAATATTTTTTGAATAAAAATATGATGCTTTTAAATTCCTTTTTATATATTCTTAGTTATACATATATATATGGGCATTTATATACAAATATCAATGTGTTTGTATGTACAAATTCACATGATAATATGTTAATTTCTGCGGTAAGAGATACTTATATATGTGTAAATATATACTAGTATAAAATTAGAAGAATGATTTGGTAATTATAATTTGATATTAAAACTCTCTTTCAATTAATTTCATAAAATAATTTTTAAAATTGACCTCAGTGACACTATTTTCATTTCTCCAAATAGGTATTCCATGGTATTTTGGATTTAGAATGAATTGAAAGTGGCATGTGGTTCGTTTTGAATTCTATTAGAATTGGATAGTTAATTGTTTGAAAAGGGAATAACACATGGGAAATGTAAGAACCCAGTTTTTGATGCGAGAGCCTTTGGAATATTTTTTATGTGATTCCAAAGCAGTGCCTTCTGACGGCGTGCGATTCTGAGCCCCGGTGTGGCGAGAATTAAATTTTCAGTGCGTTCACACAGGGCACACCAAATAAATGGGATAACTCCTAAACGGTGATCCGGATTAGAAATATGAGTGTACGAATGGGTTTGAAATAGTTTCTTTACCCTAGGATCACATAAAACATGTCGGTGTGGGATGTTGGGACCTCTCTCCCGTTAACGGAACATTAAACAGATAAATAAATTAATTAAATTATTCGTTTAATGGATTAACTCAATTATATATTTATCGGTGGCTCATATTGGAAAACTGAGGGCACCATTGAGTTTGGAGCGTGTCGTTTACCCTTGGAGGGGTGTACATTTCGCGAGCGCGAGCCTTTTGTGGAAAATGCCGCCATGGGCATTTTCGTAATTTAGCAGCCTAGGACGTTAAATCTTATAACTTTCAAATGGATCCTCAGATTAAAATTTCGAGAGTTCTGTTGTGCTTGGGAGGTGGTGTTTACCCTACGGTAATCTTAATCTTGACCACGCCGTAGGTTCTGGATGCGGGACATTATGGGGGTAAGATTAATTAAATGTTTTTAATACTTTTTTTATATAACCCATCTCTTCCCCCTTTTCCAACTCCCCTCCCTTTGCATCCCCTGGACCCCCCCCCCCCCCCTCACCCTAAACCTCCTCTCATCCTCCCCCTCCCTCCTCGATCAAGTCGGCATCGAGCGGCGGGTGAAGTAGTGTCACATGCGGTGATGCTGCAGGCTACGCCCAAAAGGAATGAGTTTCCTGTTTGTGTTTTCATTTAGGAACACTTCTTTCAAGTTGAATTATAGCATCAAATTTCTGTTTAATTTCCGAGAAAATTCCACGGATGCATAGTAATTTTTTCGATCTTTCTATCGCCTATTTCAGTTTGTAAATCCGTGTTCCGATGAGCTCGCAAACGTCCGTCGAAGTTCAGTGTGTTTAAGGGCGTTTTCCCACGGGTCTGGCCGATCCAGAGGCTCCCACGCGGTGGTCTAGCGAGTGGGCTCAGTGGTGCGGATAAGGTCCAGGATGAGGCATGGGTGGCGAGCGGGCTCCGGCAGGAGCTTCTGGTGGGGTCGAGGGCGCATGCATGAGGTGGAGCTGGCCGCACGAGGCGGTGGCTCTAGGCGGTGAGGTCGAGCCGCTGGGGCGTGATGACCGCAGGGTCGCAGTGTGCGACCCCCCACATGGGTACAAAGACCCGCGTCCTGTGGGTCTTCATGTGGCAGAACAACCGGCCCCATGAGGGCCGGTCTGTGGTGGACCGCAAGTCAGCGCCGGGCCGCGCGGCTGAACTGCGGGCCGGCGCTACGAGTCAGGTCGGCCGGTCCAGGCTGGGCGGATTGGCCGGTCCAAGCCGGTCCATCCCAAGAGGATCTGTCCCCTCTTCGAAAGCCTATCATTTACAATACGGTGGTCTGTTTTATGTGTCGTTTGTGGCAGTGCCTTCCTGGCGTCGCGATGAAATTTTTTGAGATGGATTTAAGAGTTTTTAATTCCCAAAACGAGGGGCCTTGGAGGTTCAGCACTCCTTTAAGTGAATTGGCGCTTTTTTAGGGTTTTGTTTTGGGCGGCGCGAACACATCCGATGTCCGGTTTGAGCGCAGTCAGTGGCGTTGCGACCCTGGTGTTGAGGTGGAGATTACCAGTGTGGTTTTGGGCGTTGAAGTCGAAGTTGAGGCATGCCCCCCCCCCGGTCCATCTTTCGAGCTGCGTGCAATTCTTTACAACTTTTTTATCAGATATCCATTCAGGGTGTACGTTCAATTGTTTTTGGGTGTTTTTCAGAGGGCATTACATTGGCCCAATCCACCTGCTTTAATTCCGCATGCTGGTGCGGGCCCTGCGAGGGCCATTTTGGGAGTTGGTAGTGATTTCTATCATTATCATTGGGTGTCCATTTGGGACAAGTGAATAGTCTATATTGTGTACTTTTTTGAGAGGATCACAAAGGTGTGATCTGTTCGTTGTGCTTAGGGACTGGGATGCGGGTCCCATGTAGCACTGCTCGTGTGCGGTACGACGAAATTCATCTTTTTATCTAGATATCTGTTCCACTCAAGTGATTAGTCCTTTTGATGTGTTTTCCTGAGGGGATTGCAATGGTGTGATGCACTTGATTGTTTTCAGGGCTAACGTTCAGGACCACAGGATGTCGTTTGGGTGAAAGAAGTGTTTGTGACTTTTCCATCGGATATCCGTGGGATGTGAGTAAATAGTCAATCTTGATTTTTTTCTGTGAGGATTAAAATGGTGTAATCTGTTCAGCCGAGTGGATCCTCTTACGTGATCTTATTAAATGTGGAAATATGAAAGGTGCTCCGGTGGAGGTTCATCTTGTTGTGTTCGAAAGCGAACCCCTGGCGTGAGATCGTGTGAACTCCCTTGTGAGTGAAGTAAATGCTTGAAGAAATGTGGTTGGTCGTGCCTGAGCCGTTGAGGTGGAAAGTTGGAGTTGTTACGTTTACGCCTTCATGTTGACATTGGGGGTCATGTGCACATTATCCTTTGGTCTGGAGACGTGGAATACTCTAGGAGTATATGAGAACTCTTGGAGGTACATGTGGTTGTTTATACATGAGAACATTTGTGCGCTTGGTTGGATTTGACTTGGGGCCACACGTCGTATAGGCCCCATGTGCGTGTCATGTTCTGCTTTGCATACACTTGAACTCTCATGACATAGAGGGTCCCTCTGTTCCCGTTTTTTTGACCAGCCAGGTTGAGTTTCCCCCTGGTTCGGTTCTCATTTGTTGACCAGTACGGTTGAGTTTTCCCCGGGTTTTATTCTTGATGGTTTGGCTGGAAGAGATGGTTTGGTTTCTTTGTTTCTTCAACTGTGAGGGATTTTAGTACTGTGACCCTTTCACTGAACTGTGGCACCGTTTACGACTACGTGTGCTCGTACAGCATGGGTGGTTTTCCACTTTCTGGGATGAGTTGTCTCGGTCCGCTTTGACAGTGACTCAGCGGATTGGAGTGTGATCACCCTGAGGGGTTAGAGGAGTTTCTCTCCTCCCTTCGTGTTCACTGGTAGAGTTATTGTGGAACCTATGTGACCAACACATTACACGGGCACTGATCCTCTACCTAGGAGGTTTTTTCCAGCAGGGCTGGCCAGTGAGTTACTATCCAGCAGGGATGGGCAGATGTACCATCCAGTAGGGATGGCCAGTGAGCTACCATCCAACAGGGATGACTAGTGGGGTACCATCCAGCAAGGATGTCCAGTACAACGGTGTTCACTGAGCAGTATCATCCAGTAGGGATGGACAGAGCGGTTCCTTGTTTACCTCTAGTGGGGTTGGTAAGTGGTCCTCGATGCTGGGTTTACCTCTAGCTGGGCTGGGAAGTGGTCCCTGATGACGGTTCTGATCCTCCCTCAAGTGGAGTACCCATTTACGGGACTGGGAATTAGGACTCATCGATGACTTTAGCTGGGTATCCCCCTATTGGATTACCCTTTTATAGGACTAGGCAGTGTGGCACCCGTTGACTTTTACTACATCTCCCTCCAGTGGGAACCCGTCGAGTTCTAGGGATTACCCTCCAGCGGGGATGGGAAGGGGGTCACCTATCGACTTTGAGGAGGCCTCTCAACTACGGGGTAGTGAAAAGGTTTGGCATGACGTTCCCCTAGAACTATCAAGTACGAGAGGTGTTTTCCCCACTGAGACGCGTCCTTGAGACACAACCTAAAACCATGCGGGTGAGTCAGTGTCACCCAAAGCAGATAGTTTCAATGTGTGGTGACTTGAGCCCCTTGTATTTTAGTTCAGGGCAGACGTATGGGATGCTGGTCATCATTGGTGTTTACTTCTGGGACTGTTGGCTACTCACCTTCTTTGGCAGAGCTACGGAATGGAGATTCCCTTATAATCGTGTTCGAGTTTCTTGGTAGTGTATATATATATATATGTATATACATTGTTCCAGTACCCACTTCTTGGGCTTGGTTACTCTTCCTCCAGGAGGGGCGAAAACACGTTGGGTATTCCATGTGCTTTCCGTGTCCAGATTTTCATGGTTGGATGAGTCTACTCTCCTGCTATAGGTAGAAAAGACTCGATGAGAATTTCATCTTCTCACCGTTTCTAGCTCCTTGTGTCTGGACAAGTCTACCTCCTTTCTCTTGTTGGGTTGAGCTGGACTCTCTATTATTACTCTACTACACTCCTTGTTGTACTATTTACTGCACTCTCGGTTGTTCTCTTTACTTTTCCTTATTTGATCTACTTCTCACCTATTCAGTACCTCCTTTGTTGATCCCTCAAGACTTCGGGGCATCCTACTGAGTATTTTTATATTCACCCCTGCTTGGTCTTTGCCCGCACCAGGTGTTCCCTTGCAGACGACGGACAGGTTGGCTGTGACTTTAGTGGATCTTAAGAGTTCAGGAGCTTGAACCGCGTGCTGTGGTCGTAGTTGGGTTCCAGGTGTGGGACTCTCCCAGCTGTTTTACATGTTTTTACCTATTACTGGGTTGTTGAACTTTTTTTTGTTGGGTGCGTGTTTTTCCCATTTTCTTTTCAGTTTACCTTCATCTTGCTTTTTACTGTTTAGAGGTCAATGCACTCTTATGGTTGTTTATAGCAGTTAGTAATTTACGTTCTCTTTTTACTCTACACTATTGCATTGAGTGGGCTGCGTGTGTGTACATGTACTTAGGAAAAGGCCTCCCTAAGTTGTTCAGCCTTCAGTGCTTGTTGCCATCCTCTGGCCTATGGAGGCAGGCTTTGGTTGTTGTAGCTCAAGCTCGGGTAGGGTTGGGTCGTGAAAAAGTGGTATCAGAGGTGGTTCGTTCCTTGAGACGTTGTTTGGACTCCCCTAAAAAGGAATTAGTTGGTATTTAGGGAAACAAAGTCAACATGTCTCGAGAGTAGCTCTCAGACTAGGGAGTCTAGTGATGGTGCGACAGCCGACTTATCCATTCACCAGGACCCTAATAACCCGCTTGTCGACTCGGCATGCTAAGACACTCGTTGCAGGGAAAATTGGTTTGTGCATCACATAGGATTGAGTCTTTGACTATCATTCTTGAATCAGATCCCCATTGTTCTTTTTGTGATATACATATATGATCATCTGATCACGACACTCGTTGATAACATTCAGGATGTCTCCGCGAAGACAACCATCCAGGATACCATCTTTGGTCCGTGACAAAGACCCTGTGAGCTATGAGGACTTAGTCTAAGACCCATCATGGGAGTCCCCTTCTTCAGGTGGGCCGGTAGTAGTACCCCCCACCTGGTGAGTAGCAAATAGCTCCAACAGAGCAGACGGGGCTTGAGCGCAGGTTGAGCATGCACCATGAGTTCCAGTGACAGAGACCGCTGAGATTCGGTGGTGAGCCAGACCCTCAGTCAGCAGAGGATTGGCTAGAGACAGTGGTTTTCCTCTTCATTCTTGCGTAGACGCCGACAGATCTTATGGTGTCTTTGGCTGCCATCCTTTTCTGCGGAGCAGCATGGTGTTGGTGGAATCTGGTGACTCAGTTTCTTGACGAGTCGTCGCTTTTGTGGGGAGACATTCAATTGTTGTTTCATGAAGAGTTATTCCCCTCCTTCTTATGCTGTTTTCAGATTTAGCATCCCCTGTAGTTTCAGCAGGGAGGGATGACCGTGGCCGAGTACGCGGCTAGTTTCGCAGACCGTGCACGCTTTTACTCGGACTTGGTCCACGACGGCGACTTCCGAGTGCGGAAGTTTGAGCAGGGTCTCTGCTGAGAGATTCATTTAATCATAGTACCCTTGGGAATTCCCACTTAAGTCGAGGTTCTAGAGCAGGTGCTAGTGACAGAGAGCTTCCTTTCATGTTCTACATTTGGTGGTGGTAGCAGGCTCGACAGAGCCGATACGTCTGCCGCAGCTAGAGGGCGTCGGCAATCATAACCTTAACGAAGGTGGATTTTAGATATCCGGACTCAGTGGCATGGTCTTACACGAAAGTGGCACTGGAGGGAACCATTTCCTCCCAGAGAGATCATGTATTATGCTTGCGATGGGTGAGGTCACCTGGCACAGGACTGCCCAACCAGGCATGCTGAGAATTTCAGGCAGGCAATAGGTGCACCACCGTGGCAGAGGCAGCGCCGTGATCGGAGTAGCACCCAGAGAGGTGGTGCTTTTAGAGGAGTGGGAGGAGAGGTATGTGGAGGAAGACCATACAAGGTCTTCCCATCACCACCAGGAAATACACTTCAGGCTCCGGGAGCTAACAGTTGGGACTGCGAACAACTGCGATCTTTGGATGTCTACGATCCTGCGGAGGATGAGTTTGCAAGAGGTATGCCCTTCGACTCTTCTAATTTTCTCAGTAGAATTGTTAGGCTCTATATGTGGAATGATTTTTCTCCCTTCTCCTTGTTTGAGGGGTTACCAGGGTGGTGCAGGGCATCGGTGTAACCCTATGTTGGTAAGGTAAAAGGCGTGGGACCTTTTTCTATAGTCGATGGTGTTGACTCCATCACACTCCGAGCATGTAAGAGAGTCTTGGTTACGAGACATCGACAATGAAACCATGAGTGACTAGATATCCTTGGGTGCTTCACTATTTGGATATTCTGAAGGAGGGAATCACCGGGCTTTGTCTCAGGTCTAAGCGGTGATTCCAGTCGTGGCGTGCGACATATGGGTTCAGTCAGGGAGGTGAGCTACCCCCGAGAGTTTTCGGGCCGTTTGAGACCGTGAAAAGGGATGGCGAGGTTCCCTACCGCTTTGCCCTAACCCCAAATTCAGGAGTGAGTGCAAGACTTCTCTCGTGTGGCTTACCTGAGAAGGTGTGTATGTGCTCATATACACATCATCAGTTAGGGAAGACCTCACACGAACGGATCAAATCCTTTGGTCTGTGTGCAGTGGCGTAGAACTGTACATGAGTTTTCCTGGGTACGGGAGAGCCGGGTGTGGGATTGGTACCCTGAGTTGTTCCCTAGTTTTGGATTTTCATGGATGAAAATATTGAATGATGGAATGATGTAAGAACCTGGTTTTTTCTGCGAATGACTATGGAATATTCTTGATGTTATTCTAGAGAAGCGCCATGAGAGAGCGTGTGATTCCAAGACCTGATGTGGCCGGAATTAAATTTTCAATGCATTCACACTGGGCACACCAAAAAAATGTGATAACTCTTAAACGATGATCCGGATCAGAAATATGAGTGCACGGATGGGTCTGGAATGGGGTATTTACCCTAGGAAGGACATAAAACATGTCGGAGCGGGACATTGGGACCCCTCTCCCATTAACAGAATATTAAACGGATAAATAAATTAATTTATTTTTTCGTTTAATGGATTAACTCAAGTATCTCTTAAAAGTTGGCTCGGATTGGAAAAACAAGGGAACCTTTGAGTTCGGAGCGTGCCATTTACCCTAGTAGGGGTGTATGTTTCGCGGGCGTGGGCCTTTTTTGGAAAATGCCGCCATGGGAATTCTCGTAATTTAGCGGCATCAGACGTTAAATCTTATAACTTTCGAACGGATCCTCGGATTAAACTTTTGAGACCAATTTTGTGCTCTGGAGGTGGTGTTTACCCTAGGGGAAGCAGAATCTTGACCGCACCAGAGGATCCAGATGTAGGACATTATATGGGTATAAATTAATTAAATGTTTTAATTAATTTTTTTTATATAACCCATCTCTTCCCCCTTATCCTCCTCCCCTCCCATTGCATCCCCTAGCGAAACCACCCTCACCCTCAACCTCCTCTCCTCCTCCTCCTCCCTCTTTGATCAAGGCTTCATCGAGCAGAGGGTGCTGTAGGGGAACATGCGGCGAAGCTCTGGGCTAGGCCCCAAGAGGTAGGGTTTTTGGGTTTGCGTTTCCAATTCAGAACTCTTATTTCAAGTTGAAATATAGGGTCGAATTGCTGTTTGATTTCCGAGAAAATCCCACGGTTGCGTAGTAATTTTTATGAGCTTTCCATCACCTATTTCAATTCATATATATGTGTTCCGATGAGCTCAAAAACATCCACCAAATTTTAGCATGTTTAAGGGAGTTTTCGGGAAGGTCTGGCCGGTCCAGCGGCTGTAGTAAGGCGGTCCGACGAGCGGGCGCGGCGGCGCGGCTCTGGTCCAGGCGGAGGCTCAGGTGGCTAGCAGGCTCCGGCAGCAGCTTCGGGCGCATTCGAGGGTGCCGGTGTGAGGCGGAGATGGCCACGCGGGGCGGCGGCTCTAGGCGGCGAGGTCGAGCTGCCAGGGCGCGACGACCGCGGGGTCGCTGTGCGCGACCCCCCGCGCGGGGACAAAGACCCGCGTCCCATGGGTCTTCATGCGGCAGAATGACTGGCCCCACGAGGGTTGGTCTGCGGTGGACCGCGGGACAACATCGGGCCATGCGGTAGAGCCGTGGGCCGACACTGCAAGTCAGGCCGGCCCGCGCGGGCCGGCGTATGCCGGGCGGACGGGCCAGTCCAGGCCGGTACAACCCAAGGGGATCCGTCCCCACTTTGGACCCATGTAATTTACATTACATGTGTCCGTTTTTTGTGTCGTCTGTGGAAATACCTTCCTGGCATCGAGACGAACTTTTTGAGATGGTTTAAGGAGTTTTTAATTCCTAAAATGAGGGGCCTCGGAGGCGCCACACGCCTTTATGTGAATTGGCGCTTTTCCAGGGGTTTTGTTTTGGGCGCTACGGACACATCTGATGATTGTTTTGAGCATCGTTAGTGGCATTACGACCCTGGTGTCGGGGCAGAGATTACCTGTGTTGTTTTGGGCGTTGAAGCCGGAGTTGAGGCGTGGGCCCCATGGCCCGTCTTTCGAGGTGCATGCGGCGCTTTACAAATTTTTCATCAAACATCCATTTGGGGCATGTGGGAGTTGTTTTTGGGAGTTTTTATGAGGGAATTTCATTTGCACAATCCGCCCACATTAATTCCGCATGCTGGTGCGGGCCCAGGAAGGGCCGTTTTGGGAGTTGACTGTGATTTCCAGCTTTATCTTCGGGTGTTCGTTTTGGACATGTGAATAGTGTATCTTGTGTACTTATTTGAGAAGATCGCAACGGTGCGATCCGTTCGTTGTGATTCGGGACCAGGATGCGGGTCACATGCAGCACCACTCGTGTACGGTACATCAAAATGTATCTTTTTCTCTGGATATCCATTCCACTCAAGTGAGAAGTCCTTTTGATGTATTTTCCTGAGGGTATAGCAATGGTGCGATGGGCCTGACTGTTTTCAGGGTCGAGGCTCGGGACCACGGGACGCCGTTCGGGCATAAAGTGGTGTTGGCGAATTTTTCGTCGGATATCCATGGGAGGCGAGTAAATAGTCTATCTCACATGTTTTTCTGCGAGGATTACAACAGTGTAATCTGTTCAGGTGAGTGGAGCCTCTTATGTGAACTTATTAAATGTGGAAATATGAAATGTGCTCCGGTGGTGGTTCTTCTGGCTGTTTTTGGAGGCGAACCCCTGGTGTGAGATCGCGTGCACTCTCGTGTGAGTGAAGTAAATTCTTGAAGATATGTGGTTTCCCATGCCTGAGCCGTTGAGGTGGCAAGTTGGAGTTGTTACATTTACGCCTTTGCGTTGACATTGGGAGCCATGTGCACATTAGCCTTTGGGCTGGAGAAGTTTCATACTCTGGGAGTATGAGAGAACTCTTGGAGGTACATGTGGTTTTTTGTACCTGAAAACGTTTGTGCGCTTGGTTGGAGTTGACTTGGGGCCACATGTCCTGTGGGCCCCTTGTGCGTGTCGTTTTCTGATTTGCGTTCACTTGACCTCTCACGATGTAAAGGTTCCCTCTGTTCTCGTTTGTTTGACCAGCCGGGTTGAGTTTCCCCCTGGTTCTGTTCTCATTTTTTGACCAGCAGGGTTGAGTTTTCCACTGGTTCTGTTCTCGAGGGTTTGGCCGACAAAGATGGTTTGGTTCCTCTATTTCTCCGGCTGTGAGGGGTTTCAGTATCGTGCCACTTTCATCAGACTGTGACATCGTTTACGACTACATGTGCTTATATAGCGTGGGTGTTTTTCCACTTTCTGGGATGAGTTGTCTCGTTCCTCTTCGACAGTGACTCACCAAATTAGAGCATGATCTCCCTGAGGGGTCCGGGGAGTTTCTCTCGTCCCTTTGTGTTTCTTGTTGATTCGGTGTGACCAACACATTACGTGGGAACTGATCCTCTACCCAGGAGGTTGTTTCCAGAAGGGCTGGCTAGAGAGGTACCATTCAGCATGGATGGCCAGTTGTACTATCCAGCAGGGATGACCAGTGAGCTACCATCCAGTAGGGATGGCTAGTGGGTTACCATCCAGTATGGATGACCAGTACAGTGGTGTTCACCAAGCAGTACCATCCAGTAGGGATGGCCAGAGCAGTTTCGGGTTTACCTCTAGTGGGGCTGGGAAGTGGTCCATAATGCCTGGTTTACCTCCAGCTGGGCTGGGAAGTGGTCCCTAATGAAGGTTCCGAGCCTCCCTCCAGTGGAGTACCCTTTTACGGGACTGGGCATTGGGACTCGTCGACGACTTTAGCCGGGTCTCCCTCCAGTGGATTACCCTTTTACAAGACTGGGCAGTGTGGCACCCGTCAACATTTTCTGGGTCTCCCTCCAGTGGGAACCCGTTGACTTCCAGGGATTACCCTCCAGCGGGGCTGGGCAGGGGGTCTCCTGTCGACTTTGAGGAGGCCTTTTGACTGCGAGGAAGTGGCGAGGTGTGGCCTGACGTTCCCCTAGAACTCTCAAGTATAAGGGGAAATTTCCCTACAAAGATGCGTCCTTGAGACGTGACCTAAAACCATGTGGGCGAGTTAGTGCCTCCCAAATCAGGGAGTGTCAAGGTGTGGTGATTTGAGCCCCTTGACTTGCAGTTCGGGGTAGACGTGCGGGATGCTGGGCATCGATGATGTTTACTTCTAGGGCTGTTGGCTACTCACTTTCTTGGGCTGAGCTACGGGAAAAAGATCCCCTTACGATCTTGTTCGGGTTTCTTGGTAGAGCATATATATATATATATGTGTGTGTGTGTGTGTGTGTGTGTGTATACCTTCTTCCAGTACCCACTTCATGGGCTTAGTTATTCTCTCTCCAGGAGAGGCGAAGATGCGTGGGGTAGGCCACGTTCTTTCTGTGTCTAGCTTCTCGTGGTTGGACGGTTTTACTCTCCTACTATAGGTAGCGATTACTCGACAAGAAGTTCATCTTCTCACCATTTCTAGCTCCTTGTGTCTGGATGAGTCTACCTCCTTTATCTTGTTGGGTTGAACTGGAGTCTATACTATTAATCTACTACACTCCTTGCTGTACTATTTACTGCACTCTCGGTTGTTCTCCTTTACTTTTACATATTTGATCTACTCATCACGTCTTCAGTACCTCTTTTGTTGCTCCCTCGAGCCTTCGGGGCATCCTTCTGAGTATTTTTATACTCACCCCTACTTGGGAATTTCCCGCACTTGGTGTGCCCTTATAGACGATAGACAGGTTGGACGTGACTTCAGTGGAGCTTAGGAGTTCGAGAGCTTGGACCGCGTGTGATGGTCGTAGTTGGGTTCTAGGTGTGGGACTCTCCCAGCTGTTTTACTTTTGTTTACCTATTACCAGGTTGTGAAACTTTTCTAGTTGGGCGTGTGTTTTTCCCTTTTTCTTTTCAGTTTACCTTCATCTTGCTTTGTAATGTTTGGAGGTCGATGCACTCTTGGGGTTGTTTATAACAGTTAGTACATTGCTTCTCTTTTTTACTTTGCACTATTGCATTGAGTGGGATACATGTGTGTGTACATGTACTTAGGAAAAGGACTCCCTGAGTTGTTCAGCCTTCAGTATTTGTCACCAGCCCCTGGCCTATGGAGGCGGGTTTGGGGTAGTTGCAGCTCGAGCCTGGGTAGGGTCGGGTCGTGACAAGAACCCCAATATACCTTAGTGGGATGACTAAGATATGTATTCTAGGTAAATGTCCTCCCTCTCTAGACTTTGGATTAGGCAACAACGGTAGCTAAACTACATGATTACATGGAGTGGATACCATTGGGGATTTGGCATTGTCTTCCCCAATGACTCGTTCAAAGGAATAGTTAGGTGTTGTTCAATCACCAAGAGTACAATGATCCTAGGATGAGGCCCATTCTTAATATCCTAGGGATTACAATGGTGCTTTGTTTTTTTAGGCATATAAATTTATTTTTTGTTCACCATCAAGTAAATATATTAATTAACCTCAATAAATTGGAATTTTTTTTCAAATTAGATATTTATTCAATTTGAATCCTTGAACGATTTTTTTTTCACTGAGGGAATTTCAACTTTTTTACGATGGGCTATTAGTGACAAGAGTAGGACCTGTAGAAAATAGACCATTTGCGACAGGAATTTTGAACCATCCCATTCAGTTGATAAAGAAGGGGTATTTACGACGGAGATTTTTCCCCATCTCAAATACTCTTCCCAGTTTTCTATTATTTGCGATAGGGATCCACTCCCATTGGAAATAAACCATCGGCATGATAGTATTTGTGACATGACTCATCGCAAATACTATTTTTTACCTCCGCCTTAATTAATAACAACCAAACTATTTGAGACGGGTACTGTCATGAAAAATCTCATCGCAAAATGTCTAACCTATATATATGCCGCTCACCACAAATTTTTTCAGTTACAACTTCTTTAAAGTTCTTTGATCCACTCTGTTTGGATATTTTTTTTAGATTTTCAGAGTTTTAAACATTACAAGGGATCAACTTTCAAGTTTCACATCCGCTAAAAGATTCATTTTCAATGTTTTTTTATTTTTTATATTATATTAGTATTAATTATTATTGAATAGAAGTAATTAGATATAATTAAAATTAATTTGTTTTTTGAATTAATTTTTTGAGAAATATTTTGTTTTAATTTGTATTAACATTTTGAATTAATGTTAAAAAGTCTTAATTTGAAATAATTTATTTTAGATATATGTAATTAGTAATAATTAGAAGCAATTAGTAATAATTTGTGGTAATTATTAATAATTAGTTGTAATTAGTAAAAAATTAATAGTTCGTGATAATTTGTAATAATTGTTGTTAATTAGTCATAATTGGTGGTAATAAGTAATAATTAGTAATAACTTTTATAAATTAGTAACAAATTAGTAAAAATTTGTAAAAATTAGTGCTAATTAGTTATAATTATTCGTAATTAGTAATAATTAGTGGTAATTAGTAAAAATTATTGGTAATTTGTAATAATTAGTCGTAATTAGTACTAATTAGTAAAAATTAATTAAAATTCATAATAAACTGTTACAAACCAATAATAATTAATAAAACATAATGTTCATTAGTAATAAAAAGTCATAATTAGTGATAATTAGTACCAATTAGTAATAATAATTAATAATTAGTAATAGTAAGTAATAATTAGTAAAAATAGTAATATTTAATAAAAATTATTAATAATAAAAAAATAGTAATAATTAATAAAAATTAAAACATTGAAATAATTAATAAAAATTAGTAATAATTAATAATAATTAGAAGTAATCATCAAAAATTAGTAACAATTAGTGTTAATTAATAATAATTCGGAATTATTGGGTATAATTACAAAGAAATAGGAATAATTACCCCAAATTCTTTATGATCAGTAATAATTAGAAATAATTAGGAATAATTAGGCACAATTTTGAATTATTAGTATCATTTAAGAATAATTAGTAATAATTAGGAATAATTAGGAATAATTTGTTATAATTAAGAATAATTACGAATAATTAATAGTAATTGTTAATAACTAGTAAAAAATATTAACAATTAAAAATAATTAGGAATAATTAGTAATAATTATTAATAATTAGCAAAAATTAAGAATAATTCACAATACTCAACAATAATTAGCATAAATAGTAATAATTAGGAATAATTAGTAGTAATTCGTAACAATTAGTAATAATTAGAAATAATTAGAAATAATTTAGATTAATTAGTAATAATTAGGAATAATTAAGAATAATTCGTAACAAAGTTGAATAATTATTAACAATTAGGAATAATTTGTAATAATTAAGTACAAAGAGTAATAAGAGTAATAAATAGTAATAAATAGTAATAATTAGAAATAATTGGTAATAATTAGCAATATTTAGTAATAATTTTTAATAATTTTCAATAATTAGTAATAATAATTGTTAATTAGTAGTAATTAGATAAAAATAGTAGTAATTAGTAAATATTAACAAAAATTTGAAAAAATAGCATTAAATAGTATTTATTATTTGTAATTCGTAATAATTTGTAATATTTTGTAATAATTTAAAAAATAGTAATACAAATAAAAATTATGAATAATTAATAAAAATATGTAAAAAATCATGTTAGTTAATTATAATGAGTAATAGTTTGTAATAATTATTAATTATTAGCAAAAATAGGAATAATTAAAACAAGTTTTTTTGATTAATAATAATTAGGAATAAATGGGAATAATAACGAATAAATAAGAATAATTAGTAATAATTAGTAATAATTAGGAATAATTATGAATAATAAGGAATAATTATTTGTAATTATGAATAATTACGAATAAATAATAATAATTATGAATAATTAGGAATAATTAGGAATAATTAGTTATTATTATGAATAATTAGTAATAATTAGGAATAATTAGGAATAATTATTAATAATTAGGAATAATTTTTAATAATTAGTAATAATTAGAAATAATTATGAATAATTTGTAATAATTATGAATAATTATTAATAATTAGAAATAATTAGCAATAATTTGCAATAATGTGAAATTATTTGTATTAATTATTAATAATTGGTAATTATTAGTAGTAATTAGTAATAATTAGAAATTATTAGTATTAATTAGAAATAATTAGAAAAAATTAACAATAATTAGTAGTACATGCTAATAATTTTTAATAATTTTGAATAATTATTAATAATTGAGAATAATTAGTAATTATTAGTCATAATTAGAATTAATTAGGAATAATTATGAATAATTAAGAATAATTAGGAATATTTTGGAATATTTAGGAATAATTATAAATAATTAGTAATAATTAGGAATAATTAGGAATAATTAGGAATAATTCAAACTAATTAGTAATAATTCGTATTACATAAGAATAATTAGGAATAATTAGTAAAAATTAGGAAAAATTAGAAATAATTATGAATAATTAGTAATAATTAGTAATAATTAGCAATAATTAGGAATAATTAGGAATAATAAGGTATAATCTGTAATAATTATTAATAAAGAGTAATGAAGAGTGTTAAATAATACATAAATTTAATAAATAGAAATAATTACTAATAAATAGTCATAAACAGTAATAATTAGTAATAATTAGTAATAATTAGTAAAAATTTGTAAAAAATTGTATTAATTAGTAATAATTAGCAATAATTTATAATAATTAGTAATAATTAATAATAAATAGTTATAATGAGTAATATTTTTAATAATTAGTAATAATTAGTAATAAGAATTGGTAATTATTATTAATTAATACTTATTAGCGGTAATTAGTAAAAATTAGTGGTAATTAGTAAAAATTAATGGTAATTAGTTAAAAATATAAATAATTAGTATTAATTAAAAATAATTCTTAAATATTTGTGATAAATCATTGTAACTATAAAAAATATTGATAATTAGTGAATATTTGCTATAAAGTATTAAATTCTTGGAATAATAATTTTTAATTAGCTGTAGTTTGTAATAATTAATGGTAATTAGTATAAAAATGTTAATAATTAAATTGTTTTTGCAATAATAAGTATAATTAGTATAAATATGTAATAATTAGTGGTAATTTGTAACAATTAGTAATAATTAGTCATAATTAGGGGTACTTATTAATAATTAGCTGAAATTAGTAAAAATTTGCAGTAATTAGTAAAAATTAGTAGTAATTAGTAAACAATATTGACAATTTCTAAAAATAAATGTTAATTAATAAAATATAGCCACAATTAGTATTAATTAGTGGTAATAAGTAAAAAGTAGTGATAAATGGTAATAAATTGTGATAAATAGTAGTAAATAGTAATAATTAGTAATAATTAGTATTAACTTGTAATAATTAGTAATAATTTTTTTCCTAAGAGGAATAAAAAACTTGAATAGATATGGTTGAAAAAAATTTACAATGACCAATTTATGCTAACCATAAATTTGTACATACATGGTTGACATGAATTAGTAATGACTAATTTACACAAAATACCTATAAATTTTTCCTCAGGTTACTAGAACTAGGATAGATATGATGTGACATGTTGATGACGAAAAAAAATAGGATGGGGAGATACGTCAAAGCCATGATATAATTGAACTAAATTTGTGAAAGGATTAATTTGGACATCATTTATGAAAATTAGTTTCACCACCTAGTGATTATAAAATCTATGATCTATATGTTTTAGTAAATCAAATAGTTTTCAATATTTACATGATTATAAATGACCAATTTACACCAACCATGTCTAAATTTTTCATTAGGTTTCCAAAACTGGAAGAAACATTATGTTTTGTATCGATGGTCGCATCAACATCAAGGGGAGAAGATACGATGATGAGAGGATATGGTTGACAGAAATTGTTGTAATTAAAAATTTGGACATGGTGGGCATAAATTGGTTACATTACTTGAATATTCTAAAATCAATGTTTATTATTTTTTAGTTAGTCATGTAATTTTCAGTCCTCAGGTGATTAGAAAAATTTTATAAAAATTAGATTTAATTAGTTATGATTAGTATAAATGAACATTAAATCACCATAATTAGTAAAAAGCAACAGTCACTAGTAAAAATCAGCAGAAAAAAGATATAATTGACATTATTTAAATGTAGATTATTATTGTTTTAATTTTTATTGTTTTTGGATCATCTTTTTCTTATAAAAAAAATAATAAAAAATTTATTAAATTTATGTATTTTAGAGTAATATCGAATAAGGATGGAAATTTTTTTTATTAAATGATCAAAATTGGATAAATCATCGCTAGAATCGAAACAGTAATGGTATAGATCCTGTATATATTAATGGTGTTGAAGATTTTTTATCATATACATCATCAAAACCCAAAAAAAATTTAGAAGGGATAATTAGGTGTCTATGTAGGAAATGTGATTGGACGGTGGTTTGAAAAATTTGACCGTGTTGGGGTTCCTCTGTTGCGATATGGTTATTGAATCGATTATGTTTTTTGGTATCAACATTGTAAATGTAGTTCTGGATACGATACAGATAAATTTGATCTAGATCTATCATTATTGTTAAATTTAGTATATGATGTGGTCATTTGATCTTTTCAAAAAAATTAAAACTCCATATGATTTTTAATTAAAAATAGAGTTAGAACCATACAAATTTTATGAGTTGTTAATGTCTGATGAGGATTCCTTATATCCTAGTTTCAATTTATGAAAATTTGAAGTGGTTATAAAATTTAGGGATATTAAATTAGATAACATAATTTCAAACAGCTTTTTTGATCAGATAGTCTCTTCGGTTAAATAACTGTTACATAAATGAAATGTGGTGCCTATAAATTTATATGGGAGAAAGACTCTTATTTGTAATTTTGGTCTTGTTTTTCAAAACATTCATGCATGTCAAATCATTTCATATTATATTATAATGAAAATGAGTTGTTATTTAGTGTTCTTACATGTGGAAAATAGAGGTAAAGGGAGGATCAACTAGTGATGTATGGATTGAATCCTATAAAATAGTTGTCGTATTTCCCAATTAGACACAGATTATAGCATTTATTTATGTTATAGAACATAACGTCATTGATGTCATGGAACAAAACCAATATTTCAACTAGTAAAAGTTTAATACATACTTTTGATGGATTATAATGGAAACATTTTGACCATGTACATCCATATTTTTCTTCAGAAGCTTGAAATGTGAAATTAGGTCTTTCTAAGAATGGGTTATGTGCATTTGGTTCTTATGATAGTCAATATTGTTGTTTCCCCATATTAATAACTCCATACAAATTACCTCCTTGGATGTTGATGAATGAGTTGTATATTTATTCAACCTTATTAATTCCCAGATATCCAAAAAGTAATATTTAAGTTTATTTGAAGCCATTGATTTATGAGTTAAATTCTTTATTGGGTAATGCCGATGCTACATATGATACAGTTGTCAAAAAATCATAATTAATGGTATATTGAATGGGTAATTAGTGACTTCCCAGCACATGGAATGTTCTATTCATGGAGTATACATAGATAAAATACTATATTTACTTTATGAGAGACATCAAAGCATTTATGCTCATCAATGGAACAAAACCTTGTTTTAGTGGCTGCCATTAAAGAATTCATCCAACCAATCATCTTTTTCAAAGGAAAATATTTAATTACAAAAAAGGTACCATTGAATGAGATGGGCCTCTAAAAAAATTAGGAATTGAGTTAAAATACATTATCTCTTCATTACCTTTCATTACCTTTTACATACTTTAAACCAACAAAAAATACATGGCTTTGGGAATGAAAATAATTGGATTAAATGGATAAATTTTTGGGATCTTCTATTTTGGTCTGATTTGTGGGTCCATCACATGTCGTATGTGATTCATATTGAGAAGAACTATTTTTATAATATATTTTATACATTTTTGGACACAACTGGAAGGGAAAAAGAAAATATAAAGGCATGATTAGATGTTTCCCAAAATTGTAATAGAACAAAACTTATACTATTTCAAAATGATATATCAAAGAAGTTAATGAAGTCAAAAGCAACTTATATAGTTTCCAAATAAAAATATTTATTATTTGGTTAGTGGATTTTAGATTTAAGATTTCAGATGGTTATTTATCCAATTTTGATAGATGTGTCAAAAATAGTTATATTACCATATTAAAAAGTAATGAATCTCATATTTTAGTGGAAGGACTTCTATAGGTTAAATTTATAGGTTTACTGAATTATATGATTTGGGATGACCTAATAGAAATTTATATTTTTTTCAATACATTTTTGTGGAAAAAACAGACAGTGATGAATTAAGTATACTACAAGAAGATGTTATTTTAATTTTATATAAACAAGAAAAAATATTCCATGAGACTCTATTGGATTCAAGGGTACATATTATATTACATTTTCCACATGAATAAAGTTTTGGAGGTATGGTACGGTTCTGATGGAGGTACCCTTTCTAGAGATGCATGATGAAATTGAAGATAAAGGTATGTAACAAAGCATTAGTTGAAGGATCAATCGAAGAAGATTTTTTGCTGGTGGAAACTTATTTTTTCTGCTCTCATTATTTTCAATATGAATACCCCTCATAGCCTAACCCCATTTTTTATAATGAGGGAAATGTTGATGATGAAATGGAAATTCAATTATCAGTTTTTTAATCAGACAGAACTTGGTTTTGGTGGAGTTCATGAGTGATGGATTTCAGATGATGAACATCATTGGGCTCATACATATGTTTTTCTCAACTATGAAGAAATGATACAACTTATACTTTGGGTTATCATATAACTTATTATATAATAATTCTTATAGTTATTTAATACTATTTTGATTTTAGATTATATGATAATCATATGAAGAAAAAGTCTCTAGAAATTACAGTATCCGCTCTTAAAGAACATCAACAAAATAATTTTTCCTATTTTTTTCAAAAATAGGAAAAAGAAATTGTTTATGGTCTAACATATGAATTCAATTTATTAATTATTATATTGATAATTAATTTACATTTTTTCATGTATCTCAATGTGTTGATTAAAATGATAAATGATTGTGTGTATTGTGAAACCCAACATCCAAAATTATTAAATCATATAATGCATAAGTGGTGAATGGTTTTTGATTTCATAAACGTGCATACGGGGAATAAAAAACAAAGAATAGTGGTTTTTTCTTATGATGATATCATAATAGAGAAAGTGAAGTAGACTTTTTCGATATGCCGAAATAAATAATTGAACTGTGTTATCAAGGAAAAAATTACATAACATTGATTAAATGTCACTAGGGGGATACAGATAGAGGATTACATGTTCATCCACACAATGGAATCATTGATATTAAATTTAAAAGCATAATAGAAATAAATGAAGAATTTTTATTAGCTCATTAGGCACATCAAATTTACTATGAAAATTATTATTTTAATTTAATATATTTATGTGATTGGTGGAGCATAATAAAAATAAAATCTAGTAAAAATTAGTTTATTCAGTGTTAGTGTGGTTCCACTAATGAGGAAGGAAATGGAAATTTTCAAGAGGCTATTAAAAAACTATATTTTCCATAAAGATACTTGAATATCATTGATGACACCACACTGTAAAAGATCAGTTGTGACGATGATGTTATTGATGTAATAAATGAATTTGAAATGGAAATATAGGATAAAAATAAAACTCACATAGAAATTGATGATACCAAGGAGATATATGAATATATTAACACCATAATATATAAATATAAGGATGGAGATTAATATTGACACATTTAATTGATGGTTATAATAATATTATATATATATAATAGTTGTTTTCAAAAAAATTCTGTCAACATTATTTCATGTTTCATATGGACTCAAATCTGTTCTTTGAGTTGTAGGAGGTTGATCTACTGGTGATGAACATGATGTTTCATTATATGACCCTCACACTATTGGATGTTTAGTGAAAACTCAGAGGGGTCATCGTCTTGTGAGGTTGGTGATTCCCAACCCTATCCATAAGCGACATCCACAACTTGACTTCGATCCATGCATGAAGTGGTATGTGTAGTTGTGTATTTTGTTAGTTTCTAGTAGTTATCAGTAATTTATTTATATAGTATTTTTTATTATTTTTCCTATTTTCTATCGCTTTTTATATATAGTTATTGTACAAGGGAGTGATATATTATTGGAATATTTTTTTAGAGCATCAGTGACATGGGATCAGATTCATATTGATGGCCAGGGATGTATGATTGATTATTGGATGGTACATAAAAAAATAATAGTTATTCTGAAATTTATATACATAACAACATGATATTATTAATTATTTTTAGGCTTTATGACCTCTCGTTGATTATAACATGTTAGAATCTATTTGGAAGTCATGGGAGATGTAACATCCTAACCTTAATCAGGTACATACCATTTTTACTTTGCTGTAATCTAATTAATTCAGTGACCCGGGATGCGTGCTTGAGCACTCGCTGCGAGTCCCAAGCAAATTTCTATTTAATTCAAATAATTATAGATGTTTCAGGAAAAATTTCACATCACACTTTATCACGGTGTTCAGGTTTTAAAAAATTAATTAAGGATTGGAAAAGAGTAATAAGAGATTAAAAGAAGATTTAAAAGAAATAAAGAAAGGATAAAAAGAAATCCTAAAATAACATAAAGAGTGGGTAACAGGAAAAATGAAAATAATTAAAATGGGGGATTCCTATTTTTAGTTATTTTTATTATTTTCTATTCCATTATTTGTTTTATTTTATATTTTTCCTTTTATTTCCTTTTTCTTTATATTTTATTTTTCTCTTATTTTTATTTTCTTTTTCATTTTCTTTGTTTTCTCTCTTTTCTTTTTTCCTCTTCTCTCTCCCTCTCCCACTCATCACTTCACACCCCTCAATCTCGTCACACCAACCAGCAGCCCCTTTTGAAGGTCGTTGCTCCTCCGTCCAACTTATGATTCCTTCTTTTTCAGGTACGCAGTAAACCTTAGGGAATGGGTAATGTTGCACAAGTGGAATTGTTTGATTTCGTTGAGTATTCTGCGTGCAGTTCGTTGCAGAAGAATCTTAACCTATTTGGAGTTTTTCTAAAATAATTTTTTTCTCCCATTTTTGTTCAAAGAAAAGTCTACCACGGATCTTAGAGTCATCTGCGACTACAAGGTAGGTTGCTTACCCACTTTCCCTCTGTTTATTTACGATTTATAAAAAATGTAATTTTTTCCATTATTTGGTGCCTACCTGCTTTGTGCAATTTTACCTATTTTAATTACTTTAGTGGTTCTGTTTAATTGTTGCAACCTTAATCATCTTAAATTAATTTTTTTTAATGGTTGCAAGAAGATCAGACTCCCCTTTTCGTGTGCCTACATAATCGATGTTTTTTTTCATTAGTAGGGCTATTAATTTAATTAGTTGTGGGTATTGTAAAACCCCTTTTTATGGTTTTTAAATTAAATTAATATTTGTTTAAATAATTTCAACAAAGTTGGACGCCTCTTTGGGAGTGCTGACATGATCAGTGTATTCTGTTATTATCCGAGATTATTGTTTGATTAATTTCATGTGTTACGAAGAAACTTTTTATTGTAATTAAATTAAATAAATAGTTGCTTGAACATGAACTTCAATGGTTAGATCAATGAAACTTGTTTTTATGAACTATTTTTTATTTAAATATGAATTATCCACTGAGGTTGATATGATATGTATATTTCCTTGCAATTTGTTGTGTTGTAATGTTAAATTTATGCCTTGTGATGCACGGGTGTATCTGCTTAGTTTTCACGTTGTGACTTTACAATATGATTATGTCATATCTGCTGTTGTGAAAAAATTAATAAAATTCTTTTCAGGGAAAGGAGGTGGGTCCCATATTAAGGGTCATGCTTAGATCCTCTATTCATGACGGGTTACCTCTTTGTGCCGTGGGGGGGGTGTCGTTGTCTTTGTTGGACGGAGACTTCCCTGGGAATTCTAATACTTTTTAGTGATACCAGTTCCAAAAAGGCCCATCGGGACGGACCCATTGGAAATGTGGCTAAGAAGAACTCGGATTACACTCGAGCCATTTTTGCAAGATCGAGATGGACTCAGGGTAAAACCATGCCTCGGGCGATACTTGGTCTTTCAAAATATTGCCTTGCACGGGCTCGGTAACCACAGACCTCTAGAGTTCGAGGTGGGACATCGAGTCATTCTGCATGTTTTTCCGAGGTTTGGTCTCTAGTGGATCAGGATATAAGGGATGTTATCACCGAGATGCATCGGTCCATTCGATATAGTAGAGAGAGTTGGGTCGGTAGACTATCTGTTACTACTAACTCAGAGGTATCGTGCCATGCAGGATGTTTTCCAAGAATCTCAGCTTCGACAATATCATCCAAACCCATCTCATTCTTTTGACCCAAATGAAATCGAGCTTGATGCTGATGCATCCTTTGTAGGGCATCCGATTTTTATCATTGATTGTATCATGAATGTCCTTTGAGGCAATTCATTCCCATTGGTCTGGGTGTTGTGGAAATATAGATTCATTCAGAAAGAGACCTGGGAGCGAGACACGGATGTACGTGCGCAGTGGCCGTAACTCTTCTCTGGCGACGTTCCCCTACCCTTAGAAGGGAGAATTGAGGACAATTTTTCTTAAAGAGGGGAGGTTATAACGTCATAGTCTAATTAATTATGTGACCTCGGGCATGGGCTTGCGCACCTCTCTAGGGGTCCTGAGTAGCTTTTTATTTAATTAAAATAATTGTAGATGTTTCATGAAAAATGTCACATCACACTTTGGAACAGTGTTAGGGATTTAAATATATAATTAAGGATTTGAAAAGAGTAATAAGATATTTAAAGAATATTTAAAAGAAATCAATAAAGGATAAAATGAAATTCAAAAATAAAATAAAGAGGGGGTTAGAAGAAAAATAAAAATAATTAAAATGGGGATTCCTATTTTTAATTATTTTTATTATTTTCCCTTCCATTCTTTTTTTTTATTTTATCGTTTTATTTTATTTCATTTTTCCTTATATTTTATTTTTCTTTTATTTTTCATTTCTTTTTTTTCCTCTTTTCTTTTTTACCTCTCCCCTCTCCCTCTCCAACTCATCATGTTGCACCCCTCAATCCTGTCAAACCAACCAGGATCCCCTTCGAAAGGTTGATGCTCCTCTGTCCTACGTTTTATTCCTTCTTCGCCAGGTGTGAGGTAAACCTAAGAGAAAGGTTAATGTTGTGCAAGTGTAATCTTTCGATTCCGTTAAGTATTCTGCATGCAGTTCATCGCGGAAGATTCTTACCCTATTTTGGGGTTTTTAAAAAATACAACATTTTCATCCATTTTAGGTCAAATAAAAGTCTACCAAAGATCTTAGAGTCATATATGACTACATGGTAGGGTGGATACTCACTTTCCATCCATTTCATTGTGATTTATAAAAAACGCACTATTGTTCTGTTAGTCAGTGTCTACTGGCTTTGTGCAATTTTACCCATTTTAATTACATTAATTTTTTTGTTTATTTTTTTCAGACTTAATCATAATAAATTATTATTTTTGAATGGTTGAAATGATATCATACACCCCTTTGGATGTGCTGACATAATCAACGTATTTTTTCATCAGCCGGGATATTAATTTAATTAGATGCGGGTATTCCACATCCCCTTTTTATTGTTTTTGAATTAAATGAATATTTGTTTGAATTATTGCAACAAAGATGGACAACCCTTTGGGTTTTCCATCATGATCGGTGTATTTTGTCATTTGATGAGTTTATTGTTTGATTAATTGCAAGTGTTTCAGAGTATCTTTTCATTGTAATTAAATTAAATAAATAGTTACTTGAACATGAACATCAATTGTAGGATCGTTGGCACTTATTTTTATGAACTATTTATTATTTAAATATGCATTATCTACTGAGGATGATATGATATGTATATTTCCTTACAAGTTGTTTTGTTGTACTTTTAAATTTATGCTTGTAATGCACGGGTGTATCTGGTTAGTTTACAAGCTGTGACTTTACATGATGATTATGTCATATCTAATGCTATGAAAAATTTAATGAAATTCAGGCCCAGGAAATGAGGTGGGTCCCGTATTAAGGGCCACACATAGATCCTCCGTTCCTGAAGGGTTACCACTATATGCAGGGGGGTGGTGTCATTGGATTTTCTGGACCGATACTTCCCCAAACATTCTAATACTTTTGAGCGATATCGGTTCCAAAAGGGCCAATCGGGATAGATCTGTTGGTAATGTGGTAAAGCCAGAATCATATGACACTCGACCCCTTTTGGAAAGATCAGGATAGACACAGGGTGAAGCCATGCCTCAGGCGATACTTGGCCTTTCGAAATATTTCCTTGGACGGGATCGGTGGCATTGGATAAATTGATGAATGTTCCGTAGTGATACATTCGGGATGGGATCAGACTCTAAATCTCAACTTGAACCTTAAATAATGATGCACTTAAAGTTTATGTTGTTGATAATTGAGTCTATTGAGAATTGAGATATTTCCCATGATATGTGGAAGTATGGCTGGTTGAAACTGGACTTTAACCCCAAGTTAAAGCACAATCATGTGGTATACTTTTTCTTTCTTTTACCTTGATTTATAAGTTATATATATATGTGTGTGCGTGTGTTTGTGCATTTCTGATGAAAGATACCCTTTTAGACTACCTGCTTAGGCTGATGTAGGTGACCAGGCATGAGTGCCATTTGGGACCCGAGCCAACTTATTTATTTCATTGAACTATAACTAATTTATTTGAAATGGTTATGTAATTGAACACTGTATTTTTATTTTTGCACAAAATGGAATGTTTTAGACACCATGGGTACTGGGCTACTAGGATTTTATCTCACACCATAATCTGGTGTCTTCGACACCCTAGTAGATTACATGCTCATAGGTATGGACAAGGGGAAGTGTGATGCTTTTGATTCATGATTGTTCATTACTGCTTAGGATGGAGACTGGTGGAGAGGACCTGGCCTTGCTCGCGTTGGAGTTTCTGCTTGTGTCTTTTATTTTAGTTGACTATGTGTTTGAGTTCTATTTTCCACACTTTCAGTTTAGACTCATATCATGGAATAACACACTTTTGTGAGTTTTCGAACTTCGTTTTTATTATTCTGTTAGAATATTTACATTGCTGTTGCTACAGTTTATTTATTCACATGCTTCCGATACTTATTATTTGTTGTTTTTTGCTTTTTCTATGATATTATCTATTACCTATGATGGAATATTTTTCCCCATAGACACAAAAAGGGACTTCGATGCTAGCTAGCAGCCTTTGGAATTTGGGGAGATGCACTTGAGGTTATGTGATGCACTGGTCCAACCACCATCATAGAGGTGAGCCGGGTCGGGATGTTATTGGAGATCTGTATACATGAGAGTTGTCTTAATTTTTTGCATAATCTATGGAGGAAAATCATGTGGAAAGTGGGGTCGTAGAATATGATCAGTCTTGATATGCCCACCAACCAGATTACATCTCATATCATGTTTCTGATGGATTATGTTCATAGTGGATGATAACTACATTTTAGAGGATATAATCATTGGGTTGATAGAATCTGGGGTGGTATGAGGTTACACATCGAGATAGTAGTTGTACATTTAGTATGCAACGATGACATATGGTTAGTATATTTTTTTAATAACTTATATAACTTTAAATGTAATCTATTTATATTATACTCCTATCACTGGAGATATTATAGGTGATCATCAACATCATATTATGGTTAGTATAATTTATTTTTTATTTTTAAAATTAAATGTAAATAATATTTAATTATTTTAATTTTAAATTGTAATTGAAGGAGTCAAATGAGGCTGTGTTCTCTCAAACAAAGGTTGATAGTTAGGTCGAGACCAAGGACCAAACCTCTAGTGCAAGAAGATTTGACGTTGTAGCATCGATGCAGGTTACATTATATGGTTTCAAGAAAGGTTGAGTTGTTGGTATCATCTCTTGATTGACACATGTGAGTTATTATGGTACCATTATGATGTCATTATGCACCTCAAGAGGAGATCATGGAGATTCATCATCAACATCTTCTGCATAGTAGTAGGAGCACCTGTGAGCTTAGGGTGAGGTTATAAAGACCATGCGTATAGAGTGGGAAGAGCTCCATTTACAGTAGCAGTAGTAGAAGTAAGATATGTGTTGATTGTAGCCATAGCGACATAGACATACGGTGGAGTACATGTGATAACTGACTCATGGTTTTGGGATGCAGTTCCCCACCATCTCCTACAGCTCCTGTAGCTCCCCCAAATGACCCTTCCCCTAAGTGTTTTTTATATTTTTTCTAATATACATTAGAATGTAATATATTTTTGTAATATTTTTATTAATAAATATACTTAAATTTCTATATATTTGGTTTTTTATATTGTTGTGAATAATGTGTTCTTATTATTTTCTTGTTTCTTAATATTTTCTTATTTTTTATTATTTTATTATTGAGTTTGTATTTGTATTACTTTATTATTTATTTATTATTTTATTATTATTATTATATTTTATTATAATAATAATTTTATTATTTTTTTATAATATTGAGAATATTTTAATTTTTAATATTTTTTAAATCCATTATTATTTAATTATATTTTTATTAATTTTATTATTTATTAACATTCTTTATTATATTATTATAATAATGGTTATTACTATTTTATTAAATTTTATTAAGGATAATTTTTATTTTTATTAATTTTTTTATGCTTTTTTGTGACGAGTATTTAATCTTGTAAAAAATAAGTATTTGTGATCGGCTCGTCCTATATATTATTTGCGACCAACCTATTTTGAAAGAGTTTTTTTTAAACAAAAAAAACTGTTTGCGATTCTCTTTTCTTCAATGGGTCATTTGTGATAAGGCCCCATCACAAATAATTTTTTTGCGATGGGATCCCATCAAAAATGTCTCATCACAAATACTTCGATTTCTAGTTGTTCTTATTTTAAATGAAAAAACTTATAGGTTATAATTATAATTTTTTTAAACTAATTTAAACCAACTACTGGATATTAAATAAATTTGTTAATATAGTTTAAAGTTTTATTTAAAACTTGCATGAAATAGATCAATATTTTAAAGATTATGTTTGGGGTTTGGTTTTTCTAGGTTTCACTACATGGATCTTATGATCAACCTTGTTAACATTTTTTGTTTAGTTTTTATTCTTTTTTTCTCAATGATAATTTCTGGATTGAGGTTAGATGGTGAATACTATAGTCACATGGAGGTATATTATCATTTTTATTTTATTTAGTGTTCTTTATCTCATTGTTAAAATGGACATTTTATTCTTTTAGTTATGGTTGTTTATGATGCATTATATATGTGGAGTTTTAGAGTATAATAGAAATGAGTTGTTTTTGAAGCTTGACTAGAGGGTGTGCATATGGATTCTCTTTCTTAAAATTTATTAATTATTTATATCGGGTTTTATTTTTATTTTCTACTAGAACATTTAACTCCATCATATGGAGTGTTCTTGGCCATTTTTATTCTTCATGTTTAATTTGTATTATGTGGTAAATAATTACCATCAAAATTCAATGTTTCCTTTAGTGTTCATCACCAGCACGATGTGATCTATAACATTTCTTTGGTATGTCACAAGATAAATTAGGTTTCTGAAAGAAGGATAAATTGGATTTGTTTGTGAAAAATCTTATTAGAGGATAGGTTCTACTACACCCTTTATTATTTGGGTGTTTATGGTAGATGGATATAAGACTATTGGGAACTTAGAGGTAGGAGTGGAAAGAATGTCATAGTCTATAATGTCCCCTAAACCGCAAGTCTTTATGGGAGTTGGGTTTTGAGTCTTTGAATTTGAGCAAGTTTCTCATTTCATTTTAATATAACTCAATTTTATTGATGATGTTTTTGTTTCATGAAAATATATTTAGATTTTTTATTGTAACATGTTATGGGCATGAAAATGGGAGAGATATAGTGGAACCATGGGAGGTTTTCAGGCCTGAAAATCCACCTGGATCCAGAATATATGGTTTAAAATGACTTGAAATGTTTTTTGTGTAGTTTGAACTTGGATCTCTAATCAATGTGCTCAGGTTTCAAACAGAATCTTGTCCCCCTTTTAAATCATATGTCGATTTTTTTTAATGTTATGTTTTTAATTGTTTAGGTAAAATGAAGGATTTGATTTTAGAATCATGGTTTTGAAATTTTGATATTTTTGTTTTAATGGTAATAAATGTGTTTTTTGAAATTTAATTTGAAGATAAAATTTTCATTTAGATTTCTAATTAGACTGTTTTAAAAAAAGGTGATTTTATTTTAAAGGATTTATGTTTTTGAATTTAATACTATAAGTTTTATATGGTGTGTGTTCAGTTTTTTTAAAATATTGTTGTAATGTTTTATAATAAATTTAATTATGTTTACTTAAATATTTCAAAAATGTAAATCATTTAAGGGGTTAATTTTTTAATCTATAAAGGTGATATCTTTCTTACTACAAGGATATTTTGAAAAAATGATCTTAAATAAAAAATATTATTTAATAACAAAATTTATTCAATATTTTAAGGAGAAAGTGGTTTTCTTGAAATAGGTGTTGTTTATTTTTATGTGGGATAAAAATATGTATGTTTAAAGAGGGTGAAAAATATTTATTTTGTATTTCTGTTTGGGAAAAAAAATAAAACCCATGATTTGAAAATGGTTGTTTTAAAGGGAAACATGATTTTGTTAAATTATTTTAATTTGGTGACATGTTTTTTTTGGAATGCATGTTCATATAACTAAAATACGTTGAATTTGAATTGTGAAATAAGGCTTTGGTAGTCTTTTATTTTAGGTTATTTAATTATTTTTCCAAGAATTATATAAAAAAATGGCGCGATTGTATCTATTTTATATTGGTCCAATGGGTTCCTGCATTTCATTAACAAGATATTGATCATTTTTTTAGTTGTGATGTGTATCAATTTTGGGTCTTGTTCTTTCCAAAACTCGAGTTTGTGGAGAATGTTTAGTTGTTCTTGATCTGTGCATCTCCTTGGTTATTCCCTTGATTATTCACTATAGAATTTTGGTTATTTGGGGGAATGTTTCTACATCAATATTGGAAAATCCATCCTTGTATTTCATGTAATATTATCCAAGTGATAAGGTTTTCCTTCTATGGGATTTACATGGGGATGTTTGAGGGGGGTTTTGGGTTTCTAGGATGAGTGTATTATTTTATTTTTTTAGTGGGGTCCACCTGAGGTCATGTTCATGATATAGAGTCCCATGTTACTCACTCCCTATATCCATGTTTAGGTCCATGTTTTGCTTGTTGAGGTGTATCATGTTTGAGGTTTTTAATCCATCTTTGTTCATTTATCATCAGAACTTGATTGATTTAACTTGTCTGACATGATTGTTAGTTTAGAGCTCATGGATATCATGTCTTATTATTGTATTATAGGATTTAATTTTTTTCCCATGTGAATCATCCTCCATTGATATGAAAATTTTAATCTTTTTAGATTATTGTATTTAGTGGATGTTTTTAAGAGTTAGTGTATTGGTGGAGATATAATATATTTGGGAGACCACCATCAGTAATTTGTTTATTGGGTTTTTTTCCTTTTAATGGGAATTATCCAATAGTTTTTTGAGGACATTATGGGTTTTTGGGTCTATTTTTGGGATTCTTCACTGAACACTCCTACATGTGTTAAAGAATAGGTTGATGATCATTATCGATTCCATGGGATGTTTCTTCAGGTTTGATGTTTTAGTTTCGTTTATAATTCCCAGTGTTCCCCTTTTGAGTTGGGGAGTTCCTTTTTTTGAGGATGTGTTTTTTGAAATTGATATTATCTGGTTTTATGTATCCTCTTTCTATACCTTGTTCAGTGATTTATCTAGATATTTTTATGGTTGTCTCTAATAAGGGAATTTGAAAATTGTGGTATGCCACATTTCTGTATTGATGATGATTTGATCCTTTATTAGTATTATTTTCTGTCGATATTCATATTTAAATGATTGTTCCATTAGAATGAAGGTTGAACCATATTTTTATATTGGATCAAATGATTTCATGGGGACGAAAGCATTATGGTGGATAGAACTTTGACACACAAAATCATAATTTCTTAATTAATTAATTATTTGATTAATTACATTCTGCTTTTATCCTTGAGTTTTGAGGACCACTTTTTTTGAAATTCTAATGCTATATCAAGCCAGATAATTATCTCACATGATTAGTTAAACAAAACAATGACCATTAATATAATTATTTAATTTTAACAGACATTCTTCACGTTGTTAATGCATTATTTTACCAACAATTTTAGAAAACAATGTGAATTCAATGGTTATTCCAGTTGAAGGTGGATCATTTAGTAAATTCTCCCCCCAAATCTTAAGGCTAATCCGATATTTAAAATTTTAAAATTCATATTCTACCCTTCCCCACTTGCACTCACCATAAACCACCATCTATCCTTCATTAATGATGCACCATGCATTGGGACATGATTCTAAATCTACAACCTTAAATAATCTCCCTTCTTGGAAATTTAACATGGTTTATATGTGATTCAATTTCTGTTATTCATGGTTATGTTTCCATTAACATATATTTATTCTTTCTCCATAGTTTCTCCTTATTCCCTCATCACCCGATCACTATGTTTCTCCTTAGCTAAACCCTAGTTCATGTGTTTGATAATTTTTTATTGTAGTCCTTGATGTTAGGGTGTGTTATGGGTTCTTCCAGCCTTCTTCATTCCAGCATAAAATATTTCCATCCTTCACGCTGGATTTAAGGTTTGTTATCCCATGCATTATTCATTAAATTCAAAAAAAAAGTTCCCTTTGGTGTTTAAATTCATATTTCAGTTAATTAAAATGATTTATATATATATATATATTAAAGTATATTTTGAATGGAGAATAAATTTTTAATTGATTTAAATTTCAATGAAAAGGTTTTATCAAATTGAAAATGTATAAAAAAAGTTATTTTGTTTGACTGTATACAACTAGGGATTGATAAATTTCAAACATAAAATTTGTAAAAGGAAATTTTAATTGTTCAAGTGTGTTTTAGATTTCATTATGAATTCTCAAAAGGATTATTAAGTTTCACTTATCACATTAATGTAACACTTTTAATGTCAAATATTGTTAAAGTGTTTCAAAAATTGGTCTTGAATAAAAATGTGTGGTCTGTAAACATCTTTTGATTAATTAGTGGTTAGTCACATATACATGGGGTATAAACACACACACACAAATATATAAATATATATATAAAAATTCACATTTAAATATGTGAATTTTTTAAATAAAATATATATATATATATATATATATAATAGTTTGTATATAAATTTAAATTGGCATAACATTAGAGAAAAAAATTACAAATGAAACATTGATATTCTAACTTGGTTTCAAACTTGTTTTTAAATGAATTTCTATATTAGATCTGAAAGACCCATATAAAATTTCTCCAAATGGGTTTTCCTTGGTAAATTATATTTGAAATTGATGGAAAGTGTAATTTCTTTCATGTCAAATTTTATAGAAGAGAAAAAATATTTTTTTAAAAGGGAATAAAATATGGGAATCTTGAGTACCAAAGTGGTATGACTAGGACATGTATTCTAAGAAACGTTCCTCCCTCATTAACTATTGGAATACTCTATATCATAGAGTAAACTACATGAGTACATTGATTAATTACTTCTTGAATTTTTGATTATTCCTCCCCTATGTATCGTTGAGGACAATGGTTAAGTTTGGTTCGATCACTAAGTGTACAAAGATATTGGGAAGAGGCATAATCTTAATATCAAAAGACGACCTGTGGTGTTTGGTCTGTTTATCTAAAAATATTTTATACCTTATTATTTAAGGTAATATAATTTTCAATTTCTCTATATTGAAATGTTTTATTAAATAAAATATTCATTCTATATAAATCCTTGAAGGAATTTTTATATTTTATATGAACAAATCTCTATGTTTTAATAATATTTTTTTAAAATTCTAGTAATCCATGGTTGGATTTTAAATAAGGATGTAAAAATAATTTCATTTATTATTTAATAATATAATGAAATGGATCCTTAATTTTTATAGGATTATTAATTTTTGGTTTATCTTTGTATTCATAATGTTATTTAGATCTTGCACCTATTAATTTTTTATGATATTGTTTTTTTTTCAAAGACAAAGTTTTTCATGAGTTTGGATGATTACTTGTGTAGTCACATAGAGGAAAGTTGGTTATTTTATTTTATTAAGTTATATTTACCACATTTACCAAATAGTACTTTATATATTGTAATTATTATTAATGGTGTTGTACTATATATGTTTTGTTTTAGATTTGAATAAAAGGGGTTTCTTTCATAGTGGGAATGTGAGGGTGAACATAGGGATTATATTTCATTTATTATTTGAATTTTTTTATATCCAATTTTTTTTTCTTTTTTACAGGAGCACTTTGACATATGGAGTTGTCATTACAATTTTTATACTACATGTTTATTTTATTTTATGGGAAAAATCATCCAAACCTCATTATATATAATGAAATTAGTGCTCACCACCAGCCGGGGGAGATCGATAATGTTCCTTCGGTATGTTGTGTACCTACTCAGGTGTCCAATGGAAGGATGTGCTAATTTGGTTTGTGACACTGAAAAACTTTTTGAAACACTATGCATTAAATAATATGAAATATGGATCCTCACAAAAAATTCCAAGATACATTAATGAAATCAATCCAACACAATTTCACTATTCCCCCAACATATCCAAAAGACACCCACACACTTGGAAAAGAAAAAAATTTCATTCATCCAATATTCCCACACAAAAACAATTTATATACAAAAACATGTAACCATTAAATAATTTTAAATATCTAAAACAATTTAATAAAAAAATCACACACATGTCATAAGCTTTAGGCTAACTAGTATGAGAGAGTATTTGTGCATCTACACCTAATGATTTCTTGAAACTGTGCCATCATGGTTGAAATTAACTATCCTCTGACCATTATCAAACAAATTGAACCAAAAGACATGAAATATGTTTTCAAAACCATGTGATTTGATCCAAAACTGACCCAATAAATGTTTTAATGAAACAGAATTAAAAATAGATAAGATTTGTTAAAATCCAAAGCTTCTTACCATATATTCAAACTCTTATTGCAGTAAGGTCCATGTAGAGTGTGTTTTGGATGGATTAATTTATATAAGACATTAAACTAATAAAAAATTAAATATCAACCAATAATAAAATTGGACTAAATTAATATTAACCAAACATAAATAGACAACAGTCGTTAAATCAATATTTATTATATTATAAAAAATTAATATTCAGTTGCATATAATAAATTTTCTTATATTTTCTATGTTTTTGTGTTTTTTTAAAAAGATATTTTATTGATTTTACTTCTAATATATATTAATGGAAACTCATTTTAATAATTTAAACTCTATTTTTGGCCAACTTTCATGCATTTTGGATGATACATGTTTTATGAAACTTAGAAGAGACCTTTCAATCGATAAATGATAAAATAAAATGGTGAGATGGCTAGTAGAATATACTATGTTTTCCTGGACGAACATGTTTTCTAAAGAGCATGAAAAACATCAATTTGAGGTATTTTTTTTCAACAAATGTTTTTATACTAGAGATGGTGACATTCCAAATTCATTGGACATTACTTTAAATAATGATGACGCTTTCTGAAGGATATAAAATCCACACACAAAATCCCTATAGAAGTTCATGGAACTGGCATGAAATTATTGCTACCAGAATCTATTTTCTATATAAGAAAATTCTTGTCATCAATACGAGTTAGATATCAAAGAATAATTTTCTAAGAGAAAGTATTTTGTTGAAAAAATTTGTGTTCCATTCATTTTCATTACACATACATGTCTTCTTTCATGAATCAACCAAACCTTTGAGGGACCTCAAGTAAAATATTAAAACCATTATACGGGACCCTATATAGTGACCAATAGTATTCGATCTAACCTAATTTTAATGTAGGCTATAGGCATTCTTAGAGGATCTTTATGAAATTGGTCTTTTTTCTAAATCATTTAAGTTGGTTGTTGAGAGATATTTTTTATGACGTTGTAAAGAGAGGTAGTGAGGAATTAATTGATCATGTGGGATCAGAATTTATTTGTTCTCAAAAACATTAATCTCATGTACCTTCTAGAATAGTGTAGATGTTGTGATCAGAGTGGCTCATTAATGTTACCAAATGTAAGTAGAATACAAGTAGAGCCATAATGGGTTCAAAGGATGTTTTGGGGAGCTTATTAGAGGATTTATAATTAATTATCCAGGGATAATCCAAAATCATACTAATTCAACCTATTCAATCCATTCACCCCCATTATTCATTCATCAACTATGAGGAGTAAAGAAAACAAACAAGGGAATAATAATTGTTTGAGCATCATCACAGGGGATATATTCATACACAAATTTCATAATTATTTTCAAAATTATTGATAAAGATTCATGTTTTTGAAAATTAATTGAATATATATTTATATTTTATTATATTTTAATTGAAACCAAATCTTTTTTTATTCATGTTTTTGTACTTTATTGTTTATCTAGTAATTTATGTTTTACTTAACTTGATGCTGAGGGTGATAGAGTGAGAGTGAAATATAAACCAGGAAAGAAGGGTATGATCATTTATTTCTAAAGGGTGAAAGTTTATATAATTTAGTGGTAACTAAATTTTTCAAAATGAAATTAATAACACCCCCAAAGGGACAATTATAACCATATGAAAAAACAGAACTTATGAGTATGTTTTTTAGCTATATGGGGATTTAGGTTTATAGAAATATTGATATTATTCAATATGTTTTTTTGAAATAAAGATGATATGAATAATGAGGATGATTACTATTCCTATTACCAAACACATCTATTAATCAATCAAGGATCCAAGTATGTTGTTACTACTTCTAACTCATTTTCTCACTCTCACATTTAATTTGAATTTATATAAATGGTTACATTCTTTTTATTATCTAAAAAACCTTATAAATTAATCACTTCTATTAGTTATAAAAAAAGGAAATCTAGAAAGTAAACAATATCTTATGGTTATAGACATTTAATTCCTTTTACTAATTAACATGAATCAAACACCACATACACTTGTATGTTTTAGGTAGTTGACACTAAAAAATATCTAGGAATAATTTTCATCACTGGAAGGTATAGAAATGTTTAAACCACCGATTTAAATTCATTTATTTGATAAAAATTCATTAAAACACATTAATTATAATCATCAATAGAATAAAAATCCTGACATATTTCATTTAATCTACAAATTCATTTATTAGTATTTATGGTGATGAAAGATTAGAGTCCAAAAATACATAACATAATATAATAAATTTTATGCATCATGAAAATGAATAATTTATTTAAAGAACCACATAGAATTTTGATCATGTTTCATCAAGATTGAATGAATTTTAAAAAAAAATTATGTGAGAATAAATGAATCCTATACAAGATTATCACATAATTGTGGAAATCATGAGATAAATATCCATCAATTGTAATATCATCCCACCACAAATGGTGTTACACATAAGGATGCCTAAATTATCATCAAGTATTTCATAAAAACCATGAAATAATTTCCTCTTAATGGACATATTGATGATTAGTTATGTTTTAAATGCATTTTCAATTACATGAGTGAGAAGGAAAGAAACAGTCTAATTTTTTAGGGGACTCATTTTATTCATGGGAGGACATTCATGTTAATCTATATAGAGAATATATATAGCTCAGATATATTTATATTTGAGAAGTATAAATAGTAATTTTGTTTAAATATACAATTCTTCATTCTTTTACACTTGGGAGAAGTACATGGATTAATATGAATAATTCCCACACCACATATTCCCATAATTTTTTCTTACAAATGTTTTATATGATGTAATCACATCAATGAGATAAAAATTTTCCAAAACAACAAATGGTTGGGTTTTTATATTATATTTTCAAGGATTTGAAACACATTTTCTATTTTTTAACTATAGATTGTCACCAAAAAAAATGATGTGTAGAAATTCATAGATCTATGAAGTCATTACAACAAATAATTTTAATTTACAACTTATGAGTCTTCAAAAGTATTAACAAATCATGGTATAATGTATATAATTATTGATCTATTTTCTCAAAATAACCTATCTTTTATCCATAAGATTGATGTCCAAGTGGAATGGTAATGAAGACAAAATAGTGAGAGTGGTAAAGGATGTATATCAATGCTAAAGTTAATGCAATAGAGTATGTCAGCAAGATAACCATAAATATTTGAAATGATATTTTTGAAGAAAATTAATATTATTTTGATAATTTTTTTTTATAATAGAGAGTCTAATTTTTTTTGATTATGAGTAATGATCTATTGAAAATCAAACCAAGGAAGAATAATAGAATAATGGTAAAATGAAAAGTGATCATGAAATAGAATGTATAGTATTCGCGATTCATGAAAAACTAATTGTTATTTGAAAATATATAAGTTTTTTTGATGATGAGAAAATGGTATCTCAGTAATGAAAGACAAAGTTAATATTAATGTTTTTTAGTATTTTAGAAATACATGGTTTATAGAAGATTGTCTATGGATTGAAAATAAATATCTGATAAATATGTGTAGAAAATATAAATATCAACTCAAGGAATTGTTATCAAGATAATATATTATATCAAAAAATGGATTGAATTAGAGGAACGGTTTCACAGTAAAATAAGGCATATAAGGATAGAGTCTCATGAAAGATGTGAATAAATTAAAGGCACAGAATGTTCAGAGAAAATAAATTATTGAAGATCCCCCTGAGTTTCAAAAAAGTGAATTCTAATGGACTTAAGACTATAGTTGAACCTTTTGAGAAAAAATTAATGATGAATACTTTAAAAAAATTTCCCTTTGGAGGTAACCCACCCATTGTACATTTTTTTATAGTTTATTTTTAATAAAATTTATATCTGCCCCACTAAGTGTGTTACATTATTTTTATAGGATGATCACTAGAGAAAACATGTACAGTAAATTAAGTGCATGTATCATGTTATATTCTCATAAATAAATTACATGAAATATCTGTAATAATAAAAATTACATAGCCATGTTTTCTACACAAGTAATCAGGTGTGACCATACCTGATTTGTCGAGCACTCGGGTGTAATTAAAAATATCACAAGATTACCCATTGGGTAGCATATATCGATTTGTAATCATGTCCACAACATACTATCATATATAGTAAATAATTCAGGGGTGGTGTATTCCAAAAATAAACTCACAATGGTGGGCCTAACACCCTGTAATATTATAAAAATTTAATTCATGAGTAGTAAATCTCCAAAACCCTTTTAGATCTATAGTAAATGTGTGTTCATGATAATAATACATAGTGGAAATGAAATTTTATAGAAATAACATAACAGTAGTCATTGTATCTCATATATATCCTCATAAGAATGCATAACATCTGAATACATAGGTAGATCAAAAGATAAAAACAATTCCATATCATAAAGAACATCATAACAAAGGGGAACCCCTTCCATACGTCTCAATAAACATATTGACATATTGTCACATTCTATGAAGGAATAATAACCTAGGTAGTATATCCCATTTTCATAGGTAATGAGAAATATTCAGACATAGTGTGACATATCCTTTATCATTAACGTTGCATAGGAATCACATTCCATGGACCAGTGGACATTACATCCCATAATAACATGATTGAAATCCTATCATAAATATACGGATTATTGTTCATAGAAACCCCCATAATGAATAACATAATAATAATGGAACAATAAACTATTTGAACACCATAATGTAACAATTCACATTATGATTAGAAAATCAACCAAATCTATTTTAAATATAAGATGGGATGATTACTCTCATACATAATCTATTATTATGTCATAACTGATGGTATATACTTTTTGGTGACTACCCAGAAATTGGGGGAGGAACACCCATCCCAAATACCAATAAAACTAGACATTAATGTTATTAGGAAACTCAAATGTTCCACAAAGGTAAAGACCCAAGACAACTGTTCTCAATTACATACCTCCACTGTATCAAAGGAGGCTAAGGTCTCCAACCCAATTCCATTATATCATCATATAAATCAAGGAATACTATGTGTGGGTATCGAGTATGAGGTTTAGCACCTATGAATTTGGTTTCAGGGAAATTTGTGTCCATGGAATCATACCATTAAGATAAAATGGTTTTCTTTATAACTATATGTATTCACCTAACTCAAAATGTGTATAAGGAAGAAAATTAGTTTAATTTTAGTTCAATTACAGTTGGATGAAAATGTTTCATATCACACAATAATTTAAATAGGTATAAACCATCTAGAATGGTGATGTACCAAGTGCATATATGTACTCAAATCCTTCTCATTGAAAATCTCAAGATTTGTAGCTTTAATCAATGATTTACCCAAATTAGATAAAACACATAAATAAGGGCATAAAAGTAGAGGAATGATGGAACAACAATAGAATCAATTAAAAAAAATAGAAGGGGAGTGATACAATTCCCTCTAGTAATGTACTGGTACATACGATTCTTAAACCCAAGAAAAAATGGTTGGAGACCACTTGAAAGGTAGAATAACCATGGACGAAGGACTACACAGTGTCACCTACTATGGAATATTGGGTAATCAACATTTAATGAGGGTTTATGCTTTAATAAAATTAAATTAACTAAAATAAGACATTACTAAAAATATCGGACATTTATTTTAGTAATAATATAATGGTTACAACATATTTACATGTTGAAATGTTGAATCAAGAAACCCCAATCCCATGCCCTCCTGGAGTAACCTCTACCTTCAAAACTATACACTTCCCCATTGGTCATACTTTACAACGAAACCCTAATGTGTTGTAGAATAATGAAATATATATAGAAAATGTTTAGAATTACCAAATCCTCACAATGTTAACATATCCTATCATAAAAAGTGACTAATAACACATGGAAAATTATTAATACAACCTCATCCATCTTTTCGGTGCATTAACCATGTGTTGGGGCATGATTGGCCACATATAGTGCATGAACCAAAGGAAGTATCCCCAAAACAAACCTTTGGATCCCCACCAACTCCTGCAACACATAAACTCCATAAATTGAAATGGGATATCGTAAACATATAATCAAAGTAAAACATATAGAATAAGAGGGGTGTCAAAACCTCCCCTCTATTAGTTTACTCATCCCGGATATGTGGCCCCAAGCATTTTTGTGGCTCAATAGGCAATAACTCTAGACAATTTTCTCATATATCATACTACGACATCAATGTAACCTCTTTCATATGCCTATGTCATCTTTTTTATGTATTCTAGGGGGAAAATATTTTCATGTTGAGTTTTCGTAAATTGATTTATAATACTTATGGTAATTTCCTCAAATGACACATTTGACTATAACTCAATGTCATCGATGTTGACCATATAAGGTGAGTCAGGATGGTATCACCTGATCTCAGATATATAAAACAATTAATAATTAGTATGAATTTTATGAGGAAGAAAAAATGGTACGATATGGTATCGATCCTCTTGGTAACATTATAGGCCCCCTAAATATCTTAGTGACTACATCCTCTATATCTAAAAATGAAAGTGTTCCAAACATTTTGATACATGATAGAAAACTTGGTGGCCTACCACAAACTCAAGAGCCTAATTCCTTCACCTGTAGATGAACAGTTCCTTCTCTAAGAAATAACTAACCTATTTGGGATCATTTATATAATATTTGACATATTATAATAGTGACTTGGTCAAAAAAATCTTTATTCCCCTTCCGTTGACTAATAGGGAGGTTAATGGGATGTATAACTATAAAAGACATCAAAGGGTTCAATTTGGAATATTTCTTGATCACTTTTTTAGGAGAAATCAGATAATTCAATATAACATTCCAAAAATTTATCAAAATCAAGGATTATTTCTTGAATCATTTCTTTTATAATCTAAATAGTAAAATTAGACATCCCCTTAGTCTAGAGATGTTATGTTGTTAAAAAATGAACTTGTGTATCAATATACTTTTAAAATATATTCAAAAAGTTATAAGTGAATTTGTAATCCAAATCAAGAACGAGGCTCCATAATACACAATTAAGTCATATTATTAATCAGATATATATTAATCTCAACTCATCAATTGAGAGGGTCTACTGGATCAAAAAGACACGTAAAAAATTTGGATAAATAGTCCATAGTAATCCATACTTTATCTCTTTTTTATGGAGAAAGAATTAACTATTTCAAAAATATATATCATTTCATCATCAAATTTCCCCTCATGAATGGGTACGGATAGGATAAGGTTTTTGGAATATTGATGCTCACCATTCACTCAATAAATTGTCAAGAATTTAATAACAATCCCCAATTTGTCTTTCTGTATCCAAGGACACCATTACGACCAATGCATTTCATTTTACTTCTTGGTATACTCAGGGGTGAACTGTCTCTATTGAGGTAAGTTAATCCTTCAACAAATCCCTATGCATGCTCGTCAAAACAAAAAATATGCCTCCTACATAAATGTTATTATAATATAATTGGTACTAATTAAATTGAATCCCTACACTATATATATATATTCCTTCATAATTATGTAGTCAGAGTTTCATAACTAATCTTTTTGATTCATATTTTTTAACTTACTTATCAACTTCTAGAAACTATATGCCTATTGCAGCACCTGCTCTTAAATATTTCTTATACATTTCATTAGCCATCAAATTCCCCTTTATAGGGGTATATTACATCTTAATTTCAAGGGACTATAGACAATAAACTCACCATCTTTTAAAGGATTCAATCCTCTTTGGAAGAAGATTTAATTGAGGCTCTTGTGGTCTGTATGCACAAATAACCTCTCACCAAAATGTCTATGATTCAAACATCATAGTTTATGCCCTACCACCATGAGGTTCAAATCTTGAATTGGATAATTTAAATAATGTGTCCATTGATTCCTAGAACCATAGGAAAAAAATGCATATACTACATCAATATTTCCTCCATATTACACCATAATGCATCACAATGTAAGGTATACTCCTTACCTAATTGATGTAAAGGGAAACCATGAATAAAATTATATATACTAATTAATTATTTTAGAGTCTATAATAAAGATTTGACCACTCTAAATTAATCATCTACTTGGCGAGGTCCCTCATTGGATCTACAAAACTGGATAAGTAAATAATTAATCTCTTATAGTATCCTTCATGTCATAAGAAGGTATGGATCTATAAAACATTGTTTGGGAAATCTAATAAAACCACAACCTAAGTCTTCCTAGAGTCCCCAAATATTCTTCTTTATGATATAATTTTCTACAAGATACTTAACTCTATAATCCAAAATAGAGTCTTTGATAACATAGAATTAAAAAGAAGCTCACTTAGAATACATAGAACAATATACAAATGGTTAGGATGGTCATCCCTCGACTAAGATAACATTGAAATGTTTTCAAGAAACACAACCACAAGAGAATCTAGTTATTAATGAAATAATAATGCCTTAAGGCCATAAATATTAAAATAATGTTATTCAATACAAAATGTATGCCAAGATACACAAACATGACATACCAAATCTTAAATGAAGTTTGAGGAATACTAGAAGTCCTCATATTCAACTAATGATAACTTAGCCCCAAGTCTATCTAGGAAAACAACATATATCCCCTCAACGAGTCAATAAAATAAATGATCAATGAAAGAGGATACCAGTTGATCATCACATGGTTCAATCTTCATTAATCCATACATAAGTGGAACAAGTCCTCCATATTCTTATAGAAATAATTTAGTGCACCCTAATGAGATAAGATCAGGTAAATGAATACCTTCCCCTCAAGATACTCAAGCTAAGAGTTCATCTCTATATGATCCATATGATACATCCTTTTAGGAATAATGAATATGAGAACTATACTCAATTTCAACATGATCATAAACATGAACTCTCTATTGGGTGGAATCCCTGAAAAGTTATAAGAAAATATTCTTTGGAAATTTTCAACTACATGATGAATGATGGTCCAACATGTCTACTCATCATCTTGAACATCACTAGAAAACATTGTCAAATGATACCCTAGATGTTGATGGTCTGGTATCCAATAACATGCTAATAGATCCCACTCATCAGAAATGGTATAACTATCACTCTCAACTAATGTGAATAACCTTTTCTAGAGATAGTCTTCAATGTATGCTTGATATCATGTAAATTGATCCATAAATTGAATGACATTAAAATAAACATTCCCTATCCTTAAGACATCCTAGAGATGCTGATATCCACTGAGAAATATGGAACACTCAAAAAATCCTTCAATGACCTCAGATCATACACTTAAGGGGATATTAATATAAATCACTCCATATATGCACTTAATTGCCAACCCCAGATCACTTGCATATAGACCATAGATACATGAATGTGATATAACCATATCAAATATAATCAATTAAATGATAGATTTTATTAACCTCGTAACATAAATATTTAAAGGAACCTTCACCACTAATAAATTTGTATTATTATTTACTTTGACTTTAAGAGTGCTAGATAAAATCATTATTAAAGACCCCCTTTGTCATCTCAAAAAAAAGTGTTGTTAAAGGAGGTATGTAATAGTATATTATTTAGCGTTGTTAAGGGGGACTTAAAAGTGCTAAAAAAGCACTATTAAATGGTTCCCTTTATCAGTGCTTAAAAAAGTGCAGATAAAGGATACATTTATCAATGTAAGTAAAAAAGTACTAATAAAGGAGCTTCTTATTAGAAATTATAAAAAAGTTTGGATAAAGGTGGGACTAACAATGTTTTTTAAAAAGCGTTGGTAGGGGTGGCTATATCAGTATTTTTTAAAATAAATAATAAAGACCCCCCCTTATCATCTCTTTTTACTAGCAAGGATAAAGGATATATTTTTTAAAAAATTACATTTCATTAAAAATAATATTTTAATATGCTATTATATTTATATAAATATAAATATAATATATATTTATCAAATATGTTTTAGATATTTCATAAAAAAATTACACTTAATATATAAGATATATATTGAAAATGACATAAAAACAATCATAAAATTATTTTTAATTAATAATTTCATTATTGTTATTGAGTAATAGTAATTTAATATCATTTTGAAGATAATGAAAATAAAGAATTCAATAAAAGTTGTAAAATAATCTGGAATCATAAGTCTAACATCAAACAACCATAACTTTTGATCCGGGTGTCTATTTGGGCAATAAAATATATCAAATTGAAGCTTGTGATGAGATCTATACCTTGTTGACATGGGGGGCCCTAATAAATATTTTTTGAGGTCAATAAAGGCCTAAAAGGCCTCTAAGATCGAGTTTTTAGTTGGGGTACCCTAATATTTTAACATTTTATGGATTTTCAGCCTCGTTTAATGGGGTTATGTTATCGTTTTTTTGGGGATTAAATTTATTCCTTGGTCAAACATTCATATTGATTTTTGGTTTTGAAATTTTGTCATTTTTCATAGTTCTGTTTTATTTATAATTAAATATATGAATATGTTATATACTTATAATAAATCACTTTTATAAAGACATATATCATCATATTTATGTAAATATATATTTTTAAATTTTAAAAATAAATATTTATCATTTATTTTATTTAATTTATAAAATTATCCATTTTATATACCTTATAAAAATGAAATAATATGTAGATATAATTTTTAAATATACATAAGTGTGTTTATTAAAAAACGTATATATATATATATTCTAATATATAGAAATGAATAATGATATATAATATTTTTAAATAAATATAATTTTATATAGATATATCACGTATATAACAGTATATAAAAATACATAGAAATGTTATTAAATAAAAAAAATAAACATGGTATAGTGGTAAACATTATTTAGTCACAAAAGGCATGTCCTTGGATCAAATCCAGGCATGTACAGGTATTTGTGGTAGCCTTATAGTGTAAGGAAGAGGGGCGTGGTGTCTGAATGAGGATGTGGTAGTCAAAAGAATTGAGAAAGGTTATATAAGAGCTGAGAAAGGGGGTGTCAATGGTGTGTGAGAAAATAATTATCTTTTTCTTATTTTTATTGATTCCTTTTTAGCACTATTAAAAGAAATCCATTAACAGTACTAAAAAAGTATTTTTAATGGAATACTTTAAAATTTCTAAAAAATCTCTATTAAAGGTCCCCTTTAACAGTGCTAAAAAGAACTGTTAAAACTTCCCCTTTTAACATCGTTCGCAAATATCAACACTTTTGAATCACTGATAAAACCTTATAATTAGAAATGTTAAAGCCCTGATTTGTAGTAGTGCTTCTCATGGTAAGAATTTGGTGTCTAGATGACATGATTTTGGTCCGAACTTGAGCCAATATCCTTGATTCTTAACTACTAAAATCTTGGAGGATCACTACACTATTTCATTTTCTGAGCTTGAGAACCTCAACTTCGTTAGTGCCCAAGAAAAAAAAGAAGAAACCCATCTACCATCCTAGGTTAAAGCACCTAATCCAGCCACTAATCATTAAATTTGACCATTCCAATGCCAGTAATTTGGATGAAATGATCTCTAAAAAAGAACTATATATGTTCAATTTTTTGAAAGGAATGAAAGACCATTTGGGGATGACATAACCTTGGTCAAATATGTACTAGAATGCCACACTTAGAATATACCAACAAATTCCTCTCATTTTATGAAATGTAAGAACCAATTTACAGAATATATTTCTCAGTTATACTTCTATATAATTTTTTCTAAAACCCCTTCCAGTTCCCTAATGTTCCACTATTGGAACTAGTATTAGAACCAAATTTTCCAAAGGGTCGATATTCATCTTGGTTACTAATTATAAGGAAGGCCTAATTTATAACATCATAAAATGATGTGATATAGAGGATGTTCACTTGTGGTCATATCAAATTCCTTCACCCATCTGAAAAACTAAAAACCATGGAATTATTATGACCCAATAATGAACGAGAATGTTGAATAAACTTAGTAAATAAGGTTTTATAGTCAATCAAGAATATGTTAAACTGAGAAATATACATAAACTCTAGTGTTTTGTTATGTCTCAATATCTCATAAAATAAATTCTCAAAGATACAGTCTTCAATTTCATTCCTAGAATACCTCACATATTGATCAACCCATACTAGAAAATCCCACTAGTCACTCATTCCAAAAAATAAATATTAAAATCCTCTCCTGTTATTAGGTTAGTTCCCACATGGTCAAATATTGTTTTCATAGACTAAACCCAATATTCTATCAATTAATCTCAAAAATCAATAAAATATAGGTGGATGATTTATTTGGTACACTCAAGAAATACTTGGCATGCAAGGATCAGATATTGACGCTTCATACCCCAGGGATTACATCACACCAAGAATAAAATCATGAAGATGCTGATCAAGTGGAAGTAATGGAAAAAGTAGGGGCTTGTACTCATCAACTGGTGGGTTATTCTTTTACCCACCTACCTAGCACTCAATAGGTTTTCATCGAAGTGGTATGTCATTACAATGATAAATTCATAAATCTAATGTATATTTATAACATACTGAAATATAATATATAAGAAATGAAGTAATATGTAGAGCATCCTATTAATCTATACACACACCCTAACATACTAGGAGTCCCACATAACCTCGTGTTCCCTCTCTATCCCCCACAACCCACTCTTAAAGGGTGGAATTAGATTTCAACAATATTCACACCATTATGTAGTAACAATATAATATAGTCATAGATTTTTTAATTATAATTCCATAATATATTTATATGTATATATTGGAAAACACTACAATTATTGTTTCAAAAACATTAAACAACCAGATGTCACATTATAATAAGGATGATTTATAAAACAATGAACATTGATGTCACATGAATTATACATGATAAAGATGATACCATAAATCATGATCTCTTTCAACCTTAAACAACATGTAAATCATTAAATAATAAATCATTAATACATTGAATCATATTCAGAAAAAATAACCCAAAAATAAATGAAAAATAAAAAAATCCCATCCATAGAAACATGGGATTTTCATATATGAGTGTTAGCTCCACCTAGGTATAAGAAGATCATATATATTATGTACCAAATCCGAAATAGTAATAAAGAATAATTTCAAAGATAAAATAACAATTGGTTGAATCCCCAATATTTTTTACCTCCACTTTGACAGAATAAGGTCCCAAATATAATAAGAGTGCATGAACATATGTTAGAGGATACTGACCAACACCAAGGGACTATATAAAAAATGGGGAGACTATTACTTCAATCGTACATATTTCTATAAATCATATATGAAGAGATAATAATCAGCTAAAATCATAATAAAAAGTATATCATGTTAAACATCACTACTATATTCAATAGATAAGTAACGATACCCCATACTATATCATAAATGATTGGAAATAATGTAAAATATCTATAAAAACATACATTAGACATTGAAAGTTAATATAATATAACACATATAAAAAATAAGAATAATATGCTATATCAAAGATAAACTAGTTGCGAGTATAGGCCTGATCCCTTCTCCTAGATCTTATAATGTTTTTTAGCTCATCCAACAATAACATGTCCATTAACCCTACCTAGTCCATAAACCATAATTACAGCTCAGGTACGATTTTTCATAACCAAGCTGTGAGTATAAATTAGTATCCAACCACCAATGGTGAAGCTAAACATGTACAATTAATACCATAATTATACTATGTGATACAATCCCAAGTACACAACAAGAATAAAAAGAAGTAATAAAAATGCTACAACAATTGGTACTATACAACCACTTTGTTTGGACCATACATGTGTTGCCAATTCCTGGTTGTCTCTAAATATCTCACAGGAATACTAACGTAGATTCTTATTTCAAGTCATTAACATAGTTTCACGACCCTTACTCAGGGCCCGTGTCGTGACTACCCCAAGCCCGCCTCCCATAGGCCAGGGGGTGGTGACTAGAACCAAAGGCATAAATCCCGACAAAAAGGGGAAGGAATTGACTTTATAAAGTAAAAAAACACCACAGAGTGAGCAAGAAGAAGTAAACACTAGTAAACTATGTACAACAGTAAGTGTAGAAAAGTAAGTGGGCCAGAATACAAACTCAAACTGAAAGTAAAGTACAACTGAAAAGAAAGTACAACAACTGAAAAGTAAAGTAGCAACGCCAAGATGCCAACTGGAAATCTCACCTGAAGGGTGGGTATAGATAGCTTCTACCTCAGCTCCTCAGGTCCAGCCATCTGCTCTGTGTAAGTCCCACCCAGTGGTCCACCTCCAGGTACCGACTCGCTCCGCAAGCCTCAACCACGATCAGTGCTGTCCGTCGTCTGCATCCAACACAACGTAGTGCGGGAATAGCCCGTGCAGGGGTGAGTATACTCTACTCAGTAGGGACCCCAAGACCCCTAAGGTCTCCCAGAATCCACAAATATAATCCACAAAGGAAAGATACAATCATGAAGTAACATCAAACACTACTTAGGTATATTCCCATACATATACCTAAGTCATCAATTCCAGTTCGACTCCAACATCCAAGCCCAAGTTCGATCACATCCACACAGGATAGTACAACCCAATCCACATAGGAATGTAAGTCAATCATATCGAAGATAATGATTGAAAGTCAAGACTCATCTCACACAGGTATACATAAGTTGTAAAGAAAAAGGATATGATCAGATGTAGTTACTGATTTATCTAGCTGAGACCCACATAGGTTACTAGACCAACTAAGCTGTCGGACCCACATTGGATACTAGAATAGTAGTCATCACCGCCGAACCCACGGAGGATTCCCATATGGTTTTCGTCATTGTCGAACCCCCTAAGGATTCCAGTACGAAAATATTCACCGTCGAACCCACTAAGGATTCCAATACGGTTGTCATCGTCGTCGAACCCACGGAGGATTCCAGTACGAAATTCTTTAACATTGAACCCATAGCTGCTGGGGAAATCCTCCTCTAACGAGTACAGTGGGACTACTGCTACAACCAAGTGCTTCCCACTATCCTTGGACTGCTGTAGTACTCCACCTGTCGAGTATTGTGGGTCTGCTGCTACAACCAAGAGCTTCCCACCATGGGTCTGCCGCTACAACCAAACACTCCCCCTCATAACCTACAGAGGCACTCCTTATATTGATAACCATGAGTCTTCCACTACAACTAAGCACTCCTACACCATGGGTCTGCCGCTACAACCAATCCCTCCCTGCTGGGCTATCGAAACACTCCGAGTTGATCGATCAGCAGTCGTCAAGTCTCAGCCATCTCTAGGGTTTCCGCACATAGCACGCTCATTCCGGGAGGGTCCTCTCTACGAGACAAGAGGTTCGATACATCAACTGAAACGTAGTCTGGATTTTATGTATCCCAAAGTTCTGTCTCGACAAAATGATCTCAACGTGATAGACGGTGCGTCAATCAGACGCCCGGTCTGAGAGTTATTGGCCATTTCATTCCAGGGGCCCGGTAGGTTTTTAAGTCAAACCAACCCTACCGTAATCCAACTGTGTCGAAACCTTGATCGGAGTAAGCCAAAAGGTCCATCTCACTAAGAGGAATCCAACAAAGTCGATAGCATGTCAATCGAACGTCCGGAGCTCATGTTATAAGTGTTTCCGCTCCGAAGGCCAGATTGGTTTCGTGTTCGAACCAACCCGCCCATACCCAAAATTCTCCAAAACCATGAGTGTAATATACCGAAATGACCGTCTCAATTCAAGAATCACATTTCAACTGACTGTGTGTCGATCAGAGGTCCGTAGCCCAAGTTACGGGAGTTTGAACGGAACTGTCCGAAAATAGGGGGTTTTGGTCCCGGACCGACCCAAACCAAGACTCCCTGGGTCGGCCCGAGCTGGGTTGACCCTAACCGGGTCCAGGTCCATCCCATTAGGGCACGACCCAACTTGGTGGGTGTGGCCCGACCCTGTCGGCGCGGCCCGGTCCGGCCCAGTGCGACCGGTCAGGCCTGGGCGGCCAGTTGGCCTGGCGCGGGCGCGACCCGTGTGTGGCCAACTCGACGATGGCCGAGCCAAGCGGAATTGGGAGGGGGGGGGGGGCGCTGCCCCCCTGATTGAAACTGCGGCCCGATGTGGGGGCCGCTCCTTTTCCTGCTGGGGGTTACGACCCCCGATCTTCCTTCCGAAACGGCCGGCCCGGCCCGACCGGCCGGTGCTGCCGCTGTGGGACCCTGTGGTCCCACCCTTCCAAGGTGCCAGCGGCCAGCAGTTCTGGCTACCCCACCTTGCACCAACACGGATTTGAGATGTGGCCTTGTCCAACGGGCGCGGCGCGACAGCGCCGCGCCCCTCCACCGTGGCCCCGCTCCGATTGCGACCTCTTCGTGGTTCTCCAGCGCGGCGCGACATCGCCTCAGTTTTGTTCGGCCTCAATGGTATGTCGCGATGGCACCAGGCATATTCTCCCATTTCTCTTGCTTCTGTGTGGTGCCATTCCACCGCGCTGCCAATGCTCGTTCCACAACAAGTACAACATCAAAAAGGGGAGGAGGGTCAACCATGTTTGTGTGGTCCGACCCCCTCCCATTATTACAATAACAGGCGGCCCAATATAAAATTTATTGAATGAAAAAGAAAACATGAAAAAAAATTAACCCCTACCTCAAGGTGTTGTCGAATGAAGGTTCGTCGAGGAGACGTAGCAGAAGGAGGCTCTGTAAGCATCATCCACATTGTGGTACATGATTTCACGGTGAATTGGATCGCCGACATCACTGTACACGGCGTCGCATTGTCAATCTCTGAGGAATTAGTGTTCTTCGTTGGTGTTGGTGCGTTCTTCGCGTTCTTCAAGGAGGGAGATGAAGTTCTTCGTGGAACACTCCCTCTCAACAGAAAGAAGCAACCCCTAATGGAATAATACTTTGTCTTATTTAATTAAAAAACACATGCCAACATTCCATTTGAATTTCAAAAGAATTCATTCAATTAATTGAAGAGTCTTAACAGACCAATTAATGTGAGAGTTGACTTGGAATTTAATAAGGGGTGTGGGTGTGTTACAAAATAATGGGGGTTTGAGGATGTTGAATAGGCGGGTCTTGTGTGGGGCCCACCTCACTAATATCCTATTAGGAGGGGTTAGGATATAGTGGGTCCCACCTTAACTTCCATAAGTAGGTTTAAACTACTTGGAACATGACATAAAAATTGTTGCACAACTTTTGTTTTATTCATTAGTTAACCCTTTTTTTAGATGACCACAACTGAGAAAACAAAACTCCAGAAAAGGTGTTTCTAAGAAATTACCGGCACTACAGTTTCATCAGTGCCCTCAGATTTTGATTCCGAGCACCAGTTCAAACGTTAGAAAAACCCGCTCGTTCGTTCACTGAACGTACCCGAGCTAAACTTTGGAAATTGATTCCGGGCACACCGGGCCATGGAATCAGGTGCCGTCAGAAACTGTGTTATTGTAAAATCCCAATGAAAATTAAGAAAAAATTTCCTATGAAATATATGGGTCTTTACATTACTCCCACCTCGGGGCTTTACGTCCCCGTAAAGAAACATCATAATGTAGGGGAACAAATATCGGTATTATGCCTGCATCTAAGCCTCCCTCTCCCAAGTTCTCTCATAGAGGTTCCTGTGCTGCCATCTGATGTGCACTAGTGGAATCGACTCCCCACATAGGACCCGCTCCTGTCAATCCTCGATCTCCACTGGGACCTCTGCAAAATTCACCCCATCATCAGAGATATGCGTTGGGTCATGCACGTATCTGCTCAAATGAGATACCTGGAAATCATCATGCACCTGGTGTAACTAAGTTGGATGGGTCAAGTGGTAAACCACCTCACCTACCCTATTGAGGAATTAGAAGGGTTCGATAAAGCGCAACGATATCTTGCCTCCGTGGATAAAACTCCGTAATCTACGTCGAGGTGAGACCCGTAGGAAAACATGGTCACCATCCTCAAACTCCAGTGGTCTCTACCTCCTGTCAGCACAAGACTTTTGTCGGCTCTGAACAGTCCTCATCCGCTCTTGGATGACCTGGACCTTCTCTGGTCCTACAAGAGATACTAAGATTTCTTCTTTGACGATAAGAGAAATCTGGTCTCATCCACTGGATGAACCACTTTCTTTGCATAATACAGTCATTCCCAACATGGATAATACTAATCCATACCAAGGATGATGTTGTAAGGCCTCGATGCTACTACCAAGATATCCAACCATTACTCACGCCTCCAAGGGTTGAGTCACACTGTCGGCATCAGTGTGTGGTCACTGGGCCTCCTCCAGTAGGTATCTCAGAAGTGAGGGTCAAGTGAACAGGTTATACTGGAACCTCTTAGTAACAACATAAAAAGAGGATAGGAAAGTAAACACCACAAGAACAAGTGTCTTTTATTACTACAGCTCACGGTACAAAGACTCATAACATCAACAAAGCTAGAGCTACATGAACAAAAGTCCCCACCTCTTGAGCTAGTTCTGCTCCTGTACATCAGCTCCCAGATCTTCATGGTCGTAAGCCTCAGCTTCTTGAAGATGAGCTCTTCCCTGTCCACATGTTCCCTGTGGTCGGGGTAGACCTCTTCGTGGTGGTGGTGGAAACACCTCGAAGCGTCATCCACCTCTAGCTGCACGACCAGATCCCCTGCCTCGGTCTCCGGCTCCTTGAGATCCGCCCCGATCGAACCGCTACCTCTGCCTGGGAGGTCCTTCATTTATCTGCTGGTCATCTGTATGGCGGTTTGGTCAGTCACGTTCCATGAGACCAACCCCGCCACAAGAGTAACACTGTCTGCTTCTGGTAAGTCGTTCTCCACCCCGGGTGCCTTGCACACATGATCCGGTGTCATGCGGTCAATCACCTGTAGGTCTGGTCTTATTGGACCTCTGCGTTATCTTTCTACTGCCCGCATTAGAAGACTCTGCCGCATGCCGGCTAGTGGTGGGTCCTACTGCTGGAGACTGCTCAGCAAGGAAACTCTCCACTAAGAGGGCTCTCTCAAACACCCCTGTCTGCGTCGGGATGCTGTGAGAAATAACTGATGCTCTAATCTCTCGCCTGAGCCCCTGCTCGAAGGTTTTGGCACTGAAGAATGGGTCCCGTACCATATCTGTAGAGTAACTCTAGAGATCGGTGAACCTCATTGAGTACTGGGTGGCCGTCATGCTGCCCTGCCGCAGCTATAGTATCTCCTAGATGCGCACCGCACGGAGGGTGGATGGGATGAACTCCAAGCAGAAGATTCTCTCAAAGTCCCTCCAGAGGAGAGATGCCTTGTCCTGCACCTAGAGTATCAAGATCCACCAACTGCCTACTGCCGCATGCCGGAGGTTCACTACAAGGATCACCATGAGGTCAGCTGGTGTCTCCACTAACCTGAAAACTCGAACTACAGCCTCCAGCCAATCCTCAGCTGCTTGAGGATCTGTATCCCCGCGGAACCTTGGCAGTCTCTGGCTCTAAAACTCCTGCATTGCAATAAGGCGACATGCAATCTCAACGTCTGGGGCTGGAGGTATCGGTGGCTCGTCGGGTAGTGGTACCACTGATACCTCCGCTGAAAAGGGTCTTGCACCGAGGCCTCATTGCTTGGTGGGATGTCGTCTCGCACGTGGCTCCAAACCCTAGCTGGCTGCCGTTGTGGGGCCATCCTAGAAAGAGAAAGGTGTGACACGGTCAAAGCAGTATAACTGGTGAGCTAACAAAATTATTCTCAAAGAAAACTTTTGAAAAACACATGCAATCAGTGTTTTTGTGCACTGAGTCGAAAATCAGAAGTCAGGGTCCTGGTGTACAGATACGTCGGCCGCCGCACCAACACTGGACTCCCTGGACTGATAACCACACTCAATACTCTTAACACTATTGCTTCACAAAGAAGAAAGATCAGAGTCTTGAGTTCTACAGTAGAACCAAAATTCTCTGATACCAATTTGTCATGACCCATCCTCGGGGCCCGTGCCGTGACAACCCCAATCCCACCTCCCATAGGCCAGGGGCTGGCGACTAGCACCAAAGGAGTAAATCCCGACAAAAAGGGGAAGGAATTTCCTTTATAAAGTAAACAAACACCATAGAGTGAGAAAGAAGAAGTAAACACTAGTAAACTGAGTACAACAGTATGTGCAGAAAAGTAAGTGGGCCAGAATACAAACCCAAACAGAAAGTAATGTACAACTGAAAAGAAAGTACAAAAACTGAAAAGTAAAGCAGCAACGACGAGCCACCCGCTGGAAATCCCACCTGAAGGGTTGGTACAAATAGCCTCTACCTCAGCTCCTCGGGTCCAGCCGTCCGCTCTGTGTACATCCGACCCAGTGGTCCACCTCCAGGTACCAACTCGCTCTGCAAGCCTCAACCATGAACAGCGTTGTCCGTCGACTGCATCCAACACAGCGTAGTGAGGGAATATCCCATACAGGGGTGAGTATACGCTACTCAGTAGGAACCCCGATACCCTGAAGGTCTCTCAGAATCCACAAAGGATAATCTACAAAGGAAATATAGAATCATGAAGTAACATCCAAAACTACTTAGGTATATGCCCATACATATACCTAAGTCATCAATTCCAGTTCGGCTCCAACATCCAAGCCCAAGTTCGATCACGTCCACACAGGATAGTACAACCCAATCCACACAGGAAAGAACAACACAATCCACATAGGAATGTAAGTCAATCATATCGAAGATAATGATTTAAAGTCAAGACTCAGCTCACATAGGTATACATCATTTGTAAAGAAAAGGAGATGATCAGATGTATTTACTGATTCATCTAGCTGGGACCCACATAGGATACTAGACCACCTAAGCTGTTGGACCCACATAGGATACTAGTATAATAGTCATCACCACCGAACCCGCAGAGGATTCCCTTACGGTTGTCACCGTCGTCGAACCCACTGAGGATTCCAGTACGAAAAGCTTCCCCGTCGAACCCACTGAGGATTCCAATACAGTTGTCATCATCGTCGAATGCACGAAGGATTCCAGTACGAATGCCTTTACCGTTGAACCCATAGATGCTGGGGAACTCCTCCTCTACCAAGTACAGTGAGCCTTCCGCTACAACCAAGCGCTTCCCACTAACCTTGGACTACTGTAGTACTCCCCTTGTCGAGTACTGTGGGCCTGCAGCTACAACCAAGCACTTCCCACCATGAGTCTGCTGCTACAACCAAGCGCTCCCCCTCATATCCTACAGCGGTACACCTTCTGTTGAGTACCGCAGGTCTGCCGCTACAACCAAGCGCTCCTCTGCTGTGGGTCTGCCGCTACAACCAAGAGCTCCCCACTGGGCTATCGAAACACTACGAGTGGATCGATCGGTAGTTGTCAAGTCTCATCCAGCTCTAGGGTTTCCGCACACAACATGCTCGTTCTGGGAGGGTATGCTCCATGAGAAAAGAGGTTTAATACATCCACTGACATGTAGTCCAGAGTTTATGTATCCCAAAGTTCCGTCTCGACAAAAGGATCTCAACGTGATAGACGACGCGTCAATCGGACGCCCAGTCTGAGAGTTATTGGCATTTTCATTCCAGGGGCCTGGTTGGTTTTTTAAGTCAAACCAACCTGAACATACTCCAACTATGTCCAAAACTCGAGCGGAGTAATCCAAAAGGCCCGTCTCACTAAGAGGAATCCAACAAAGTCGACGACATGTCAATCGGACGTCCGTAGCTCAAGTTATAAGTGTTTCCGCTCCGAGGGCCCAGTTGGTTTCGTGTTTGAACCATCCCGGAAGTACCCAAGTTCTCTAAAACCTTGAGTGTAATATACCAAAACGACCGTCTCGATCCATGGATCACATCGCAACAATCGGTGCATAGATCAGAGGTCTGTAGCCCAATATATGGGCGTTTGAACAAAACTATCCAAAAATTGGGGTTTTTGGGCCCGGACTGACCTGGCCCAAGACCCCCTGGGTCAACCAAAACCAGGTCGACCCAAACAGGGTCTAGGTCCGGCCAATTAGGGCGTGGCTTGGCCGGTGGGTTTGGCCCGACCCGGTGGGCACGGACCGACCCAGCCGGCGCGGCCCGACCCGTCCTGGGCGGCCCGGCCCGGGGCGGCCGGTCCGGCCTGGGTGGCCGGTTGGCCTGGCGTGGGGGCGGCCCATGTGTGGCCAGCTCGGTGTTAGCCGAGCCGAGCGGAAGGGGGGGGGGGCTGCCCCCCTGATTGAAACAGCGGCCCCACGTGGGGGATGCTCCTTTTCAAGCCGGGGGTTACGACCCTCGGTCTTCCTTCCGAAATGGCCGGCCCGGCACGGACGGCTGGTGCTGCAGCCATGGTACCCTGCGGTCCCACCCCTCTGATGTGCCGGAGGCCGGTGGTTCAAGCCGACCCGCCTTGCACCACCGTGGCTTTGAGCCACGACCTTTTCTGACCGGCGCGACGCGACGGGCCGCGCCCCTCCGCCGCGGCCCTGCTCCGGCCACGACCTCTTCGTGGTTCTTCGGTGCGGCATGATGACATTGAAGCTTTGTTTGGCCTCAACGTCTCAGCGCGACGACACCGCGCATCTTCTCCTGTTCCTCATGCTTCCGCGCGGTGTTGTTTCACCGCGCTACCTTTGCTCATGCCGCAACAAGTACAACATCAAAAAGGGGGAGGAGGGTCATCCGTGTTCGTTTGGTACGACCTCCTCCTGTTATGAGGATAACTGGAAGCCCAATATAAAATTCGTTTAATGGAAAAGAAAACACGAACAAAAATTAACCCCTACCTCAAGGTGTTGTCGAACGAAGGTTCGTCATGGGAAAAAGGACGTCATAGATGGAGAAATCGTGGAAGGAGGCTCTGTAAGGGTCTTCAATGTCGTGGTACACGACGTCATTGTGAAGAGGATCATCAGCATCACGGTACACGGTGTCGCGTCGTCGATCTCTGCGGAATTAGAATTCTTCGTTAGTGTTGGAGCGTTCTTCGCGTTCTTCAAGGAGGGAGAGGAATTTCTTCGTGGAACTCTCCCTCTCAACACAATGAAGCAACCCCTAATTAAATAAGACTTTGTATTATTTAATTAAAAAACACAAGCCAACATTCCATTTGAAATTCAAAAGAATTTATTCAATTAATTGAAGAGTCTTAACAGACCAATTAATGTGAGAGTTGACTTGGCATTTAATAAGGGGGTGTGGGTGTGTTACAAAATAATGGGGGTTTGAGGATGTTGAATAGGTGGGGCTCGTGTGGGGACCACCTCACTAATATCCTATAAAGAGGGGTTAGGATATAGTGGGTCCCACCTCAACTTCCATAAGTAGGTTTAATCTACTTGGAACATGACATAAAAAATGTTGCACAACTTTTATTTTATTCATTAGTTAACCCTTTTTTTAAATAACCACAACCGAGAAAATGAAACTCCAGAAAAGGTGTTCCTATGAAATTAACGGCACTGCAGTTTCATCAGTGCCCTCAGATTTTGATTCCGAGCACCAGTTAAAAAGTTAGAAAAACCCGCTCATTCGTTCACTGAACGTACCCGAGCTAAACTTTGGAAATTGATTCCGGGCACACCGGGCCTCAGAATCCGGTGCCGTCAGAAACTGTGTTCTTGTAAAATCCCAGAGAAAATTAAGAAAAAATTTCCTATGAAATTTACGGGTCTTTACATTACTCCCACCTCGGGACATTACGTCCCCGTAAAGATACATCATAAATTAGTGGAACAAATATGGGTACTATGCTAGCATCTGAGCCTCCCGCTCCCAAGTGCTCTCTTAGAGGTTCTTGTGCTTCCATCTGATGCGTACTAGAGGAATCGACTGCCCACGTAGGACCCACTGCTGTCAATTCTCGATCTCCACCGGGACCTCTACAAAAGTCACCCCATCGTTAAATATATGTGTCGGGTCGTGCATGTATCTCCTCAGCTGAGATATGTGGAAAACATCATGCACTTGGTGCAACTGAGGTGGATGGGTCAAGTGGTAAACCAGCTCGCCTACCCTATTGAGGACCTAGAATGGTTTGATGGAGCGCAGAGATAGCATGCCGCCGTTGCAAAATATCCGCAATCCACGTCGAGGTGAGAACCATAGGAAAACGTGGTCGCCATCCTTGAACTCCAGTTGTCTCCACCTCCTGTCAGCACAAGACTTTTGTCGGCTCTAAACTGTCCTCATCCACTCTTGGATGACCTGGACCTTCTCTGGTCCTACAAGAGCTACTAAGATTTCTTCTTTGCCGATAAGAGAAATCTGGTCTCATCCCCTGGATGAGCCACGTTCTTTGCCTAATATAGTCATTCCCGACATGGATAATACTAATCTATACCAAGGATGATGTCGTAAGGCCTCGATGCTACTACCAAGAGATCCAACCGTCACTCTTGCCTCCAAGGGTTGAGTCACACTGTCGGCATCAGTGTGTGGTCTATGGGTCTCCTCTAGTAGGTATCTCAGAAGTGAGGGTCAAGTCAATAGTTTAAACAAGAACCCCTTAGTAACAACATAAAAAGAGGATAAGAAAGTAAACACCACATGAACAAGTGTCTTTTATTACTACAGCTCACGGTACGAAGACACATAACATCAAAAAAGCTATAGCAACATGAACAAAAGTCCCCATGTATTGATCTAGTTCTGCTCCTGTCCATCAGCTCCCAGAGCTTCATGGTCTTAAGCCTCAGCTTCTTGAAGCTGAGATCTCCCTGTCCACCTGTTCCCTGCGGTCAGGGTGGACCTCCTAGTGGTGGTGGTGGCAACACCTTCAAGCATCATTCACCTCTAGCTGCACGACCAAATCCCCTGCCTCGATCTCCTTCTCCTTGAGATCCACTCGAATCGAACCTCTACCTCTGCCTGGGAGGTCCTTCGTTTATCCACTAGTCATCTGTATGGCGGTTCGGACAGTCACGTTCCATGTGACCAACCCCGCCACATGAGTAACATTGTCCGCTCCTGGTAAGTCGTTCTCCACCCCGGGTGCCTCGCACACATGATACTGTGTCATGCGGTCGATCACCTGTTGGTCTGGTCCTCCTGTACATCTGCGTCATCTGTATACTGCCCGCTGCAGAAGACTCTGCCGCATGCCGGCTAGTGGTGGGTCCTACTTCTGGAGACTGCTCAGCAAGGAAACTATCCACTAAGAGGGCTCACTCCAACACCCCTGTCTGCATCGGGGTGCTGTGAGAAATAACTGAGGCTCTAATCTCTCACTTGAGCCCCTTCTCAAAGGTTTGGGCCCAGAATAACGGGTCTCGTACCATATCTGTAGAGTAACGCCAGAGATCAGTGAACCTCACCGAGTACTGGGCAACCATCATGTTGCCCTGCCACAACTGTAGTAGCTCCTGGATGCACACCGAACAAAGGGTGGCTTGGATGAAATTCGAGCAGAAGATGCTCTCAAAGTCCATCCAGAGGAGAGATGCCTCGTCTTGCACCTGTAGCATCAATATCCACCATTTTCCTTCTGCCGCATGCAGGAGGTTCGATGCAAGGATCACCATGAGGTCAGATGGTGTCCCCACTAACCTAAAAACTCGAACTATAGCCTCCAACCAATCCTCGGCTGCCTAAGGGACCATCTCCCCGTGGAACCTGGGCGGTATTTGGCTCTGAAAGTCATGCAGTGCACTAAGGCGACATGCACTCTTAGCGGTTGGGGCTGGCGGTATCGGTGGCTCGGCGGGTAGTGGTACCGCCAGTACCTCGGCTGAAAAGGGGCCCTGCATCAAGGCCTCATCGCTCGGTGGGCTGTCGCCTCGCATGGGGCTCCGAACCCTAGATGGCTGTCGTTGTGGGGCCATCCTAGAAAGTGACAGGTGTGCCACGGTCAAACCAGTATAACTGGTGAGCTAACACAAGTATTCACAAAGAAAACTTTTGAAACACACAAGAAATCAGTGTTTTTGTGCACTAAGTCGGAAATCAGAAGTCAGGGTCCTGGTGTACGGATACGTCAGCCACCGCACCAACACTGGACTCCCTAGAATGATAAACACACTCAATACTCTTAACACTATTTCTTCACAAAGAAGAAATATCAGAGTCCTGAGTTCTACGGTAGAATAAAACTTCTCTAATACCAATTTTTCACGACCCATCCTCGGGGCCCGTGCCGTGACTACCCCATGCCCGCCTCCCATAGGCCAGGGGCTGGCGACTAGCACCAAAGGCGTAAATCCCGACAAAAAGGGGAAGGAATTTCCTTAATAAAGTAAATATACACAACAGAGTGAGAAAACAGAAGTAAACACTAATAAACTGAGTACAACAGTAAGTGCGGAAATGTATGTGGGCCAGAATACAAACCCAAACAGAAAGTAATGTACAACTGAAAAGAAAGTACAAAAACTAAAAAGAAAAGCAGCAATGCTGAGCTGACCGCTAGAAATCCCACCTGAAGGGTGTGTATAGATAGCCTCTACCTCAGCTCCTCGGGTCCAACTGTCCGCTCCGTGTACGTCCCACCCAGTGGTCCACCTTCAGGTACCAACTCGCTCCGCAGGCCTCAACCACGATCAACATTGTCCGTCGACTGCATCCAACACAACGTAGTGAGGGAATAGCCTATGTAGGGGTGATTATATGCTACTCAGTAGGGACCCCGAGACCCTGATGGTCTCTTAGAATCCACAAAGGATAATCCACAAAGGAAAGATACAATAATGAAGTAACATCCAACAATAATTAGGTATATTCTCATACATATACCTAAGTCATCAATTCCAGTTCGGCTCCAACATCCAAGCCCAAGATCGATCACGTCCACATAGGATAGTACAACCCAATACACACAGGATAGAACAACATAATCCACATAGGAATGTAAGTCAATCATATCGAAGTTCATGATTGAATGTCAAGACTCAGCTCACACATGTATACATCATTTGTAAAGAAAAGGAGATGATCAGATGTAGTTACTGATTCATCTAGCTGGGACCCACATAGGATACTAGACCACCTCAGCTGTCGGACCCACATAGGATACTAGTATAGTAGTCATCACCGCCGAACCCACGGAGTATTCTCGTACGGCTGTCGTCGTCGTCGAACCCAATGAGGATTCCAGTACGAAAATCTTCACCGTTGAACCCATTGAGGATTCCAATACGGTTATCATCGGCGTCGAACACACGGAGGATTCCAGTACGAATGTCTTTACAATTGAACCCATAACTGCTGGGGAAATCCACTGCTACTGAGTATAGTGGGCATGCTGCTATAACCAAGCGTTTCCCACTAACCTTGTACTACTGTAGTACTCCACTTGTCAAGTACTGTGGGCCTGCTGCTACAACCAAGCACTTCCCACCATGGGTCTTCCGCTACAACCAAGCACTCCCTCTCATAGCCTTCAAAGGTACTTCTTCTGTTGAGTACCGTAGGTATGCCACTAAAACCAAGTGCTCCTCCGCTGTGGGTCTGCCGCTACAACCAAGATCTCCCCACTGGGCTATCGAAACACTCCGAGTCGATCGATCAGTAGTCGTCAAGTCTCATCCAGCTCTAGGGTTTCCGCACACAACACGCACATTCTAGGAGGGTCCGCTCCACGAGCCAAGAGGGTCGATACATCCACTGACACATAGTCTGTAGATGATGTATCCCAAAGTTCCGTGTCGACAAAAGGATCTCAATGTGACAGACGACGTGTCCATCGGACGCCCGGTCTGTGAGTTATTGGCTTTTTTATTACAGGGGCCCGGTTGGTTTTTTAAGTCAAACCAACCCGACCATACTCCAACTATGTCCAAACCTCTAGCAGAGTAATCCAAAAGGCCCATCTCACTAATTTGAATCAAACAATGTTGACGACATGTCAATCGGACGCCCGGAGCTCAAGTTATAAGCTTTTCCGCTCCGAGGGCCCGGTTGGTATCGTGTTCGAACCGACCCGGTAGTACCCAAGTTCTCTGAAACCTTGAGTGTAATATACCGAAACGACCACCTCGATCCAAGGATCGTATCGCAACTGACGGTGCATATATCAGAGGTCTGTAGCCCATGATATAGGCGTTTGAAAAAAAACTATCCGAAAATAGGGGGTTTTAGGCTCGGACCGACCCGGCCCAAGACCCCCTGGGTCAAACCGAACTGGGTCGACCCGAACCGGGTTTGGGTCTGGCTCATTAGGGCGTGGCCCGACTTGTGGGCATGGCCCGGCCCGATGGGCATGGACCGACCCAGCCGGTGCGGCCCGACCCGTCCTGGGCAGCTCGGCCCGGTGCGGCCGGTCCGGCCTGGGTGGCAGGTTGGCCTGGCGCGTGGGCGGCCCGTGTGTGGCCAGCTCGGTGTTGGCCGAGCCGAGCGGAAGGTGGGGGGGGGGGGGGCGCTGCACCCCTGACTGAAACAGCGGCCCCACATGGGGCCGCTCCTTTTCCAGCCGGGGGTTATGACCCCCGGTCTTCCTTCCGAAACGGCCGAGCCGGCCCGACTGGCTGGTGGTGCCGCTGCGGGACCCTACGGTCCCGCCTCTCCGAGGTGTTGGTGGCCAGTGGTTATAGCCACCCCGCCTTGCACCGCCAAGGATTTGAGCCGCGACCTTGTCTGACCGGTGTGACATGACCGACCGTGCCCCTCCGCCGCGGCCCCGCTCCGGTCGTGGCCTCTTAGTGGTTCTCCGGTGTGGCACGACAACACCGCAGCTTTGTTCAGCCTCAATGGCTCAGCGCAGCGGCACCACACATCTTCGCCCGTTCCTCTTGCTTCTGCACGGTGTCGTTTCACCGTGCTGCCTTTGCTCATGCCACAACAAGTACAACATCAAAAAAGGGGGATGTGGGTCGACCGTGTTCGTGTGGTCCGACCTCCTCCCGTTATTACGATAACAGGAAACCCAATATAAAAGTCATTGAATGGAAAATAAAACACAAAAAAATTAACCCCTACCTCAAGGTTTTGTCGAACGATGGTTCGTCGTGGGAAAAAGGATGTCGCGGAAAGAGACGTCGCAGAAGGAGGCTCCATTAGCATCATCGACGTCGCGGTACACGGTGTCGCGGTGAAGAGGATCGTCGGCATCGCGGTACATGGTGCGGCATCATCAATCTCTAAGGAATTAGCGTTCTTCATCGGGGTGGGTGTGTTCTTCGCATTCTTCAATGAGGGATATGAAGTTCTTTGTGGAACTCTCCCTCTCAACACAACGAAGCAACCCCTAATGAAATAAGACTTTGTCTTATTTAATTAACGCACACAGGCCAACATTCCATTTGAAATTCAAGAGAATTCATTAAATTAATTGAATTAATTGAAGATTCTTAACAGTCCAATTAATGTGAGAGTTGGCTTGGCATTTAATAAGGGGGTGCAGGTGTGTTACAAAATAATGGGGGTTTGAGGAAGTTGAATAGGTGGGGCTCGTGTGAGGCCCACCTCACTAATATCCTACCAAGAAGGGCTAGGATATCGTGGTTCCCACCTCAACTTCCATAAGTATGTTTAAACTACTTGGAACATAACATAAAAATTACTGCACAAATTTTATTTTATTCATTAGTTAACCCTTTTTTTAAATAACCACAACCGAGAAAACACAACTCCATAAAAGTTGTTCCTATGAAATTACCGGCACTGCGGCTTCATCGGTTCCCATAGATTTCGATTTTGAGCACTGGTTCAAAAGATAGAAAAACCCGCTCGTTCGTTCACTGAACATACCCGAGCTAAACTTCAGAAATTGATTCTGGGCACACCGGGCCTCAGAATCAGGTGCCGTTAGAAATTGCGTTCCTGTAAAATCCCAATTAAAATTAAGAAAATAAGTTCCTTGAAATTTATGGGTCTTTACACATAGGAATAAAATAATTTAATTACAGAAAAAATAACCTTGGCAGTACATCCCAACAATGAAGTCACAACCATGGGCATTAAATGTCCTAATATTATAAAAATCAATATGTGATTTGTATGTCTCAAGAACCATGTCATATCAATTGAAAATGAATCATCAGGATATCAATCAATAACATGCATATCTGACCAATCCACATTTATCTCACAAGAGGTAAAAGTATCCCCAGTCATGTTCTACATCACAATCTATGGAATCATGCCTTATACATATTTATACACATAAGAATCACATCCCCTTCCATTGAATCATAATAACATGAGAATAACATCCCATTTCAATGGTTAATCCCATGTAATCTGGTATATCATCTCAAATTTTGTATCATTAAGGCCCCATAGACATTATATTCCACAACTTGGTAGGCCTTACATCCCATAACAATGGTAATTAAATCCTGATTATATATGTATCAAATTATGATCATAACCATTATTATCATCGATTACATAACACAAAAATAATAATAAAAAATATTCACATCATAATATAAAAATTCACCTTATGAATGGAAAATCACCAATCTCACTTTAAAAACTATCTAAGTTGGTTATACTCACAACCTACTTATTTAAAATTATAAAATCATGTTATAATATTTCTGATGACATGAAAACTATTTGATAAGTAATGGTCAACCAAAATACCATTAAACTTGGAAATAATGGTTATAAGATAATAAATAAGTTTAACAAAATCTTAACTCTAAGCTAACCATACATAATGAGTTAGATATCTAGTATATAATTATGGAAAAAATCCTAACTCCATTGTTTTATCATATGACTCAAGAAAACACACATGGTTGTTCTATGTATAAGTTTTAACTCACTTAAATTAATTATCATATAATTTTGTATATATAGAACAAATTCCAAATTATCAAAGGGTTAACTGTGAACTTATACATCACTGTATAACTTAAACTAGGACTAGGGAAGCAATTCAATAAAATTTTAGGTCAATCCTACATAGATGGTGAGACTATGTGTTCAAAATAACATTAAATAGGAATAAAATAATGGAAATACTAAAGGATACTTACCTAGATGTACTAGATTCCATCCCCTATAAAATATTTGGATGATTTAACATTAATAGGGAGTTTACCTAGAATTAGAAAATAATCGTAAATTAGGGTATAAAAGGTTAATATTTCTAAAAAATAATAGAATTAGGGAAATAATACAATTTTAGTTATATAATTAACACTAGAGAACCACCTAGATATTCGGTTCTTGTATCCATGAAAAAAAGGGGGAGATCACTCGTAATGTTGGAGAACCATTACGTAAGGCTGAATGGTTTTAACCTGTTAGGAAAATTGGTGGAAACATCACCTAAGAAGGTTATATATTATAAAAACTAATATTAATTAAATTAAAACATTAAAAATAACACATGATTTGTGGTGATGTGACCATGAGTTTCACAATTAAGAGCCCTGCTCTAGTAAGGAATCAAGAAACCAAAGACCCAGATCTTCACAACAAATCGTCCCCCTACCCAGTGCTTCACTTCAAAAAACCACTATATTCATGGTGAAATCTTGATTTATTTGGGTAAATAAATACATACTCAACATAAATTTAATCTTACACATTCCTTAAAATTCTATAATATACTATTCTACAATTTTTCACATAACCCACTGTAAAATTTTAAATTTATGTAAAAATATTTCACGACATGATAGGGTTAGGAAAAATTAGGGTTAACCCCCTAAAACATTCTCTTAGGCACTCAATTACCCCTATAAAACATAAAATTGATTTTTTATCCCATGTTTTTGAGAAAATATATTCAAATCATACCTCTCTAATAAGTAGATATTTTGAGGGGGAGAAATAAGTGTCCAGTTTTTTATAATATTAAATAAAAACAATTAAGTAAATTCTATTTATCGATATTTAAGAGTAAAACATGATATGAATTCATTGAAAACCCACAATATAGTACTCTAAAAATTATGTATAACATGATATAATTTAGGTGAATCAATATTTTTCATCAATGTGTTTTATTAATAACTAAATATATAGTGACTTGTTTGTTATATAAATGTAGCACTTTAATGATTGACCCTAAAAAATTTGAATAATCAATATAATTATAGTAGTATTATATGTAGAGAACCAAATAATATTTAATGTGATATATTGGTTGTGATTATTTGATTTATAATGAAATATACTTAAATTAAAATAAATAAAAATACTAGAGTCGGTTTCCCAACATATCTTCCACACCCTAATTATTTCAACTAACTTCGAGAGATTTATACTATTTTTAATGGTCTAATTTCATATTTTATATACTAAAAATATAAATAAGTGAAATTCACATGACTATAGATATAAATTGTTTTTTGTGCAATGGACCTGGTTATTAAGAGAGATGAAATAAATGATGAATACTAAACTCAAATCAACAGGTGGAAAATTAAGGCAACTAATAGTTATATAATGATGAATCAATATAAAGTGAATTTTTTTTTTGGAATTATAATCATAATTATGTGGAATTTGAATATTTGTATTTATATAAACATTGGGATCTCAATAGTCCTTTTTTTATCTGAAATTCAATCACCCATGTAATGAGCCCAGGATTATATGGACTAATTATAAAAATATTATTTGGGAGGAATTATTTGAATATTAGTAATGATGAATTTTGGTTGGATAAGATTATAATTTTTTTTCTATTATATTTCAAATATATTGTTTTTTTTGTTTTTTATTTTATCAAATTAATATTTTAATGATTTTTAGTTTTAATATGTGTTGATAATAAAAAATCATATAATAAATGTTTTACTATATTTATGTTATTTTTTCATTCATTTTATGAGATGTATTTATTATAGAACTTATGGGAGAATTTTTAATAAATATAGTATGGAAAAAATGGGTGATTAGGCCAATAGAATATTATATGTTTTGCAGTTTGTACATATATCTTATAGACAAACTATTCGATATTCCTGAGAAGTTCTATAAAATTAGTTTCCTATGGAATAAGGGTTAGACATACACATTTTTGGATGGATATAATTTTTTTGAGGCTTTTAGGAGATTGAAATCATTAATTAATCTAGATCTTCATAGTGGTAGTGAATATGTGGTATAGAGTGGTACCACCTGGATAGTGGAAAAGAGTATTAGCACTTATCGACCAAATTACCTATCATTTTAATTTATGTTCTGGTAGAGGGATAATTTTTGAAGATCATGAAATGAACTGATCAGTTAGATTTGATGGTACAAAGAATTTTCATCACAATGAATGTGACATAACCAAATTATTAGGAATCACTCTAAAACCCAATCAAAATTCATGATAACAACACACCAATGCACTGAAGGAGGACAAGGTAGTGACATTATATTTTTCCTTCTGAATTTTAATTTCAATATAATATACCTGATATTACTAATAATACACCAAGAGGAAGTAATCATATAATGTGAGCTAGTTTTTCATTGAAAATCACTATGTTAATTTTATTTTAGCTTCCACACATAATAAAAACATCATAGGACCCTCATGTAGAGAATAAAAACCATTCCAAGAAGAACCTTTATGGTAAATAAGGGATATTGATCAAATATAATATAAATGTTGGTTACATGCATGAGGAGAGAATATTTAATTTTTTTTTGATTTCACAAATAATATTACATGGTTTTGGAAATATTTTTTGAAGATATTTTGAAGTGAGAGAGTATTAAAAGGATCATAGAGACATAGAATTATTTCTACTCAAATATGTGAAACCTATGAACATCCTTGAATATTGTATAATCCTAGTGGAGTGAACCATATGTAATTATTAAAATGGAGGGATACATGTGGGGTTATTATGGAATCAAGTAAAGTTTAGGTGAGATACATAGAAGAGTTAATTATCATTCATTAGGGGGAACTAAACCACTAATCATGAACCCCACTCTTTAAATGCATCTTATTTATGACTTGTCCATTAAGAGGAGATGTAAAAATATTCTAGGAATGAAATATAAAAGCGTCATCACTGGGGTGATCTACTTAATCACTATATTATTAATTATTCTAATAATTATTGGCATGTATTCATGTTGTTGATAATGAAGGGGTTGAAGTTTTACATTTTGTTCCATAATAATTGAAACTCATTGTTTTGTTATTCATGATTTTATTATTAAAAAATTTATTGATTTATTGTTAGTTAATTAACATGAATAATGAGGGTGGTGGAGTGAGAGTGGAAACCCAAAACATTAAATGAGTTTTTGATCAATATAATATATGGAATTGAATTTAAAGGAATGTATAGGTTGTTATTTTAGATAAAATTAAGCTAATCACTACCTGTATGTGAAGACCACAAACCTCTGAGGACTACTAACCTTATCAATATGTATTTAGGTATCCATAAAGGTAATTTTAAAGAATTTCTGTTGTTTTTAATAGCAATTCTGTTGAAAATTCCGTTTATATACAACATGATGTTGATTACTACCCTAATTAACAACATAAATATATTATTTAATCAATGTTATACGTCTGTCATCCTTACATACAATGATTTTCATACACTCAGAAATATAATATAAAATACCAAAAAATAATAAATTTATCGATTCATATAATGACCCAGTAAACCATAGATGTAATTATTTTTAAACAATAGAATATGTGGTGTAACGAAGATCTTATCACAATGGATATAGTAAGGTTCTTAATATTTATTTTTATAAAGAGACAATTTACACTTGTAAGTGTTTTACATTTAACACTAAACAAATTAATCAACAAATCACACATTAATGCATGATCAAAATTCCTAGATTTTCATAAAACAATAATTCCTATGATCAGCATGGATACACACTTAACTCAAAAAAATTCATTTCATCCAAAGGGCCAAATTTGTCATCTTATATATCTCAAAAGGGAAAAATCCTTTCTTGATAATTTTTTTATAATCATTCCCATTAATCTTATGGACATATAATGAGATAATGTGTAAAGAAATTATATATTTTTAAAAGAGGGTAAAAATAACAAATTAATGAGGTAGGTACAATAAAATTCTAATTCTATATAATTCTTAATGTTTAAGATTTTTTATAACATATAAAATATTAGATTTAAATGAAGATTGTTTATTCAACTGAGGAGTTCTATAAATTGTATATTTTGGATCTTATTCGAGTAGAATAGAGAGTATTATCTAAATTTAAACACCCATTAAATCTATTCTATTTATTTTAGTTCAATGAGGTGGTGAAAGTATACCTTTTTGGATAACTGGTAATATCCAATATTTTATAGATTCCATTGGTTGGTGGATATATTAGGCAGCATGAACCCGTTTTCACTATTGATGGAATAATACAAATACCCTTTTTTCAAAGGATTCATCATGGAATTTGAGGAATATTAATTATGTTATTTTAAAAATTAAAATTTGTGATTCCACTCTAAAACAGCCTTTTATTTGAGTTCTACACATTCTTCCACTACTTATAGACATATAAATATCCCAAGAAACCATTTATTCTCATCATAGTCATTGTTAGAATAGAAATAATAAGGTATAAATCATAAAAATATAAAAAGATCAGTATGTGTCCATATCAAAAAAATTATTTAAAAAATCACATTTTCAGTGATTTTATGAAAAATGGTGTGGTTTATAGATACATTTTATTTTATAGAAACATTAAATAAAAAAAATTATTTTTTTTTAAAACATCATGGGTTTAATATCATAAAATAAATTATCATATTATATATTTTTACTATTTATTTTTTAAAAAAATGTGTCATCGTTTATGGAAATAAGGTTTCCATAAGGAAAATACTTATTAAGGAAAATATAAACTATTCATGGTTTATATATTGTCCCTAGAAAAAATATGATTTGTTCTAATAAATTTCATCCTGGTGTATAATGGGTCCATTGAGAAATATTTTTCCAAAAACATTATTGTAGGGAAACCAAAACTAGATTCTTGACAGTTGTTTTAATGGTTTTCATAAATGTACAAAGGTTTCACATATCATGATTAATATATGAATTATTCATGAAAAAACTCATTTATGTTTATGTATTTTTTATATTATGAATGTTTTGTGATTTAGTTTAAATTTTTAAAATTGATTGTTATAATTGTACTACCATGCATATGAGTTACATGTATATAAGAATTATATTCTTGGTAAAATTATGATTTATTTATCTTAGTTATGAATCGATTAATAAGGGTTTTATATTTTTTATGTATCTTATGTGTTAGGTTTGTATTGGAATCAAGGTCTTTGGAGTACTGATCTATAGATACTGGGGTTTTGAGTTAGAATTGACAATTACTAGAATGTTTAGGCTCTGTTCAAGAAAAGTGGGGGATGATTACCTATTTCAGGGTAATTTAATTATAGGTAATTGGATTTAATATGATTCTAAGACAACAAAATATACAGTTATATATACCTTATATATATGATATTATAATCATCTTAAATAATTGGGTTCAACTACATTATGAATGTGTTGATTTTAGCTTGTGATTCATGTGACATGTCTAAAAAAACTCGATTAAATTATGAGTAGTTATTTTGAAAAAATTTGGAAATATTTCATATATTTCAACCATAGGATCTATAAATTGTTTCATGTTGTTTGATAAACCTATTTCTTCTTATTTTTTTAAGATAAATAATAAATATTGATTCAATACTAGTGAAATTAAATCAATTTTTGTGAAGAACATGCTTAGGAACATAGAAAAACTAAAGATAAGATAACAACATTATTAGGTGGGTAAGAGATCATCATAATGAGTTAAAGTGTTTCAAGTGAAAAAACTAGAAAGGTTGATATGAGATTAATTTGTATTCTATTCCTTTTCACATCCCTGTGTTAGATACTATAATGGAATATGATCAGATCAACAAGGTCATTATAGAACATGGTGTGGTTCTATAATTTTTGGAAAAAAAGATTTATTTTTATAACCAAATAGATATTTCTATGGGTAATAACGTAGTGAATTCTGGGAAGAAGAACTGCTATTGGTTCAACTCAAAGAAACTCTTCCCACCATCAGATTGGGGATAACCCACTAGAACTACCCATCCAGAGGTAGTCAAAATCAAAGGCCCACTTGGGGGACTAAACCAATATTTATCCTTCTATTATTTCTTATTTATATTTTCTTTTCAACTAATCAATTTTCTATGCCTTATATTATTCTTTTGGTTAAAGGGTTTTAGTGTCCAACACTTTGGAGCTTAACTCAACATTTCACTACAAATAAGTCATGTTGTACATCTCCTTGAATCTTTATTGGATAATATTATTCAATTTCAAATATTCATACATGTTAAATATTATTTAATGAATTTATTAAATTTCATTATTTAATTGTGGGGGAGGGAACCCTTTTAGTTCACTATTTTCAATTTTTTGTTTGTATTTTTTTCAAAAATTAGTATGTGTTTCTACAATATATGGGTGTTTATTTTCTATATACTGTATTTTTTTGCATCTTTTGAGCTCAAAATGATTATCATTTGTTTTTTTAACCCACTTCTAGGGTTGAAACAAATTATTCCACGAAACCAAGCTTAAATGAATGCTAAAAATGCTTTTTTTCATATTTAACTCGTAAGTAATAACATGAAAAGTTCTCTAATTTTTTAATCCCATGACACATCTCCCTATATTTATCATTAAAATAAATTTCATGTGAGGCTTCTAAAACCTAATTTTAATATTCCTTAAATTCACACAACTTATTGAGAGAACCAAAATATGCTTTCTTTAACTAGATCTTATTGTCTTCCTATCAAAACATAAGGGTATTAGGTACTTGTGTTATAAATTATTGAGATATTTATTAATAATTTAAGCCACCTTTTTAAAATAATCCTTAATATTTTGGAATTCCTTGTTTATTAAATCCTTTTATCCCTTTTAATCAATTAATAACCTATTAGGTTAGCTGTATTACATGTTAATTTTAACTATCTAACTAGCTGCTGATGTGAAATTTCATGATCTAGATTAACATAAGTGTGGGGGAATATATCTTGTTGCGTGATACATCATTTTTCTCAGAATTTTATAGAAAATAAAATTCTTAATAAATATATTTCCTTATAAAAAATTCATTCTTTTGATAGTTGTTCCTTTTTGGTGATTTCATGATAAATTAATTTTGGCATTTATGAAGATTCCAAATCAGAAAGAAAGTTGTGGGTATCTCTATATTTCATAAAAAAATATGTTTGAGAAGATGTAAATTTTGTCTACTGAAAATGTGAAATGTTTTGAATTATCCATGATTTTTCATGATGATGGAGATGATTTACTACTAAGGAGAGTGAGGAGAAGACCATACATGATTGAAAATTAGAATCGTGCAACTTTTCTTCAAAAATTTCCAAGCCCTCATAATAAAGACATATAAATTTTTTCATCTAAATACTAAAAACATATAGACACTAAAAAATCATAAAATACACTCATGATAAATAAATTCCATTAACTCACATCTAGTGAAGAATTATGAAATTATCAAGCCTATGGTTACTATTGAATGATTTTGGATAAGAAAGTATTTGTTGAAAATTGACATTTTTGGGATGAGAGAAAATTTATGTGTGGTAAGTGTCATGTGTGCGTGTGCGGATAAATAAAGTGGAAAGATATTAAATGAATAGAATCGAAACTGTCAAATAATGGTTTCTGAGGATGCATATATATATTTTTTCCTGTTTTTATATTTTCGGATCTCATGGGTATGTGATTTGAATTCACATAGATTTTATTTTGATGCTTACTTGTTCATTATTACATGTTCTATGTGTGGGAGAATTGAATGATATGAAATTTTCATTATTTTTCATGTGTTTTTAAATGGTGTAATCCCTACCAGTTAAACATTTTTAGTTGGTGGACATAATTTTGATTTTTTTGGTGTGTTTTCGGCTAGAATGAGAAAATTTTTTAACTCTAGAAATTTAATAGATTATTATCACTTATGTATTTCGAGCATAAAAATTTAAATTTTGATGCAATTAGAGTGGTTGATTATTTCGAGATTCCTCTATTTGTGGGATAAAAAATTATCTTCTTGAACTGTAGCTAATTCAAAACCCATAGGCCTATAAAAATGAAACAATAGGAAAACATTTTATGGATTATAGAATAGACCCCAACTCAGTAAATGTGGAAAAATCAGCCTAAATTTTTCCAAATGAGTTTATTATATCTGGATCGAAAAGTGGACTCATATTCACATGTTCAAATTAAATTTTATGGAGACTTTTGGTTATTAAGGTCACCATTTAATGTTAAAAATGTTAGGAATTTGAAGATAATATTCATCCAAAAAAATTATACTTTTGTAATTCAAGATTAATATTTTAGAAACATGTACAAAAAATGAGATTTTGAGGTATCAAATATAAGAGATATGGGAACAACATTTATGAAGGATGCTTCCCATGATTTTATAATTTACCATGTGAAATAAACTCAAAATTTAGGTGGGTAGAAATTGGAGGAAAAATATTGACCCCTCAACCCTATAAATATGTGCATCCACTACCATTAAAAGGTGTTTAAGAAGGAAAAAGAGGTATTATGATGAAGGATTTTAGCTTTTATGTGCTTTGCATTTTCAATTTTTTTATTAGTTTCATAATTATCTATTCTTCCCCATTCATCTCTATTACCCTTGAAATGGAGGGGTAACATTTTTGAATAATTGGGGAAGTGGGAGATTTACATTGGTATTTTTAGAGTCTTATGCTTTAATTTAAAAAAATCCTTTTTATATTTAATGTATTTTAATTTTTTTGTTGAGAAATTAGCTTAATGCTGTTTTATTTAGGGTTTTGGTGGAATTCATTGTTTATTGATTTTGTAGAAGATCTTTATCCTCTTTTTCCTAGTGCAGTTTGTCTCAATCGAGTAGATTGTGTTCAGTGGGGAGTGTCTAGGGATTATTCACACATGTGCCGAATAAGTGAATTATTTCTAAATTTATAAGGACAAAAAGTTCCTGATTGTAATTTCATTAGTTTTTTGGGAATGTTTTATGAATTTTCATTCATATTTGAGTGGTTTCCATCACTTCCTTAAACAAAGGGTGATTGAAAACATTAATCAAGGAGTATTTAATTTATCATTCAATAGGTAGAGTGGGGGAATGATTTTTATAACTATGATGGAATTTAAAAATGTGACCTTACCCTAAAACCACAACTCTCCTCATCAATTTGTTTTAGCATTTATTTTCATTGATTTATTTCTTTTTAAAATCAAAAAATTTCAAAAGAAACATCCACTTGTTTCTCTAATCTCAAGTGAAAAACATGATTTTTGTGTGATCCTCTCTAGATATTGGGATTTCTTGGGTACTAGTATGATAATGATAATAAGATGTTATATTATTGGTAGAACATAAGAGACACCACATTAAGATCATCCTCAATATTACAATGGGTGGTTGTTTAGGGAATTTAGCCTGAGGTACCCCATGCACAATTTTGTCACTCATGTCCAGAACCATTCCAGTCCATGTTGTGGAATTTTTATGTTGATGTAACTGTATTATTTTTTTGGAGTGCCTTTTCATTGAAATCAGATCTAGTGACCTCTTAGTTGTTGTTGAGACTGATCTCTCATCTGTTGTTCCGAGCTGGTTTCCATGGTTAATGGAATTTATATATTCTTGGTGTCAATAATTCTTTTGGAACCAATATAAAATGTTTTACCATTATTGAAAAATTATAACTACTAGAGAATCATGTGTCCAGTGCTTGGATGTTATTCCCATTCTTTAGGAGTGGTTATATGGGATACTCTTGGTTGGAATGTGATGTTTCATGAATCTAGTGAACATAGATATTTAAGATCTTATTTTTATGATTTATCCTATGATATAGTTTGGTATTCTAGGGGCTCTATGGATCATGGGATGATATATTAATAATCCTGATCTCAAAACATATCACAGGAATTGTTATCCATAGGTATTCTTTTTTTTTGTCTCTTCTCTTTCCCTCTGAAATGTGTCTGCCTTTTAGTACTCCCTATGAATTTTCTTTTGGTCAATTTATAATTTTTCAATAATTATTTTACCAATGAATAGCTTTTCCGGTCCCACGTAATTGGTTTTAAGGTTTGGGATGTTTTTTTGGTAATAGAGTCCCCATTAGTTGAAGGATGGTTCTAGCATTCCTGCTTAACCTAATTTAATGAGGAATTTAAGTCGGTATAAAGAGTATTGATGGAGAGTTTGTCTCAAACTAAGGTTTAATTTATTTTATTCATCATTATGTATTGTTTTCACCTTGGTTTTGGGGTGTTCATTTTCAAAATTTGGAGTTTTTTTAATCTTGTCTGTCTGTCACTATTAGGGAACATAGTTTGGAAACCTTGTAGTAAAAATTATACACCTTATGTAATTGTGGTCATAGGATAACCCATACTCTGAGCACATTTAGGTAACCCATTCACAAAACTCATGTGGCCCATGGGGGTCTACTATGATAGTAGACACACTTGTGGGACTATATAGGTCAACCACACACACTGCTGCATGCCGTTGTGCCGACCCACACAGTGGCTTGAACACCCATTACGTTCCATACATAAACCATGTATACCATATGCATGATATATGTGTGTTATTAATTCCCAAACTCTCACAAGAATCACATGTAGAGTTTAACAGACTTCCTTGCACACGTGGTATGCCCATAAGTTCCCACTAGTTTGCGGTACAGGTCGTCCTTGGATTGTTATGAGATGGAAAAATATTTTATATAAGTAAGTTGAAATATATAATAAAAATCTTAAATTTATCCTAATATTTATATGTATACATTTAACATATCATTTTACTATTTTACTTTATACATTTACATTCTGTTTTGTTACTTCCATTTTTTAGTCATATTATAATACTACTAATATTAATATCACAGTAATAATATTTGAGTAACCACTATTTAAAATAATTTTTTTTACAAAAATAATATTATGTATTTTCTCATAAAATAATGGAAATTATCTAATTATAATAATAATTTATCAAATATTTTTAAAAATTTATTTCATTGTAATGTAGAAAACGAAATAAATATATTTTCATTAAAATAGATTTTATTTATTTTTCAATATAATTGCATTTCACAAAAAATATTTTTTAAACCTCATTTTTTATATTTTCAAGTCATCTGATTTCCAAAACATATTTCAATTAAAGATAATTAATCTATTTCCCAAAAGAACAGATTAAAAAAATATCTTAGTTGGTTTTAAAAATTTTAATAAACAAAGAAAAAAAATGTTCATCAAAAGGATAAATTGTTAAAATTATTTGGAAGTTACATCCCCCATAAAAGAACTTCCCCTCCCAATTCATTCACGACATGTAAATAATTTTGAAATTACTAATTTATGATTTAGTGAAACAATATTTAATAAAATTATTCCTTCCTAAGAGTTTCATAAATTTGAATGAATACCTTTAATTTTTTAATTACCATAAAAAACAACATAATATCCAATGTTGTTTAAACTATTGCGCATGTACCAAATATGACCACCTAAGACATACACTTTAGTTTATGGTGCTAAAAACATGTTGAATAATTTTATTATAGAATTTATTTTATAAATATATAGTCCTTTACACATACAATGATATATTTTAGAGTATATTTTTTATAATTATGAAAAACATTATAATATATCATAATGTAGACAATTTATAAATAAATAAACTATTTTTATTCAGTAATAGAAACCCCATTAATAAATCAATATCCTTTAGAACTTTTAAATGTCTTGTGAAAAAAAATATTAGAACATAGAGTGAGAATAAAATTTCCAAATTAGTGGTCTTAAAAGAATAATAAAAATCCATTAAATACATTGAAAATAACTTTGAAATCATTTCATTTTATATCAAATAAAAGGAATTTGATATAAATTTTAATTTTCACTAAATATAAATCTAGGTTTTTAATAAATATCTATATGATATACATTTCAAAACATAAAAAAACCAATTACATTGAAAAGTAATTTATTTAAAAATATAATAATATATAATATAAAATTCATATTTATCCTTTAGAAAATTTAATAATTTATTTAAATATAAAAAATTTTTATGCCTTTAAATGATATTGAGAAAACCATAAGAAATCAGTGAGGCCACTAGTAGTAACACTTTTAGTAAAACACCCCTTAATTTCATGGGATCACCTCTGATTCCTCTTTATCTCATTAGTTGACCTAGTACCATGTTTTAATTATATTTTTTTTTCAGGCTATTCATTCTTATTTATATTCCAATAAAAACCATTCCCAAAATAACATTTATTATTTTCAACGATGAAAGTAATTTTATATATTCAATTATTTTTCAAAATTCTAGTTTTCAAAAAACAACATAAGAAATATCTTGGTGAAATCATAAAATAAATTCATAAACACAGTGAAAACATTATTAAATACATTAATAAATAAACGTAAAAATGATTTTATTAATATTCATTTATGTTAATGTCAATTATAGTGTATTTTTATTCATATAATTATGAATAAAATTAATATATTCACAAAATTATAGTTCCAAAATCCAATTGAATCTTTATTTAAAATACAATGAATAATTTTTTTTAAGAAAATTGGTTTTGAAAATAAAATAAATCAATTTCCCCATTATTTGGGTTTCTATAGAAATAAAATCAAATGTGTTTTATTCATAAATTAGTAATTTTTAAAGGATTTCACTTATATAAGGGATTTTAACAAAAATAGATTCTTTATAGTAGAATATATATATGTATCCTTAAACAAAATAATAATTGTTAAAATAAAATTCCCTTAAAAGGGTAAAATAATATAAAGTAGATAAAAATAATAGACATTTATACATGTGAAAGGGATTGAAATGGAATCTTAAATATAATAAATAATCCTTTCTAAATTTTAAATCATCCTTGAATATAACATAAAATTATAATTTGAAAATTTGGAATTTGAAAAAAAAATTCCTCTTACCATAGTTATTGTTGTTGCACCTTTACTCATTGTTATAAATCTCTTACTAATTTTCATAATGACACTTCAAATTTATGTTATAACTTGTTTTTAAAAAGGGTATTGTATGGGGTGTAACATCCGAAGGGAAGATCCTTATATTTCCATATTTTTCACTATTTATTCATATTTAAATAATATGAAGGCATATGGAAAATTCCTCATCCAAATATAATCATATAATTGAAGAAATCTAAATACAATGACACATACATGAAATATAGTTATTATGATTGAGTTAGGATTTTATCTATTAATAATATATAAGAATCCAATTATAAATCTTCAAGATGGTTGGGGTTACAACGACTTCTATAGTAAGCTTTACAATGGATTGAGTATTTATAAATATTTTATATTTTGTTTCAACTGTTGAAGAAGACCAAACGAGTACACGTCTCATATTGATTGTGGAGTATGGTAAAGAGAAAAACAAATTCATGTGTTTATTATGGTGTTTTGTTCCATTAATATAATTTCAATTTATTAAGAAAAATTGAATGTGGATAAATATTATATATATTTATATGAACTTTTGTATTTTCCTGGATATTACACATGAGGAGGATGATTAAAAATAAGGATTACAGAAATCAATGTGGACTCCTTGAGGATCAAATTTTTTTGATATGAAATAATTCTAGATAAAACTTATATATATGTATATAAATATAATATTTATAATAAAATACTAATTGAGTGGAATGAAATATATTATACTAATATTGTCATTTTTTATGGTTTATAAAGCATCATTGGATCATTCATTTTTCAAAAAAACATTATCAATAAGGACCTCGACCCTAATATCCTAGACCTGATGACTTATTTTATCACATTGTCATAAGATACATGGAATAGAATCCCAAAGCCTCAAATAGTTTAATATTTTTGGAAAACTATACTATGTACAGGAAAACCACATTATATTTTAAAATATTAAATACATGAATTATTGAGTGTGCCATTAATCCCCCTTTATGTAACAGTGCATAATAGTCATAATATACATTATATCATTTGAGGAAAAAATTAAATCATATTAAATGGGTGAGATAAAATGATCAGTAAGGGTAAGCGTACAACAGAAGCATTGAGAAAATATAGCATAACCCATATAGAGAGGTAAATAACCAAAACAGATTCCATTTAGATAATCACATGTAAATAGAAAATTAACCATGTATATAATAGTAGTTGAATAATATCATGGGATATAAATAACTAATATCATAATTATAGAATGCATAATTATGGTCATTTGAAATATACTGTCGATGCCTTAGCTAATTTTTTTGAAAATAAATGGTTAAGGGATCATCCAAATCCTTGTATAAAAATAAATGAGAAAGGGATATGAGAAGTCCATATCTAATTTTTCTAATGAGACCTATATATGAATATAGAGGATTTAGATATACCCTCCATTCATTTAATAAGTCTAGTTCATTCCACAAATGAATAAATAATACAATTGAACAAATTAATAATTGTCTGTATTGGAATAACTATTCATACATAATGTCAATACTACCCCAATATAACTAATAATAAAACATCCAAATAAATATAATTAATGGTATAATTAGAATACATATATAAAAAAATATTTAACAAAATATTTTGACATTGATTCTAAAACATTTAATTGGTTATTGGAATATTTATTAAGGAAAATACAATTTTTTTACTTTCAAATAATTTTTCAAATATAAAATTTACATACATAATAAATTGATAATTTTTATTAAAAATAACATTTTAACTTGTAAAGTAATATTTAAATCATTGGGGCTATATAATTTTGGGTAATGCTTATTATTCCATCTATGTAAATGAAAAAAATACCTTTTACACTTTTTAGGAAAATTAATAAAGTAGCTTGCTAGGGAAAATAATATAGAGATTCATTTTTAAAACATTTTATGGAAATTAAAAATAGATATAAAATATCCTCTATAATCCTTTTATATCCTGATATATAAATATTTAAAATAATATGAAAAATAATGATAGGTTAAAGAATATTTGAGAAATAATCCTTTTAACATTAAAGGTGTGCTATACCACTTTGAAAAATTAAATCACTAGACCCATGAATGAAAAAATTTAAAAACAATTATGTAACATGATTATAAATAAATTAATTACATGATACATGGGGCTATATATACACTTCATTAAAGAAAGTGGGTGTATAATATCTATCTACGCCTCAATGAAAGTTGATTTAGATGAAGTCCCATACCTTTTTGCTCAAAATAGTAGATTATAATTTAAAATGATTTATAGTTGTTTTAATCAAGTTATTAACTTATATAATAACCTTATTAATATTTATGATGTCATATGTGATCTTATTATAGTACTTTATCACTTGTTTGTTGATAATATTTTGTTATTACCCTTGTTTTGGGTGTTAACTGCTTCATTTTCCTATGTGTGTTTTTGTCATGTAAGATCTATTTCATATGAATTGGTTATATTTAATAAATACCCTATATGATATTAAGTACATTGATTACATATTTATTAATTATATACATTTTTATAATCATTATCGAATGGTTAACATGGAGTATGAATCACATCTAGTTGTGGAGATGCTAGGTCATACATACACACAAGTTACGATTCCATTCCCTTAATGATTAAAGATTAATGAACTGGATAATATATTTTCTTTCCAAAAATCAACATTATTTCATAATTAGAATGTATATCAATTATTTCAATCATTATACTAATCCATGTAAATAGGGGATGAAAAAACAAATGAAACCACATCGTCGAGATGGTTAGTCATACGTACACACGTGCGATACATTTGTTTTTTTATAGGATGGATAAAAGGTGGAATATAGTTTTACCATAACAACAAATACATATTATAATTTATATGATAATTAATTTATTATTTATCAAGGAAATAATATATTAATATGAAGAAGATGATTTAATGAACATGGTTGAGTTGGAAAAAATGATTACCTCATCTTAAGAGGAATTCCTAAAGATATCTTCTTAAGGAATCTTGGATTGATCTTTTTGAAAAAACATGACCTAAAAAGGTTTTATCAAGATGTTTGGAGGAGAAAAATTAAGGTTTTGGTAATGATATAAGTCACAATGTGGTTTGAAGATGTGATTGAGGAGGTTCCCTTTTATAATTGAGCAGATGGTCACTTTGGGAAACTCTCAAAATAAAAAATTAGTATAAATTTTGTTACATATAGAAATGTATCCAAACTGTGTTATTTAAAATAAAACATGAATATGGGTTGAAATCATCTTAACTGATAAATTTTAGACAAGTTTTGGTCACATTATTTCTCTTATCTTTTGGGTTTAACCATATGTTAAACCCTTTAACTCTTACCCGGAAAACATGGATTTGATAACTTTAAGGGTTAATATAGTTACATTAAAATTATAAAAGAACCATAAATGATTCATGGATGAAATTACAAAGCATAAACCATGAATTTTAACTAATATTAGATATTTATGAATTTTATTTGATTCAATAAATTATTATTTATTTTAAAATATCAATATTGTCTATTTTGACACAATTCATTAAATGGCATTTTGAAAATATCATAAAAAATTGTAAAATTATAAGAAAACTTTTAATAAATCCATAATATGTCTATGTCATCTAGAAAATTATTTTAAGACATTAATTATCTAAAATCACATTTATTTTTATATTTTTAATATCATTTATTTGGTATTTCTATTAATTGAATAATTACTGTATCATTATAGTGTAAGACTTTAAGGTAATTATTTATTTAAATAAAAACTAATACTAAATTACAATGATTAGGGTAATAATTTTATATTAAAAATTACTATTTATAGTTTAATATATCTTTTAAATAACAATATATAAAAAATTTAATACATATTAAAAATATGTGTATGACATATTTCACTTTCCTTAGAATAAAACACTAAAAGAGGAATAGAATCATTAAATTGGATCTAAGAGGCAATAAAATAGGACCAAGGATGATTTTGGTAGAAACAAAATTATCCAATAAATTAAGGGAAGTGTTAGTGGAATTTTATAAAGTATTATTTTTACCCTTAATTACCAGATTTAACCATAATCATGGTAATTTAAAAAAATACTAAAGGTAATATTTATTTTTTCCAAAAATAAAACTAACCTATATAATATGTTTGGAAATTATGATTCCAATTATTGAATCAATTTTTCAAAATTCGAAACACATAATTTCCTAAAATTAGTTTAAAATTAAAACATGTCTCTTATATATCCTTAGAGATGGAATATTGTTATACAATATATATATATATATCTTATGATTATTATAACTTGAAAAGAACTAATTTAATTATTTTACATTGATTATTGTAATAGAACAAAAATGAAATTGATCCCTTTTCTCCTTATGAGTTATAATTACGTGATTCTTGGGGAATTATTTTTCATAGTGTCCCATCTCCAAAAAATGTATCATTGAACCTGGGTAGCTTCTTTGTTTCCCTTTAAATCATGAGCATGATATCCTTTCTCACCACACTTGAAGAAAATTAATTTTATTTTTAAAAAAGTACCAAGGTGATTCCTTCCACATGTATCACATCTTGGAAAATCTTTCTTTCCCTTCTTCCCTTTGATGTTGTTTATCTTTGAGAATTATTTATCTATCTTGATAGCACATGAGACTATATCTTTATATGATGAGAATTTCTGAGAGACCAATTTAATTTGGAGGAATGGATTTAACCCCTTAATGAAATGATCAATATTACTCCTTGGGTTATGTTCATAGTATTCAAAATGGCATGATAAATATATAAAGTTGGGTTCATACTTAGAAACATTCTCACACTCACAATTCCTTAGACTCGTAAATTGCCTCTCAATATCAAATCTTTGTCCTCGAGGAAAATATTTTTTGATGAAATTTTCTTCAAATAATATCATTTTGTGTTTTCTATTTCTTCGTCTTCCTTCATGTTTTGAATCAATGACCACAATTGATCTGAATCTCCTAATAGATGATATAGTTCCATGAGAACCTTTTTCGTTTCATTACGTCCCAAAGTAATAAATTTCATTTGTACAGAAATTATCCATTACTCAGATACAAAGGGATTTGTAGTCCCATTTAATTAGTGAGATTTTTGCCTCACTAAGTGGTCTAACATTGTTCCTTTATGCTGTGTATCAGGATGCTTCATACAAGTAAGTTTATTTCTCATAACCTGAACTAGTTTTCCCGGTATAGTTATAAGTTGTTTAGCACTATTTTCATCTCTAGATCCCACATCATTATATTTCAAATGGTGTAAATAATTATATGGATTACATGTATTGATACTGTTTCTATTCCTTTTATTAGGTACCATTTTTAAAAAATGGAACAAACTAGATTAAATAATAACATTAGGAATAATAATTTATTATATCAAAAATTGTGAATAACATAACCTAAATTGAAAATTTATGTATGAATAAGCACTAAATCATTGGATTAGTTTACTTTTATATATTTAAAAAAAATTCATAGGGGTTTTCTTCAATAATTAATCTTGTTATGAAGGTTTCTACTGAACATCATATGATACTAACTTTAACAACCCCAACCCCAGTAGCCTGGGGCCAATTTAATACTTTATTACATTGGCATATGGTAAACAAAATCACATCTCAAAATACCGAATAGTTTATTTGACATGGCCGGCAAGAATATATACTTTAAATCCACATTACATATTAAAACATAATGTACAAAAAATATTTTCACTGAGTCTTCCATTAATCCCCCTTTATGTGACTATGTATAATGTCAGAATATAATTCTTGGATTCCAATGGAAAAATTGAAACATATAAATGGGGTAAGATGAAATACTTGGTAAGGGAAAGCATTTGTCCAATGCTATGAGTAAATACAGAATAAAGAATATGGAAATGTAGATAAATGAAACACACATCATCTAAATAATCACACGTTCTTGGACACTTAACCATAGATATTATACTAGTCTAAAAAAACATCGAATATCAATAAATAATCTCATAGTTGTGGAATGAATAATACTTGACATCAAAAATATACCATTGAGGCCTCGAAAAGACATGAAAATAAATTGGTAAGGTATCAGTCAAATCCATATAATTAAATAAATGGGCAAGGCCTTATCTATTTCCATATCTATTTTTTCTCATGGGAGAAATATATTAATCTAGGGGCTATAGAGGGTACCACCCATCACATAATAAGTCAAATTCATTCCTCACATGATTAAGTAATACAATTGAACAAATTAATAACTGCCCATTTTAGAAGAACTAGTCATATAGAATATCAATACATCCCCAATAAAATAGTTCATAAACCATCTAAATAAAGATATTTAATGGTAACATTAGAGTATATCCTTAACATAAGATTCAACAAAGAATGTTTACTTTGATTAAAATACATTACAAGTGTCATTGGAATATTTCTTAAGGAATGTTCTTTTTTTTTTCTTTCAAATAAATTTTAAAGTCTAAAATATGAACCTGTAATAAGTAAAAAATTTAATTTGAAAATAACCTTGTAATATTTTAATGGAATATTTAAATAATTTAGGATTCATGGTGGTGAGGAATTTAATTCATGCTGTATAAGTTAAATAAAACATTCATTTTTCTCTTTTGTAAGAAAATTTATAATTTACCATGTTTTGGAAAAAATGATTTCTTATGAAAACTAAGGAATGAAATTATAAAAGACATAAAATTTACATTATAATAATTTTATATCAATTTAAATTAATAGGTAAAATAATATAAATAATACTATCATAGAGAAAAAGATTTGACAACTCAATATTTAATCATTCAAGTTATACCATAGCACATAGAATATTTAAATCATATTACTCATGAAAGAATATAATTTTAAAAAAATTAAATAAAATGATAATAATTTAATTAATGATAGAAGATGTCTATGTTTTTGAACATAAACCTCATAAAATAATGTGATTTTGTAACATCAAACTATTCCTTAATGAAACGAGATTGACGTACAGTCCCTTAACTTATGCTTCCTTCAGTCGATCGTTATTTAAAATACTATATATTGGTTTTAAGAATGTTATTAACTTATATCAAAACATTATTCTTTTTTATTATATCATATATGATCTTATTATTTTATTTTATCACCTTTTTTTTGATAATATTTCATTATGACCTTCATTTTGGGTGTTAACTACTTTATTTTCCTATGAATATTTTGTCATGTAAGTACTTTTTCATTTGCATAAGATATATTTAATTTATATTCAGATTTATATTAAGCTCATATATATCCTATTTATCCATTATATAAATTTTTATAATCATTCTAAAATGGTTTACATCGAAAATAAATCACATCATGTTGTGGAGATGGTAGGTCGTACGTACACATGAGTGATGAAATCATTCCCTTAATGGTGAAAGAATAAGGAAGTGGATAGTAAATTAATTTTTTAAGAATCAATATCATGAAATTATTATTATATATATCCATTATTTCTTTCATTGTAATCATCCATGTAATGTTGTGATGAAAAACTGATTACACCACAAGCTGGGGACAACAAGCCTTACGTATGCTTGCGTAGTGCTTTCATTTTTGTAGGATGAATAAAAGATGGAATATAGTTGTGCCACAATCAAAATGAAATAAGAGAATATATATTATACAAGATTTATTATTTTACAATGTAAAAAACCCATTACTAATAAGTATATTAAGAAATGATCTTGGATGAGTTGGTAAAAACGATTACATCATCTTTAGAAAACTTCTTTTATATATCCTATTAAGGGATATATGGATTGTATTTCTTGAAGAAAATAATGTAGAAAAACGGTGTAAAAATTCTGGGAGGAGAAATGTGTAGGTTTTGGTCGATCTAGAAGGCTCAATTTTGTGTGAAGAAATGAGAGAGGAGGTTCCCTATTATAATAGAGGTGAGGGTCACTTTTAGAAACACTCACAATATTAGATGAATATAAATTAATTTATATTTAAAAATTAATGAAAAGTAATTTATTTCGAAGATAAAATGATTAAATGTCTAAATCCTAGAAAAAAATTAATTTTTTACAAGTTTAGGTCACACTCTTACAATTTTCTTTTAGATTTAACCCTTAGTTAAACTCTTTAACTATTACCATGAGAACATGGATTTTTTACTATTCAAGGGTGAATATAGTTACTATAATAAGACAAAAAAAACCAAAAATGATTCATGGATGAAATTTTAAACCTTATCCCAATAACATTTCCTAATTTTATTTTTTCATGAATTTTATATTATTTAGGTAAAAATAATTTATTTTAAAATATCACTTGTGTTAATTTTGACAAGATTCATTACATTACTAATTAAAAACATAAAAAACAATATAACTTTGAAAAAAACCATTAATAATTAACTAATATATCTAGGTACTCTATAAAATTCTTGGATGAAATTAATTGTCTCAAATTAAATTTATTTTAATAATTTTAATATCATTTACTTGATATTTTTATTAATTGAATAATTACTACATCCTTATTGCGTAAGACTTTAAGATAATTATTTTTTTCATAAAACACAAAAATAAAATTCCATGATTAAGATAAAAATATTATATTAAAAATTTCTATTTATAGTTTAATATATTTTCTAAATAACTACATATAAAAAATGTAATACATATTTAAAACATGGGTATGGCATATTGGACTTTCCTTAGAATAAAATACTAAAAAGGGATTAAAATCCTTAAAGTGCCTCCAAGAGGCCATTAAATAGTCCCAAGGATGATTTTGGATAACAATAACTCATATAATAAATTTATTACCAGTTATAGGGAAATTTTATATAACATTGTTTTTATACTTAATTACCCAATTTACAATTAACCGTGGTAATTCAAAAAATACTTATTTTACTATTCTTATTAATTAAAAAAAGGAACCTATTTAATAAATTTGTAACTTATGATTCTAAATATGGAATCATCATTTCTAAATTCAAAACAAATAGTTGTATAAAATTAATTGAAAATGAATTTCACTAATGGAATGAGAAAACATGTGTTTAAAGTGAGAATGTTCAAAATGCTGAAATATTTTTATATCCAATTTCAATGTGAAATTAAACCCAATAAACTAAATTATATTAATTTATAAAAAATTGATCTAATTATTCTTTAAAAGTAAATAAATATAATATTTAATACTATATATTATTTATAAGAAAAAGATATTTTGAAATAAAATGAAACATTTTATCACTATTCATTAACACATGAATCTTATTAGAATGATACCGAAAATTAAACCGTCATAAAATTTTATAGTCCATTTCAAAATAAGAATTTTATTTTTTCAAATATA